>JAZGTL010000018.1:13625000-18447500 GCA_037349345.1 Oemleria cerasiformis
ATCATGCTCTTAAACTTCTTGAACACATTTAGAACACCAGACTTATGTTTAAGGAAATATAACCAACACATTCTAGTGTAGTCATCAATAAAAGTCAGGAAGTACTTGTTACCTCCAATGGTTTCTACTTGCATTGGACCACACACATATGAGTGTATGAGTTCAAGAGGCATGGTTGCCCTCCAAGCAGGTTCTTTGTCAAACTGCTCCACATGTTGCTTCCTAGCTACATAGCTTGCACAAACATTTGTACCCCCTTGTTGTAACGACCCAGACAAGAAATTAAATTATTTTGAGAATTAGATGATTTTACCCTCGATTTTGAACGGGTTTGGGAGTCACTTTTTTACTGGCAGTGCTTTTGGGAATTTTTCTTGGGTCGTTGCGTAGGTCTCGAACTCACGAGTTCGTAGACAGGCGGCACGCGAAAAATGGAGACCCGGTGAGTTCGTTACGGGTCTAGAAGCTTCAGGGGTAGTTTGGTAATTTTGGAAAAGTTGGAACTATAAATCAGATATTTTCTCTCTCTTGGGGTGATTGGTCCATTCAGTCTATCTCTCTTACTCGAAATTCTCCCCTTGCGAACACCGAACACCCCCTTCCATCGAACAGATTTCGTTCCGATTTGACCGAAACCAAGGCCGGGAGGATCTTCCCCGGGACCCCACGAGCATTTTGGGGTATTTATCGGAGCGGAAGCACCGCCGTAGGCGACAGACGGAGGAGGGAGGTGGATCGAATCTTCTCGACCGTTTTTTGGCCAAACTAGGTACTATCTCAGAACTTGGACCTCATATTTGGATTCCTGGTGAAAAGTAGATGAATTTACATCTGTGGATCGTGAAAATCGGTCAAGAATTGAAGAAGTTAGAAAACCTTAAAAATCGACCGGAAATGTTGATTTCCGGCGAACCAGACGGCGACGATGGCGGTCCGGTCATATTCTTCTGCCAGCCTCCGGCGACGACGACGGTCGTCCGGTCGTTTTCTCCGGCGATCAGTCGGGTCGAGTGGATCGGTCGAATCGAGCGGACCGACCGAGTCGAGTGGACCGATCGGGTCGAGTGGATGGGGTCGGGCTGGATCGAGTCAGGCCGAATTGGATCGGATCGGGCTTAGTCACTAACAAACCGCTCACTAATTCTATTATTATTATTATTTATTTTCTTACATTTTGATTTTTGGGCGTGTAAAGTGAGAGCCTTGCGCGGGATTTGATTTATAAATTATAATATTCCTTTCCGTTGGCTTCTTGTCAAAAATAGCCATCATTTGTTTACGGCTCAGATTTCAAACACAGTAGCTACTTCGACAGTTACCAAGAGGCTCGCAAGGCCGTTGGTCTTGTTCGTTCGTTAAGTTTGTGGATTACCAAAGTAATCCTGGGGTTTCGTTGGATTTACGAATCAACCACTTCATGTTTAATTCAATTAAAACATAAACAAAGATATACAACTATTTTAACTCTAATTGGGAAAATGAGCGATTTTTTCTATAATTTTGTGAGTAATGTTTTATAAATATATATTTTCTTATAAATCCATTGAAAATGTGTCGTTTCCTTGAAATTTAACCATGACCTGCATCAATTCAAATGAAAATAATATACAACATTACGTGGAATACATGGCATATTTCTATGGGAAAATGATAAACTAAGATAGTAACTTGTGTTACAAGTAATAAGGGATAACAACAACAGACAACAGTCAACATCCAAATATTTTTAATTAAAATTAATATTTGTTGAATTTCTCTAACTTAAGCTCTAATCATTTGACTAACGTGAAAAAAAAAACTCAATCATTTACAACGACAAATATTTATCATCGAAAGTGTATATATATATTTTTAACTTAATAATTACATAAAAAAATATACATGCAAAATTTATATTCGTAATATTTTAATTTGAAGAATATTTTAAATTAGCATGGTTGACAATGAAAAAAAACATTATCCTTAAACATGGTCTCAGTTCATATATATACTTTCTTAGAAATTAGAATATGCACTCTCTGTTCAATTTCTTGGAACTTCCTAATTCCTATATGTATATATTATAGTACTCTGTGTGGTCAATATTTAGTGCATCACCAATTGCATCATAAGCACTCGTTTTTTTTTTGCAAACTCATACTCAAATTGACTTAATAACTAATATATATATATATATGTCGCAACAGAAAAATTATAAGAAGTGTTTCACCGCATTATATATTACGTAAATTTTATAACTATATAGATTTCTGCATTAAGAGATTCTTGTGTGTAACAAATTTAGGATTTAGATATGATGTTATAAGGGGAGGGGCCTGGGTACATCATATATATTAGGCATATATCGCCTTTAGTCTTTATAAGAATTGAATTTAAGATTTCTCATTACACAATAAACAGAAAAAAAATATCATTAAATTATAATAATAAGTAACTAGTGTTAATTCAATGAGAAATACATCTCGAGGCCCTCCCAAGATTATATTTAATTACCAAAAGTTGAGGTAACTCGACAACAATATCCATGCTGCCATCACAACCTTTCCATGTAACAAGTTACATAGATTTTGAATGAAATTTTTATATACAAAATATAACTTGACCCACAAGTTTCAGGATAAATAATTAGTTGGTAGATCTAATACTTATATATTTGATTTAGTTTATTAAAAAGAGTTATGACTTCTTCTTTTGCTTCAATGGAGGACCCTGAAATTTGTCTAATGTCATTAGCCATTTATCCTTAGATATTTCATAATTGAGAAGGTGAAAACTAATTATTCTAGTTTTTTTTTTTCCTGCCTCCTAATGTTGGATTTAAGCCATACAAATAAAGATCATATTTTGTTAAAATTTGATTACATCCATAAAAAAATATTTTACTTATAAAAAAAGGTTTGATTATTGTCCTTCCAAAGAAGAATGTATTTGTAAAATAATAGAGGATCAAATTTGTTAGAAAAAAGAAGGAGGAAATTTAAAGATATTCTTCTTTAAGATAAGAAAACAAAACAAAAAACGCGGTGCAGGGCAGGATGGTACTTTCGCCGAAGAGCAGTTTAGGGCCCACCCTAAGCCGTTGTCCTTGCCAATAAATAATTGTATTTGATTTATGATTTTGACTATATGAATATCTGCTCATATATAATAAGAAAGTTGCTTCCTTTTAAGTCCGTAGGCGGAGCAAATTAGCGAAAGGCACCAATTCTCACACGGAGAAAACTAAAAGAGTGGCACCAATGCAGAAACTCTCATTTCAGTGGGAAATTTGAATTATAGTCTACTGTTTCTAGGTTAACGGTCAAATTTATAGCTGAGGAGTTGAGTTGGGCAATTCAATGGCGGACACATCTCATGGCCCTGCCAGCTTTTGGACTCAGGCTAATGCTCTGCTCAGAAAGAACTTAACTTTCCAGGTTTCTTCCTCTTCCCCCTCTTCTTTTTTGTCAATAGTTTTAGTTTGTTGTCTGAAATCTAAGAATGAATGTACAGAAATCGAAGGAAGAGTTCTGGGTTTTCATTCTTTACTTTTTCCCTTTCTTTTTAATATTCATTTTTTTTTGGGTAATCGGTGAGATTCTTGGTTGTTTGTTGATAAAGCTGTTACCTTTTCCTTTAACTTTGTCTCACAGTTTTACTTTCTTGCTTTCTGGATTCATTTTAAGTTATGGGTTAATTTGTGGGATATGGTTTAATTTTTGGTATTGATTAAGTTGCTTTTCTTGCATATGGGTAATGGGTTGTTTAATGATTGTGGTTTTCTGAATTCTAAAAATAATTTTTTTGAATAAAATCTGACGATAATCCCACATATATGTTACTTTTATGCAGAAAAGAAATATCAAACAGAATATTCGGCTAGTTTCATTTCCAATTATCCTGTGTTTATTGCTGGTTCTTGTCCAAATTTTGGTCAACAATGAACTGGATAAGCCTGAAAACAGGTGTGGTTGTATTTGTATTGATAAAAATGGAGATGGCAAGTGTGAGAAAGTTTGTGGACTAGAATACTCAACATTAGATCAAGGGGCTAGTTGTCCCATTCCTGATCCTCCACAATGGCCTCCTTTGCTACAAGTACCAGCTCCGAACTATCGTGCAGTGATATCAGATGTTGTTCCATACACAGACTTGCCGAATGAGTCATGTAAGAGGATAGGAGCCTGTCCTGTAACTGTACTGTTTACTGGGAAAAATCAACCTCTAGGAGAAGGTATTGCCCTTTTCTCTCTTTGGCATGAGATTTTTAGCATGTCAATTTTTTATTTTATTGCTTCATCGGATGCGTTAGGTAGATCATTAACTGTATTGATATTATCTTGTGGTTTGGTAGAATCATGTTAACCATTTTCTGTACATTCTGATAGTTTTGGCTGGGAATATGTTCACAAGTTCTTTTAATCTGAATTCTTCTGATACTATGGATAGTTTAGCTCGTATTGTTTCAGTAAGTTCTCTTCTCTCTATTTTCGTTTTGTGCTTTTTCCTATTTTGTTGTGATCATAAGCTTGCTTAGTTTCTTGTTAGCTGTTCCCGTTTCTTCTGATGTCACTGTTTATGAAATGTTCCAGGGCTCAGAATCAAGGCCTGAATATTCCAATTTCCTTGATCCTGCTTTCTATTCGGGTCTTCCTCTATATAATGTTCAGAGTCAATGCTCAGGAAACTCTATATTTTCCGTTCCCATTAACATATCATCCATCGAGATGCAACAAGGTAAAACTCTACATTTTTGATCCACAAACATTACTATGCACACACACAAGTTTTATTTGCATGCCACCTACTAAATACTTAACCGTTTTCCTTAATTTGGTCGTGAACCTAGATGTTAGATGTGTTCAAGGTTTGCATTTGTGGCGCAATAGTTCTTCTGAGGTAAACAGTGAGCTGTATAAAGGTTACAAAAAGGGGAATTCAGAGAGGAAGATTAATGAAATACTTTCAGGTTATCTACTTGAAATATCTGGCTTTGTTATTTTATTTGATGAAATAATTGTACTGTAGGCTAACGCTGAGTATTTTTTTTTTTGCAGCGTATGATTTCTCTAGTTCAAATGGGAATAATTTCAATGTAAGCATATGGTACAATTCAACCTTTAAGAATGACACGGGCGGTGGTCCTGTTGCTTTGCTGCGGCTTCCACGCTCTGTGAATCTGGTATGCATCTGTAACTTGTTTGCTTGTTGGGTTTACTTTTCTGCTAGTGATTATAATATCTGCAGTAAATTTCATGGAATAGTAAGTGCTAATGCTTGTATATATTCACAGGCATCCAATGCCTACCTTAAATTTTTACAAGGATCTGGTACAAATATGCTGTTTGAGTTTGTCAAAGAAATGCCCAAGCCTGAAACCAAACTCAGGCTGGATTTTTCTTCTCTTCTTGGAACACTCTTCTTTACATGGGTCATTTTTCAGCTGTTCCCGGTAAGTGTATGAAGCTTTCTTGTATTTTACATCCTTTGATTAGTATATCGTCATTTTCTTGTACGTCTGTCATCATTTTGATGGCGAATTAATATGGTGATATTCTCTTTGTTGGCTCACTTACAGTTCCCCTTTCTTGCACAATTCTGATGTAGGTTGTGCTGACGTCACTGGTTTATGAGAAACAACAAAAACTGAGAATCATGATGAAAATGCATGGGCTTGGTGATGGGCCTTATTGGATGATTTCCTATTCTTATTTTCTTACAGTATCTTCAATCTACATGCTATGCTTTGTTATTTTTGGCTCCGTTATAGGTAATAATATGACTACTTGACAACCATCTGAGTCTGGCTTCAGATCGATTGCTTTAATGAAGTTGAATTCATTACAGGGTTAAAATTCTTCTCACTGAATGACTACAGCATTCAATTCATTTTTTACTTCATCTATATAAACTTGCAAATATCGCTGGCTTTTCTAGTAGCTGCAATGTTTTCAGACGTAAAGACTGCCACAGGTTTGATGCTGTTTGCTTGTATTTATATGATGAAGTAGTGGGTTATTCTCAACTTTGATGAAGATGATTTGACTGACATGCTAGTCATGGTTTTTTATGATTACAGTTATAGGTTACATATTTGTCTTTGGAACTGGGCTTTTGGGAGGCTTTCTTTTTCAATTCTTTGTCCAAGATACATCATTCCCAAGTAAGTGGAGCTATGTGTGAAAATGAAGCTCGTCTCCTATTTCTATTTTCACTTCTCAAAAACTCGGCTCATTTTAAGATTGTTTTGCATTGTTTTAGGGGGTTGGATCATTGTTCTGGAGCTATATCCTGGCTTCTCTCTATATCGTGGGTTATATGAGTTTGCACAATATTCCTTTATTGGAAACTATATGGGGACTGATGGGATGCAGTGGGGAGATTTGAGTGATAGCAATAATGGGATGAGAGAGGTCTGGATTATTATGCTTGTCGAGTGGTTTGTGGTGCTTCTTTTTGCATATTACGTAGATCAAGCTGTATCGTCAGGAACTGGGAAAGGTACTTTCTTTTGCTTCCAAAGCTTTAGGAAGAAGAAGCTGTCATCTTTTAGGATACGTAGTTTGCGTAGGCAGGGATCTAAAGTTTCTATTGAGATGGAGAAAGCTGATGTTGCTCAAGAGGTAACTTTTTCTTGCACTCAAGCTTATTTATTTAATCTTCATTTCTTATACTATTGGAGATTATTACTTGATTCAAGATTGGTTCAAGTTTTGGCACCTCTGTTTCATGTTTTTGACGCTTATAAGTTTCACTGATGTTTGCTTTGAGAGGTTTTTCATATTACTCAAGTTAATGGCACTCAAGTTAAACAAATAAATAATGCTTCCACTTCCTTTTCAGAGGGAGAAGGTTGAAAAGTTGCTACTTGATTCAGACACAACTCATGCAGTCATCTGTGACAACCTCAAAAAGGTGTATCCTGGAAGAGATGGAAACCCCGAGAAATTTGCAGTGAGAGGGTTGTCTCTTGCTTTGGCTCGAGGGGAGTGCTTTGGTATGCTTGGCCCTAATGGTGCCGGGAAGACCTCTTTTATCAATATGGTGAGTATACCCTTTCAACCTTTAATTAATCTTTGGATGCTGTGCAACACTCTTGTATTTCAAGAATTTCCTTTGATCTTGTGCAATTTCAGTCTTTAAAAGTTAATGTATTTATCGTTCACAGATGATTGGTCTCACAAAATCAACCTCTGGCACTGCTTATGTTCAAGGTCTGGACATTCAGACTCAGATGGATGAAATATATACCAGCATGGGTGTTTGTCCACAGCATGAGTAAGCTTCAACTTTTTTCTTACGCTCGAGTAAGGCAAAATTTTCTATTAAATATTTCAAATCTGAGTAATTTCTTGTTCTTTGGACAATTGGGTAGCCTGCTATGGGGAACTCTGACTGGAAGGGAGCATCTACTATTTTATGGAAGACTTAAGAACCTCAAAGGTTCTGCGTTAAAACAAGTAAGTCAATATAAGTTTATATAGAAATAGTGACCGAAAAATCATAAGCTTTTGTTTTTCGTTTTCACTTGTTTTACGTCCCAATTTCGTTGCTGAAGGCAGTGGCAGAATCGTTGAAAAGTGTCAATCTATTTAATGGGGGAGTTGCAGACAAACAAGCTGGAAAGTATAGCGGAGGTATGAAGAGAAGGCTTAGCGTTGCAATTTCGCTTATAGGGGATCCCAAAGTATGTTTTCGAGCTCTGCTAAACCTACTTTGGCTATATTTGTGATAGTTTCTCTGAAAATTACTTATATTATCTCGAGATGCTACTCTACTTATTACATTCTTTTACAAACTCTAGGTTGTTTACATGGATGAGCCCAGTACTGGACTTGATCCAGCTTCAAGAAACAATCTATGGAATGTTGTGAAGCGTGCAAAACAAGACCGGGCAATCATCCTAACCAGTACACTCTCTCTCTCTTGTTCCCTACTATTTTCTGTCCAATCATGTAACAACATGGTGATCTACTCTTCTTCTTTATTTACTTATAAAGTTTGTTTGCGTATCTCAGCACATTCCATGGAAGAGGCAGAGGTTCTGTGTGATCGTTTAGGGGTTTTTGTGGATGGCAGCTTGCAGTGCATAGGAAATCCGAAAGAGGTATCTTAACTTAGTGCCATAACATCTGCGGACAGGGTTATCAATTTTCCTAGACAATTTCTGCATAACATTGGTTAATGCTTTGGTTTATCGATTTCAGCTGAGAGCTAGATATGGAGGGTCGTATGTGTTTACAATGACAACATCTGCGAATCATGAGGAAGACGTGGGGAACTTGGTGAGGAGGCTCTCCCCAAATGCGAACAGGATATACCATCTATCTGGAACCCAGAAGTTTGAGTTGCCAAAACACGAGGTCAGGATTGCAGACGTATTTGAAGCAGTTGAAAATGCGAAGAGCAGGTTCACAGTTTTCGCGTGGGGTCTAGCTGACACCACCTTGGAGGATGTCTTCATTAAGGTTGCTCTTGGTGCCCAAACCTCCATTGAACTCACATGATAATTGCCATATTTTGTTCATTGCTACTCAGAAATACTCATTTCTATTTCTGTAGTAGATGCTGATATAGTAAATTTAGTACGAAGTTTGATAGGTTTGTAATATATCAAAAGAAAAAAATGAGAGTAAATAAATAATAAAAACTAGTTTTCTGTGTTTGTTTACATAGTCATTGTTTTATTCCCTCCCCTAGCAAAGTTGAGTCGTTTATTCACATTATTGGTACTTGATTAGCTAAACTGAGTAAAGGTGAGAAAAGCATGCTTCATGCGACATGCAAGTCTTGAGGGACTTAAGAGATTTTTTATAAGATTAGAGGCTTAAGCTCTGAAAACACAGCTCTGCCCCTCTGTAGCTTCCCTTGTAAAGCAAATTGGGTTATGAAGTTACTTAAGTAATTTCTACTGTTGTTTGTACAATCGAAGAACACTTGTTGCTCCCACTGAAAACCCCTGCGCTCTTCGTGAGAGAAATGAGAGTGCTGAACCTGAACAAACTGAAAAAAATCAAAAGACTTAAAATCAATAGTAGTCTCTAAAGGTAGTTCACATCCCATAGTAGTTTCATACACTCAAGAAGGGAGTTTGCTAAGTTTAATTGCTACAAACACCTAGTCTCTATTTAGTGTGGAATGTAATGAATTTCATAGCAAACAGTTGCCAAGCCTGATGAAGGGATGCAGATGTTCTAAACTTCATCCGTACGAACATATCACTACTTGAATAGTGATGTAAATGAATTTTCAGATGAATATGGATTACAAATATCAGATCAGAATATTGGGAACATTTGTCCCAATTTTCATGTATTTACTATCCTGAGGCACACTTGCCCTGATAAAATAGAATAAGTACATTTTTCCTAAATAGAAACTCCAAACAGCCAGATAGCAAAGGAGAGAAAAGCCAAATAACAGGTGAAGAGAAACCTACTGTCAAGATCGACATTAATCAAAACCCTCCTAATTGTGCTATTTGAGCAAATTGTTGTCCTTAGGTTTTAGGCACATGTATTGTCGGAGCCATGAAGAATCTGATTTTTGGCCATGATATCATGAAGTATCTGAATTTTGGCCATGATATCAGGATTTCTGGTTGATGTAATTGGTGCATATTCATTTCTAGAAGAAATAATATTAGTTTTCAGTTAACTTTCTGTTAAACTAATTATGATTTGCAGCTTTGTTCCACCTTTAATATTGAGATATTTATTTGATATGTCAAATAAATGCCGACTCAAACCCTCTAGTGTTTGTTATATATAAAACTTAAGTTTTATGACACAAACTCCCTATGTAGTTTTGTTATATATAAAACTTTAAGTTTTATGACACATATGTAGTTTGATTATTTGTCACACAAGTCATACTTGACGAATTAACCAATTACTTATTAATCTAGTTGTATATCTGCTAAAGAGATATTGTTGAACAAAGTCTCAAATTTGAATCTCATCCCCTTACAAGATAAAAAAAATACAACCATATGCCAATTGCCATCTGCAACTATGAATGGACACACCTCACTGGCTTGTCAGAATGCTTTTCGTAATATTTTCTCATCTACTTACTGTAAATTGTTAATTGGTCATTTTAACGCAACAATCAAATTAAAGTCATAATTGCATCCTTAAATAATTTAATATATGACATGGCATATCTTAACAAAATGGTTCATGTCGAATGGAAAAGGCCAAAACTTTACGGTGAATGGAAGAGCAATTCTTGAGGAGCCAATAATGCCTTTTCTTTTTTTGCTTTTCTTACTCTTTTTCCATATAAAATCATTGTATAAGTAGATGAATCATGAATGTGCCAATACTCCTAAACCGACTTTACTAATCAACTGCCAAAACGGATTTAACTGCTACAAAGCTAGCTTGGATATTGGCGGGAAAGTTAGCATCTTTATGTCCGTTGCTGCAAGTCCTTGGTGGGAACTGGGACATCAATGGGGGATCCATCACATTGTCACGTCAGCTTCTGGTCTCAGGCCAATGCCCTTCTCAGAAAGAACCTGACCTTCCAGGTTTGCCCCTCATCTTTCTCTTTAATTTCTGGGTTTTCCTTTAATTGGTTGAATTTTGAGTCATTGCCCCTCAAGCTTTTTGATAACAGTTATCTGTGATGTGCAAACACAACAAACTTATTCGAGTATTTTGTATGAACATCTGATGAAACGATTTGATGATTTTTTTTTCTTTCAGAAGCGAAATGTGAAGACAAATGTGTGGCTCATAACATTTCCAATTATCCTGTGTTTATTGATTCTGGTGCTGCAAAGATGGCAGATGAGATATGGGATGAACCAGCTGAATGTGGGTGTAGTAAAGAGGCAGGATGTTACTATGAATACGCTTTCAATGGAGGCATCCGCTGTGCCTTCCCTAACCCTCCACAATGGACTCCATTGCTTCAAATACCTCCTCAGTATCGTGCTGTAAGAACCAATGTTGTTCCATTCACAGATTTACCAGATGAGTCTTGCAGGGCCAAAGGCTCCTGCCCTGCAATTCTACTTGTCACCGGAAATAATCAATCAATTGGATCAAGTATGCTCTCTCTCACTCTCTCTGGTGTTTGATGCTGACAAATGACAGCCAATATCTTTGTTTTCTTAATTAACTAATCGTGTGTGCCTTTTGATAGCTGTGGCTTCGAATATGATCCCCAAGTCTTTCACTCGAATGCTATCTCATGGTTCGATTGCTTTAGAAGATAATTTTTTTGTAAGTTGTCTTTGTTATTCTATGTTCATCAACTCTAAAAACTAGCAATGCCATCATATGATTTTTGCTGTTAATGTGACATTCTATATTGTGTCAGGGCTCGCAATTTACACCAGGCTATTCCAATTTCGAAGATCCTGCTTTTACTTTGGATCCCTTCATTTATTCTCTGCAACATTACTACCCACCAGACTTTAAACCTACAGATTTCAGTAGGCATCTCTCGGATGAGCTGCGACAAGGTAAATATTCATTCTTTGGTCAAGACTCAAACTTTGATAATTGATATGCTTTATGACCTTGAATTTCTAATTTTGTTGCTTGAAATGCAGAGGTTCTGTGTGTGGAAGGCCTGCCTTTGTGGCGCAACAGCTCTTCTGAGATCAGTGATGAGTTATATAAAGGTTATATACAAGGGAATCCAGTAGGGAAAGCTAATGAGATAGTTGCAGGTTAATCTACTTGACATTCTGCATTAACAGATTGATATATGATTGAAAATTCTTGTTTAAGACAATAATTTCTGTTATATATTTTTCTCACAGCCTATGATTTCTCAAACTCAAACAAGATGAATTTCAATGTGAGCATATGGTACAATTCAACCTATAGGAATGATAGAGGCAATGGCCTATCCACATTGGTTCGCGTTCCTCGATTAGTTAATATGGAAATGTAACTTGCTTTACTCCTTGAGTTCATTGAAGTGTTCATTCACAGATGCTGAAATATAGAACACAGGCAAGCAATGCCTATCTTTAGTTTCTGCAAGGCCATCACACAAAAATTCTATTCGAGTTTGTGAAAGAAATGCCTAAGCCTGCAACTCTTTACAAGCTGGACATGTCTTCTCTACTTGGTTCATTCTTCTTTACATGGGTCATTCTACATCTGTTCCCGGTGAGTGATTTTCTTTCGGTTTTCTCTCTACTTTTGTTAAAATCGTGAACACCATCACTAGTTAACCATTCTTTGAATTTGTTTCTCAACTCAAGATTTTGAAATTTAGGTCATCTTGTCATCACTGGTTTACGAGAAGCAGCAGAAACTTAGAATCATGATGCAAATGCATGGTCTTGGAGATGGACCTTACTGGATAATTTCCTATGCTTATTTTCTTTGTATCTCGTTGGTTTACATGCTTTGTTTTATGATGTTTGGCTCAGTCATAGGTATAATTAACAGACTGCACTTAACTTTAATCTAGCTTTAACTTTTTACTTGTTTCAGGTTGATTTACTCCAATTCGCTGCCTTTCAGGGTTAAAAATCTTCAAACTGAGTGACTACACCCTTCAATTTGTGTTTTATCTTGTCTATATAAACTTGCAAACTTCATTGGCCTTCTTAGTAGCTTTAGTGTTTTCAAATGTAAAGACTGCTACAGGTAGTTGGAGCTAAATCTTAACTTTTTTTTACTCGAACAATCAGCTAAGTAACAAGATCTTATATATGAATCATTCTCAACGGAATTTTGATTACAGTTACAGCGTACATAGGTGTCTTCGGAACTGGGATCACAGGGAACTATCTCTTCCTATCCTTTGTGGAGGATGTATCATTTCCTAGTAAGTCAAAGTTTATATTTTTGAAAAACTCTACCTTTTGTGAGACTCATATTTCATTGTGGCAGGGAACTGGATCTTTCTGTTGGAGTTATACCCTGGCTTTTCCTTAAATCGCGGGCTGTATGAGTTTGCGCAAGCTTCTTTCATCGGGAATTACTAAGGAAAAAAGGGATGCGTGTGGGGAGATTTACGCGATAGAACCAATGGAATGAGAGAGGTCTTGATTATCATGCTTGTTAAATGGTTGATGGTTCTTGTCCTTTCATATTTTCTGGATACATTCTTATCCTCAGGAACTGGAACAAGTACTATAATGTCGTTCAAAAACATTCTGAACAATCTGATGATGTTCTTCCAAAAGCCTAGCGCTCAAGGAAAGATTCCCAAGCCAAACATTCAGACAGAGAAAGCTGATGTCAGTAAAGAGGTAATACATGTCTCTGATCTCCTGCTCAAACTTCTTATGAGATCCGCAATTATAATTTCTTTTTTTGTAGAGGGAGAAGGTTGAGCAATTGCTGCGTGAGGCAGCAGACACGAAGCACGCCGTCATATGTGACAGCCTCAAGAAATTTTACCCGGGAAAGGATGGAAATGCTGACAAATTTGTTGTGAGGGGATTATCCTTTGCTTTGCGTAAAGAAGAATGCTTTGGCATGCTTGGTCCCAATGGTGCTGGCAAGACCTCTTTTATTAACATGGTATTAGAAGATGCTTTTCTGTAAACTTTGTGACATATTTCATTGTCTGATTGAATCTGAGACCAAGTGTTTTTGTTGACAGATGATTGGTCTTACAAAGCTAACATCCGGGACAGCTTTGGTTGGTGGTTTGGACATAAGGACTCAGATGAACGGTGCATGTAGCAGCATGGGGGTGTGTCCCCAGCACGAGTAAGCTACATTCTCACCCATATATGTATATATAGAATAAAGGCTTCCGAACCTCTCCCAAAAATCTCACATCGTCTCATGAATTGTGATTTTTCTTACTTAACCTTAAAAACTGGCAAAAAGATCTTACATTGTTACATTTTCGTCTATTCATCCAAATGTTGTCAAATTTTGATGACGCAAAATTTTCTAATGTGTTAGCACCCTTGTTTTGTGCGACCGAAAGAAGAAAACTGCTTTTTAGTTTATTTTTTCTTTTTATCCACCTATTATTGAACGTGGCGCATTGTGTGGCCATGTGATGACATCACGGCTCGTTTGACAATATTACTGATCAATTTAAAGATATTTGAATGAAATAGATGGAAAAAGGACAATGTGAGATGTTTTAACATTTTTTGGTCAAATAAGAGGGTTAAGTGAGAAAAATCACAATTTATGTGGTACAGTGAAATTTTTTGCCCGGAGCCTATAGAGAAAAAGCCTAGAATAAAAGCAAAACAATATTCTTATCTCTCCCCATTCTGCTGTATACATAATAGCTTGCTTTGGGAAATCCTGACTGGAAGAGAGCACTTAATTTTTAATGGAAGACTTAAGAATCTCAAAGGATCTGCATTGACACAGGTAACTCAATAACATGCTTACATATATAATTTCATGGAAAAAGATGTGAAGTCTTTCCCATTTTTTGCTGCAGGCAGTGGAAGACTCTCTGAAGAGTTTCAACCTATTTCACGGCGGAGTTGCTGATAAACAATCGAAAACATATAGTGGTGGTATGAAGAGGAGGCTTAGCGTCGCAATTTCACTCATTGGGAACCCTAAAGTTGTTCTTCAACTTTTCACAATCCACCTTTGTTTCTTAGATCACCTATATGTATGTGTCATAATAACCATTTGAAATTTTTGAAGGTGGTTTATATGGATGAGCCTAGTGCCGGGTTAGATCCAGCTTCGAGGAAAAGTTTTTGGAATGTTATGAAGCGCGAAAAGCAAGACCGGGCAATCATCCTCACCAGTATTGCCTCTCTGATCTCTTGAATTTTTTTACAACTCAATAACTTGAAGCTCAAATTACAGAATTAATGGTGTTGTTTTTTTTAGCTCATTCAGTGGAGGAAGCAGAGGTGTTATGTGATCGAGTCGGTATTTTTGTAGATGGCAGTCTTCAATGTGTTGGAAACCCAAAAGAGGTAAATTAAATAGACTTGAATATGTTTAAGAGCAATACAGTTTTGGTTTCCTCTATGGTTAATTACTGAATTTTTCTTATAGAAATATGATAATTGGAATCGTTTTCTTTAAACATCATACAAGAATGATTTCTACAAAAACTTAAACAAAATTGTTTAGTCACACATATATATATATATATATATATATATGTATTGATTAAGTAGACGATTCACCATAGAATCTTAGTTATCAAAACCATCGATTCTTTTGAAACATATAGATTACCAAATGATCTCTAATTCGGTTATTTTTTGCTTCTTTCTCCCTACATGACATCCTATCTTCATTGAGGACATGTCGCATCTAATGGTAATATTGTTTAACTTAGGTTTCACAGTTAAGTTTGATTTGGTGAATGACAGCTGATAGCTAGGTATGGAGGATCTTATGTGTTTACAATAACAACATCTGCAAACAAGGAGGAAGATGTGGAGAAGATATTGGTGAGAAAGCTGTGCCCTAATGCCAACAAGATATACAATGTATCTGGCACTCAAGAAGTTTGAGCTGCCTAAGAAGGAGGTGAGAATAGCAGATATCTTCAATGCGGTAGATATTGTGAAGAAAAGTTTCACCATCTATGCTTGGAATCTGGCTGATGCTACATTGGAGGAAGTCTTCATCAAAGTCGCCTGTGGAGCTCATGATCACCAACTTCTATGTCGATCGAATATCATTTCTCAGATAATCAATACCAGCTTTCTTCTGCATTCTCTTTGCTTTCCTCCAATTTATGCTTGATCGCGTGATGAACCAACCCAATAAGAAATGTGGGTCGGATCCCTTCAACATTGCCCATTTCGACCAATCTTGCCCGGTTCCTAAGCCTCCAGAATGGCCTCCCTTGTTAAAATTACCACAAAATGGTGTTCGTGCTGTAAAAACTGATTCATTTAAAAGACTTTCCAGATGAGTCATGCAGGAGCAATGGGTTCTGCCCTGTCACAGTCCTTCTCACTGGGAAAAATCGGTCTTTAGCAAAAAGTAAGCTTATCTATAAGATGTGCTGATATTGACATATTATCAACAACGACATATTATTAACAACGACATATTATCAACAACGACATATTATTAACAACATTGATTATGTGTACATTTTGATAGCTTTGGCGTCGAATATGTTTTCGGGTTCTTTCCCGGAAAAGTCTGCTGGCAATCTTACAGATTGGACCAAAACTGTCATGGTAATAAGCGTCCATTTATTCTTATTTTCTTATTTTCATATTTTTATCAACTAATTAAATTGTTCGTCATCGATTGTGACAATCTAAATTAATTAAATTTCCAGGGTACCGAACTTGAAATTCCATCCACCCATATGTTTGAACCTGCGTTCACTGCAGGTGCTCTTTTTCCCATCTTCAATCTGCAGCGGCGATGCCCGCGGCAGCCATCTCCTTTCTCTGCCCAACTTCGAGTATCATCGACCATCCCAATCAAAAAAGGTATTGCGCGCGTTACAGTTGATTATAACAGATGTAAATGTAGGAACTTAATTTCGGCCATCTTCCATGCCTAATTTAATAATATTATTTTTTCGAATAAATAATGTAGATGTTTACTGTGTTAAAGCCTTGTGTTTGTGGCGCAATAGTGCCACTGAGATAAACGACCAGCTATTCAAAGGTTACATGAAGGGAAATTCAGAGAAGAAGGCGGATGAAATACTTTCAGCCTATGATTTCTCAAACTCAAATGCAAACACTTTCAATGTGACCTTATGGTACAATTCAACGCTCACCCGCCAAAACGCTGAACCTCCTCTCGTTCGAGTCCCACGCACTGTAAATATGGTATTTACATGCATTAATTATACGTACATACATGAATAGTACCCATATAATATATGTACCAATCATTCTAATATTTATACTATATTCACAGGCAACAAATGCCTACCTTCAGTTTTTGAAGGGACCTAAAACAAAGATTATGTTTGATTTTATCAAAGAAATGCCAAAGGCTCCAAGTGTAAACAAGTTGGATTTTGCCTCTCTTATCGATCGGTACCGTCTTCTTCACACGGAAGGTTTTACAGCTCTTCCCGGTACATTAAGATGCATGTATATATAGTACGTAAACCATAGGATCCGTACAATCAAAATTAATCCGGGCAAATTACAATTTATTATCCTGTATTATACACCAAAGTTCCGAGTTATACTTGAGCTTTCAAATGTTGCATTTAAGTACTTTGAATTCTTTAAAAAATTTCAAGGGCTAATTAAATAATTTTTCCTAAAGTCACATTGAGATTCCTTTTTGGGTGGCCTCACACACGCCATGCCATCAACTAATGGAAATTCTGACGAAAAATGTGACAGTGGGACACAGATGAAATTTTAAAGAGCTCAAAGTACTTAAATGTAAGTTTTGAAAGTTCAAGAATAATTCTGATATTTTGTGTAAAACACGGGTAAATAAAGTACAATTTACTCTAAAATTTAAACCAGCATGTTTTGATTTTGGTACATTATTCTGGTGTAGGTTTGTTGACTGCACTAGTTTATGAGAAGCAAGAAAGGCTCAGAATCATGATGAAGATGAATGGCCTCGGCGACGAGCCTTATTGGTTGATTTCGTATTGCCTATTTTCTTACAATATCTGCACTCTACATGCTATGTTTCATTGGATTTGGCTCAATTCTAGGTACGTAACTAGTATATATGTTTGTTTCTGTCAATTTATTCTATTTTGATTTACTCAATCTAATGGCTAAAAAATGAAATTCTACTGCTACATGAGCAGAAAATAGAGCATGAAAATCAGTTACTCTCTTTCGGATTTGGTCTCGGTTCATTGGCTTGAATATGAGTTGCTTAATTTAATTAACCAACTTGATTAATGCATCCTTAATTAAATGCAGGGTTAAGTAACTTCACTCAAAATGATTACTCCCTCCAATTTGTGTTTTACTTCACCTACATAAACTTGCAAATAGTGCTGGCTTTTCTTCTAGCTTCAGTGTTTTCAGACACCAGGGACTGCCACATGCAGGTTCATTCGATCTAGTCCATCCCATTAATCAATTCAATCACTTTCAAGTTTCAATTATGTTATGACATCAATGAGTCGTTGGTTGACACATGATTTCCATGATTCATTTGATGATGATCCATCAAAGTTGTAGCTTACATGTTTGTGTTCGGAAGCGGGCTTCTTGGCGCCTTTTTTTTAGAAGCCCTCATCAGTGATTCAACTAGTAAGTAGAGAGAGACTAATACTTGTGTCAAAATGAATCACATATGTCACTTAATTTGATTATAATCAAGTTGTTTTTTTTTTTTTGGGTAGGAAGCTTGATAATTTTTTAGAGCTATATCCTGGGTTCTCTCTATATCGTGGGTTATTCCAGCTAGGGCAATATGCCACAGAAGCCAAATCCTTGGACATCGAGGGGATGATATGGGGAAATAAATTGAGTGACAGCCATAACGGGATGACCGAAGTTTTGATTATCATGAGTTTTGAGTGGTTTGTTCTACTTCTTCTTGCATTTTACTTAGATAAAGTTGTGACAGGTGGAAAAAGTCCTCTATTTTTCTTGAAACCCTCGAACAAAATGAGCCCTTCAACTCTGAGGATGCCTAGTTTTGATAGGCAAGGATCTAAATCTTTTGGTGACAATGACAAACATGCAGATGCCAATCAAGAGGTAATTAATTAGTTAACTCAAATCATTTTCGTCTACATTTTTGTTACGAATATGTACTGAAATTCTAATGCTTCGACTTAATTTATGTGCAGAGAGAGAAGGTTAAGAAGGTGCTCCAAGATCCAACGGACAAAAATCATGTAGTGATATGTGACACGTTGAAGAAGGTGCATCCGGGAAGAGATGGAAACCCTGAGAAATTCGCGGTGAGAGGGTTGTCTCTTGCTTTGCCTAGAGGAGAATGCTTTGCTATGCTTGGTCCCAGTGGTGCAGGAAAGACCTCTTTTATTGAAATGGTATTTAACTGTTTCTTGCGCGTCAAGAAATTGAAATCTTGTGCTTTCTTTAGATTTAAATGAATCGAATTAATTAACTTTCGTTTTCATTTCGTGTACGTACCTTTGCGCAGATGATTGGTCTCACAAAGCCTACCTTTGGCACATCATATGTTGCTGGTTTGGACATTGTGACTCAAATGAATGAAATATATACTTGCATGGGTGTTTGTCCACAATATGAGTAAGCTAGCTACAGATTTTCCTTTTATTTTTTTTAATTTAAACATTATAATCTAATTAATATCTTGCTTTGACCACAAAATTCAGCCTTCTGTGGGAAAACCTAACCGGAAGGGAGCATCTGCTGTTTTATGGCAGACTAAAGAATCTCAAAGGT
This sequence comes from Oemleria cerasiformis, assembly GCA_037349345.1. Lineage (NCBI taxonomy): Eukaryota > Viridiplantae > Streptophyta > Magnoliopsida > Rosales > Rosaceae > Oemleria > Oemleria cerasiformis. The sequence continues at coordinate 13,644,247 of JAZGTL010000018.1, forward strand.
TCTGTCTTAACAATAGTAAGTCGATACATGTCAGATTGTCTAGTAAGAGAATATTTGTGCATATTTTCTTCGTACAAAAACAAATAAGAGCCAATTCTGTTGATGATAGGCGGTGGAAGAATCGTTGAAGAATCTGAACCTATTTCACGGTGGGGTGGCTGACAAACCAGCCGGACAATATATTGGTGGTATGAAGAGGAGGCTCAGCGTCGCAATTTCACTGATAGGCCGTTGTATGTCTCCATCTCTGTCAAAGCTACTTAAATTTTACCATGTTTGTTCTGCCGATTGCAATGGTTTTTTTGTTTTTGTTAATTCCGGAGTTAAAAATTGCAGGCTGTTTACTTGGATGAGCCAAGCACAGGGCTTGATCCTGCCTCAAGAAACACTCTTTGGAATGTCATCAAGCTCGCTAAACAAGACCGTGTCATCATCTTAACAAGTTCTCTATAGCTATCTCTCTGTGTTCTATAAGAGCATTGAGCTTGATCAATCTTAATTCGTCTGTCTTCTGAGTCGTCTTACAAAGCTTTTTAATTTAATTTGCACATTTCTTCAGCACATTCCATGGAAGAAGCCGAGTTCCTCTGTGATCGATTAGGGATCTTCGTAGATGGAAGAATGCAGTGCATAGGAAACCCAAAAGAGGTACCGTCCTCTCAGCTATATCAAGTCCCAAACTCGATTAATTATATAACTAATTGAGGCTTAATAAATTATGGTTTAGTTATAATTTTTGAAAATTGTACGTAAGATTACAATTATAAGAGGACAATCAATATTTTTATTTACAACCAAGAACAAATTCATTTTGTAGAATTGTAATTTTACTTGTTTGTCTCTAGGAGAACCGAGGGTGTTAATTACTTACCAAGTCCGGAACAAATATTTAGAATTATTGTTATTTTACTTGTTTGTCCTTGACGGAATTTACGCTGTTGTCTAGACTTTAATAGGTATATGATTTACAATTTTAGAAAGTTTGGGAGCGGGGAGTTGGTTTTTGGATAGGGTTGATGGTGAAAGAGCTTATAGCTTAGTGCTCGAATTTTGAAAAGAGTCCAAAACTTAGGAGCTAAGAGGTAAATTTAAGCTACAAGTCCCAAACTCGAGAGATGATTATATAGTATTGTATTCCTAAACTCATATCATAATAACATGTCGACTGGATACATCATGTGGCCGTAGTATGATACCGTTTAATAATTTCTCAACAAACTCAATAAATTAAGACTAATTAAGTTGCCCCCTTTGGTTACTTTCATGCAGCTGAAGGGCAGATATGGAGGATCATATGTGTTCTAAATGACAACAAACTCAGAGAATGAGGAAGAAGTGGAGAAGATGGTTATGAAGCTATCACCAAGTGCCAACTTGGTATATTTGCTGGCAGGGACACAGAAGTTTGAGCTGCCAAAAAAGGATGTGAGAATTGCGGATGTGTTTCAGACAGTTGAGCATGCAAAGACCAAGTTCAGTGTATGCTTGGGGCCTGGCTGATACAACCTTGGAAGATGTCTTCATTAAGGTTGCAAGTGCCCCGAGGAAGATCGAATCCAGTGTTTTAGATACAGATTAATATCACTAACTTGTAAAATTGATTAATTGTAAATATGCTTAATTAATGTTATTTATAGAAATGAAACTTACTTGTTTGTACTTGACAAAATCAATGGTGTTGTTTTGGGTTCGTGTAACAATTTAGAATTTAGGGTTATAAAAGTTGAGTAGAGTGGTGAATGGAGAGCCTCGAGTTCTGAGTTTTGAGCTGCATACATCCTTACTTGATATTGAATGGAATAAGATCGATATTGTTCAAGTCAACAATTTGGAGTCATTACTTCATTTATAATTTTTTCGCTTTATTTTATTTTATTAATTTTTTTGTTTTGGCGTAATTCCTTGTGAATTAATTCAGGCCACAAATATTTTTTAAGATTTTGCTCTTGTTCCGACTATTCATGACTTGGTATGCAAGAGAGTGTATCTCTGTTATTGTATTCATTTCACGATGTTAAAAAAACATCTTTTCTAACCAAAAAAAATGTTTTGATCGCTGCACGGAGTAACCGATATATATATACATATATATATATATATATATATTTAATTTAGAGCATTGTTGGGATTTAAATTTCGAAGAAAGGGGTATTTTTTTATTGTTTGTTAAATTTTTTATCCTTAGTTATTAATTTTTGAGTTGAGTTGTCTTTATTTGTTAAGATTTTGATCTTGTATTACATGTAAAAACAATTTATTAGGACCTCCCTTTCATTAACTTTATCCTTAAACAAATTGATATATGAAACTTTTTGCTGATAATTCAAATTTATTAAGAATTTTGTTTCCTCAAAGTTGAAGAATCTTGTTTCTTTTTTGATAAAACAATATTGGAGTAGTTTAATAGATATAGAAATAGAAGAATCATATATATATAGTAATATTGAAGTGCATCCTGTGACTTCATTCGAATTTTATCAGAATATGTATCCAATTAAAGGAAAAGAGCACCAAATTAAGTAACACAAAAGTTCGATTATTAAAATAAAATAATAATAAAGTAACACCAAATTAAGTATCCAATTTGAGAAATTCCACATAAGAATTAAGTTTAGAGTCCGATTTTGCTCACCACCAAGGATTGGTGGTGACGCTTATCACCATTCTCATAATTTGCCATGTATCCTACAAGTTAATCATGGTTAGTAAGTTTAATTACTATCTAAATTACTTAATGTAAAATGAGAAAATATTATTCTTTTCATATTGATATTGAGTAAATCTTTCTATAATTAATTTTATATCTAATTAATTGTACATCAAATCAAGTTTGGATTATACCTTACATATTTATAAAAAAATATAAAACACTTAAAATATAATAAACTTAAAAAAGAGTACACAAAAGAGAAAAGAAAAATATATATAATTATTGTAAATTACCTTACATATTTATAAAAAGATATAAAACACTTACAAAATAATAAACTTAAAAAAGAGTACACAAAAGAGAAAAGAAATATATATATAATTATTGTAAATTATCCTTTTATATATTGCGCATAAAAGGGTAACCTTCATACTAATTACACTAGGACATGTAGGGCTGGAGAATTCAACCTAAAAGGATAATGTACAATAATTATATATTTTTTTCTTTTCTCTTTTGTGTACTCTTTTTTAAGTTTATTATTTTGTAAGTGTTTTATATCTTTTTATAAATATGTAAGGTATAATCCAAACTTGATTTGATGTACAATTAATTAGAAATAAAATAATTATAGAAAGATTTACTCAATATCAATATGGAAAGAGTAATATTTTCTCCTTTTATATTAAGTAATTTAGATACTAATTAAACTTGCTAACCATGATTAACTTGTAGGACACATGGCGAGCTATGAGAATGGTGGTAAGCGTCACCACCAATCCTTGGTGGTGAGCAAAATCGAACTCTTAAGTTTAATGTTGGTGACCCCTCCACCAAACAAGTGATCATCACCTAAGAATTATCAGGTGTTAATGGAACACCACGTCAGCTCATGGTACTCTCATTCAAAACTTGTCACGTGTCTATTGTTTTACATGTGGATTTAACATTTTTTTTTACATTTTAAAAAAACATTAAGAACCCAAATAATAAACTTAATAAATAAAATACCAATGTACCATCCAATTTTCCGAAAACACCTCTATTCAAATGCCCTTCCAAAGTGGCCGTCATATCGTTGACGTGGGATTTCAGTACCACCTGATAATTTCTCCTAATAAATAAGCCCCTCCTAAAAAAAAAAAAGTGAGCACCTAATTAATAACTACTATTTGGTGATTTTCCATCGAAAAAATCTTTATTTGGAAAGCTAGGTTTAAAGATTAACCTCATAACCCATCACCATCTTTGAAATGTATTTACCATCTTAAACGTTTTTCTTCCCAAATCGGAATTCGAAGATTCCATGGCTTCCCGTTTTAGGTCAAAATCCAAATAAATATATTATAGGTAAAGGGTCATATTTTGTTAATTAGTTTCATCATTCATATCCTAAATTTGAAATGTTCATAAAAAATCCTAAATTTGAAAAATTATTAATTCTAGACAAATATATTAACTAACAACCCTTACCCAATTATCATCGTAATTCACTCCTAATCGAACATCTCTTCTAACAAAAAAAAATTCACTCCTAATCGGTAGTATCTTCTATTTTTCTCAATAATGGGTCGTTTGTTTGCTAATTTGTTCATATTTTTCAAATTCAGATGGTTTCAAATTTTATCTTACTCTTATCCATATCTTTCTAATTATCCATATCAACCTAATAATTTGTTTTTCCTTTTTTTTTTTTTTTTCGAAACCTAATTTGTTCAAATATAGATCTTAATCATGTTTTTCTACTATATATATATGTAGATCACATCTAACCCTTTATTGGTAGAGATTTTTTTGTTTGTTGTTCTTATTGTTCATCTACAATGCCTAAGATATCGTTGTTTTGGTGCTTTCTCTTGCTCTTGCCATTGATTTTTTATTGTTCTGAGGCAAATGAAAATATTGGAATTTATGAATTGAAGAAGGGAGATTTCTCTGTGAAGGTCACCAACTATGGCGCTACTGTGCTATCTGTTGTTCTTCCCGATAAAAATGGTACGTCTGTCAAAATGTCTGCAGCTCAATAGTATAAAAATTTAGGGCTCAATAGTATAAAAATTTAGGGTTCAAATGTTGCATTTTGTGTTTACAATTCTTTCATCTTATTTCAGGGAAATTGGACGACGTCGTTCTTGGGTTTGAATCAATTGAAGGCTACAAGGTTAGTTCATAAATCTGTTTCGTTTTGTTTGTGTTTCAATCGAATTAGGGCTAGTTTGACATTACTTATTTGAGGTGATAAGTGATTTCCCTAAAAATAAATTAAAATTTTAAACATGTTTAGTAAATGCTATAAGAACAATGGCGGAGCGAGTGCTAAACTTTTTTTAGTCAAAACTAATTGCATTTACACCTAACATTATTTGTTTTCTTTTTATTTTAAATAGCTACTGAAAATATAGCCAATTAACCACTATCTTTCAATTCTAAATTTTTATCTACAATGTAAATAAAAAAGAAAATAGAAGCAATAGATCGAATAGTTAGAATTAGAAGAAAATTAAGAAGTCTGAGAGTAAAATAACATTTAACAAATCAAAATAAAACTCTTGTTGTCTTGAGAAATAAATCAGATTAAGATATAAATCTTAAATTTTATTTTTATTCCTATGATTATTCTTTTAATATTTTAACAATAATGCTATGAGCACCAAGTGAAATCCTAAAATTTCTTATCCCAACCCTATGTGGCGAACGACGTAGCAATTCACGTCATATTTTTTTAATTAACTATTTCAAATTAAAAAATAAACATAAAAAATTAAAAATTAAAAATAACCCTAGCAGCAACCTTCCCCTCCTAATTAACCTTAGCAGCAACCTTCCCCTGCCAATTAATCTAGCCACTACCTTCACCTACCACCCAACATGTTATAGCAGCAATTCCTCACCACCAGCGGAGCACCTTCTCTCCCTTGGCTATCTTCCTCTGTCTTCAAACATCCAATCAAAGACATTTGGCACCGTTTCCATATAGATGAGATCGTTATCTCACTGATCTCATCAAAAGTGAGATCTGAATTAACGATGAGATTTCATAATCGGCGAGATCTAAACAACGAACACCATATGTGTCTTTTCCAATGAAAGTAGAGGATGCAATCCCCCGTGGGCTAAAGAGAGTTGAGGCTTAACCATCAGGGAGGGGTGGTGCTGATGGTGGTAGTGAGGAATTGCTGCTAACGGGGTGGGTGGTGGGGCCTGGTGGCTATAGGCTAACTGGTAGGGGAAGCTGGGTGGCGGGTAAGTTAATTGGTAGGCCGGAAAGTGGTGGCTGCCAGGTTTAATGAATTAGCAAGGGAAGGTTTTTTGTTTTTATTCTTTAACTATTATTTTATTAATCTTATCAAAACTAAAAAAAGAAAATAACATAGTTAACTTTGGAGTTAAATTATTAGACACGTGTTAAAATTTAAGAGATGGGACATGAGTTTTTAGGGTTTTATTTTTCTTAATTTTAATTTTTAATTATTTATGTTTGTTTTTTAATTTGAAATAGTTAATTAAAAAAATATGACGTGGATTGCCACGTCGTCCACCACATGTGTTGGGATAGGAAATTTTGGAATTTCACTTGGTGCCCATCGTATTATTCATAGTATAAATTGGGCTAATTTTTTTTTTATTAATTAATATACATGTAAAATACCTATATTTTTTTATTCCTAGCCCTAATGTTCCTCCGCGCGCCCTTAATACAAGAATCACTTATATCCACCAAACCAGCCCTAACTAGAATTAATGATTGCGTTGAAATATAAAAACGATCATTCATTTATTCTCATAGTAGATTTCTCACGCAGCAAATTTGTTAAAAATTCTGCAGAATGATTCAGTCTACTTTGGAGCCATTGTTGGGCGTGTAGCCAATCGAATCAGTGGAGCTCAATTCACTCTAAATGGTGTTCAATATAAGTTGGTTGCTAATGAAAAAAACAACACTCTCCACGGTATAAATATATATCTTCAAATTTCTTTGAAATCCCATAGAAATTCAAGTCTCAAGTAATTAAATTAATGGAATTGTATATATCCCTCAGGTGGCCTCAAAGGATTTGGTGATGTTGTCTGGACAGTAAAAAGTCACAGAAAAGACAGTCACATCACATTCACCTACAACAGCTATGATGGTGAACAGGGTAACAAAAATTGAATAGGAAATTAAGAATTACATAAACCCTAACAATAATCTGTTTTTGTTGCTAATTTCTGTCAATAATTAACAATGTAGGATTTCCTGGCGATCTTTCTGTATCGGTAACATACATGGTAATTGAGACAAACAAACTTGCTATTAAAATGGAAGCCAAGCCGCTGACCAAGGCAACTCCGGTGAACCTCGCCCACCACACCTACTGGAATCTCCGCGGCCAAAACAGCGGCGACATATTGTCCCACCACATCCAGCTTTTCGGGTCCAATGTCACTCCGGTGGACGACAACCTCATCCCCACGGGCGAAGTTGTTCCCGTGAAAGGAACACCCTACGACTTCCTTGAGCCACAAGAAATCGGGAGCAAGATCAATGAGCTGCCTGATGTATACGACATCAACTATGTCCTAGACCCTTCAAGTGAGAAGCACTTGAGGAAGGCGGCAGTGTTGCGTGACGACGTGTCGGGCCGGAAAATGGAGCTGTGGACTAACAAGCCGGGGCTGCAATTCTATACCAGTAACATGGTGGACAATGTGAAGGGGAAAGGAGGATTTGTGTACCAAAAACACGCCGCGATCTGCTTGGAGACTCAAGGGTTTCCGGATTCTGTGAATCACCCGAATTTTCCTTCGCAGATTGTGCAGCCTGGAGAGAAATATTTGCATGTTATGCTCTATAGATTTACTGCTAACTAGACAAGTGGTTGAAGGTATATATGATGTGTTTATATAAACTGTTCTTATTATTATATATTTAATAAAATTTGGTCTGCTGAAATTTGTTTGTTAATGTTGTCTGTTGGTCAATTTTGTTTTGTTTTTATCTTGCTGTTTTGATTGAGTTGAGAAATTTGTTCAGATAGGGTAGTTTTGTCATTGATCTAACAAAGTGAAAGGGCACCAACCATTCACCAAATTGGCTGGTGGAAAAAAAAAACTTAGCCAGAAATTGATCATCATAAGAGACAATTGCTGATACCTCAAGATTGAATTTGATATATACCAAACCTTTCACCAGCAACTTGTAACAAAAAAGCAAAAGAAAGCAAAAAAGGAATCAAGAAAAGAATGTTAATTAGGGCCACATGTAGTGGGCTGTATTGGATTAGATAACATGTAAATCGTTTTATTTTGAAGATAGAAATTGATATTTTTTCATTTTCAAGGGAAATGAGAGGCGACTAGTCACTACAAGAAATTCGAGGTTGCCCGACAAACATTTTCCCAACGAAGTGTTTTTTCGCCGCGTAAATAGAGTTTGCCCGACGAACCAGGAGGGTCGTCGGGTAAGATAGTGGCGGGAAGAACAAGTTGTTGGCGAGTAAAATAGGAAAGGGTTGCCCGACGAGAAATTTTGTCCGTCGGGTAAGATGAGATATGACGACGAATATCAGTCGTCGGGTAACAGTGGCGTTGACTGAATCTTGCCGACTAATCATTAAACTTTGCCCTGCGAATATACTTTGTCGGGTAAAATTCTAAACACACTAAATAATCCAGACGCTCCTTTCTTCTTCTTCCTCTCTGCTTCACAATCTCTCAGACGTCCCTGCTCCTCTCTCTCTCTCTAGCTTTAACATCTCATCGTCAGTTTCACTATCAATAAAATCTCTCTCTCTCAATCAACAACATCAATTTTGAAGGTTTGAGAAATTTAATTTTTTTAGTTTTGAAATTTTGATTTTTGATTGGAAATTAATTATGTTTTGTATTTTAGGAATTTTGTGGTTGATTTGAAGGAATACTTATAAAAATGTATGTGTGTTTGCCTTTCAATTTAATTTTGTTAATAATTTTGGATATAATTATGTTAGGAAATTATGTATTTATTGTGTATATTGTGTATAAATTGTTTAGAATTTGTGGAAATTAGAAATTAGAAAATTTATTGGGAAAATATGAAAATATAAAATATGTTAGGAAAATAGAAAATATGTTAGGAAATTAGAAAATTTTGTAGGAAAATAGGAAAATTAAAAATATGTAATGAAATTATTGAAATTAGAAAATACGTTTGGAAATTAGAAAATATGTTAGGAAAATAGGGAAATAGAAAATATGTTAGGAAATTAGAAAATATTTTAGGAAAATAGGAAAATAAAAAATATGTAATGAAATTATTGAAATTAGAAAATATGATAGGAAATTAGAAAATATGTTAGGAAAATAGAACATATATACGGAAATTATAAATTGTTTAGAATGTTTAGGGAATTATAAAATTTGTTAGGAAAATATGTTATGAAATTAGGGAAATAGAAAATATGTTAGAAAATTAGGAATTTAGAAAATATTTTAGGAAAATAAAAAAATATGTAATGAAATTATTGAAATTAGAAAATATGTTAGGAAAATAGGGAAATAGAAAATATGTACGAAAATTATAAAATTGTAAACTCTGTTTTATGCATAATTAATATATGTTTGTATTTGTGAATTTGTTGTGATATTTTTTGTAAAGCGCTTTATTTTGTTCCGACGAAGTGAAATATGTTCATATTTCATAACTGTTTTTGCGAAGTTAATTGAGTTGATTAACTTTGTATAATGAAATTCAATGAAAAACCTTAGACCCGTTTGAGAGTCAGTGAATCGGGTTGATTGACTGACTCTTGAATTGTCCATTTATTCGGACAGTTTGGGGGTGCGCAACTATGTGTTGTGTAGTTGGCGGTCTACGAGGTTAGGTTTCGATTGTGGGAAATTCGGTTTTGTATCCCCTCAATGTTCTCCGAATGCATACTAGATATTTGTTTATAATATCTACGTCGTGCATTTGAGGAACTGGGGAGATGCTGCCGAAATTTCCCTCGATCGAAACTTAGCCTCGTAGATCGCAAACTACACAACACAGAACGTGCACTCTCGAATGAGATAGGGCCAAATCACTGGAGGCATAAGGAGACGAGCTGCTTTTGATTTTAACTTGTTCTAATTACGGTACAATGTTAACTCAATTACCTACGTTGACTCTATATTGTGAAAGCAGACACAATGGACAGAGGCTGGATGCAAATGTTGGATATATCTTCTTATCAGTATTTGGATGGGATCGACAACTTCATTGCCTTTGCACGTAGTCATTGCAATGATGAAAGACGTATCAGGTGTTTGTGCCTTAAATGTAACAACTGCAGTTGGATGCCGTTGAATGAGGTCCAAACTCATCTGGAATGGAATGGGATCGTACACAACTACACTAATTGGATCTATCACGGTGAAGAAATAATTTATGCATCGACATCTTTGGTTCTCGGGACCCGTCGAGACGAAAGTGTTTTGGATGGACGATGTGATAATGATCAAGTCGTTGAGTTATTAACCGATGATTTGCCTCCTGCATCGGATGATATGGACGATGAGGTGCCCAAGTTGCAACCCGAAGACTCTGAGCTCCATTACGAGAGATTGTTGAAAGAAGCTCAGCACGAATTGTACCCCGGTTGTAAATCTTTTTCGGTTCTAGGGGCAGTTGTGGAGTTGATGCACATGAAAGTTGAGTATGTATAATCAAACGAACAAGCATTTTGATCACATGATGGACATCATCATCTGAATGCTCCATGAAGACAACCGTCTGCCTAAAGATCATTATAGCTCGAAGAAGCTGTTGAAGGGCCTCGGTTTAGGGTATATCAAGATCCATGCATGCAAGAACAACTATGCATTGTTTACGGTCAATTCAAGCAGCTTGACAAATGTCCAGTGTGCAATAAGCCTAGGTTTCAAAAGAACAAGATTCCGAAAAAGGTGTTGCATTATTTTCCACTGAAGCCAAGGTTACAAAGATTTTACATGTCATCCCACACAACCCGTGATATGAGGTGGTACAAGGATGAACGCATTGATGATGATGTACTGAGGCATCCGGCCGATGGAGAGGCTTGGAAGGAATTTGATAAGATGTATCCCGAGTTTGCTGAAATATTTGCATGTTATGCTCTATAGATTTACTGCTAACTAGACAAGTGGTTGAAGATATGATGTGTTTATATAAACTGTTCTTATTATTATATATTTAATAAAATTTGGTCTGCTGAAATTTGTTTGTTAATGTTGTCTGTTGGTCAATTTTGTTTTGTTTTTATCTTGCTGTTTTGATTGAGTTGAGAAATTTGTTCAGGTAGGGTAGCTTTGTCATTGATCTAACAAAATGAAAGGGCACCAACCATTCACCAAATTGGCTGGTAGAAAAAAAAAAACTTAGCCAGAAATTGATCATCATAAGAAACAATTGCTGATACCTCAAGATTGAATTTGATATATGCCAAACCTTTCACCAGCAACTTGTAACAAAAATGCAAAAGAAAGCAAAAAAGGAATCAAGAAAAGAATGTTAGGGCCACATGTGGTGGGCTGTATTGGATTAGATAACATGTAAATCGTTTTATTTTGAAGATAGAAATTGATATTTTTTCATTTTCAAGGGAAATTAGAGGCGACTAGTACAACTAATGGTTTAGTGGTATTCGTAGATACTGTTTAATGGGAGGTCTTATGTCTTCAGTGTGAAATTTGAGTTGAACGAGGCCGATACCTGAGGTATATATCCCCTTCCCATAAACTAAATTTTCAACCCTTGTAAAGTGTGAGATCAATACCCAAAACATATATCTCCTCCCCAATCTAGTTATATATAAAAAAAATTGAAAGAGATTAGACATTAAAGCAAACCCACCAAACGTGACCAACATGTCTCGGACAAAAATTTGTTCATTCCCCGATAAATTTCTAATAAAAGAATTAAAGAATGAAACCAAAAAAATGGAAACTTGTAATCTTTATACACAAATTAATCTGACAAGAATTTGTTCATTCTGCAAAGAATTTCTAATAACAACTAACAAAGTAATGATTTACAAATAATTTGAGATATTACGATTCAACAGGCATCTCATAGCGGCACAAAGGGCAGAGGTGGCTCGTCTCCAGCCAACTCACAATACAATTTTCATGGTAGACATGAAGACAAGGCATTCGAGCTGCGTCACACCCTTTCCTAAGCTCTTCCAAGCATATCACGCAATGACTTGCAGAGCCGCCACCTTCCATTTTCACCCTCTCAAGTTCCAAAATGGCGGACTTTTTCGTGTGCACAAATCGTAACACATCCTCATGATCAGGAAATTGATCAAGCTGCTCTTGAAGATCCTCATCCAAGAATAATATTTGTTCTTCTTGTGCAACTGTGAGGTAAACTTGGATTGGAATGGTGTTGAGGTGCATGTTTTTGGGGTCCCCGGCGATCTCACTGGCACGTGTGGAAATTGTTTGGATCATCGATGGCTGAAGATGGTAGGGAACTAGAATCTGAGAAAGCATGTTGGATATTACAAGCCATGATGTTCTGCTATCTGTTAAAAGGTGGCATTGTTCCTTGAACATATGGAAGTGTAATGTTGACCTTGGAGATAAAGAATCAGCTTCTTGCCTTGTGAAGCAAGCAAAGATCTCGATCAAGAATTTGGGGCTCGTTGAGGAACTGTCATCGTCCTCCTCTTTATCATCATTGTCGTCGGGATCAAAATGGCAACCTTCTAGTTGCCATACTTCACAGCTAGGAGAGGTAATATTGTAGCTTGACATGTCTTGAAGAAGAAGAGAAGAAGAATATTGTTCACGAAAATTAGAGAAAACGCTCATATGGGGATTATTGGTTTGGTAATGAGTGATGGCTTATATTTATAATCTTTATTTTTCTTTTTTTCTTTTGCTAATTTGATTCGGATTTGTATTGCAAATCCTGTTGGTTTAAGGAAGAGTGACTTCCAAGTTAGGACTAATGTTATCCTAGAAAGATAAAATATCCAAAACTCTACATTGCAGCTTTTTAGACAAGCAAGCCCCGTTAATGTTACGTTAGAAAGATCAAACTACATTTATGCCCTTTTAGTAGAGAGATTATTGACATTTTTGCTGTTTCAGAAATGTTAGTATATGTTGATAGCCATCATAAGTCAAGTCGAATCTGACAAATAGTACCTGACAGAACCTGGTCGGGACTCACTAAAAGACAAATCCTAGGACCCACAAGAGGGACCTACAATCGGCCCAAGCCCAAGGAGGCTAAGAGCAGTGTCCATAACACTCGGGCAGTGCTCAACAGGCTACCCGGGTAGGGGGTAGCGCTCAACAGGCTACCCGGGTAAGAGGTAACGCTCAACAGGCTATCCGGGTAGGGGCAGCGCTCAACAGGCTACCCGGGTAGGGGGCAATGCTCGATAGGCTGCCTGGGCAGTGGGTAGCGCCAGAAGACTAGACCATCGCAGACAATGATAGGAGCATATTTATGCGACGTTTTATCTTGTTTTCTTATGTTTTTCTTAGCATGTTTCCTATGTTTTCTTAATACTTAGCTTGTTTTCGTGTTTTGTAGGATTTTTGGAAGCAAAGTTACAAAAGGAGTTAATGAGTGCTGTTTGGGAAATCTAAAGAGGAAACTTTGAAACAGACTTCAGCAGATGTGTCAACTTCTCGAAATTAACTGCACCTGCTCAGGAAGAACTAACTGATGGGCAATATATCGTTGGAAAGATACGGAAGTCTAGTTTCTAAAGGAATTTATGGTTCATGAATTGGAATTTTCTAGAAGGAGTTATGGCCGTTTTAGTACAACAAGTTCAGGCTGCGTGGGAATTCAGCATTCCTTCTATTTCAAGTTTTCTAATCCTTATTAGGCTTGGACGACTGAAGCCCAGTTTGTTAGGGTTATGAGATGAGCTGTTTTAATCAGAGAAAAGAAGAAAATTAAAAAGAATAAAAAAAGAAACTCTTGCTCTCCTTCATTCAGTGAATTAACATGCACATAAATTCTTGGCAAGCCGAAGGGGCAAAGACACGCATACAAAAGAGAAGCAAAGGGTCTCCCCCTCATATGATACTTTGAAACAACTCTTTTTCTCCCTAAAAAACTGCAGAAAATGTATGGGCTCTCACACAAGGACTCAACCACACCATCCCATTTTGCTCCATCCTTCAAGGTTCCAAGGTCTAAAAGGTTTAGGAAGCAAGGAGGAACGTCAAGGTGTCATCCAATCACTCTGGCTGACCAACACATCATCAAAGAGCTATCTTCTTCCTCTTTTTATTTTCTGTTTTTTGATGTTCTTGTTGTCTATTTAAATTATGGGTAACTAAGTACTTTAGTTAGGGCTCGATTGAAGCCCTAATCATGTTTTTTTAAGGATTTCGATATGCCTTTGGTGCAAACTACTTTTGTGATGCTTAATTGGTTAATTTCATATTATATTTTACTCTTTACATACATTATGTTATGCTTGATCACCATATGCATGTTGTGTATTGAGTTTGTTATAGAGGTAAATTTAGATGACCGAATCTTGTGCCTATGAGAGTAACAAAAGAACTAGTTATAAGTTCTTGAAATTAATCATCATGAATAACTAAAATAGATTCCATGTTCTAGGAGTTGTGTGTTTGTCGATTTCCATTGTGTTATGCGTTCTTAAAGTGCAACTTAGTAGATACCATGCTAAATACTTTAAGAATGAAAATAGTTAGCGTAGATACCCATGCCTAACTTGTTGCTTAGGGAAATCAATAATTTAAAGAGTAGATATCATGCCTTTAGGTTGACAAACATGAACATCTAAAATCGGTTTTGTAGCATTGTGCATATCATTTGCTTAAGGAAGAAGATTAGCGGTGAACATCGAATCCCTAACTGGTTTTCTCACATTGTTTTAACCTCAATCCAATTCTATTTTTAATCAAACGCTGTTTTTTTTAATATTTTGTTTCGAAATTTTCAGTTTTCAAAATCATCTTAAAATCAATTTTAAACACATATTAATCTAGCCCTCGTGGGAATGATCTCATATTTTCTTTCTATACTATTTGTCTGATCTTGTGCACTTGCAAGTTAAAACGTGCATATAGTTGCATAATTTATAGGTTGCTATTTGTACAACAAGTTTTTGGCGTCGTTGCCGGGGACTGTGTAACTAGTTTGTGCTGAAATTTATTTTTAGTTTTCTTTTACAGGTTGAAATTCGTTTATGCAAGGTCGTCGATCCCAAAATTTAGCGGTCATTGCCTACAATCCTGAGATTGAACGACGAACTCTTAGACGTCTTCGAAAGCAAGCTGAGAGGGAAAACTTTAACACACAAAGAGAAGATTTTGAAGAAGGAGAAAGATCAGAATCAGAGAACGAAATGGGGGAAGAACATGTTCGAAGGTCAATGAAGGACTCCTTTGCCCCTCAAAACCTTAATCAACCCTCATGCATTGCCTACCAACCAACTGCGCAAGGCAGCTTCAATTTATCACCTCAATTGCTTAACATGGTGCCGCACTACAAAGGCACGCCTTCTGAGGATCCATACTTGCACATTAGAGATTTCTTTGATCTCTGCAAGACTCAGAACATCCAGGGCTTAACTCTAGAAGGAATCAGGTTAATTCTCTTTCCTTTCTCCTTAAAAGATAATGCTAAGTTGTGGTTGAATTCTCTGGCTGCAGGTTCCATTACTACTTGGGAAAAATTGGCTACTAAATTCTTGAAGAAGTTTTTCCCAACCCAAAAGACAAGACAACTTAAAAGGGAGATTCAAGCCTTTCAACAGAAGGATGGAGATCTTTTCTTTGAGGCATGGGAGCATTTCCAGGAGTTGCTTCTCAAGTGTCCACACCACAATCTATCTGAAGACGATCAGGTACAAGCTTTTTATGAAGGTTTAAATGATATTAACAAAAGTCTTGTTGATTCAGCTTGTGGAGGTGTGCTTATGGAAAAGAGCAGTGATGAAGCCATCGAGCTATTTGAGACCCTAAGTGAAAATTCTCAGCAATTCTCATCAAGAGGAGACAAGGAGTAAAAAGTAAAGGTGTTTATGAAGTTAGCACAAATGGTGGAGTCCAGAGTCAAATGGCAGCAATGGAGAAGAAGTTAGATATGTCGGTGAAAGCAGAACATCTCTCAAGTTCAACAAGTTGCTAAAGTCGAGGTATGTGCTATATGTTCTCATTTTAATCATACTACTGAGACTTGTCCTATGTCTTGTTTTACAGATCATGAGCAAGCTAATCATGTGGGGCAAAACAACTATCATCCCAAGAACAACCCATATTTGAACACTTATAATCCATGATGGAAAGACCACCCAAATTTCTCTTGGAGCAACAGTCAAAATGTGCTTAATCCATAAGGGCAGCAGAAGAACTTCCAGCAGGGAAGTAATTATCATGCTTCATCACAGGTGGCACAACCAAATACGAACCAGAAGAAGAATAATCTTGAAGGTGCCATACTCCAGTTCTTGATTGCACAGCAACAGACAAATGCTCTAACTAGTCAGAACATTCAGAAACTAGAAGAAATAACTAGCCAAGCTATTCAGAGATTGGAGGCACAAGTAGGGAAAATGGCAACGGAGTTAAGTGAGAGAAAGAAAGGAGAGTTTCCATCACAAGTCATACCTAATCCGGGAGGCCAGGAGCAGCTCAAGGCTGTGACAATCCTTAGAAGTGGCAAGGTAGTTGACAACAAGGTGGGGACAGATGAGAATGAACCAGAAAATGTTGAACCACCTCCAGCCACAAAAGTAGGTGAGAAGGAGAAGGTGATATTGCCACCGTTCCCTCAAAGGTTAGTCAAGCAAAAGAAAGAAAAATATCTTCTTGATATTTTTGAAACTTTGAGAAAAGTAGAAATCAACATTCCTTTACTTGATGCAATTAAACATATTCCATCTTATGCTAAATTTTTAAAGGATTGTTGTACACACAAAAGACAGTTTCAGGAACATGAGAAAGTTGCATTGACTGAGGAGGTAAGTGCGGTTTTATTGAGAAAGCTACCACCTAAACTAAAAGATCCAGGTAGTTTTGCTATTCCTTGTAGGGTTGGTGACCGTCTGTTTGAACGTGCTTTGCTTGATTTAGGAGCAAGCATTAACTTGATGCCTTATACCGTTTATGGGGGGTTGAGGTTGGGGGAGCTCAAATCAACCTCAATTATATTGCAATTGGCAGATAGAAGCATCAGAAGACCTAGAGGTATATTAGAGGATGTTTTGGTTCTGGTAAATGAATTTATTTTGCCTGCTGATTTTGTTGTTCTGGATATGGAAGATTCCCCTATGCCATCTTCATTACCTATTATTCTTGGTAGACCCTTTATGGTAACTGCCGATACAAAGATAAGTGTGAAAAAGGGTACTATACGCATGAAAGTTAATGGTAAGAAGATAGAATTCATGTTGTCTGATACTATCAAATTGCCACATGATAACCACGATTGTTTCAAGATTGATGTGGTAGGAAGTGTTGTTGAGCAAGTGTTTCAGGTACATAGCATTGAACCTTTGGAGGCATGCATAGCCCACAACCTCACAAGGCTGAATTATGAACGTGGATGTGATGTTACAGAGATAGACCTCCATGAAGTTGTGCATTCTCTTGAGGCTTCTAAGCCTTATCCAAGTAAGTATGTACCTCCCTTTGAAACTCTTGTGTCTACTAATACTACTCTTGTCCCTTCCATTGTTAGGGCACATATCTAGGATTGAAGCAACTACTTGAACAATTGAAGTATGCTTACTTGGGAGAGAACCAGACATTACCAGTGATAGTTGCTGCAAACTTGAGTTTGGTGGAGCAAGAGAAGTTGTTGAGAGTTCTTAGGGAGTACAATACTGCATTAGGGTGGACCATTGCTGACATCAAAGGCATAAGTCCATCCAAGTGCATGCACATAATCCTCCTTGAAGATATGCAACAAGCAGGTGACAAGAGGAAATTACAATTGAATGAGCTTGAAGAGTTGAGGTATGATGCATATGAGAATGCTAAGTTGTATAAAGAACATACCAAGGCGTATCATGATAAGCATCTAGTTAGGAAGGAGTTTCATGTGGGACAGAAGGTGTTGATCTACAATTCAAAATTGAGACTTTTCCTTGGTAAGCTCAAGTCTAGGTGGTATGGTCCTTATGTTGTTACAAAAGTATTCCCTCATGGAGCTTTGGAGGTTCAAAGCAAAGAGAAGAATCATACATTCATGGTGAATGGGCACAGAGTAAAGCCCTATATTGAGATGAGCTTTGAGCCTAGAGAGGAGGATGTGACTCTCCAACATGTTCAGTACATTGCATGAGAGTCCAACAGTCTGGCTGAAGACTACAAACTTAGCACTACTTGAGAGGTAACCCAAAGGGAAGTTGGGAGGCAACCCATGTGAAGAGGATGATGTCAGTTTTTGCACTCTACAACCACCGACAATCAGATTTGCTTTCTCTCACCCTTTCCTTCTTTATTGTTAACTTTGCCTTTGTTTGTTTTATTTTATTTTTATTTTCTTTATAGGTGTCATCGTTTGTTTCTCCTTCCTTAAATGCTTCATTGTTTATACTTTAACTTTCAAACTTTGAGGACAATGTTAGATTTAGGTGTGAGGGGGAAACACTTGTGTTTTCCGTTGATTTTCCATTAGTAAAAAAAAAATATTAAAATAAATAAATAAATAAAATTTGACAGCTTTGTTTTTAGCCTTAGTTTGTGTCGGTTTTAGTAGTGTTCTTTGGGTAGTTTTTGTGTTTGTTTGTGTCTTAGGTTTCTTTCCAACACAATGATGAGATTTGGTTTTTAATTGCATGACTTTAAGATAATTTCTAAGCATGATTCAAGGGCTGAAATTATTCTTTGGTTAATACTCAATTATTCATGGTTATCATATGCAAAATCACATGTAATCACCCGAGTAAGTGGTACCCATAACATGCTTAATTGAATGAAGCTCAATACAACCCTTTTGTGAGCTTTTGAGCCTTTATCCTTTGTTTGAGAGAGTTTTATTTGTTTAATCTATCACTTTCTTGTTAATTAAGTTGTTGCATGAGCTCATCTTTCGGGTTTCTACTTGAATTGCTTATCATCATTGGAACTAAATGCTAGAACTGGTACTAATTTCTTTTCGAGGCATTGAATTGATTTGCATGGCATACTTGAGATGATGAAGGCACCTAGATTACCACCATTGCCAAAATGACCTTTGACCCATGATACACTTTCCTCTAGGTAAACCCTTGTTGAGCCTTTGTTTAAGCCTTTTTGTTTCATAACCCTCATTTTCCTCACCTAGCCTAAACACTTTCATCCTTACCCTTTTTCTTAAAGATTAGTGAAGCATAATTTGTAGAGACATAATTGTGAGTCAAGGGGTGTTTAAAGAGCAAGTTTGGGGGAATGTTCAAAAAAAAAAAATAATAATAAAATAATAAAAAATAAATAAAAAAATCGGCATTGTGTTTGAATTGTTATGCCCTGATTGTTCATGTATTGATTGTTGAAGTATGGTCCATAATGTTCAAATCGGTCATTGAGTGTATGTACTTGCTCGGTACTTATATGATTTTTTAGCTTTGATGGTGATAAAAGTTCATATGTATCTAACATCATAGCATGCTTCTACTTTTCTTTAACAACCTTGTGTTATCCATATCCTTTCTTTCTTTAACCCCTTACCCTTTGGCCTCATTACAATCCCCATAAAGACCTTCTGATCTTGTTTGTTGTGTTTATATTGATATGTGGATATTTGAATGAAGTATGAGCATATGGTGCCACTTGTTCTTGCATTCAAGTAGTAGCATTCCTTTCATGGGATCATATTCAAAAGAACATTTATGAAAGTGCCTTTCTTTCTTGTTATATCATATGTGAGCAATTTGTTTCCATTTGACATCAATCCTCTCACATATAACTAGTATAGGAAGAGTGACTTAACCAGAAAATATGAGGTAAAATCAGAATGTATTCAGTGACATTTTTGAGCTAATTCTTTCAACATGTATCTCTCTTTGAACTGTTGCTTTGATTGATTTAATTGTGAGCTTGTGTATGATTTCTATAAATGTGTATTAACTCTCAAATTATGTGGACCAATTCTTATGCTTATGATGAATCTTAATATGTCATGATCCATTGAAAATCTCTAAGATAAATGTTGGAAGGTTTACGTTGAATCATTGAGTCTTTGTTTTTCTTTCATTCTTTGTGTCTGTTTTGCTCGAGGACTAGCAAAAGCTTAAGTGTGGGGGAATTTGATAGGAGCATATTTATGGGACGTTTTATCTTGTGTTCTTATGCTTTTCTTAGCATGTTTCCTATGTTTTCTTAATACTTAGCTTGTTTTCGTGTTTTGTAGCATTTTTGGAAGCAAAGTTACAAAAGGATTTAATGAGTGCTGTTTGGGAAATCTAAAGAGGAAACTTTGAAACAGACTTCAGCAGATGTGTCAAGGTTCCGCGTGCACCCCATGGGTGGAAGAGCACCTCTTCGGCCCAGATGTTACCTCGTACCCCGGAGACCCAATAGCATCAATCAGCCAACCAGTTGGGGCAGCTGCGACTGAGCTAGCCACCCAGCCTGCCGAGGATGATGCACGGCACACCACGATTCAGCAAAAAGAATGGGCAGCACGAAAGGCCAAGGCCTTAGTGGTCGACCTGGAAGACCCTAGCCCAGATAACTTGAAACGAGGCTCAGATAACTCATGAACAGCGAGCTGAGAAGTGTGTGAAAGTTGGGGTACCGCTCAGTAGGGTAAAGGCCAACCGGACCTTGGGGCACCGCTCGGTAGGGTATCCGGAGGTAGAAATCCTGCCTTACACATGGGGTACCGCTCAGGTGAGACTGTAACGACCCGGACTAGAAATTTAATTATTTTGAGAATATGACGATTTTACCCTTGGTCGGTAAAGGCCATGGAAATCAAGTTTTATTTCGGAACTTATTAGGCATTGTTTCGGGTACCGTTGCGTAGGTCTCGAACTCACGAGTTTGTAGACAGGCGGCACACAGAAAACGGAGTTCGTGTAGGAAAGTTATGGGTCTAGATGTGCAAGGGCATTTTGGTAATTTTGGCTTGGGAGAAGATATTTTAACCCCAATCATTTTTACATCTTCATTTTACACATCTGAACTTCATCTTCATTCTTCAGCTGATTCTCCTTTTCTCTGTGTGAAACACACACCCCGAACCCGTGAGAAAACATCCCATAACCCACAAAGTCAACTTTTGATTCAAGGCTTTAGCTTCCATTTTTGATCAACTAATCATATTCTACTCCTTCCCACGATCACAACCATACCAATCATCGAAGGAGAGGACCACAGGGGAAGCCGAACCGAGTATAGGAAGTTTCGGATCTTCCGATCGATTTTTCGTCTTACACATGTATGTGTTTGTGGTTTTGAGGTCATATTTGGATTCTTGGGTTTGAGTAGATAGATTTAGACATAAAATTTGTGGAAAATGGTTGAGTTTTGAGGAAGTTATAAAAGCTTGAAGTTTCGGCCGGAAATGGGGGATTTCGGCGAAACCAGACGGCGACGATGGCGGCGGCCGGTCATCTTCTCCGACCAGACTTTGCGATGGCGCCGGCAGCCGATTGTCTTCTCCGACGAGTCACCGGTGACCGGTTGAGTCGGGTCAAACTGGGTCGGGTCGAGTTGAATCGGTCGGGTTGAGTGAACCGATCGAGTTATGTTGAACCAGTCGGATTGAGTGAACTGGTCGGGCCGAGTGAATCGGTCGGGTCGAGTCAGGGTTAGGATCCGCTGAGACGGAGAACCCGATGAACATCCAATATAAACAATACGGTTTTGAGGGGGCCCAGGAGCCGGAGTTAGGATCCGCTGAGACGGAGAACCCGGTGAACCTCCAATATAAACAATACAGTTTTGAGGGGGCCCAGGAGCCGGGGTTAGGATCCGCTGAGACGGAGAAACCGGTGAACCTCCAATATAAACAATACGGTTTTTAGGGGGCCCAGGAACCGGGGTTAGGATCCGCTGAGACGGAGAACCCGGTGAACCTCCAATATAAACAATACGGTTTTGAGGGGGCCCAGGAGCCGGGGTTAGGATCCGCTGAGACGGAGAACCCGGTGAACCTCCAAGATAAACATATTTGAGGTGGACCGAATATGGGACTAGGATCCGCTATTGGCGGTGAACCTCCAAGATAAACATATTTGAGGTGGACCAGAATATGGGACTAGGATCCGCTGTTGGCGGTGAATGTAACAACCCGGAATTTCAATTATTGGATTTAAGTAAATTATTTATGTAAAATGACGATTTTACCCTTGCTTGTTAAGGGGCGTAAGAGTCAAATTTTGTTTCGAAACATTTTCGGTGGTGTTTTGGATACCGTTGCGTAGGTCTCGAACTCATGAGTTCGTAGACAGGCGGCACGCAGGAAACGGAGTTCGTGGATGAAAGTTACGGGTCTAGATTGATAGGGGTATTTTGGTAATTTTTTACTTGGGGGTAGATATTTTAACCCAATCATTGTCTCATCTTCATTTCATTTTCATCTTCATCTCCTTTAACAGTCCTCTCTCTCTCTGAAACATACACAAACCATCGAACCCGAAATCGTGTGAAAACTAACCCAAAAACCCACAAAGTCAACTTTTGATTCAAGGCTCCAACTTCCATTTTTGATCAACTAATCGTATTCTACTCCTTCCCACGATCACAACCGTACCAACCATCGAAGGAGAGGACCACGGAGAAGGCCGAACCGAGTATAGGAAGTTTCGGATCTTCCGATCGATTTTTCGGCTAGCACAGGTACTTGTTTGATATTTTAAGGTCATATTTGGATTCCTGGGTTCGAGTAGATAGATTTAGACATAAAATTTGTGAAAAATGGTTGAGTTTGGAGGAAGTTGTAAAGCTTGAAGTTTCGGTCGGAAATGGAGGATTCCGGCGGAAACCAGACGGCGGCGCCGGCAGCCGATCGTCTTCTCTGGCGAGTCGCTGGTGACCAGTCGGATCGAGTAAACCGGTCGAGTCAGGTGACCGGTAGGGTCGAGTGACCGGTCGGGTCGAGTTAGATCGGGTCAGGCCGAGTTGGGCCGGGTTGGACCGGTCCAGGCGCGTGGGTACTGTAGCAGGCGCGTGAGGGCGCGTGTTCCGACCTTCCGTCGGTGCGTGGTGGAGCGTGACAGCTAGTGTTTGACGTTTTGGACTTGTTGGCGCAGGTTTTGAGTCGATCGGACGTCGTTTAGGGGTTATTTTGGGGGTTTGAAGTTGCTGCGTTTTCTAGGCCAGCATAGTTAGACTCCCGGGGTTTAGGGGGTTTATATTTAAGGTTCTTATTATTAGCTGGTAATCCCGATTATTAATTTGGACAGACGATACTGCTCCAGGAACTTCAGGGGAGCGTACAGTTCGGGATTGAGCTTGCTTCAACAGGTTTGTGAGTGGACTTTTGGTTTATAAACTATAATGCATGCATAAATGTATCTTTGTTTTAAATACTGTTATGTATGGGTGCAATGAATTTCTGGAATTTAGAAATGATTATTGGACACGAGTTTTTGAATTTTCAGTGAAAGTGTGCTTTGAGAAATGGCCTGGTTTTTGTACTCGATTTTGATATTGTTTTGACGCGGTAATTGTTTGAGTCCATGATTTTGAGTTAAAACCGTATTTGTGATTATAAAATACTTGATTTTGGATCCAATACTGTTTTGAGGGGGCCAGGATCCGGGCTAGGATCCGCTGAGACGATGAACCCGGTGAACCTCCAAAATAAACAATACCGATTTGAGGGGGCTAGGATCCGAGCTAGGATCCGCTGAGACGGTGAACCCAGTGAACCTCCAATATAAAAGGTGATTTTGCAGAGATTGTGGTCGAGGCCAAGTAACACAGATCTTTACACATCTCTAGGGATACCCTGGTGTGTAATGGATTTGTCGGGAACAGTGGATTTGAGATATTATATGTTCAGGTCGAATTTAATGATGTTTACTAGTATAAACTGTTTTATGTGATGCATGCATGGTTTTATAAATGGAGGGTGAAAAAGGTTATATTTCCTTGGAAAACGATTTATAAATGATTATTTTTGGTCCACTCACAATTTTGTGTTTTAAATCCCCTCCAGGCTGTTGAGTTGAGTTGACGCGAGCACTTCTTACGAGGCAGAGGCATTAGGACTTTACAACTGCGTTTTGTACCTAAATCTGAGTAGGATATCTAATTTTGTATTATTTATCCTACCTAGATGCTCTGATATGATATATTTTGGGATGGTTATTGTCTATTGGAATTTGGAGTGCTCTTAATCCCTTGTCTGACAGGTGGAAATCAGTTATTTAAGTTCCTAAGAGGAGATTCTGCCGAAGATTTAGGCAGAAATCTCATATTTTATTTTGTAAGGATTGAAGGGTATTTTGGGAACCTTTCCTTAGATTGTCAGACGGGATCAGGGTTCTTCCCGAGTTTCGAGGGGAAATTCAGGACGGGTCCTGACAATTGGTATCAGAGCACTAGGTTAAATTCCTGTAGACTGTACACTACGTGTACAATTATTTTGGTATTGATGAGTTATAGTTCTTTTCAGCGTAATGCCTCCGAGAGGCGAGTTCCGTCAACAGTCTGAAAACATTGGGGACACACATGAACCTGCAGTGGAGCCTGATATGAGGCAAACACTCGAACAATTGGGTCATACTTTGACTTCTGTACTTCAGAGTAGGGCTGCTACTGAAGGGTCGGACATTGAGAAAGCCCAGAGATTAGGGGCTACAATATTTATGGGCGACTCTAGCCCAGATGATGCAGCAGCGTGGATTACTCGTTTAGAGCGAGTGTTCTCAGTTATGAGATGTCCTCAGGGGGACAGGGTGTTGTTAGCCACTTTTCTGCTAGGTGGTTCCGCTTATCATTGGTGGAATGCATTAGAGCTATCAGGCTGGGAGGTCAGTACAATTACCTGGGCGACTTTTCGGGAGAAGTTCCTTGAGCAATTTTATCCTTGCTCGTACCGAGATGCCAGGGAGGCTGAGTTCTTGCACTTACAGCAGGGAGATATGACAGTGGCTCAGTATGAGCAGAAATTCATAGAGTTGGCTCGTTTTGCACCAGCTCTAGTGGCAACCGAGAGGGACAGACGACGCAGATTTGAAAATGGGCTGAGGAGCGAACTTCGGTCAGCGGTAACGGCTGCATCCCATACTTCATTGAGAGAAGTGTCTGACGCTGCAGCTCGTGTAGAGTTGAGCATGGGTGTACCAGTCCAACATCAGTTCGGTGGTTCCAGGCGACACCGGGATCTCTGGGATGCTGGAGCCTCTAGTCAGGGACCGTCCAAGAGAGGCAGTATCAGTTCTAGATCTTCTGGGGGTACAAGATCCGGATCGGGCAGTGGCGGAGCCAAACATGCACCGCAGTCATCCACTCAGTTTAGTGGGGCTTCAATACAGTCAACGGGTAGACAGAGTGGCGGATATGGTGACCCCAGATGTTACATCTGTGGAGAGACTGGTCATATCAGGAGATTCTGTCCACACCATCTTCAAGATAGTAGTTTCTTGGGTCATCGTGCGACTGAGCAGAATCAGAGGACAGGGCAGACTTCTGGTACATCAATAGGGAACCAGGCCCAATACAGTGGGGCCAGCGTGGCTAGTGGGTCCAATAGGACCAGAGGCAGACAGTGGGGTCGTGGTCGATCTTCGGGTACATCAGCCCGAGTTTTTGCTTTGTCAAGACAGGAGGCCCGAGCAGCCCCTGAGAGGGTCACGGGTACGTTATTTGTTTATTTATTTATTTTTGTTTTTACCGTGACATTTATGGTTTAATAGATCTCGGGGCGACTCATTCTTTCATTTCTCGGGGTTTTACATTGTTGCTAATAGAGAATTGTCTCCGATTGGTTGGGATATGGGTATTAGTACTCCTACTGGGAATATGTTAGTGCCGAATCTCATGATTCGTAGTTGTCCAGTGTTGTGGAAGAATCATAACGTGGAGGAAGCCACGTGGGAAACTGCGACTTTAATGCAGGCGCAGTATCCTCATTTGTTCCAAGGGTAGAATTGAATTTCGAGGAAGAAATTTCTTAAGGGGGGTAGATTGTAACAACCCGGAATTTCAATTATTGGATTTAAGTAAATTATTTATGTAAAATGACGATTTTACCCTTGCTTGTTAAGGGGCGTGAGAGTCAAATTTTGTTTCGAAATATTTTCGGTGGTGTTTAGGATACCGTTGCGTAGGTCTCGAACTTACGAGTTCGTAGACAGGCGGAACGCAGGAAACGGAGTTCGTGGACGAAAGTTACGGGTCTAGATTGATAGGGGTATTTTGGTAATTTTTTACTTGGGGGTAGATATTTTAACCTAATCATTGTCTCATCTTCATTTCATTTTCATCTTCATCTCCTTTAACAGTCCTCTCTCTCTCTGAAACATACACAAACCATCGAACCCGAAATCGTGTGAAAACTAACCCAAAAACCCACAAAGTCAACTTTTGATTCAAGGCTCCAACTTCCATTTTTGATCAACTAATCGTATTCTACTCCTTCCCATGATCACAACCGTACCAACTATCAAAGGAGAGGACCACGGAGGAGGTCGAACCGAGTATAGGAAGTTTCGGATCTTCCGATCGATTTTCCGGCTAGCACACGTACTTGTTTGATATTTTAAGGTCATATTTGGATTCCTGGGTTCGAGTGGATAGATTTAGACGTAAAATTTGTGAAAAATGGTTGAGTTTGGAGGAAGTTGTAAAGCTTGAAGTTTCGGTCGGAAATGGAGGATTCCGGCGGAAACCAGACGGCAGCGCCGGCAGCCGATCGTCTTCTCCGGTGAGTCGCTGGTGACCGATCGGGTCGAGTAAACCGGTCGGGTCAGGTGACCGGTCGGGTCGAGTAAATCGGTCAGGTCGAGTGACCGGTCGAGCCTAGTGAACCTGTCGGGTCGAGTTAGATCGGGTTAGGCCGAGTTGGGCCGGGTTGGACCGGTCCAGGCGCGTGGGTACTGTAGCAGGCGCGTGAGGGCGCGTGGCGGCGCGTGGGGCCGAGTCTGAGGTCGCGGTGGCGTGTGACAGCTAGTTTTTGACGTTTTGGACCTGTTGGCGCAGGTTTTGAGTCGATCGGACGTCGTTTAGGGGTTGTTTTGGGGGTTTGAAGTTGCTGCATTTTCTAGGCCAGTATAGTTAGACTCCCGGGGTTTAGGG
This sequence comes from Oemleria cerasiformis, assembly GCA_037349345.1. Classification (NCBI taxonomy): domain Eukaryota; kingdom Viridiplantae; phylum Streptophyta; class Magnoliopsida; order Rosales; family Rosaceae; genus Oemleria; species Oemleria cerasiformis. The sequence continues at coordinate 13,671,062 of JAZGTL010000018.1, forward strand.
GGTTTATATTTAAGGTTCTTATTATTAGCTGGTAATCCCGATTATTAATTTGGACAGGTGATACTGCTCCAGGAACTTCAGGGGAGCGTACAGTTCGGGATTGAGCTTGCTTCAACAGGTTTGTGAGTGGACTTTTGGTTTATAAACTATAATGCATGCATAAATGTATCTTTGATTTAAATACTGTTATGTATGGGTGCAATGTATTTCTGGAATTTAGAAATGATTATTGGACACGAGTTTTTGAATTTTCAGTGAAAGTGTGCTTTGAGAAATGGCCTGGTTTTTGTACTCGATTTTGATATTGTTTTGACGCGGTAATTGTTTGAGTCCATGATTTTGAGTTAAAACCGTATTTGTGATTATAAAATACTTGATTTTGGATCCAATACTGTTTTTAGGGGGCCAGGATCCGGGCTAGGATCCGCTGAGACGGTGAACCGGTGAACCTCCAAAATAAACAATACCGATTTGAGGGGGGGCCAGGATCCGGGCTAGGATCCGCTGAGACGGTGAACCCGGTAAACCTACAATATAAAAGGTGATTTTGCAGAGATTGTGGTCGAGGCCAAGTAACACAGATCTTTACACATCTCAAGGGATACCCTGGTGTGTAATGGATTTGTCGGGAACAGTGGATTTGAGATATTATGTGTTCAGGTCGAATTAAATGATGTTTACTAGTATAAACTGTTTTATGTGATGCATGCATGGCTTTATAAATGGAGGGGGAAAAAGGTTATATTTCCTCGGAAAACGATTTATAAATGATTATTTTTGGTCCACTCACAATTTTGTGTTTTAAATCCCCTCCAGGTTGTTGAGTTGAGTTGACGCGGGCACATCTTACGAGGCAGAGGCATTAGGACTTTACAACTGCGTTTTGTACCTAAATCTGAGTATGATATCTAATTTTGTATTATTTATCCTACCTAGACGCTCTGATATGATATATTTTGGGATGGTTATTGTCTATTGGAATTTGGAGTGCTCTTAATCCCTTGTCTGACAGGTGGAAATCAGTTATTTAAGTTCCTAAGAGGAGATTCTATCGAATATTTAGGCAGAAATCTCATATTATAATTTGTAAGGATTGAAGGGTATTTTGGGAACCTTTCCTTAGATTGTCAGACGGGATCAGGGTTCTTCCCGAGTTTCGAGGGGAAATTCGGGACGGGTCCTGACAGTGAACCCGGTGAACCTTCAATATAATTGGTTACTGTTTCTTCGACTAGCGTTGAGAGTTTTACTCCGTTGGTTCGTTGAGTGCTCCGACTTTGGCATCGAGGAGTTTTGGCTCCACCGGGTCGCGAGGCTGTCTATGCATAGTATATAGAGTTGTGATACAGGAATAGCACACCCCAAGGGATACCCTGGTGGCTAGGGATATGCCAGTCGAGGGATATGCCGACTGATGTGATATGATAGCTGAATGTTATTCTGACCGAGGATACGATATGATAGTCGAGGATATTTTCCGACTTATATGATATGATAGCCGAGGATATTTCCGGCTCTAATATGGTTTGACGACGATTGTCATGTGATTAATCAGCCTATGGAAATACTTCGTCATCCGGGTCTGTTGGTTGATGTAGGCGGTGACCCAGAGTGACGAATTATTGTTGGTTCACAAGTATCTGACTAGTCAGTTGTCTTGTGGTATTCCAGTAGAGATGTCAGCAGTGTCTGACCTACTGACATTTGGTGTCAGAGGGTATTCCTATTTTGGACCAACACTATTCCGAGGTCTTGGCTTTTACCTGTATACTATCATGCGTCTGACAGGTAGGAGTGGTCAGTAAGTACAGAGGTTCTGTCAAGAACGTTGTAAGGTTTACTAAAAATTATTTATGGATAAAGGGTATTTCTGGTATTTAATTTTGAGGTAAAAGAGCTGTCAGACGGGATAAGGGTTTTTTTCGGATTTAGAGGGAAAATTCGGGAAGGGTCCTTACAGAGACCATTGGCGATTCCAAGCCACTGAAAATTTCCTCCTATGATGGCTCCACCGACCTTTTTGACCACCTCGACAGCTTCATGTACACCATGGAAGGTTGAGGCACCAACAAGGCTAGCCACTGTCACATGTTCCCTACCACTCTAAGGGAACCTACCCGCAATTGGTTTAACCGCCTAGCTCTCGAGTCCATACCTTGCTTCGCTGACCTAAGGGATGTGTTCATGGAACGGCACATGACCATATCCAACCGCCTGCTCGGGTAGCACCCGACCGCCTACCCGGAGGGCGTTTAGCCAGTGAGGACTCAAAGCTGGCAATTTCTTCTTCTCGTTGACCAAGAATCCACCCGAAACCTACAAAGACCTCCTCTGCAAGGCGACCAGCTACAACCAAGCTGAGAAATTTAACGATGCAAAGAAGGCCACCAACTAGCTCCCACCATTGTCTAAGGCAAGTCACAACCGGGACCATGGCTAGAACATTAAAGGCTACCTCGGCCAGCCCGGACGAAAGGGGCGCCATGACTAAAGGTTTTCCAATCGTAGGAACGACTACCGCCATAGCAGGCTTTAAAGCTACTCCAACTATACTTTTCTCATCACTACTAGCGATCTTCAACATCATCGAATGGAGCTACCAACTCCGCGACCTCTGAACTGATCGTTCCATAGTAGGAGGGATGACTCCACATATTGCCGATACCATCATAACTACAGCCACCACACCGACGATTGCAAACAATTAAAGGACAAAATTGAGGCCCTAATCTGACGGGGTCGCCTAGCTGAGTTTGTGGCACGACGGGTACCTGCTTCTCTGGTAGAAGAACCATATGCAGCCCTTACTATGGCTCCTTCGCCTAGGCACTTCATAGCTACCATCTTGGGAGGACAAGCCCTCTTGAAACCCTCCAACCGCAGTCGTAAGTTACGCGATGACATCGGTATAAGAGAACAAGCACACCCTCTCCGTAAAGCACTCGTACCGACCGAACAAGAAGAGTATGACCTAGTCCCACCCTATCACTCTTCTAGAAAACGAAGGCAGGGAGACCCGCCAACCACACGATGATTCGCTGGTAAGCACGACCTAGATAACCAACTGTGAGGTGTCCAGAGTGGTGGTCGACGGGGGCAGCTTAGCCAACATGCTCTTTCTCCCAACATTTGAGCAAATTAGATTAAGCACCTCCGCCCTGGACAACACCACGCCACCTCTAGTTGTATTTGGAGTAGCTAGCATACAACTTCTGGGTCACCTGCACCTCACACTGACAGTGGGAACCTTCCATGCACAAGCCACCATCAATAAAAATTTCGTCATGGCCAATTGCGCTTCAACCTACACCGTGATCATAGGCAGACCCGCCTTAGTGGAGCCGGACACAATGATGAGCTACCGCATGTTGCTTATGAAGTTCCCCGCGATAGAAGGAGTTGGGATGGTCAGAGGTGACCAGTTATCCGCGCGTACCTGCTATGCGTCAACCATGCGGATGCACACACATGGGACCATGTTGATTACCAGCACCGAAAGAGGAGAATACAGTTCGCCTACCCCGGTACCCCACTTGGATCCATGAGTTCGACTGCTAAGTCTTGACCCCCACCACATAAAGAGGATTGAGGAGGTACCCATCTCGGAAGAATCCTTGAGCGTGTTGTGGAGAGTGGAATCAATTTGCCCGTGAATGTACAAGCCGACCTAATCCGATTCATGCGAGCCAACACAACCACCTTCGCATGGTCCTTCTCGGACATGCCCAGCATCAACCCTGACGCAATGACCAACTACCCCAGTGCTAACCCCCACCCCTCCCCTTCCGAGCAAACCAGTTAACCAAAAAATGAGATCATACAATGTTGAGCGCAACAGACCAAAGGCAAGTGGTCGATGTGCATTAACCTCATAGACCTAAATATGGCGTGCCCCAAGGACAGCTTCCCCTCCTCTAGATCGACCAGCTAGTAGATGCCGCTGTCGACCACGAGTTGCTCAGTTTCATGGATGGGTAGTCCGGGTACAACCATATCCTCATACACCCAGCCGACCAAGAAAAAACCTCCTTCATCACTGGCAAAGTCGTATATTACTACCACGTCATGCCCTTAGGCCTGAAAATGCAAGGACCACCTACCCGCGACTAGTTAACAGAATGTACACAGACCACCTAGGAAAAACCATGAAAGTCTACGTCAACGACATGCTATTGAAGAGCATAAAGATAGCCCACCACGTAGGCAACCTAGTCACTGCCTCTACCATACTACACCAATACACCATGAGTTGAACCCTACTAAGTGCGTATTTGGCATTAGGTCAGGAAAGTTTCTAAGCATCATGATCAGCCACAGAGGGATACAAGCCAACCCAGAAAAGACCAAGGCCCTTGTTGACATGCAAGCCCCCAAAACAGGGAAGGAAGTGCAACCGGTGGGGGTAGCCACCCTCAATCCCTTCATATCGCATTCCACAGATAACTGCCTTCCATTCTTCAAAGCACTCAAAGCCTCACGTCGGACCACTACATGGACTAGGGAGTGCTCCACAACATTCGACACCCCAAGAAACACATAGGAGTGCTTCCCATCCTATCGAAACCAGAAGAATGCGGGATCTTCTCTCTCTATCTTGTCGTATCCCCTTCGACGGTCAGCTCTGTCATAACCCGCACTGACTGTTCTGAATAGTGCGCAGTCTACTATATCTCCTAGTTACTGATTGTGGTCGAGGTCCGGTACCCCAGCATAGAGAAGCTAGTGCTAACCCTAGTCACCTCAGCTAGAAAGCTCCGCCCATATTTTCAAGCCTAATTAATGTCATGACCGACGTACCACTGTGTCTGGTGCTACCACGACCCAATACCTCGGACCACCTCAACAAGTGGTCCATCGAGCTCCGTGAATTCGACATTCAGTATCGGAGTAGATCCGCGCTCAAGGCCCAAGTTGTCACTGACTTTGTCACGGAGTTCACCCTCCATGAGCCAACCCACCTACTTGCAGGTCAGTTTGGCACATCCACCTCGTCTACCCCCACGAGGGTACCCTCCCAGCCTATCATGTTGAGGCTAAGAGGGACAAGTCCAAATCAACCTGACACTACTTTATCGCCAGACCGCTATACCAGCGAGGATACTCCATGCCTCTGTTGCGGTGCGAAGCACCCGAACAAGGACAACTGGTACTCAGAGATATCACGAGGGTATATGCGGAAACCACACGGTAGGACAAATTATGTCCACCAAGGCAATACGCAAAGGTTATTTCTAGCCAACCATGCTGATGAACGCCATGGACACAACTCGCTTTTGCAAGCCATGCTAGTATTTCTCTCTTATCCCCCAATAGCCAATCGAACCCCTCACCACCTTGGTTAGCACTAGACCATTTGTACAATGGGGACTGGATTTAATCGGCCCATTACCGCCTGGCCATAAGGACAAACGTTTTGCCCTAGACGCAATGGATTACCACACCAAGTGGGCTGAGGGCAAGGCACTCATGACTATCACTGAGCATCACGAAAATGGCCCGATGGAGGCCATCAACAAAATCATGAACCAAACAATCAAGAAGAATCCAAGCCCAGCCAAGGAAGGGTGGACTGAGCACCTAACTGCAGCCCTGCGAGCTCATAGAACCGCCTAGAGGAATTACACTTGGGATACCCCTTTTTTAGTTACCTTTGGGTCAAAAGCAGTTATGCCCATATAAATTGGCCTTGAAACACACCGCATTGTGACGTTTGACCTCAACCAGTACTCAGAGCTCCAAGACATCATCTTGGACCTCTTGGAAGAAAAACGCACCCACGCTGAATAACATTTAACCACATATCAACAATGGGTGTCCTGTTACTATGGTCAGCACGTCAGTCCGTGTTCCTTCAGACATGGTAGCCTGATCTTCCAGAAGGCTACGTATGCTACCCACAACCGGGCAGGTCGTACCCTCGAGCAATCGTCCGCCTAGGGACATATTTCCTTACTACTCTCCACGGGCACCACCTACCCTACCCTTGGAATGCGGAACATCTCCGACAGTACATTCAGTAAAACAACCAGCAAGCATGTGGCTAGTGGAGAGGCAGGTACCCGGTCGTGGCCTAGCCTGCCATGCCAACCCAGGTGATCTTCGTCAACCGGCGACATGCCCTCGCTGTGAAGGATACACTCCCCACTTGATGGATGAACTGCTCCCCACCTGATGGAGGACACGCTCCCCTCCCCATTTGATGGATGAACTGCTCCCCACCTGATGAAGGACATGCTCCCCACTGAATGGATGACTAGCTCTCCAACTGTCCTATATTGAATGGGTGATACGCTCCCCAACCCTCATATTTTAATTGGATGATGCGGTCTCCATCTGTTATATCTGAAAAGGGACGCCCAACTTTCCCCTTACTCATGTTCCAAAGACGATCAAATTCTGTGAATGCACTAAGTGTTAATGGGGCGGCTTCCATGGCAGGCAAGACACTGGGTACCCAGCTCCCGCCTCCACTGCACACCCACATCCACCTAAGCATGGACATCTAGCCCATCTGCCTATTGGGTACCTGGTGGTCACCTACCCGATTGGCGGAGGCATAACCATCTACCAGGTTTTTGCATCCTAACTCTAAGCATTTTTTCCAACGCACTATTTGCAACTCGTCACTTCTTACTTGTTACTTGCTTTATCATTTTCCATTAGAGTCTGGTTGACCTAGCTTACACAAGTACACACACTAACTGCCATATCTGTAATTGATGTACAACTTTCACAAAATCAAACATCTAAAAATCACCTACGCATGCCTCACCAACCATCCACACAAGTACTTAAGAAAACGGCAAAATAACAACCCATTTCAAATTCAGTAATAAAGCAACTATACAAAACACTAAATTCGTACACAAGCAACCATACTTAAATTAAAATAGCCTCAAAATGGCAAACCACAACATAAAAACGATAATCAAAAATTTGTCCCAAGCACTGTTACACCTGACAGGTCAACCAGAACAACTGTTTTACATATGCATCTTGCTCACAAAAACGGCCAAGGGCCCAAGGCAAGTACCTTCAATCAACAAGGGGAGTTCCCAATACGAGCCGTTCCTCTATGGCTACCCCCTCACCTACGGGTTATCAGAAAACTACTCTACCTCTACTTCAACTTTACCGGGTGCCACCCTTATCCTTCTGAGCTGATTCAATTGGTGGCTGCCCACATAAGACAAAATGGCACAAGGCCCATAGCATGTGGTACCATGTCCTCACAGGGGTACCCCACTCGACTGTACCGACCAGCCTATAAGAAGCCTCTATGTGGACTCTACTCAATAAGGCTTGACAATCCTGCATAAAATTGACCAACTGATGTTACCTCAACACTACCACAATTGATCTGCCTACTCGCTCGATAGCAGACTGGTCAACCTTATGGCTCTCATCTTCCTTCGCCTCTTCCATGTTAGCTATGGTCAGCAGATAATCTGGGTGCTTCTTCTGAATCTTCTCTAAGGCATCAAACCCACCACTAGTTCTGGTTAGGGCAGCACTTCAACACCGATGTCCGAGTCCAGCCACCTCTGGGCAGTCTCATCCTCGGATACACCAGTCATAGCCTACCTCCTGGCCTCCTCCACTTCGCCTAACAGTCTCTTGAGCTCAGCCTTCTCATCCTTCGCCTTGCTCAATTCAATTTGCAAGTTCTTCATGCTCATCTGCAGCTCAATGCGCTTCTTCCTCTCAAACTCCACATCGATCACGGCCTCCGCCAACCCTGACTCATTCTTCCTCTAGGTCTCATAGGCTACCCACATATCTGCCATCTAGGTGACCTCCAAGTTATGATGGTTCACCACACGACGGGTAGCCGGGAGTTTCTTGAACATCACATGTGCCAATCATACAAGGGATTGAGTATAGCCCAACCAACACCACATACTCACAACACAGAGTCATACGGTCTGAAAACACACCTGGAAGAGATCCTCATATGCTTGCATACTTGTCTCGGTGTACCCTTCCAGCTCCATACCTTATGAGCACACCTCTAAAGAACCACCTAACAGCCGCCTACAGTGGACAAAAACTCCTCCACCAACTGGGGATCCGTGGTACCCCATCCCAAAGGGTACCATCATCATCAGGGCTACCCGGCTTCAGGGCACCAGGCTGACGACTACCAACAGTGAATTTTTTCATGGCTGACTCACCTGATGACCCCTTCACCGATGCCGGACGCTTCAAACTCCTTCTCTCATGTAACTTAGTAGGGGACCCCACCGGGGACTTCTCTCCTACCACTGAATCGGGTACCCGGGTACTGTGGAGGATTTTCCCATGCTACCACCTTCGAACTTGCTAGCTAACCAACTAGTCGAACTGCTCCTCGATATCTTCTTCAACGGCTTCTCCAGATGCGCTTGAACAATTTTTTCCTTACGATCAGCCATCTCTCCTACCACCAATCATGTCCCCCCCCCCCCCCCCCCCTCAATTAGGATTGCGGATGCCTCACGCTCAGACGGGGACAGGGCACGCACTGCTTCCACCTCATACCTCAGCCTGAGTAACAACCACACTTGGGAACTCAACTGCAAAACAGAAAAGCACAACAAAATTTTCAAACTCAACACAAGCATATACTCACCAAATAGCAATCAAGGACAAGCAATACAAGAAACAACACACATATAATGGACTTAGTGAATGGCTCACTCACATTTACCTCATGCCACAACACATAACAAGACAGCAGTATCCTAAAGCAGTTCGGACTTCGTGGGAAGGGAGCATGCTCGATCTAACTCCGCTGAGCTTGCAACCATAGGTGTGGGGGTAGCCTCAATCCAATCGTTTATATCTGCTCTGAAAGGGTCCCCCACCCTTAGGGAGGTCAGCTCGGCAGCTCACCAGCTTGCGGAAATTTGAGAAGCACTGACTAAAGCACCCCATATGTCACCCTCAAAGTGGCCAGTCGACTCTCCGTCGTGAGGAACACCACCTTAGAAGCTATCCACCTCCAATCCCTATGAAAATATAAGTCCAGAGGCGTACCTTCCCGGTATGGGCACGACGGATCAACAGTGCCACCCGCCACGCCTTCCTCAATACCCAATACTCTCCGCCCCATCACTGTCAGGTACCACGATAGGCTCCTCATCAGGCCACCCGCTTCATCTGGGTACCCACCATACAACAGAGATGCTACCCACCACAGCTTCTGCCTTCGCCTAGCCTAGAGGCGCAAAGGCGCAATACAGAGTTCACTACCCAGACCACAAAGAGTTGTATGGAAGTACAAAACTGAACAACCACGAGAGACATAGAATGCAAAGGAGAGGCACTCACCGTGACTTTGAGGGCCAACTCACGATCTCTCCACCACGCCCTCACTCAATCCACAATGGTAGAGAGCAAAGAGCATAAATGAAGGAAATATGAGGAAGCCAAAAAGTATTACTCAGAAACACAAGGCATATTTATAGCCTTCAACATTTCTCCCAACAATCACCATGCACAGAACCCAACAGATATATCCTCTCATCATTACCACCTTTCCACATGGACCCCCACTACCCTCTCTCTTTCTCCGTGCACAGCTCAACCGCCCCCATGCCTTTAATCCAACATTAATGAGGTCCTAAAAATACTAGTTCCCACTCACCTCAAAAGGTGGAACCATCACACCAATCTCCCAAATTCAAACGTCAAACTCGGCTGGGCAATTAAGGGGACTTGGGGACTTTCCCGCCTCCGTGGTAGACCCGGGGCTAGTACCCAATGACCAGGTACCCAAGTCTACCAGATTAAGCTAGCAAACTAGTAGAAGATTCAACTCCCTACCCGAGGTTCGACCCTCGACTAAGGAGTTGGGGGACTCATGTTGATAGCCATCATAAGAGGAGCCGAATCTGGCAAACAGTACCTGACAGAACCTAGTCAAGACTCACTAAAAGACAAACCCTAGGACCCACAAGAGGGACCTACAACCGGCCCAAGCCCAAGGAGGCTAAGAGCGGTGTCCATAACACCCGGGCATCGCTCAACAGGCTACCCGGGTAGGGGGAAGCACTTAACAGGCTACACGGGTATGAGGTAGCGCTCAACAGGCTATCCGGGTAGAGGACAGCACTCAATAGGCTACACGGGTAGGAGGTAGCGCTCAACAGGCTATCCGGGTAGAGGGCAGCGCTCGACAGGCTACCCAGGTAGTCGGTAGTGCTAGAAGACCTGGCCATCGCAGACAGCACCTGACACCTTTTTCTTCTACAGCTGTAAAGCAAGGAAACATGTCACATATTCCATGTTGGAGAAAGTCTTGCCTCAAAAGTGCCCCTCACACTATCCCATAAGGTTTTGGACAGAGGAACTCCAATTTCCAAGACCCTAGATGTCAGTCTAGGGGGACAGATGTAAGAACCCTTCCCGAATTTCCCCTCGAAATCCGGAAAGAACCCTAATCCCGTCTGACAGCCCTTTTACCTCAAAAATTTAATACCAGGAATACCCTTTATCCTTAAATAATATTTAGTAAACCTTACAGGGTTCTCGACAGAACCTCTATACCTACTGACCCCGCTTACCTGTCAGACGCAGGATAGCATTCAGGTCAAAACCAAGACCTCGGAATGGTGGTAGTCCAAACAGTAATACCCTCTGACACAAAATTTCAGTAGGTCAGACACTGCTGATACCTCTACTGGAATAACACAAGACAATTGACTAGTCAACCACTTGTGAACAAACAATAACTCGTCACTCTAGGTCACCGCCCACACCAATCCACTGACCCGGATGACGAAGTATTTTCATAGGCTGATTAAGCACATGACAATCGTCGTCAAATCATATTAGAGTCGGAAATATCCTCGGCTATCATAACATATAAGTTGGCAAGTATCCTCGACTATCATATCGTATCCTCAGCCGAAATAACCCTCGGCTGGCATAACACATAAGCCGACATAACCTTCGACTATCATATCACATTAGTCGGCATATCCCTCGACTGACATATTATATCATCAGTCGGCATAACCCTCGGCTATCATATCACATTAGTCGGCATATCCCTCGACTGACATATTATATCATCAGCCGGCATAACCCTCAGCTATCATATCACATCAGTCGGCATATCCCTCGACTGACATATTATATCATCAACCGGTATAACCCTCGGCTATCATATCACATTAGTCGGCATATCCCTCGACTGACATATTATATCATCAGTCGGCATATCCGCTAGCCACCAGGGTATCCCTTGGGGTGTGCTAGTCCTATACTACCTTCACCTTTTCTATTGGAGGTTCACCGGGTTCACCGCCAATAGCGGATCCTGGCTACGGATTCTGGCCCTCCTCAAATTGGTGTTTATCTTGGAGGTTCACCGGGTTCACCGCCAACAGCGGATCCTAGCTTCGGATTCTGGCCCCCACACATATCAGTATTATTTATATTGAAGGTTCACCGGGTTCACCACCAACAGCGGATCCTAGCTCCGGATTCTGGCCCCCACACATATCAGTATTATTTATATTGGAGGTTCACCGGGTTCACCGCCAACAGCGGATCCTGGCTCCGGATTCTGGCCCCCACACATATCAGTATTATTTATATTGGAGGTTCACCGGGTTCACCCCCAACAGCGGATTCTGGCCCCCACACATATCAGTATTATTTATATTGGAGGTTCATCGGGGTCACCGCCAATAACGGATCATGGCTCCGGATTCTGGCCCCCACATATATCAGTAGTATTTATATTGGAGGTTCATCGAGTTCACCGCCAACAGCGGATCCTGGCTCTAGATTCTAGCGCCATATTATCATATCAGTAGTATTTATATTGGAGGTTCACCGGGTTCACCGCCAACAGCGGATCCTGGCTCCGGATTCTGGCCCCCACACATATCAGTAGTATTTATATTGGAGGTTCACCGGGTTCACCGCCAACAGCGGATCCTGGCTCCGGATTCTGACCCCCACACATATCAGTATTATTTATATTGGAGGTTCACCGGGTTCATCGCCAACAGGGGATCCTGGCTCCGGATTCTGGCTCCCACACATATCAGTAGTATTTATATTGGAGGTTCACCGCCAACAGCGGATCCTAGTCCCAGGTCCTGGCCTCCCTCAAATCAATGTTTATCTTGGAGGTTCACTAGGTTCACCGCCAACAGCGGATCCTAGTCCTGGGTCCTGGCCTCCCTCAAATCAATGTTTATCTTGGAGGTTCACCGGGTTCATCGCCTATAGCGGATCCTAGTCCCAGGTCCTGGCCTCCCTCAAATATAGCCAAATCCGATAAACTCATACATACGGGTCAAAACCCAAATCATGGACTCAATAATTTCCACGTCAAAACAATATCAAAACCAAGTCCAAAAACCATGACATTTCTCAAAATACACTTTCACTGAAATATTGGAAAACATGTGTCCAACAATCATTTCTAAATTCCGGAAATTCAATGCAACAATCCATAACAGTATTTAAACAAAGATACATTGATGCATGCATTTCAATTTATAAATCAAAAGTCCACTCACACATATCATCCAACCCAAAATCATGGACGCTCTAGCCCCAAGGAACACATGACACAATAATGACCCAACTACCTTGACCTTCCGAGCTCAAAATCCGCTCCACGGTCAACCATTATCGCTGGGATTGACCAATCGGGCCCTAAACGAACTCCTATGGCCTCGAAATCAACAAAATCTTATCTAGAACGTCCCAAAACCCTAGTCATGCGCCGCCGTGGCATCGGGAACAGTCCCACGCGCCGACAGAAGGCCTGAACACACATACACGCGCCTGCATGCGCCGCCGCGTGCCGGTCACGCGCCTACTACAATACCCACGCGCTTGGACCGGTCTAACCCGGTCAAACTTGGCCTGACCCGGTCCAGCCTATTTCGGTCCACTCGACCCGATCGATCCACTCGACCCGGCCGATTTGCTCGATCCGATCGGTCCACTCGACCCTATCGATCACCGGCGACTCGCCGGAGAAGACGACCGGACCGCTGCCGCCGTCTGGTTCGCCGAAAATTGCCATTTCCGGTCGATCTTCAAGGTTTTCTAACTCCTTCATTTCTTGACCGTTTTTCACGATCCACACATGTAAATTCATCTACTTTTCACCAGGAATCCAAATATGAGGACAAAGTTTCGAGATCGTACCTGGTTTGGCCGAAAAATGACCGAGAAGATTCGGTCCACCTCTCTCCTCCGTCCATCGCCTACGGCGGTGCTCCCACTCTGATAAATACCCCAAAATGCTCATGGGGTTCCGGGGAAGATCCTCCCGACCTTGGTTTCGGTCGAATCAGACTGAAATTCGTCCGATGAAAGGGGATGTTCGGTGTTCGCACGGGGAGAATTTCGGATAGGAAAGAGAGACTAAATGTACCAATCTCCCGAGGAGAAAGAAAAATATCTGCTTTATAGTTCCAATTTTTCCAAAATTACCAAACTACCCCTGAAGCTTCTAGACCCGTAACGAACTCACCGGGTCTCCTTTTTCCGCGTGCCGCCTGTCTACGAACTCGTGAGTTCGAGACCTACGCAACGACCCAAGAAAAATTCCCAAAAGTACTACCAATCAAAAAGTGATTCCCGAATCCATCCAAAATCGAGGCTAAAATTGTCAAATTCTCAAAATAATTTAATTTCTGGTCCGGGTCGTTACAACATATGTCACTCACAGCTGGAGACCCTCAAAACCAATAGCTGGCATGGGGCACCAGTCGGGGTGGTACCCCGCTCCGCGACGGGTACCACAGTCCGGACAGAGGAGGTAGCACTCCATATTTCGTTTCCTATAAATACCCCCCCACTTCTACATCATAATCTAACTTCAAGTAAGCAAAGAAACTATGCTTAAATACTTTCTCTCACTATAAATACATTCTCTATGCCTTCTCTCTAGATATCTACTTACTTAGGCATTGGAGATCAAGTGACCGGAGCCACACCGATCTCCCAAGCTTGATATTCATTTTCCTTTTTTTTCTCTTTGTCTTATTTTCTCTTAGTTACTTCAATATAAGGTGAAGAAGGATCCACTCACACGGAAGAGCTTGAAGACTCATACTCCAATAAACTTTCCATTGTCGTGGGAGGGGATTCAACCACCTCGTTCACGGAACCTAGGAGATGTCTCATCCTCCGAGGGACTCTGGAGTTGTTGGGTCTGACCCACTCGTCAACAGTATCCTTATTCTGCGTGTCACAGTTTCAAAGTATTTAAAATTAACCATCACAAAAAAAAAAAATTTGATGCATGTGGGACAAAGACAATATCGTCAATTTTAATTACTTTATTGTATCGGCCACTTAGTGCTATAATTTAGTGGTATTTCTTTCCACACGGTAGGGGAGAGTTTTCAGATTCGGCTCTCGTAATGGGCGTGGTTGATATCCATTGTGTATATTATAATCCACTTTCCTAATATTATTGTATAAAAAAACAACTTATTTATTGTATTTGAGTATTGACCTTTGAATGAGGGACATAAATTTCAAAAGTGGTCATTGAAAATATCTAAATTTTGAACTTATTAAGAACATATGAGTAAATACGCTTTCAAGTTAAGGAAACCTTTGACCCGATAGATATGATGAAGTCTCTTCGTCTCCTGCTCTCTATTGCTGACGATTTTTATAAAGAATACGGCGGAAGCAATGAGGATATTTCAAATTCAAAAGAGTGAAAAATCAAATTGAATTTGGAATAAAAAATAGTGCATACATTGCATTTACAATTCAATTGAACTACTACCAGGATCTTGTTTGATCACTCCCTTCTCTTTCATCTCCTCTCTTACCTCTTCAACATTGTCCCATTCAGCCCCAGCTGCATGCAAATTCGATATCAGCCCATAATCTCCACTATTTTTAGACCCCATGTCCTGTAAACGGCTCATAATCTTACTTGCTAGACTGACATCTCCTTGGCCTTGAGATGCCCCAAGCAGCATCCGCCATATTATCATATCTGGCTTAAACGGCATGTCTTCAACAAATTCAAATGCCTCACTCACCAATCCATTTCTACACAGTAGATCAACAATGCAACCATAATGCTCCATCCATGGCTTCATGCCATAGTCCTTTACCATTGAGTTAAAGCACTTTCGTCCCTCGTCCACCATGCCTGCGTGGCTGCAGGCAGAAAATATGTTGAGGAACACAACCCCATCTGGCTTAAACCCTTCTTTTTGCATCTGCGAGAATCGAACCAGAGCCGGAGTTCCAAGGCCGTGCATTGCTAGCCCATGGATTATAGTTGTCCATGACACCAATGTCTTCTCCGGCATTGCATCAAAAATTTCACAGGCTCTCTCGATGTTCCCACATTTGGCATGCATGTCCATCAATGCATTGGACATGGTAGTATTAGTATTAATGCTCCCTGTTCTAATAAATCCATTTCTCTCAAGATAATGGTCAATCCACTCTGCAAGCTTGGAGCTTTGTGACTTTGAGGACAATGAAATTGCACCCAAAATGGTAATTTCATCGGGTCGAACATTCTCAGCCTTCATCTCTTCAAACAGAGCCAATGCCTCCTTCAGAAGATTGTTGTCACTGTAACCATTGATCATGGAAGTCCAAGACACCACATTTCTTGCTGGCATCATTTCGAATATATAGCGAGCACTTGATAGAAACCTGCAATTTGAGTACATACTAATCAAAGCATTGTAAACAAAAACATCATGATTATCAATAAGGTGCCCTCTAATCGCATAGCCATGAACTTCCTTCCCTTTCCTCAAGGCGTGCAAAGACGAGCAAGCCGAAAGCAAGCTAACAACACTCATCCCATTTAGTCTCAAACCGTCACTGGCCATGGCGCTGGCAGCTGCAAGCGCGTCACAAGGCAAATTGTGCTGAGAATACGCAGAAACAATCGAATTCCACATAATTAAGTCCCTCTGAGGCATTTCATCGAACACTTGCTGCATACAATTAAGCTCACTGAACAAACTGTACATATTCAGAAGGGCAGTTTGAATTATAACCTCAGAGCCAAAACCCAGTTTCAAAATCTGGTTGTGCATCTGTTTCCCTTCAAGAGCCAATGGCATAAACCGACATGCCTTGATTGCAAACTGAAGGGTGTAGCTGTCCACCTCCAGGCCCTTGCTTCTCACATGGGAGTAGACCAAAAGCGCTTGTTTTGGATGATTTCCCGCCAAATAACCTCTGATGATGGTGTTCCAGGTGTAGGTATCAAGACCGTCGACTCCGTCGGCTATCAAACGGGCAGTAAAATTTGCGTTGGGGAGGGGAATTGAGGCAAAAGAAGCAACAAGCTTGCTTGCCATGGGAGGGTTTTGAACAAGGCCTGTGGTGATTAAAAATGCATGGATTTGATTGAGTTGGTGTTTGTGTTTGCATATTTGCAAGAGTGAAGTTATTTCTTGCAATGGGTTTTGCTTTAATTTGGTGATTGGCGGTTTGAAAGACATAAGGCCTTCAAAAGCAACCTTCACAACAAAAAAACTGCGAACTTTCTTTAAGTAGTTGGTCTGAGAGCCAATATTTTCTTTTAATTTATTGAATATCTGTTTTTTCTTGCCATATTAAATAAGTTTTATAAACTGATAAGATAACAGTCACGAAATGAGTCGAAAATATTATAAAATTTCCTACGCTCATTCACTATGAAAACCAGAATTTGCACCATTGACAGAAATACAAGGATAATTTGAAGACATACATCACTCACAGAAGAGATTGAGGAATCCTGAAGTCTATAAGAAAACCAGTACATTAAATTCGAGTTCAATGAGCGGAGTGGGTAGGGGCTGTTGTCTTCTTGAAATCTATCTTGTCAACCTTGACCTCCCCGTCGATGAGTTCATAGACATATACAACCACACGAAGGCCGTCAATGTCCATGAGGACAAAGCTTGGGTTGACATCATAGGTGATGCTGCTATAGGCGCCGCTGGCAGACCCGGGGTTTATGACGACACCCCCTTCATGTTTGTAGGCTGTGAACTGATGGGTGTGACCTGTCACAAGAATATCCACATCCAACTGCCTCTGAAGCATGGCTAGTGAGTCTAGGTCCCCCCATGGAATAACCTACCGAACATTAACTTAATTATCAAAGGATGAAATATGAAGTGATTATAAGGACAACGAAACCATTGACATAACATTATCTCATGGCCATCAAACTTAGAATGTATGGCAAACGTACACACGTAATATTATGGTACTGCCTCTAAATACCTCATTCCAAATTACAGCATTTTGGAACTAAACAGAAACACAAATTCGATAATCCTACTCTTGAAAGGACTTCTCTAAAGAGAGTAACTAATGCATATTATTATCAATCTCTTCCAAAGGATTACACAGAATCTTTCAAGCATTAGTTCTTCTGGTTCCCTGAAAAGATTGTATTCCTACCGGTCTGTTCCCTGTGGTCTTCTCAATTTGCCTAAAACCACAAGAAAGGGTAATCTACTTCACATTAAAGGCATTATGGAATGAGGGGAATCTAAAAATGGGAAAATAATGACATGACATCATAAGCTTATATATGACATGAAATGTATCCTGAGAGTAAGGGACTAGTGAATCATTAAGCATTTGATCCAAACAACGGAAAGACTTGGTTGAGAGAAGACGAGATTATTTAAACAGCTCAAGGAGAAGTAATGTATCAGCTGCTTCGTGAGAGGTCAAATGAAAGTCGAAAGACGACTAAAACAAAACGTACTTAGTTTTCAAATGCTCAATGAGACAATGATACAGATAGAAATAAGTGAAGGGATAACGGGAAGCAAACCTGGTGGCCATGGCACAGCCCCAGCTTGAATTGACCAATAGTTAGGGTTTTGGTCTCTGGGTATTTTGTCTCTTCATCATACTCACCTCGAGCAATATGTAAGTCGGGACAGAGAGTCTTCAAGTAGTCATGAACTTCCTGAAGTGGCATAATGCACAGCAAAACTAATTTGTTACCTTAAAATACATTACTCATAAAGTACCAGACAAGAACTAAATGTAGATCATTAGTAGTTGCATGAGCTGTTTAAATACTTCAAACGTGTCTAAGACAATGCAGATAGGATGATAAGCATATATGATATGTTAGCACTACTTGAAAAAGTCCATAAAAGAATGTAGCAAAAGAATCAATTCCAACCATATAAACGTTAGCAATTCAGGCAAGGTATATGCAGTCATTACCATGATTAATTCACGGCATTCAACAAAAATTAGTACATCGGTGGATGCACACTATCTCCTACAAAATGACATCGGTTTGTGGAAACTATTCTTACTACAAGTCTATACAGCAACATGGACAAGAGTTTGACAAGACTCCAAATTTGGAATGCCTTTCCTATATGTAAGAGTTTGTTTTGCGGGCAACCAAACGGATAATAGCACAGTAAAACTAACTCAAAATTTTGGTTCAAAATGTGAATTAAGCCAAACCCAGTAAGCAAAATTGAACTAATTGAATGAAGAATTCACAGAACAAAATAGAAACATACTTTGATACAAAGATTTCCAGTGCAAATGATGTGCTGGATCTTGCCAGGAACAAGCATAGACTTGAACTTGGCAGGTAGATCAGGTGCCCTGTGGGGTATATGCAAATCCCCCAAGGCCAAAACCAACACCATCCTCACTCAAAACCGACTTCACAAAAATCTGCGAATAAACCCAAAAAGTCAAATTAAATACATAAAGAGTAACCAGTCATAAAGATTATTTTCTTTCACATGAATTAATTAATCCGTGATTCCATTAACAATTACAAGAAAACATAGTTAACAAACTGAGTATGATAGAAATGGGATTGAAGAGAGCCGAGATCGTACCTGAAGGATTGATTGATCTAGCATAAGCTTATGGAATGGAAATTGTAAAACCTTCTTCGTTGTTGACGGGCTCTGAATTTCTTCTTCTTCTAACCTTTGTTTTTTTTTGTTCTTGGGGTGCTGTGCGGTCTTGTTGTCAACGAACGGGTAAAAGCAATGACGTTTGGCGGGGTAGCCAAGCTAACAGTTTTGGGCCTAACCAAATGAATACAGCAAGTGACAAAAGACCCCCAACAAATTCGTTCCGATGGATTGTCTGGGCCTCTTGCTTTTCGCTATTGTTGGCCCAAAGGAATCATTCATCTACTAAATTTGATGGTAATTTTTCTTATTGAAGATGCCAACTCAAGAAGTTAAAAGCTTAAATATCATCACCGTTTGATTGTAATTTTTCTTATTGAACTTATACTAACTTAAGAAGTTAGGAACTTAGTATCTCCTCTCTATAGCCACATTTTGTCTAACATTAATAAAAATTACTCATAATGAATCTTACTTACTTACCAACATGTGACTTTTTTGGACAAAATTTTGGATGAAATGTGAGTAAATATGATGTCAGAGCATCTCCAGCAATAATCTCCATTATTTTTCTAAATTTTATTTTATCTATTTTGACAACTCACTTACTCCAGCAACATTTCCTACTTTGACAAACTATAAATACTTTAACTATTTAAATATTTTTGTAAATTTAGAGGTTTGTTGACACCTAAGCCAATATATCATGAAAATGCTAAAAAATTTGGGCGGTAGTGTGATTCGGGCTTTTGGCAGTTATGTGCTTCTCTATCATCCTCCTCCCTCCATATAGCAACTCATTTTTGTTTTTCCAAAATGGTCATCCATGTAAAGAGGCTGTTAGAGTGCTTTTGCAACTTTCTAGTTAAATTGGTTAGGGAGTTGTATATCGCAATTATGCTGGAGATGCTATAAGGGGGTAAATTGGCTATTAATGAAAGTTCATGAAGAAAGTTAGTAACATGGTATTTGAGTGGCAAATTGACAAAGTACTCTTCTTAGAATCTTCTTAGAATCACTTGAATTTTTCTTTAAGGAAAAACTTGACATATTTATATTAAAAGTGATTTTCAAATAACGTAAATGAGAAGAAGTGTTTTCGATAAAAATAATATTATTAAACAAACTCTAATCCGAAGGCTAAACAGTTGTCATCGTCCCTGAATTTTACCCAAATTTTATCAATCGTCCCTAAGCTTCAATATCACAGTCTGACGTCCCTGAACATTACCCAAATGTGCAACGATGATCCTTCTGTTAATTTTTTAAACGTTTTCTATTAAAAGTAAGGGTATAGATTTCATTCAACGTGATGCTTTTTTAACAAAAAATTAACGGAAGAAACATTGTTGCACATTTGAGTAAAATTCATGGACGACATACTCTAATATTGATGTTTATGGACGATTGGTACAATTAGGATAAAATTTAAGGACGTTGACAACCATTTAGCCTTAATTCTACTTGATAATTTTACATTAATACGTACGGTGAAGATTTGTTAATTAGATCCAATGGACTAGAGAATGCATCTTATTATTAATTTTTTAAACGTTTTCTATTAAAAGTCAGGGTATAGATTTCATTCAACGTGATGTTTTTTAACAAAAAATTAACGGAAGAAACATTGTTGCACATTTGAGTAAAATTCATGGACGACATACTCTAATATTGATGTTTATGGACGATTGGTACAATTAGGGTAAAATTTAAGGACGTTGACAACCATTTAGCCTTAATTCTACTTGATAATTTTACATTAATACGTACGGTGAAGATTTGTTAATTAGATCCAATGGACTAGAGAATGCATCTTATTATTAATTTTTTAAACGTTTTCTATTAAAAGTAAGGGTATAGATTTCATTCAACGTGATGTTTTTTTTAACAAAAAATTAACGGAAGAAACATTGTTGCACATTTGAGTAAAATTCATGAACGACATACTCTAATATTGATGTTTATGGACGATTGGTACAATTAGGATAAAATTTAAGGACGTTGACAACCATTTAGCCCTAATTCTACTAGATAATTTTACATTAATACATACGGTGAAGATTTGTTAATTAGATCCAATGGACTAGAGAATGCATCGTATTATTTTTATTTTTATTTGTCAAGAATGCATCTTATTATTAAGTGCACCTCAGTATATATATATTGTTGTTTTGGAATCCAATTCGACCTCATCAACAACAACCAGATGGCATTCTTGCAAGCAGTCAAACCAACCTCGGAACCCTATCTCTAGCCCAGGTCATATATATATGCATGGCTTCTCCCTCAGCTCTTTGGCTATATATTCGACCTCATTGGGATTGGATGGTAATTAGCAATCAGCATCAATGAGATTGGATATCGAAATAAATCCTTTTCCCTATTGATTCTTACATGGTCAATGATCAACTTTTGCAAATAAGAAACAATATGCATGCATGGGGCACGGTATAAAATTATATATATATACTACAAGAAATATGGGGTTGCCCAATGAGATTTTGACCGACGAAGGAATTTTCGTCGCCCCATGTCATTTTACTCGGTGAAAATGAAGGCTTGCCGGGCAGGGTTTAGGCGGGAAGAAGAAGTTGTTAGCGCGTAAAATAGGAAGGTTTTGCCCGGCAAATTTTACTAGCCGTCGGGCAAAATCAACTTTAACGACGAAAATTGTTCGTTAGGAAAAACTTCCCGTTGACCATAATTTGCCCGATGAATCATTAAACTTTACCCTGTGAAACTTCTTCGTCAGGCAAAAGTCCAAATACATTAAGTACCGAGACGCCCCTTTCTTCTTCTTCCTCTCTGCCTTTTGCTCATCAGACTCTCACTCTCTCTAGTTATATAACATCAACAATCATCATCTCATCACCATTTTCACTACCAATCAAATCATTTTCTCTCTCAATCACCAAGACCAATTTTGAAAATTCGAGAAATTTAATTTTTTTTAGTTTTGAAATTTTTTATTTTTGATTAGAAACTAATTATGTTTTGTGTTTTAGCAAATTTGTGGTTGATTTGAAGGAATACTTATAAAAAAAATATGTGTGTTTGCCTCTCAATTAAATTTTGTTAAGAATTTTGGATATAATTATGTTAGGAAATTGTGTATTTATTGTGGAAAATATGTAGAAATTGTTTATAATTTGTGGAAATTTGTGTAGAAATTGTGTAGGAAATTAGAAAATTTGTTAGGAAAATATGAAAATAGAAAATATGTTATGAAATTAGGGAAATAGAAAATATGTTAGGGAAATAGAAAATATGTTAGGAAATTAGAAAATGTGTTAGGAAAATAGGAAAATAAAAAATATGTTATGAAATTATTGAAATTAGAAAATATGTTAGGAAATTAGAAAATATGTTAGGAAAATAGGAAAATAAAAAATATGTTATGAAATTATTGAAATAGAAAATATGTTAGGAAATTAGAAAATTAGAAAATATGTTAGGAAATTAGAAAATATGTTAGGAAAAAGGGAAAATAGAAAATATGTTATTAAATTAGGAAAATAGAAAATATGTACGGAAATTAGATAATTGTAAATTATGTGATATGCATAATTAATATATGTTTGTATTTGTGAATTTGTTGTGATATTTTCTGTAGAGCATTTTATGTAGTTTCGACGGAGTGAAGTATGTTCATATTTCATAACCGTTTATGCGAAGTTAATCGGGTTGATTAACTTCGTATAATGAAATTCAATGAAAAACCTTAGACCCGTTTGAGAGTCAGTGAATAGGGTTAATTGACTGACTCTTGAATTGCCCATTTATTCGGACAGTTTGGGGGTGCCAAACTATGTGTTGTGTAGTTTGTGGTCTACGAGGTTAGGTTTCGATTGTGGGAAATTCGGTTTGTATCCCCTCAATGTTCTCCGAATGCATACTAGATATTTGTTTATAATAACTACGTTGTGCATTTGGGGAACTGTAGGGAGATGCTGCCGAAATTTCCCTCGATCGAAACTTAGCATCGTAGGTCGCAAACTACACAACACAAAACGTGCACTCTCGAATGGGATAGGGCCAAACCACCGGATGTAACGACCCGGACCAGAAATTAAATTATTTTGAGAATGGGACGATTTTACCCTCGATTTTGGACGGGTTCGGGAGTCACTTTTTGACTGGCTATACTTTTGGGAATTTTTCTTGGGTCGTTGCGTAGGTCTCGAACTCACGAGTTCGTAGACAGGCGGCAAGCGGAAAACGGATACCCAGTGAGTTCGTTACGGATCTAGAAGTTTCAGGGACAAATAGGTAATTTCGGAAAAATTGGAACTATATATCAGATATTTTCTCTCTCCTCGTGGAAGGGGGGTCCAGATATTTTTTTCAGTCTCTCTCTCTCTCTACCCATTTCTCCCCGCGAGAACACCAAAACCCATTTTCATCGGACGAATTTCAGTCCGATTTGACCGAAACTAAGGCCGGAAGGATCTTCCCCGCGACCCCATGAGTCTTTTGGTGTAATCATCGGAGCGGGAGCACCGCCGTAGGCGACGGACGGAGGAGGGAGGTGGACCGAATCTTCTCGGTCGTTTTCCGACCAAACCATGTACGATCTCGGAACTTTGACTTCATATTTGGATTCCTGGTGAAAAGTAGATGAATTTACATGTGTGGATCGTGAAAAACGGTCAAGAAATGAAGAAGTTATAAAAGCTTGAAGTTTCGACTGGAAATAAGGGATTCCGGCGAAACCAGACGGCGGCTGCCGGTCATATTCTCAGGCCAGACTTCGGCGACGGCGCCAGTAGCCGATCGTCTTCTCCGGCGACCGGTCGAGTCGGGTCAGACCGGGTCGGGTCGAGTGAATCGGTCGGATTGAGTGAACCGGTCGGGTTAAGTCGAGTAAGACCGAGTCAGGTCGAGCCGGGCTGGATTGGACCGGTCCAGGCTCGTGAACACTGTAGCAGGCGCGTGACCGGCGCGTGAGGGCGCGTGGCGGCGTGTGAGCGCGTGTTCTGACCTTCCGGTGGCGCGTGGCGGCACGTTTGACTGTTCCCGATGTCACAGCCGCGCGTGACTAGGGATTTGGGACGTTCCAGATCAGATTTTATTGGTTTCGAGGCCATAGGAGTTCGTTTAAGGCCCAATTTGGGCAATTCCAGCGGTAATGGTTGACCTTGAAGCGGATTTTGAGCTCGGAAAGTCAAGGTAGTTGGGTTATTATTGTGCATGTGTTCCTTGGGCTAGAGCGTCCATGAGTTTTGGGTTGGATGATGTTTGTGAGTGGACTTTTGGTTTATAAACTATAATGCATGCATAAATGTATCTTTGATTTAAATACTGTTATGTATGGGTGCAATGGTTTCATGGAATTTATAAATGATTGCTGGACAATTGTTGTCCAATATTTCAGTGAAAGTGTGTTGTGAGAAATGGCATGGTTGTTGGATTCGGTTTTGATATTGTTTTGACGCGGTAATTATTTGAGTCCATGATTTGGAGTGGAAACCGTATTTGTGATTATAAAATACTTGATTTTGGATACAATACCGATTTGAGGGGGCCAGGATCCGGGCTAGGATCCGCTGAGACGGTGAACCCGGTGAACCTCCAAAATAAACAATACCGATTTGAGGGGGCCAAGATCCGGGCTAGGATCCGCTGAGACGGTGAACCTCCAAAATAAACAATACCGATTTGAGGGGGCCAGGATCCGGGCTAGGATCCGCTGAGACGGTGAACCCGGTGAACCTCCGAGATAAACATTGATTGAGGGAGGCTAGGATCTGGGCCAGGATCCGCTATTGGCGGTGAACTCGGTGAACCTCCAAGATAAACATATTTGAGGAGTTTTGGCTCTGCCGGGCCGCGAGACTATTTATGCATAGTACAGAGAGTTGTGATACAGGACTAGCACATCCCAAGGGATACCCTGGTGGCTAGGGATATGTCGACTGGTGTGATATGATAGCCGAATGTTATTTCGGTTGAGGATACGATAGGATAGCCGAGGATATTTCCGGCTCTAATATGGTTTGACGACGATTGACATGTGATTAATCAACCTATGGAAATACTTCGTCATCCGGGTCTGTGGGTTGGTATGGGCGGTGACCCAAAGGGATGAATTATTGTTGGTTCACAAGTATCTGACTAGTCGGTTGTCTTGTGGTATTCCAGTAGAGTAGTCAGCAATGTCTGACTTACTGACATTTGGTGTCAGAGGGTATTCCTATTTGGACCACCACTATTTCGAGGTCTTGGCTTTGACCTGTATGATGTCCTACGTCTGACAGGTAGGAGTGGTCAGTAAGTACAGAGGTTCTATTGGGAACTCTGTAAGGTTTACTAAAAATTATTTAAAGATAAAGGGTAGTTCTGGTATAAAATCTTGAGGTAAAATGGCTGTCAGACGGGATAAGGGTTCTTTCCGGGTTTCGAGGAGAAATTCGGGAAGGGTCCTTACACCGGAGGCATAAGAAGACGAGCGGCTTTTGATATTAACTTGTTCTAATTACGGGATAATGTTAACTCAATTACTTACGTTGACTCTATTTTGTGAAAACATGCACAATGGACAGAGACTGGTTGCAAATGTTGGATAGATGTTCTTATCAGTATTTGGATGGGATCGGCAGCTTCATTGCCTTTGCACGTAGTCATTGCAGTGATGAAAGATGTATCAAGTGTTTGTGCCGTCAATGTAACAACTGCAGTTGGATGCCATTGAATGAGGTCCAAAATCATCTAGAATGGAATGAGATTGTACACAACTACACTAATTGGATCTATAACGGCGAAGAAATATTTACCGCATCGACATATTCGGTTCCCGGTACCCGTCGAGACGAAAGTGCTTTGGATGGGCAATGTGATAATGATCAAGTCGTTGAGATATTAACTGATGTTTTTCCTCCTGCATCAGATGATATGGACGATGAGGCGCCCAGGTTTCAACCCGAAGACTCTGAGCTCCATTACGAAAGATTGGTGAAAGAAGCTCAGCGTGAATTGTACCCCGGTTGTAAATCCTTTTCGGTTCTAGGGGCAGTTGTGGAGTTGATGCATATGAAAGTTGAGTATAATAACGAACAAGCATTTTGATCACAAGATGGACATCATCATCCGAATACTCCCTGAAGACAACCTTCTGCCTAAAGATCATTATAACTCGAAGAAGCTGTTTAAGGGCCTCGGTTGAGAGTGTGTCAAGATCCATGCATGTAAGAACAAATGTGCACTGTTTTACGGTGAATTCGAGCAGCTTGACAAATGTACAGTGTGCAATGAGCCTAGGTTTCAAAAGAACAAGATTCCAAACAAGGTATTGCGTTATTTTCCACTGAAGCCAAGGTTACAAAGATTCTACATGTCGTCCCACACAGCCCGTGATATGAGGTGGCACAAGGATGAACGCATTGATGATGATGTACTGAGGCATCCGGCTGATGGAGAGGCTTAGAAGGAATTTGATAAGATTTATCCCAAGTTTGCCACGGAGCCAAGAAATGTCATATTAGGGCTCGTTACTGACGATTTTAATCCGTTTGGGAGTTTTGCAAAGCCCTATAGCACTTGGCCGGTGGTTATGGTTCCGTATAACTTGCCTCCTTGGAGATGCATGAAGAAAGAATTCACAATTCTCAGTACTTTGATACCGGTGCCCAAATTGCCTAGTATGTTGTCGAGGTGGAGCACTAAGGGCTATCTTGCTTGCCCGACATGTGGACCCGATACAACATCCTTTTGGCAAGCATCGAAGGTATGCTACTTGGGTGCGAGAAGGTTTCTGCCCAAGGATCACCGATGGCGAATGCAATTTGACTCATTTGATAGCAAATAAGAGTTACGAGCTCGACCAAGGGAGAGGTCCGGTGATGAGATATTGTCCATACTAAACAGTATACATGACTTCGTCACATGAGGATCGAAGCCAGGTGAACAAGAAAATTGGACGAAAAAGAGCATATTCTACTGGTTGGCGTATTGGTCGAAATTGAAAATCAGACACATCGTGGATCCTATGCACATCGAGAAGAATGTTGTCGAATGTGTTGTGGGAACGACTTTATCCATTGAAGGTAAGTCAAATGACACAAAAAAGACTCGTCTTGGTATGCAAGAAGTGGGGATAGGGCCTAATTTGTGGCCAAAAGTCGTCAATGGAAAATACATCATGGCTCATCCAAGTGATACATTAATGCCGGAAAATAAGCAAAAATTTCTGAAGTGGTTGCAAGATGTGAAATTTCCCGATGGGCACGCCGGCAACATATCCCGAAACGTTAGCACTGACGGTGGCACCATGTCTGGTATGAAGAGCCATCACTATCATGTTTTGCTACAACGACTCATTCTGATTGGTATTCGGCCCTTCTTAGAGCCTAGTATTGTTGAGACGATAGTTTATTTGTCTCAATTCTTCTAGATACCATGTGCCAGATCGTTGGTAAAGGCGGACCTCGAAGCAATTAACGAGGATATTATCTACATCATGTGTCGGCTAGAGCAAATATATACACCTGCATTCTTTGATGTAATGGTGCACCTACTAATATATCTGCCGGATGAGACAAAGTTAGCTGGTCCGGTGTATTATCGTTGGATGTACCCAATCGAGAGATATAACTTACTCCTGCTTTTTTATAATATTTCCTTATTATCATGTATATATGTGAATCATAATGTATATTTCCTTGCAGAATGTTAGGTACGTACAAGCGGTACGTCCACAACAAGACATGTCTCGAAGGCTCGATAACGGAGGCGTACATTACAAAGGAGGCACTGATACTTTGTGCAATGTACCTTCGGAATGTTGAAACTTTCTTCAATAGGGCCTCGCGCAACGACAACGGTGGTCAATGTCCAGAGACCTTATATGTATTTTCCCAACCCGCACAACCATTCGGCACTAGTCCAGTGTCGGAGCCGTTCACCAATAGTGACATGGAGGTGGCTCATTGGTTCATATTGAACAACTGTGACGAAGTCTGTCCCTTCCACAAGCAGCACGAGGCGTTGATGAAGACCCAATATTCTTTCGAATTGGGAAGAAATGGACAAACAACTGTTTCCACGCTGGTTTTCCGAGCATGTAAGTCAAATATTTTATTTGCAAATTTCTTAAATTGTTTTCAAGTTTACCAATTTTATTTCTTGTGTGTATCTTACCAGATGGCACAGCTGAAAGATGACAACTCGCCAAATTTCAATAAAGAATTAATGCAGTTGGCCATTGGCCCATTTCGAGGAGAAAGGTACGATGGTTGTCACGTCAACGGAGTTAAGTTTGTGTGCACAAAACGAGATGAAAAATTATCTACGTAAAACATCGGGGTCTTCGTGTCAGGGGATGGGGGAAATGCTTATACGGGGTTCGACGGCAGATTGTTAAGTGTGGTTAAGGTGTTATACGCCGACCGCAAGGATGTTGTCTTGTTCAAGTGTCATTGGTTTGATACGAACTCAAGTATCCCAGGCAGGGTCATTAAAGATCATTTATGTACCTCTGTCAACACAAACACCCGGTGGTTTGAGTGTGATCCCTACATCCTCGCTAGTACGGCGAAACATGTATTCTATGTGGATGATCCAAAAGCTGGTGCTAGTTGGAGAGTAGCTAAGATGGTGAATCATGGAAATATTTGGGACTTGGATGACCGATACGATGAAGAAGATGGGGAAACAGACGATGATCCAATCGTTTACCAGGTGGATTCCTCGACATCCACCCTAAACGTGGATGGAGTACGGACCAATGACGGCATCCCACCAATTGTGATTTATGGCTTTTTTATTGATCTCGAGGACTTAGAACAAATTGAAAGTGATTCTGATGAAACAAGTAATGTGCATATCTAGGATGAGGAGCGTGATTGGGAGGGGGAGAGCGAATCCGACACCGAATGAAAGTTGTAAATAAATTATTTCATTTATATATGTAATATCAATCTTCTAATCAATAAGTTTGATTTATATGTATGTTTTATGATTTCATTCATAAAAGTATCAATTAATCTTTTATGTTTTGATTTACATGTATGTTTTGATTTATACATGAATGTTTTGACTTATATATGTACTAAAGCCACAAACTATGTAACAACTTTGATGTCCTCATCCCTGATTCGGCTTTCCAACATTTCATCTTAGGTCATGCCCTAGAATCATCTGTAAGTCCTCTTAGGTCCTGCCCTGGCATCCAATCTTCATTTTCACAGTCAAATGTGTTTGGTTACATAGAAAGTTTAATAGTTATCACCCTCTTCACTATGTACCAAATTCATTCATTTCAAAAAAATGGGTCAGACAATTCGACGGGAAAAGTTGTCCAATGTCTAATTATTAAACAAAGTTTATAAATTATTAAACAATTTACCAAATTATGGGTCAAAGGATTTGCCCGACGATTTTTCATGTACCTTCGTCGGGCAAAGGCGTCCAATATAACGTGGTTCTCGGCCGAAAACGTCAAACTGTATTCGGTCGACGGTCTTCGAAAATGGAAAGGCATGCCCGACGAATATTAATGTACATTCGTCGAACAATATATACCAGATTCAATTTACATTTAATTATTAACCAACGTTTTTAAAATACTTGTGAAATGAAATGGATCAATCTAACCGTCCACATTTATTGCATGTACTCATAGATAGCCTATGCGAAAAATTACCCAATTTGGAAATCCCAGGATTAGGTAACGGTGTGTGACATTTCAACGGTTACACAACATTTTTTCATGATCCGACAATTTGAAATCCTCAAAACCTCACGATTTTCGACGGGTGAGATCTAGGCACGTAAACCACAAAATGAACGGTTGGAACGGTCAAATTCAATCGTTTAATATCAATGGAACCACCACTTCGAAAAATGTATTAAAGTTTCCTTGAAGTGTTTAAACTCCTTGATGAATATCCTTATTTTACGATTTTCAATAATTTTCAAAATGAAATGGACTGATCTATATGTCCACGTTTATTGCACGTACTCATAAATCGCCTACGCGAAAAATTAGCCAATTTAGAAATCCCGGGATTAGGTAACGGTGCGCGACATTTCAACGGTTACACAACATTTTTTCACGATCTGACGATTTTAAATCCTCAAAAACTCACGATTTTCGATGAACGAGATCTAGGCACGTAAAACCACAAAATGAACGGTTGGATCGGTCAAATTCAATCGTTTGAATATCAATGGAACCAAAACTTTGAAAAATATATTGAAGTTTCCTTGAAGTGTTTAAACTCCTTGATGAATATGCTTATTTTATGATTTTCAATAATTTACAAAATGAAATGGACCAATCTAACCGTCCACTGCACGTACTCAAAAATCGCCTACGCGAAAAATTAGCCAATGTTGTTTTTTCGGGATTAGGTAATGATGTGCGACGATTTAACGGTAACAAAACATTTTTTGATGATCAGACGGCTTTAAATCCTGAAAACCTCAAGATTTTTTACGGGTGAGGTCTACATACTTAAAAGTAACCATTGAACGGTCAATTTTTGAAATTCCATAATTTGAATATCAATTGAACCAAAACTACGAAAAACCCATTGAAATTCACAAACTTAATGATCGAGGCACATCAACTATGTAAAACATGACGATTTCTGCCGGTGGGGCTTTAGGCACGTAAAACCAAAAAGTGAACGGTCCCGATCTTGAAAATTCTATCATTGGACCTGGTTTTTAGATCAGTCAGAATTTCAACAACATACATCTTGCCCGACGAATTTAATCATTCGTCAGGCAAAGTTAAAAAAACTCGCGTAATTTCTTTCCCGCAAAAAATTCATAAATTCCGCCAAAAATTTCACGAAAAATTGAAAATGGCGCCTTTTTGTGCTCGACAAATCATTAAAGTTGGCCCGACGAATTCTTTGTCGGGCAAAAGCCTACACTGAGACTAAAACAGACCCGACTCTTCTTTTCCTCTTCCTCCCTTCGATTCCTCTGCCTTCTCTAAAAAAAGTCTGAAACTCAAACCCTAAACCCAGCAACAATCGACTCCCGCTCTCAAGCACTCTCCATCTCTCACTCTCTATCCCTCTCTCTCTCAACAACCCTCACGGCCCGTGAGCCTCACTCAGCTGCCGTCTCCCTTAGCCGTCGTCTCCTCAGCCGCCGTCTCCTTCAGCCGCCGACCTCTTGGATATTTTAAAGGAGGGCACTCTCCATCTCTCACTCTCCCTCTCTCTCTCAACAACCCTCACGGCCCGTGAGCCTCACTCCGTCGCCATCTCCCTTAGCCGTCGTCTCCCTCAGCCGTCGTCTCCCTCAACCGCCATCTCCCTCAACCGCCGCCGTCTTTGATTCGCAGCCACCTCTCTATCTCTCGGACTCCCTCACTGTAAGTCCCTCTATTTCAAAACCAAATGCTTTGATTAATTCAAATTTAGAAATTGAATGTTGATGATTTGTTGAAATTGTGATGTTTGGTTTAATGTTATGAATTTTGCATATGCTTTTTGTTATGATTTTGGATATGGATTTTATGTGAATTTTGGACATGTGAATTTTATGTGAATTTTGGACATGTGAATTTTATGAATTTTGGATATGTGAATTTAAAAAAAATTATGTGGATTTTTTATATGATTTAGGATATGTGAATTTTGGATATGTGAGTTTTATAAATTTTGGATATGTGAATTTTATGATTTTGGATATTATTATTGGTTTTGAAATTATATAATTTGTATGTTTGAATTAATTTGTAAGTTTCGTTTTATTCCCGAAATTTGGATTTAGAAATTTAGGTATAATGTTGTGAATTTTGAGTTTAGTAATTTAGGTTTAAGTTTGTTTGGATTAATTAGTATTTTAGGTTTAATTTTGGTTTTTGTTGGTTTTATTTTAAAAAATTAGAATTTGGTGGTTTCATTTTTTATTGGCCAATTTACTAATTTTCAATAAAAAAAAATTCATTTTATTTATTTATTTATTACTAGAATTAAAAAATGTTGGTTAATTTTATAGGTGGTTTTATTTTTATTTTGTGAATTTAATATTTAATATTAAAAACATTTGATTTTTTATTATTTATTATTAAATTAAAAATATGTTGGTTAATTTTATATTAATTATTTTAAATTTCTTATTGTAGATGTCGCATCGCACCTTGATCACATCTAGGACCCACCCCGCCCTGATCCCGTTGATGATCATGTGGTGGAGGAGGTAGCCCTTGCCTCGGTGACCTCCACGGCGGCGTCCGTGCAAGCACCGATCTCGGATCATCAGCGACCAGGTACGCGATCGGCTCGTTGACAGCACAGCCAGAAACGGGGGGAACCTCGTACCGACCCCCAGCCCCCACGGGACGGTGTCGGAGCAGACGAGCCGGAGATTGTTGCTAGAGCACTCCCTAAGGATAAGTTGATTATTTTGTTTATTTAAACAACCGTTTTTATTTGTTACTCATATTTTGTACTAATGTTCATCGAATTTGCAGGGAAGTCGGTGAACGTGCGCGGGATCAACCAGGGTTTGACATTCCAGCGGATTTGCAAGACAACGAACGCAAAGATCCCGGTGGTGTACGTGTGTCACCTCCGGACATCGGCTATAAAAGTCCACAGCCTAGTGTTGCTTGACATGGGCGCGATTCTTCGCACCAAGTCCTTGATGATGGGGGATACTTTCAGGAACCAAACCCCGGAGGAGATCACGCGATGTTGGAGAAAGTTATCGGTATGTGTTTCTCCCTTTTTTTACATTATTTTCATTATTTTTAATTATTTCACTAACTTTAATAATTTATTGTAGATCAATTTTGAGTTCAACCTGGAGGACACCGAAGTCAGTAAATACCTTAGAAACCACTGGAAGTTACGGTACACCGATTAGAAGTACGAGCTCCACAGGTACTACAAGAGCTGACCTTCCCCGGAGGAAGCAAAGGTAAATCCTCCAGAGGAGTTGGAGGGGCCTCGGGTGGAAGGGTGGATGTGGTTGTCCGGTCATTTCGTGTCACCTAGCTATCTGGTACTGCCCACCTAGTTAAATTAATTATTTTTTTTTTATGTTATTTTCCATTTGAAAATATAATGATTGTTTTTACTAATAAACAACAAAAATCGGTTGCCAACACATCAAACCGGGGAGCGAAGAAATTCAACCACCATGGGGGGTCGCGATCCTTATCTGCCCGACAAGAGGATCGGCACAACGCCGGGTCACTGTTCCCTGAGGTGGATGCCTGGGGGCAAGTGTAAGGTTGGCAAGGGCAACTAGGAGGCTGCCAATATTCACGTAAGTTTATTTTTTGCAGATTAAAAATTAATTTTTAAATTGATAATTATATTTCTAATTAATATTTATTCGAATTTGTAGGCGGCGATGGAGCATGACGTCCAGTAGACATGGACTGAGCTGACGCAACAGCATCCCAACGTGCCGTTGGAGCAGCAGCTACCGGATCCCGGGAAGTCGATCGCCATCCTAGAGCGACGACTTGGTAGGCGTCCAGGGAAGATCGTCTGGGGGCCGAGCGACGGGATAGTTCAGGATGTCTCCAGTCGCTCATCGAGTTCTTCCCGGGGAGCCAATCCCGAGGAGATGTCGGAGCTCAAGAGAAACTTCGAGACCCTACAGGGCGAAAGCGCGGAGATCAAGGTCCAAAATGCGCAGATCCATACCCAAACGTGGAGATCAAGGCCGCCTTCGCCAAGGTGCTTGACCGTTTGGGTGAGCGTGGGCTGGATGAGCTTCTGTCATCGCCTCAGCCCCCAACCCAACAACCCGCCCAAGACCTCGACCCGTCGCCGAGTAGTTATAACTTAATATGTAAAATATTACTTTAGTTTTAATTATGTAAAAACATAACATTAATTTTTATAAATATTTTTTTTTATTTTCATTTGATTTGTTTTATTATTTTAATTGTATTTTTTTTAAAATATTTTTATTTTAATTATATATATTTATTTAATTAAATAAATTATTAAAAAACAATTTAATATTAAGATTTTTCCCGACGAACAAGCACTTTCATTGAGCAAAGTAAGACAATTCGGTGGATACCTGCCAAAATTTCTGTAACTTTGCCCAGCGAAACGAGTTCGTCGGACAAAAGTTGTTAACTTTTGAAATTGCTCGAAAAATCATAGGCGACGAATAAATCCGCTGGGCAAACTTGG
The DNA here is from genome assembly GCA_037349345.1 of Oemleria cerasiformis. NCBI lineage: Eukaryota > Viridiplantae > Streptophyta > Magnoliopsida > Rosales > Rosaceae > Oemleria > Oemleria cerasiformis. The sequence goes on from JAZGTL010000018.1 coordinate 13,705,038, forward strand.
AATTGCTCGACGAATTCACTATTTTCGTCGACTGACATTAAGCCCGACGGCGGTGACCCGACAAATGTTGCCCGACGAAGGTTCGCCGGGTTTAATGTTGCTCGACGAATCTGTTTCACCGGGAAGCCTGCTTTTCTTGTAGTATTTATATCTTCTATAATAATATATATATATATATATATATATATAATAATAATAAATTAAAATTATACATATATATGCATATACATTTGAAAAATGAATCATATATAATATATTATAGGTCAAAAAGGGTTGCCCTTCCCTCATATGAAATTGACTAAAACCGAACACGTTTCCGTACGATCTTATAGCTAGCTTATCCACATACAATGTCTAATTTCAAAATTCTTAATCTGATAATATTTTTGCCTATTAATAGTGTAGTAGAAGATATTAAGTTTGGGATGCTTAAGTCCCAAGTTTGACATTCGTAAAGAACGAAATTAGTATCTAATTATGAATTAAGTATCGAATTCGACACTCATAACAAGCGAAGTTGATACCTAATATATATATATATGCCTCTTCACTAATATCGTTGTATATATGGAGAAAATATGTTTTAATTATGGAATCTACAACCACAAATGCCAATCTTTTTGTTTTTTGGCTGAATCCAATCCTTTTCAAATATTTTACATATATCTATATATATATTTGTGTTTGTCTTTAATTGTACTAGAATAGGGAATGCAAGACGGGAGCAGATCCACTGCCCCCTTTGCATGTCCCTTTCCATATCTCCTTTCTAATAATTTGATATGTGTCCATCTACTTAATCCTAATTAACTCTATTAACTTTTCTCAAAATAAAAAAACAAATTAAATAAACAAAAATTAAAATAGAAAATTCCAATCAGAGAAGATGCGACATCTCCCTTCTTCCCTGACCTCTTCCCTCCACCTACCCCCACTACGCTATCTACATCACCCCTTTCCTAAATCAATCCCCTCAACGGAACCCTAATTGAAACCACCTTACGCACCCCATCGCTACACCCATCCATCATGACGGTCACTTCACTGTCCAAAATTTTCAACTTCTAACCCATACCCTCCAAAATCATCACCACCAAACTCATCGCCTCCAAAATCATCGCCACCAAAAAGCAATTACCCTCTAAAATCATGACCACCAGAAAGCAATTACCCTCCAAAGGCCACGCCACCAAACTCCTATCCACTCCGCGATTGTCATCTTGTTTAACGTGTTCAAAGTCGCACGGTCTCGCTTGTCGACTCTCCCGAATTGGAGTCATAAACGTAATGGATTCATGGTATATTGGAATCGTGAACCAAGGAAGAGAGGGTGGGAAAGATAATTGAGGGCTGCCCTCCGCTGGATTGGATGCATGATTGTCAGATTTGGGTGGCTGGTGGTGGCTGCTGTGCTGCTTGGCTGCTGGACAACTTCGTTGTTGTTTTCATTTCTGTTAAGTTTTTATTTTTATTATAATTTGTTGGAAATTAACAGAATTATATCTAAAATTAATTGATTGACACATGTCAAATTATTAGAATTAGAACATGAAAAGGGACATGCAAATGGGACAGCGGATCTACTCCCATGCAAGACCAACCTTTTTGATGAGGAAGGTACGTACGTTCATATTTTTTTCTTCGTATAAATATATCAAGATCGATCAAGATATAATTTTAAGGTTAAAGCTCCATAAAAAATAAAACCAATATTGGAGGATATTGTATTTTAAACAAGTGATCAAGATATAAAGCGCGATAAAATAAAATTAAAAATAATATTAGAGGATATTGTATTTCGTAGTAGAACGTGAAACGTGATAAAATAAAATACAAATTAATTATTACTACATAATTTTATTATTCATTTATGTCATTAATTAATTCATGGAACATTACTCTCAAAACCAAATTACAACTCCAACATAATTTACAATATCTCAAAGAAAGGACGTAGATTTTTTTCCTTTTTCCCTATAGACTGCAATAATTTGTTGTGTTTATGTTTTTTTTATATTGCATGCATGATATATGTATTACTATACACATTAGTATAGGACTACTCGTCATTTTTATGAGACTTGAACGTGTACATGAGGTCGATATAAAGTCAGGAGTGCTCCTTACGCGCGCTTTCTGATCGATGATATCCACAAGAGACATCTAACACTAAATCTAAAAAAAAATCCGACTAGCTAGTGCTTGAACCACACAAGGATATTGGGTGAACCTTGAGACTAACACGTAGGTACCCAAAGGAGAATATATAAGCCGCCATGTGAGGATCCGTTAGAAGTCGTTGATTATTTTGTAGATTGAAGGTGGCCGGGTCTCCGGCGTGATTAACGAACCATACACAATTGGCTAGCTACATGCTAATAGCTAGCTAGCAACTAGCAAGTTATATTCTACCTACAGAAACCATAAATGGCTGATTTGGATAGCATAAATTTTGGTACATTGCATATCAAATTTAGTCGACCACCAACCATCAGTGCTACAGTTTAATATAGTTTTTTATAATTTGTAAGTAAGAGATGTTAAAATTGACGTATATAAATAACAAAAATGATATACGAAACATGTATATTTATGTGGAATTATCTTTAAACTTATAACGAGGACAATGTATTGTATACAATTTATAGATTTAGATTGAGGTGTGGAACGATCTTTTTTTTTTTTTTTTGATATAATGATATTTGGGATGGGGGATTACAATATCAACATTGGATATCGATCTCACCATTTACAAGAGTCGAACCCAATACCTCACTCATAACGTGTGGAGAGGAATACCACTAGGTCATAGTACTAAATGGCAGTGTGGAACAATCTTAGTTTAAGCTCGGTTATACAATGGACTAATAATTATTGAGTATTAAACTTCATATAAACATATCATATATTGCATTTATAAAAATTAAATTTAGAACATCTCGATAACAAATGAAAAGAAATATTACTAAACTTTTATCCTTTTAAAGTGGCGATCATATGTTATCTAGTGGCAATGTGCATTACCTACCAATATTGGTTAGTGGAAGCAAAAGAGTCAAATGTTGCTTTATTTGCTTATCTGTTGCAGCTTTTGATGCTTTATTTTGATGATATGAGTGGAAGGGCCGGGGAGCTACCCATACTTCCATGCATCCCACGAACAAGAAGCCACAGAAGTTGCACCCCCATACCATATGTTCCCGATCCAATTAAACAATTCAATTAGTAACTGATCATTAACTGGGGAGTTCTTACATAAATTTGTTGTAAATTATTAAGTGTTTTTTTTTGTTATCGAGCAAACTCTTCTAAAGCAATGTCACTTAATTATTGCATTCATTCATGTTAAGTAGAATCTTTTTATATGATCTTACAGTGCATGTCGTGATAAATCAATAACTTAATAATAAGAAAGGGAAAGAATCGAACATATAACCACTGGATTTAAGTTGACCCTAACACGACCTCAAATCAACTCTATTACGACTCTAAAAACACTGTACGTTAAGTGTTCATGCAAAATTTCGGCTCATAAATTAATGTTTCTTTTGGCATGATAAGGATATGGAAATTAAGAGGCATTTCATCGTTAATTTCAATTAGTTTGAAGACGTTAATAAGTACGTAGTTAGCTTAAAATTAGTTCATGCTCTTGTAGTGATCGAGAACTGATGGAGTCCTTTTTATTATTAATATATCAGCTCCTTTAACAAGGCAGCTAGTAATACAGCTTTGCAAAAGGACCTTCTACACGTAATACCATATCATAGTTTTAATCTAATCAAACAAAAGAAGAAAATTAAAAAAACCTAGAAATTAATTAAAATTAAGAGACAGAGAAGAAAAACGACGACGGATCGATCGGTATTACATAAGTGATAATTAATGGGATGATGATATTGATCTGTTGAATAATAATAATGGATCAATATTGAGTACTATGATGGGACGTCGATCTATTGAGAAAGCAAGCTTCTGATAACAGCAGCTTGGGCAGTGTCAGTTGTTGCCAAGAGCTCAGAAAGTCGCTCGCTTAGATCGTCCACCTCTCTGTGCAAGTTCCTTATGTAGTTGCATGTTTCTTGTAGCACTGTCGATGCTGAAACCTGCGTGCATAAATAAATACATAAATTTCATTAAGAACATAAATTTTGTTGGAAATTTTATTAAGAACATAATATTTTCCCAGATAAATTGAAAGGGAAATAGATATAGAATTGAAGAAATACTAAAAATATATAGGGGATGAACTAAAATATTGTAGCGGCTAAAAGACCCGTACATTATATATATATATATATATATATATATATATATATATATATATAATTAGCTTTCAATTACAAACTTGATTCATTAACGATCTTTATTTTTTTCTAAGAGAATAAAAAGGCAAATCTTAGATATTGATCAATATGATTTCTTTAAACTGATTTGCTTTGAATTTCAATATGGTCGAATGAAAACTATATCACGGATTTCTTTGGGTATTATATATTGGGCAAGGAATATTTTTTTCTTTTGATGGTGATTTCAAATGAAAGAGAAGGCAAACCTAAGGAAGAAAAGAAGAGAGAAAATTTAGTAATGAAATAGATAGGTAGATATAGGCGGGGGGGAACCTTATCAGAACGTCTACTATTGCGAATCTCAGGAAGAAGCTGTTGCAGCTTTGAAACAAGATCATTAATCTGATCGTCGGAGATTCTTGAGCCACCGGCCGATTGCCTAGATCTTGACCGTCGGCTAGACATATTCTTATATATGAATGAAAACTAGTTATAATTAACTTGTGAGATCGAGGGACAAATTGGAAGGAATTTATAAGAGTATCAGAATACTTTTAAGTGCATGAATATTCAACTTGGAAAGTATATATGTTGAAGACAAGTTATGGAGCTAAGCTTTCTGGTGCTTTATGTGTGAGAGAAAGAGAGAGACAGATAGAGAGAGAGAGAGAGAGATGGGTAGGTGCAATATTACAAAAGCAGAAGCTGTGGGGTGTTGGGTAATGTTGAAGACAATGGCATGAGAGAAAGGGGTGGGCTAAGTCTGTATTTATATAGAGGTTTCAAGGAGAGAGAGAGAGAGAGAAAGAGAGAGAATCAACTCATCAAGTTGCTATAATATCCCTGCATCTTGGGTTTTCCAAATTAATTCCAAAATAGTGTGCTTTGGATCTCTCAAGTCTCAAGTGAGGTCTAAAGGTGAGACCTAAAGGTGTACATCAAAACCTAATACATCTAAACGCAATAACATATTATATTCTATTAAAAATGGTATGAAATTGAACTTATAATCATCTCATAATTTTTACACTTATTATACTAAAATTATAAAATACTAACAACAAATTCACGTAAAGAAAATTATTTTAACAATCTTATATTCTATTTATTCATTTTTTTAATAGAAAATATAGAGAATGGAGAAAATAAAATAAAAATATCTGAAAAAGTGAAGGATGGATGAGTGTTGAGTGTTGATCCGTGTTTAAGTGTGTGTGTGTGTGTGTGTGAGATTGAGGAACAACAGCCAAAGGTAGGCTAGGTGAGGAACGGTCTAAGTGTTGACCGGTCAAAGCGATGAACACACTATATATGTTCTTGCCCTAGCGCCACGTGTCGTCACACTGAAACATAAGCGTTACACCGACTCGACTCCTGTGTATATAAATCTATTAATTTGTGGTGAGATCACTGAGACCGCGCTGATCCAAGTTGATGCAAAAATACATGCCAACTTAACCAACCAAATAACCAATTATATTTGTTCTTTTCATTTATTCGACAGTTTCAAGTTTCGAGTTCTTCAAAAGATTTCATCATCGATCTCTTTCTTTTTCTTTTCTAGCATTGGCAATTTCAAGTCTTTGCAAAGAAAAGCTTGTGCATGCAACAATTAATATTAATGGAGTTGCAAAAGATGTCGATAGGTTTGTCATCTAGTCGATATTGTCTTATAGGATGTGGATAGATAATTATTATTCATATAATTTTGAATAAGTTATCGAGAATTTTGCTTCTGTAATTTTGTTGTGGTAGAACGAACTCCTCTCTAAATAGAAGCTTATATATATACACATGATAGTGTAGTCAGAATATAGAGAATGTTTAGGGTGTTTTGGGGCAGAAACAGTTCCAAAAATAGGATTCCATTTCATACACAAGTTAACGATTATATTGGAATCAACACAAAATAAAAAAATTGCAATGAGTGAGAAAATTTCATGGCCATGTATGTTATTAATTTTAAAATAAGCAATTGTGGTGTTGTCCATACGCTAAGTATCTAAAATTATGCAAAATAAATAATGACGCACTCAAATTTCAAGATTGATATATAAATTAATAAGTTATATTGGCATGTTAATAGAGAAATAGAAAATAATAATCAAAAGAAGAAAATTAAACTTAATGATATTAGGACATATTTACATATCAGCGTACGTTTACATGTAACTAGGTAATCATTACCTATACAAAATAGGTAGTCCCATTAACTAGGGGAAGAATGCTAATGATTCATATTACCCATTTTAATTTATTGATGTACCAAAATTGCCCTACAACTTTTATAGTAATTACAGCATTTAGCCACAATAAATTAACGCGTATCCTAATTTTTTTCTGAATGCTTCAATATTCCGACGACATAACCTTTCAATTCTCCAGATCCTCTTCTTGCTCCAGACGCTTTTTTTTCTACAAAGAACGGGATCCAACTCGGTCCTTAACTCGGTCCCTCACCTCACCTCAAATATATCTCTATGCATGTAAAAAGAGAGAAGAACACTTTTTTTTTAATGAATCGAATATTTCAACAAATGAGTTTTGAATGAGTGATCAGATAAGAAAACGAGATGCGAAAAAAAGTTGGGAATTAGATAGGGCATTTTAGTAATCAATTAATTTTTATTCCAATTTATAATGGTTTAGTAAACAATAACAATAAAAATTAATCTCATTATTGTTCTAATTTTATATAATTAATAAACAACTTAATAGAAATAATTACCCACTGGTCCTTGACTACTTCTCTCATTATAACCCACTATTTTCATTTCTAGTAATTAAGTAAACATGTCGTTAGTGTAATTTAAATATACATATATAAATAGAAATAGTAACGAAAATTCACAGAAAGAACCCAAGAGTCTGGACTCTATGTAGTTTTGCCAGTGTATACATAACAATGTACATATAAATATATATATATCAGTATCCAATGATTTTCATGATGTTGATTGAAGATGATGATGACATGCATGCTCTTCTGTTGATGCCCAAGCACTTGCTGTGGAATCTTGATCTTAATTTATTAATATATAGTACATCCATAACCAAACAAATAATAATAATGTTATATATAAATATACGGGTGCAGAAATATAATCAAATATATAATTTAATGATGAGAGAATAAAGATCTAGCTAATTTGTAATAATTAATTTTGAAGTCTACCCAAAAAAAAAATTTGAACATGATTTTCTAAAGCACGTGCTAGCTTGTCACTGGGGTGAGTTGATCAATTAAGTATTTGTAAAAGTTTGTAAAAATAATTATAATTATACATAAAAATATATAAAACTAGGGACGACTCTGATCTCATTGGCGTATCAACCTGGAAGGTCCTGATGATCCTTTGCACACATAAGAGAAAAAAAAAATCTCTAAATTAAATAAATCATCATGTTCATAGTATGTAGAAGCATTCGGTAGTGGACCCCTATACATTTTTGTACACTAACAAGATTAATAGATATAGTTTCCAAATAGAGTTCCTTTGATGAAGTATATATATATAGTTGTTAATTTACATTGCAAGTTAATTAATTGAAAAACTACACGTCTTAATTAATCAACACGTAATTTTTCATTTTTTATAACAAAATTAGCTCCAACACCAATATTTGAGAAAAAGTAGTCGATCCTAATTAATATAAGGAGCTAATCTATGTACGTAAAGTTCAAAAAGAAAAACGAGAATTAAACTTTATTTACTACTTAAAGTTAATAATGTGTGTGTATTTGTGTGTTTCATAGATCGTGAGTTTGATTCTTCTTTAAAATCAGATAAAAAAATTTAATGGAAATTATGTCAGTAAATTGTTTTGCTAGTTTTTCCGATGTTGTATAACTGTACTAGTCTTCCCAACGGTTGATACAGCTACCTACTTTTAGTTAGCTTAATGGTTGTTGTGTTAGTCTATAAGCCGTAAGTTCGATTTCTCTTAGAGTCGGACCATTCCTCTTAGAATCGGACCAAAGTTTAAGTGAAATTCCGTAATGATCGATAGATTGATGTTCTAATTTTCTCGAAGTTGAATTGTTACGCTAATCTTTCCGAAGTTGTATCGGTAGTAATCTTTCCAATGATCGATGCAGCTGCTTGATTGACGATTAAAGTTAAATAATATATGCTTGGTGGGAATTTGAAGGCAGTACTGATGACGGCCAAGGGCTCAGCGTGCATCTCGCAGGCACATGACCGTAAGATCCAATGGACAGCGAGGATTGTGCTGATCGATCAACTTAAATTATTAATTTGCTTAATATTATTAAAAATTAATTATGGTTGTCTTCCAAATCCAAAGCTAGTGATTCCAATGGGCTGGTTTTTCAGATTGAGTTTATAAAGAGTTGAGTTTTTGAGACTCCAAGAAAGATACATATGGCCGATACTCTTACTCCCCTCAGCATATGCGCTTTGTAGTCTGGACCTTATTATATTATCATTTTTTTTTTGAAGGAATTATATTATAATTTTAATTATCACATTATCTGCGACCTTCATATCGTCAGTCTTATTCTTCACCAATTAATTAATGATTTAATTCCCTCCTTGTCCGTCATCATATCAAAGTCTCTCACTCCATCTCCAATAAAGTCGGTGATGGTGAGCTTAAAATATGTACCTTGAGAGGAGGCTTAATTCATTAGCTTTTAACTGTCCTAGTGAACTGATTAACTTACCGACCAAATATGCTTTTCGTGATAATAATTACTTTATTTTTTTATTTTTTTATCACAGTGATAATAATAATTACAATATTGGAGCTCTAACTAGGCTCCACCCTTGGTTTTATATATGATGCTGATTTTGGAGATATAGGCTAGGATTGATTCGTAGTTGATCAATAGTGTTGTAGTACTTTTTTAATAGATGTTTAGAAAAATAAATAAAAAGAAATACTAAAATAATTAAGTCCTAATTAAACTTATACTTCATGTTTGGATATTTTTTATTTTTATTTTCTAAACATCTATTAATAAGCGGGCGCGTATTATCGACTTGAATTATGAGCCTTTGTATAGAGATCATTTATTTGCATTTCATGTCTAATGTACTATCAATTAATTATGAGTTGTCTCACATGATTTAGAGTTTAATAATACCAAGACTAAAGTCAAACAATATTGTTTTTAGACCATTGAATTGCAAACTAACACTTGATGCACGTAATATGATGATGGTAATAATGAATTAGTTAAGCCAAAATATATGCTAATTAATCGAAGATTAATATTAGTTTGGTCGTTGGATTTGAAAATAGGAGCTTAATTAATCAATTAGAGGTAAGAGTTGAGAAACAATTGCACGTGTAAGAGAAGCATCTTCTCCTTCTTTCCGTGCACAATCACAATTAAATAGTTAATTAGGATGAACGCATGCACACAAACAAACAAAACTCTAAATCATTTGGGTAAATTTGTATTTGTGTGTGTTTGATTTCTTCTTAGTGGAATGTAGTATCCGTAAATTGTTGCGTCAGTTTTCTTAAGATTTTACGAAAAGAAAACTCTAAACCATCTTAATTAAGTTACAAATAGACAATGGCAAACCTAACAAGGAGCAAGGAGAGTCACTTGACTTTCCGATGCCCCAAAATTCCTTCTTTGAGGCAGTAGGTTGACTCCTCTCCACAACAAAACCTTATCCTTTAGTGACTTAATCTGTTCGAAAATATGCTTAAAAGGGAAGTTAAATTTTTATTGGAAGGGGACAATGTGTAGGTTATGTTGAAATATGATAGAGAAATTAAGGAAGAAGTTGGAATTATGGTTACCCGAATAGATCCGTCCTAACAATGATCGAGTGATAATTTAAGGAAGAAGTAAGTGGTGATTGTGAAGTTGGTGTGCGGAACTAACACAATGAAGGGTGAAGCAGTGATGGATTATAATAACAACTCTTAAAATGGTAAAAAAGAGAAAAAAGATAATTGGGCTATTTTTTTTTTTATGAAGTGATTGATGGATTATCTCCAATTTATTGATATTAAAACTAGACTAAAACACCACATTTTTATTATGACACAAAAATTCGTCCACCACAACTATATATATAATTAATTAACTTGTAATCTTCCATAATTAAACTACAAATGCTAATACGTACATATTTCTTTCTCAAAAAAAATTTAGGTGCTTTATTAATTGACTTTCCCCAAAATAATTTATGGGTCAGCCACTGCAAATAAATCAGGAATTTCCTCCTTTAAAAAAAACCTCTAAACCATGATTAAGTAAATTTATGAGTCTAATTGAAGTTAATTACTGCTCAGAGCTTAATTTGTTTGTGTTTCAATTTGTTTAGGTTTTGTATGAAAATCCTCCTAGGGTTTTGCAGAAGGAATTGATTGTGCTAGCTAGCTAGCTACTAGCTAGGTATACCAGGACAAACTAGTATTTTTTTCCTTCTATAAAAATAAGCTGTTTTCCTCTCGTTTATAATTAGGTGTTAATTTTTTGTCAATAGATTAGGAATTAATAAGGCCTTATCATAGACACCATGGTTAGAAGAGCCTAGAGGTTTATAGAGGCTTTAGGTGGATCTCATGCATGCACTCATTATTTCCTACTTGTCTTAATATTTTTTAAAGTAGGGAAATATATATATTGACTTTAAGTTTTTACGAGTGTATGTCAAAAATAAAACTTAAGATATCTCACTATATCAACGGAGTTTAGCTCAATTAATAAGAGTTTTGATCTGCACATGCACCAAACCTCGAAGAATAGCACTCAATCATCAATACTAATGACCCTAGCTAGCTTGTCTTAATTAATTACTATTGCTAATTTGACTCTTAATTAAATATGAACCTTATGCATTCTTACTTTGTGTACCTTAATTATTAATTAGCTAGATAGGGCTCCTGATGAAATAAAATTTTCATATTTATTTCTTTGTGTTATAAATATGTTAGAAGTATGTATATGTGGGAAGAAAAAGGATGAAGCTATAGGGAACAATTGTGGTACAAAGGAAGAAATAAAATTGAATGAATACAAATAAAATCTTCAAATTAAGTGAATAATTTTTGGTATATACATGCATTTCTTCTTCACTTCTCCCACTAGTCGTCTCCTAATTTTAAAGGACATCCCATTTTATTATAATTAAGGAGGGATACTCACCCACAAATCGATAAATTAATTTGCTAACAACATATCGAAAATTCAACACTATATGGATTACAATCCATGTCTACAAGACTACATATATATGCATCATATATATTAACAATATACGTGTATATATACATATATGTTATGGTTCCGTATAACTTGCCTCCTTGGAGATGCATGAAGAAATAATTCACAATCCTCAGTACTTTTATACCGGGCCCCAAATCGCCGAGTAATTCCATCGATGTGTATTTACGGCCGTTGATTGACGAGCTTGTGGATCTGTGGAAAAATGGTGTCCGAACATACGACAAGTGCAGTGGAGAAATGTTCACTCTACAAGCGGCCGTAATGTGGACAATTAATGATTTTCCTGCTTATGGTATGTTATCGGGAAGGAGCACCAAGGGCTATCTTGCTTACTCGACATGTGGACCAGACACAACGTCCTTTTGGCACGCATCTAAGGTATGCTACTTGGGTGCGAGAAGGTTTCTACCCTGGGATCACCGATGACAAATACTATCTGACTCATTTGATGGCAAATCAGAGTTACGAGCTCGACCAAGGGAGAGTTGCGGTGATGAGATATTATCCAAACTGAACAGTATACATCACTTCGTCACATGAGGATCGAAACCAGCTGAACAGGAAAATTGGACGAAAAAGTGCATATTCTTCCGGTTGGCATATTGGTCGAAATTGAAAATTAGACACATCGCGGATCCTATACACATCGAGAAGAATGTTGCTGAGAGTATTGTGGGAACGACTTTACCCATTGAAGGCAAGTCAAATGACACAAAAAAGACTCGTATGGGCATGCAAGAAATGGGGATTCGACCTAATTTGTGGCGAAAAGTCGTCAATGGAAAATACATCATGGCTCATCCAAGTTATACATTTACGGCAGAGAATAAGCAAAATTTTTTGAAGTGGTTGTAGGGTGTATAATTTCCCCACGGGTACGCCGACAACATATCCCGAAGTGTTAGCACCGACGGTGAGACCATTTCTAGTATAAAGAGTCATGACTATCATGTTTTGCTACAACGACTCATTCCGATTGGTATTAGGCCTTTCTTAGAGCCTGGTGTTGTTGAGACGATAGTATATTTGTCACAATTCTTCAAGATACTATGTGCCAGATCGTTGGTTAAGGCGGACCTTGAAGCAATTAACGAGGATATTATCTACATCATGTGCCGGCTAGAGCAAATATATCCACCTGCATTCTTTGATGTAATGGTGCACCTATTAATACATCTGCCGGATGAGGCAAAGCTAGCTGGCCCGGTGCATTATCGTTGGATGTACCCAATCGATAGGTATAACTTATCTTTGCTATTTGATAATAGTTCCTTACTATCATGTATATATGTGAATTATAATGTAAATTTCCTTGCAGAATGTTAGGTACGTACAAGTGGTACGTTCGGAACAAGACACGTCCCGAAGGCTCAATAGCGGAGGCGTACATTGCAAATGAGGCACTGACATTTTGTGCAATGTACCTTCGGAATGTTGAAACTTCCTTCAATAGGGCGTCGCGCATTGACGATGGTGGTCAATGTCCAGAGACCCTATCTATATTTGCCCAACCTGCACGACCATTCGGCACTGGTCAAATCTCGGAGCCGTTAACCAATAGAGACATGGAGGTGGCTCATTGGTTCATACTAAACAACTGTGACAAAGTCTGGCATTTTCACAATCAGCACGAGGCGTTGATGAATGCCCAATTTCCTTCTAATTGGGAAGAAATTGACAAACAATTGTTTCCACGTTGATTTTCTGAGCATGTAAGTCAAATATTTTCTTTGTAAATTTCTTAAATTGGTTTTAAGTATACCAATTTCGTTTCTTGTGTGTATCTTACCAGATGGCACAACTGAAAGATGTTAACTCAACAAATTTCAATAAACAATTAATGCAGTTGGCCATTGGCCCATTCCGAGGAGAAACGTACGCTGGTTGTCACGTTAACAGAGTTAAGTTCGTGTGCACAGAACGAGCCAACAAATTGTCTACGCAAAACAGCGGGGTCTTCGTGCTTGGGGATGGGGAAAATGCTAATACGGGATTCTACGGCAAATTGTTAAGTGTGGTTAAGGTGTTATACGCAGACCGCAAGGAAGTCGTCTTGTTCAAGTGTCATTGGTTTGATACAAACTCAAGTATCCCAGGCAGTGTCATTAACGATCAGTTATGTACATCTGTAAACACAAACACCAAGTGGTTTGAGATTGATCCTTACATCCTCGCTAGTACGGCGAAACAAGTATTCTATGTGGATGATCCAAAAGCTGGTGGTGGTTGGAGAGTAGCTGAGATGCTGAATCATAGAAACATTTGGGACTTGGATGACTGATACCATGAAGAAGATGGGAAAAAAGACGATGACCAAATCGTTTACCAGGTGGATTCCTCGGCATCCACCCAAAACGTGGATAGAGTACGGACCAATGACATCATCCCACCAATTGCGATTGATGACATTTTTATTGATCTTGGGGAAATAGAACAAATTGATAGTGATTCGGAGGAATCAAGTACTGTACACATCTCGGATGACGAGCATGAATGAGAGGGGGAAAGCGAATCGGACACCGAATGAAAGTTGTAAATTAGAAATTTCATTTATATATGTAATATCCATCTTCAAATCAATATATGTGATTTATATGTATGTTTTATGATTTCATTCACAAAAGTTTCAATTAATTTTTTATATATGTACTAAAGCCACAAACTTTGATGTCCACATCCTTGAATCAGCTTCCCAACATTTCATCTTATTTGATAAAATAGTGTATACAACAAACAATTAATTATAACAAATATAAAAAATAAAAAAATTAAACTAAATCTAATTTGAATTTATAAAAACTAACAGACATTTGCCCAACGAATATACTATTACATCCATCGGGCAAAGGCTTCAAATATCAGCAGTGCTTGTTTCTCTATTCGGTGGGCGGTTGCCGAACTGGTAGATTTTGCCCGACGAATATTCATCTATATTCGTCGGGCAACATATACCATATTCAATTTATATTTATTTATTAAAAAACTTTTTTAAATTACTTACGAGATGAAATGGACCGATCTAACCGTCAACTTTTATGGTAGGTACTCATAGATCGCCTATGTAAAAAATGACCCAATTTGGAAATCTCGGGATTAGGTAACGCTGCGCGATAATTCAACGGCTACACAACGTTTCTTCACGATCAAACGGCTTGAAATCCTCAAAACATCAAGCTTTTCGATGGGTGAGATCTAGGCACGTAAAATCAAAAAATGAACGGTTAGATCTGTAAAATTCAATCATTTGAATATCAATAGAACCAAAACTTCGAAAATTGTTTTGAAGTTTCCTTCAAGTATTTAAACTCCTTGATGAATATGCTTATTTTCCAATTTTTAATAATTTACAAATTGAAATTGACCGATCTAACCGTCCACATTTATGGTAGGTAATCATAGATAGCCTACGCGAAAAATTACCCAATTTGGAAATCCCGGGATTAGGTTACGATGCGTGACGATTCAACGGTTACACAACGTTTCTTCACAATCGGACGGCTTGAAATACTCAAAACATAAAGATTTTTTTACGGGTGAGGTGTACAGACTTAAAAGTAACTATTGAACGGTCAATTTTTTGAAATTCAATCGTTTGAATATCAATTGAACCAAAACTACGAAAAACCCATTGAAATTCACAAACTTAACGATCGAGGCACATAAGCTCAGAAAAACATGATGATAACGATCGATGGGGCTTTACGCATGTAAAACCAAAAATTGAACGGTCCCGATGTTGAAAATTCTATCGTCGGACCTGGTTTTCAGATCAGTTATAAACACAACATCATAAGACTTAAGCCCGACGAAGTGAACTATTTTCTGGGCAATATGTAATTCTTCGTCGGGCAACAATAGCAACGTCGTCGGGCTACGTAAAAAAAAAGCGCATTTTTTTCCCCTAAAATTACAAAATATTCCGCCAAAATTTTCGCGAAATCTCTAATTTACCGCACATTGTTGACCGACGCATATGTAAAAATGTTACTTGACAGATATTCACCGCTTGTTTTTACCCGACGAAGCTTTTAAACGATTTCCCGACGAACATTTCGCCAAAATTTTCGCGAAATCTCAAACTTACCGCATATCCATTGCTTTTTGTTGTCTGACGAATATGTAAACAGTTAACTGACTAATATCCACCGCTTGTTATTACCCAACGAATCATTAAAAAGATTGCCCGACGAACATGTTCGTCGGGCAAGGTCAATCAGACAGATAAATCAGACAGGCTCTTCTTCTTCTTCCTTCTTCTTCATTTTCCTTATTTTCTCCAGAACCCACATCTCTCTACAACTCAAACTCCGGCCCTCACTCCAACCATTCCGGTCGCCGCAACTCTAGCCCTTTCTCGCTCTCTCTCACTCAGACTCCAGCCTTCACTCCGCCGCCCCAGCAATCTCTCGCGCCGCCTCTCTCTCACCAACGTTAGGTGTCGCCGCCGCCCCTATCATCGCCGACAGTTTCTTCAAGGTCGAACTCATTATCTCTCTTTCTATATTGTTAATGTTGAGTGGTTATTGTTAATTTTGATTGGTTAAATTTTAATTTTAGTTTGGATTGAAATTTCAATTTAAATTTGGTTTGGATATTATGAAATTGTATTGAAAATGGAATTTAAAATTGGATTTGATTATTGCAGATTGTGCATTATTGTCAAATTTGCAGATTGAGAATTTAGGGGGATTAGTTGAATATTGTGATTTTGGATTGGATTGGAATATAAATATTTGTTTGGTATAATGTTGAAATTTTGAAGAATTGTTTGGATTGGAATATAATAGTTGAAGATTTTTTGAAATTTTGATGTTTGGTATAATGTTGAAATTGGTATAATATTATTAATTTTGCATATGATTTTTGTTATGATTTTGGATATGAATTTTATGTGAATTTTGGATATGTGAATTTTATGAATTTTGGATATTTGAATTTAAAAAAATTTATGTGAATTTTATAAATTTATGTGAGTTTTATAAATTATGTTTGGATTAATTTGTAAGTTTGATTTTATAAATTTATGTGAGTTTTATAAATTATGTTTGGATTAATTTGTAAGTTTGATTTTATTCTTGAAATTTGGATTTAGAAATTTAGGTATAATGTTGTGAATTTTGAGTTTAGTACTTTTGGATTAATTAGTATTTTAGGTTTAATTTTCGTTTGTGTTGATTTTATTTTAAAAAATTAGAATTTGGTGGTTTTAGTTTTTAGATACCAATTTACTAATTTTTAATTAAAAAAAATTGATTGATTTATTTATTTTTATTAGAATTAAAAAATGTTGGTTAATTTTAAATGTGATTTTGTTTTTATTTTTTTAATTTAATATTTAATATTAAAAATGTTTTGTTTTTTAATTTAATTAAAAATATGTTGGTTAATTTTATATTTCTTATTGTATATGTCGCATCGCACCTTAATCACGTCTAGGACCCACCCCTGCCCCGATCCCGTAATGATCATGCGCCAGAGGAGGCAGCCCCTGACTCGGTTGCCTCAACAGAGGCGTCGGTTCAACCACCGATGTCGGATCATCAGCGACCCGGTGCCCGATCGGCTTGTCGACAGCACAGCAAGAAACGGGGGTAACCCCGTACCGACCCCCAGCCCCCACAGGACGACGTCGGAGCAGACGAAACAGTGACTAATGTCGGAGCACTCCCTAAGGGTAAGTTGATTATTTTGTTTATTTAAACAACCGTTTTTATTTGTTACTCCTTTTATGTACGAATGTTCATCGAATTTACAGGGAAGTCGGTGAACGTGCACGGGATAAACCGGGGTTTGACAGGCTTTCGGATTTGCAGGACAACGAATGCAAAGATATTGGTGGTGTACGTGCCGCGCCTCCGGTCCGCACTGGTTGGTAAAAATCCACAGCCTTCTTGTGCATTACATTGGCGCGATTCTTCGCACCAAGTCCCTGATGATGGGAGAGACTTTCAAAACCCAACCCCCGAAGGAGATCACGCGTTGTTGGTGAGAGTTATCGGTACGTGTTTCTCCCTTTTTTTATATTAATTTTATTTTCTTTGATTATTTTACTAACTTTAATAATTTATTGCAAATCAATTTTGAGTTCAACTTGGAGGACGTCGACGTCAGTAGATACTTGAGACACCACTGGCAGTTACGGTACGCCGACTGGAAGTACGAGCTCCACTAGTACTACAAGAGTTGGCCTTCCCCGGAGAAAGCTCGGGAAAATTCTCCAGAGGAGTTGGACGGGCTGAAACTGGCAGGGTGGGGGTGGTTGTGGTTGTACGACCATTTCGTGTCCCCCACCTATGTGGCACGTACTATCCACCTAGTTAATTAATTTTTTTTTTTTTATGTTATTTTCCATTTGAAAATATATTTTTTGTTTTTACGAATGAACAGCGGAAATCGATGTTCCCAGAGGTGAATGCCTGAGGGCAAGTGTACGCTAGACGGGGGGGACCAAAAGGCTGACAAAATTTACGTAAGTTTATTTTTTGCAGATTAAACATTAATTTTTAATTTGATAATTATATTTCTAATTAATATTTATTCGAATTTGTAGGAGGCGATGGAGCAAGACGTCCAGCAGACATAGGCTGAGCTCACACAACAGCATCCCGAAGTGCCGTTGGAGCAGCAGCTCCCGGATCCTGAGAAGTCGATCGCCATCTTGGAGTGACGACTTGGGAGGCGTCCATGGAAGATCGTTAGGGGGGTGGGTGACGGGATAGTGCGAGATGTCTCCAGTCACTCGTCAAGTTCATCTTGGGCAAGCAATCCTGAGGAGATGTTGGACCTCAAGAGAAATTTCGAGTTCCTCCAGGCCAAAAATGCTGAGATCAAGGCTTAATACGCGCAGATCCAAGCCCAAAACGATCAAATCAAGACCGCTCTCGCCAAGGTGCTTGACCGCTTGGGTGAGCGTGGACTGTATGAGCTTTTGTCAGAGCCTCAGCCCACGTCCCAACAACCCGCTCAGGATCCCGACCACCCCGACCCGTCGCCAAGTAGTTAGAATGTAATATGTAAAACATTGTTTTAGTTTTAATTATGTAAAAACATAATATTAATTTTTCTAAATATTTTTTTATTTTAATATTATTCTTTTTTTTATTTTAATTGTATTTTTTAAAAATAATTTTATTTTAATTATATATATTTATTTAATTAAATAAATTATTAAAATTTTATTTTTAAATATTAAGACTTGACCCGACGAATAAGCATTTCGTCGGGCATAGTAAGAAAATTCGATGCACACCTGCCGAATTTCTGTAACTTTACCCAGCGAAAGGTGTCCGTCAGGCAAACGTGTTGACTTTTGTATTGCTCGACAAATCATAGGCGACGAATAAGTCCGCCGGGAAAGCTTTGAATTGCTCGACGAATTCACTATTTTCGTCGACTAACTTCAAGCCTGACTGCAGTAACCCGACGAAGGTTGCACGACGGAAATTTGCCTGTTTTAATGTGGCCCGACGAAGTCCGAACTTTGCTCGACGAATAGTTTTCGCCGGGCAAGCATGATTTTATTGTAATGATATATACGTTTAAGTTTAACAGTTTATATAAATATATATATTGCAACTTGCAAAATTCTAATAATATTGCATGTTGCACCCAACAAATATACTTAAACTTTATATATACTTTCTGGCTTTCTGACATGACCAACGTGATCAGTGGCTCTTGATCTGAATCTCATCCTACGTATTCTAAAATCATCACAAATGTTGACGGTCCTGATCCACCAGTTTGTGAGAGAACTGAGAGTCTGAGAATGACTCGTACATGGAAACATCAAACATGCATGATTTTGTGTAAATTATACAGATTTCTTTTGCATAGAAATTGTAACTTGTATCGTATACATGGAGATGTGATCCTTTTTGCAGGGAAAAGGTGGAACAAATCCAAATAAACCCCACTATCATTTCATTAAGACAAAATTAAAGAAAAACTATTTTATATATATAATATATATATATATATATATATATATATATGTATATAAACAAAAATATGGGCATTGTACGTGAGTAATATATCTATGTATATACTACTAGCTATATATTGACACTGTCAATTTTGATTAACGGATGGAAGGAAAAAATGTTAGAGAAACTACATTGTTAATTACATTCTCAATATAAATCAATTACTCAAATCTGTATTAATGGGTCTCGGTTATATTAGATATGTGATTTATAATTAATGTAAGCTATTAATGTGTGGTCTCCATAACATTACCTTCAATAAACTTGCTCCCCACATTCGAGTTTGAAATTATTTTTTCAATAATTTAATTGAAATAGAAATAGTAGTTTGAAATTAAAAATGAAAATCATCCACGTACCATTGTATATAGTTAGAGAAATAGTAGGTATATCAATCGAGTTTTAATATTAAATTTTGTACCAAATGTAATAAGAATGTGAATGTATAAAAGTCGCACATTAGAAAGTTGGAAAATTTTCCAAGGGATTATAATGGGTTGGGCCTCTCTCCTTATTTCCAATTGGTTTTGGGGTGAAACCTCAACTTCGATCATGGTATCAGAACGGATTATCCCACGCGTCAAACTTAACCACCGCACTCGCTCCATGTCACCCAGCCCAAAATGAGTTGTTTACGTATTAGGCTTGAAAATTCATCACACGTAAGGGGCTGTGTGAGAATGTAAGGTACAAAAGTCTCATTGGAAAGTTGTACAACCTTGCAAGGGCTTATAAGGGGTTGGATCGCTGTCCCTATTGCCAATTGATTTTAGGGTGGAACCTCAATTTCTTTCAATGTGATTGTTTTTCATGTTTTGGGAATATAAGCAAGCCAAACAAATAACAAATTAAATACTTTGAAATCACATTTAATAGTTGATATAAAAACTTGATATTTCTATCTAAGGGAGGAATGGGAAGGGAGAGATGCTGTACTAGAGTGACCAAAAACAAATTCCAAAATGCCAAATGCAATAGTATTTGTGTTCCTTCTTCCTTTGCTCTCTCTTTACGAAACCAGCTAATGGGCTTCGGCATTCGGGATACATCATCTCGGTTGGACTTTCCTCAAGTAGAGGCCCATGTTGGAATGGCAAATGTTTGGGCTTAATCTTGGCTCTGGTTTGGCCCACGGTTCTCAATTGAAAATTGGAAAGTCTTATTCCTGTTATTATAATAGATTTTGTCACTGAGAAAATACGGTAGAAATGTTGTGGAGAGTGTGATTCTTAAGCCGTTCGCACTGTAAACTCAATATTCTATTCAAGTCGTTATATGAATTTGCAGGCCATTATTAAATAACCCTCTAAGCTTTCAACTTTTACTATATCATCTTCCATACAAGTAGATATTTCCAAAACGAAAGTGCCGAAATCTCCTTAAATTTGTAGGTCATTTTCAATATCCCCTCTGGAACTTTTTCTTGAGAATAATAGTCCCTCCAACTATTAAAATGATCTCCTTTTTACTCACATCCCGTAGACTTTGCTGTTAAAAATGATCGAGCCAGTATATCCTCGCTCTCATCCACTTGCAGCAATTGGATCTGTGAGTGCTGTTACAAATAGCAGTCCACTAATCACTATAAATCAAATTAATTAACTTAATTAATTATTATTAGCTTCATTTGGTCACGGCACCACTAACCCTCCTGCAGGCATGCTAATTGTAAAGCCATATATGCATATGCATGCTGCTAATTCTAATTAACTATTACCTTCATATATATATATATTAGGATCGACTACAATAATTAAACACTTAAATATTTATCAAGCAATTAACATCCACCAGATCGATAATATATGAAGATGAATTAATTTTCACATTAATTAGCACATTTTTAATTAATAAACTAATTAGTTGTTTAATTTTCAGGTTCTATATATATTTTGTCTTCTATTAATAAGCATATTCATCTTTCTGATTGTCGTTTGGGTATCTCCAAGTGGGTTTCTGATGGAGGTCACTGATTCCTAACTGATTGAAAATGTCACTTATTATTCCCAATTGTTCTAGTGTGTACTTAGATTTGATTTAAATATCCCCGGAAGTATATATAGAAAGTGGGCATCTTATTATAGCAGGATGCCTCGATATTAGTAGCAATTTACACAGCTAGCTAGGGTTTCATTTGAGTTACATCAATATAAATACATACAGGCAAGTTTCCAGAGTTCACGCAAGTTTTCAGAGTTCGATTAAAACGAAATTCTTAGCAACGTACGTATCAATATACATATACATCAAAACATACTATATTGACCTTATTACCGCATTCTATAATACCGATATTAACTTAATATGAATAATATAAATCACATATCAATATCCAGTTGCATTATATATATATATATACAAATGGATGAGAAGAAATTATTGGAAGTCATCTTGATTTTATTCTTGCGGCACTAGTGGTATCAAACTATCAAATATCAACAGATCGAGACCACATAGCATCTGATGCGGTTTTCTGACATTAATTTTAAAAAGTTCTTTAATTTCTTGATGTGTCAAAATTAAACCTTACATATATTTTGGAGTAGCTAATTAATTAGCTGTATATATTATATTGCTGCATTATTGTGATCTCTGATCGATGATATGAAATGAAACCACCCTGCACAAAAAGGGAGGGCCTAACTTTGGCTTTCATTATGGGCAGCAGCACACAATTATTCCTCCTCCAAGCATCCAAAATTATGCTGCCCAATCTTTTCAATAACCATCAAGATTTAGACCCCGATTCTTCCAATATTCAACCACCTGACATCATCGTTCAAAGCCTTAACATCTTACGTGGCATGATTACAATTATATTAAAAAAAAATCATATGGTATTATAGTGTTACCACCATACTAATTACAATCTCTTTTCAACTTCGCGCATGTAATAAATAAGTAGGTATAATAGCAAAGTCACATAGAGATCAAAGGGGTTTCAGGCCACAAATATCGTTAAAACTATTGTAGTTTATTTTATTTTTCGTTTGTTGGTTACTTTTTATTTCTCAATTAACATGTCTATATATATATCACTTATTACTTAATAAATATTTAAATTTTGATACATCATTATTTATTTTGCATATTTTTGAGTACTGAAGATGGATATCTGATATAACACAATTGCATATTGAAAATAAAGAATAGCATATATGCCGTTGAAATTTTCTCATCCATTATCTTTAGTTTATATATTGTATTTGTTTCGGTATTATAATATTTATCTATGTAAAATATCATTTTCGGAATGAATTAGAACACTTATTTTTTAATCATTAATTAACACCTTTAATATTACTTATATAAACTGAATAGAAATAACTTAGAATTGGTCCCGGGATCCAAACCTGCAGGGATATTGATGAATTCGATATTTACCACCAAGATCAATTGACCCCTTCATCAATATAATGGTATATATTCTTCCATATATTCCATTGGAAAATTTGACTTTGACCTTATTACAAAATAAATTATCCTTAAATTTGTTGCATGCTATTGCTATATTTATTATTTATAATTAAACACGAAAAACAAAAACAAGAAAACAAATTAAAACTAACAAACAAAATAAAACACAAAAGAGTAAACGTTGAATTTGATAAATATAGATAATAAGAATCCTTTCATGAGCATGAAGCAGTACATATATACTCATCGAGATCTACACGGGGGAATTTAATTTAGGGTCTTATATTCCACCATTGTTTCAATAATACTAACACTTAATTATGGGCAACAGATTCCCTTTGGTCATCAGATTAGGTAAAGTCATGTTAAGACCGGGAGCGGGGATTAGTTTCACCCTTCGGGTGTGGGGACACCTAGTTCAATAGCAAAAAAAAAAAACTATGGGCAACATACAAATAATTCAAGCGGAGAAATATTTTTAAGGTAGAATCATATATATTGGAATCATCTCAGGGGTAGGCTGTTGTTCCCTCTCAATTCGGTGGCGTTCTATCGGGGGCTTAGTTGCCACTCAATTACTTTGTGCGTTGGGAAGGCAGGCTGCTATAGTAATCCAATGACTGAGTCTGGTATGTAGTTGATCTGCTCGCCTAATCCTTAGCCCTACTCTTGTCGTTTAAAAAAATAAAACACACAAAATATATATTGGAATCATCTCCATTAGATAAAATCGATATGATTGCTCGCTTAAAATTTAATTTGGCATAGAGAAAATCGAATTCACGACTTTAGAGGTATATATATAAGCGTAAATTCGCTCAATTACTAAATCGAATACTGAAAAATAGATTCTATATGCAGTTTTCTTGTGCAATTAAAATTCCGTGTCCAAATCGCTTTATAAGCAAGAGACAAAATTGGGAAGAATCATATTCACAAATTTCCATTAAAGTTTAGGAGATTCCATAATATTATTTGTGTTCGGGGAGGGAGGGGGGGGGGGGGGGGGGAGGGGGGGGGGGGGGGGGAGGAGATGCTTTTATTCTTAATCATATTTGTTTTGCTCTTAATTGGTGGCCTTTGTTTTGCTCTTAATTGGTGGCCTAAATAAAATAATGTCATTATCATGACAAATAATGCAGTGAAGCTGATAATGCAGGGTTTAAACTGAAAAGGCCAATCATAACCCTAATTGCTTAGACTAATTCCATGTCCTCTTTCCTCCTCTTGTTTTTTCAACATACTCATGATCAACATATATAATTATGCATAGGTCCGCAGGCTTGTTAATATATATCCATAAAACCAGCCCGTCGTTGGTGCCACCATACGGAATCAACCATTTTATTAGACCACTCTACAAAATAATAATACAGTCTAATTATTTATTTTTTAATTTATTATTTACATATCGTCTTTAAAAATTCATCTATATTTGATAATTGTTTGGTTATATAACACAATAGAAAAATGTAGTGCGTCGGATAACACAATGAATATCTTACTAATAATCAAATAACTATATGATTTCTGATTTTGGATGAATTTTTGCAAGGATGATATATATTTGAGGAAGTAGCTATAAAATGAACGGTTAGATTGTGATATTGTTTTATAGAATGAATCCAAACGCATGATTGGTTCCGTATTAGAACTAACTAGTTGATTCTTGAGCATTTGTATATATATGGAGTTTGCTTGTATGGCTTTCGGATAAGATTAAAGGCACATATGCAATTTTCACAAAACATGTACTTCACTTTAGTAGCTAGATGAGAATGCACACTCTTATGTATGCGTTTGTGCCTTTGTTCCTTGCACTACTACTCATCTCATTTGCAGTGTACAACTAGTGCAAAATTTCATTAATTGCATTTGGGCATGAATTTTGTTGATGTCAAAAATATACCAACTTAAAATTGTCTTGTTGAGCTCGCTTGACTCGCTCTCCTCGGGGGTAGGAAGACCTGTAGAGAGAAGGTAAGAGCAAAGGATGCCGGCCTAACAGTTTCCGATGTTTAAGTTAGCTAAGTATGGAGGGTACTATAGTAATTAGACAGAGTAAGGGCAAGATTGTCATTAATTTTTTTAGGAGAGGTGCCCTTGTATTTATAGTGGCATTGAATGTTGTGGGTGGAACATTTCAATGTGGGATAAATGTTCCTGATCCTAGAGCTGGCACGTGTCCTGGTGGTCCCGAGTCTCGTGGTTGTGTTAACACGGTCGACCGATGGACGGGTAGGCCGACCAGATCTGGTCGGCCTAGTGGCTTTTGGTGTCTTTTGTCTAAGGCTGCGTTGGTAGGATGCACCTGATGTTGTAGATTTGTATTGTTGTTTTCTTGTAGAGCCGAGGGCCAAGTATGGTTTTGAAGGGACTGATCGGTCTTGACCAGGTTGACCAAGTTAGGTACAAATAGAAGTCCCCCAAGTCGTTGACTGAGGTGGATTCCTCGGTAGAGGGCTTGTCGTCACTTGTAAGCCTGTACGGATATTTGTCCTATACTAGTCCCCAGTCCCCCAAGTCCTTGGCTGAGGCGATTCACCGTGGTCAATCTTTGCCAAAAAAGGGTTTGTGAGAGAGGATGGTCGGTGTGAAATTTTGGCAATGGCCGAGTGCCATCTTGTATGGCCCGCAATAGGTGGGAATTTCATCAGTAGTAGGTGGGTTGCCACGATGGCCTTCATTTGGTTGAGTAACCCTCTTCCGATAATGGCGTTGTAGGCCGTGGGACAATGGACCACAAGGAACGTCGTTATGGTTGTGGCTATCTTCGGGGTAGTGCCTATTGATACTGGTAGAGAAGATGCCCTTGGGTAAGATTGAGTCCCTTGAGAAACCCATAAGTGGCGTGACCTTTCGATCGAGCTCCTTCTGGTCTATGCCCATTTGTTTGAAAGCGTCCTAGAAGAGTACATTGACCGAGTTTCCGGTGTCAATGAGTATTCTTCCTACATCGTAATTGGAAATTTGGGCCCTGATGATGAATAGGTCGTCATGCGGGAACACGATGCCTTTCTCCTCTTTCTCTGAGAATGTGATGGGTTGCCATCCGTTCTTGGCCACCTTAGCTAATCAATCGGAGTCGATGCTGAGTACTTGGTGGTTGGTTTGGGTAGCTCGAAGACAATTCTTCTTCGTTCGGTTGGAAGTTAGTGAACATGATAGGGTTGGTCATCCACTGATGGTGTTGATCTGCTGTTGTGCTAGAGGCAAATGGGCATGTCGTAGGAACTGATTAAGTCTGCCTTTGCGGACTAGCTGCTTGACAATGTCCTTGAATGCAATGCACTCCTCAATGGTGTGGCCATTGTACTTGTGATCTTGGTAGAAAGCTTCTTTGTTGACGATGGGGCGGTAGTTGGGGTTTCTAGGCTTGGCCTTGGGGATCATGCCTTCCACGTTTAGCAGTACATAGTCTAAAGAGGTGTTCAGTATCGTGTATGTTTCGAAGCGACGCCTTGGTCTGGAGTTGCCTCCTACCAAGTCTCGTGCCGCTTAGTGATGGTTGTCAACTCGCATGAATCCCCTATTATCGTAATTTGATCGACCTTTCTTGTCATGATGTTGTCCGTCATAGGTGAGTTTCCTCTTTCCTTGATGAGATTGGTTAGAGCTGTGATTGTAGCCTCCCGAGTTATGGTTGGTCTTACCTTGGCTGTTGTTGCTTGGGGGAGTTGAGTATGAGGGCGCTCTGGTCTCCTTGGTGGGAGTGTGGAAGAATTCTATTTTGGTGTGGATTGCTGCCCTACGCATCATCTCATTGTAAGCCTTCCAATCTTCGGTATGGGTTGCATACTTGAAAGGTGTCCCATCGTCTGTTGGCCTGCCGTAGTCAAGATGGGTAAGAGAGGCTATCCCATTGCCCTAGGATCTGATGTAGCATAAGTTAGGCGGAGAGGCTCTAACTCAACTTGGCGATCTTCTAGTAGTTGGCGAGCGTACCGATAGATTCTTGGCGATCTTCTGCTATGCTCTCGTATTTCTCAGACAGGACCTGGTTCTTAGCGTCCATCTTGGCGTTGTGAGCCCTAAGCTCAGCCACTTCTCGTTGGAGGTTGTCCAACATCTGTCTCAGTATATCAGGGTTGTTGTCCCTTGTGCTCCTTTGTAGGAAAGGAGTGTTGTTGAGTTCTCCTTCATCTTGATCATCCAACATGATGCCCAGAGGGTGTTGGGACAGCCTAGGCGGTAAGTTGTAACGACCTAGAAATTTAATTAGTGAATTTTCATAAATTAATTTGGGAAAGGACGAAATTACCCTTGTTTTATAAGGGGGCTCGAAAGTCAATTTTGTGTGGAGACACATTTGACAGTTTTCGGGGACTGTTGTGTAGGTCTCGGACTCTGGAGTTCGTAGACAGGCGACACGCAGAAAATGGAGTCCGTGCGAGAGAGTTATGGCTCTAAAATTGTTCAGGGGCATTTTGGTATTTTCCCTTGGGTATAAGTTTTTAAACTCAGACTTCACGAGAGAGTTCTCATTTCTTCTTTCTGCACATCAACCCGTGACACCAACCGAACCCACACCGAACCCAAAAACCTTCAAAATTGAAGTCATATTCAAGGCAACTTTGGCCGATTTGGTTCAATCCTTTAGATTCCCTTCCTTTTCGCGATCACAACCATACCCACCATCGAAAGAAGCACTCGCGGGAGACACCGAACCGAGGAAAGGAAAACTGAAACCTTTCGATAGATATTTCGACCAACACAGGTTTGGGTTTCGTGTTTAGAGTTCCTTTCTGAGTTCCTGGGTTCGAGTAGATGGATTTAGACTTAAAATTCGTGAAAAACAGTTAAGTTTTGCGAGAGTTAGGAAAAATTCAAGGTCGACCGGCAATGGAGTTTTCCGGCGACAGCGGACGATGGCGCACGGCGGCGCGGTCGTCTTCTCTAATGAGTCTCCGGTGAGACTCCAGCGACTGAATCGGTCATAGGGCTGACGTGGCATGCTACCTGGCAGCCACGTGGGTGCCACCTGGCGGTTGAGTCAGCAGGCGCGTGAGGTACTGTGCAGGCGCGTGTGGGTGCGTGAGGCACTATAGCCAGCGCTAGGCCGAGTCGACAATTTTCTGTCGACGCGTGGGGACCGGTTCTTGGGTCACGGCGCTGTGTGTTAACAAGGTTTCGACGCTCCGGACCTTTCGGCGTAGGTTTCGGGTTAATCGGACGTCGTTTAGGGGTAGTTTTGGGCGTCTGAAGTGGCTGCATTTTTAGTGTAACGCGAGCGAACTTCCCGGGGTTTAGGGAGTTTGCATGTAGAGAGTTTAATTATCGTTAGTAATCCTGATTGTTACTTTTAACAGGCGATACTGCTTCGGGAACTTCAGAGGAGCATACGACTCGGGATTGAGCTATCAGTGAGTGGACTTTGATTGATAAATTATAATGCATGCATAAAGTTACGTATTGTTTGGTACATTTATGCAATTTAGAAATTGTGCTAATATTTATTAATGGACACGGGTTTTCAATATTACAGTGAAAATGATGTTTTGGGCTGTGGCCTGGTTTTATGGACTCAGTTATTAAATGGTTTTGACTTGATAGATTTCGGGTTTCGGTTGAGTCCATGATTTTTGGGTTTAGACCCGGATTTGTGACTTTATTGGATTTGGGCATAGACTCGGTGTTTCAATGAATTTGGCTTAGGCCAAGAAATAAGGATTTCAAAACATGGATTTGGTTTTCACTGATTTCTTGTCCCCGATGGTCAAGGTTTTCTCCGACTGCCGTCGAGGGGTTTTTCTCCGCATGATCGTTGAGGGCTCTCCAACGCTGGTGTCGAGGGGTATTTCTCCACCAGGTTTTTTAGGCTGTCTACACGTAGTACAGGGTTCTGCACAACTCGAGGTATATCGGGTGTGTGGAGGGTATCGAGCTACGACTCGGGATTTCATTCGGGAGCAGTGGGATATGTTTTGATATATTTTGTGTCCAGGTTGGTTTATATGATTTTAAACTCATTTGACGAGGGTTTTTGAAGCAGGGTTGTGGACCACGGGAAGTTTCATTATTCGGATTTTTGTGGGTCCCAATAGGTGTTTTAATTCAAAATGGATTTTCTGGTAAGTTTTCGGTTTATCCTTATGGTTTTGTTGAAAGGGAATTTCATGCATGCATTATTTTATTCGTGGAGGGGGAAAATGTATGTCTTCCTCGGAACTAGTTTTAAATGATTATTTTTGTCCACTCATAATTTTCGTGTTTTAAATTCCTTCCAGGCTATTGAATTGACGTGTGCATATCCAGAGGCGGAGGCATTAAATTTTCTGCTACGCATTTACCTAAACTATCGAGTAGGATATTTATTTCTGTATTTACTTATCCTACCTAGATGATCTGATAAGTCTTTTGGACTGAGTGTAAATTGTGGTTATATTGTTGGATGTTGGTGTTGTTGGCATTTGGAGTGTTATCTGATCATTCGTCTGACAGGTGTAAGACGGTTAACCAATCCTTAAGGGGAGATTCTGCTGGATTTTTGGTAGAATTCTTATAATTATTTGCAAGGGCTTAAGGGTATTTTGAGAATTTTATTAAGTTGTCAGACGGGAGCAGGATTTTTCCCGGGTTTCGAGGGGAAATTCGGGAAGGGTCCTGTCAACTTGGTATCAGAGCACTAGGTTTCAATACTTGTAGACCATACACCTAGTGTATATTTGATTGTGTTATTGGTGCTTTATGGTTTTTTTTTCAGCGTAATGCTTCCGAGATGCGAGCCCCGTCAGCATCCTGGAAATAGTGAGGACACACTTGAACCCGTAGTAGAGCTGAATTTGAGGCAGACCCTGGATCAATTGGGTCAGATTTTGACTATGGTACTTCAGGGTAGTGCTATTACTGGGGTGTCTGACATTGAGCGAGCCCAGTGATTGGGGGCGACAGTATTTACGAGCGAATTAGGCCACGGGCGAATTAGGCCCAGATGATGCGGATTAGTGGATTACTCGTTTGGAACAAGTGTTTTCGGTTATAAGGTGCCCACCGGAGGATAGGGTGCGGTTAGCCACATTTCTTCTGGGTGGTTATGCATATCGCTGGTGGTATGCTTTGCAGCTGTCAGACTGGGATGTCCGTACCTTTACTTGGGAATGTTTCCTGGAGTGCTTCCTTGAGCAGTTTTATCCTCGGTCATATCGAGATACCAGAGAGGTCGAGTTCCTGCAGTTACAGCAGGGGGACATGACGGTGGCACAATATGAACAAAAATTTCTTGAGTTGTCACTATTTGTACCAGCTCTTGTGGCTACTGAGATGGATAAGTGCCGAAGGTTTGAGTATGGACTGCGAAATGAGGTTCGAGTAGTAGTAACTACTGTGGCACATACATCTTTGAGGGCTTTGTCAAACGATGGTGCTAGAGTAGAGTTGAGTTTGCCAGCTCAACAGCAGTTCAGTGGTTCCAGGCGATGTCGGGATCGCTGGAGTTTCGGAGCCTCTAGTCAAGGACCAGCGAAGAGAGGCAGTTCTAGTTTTGGATCTTCTTGAGGTGCAGGATCCGGAGCAGGTAGTGGCAGAGCTCGTCGGGGACATTGTTCCTCAACCCAGTCTAATGGGCTTCAGTGCAGTCGACCGGAAGATAGAGTGGCATACCCTCACTACCGGGTGACACCGGTAGTTACTTTTGTTGGGAGACCGGTCATTTCAAGATAGACTGTCCACATCGTCATCCGGGTAGTAGTTCCTTGGGCCGAAATGTTGCTGAATCGAGTCAACTAGCAGAGCAGACATCTGGTACTGCAGCAGGGAGCCAAACCCAGTCCAGTGGGGCCAGTAGGGCCAGAGGGTGACATGGGCGTCATGGTCGATCTTCTGGTACACAGGCCCGAGTGTTTGCTATGACTCAGCATGAGGCTCGAGCAGCACCATAGGTGGTTACTGGTATGTTATGTATTTTTAATCATGATGCTCGTGTTTTGTTGCATCCCGGGGCTACACATTCTTTTATTTATCAGGGTTTTACCCTTTTTGCTGATAGAGAATTGTCCCCGATTGGTTATGACATGGGCATTAGTACCCCTACCGGAGATATGTTAGTGGCGAACCTCATGATTCGCAGTTGTCCGGTAGTCGTGGGAGGTCATGAGTTAGAGGTAGATTTAATTCGCATGGAAATTTATGATTTTGATGTGATTTTGGGGATGGATTGGTTAACCATGCATCATGCCTCCATAGATTGTTTCGACAAGAGGGTGGTTTTCCGAAGTCCAAATTTTCCGGAACTTATGCTTCAGGGTGACCGTAGGGTACTTCCCTCGGGAGTGATCTCAGCTTTGACGGCTGAGAAGTTATTGAGGAAAGGTTGCGATGGATATTTAGCTTACGTGATTGATTCTCGGAATACTCCGATGAGAGTAGAGGATATTCATGTGGTGAATGAGTTTTCCGATGTATTTCCAGAGGATCTTCCGAGATTGCCACCTCACCGGGAGATTGAGTTCTCCATAGAGCTTCTTCCGGATACTCAACCTATATCATAGGCACCGTATAGAATGGCACCGGTAGAATTAAGGGAATTGAAGACTCAATTGTAGGACTTGGTGGATATGAGATTTATTCGACCATGTGTATCACCTTGGGGTGCACCGGTGTTATTTGTAAGGAAGAAATATGGTGATTTGAGGTTCTGTATCAACTACCGGCAGTTAAACAGGGTTACGGTGCGGAATAAGTATCCTTTGCCACCAATTGATGATTTGTTTGATCAATTAAAAGGGGCAAAGTATTTCTCAAAAATTGACCTTCGATCCGGTTACCATCAATTAAGGATCAAGGAAGGGGATGTTCCTAAAACGGCTTTCAGGACACGCTATGGGCATTATGAGTTCCTAGTGATGCCTTTTGGTTTAACTAATGCACCGGTAGCATTTATGGATTTGATGAACAGTGTGTTCTGACAGTATATGGATTAGTTTGTGATTGTGTTCATCGATGATATCTTGGTAAATTCGAAGAGTGCTAAGGCACATGAAATGCACTTGTGGTTGGTGCTGAATATGCTGAGGAAAAAGCAACTAGTCGCCAAGTTAAGTAAATGTCAGTTTTGGTTGACTAATATGGGATTCTTAGGGCATGTGATTTCTGCTCAGGGTATCAACGTGGATCCCCAAAAAGTTGAGGCAGTGGCAAACTAGGAGCAACCGAGGAAAGTGTCAGAGGTGAGAAGTTTTATGGGTTTAGCGGGATATTATCGGCAATTCATAGAAGGATTTTCTATGATAGCTATCCCATTAACTCGGTTGACGAGGAAATGAGTCAAGTTTGACTAGGATGATGAGTGTGAACAGAGCTTTCAAGAGCTTAAGAGGAGGTTGACTTCTGCCCTAATGTTAACCCTTCCAGATGATAACGGAGGATTTGAGGTGTACAGTGATGCATTATTGCGAGGTATAGGTTGCATGTTGAAGCAACATGGGAAGGTGATAGCTTATGCTTCCAGGAAACTTAAACCTCATGAGTTGAATTACCCCACACATGATTTAGAGTTAGCGGTAGTGGTGCATACATTGAAGATTTGGAGACACTATCTGTATGGGGAAACGTGTTGGATCTTTACTGACCATCAGAGTCTGAAATACTTCTTCACCCATAAAGATTTGAATTTGAGACAGAGAAGGTGGCTAGAATTGATAAAGGATTATGATTGTACCATAGAGTATCACCCAGGAAATGCCAATGTAGTGGAGGATGCACTGAGCAGGAAGTCCATGGGTTTCTTGGCCTATTTGCATACTGTTTACCTACCGTTACTGGTGGAGCTCCGAAGAGCGGGAATTATACTGGACATGGATAGCCAGGGGGATATGTTGGCTATCTTTCATGTGATACCTGTCTTGATTGATCGGATTATTGAAGCTCAGTTTCAGGATCCTACGTTGTGTGTTATTAGGATGGAGTTGGAGTCTGGGAACATGCAAGATTACGTAGTTCGGGATGATGGGGCCTTGGTTAAGGATGGCCGGTTGTGCGTACCTAATGATCCAAAGTTGAAAAGAGAAATTCTTGAGGAAGCTCATAGTTCTGCCTATGCTATGCATCCAGGAAATACTAAGATGTATCTTACTCTTAAGGAACACTATTGGTGGACTGGGATGAAAAGGAAAATAGCAGAGTTTGTGAGTAGATACCTAACATGTCAACAAATAAAAGCAGAGAGGCAGAAACCATATGAAGCACTACAACCGTTACCTATTCCGGAATGGAAGTGGGATCACATTACTATGGATTTTGTCTATAAACTTCCTAGGACTCAGAAGGGACATGATGGAATCTGGGTAATTATGGATAGGCTCATGAAGTCAGTACATTTCTTGCCAGTACGTGAAGATTACTGGATGAGCCAGTACGCCAAGTTGTTTGTGGATGAGATCATAAGGTTACATGGGACTCTAGAGTCGATTGTCTTAGACAGGGATCCTAGGTTTACCTCGAGGTTTTGCGGAGTTTGCAGAAAGCCTTTGGAACTACATTGCATTTCAGTACAGCTTTTCATCCTCAGACTAACGGTCAGTCTGAGAAGACAATTCAGATTTTGGAAGATATGATGAGAGCTTATGTACTACAGTTTAAAGGAAACTGGGATTCACACCTGGCTTGGATGGAGTTTGCATACAACAACAGCTATCAGTCTAGTATTGGGATGGCTCCTTTTGAGGCACCGTATGGGAGACAATGAGAACACCGATATGTTGGACTGAGGTAGGTGAGAGAAGACTGTTGACCGAGGAAACCCAAAAACCTTAGAAATTGAAGTCCAATTCAAGGCAACTTTGACCAATTTGGTTCAATCCATCATATTCCTCTCCTTTTTGCGATCAAACCCATACCCACCATCGAAGGACGCAGTCGTGGGAGA
This sequence comes from Oemleria cerasiformis, assembly GCA_037349345.1. NCBI lineage: Eukaryota > Viridiplantae > Streptophyta > Magnoliopsida > Rosales > Rosaceae > Oemleria > Oemleria cerasiformis. The sequence goes on from JAZGTL010000018.1 coordinate 13,738,806, forward strand.
CACCGAACCGAGTAAAGGAAAACCGAAACATTTCGATCAATTTTTCGGCCAACACAGGTATGGGTTTGGAGTTCATTTCTGAGTTGCTGGGTTCGAGTAGATGGATTTAGATTTAAAATTCGGGAAAAACGGTTGAGTTTTCCGAAAGTTAGGAAAAATTCAAGGTCGACCGGCAATGGAGTTTTCCTGTGACGGTGGACGGTGGCGCGGTCGTCTTCTTCGACTAGCCTCTGGTGAGACTCTGGTGACTGAGTCAGTCATAGGGATGATGTGGCATGCCACCTGCAGACTGAGTCAGCAGGCGGGTGAGGTATTATGCAGGCCCATGAGGCACTGTAACCGACGCGTGGTCGAGCCGCCGGTCTTCTGTCTGCGCATGGCGGCTCGTGGGACCGGTTCTTAGGTCACAGTGATGCGTGTCAACAAGGTTTCGATGTTCATGACCTTTTAGCGTAGGTTTCGGGTTAATCGGACGTCGTTTAGGGTTAGTTTTAGGTGTCCGGAGTGGCTGCGTTTTTAGTGTAACGCGAGCGAATTTTCTGGGGTTTAGGGAGTTTACATGTACGGTGCTTAATTATCGTTAGTAATCCCAATTTTTACCTCTGACATGCGATACTGCTCCGGGAACTTCAGAGAAGCGTACGACTCGGGATTCAGCTATCGGTGAGTGGACTTTGGTTTATAAATTATAATGCATGCATAAAGTTATGTATTGTTTGGTACATTTCTGCAATTTAGAAATTGTGCTAATATTTATTACTGGACACAAGTTTTCAATATTATAGTGGAAATGATGTTTTGGGATGAGGCCTGGTTTTATGGACTCTGTTATTAAATGGTTTTGACTTGATAGATTTTGGGTTTCGGTTGATCCATGATTTTTGGGTTTAGACCCGTATTTGTGACTTTATTGGATTTGGATATGGACCCAGTTTTTCAATGAATTTGGCTTAGGCTAAGAAACAAGGATTTCAAAACATGGATTTGGTTTTCACTGATTTACTGTCCCCGAGGGTCAAGGTTTTCTCTTACTGGCGTCGAGGGGTTTTTCTCCGTCGGATTGTTGAGGGTTCTCCGACGCTGGTGTCGAGGGGTATTTCTCCACCAGGTCGTTGAGGCTGTCTACATGTAGTACATGGTTCTGCACAACTCGAGGTATATCAGGTGTGTGGAGGGTATCGAGCTACGGCTCGGGATTTCATTCGGGAGCAGTGGGATATGGTTCAATATATTTTGTGTCCAGGTCGGTTTACATGGTTTTAAACTCCTTTGATGAGAGTTTTTAAAGCAAGGTTGTCGACCATGGGATGTTTTCATTATTTGAATTTTCGTGGGTCCCACCAGGTGTTTTAATTCAAAATGAAATTTTCAGTAAGTTTTCGGTTTATCCTTATGGTTTTGTTGAAAGGGAATTTCATGCATGCATTGTTTTATTTGTGTAGGGGGAAAATGTATGTTTTCCTCGGAACTAGTTTTAAATGATTATTTTTGTCCACTCACAATTTTCGTATTTTAAATCCCCTCTAAGCTGTTGAATTGAAGTGGGCATATCCAGAAGCGGAGGCATTAAATTTTCAGTTGCGTGTTTACCTAGACTATCGAGTAGGATATTTATTTTTGTATTTACTTATCATACATAGATGCTCTAATAAGTCTTTCGGACTGAGTGTAAATTGTGGTTATATTGTTGGATGCTGGTGTTGTTGGCATTTGGAGTGTTATCTGATCCTTTGTCTGACAGGTGGAAGACGGTTAACCAGTCCTTAAGGGGAGATTCTGCTGGATTTTTGGCAGAATTCTCATAATTATTTGCAAGGGCTTAAGGGTATGTTGGGAATTTTATTAAGTGGTTAGACGGGAGTAGGGTTTTTCCCGGGTTTCGAGCGGAAATTCGGAAAGGGTCCTGTCATAAGTGAGTTCGTGGGAGGTTTTCAGAATTCCCACAGACGGCTCAAAATGTTGATGCCAAAAATGGACCAACTTAGAGTTGCCTCACTGAGCTCGCTTGACTCGCTCTCCTCGGGAGTAGGAAGACCTGTAGAGATAAGATAAGAGCAAATGAGCACCGGTGGGGTACTGGCCTAACAGTCACCGATGCTTAAGTTAGCTAAGTGTGGAGGGTACTATAGTAATCAGGCAGCGTAAGGGCTAAGTTGTTATTACCTTTTTTAGGGGAGGTGCCCTTATGTTTATAATGGCATTGAATGTTGTAGGTGAAATATTTCAATGTGGGATAAATGTCCCTGATCCTAAAGCTTACACGTGTCCTGGTGGTCCCGAGTCCCGTGGTTGTGCTAACACGGTCGCCTGATGGACGGATAGGCCGACCCAATATGGTCGGCCTAGTGGCTTTTGGTGTCTTTTGTGTAAGGCTGCATTGGTGGGATGCACCTGATGTTGTAGATTTGTATTGTTGTTTTCTTGTTGAGCCGAGGGCTAAGTATGATTTTGGCGGGACTTATCGGTATTGACCAGGTTGACCAAGTTATGTACGAACAAATTTCATGAGATGAATGCAAAGGCATTGATATGATACTACGTATCGTGAATGGTATGGTGATGATATAGTTACCTGATATAATGTGCCCACGTATTATAATATGGCCAGACAAACGTATGATATACATAGTTGATATTTATATCTCCTATTATGATATATATATTATCAGTAAATAAAGTACCAAAGTTTTGAAAGACAAAAAAACACACACATTAACCATAAGGTGTGATGCAGTTGACAAACTACCACCTTCAAATGGCGAAATTTCTTGTGTCTAATTGGCATGAATTTGAAACTCGATGGGAGCACTTTGTGGGCTAATACCCCGATCTAGGATTAGGCCCACCTTTCAAGTATGGTGATACATCGTGATATTTTGTATGTTTATGATGTTTACATTAGTTTTTTTATTTTTTTTTTTGTCTTTCAAGATGTACATTAGTTTGATTGGAAAATGATTATTATTAGAGAGCAAATATGTTAAGTTATTTCGAAAAGTTTTTGTTACAACCATCTCTTTCAAACCCCAATTAAGGGATTAGATATATATGGTAAGTGAAGAGTATTTTTGGACTTAATTTTAAACTAAACTGACGATAATAATTACAATAAATTAACAAATAAAGATGACGAGAAATGCCTTATACCCACATACCATAAGGCAACTCAATCCTTTTTTTTTCTTTATTATTATTATTTTTATAAAATAAGGCAACTCATTCTCTTGTTATTATAATTTCAGGCAATACTGGAGCTTGCTTTTTTTTTTAATGTAGAAAATGAGAAAGGAAAATTTGATTTGGAGTAGCTCTTTGAGAAAGTATTTAAAATCAAATAATTTTGTTCTTTGGTCAGTAACACGCAGTATCCCAAAACTTTCAATAAAAAACTAATCTGTACAGGGGCCGGGAAGACTCAAAGAGGCATTTCAGCCTCTCCCTGGCTACAAGTCAAATGCCAGTTTTGTGTCTCGAAATCAAAACAAGGGACCAAACCTGACTTGGGATCTAAGTTTCCATTGGACCACTTGCTCGTGGTTTCAAACAATTTTTTTTTCGATGACCGGCTAATAGATACTAAATGATGCTTTCCCTTTTTTATACTTCAACAAAGGAATTTATGTTTGAAAAAAAAAAATTGTATTTATGTTAATAGGGAAATAAATTCTTATAAAAACAAAAGTTGTTTTTTCTATTAATAGAAGAGCCAAGATATATTTCCCTTAAAAAAAAAAAAAGATATATACACACCTTTTAATCAATATACAAAAGTTATTAAATATATATATATATATATATATATATATATATATATATATATATATATATATAAAATGACAACCCTGACCTGGAATGTTCACAAGGACACCCTAATCGAGACATGCTGGCTGTCACCGGGACCTAGTATCTAGGTGTCGCCCAGCAAGCTTCAATTACGGTGTCATTTGGACTTTTTTCAAATTGGGGTGTGTCATAAAAGAATCTGATTTTAAGTTATAAAATAATAGTTTTGCTGATATGTACATATATATATACATATACTAGCTTTCTCCTCCAACAAAAACGGCTAAACATGAACTAATTAAAATATAATTTTAAAGAATATATGTAACGACCTGAAAATTTTATTTGTGAATTTTCGTAAATTAATTTACAAAAGGACGCAATTACCCTTGGTTATTTAAGGGGCTGAAAGTAAATTTTTGTTTCGAGACACTTTTGGCTGTGTTTCGAGGACCATTGCGTAGGTCTCGAACTCACGAGTTCGTAGATAGGAGGCACGAGGAAAACGGAGTTCGTGTGAGAAAGTTGTGGGTCTAGAATGTTCAGGGGCATTTTGGTAATTTTGCATGGGTAGATATTTTTAACCCCAAGCAAATCAGATCTCCTTCATTTCACTCTCTCTCTTCGCGACTCACCCAAACCCGTGCGACCGAACCCAAAAAAAACCCAAGAATTTGAACTTCGATTCAAGGCAGCCTCGTCTGAATTGGTTCCACTCATCCGATTCTCCTCCTTCCCGTGATCAAGAACGTACCAACCGTCGTAGGAAGCAGCCGCGCGAGACACCGAACCGAGGAAAAGAAAAATTGGAACTTTCGATCGATTTTTCGGCCAACACAGGTATGGGTTTCGTGTTTAGACTTCATTTTTGAGTTCCTGGGTTCAAGTAGATGGAATTAGAGTAAAAAATTGTGAAAACGGTTAAGATTTGAGGAAGTCAGGAAAAATTCAAGGTCGACCGGAAATGGAGTTTTCCGACGACGGCGGACTGGGCACACGGCGGAGCGGTCATCTTTTCCGGCGACTCTCCGCGCGACTAGTTCGGTCAAATGGGGGCTGATGTGGTATGCCACCTGGCCTGGCCTTTGGCAGGCGCGTAGCGTCGCGGGGGACCTGTCCTTGGGTCACGAGGATGCGTGTCGATAAGGTTTTGACCTTCCGGACATGTTAGCGCAGGTTTCTAATTGATCAGACGTCGTTTAGAGGTAGTTTTGGGAGTCCGAAGTGGCTGCATTTTTAGTGTGATGCGAGCGGACCTCCCGAGGTTTAGGGAGTTTGAATGTAGGGTTTTTAATTACCGTTGGTAATCCCGATTGTTACTTTTTACAGGCGATACTGCTCCGGAAATTTCGGAGGAGCATACGACTTGGGATTGAGCTTATTTGGACGTGTGGTGAGTGGACTTTGGTTTTGTAAAGTATAATGCATGCATAAAGGTATATTTGATATAATTTCTTATTACGTATTATTTTGGAAAATTTCTGGATATTATTAAATTATTACTGGACACGGGCTTTCAATAATTATTTGGAAATGACGTTTTGGGCTATGGCCTGGGTTTATGGTTTCAGGTTTTATATGGTTTGACTTGATTGATTTTGGATTTCGGTTGAGTCCACGATTTAGAGTGGAAACCCGATTTTTCAATGAATTTGGCCTAAGCCAAGAAACAAAGATTTTGGTTTTCACTGGATTTTTGTCCCCGATGGTCAAGGTTTTCTCCGACTGGCGTCGAGGGTCTTTCTCCGCCAGATCGTTGAGGGTTCTCAAACGCTGGTGTCGAGGGGTATTTTCTCCACCAGGCCGTTGAGGCTGTCTACGCATAATACATGTTTCTGCACAACTCGAGGTATATCGGGTGTGTGGAGGGTATAGAGCTACAACTCGGGATTTTATTCGGGGAGCAGTGGGATATGTTTTGATGTATATTTTGTGTCAAGGTATGTTTACATGATTTTTAAATTCCTTTGAGGAGGGTTTTCAAAGCAGGGTTGTGGACCACGGAATGTTTTCATTATTCGGGTTTTCGTGGGTCCCACCAAGTGTTTTAACAGAAGATGCATTTTTCCGGTAGGTATTCGGATTATCTATATATTATATTTATATACAAAGGGATTTTATGTTATGCATGCATGGTTTTACTCGTGGAGGGGGGAAATGTATGTTTTCCTCGGAAATGGTTTTTAAATGATTATTTTGTCCACTCACAACTTTCGTCTTTTGAATCCCCTCTAGGCCGTTGAGTTGACGTGGGCATATCTAGAGGCGGAGTCATTAATAAGTATTTGACACACCCTGACCCGGTCAATCCACGTGTGCCTCGATCCCAGTGTCCACATGAATTAACCGGGTCAGAGTGTGTCAAGAATTATTATTAAGTAACTTACATTATATATATATATATGTAACTAATTAATTTCTTTGTATATGTAGATAATTTAACTTAATTACATTATGTATCTAATTTAACTTACATTATGTATCTAATTTTCGTTTCCACTAATACTTTACTGTTCTTATTTACCGTGTATAAGAAATTATTGAACAAAAATTTGTCTATGGGAAATGTATAGTGAGAGTGTCATTAAGAATGAACGATTTCAATCTTATGACCTACTCTATTTATTTTTTCGTTTTATTTCTCATTTCGATTTTTCGGGACACTTCAAGTTACTTCTTTTGCTAGGTCTTGACTTAATTTTTTTTTTTTATTTACCTTTAAAAAGATAGGGATACATGGCTTGACTTGAAAACAAACAACTAGCGCTGCCTCCCATCCCACCCTCACCCCCTCCCAACACGTGCGCATATTAGGGCAATTTTTCCCTTCCTTAACTTAAGTCCATGATATGAAATAAATTTCTCCCTATCACAAAGAAAGCTTGAGAGTTAGCGAATGAGACATGATTTTATCCAATTTATGAATATTAATACTCTGTGATTGTACAGATCAACTTTTCAGAGTTTCAAAGTTTGATACTATCCACTTTGTCAAGCCCTATTTTGGTTTGTGGTTTGATGGTTGCACGTGCAAAAAATCTAGCGCATTTTGTTTTATTTTTCATACTAATTTTTCGCAACATTTTATGTTAACTTATTCTTTTGTCAGGTCTCGACTTCTTCTCTTTCTTTTATCGATAGCTCTACTTTGGGTTCTAGTTTGATGTTTACACGTGCAAAAAATTCAGTCATTTCGTTTTATTTCTCATTCTAGTTTTCGTGACATTTTACGTTTACTTCTTTTGTTAGGTTTCGAATTCTTCTCTTTCTTTTGTTGAGTCCTGCTTTGGGTTATGGTTTGCTAGTCACAGGTGTTTTATTTCTCATTCCAATTTTTGCGACATTTAATTTTTTACTTCTTTTGTTTGGTTTCGCATTCTTATCCATTTTTTTTTATTATGCCAACCTATAAACAGATATGGTTAAGAGGCTTGATTTGAAGATAAACAACTAGCGTTGCCTTCCATTCCACCCCAACCCCTAGCGGCGCGCCCATATTAGGGCAGTTTTTTCCTTAAGCATAGGAGAAGAAATTTTTTTCTCTCCATTAAAAGAAAGATTGATAGTCGACGAATTAGACTATGACAGTCTTACTCTGATGTTTCCAATTGGCCATTATAGTATAGATAACCGAAGTAGGGTGAGCTCAGAGGTTAACGTAAAGGAGCATACGTGTGTAAGTCCAGTCAAAATGAGTGCCCTAGGTAATGTGGGCCAACCACTATTAGGTATTCAAAATTTTGTTATCGTATTTATTAGGTATTCAAAATTTCAAAATTGATTTAACATGACTCCACTGAAAGATTTTACTTTTATCTCTCATCTTCACACGTACGTATCATCGTAAATATTAATATACCGTAATTGTGCTAAACTTGAATAGTGAGAGAGAGTAATTGAAATTCAAAAAATTTTGACCGGTTTTTCATGCATGGCTTTTGAAAAACTTAAGAAATGAAATGTAACCGAAATCAATTCAGAAAAATCCAACTTATTCAAAACAAGATCCATCACCTAAAACCCGAACATTTTGATGATATCTGCAAACGAAAACAAAAGAGGGAAGCAATTAAAGCGAGGGACGCCATAAAGGAAAACCAGAAAGACTGAAAAACCATCAAATTTTTCAAAAACCACCCCCGTTTGCCAAAATGGTAATCGCAACCTTACACTCGTCGTTTAGGCGTAACGGGGTGGACTTGTACGTTTCTAACACGTGCCGAAACGGCCGTTAGCGGTTTCGGTACCTCCTGGCCGCAATCCAAACGGCGACTCTATATACCCCGTTGCGGGTCCCACAACGTCCCTTTTTTTTTCTCTGTAAAATATAAAGTTTTATTTTAATAAAAAAATATTTCCTTACTCTTTTTATATGTATGTATTATTTAATACTCTCCCACACAGCGAATATAACCAGAAGCAAAAGAGAGAATCTAAGCGCAATAGAGAGAGAGGGAGAAGAAGAAGGAGGAGAAGAAGAGCTGGGGCCAAACACACCGACTCCTTCTCCCCAAATTCGTAAGTTTCTACTTTGTGTTCTTGTTTTTGTTAAAATTTCTGGTTCATTCTTGCCTTGGCTTTGCTTTTTTTGTTCTGTGAGGAGCTGTCATTTCTTCAATTCCAGGTGAGAAAAAAAGAAAAAGAGCTCATGGGTTCTTGGATATTGATGGGGAATTAGAAATGGTTCTCTTTCTTAGTCTGTGTTTGTTAATTAAAATTAGTTTGTATTTGGAGTTAGCTGCTGCATTAACATTTTAATTACAGTCTTGGATGTGGATAATCCGTTTTCAATTGATTGTGTTTCCTTTTTCTGGATTTTCTATGTTGGATTGAATTCAGAGATCTGATTTGGGTAATTTTTATCTTTGGCCATGAATTCGATTTATGCATGCAAGTTTTTGTTTCTCACTTGAATTTTCAGCTGTTTTACTTGTTTCTCACTTGAATTTTCAGCTGGTTTACTTGCTATGGATGAGTAATGAATATTTGATACATGAAGATATGCTCTTGATCTAGAAGGCATTGTTGCATGTGCTTTTCTTTATTGGAAATTTGGAGTTATAGAGATTTTTCTGGGATTCGTATGAGTACCCCCACACATAAACATATAGCTAATAAAATTTTCTCTGTTATGTTGTAAATTCTTTGTGATGTGAAATCTGTATGAATGGTGTCTTGGTTTAATTTAAGGATTGTGTGCTTGGCTGATACCTAACTCGTAGTTGCTTTTGCATATGGAGTAATTAAGGCGTATTGAATTTCATTTTGTTTACTCATTGATTTTGTTTTGATGGGTAACGAAGGAAGGGTTCCTATCCGGCTTGTCAAATTGAAGAATTCCAACACCATGTTGGAGGGTCCTTCCTATCTTGTGTCAAGGGAGTTGCCGAGCTCATATGAGCAAGAGAGCAAATGGAATTACAATGCTCATCGTGTTATTGAGCTCTCAAACAGTAAGCGCCCCCTTGAAGATGGAGAAGAACTCACATTGAGGAAGGCATGCAAAGTATCAGATGCTATTCTGGGAGGGGAAACAGTTATTGATCTGCGTGGTCTTCCCTCTGCCAATGACCAATCAAATGACCAGCAACAGGGAGGTGGCAATGCTGATTCAAGTTCACTAATTCATCAACTTGGCCGGGATATCTCAATCAACTGTCTCCTTCGGTGCTCAAGGTCTGATTATGGCTCTATTGCATCGTTGAACAAAAACTTCCGCTCTCTAATTCGGAGTAGGGAGCTGTACACACTGAGGCGGAGAGTGGGTATTGTTGAGCATTGGGTTTACTTCTCTTGCAACCTTCTTGAATGGGAGGCATTTGATCCAGATCGTCGACGTTGGATGCATTTGCCTAGAATGACGTCAAACGAATGTTTCATGTGTTCGGACAAGGAGTCGTTGGCCGTTGGTACCGAACTTCTTGTTTTTGGAAAGGAAATAACGTCCCATGTTGTTTACAGGTACAGCATTTTGACCAACACGTGGTCATCCGGCACTAAGATGAATACACCTAGATGCTTGTTTGGTTCTGCTAGCCGCGGCGAAATTGCAATTCTAGCTGGTGGGTGCGATCCACGTGGCAATATCTTGAACTCCGCTGAGCTTTATAATTCAGAAACAGGAACTTGGTTGACTCTTCCTGGCATGAATATACCGAGAAAAATGTGTTCTGGGGTATTCATAGATGGGAAGTTTTATGTCATTGGTGGGATAGGAGTGGGTGATCCAAAGCAACTTACCAGCGGGGAGGTGTATGATTTGGAGAAGCGGACTTGGACTGAGATACCAAACATGTTCCCTGGACGAAATGGAGGGGCTGGGGTGACTGAGGCGCCTACTGCTGCTACTGAAGCACCTCCTCTGCTTGCAGTTGTAAATAATATATTGTATGCTGCAGATTATGCAGAAAAGGAGGTGAGGAAATATGATATGGAGAAGAATGTGTGGGTAACTGTTGGGAGATTGCCTGAGCGGGCAGTCTCGATGAATGGTTGGGGGTTAGCATTTAGGGCTTGTGGAGACCAGCTAATGGTGATTGGTGGACCTAGGGTTTTAGGTGGAGGGACAATTGAACTCAATGCATGGGTCCCTGATGGAGGCTCGCCGCAATGGAACTTGCTTGCCAGAAAACCATCTGGCAGCTTTGTGTATAATTGTGCAGTGATGGGATGCTGAGGTGTCCGGTTTCAGTGACACCGTGTGCGCTGTGCGGAATCTTGGGTGGAATTTGCAATCTTCGCTTTTCAAGGAGATGGGATTCCGGCTCGTGGGTAATCTCTGCCCTCCTTTTTGGGGAAATTCAGGTTTTTATTTAGAGTCATAGATACAATCACAGAAGATGGCCTGGAGAGTTATTTTCCTTTTCTTTTTTTCTTTTTTTCTTTTTACCTTTATTGCGTTGCGTCTTTTTTTTTTCCTCCTTTGGTAACTTGAGAGCTTTCAATGGTTGTCATCATGTAGAACAGGCAAAGGTGAATAAACTGAAGTACTGGTACATGTTTTAGTTTGTGACATCTCTTTCATAAGTTTTATTGAAACATTGCAGAATTGTGTAATGGTTCAAGTTTTCATTTCCTTTATTTCTTTAGCAATTATTTCTCCAAGTTCTCTTTTCTCCTCGCCCATTGGAGGATTGAAAAAACAGGGAAGGTGACTTATATGCATCTTATAGCTTTATAATCTTTATCTTTGGTCTATATGCTTTGTTATGCAGTGTTGCACAATCTGAATGGACCTACACTATAATTTAGGTGGTGGGGATTTCTTTCGAATTTCCCTCATTTTTGTCTTTCTTTCTGGTGTACTTGATCTCTTTCTTTCTATCTCTTCTATATCTGCAATTGTGAAGTATAAATGTTGATAACACTCTGGCTGCTCAGTTTTACTGCTAAAGTCGAATGCTTTGTGGAAAGTTTCTCTCTTTAAGGCCTGTTAGATGGAAAAAGCTATAACATGTAGGACCAACAAACATCAATAGTTAGAGAAGAGTGAAAATTTCTGCACTAACTAGTCTATCAATTTTTATTTACCCTTTATGTAGGATCTACAATATTAGAGAAGAGAGAAAGTTCTGCATTAACAGTATTAGTCTATCATCTTGGATTTACCCTATATATTTATCAAGAAAGTAACTTTTACTTATAATTGTCTTGCGAAAGATGATTAACTATATGAACAATGTAGTACTTTAACAGAATAATATGGTTTGATCCAAATAAATTAAGAAATCATAGGTTGGGAGTATTATTATACCTAATAATAAATATTACGTAATTGGTCACTTACAAGTTTAGACTGAATCCATCTTTTGGATCTGGCTTATCGAGTTGGAATGGCCAGGAGCCAAGGCATTGGCAGGATTCCGTTGGTCATGCTTTTGCTCATTGAGTGTTCTGAAGAATTTCTTGAATTATTTTCAAGGCCTCTTGGCATTTCTGGAGTCAAGATAATGGTTTTTAAGCCTCAGACAATAACTGTTATTTTGTTCTGCAACTAGCTCAGATCAAGTTAGATAGTTTTTCAACCACAGGCGGGCATGTACATCAGGTTTTCCTCTTTCTTGTCTTGATCATTTTTGTACTTGGACCATATTAACCTATGTATTTGGTTATTTTATGCAGGCAAATTTGTGGCTATTTTGCTAGTATAAGCCGAGCTTTCAAAGATTCATGATACTCTCGGATAAGTGTAAATTTGTGTGGTTTTGTGATTTCGTTTTTTGGATGGTTCTGTACTGCTTTCCATATCGATACCTACATTGATTTCATTAGCAAAAATGCATAATTGACATAACCTGTTTTCCTTATGCCCGTTATTTGCCACTGCGTAACTGTTTATTATAGACTGCATTACTGTTTGGTTAGGGTACAGCTGTATTGTAACCTATGTAAAACTCATTTTGCTTTTGTTATCTAGTAATAGCTACCTATTACATATTTTGATCACATCCATTCTGATTTAAAAGGCTCTTAATTTTCTTATTCTAGCTTTTTTGTCACCACATCAGTATATTTTCGGGTTTTTTCTCTTCTTTGTCTTTGCAGAAAATGATGATGTATCGCTCCCTCGAATTATCTTCTACACAAGTCTGAGGACATATATGGTTTTTGTATCCATTTGGTAAGGCTTTAATTTCCTTTCCTTGATGAACCTGATGTGAGACAAGGAAACGAGAAGGATGCTTGGATTTCTCTTCTGTTTCTGCAATTGAATATCAAAATCTTGACTTCTTGATTGTGGATGTTGCTCAATTCATTGAATTATCATAAATTCAGAAACACAAATTAGGTAAGAGTGATTCAAATAATACAACATCTACCGCTTGTGCATTGAAGCGGCTGATGTGGGAGGCTCTGCAGTTTATGATCATTACATCACACAAAATATGTCCAGTTAATGCTGTGGTAAGTCACTTTTGTTATTTTACATATTATACTTTCATATTTCTCAGCCATGTGTTCTTCATCCATGACAGTTACCCGGAGAATCTGTAACGTATGAGCCCATCCCTGGTTTTCATGACTTGGTGAATGGTATGAACCCGGGTTTCATGACTCGTTGAATGGTTTTCGCGACTGATTTTTGTTGGTATTTACTATTTTTTTTCAGTGATTGACATGGCAAAGAATGTGTTAGAGGCATCCTTTTCAGGAAGGAAATAAAATGAAGGTGAAATGCCAAATCTGTGACTTATTATTCATCCTCTGCATCTTGATCATTTTATTCTCAGATTTTTTTTTACTGTTCAAGCTATTGGTTACTTTTGGTGGATTATCTTAAGTCTTAAAAAATGTAGCACTTTGATTTCATTTCATTCAGCAGAGACTCTGATTATTCCTGTAAATATTCTTTCAATCCTTTTTTCTTTTTCAATTATTTAATTTTGAGTCTTTTACCCACTAGTAAGAGACAGTTTGAGTCTTTTACTGTATTGTACCCTCATTTTTTCTACCTGTACCCTCTCCCCTGCTACATGGGTGTACTTTTTACCTGCAGAAAATAAAGTGAAAAATAAAAGTACAAAAATTGTACTTTTATTTTGGTTATGTTGGAGAACGGATTCTGACTGACTGCAGCCTCTTTGAGTGGACCCCACCAGCCACCAAGAACAGTTTGCAGTGCTCACGTGGGCAGTGCCTGCTCTCATTAAACTCAGTGTCTCTGCCTATCGAAGGACAAAACGACAAAATTCAACCAATTTAATTCAATTCTATTTGTACTCTCCGCTTTTACTGCTTTCTTTTTTTCTTTTTTTCTTTTTTACTTTTTACTTTTTACTTTTTTCATCGACAGTGCACAGCAGGTGCTGTTTTAGAATTTTGGGATTTACCTTTCTTTTTAACATTTTTATGCTGATGTCAGCAAATTCTGGGAGCCTATTTTTCGAGTACAGTGACGCATGTGGGAGTCTCCATATTTGGTGGGTTTTAATTTTTGAGAGCACCCAAAAATGGAAAACAGCCACGTGAGCTTTCTGTTGAGGATCAAAAAAATACTTGGACCATTTTGAGTGTGGTTTCCTTCACTATTTTAGTAGCTGTTTCAGTGCTGCAGAGTTTTACTACTACTACCTTTCCCGCGGTAACTAAAATCGGAAAAAGGAAGAAAACGAATTTAGAAAGAAGGTCGCCGAAGTTCTCAACCGTAACAATCGGTCTTCGACATGTCAGTGGTTTAGGTTTCAATCCATGTCAAATGCAGCTTCTTTCCAACTACATATCCAACAATAAAAGCAAATATGTACCATTATTTTATTTTATTTTTAACAGTCAAATCACTGTTATTTACAGGGGAGGAGGATTCTACCACACAATATGCCTTTGGGGTTCGAACTTGAGACCATTATTTTGCAAGTGGCCTCAAGTTCAGGCTAAAACTATTTGAGCTAGATCCACTTGACAATACATACCATTATTAACTCCATCGTTTTCACATAATGCAATTTCCTTTCCCTACGTAATGACTTATATACTCTCTATGTCATATAACATTCGTGAGGCGTGGACACGGCTTGGATTATAACGGTTTGATCCGACTTGGATTTTCAAAAAATATAATTAAAATTATTCCAATTCAAAATGTTATTGACGATTTGTTTTGGATCGATTTGGACAGTTTAGGCATAAAATTTTCATATTACTTGTTCACTAAAAAGAATCATCCAAAACATTTTCCAAAATTCCACCATTCTCATTAAAATTTCATTTATTCACCTCAAGATTTCATTCATTCACATCAAGATTTTATTCATACATATCAACAAATTAAAATTTTCAACATTTTAAACTTCAAATATGTTGGGTTATGTTTAAATATAATTTAAATTCAAAAGTACGTAGCACAAAATGGGTAAGATTAAGTGAGGTAGTGTATGCAATGAACACTTACATTAACATATATTATAGGGTTGAAAACTATTAAATAATAAATAATATAAATAAATAAATAAGAACCTTAATGGTTCGGTTTGGATTCCAACGTTTTTTAAAATGAAAATCCAAAATCAAACGGTTACTAACATAACGGTTTGAAAATTCAAACCGCCTTACTTTTATTCTGTCAAATCCAAACTGGAGTCCCAATAATGATTAGAATCGAATCGGTTTTGTAACGACCCAAAAATTTAATTATTTAATTTTCGTAAATTATTTTGCAAAATGATGAAATTACCCATGGTTGTCAAGAGGCGTGAAAGTCAATTTTTGTTTCGAGACACTTTTGACTGTGTTTCGGGTACCGTTGCGTAGGTCTTGAACTCGCGAATTCGTAGACATGCGTCACGTGGAAAATAGAGTTCGTGTGCGAGAGATGCGGGTCTAGAATGTTCATGGGTATTTTGGTAATTTAGGCTTCGGTAGATATTTTAAACCCCAATCAGATCAATCTTCATCATTTTTTTTTCACTCTCTTTCTCCGAACTCACCACGAACCCGCGCGACCAAAACCCAAAAACCCATAATTTTGAACTTTGATTCAAGGCCAGTTCACCCATTCTACTTCCACTAATCGAATTATCCTCCTTCTTGTGATCACAGATGTACTAACCATCGAATGAGGCAGCCGTAGGAGACACCGAACCGAGGAAAGGAAAATCGAAACCTTTCGATCAATTTTTCGGCCAACACAGGTATGGGTTTCGTGTTTAGAGGTCATTTCAGAGTTCTTGGGTTCGAGTAGATAGATTTATACGTAATATTTGTGAAAAACGGTTGAGTTTTGAGAAAGTTAGGAAAACCTTCAAGGTTGGCTGGGAATGGAGTTTTTCGGCGACGGCGGCGGAGGGCGGCACAGTCGACTTCTCCGGCGAGACTCCAGCGATGGGTTCGATTGGCGACGGCTGACGTGGCATGCTAAGTGGCAGCCATGTGGTGCCGCGTGGCGACTGTCAGCGTACAGTCAGCAGTCAGTTGACCGTTGAGTCAACTGACGTCGTGAGGATTTGACGGAATATGCTGACGGCGTTAGCATATTCTGTAAAATGATCACGGTGTTATGACGGAATCCTAACGTCATTAGTCTGAACGGAATATTTCGATTTCATCAGGGTTGACAGAATATTCCGTCAGAGTGACAGAATATTCTGTCGTGAACAGTACATGGCGCATGGGGGCGCGTGACGGCGCGTGGCCGGTGCGTGGCGCATGGTCTGGCACTCTACCGGCCCGTGGGGCTATTTGTCGACCCACGGCGACGCGTGGCTAGGGTTTTGGGACATTCTAGATCATATTTTGGCGGTTTTTAGGTCATTGGAGTTCGTTTAGAGCCCCGTTTGAGTAATCTCAGCGGTAATGGTTGACCATGGAGCGGGTTTTGGGTTAGGAGGTCAAGGGAGTTGGTTATTAACGTGTCAAGGAATTCCTTGGGGGATAGGGTTTCCTCGATTTGATATTTTGGATGTACTAAGAATGAACTGGGTTTCCAGGATTGTGTGGCATGTGTACTTTTATGTATTATGTTATACCACAAGGTTCTCCGACTGGCGTTGAGGGTACGTCTCCGCCAGATCGTTGAGTGGTTCTCGGATGTTGGTGTTCGAGGGGTCTTTCTCCGCCACATTGTTGAGGGTTCTCCGACTGGCGTTGAGGGTACGTCTCTGCCATATCGTTGAGGGGTTCTCCAATATTGGCATTCGAGGGCTCTTTCTCCGCCAGATCGTTGAGGTATGAGGTATGTCATGGAGGATTCCATCATACTCTCAGGATGATATGAGGTATGTCATGGAGGATTCCATCATACTCTCAGGATGATATGAGGTATGTCATGGAAGATTCCATCATACTCTCAGGATGAACCGGGATATTGAGATACGACTCAGGATGAGCAGGGATATCGAGTTACCATTCGGGGTGCTCAGGAGGAGCAGGATATTGAGTTACCATTCGGGGTGCTCAGGAGGAGCCGAATATCGAGTTACCACTCGGGGTGCTCAGGATGAGCAGGGATATCAAGTTACCACTCGGGGTGCTCAGGATGAGCAGGGATATCGAGTTACCACTCAGGGTGCTCAGGATGAACAGAGATATCGAGTTACCACTCGGGGTGCTCAGGAGGAGCCGGATATCGAGTTACCACTCGGGGTGCTCAGGATGAGTCGGGATATCGATTACGACTCGAGGTAAGTCAGTGAGACTCAATTTAACCAAGTCTGGTACCTTCGTCATCCGGTCAGTGGGTTGGTGTGGGCAGTGACCCAGGTTGACGAGTTATTGATGGTTCACAAGAGGGTGACACATCAATTGTTTTGTTAGATTGCGGAGGAGGTCCCCCGAGGTAGTTTGTGAACTACTAGGCTATCCTGCGTCTGATAGGTAGATGGAGTCAGTCAAGTACAGAGGAGCTTCTATCGGAACCCCTGTAAAGTTTATTTAATGTTTCTAAAGGTTAAGGGTATTTTCAGGTATTAAACTTTTGTGTTAAAAGCTGTTAGTCGAGAGGCTGGGGCGTAAAACAAGTTCGTGATGTTACCTTGTACGGCCACCATTGGTCTGAGGTTTCAGCAGTGTCTGACCTACTGTCAACTTGGTATCAGAGCTTGTTAGCAGAGGGCTATAAACTTTGAATCATGATCAGGGGTTCTCACATTGTGATATGTGGCGAAGCATTGGCTCTTACCTTGACATGACCAAGCCGGTTAGCCACCAGTGCGGTTGCTCAGTCGAGAGGCTAAGACGGTTAACCAGTCCTTAAGGGGAGATTCTGCCAAATTTTTTGCAGAATTCTCATAATTAATTGCAAGGACTTAGGGGTATTCTGGGAATTTTTTTAAGTTGTCAGACGGAAGCAGGGTTCTACCCGGATTTCGAGGGGAAATTCGGGAAGGGTCATGTCATGTTTCAACAGATTTATGTGCATCCCTACCTACGACGTGTCATGACACATGCCACTACGGATAAGAATAATTATTTATGCATTCGAAGTCCAAAGTCCGGTGTTCGATTTTGAGTTCCTATTCTTTTTGTCGGTTTAGACTTTGATGCTTGATTGACATGTTTCAAGTGGTCCAAATCCAAAGAGGAGTGAAAAAAGCCTAAAATTAGGGCAAAATTTTGGGTGGGTTTGCAAATGGTGGGTAGGTTCATCTTGCACTATACCTATATTTAAAAGGCAATGAAAATTGGGATAGTGTTTAAAATTGAGATGACGCAATAGTAAACAACCATGAATGAATGCAGATGATCAACTCAACCAAGGTAGTATTTTTCCCTTCTTGTCCATTGCCGCACTTTTGGTTTTGGAGCATCTCAAGGCCGAATTGTTTTTAGGATTGCGGGTTTCTGCATTTAGCTTCCACGCATTTAACGACATTTTATTAAATCTCAACTATTAATTTAATCTAACTGTTAAAAGTTATGACACCAACAATTTAGTTTAAATTTTTTTCTTTCCTTTAAAGATTTTATTTTATTAAAATCATTCTTTTAATATGAATTTATCCCTAACTAAAAATTAATAACTTAATGTATTTCTAAAATAAAAGTTCCAAACCATAGTCTGTACCACTTCTTCCCTAAGGACTCCAACTGAATTGTTACCTCCACATCCCGTTGTCGACCTCCACCCCACTAATCTTTTCTTTCTTCCTTTTTTATTTCTCTTTCAATCGATTTTTTAGAGTCATCAAGGTCGAATTGTGGGCTTGAACGGAGAAGGAGAGGCAGATTTAGTGATGATTGATGGGACGGTGTAGGGAAGGTCTTGATTGGAATATTCTTATGAACAATGATGGTGGGTGGTGGCTTTGGTTGGGTGCAATGCCAAAAAGGGTGGGTAAGAAAGAGAAAGAAAGAGTGAGAGAATGAACAAAAACACATAGAGAGAAGTAATAGTAGGTTTGCGGCTTGGTTGAAGCTAAATGACCGGTGATGGTGAACCTGGTGGTTGAGGGAGGCTAAATGGCCGGGGGTGCGTTCTCTATGTTGAATTCTTTTTATTTTTTATGTTTAGAAAGTGTACCCACCCCTAACATCACCAAGGGATAGTAAGAAAATCATAAAATTTCTTTTATCGACTTATAAGATCTCTTTGTGTTGGCCCATTTAAAGCCCACTAATTCGGTTTATTCAAGCCCACTAACTGACCTTATGAAGCCCAAGACTGTGAATAGGCTCAAGAGAAGTTCAGTCCAGGGGTTGACCCGCGAAATGGATAACGGTATCTGGTATCTGGTGTTGGCTGTTGGGAGTCAATTTTGAGTCACTGCCTCTCAACGAAAGCAATGAACATTCCAGCACCGGCTTTCAGTCTCGGAAATTCCAGTTAAAACCCTAAAATACCCTCGCGGACCATTCAAATTTCCCACTCGCACCACCCAACCGAAATGACTTGAGAGTTGGGACTGGGACCATGGATTTGGCGTTCCACACCCTATCTCCACCTTCTGACCTCGCGCCCTCGGTCGTCTCCTTCCTCAACGACAAGTTCCGGACCAATGAAAATCTGAGCAAGGCTCCGACTCTCCTAGCGGAGCTCCAGGTCTCTTGCGGTGACTTGGATCAAACCCTAATCGACTTGAATCGGAGCCTTGGATCCTCCCTTCTATCTTACGCTTCGTTCTCTGATCGGGTCCACGGCCTCTTAGGCGACATCAATGCCCAATTGACGGGTCTCGGATCCTCCACTCGCTCTAACAGTTCAGGTTTGTGTGTGCTGGTATTGAGAAGTGTACAATTCTCATTAAGATTTCCGAATTTGGGTTGAATTCCGTTTTTGTTTTCTTAATTTTGTAAACTTTCGTTTGTAGATGGAGAAGGAAAGGAGAGAGCGGAGCAGATATTGGGGGAGGAGCTGCCAGCATTGGCTAAGGAAGTGGCGAGGGTCGAGTCTGTTCGAACATACGCAGGTACGGGGTCTCCACTAAGAACTTATAAATTTTGAGGAACTAGTTTTAGCTGAAAGATTTTACATTTCAGATTGTATAAGACAAGGTACCACAAATGTATAATTGAAACTTTGTTCTCCATTTCCTGATTTATAGTAACATCAATTCTGAAATACCACATTAATCCGTCAATTATTTATGCAAGAAGAGAAGAAGATGAATAAGAAATTCAATCTACTTATCAACCAATTTGTCTTCTATATTGAAAATTGTATGGATCTTATGAAATTCTGTCCTTTTTTCTTTATATGCTTGTGTTAATGCACTTGTAAAGTATGTGTGGGAAACCTGATGCCTCCACTGGCTAAATGCGGTATGATCATATTCTTGTTTAGGCAGTGAGAGATTATTAATGTAGAACCATGAAAAAGCTGAAATGTTTTTTCGTGACACTACAAAGTGGCTAGATACAAGATGGGCGAATCCCAGTTCTTCATGGTTCTCATTTAAAAATTGTTGTGTTGAAAGATTGTTGCTTGTGATTGAGCTCCAACATGAACAATCCTAGCTTCTTAATTAGTGGAAATATTAGAGCTTTGATTGTAATTTTGAAGTTTATTATTTGGACTTTTTTAAAGCCATCCAGCCAGATTTGTTTTCCACATTTTGGAGAGATTTTCTGTCAATGTGAAGTTTTCCTTATCCTACTGAATTATTGCCATTTACATACTGTGTATCGGGGGCACTTTCCATTAGCTTGGCCGCTTTCTTCCCCGTTTTATATGCGTGTGCTATATTTTTCTTTCCTAGAATTATTGGCTACTGCAAAGCAAATTACTACTTGAATCTTTGATATCGAACTGTCTCACATTTCTTGGTCTTTTATTTCATCCTTCAGAGACAGCATTGAAACTTCAAACTATGATTGGTGATATTGAAGATGCTGTCTCGTCTACCATGAAGAAAAACTCATGGAAGCATTCGTCTAAACAGAATTCAGAAGTGAGTATCTGTCTTATAATAACAAAAAAATGCAGTAACTAAAATTTCTTATACCAGTTTTTGTTATGCCTAATTCTCTTTTTTTTTTCCTCAGGAAATGCGGTTGGGTGCTATTAAAACTCTTAAACTGATAGAAGATATTTTAACTTCAGTTACAAAGACACACCCTCAATGGGCACAACTTGTGTCAGCAGTTGATCACAGAGTAGATCGAGCTCTGGCCATTTTGAGACCCCAAGCTATAGCAGATCACAGGGCCCTTCTTACTTCCCTTGGATGGCCACTGCCTCTTGCCAATTTGACCTCCTCAGCTCCAGATACAGGGAGATCATCTGAAGTTCTGAATCCTCTTTTCACGATGAAAGGAGACCTCAAAGACCAGTACTGTGAAAACTTTTTTGCCTTGTGTAGCCTTCAGGAATTGCAGAGACAAAGAAAATCGCGTCAACTAGATGGCTATAGTCTGGAGCTTGCTCTGCATCAGCCACTTTGGGTGATTGAAGAGCTTGTAAATCCTATATCTTTGGCATCCCAACACCATTTCACAAAATGGGTTGATAAGCCAGAATTTATTTTTGCTCTTGTCTACAAGATCACCAGGGATTATGTTGACTCTATGGATGAACTATTGCAACCACTGGTTGATGAAGCAATGTTAACAGGGTACAGTTGCAGAGAAGAATGGATTTCGGCGATGGTATCCTCCTTATCAACATACTTGGCGAAAGAGATATTCCCAAAATATGCTGGACAGTTGGATGAAGATAGTGTAGCGGGTACTCAGTCACAGGCTAGACTATCCTGGCTTCATCTTGTTGACTTGATGATATCTTTTGATAAACGAATCAAGTCTCTAATAGAAAATTCTGGAATCTTGCTTTCACTTCAGGACGATGGGAACTTCTTAAAGTTTTCTTCTCTTTCTGTTTTCTGTGATCGACCAGATTGGCTTGATTTATGGGCAGAGATAGAATTAAGCGATATGCTAGAAAAGTTGAAACCTGAGTCTGGTGATGAGAAAAATTGGACCACAAAAGTCCAAGGAGCTGTTCTATCTGAAGATTACAAAGCTCCTGCAATTTGCAGTGCCTATCTTCGGTGCCTATCATCTGTTGTTGATCGGTGTAGATCATTGCCTAGCATCTCTATGAGGTCCAGGTTTCTCAGATTAGCTGGGGTACCAATTATACAAAAGTTTTTGGACTCCTTACTCATCAGGTGCCAAGAAGCAGAAGGTCTGACTGCCTTGACAGATGATGATGGCCTAGTTAAAGTTGCAAACTCCATTAATGCTGCTCACTACTTCGAATCTGTTTTAAAGGAACGGTGTGAGGATGTCTTTTTTCTTGAGATATGGTCAGGTCAGAATGATCAACTGGGAATATCAGCTAATGATCAAACTAGTACTGTGGAGCCAGGGGAAGATCTTGAAAGTGGTATTTTTCATGAGGAGATTGTAAAGTTGGAGGAGTTCAGAATAGAGTGGGCTGAAAAAGTGTCTGTGGTTATATTGAGGGGATTCGACGCTCAATGTCGAGATTATATGAAGAACAGGAGGCAGTGGCAGGAAAAGGGTGAGGACGGTTGGTCCGTTTCCAAATCTCTAGTTGGGGCTCTAGATTATTTGCAAGGTAAAATGTCAGTCATCGAAACTGACCTGAACGGGATAGACTTTGTTGGCGTGTGGAGAAGTTTGGCAGCTGGGATAGATCGATCGTTTTTCAATGGCATTCTAATGAGCCACGTGAAGTTTCATGATGGTGGAGTTGAGAGGTTTGGTAGTGATTTGGAGGTTTTATTTGGAGCATTTGGGGCTTGGTGTTTGAGACCGGAGGGGTTTTTCCCGAAAGTAAGTGAGGGCTTGAAGTTGTTGAAGATGGAAGAAGAGAAACTTCAAAATTGTTTGGCAGGAGGAGGGGAGAGATGGATGAAGGAGAATGGGATTAGACATTTGAGTGAAACAGAGGTAGAAAAGATTGTGAAGAGTAGAGTTTTTACAGGTTGAGGGCTCCCCAAGTGTTTTCTGTTGTACATGATTTAGGACCCCTGGAACTCACCCATTTATTTTTCATGAGAGAAAAACAAAACACAAAATAAAGAGAAAAAGCTTGCCATTTTTACTTTAGGAAGATATAGTTCAGTTCTTTGTAGTTGCAGCTTCTGAATTAAATGATTCCAGTTCGATTATTGTTGTTCAATCAATTCCTGTAGAATTGCTCAAGAATTTTAAATGATCCTCTGTAAAAATGTGGATTTTATTTGATTGATGATAGTTGGAAATGCACCATGCTTGAATGTGGTGCAAATTTTTGGAAATTTTATGCCAATAGAGACTGAAAGTGATGATTGCATGATGATATATGGTAACGAGCCTTCTAAATTTTTTATTCATTCTTTAGATGTTAGAAGCTTTCAGTCATTAAGACTATTGATTTAGTGGTATTCTTACGCATTGTAACGAGAAGTTTCAGGTTGAGTGTTTGCTACTCCAAACAAGTGAGGTCGTGGAGATGGGAGGATCAGGTCGGTTCCCGGCCCAATTCCAACGTTAACGTCTTGTATTCACTTACGTGCTTCGTTTGAGAAATATTTCTCTAAATTTCTTAATTTTCATCGACGAAAGATGAACCGTTCGTACAAATTCTTTAATAATAGTAGGTCCCGCATACATAGACATGACCCGTCTTTTGGTTAAAGTGCATGCTGCCGCATACATAGACATGAACCATTCATTATCATATTCATGTGTGTGAATAGTGTGATGTGTGTGTTTTGTTGTTTGTTTGTGTTACGTCATACTTGATTTCTTGTTGGATATCGGAAACTGGAAATTGATGGGACTGAGACTCGAGGACAAAGAGTGGGATGTCGATGTCGATTCACAGTGAGACTGTGGGTTGAAGTTAACTTGACATAATGTATATATATAGAGAGGTGAGTTTATGCATATGGCTGCAACTGCCAGGTGAAGGCTGTTGGCATCTTCCCTGACACCGAAGAAATCAGACCATTCAGGCAACTCAACCCTACACTGTTCTCCACTCCGGAGGGCTAACCGACAGCCTAACTACAATTGAAGACGAAAAACTCTGTTGCTACCAGCGGCCATATTAGTACCGGCCACAAGTTTAGTGTGGTAAATTGGTAACACTCTGCAACTTTAAGCATTTAATATTCGGATGAGGAAAAAAAACATGGGTTTTTAGCAAAAATTCGTAATTGGGGTTTCTAAGTTCAAATTTATTTCATAATTTTCGAGTTTTGGTTTTAGAATTATGAAGTTCATATGAACTATGAACTCTAACGTTTAGGATTATGGTTAGGAGATTGGAATTTCGAAGATCTATTGGTGTTTCGAAGAAAATTATTATTTTTCTCAAAATATGAAATTCGAGTTTTAAAATTTATTCTTCAATCTACAAGATCAAACATTAGAATTTATATAAACCTTATCATTCCAAGATTCAAATAAAAAATTTTAGGGAAAAAATAAATAAACTTCGAAATCTCAATCTCATATTGGGAGAGTTGACATCAACCTTACATGATGGAAAAACCAAACTCAAAATTGAGAAAATTCAAAATATTTTCTCCAACCCGTAATATCAAAACGCTTGATTCATATGAACCTTATAACTCCAAAATCCAAACTCAAAATTTTGAAAGAAAAAAAAAAAAGAACTTCGAAACCCCAATCTCATATTGTGAGAGTTCAAAATGGAGAAATTAAAAATTATTTGTTTAACCCGTAATATCAAACAGTAGATTTTATAAATCCAAAATAAAACCTCGAAATTATGAAGGAAAAAAAAATTGAATTTCAAAATCCTAATCTCATATTGTGAGAATTCATATCAACCTTATCGTAGAAAAACCAAACTCAAAAAGGAGAAAATTCAAAATTTTGTCTTCAACCCTTAATATCAAACACCTAGAGTACATATGAACCTTAATTATAACTCTAAAATCCAAACTCAAAATTTTGAAGAAAAAAAAAGACCTTTGAAACCCCAATTTCATATTGTGAGAGTTCACATCAACGTTATCACAGAAAAACCAAATTCAAAAGGGAGAAAATCCAAAATTCTTTCTCCAACTCGTAATGTCAAACACTAGAGTTCATATGAACCTTATAATTCCAAAATCAAACAACTTTTGAAAAAAATAAAATTTAACTTTGAAACCCTAATCTTATATTGTGAGAGCTCACATAACCCTTACTATAAAAAAAACCAAACTAAAATTGGAAAAAAAATAAACTCCAATCTGTAATATTAAATGTTAGAGTTCATATGAATCTTATAATTCCAAAATTTAAACTCGAAATTTTGAAGAAAAAAATTG
Source organism: Oemleria cerasiformis (assembly GCA_037349345.1). NCBI lineage: Eukaryota > Viridiplantae > Streptophyta > Magnoliopsida > Rosales > Rosaceae > Oemleria > Oemleria cerasiformis. The sequence continues at coordinate 13,763,753 of JAZGTL010000018.1, forward strand.
AACTTTCAAACTGCAATCTTATATTGTGAAAGTTCCCATCAACCTTACCATAGAAAAACCAAACTCAAAAAGGAAAAAATTCAATATTTTTTCCCCAATCCGTAATATCAAATTCTATAGTTCATATGAACCTTATAAAACCAAAATCCAAATTCAAAATTTTGAAGAAAAAAAATTGAACTTCGAAACTTTAATTTCAGCATATTGTGAGAGTTCACATCAATTTACCATAGAAAAATCAAACACAAAAGGGAGAAAATTCAAAATCTCCAACCCGTAATGTCAACGCTAAAGTTCATATTAACCATATAATTTCAAAATCAAATCTCAAAGTTTGAAAATATAAAATTGAACTTTGAAACCCTAATTTCATATTGTGAGAGTTCACATCAACCTTACCATAAAAAAATCAAATTCAAAATGGAAAAGAATAAAAATTATTTCTTCAATCCGTCATATCAAACACTATAGTCATATTAACCTTATAATTCAAAATTTCAAACTCGAAATTTTGAAGGCAAAAAAAATTGAACTTCGAAACCCCAATCGCATATTGTGAGAGTTCATATATCAACCTTACTATAGAAAAACTGTAAGGAGCCTTCCCGAATTTCACCTCGAAATCCGAAAAAAAAGCCCTTATCCCGTCTGATAGCTCTTTTTCCACAAAATTTGCGGCCAGGAATACCCTTTATCCTTAAATATATTAAATAAACATTACAGGGTTTCCGACAGAACCTCTCTGTACTTACTGACCACACCTACCTATCAGACGCATGATAGCTTACAGGTCACCGTCGAAACCTCGGAATAGTGGTGGTCCGAAAAGGTAACACTGTCTGACATCAATTGTCAATAGGTCAGACACTGCTGAAACCTCTACCGTAATAACACAAGACAAATGGCTCGTCAATTTGGGTCACCGCCCACACCATCCCACTTACCCGGATGACGAAAGAACCAGACTTGGTTGAATTGAGTCTCACCGACTCGCCCCGAGTCGAACTCGATATCCCTGCTCCTCTAGAGCACCCCGAGTGGTAACTCAATATCCCGGCTCGTCCTGAGTCACCGAGTGATAACTCGATATCCCTACTCCTCTAGAGCTACCTTAGACCTCAACGATATGGCGGAGAAAGATCCCTCGAACGCCAATATTGGAGAACCCCTTGACGATCTGGTGGAGACATACCCACTAACGCCAATCGGATAACCCTCAACAATGTAGCGGAGAAAAACACCCTCCACGCCAATCATCGGAGAATCCCATGGTATAACCCAATACCTAGAAGTATGCATACCCATGCAATCCCGGAACCCTAGTCAGTTCACATCGCAAATAAAATATCAAATCATGGACGCCCTAGCCCCAAAGAACTCTTGATACAGTATTGACTCAACTACCTTGACCTTCCGAGCTCAAAACCCGCTCCATGGTCAATCGTTACCGCTGGGATTACCCAACTGGGGCTCTAAACCAACTCCTACGGCCTCAAAACCATCAAAATCGGATCTGGAACGTCCCAAAACCCTAGCCACGCGTCGCCGTGACCTCAGAATCGATCCCACACGCCGCCAGAAGGTCGAACCACGCACCACGCGCTGTCACCCGCCGACCACGCACCTGCTACAGTACCACGCGCTGACATGGTCCAACTCGGCGTAACCCGGTCCAACTCGACCTGACCCAGCCAACTCGGCCTGACATGGCCCACTCGGCCTAACTCGACCCACTCGGCTTGACCCACCCACTCGATCTTACTCGGCCACTCGGCCTGATCGATCACCGATGACTCACCGGAGAAGACGGGGGTGTCACCGGTGCCGCCGCTGGAGCCTCGCTGGAATATAGCCAAAGAAGACGACAGGACCGCCGCTGCGCCGTCGTCTCCGTCGTCGGAATTTGCCATTTCTGACCGACCTTCAAGTTTTTCTAACTTCTTCAAAACTCAACCATTTTTCACGAATTTTACGGCTAAATCAATCTACTCGAACCCATGAACTCAAAAATGACCTCAAAACATTAAAGCCGTACTTGTGCTAGCCGAATAACTGATCGGAAGTCTCGATTTTAATTTTCCTCGATCTGGCGTCTCCCACGGTTGTCTCCTCTGATGGTTTGTACGGTTGTGCTTGTGGGAATAAGGAGATTCTGATTAGTACCATCAAAAAGGGAGACATAGTCTTGAATCAAAGTCAATGTTTTGGGTTTCTTGGTGTTTTTTGGGTCACATGGGTTCGGGGGGGAGGGGGGGATATGTGGTCCAGAGAGAAAGAAAGTGAATGAAGATGAATTGATGGTTTGGGGGTTAAAAATATCTACCTCATCCAAATTACCAAAATGCCCCTGACATTCTAGACCCGTAACTTTCGTACACGAACTCCGTTTCCCGCGAGCCGCCTGTCTACGTACTCGTGAGTTCGAGACCCATGCAACGGTATCCAAAACACAGCCTAATAAGTTCCGAAACAAAACTTGATTTCCACGCCCCCAAACAACCAAGGGTAAATTCATCTTTTTGCAAAATAATTTACAAAAATTCAATAATTAAATTTCTGGGTCGTTACAAAAACCAAACTCAAAAAAAAGAAAATCCAAAATTCTTTTTCCAACCCGTAATATCAAACCCTATAATTCATATGAATCTTATAATTTCAAACTTAAACCTCGAAATATTGAAAAAAATAAAAGTGAACGTCGAAACCTATTATATCGTATTGTGAGAGTTGACATCAACCTTATAATAGAAAAATCAAACTCAAAATGGAAAAAAATCAAAATTATTTCTCCAATTGTAATATAAATCATTAGATTTCATATGAACTTTATAATTCTAACATCCACACTCGAAATTTTGAAGAAAAAAATTGAACTTCAAAAGCCCAATCTCATATTGTAAGAGTTCACATCATTCTTAATATAGAAAAACCAAACTCAAAAGGAAGAAAATTCAAAATTCTGTCTTCACCCGTAATGTCAAACGCTAGAGTTCAAATTAACCGAAATTTAAAAAAAAAAATTGAACTTCGAAACCCTAACTAATCTTATATTGTGAGAGTTCACATGAACCTTATCATAGGAAAATCAAACTCAAAATGAAAAAATTCAATTTTCTTTCTACAATCCATATTATCAAACGCTAGAGTTCACACAAATCTTTTAACTACAAAATCCAAACTCGAAATTAGAATTAAAAAATTTGAACTTCAAAATCCTAATATCATATTGTGCGAGTACTTGACATCAACCTAACTATAGAAAATTCAAAATAAAATGGTAAAGCTTCAAAATTCATTCTTCAATTCTCCATAATATCAAACGCTAGAATTCATATAAACCTTATAATTTCAAAATCCAAACTCAAAATTTTAAAGAAAAAAAAAATTGAACTTCGAAACCTCAATCTCATATTGTGAGAGTTCACATCTACTTTACTATAGAAAAACCAAACTCAAAAGGGAGAAAATTAAAAAATCTGTCTATAACCTGTAATATCAAACGCTAGAGTTCATATTAACAGAAAATTTGAAAAAAATAAATTGAACTTCGAAGCACTAATCTTATTTTGTGAGAGTTCACATGACCTTATCGTAGAAAAACCAAATTCAAAATAAATAAAAAATTCAAAATTCTTTTTCCAATCTATAATATCAAATGCTATAATTTCATATGAACCTTATAACTTCAAAATCCAAACTCGAAATTTAGAATAAACAAATTGAACTTTGAAACCCTAATCTCATATTGTGAGAGTTCACATCAACCTCACAATAGAAAATCCAAAATAAATTGAAAAAAATACAAAATTCATTCTTCAATCCACAATATTAAACGCTAGAGCTCATATAAACCTCATAATTCCAAAATCCAAACTTGAAATTTTGGAAATAAAAAAGTTTGAACTTTGGAATCCCAATCTTATTTTGACAGCTCACATCAACCTCAATAATATGGTAAAACCAAACTCAAAACAGTTACAAAACACAATTCATTCTTCAATCCCCAATATCAAACATTCAAACGCTATAGTTCATATAAACCTTATAATTCCACAATCCAACTTGAAATTTTGGAAAGAAAAAATATTTGAACTTCGAAACACCAATCTCATTTGTTAGAACTCACATCAGCCATACTAAGACAAAATTAACCAAAACGAATCATTACTCTCATTTTGATCATCGCCATTTCCATCTTTCCTCCTTAACCAAAACTAAAGCCAAGTAAAGGTCTATCTTGTTTATTAAAATAATTTATAATGATCAAATGCAGTTCAACTAAAGCTCATAATTTTATTTATGAAAGACAAATACTCAAAATTGTTGGCTTATGTACATAAACACATGAGGACTGGCTCTAAAGATCAAGAGACCTAACAAATGTATTTTGTATTAAGCTGCAAATGCACTATAAAAGAAATAAGATTCAATTGTAGAAGAAGGTTTCTCCTCTCCCATCAACTTGTATAGTTTTGAATTTGATTGATTGATATTTTTTGTGGATTCGATTCATACTGGCCCACTTTGTATATATGTGGTGGCTCGGTGGACATTGGACTAGACTAGAAGAATGGTGGTCCACTTCTCCTAAACTCAAAATGCTAAAAAGAATTGACAAACAGAAAATACTAAGGTTGTAAAAGAAAAAGTGTAAGGAATTGAAGGGTGCCACAACCACTAATTGCCAAAAGAGTAGAAAAGATTAAAGGGAAAAAAATATGTTAATTTACCCAACCTAGAAACTATAGTTGCTTAACCAAAAAATAAAAAAACCTGAAAACTATAGTTATGGAGGGACAAATTAAAATTGTTACTTCATCCAACCCACATTCTTATTAACCATAAATCACTCTTCATTATACGATTCTTTAAAATTTCTAATAATCTACATAATTGTATACAATATACGTACTTAAGTAGTTATAAGTTTGGCTAGCGCGTAATGTATTTTTATTGTCGTATAAGTCCCACTAGAGGTGAGTATAAATCCGTTGAAATTGGAAACCGATTCGATTCATTCTTGGCACTCCCAAACCGTTTCGTTAGTAACAGTTTGAAAATAAAAACCATTCTATTAGTAACATTTTGGTTTTGGATTTTCGATCATTTAAAAAACTGTTACAATCCAAACCAAATTGTTATGGTGTGTTTGGATGAGGGAAAAAACATGGTATTTGTTAAAAAGTTAGAATTTCAAGTTTCCTATGCACAAATTCTCTTGTTTGGATACATAAATTAGGAATTTAAGATTCTAAGAAAATAAAAAAACTTGGAATTTGGATGCCACAAATCCCAAGTTTAAATTCCATATAAAAATGTGTCATTTTCAAAATTCTATCTTTATAACTACCATTTATATATGGACATTAAATTATATGTTTAAATTTCATTTTACTTTTATGTTACCCAAACATGAAACTTCACAAATTCTGGAAAATTAATTTCCATTAATTTAAATTCCGTCATTTAATAAATTATTAGTAATTTTAAAATTCTCCATCCAAACTGGTTTTGATCTATGTATATTATTTATTAGTTAATATTTTTCACCCTTTAATTGGTTAGTGTAAGTGTTTATCATGAACCCTACCTCACTTAATCATTACTCATTTTGACCTATTTTTTAATTTAAATTATATTTAAACATAACCCGCTATATTTGAAGTTTAAAATGTTGGGATTTTTTATTTGTTGATGTGTATGAATGAAATCTTGATGTGTATAAATGAAATCTTTGTAGTGGATGAATGAAATGTTGGAATCTTTGAAGGACAGTACTTGCATCCCACCCTGATAGCACCCTACAATTCCTTACCCTTTTTCTTTCATTCATATGTATCAAATAAATCAACGATTTTACTAAGAATTAAGATCCTCATGATGAACCGTCCATGTAGTTGATATATATGAATGACTAAACGACCTTCAATCTTGCTGATTATTTATAGAGATGATCTTGTGTAACGACCCGGACCTTAAATTTAAGTAAATTCGGAAAATTTGTGGAGAAAATATGATTTTACCCTCGGGTTAGGAGGGGTTTGGAAGTCAATTTTTGTTAGGAAGTACTTTTGGAAGTTTTTCTTGGACCGTTGCGTAGGTCTCTAACTTACAAGTTCGTAGACAAGCGGCACTCGAAAATCGGAGTTCGTATGAAAGAGTTATGGGTCTAGAAGTGTAAGGGCATTTTGGTAATTTGGGAGTTAGATTTTTTGGGAAAAAATTCAATCTCTCTCTATTTCTCCAGATTTTTCTCAGACCCACTTGGTCCCACTCTCTCTCATCTCTCTCTATCGCTCTTTCTCCTGTGCGACTAGGACCGAACACTCTACCCCACCATCGAACCATTTCTGGGGCGCTTCGACCAAACCCAAGGTCAGCAAACGCCTCCTCTCATCCTCTCGAGTCAATTGGTGGCAAGTTTGAGGTGGGAGTGTTGTCGTAGACGGTGGATCGAAGATGAGAGATGGATCGAAACTTCACGGCCAGATTCCGGCCAAACCAAGTACGATCTCGAAGTCCCGACTTCATTTTCGAGTTCCTGCGTTGAGTAGATGATTCTACATGTATAAATCATAGAAATTGGTGCAGGATAAAGGTAGTTAGCTCGCCGAAAATGGCAATTTCTGGTCGTCTTCTCCGACGAGTTTCGGCGATATGGTTTGACGCTATAGACTGACGTGGCAGCCCAGTTAGTTGACACGTTGCAGCCCAGTCAGATGACACGTAGTGCCACGTGGTGCCACCTGGCAACACAGTTAGTAGCTAGTCAGCAGTTAGTCAATCGTTAAGTCAACTGATGCCGTCAACAGTTGACGGAATATGCTAACGTCGTTAGCATATTCCGTTAAAGGCTAACGGTGTCATAACAGATCCCTAACACCGTTAAGTGGACAAAATATTCTGATTCCGTCAGAATATTCTGTCATTCTGACGGAATATTCTGTCAGAGTTGACGAAATATTCTCTAGTTACTGTTTAGGCACGTGAGGCCCCCGTGGGGGCGCATGGGTCCGATCCTCAACCCACGGCGGAGCGTGGTGATATGCTTTCGACGTTCCAGATCCATTGGTGCAGGTTTCGAGCCCATTGGAGGTTGTTTAGGGACTGTTTTAGACACCCAAAGTTATTTTGTACGCGATAGAACGTGCGTGAATCATCGGGGTTTAGGAGTAGAGCCTAAACATAAATTGAGGGAGTGTTCAGGAACGAACGAACATTGAGGTGAGTGGACTTGGCTTCCTATGTTGCGAGGCATGCGTATTATTTATGTCTAATCTAATGTTATGGATTATGAGTTATTATATTTATGAAACTCGGGAACTAAGTTAAGTGGGCTATTTGGATTTGCGTACTAGGTAATAATGATTTTAAAAGCAGACTTTGGATTTGCGTACAGTTTTCATTTGTATACTATCTCCAGGTATCTTTCTTATTTCTCCGACACATGACTTGAGATATTATCGGTCGTGTGCTCGTTGAGGTTCGCATATCTTGAGGCATTATCGGATATGTGTAGGGTTATTTCTCCAACACATGACATGAGGTAATATCGGTCGTGTGCTCATCGAGGTCCGCATATCTTGAGGCATTATCGGATGTGGAGGGTTATTTCTCCGACACATGACTTGAGGTATTATCAGGCGTGTGCTCGTCGAGGTCCGCATATCTTGAGGCATTATCATATATGTGGAGGGTTATTTCTCTGACACATGACTTGAGGTATTATCGGTCGTGTGCTCGTAGAGGTCCGCATATCTTGAGGCATTATCGGATATATGGAGGGTTATTTCTCTGACACATGACTTGAGGTATTATCGATCGTTTGCTCGTTGAGGGTCCACATATCTTGAGGTATTATCGGATGTGTGGAGAATATGTCCCCGGGTGGGACTTCTCGGGTTCTAGCCATTGCTTGAGGTATTATCGGCGGTGGTTAGAAAGGCTTGTCTCCATGTTGGACGGCTCCGGATATCGAGCTACGGCTCCGGATGAGCCGGCATATTGAGCTATGACTCGGGATGAGCGGGACATCGAGCTATAGCTCAAGATGAGCCGAGATATTGAGCTATGGCTCAAAAAGAGTTGGGATATCAGGTTACGGCTCGGGATGGAGTCAACGAGTCTCAATTCAACCAAGTCTTGAATATTGAATTAAATCAATTATTGAGGCATGTATGGACTTCTATACAAGTTCAGGGAAACAGAAGCCTGATCAGATTATCATACTCAGGGGATGGTAGGATGTTTTACGAGAGGGATATGCCGACTTATGATGGTTATGATGTGATAGCTGAGGGATTTGTTGGCTCATGATATGTGATTTGATGTAACTACCGACCCCGAATCCTCGGAAAACCGCCTCGTTATGGCCGCCGGGAATCTTCCCAGCGCAGCCTAAAGGTATTGTTACCTGGTCCACCCTCCGAAAATCCCCATGTTGCAGCATCTTGAGGACTCGAACCCTGGACCAAGGCTTTTTATTCCTCTCAAGGAGGACACCTTTCACCAACTACGCTGCAGCTTAGTTGGTGAAAGGTGTCCTCCTTGAGAGGAATAAAAAGCCTTGGTCCAGGGTTCGAATCCTCAAGAGGCTGCAGATGGGGGATTTCGAAGGGGGGCCAGGTAACAATACCTTAGGGCTGCGTTGGGAGGATTCCTGGCGACCATAACGAGGCGGCTTTCCGAGGATTCGGGGTCGGTCGTTATTTCTGATTATTCTTTCGTCATCGAGGTCAGTGGGTGGTGTGGGTGGTATGGGCGGTGACCCGGATTGACGAGTTGTGGCTGGTTCGCACGAGGGCAACATTTTGGTTATTTTGTTTTACTTGATGAGGAAGTCCTTAGGGATCATTTTGTGAACTGCTATTGCATCCTTCGTCTGACAGGTGGATGACGGTCAACCGAGGACATGAGAGGTTCCGCCTGGTTTTCAGTAGAGTTTTTTTTTTTGTACGGTGTTTATTAAGCAATAAGGGTACTTTAGGTATTATACTGAGATGTCAGAAGTTTTCAAACGGGAGCAGGGTCTTTCACGGATTTCGAGGGGAAATTTGGGAAGGGTCATGTTGACATGATGATTTATAGAATGAACGGTTCCAATAAGGATATATGTACAAAGACAATTCGATAAATCGAAAGGGTGGTACGACAAGGTACCACTAGGGTGGGATGCAAGTATTGTCCATCTTTGAAATGGTGATGTTATGGAGGAGTCTGTTTTTGTGAATAAATTACATGAAAATTTTATGCCTAAACCGTCCAAACCGATCTAAACCAAACCATTATTAACGGTTTGATCGGAAAGGTTTCAGTTCTGCAACTTAGATTATCTCTTAGCATATGATGATATGAAGTATGTGGCCATGGCGTTTACACCAAATTTGTACCTGCATGATGCATAGTGTTTCTCTAACTATTGAGTCGTAAATCTCAAGCTACGTACAGAAGGCTAGTGTGGCCACTAGTAGTAGCTAGTCACTAGCGAGGATCCTTCCTAGCAGACGAGTAGGTCAATAGGTCTCCAAAATTGATTTTGCCTGACCGTATATATATATATATATATATATATATATATATATATATATATATATATATATATCATCTAGATTCTACCCTAGCCGATAGCTTCTCTGTAGTGCCTGAGTAGTGCCTGAGCAGTGCCTGACCACTGTTAGTGATCGGGCATTGATATTGCTGGGACTGAGTCGCATTCATATACTCATAAATTGCTCAGACATGAAAACGATCTGTGATTGGCAGATCTGCAGTGCTGATTTTATAGCTAGGATGAATCTGAAACCCTTGCAGTTCATTTTTCAGACTGTAACAAGATGATAGATAGTGATTAATTAGTAAATCAATGTACAAAGCGTTAAGAGATTAAAAGGCCGGGTATCTAAAACACCATCATAATTCATACCTAGGCTCCTGAGTAAGATTGATCGAACACTAGCTAGCTAGCTTTCGCCTTTCGGTGGTTAGGATTAGTGTTAGTGTCGGTCCAGCATAATGCTTTCGTTTTAGGGAATGAGGCAAGTATTTTCCACTGGCTAATGACCAGCTATATGAAACAAAACAAGAATTAATTAAGCAATGAGAAATTGGGGTTAGTTTTCTCAAGATTTTACAGTTTGAAAGACATTCTATGGCTTTGTATCTTCTGCAGGCAACAATTAACTAGTCAAGCACATGTTGCCATGTTGGACTCTAGCTTGGAGAAGGAGGGGGTCCACAGAGAGAGACAGAGACACTCAATGACTCGATCAGTAGTGAGTCGGTCCTTTAATTTATAAGTTGTATCCAGAATTGTTGACATCACTCACGCAGAAGCTAAATAATAAGCAGCTCGCTAGGGCACACATGACATGCAGGTCCTTGTTACTAAAATTGATCGAATTAAGTGGTGCCTTGAGCTGGTGTCTTCAAGGGTCCTTGGGGTGACACGTGTCATCTGGAGGGCATGTCATTATGGGACAGTGTGCTGGGTTGGGTGCCGCATATTTAGGGTCCAAATTGAGATGGGTTTTTTTTATTTTTTTTTTATAAATGAAATTGAGATTGGTTGGTAAATAAAGCCAAAGAGTCATTGATTGGCTTTGTCGACCAAGCAAATCCTCACCACCTCAGGTGGCCCCTTCATAAGCATGTCTGTTAAGTTTAGTCACTCACCCACTTGTGTATGCTTTGTCACATCAACAACACCACCACCACCCTCCCGGCCCTTTCACATTTTGCACATCCACTTTAAATCATCAAGGCATATACCTACCTCATTCCAAATTCTATATATATATATATATATATATATATATATATATATATATAATTACCATTGCAATGTATATGAAACTTCATTTGGAATGACTTTCAAATCCACGAATTCACTTTTTTCAAGTAGATCAGTATCATGTTAGTAAGTTGTGTTTATGTTTCGTGTGAACTCATATAATAAAGATGGAATTGATTAATTCAGCTTAATTATCGTGTTTGGGATAAGTTGCAAATGAAATTGTATCGGATAGAGTATAAATCATAATAAGTTATTGGGTCGTGTTTATATTCTTACACTAGATGAACTTGGAAAATGCTACGGACATCACCTAAAATTCCACTTTTTGTATCTCACTACATGTAACGTCTGATGTAGTATCTGACGTGACGTTTCATGTCATCATCTTCAATTACTTATCTAAAATTAAAAATTAAAATATAAACAAAATCAAACATTTAAATTTTATTAATTAAAATGCAAAATAAATAAAATATCAACGAGATCCATCGTTTCTTTCCAAAAAAACTAAAAACCCTAATAATTACATAATCCTAAGAATTTGCTAATTTGCTGGCACCCAAGTATAACAAAACGTCCAAAACCCTTGGCTCTTTGATAATTGATGGTCAAGATTCCATCACTCCATCCCTCAAGCTGCTTCTATGATAATTGATGGTCAAGATTCAATCACTCCATCACTCCATCCCTCAAGCTGCTTCTTTGATAATTAATGGTCAAGATTCAATCACTACATCACTCCATCCCTCAAGCTGTTGCAGCCTGCAGGCCTTCTGTAATTATCTATCAATGTCCAAACCTTCGACATTTACAATACACACAGAACCTTCTAATATTCATGGATAGGGTAATACCGTAAGGTTATGGGTACGGTTGATCTTCCTTCGGGTCGGGTTGGATTAAAAGGACGAGATTGTTCGTGCCATTGAGAGGGCGAGAAATAGAGGTAGTAGAGAATGGTTGAATTTTTAGGGTTTATGATTTTCTGGAAATGAGACGATTTGAAGCTATGAAATTCTTTAAGGTTTTTAGTTTTTTGGAAGGAGACGATTGATCTCGTTGATATTTTATTTATTTTGTATTTTAATTAATAAAACTTTAATGTTTGATTTTGTTTATATTTTTATTTTTATTTTTAGATAGGTAATTGAAGATGATGACATGAAACACTACGTCAGACATCACACGTGGTGGAATACAAAAAGTGAGATTTTAGGTGGTACCTATAGCATTTTCCGATGAACTTAGAGGAGTCTAGCTATTCTAGATTGAATTAGTTGATGTGATTGCTCCTTAGTTAAAAGACATGGCTCATATCAATAATATAGTAAGAAGAAAAACATAGTGAATCATCTATGTTTGTTTGAGACTATTGAGCTAGATTTGCTACAATGTTCTTCTTGTTTGATAAGCATATAGATTGGGATTGTAATTTCTAATCACAATATTGTTGCCAATTAAGATAAGTTGACTCATGTTTCTACATGAGATTAGTATCAATTAGACCTTCAATCATGTATAACTAATTGTAATTATATAGTTCACATGCACAAGCTATAAACCCATGCTTAAAACAATAAACTCATAATGTTAATTGATAAGTTGTGTTTATACCTGAAAAGAGTTCCCTGAAATCAACCATACATATGATCTCAGAGCTCCTTTAACATTTTTGGGCAGAACAAATTGTTTTACATTTTGCTCCCCAAACTTTGCTTTCTTCTTAGTTTTCAATGTTTTTGTTTTCCTTGAAAATGAGACTTGTAGAAGCATCACAACACCATTGTGATGTTTAACCAACTCATTATTGAAATGTTTCCTCACAATTTTTTACTCGATCACTCTTGTTCATATTAAATACTCAAACAAAAGAGTTGTACTCTTATTCACAGTGGAATTTGTATTATTCTCTTGGCGATCTAGATTGATTTAAAGTATAATATTATTTATTTAAATGAAAAACACTTGAGGAGAACCAAATTAAACACAAACAAAGTTTTTGGTAGACAGAGGAAAGCAGAACCCTAAAAACGCCAAACAAAAACAAAAAAGAAATGAAGATAGAAAGCAATGCATCAAACAAAGAAACCCCACCGTTCGTCCTTGACTAGCAAGTAGCAAGGACAAAGTATCTTTTTGGTAGCATGTAACATCTATACGTTAATCATAATAAACATTCATTAGCAACTCAAGTAGGCCACGTACATGTCCAAATAGGGGTAGATGTTTGGGATGAATGCTAATTCTCCCAAACTTTTTTTAAACTGAGTATTTATACAATTCACGGTAACATAATTATAATTTTTAAATTTAATATGAACTTTTAAGTCAAATTTACGAGATAATAATGAATTTAATTATATATCAAAAAAAAAAAAAATTAAATCCTGTCAACATTATCCCTCACGTTTTTGTTTTAACAAACAATGGGGCCCCTTGTAGGCTTGTAGCCCCAAAATGTCTTACAATTGGGACCTCAAAGAACATATATCAATTTCGTATTGGTGTCGTTTTGTAACTGAAAATATTTGTGTCCCGACTCCCGACTCCCAACCTCAACTTTCCACTCTCTTTTTAAGCAGCTTTGCCCTCGTACTTCAACTTCCCCGCAACCACTTGCCACCAAAAAGGAAAATAAGCAAAAGTCCCTCACCTTCATCACCCTGCAGCCATGTCAACCAGAAGATCATCGTCTTCGTCATCCTCATCCTCATCCCGAGCTTCTAGACCCTCCAACGACGAGATTAAGGAGCTCGTCTTAAAATTACAAACATTACTTCCTCAGCTTAATCACACTCGCCCGTCAACGGTATAGGATACATTTCCAAACAATTAGGTGGTGATTCAGTGGGTGCATCCGCATGATGGATTCGTCAGCTGACGGTGTAGATTTAGATGTTAATTTTAAATGTCTTCAAAAATCTAATTTATGCACCGTCGGATGACGAATCCATCGAATAGATGTATCCACCAAGTCATTTTTTTATTTTCAAAGCGATATCCACCAAATCATTACCGCAAACCATTATCCATGTAATTATTAATAATTAATTCATTACTGCATATTATATGTAATGTGGGTTTGATATATGCAGGTCTCAGCATCAGGCATTTTGGAAGAGACATGCAGTTACATCAAGAGGCTGCATAAAGAGGTGGATGATCTGAGCCACAGACTATCTCAGCTCCTGGATTCTGCAGACATCACCGATGTTGAGGCACAGCTTATTACAAGACTTTTCCACCATTAATTAATAATTAATTGTGGAATAATAATACCTTTCTCTCTCAAGTAGATATTTTAACTGCGTGAGTGATCGTGCGAGTTAATTTCGTTGGATTATCGGTGAAGCATATGTTTTTCCTTTTTTTTTTTAAATTAATTTGTCTAGCGGTGTACCCTCTGTGATCATCTGTGTGTAATATATGTTGTTGTCAAAATGGTAGTTGGCCAATGATCTAGCTCCAATTAAATTAAATATAGTATTTTTATGAGTTTTGGTCCCACTATTAATCATGCATTGCAATTTGCTGCAAAATATATTGACCAGAAGCATTTTCTAAGATTTACTTGTATCACTGTATCACAATCATTCAATCATTAGGAAAGAAACCAAGACAAAATGAAGGGAAAAAAAATAAAACAGGAAACAACCACCAGGTTTTTGTCTGCTAAAATGTCTTTGATTATAATTATAGGAGCAATTGATCATGTGATCCAATGAGTAAATCCCAATTTGAAATCAATCCTTCTTAATTGGTTCTAAACATTGGAACAATTTTCATGATTCTGAGCTCATCATTTACGGATCTTTTTTTCTAACTCAACCTCTCATATAATTACGTGCAATTATATCTACGATTGTAATAGAAATGGTGAAAAGAAATAAATAGGTTTCATTCGGGATATCCTTTGTCCATACATACCCATCTTCCTCAATGGAAAACGGACCATCCCTCGTGGATGATGAATTTCATGTTCGTACTATTAGAGACATTAACTTATTTCTGATTATTGCAAACATATAGTATGGTAATTTAGTGTACACAAGAAAGTAAGAGCCGAAAAAATATGTGAAAAAAGGATCGGTACAAACCCAAAACTCTCTGTTTTCTCTCCTCTCCTCATCTTCTCCTCGTCTCTTCTTCCCCTCTTCTTCCTCTTTCTCTTCTTCTCCTCTCTTCTCCATCTTCTTCGTTTTCTCCATCTTCTCTGTCTTCTCTGCTTGCTACTCCGCCCTGAATGGTGTATATCGGCTCCATCCTTTGTGGTGGCTTTTTGTTTCACCTCTTTTAGTGACTCCTAGTGCTTCTAAAAATTTGAGCTCCCATTCTCATGTCACCCTTCACCTTATGTCATCAGACACGACTCGTCTTGGACTTTTAGCCACCAGGTTCCGCCCCTCGACCCACTAGTTGCTTCTATCACCGATCTTCATCGGTTGCCCGCGGTGATTTTGGGTTGCTTTTGAAGTGCATGATTCACTCATTGAATAGATTATGGGAGCGCCTTGTGCTCGGATGGCTTGCTCACCCCCATTTTTCGGTTAGTTCTTCGGCTTCACTTTTAGTTTTCTCCTCGTTGGTGGCTATGACTTTGTGGTGTGTGGTGGCTATGACGGCTTGGTGGAGCGACTGCAAGAGGTGTGGAGATTTTCCTAATTTCATATTTAGGATTTTTAATTTTTAATATTTTAAGTTTATTTTATGTTTGTGAGCTTGATTAGTTAAGTCCTTTGTATTTTATTTGACTTTTTATACTGTTTTTATTTTGAAGTCTTCAATTCCTTGTATTTATTTGCTCTTAATAATAAATATGTTTTTTCGATAAAATAAAATAAAAATAAGAGCCGATTCAACAAATTTTATTATTTGCATTTGAACATACATCTTGAGCTTAAAATCACTAAATAAACACACAAATCAACAACAAATACATCATATATAATTCAACAAGAAAAATGATACAATATAACACTCAAAACTCAAAACCCATATTTTCTTTTTCTTTTTCTTTTTCTAATTTAATTAAAATTAGTGGAGGGGCATGTGGAACTCGTCAAGAAGGGCCTTGAGATTAGCCACAATGGCTAAGCTGTTGCTGGTGTTCTCCATGGACCTCTTCATCTTGCCCTTCACTTCATCCACAGCCGTTGATCCCATCTCTTCCAACCCATCCAAGCACGTCTCTTGATCAGTCACAGCGCTGCTTATCCACGTCTGCATATCGTTGACTTTCGATTCCGTCAACGCCTTCTCTCCCATCGCCGATATCGACTCGTTGAGCCGGCTCAGCGCATCCTCCAGCTGGCCCACGCAGTCGCGAGTCGCGGGATCGGAGTTGATGCTCTTGAACAGGGCCGAGACGCTGGAGAGTTCGGCGACGGAGACTTCGAGAGAGAGCTTGAAAATGGCTTCCGGATCGGGTTTCGCAGAGGCAGCGGCGTTGAGGGAGGAGATGGAGGTGATGCAGGAGTTGGGGTAGCGGGTCACGTTGCAGATGGTTTTGATGGTTGACTCGGCCAAGTTGGGGCTGGGGAGGGATTGTGACTCGGTGGTGGACTCGTGGATGAGAGCTGCTATGACGAGGCCGATCACTAAGGTCAAGCAGATGATGGCTGAGACGGTGGTGAGATTGGAAAAGATGGTTTTATGGGTTTTAGGGGCTTTTGGGTTTGAGGCTTGAATTTGATCTTCAAGGTGTTCTGGGTTTACTTTGCCATAGCCCTTGAATTGATTGATGGATTCCATTTTTTGTGCTCTGTTTTTGGGCTCAGATGAAATTCGAAGAACAATATAAATGTTTAAAAAGGACTAAAATTTATCAACGTTTGGTCAAAAATTAAAAACTACAGTCACCAATGGTTTAGAATATAGATATTCCAATGGGTGTGATTAAATAATAAATAAAATCAACTAACCAACCCCAAGAATTTGAATGATTCAAACCAGAAAAATTGCAGCATCTAGCTCACTCTCAGTTACCCAAAAATGGAGTAATGAAACAAAAATTATTTGCAATCAAACATGGAATAGTAACCAAGAAAAAAAGTCCTAGTAGAACTAGGAGAAACTAATGGTCTAAACTCTCATTGTTCAATCCTCATCTTCTTCATCTGCATCCCCACCAGCAGCCTTCTTAGCAGCTGCTTTCACGTTCCTTCTCTTCACTCTTCCAGGCCGTCCGGCGCCCAACGGGCTTGTAAGTGAGAAATCAATGTGCTTCTCTGAATCACATCGAACCAGGAAAGAGGGAATGTTCACCACTTGCCTTCCAACTCTGTCCCAAAATGAAAGAACAAACAAAGCATTGTCAAGAGGAATGTTGATCAAGATATGAAGCTCTAGAAACCAACACAAATTGAAATACGTTTGAAAATACCTAAACAATGTCAAATTCTTCATCCAATAAATTTTCAATCATCACAACAACGGCTTTATACCAACGATTTTATCTCTAAGACTACAATCAAATTCATACAAAATTAGCTCCAATTTTCTACTTTCCCCAAGAACCTACAATCCAATCAGCACACAAGCATATGCATAACCAGAACTTAAATTCTTTCCTAGCTAACAAGGAAAGTGCACATTCATCCGAAATTGATCACAAAATCAAATTGCATCAACAACAATATACCAGTACAAAAACTAAACATCATCCATCATTATTTTACATTCGAGGCACGAAAACAAGCATGATTACCTGATATGCCTCTGCCTGATGAGCACACGGGCATGATGGATGGACTTAGCCATACCAGTTTTGAACACAATTGTCTGCAAACGACGTTCAAGGAAGTTCTCAACGGTCAAAGCCAAGACATAATCAAGCTTGTTCTGGCCCTCATCCAAAAGCCCGAACCGGTTCATCCTCCTAAGGAGAGCCTCACCCTCAAAAAATCCGACGAGGGTTCTTCTCATCAAGGGTCAGGAGCTCCCTTGCATTGTTGCGGATACCGCTCAGGGCATACTGAACCCTCCATAGCTCCCTCTTGCACCGGAGCCCGTACTCTCCGACGAGCTTCAGCTCGGCATCCAAACGCTCCTTCTCATATGGGCGACGGGGCTTCTTAAACGTCTTCCCATCTGAAATTGTTCAGAATCGATCATTACAAAATGAAATTGGTAGAGACCAATGCACCCAACTAAACTCCCATTGAATTTTTCATTTTCTCCAAATCCCAATAGGATGCCCGATTCAACATTGACGAATTTTAACTCTTTTTCTGGTATATGAATTCTTTAACAGGTAAAATCCAAAATTTTAGGCGCGAAAACGAACCAGAGTAAAATCAAGGGAAACAATCAAAACTCTGATAATCAGAATTAAAATTTTCTTACAGAACCATATCAATTCACGAACTTTGCAATGTAAAACGTTTAACTTCAGAGATTCCTTGGAAGGAAACGCACAATTTCTCAAGGATCGGAGAATCAAATGATGGCAAATATATATATATATGCATGTATGAGATCAAAAATCAGATAGAGAAGATATAGAGAGAGGGCTTACGGTTCCGGTAGAAGTTGACGTGAACCGTGGCTCTACTCTGTCAAGTACACTCGTCTCTCTGCATCGGTGAAATAAAAATTAATTTCTGAGCTCTCCTTAGTCCGTATAAAGAAAAAGAAGCTCAAAATCCCTAAGCCCGGAGTATCGTAGTCATATAAACAAACTGCTTGCTTTTTGTACATGGGTTGGTCTATACTTTTATACGACCCAATCTATTTCCTCGGACCCAAAACAAAACCCAAATTCTTCATCATAGGCCTTCTAAGGATACCCAACTCAATATAAATAAATAAAACTCACGTTGTGTAAAGTCTATATCGTAAGTTTGTAATTAAATATGATATTAAAATGATTCGTTATATATTGTTAGGAAAGCTACGGTTTTTTCTTAGTAAATAAAAAAATTGGACCATTTCTTAATTTATGTATATCATCTTTGTATATAAATCATGCTAATCTTCTATGTGTCGTTCCAATTTTATGGGATGTCTAAGCTCTTGGAAAAGGCAATTAACTTACAAGCAGGTGGCAATAAATTAAGCTCCAACGGACTGCCACTGAAGATCCCTGATTTGATGAAATTCTTATTCTTTGGGTCAGAATTTCTTCCAAACCGACTGATGTTGGCATCAATTTGAGTTACCCAAATCGTTGGGATCAAGAAAATTTTCAAGACGGAAGTCAACACTGACATATGAAATCAGTTCTCTTCCCGATT
The DNA here is from genome assembly GCA_037349345.1 of Oemleria cerasiformis. Taxonomy (NCBI): domain Eukaryota; kingdom Viridiplantae; phylum Streptophyta; class Magnoliopsida; order Rosales; family Rosaceae; genus Oemleria; species Oemleria cerasiformis. The sequence goes on from JAZGTL010000018.1 coordinate 13,782,779, forward strand.
TTAATTTCATATTTAGGTGACAAACATATATTGATAATGAGTTACGAAGAATATAGTATAAACAATTCTAATATACATAAAAGTGAAATTCAAACTTGCCAAATTTCCTGACCAATTGCAAGTATTAATCCACGTATACAAATCATCAGTCATTGGATTTGTATAAGTTATAAAACCACTATAAAAAAAAAAAACCAGTTAGGAATGTGACTAATGTATGTGAATTCTAATCAATTATAATAAGGACTTGCTTGGTATCGTTTTTTTTTTTAAACTGATTTATTTAAAAGTGAAGCAGTACAAACTTGTTTGATAAAACTAAAAACTTTGATTTTTTTAAAAACAATAGACTTTTGACAACAATTTTTAAAAGTATTATATAGGTTACTTTTGAAAACTGTTTTCACAAAAAGTTAATGAAATTTTTTATTTCTTATAATATCCAAAATAATTCCTAAATAATATATTGTTTATTAACTATTTATACTCCTCATGCATTTTTTTTTTCCTAAAGGAACAAACTACCACTTCATGCCCAAGTCTACTCTGCCGTCACCCCACCACCACCACCACCCTCATCACCACTACCACCACCACCACCACCACCTCTTTCACCCTTATCTCTACCTCTTCTACCTCCAACTCTTCCACCACCACCGTCGCTATCGCCGTGCCACCACCACTTTACGGTCACCATTGCAACTGCCACTGTCATTGCCACTTCCACCACTTCTTTCACCCTTACATGCATCCCTTCCACCCGAGTCTCCACCTCATCCTCCACTACCTCCACCACCGTCACCATCGCTGCTACCACCGCAGTTGCCACCCGCCTCACTACTAGACGCATCTCCATCTCCACCACCGCCTCATCCACCCTTACCTCTATCACCACTACCACATCTTCTACCTCTACCTCCACCTTCGTCGCCACAACCTCCACCATCTCTTCCACATCCACCTCATCTACCTCTACCTCTATCGCCACAATCAAATCCACTCATACCTCCACCTCACCACCACCACAACCACCTCTTACACTTTTCAATATCATGTCCATTTTAGTCATTATCCACGTTTACCACAGTTTTATACGAAAATTTTACCAAACACTTTGACATTACTTTTCATACTCACAACACTTAAAAAAAAAAATTACCAAACGTTTAACTGCTTTAATATACAGCTGCTTGTTAAGAAATCACAACAGAAGTAACTTTTCAAAATAGCACAATAATACCAAACTGGCCCTAAGAACTTCAAGGATTCAATCCCTTTTTCTTTTACTAGTTGGGAATTGATTTAAAGACAACTTAATTGAAACATTTAGGTAATACGCTTTCTCAACTGCTCAAAATTTCATAAATTGTGAATCTCTGTATAATTTTTGCGATAATCATTCACAATATCTATACTTTTTTCATAACAAATAAGAATATCGGATACATAATGTACCAATTTTTCAATGAATGTTATCATTTTAATTATTAATAAATTTTATTCGTCTTATGGAAAAAAAATCTTGAGATGCATTGTATATATATAATGCATGTACCAAAAATGAGATAAATAAAAAAGTTTAAGGTTTAGGTGTAATTGTCATTTTTTATAGCTCAACCCATAAAGGAGGTTTCTCTTCTCTTCATATTCATAATTTCTTAGTATGGAAGATAGCTAGTGGTCACCGACAAGCTATAAGCTTTGCAACCACCAAAGTGTTTGCATTTTGCATTCAATTAAATGGCATTGAGGGGAGGCCCTAGTGTATTTCCTAATTGCCATCAAATCTAGATTCACTTAGAATATATATTTCAATAATATATCACTTTAAATGAATTATTCATCAACTATATATTATAATTTGGGTGACGAACACAGTCCAACCAAACCCAAGTAAAAATAAGAGATTTCAATGAGCCATTTCTTTTCTCTCACTTCTGCAGGCCATCATTAATTTTGGACAGGTTTGTATAATTTTATCCAAATGGGACGAAATCCTCAAATTGATGAGGACCGATGAATGTGACCCTATTCGCCAAATGTCACAACAAAATAGACCCACAACATTAAATTATAGGGGAATTATCACAAATTCCTCCCTTCCCCAAAAAATATCCATCAATCCCTCGTTTCTATATTCCAACCAAAAATAAGAAATAAAAAAGAAATATTTGTATTTTTGACCCAACATATATATACTCTCCAAGGACTTGATTGCAAATTCTCATTTTCCTTTCTATCTCTCCTCTCTTCTCTCTGTCTTCTTTCTTCTTTTTTTTCTACAAAGAAGGAAGACATGTGATGAAGATGATGAAGATCTGATGAAGATGTAGAACTCCATATGAAGATGATGGGGAAGGTTGCGTCTTCTTCCTTTGCCTATACATCCTATTTTTTCTCTTATCTCTTCATCTTCATCTTCATGGATTTCTGAATTTCTAGTTATGTAACTAAGTGGTAGATAACTAGTATATAAGTGGGAAATAATCAGTAACTACTGGTAAACTTAGAAACTCATATGAAGATGAAGATCTCCATATGTAGATGAAGGGGAGGTTGCATCCTCTTCCTCTTCAACTTCTTCATTTGCCTTTTCTCTTCTATCTTCATCTTCATATGGAGATCTTCATCTTCATCTGGGTTTCCCAGTAGTTACCGATTATTTCCCACTTATATATCAGTTATCTACCACTTAGTTATATAACCAGAAACCTAGAAACCCATGAAGATGAAGATTAAGAGAAACGAGAAAAAAAAAAAAAAAGGATGTAGAGGCAAAGGAAAAAGACGCAACCTTCCCCATCATCTTCATCTTCATCATATCTTTATCATCTTCATCACATGTCTTCCTTCTTTGTAGAAAAAAAAAAGACAGAGATAAGAGAGGAGAGATGGAGAGAAAAACGAGAAATTGCAATCAAGTCCTTTGAGGATATATATATATATATATATATATATATGTTGGGCCAAAAATGAAAATATCCCTTTTTCCTTTCTTGTTTTTTGTTGAAATATGGAAAAGAGAGATTGATGAATATTTTTTTGGGGAAATGAGAGATTTGTGACAATTCCCCTAAATTATATATACTACCTTATTACCTATTCACATTTAGCAATGTTATTGTATAATTCGATTTGATTTATGAATAATTGAAACTATTCGAAATCTTAACTTTCGGTATCCGAATTTAAAAAAATATATTATGAATTTCATATCCTGAATTCTTAACTTTTATTTCCTTATTAACACACTCACCTTACTATTTGGGGACTAAAATTTACAATATATCCCTACCATTGTTGGTGAAGTGTGTATTTTTGTAGTTAAACAAATGCATCAATTACAACTAATGATCGCTCTCGTGAAGAAGGTCACTACCAATCCCAAGTGACATCAAAATAAATAATTAATTATTATGAACCAATCAAACTTAGATAAAAATAGAGTTCAGATAATATCTTAAATTCAAATTTAAAAAAAAAAAATTAAAGTCGAAAACGGGAAAATATTTATCCGTTCTATCAAACGCTTGTTTCGACAAATGCTGTTGCGAAATATCAAAGAATCCCTCATTTCAGTGCCCGCCAGTCGTGCATTTTCCATTTTTCAGTCTTTTCTTTTCTTTTCTCTTCTTTCAGTTCTTTGTCGCCATTCAATACAATCCTTCAGTTTCTCACTATCTTTTTTCCTATTTGATTTTCTAAAAAACAAAAAAAACATTTGTTTGAACTTTTTAATTTTTCGAAAAGAAATTCCATTTACAATTTTAGACCCTAATCCTCATCCCCTTAAACACTAACCACATTTCTTATCTGACACTAGTTTCCCGTTATTCTAATTTCTCTGTCTCTGGGTTTCTGTGAAATTCGAAGAATTGGGAAATCTGGGCGGAAATGGCTTCCAACATTGGCATAATGGACAGCGCTTACTTCGTTGGAAGGAATGAGATATTGACATGGATCAATAAGCGTCTTCAGCTCAATCTCTCTCGCATCGAAGAGGTTCTCTTTATTTTTCATCTTTCGTGATATTGTTTTTGGCTTCTTGAGAATGAGGATCAAAAAAGAAACGATCTTGATTGTGGGTTTCTCTATCTGAGTTGTTAAGCATTTGTTGTGCCCTATTTGTTCATTCTGTTTCGTTTTCTGTGATGGTCACATGGGTTTAAGTGGCACAATCCTAAATTTTTTCTTTTATTTATTGCTCTTCAATGTTAGAAAGCTTGGATATTTATTTTGGGGCTTTTTTTTTTTCCATCAAAATTGTGTGCTGTCCTTAATTTTAAGTTTCAACATTACCCAACTGAACTAATTGCTTGGATTTTCTCTGGAAATTTTGTCTGCTTGATTTGGAAGTGTTTAATTATACTCTTTTGGTCGACCCATTTGATGAGGGGTGCATTAGTATCTCCTGACTTACTGTGACAGTGAATTGTAGGGTTTTATTGTTTTTCACGAATTAAGTGATAGAAAGTAGCAGACTGCTTCTGATTGAGCTGTCTATGCGGTCAGCCCATGTTTCAGGCAGAATAGCTTCAACAGCATTAACCCCAGTCGTTTTAATATCAACTCCGATTTTTACATGTGATTAATGTATAACTGTTCTGTATTGTCTTCACATGGATGGCTTCAACTAAGGTTAGATGTGCTGTTAAAAATTAAATTGTTGGAATGCTTTCACTGGATTGTTCCTCGGGATTTAGGTCGTTTGTGCAAATTGTTGGAATGCTTTAACTTTTCCATTTGAATTACTAAACTTCTTTTATTTTGAATCATGTCAACAAATGTGGCTAGGCTGCCTCTGGTGCTGTGCAATGTCAAATGATGGATATGACCTATCCAGGAGTTGTTCCAATGCACAAGGTATCAGCGCACCACTGTGTTTTATATTTCTTTGATCTTGACACGATATTTTAATTGACATTTTTATTAGAAGGGCTCCCAGACCCTTTCTTCCTAACAGGATGACTTCCCTTTTTCTACTATTTGGTTTATTGTAGGTCAATTTTGATGCCAAGACAGAGTATGATATGATCCAAAACTATAAGGTTCTACAGGAAGTATTCAACAAGTTGAAAATTGAGAAGGTATTTTCATCATGCTGCCCCTCTTCTCCTTTTTTCATAAGGTTTTTGGGAAGTGAATTGGTAAACTTCTTAATCATAATTGCTTTTTGGGGAATAATTGTATTTTAAAAGTTATTTACAAACACCTCTAATATATGTCACTTTAGATTAAAAAGTAATCCAAATCAAATTTCTATCTGTGGTGCTTGTATTAATCTTCACCGTGCATGGGATTACTTTATCTTGCAAAGAAGCTAACTTACCATGTAAGTTTTGGATTGAATGCCATGGGAATTCTATGTGTTTTGGAATACTTGTGTGTTGTGTGGTCACACTGTTCATATGGTCTCATAGGTCCATACCATACTAGAGTTTTGTTTTCTCTTAAAAAGACTTATACTCATGTGTGGTATATTTACCAGTTTGTTGGTCTCAACTTTGTTTGGTCTATGAGGAACGAAAAGATCACTCTGCACAACCAGTTTGCTAGCATAAAGCCAGCACTTACATGTGTTGTTTCTGTTGCCTATATGAAAATCTATGGAATTTATGAATGTGTTGCGGTTCTTTGGTAGTAAATGATTGTGGAGTAAAGGTTGATATATTTATATTAGGATACTTGATCCCTGTTTCTTTGGTTGTCATTTGGACACCTCGACTTGAATGGTATGTGATATTGTAAACTTCAATCCTCTTTTTCTTTTCCCCTCGGCTGTTTTGCAGCATCTTGAAGTCAATAGGCTTGTTAAAGGCAGGCCTTTGGACAACTTGGAGTTCTTACAATGGCTGAAACGCTACTGTGAATCTGTAAATGGTGGCATTATGAATGAGTATGCTGTTTTCCTGAATTTCTCCCCTCCGCTCAAAGCTTTGGGTTCCTGTGTGTTTTTATTATTGAATTGACCGTTTTCTATGTAGAAATTATAACCCTGTGGAGCGAAGGTGCAAGGGTGGGAAGGATCGGTTTCCCAAGGGTTTTCAGAAAGTCTCAAAATCTCTGCAAGCAAGCAATTTACATAACCCTGGCTCTGGAGATACAGTTGGTCCTTATAAAACCTCAGGTCAGATACCAATCCCCCCACCAAGGGAAGAGAAAAATTTCTACTCCTTATCTTATTCGTTAACAATCACATGTGCTTCACATTGCTTGATGCTTAATTCTTTAGGACCAAAGCAAGGGAAGTCTTATGGAGTGGCAGGGGGTGCTAATTCTTCAGGAGACGTTCAAGCTTTGTCCAAGGAGGTATCATTCTTCTCCGACTCTCTCCCCCCCAGCCCAAAGAATAGTCTTATGTTCTACTTTTTCTTTACAAATTATGCAGTTTAATGCACTGTTGATTCCTAAAAGGTTTTGTTGTATGCTTCTACTGTACAGATTACAGATCTCAAGCTCTCTGTGGACCTTTTGGAAAAAGAGAGGGATTTTTATTTCGCAAAATTAAGGGATATCGAAATTCTTTGTCAGACGTCTGATATGGAGGATGCTCCGGTAGGACTAACTGCTTTATTATAATTATCTTAGGCTTTGCAAATCAAAATAACTACACTATCCCTTGGTACCTCTTCCCATTTCTGTGTATGAATGTTGATTTTAACTGTTTGTAGTAACCAACTTATCATGTATGCGATTAAATTTCGTGCAGATGGCAGTAGCAGTAAAGAAAATATTGTATGCTGCCGATGCAAAAGAATCACCACTCGCTGAAGCCCAGGAGTACCTCTACCAATGCATGAATGGTGAAGAAAATGAAGTGAATGGGGATGATAATGAAGCTGAACCCGAAGTTGCCTGAGTTTCGAGTCTTTTGACCTATAATAGAGGCTGATAATAGAGGCTGTTTGTTATTTCCCGGGCGCGACACAAGCACCTAAACAAGCCGATGAATCAGTGATCTGTGTCCATTAATTGAAGAATTATAACTTATTTCTCCTTGTATGTGCTCAAAAGATTGTGAATTCAAAGCAATGAGATCTTATTAATAAATGAACCTTTGTTGAGTACTTCTTGTCTTTTGTCTACCTTCACAAACCCTAATCATAATTATTGAGCAGTGACATCAAGTTAAATAAAGTCCAAAAAGAAAATACATGGAACGGTGACACATGATTTTAGTACCCTAAAATTGGTGCAAGAGAGAATTGTGACTTTTCAGATACACCGGATAATTTCTTATATAGAATTATTTGGCATTATTCATAAATAAAAATATTGGAATAAGGAACTTAAGAAACAAAACATGAAAACAAACCATGATAATTACATATAGTAAAGTAAACTAAGGAACATTCAGATTTAGTATCCTTTACAAACACAAAAATAGAAGCACCAACTATCAGCTATAAAAAGACAACAGTCATCTTCTTCCTTGCAACACCAAGGGACTAGATGGCAGCAAAACGTACGGTACAAGCCTCAATAGTATCTATGGTCCTCAACAAAGACGGATCCCCTGCTCCTAGGGTACTTGTCAGCCTACGGAACAAGAAAGATAATTTTAAGCCAGATCGTGAAATGCATTAGTAAAAAATGGAATGCTTGCAATATTCAATGAGATATGTTGTGAACACTCAAATATTATTATCAATATGCATACCCTGTCCCTGTGAATGATCTTCTCAAATGCTTCAGTCCCATTCTCTGCAATGTACTTCTCTGCAGCAGTTAAAATGTCATCGGGCTTACTTAAGGTATCCTTCTTTCCTGGAAGATACCATACATTAACTTTCGGTGGGTTGAGAAAGAAAGGTCTGATGTAATGCTCGTAAACATATGCAGCACCACTGAAGTATGGGATGACCAACCAACAAGTCACGATCAGCTTCGTGTATGACCAGATTGGGATCCTACCAGAAAAGAGTAAGAACATTACAGACAATCGATAAGAGGCAGCTGGGACACAACATTTAGGAATGATAACAGCTCGAGATTTCTTAAAGTCAAATGCAAGATAACATTTACAGCCCTGAAAAAGGAAGAACAGATAACACAAACCTAGCGAACTTAAAGATGAGTTTTATCTCTTCCATTGAAGTACAACTAAGCTCATAAACAAATGTAAAACTATTCTTATCACTCGTTAGAAACGAATAAATATCAGCCCATCTTCATTAGCTTTATGCAGAGTGAACTTAAAGACTAGTTTTTATACATCTTCCATTGACGCCCCCGATCCATTTTCCTTCAGTTCTTAACACAAAGTTTGGGACTTTTCATAATTACTCCTTGATAAACAATGGAAATACAACGGAATTTTAGACCAAAATTAATGTTCTTATACAACCAATCTACCTTTTCAAAGCCTCAAATCTTACGCAAATATAGAGGGCATTCAAAGAAAACCCAGAAAGCAAATATGTAAAATAAATTAAAAAACAACAAAAGGAACTGGAAATAGGAAAAGAAAAGAATTACCACTCAATAAGTTTGGCAAAGGTGAGCTCAAACAGTGTAATCATCGAATACAGAATCCAATAAGTAAGCCATTGTCGATCGTCGATAGGAGACTGCGTCTCTATCGCCCTAATGGACGCATACCTATCAAACAACCCAAAATTAAAGTTCCAACTACAGAAATTTCCAATTAGAAAAAAAAACAAAACTACAAAAAAAAAAGAGAACGAAGATTGCAAAACTTACAGTGGATAAACAAGGCTGACCACAGGCCTGCAAGAACAAAACCCACAAGTCAAATTAGATAAAAACAAAAAAGAAAGTTCAAAATTTTTTTTTCTGGGTTTTGTAATTGAGCAAATTTAATTTAGTAAAGTAAGTGAGAGAGTGAGAGAGTGAGTGAGAGTGGCAAACCCAGCAAGAACGTCCAAGTTGGTAAAAAGCACTTTGAGGAAGCTTCCAGTTTTAGATCCCATCTTCGATTTCTCAATGTACGACTCCCAATCTCTCTGATTGCAGTACTGAAAATAAGGGCTTGTAGATTAAGCTAGGGTTTTAATTCGTCTATCAGTTATTTTTATTGGCTTGTGGGAGAGGGGTCGGTCTGAAACAGGTGAAAAAGTGGGATGGACAGCCACTACCAAAGAAAAAAGAATAAGCACGTTGGTAAGGTGCAAAAGAACGTTGGGGATTTGTTGGATAGGCGCTAGCTCATGGAAATTAATGTGGTCTTTCCAATCAAAGGACAAAGATTGAATCAATAGTCAAGAGTCCACGCGTCAAAGGTTGACTTTTGACACGTGGGATTTGTCAACCAGGTTCTCAACTTCTCAAGACTGCAGTGGTTGATTAGGTTGTTTAATTTTTTTCTTTGTTTTTATTACAGAATTATAGCTTTATGGACCCATAATGAATTTCCTTAATATTTACGACAATTTTTACCTTAGATGAAATATTGAAGAAGGAAAATGTTGACATTGTCTACTTTGAGTCGAGACTCGAGAGTAGTAGCAGCTAGCAAGAATGGGGTCAGGAAGCTGAACATCAACATCTCTATGAAATATACAAACTACCCAAATATGGAACAATGCCAATAAAACCTAAGAGAAGATGAAGCATTGCACATAAAACAGTTCCAATGACGACGTTCACACGTTACCAAGGTTTGTTTTTCCCAGAAAATGTTGCTACTGACGCCACATTGTGTCAAGAATCTTTTCCTGCAGTTGGTTTTAAAGAAATCAGCAGAATGATTTTAATTAATTCATAACAGAATAATACAGGGTTTATATACATCTCACCAAATAATGCCAGCACATCATTTTGGTCAATAACTAATTCTAATAGACTAGAACAACCTACAGACTAACTTAAACAGAGATACCAGATTTATCTAACAGTATTTGATATAAGCTTCCCTTTACACCCCCTCAAGCTGAAAGGAGGAGAACGAAGTGAAAGCTTGGATTTAAGAAAGGCAAATCTATTATTAGACAGCGATTTGGTTTGAATATCTGCAGGTTGTGCATCACTGCAAATGTATGAATGGTGATAGCCTTGCTGAGCACTAATTCTCTGACATAATGATAATCTATCTCCACGTGCTTGGTTCTTCCATGAAATACAGGATTAGATGCAAGAGAGATTGCAGAAGTGTTATCACACCAGATAGTAGGGGCTGAAATTAAATGAAAACCAATGTCTGTGAGCAGTTTGCATATCCAAGTGATTTCTGCAGCAGTGATAGCTAAAGATCTGTATTCAGCCTCTGTGTTCTCCGAGAAGTTGGGAGGGCCAAGAATCGACTGAGGTAGGATACCTAGCATGAGGTTTACTCACATGTGAGGTGTTGTTACATTTGATGGGGGCAGCATCCGGCAGTGGATGATGATAATTCTGGAGATCGGGGCAGAGGGGCATGACGAAGACTGCTGGTGGTTGCTGCAAACTGGGTTCTTGAGTGGCTAAACTGATGCAATTTCCAGTAAAATGGGATACCGCTTCCGGTCTCGATTCTGAGCAAGGTGGCGGTGCGTACAGGTCCAGTTTAGACTGGGCCACCCTCTCTTCTATCTCACTTTGTAATTTCTCAATCTCAGTTTCTAAGGCAGAATTGTCCTCTCTCAGCTCATTCTTCTCAAGGGTCATCTGTTCAATTTTCAAACAACAGTATGAAAATATATTGATGAAGAATGCACTATGACATCCACGTATGACAATAGCAAAATATTTTGGGGGCAAAGAAAGATGTGAACTGTCTTACATAGTTAGATTCAGACAACAGGGATGCATTCTCCTTTTCTAAGAACTCAATCTGACCGAACAAATCCTTTAACAGTCGAGAAGCTTCACACAATGTAGAGGCCTTTCCATTGTTCTGCTGACTCATTTCTGTGCAAGAGTTATCTCATATTAAAAATGACCCAAAAACTGAAGCCAATTATCTCAAATTAAGAATGAACTTCTCATAAATAAAACAGAAAGCTACCAAGAGCACCAGCCAGCTCAACAAAAAGCTCGTTGAAATGCTCGCGCTTCTGTCTCTCCCTCACAGCCTTGTTGATTCTCTTGGGAATTTTCCCCTTAATCTTTTTGCCAGGACAAGCCCTGCACATCAAACAGCTTTCTAAACAACTGACCAAGAAATCTGAGTGATTTTCCATCCACTAAACAGTCATGCTAAGGCACTTGGATTTGTTATTTCCACATCTCTAAGGAACTTCACACTATTTGATTATGGCATGAGGATATGCTGTTAGAAGATCCTCTCAAACCTTTTATAAATTAATGCAATCATAAAGCAGTATTTAGTTCAAAAATACCAGTGGTTTTTTTCTTAACCCAAAAATAAATATTCATTACTGCATCAGAAATAGATATCAGTTTATCTTTTTTTTTTGGTCGGAAGAGATATCAGTTTACCAACAAGGAATCAAATTATTAGTTGACAGGAGTGCCGAAGTGAACACTTCTGTCAAGATTTCAAATTTGCCAATCAAGTAAATAATTCCACCTTATGTGTATCCACCGATCAGTTAGAAAGGATACCCGTTAGTACTATTACTATTAACCTTGATCACCAAATCTACAGGCAATATGTATTATTTACTTTGCATAGATACCAAACAACTGCCTAAGAAAATTCCAGTCCAAAATATATCCGTCACTAGTTGCTGCTGTTTCCATCAGAGCTAATTCAGGATCAGCACAAACACATAAGTAGTGGGCAGGACATCCAACATTCCTGAAAGTTAAGTAGATTTCAAAAGGTACAAAGGTTATACTCGCGCCACGATATACTGAATGCACCCTGTATCTTTAAACATTCCTTCAGAACCCCATTTCCTAAATTTTCATTTTGCAAGTCATCTTCCATATGTTATACTATATTTTACCAAGTGTCTAAGTAAGACAAGCTTTAGCATTTCTAGTAGAGTATAGACATGAACACCCATATTTATTAAATTACAAGCATTAGATCCAATCCAGATATTAGAATACTTCTCAACTCATGACAACGATTATGCACTTATGTCAAACTTAAGATCTCCAGAACTTACCTGCGCACTGACGCTTCTGTTGCCACATTAGCCTTGTCAGCCGCCGGAACAGGATCCTGCGAGCCCATAATCGTCTCTATGAACTGAATAAGGCTCTAAATTCTACAATAAGAAGCAATACCAAATTCAGACATTCTTGTCAATTATCCAAAAGCAAATGCTAATCCAAAGAACAGTAGGCAATCATATACATAGCTATTTGGCCTGAAATTTTTCACTTTATCATCTAATTATGCACTACCTAACAGAATTTTGAAGAACACAGTTGACTTTACAAGTGAAACCCTAGTTTTTTTTTTCCCACAAATAATTCGTCTACCTCATTGCCCAGTAAACCCCTTGAGCAATTGAACCGCAGAAATTAATAAAAATTCAACAATTTGAAATGATATCTTGGGTTTTCTGCTAGAAAATAATATGAAATTCAGAATTAGACATCAAATAAAACCCAAACAGACAAAAGATAATTTCTTTTCAGAAAATAAAGACATAAAATACTTCCAGAGAGCCTAGATCACAGTAAAGCAATAACATTTCAGAAGAAAACAAAAAAACACAAATAGGAAATGCACAATTAGATTGGAAAAATGTAAATTTTTTATCGCAAACCCTACCTGGCGCTGTAGATGGAAATACTGGGTAGGCACAACAAATTGGTCTTGGATCAAGAAAAATTGGGATGTTTCCTACAAAAATAACAAAGATTTCGAGGAATTTGGGGATTTATATTTACAAATAAGAATGCAATTGATTAAAGAGGTAAGTCAGCATAGACTTGGCATTTAGGGGTGAAGGAAGACAAGAGAGTGTGGCGGGAGAAAACGAGGCAGAGGAGAGCGTGTGGTGAGCGCTTGCCCTTTCACTTCAATGAACCCACGCACGTGATCCCGCCACGTGACCTCCTTGCGACTTTTTCTTACTACTTGTTCATGACTTTAGACATTTTTGTTTTCACGTTTTATTAGCGCAAGCGTTCACGTGTCAATAAGAAAATACGAGAATGATTTCATTAGAATTCCAATAATTTTATTCGAAAAATTAATAAGTTCAGTTAAATAATATTTTTTGCTTGTTCCAATTGAGAATAATATGCGTAATATATAAATTAATAATTTCTTACTAAATAGTATTTATAATTTGACTATTAGGTCTTTTCTAAAATAAAACTTAATTAATATTTATTTTTTGTTGAAATTGATGGCACATTGACCTCATATTTAATTTTTCTTAACATGGTAAAAAGTTCTTATGTGATTTTCTCATATTGCAATAAAAAAATTATTCAATGTTATCATCGTTTTAAAAACTTTTTTTTTTCGCATAATAGACACGTTAGTAGAAATATCATCTTCAACTACATTATCTTGATCATTTTCATAAATTAATAATTCGCTAAATTAATATTCATTAATTCAAGTTATTAATTTATAAGGATTTTAACTGTAATTAGTATTATTTATTTACATTATGCATAGAAATGAGAGAAGTCTAATCGTTGACGATACAAGAGTAACCTAATTGCTATTAGAGATCACTTGCATTACGGGCAATGACCATTTTATTTATTTAAAAAGAAAATAAATATGGTCTGGTTTTTTTTATTTAGAACGACCAGAGCAAGGTAGGGCTCGTGGCATCCACAAAGAGGCATACGAATTTTCCATGTCATATTGAAAATGCCTGCAATTTTGTTAGTGTCGACATTATTTTAGAAAGGCCAAGCGTGTGCTATCCATGCAATTTTCAATTTCATAAATATTTTTTCATTTTTTTATTTTCTAACAATATTTTCTTTGAATTTTCAAATATATATATATATATATATATGCATGTAAAATATAAAATAGTATATTCTAAATTAATAAGTTCTTTCATAAATTTATAATATAAAAATAATATTCAAATACAAAATTAAGAACGTCAATGGAAGCCTACTGAATGTAATTGCAATATTCGGTGCCATGCGGCCGATACAATGAAGATGCTATGACTGGTAATATGGAAGATGCTGTTGTCTTATACAATGAAGAAAGACAAATTCATGGAATTATTTTGCATTCGTCCAGACAGAATTCAGTAGTGAGCACCCTTTGTAGTAATTACAGTTTTCTTATATCAATATTAATTTTACAGTAAAAATATGAACCTTTGATGATGTCAATTTCTTGAGCAGCCAAGTTTGAACCTCTGAACCTTCATTCTTCCATTCAAAGCAAGAGCCAAAACATCAAATTCCTCCACGTACCAAAGCTCGGATACCACCGCCTGAATTTTAATTTTTATTTACAGGGCGTGTAACTGTGTAAGCTCAGGCTCACGGATACAAACACATACCAGAAATTACTGCGGTAATAAATAACATAGCTTACCTCAAATCCTCGGAGTTCTTTGTTTAAACGATCAACAAGCTCATGGAAGAAGTGTAATTGATCCGAGGTATTAGACAGCGCCTTAACATGAACAAAGAAAAGAGTAGAAAATATATATTAGACGTAGAGAGATCATGGCAACCAACATGAGAATGATACGAAGCATTCAAACATGTTTCTTGAACTCTAAATGATGGAAAGGTAGTCATACAAATACTATAAATAGAAAAGCAATTAAAAAAAAGCCTAGTTTCTTTGAATATAAGAGAAACTAAGGATAGGATTTTCACCAGATCGCCTAATGAATAGCGACTGCAATATTAATGCACGTATGACACTGACCACAATATTAATGCACGTATGACACTAAGCAATGAAATGGGTAACTACATAATTGCACTCAAGAAGGTTTTAGATGTACCACTGTGGATGATGCTTTCGGATGACCCAGAAGCCTTGCAAATGAAGTATGAAGAATAGCAGCATCGTACTGAAGGAGATAAGGGATAAATTAGTAGTGCTACAAGTATAGGATACCAAAGGAAAAGAAGCTAATTACTGTCAGACTATTTATTCTTCGTTGTATGGCAGTTGTATTACAAAGCCTTGTACTTCAGAAGGCAATATATTTGAAAATTCCAGGTACCTCGTTATATTCACGAGGGGTCTATACTAAATCATGGAGCTTCAGTAAGTATGGCAGCCAAGAAGATAAATCAGTAATATGCAAGCTTCAAGATACAGTTGCCTCAATTTCAGTTCCAAATCTAGGCTAGAAGATAAATCAGTAATATGTAACCATTAAAACACTGATTCCTAAGCTTGAATTTTCAATGATCTCATGTCATTTTAGAGTGGTTTATTGGTTAACTTGACAGTTGTGAGTTTTGCATAGCTTAGGGCTACTATATTAGTACAAAAGGAACAAAGATACAGATATGGTTCTTACAAGTTGCTTCTCTGGTGCACGAGGAAGTGCAGTCCTCAGTTTAGCCCGAATACTTATAGGATCTGATCCATCGATTACCTACATTGGAACACAAACATTAAATACAAGAGACAGATTCGAGAGTATACATTTATGTGTTCTATAGTTGCCTTGATTTTCAAATTAACAAATCTTTACTACAGCATGGTCAAACATTTTCTCAAACTGAGGGGAAGATATAGAGAGAAGAAGCGAATTTTGTAACAACATTGAAATCAAGAGAATTCACAATTTTTTACTAGAATTTAACATTTCCTGTTTAAAAAACGTTAAGAGAATGGAAGAATGAAAGAGTGAGTATATAGGTTATGAAAAATAACCTGCCAGCACCCAAGAAGCACACCTGTTGAAGTTAAGACCACCCTGTCTAAGACAATTTTTAAAGGACAGAGACTCTGTGCAACAGCCCTAACAGCGGCTGCTTCAGCTTCAATCTGACAAAGGAACCGAGGTTCAAAAAATAAACTGACATTTAAGTGAAAACAGAGAAGTTAAGAAACACATAAATGGCTGCCAAAATGGAGTTTACCTCATGTTGAGTGGCAGGAACAGGTGAAATATGATGTGAGGCATGGAACATACTAAAGTGGTACAAGCTGGAGTTCTGAAACCAGATCACTAGCAAAGAAACACATAAGCATACCAACTAATGGAAAATACTGAGTTGAGAATAGATGAACAAGTCGTAATTGGGTTATGATTATGTAATCTCTCAAAGAGTTTATAAAATGGAAATAACAACAGCTCACCTTTATCAAAGTGCGGATTGAGTATAGGTTTAAGAGCCTCCCTGCCAAGCCAAGCAAGAATGTACAACTTCAATGAAAGAGTATTGAACTTAAGCTATGAAATTAGCCCAGTTTTGTAATCTTGCACCTAAATACCTTCCACTTCTAAACATGAATATGACTGAATTTAGGATTACATGAAATTAATAATTAAAGTTCTCAAATTTAATATCCAAATAATACATTATGCTAGGATGAGCTAAAATCTGTGAGCTAAAATCTGTGAGTTAAAATCTGTTTTCTGTTATAAAAGCATTGGTAATTTAATAGGAAAACACAATCAACAGCACAAGAAGCAAATCGAATACTTACGAAATCGGAACCGAATACTGTGTGCTCAGATACAAAACCTTCGCACGTACAGGAGGATTTGCAGCCTACAGAGAACACATAAAACCCAATTAGCCAAAGCTCCAAAGTCCAACTCTTCAATCATTCAATTAATTAACATATTGAGTTTACCTTAAGCAGAGGTGCTACAGATCCATCTTTGATAGTAAAAAGATCAGAAAGCGAGAGAGACTGAGATGTTTGGCCATGATTGAGAAAAAGGGGTCCGTGCTGATCCAAATCCCTAGCCATCTGATCATACAATGCAGACCTCTGCTCCTTATTGGAAACCATTAAATCTGAAACGGAAAATGTTGAATAAACAAGCAAAACAAACAAATTTTCTCGGGAACCAAACAGAAGGAGTGAGAAAGTTGAGGAAAGGACTTGAATTAAATTGAATTTACCAGAAGTATGGGTGTAATTGTGAGAGGAATCAGAGTTCCAGATGAGCATTCGGAAGAGAGAATAGAAGAGCAAGGCAGAGAGGAGCCAAGGGAAAGCTACGGTCTTTGAGCGATTCATGCCACCGTGTCACCACCGCCAACAAACCCATCAGCACCATTTAGCCATAAAGCTCACTAGTGATTTGGAGACTGGTAAAGTGGTAAATTCCATTCCTAATCAAACTCGGTTTTTCTTTTTCCTTTTTAATAAAAAGTTAAAACAGAGAAGTTACTTGCGGTTAAGATTAAAGATGGGAGGAAACTATTATTATTTTACATTGCATGTGGAATTTCTACATACCATAGTGTGGATAAATTCCCACTTCAATGGAATTCCGCCATTCATACGAGGTTGATGTCAAGACAGGAGCAACCCTTACGTCTTTTGGTATTCATAAGAGATACTAATTGAGTTTATAAAATTAAACCTAAGAGCAAATCAGGCCGTGCATAAACCACTAGATCACCATATGTGGTGGTTGTAGGAAAATTAATGGTAAGTGGTATCAACTCATTGATCACCACTGATAATTTATCTTCATTTTTCATAAATTTATCATTTTAATCACTTTTTTATACAATGATATTAAAGAATGAAGATTATATTATACACATTGGATATCGACTTCGCTCTTTACGAAAGTCAAGTCCAAGACCTCCCACCACACAACGAGTGTTAGATCATAGTACTAAGTGACACCATTTTAGTTACTTAAACCACAAAAAAGCGTCGATCACCACCAGTGCCTCCGAACCCATCATGCTGTAACTATTTAGCCAAAGCTATGAGCTCAAAGTAGCTCAAAAAAGTACGGGTTAACTCTTTACCGTAATCAGTGGCGATGCCTCATTGTAGGTTGGAGGGGTTATAGCCCAGCCAAGGATTTAAAATATATATATATCTTGCATTTACTAATTCATCTCATGATTTTATGAAGAATCAGCATAGTCCAGTTTTCGAAATATAATTAACATAGCCTGTTTATTTGTGATTTTTTCTTGCTGATTGTATAATGCTCAATATTGAAAGATTGTGTGTGTCTAAACAATTAATAAGGAGATAAATGATTATTTTGACGTTTTTAAGTATCAAATGGTACAAATACAAGTTAGATGGTGATATGTTTTATTTGCGTTAGATAGTGATATGGTTATAGAGATGTATTTAAGAGGTAAATTTACATGTTTGACTAGGTGTATCTTTAAATTTATTAAAATAATTATCTCATACAGTCGAATTTTTCTCAAATTCATATTTAAGTTTAGTCCATCCGAATTCTAGCCTCAGAAATCGCCACTAACGGTAATTATTATCTTCTTTTTTTAACATATCCTAATTTCATAGGTGAGAATAATTACATCATTAAACCAATATATGTTCTCCCTTTAAATTCAAATTCAAATTTCCCTCTCTTACCTCTCAAACTGAATTAATCTTTTTCCATAATAACATTATTTTGTGAGTGTACCTAAACGATGCATGACACATACACAAAGGGTGGATGTGGTTCATTTGATGGTGGGTCTGTTGGTCCAATTCACTTGCTTGCCAACAAACAATCCATAGGCTAAAAGCCAGTAGCTAGGCAGCTACATGTGACATGCCACTCTATGATATCTAATATATATATATATATATGAGAAAATTTAAAATAAAATAAAAAAGAAAAAAAAAGGGGAAAAAAGGTAATTAGTAAGGGGGTTATGATACATAAGATTTTTCTGGTCCCAAATTGGTAAGGGAAAGAGATGATCGAGATGAAATGAAATTAGTGGGATGGTTTGATGTAGTGATGAGAAGTATTCCTAAATGGAGGCAAGCTTGTTGGAAAGATTATAAATGAGAGTTTAGGATGGGAAGGTCTAATCATCCTATTTTTGGCATTATGAGATTCATCTTAACATTGGCAGCGGGGGACCATTTTGGCTCCCATCGGGCCGAGCTTCATTTCCATGTGCTTAATATGTACGATTTCAGATCCAATTTTCATTTGAATTTGCTCAATTATTCATTGATCCATCCATTATTATGGTATTTATATCACACTGATTTCGATCATTTCGCCACATACCAACATTGATAAATTAGTAAATGCCAAACCACACTTGTCATGGGCTAGCTCCTCCTCCTCCTCCTCCTCATCATCATCACAACCTAAACCTAATGCATGCCCGGCCATTTGTGTTTGCTGTTAAATATTAGGGCATGCATGCATGGATGTTTCTCGAGTTATAGCGGGCATATCATCATCATGCTGTTAAATTAATACCTCTCTTGTTTTGTTAATTTTTTTTCATTCTAGTTGGCCGGGTAAGTATAAAGAAAATACCAAGAATCCAACTTTGCGATGATATTGAAGTATTTGTTGCTACGAGATTCATTATGGTAAACCGCAATAGTAATCAATTATATATATGAAGGTGTACATAAAGTTTTTTTTTGTAACGTAAGAAATTCATGTAAGATAGAGTCACAATTAAACTTACTTATATTAAATAAAAGCTTGAAAAAATTAGCACAACGTAATAATTGATTCTTTGAGACCTAATTAATTTTTTATTTTCAAGCTTAACTCCAACACGTTCTAGTTATTTCCTCCTTAATAAACCACCAACAACTTACAGTAGTCTTATTAATTATGTGGTATGGCTTAATTGTATTCCTCGTCATAAATTATGTGAGATATCTCAAATTCGATTTTTGTAAAGTACAAAGTTAATTTCTGAGATTTTTGACGCTTATCGTTATAGTATTTGCTATAATCATTACTAACACGTATTTAATGTGGATATTTTTATTCCATTAAAATGTAGTTTAGGGATGGTGTAGAAATCATTCACCCACATGTGTAATCTGTATGTATGTACACCTAATGAAATCAGAATTTTATATTTGAAATACCTGCGTATTTTAATACATGATAACACCAAGTAATCACTTTACACTTGTTTTTGCCGTAATTTAGTAAGAAAAATCGGCAACAAATTAAAAATTAAATTAAAATTAGGATCACTAAGAATATTTAACACCACGGTGGTGGCCCGCCTGCAATAATTTAATTAGAGCTAAGCACTACCAAGATTTGCATTGATCCCAATTACTCCAAGACTCCAAATCATGGACCCCACTACGAAAATTAAACATGAAACCTTTCAAACGGGTGGCTCTCAATATTTTCCATCAAACCCACAATCATTTTACGAGTTGATTTACACGCTCCAATTTTTAAGGGATTTGATATATTCTATAAATTTTTTTTATAAAAAGATAAAAAAATAAAGTTACAAGTGAAGTACATTAAATAAAATATAGAATGTAAAAATTAATTTCTTTTTTATTTTCCTGAACAAAGTCGAATTCTTTTCATCATCCTTATAAATTAGTAAGACGGTATTCAAAATCAACCCTAATGGAAAATTAAAAAGAAAACTAGAACATTTTCAATCACACTTATATAATGAAAACTGTTATCAATCTGAATCACAATTGTAACTGTTGTTCTAACTCTATCAAGTGACAAGTGACATTCACGTCACTATTTGATTCAATCATTTATCAACTAAACTAAATAAGGTGTTTTTCAATATAATTTATATTTACATAGATAACCACGAACATTATAATATATGAATAATAACCTGATTACAGGGACATATATATATATATATAAGTTAATATAACCATAAAACTCAATTTTTTATATGGTGGGACATTAGGTAGAGTTATGTCATGTGCCCTTTGTCAAGGGCATTGACAATGGACGACCCTAGTGTGATTAGGAATATAACCTTTAGGTATGAAAATAATAATTAAACACGGAACAAAATCCAGTTGGAGCAAGAGTACTATAATCCTTGTAATATTTTTTTTGTTCATTTTTCTAATCAGAGGATTTTGTTCTTCAAGTTTTAAAGCATAAAATAATTTATCCACTCTCCTATAAATAAAAGAAAGCAAGAATTAAGTAGTATTAGAGGTGTATTCAATTAAGATTTTTATAGAGTTTAAATGTCTCTAAAAATTTATATGTATTCAATTGAGACTTTCATAGAGTTTAAATATCTCTAAAAGTTTAGCCGCATTCAATTAGGACTTTTAGATAGTTGATAAAAGTTTGAGGGTATTCAATCTATACTTTTATAGAGATTATAAAGTCATTAAAAATTTAGGTGTATTCAATCATGATATTTCATAACTCCATAAAAGTGTAGGTGTATTCAAAATATCAATGAATATTGTAGACTTCATTAAATGTAAGAGTTTTATGGAGTTTGACAAACATTTTAGTGTAAATTCAAGTCTCCTACCGATATTTATTATCATATATTATTCTCTATAGGAATTATAAGTAATTAAATAAAACAAAAATTACATGAATTTATTTATTGTTTGAAGAAAAATATAAAAAATTAATAAAATGAATAAAAATATTCAAAAGTATGCATGATGCCTAGTGGCCCTGGTCTCTCAATCTCATTGATCGTTAAAAGTTTTATATTTTTGTAATTATTTTGTAGTATTAGAAAAAAAAAATTTATATTTTAGTTCGAGAATTTTTAGTAAAAAAATAATTATGTTAAATTATATAATTTAATATAATTTTCTGCAAAACTCAATCACAATATATAAAAGGGATCACTATAAATTAATCCATTTTTAATAATCAACATATAAATTAGTCCACTTACTGATTTACTAGATTCATGTATTATTATTTGTTTACTTAATTGCTTTTTTTATTTACCCAATACCCTTTATACCCTTTTAACCGGCTATTTTTCATATATCCCTATTTTATTGACAGTCTGGTTATCAGGTGTGGATGACAATTTTTCAAATTTTAAATATTTTCTATTTAATTTTTAATATTTATGTTGATAATTAAGATAAATAATTTTTGCAAATAAATTTCCTCCTGATTTGTTTTAAGGAGTCATTTTAATCATCTAAGCCTTTTAGGATACTATATATCTAATAGGTTTGCAAGATTATAATACATGTATTTTATCTATCTTTTAATAAATTTATTTTTTTCCTTTTGATATAATTAGAATTTAAATTGTAATATACCTATATTACATATCATATTCCTAATCTACCTCTATATAATTAGAATTCGGTTATAATAATATACCTATGTATATTATACATATAATATTACTTGACTCTAAAAATTTGCCTTACTCCTTTGCCGCATGTACTTAAACTATAGGTATATAAATATAGTTAGATTTTAAATTTGAATTTACCTATAGTTATATTATTCCACCATGCCTAGTCCACCAATCCACCCAATCTAATATAACTATTTGTAATTCATCCTAACAATTTGTTGTAGGTAAAATGAATTGTAAATTCTTGCACATGCACATTTGACCACTATACCTATTACTCACCGTAGTTAAATTAGCATCTCTGAACACGCAATCAATTAAAATCCACCATACCACCATATATTGCTAGAACCTCAATAGGTAAAAAATAAAAAAATGATGAAAACATAACCAAGAAGATTAAATTTCAAATGTAAACAATATCAAACAATTCAAATTTGAATAAAATAGAGGTTGGAAGGAGATAAAGAAAATAAATAAATAATTAATTATAAATTAATCTAGTTTTGAGGAATAATATATATAAGTTTCTTTAAGAATTAACTATAAATTAACAAGTCATTTTAATCGTTTGAACTTCTTGATATTATCTAATACTTTTGCAAGATTATAGTCATACGTGTATTTTATCTATCTTATAATTATTTTTTTGGTTTTATTCCTTCTAATTGTAGTCATACATGTAGAAATAACGGTATAGTAAGTAAATTAATAATTATTTGCGTATTACTTACCAAAATCAGTAATTAATACATGTTCTTGTGGAATTTAGAAGGAAATTGGTTATCCCTGTGCAAAATTCAATTTTTATTTTTTGCCCCACATGGTTATTGAAACTCGTTGATTTTTTAGGCGTTTTTGTTTCGAAGAAGGTAGCACGCTCGACCTCTATTTATTCAAATTTGAATTGTTTGATGTTGTTTACAACTTAAATTTAGTCTTCTTGGTTATGTTTTCATAATTTTTTTATTTTTTACCTATTGAGGTTCTAGCAATATATGGTGGTATGGCGTGGATTTTAATTGATTGCGTGTTCAGAGATGCTAATTTCCCTACGGTGAGTAATAGGTATAGTGGTCAAATGTGCATGTGCAAGAATTTACGATTCATTTTACCTACAACAAATTGTTAGGATAAATTACAAAGAGGTATATTAGGGTGGGTGGATTGGTGGACTAAGCATGGTGAAATAATATAACTATAGGTAAATTCAAATTTAAAATCTAACTATATTTATATATCTATAGTTTAAGTACTTGCGGCAAAGGAGTAAAGCAAATTTTTATAGTCAAGTAATATGATATGTAATATATATAGGTATATTATAACCGAATTCTAATTATATATAGAGGTATATTAGGAATATGATATGTAATATAGGTATATTACAATTTAAATTCTAATTATATCAAAAGGAAAAACAAATAATTTTTTTAAAAGATAGATAAAATACCTGTAGTATAATCTTGCAAATCTATTAGATATATAATATCCTAAGATGCTTAGATGATTAAAATGACTATTTAAAACAGATCAGGAGGAAATTTATTTGCAAAAATTATATATCTTGATTATCAGCATAAATATTAAAAATTAAATAGAAAATATTTAATATTTAAAATTTAAAATATTATCATCCACATCTGATAACCAGACTCCCAATAAAATAGATATATATAAAAAATAGCCGGCTAAAAGAATATCAACGGTAATATGTAAATAAAAAAAACAATTAAATAAAAACAAAATAATACATGAATCTTGTAAATCAATAATTGCACTAATTTATATGTTGATTATTAAAAATAAATTAATTTATAATTACCCATCAAATAAAAGACTCAAATTTCCTCTGCCCTCTAGAAATCGACAGAGTTGGAGGAGACCCAATCATTCAATGGCGCCCAATCAAAAGTTGGTTCTATCAAAATGAAGGGTCCAGATTGATTGACGGGAAGGTGGGGCCATGTCCCAGTAGAAGAATTATTAAATCAAATTTAAAACTCACCTCCGATCCCTTCTTCAATGGTGTCAGCAACCACACACCATGAAAGAAAAAAAAAAGAAATTTAATTATTATATTTTTTAAAGAGTAAAAAAAAGATGGAGGAATGATCCACCTGTTTGTCAGTGACGTTGTATATTGGTTCGGGCAATGACCAGCACCCGGGTCCCACCACCTGAGCCAACACCTGGAACTGATAAGGTGTGGGTCCCACCGTCCTATTACCCCCACACCCTCCTCTGAAAATCTTAATCATTGATGCAGTAAACCCTTGAGATTCATGGCAGCAGAGAGAGAGAGAGAGGGAGAGAGAGAGAGAAAAAAATATATAGAATCAGAATGATCAAAAGGCTGTGAAAATGTTAATTCCATCTACTGTTTTATCCCTTTCACCATAACCTAAACCTACCCATTTAGCATTATTCAGTATTCATCAACACAAACTCTGCAGAACAATGGTGCCCAGTAGTTGGTTAGGTAGGAGACTTTCCCTAGCTATCACGCAGATAAAAGGTTATCGAAGATTTTTTCACCAACTTACTGTAGTAATTTTAAAGAGACGATAGTACTCGTTTAGATATTTTTGTGAACATAATAAAAATGGTAGATTATACAAACCAGAGAGAAAGAAGAAGAATTGCTTGCACAAACAATGATGATAGTATAGTACTTCGTGGTAAAAACTCCCAAATGAGGACTATTAATATATAAGAGATATAGAGCAGCCAAAATAACCCATGTTAAAAATAAGTGTCCTTTTTTTTTTTTGCTTCTTCAAACCCTAAAATAACTCTCTCTTCCGGCCATATCATATTAATCACACAAAAAAATGGGGAATAAATAAAAATAAACCTCGAATTTTAAGAGCAATCAATCAAACCTCACGTGTGTTGTTACACAGCAAACTAGTACACATGTGGGAAGAAATGACCTCCTCCACCAACGACGATATAACAACTGACTCACACGGCGGATCATCTCCCTTTACGAGTGGTGGCTCGTACTATCGTGCCGGTCGTCTCCGCCGTGGTGCGAGTGGGACCCACTGGCTTGTTGTGAGTCAGAAACACCCGTATTGGACATGTGCCGGTACGGGTTGAGTCCGGCCAGCATATTTAGTTGGCCGTCGCTCATATTATCACCATCATTGCTGCCACCGCCACCGCCACCCGAGCCGCCCAATTGTTGCTGACTAGGCATTAGGGTTACTGGGGCAGGAAAATTCATAAAATGTAAGCCAGCAGACATGGCCCCTCGATATAACCCACTGTTATTGACCGAAGTTGGGAAAGTCCAAATAGGATCTCCACTCATAACCTGGTTATTAGAATTTGCCAACATCCAAAAATTGGCCGGAATCTGACTATGGTGGCTGGTCGCCGGAACTGCGCCTGTGGGTGATTGCAACATGTATCCTCCTCCTCCTCCCCCACCACCACCACCCATTTGATTATTCAAGTCCTGTTCTGGCGGCCTGCGCTTCCTGCCGCCCATGCTCCCCTCCGCCGACGCCGTCTCCGAGAGATCCAACGACACCGTGTCGCGAAGTTCCTGCTTGGCCTGCAACATGGAGGAATGCATGGTGTTTGTTTGAAAGTTTAAGAGAGTCGATGAGCTGTCGGAAGACGAGAGGCCGATTCCCTGAAACAGACTTCGACGGTTATTCTGTTGGACCGAGAAATTCGGGCTGTAATACGACGATCTTAGCTGCGACGGGACGGACATGCTGGACCCGGAGCTTCGTAGCGAGATGTTGAGCGATGTAAAATTGGCGGGGATTGTGCCGGTCCCCGTGGCGGCAATCACCGCGGGCTCGGCTTGCTGGAGGAGCCACTCGATTGTCTCCCCATCAGACTTATGGCCTAGCTCGCGGGTGAGCTGAAACACTCTGGCGGCACACAAGGCCGGCATTCTAATGCGACGGCCGCGGCCGTCGACTTTTGTATGGCGGTCTTTGGTGGAGGTACGCTTGGGAGGCGGCTTCTTAGAGGGCTCGGCGAGAGCGGTGGTGGTGGAAGCGGAGGCAGTGGTGTTGACGGCAGTGGTGGGGTTGACTGTGGTGATGGCCAGAGAAGGGTAAGGGGAGGTTGAGTTGGAGCAGGAGGCGGCTTCTTGATTATTATCTAACTCTTTCTTTTCGAGCAATTGGAAGGGGAAATTTGGACGGTGGTGATGCTGCTGCTGTTGTTGGTAGTGATGGTGGTGGTGGTGGTGGAGTTGATGATCATCGCCTCCTTCCATGATCGCATGGGAAAGAGAATTATGATCAGTTTGTGAGAAGGGTTTTATGAGGAGAAAAGAGAGAAGGAAATGGAAAGGGTTTTAATTTAGTATAAATTGTGTTGGTGGGACTGTCTGTGAGTGATCAGCTCAGCTCTTCTTCAGTGACTCACTCTCACTCACTCTCTCACAGTAGTGGTACTATATTTACAGGGTCTAGGCTGTCTTTTTTAAGGCTCAATTTGTTGGTGTTGGGCTGGAATTTGGGTATGAGAAATGAAAGAAATTGAGAAATTTTAATTATTTTGGTGTTGTGTTGTTGGATTAATTGGAGTTGTAGAGAGAGAGAGAGGGATAGGGCTATGGAAGGAGAGAGAGAAGATAAGGGAGGGAGGGAGGGAAGGAGGGCTTGAGGAGGCAAGCTTTAAGAAACAAAGATAATGAGTGGGAATTATATGGGTGAGCTTTAAAAAGCAATTTTTTTTAGGAAAAGAAATTGCTTTGTTGTTGTGCTGAGCTTTTTCTAGCTTTCTTTCTTTTATTTTAATTCATTTTTATTATTGAATTCTTTCTTCCTTTCATATATATATATATATATATATGTATATGTCGACTAAAATGGTAAGAGTTATTTGGTAAATATTGTAGAAATCAACTATGATAGGAGTGTTTGGAAGCTCAGTCTATTTGGTGATTAATCAGTCTGCAGGCATGGATGAAAATATCTGTGATATTTCAGTTGATATATCCATATTTTGGGGTCTGAATAAAAAAATAAGGGGGAAGAAATATTCACGATATTTCCGCGAATAGACTCATATTTAAGGGTCTTGGCACAAAAATAGGGGGAAAGAAAAATCATCTCCTCAATTTCCATGATATACGTATTAGTCTTATATAAATATTATTTGGTGCTTAAGTTTTTCCCAAAATTTAATTCACAATTTTCAAGTTTTGGACTAAATTTCCAACATTTTTTTGTTGAGCATGAACGATATCGAAATATCCGTTGATATTTCCATAAATTTAACTATCGATATTTCCGTGAAAAATAATATTTTCATCCTTGCCTGCTGGTTAGTAAAAGTTGTACAAATCAATTATTGAATGAGAGTTTTGGAAACTCGTTTTCTTTGGTAAATATTGTAGTCCAATTATTATTGAACCTAGAAACTATATTTTTGTGTGGCTAACCTTCAGGGACGTAGTGGAGTTGGTTCAAAGGGAGAAATGAGGCATGTAGTTGTAAAATCAAGCATGGTCAACTGTTCCTCGACTGCTTTGCAAGTCCGTGGTTTACTCCCTCTTGCTAGATTGGTGTGTTTTACGTATTTTTTCCTAAATAATAAAAAAAAAGAATTTTTAATAAATTCTTCAAAATTATCTAAAATAGAACTATGATTATTTTCACAGCTATTTTTCTGCATAACAAACTTGAGCACGATTAATTTCTGCCAATTTCTTATTTACCCCAACTCTAACCCTATATAGAATCTTGGGTAGTTTTAAACTGATCTTTATGTTAATACGTACATACATTAGAAATATTTCTGTCAATTTCTTGTTTGCTTTGAATAATTGAATAAATAAGCTCGACAATAATTAAGCTTAAGAAAACACCAAATGAAGTGCTACATCCATTGGTGTCCATCTATTGATGATGTGGAAATTATTTTATTTTTACATATCCATAACATTTTTCATATAAATATCAAATGAGCAAAGATCAAATAATAATATCTGGATTTTAATTTTTTGGGGGAATTAATTATTAATTATTAATTATATTTGGGGAGAGGAGAGGAGAGGAGAGGAGAGGAGAAGAGACGAGAAGAGGAGGGAGAGGAGGGAGGAGGGGGGGTTGGCTTTTGATTGTGGATTGTGGTTGGACAGCCCCTTTGGTTCAGACTCCACGTGAGGTGCTCTTTTTATCATTCAATCCATAAAGACAATGGTGGCCGAGGTGGGTCCCAATCCCAAGTCAAAAAAATTTTAGAGACTTGGAAAAAGGAAATATTATCATTGTGGGTCCCTTCTCATTCAAGTAATCATTTCGTTTTGCCTTTGGCCCTTTCTGCAACCTTTGCCATTTGTTCGTTGCCCCCTACGCACTTTGGGATTCCTCATTCCTCAACTAAACTAAACTAAACTATCTACCTCTACACCTACTAGTAAATTATAATTTTAAACTTGCTTAAAACTTACCCTCCTCCTCCTCCTATTGTTACATTTTGGTTTAGGGTTTCCAATCTTCCAAGATTTAGTAAATCTCATGATTAATTATATTATGATTTTATATTGAGCTTTCAAATAGCGTCTTTCAATAACGATTTGTAAATTCAGTGGCTAATTAATCGCACAGGTAAATTTACAACAACTATTACATCATAAATTATTTTTTATGACATAATTTTAGTGATGTTTCAGGTATAAACTTCATTAATTATATTAACCACGACCCACGTGTGAAATTTGGTGTCATGAAAAGCTAGTATTTGACACATTTACCACCACAATTAATCTGACACGTCACTAAAGTCTTCTTTAACGATGCCCCATTCTAGAATGCACAATTTGGCGCTATTAATCGAATATCATGGAAAAATGTTTCTATTGTACGTACTGAACAATTAGAATTTTAATAGTATCGCGTTTTCAATAACGATTTGTAAATTCAGTGACTAATTAATCGCACACGTAAATTTACAACAACTATTACATCATAAATTATTTTTTATGACATAATTTTAGTGACGTTTCAGGTATAAACTTCATTAATTATATTAACCACGACCCATGTGTGAAATTTGGTGTCATGAAATGCTAGTATTTGACACATTTACCACCACAATTAATCTGACACGTCACTAAAGTCTTCTTTAACGATGCCCCATTCTAGAATGCACAATTTGGCGCTATTAATCGAATATCATGGAAAAATGTTTCTATTG
This sequence comes from Oemleria cerasiformis, assembly GCA_037349345.1. Classification (NCBI taxonomy): domain Eukaryota; kingdom Viridiplantae; phylum Streptophyta; class Magnoliopsida; order Rosales; family Rosaceae; genus Oemleria; species Oemleria cerasiformis. The sequence goes on from JAZGTL010000018.1 coordinate 13,812,008, forward strand.
TACGTACTGAACAATTAGAATTTTAATAGTATCGCGTTTACGACGGAGAGTTTTACTCATGCAATCTTACAATGTGAACTATAATTAAGGACAATATGTAATATTAATATTGCGTTTACAACAAGGGTTTTACTCTCATGGTCTTATAATGTGGACTATATATAAGGACGTACATAATGTAGATGGTGTTGGAAGTCGGGTTTGTGGTGTTCCTTAATAGATGCTAATGTGGGAAACCCTAGGCCCCTTTGGTAGGAGATGGCCCTGGATTTCAGTACACCTTCCAAATTTTTTTAAATATATATAGAATGAATGGTGATCGATCGAATATGCAATGATGGTATATCATACAGAGCTACTGGTTTATATGCAGGCTGCAGCAGGCCCATCTAAAATCAGTTTGGTTTTCTCTAAGGAATCTCTTAATTAAGCTTTGTTTACATCTCTGTTGGTCCATCCATCCACTCATTTCACCAATCTACTAAATTAATTAGATTTAATAATTACATAAAAAAAACAAACCCCATTAGTTTTCTTCAATCGATTTTCTCATTTTCATCATAAAAAATCTAGCTAGGGTTCAATATTTAGACACAACAATTGCAGATATATATATATATATATATATATATTTGATCTGGACTGAGCTCTTTGCAGCTGGGAGAATTGCCTATATATGCATGGTGGAGTACTAATATCTGAATTGAAGTTGAGCCAACTTGAATTTGATTTGGATGCTTTTGTTTTGTTGATGAGTGCCACAGCTAATTTGATCTGCTCCACACAAAAACATTTTGCTCATGTGGCACTGATCTGATGATGTGATGTACTTGCTTACTATTTGGCTGCTTGATGGTAGTTTTGTCCTTTTTCCAATCTCAACTCAACACGCGCCGTAATCTGATTGGTTGGTTCAAATAAATAAAACTAGATTATGAAAGATGTTGATGATCGATCAGTTAACCATTCTAGATAGTTCCCATATTGCCATCAATGAAGCAAGTACTGTTGTTGATCTTTATATGTAGCTGGTCGACCAGGACTTAGGGTTTTTTGTACACTACCAACTAGACAATTGCTTTTCTTTTCGATGAATGACTCGAGAAATTTTTTAGTGTTAACGATTTCTTATGCACAATAGTTAAAATTTGTAGCAATAACGGTAAATTACTAAATTATATACGACTTAACTAGCTATATAGGCAATGTTCGGAAGAATGGTAGGCACTCCTTAGGCGGTGGGTAAGGGGCCATCGTCTAAACGTCTAGACCCCAATTTTACATTTTAATGAAACATAACAAATTAATAATATATTGAATACTACCAAATGATATGGTTTATTTAAGGACAATACTTACATCCCACCATGGTGGTACCTCCTCATACTACCCTTTTTATTTATCGAATTGTCTTCGTACACATATCATAAACGGAACCGTTCATTCTCTAAATCATCATGTCAAGATCACCTCCGTAAAAAATCAAAAAGATTGGTGGTCGTTTAATCATTCATATTTATCAACTGAATGACTAGCCACTTCCAATCTTGTTGATTTTTTACGGAGGTGATCATGACATGATGATTTAGAGAATGAACGGTTTCGATGATGATATATGTACAAAGACAATTCGATAAATCGGAAGGGAGGTACCACTAAGGTGGGATGCATATATTTTCCTCTATTTAATAACCTATAATTCAATGTTTCAAACATAAGATAAAAAACATAATCATGTATCAGCCAATTCATCTCTTAACCAAGCACGCATCACAATAATTTCGATTTTAGCTTTAAATTAGGGATTGGCTTCTCAAACTTAAAAGTTAAAACCATGATTTCTAACAAAAAAAAAATCAAAACTTGCCCACTTCACCTAGAACCGCTTAGGCGGCCGTTTAATCGTCAGCCGATTATCTCTTTCATTTTGGCCTTAATTGGAACGGTATTCGAGCTCCCAGTGCTCAGGCGATTATACCTAGCTAGGGTGTTGTTTGAACATTGGCTATAGGCTATGGCTAGCTATAATATAAAGAGCAAATTACACTTTAGTACCCTCACGTTTACATTAAATTTATGAGTTATACCTAATTTTTTTAAAATTTGCATTTTAGTACCCTTAATTTTTTAAAACGTTTCACCTTTGTCCCAACGACATATTTTTCGGCTGGTTAATGACATGACGGGTGTGGGGGGCCCCACAAAAACAAATTCCACAGTGACTTTGGGCAAAATTACATAATTAGTTATTGGTTATCTCATACCTAACATCTTCCGTCGAAATACTGAGTGAGAGATAACCAAGTGCTAATTAAGTAATTATGCCTACAGTCACCATGTAATTTGTTTTTGTGGAGTCCCCACACGCCTCTCGTCATTAACTAACAGAAATTCAGTCAAAAAATGTGTCGTTGGGACAAAGGTGAAACGTTTTAAAGAGTTCATGGTACAAAAATGTAAATTTTGATAAGTTAGGTATAACTGTGAAATTTAGTGTAAACATGAGGATGTTAAAATGTAATTTGGTCTAATATAAATGATATATCATTTTTATTTTATTTTAATTTTTTTAAATATAGAAAAAGAAAAACTTGGCGGAAATCTAATGGGGGCGCCAGTTGAATAAGTCCACTGTGACTCGTGGCGATGTGTGATTGGGGGTGGCAGGGTTTCTGTGCATGACGGAACTGTGGGGTTACGGTCGAGAAATGAGAATCAGGAATTAGGAAATGCTGCCTTTTTTTGAGACCACATGCCTTGCCACTTATGTTATGCCATTGAACGAGACAGCATACCAGCTACCTCTTCACCTTCATCAACCTGTGCTTGCTTCCTAATCTCTTTCACCAATTAATGTGCAGATAATGTACATGATTAGGGCTAATCAGCGACCGACCAGTGTGTTTTAGCCTCGTGTTTATGTTGTAACCCTAATGGGTGAGTTATGGAGTAATTGGCACGTAATAGTGTGTTGAAATCCACTGAAAGGGATATATAGGATTTGTGCAGGTGTTATATATGTGTCTTGGTTTTATAGGCCTCTGCTAAAACTGAACCCACACAAAACACACAACTTTTTTCCTTCAAATCTTGCTAAGATGGGTTTGATTGGGCTCTTGGTGGGTTTTTCATATCTTTTTCAGGCTCAAATTCAAGGGCTGGGATTTGGTTGGGTCCATAAGATGTCATCATTGATGTTAATCAATCAAAAAATGGTGGGTTTATTACTTTATTGGGGTCATCAGCTTAGCCAAAAGAAGAAGGTTCCACAAACTCCCACTTGGGGCAAATTAAGCTTGTTTTTATTGCTTGACCAAATTAAACCCTAATCTAGAGAATAATCTAAAGATTCTGGTTTGGTGGGCAATGAAAAGAAAACCTAAACACTAGGTGCAATTTGGAGGCATATATATAAAAATATAAAATAGATAGGGATGAAATTAAAAGATGGGTTGGCTTGGTTTCATGGTTTGGTTTGGTTTGGGTTGGGTTGAGTTGGGTTTGGTTTAGATTTGAGATGAGTCGACAGTTGGAATCTTTGCCTTCATGTAGGGCTGGAAGTTGCACTGGAATATTTTGAAAACAGAGGGAGTTGAGTCACATCACTTTCTCGACTTTTTGTCTGCCTCAATTCCAGGCTCAATGACTTCATCATCTTCTCTGTATATGAAAAAAGAAAGTGAAGAAATTAAGAAAATAAAAAAATAAAATCCCTTTGGGATCCCTTCTGTGATCCACACCTACATTTCCCTTTTCTTCATCTACACTGCAATTCCATGCACCACCCACTATACCGTTGTTTTCCATTTTGCTTAGCTTGCTACCTATACACACTACTCTACTCATCATCACTGTTCACTTATTCCCTTTGAGCAATGTGAATCATGATGAGTATATATCCTTTATGAATTATTCACAGAGAATGAACCAACGACATGTTCGACTTTGACATGTGTGTTTATCGAACGTTTTAAAATTAATTGATCACATAAAATGAAGATTCACGTTAAAAAAATAACTGTTCGATCTATGCATAATTTATGTGAATTCACATCTCAATGCGAATACAATTCAATGACTCGATATATATTAATTGATGTAGTACCTTAATTAGTACCAGGGAAAATGAACATGCATATTCATCTAACGGCTCTAAATACGTTTAGATTCGATGCAAATTCGCATTAGAGAAATTAAGAAACATTCCATCGAAGATTCTACATTATGAATTTAGCCAAAAAAACAAAGAGTCAATTTGCTTGTGTAATAACTACAAATGTGTTTGCATGCAATACGAATTTACGTTAAAGTAGAATAACAATTAGGGAAAATTGGAGCAATAATCTATGAATTTTACCATAATTTTAGAAATCGTCCATAAACTTCAATATTAGTTTTTCCCGTCCTTATACTTTACCATAATAGTTGATTTAGTCCCTCTGTTAAAAATTCGAACGGAATCCGTTAAAATTAAGGGCAAACCCGTCATTTCAAGTGAGATTTTTCTCACGAATTCAGTTCAAAATTTTTACCGATGGACTAAATCAACTATTATGATAAAATTCAGGAACGGGAAAAATAAATAATGAAATTTCGGGACGATTTATAAAATTATGATAAAATTAAGAAATTATTGTTCCTATTTAGCCATAACAAATAATTATATGCATGCTAATTGATATAGGTTTTGATGTGGCACATATAAATATGTTTGAAATTAAGAGAATTATGAAATAAAGAAGATTTGAAAGAGAAGTAGTGCACTAAAAGATGCATCACTTTTCTAAACTAGAGAATAAACTTTTGTAAACATAATTAGGTGCACATTATATAATAAGCAAGGATAAGATTATTTCTAATTTGTAAGAAAAATTGTATCTAAAACACATCCGAATATGTGAATATTGTGTCGATATATTGGTTGCCTCACCATGACTGCTAATTTTAAGATGGATGCTACTTTTGCTGCACCAATGAAAAAAGTCAGTTCTGATGACTTTAATTTTGATGTCCTCCCAAGTTGCTAAAATCCACGACTACACTACTCAAAATCTTATCCCAATAAACTTAGGGATCTCCAATCAGAACGCACCACCTAAGCACGAAAGGACAATGAACCAATCACACCATGTAATCTGTCTTGGACTAATGTAAGCGGAAGATTATGCGAGAATGTTTAATAATCGGCGTGTTCTAATATAAATAAATAACATGATTCATATAAATAGTTAAAATTTATACTTTTGAAATTTGAAAAACTTAATTTCGTTTAAATAAGCTGTCAAATTGATACTTCACAACAAACAAACAAAATACAATAAACGGATTATAAACCAACTTAAGGTCATCATCATGAGTTTGACGGGGAGCACTGACAAGACTTCTTGGCAAACTCACGATGCAACATCATGAGTTTGACGGAGGATGTTGGCAAATATTGTTTGAATTAAGAATTAGTTTTTTTTTAGAATAAAGAATGATTCTCGATCTTTTAGGTTTGGTTTACATGTTTAAGTTGGTCCTTGAAGATCATCATCTAAAGAATACATGCTTATACTTATTATAATACGGATGTAATATACCTTAGATAATGTATATGAGATATCATGCACGGATGCTCTTTCGTATGTTAATTATTCATGAATGTGTTACAATATAAATAAACGATATTTATGATATATAATTAGTTAATATTTTCCACTTTTAAAATTTAAAAAATTAATTGAAGAAAATTTCTATTATTATAAAGCCAAGAAAATCAAAAGGCTTCACTAAAAATTTATGACGAAAATACCCTTTAAATTATTTAATAGTTAATAGTAAAATAAAATATTAATTTATAAATTTAAAAAAATGATAATGGTTCATGGTAAAAAAAAAAGAGGTAGTGGGCTCCAGTACTACTCCTCTTATTTTTTTAAACACACGCGTTAGCAGGTGTCAAAAGTCTAATTTTTTATAAAGTCGAGAATTATTGTTTAATATATATATATATACACACACTTAATATAAGAATGTAATGACTACAAATAATAGAGGGAAAAATTAGCACCACCCATGACCGATTCACAGGTTGGCTGAGCTGTAGATAGTGACTGTGGCTGAGTGCTTTCTTTTCCAAATTTATATTTGTTCGCAGGTTGAATTAATTAAATAGAAATATTTATTTATGTATTAGGTTACAGATGATTGGAGTATGAGGTCCACACATGCATATGCATGCACTGGGTTAGATAAGCTTAAAAAGAAGCTTCCATTTTTCATAATATTATTTTTCACACGTATTAGAAAAGGAATAAAAAGAGGGAAAAAGTATTTGACTTAAAAGAATAACAAAATCTCTTATCCTTTTTTACATTTTACTTTTCTTTTTTATAGTGCTTGCCCTAAGATTTGATTTGAAAACAATCTTACTTTTACACCTCGCCATATCTTTGTTCTTTTTCAGTATAAAATAAAAAGAACCCATTGAAACTTTTTACCTCTTTATTCCAAATCTCCTTTTTTAAGATGGAGACTAGATGGAGTAGTATCATCACTTACTAGAATCATACAGACCTTCCAAGAAATTAATGATATCCATTTCCAGCCTAACAAGACACAATTGACTGCCATAGGCATAGGCATTGGATCCGGTATGCTCTATATTGGCAATGTTGCAATGTTATTAACCACACAAAAAAACAAGAGGTTGACTCGGATAGCTATAAATACTTTATTCATGTTCATCGCCATATTTGTAAAATTGCTTATCGTTGTACAAAATGAAAGCAACTCAACTTAATTAAGTTTATTTTCAAATTGATGGGTCGTTCATCTTCTTTTGACATTGGAGAAAGATGAAGGTGTTCACTAGACTAGGAGGGTTGGCAAGTTCACTCGACCCTAATTCAATCGGCCTTCACAACTCAGGTTTGAGTTAATTCGGATTTGTGTGGGTTCAGATTAATCGGCAGTTCTATGGGTTTTATGATGGGTTCAGATTGACTTGAGTTCAACTCATAATCTTGAGCTCACCGGTTCATCTTGAAAAGTTCAAAATATATAATTCAATTGAGAAAACAATCTCAACATTCTTTATGATAGCCTCTCAAATATTACATATTTATAATTTTTTCATAATTATTAGTAGGCAAAAAAAAAAGAAAATTAGAAATGAGCTAGAACCAGCGGACATAGGTTTAATGAGTCTTAACTCACATATGTTGTTAGTGAATATATACAGATGCAAAGTTCAATAACATTAGAATTACAAGTGTGTTTAAAAGTTGAAAAGAATTCAGATTATATTGGGTTGAGTTTGGGCTGGTTAGAACTTCAAGTCTTCAACCCAACCAAAAATAAAATACATACTCAGGTTGAAGTTGGATTAAATTCAGCCGGGTTATTCTTAATTAAAACTAACCCGATCAAATTAATAGTGGGATTAAATATGGACGGGTTCAGATTGGCCCAACCCAAAGTATACCCCTAGTACCCACGTACTCACTACTCACCACTCGGTGGTAATTAATCACTCAAATATCACTCTTTAGCTTAAAGAAATAAAAAAAAAAAAAGGAGTAAAAAAATTAAGGGTTTCAAATGTCCACGATATCGAGACAAGTAGTGACTGCAAATTTTATTTTCAATTTTTGTGAAAACAGATGCACGTGCTTGTTTAAAGGCATTTACCAACTTTGTTGGCTATGACGCGAACCCACGTGCATGCTCCAGTATTTCTTTAATAATGATGTAATGTGGATATAAATCGATAAAAAAAAAAAAGATATTGAAATGCAAATGATGATCACATAGAGAAAATAATAGTGAATAACTCCATCTTTTAGTGATGTATATGTTCACTTGTAAATCAGTTTTCTTGAGTTCATTTATCATAAATTGTGAGAATATAGCGGTGAAGTCAGGATTGTCTCCCATGACTTTGGTTTAAGATTTTACTACCCGTAACTTTTTTTTTACCTGTGTCTCTATTTCTATCCCATGACTTTGGTTTAAAACGAAGAGGTGGTACGGTAAAATTTTGGGACAAAGAATACATTGGCATACTAATCACTGTCGTGACATAGTCATTCGTGAAAGATAGAGTGAAGATACTGTTTTTACCACCAAAAAATTAATCATTTGATTAAGTTTTGAGTGCTTAAAGGGGTAGACTCATGAAAAATGTGAAAGATGAGAGTAGCGTACCAATAAAATAGGATTTTTCAATTTTAATATTTGAGTATGCGTTTGATAGTTTATTTCACAAATGATTTTGGGAGAATTTTTTTGATACAAATATATAAAATTTTAAAAAGAGTAAGAAATAAAAAGGTAAAACTTATTTGGTACAAATATATAAAATTTTAAAAAAAGAATACACCATTAATTTGACAATAATTTCCAATCATAAATTTTGAGACGATCGATGGCGGAGGGGATGGTAGTATTAGAGATAATGGTGTTAGCGCGATAATATGGTTGAGGTTGTTGTTGAGGTGCATGTGGGTGTGGGGTGGTGGTTGTGGAGGTGGATATAGTGGTGGTGGTGATGGTCTTGGACGTGGATGTAGTGGTGGTAGTTATATAGGGTGGAGGTGACCATAGGGGGGATGTTGGTGGTTGGTAGTGGTCGTGGGGTGGTGGTGTTGATAGGGTGGAGGTGGTCATGGGGTGATGTTGGTGGTTGGTAGTGGTGGTGGTGATGGAGATGGAGGCAGTGATGGTTGGAGGTGGAGGTGAATGTGGTGGTGGTGGTGCTAGAAGTGGAGGTGGAAGTGGGTGTGGAGTGGTGGGTGGTGGGGGTGATTACTATGGTAATATTGTGGTGGTTTAATTTTTATTTATTTTTTGTTTTTTATATCTATTACTTAGTTTTATATATATTTTGTTTCTTTATTTTCTTTAGACTGTATTCTTAAAAATTCAGAAAATATCAATTTGGTGTTTTATAGAGTCTGAACAATTATTGTATCTCGTGTTTTCATATATTAAATTCATTCTTCAAACATAAATTACAAAATGGTTTGGTACTTGTTTTTGTTTTCATGTAATCCTCGTTTCAAACTTAGAATTTTGTTTCAAATTGATTAAGTAGTTCAATTTTCGGCCCAAGAATAGCATATTTTACTGTAACCACTAAACACTAAACAGTACAATAAGCATTCACCCGGATTAAAAGCCAGATGATGATCACAACACATATATATTAGGCGATGATGGTCACAAAAAGAATGCTTAATATAATTAATCATTGACACGTGTCATTCAATAGTCTTATATTGCAAAACCTATATAATGCTGCAATAACCTCGACTCGATCAAACCCATTTCTCCTCCAGTCAAAAACAAACCCATTTCTCCAATGGACCTAATATTGGCCATCTCAATCCTTTTCATCTTCGTCCTTGCTTACACCCTCTACAACAAGCTAAGATTTAAGCTTCCTCCAGGACAATTTCCATGGCCTTTCATTGGAAACCTCAACGAAATCGGAGTTGTTAGGTCACAGTGTTTTTATGAGTTGTCACAAGTTTATGGCCCAATTTTTTCAGTGTGGCTTGGTTCAAAGTTGAACGTTGTAGTGTCAAACCCTGAAATGGCAATGCAAGTGCTCAAAGACCATGATGAGCAATTAGCCCACAGGCATAGAGGTTGGTTCGTTGATAAGATCACCAAAAATGGCAAGGACCTTGTATGGGCAGATTATGGTTCTCACTACATCAAGCTTAGAAAAATCTCAATCTTTGAGCTTTTATCTCCCAAGAGCCTTGAGATTTTTCGACACGTTAGGGAAGACGAAGTTCGAATCATGCTGGAGTCCGTGTTCAAAGATTGTAGCAATTCTCATGGGGAATGCTTGGTGGTGAGGAAATACTTGAGCTCACTGGCATTCAACCACATTACAAGGCTGGTGTTCGGGAAGCGGTTCGAAAACAAAGAGGGTTTGCTTGACCAGCAAGGAATGGAGATTGTGGCAATTCTGGCTAAGGAAAGAGAGCTTGGTGCTGGTCTGTATTTACCCGTTGTTCAATACATTTGGTGGCTCAAGTGGGTTTTGTCGTTTCGAAGTCTAGAAGTTTCTAGACATTTGGCAACCAAGCACAAATTCACTCAAGCAATCAAAATGGAGCAAGTGCTTAATGTTGATGCTGGTGCCAAGCCACATTTTCTTGGTGCATTGATTAGGGTTCAAGAAAAACGTGAACTCACAGAGGATAACGTTGTTGGGTTGCTCTGGGATATGGTGACTGCAGGCACGGACACAATTGCGGTTTGTGTCGAATGGGCCATGGCCCAATTGATCCGGAACCCGAGGGTGTATGGGAAGGCCCAAGAGGAGCTGGACCAGGTCATCGGGCTGAATCGGACGATGACCGAATCGGACATTTCAAGCCTTCCTTACCTAAAATGTGTAGTCAAGGAGGCACTGAGGCTGCATCCTCCAACCCCACTGATGATACCTCACAGGGCAGATGCCAATGTCAAAATCGGTGGGTATGATATTCCAAAGGGGACTATTGTTCATGTAAATGTTTGGGCCATAGGACGTGACCCGAAAGCGTGGCCCAACCCGTCTGATTTCAGGCCGGAAAGGTTTCAAGAAGAGGACGTTGAGGGAAAGGGTCATGAGTTTCGGTTTCTTCCATTTGGTGCAGGGAAGCGGATGTGTCCAGCAACACAGCTAGGCACCAACTTGGTCATGTACATGCTGGGTCAGCTTTTGCATAGCTTTAGCTGGACCTTGCCGGACGGGGTCCAGCCAACGGAGATCAACATGTCGGAGGGTCCAGGATTGGTGAGCTATATGCAGACCCCTTTGCAAGCAGTCCCAAAACTGAGATTGCCTCCACACTTGTACATGAATAATGGTAGTAGAAATTAGTAGCAATAAAATGATGGGAAAGAACTTGCAACTCCATAATATAAGCAAAATATATCCTCAACGAAAACAAAGACCATTGTAATATCGTCACTAGAGAACTGCATTTCAGGGAGAAACCATAAAAATAACCCCAATGTAACAGAGAAATGCCACGAAAATAGTAACGGACGAGTTGGAAAACCAGACCGGGCTTATGAGAGAGCGCCGCAGAGAGGGGCCTTACATGATAGCAACGTTGTCAAGAAAGAGTTATGATGGTCATCCCCCGTCATCTTAAGACTTAACTTATCGACTACTGTAGAACACTTTACACAAGCTGTTGACAAAGCAGGAAAATGCTAAATGGTTTGAGGACCCAAGTGAATGTTCACTTTCCATCATCCTCATCGCCTTCTTCATCATCACCTTCTTCGTCATCGTCATCCTCGTCAGAGGAGTCCTCTTCATTCTCATTCTTTACCTGCCAACACATAAACTCAAGCATTTAGATTCTCCAGCTATAATTTCCGTTTGTCTTGTTATAACAGATAATCAAGGGGGAACATATGAGAGACGGTTCCAATGAAAGCAAATTAAACCACCACATATTATAGCAATAACATACTTTGGTTCTGGATAGATATTGGTTGTGTTTGAAAGGTTATAAATCGTTTATCTACTACTAAAATGATTTGCTAGGCGACGAAGGAGCTTCTTGTTACATATAACATATAAGTTCATCTGATCTTAACCACAAGAACTGCACAAATACCCGCCAACTGAAGTATTCCTCCCAGTAATACTACATATATGAACTAGGACTAGACACACATGAATATAGCAATGCACTGAAATTATGCAGTTTATTAAAGTACTTAATATCCTAGAGGACCTAATGAAGTAAAAGGCTGCTGAATTTCTGTATGTAAGGTTTAATTTATCAAAGTATATATGTTAAAAGTATTTAATGGCAAGAGAGATAAAAAATTAATCTGGAATTTTACTTTTATTTTTAAACACATAACAATACGTAATACCTAGGATTTAGAAAGAAGAAAAATCGTGGTGTTCACCTTCTTGTATACCACAAATATTTGGGACTTAGAAAATACAGGTTTCATTAGGGGTAAAACAAAAAACAAAAAATAAAAAGGATAAACCAAAGGGATGTGCATTTACCTCGTCATCAGCTTCCTCATCTTCAAACTCCTCATCATCAGCCTCCTACGTCAAAGAGGTCATGAACAACCATTAGAAAATTGGGAAACCAGTAAAAGCATCTGACAATAATTAAATTATGTATGTTAAAGTGATAGTGTAATAAGGAAATCAGAAGTTACATGGTGGAAATAAGTAAGAGGATTGGGCCACAAATCCTCCTTAATAACCTCCGCGATCTGCAGTATGAAGTGAAGTTCAGTAAGGGTCCATAAAAGAGTAAGAAAAGACTGACTGGGTCAATAGTGAGATTGATACATAGCTCTTGATCCATATTCAAATACAAATAGAACCAACCTCATCATGAATCTCATCATCCAAAATATCCTCCTGCGGAGTATCACTAAACCAGCTAAAGAAGCTACAATGAAAACTTTAAATAGAGTGAGGAAGGGCATTTCAGTCAATATGAAATAATACAAAAGACCAAATATTTTCATGAGGTCCATCCTAACAGTTTCAGATAACCAACCTTTCCTCAACCTGAGGCCGCTTGTTCCCTTTCTTCTCCTCATGATTAACCCCATTAGGTATGCCCTTCACATATTACGTATGCAATAAGTTGTAATACCGTAAATAGTTGACAGGCAGATGTAGATTGACAGTAAGACAAAAATTCATACCATTCCCTCTTTCCATTTTATCGATGTAGCACTAACTTTTGTTACATCATCAAGGAAAGTAAAGGACTTCATAAGCTTTTTATCTTCAAAATAAGGATTGGGGCTGAAGAACTGTACGATCAAATAGAAAAATATTAGTTACAATTTCAGTACATTCATTAGCTGAAACAAAGAATAGCCTTAATACGACTCGGATAAAAAATTTAAAGTAAATGAGAAAACTTACAAATGTAATGGAGTAACCAGACTTCACATCCTTGAAGTCCTCAACTTCCAAAGAAGTTAGATGCTTGAAGATCTATGAAAGGAAAAGGAAAAATGAGACTAACTAGAAAAGACTGAGAAAACCGAATCAAATCTGAAAGGTTACATAGAAAGAATCTCTATGATTTCATTGGTTATGGAAGAGCAGGAATGGGCTGCAACTAATTGAATTTATGCGTCATATGGGAAGGAGTGCAAAACCTTTTGATCCTCTTCGGTCAAAAGTTCACCAAGTGCAGGATGACTTAAGAACTGCAGAGTAGGAAGAAGTTCATTATCTAAACCAAGCTTAACATTCATAAATTCTTCCTGTATGAATATAAATAAGAACAGATAACTTACAGCAGTTAACCAAAAGTCAGGAATGGCCTTGATGATATCATTTCGCTTATCATAGACTGGCTTGCGTACTTCATTATACTTCTGCTCCACTTCCAGGACTTTATCACTGGCTTCCTCATTGATCTATAAAGAACTCAAACGAAAATAGAAATATCAAATGAACAAGGTGTTTCCACTGCAATAATACATAAGTTGAATATTAATACAGGTTCGTGAAAAACATATATTAATTCAAGTGAACTTTAGAAGCTTATAAAAGGCTTTCATATGACCGATTTGATTATAATCGGTAGTTAGGTAATGCCCCCGCCTTACAAACAAGCTACAAAGTGAAAATCTAGCATTGGTTGACATACTATGACTTTCTCTTTAGTTTACCAATCAAGAAAGTAAAAGGAAAAGGAACAGACAAAGAAACATAACTCTATATTTTCCTTAATCGAGCTGACAGCTTGTAGTGTAGGCATACGTCACTCACCACGTGCGCAAACCCAGCCCATTATGTAACGGGCTAATTGAGCTTATGTTCGGGCTACTTACTCTTGGCTGCCAGATTTCATCTCACAACTAAAAGAAGATCTCTTAGACCCGCAGATCTTCAGCGCGAAATATTTTGATCAGTGAACTATTATGGACTCTTTCAACAAGATCAATTTTTCGTTTGTGTTCAAGACAAACGGGAGGAAACACCATCTAATGGTGCGTTTACCGCTCAAACTTTCATTTAATAGGCAAGATTTCAAGTGGGCCTGTCAAAACACAAGCTATCAACATTGTATATTCCTCCCTTTGTTTTCCCATTTGTATTTCATGCAATCATGCACACATTTTTAACTATTAACTTCTTTTCCTTTCTCTTATTATTTCCCCATGGTAAGGATAGAGAGAAGGGAAAATCTACGAACCCAAAGAAGCAATTCAAACTTCACAAACAAAACGTAACATAGTTGACAGTTAGAACAATTATTATGAGCATCCAGTATCTTACAACATAAACAACATATGAAGCAGAGAGCTTCTGATTATGGCTTCCTATATAATGGAGTGGCTAATCCCTTAAAAAAACAAATAAATTGTGGCCAATGATGCTGCTATAATAAACTACCCACCAATTTTCTATCAAAACCAATCACATCCTTAGATCCTCTTATGGGTTAGGCTCTCATCAAAAGTCATAAATCATTTACTACTATGGGTTAATTTCCTATTCCCAGAAAGAAAAAAACCCAAAAAGTTAAATTACTCTGTAACTCATGCAAGGACTGTAAGCAATCGAATTCAAAACGCATATCATAACTCTAGAACGATAAGAACACGAAAAGCCTCAGAATTGGCAGCTATTCCCAAGGAAAACTTGGAAAGACAAAAAAAAAAGCAATTTTTGTGGCTCAATTATACAGGTACAGTAAGAAAATGAACAGATAGGTATTAAGGTACGACCTTTTCGAGCTCGTCTTGAACCTCCTGCAACTTCTCAATTGAAAGGACGAGCTTTTCGTCGATGTGGTCAGAGTTTTCATCTTCGGGTTTCTCAGAAAGCTTCTGCTTCTTGCCCTTGTCGGCCACCATCTTCAGCTTCGCTTCTGATGCTCTTCTAAAACCCTACCGCTCTCTCTGTATCGCTCTTATTATGCTTTCCTCAAGTGAAATTCGAGCGTGTGTGAGAGAGTACAAAAGGGGTAGGGTTTTGGGGGTTTATAATCTCCTACGGGAACCGAAGGAACAGGTCGAACAGGTGGACCATCCAGCTCTTGACAGGTAATATAAAAAAGGGTGGAACCCGGTTGCCGGCCCGTAAAAGCTTATTGGGCAAAACTGTACTAGGCCCACTTTATGTTTGTTATCAAATAATATCTTGGTTAGATATGTGTTACACAGAGAGATTTTGTAGTTAATATTAGGATTAATTCACGTATTATAATAATATTTAATGTCATTACTTAAAATATTTTCCTTCAACATTATATGAAATTTAACAATATTAATTCAAGTTGTATTTCAATCCTTCCCATTGATTATATATTCTTAATTATACGTTTCAATTAATTGAAAAATTTGCAATCCAATAGATCATATCTAAACTATATATATTGGATATCGTTGACTTTATTTTTTTATAAGAGATAAGAATAAATATAACTCTATAATACTAGTGACGTAAATTATATCAATTTAGGAAAATTTATTTGAAAAACTGAAAACCCAATTTATTGTACATATGTGATGTTTAACCACGGAGAACTTTTTATATGTTACTTATACCACACGTACTAATCATATGAAAATAGAAATCACTTGCATAAAGTGAATATCACCTCTACAAGTTCTTTCATTATTACAAAACATTGGCCAGCAAAAAGGCAACTCAAGAATCAAGCAAAAACAGTGAAACACACATGCTAGTACTACTATATGATCAAGCAGCTGTTTTAAGGGCATTCGCTCTAACAAACTTGAGAAAAGCCACCACCTTTTCATGAGGATTGGCTGCCGCTTTCACCTCAGGCAGCTCGATCAGGGCGGTTATGCACGAAAATAGCACCGGGGTCTTCTCAGGGTCTATGAACTTCAGTCCAAGGGCCTCTTCCTGAGCCTCATATGAACCAAAATGTGAAAAAATGAGCACTTCTAGCAGCCCCACATTTTCTTTCCTAAATGAGTTAGGAAAGCCATCTGGGAAGAAACCCTTCAACCCCCCTTCAAGTAACTTCAGTTTCTCTCTCACTTCTTTGATGCCTTTCTCTTGTGCTTCTCCACTTGTTTTCACCACTGACACCATGCTGTCAAAAACCTGCACCGGAAACCAAATGATTATTAGACAGACATGTAAAACTTTTAAATTTTAATTAGTATTGACAATATTTAATTTGTTATAAAGTCTCACCTGTTGCATAAAACCGGCCCAGAAGCGGACTTGGGATTTTTTGTAGGGATCTTCCGGTACAAGTTGAGGGCAAGTTTTCCAGGTTTCATCAATGTATTCAAGGATGACAAGAGACTCGGCGATCGGCTTTCCATTGTGAACAAGCACTGGAACTTTTTTATGAACAGGATTCAATTTGAGAAGCAATGAGCTTTTGTTCCTCAAATCTTCTTCCACATATTCATAGGGTATGCCCTTGAGTTTAAGGGCCAATTCCACCCTCTTAACATAAGGACTAACGCACATTCCATATAGAGTCACTCTATTTTCCTCAGCCATTTCTCTCTCTCTCTCTCTATATATATCTTTTCTAGTTTTTGATCTGATATTGTTGAGTTCATTGATGCAATTGGCAGAGCTTTATATATTGTTAAACTTGCCCAGCAAGCCTTTCAAAAAACGTGCTCTGAACCTGTCAACCAAGATAGCTAGTCAATAGTATTGTAATCTAGAGACACTAATTTCTTTGTCCTACAAATATCATAATTGATTCATATTATAATAGAATTGTCTAATCTTCCTATTATCAACTAACTGGGGTTTTGTAAAGTAATGATAAATTATCTAGAGAATCAACTCAAATTTGCTTTGAACTTGGCAGGTCCCACTATCCATATTGTCATTGCTTGCATCACTTAACTTACTTTCCACTAAATTACTTTCCACTAGGTTTAGAGAAATTTTATTAAACTGAATCATTTTACATTATTGTAGACGAATTCATAATCCAATTTTATGAGTAATTGCATTGAGGCGGTAACTTTATTGTGAGTCATGGGAGCGAAAAATCACTGGGTAGAGGAAAATGATGGTATCTAGCTATTCTGTAAATATCGACAGAAATGAAATATTTATAATGCAGAAAATGTGATTGCAGTACTTTTTTTATCAGTAATGTTACATGTTACATGTACCAGATTTATTCATCGTTACAAAACATGTGATTGCAGTACTTTTTTATCAGTAATGTTACATGTTACATGTACCAGATTTATTCATCGTTACAAAACATGGGTCATCAAAAGGGCCACAGACACAAAACCAAGTTAACAACAAGAAGCAAATACACTTCACATTTCGCAATGGTATGTACATGATCATTCATTCATTCAGCAGAAGATTGAAGGGCATCTTCTCTAACAAACTTGAGGAAAGCCACGACCTTTTCGTGGGGATTCCGGGCCTCTTTCACCACCGGTATCTCAGCCATGGCCGTTATGCAGGAAAATACCAGTGGAAACTTCTCAGTGTCTATCACTTGTACTCCGAGGACTTGTTCATGAGCCTCATATGCCCCAAAGATTGAAAAAATGACCACTTCTAGTAGTCCCACATTACTTTTCCCACCTGAACTAGGAATGCCATCTGGGAACAAATCCTCCAATCCCTCTTCAAGTAATTTCACTTTCTCACTCACTTCTTTGATGGCTTTCTCTTGTTCTTCTCCACAGGTTGCAACCACCGGGACCATGCTCTCAAAAACCTGCACCAAATTCATTACTCATTGTTATAGAAATCACTAAAAGCCTGCATTTTTTTTTGCTCTCAAGTCTAACCTCTTGCAGAAAGCTAGCCCAAAAGCGAACTTGGGATCTTTTATAGGGATCTTCCGGAAGAAGTTGAGGGCCGGTTTTCCATGTTTCATCTATGTATTCAAGGATGATAAGAGACTCAGCAATCGGATTTCCACCATGGACAAGTACTGGAACTTTCTGATGAACAGGATTCAATTTCAGAAGCAATTGGCTTTTGTTGCTCAAATCTTCTTCCACATAGTCATAGGCTATGCCCTTGAGTTTAAGGGCATACTCCACACTCTTCACATAAGGGCTAGCCCACATTCCATATAGGGTCACTCTGTCTTCCTCGGCCAAAACCATCTCTCTCTTGGTTTTAAGCGTTGATTTAGTGTTGAGTTCATGCTATTTAGAGCATCTTCTTTTCTTATAAGAGTTCAAACCATTAAACATTTCCTCAGCTTCCTTGAGAAGTTGGTAGCAGAAAACTTTCCTGACAAGCCTAAAATAAAAAAATGTGTGGACGCTTCAGCCAATGGCATTGTAACTTGAAAACACATGATGGGCACACAATTTTCTCCAAATCAAGAATTAAAATATCATAATCATCGTATTATAATGGAATTATGTTTCCAATTACAAGATAATACAAGTAATGATATATTGTCTGAGAGCAGTCAAATCATCATATATTTTCTGGAATTATGGGCCTTTCATTACAACAAATTGACTAGCTGCAAAGCAATGTTACAATGCTACATGGTCAAGCTGGAGAAGATTTAAGGCCAATCTCGCGAAATTTTTTTATCAAAGACACCATGTTTTCACGAGGAACATGCATCTCTTTCGCGACGGGGAGTTAAATCAGAGCTGTGATCCAGGAAAATAGCAGTGGAGTTTTCTCAGGGTCCATAAGTTTTATGCCAAGGGCTTCCTCCTGAGCTACATATTCACCGAAGACAGAGAAAAGGACGATGTCGAGTAGTCCGACATTATTCATGTTGTCAACTGATGAAGGAGTGCCATCTGGGAACAAATCCTTCATCCCCTCTTCGAGTAATTTTAAATTTTCGCACACTTGTTTGGCGCCTTTCTGTTGTTCTTCCCCACAGGTTATGATCACCGAGGTCAAGATCTCAAACAACTACACATTTAACAAGGAAAATGCAATGGATATCACATTTGTGGACCACAGTTGTAAATCACATACTAATATAGGCAGAACCTACTTGATTGGTTGATTCTATTTGTATTAGTATGTGGTTTACAAATGTGGCATCCTTAACATTGATTAACAAACATAATCTCGATAGTTAGTTTGGCGGTGGACTAGATAGGTTTGGCGGTGAACTAAAAAGTAAAAACCAATGGTTAAAAGTTGAGCAACGAATAAACAATCTTTCGGCTAAAAATTTGTACCTGTTGGATAAACCTGGTCCAAAAGCGAACTTGGGATCTTTCGTAGGGATCGTGTGGAAGAAGTTGAGGGAAAGTTTTCCAGGTTTCGTCAAAGTATTCAAGGATGATAAGAGACTCAGAAATCGGGTTTCCGTTGTGGACAAGTACTGGAACCTTCTTATGGACAGGATTGAACTTAAGGAGCAACTGGCTTTTGTTCTTCAAATCTTCTTGCACAAATTCATAGGGTATGCCTTTGAGTTTGAGTGCCATTTCCACCCTCTTGACATATGGACTAGGCCTCCTTCCATGGAGGATCACTCTGTTTCTCTCTCTCTCTATTGGGAAGACTTCATGAAAAATTGTCTGAATCCTTTGATTTGAGGTAGCTTAGTCAATATTGTTGTAATTTAAAAAAGCAGATGGTTAAGCAATTTTCATGGTCCTTAGCATTAAAATATCATATTAATAATTTCACATCCCATCAAGTATCCATTTTCAACAGTGTTATTTTATCTATTGAGAATAAGCTAGGAAATTGCAAGCAGGAACTAGTCTTCCTAATATATAATGCAAAAATTAAACCCTACATGGTAAAGAACCGAATCTTATAAAGGAGATATCCGAACCTACAAAAACTAGACGTGAAGCAAAAACCCGAACCTTAAGAGAGTAAATATCTGAACATACTAAAAACCGAACCCTAAGAAGCAAAAATCAAACCTTATGAAACGAAAACGACACTTATGAAGGAGTTATCCGGAATTACAAAAATTGAACCCTATGAGACAAAAATCAAACCTTATGTACGAAAACACACCTTTTGAAGGAGTTATCCAAACCTACAAAAAAAAAAATTGATCCCTATGAAGCAATTATCCGAACTTACAAAAATTGAACCCTGTGGAGTCAAAATACGAACCTTAAGAAGGAAATATCTGAACCTAATAAAAACCAAACCCTAGGAAGCAAAAATCAAACATTTTGTAATGAACCTTATGAAGGAATTATCCGAACTTATAAAAACCTAACCCTATGAAGCAATTATCTCAACTTACAAAAATCGAATCCTTTGAAGTAGAAAATCGAACCTTATGAAGGAGATATCCGAACCTAAAAAAAACCAAGCCCACTAAATCCTATTAACATCCTCAATCTCTCAAAACTGAGTGCGATATCAAATCCTCTCTCTCTAATATCGTTGTTGATGATCTCGATATGCTATTAATCAAAACTTCCATTATCCAACTGTACATAATATTGGTCCCTTCACAACATTACATTCTTTGACTGGTGTGGCTTGGCTTGTTTAGGCCACATGCATCTCCATAGAATTTCTTCTTCATGAGCTCCATCTTTTTAAGGCTTATCTGCTTTCCTTTCTCTCATTTTCTCTTCATCCAATGTCAAAATTATTAACTTTCATTAAAGATTATTTTTTGTTTTCATTAATTTAGTGACATAATATATTGCATGAACCTCCAGGTCAAGCAGATTGCTTAAACTACCAGAAACAGCAGTTTTCGGCATTGAATTTAATTCCTTCCACTAACATTTTTTAAAGGGTAAATTATTATTCGTTAAAATGATACTGTACAAGAGGATAGGGTGCACTTGTTTGTATATATGAAATGGAGAGAAGAGGGCATGGGATCCACCTTTGGTTGTAAGATGGTTACAGAATTGAATGTGGCCACCCAACTTGCTCATATATCATATCATGTGTTGGACGGGTCATTATGATCACATTCCTTAACGGTCCAACATTTTAATTAATTATATCTTCATTGAGATCTCTCCTTCCTCTATCCCAAAGAAAAATAAATTCTTCTGTCTCACCATCACACCGCTAGATGACACTACTAATTCAGAGCGTCGACTGTACTATGATGATCATATAGAGGGATGATAGGGTTAAACGAAGTTACTAATCCGAAGGTATATCAGTGATGATCAGGGTTGATATGTGGTTACTAATTCGAGTGTTATGATATAGGCGGATGACCAAGGTTGACATGTGGTTACTAATTCGGATGTTATTATATGGGCGAATAACTAGGGTTGACATGTGGTTACTAATTCAAGTGTTATGATATGGGCGGATGACTAGGGTTAGCATGTAGTTATTAATTAGTGTTATTATAAGGGCGGATGACCAAGGTTAATTAACATGAAGTTACTAATTCAGGTGTTAAGATATGAGTGGAGACATGGGTTGATATGTGGTTACTAATTCAAGTGTTACGATATTGACGGGATGGCGAGAGTTAACATGAAGTTACTAATCCGAGTATTATGATATGAGTGCATGACAAGGGTTGACATGTCGGCGTGACTAGAGCTGCGTCACTGACATGACAGAAGCTTTTCTTTCACAGTGGTAAGTTGTGATTTTTCTCTCAATAATGTGACCATGTCGGGTGCTAAAAAAGTTTATGGCAACCTGAGTAATGTGTGTAAGCACTTTCTGAAGCATAAGCTTCATCTGTAGGGTCTTTGGCCTCATAAATTTGGGATACAGATTTGTGGACTTAAAAAAAGCATGAGCTTCTTTTAAGTCATAAGTGAGGCAAAAGTGGGTTGCCAAAAGCCGCTTCTGTTAAAGTCGTTAAAACGCTCCAAAACATGAAAAGCCAAAGATAAAATCACAACTAGAAAAGTTGGAAAAAATGTTGGAAAAAGGTTGGTTTCTTGTCATGTAATCATCTTTTCTGCAAATAATGCCTCAAAAGTCTGCAATCTCTGTGTTCTCAATGTTCTTGACCTGTTTTTCCTTTGAAAAGACACAAGGATATTTATGCAAAATGCAGTCCACTAGTAGAATTGAAAAGCATGAACATAACTTAGAACAAGCAAATTGATGAATCATTCTCAAAGATTTCCTTCTATCTCGAACAAATCTGAACTAGCATCACTCTCCACATCATCATTCATCGTCGGACCTCCCCCGGAGTTTGCTGAGAGGCTCAGAGGTTTTGGAATTGCATCCCAACTCAACATGGAGAGCCTCCTCTCAAGATTTATTGCCACTAAGTCTCCTTTCAATGGGTTTGATCCAAACACCTCCAGCGACTTTCGTGGCTCTTCTTTTGTTTCTTTCAAATGCTCCTCAGTTTTGGCCTTGAATCTCGGTTGAGACTGCTGGGCTGCAGGATTGTGAGCAACTCCGATGTTCTGTTTCCCGACATTGATCTCGTGAATGTAAACTGATTTCTTGTCTGTACAACCTTTGCAGCTGAAACTGGAAAACAGTTTGGTCTTTCCATTTACCTTCTTCTTCTTGTTTTGAGACGGGTTTCGATTAGAAGGCTGCAGCAAGGCACTCTGGCTGTTCCAACTTGCTTCAGAACAAGTACTCGGGGTTCCTGGCCGGCTCTTTGGGCTTTTCTGCTGATGAACACCTTTGTTGCCTCCTCCTTTCTTGCTATGCCCAAGATTTCTTGCGTCATACTCCACAATCCTGCCGTCATCTTCCAGCATCATGTTGAAATATCTCTCCGCGCCAAAGACACTGAGTTCGCCCTCCTCGGTCTTCTGGCTCAAGGTCACAAAGTTCCCTTCTGGTCTGCTGATGTAGGAGGAAAATGAAGCATCTCTGGTGTGAGTTCTGTTTGCCCCTCCGTCCATTGATTGTTTTAAAGTTTGGAACTTTAAGTGTGGTTAAAAATGAAGAAAGGGAGAAAGCAAAAAGAAAGGAGGCTTTTGGAAGCTTGGAGATGACTAGGCTGCTTGAGAACCAGTTCCTATAAGTAGGCTTGTGGTAGGGTCCTACATTTTAAGGCAGAGTTGTAGCTTAATGCCATTTCTTTTCCTCTATCACATTAAACTGTCCTGTACTCTTTCATTGTGTCACAGCTAGAATTTCCCTTTCTGTCGTTTAGATTAGGTTAAAATGTCGCTCAGGATTAAAAGAAATGAACATTATGAATATTGAATAATAACATTGAATTAAATCATTAATTTAATTAATCCTCGTTTGTTGACATCTACAAGTAACTGTTAAGAGAACAAAAACTAAAGGACCCAAAAATTGAAAAAATCATTCATTTAATTAGATGAAAAGTGGAGGAGAAGAAGGCAATCAACAAAAATGCTTCTTGTTTCTTTCTTGTTCACTCTGAGGATGTAGAATTGGCTTCACCTGCAGCCCAGTACCGTTTAACGGCAAACAATACCTTTTCGGGAACAAGAGGGCCGTCTTCATGATCCACCATTTTCGCATTCCATCTCATTCCTCTCACAAGTTTGCTCACATTGACAAGCACATCCATATGGTCACGGAAAATCACTGCTCCTTCAGGCCTAAGGATACGGTCCATCTCCAGAAGAATGTCTTCAGCATTGCACCTGCGTTGGCTTTGTATTAGCAAAAAAAGATCGAATACCTTTGACTGATTGCAATCAATCATAAAAAGCACGGTAAATAAAGGCTTACTTATCCTTGTACAAGCTGAAAACACCGTTAGCATGAATCAGGTCATACGTCCTAGGATACGTAGAGAAGGCTTCACACCTGGTGGAAGACAAAAAAGATTATTAAACACACAAAAGCATGTCAAAGAAGCATCCCAAAATGTTTGAGAATTACCAATCATGATAAATGCCGATCAACCCACGCTCAAATACAACTCCCAAAGTGTCTCTCTCGGCGATTGTAGGCATAACATTCATGACCCACGATTTGGGCGAGTCAAGAGCAGCAGCAAAACTTCCCAGACCGGCATTCATATCCATAATGTTGCGGTACCTTCCTGTATCAATAAACTTGTTGGTCCTCTTATAAGCATTCACGTGTTTCTTCCATGCTCTATTGTCATCCTGGAATGTCTCAGAGGTTACTCCAGGGATGGATCCACTAGATATTCTGAAAGGTAAAGCATTCAGCCTCTCGGGAAATGGCTTCCATGCCCCACCAGAATCCTCACTGACATCAGAAGTCTCGGGATAAGGAGTTATGCACAATTCCATCTTCTTGTACCTAAGAAACAGAAAAAGGTTAAATGCTGCTTACGAGCATGGCAAGAATATGTATCAAACTGAACTGATAACCGAAAAAAAACAGAATCTTATATTGACACAAACCAGTCTGAAATTAACATCCAAAATGCTACATTGTAAAAAAGTCAGTAGATCAAATAGAGTACTATACCAAACATCATTGGCCTCTGTGGATTCACACATAGTAGGTTGGGACTCTTGGTCACGACGAGAGTCCGAATTTGTTTGTTTCCTCCAGATGGCAATTTCACCCTTCTCATGCTTCTTTTCCCAGTTTAAAAGTTTTGCCATCTCTTCAATCTTCCTCTGTTCTTCCTCAAGTTCTTTTTTCGGACGCTGCCATGCTACAAAATTATTCCTCCAGTTAATAGGAGGACCGGAAAGCACCCAGTAACCACCAGGTCTAAGAACTCGATCAACTTCCATCATGTACATTCCATCTGCAGAACAAGTCCAATGATGATTTCATGTCATAAAACGATATCCTTACCTTAATACTATGATAAAAGCTTGCTTTTTCCAAACGAAAAAAAGGGAATCCTTGCGTCAAATGCCATAGATATATGGCAGCCCTGATTAGTCAAGGCCGCCTCAGCAGAGCCAACATCAGGAGACTATGCTGAATTAAGGTCATTAGCATAGGAACCTAAGGTGGGTGTACAGATATGCATACATATGTGTATGTTTGCAATTATGCATGAATATATGTACGTTAGACATCAATATCAACAACTAGTTTATAAGCATCACCATTTCCACCCCATGGAATCAAGCAACGAGAGCAATGAGCCATGTCAAATGCCCTAGCTGGATAAGGAAGCCTTATAGTTCCAAGAACGCCAATAACTGCTGGAACACCTCTTTCCAGAGCAAATTGAACTTGTGCTTCATGAGAGTCTCTTGGTGCGAATGACATCGCTATAACATTCTTTTTAAACAAGTAGGCACCCCAGCTGGCAACCTACGAAGTATGAACCGACATGAACAATTAATCAAATAGAAGAAAAAAAATATACATATAAGCCACAAATTCAAAAGTTTCATAGGCGGCACTTCAAAACACAAACAAGTATATTAAAGTGGGAGAAAAAGAAAAAAAGGAAAAAGGAAAAGGATAATTATGTTACCCCACATCCGGTATCCAATGCAGTTCTAACCATCCCACTGTCCATCGGGATCACAGCAGCAAGTTCATTGATATATGCATCTGCTCCATGAGGAAACTGTGTTCCACCACCGGGGAACCTAAACACATTTCCTTCATATTGAATCCAGTTCTGAACAGCCTTCTCAACTGTCAGGCTCTTATAAGGAGCATTGGCATAGGGTACATAGTCACGGCTTTGGGGCCATCGGAATGGGGTCACATATCCTTTGGGTGCTGGAATACGGCAATGCAGCTTCTCTTCTTCAGGCGGACAATGTCGTTCCCTATAATTCATATTTTCTCGTGGGAAAGTCATTGCTCGCATTTGATCTTGACAGGGAGTGTAATCAATATAGTTATCGCTGCATGGTTTGAACTCCTTGACATCTCCTCCAGAATTATCAATCCCAACATGATGGGTCTCGTAATTCAGATTGGAAAGAATACTACAGTCTGTTTGTTTGGTAATCTCCACTGCTATGCTATCTCCCTTTCCAAAACCACTTCGCTGCCACGCACCCAATATGTAAAAGAAACAACATAGACCAGCAACAATGAAAACTGACATGGAGCTTCGACTTCTGTTGTCTCCTAAGTTCCCTTTTGTCACCATAATGTTCCTGAATGTATTCAGGTTCCCAAAACCAATAAATGAATGGAAATCTAGGCTAATATCCAAACTACGTAAACAAGCCATAAGCAGATTGTCAGCACAAGGTGTAAACTATAAATCCATTAACCGTATACTAATCCAAGATGGTTTCATTATGCCTTTTCTAGTAACTGTGGTTGAAGATGGATAGAAGAACATTTGAAGCAGTTGAGCATGCTTAAAGGATTTTGAGAATAAAAGGAGACTTTATGAGTGGATATTGAAGAACCTTCAAATTTCTCCGGTTTTTCCCCTTTTAGGGTTTGTTTCACACAATTTCTATCGCATGTCAAAAGAGTTGAAGTCTTAGTATCACTTTCAAGGTTTGAATTAATCAAACATACTGAGACAATGACAAGGACGCTTATCCATAAGCAAGCGGATCAATGATGAAACATGGCCACTAGTATAGTAGCCATACACAAATCGTTATGAACTTACGTAGAGAAATTAAATCAAATTCTTTTGTGTTTCCAATACTTTATCAATTGGAACCTCCAAATCAACCTCTCAGCTAAGACTAACACAACTTCGAAGCTCAATTAACACGAATTTATCTCACATTGATTGAAACATAAATCATCCAATCATATCTAAATGCAATTAGTTTGCTTTCTTTTGTTCTCGTCTTCGTTTTCCTCTTTACTCATTCAAAATTAAGAAGCATACTACAAACCGATATTCAAATAAATTTATCAAATCCCCTTAATAAAAGAATCAGAAAACGCTGGGAATAATATAAATGACCATTCATATCAAAATCAAACGAATTGAGAGCTCTTACGGATCTCAGGGAGCGAGAACGACGATCCTTTTCGGGTTCCAATCAAATCAAACGCATCTTCACCTTTTGCAATCCATAACACAAGACAACACCGAAGACATCGAGAGAAAGAAGACAACTTTATGCCCAAAAATGTGCCAGAAATCGTGGGCAGTGATAAACGGTAAAGAAAAGAGATTTTCAGAGGCTTTTTTCTCCTTGTTTCTCTGCTCGGGCTTCCGGGGGCTGCAGGCTTCACAGCCGAACACAAGTGCGATGAGTCCGAGGACGGAGTCGCTTGTTCTGTGTTTTGCAGAGTGTTCAATTTAGTTAGTTAATGAATTTAAGATCGCATGTTTTTAAGCCAAAATTGGATCATGATGTTTCGCCCAATCAGATCCCGCCATTTTAGTTCCCATCGGTTGGGTCCCGCGTACACAGGAAACATAAGAGATTAGAGACGTAGCGACGTCGTTTTGGGACTCAAATAAATCGCGCACAATTTTTAAGACCAAAAAGATGAAATCTTTGAATCAAACAGAGAAAAACCGCCACTCTGGTTTGATTGCTCGATTGATGAGCACCTCATTTCACCTCCAAAGACAAAGACTGGTTCATCTTCTCCATCAAAACCATTGCCTCTTCTCTCCCCAAAACCTCCTGCAAATCCAAGCCCAGCTCACCACCACCGGCCTCCTCCACTCAGACCCATCATGTCTTCTCTCACTCCTAAACCTCACCCTCTCAATCCCTTCACGTGTCTACCATGCCACCGCCTTGTTCGCCCACACACAAACGCCCAATGTGCCCACCTGGCCCATCATGGTCCGCAGACTCAACTTGGACTCCGACCCTTTTCGGGTTTTTTCTTTGCTCAAAAATGTGCAAAGGCTAAAGCGTAATGACCCAATTTGTGATTCTTATGTGTTTGCTTCTTTGATCAAGGGTTGTAAAAAGTTATCGGCAGTGAGAGAAGGGAAGTCTGTACATTGTCATGTTTTAAGGCTTGGTTTGGATTGCAATGTGAATGTATTAAACAGTTTGGTTAATTTGTATTCGTGTTCGAAGAGTCTGGTGGGATATGCTTATATTCTGTTTGATAGAATGCCTCACAGGACGGTTGTAACTGTTAATTGTATGCTTTCTGGGTATGTGAAGAACAATATGTTGGATGCTGGATTGGGTTTGTTTAATCAAGTTTTGTGCTGCGGTTTTGGTTTGGAATTGAAGCCAAATTATGTTACTTTGGTTATTTTGATTTCAGGTTGTGTGGAACTTGACGAGTTCAGTGTGGGAAAGGCGCTTCATTCGTACTGCTGTAAGACAGGTTTGGATTTGTTAAATGAGGTTTGTAATGCACTTATTGATTTGTATTCGAAGTTCGGGTATATGGGTGAAGCTGCAAGCATGTTCAATGAGATGCCTGAGAGGGATTTGGTTTCATGGAATACCATGATTGCAGGATATGCTGGAGTTAGTGATTGTAGAAAAGCTTTCTCTTTGTTTAGAGAAATGAGATCAGGGCATGTTGGATTTGATAGAGTGTCGATGATTAGCTTGATTTTGGCTGCTGCTAATGGTAGAGATCTCGATATGGGGAAGATGGTTCATGGGTATATGGCAGTTAGTGGAACCGAAATAACTGTAGCTATTGGGACAGCACTGATTAGCTTGTACTTGAGATGTGGATCAATAGCGTCTGCTAAGAAAGTTTTGGATGAAGTACGGGATGATGATATTGCGTTGTGGAACGCTATGATACATGGTTATGTCGAATGTGGGCGTAACCAAGAGGCATTGGGGCTCTTTGATCAGATTCGATCTAAAAACCTAAACCCGGATGAAACAACAATGGTAGGGTTAATCTTAGCTTGCCGAAACTTGGGGGATTTGTCTCATGGAAATGACATTCATTCGTACATAGAGAGCAGTAATCATCTTCAAGGGCGTGTTGTACTGCACAATGCTCTTACAGATATGTATGCAAAATGTGGGAGCATGACCCGAGCTAAAATTGTGTTCGATAAGATACCAAGGAAAGATGTTGTTTCATGGACTTCAATTATAGTTGGTCATGCCATCAATGGAGAAGGAAAGGAAGCGCTTCTTGCTTTCAAGAAAATGTGTGCTGAGAATGTTGAACCAAACTCTGTTACATTCATAGCTGTCCTCTCAGCATGCGACCACGCTGGTTTGGTTGATGAAGGCCTGAAATTTTATGATGCAATGTGCAAATTTTACCATTTGAACCCCACAATTGAGCACTACGGATGTGTCATTGACATGTACGCCCGAGCAGGAAGGCTAGATGAGGCTCACAGGTTTTTGAAGAGTATGCCTATCGAACCAAATGCGGTTGTTTGGAGGATGTTGATTAATGCTTGTAGAGTTCATGGTGATTTGGATAGGGGGTTATGTTTGGTTGGTGGGTTCACAGACCTGAAGACATTGCATTGTGCCCAAGATCATGTTACTTGTTCCAACCTTCTTGCTGACGCAGGAAGGTGGGACGATGTTTTGGTCGAAAGGAGCTTGATGGCAACCAGAAAAGCACCAAAAGTTTCTAGTAAAAGCTCGATTTCAGATTAAGAGAGTGAAGAGTAATCATGTGGGGAGCAGCTTTCACTTTGTTAATTTTCACCCGCTTTGGTAATTAGTTGAATCTAAGCAGATAATAATGAAATGAAATTGCCCAAATAAATGTGTAAAATGTGATGCATGATATTTTCTGAACTGTACATATATCAACGTTATATACCCACCTCACCTGAAAATCTCTCTCCCTCAATTTCAATGGTAACCCAGAGAACAGTCTCCATCATCATAATCAAACATACCCCCAGTTACAGAAACTTCCCATTTGATGAAAGCTGTTTCAGATCGATTGCCCATCATAAAGTTTTTGACTTCATTGCTCACATGCTGCACCCTGCTAGTTATCTCCACGTACAAGCTGAGGCTGAGGCCCTTGTTTGCCTGTGCCTGCCTACCTTCAACACTCTTGGTCTGACTCGGCCCTGGTCCAAATACAGTGGGTGTGCTTTAAGACCAGGATCTGGTTTCATCTCGTGGTCTCAATATTCTGCTCTCTGATTCTAATTCAGTAGCTTCATCTTCATTTATAAGAACCTGCAGTAATATATCATCAAATTAAGTTAGCAGCAACTCATTGTTATTCAGCATTGATATATCATCAAAATGCATAAAAAACAAAATGAGGCCATAGCAAACAGCATACACCATGTACATCCATCCTTCTGATCCCTATGGAGGAAAAGGGATAAAAAAAAACTGGACAACGAGGGAGTTGGTTCCAACTTCTACAGACAAGATCATAACTGTCGAAGGATGGATCTACACCTTTTTTCCAGCATGGTGGACTTGGAAGATAATAAAGTTTCCCGTATGCAGAAACAAGAGTTCCAAATGGCTTAGCATCAACGGTAGGAGCAGTGTATGGAACAAGTGACCTAGTCTCTGTGTTAAAAAAATATCCCCTTAATGTATCTCCATACTTGCCAAATTCAGCCTCCTCTTGAAATAGATATAACTCAAACGAGTTGAAAATACTTTAGGAGTGAGATAGCTAGTGTGGTTCGATTTCAATTTTGAGATGTACTCTTTAAAATTTAACTTAGGAAATCATTTAGCTCATAGAACTGAAAATGTAGATTACAAGCAATGAAAAGGTAGTTACTTTATAACTATATAACTAACGTGGTTACACTGAAGATGCTCTTATAGAACTGAAAATATAGATTACAAGCAATGAAAAGGTAGTTACCATATAACTAATGGTGTTCTCAAAATACTATATTTCATTCAATTCCCTTCTTCTTTTTGTCCTTCCAAAGTAACAGAAGTTGAAGCAAACTTTGAATGAATAATTGAAAACCTCCCTCAATGGTAATCCAGAGAACAAACTCAAACTGACATAACCCTCTTATATGGCAGGCACATATCAATGTTAAATAAAAAGAGGATCAGTACTTGTATTGCAGCATATCAATTTTATATACCCACCTCACTTTAAAATCTATATCCTTCAAATTCAACGGTAAGAACAATCTCCGTCATCATAATCAAACATACCCTCACTTACAGAAACTACCCATTTGATGAAACTGTTTCCGGTTGATTGTCCATCATAAAGTTTTTTACTTCGTTGCTCACATGCTGCACCCTACCAGTTATCTCCAAGCACAAGCCGTTGCTGAGGCTCTTGTTTGCATGTCTACCTTCAACACCCTTCTTCTTACTCGGCCCTGGATCCAAAAACAGTGGCTGTACTTTAAGACTAGGATTTGGTTTAATCCGGTTCACTTCCCTTTCATCTCGTGGTCTCAATATTCTGCTTTCTGATTCTAATTCAGTAGCTTCATCTTCATTTATAAGCACCTGCAGAATAAAAATGCAACTTTACAAAAATGCTCATAAGAAAGTTTTGCAGCAATAAAACCCCACACATACAATACAATCATAAAGTCCATTAGCGAAGAAAGATTTTATTACCTTTCGACCAACCAAGTCAAAACTCACAACTACTTTACTTCGTTTGGCACGCTCAGCTTCTTCAATCTCCTCTTGCTTCTTCTTTACAAGCTCCTTTTCCTGGAAGTAAGTAATAAAAAGGGAGTATGGGAAGATGCAAGTGAGTTTAAAGTATAAACACTGATGAAAGAAAAAAATATTTCTTGAAACAACAAAAGGAGTAGAAGTAGAAATTACAAACCTCCTTTGACAACCAGGTGTTCCCCTCAATTTCGTAGTAGTCACTTTGGTCATCAATAACTGTTGTACGTGCTGCAGAGTCTCGGTCATACTCAACGAGTCTCTTTGCAAAAGCTTCTGCTGCTGCTTCAGCATCAGATGTGGGACCAAAACTTTCCTCCAGACCAGCATACGTGCTACCTTCCCTCAGCACGAGAGCTCCACAGAAATTGCAAGGCCCCTCGCCCTCTTGTTCACAGACTATCTTCCCACAAGATAAACAATTGCTCACAAGTCTGTGGCGACGGGCTTGGCATGAGCATGGCTTCCCCTGGTTGAATACAATAGATCCTTTGGCAGCCTCTGCAAGTGAAACAACTTTCCCAGCTTTCTTCTTCTTAGAAGTACCTTGGTTTGTATTATTAGTGGTTTTTGACTCGCTGGCCTTAGTTGAAACCTGGTCTACATGATTGCTGGAAGCTGCCTGATCATTGGGACCTTTAGCCACTTTTGCCGTTCTCAATGGTTTCTTGGTTCCACTAGCAGAACCTTCATTTGACGGTGGCTTAACATAGGCTTGCATATTTGAGGTTTGGACAGCTGAGGTGCTGCAAAGATCTAAGCGACCTCTTTTCTGTAAATACTCCTCAATCACAGACTTACCCACCTCCTGCCCAATAATATTCTGCATACAAAAATGTAACTTTAGATACCAACATACAACAAGCTCTGGTACCATATTTCTAGTAGAGCCTACATACATCAAATGTGGTTCTACAAGTAAAGGAATTACACAAACAATTATCTCATTCTGCAGTTCGGTATCATCATCAGCAAAATTTTGTAACACAACATAATAGATTTTTACGTACTCCAGCTCGTAGATTCTAAAGCAACAACCATAAAAGTTCACCTGAATGTCCAACTCATTAAACTAAACAGCACACACCCTCAAATAGATGAAAGCTTATGCACCAGCACTCATCTCGAATCCAATCCAAAACAAAACCTAGTAACACACAAGGAAAAACCCAACTGTTCTGGAACAAATTGTGGGCCAACCCAATTAAGGCATTGCAAATTGCCCATGCAAAAGTAAACATTAGCTCATTAGAACCCTTAGATCAAACCGAATATTGCAATATCAACAACTGGTTGATCACAAAATCTCTTCATATGCGCCATCGTAGTTGAAAAAAAAAAGTACAAAAAATCCAATAGCAATATAACCGATCATTATTCAATAACGTATACAAATTGGAACACGAAAACAAAAATTTATTGCAGATAAAGCAAGAATTGGAAGACAAAAAGATGAACTAAGAGAAAGTAGGTTTACGTCGAGGTACTCTTTAGCGTCTTGAGGATCGGCGAGCTCACAGTAGGAGACTAAACCCGATATCATATCCTTATCCAAACCCAGACCCGCTTCCATCTTCTGGCATAGATCCACCAACGCCTTCTCCAGCCATTCTCCCGACGCTCCCATTCTCTCTTTCCCAAAGTTTCAAACTTTCTCTCTTCTTTGATGCTCCGAGATGAGACTGGTTTAGGACTCGCTACGAAGGGGTTTTTGGTGATAATATAATGCGCGCCTCCACGAGGCCTCATGAAATTTACGTCTATGATATTGCCACGTCATAAAAGAAAAGTGCAACTCCCGCTTATAATATGACATGGCGCGATCATAGTTGTTACTGCTCCTTCTTCGCAATTACAAAATAATAAAATAAAAACTCTGCAATTGAAAACCTAATTGCCCCAATTTTGGGAAATTTTAGCTACAGCTACCATTGCAATGCATTCGCTAAGCAAATAAAGTTGTGGTCTTTTTGATTCTGAGGCCCAGCACAGAACGCAAAGAAGGTAAGTTTTCTCTTATTTCCAGCAGGTAGTAATTCATTTTCGCTTTTCTACAGTTCCCAGCAACCAAGCAAAACCTATTAAGATTTTCCTCTTAAGGAAATGCTATTGATGAATTGTTGTCTGTATAGATTTTAAATGATGATCTTTTATTGCTTTCTCCTTTTTGTGGTTTCAGGATAGCTAAAACTTGAAAACTGGATTACAGAAGCTTCAAAATTTTCTGGTTTATGGTCATGTTGTTATCTATTAGCTTTTAGTTGTAGAAATTTCGAATGAGTCGGGTTTTACTTGCTAAGCATGTTGCTGCAGTTCTACAATGTCAAAAGGATCCCCTTAAAGCGCTTGAAATGTTCAATTCAGCGAAAAAGGAAGATGGGTTTAAACACACATTACTAACTTACAAATGCATGATTGAGAAGCTTGGGTTTCATGGCGAGTTTGAAGCGATGGAGCGTGTGCTTGCTGAGATGAGGATGAATGTCGATAATAGCTTATTAGAAGGAGTTTATATTGGAGCCATGAGGAGTTATGGAAAGAAAGGAAAGGTTGAAGAAGCAATTAATGTATTCCAAAGGATGGACTTTTATGATTGTGAGCCCTCGGTTCAATCTTATAATGCAATCATGAATGTGCTGGTTGAGTATGGATATTTTGATCTATCCCATAAAGTGTATATGGGAATGAGAGATAATGGGATTGCTCCAGATGTGTATACTTATACAATACGAATAAAGTCCTTCTGTAAGACTAGTAGGCCTCATGTTGCTCTGAGACTTCTCAATAACATGCCTTCCCAGGGGTGTGAGTTCAATGCTGTTGCATATTGTACAGTCATAAGTGGATTTTATGAGGAGAATTATCGGATTGAGGCATATAAATTGTTTGCAGACATGCTTGGGCAAGGTATATGTCCCAATGTTACCACATTTAATAAGCTTATGCATACCTTGTCAAAGAAGGGGGATGTCCAAGAAAGTGAAAAACTACTCAACAAGGTTCTGAAGAGGGGTGTGTCGCCAAATTTGTTTACATTCAATATTTTCATTCAAGGGCTTTGCAGAAATGGTTCGCTTGATAAGGCAGTCAGAATGTTGGATGGTTTTACGGTGGAAGGTCTAACTCCAGATGTTGTCACATATAATACATTGATATTTGGCTTGTGTAAAAACTTTAAGGTTGAGGAAGCAGAGTGCTATCTGCGTATAATGGTGAACAAGGGATTTTGGCCTGATGCTTTTACCTACAACAGTATTATTGATGGGTATTGCAAATTGGGTATGATACAAAAAGCATATAAGATTCTCAGTGATGCCATTTTCAAGGGGTTCGTACCCGATGAGTTCACATATTGCTCGTTGATTAAGGGGTTATGCCTGGATGGTGACATAGACCGTGCGATAGCTGTATTTGATGAGGCATTGGAAAGGGGATTCAAACCTAATATTGTCCTCTATAACACATTAGTAAAAGGGTTGTCTGAGAATGGGCTTATCTTGCAAGCCTTGCAACTGATGAATGAGATGTCAGAAAAGGGTTGCAGTCCTGATATGTGGACTTACAACTTAGTTATAAATGGGCTGTGCAAGATGGGTTATGTATCTGATGCCAGTAAACTCGTGAATGAAGCTATTTCCAAAGGATACCTTCCCGACATATTTACCTTCAATACGTTAATAGATGGATACTGTAAACAGTTGAATCTGAATACTGCTATTGAGGTGATAAATAGCATGTGGAATCATGGTGTTATTCCTGATGTGATCACATATAATACTGTGCTAAATGGCCTTTGCAAGGCTGCCAAATATGAGGATGTCATCTCCACCTTCCAAGCAATGATGGAGAAGGGGTGTGTTCCTAACATCATCACATATAACACACTTGTAGAAAGCCTTTGCAAATCTCGGAGAGTAACTGAGGCCTTGGACATGCTACAGGAAATAAGAAACAAGGGCTTGACTCTGGATATTGTTTGTTTTGCCACATTGATGAATGGTTTGTGTGGCAATGGGGATTTGGATGGAGCATATAACCTATTTACAAGAATGGAACATGAATATAAGATGTGTCATACAACAGCAACATACAATATCATGATCAATGCTTTTTGTGAAAAGCTGAATATGAGCATGGCAAATAAGCTATTTTGTGAGATGGGTGACAAAGGCAGTGCCCCGGACTGTTTTTCTTACTGTGTCATGATTGATGGTTTCTGCAAAGCAGGAACTACTGATGCTGGGTACAATTTTCTCATCGAAAAGATTGAGAAGGGATTGGTTCCATCACTGTCGACATTTGGAAGGGTGCTAAATTGTCTTTGTGTGAAGCATAGAGTTCACGAGGCTGTTGGTTTAATTTACCTTATGGTCCGAAAAGACATTGTTCCTGAGGTTGTCAATTCAATCTTTGCGGCTGATAAGAAGGAAATAGCTGCACCTAAGATTGTTGTAGAAGATTTATTGAAGAAGGGTCATATAGCGTATTATGCCTATGAACTTTTATATGATGGAATTAGAGATAAAAAGGTAGTTAAGAGAGCACAAAAAGGTTCAAACCAGGTATTCCCATAACTCAATGACGTACTTGAGTTTGGGTAAATCCGTTTCTTGATATGGCGGTAATGGCAATGATGGTAGAAACTTGAAGTAAAAGCTTTTTGACCAGTGCTCCGGCAGCTTCTGATGGTAAGTTACTGCTGAACTATAGCTACTTCTTCATCTTTTTATTCTTACCACTTAGTTTTCATTCGGATTACCTTGCGTGTCCATAGATCACTGCCGCCCACTATTAAGTGGCTAATTTGTGTATTTCATTTCCGTTTACAGCCATATTTGTCACATAACTTTTGGAGAAATATTGAGACCTGAGTATCATGTTTGGGGCCTTTCGGAAACCAACAACAAGGTTGCAAAGCATTTAATGAAAGGTCACAGATAATAATTGTCCCGTGTAGAGACAGTGAACATTTGGTACTTATTATACCTAATCGTTTTATATTTTTTAATTTTAATTCATATACTTTAATGAAACTTTAGTGACTTGATTGCTCTCGCTATATTTCACAGGAACCGTTTTTACCTGCTCATACGAAGATGTTTTGAGTTCCCTTTTTGTGCCTCTGTATAATTGGGGGAAGCATGCAGGTTATTCATGTGGTTTTGGATTATTCTTTTTTAATTTATCTGATCTTTATCTTCGTACTTATAAAGAACAACCAAGATAAGATAGTAAAATGAGTGAATTTTGTCACTGAAACTACTTTCAGTAATGGAGATGTCAGCCAAGATATTATTGTTTTTCATTATTGAATCTTGGCTCCCTCTTGTTGTTTGTATGGACTGACTTATGATCTCCACATGTTATTTCAGGTTTTAATGTCACGCAGAACTATTGGCATGAGGCAAAGTTGTGAGCCTTTGTTTCTGGTTCTAAAACAATTTGTTTTGAACAAGCGGATTATACAGGGCCTTTTTAGTAAGTTTACACTTCACCGGATTAGTAGATTCAGATGCTCTAATTTATTGCCATATAGAGCTTAAATTATGAGCACGTTGGAAAAGCTGTAGATTGGGATTGAATGCATATGGCCAAGTTCATAGACGACATACAGTTTTGTTTAACTAGAGGTATGGTAGGGAAGATCTGAGGTTGTAATTTTGAGCATTCATTACGTGTATTTACAGAAGAAGAGTTCGGAAAGATCTAAAGACAATTTGTAGGTGTTATTATGATACAAGAAAGATGAACAAAGAAACTTTCGTCTTTCCGTAGTTTATGTTCCTGGGTAGATTTTGTAATATGATTGTAACGTTGATAACTTAAATGGTGGTTCATGCACAATAAAGTGAACTTTTGATTCGCATCTTCTCTGTCTGATTTTGTTGTATGATTGATTGCTACTTTATTTTGTTATATGATAATCGATCGTTACTCTACTTTTGGGAAGATCTAATTCTAGGGAAATCATGACATTGAATTTCTTGAATTTTAAAATTGAATAGCATTAGAGTTTTATTCATCAATCTGCTCGTTACAATGGAGACTCATTCGTCTCTCATTAATCTATCTGCTGCCTGTACATTACCAACCTTCCTCTAAGTCAGCCCAACTGGGGCTGAAGCTCCGGTAATGGCCCTTGAAGAAAAATATTGGAACTCATGCACCAATCTCTGTATTATAATGACCTTCGTTAGGCATTTACACAAGTCTTCCTATATTCGCCGCAGTTCTGTTTTCCTGCAGTCCGATTCTTTGTTGATTCATGGCACGAACAGGTTGATTCTTCGTTGATTCACGGAAAGAACAAGTTGATTCATGTCAATGTTTCGATTTCTAACAGTTCACACTAAGCTCCAACCAGGTTCCTTTCTCATATCAGTTCCCTTCATCCGATCTCTAATCTTCGCGACTTCTTCCCACTCCCCCACATCTGCACAGATATTTGAAAGGGAGACATATGTGCCGGAATCACATCCCTCCAACTCCATCACCTTTTCAGCTGCTAGCTTTCCAAGCTCAATATCTCCATGAACTTTACAAGCAGCAAGGAGTGTTCCCCACAGCAAAGCATCAGCTTCCACAGGCATATTGTCAATGAACTTTGCAGCCTCTTTAAGCCTCCCTGATCGACCAAGAAGATCAACCATACAGGCATAGTGTCGATAACCAGGCTCTAACCCATAGTCTTGAACCATTGAATTGAAATAGAAGTAAGCTTCTTCAACCAACCCGTTATGGCTACAAGCAGATAAGAGACCCACAAAGGTCACTGAATCAGGTCTGATTCCTTGTTCCCTCAAAAGCTCATACAATCTTAAAGCCTCAGCACCTCTCCCGTGTTGCGCATAGCTCACGATCATTGCTGTCCAACAAATTAAATCTGGTTTCTCAATCTGATCAAATGCTTTGCGGCAATCTTCAATGCTTCCACATTTTGAGTACATTGACACTAGTGAACTGCCAATAGAAACATTTGATTTGAAGCCAACTTTTGTGATGTGGGCATGGAGTTGAGTCCCAATACTTAGTCCATTCAACAGTGCAATGGCCCCAAGAATGGATGAAAGTGTGACGCAGTCAATGATCAAATCCGCCATCAGCATATCACGGAAAAGCAAAAGTGCTTCTTCAATGTACCCATTTTGGGCATATCCTGAAACCAAGGAAGAGCAAGCAACCTCATCCTTTTTGGGAAGCATATCAAACACCCTCCTCGCGGATTTTAGAGCACTGCATTTTGAGTACATGGTCACAATTGCACCACCAAGTTCAACTCCTGCTCGGAGACCATGACCATGAATTTCCTTACCAATCTGTAACGAACGAGAAGAAGAACATGCAGTTAAAATTGCAGTTAAAGTCATCTGGTCAGGTATAATTTCTTCTAATGGCATCTGTCTAAATAGCAGAAGGGCTTGATCTGCATAGCCATGCTCCACAAAACCGGCAATCATGGAGGCCCATGAAACATTGTCTTTTTCGGGAAGTTGCTGAAAAACTTTGTAAGATTCCTGTATACTATCACACTTAGAGTACATTGTGAAAAGCGAACTACCAACAGAAACATCAAAGACAAGCCCGGTTTTAAGAGTGTAGCTGTGGATCTGTCTCCCTAAACTTAAACAATCGACGATACTCAAGACACTGGAAGTACAAAACTTATCTGGTCTCACACTTTTCAGTAACATTCTCTGGAACAATTCAATTGCCCTTCGAGAATTCTGATTCTGAGCAAAAGAAGAAATCATTGCAGCCCATGTACCCAGATCCCTTTTACCTTCCATCTCTCTAAACACCATCTCAGATAGATCAACTGCTCCTAGTTTTGAATACGCGTTAATTAAAGCTGTCCCCACAACTGCAGCTGAATAGAATCCAGCTTTTAGTATCAAAGAATGAATTTGGGTTGCCTCTTCAGTCATGCATGGTTTAGCACATGCAGTAAGTACACTAGTAACAGTGTACTTATTCATTTGCTCTCCCTTTTTTCTCATTTCTCTGAAAAATTTGAGAGCAGAAATAGAGTCGTCCTTGTGCACAAAACCTGAAATGATGGCAGTCCAAGAAACCACATTGCAGGTTGGCATCCGTGAGAATACCTTGACAGCTTCATTCATTTTTCCACATTTGGCATATAAATCTACAATAGTAGTCCCAACAAAGATATCTTCTGCACCACGTTTAATCACCCAACCTTGAACTTCCCTCCCCACTTCAATTTCTTCAAGTGCAGCACAAGCTGTTAAAATACTAGAAAATGTAAAACTATTTGGTAACTCGAATCCACAACACATTTGCCGAAAAAGATACAAAGCAACCTTGTTCTCTCCATTTCTCACTGCCCCGGAGATAATAGCATTCCAACTCACAACATTCTGACATGAAACATCTTGAAAGACCCTCAAAGCATCTTCAAAGCTGCAATTTTTTGCAAACAAGTCTATCATTCCGGCCTGAACATAACTACTCGGAAAGAACCCATATTTCACAGCAAGTGAATAAACCTGCATGCCAAAAAAAGGAGCTTGCAAGGCAGTGCAAGCTGAAAGAACACTCCCATATGCAAACTCATCGGGATCAAAACCCGAAGAGTGCATCCTACAAAATATTTCCCATGATTTCTCAAATAACGAGTTCTGGTTATAACCTGAAATCATCATATTCCAAGAAATACCATTTCGGTCAGGAATTAAATCAAACAACTTCAGTGCATCCACCATGGCACCAGACTTACAGTACAAATCAAGTAATAAATTCGCGACGGAGATATTGGATTGCAGTAGATCGGTTCTCAGAAAATGGGTATGTAAGATTTGGGTGTTCTTAGCAGTACACTGTCTTGATTTTGTATAATCATTCAAGAACTGAAAGTGGTCAAAATGACAGGGAATTTGGTCGTTTTCGCCGGGGCAAAAGGATGGGTCTTTAACAACGGCAACCGAAGATAGAAACTTGAGAGCGGATGGTGAGATTTTGGAGTGGAATTTATGATTGAGGAGAGAATTCATTTGGGTCCGTGAAGAGGAAAGGGAAAGCACAGGCATTTAGTCGCAGATCATTTTGTAGAAACGCGGGAACGTAATCAAACTTTAAACACTCAGTGCACTTTGTAGTAATTCATGAGCTTGCATATATAGCATTAACAATAAGTCAAGATGGCCGAGTTGGTCTAAGGCGCCAGTTTCAGGTACTGGTCCGAAAGGGCATGGGTTCGAATCCCATTCTTGACATTCAATTTTTTAATCCAAAAAAACTACCTAATGTAATTTTTTTTTTAGAAGAGATATTTTATTCAAAACGATAGTATAAGAACAGACATTAGATCTTAGACAAAAAAAAAAGAATAGACATTAGATCCATCAAGAACCCAATAATGAATATTAGAGTCAATAACATAATATGTAAAAGATATGCGGCTACCCATTCTTGACATTCTATTTTTTAATCCAAAAAAACTACCTGATGTAATATTTTTTTTAGAAGAGATATTTGATTCAAAACGATAGTACAATAATAGACATTAGATATTCGACAAAAAAAAATAATAGACATTATATCCATTGAGAACCCAATTGTGAATATCATAGTCAATAACACAATATGTAAAAAATATGCAGTCATGTTAGGTTCACGAGGAACTAAAAGAAAAGTAACAAAATAGAAAAATACAATTGCTCCAACTATAATGTAACTACAAAGAAATCATCGACATAGAATTCAGCAGCCATGTGGAACTTGTGAAGTGCGCATAATGATGTCTCGTTAAAAAAACTTTACCCGGAAAAATCCAATGAAAAAAAGCCAAGAAAAAGAAAAAAGAGCTTACTACGATAGAGGGAGACTGAGTATCTTCAAAGGGAGACCTGACACGAATGAGAGAAATCTGAAACCCATTATTTTGGAAGAAAACAAATGCGTGCCCACGCTTTGGCAACGTTCTACAAAATTAGAACCATATAGAAAAATAACTTGTATAAATAATCCAGAAAAATAGCCAATGCTTTTATGAGTCAAGGTATTTTGTGCTTCTGCATATCTAGAAAAAAGATCCCGTTGCTTTTTATTGACTCAGTCAGTTTTTGAATGTTCAGCAAAAGAATCAAATGCAAGCAAATCATTCACAAAAGTTCCCACTTCCAACAAATATGATAATAATATCAATTTTATGAGTAATTGGGGAGCCACTTGTAAATTTTATAATACATCGTGGAAAATTTTATAATACTTTAGCAAGAAATCATAATTTATTATTTCTAATGAAATTGTTTCCAATTACTTTTATTCATCAAGCCGAGAAAAGTCTTGGCCATTTTGTAGTCTTGTATTGCACATGTCATGTCATTGTGTTGATTGGCCTGAAAAGAATAAAATATTGGGCCTGCCTACTCTTAGCAGAGTTTATTAACATTCTATATAAACAATCAACAAGAATGAACTCAATACCCAAGCAAGAACTGAGAGCAAAAAAGAAAGAAAGAAAGAGAGAGAATTATGGCAGGGGAAAAAAGTGAGAGTGTGATTGTACATGGGATGTGGGCAAGCCCTTTCTCAAAGAGGGTGGAACTAGCCCTTAAAGTGAAGGGCATACCCTTCGAATATGTGGAAGAAGATTTCAAGAACAAGACCCCAGCGCTGCTCAAGCACAACCCTGTTTACAAAAAAATTCCTGTCCTTATTCACAATGGAAAGGGCATTGCTGAGTCTCTTGTCATCCTTGAATACATTGAAGATACTTGGAAAAATCCCCCTCACCTCCTCCCACAGGATCCCTATGAAAAGTCTCGAGTTCGCTTCTGGGTTGATTTCGTCCACCAAAAGGTTAGCTACACTCACCAAATTTGTTCACTCAATTAGGATATTTTTAACTTTATGCTTGTCAATTAGCATATTGATGCTTGTTGTGTATCACTGGGGATGACCAGCCAGCGATTTGTCCTGTTATGTAAGTTTGGTCTAATGATTGTGATTGGATGCAGTTTTCTGATATCATGATGACGGTGATTAAAACCGAGGGGGAGACACAAGAGAAGGCTTTGAATGAGGTGTTTGACCTATTGAAGGTGCTTGAAGATGGAATCAAGGGCTTCTATCCAAATGGCATTCCAAAATTTAATGCTGAGAATTTGGGGCTCCTAGAGGTTGTGGCAAGCTCAGTGCTTTGCCCTTTCAAAGCCACAGAAGAAGTCCTTGGGATCAAAATTATAGACCCAGACAGAGTTCCTTTACTTTTCTCTTGGGTGGAAGCTCTGAGAGAGTTTCCTCTTGTGCGAGAAACAACCCCTCCTGAAGAAAAAATTGTTACCATTCTTGGACCCTGGAGGCAGCTTTTCATCAACCCTCCTGCTCCTCAATCTTAATTCAACTTCGATTCGGGGTTTTCCATGTTGTTTAACATATGTTGTTGTTGATCTTTATGTTTTCCATGGTTTTTAATAAGATGTTGAAGAAACTTGATTTCATTTGAGAATTGAGATGGGTAGCATTTCTTGTTCTACAATCTGCACACAGCTGGATATGTGTGAAAAGTCATTGAATTTGAATAAGTTAATAAAATATCACTTAAGAGTCAGCTTTCTTTATTGAAATTGAAGACAAAAGATAGCTTGACTCAGATGATATTCAAAGGGATTTGTTGGAGCTTGAAAACTATGTTTCAAGTAAATTAAAACCCTTAAATTCAACACTTAAGAGTAAATTTGGGCTTATTTTATAAATATGTCATGTCATGTGTGACACAATAATGCATCCAAATTTTGAAATTACAATTAGGTCAAGCACCAGCAGACTTATTAAGGGCATTGTTTCTGAAAAACTGAAGAACTGCTGCTAATGTTTCATGGGGAGGGGTTAGCTCTTTCACCAAAGGCATCTCCTTTAGAGCTGTGATCCAAGAAAATATCAATGGGGTATTTTCTGCGTCTATAATTTTGACTCCAAGCACTTCTTCTTGAACTTTATGAGGTCCAAGTAGTGAGATCAATACAATGTCCAGAACTCCAAAATTCTTCGTGATATCGACTCCATCTGGGAAAAGCTCCTTCATTCCCTCCTCAAATGTCTTCAATTTCTCAAACAAGTCCTTGATGGCCTTCTCTTGCACTTCTCTCTCATACGCGCACGCCAAGAAACGAGTCGCAAATACCTGCACTCAAAAACTTGCAACAGTTAAATCCGGTTTTAGCTCACATTT
Organism: Oemleria cerasiformis; assembly: GCA_037349345.1. Lineage (NCBI taxonomy): Eukaryota > Viridiplantae > Streptophyta > Magnoliopsida > Rosales > Rosaceae > Oemleria > Oemleria cerasiformis. The sequence goes on from JAZGTL010000018.1 coordinate 13,855,464, forward strand.
TGAACTTCATATATTTTTGAAATCTGAAAAACTCAACAACATATACAGCTGAGAAACCTATTGCTGGAAGAAGCCAATCCAGAAGCGAACTTGTGCCCTTTTGTAGGGGTCCTCAGGTAGAAGTATAGGACCTGTCTTCCATGTCTCGTCGATGTATTCAAGAATGTTGAGTGACTCAACAATAGGATTTCCATTGTGGACAAGGACAGGAATTTTCTTGTGGACAGGATTGTATTTGAGGAGCAAAGGGCTTTTGTTCATCAAATCTTCTTCCGAAAACTCAAAGGGAATGCCTTTTGCTCTCAAGGTCAGCTCCACCCTCTTAGAGAAAGGGCTAAGCCACAATCCATGAATAGTCACCTTGTTTTCTTCTGCCATATATGATATATCTCTCTTTTTCGGTTTTCCATTGGATACTGAATCAAATGGTTGCTGCAGATTTATATAGAGCTTCATCTATCTTGTTAACTTTCTTGTCAAGTCTTGTCATAGGGTCATTGACTTGGGCAGAAGATGGATCAGTTCCTTGTTCGTCAAGGGAGCTGCCGTCACCCTAATTTTAGAACATGTAATTGTGTTGACTTCTGATATAACAGGGGACCTGCAGAGTAAGATAAGATGAAGCAAACTGTGAACATGAAAATGAGCAGATAAGAACTGCCATTTCTCAGGTCAATGACCTTATCGCCGGAGTTTAGTAATCCGAAGAATTTCTTTTATGTTATCTATTGGAAATGGAAAACGTCAAATGAGAGGTGCAGCAACTAATATTTTGATTGCACATCAAGGATATTGTACCACGATTTTGTTTTGTAAGCTATCATCATACGACTATTGATATTGACTGAGGTCCCTTTCTCTTGAAAAATTGAATTAAAGAGTATATTCTTTGCTAAATTGCTAGGCAGACTTGTCAAGCAAGTGGTTAAGGCAATAGTTTTATTGAGGAACGGGATTCAAAAACAAGACCTCGGGTGCAGGATAATGTTGTAATCACTTGAACTAGAAGTTTCTTGCGGGAAATGGCTAAAACTCTAATAAAGAAAGCATGGTCAAATTTCAAAGAATCTGCCTTTCTTTCTCTGCAAGTATTGTTCAGTCTGAGGTCATCTATTTGACTATTGATATAGCAATTCAGGCCAAAACATGATAAGCATTACATGATAAAGTCTATATAAAGGCTAATCTCATAAGCTTGAAGCCAGAAAACTAACTAAGGCCATTACTTGTAGTGGGAGAGATGGAAGAGGGAAACAAAGTACAACTTCATGGCATGTGGGCTAGCACTTACTCTAAGAGGGTGGAACTTGCCCTCAAAGTTAAAGGCATACCTTATGAGTACATAGAAGAAGATTTGAGCAACAAGAGCCAGTTGCTCCTCAAGTACAATCCGGTTCATAAGAAAGTTCCGGTACTTGTTCATGATGGAAAACCGATTTCTGAGTCATGCGTCATCATAGAATACATTGATGAAACTTGGAACACCACTGGTCCTAGGATCTTGCCTGAAGATCCTTATGAACGAGCCAAAGTCCGATTTTGGGCATCCTTTATCCAAAACCAGGTGAAACAATGCTATACTTCATAAGATTGACAATGTCTTTACTTTTATGTATGTCTGTCTTGTGTTTCTTGCTTATTTTCGTTAACGCAGTTGTTTGAGGGCATGAGCCGGGTGGTGACAAGTGAAGGTGAAGTGCAAGAGAAGGCGCTCAGGGAAGTGTTTGGGAGGCTGAAAGTGTTTGAAGAAGGAATGAAGGAATATCTTCAAGGAGGAGATGATTCTTTCACTAATGGAGAGACTTTGGGGGTCCTAGACATATTGATGGTTGCAACATTTGGCCCTTACGAAGCTCATGAACAAGTCCTTGGTTTCAAAATGTTGGACCCAGAGAGGAATCCACTGCTATTCTCATGGGTTGCAGCAGTGAAGAAGCATCCAGTGGTGAAAGAATCGGACCCTCCTCATGACAAGCTTGTTAAGCTCCTCCAGTCATTTAAACCGAAGGGTCAGGCTCGATCACATTAGCAGACCACATTATGTGACCGTAGAAATCTATATGTTACATCAATTACTATAGCTAGTTGCTAAAATAAACACATCGCCCCGTCAAATAACCTGGTTGACAAATGTAATTCCTTTTGCACTGTGCAAACCAAATAATGAGCTCATATCAATGTGAAAGTACCAATTTCTGGACCATGCAAAGAAAAGGGGAGCTTAAGAAGTTTGAGTGAATATATAATAAGATGATCGTGTCAACCACGAAGCTCATTCAAATTTAACAAAACGTTAACAAATATTTTCCAAAAATCTTTCATCCATTGATAATAAAAGTCAAAATTTATCGAGAAAAATAAAACATTCGCTATGGCCTCTTAGCTGCTCTTTGATGCTTGCTTTTCTTTTGTCTTCTGAATCTTCAAAACCTTCTTCACAATCTTCTGCTCTTCCACCAAAAAGGCTCGGATGATCCTGCAAGGCAGAAATTAAACAATTATTTTTCGCATCAATAAAAAAGGAAGCTAGCAAATGAAATTATTTTCTTTTTTAATAACAACAGCAAACAAGAAGGAAGTACCCAACTAAATAAAAGAACTGGATAAGCAAAATTTGAGAATACAAACCTCTCTCTGACAGCTCCACCAGACAGCACACCCCCATAGGCACGATTCACAGTCCTCCTGTTCCTTGATAGTCTAGACCTCTTATATTCAGCAGGTCTCAAGTGGGGAATCTGCATATAGTAGTGAGTGAGAACTAAAAAAAGCAGGGTCTGCCCCAACACAGGGAAAATAACCATGATATGAGTCAAAAAATTTCATAATGTTTACAGAAAACGTTAAAACTACACAAATGCATAATACATCAGATTGCATAAAAATCTATAATTGGATGGAAAAGAAAAGACACAGGTTATTTAGATCATCAATACATATCAACATGGTAATCCTAATTCTCCATAAATATAAACTGTGACAAATGAAGTTTGTTATCCAATAGTCTTAAGCATAAGCATATGGCCGGAAACATTTAAAAAACGTGATGCTTAGATTGCACAGAGCATTTGAATCCCAGTAGTGGTGATAAACCAAAATGCCAAATCTTAATTCCTCTCTGCCTTAATTACAACATTAAGGGAAATGTCAACTCCAAAATACACTTATTGGAAGACAAAAACTGATATAAAAAATAACTCTGTAATCATAAGACTGGAAAACAAAAGTAAAACTCAATACAAGTCATGGGCTTTAACAATCAACTTACCCCTTGGATTCTCTTTCCAGTAACAGGGCACTTGGGTCCACTTGCTCTCTTCTTGGTGGTCTGATACACAAGCTTACCACCTATATATCATCAAATGAGGCCAAGTCCGCACACAAACAACAAATGATTAGATTATAATCCAAAAGAGGACTATGATCTAAAAGACTACAACCCATGACATTCAAATTAAGGACGCCAACTCATACACTAAGTTCAGCATTATTTCAAAACATTTCGCCATAATTCCAACTCGCAAACCTCAAATTAAGTGCGCATTCTGCAAATGGATGGAGACTAGCAATGCCATTTAGCTAGTCCAGACTGAAAACCAATTAGAAAATGTAAGATTTGGCTTTCCTTTGCTAATAAAATGTAAGCTTTCAAACCAGTAATTGTAACCATTTCAATCATAGATACAAAAACTTCGAAACCGCAAACAATGAAGCTTCTTCTTTTTCATCAATAAGCAAAACAAAAATATGATCTAATACACACAACATTGCACAATGCAAACACTAAATATCTCTGATTTCAATTTTCCTAATATTGAAAATCTAAGAATTCATAAAAATAACACAATTTCTAAACCCATAAACTTTAGTTTATGCATATTTTATACGACAAGGTCCACATATGCAATTAGATCCACCAAAATCTCTACTTTTGGTGCTTCAACAGCCGTGAGCCCCCTATGAAACTCATACTAAACTAAAATAAGCCCATTTTGATTACAAAACGCCAGCTTTAATCCCAAATAAATATACAATAACTACGTATAAGGTTGATAATAATACCAGGGGTCTTGACGATCCGATGCTGGTTCGACTTGGTTGCATAGCTATGGCGCGAGCGGTACGTAAGCCTCTGCACCATCTTCAACCTCTCTCTCTCTCTCTATCTCTCTTTCTCTCTCTCACTCTGCGGGTTAGAGCAACTCTGTTTAGGGGGTAGAGCGTGAGAATTAAAGCCCTAGAGAGGTAGAGAGAGAAGAGACGCCACGGTAGCCCTAGGATCCAACGGCTGTCACGTGTTCTCTTTCAACGGTCAGATTGGTACCGATTAATTGAGAACGTGCTTTTTTTACCAACAGCGCGCCCTAGCCTACTGGACACGTGCCAGGCGTTGAAAGAAGGAACACGGAGAGACCACTAATTTGGATGAGTTATTTACACAAACACTCCCTTAAATATTTTATGTTTTCACAAACACCTCTCAGATTTTAGACTTTACACAAATATCCTATTAGGTTCAAAAAATATTATACATAACCTCATTTATTAAGTAGCCATAAATTAAATGCTGATATAAGCCTAAAAATTTAAAATTTGACAATATTAATCTCATACAATAATAATATTTTAAATATTAAATTATTTCACTTCGCTTGTAACCAAACACAAACTAATTTAATTTAAACTTTAAACCAAACACTTCTTAATTTAATTTTCAAAGAATTCCTTCCTCATAGACATCTCTAACAAGAAAAAACCCTACAAGGGCGCCGTCGAAATATTGACAAGTAGAAGCTCGACGGCTTTCAGCTCCCCGACGACAGTAAGCTACCCTTACTAAAGGAGAAACGGAGGGAGAAACAAACATGGTTGTGGCCATGTGAATCCCACCGATCAGTTAGAGTCAGTCATCAACATGAACATTATAATCAAAACTGGAAATGGGTGTATGTTTTTCGATTATGGTCACCATAGATGATGATTATGATGTTCAACATCAAACTGCCAAAGTCATCTCTATCAAAGGAAGTCTCTCCCAATACCACAATTATTATGTTGAAGCATAAATCAGACAAGCTGAAAAGTCTCCACGATTCCTACAAACAAAAAACAATCGAAGTCAAGATTAAAGCTCCGAGAGGGTTGTTCAACCAAGAACACTCCGATGCTTAAGTTAACTTTGAGAGTGAAATCAGAAAAGCTTTAGAAGCGACGAGTGACTTACTTTGGAAGTGAAATGAGCTCCGCTATTTATAGAGAATGCTCGTAGGCCTCAGATCATTCTGATTAGTCGTGAAATTTGTAATTAATAAATAATTCTTTTTTAATAAAATATATTATTTAATAATTGAATATTAATAACAATTAATTCTCAATGAGAATATTATTATTATTATTGAAGCTTTAATCCGATTAAATAATATATTTAGCTAGTAAATACATTATTTAATGTGTGGGTGTCTGTGAGCCGTTAATGTCATTACCAAGGGCAATTTGGACATTATATGAATTATGAGTCACGTTGCAGTTCCACAATTTTTGGGTGATTCTGGGTTCCCAATTCAAACTCACCAAACTATTCAAACTCACCAAACTATTCAAACAAATCAAACTTTTCATACTATTATTAGATTAATCATGATAATAACCCAACATTTTACTTCAATTTCATTCGCACATCTAAGCCATTTATCGACTAAGCCATCATAATTCTTAACCCAAATGCATCGACGTAATCGCACAACGAATGAGTTTCACATTGCCACGACAATGCATGTTTCTCCCTCCGTTTCTCCTCTTGAAAGTCATGGTAGCTTATTGTCGTCGGAGAGCTGAAAGCCGTCGAGCTTCTACTTGCCAATGTTTCGACGGCGGCATTGTAGGATTTTTTCTTGTTAGAAATGCTCATGAAGAAGGTATTCTCTGAAAATTAAATTAAGAAGGGTTTGATTACAAGTTTAAATTAAGGATAAACTATATAAAAGTACTCAAACTATAAGAGTCATTTCAAGTTCATACCCCAACTATGAAAACTTTTATCTAGGTACCAAAATTATTAAACCACATCATCTTAGTACCCTTCGTTAGTCAATCTGTTAGTCAAACCGTTAAATGCTTATGTGTCAAATAAGTTTCAATTTTTATAATTATAATAATCCATGTAGGCAAAAAAAATTAATAAAAAATTCTTTATGAAAAAACAAAAAAAAGCAAGAAAATAAAAACAAATAAATAAAAGATTGCATTGATTTGTCTCAAACTAGAAAATAATTAATAAAAAATTTATTATAAAATTTTAAAAAAATTCCAAAAAAGTAAATCAAAACAAAAAAACAAAAAAAAATAGAACAAACGATGAACACCCCCTATAGTTGTTACACATAGAATTGGATTCTAGGAGAGAAGAAAGAGCTGCGTCCGCCCCCTCCAGAATTCCCAAAATTCCCAAATTCGTGTTCCTATTTTCTTCGATTCAGAAAAAGTACCCCTAATATGGATAAATGACCCCTTTCACTCATGCCTAACGACATGAAGATGTGAAAGGCTTCATCGTCGACGACGACGACCTTAGGTATTGTGACGAGGGCGAGGAAAAAGATTTGACCCAGGCGGGGTCGTCTTCCAATGAATCAGATGGTGGAGATAGGCCCAAGAGGAAGAAAATCGAGAAAAAGGATAAGGAGGCCCGTCCTAATAAGCCCAATATTTTGCTTACGGCCGCAGCTGCGATGATGGGGAAGCAGAGGCTTTCGTTCATGAAGAAGCTGGGTTTGGGTGGTTGGGGGAGGTTGTAGAGGTAGGATTGGATTTTATTGATTTGTGGGTTGTTTTTGTTTCTCAATTTTACAGATGGAGAAGGTGAAATTGGAGGTTGAGGAAAAGAGGAAGCGACCAACGAGGAGAATAATGGAGGCGATTGAGGTTGGGATGGCAAAGAAGGCCGAAACGACCTTAGTGTGGTCCAATCATCTCACCATCGTCGTCGTCACTTTCACAAGGCTCGTATTTTGGCGGCGGCGGCCCAATCATAACCCCATCTTTATCCCCATTGTCTACATGGTAAAGTTTAGGGTTTTTAGGGAAGTTGTTCATCTTAGAAGAATAGGGCTTCTTTGCAGGTTTGTTAATGGACCGGCGAGTGGTGTTGTGAATGGTTTCGAGAGGGGTTTGAGCCTTCGTTGCTTGCCGAACATGAGAGGAAATTAAGCTCTGATTCCGTCGTATATCTCTACTCATCATCCGCCATTGAAATTTGTCTCACTATACTATATTGTGCTTCTTCTTGTTCTTCTTCTGATCCTTATTCGTCTTCGATGGCCAAAACAATTTGTCCTTAATTTTGTTTTGTATTGCAATTTGTATGGTTTAATATATTAATTTTTTAAATTGAACTTTTATGTGTTTTATTTATTTATTTGAAGTTCATGTCAGCAAAAAGATGGTCTACTTGGAATCCATGTCAGCAAATATTTTAAAAAAAAATTACCAGCTCAGATTTTAACAGATTGACTAACGGTGGGTACTTAGATGATGTGTTTTGATAGTTTGAGCACCTAGATGAAAATTTTCTTAGTTGAGGTATAAACTTGAAATGATCCTTATAGTTTTGATACTTTTATGTAATTTATCCTTAAATTAAATTAGGTAGTGTTTGGTTGCAAGTAAAGAGAAATAGTTTAATATTTAATATATTATTGTGTAAGACCAATTTTGTCAATTTCTAATTTTTTAGGCTTATATCAGTATTTAATTGATAATCACTTAATAAATAGGGTTATGTGTAATATTGTTTGAACATAATATGATGTTTGTGCAAGGCCTAAAACTTGAGGGGTGTTTGTGAAATCATAAAAACCCTCAGGGGTGTTTGTGTAAATAACTCTTTGGGTACATTTTTCCTTGCTCCAACCTACTTCTCAAAAGAAACCCGCCAAAAAATCGACGTCTCCGGATTATGGAGCAGCGGAGCTGAGAATGAACACGGCGGAACAGCTTTGCGCGTCTCTGTTGAGCAAGAGCAAGACCCTCAAAACCGCCAAGAAAATCCACGCCTTTGCTTGCAAGACCGGCCTCGACAACAATCCTTTGGTCTTCGGCAAACTCCTCCTCCACTGTGCGGTGACAATCTCCGACGCTCTCGACTATGCTCGCCGGCTATTCCTTCATTTTCGAAACCCTGATGCCTTCATGTATAACACGCTCATTCGTGGGTTTGCCGAATCCGATAACCCGCATAATGCTCTTGTTTTGTTTGTTGAAATGCGTCGGAAATTGATTGCCCCTGTTGATAGCTTCTCTTTCGCGTTTATGGTCAAGGCGGCGGCCAATTCCCGGTCTTTGAGAGATGGGATGCAGCTGCATTGTCAAGCTTTGATTCATGGGCTTGATACCCATCTTTATGTTGGGACAACTCTTATCAGTATGTATGCTGAATGTGGGTGCGTTAGTTTTGCTCGAAACGTGTTTGAGGAAATGTGTGAACCAAATGTAGTTGCTTGGAATGCGATTCTTACTGCGTGTTTTAGGCGTGGGGATGTGGAGGCAGCGGAAATGATGTTTCTTCGTATGCCTTTGAAGAATTTGACCTCGTGGAACATTCTGCTTGCGGGGTATGTGAAAACTGATGAGCTTGAGCTGGCTAAGAAGGCTTTTTTGAGGATGCCAATGAAAGATGATGTGTCTTGGAGTACTATGATTGTTGGGTTTGCTCAGAATGGTTGTTTTGATGAGGCTTTTGGGTTTTTCAGGGAGCTACAACGGGAGGGAATTAGACCTAATGAGGCGAGCTTGACTGGGGTACTCTCTGCGTGTGCACAAGCTGGGGCATTTGAGTTTGGTAAAATTCTACATGGGGTGGTAGAGAAAGCTGGTTTTCTTTGGATGGTTTCAGTCAATAATGCACTCCTGGATACTTACTCAAAATCTGGAAAGGTGGACATGGCTCGGTTGGTCTTTGAAAGAATGCCCGACAAAAAGAGTATTATTTCTTGGACTTCAATGATAGCAGCACTTGCAATGCATGGGTATGGCAAAGAAGCAATACAAGTTTTCGATAAGATGGAAGCGTCGGGAATTAGGCCTGATGGGATCACCTTCATTTCAGTCTTGTATGCTTGTAGTCATGCTGGTTTGATCGATGAAGGATGTGAGTATTTCTCTAAGATGAGAGATTTGTATTCTATAGAGCCAGCTATTGAACATTACGGTTGTATGGTAGATCTTTATGGCCGGGCTGGTAAATTGCAAAAGGCCTATGATTTTGTATGTCGATTGCCAGTATCTCCTAATGCTGTTATTTGGCGAACTCTCCTTGGGGCTTGTAGCATTCATGGTAATGTTGAGTTAGCAGAACAAGTAAAGGAAGTTCTTTCCAAACTTGACCCCGAAAATTCTGGTGACCATGTTCTCTTGTCAAATGTATATGCTGTTGCGGGGAAGTGGAAGGATGTTGCTGCTGTAAGAAGATCAATGGCTGACCAAAGGATTAAGAAAACTCCAGGATGGAGTGTAATTGAAGTTGACAAGGTAATGTATAGCTTCGTGGCTGGTGAAAAATCAAATAAGATTACAGAAGAGGCTTACGAGAAGCTAAGGGAGATAATGCTGAAACTTAGAGTAGATGGAGATTATGTTCCAGAGGTTGGGAGTGTTTTGCATGACATAGAAGAAGAGGATAAAGAAGATTCAGTGTTCAGACACAGTGAGAAAATTGCTGTAGCTTTTGGGTTGGCAAGACTGCGTGAAGTAAAGAGTGTAACGATCGTGAAGAATTTACGGGTATGTAGAGACTGTCACACGGTGATGAAACTGATTTCTAAGGTTTATGGATTGGAGATAGTAGTGAGAGACAGAAGCCGTTTTCACTCCTTCAAGGATGGTTCTTGCTCCTGCAACGATTACTGGTGAGTGGCGCAATGAATATAAACTTGAAGTGTTATTAGCTCCTCTAAGTTAAGGGAGATCAAAGCCCTTGCATGACTTTACTGAACCTGGAACACAAGACAAGAAGGAATGCCACGATTTTGGCCTCGGGTTGTATCATTGATCCAAAAATTTATGACAATTCGCTCATCAGAGGAAATGATAGAAAGCTGAAACATCAAAAAGGAACAGAAAAGTAGTGGAGACGGAGTAATTGAAGAGCTACAGAGTCGCATTTTTGTCCACCCAAATTGGTTGTTGTCAACCATTTCCCTCATTCTATTGACATGTATACCTTTTGAACGTCAAAATATGTACAGATGACATATGCTGGGAATTTTTCTTCAATATTGGAGCTTTTCAAATGGCATGTTTGTAAACAATTTTTGGCCAGAAATTGATTTCGTTTTGATACAGCAAATATCCAAAGCTGTTAGGTGAGAAAAAGCAACGCTTGGCGGGAGGCAGGCCAACGGCACGATATGAAAAAGTGACAAAACTTTATATGTCAGCTGGTGCTGAGTGATATTTCCAAAACTATTGTGGAGACGACTGAAATATTCAAGGTGTTTGACTCTTTCACTGCTGAGCTGAGATTCTTTGATATTTTTCTACAGAAGAAATATCCCAGTGAAAGCCAGTAGTCAGCCTCTTCCTCAACAACTCCATCATTCCCCCAAATCTGAGTGAAAGCCAGTGGTCGGCGTTTCCTCTCAATTTCCTCATCAATTCTATGGCGTTGTCTGCAGCAATCTACACATCTTCACAACCGTCACGTTCTCTTTTCTGCAGAACCCGGAAGCCCAATTTCTCTCAGACTGCTCGCTTCGGGAAAACCCTAACAGTTCGGGCTTCAACCACAGTGGACTACTCCAAGCTCACTGTGGGTGATAAATCTTCAGCCCCATCAAAGGTCAATAGCTCATTTCGACTTTTGCTTACTTTGTCATTGTGCTCATGGGTTTTAAAGCTGAAATTTTGATTGTGGTTTCTGTGCTCGTACATGTGTATGAATCATGAATGAAATTACAATTGAGCTAGGTGAATTTACAAAACTAAGCTATAAAAACATATAATTTTGGTGGGCAATAAAACAAGTACATCGATGCTTCGCTGTTTTCTTTGTTTCCTTATGAGAAACAAAAGTTTATAGATACATATCGAAATGAAAATTTTGAAGTTGGAAAAGATTTGAATTATTTTACATTCTGAAATACTGCATTGAAGTATGTATTTCTGCACTGATTTTATCATCAACCTGAAACAAAAGTTAATATTATGTTAAATCCATGCAGATGGAATGATTCCATTTTATTTGATTTCAGTGTGCATTTATATGTCAGACCTGAAATGTCACTAGAAATGGATGTCAGCCATGTCACTTATATGATAACAAACAACATTTGGAAACTAAAACTTTGTCAATTGCAAGGATATAGAGGTCCGCTTATAAAGATAGTCATCAACGTTGAAATCTTGTTACCTATGCTTTCTAGTAATTATGTTGGGGTTCAGTTCTATATGTTTTGTCACCTTGCCTTACAAATGGTTGTACTTTCTTTCAGACCAATAGTTGGCAATGGAAATTCAAGGAAAATTCTATTAACATCTACTATGAGGAGCACGAGAATGAAAGAGATGGCCCTTCAAAGAACATCCTTTTGATACCAACCATTTCAGATGTTAGTACAGTTGAAGAATGGAGATCAGTAGCAAGTAATCTTGTTGAGCAAGATGGTAATGTTAATTGGAGAGCAACCATTGTTGATTGGCCTGGTCTGGGGTACTCCGATAGACCAAAAATGGACTACACTGCTGATGTCATGGAGAAATTTCTGGTTGATTTCATTAACGCACCTGATGGTCCTATAAGTGGCTCAGGTAGTTGATTATAACCTTTTTAATTAATCATCAATTATGATGATACCACTATTGGTTATAAGCATCATATACTCTACATCCTTTTAGCAAGATATATTTATTACCCTCTTTTTCATTCATGCATATGTTATGGTACTCGACCTTCTTGACTAGATTTAGTTACGTGGAACTATCGTCAGGCTTCCCAATCCCCGTCTGTTGAGGAACAATATGTTAATTTTGAAGGGTCTTTTTTACTATGTTATGGGTTTTTGGAATTTTATTTGTATGGTCGAGGCTTTTTATTTCTTTTGAAAGTTTACTTGCTAATAATCTCTTGCTATGAACCAGAAAATGATTTTGTGGTATTTGGGGGAGGGCATGCAGCCACTTTAACTATTCGTGCTGTAATGCGTGGTGCCGTGAACCCTAAAGCTATTGCTGCTGTTGCACCAACCTGGGCTGGTCCCCTTCCTATTGTGTTTGGTCGAGATTCTAGCATGGAGACAAGGTATTCTAACTGAAAATCTCATCTATAGATGATATGGTTCTAGTTGTTGAGACTTGAGCAGTAGGATAACTATTCTGTAGGAAAATCTACAGTGAAAGACCACTAAGTCATATATCACAATCTGTTTGATTTCTCCTTTTCTTAATGATTTTACCAGGTATGGACTGCTTAGGGGAACCTTACGAGCCCCCGCTGTGGGCTGGATGATGTATAACATGCTTGTCAGCAATGAAAAGTTAATTGAATCTCAGTACAGATCCCATGTCTATTCAAATCCTGACAATGTGACTCCAGGAGTTATCGAAAGTAGATACGCACTGACGAAGAGGAAAGGAGCTCGCTATGCACCTGCTGCGTTCTTGACCGGACTCCTTGACCCTGTTCAATCCCGAGAGGAATTTCTTGAACTCTTTGCAGATATGGGCAGCCGGAAGATACCAGTTCTTGTGATGTCAACAGAAGGATCTCCAAAGAGGTCAAAAGCAGAGATGGAAGCTCTCAGGGGAGCTGAGGGAGTAAGTAAGTTTATTGAAGTGCCAGGCGCGCTTCTTCCACAAGAGGAGTATCCTGCTAGGGTTGCCGACGAGCTTTACCAGTTCTTGCAAGAAAATTCTGAGTTTTAGCCTTTTAGGTTGCAGTAGTTTGATGATTTGAGATTTCCCTTGACCTCAGTTTTCTTAACTTTTTATGCCGATTATTTGTCCTGTGGATATTGTACTCGAATAAGCATTTTTCTCTTGTTTTTGGTGATGAGCTTGTCAAAATTTATGTATACTGTTCTGGCCATCAGGTTTATATACACTTTCTGCTCTAAGATGATTCATATTTCATTTCTGTATGCAGTTTATTTCAGTAGACTTGAGACAAAAGAACCACTGTGATTTTTGGTTCAATGGCGGGCCAAAGCCCAACATAGCGAATAACTAGCAAATAGCACTGAGCTGAGACCGGGTTAAGAGTAAAGCTAGCTATGACCCAAATAGGCCCAAAATCTCAAGTCTTTTTCTCTGCAAATAAAGGCTTATTACTCAGTTTGCTCTTCGAATCAGATTTAAAATCTCAATTTGCTCATCGAATGCGAAATCGTAACAATGTGCAGCCAGAACTCCTCTTCTGTCAGCTCCGTTGACCAAAAGTTACACTTCGTTACTAACTCTGTTTAGGATGCTTACGTGACAGCAAGAGATTCGATGTTTTATTTATTTTGTAGCAAAATATTAAAACTAAATATATAAAAAGAAGAAGAAGAAGAAGAAGAAGAAGATGATGAACGAAATCCATCCCACATGCGACCCAAACCCAACCCACCGTCTTCCCAACCCACGAGGTCGGCTCCACCTTTGTCTTCCCTCCTCCTCCTCCTCTCTCCACCTCACTGTCCTTCGTTCCTCATTCTCTGCCTCATCTCAGCATCAAGGACACTCCCATCGTCAGTCTCTCTTTGAGGGCATTGATGCCATCAGACAGAGGATCGAAGTCGGTGTTGGCTGCAAAGGGAGAGAGCAATGCGTGGCCCCATGGAAGATAGGAGGGAGAGGTCGAGGTGGGTGACGACGTAGAAGCAGAGAGGGACATGGCGGATGATCGACCCAAGCATCCACTGTCCCAAGCCCAACCTGACCCGCTTTGACTCGCCGAGTTCCCTTCCGTTCGGATCCGAACCTTCCATCACGGGCCTCAAGCTCCCGGATCTTACAATCGAAGGCTTCGGCTGCCGTCTCCGTCTTCATCGAAGAAGCTCAAGGAGCTCACTCTGGAATCGTCGCCGATGAATCCAAGGAGCTCAGTCTCAATCTTGGAACCTTCTTCGAAGTTTAGCCTGGACCAACTGAGAGCCGCCACGGATCTCCCACTTGGAGTTGGTCCGAGAAAGCAAACTCCTTCAGCCTCAGTAGCCTCTTTAACTTTTTCCTCAATTTCGTGGTTCGATTGTCGTCGGCATCCGAGGAGTCACGTGGTGCGTATGACCCCGGATGAGGAGAAACTCACTCCTCGCAACCCTCTCGATTTCCCAATTGTAATTATGCTCCTCTTTATTCTGATTGTTGCTTACTTTGTCTTTGGAGTCTTTGAATTTGGTGGATTGGGTTGAAATTTTTTTGAAGGGGGAGGGGGAACGGGCCACTTCAAGTTAAAGGGTGGCTCATTTCTCACCACATAATATGGGTGGGTCTTTCAAATTTCAACATTAATCGTGTTCCAATTTTGTGATACCTTATTATTTATTATTAAAAATGATCTATTTATTAAGTAAAAGGCGATCATAATATATCTAGAAAATTATAAATCCTGAAAATCGTTGGGATTAGAAAGTAGTTTGTTTAATAAAAATGGTTTGAAAATATTGTCCATATAAGTCCAAGGGATGGCCAATCGGTCATTTTAGTTAGTAATAATACCAAAATGTGTAGCATCATTATCTTGATGAATGATGATGGTGCAATGTGAACACATATTGATATTGTCCAATATATCCACTATTATAGATAAGTATAGTATACGAAGACTATTTCCAGTCTCGCGCGACACTAGTGTATTTGATGATGAATAATGTAACATATTATACCTTCAAGAAAAGAAGGTTAATTATCGACCGCAATTTATCCATTTTGTAAATGTTTTATATATAAATATCTTTTTATAATAATTTTTTTATACAACGATATAGAGCATAAGGATATATACTCTACATTAATAGGTAAGACCTTGAAGTTTAAGAGTGTCGATCCGAATTTAAGATCTCTCTTACTACACATATAATAAAAAGAAATATTACTAAATCGTAATATAATTGGTACTAACGAATTAATTAACCGATGAATCTATATTATCTAGATCCCTCAATACTAATGAATATATAGTGTAGCAGTCGGTGCTCAACCCTAGCTTTTTATTCCACTATCATCGGTCAGTGCATCGTTGGATTTCACATGGGGTTTGCAATTTTTTTTCTTCCTCCATTAATTTCATTTAACAACAAACAATCCTTGGTATGAACAGTCTCAAAAACTGTCTACTCTTTTGTGTGTGTTGATGTCAAAAATGGATCAACTTAGAACTGTCTCTTCGGGTTCGCTTTACTCACTCTCCTTGGGGGTAGGAAGACTTGCAAAGGGAAGGTATAAATAAAGGAGCACCGGTGGGGTGCCGGCCTAATAGTCTCCGATGCTTAAGTTAGTTAAGTGTGGAGGGATTTAGGTAGTGTGGAGGGACGAAGCGAGAAAGCAGTCAGTTTATTGAAGACATGCCGACCTCCCAAAAGGCCTGGAAACACAAGTTCGTGTTTGTGTCGGGAAATTGGGAGGGTGTCAAGTTGCCATTATTTGGCTGACGCATGCCCCGCGTGTATCAGTCGAAAGGTGGTGGTCGTAGGATAATATTGTTTCTTGCTTGTTTTGTTTGTATATATATAGCCGATCTGGACTCACCTTTCTCATTTGTGCAGAGGTGTTTAAGCGGCCGGTAATTAGTGAGCAGGAGAAAGCCGATTGCGCAGAAGTATTCCGGAGGCTTGACCGAGCAGAGAGGAGTAGGGATTACTTACGGTTGCCTGCTCACCTTCTTCAAGTTGGATTAATCCCCGTCATGCGTAAATGTTCCTCAGTGATACCTTCCTCTAGTTTTATTTATTTATATTTTGTTTTGTGGCTGACATGATTGCGTGTTGTAACCGATCCGGACTTTGTGGTAGCCGCAGCCGAACAACTAACAAAGAGGATGGCCAAGATTGCTAAGGCTATGAAGAAGGCGGCCGAGACGTGAGCTGAGGTGGAGAAGGCCGGGGCATCCATAGGCAAGAGAGATTATCGAAAGCCGATCTAGACCTGGTCGACGGCCATGGTGACGTTGCAGGTGGATGGTCATGTGGCCGAGCAGGGCGGGCAGGAGGCCGCTGACCCGATGACTGGGGAGGATTTGACCTCGCTGTTTCCAAGTGCCTCGGGGTCGGGGTCTATCCTGCTGACATTAGTACCTGCGCCTTCGACTGGCCGACCTCCCGTGGCACTTTCCATCGACCTGGATGATGAGGGTGACGAACGTCGTCGCATAATGGCGGAGGAGAGGAGGAGGAAGGGAAAGAAGAGGAAGGGGTCGACCGCAGATGCTGAAGATGTGCTTCAGCAGAAGAAGCAAGGGGAGATTGAAGTCCTGGAGACCATGCGTTAGATGGTCTGCCCAACATCAACTCCGACTTGGAGGGCCGACGGGTTCCCAAGAAGATGAAAGCCGTATCTGGACGCTTCCCTTCGGTCGTATTTTTTGAAGACCGATGTGGAGCCAGATATGGTGAGGACTCAGGAGGTTGACGAGACGTAGAGGCAGCTGACAACGACTTTTCATCCTTCTTAACTGGATTTCATGAACACCGTTGTTCGTGGGTCTTAGTACGAGTTGGATGAGATCGCGGCTTTGAAGGCGAAGGACTTTGCTGACCGGTGCGATAAGACCATGCAGGCCGGGGCATATGTAAGTACCCTTGTTACTTGTTGTTTTTGTTTGGTGTTATTGGTATTCCTCCATCTATCATCACGGCTTTGTTTGGTTGTTTTTGTTTGCAGTTCCTTGATGAGGTTTTCACCACCCTCCGACATGCCATCCAAGCTAAAGAGAAGGTAGCCGAAGAGCATCAAGCGTTGAAGGCGAAGATGGACGCTGCGGCTGAGAAAGAGAAAATGGACGAGAGGTCGATACATGCCAAGTGGATGCTGAGCTCAAGGTGAAGGAGTTAGAGAGGCAACTGGTTGCTCAGCGTGAGGCTACCGAAGCAAAGATGGCCGAATTGGAGGCTAGAGTGTAGCAAGCAGAGTCGGCTAATGTTATGCTGGCCAACCAGCTAGTCTCGGCCAAGAAGGTGGGTGCGGAGGAGTATAAGGCCTCCCCGGCGCATCATCATGATTTGCAACGGTTCGGGGTCAGGCTGGAGGATAGGCTATTCAAGCGAATCCTTCTGGCTAACACCGGTGTTGCTATCCAATTTCCCTGGTTGCAGCATACCCCCTCCCCCCCCTTCCAAACTAGAAGATTATGTAGACGAAGATGGGAATGCGCTATCGGAGGATGAGGATGAGGATGATGTCGACGGGCAAGCCTAGGTACCGGGAGATGGTGGAGATGTCACTAAAGATCAGGGGAATTCCCCTTAGTGTTTTTGTAATTAACTATGTTTGTAATTTATTGGCCGAATGGCTTTGTATTGAACAAGCATTGTTTTTTACTGAATGATTTGTGTTATGGTTTGTTTTCCATCTGTGTTTGATTGTGGCCTCGTGGATGATAAGGTTTGCTTTTGCTCATAATAGGTTGAAACCGATATGTTGAGTGAGGTGAGGCCGGTTGAAATAAAGTTGGATCGTTAGGTGGTCAAAATGTGAAAGGTTGTTCCAAGAGAAGCAAGTGTCGTTGAGAAAAGAGGCTTGCCTCATAGTGAGTTTAGGGTTGATTTCCTTTACAAAATGAAAAGTAAGAGGGATTGCCTCCTTGTAAATTTATTCATTGATAATGTCACTGGTTATGCCAGGGATGTGTACAAAAAAGTCGGCCAGGGGCCAAACATGTTTGTGGCCGCGGGCCTTGTAACGACCGACCCCGAATCCTCAGAAAGCCACCTCGTTATGGCCGCTGGGAATCCTCCCAGCGCAGCCCAAATGTATTGTTACCTGGCCCCCTTCGAAATCCCCCAACTGCAGCCTCTTGAGGATTCGAACCCTTGACCAAGGCTTTTTATTCCTCTCAAGGAGGACACCTTTCACCAACTAAACATCTTAGTTGGTGAAAGGTGTCCTCTTTGAGAGGAATAAAAAGCCTTGGTCCAGGGTTCGAATCCTCAAATGGCTGCTGCTAGGGGATTTCGAAGGGGGGGCCAGGTAACAATACCTTTGGGATGCGCTCGGAGGATTCCCGGCGGCCATAACGAGGTGGCTTTCCGAGGATTCAGGGTCGGTCGTTACAAAAAAAGCACCGTTTATGTAACGACCCATCCCGAATCCTCGGCACAACGTCATCGTTAGTGGAGTCTTTCATCCACCTGGAATCCTCCGGTATCCACCAGGTATCCTCCGACACAATCGGTATTGTTAGCTTGTCACCGTTCGAAAATCCCCTAGCTGCAACATCTTTGAGGATTCGAACCCTGGACCAAGCCTTTTTATTCCCCTTAAAGAGGACACCTTTCTCCAACTAGGCTGCAGCTTAGTTGGTGAAAGGTGTCCTCCTTGAGAGGAATACAAAACCTTGGTCTAGGGTTCGAATCCTCAAGATGCTGCAGCATGGGGATTTTCGAAGGGCGGCCAGGTAACAATACCTTTGTGCCAGTTGTAGGCCGGTGGGAGGAGGACTCCTATAACGATGCTGTTTGCTGAGGATTTGGGATGGGTCGTTACATGCCTGTTTTACTTGTAGCAGAATTTTAGATGGTCCATATTCCATGGATGTGGGAGTGTCTTGCCATTCGAATCTCTGAGTTCATAGGTCCCTTATCTGCATATTCGGGAGACTGTGTAGGGTCCTTCCTAAGTAGGGGCGAAGGTGTCGGCATATCTCTCCCTGGTTGGAAGGATGACCTTTCTTAGGATTAGATCGCCTATCCTAAAGCTCCTGTGGCGGACTCTTGAGTCGTAGTATCGTGCAACTCGTTGCTTGTATGTGATCTGCTTGAGGTTGGTCGTTTCCCTGCGTTCCTCCAGTAAATCCAGGCTAAGAGCCAGTTGGTGATTGTTTTGTTCTGGGCTGTAGGTGATTACTCGATATAATGTTTCACCGATCTCTACTGGTACGATCGCCTCGATGCCGAAAGCCAAGGCGAAAGGAGTTTCATTGGTAGCCGTCTTGAAGGTGGTTTTGTGGGACCATAACACGTCATTGATAATGTCGGACCATTTTCCCTTGTCCTCATCGAGTCTCTTCTTCAAGTTGTACTTGATGCTCTTATTGGCTGCCTCCACCTGTCCGTTGGACTATGGGTGTGATGGTGAAGCAAAAATGAGCTTGATGTCGTAGGTCGCACAGAAAGCCCTGAAGCGATTGCAATCAAATTTCCTTCCATTATCAGTGACGATAGTGTGTGGGATCCCAAAGCGACAGATGATGTGTTGGTAGACGAAATGCTCGATCTGGGCTGCCGTGATGGTTACCAATGGTTTTACTTCCGCCCATTTTGTGAAATAGTCCACTGGTACGACTACGTAGTTGACCTTTCCTTTCCCCTCGGGCATTTGGCCGATCAGATCGAGTCCCCATTAGGAGAATGGCCATGGACTGAGCATAGAAGTCAGGGGCTCAGCGGCGAGGTGAGGGATTTGTGCATGTCACTGGCATTTGTCGCATTTTTGTGTGAGTTCAATGGCGTCTGAAAGCATGGTGGGCCAATATTATCCATGTCTGAAGGCTTTTTGTAAGGACCCTTCCCGAATTTCCCCTTGAAATTCGCAAAAAAAAAAACCCTTATCTTGTATGACAGCTCTTTTTCACAAAATTAAATACCAAGAACACCATTTGTTCTTAAATACATTTAGCAAACCTTACAGGGTTCCCGACAGAACCTCTGTACCTACTGACCCCGCTTACCTGTCAGACGCAGGATAGCATTCAGGTCAATACCAAGACCTCGGAATGGTGGTGGTCCAAACAGTAATACCCTCTGACACCAAATGTCAGTAGGCCAGACACTGCTGATACCTCTACTAGAATAACACAAGACAATTGACTAGTTAGCCACTTGTGAACCAACAATAACTCGTCACTCTAGGTCACCGCCCACACCAACCCACTGACCCGAATGACGAAGTATTTTCATAGGCTGATTAAGCACATGACAATCGTCGTCGAATCATATTAGAGCCGAAAATATCCTCGACTATCATATCATATAAGTTGGCAAGTATCCTCGACTATCATATCGTATCCTCAGTCGGAATAACCCTCGGCTGGCAAAACACATAAGTCGACATAACCTTCAACTATCATATCACATTAGTCGGCATATCCCTCGACTGACATATTATATCATCAGCCGGCATAACCCTCAGCTATCATATCACATCAGTCGGCATATCTCTCGACTGACATATTATATCATCAGCCGGCATAACCCTCGGCTATCATATCACATTAGTCGGTATATCCCTCGACTGACGTTATATCATCCGCCGGCATAACCCTCGGCTATCATATCATATCAGTCGACATATCCCTTGACTGACATATTATATCATCAGCCGACATAACCCTCGGCCATCATATCACATCAGTCGGCATATCTCTCGACTGACATATTCTATCATCAGCCGGCATAACCCTCGGCTATCATATCACATCAGTTGGCATATCCCTCGACTGACATATTATATCATCAGCCGGCATAACCCTCGACTGTCATATCTGTTAGCCACCAGGGTATCCCTTGGGGTGTGCTAGTCCTGTACTACCTTCACCTTTTCTATTGGAGGTTCACCGGGTTCACCGCCAATAGCGGATCCTGGTCCTCCTCAAATTGGTGTTTATCTTGGAGGTTCACCGGGTTCACCGCCAACAGCAGATCCTGGCTTCGGATTCTGGCCCCCATACATATCAGTATTATTTATATTGGAGGTTTACCGGGTTCACCGCCAACAGCGGATACTGGCTCCGGATTCTGGCCCCCACACATATCAGTATTATTTATATTGGAGGTTCACCGGGTTCACCGCCAACAGCGGATCCTAGTCCCGGGTCCTGGCCTCCCTCAAATATAGCCAAATCCGATAAACTCATACATACGGGTCAAAACCCAATTCATGGACTCAATAATTACCACGTCAAAACGATATCAAAATTGAGTCCAAAAGCCATGACATTTCTCAAAACACACTTGAAATATTGGAAAATATGTGTCTAGCAATCATTTCTAAATTCCGAAAATTCAATGCAACAATCCATAATAGTATTTCAACAAAGATACATTGATGCATGCATTTCAATTTATAAATCAAAAGTCCTCTCACACATATCATCCAACCCAAAATCATGGACGCTCTAGCCCCAAGGAACACATGACACAATAATGACCCAACTACCTTGACCTTCTGAGCTCAAAACCCGCTCCACGGTCAACCATTATCGCTGGGATTGCCCAACCGAACCCTAAACGAACTCTTATGGCCTCGAAACCAACAAAATCTGATCCGGAACGTCCCAAAACTCTAGTCACGCGACGCCGTGACATCGGGAACAGTCCCACACGCCGGTAGAAAGCCAAAACACACGCACACGCGCCGGTCACGCGCCTGCTACAATACCCACGCACCTGGATCGGTCCAACCCCGCCTAACTCGGCCTGACCCGGTCCAGCCTGACTCGGTCCACTCGACCCAGCTGTTCCGCTCGATCCGATTGGTCTACTCGACCCGATCGATCCCCGATGACGCTCCGGAGAAGACGACCGGACAGCCGCCGCCGCCGCCGTCTCGTTCGCCGGAAATTGCCATTTTCGGTCGATTTTCAAGGTTTTCTGACTTCTTCATTTCTTGACCTTTTTTCACGATCCACACATGTAAATTCATCTACTTTTCACCAGGAATCCAAATATGAGGTCAAAGTTCTGAGATCGTACCTGGTTTGACATGAAAACGGCCGAGAAGATTTGGTCCACCTCCCTCCTCCGTCCGTCACCTACGGTGGTGCTCCCGCTCCGATAAATACCCCAAAATGCTTGTGAGGTTTGGGGGAAGATCCTCCCGACCTTGGTTTCAGTCGAATCAGACCGAAATCCGTCCGATGAAAAGGGATGTTCGGTGTTTGCACGGGGAGAATTTAGGGTAGGAGAGAGAGACTGAATGGACCCATCTCTCGAGGAGAGAGAAAAATATCTGCTTTATAGTTCCAACTTTTTCAAAATTACCAACCTGCCCCTGGAGCTTCTAGACCCGTAACGAACTCACCGGGTCTCCGTTTTTCGTGTGCCGCCTGTCTACGAACTCGTGAGTTCGAGACCTACGTAAAGACCCAAGAAAAATTCTCAAAGTACTGCCAATCAAAAAGTGACTACCGAACTCGTCCCAAAATCGAGGGAAAATCGTCCAATTCTCAAAATAATTTAATTTCTAGTCCGGGTCGTTACACTTTTTGCGCCAAGCTGTGCATTCCAGAGTGATCTCCGCATATTCCTTCGTGCATTTCCCTGAGGACGTAATCGCCCATGTCTGGTGTTAGGTACTTTAATAGTGGGTTAGTGAAACTGCACTTGTAGAGATTGTCATACTGGATGGTGTACCGAGCTGACTGTCTCTTGATTTTTTTTGGCCTCTGTCCTGTCTCCCGGGAGGGTGCCGTCTTTGAGGTAGGCTTTGATGGGATCCATCCAGGTCAGACTGGTGTTGATGGTGTATATCGATCGTGGTCTCGTGCTGGGTACGTGTTAAACTTCCACAAGTACCCTTCGTTGCTCCTTCTCATCTAGGGAGGATGCAAGTCGTGTCAGGGCATCGGCGTGGCCGTTCTCTGATCTAGGGATTTTGTTGATTTCGTAGGCCGAGAAGCTTTGAAGGAGTTGTTTTGCCAGGGCCAAGTATAGTGACATGGATGTGTTCTTGGCCTCAAAGTCATTATTGATTTGGCTGACCACCAATTGCGAATCGCTATAGATTCTCAACCAGTTGGCCTCCAGGTCATTGGCTAAGCATACACTGGCTAACAGTGCTTCATATATGGCCTTGTTATTGGAATCTTTGAAGCGGAGGGCATATTCGAGCTTGACTAGGTCCGGGGAAGTGAGAACTAGTCATGCTCCTGATCCGTTGTGGCAAGCAGACCAATCCACGTATAGTATCCAGCATGGGCGTTGTAGATCGATCGGGGGTGCCTTGGTGGCTTCCTGGCTTTCTTTGGTGGTTGGTGCTTGTAGGGGGGTTACCTCTGGTGGCATGTATTGTGTAGGTTGATAAGAGTACTCACCAATGAAGTCCGCCACCGCTTGTCCTTTCTCGGCCGTCCTGGCTACGTAGGAGATGTCGAACTCGCTCAGCTCGATTGCCTATTTGGTGAGACGGCCGAATCTGTCTGGCTTCTGCAAAACTTGTTGCAAGAGTTTGTTGGTGATGACTTTGATCTCATGTGCCTGGAAGTATGGTCGGAGCCTCCGTGTTGTGACCACAAGGGCCAAGGCAAGTTTTTCTAGGTCGGGGTACCGTCTCTTCGCATCCTGAAATGCCTTACTCACATAGTAAACGGGATGCTCTACCCCGTCCCATCGTGTGATAAAGACATAGCTGACAGCCGATGTCAGGATCCATCTCGAATTTCCCCTCAAAATCCGGGAAGAACACTGATCCCGTTTGACAACCTAAGGAAAGGTTCCCAAAATGCCCTTCAATCCTTACAAAATAATAATAATAAACACTTTCACTTGTCAGACAAGGGATTCAAACACTCAATAATTCCCGTAATTAATGACCAACCAAATAAAATATAATATCAGAGCGTCTAAGTAGGATCAAGGGTACAATTTAGATATCCTACTCAAGTTTAACTACACAGCGCAGCCGAAAGTACTAATGCCTTTGCCTCGAGAGAAGTGTCCGCGTCAACTCAACTCAACAACATGAAGGGGGTTTAAACACAAAAGTTGTGAGTGGACAAAAATAATTGTTTATAAATCGTTTTCCAAGGAAATATTACCTTTCCCCCCCTCCATTTATAAAACCATGCATGCATCACATAAAACAGTTCATGATATAAAAACATCATCTGTAAATCACCGGAATTTCCAATTCTCTTTAAAACCACTTAGTAAAATCCATATAAGGAAAACACATTGTGGTCCACAGTCTGGTTAGAAAATCATCCTCAAAAGAGTTCAAAATCATTTAATTCAACCTGGACACATATTATCTCAAATCCACTGTTCCCGACACATCCACTAGCCACCAGGGTATCCCTTGGGGTGTGCTAGTCCTGTATCACAACTCTCAGTACTATGCATAGACATCCTCGTGACCCGGTGGAGCCAAAACTGTAACGACCCGCTCCTCCCCAGATACGGAGACGTTATGGCCACCGGGTCCCCCCCGGCTCAGGCCCCTGGCTCCCCGCCAGCACTCAAAGGTATTGTTATTCTTGCCACATCCGCTCCCCTAGCTGCAGCCTTCCAAGGAGTCGAACCCAGGACCAAGCCTTTTATTCCTCTCAAGGAGGACACCTTTCAATCCCTTCTTGTTCGTTCCTCTAAGGTTCTCGGAACAATATCGCTTGTCAAAAACAATAATCGGGATTACCGGCTAGTAATAAGACTCTTATATAAAAACTCCCTAAACCCCGGGAGGTCTACAAACGCTATCCTAGAAAATGCAACAACTTTGGACGCCCAAAATGACCTCTATACGACTTCCGATCAACCTGAAACCTGTACCAACAGATCCGAAACGTCGAAAATTGGTTACCACGCGTCGCCGTGACCTCAAACTCGGCCCCACTCGCCGCTGGAAGTACGAAACACTTCCGCCACGTGCCCTCACGCGCCGGTCACACGCCTGCTACAGTGTTCACGTGCCTGAACCGGTCTAACTCGACTCAGCTTGACCTGACCCGGTCCAACTCGACCCGATCGATTCACTCAACCCGACCGATTCAACTCGACCCGATCGATTCACTCAACCCGACCGGTTCACTCGACCCGATCGGTCACCGGTGACTCGCTGGAGAAGATTTTCGACTGCCGACGCCGTCATCAGAGTCTGGCCGGAGAAGATGACCGGCCGCTGCTATTTGGTTTCGCCGGAATCCCCCATTCCTGGCCGAAACTTCAAGCTTTTATAACTTCTCCAAAACTCAACCATTTTTCACAAATTTTATGTCTAAATCTATCTACTCAAACCCAAAAATCCAAATATGACCTCAAAACAACAAAAACGTACCTATGTAAGCCGAAAAATCGATCGGAAGATCCAAAACTTCTTATACTCGGTTCGGCTTCTCCCGTGGTCCTCTCCTTCGATGGTTGGTACGATTGTGATCATGGGAAGGAGTAGAATACGATTAGTGGATAAAAAATGGAAGTTCAAGCCTTGAATCAAATGTTGACTTTGTGGGTTTTGGGGTGTTTTCTCACGGGTTCGATGGTGTTTGTTTCACAGAGAGAGATGATAATGAGATGAAGATGAAAATGAAGTGAAGATGTAAATGAAGATGTAAAAGGATTGGGGTTAAAATATCTTCTCCCAAGCCAAAATTACCAAAATACCCTTGAACATCTAGACCCATAATTTTCGTACACTAACTCTATTTTCTGCGTGCCGCCTGTCTACGAACTCGTGAGTTCGAGACCTATGCAACGGTACCCGAAACACCGCCTAATATGTTATGAAATAAAACTGGATTTCCATGCCCTTAACCGACCAAGGGTAAAATCGTCATTTTACAAAATAATTTACAAAAATGATAAATAAAATTGTCCGGGTTGTTACAGCTGAGACCGATACTGATAAGTAGACAAAAGGAGGCTTGCCGTTTTCGGGTCTAGCTAGCAATGGTGCTCTGCCCATGTATTGTTTGAGTGCAATGAATGCCTTGGTAAATTCCTCCATCCAATCGATGTGTTTGCCTTTGCTTTTGAGAGCTTTGAAGAATGGGGCGCATTTGTTGGTTGCTTTGGTGGTGAAGCGCGTGAGAGCTGCCACTCGTCCTGTCAAGCGTTGGATGTCTTTATGATTTTTTGGAGCCTGCATGTCAAGGATTACCTTGATCTTTTCAGGGTTTTCCTCGATCCCCCTTTGGTTGATCATGTAGCCCAAAAATTTGCATGATCCCACCCCGAAGACACACTTGGTGGGATTGAGGTGCATCTTGTATTCCTTGAGGACGTTGAACATCTTAGCCAGGTTGGGGATGTGTTCCTCGACCATTTTGCTATTGACGAGCATGTCGTCCATGTAGACTTCCATTATTTTGCCTATCTGGTCGGCGAACATGAAGTTTACTAGCCTCTGGTATGTGGCCCCTGCATTCTTTAGGCCGAAAGGCATAACATTGTAGCAGTAGATCCCCAGGTTAGTTCTAAAACTCGTATGAATTTGATCACCTGGATTCATGAGGATCTGGTTATAGCCGGAGTATGCATCCATGAAGCTGAGTAATTCGTGTCATGCGGTGGCATTTACGAGCATGTCGCTCTTAGGCAGTGGAAAGTTTTCCTTGGGACATGCCTTGTTGAGGTCGGTGAAGTTGATGCACATGCACCAGGATCTGGATGGTTTCTTGACAAGTACCACATTTGCTACCCAAGTGGCATAAATGGCCTTCCGGATGAAGTGTATTGTGCTCATCTTTGTGATTTCGGCCTGCATGGCCAATTGCCTTTCGGTGTCATGACTACGCGGCTTCTGAGTGACCGGTCGAAATGATGGGTCGATGGTGAGCCGATGGTAGATCACATACGTGGAGATGCCGGGTATGTCCGTGTAAGACCATGCGAGACCTCAATATTTGCCTTTAAGAATTCAACGAGGGTTGCTCGTATGGAGGGCTTGAGCTTCGACCCTATCCAGACTGTGTGATCTTTGTGTAAATCAGAAAGAGGTATTGCCTCTGTCTCTTCCACAGGTTCTGCCTGTGGCATATTCGCAAGGTCTCGTCGATCTTCCGGAGGGCTATCCCGAAATTCTTGCATGAGCTCAGGATTGATGGGGTCGTCCCCCAGGGCAGTTTCGACGAGTCTCCTCTGACCTGTCCCGTTCCCATGGGAGTTGGGAATTTCATTAAAGTAGGTGGGTTGCCACGATAGCTTTCATCCGATTGAGCAATCCCCTTCCAATTATGGCGTTGTAGGCCAATCAGATCTGGTCGGCCTAGTGGGTTTAGTGTTTTGCCCAAGGTTGTGCTGGTGGGGTGCACTTGGTGTTTGTGAGTTTGCATTGTTGTGCTTTTTGTTGAGCCGAGGCCAAGTATGGTTTTGATGGGCTTTGGTCGGCCTTGACCAGGTTGATCAAATTAGGTACAAATAGTGTGTATACATATACATGCATACATGTACAAGTCAAAACCTAAAATAACTTCCCGAACACATGAAATCCGAACAAAAATATTGACATAATTTTCATTGATCAATAACATTAAACCGTTATGTTTCACGATCAAATATATATGGATCCTTATCCCAAATTGGAGTCACGTGGTGCATATGGCCCCGGATGAGGAGAAACTCACTCGTTGCAACCCTCTCGATTTCCCAATTGTAATTATGCTCCTCCTTACTCTGATTGTTGCTTGCTTTGTCTTTGGAGTCTTTGAATTTGGTGGATTGGGTTGAAATTTTGGTTGCTAATTTGTGTAATTGTGTATTGTAGAAGTGTGAGAGGCCCAAGCTAGGGCATAGGCCTGTCATTTTCCCACAGTTCAGTCCTATGAAGACACATTTGCCTCCTCCAATGCCGTATGACCCTCCCAAAGAAGACGAAGACGAGGAGGAGAAGAAAGAGGAAGAAGAAGAGGAGGAAGCTCCTGAGAAGATTGACCCATATAAGAACTTGAAGACGCACATAATGGGTGTGGTGGTGTGATTTCTAATTCAATTTGGCATGTGTTTTTGTTAGAATTTAGGTGTGGAGGTGTGATTTTTGGTGGTGTGAGAGCTGCCACTCGTCCTGTCAAGCGTTGGATGTCTTTATGATTTTTTGGAGCCTGCATGTCAAGGATTACCTTGATCTTTTCAGGGTTTTCCTCGATCCCCCTTTGGTTGATCATGTAGCCCAAAAATTTGCATGATCCCACCCCGAAGACACACTTGGTGGGATTGAGGTGCATCTTGTATTCCTTGAGGACGTTGAACATCTTAGCCAGGTTGGGGATGTGTTCCTCGACCATTTTGCTATTGACGAGCATGTCGTCCATGTAGACTTCCATTATTTTGCCTATCTGGTCGGCGAACATGAAGTTTACTAGCCTCTGGTATGTGGCCCCTGCATTCTTTAGGCCGAAAGGCATAACATTGTAGCAGTAGATCCCCAGGTTAGTTCTAAAACTCGTATGAATTTGATCACCTGGATTCATGAGGATCTGGTTATAGCCGGAGTATGCATCCATGAAGCTGAGTAATTCGTGTCATGCGGTGGCATTTACGAGCATGTCGCTCTTAGGCAGTGGAAAGTTTTCCTTGGGACATGCCTTGTTGAGGTCGGTGAAGTTGATGCACATGCACCAGGATCTGGATGGTTTCTTGACAAGTACCACATTTGCTACCCAAGTGGCATAAGCCTGTCATTTTCCCACAGTTCAGTCCTATGAAGACACATTTGCCTCCTCCAATGCCGTATGACCCTCCCAAAGAAGACGAAGACGAGGAGGAGAAGAAAGAGGAAGAAGAAGAGGAGGAAGCTCCTGAGAAGATTGACCCATATAAGAACTTGAAGACGCACATAATGGGTGTGGTGGTGTGATTTCTAATTCAATTTGGCATGTGTTTTTGTTAGAATTTAGGTGTGGAGGTGTGATTTTTGGTGGTGTGATTTCTAATTCAGTTTGGGAATTTTGGGGGTGTTGTGGTGTGATTTTGATTGGTTTTGGATGAATTAAGGTTATTTTGATTTGATTTGATTTTGTTGTTTATGTGATTGTTGTAATGGTGGCCGTGATTGTTGTTTTTTGTGATTGTTACAATGGTGTCCTTGATGCTGAGATGAGGTAGAGGAGGAGGAGCGAAGGAGAGTGAGGTGGAGAGAGGAGGAGGAGGGAAGACGAAGGTGAAGCCAACCTCGTGGGTTGGGGAAGACGGTGGGTTGAGTTTGGGTCGCAGGTGGGTTGGATTTTGTTCATCATCTTCTTCTTGTTGTTTTTTTTTTCTTTTTATATATTTAGTTTTAATATTTTGCTATAAAATAAATAAAATATCCAATTATTTGCTACAACGTAAGCATCATAAACAGAGTTAGTAACGGAGTGTAACTTTTGGTGCAACGGAACTAACATATGGGGGGTTCTGGTTGCACATTATTACGAATTCGCGTTCAGAGAGCAAATTGAGATTCTAAATTTGGTTCGAAGAGCAAACTGAGTAATAAGCCGCAAATAAATTATGGCGGATCTTAAGAGGAAAGTCTTATATAAGAAGTCGGATCCTCCCCTTTTTCAGGAGCTGTGTTTGCCACACGATAGCCCTTTTAATTAAGTACACCTGTATACGTACTACATGATTGTTATACCACTGCATGCTGCGTGCATCCATCAAAATTCTAAACAACACAGTTTTGTGGATGAAAAAGACCCACAACCAAAATAGTACCTTATGATTTAGTATGAAAAAGACCCATAACCAAAATAGTACCTTATGATTTAGTATGATAATTAAGTTGCACCTAAATGCTAACAAAAGTCGTACATTTTCTAAGATATTTAAGTCACATCTTTTTACACCTATATATAGTACATACCTAGTTGACGTAAGCAAATAATTATTCATATTGTTGGGTAATGGCTATTCTTAAAACTACACAAATTACTTTCGAATTTGAAAAAAAAAAAATGTACCTATTTTAAGATTACATGCAAAACATCTAAAAATAGTGTTAGTGACTATTTTGCCTTTATTTTTTTTCTTTTCCTTTGTTGTGAATAGTAAAATTACAATTTTAACCTTAAATATTCTTTTATCATTCTTAATATTATATTATTATTATTGTTATTATAAATAATTATTATTAATTTATTACTCAATTTGAGTCTAATGAAATATTACTACTGTTATTATTATTACTACTACTACTACTATTATTACTATTATATTATAATTTTGTTTGTTAATTAAAAAAAATATTTACAGACAACAAATATTTTGTTTGTTATAAAATTTATATTAGACTATTAGAGTTTATATTTTATTTCTTGAAAAATAAAGTAACATTCTTACGTTTTACATTTTTGAGTCATTATTTAATAGTTTTTACAATTGTTTATATATATATATATATATTATATTATATTATATGTATGTAAAATCACGCTTATGATTAGTTATCCAACATTTCTATAATACATGTAAAATCATGTAAATGAACAAATTAATGATGATGTATGTAAATAGTTAATGATCTTTTGAATATTTTCTTATATCCTAAATCTATTTATAATATCATTTTGTATAGAGTACGTTCAAATTTTATAATCAATTGAATAGACTCACAATAACGCGCAGGCTATATCTTGCTAGTTTTCACTGAAAGAGACTTATACAAAAGATACGGGTGCCATTTTAAATACAGCCTTCATTCATAACTTACCTAAGTTCACTTTAGCTTTGACTTTAAAGATCGATGTGATAATTTTATTTCTTCAATTCATGTTGAGGATTTGCATGTGCGATATGCTTCTTAATTTTAATAAGAGAACAACCAAGCAAATAAATCGAACTCTTGTCGATCATCTAGAATAAAATCAAATAAATTGAGCTGTTATGTGGCTCATAATTCGTATAATATTCATATTATCTTTATTACATATTAACGGCATGAAATCATCTATGTATTTATTAATATATTTATTAACTAAATATATTAATTATTAGGATTAATGCTTAAAATAAATAATAATATCTCCATGATATTTATTTATCAAAAGTCAATAATAAGTGACATCTTGCCATACGAGTTAATTACTTTATTAATTGCAAATTATTTTCGATCAATCAGACGCTTCGATGACTCATAGACTTTCACTATAAATACAAGGTTTCTCCTTACGCTCCTCTCAAGTACACACAACTCATCATACCAATATTCTGCTTATTTATTTCCTCGATTAAACCGACTTATGCATCAAAGTGTTCTTGGTTGAACCCCCATATCTCGAGATTCAACCTTAATATATATCGTTGTCTTTTTTACTGTGTGTAGGAATCTAACCACGAATCCCAATCCAGGCGATTTCTGCATCAAAGTTTGAACTTAATATAGACTTGCAGTAAATCATTTTGTTAAAAAATATAAAGTGAAAAGTTTGGCAAAAATGACATGCACAATTACACTCATATTTCAATACCAAAAATGTAAGGAAAGTGAGCTTTACCCACTTTTATTTTCTCCTTATATACTCCTTCATTTTTGTAATCGTGAAATTGTGTAAATTAAAACATAATTAATTAATAAACAGAAACAAATTAAGTTAGTGCAAAAAAAGGAAAAAAAAGTGCGAGAATCATTGTCTTGAGATTCAACCTTAACATATATTGTTGTCTTTTTTACTGTGTGTAGGAATTCAACTGCGAATCTCAATCCGGGAGATTTCTGCATCAAATTTTGAGCTTAATATAGACTTGTAGTAAATCATTTTGTTAAAATATAAAGTGAAAAACCCACAACAGGTTGGTCCAGTGGTTAGGGCGTTCCCAGGCCCAGTATGATCTTTGCTAGTCTTGAGTTCGATTCCCCCTAGGTTATATCCTGATTGTGGTCAGGAGTGCGCTGCACCGCGAGTGTGAATCTTCTCGCCTCCTGGTGCGGATTAGTTCTTGGTTGTCAACTTTGAGATATTGCGTGTCAATGAATATATATATACCAAAAGGGGACGGAAGCAAGGCAGCAGTGAACTAGTGTGATTGAAGCCACAAATCAAGTCTGTCCAGAGCATGTATATGAAGTAATTCAAAGAAATGAGGAAGCAGATACTTTGGAAAATAGCATGAAATAATGTAAATTATATGCAGAATGATTATGAATATGAAAAAGAAAATTATGCTTGAAATCATGGATGAATGAAATAACTTTGTTTTACTGATTTGAAACTTTGAAAGCTTACATATGAAATAACTTAAGAAGAGCTTTACTGGAAGTCTTCTGAAAACTTATGAAATCTCACAACAGATATGAAACTAAGAAAATGAAAGGAGAATGAATTTCGAGTCCTTTGTGACTGAGAATGAGCTCTCTTTATATAGGCAGAGGCATCAAGACATGAATGATTAACTAAATACTGTGACCGAAAGGAGCTTTGGCGTTTACTATGGCATGTGACCAAATAGTCCGAAAGGTGACGAAGCAGCACGCGGCGACACTGTTCATGAATAGTGTGTTGTCGGATACTGTAACATCACAAGACTGGTACTGTTGGATTACATTGTTTACTGCAGCTTCACATGATTGGGAAAGTCTTCAGAGTTCATTGAGATCATAAGGCTCGTAAGGATCTTGACTGTCTTGAAAATCGGACCAAAGAATCTTTTTCTTCTCTTTTGACTGTTTACTGGATGATGGGTGATCAGTAGCAGCTTGATTTCCCAGGGGGGAGGAATAGGTTGACTTGTGACTGCTTGGAGAGGATGACTGTGAAGGGCATTTATCATCATCAGAATCATCGCCTAACTGCGAGGCTCGAATCATAAGCATTTGAGCCAATTCTTTTAACTCTGCAGGGGACTTGTCATCTAGAGATAAAGTGGAGGAGGAAGAGGTGATTGGCTTTGACGGGTTGACTGTAAGGTCCTTCTTGACTGGTGACTTTGTAACTGA
The DNA here is from genome assembly GCA_037349345.1 of Oemleria cerasiformis. Classification (NCBI taxonomy): domain Eukaryota; kingdom Viridiplantae; phylum Streptophyta; class Magnoliopsida; order Rosales; family Rosaceae; genus Oemleria; species Oemleria cerasiformis. The sequence continues at coordinate 13,888,215 of JAZGTL010000018.1, forward strand.
AAACTCTTGATGCACCTGAGAAATGATGCGATCATGGTTGAATTTATCCCACCATTTAACTGAGAAGTGACGAACTAAAATATCATTGTGAATTTCATAGCGCCACTTAAGTATCCACGGCACTTTGTACTTAGCCATGAAATGCAAAAGTAGTGGGAACTCTCGATCTGCTTCACTGAAAGATTGTCGTTCAGTAAAGAATTTGACTGCTTCTTGGAGGGGCGGCGGCAGGAGCCGGAGCATTGGGCCAAAATCGGACCACCATTTGAGAAACCACTTAGGGAATGATCCTTTGAATTTACTGTCGAAGTTGATAAACCAGGAGTGACTGAAAGTCTCCGTTTGATGGAGAAATACCTTACTCCAGGCATCAATATAATCAAAGTACGTAAATGGAGTATCAGAATTAGGGAGATCTTGCCTGTCATATGGGGGACGTTTCCATTGGGACAAGTTGATTACTTGCATAATGTAGATTGAATGATAAAGAATGTTACTGGGGTTACTTTTGTCATAAATTGGCTTGAGGTGAATGGATGCGGTATGGAGGAGAATCTCCATGTAAAACTTAATTGACTTCTTGGGGTGAACTGGAGCAAAATGCCAATTGGGAGGGAAAATGGTTTTTGCAATGTCTTCGGGAGATTTGAGTTGACTAAGGGATGGCTCAACAAAGAATAGATTGTGACTAGGGTCTTTAGGAATATAAGGGGAAGATTGAGAATAAGGGACTTGGCTTGATTGGGGTTTGACTAGAGATTGAAATGGATCGTAACTGGAGATCAGGGCTGACTGATAATTGGGCCTGAACTGGCCCAAGGTAGAACCAAGAACAGTATACTGGTTTCGGATTGGAATTGGTGAATGACCGGGGTAGGGGACTAGGGATGAAGGAGTAGATGACTCCTGTTTTACTGGTGCTAAGGAGGCAGGGAGCCTCCTGGTTGACTGCTTGTCTGGGGCCTTTTCAGACATGTTTACTCTGCAAGAATTCTCTAGTTAGGAAATCAGGAATGCAATTGTCTCTCCCTCTCAAATATTCTATCTCAAAATCAAAAATACTTAATATAGCTTGCCATCGTGCAAAAATCTGTTTGGATGCAATATTTTGAACATCTTTTTCAATAACATGCTTGGCACTTTTGCAATCAACTCTGACTAAAAAGTTTTGGTTTAATAAATCATCTTGAAATTTTGAGATGCATAATACTATAGATAAAATTTCCTTTTTAATAGTACTATAATTTTTTTGAGCTTGATTCCAAATGCCAGAATGGAAACGAACAATTTGTTCAGATTTACTCTGCGGAGTTCTTTGTTTAAGAATACCGCCATAACCGATATCAGAAGCATCTGTTTCAACAATTTTGAAAGAATTGACTGAAGGAATACCAAGACAAGGAAGGGTCTTGACATGTAATTTGATTTGTTTTACTATGTTGGTATGAGTAACTGTCCAGGCAGGAGGATTGCTCTGGAGACGATCAAATAAAGGTTTACATTGTTTGCGTAAATCATGATAAAAATCAGAGACATAATTTAGGGATCCTAGAAATCGTTGGAGTTGACTTTTATCTAGAATTTCATCTGGAAATTTATCAGCGAAATCAATAACACGATTAATGGGTTTGATTGTGGATTGGAATATATCAAAACCAAGGAATCTGATTTTGGTTTGGAATATTTTAATTTTTGACGCGGAAACAACTAAACCATTTTGCTGGATAATTTCTAAGAATTTACTAAGATGTTTCCAATGTTGTTCAATTGACTGAGAGAAAATAAGGACATCATCAATGTAAACTATGGAAAATTCACTATATGGATTGAATATTTCATTCATTATATTCTGAAATTCACTAGGTGCATTCTTAAGACCAAAGGGCATAACATTCCATTCATAATGACCGAAAGGAGTAACAAATGCAGTTTTGTACCTATCATTTTCATGAATCTGAATTTGCCAAAAACCGCTTTTCATGTCGAATTTTGAAAATACTACGGCATTGCCGAGACGGTTGACTAGATCTCTTTTATTAGGAATTGGGTATCTAATCCATTCGAGAACTGTATTAAGAGGTTTATAATTAATTACTAATCTGGGGACTCCACGTTCTAATTCGGCTTGTTTTTGGACATAAAATGCAGCGCATGACCATGGGGATTTACTTTTCCTAATTATTCCTTTGCTGAGTAATTCATTTATTTCTGTCTTGCAAAACTCCATTAATTCTTGACTCATTTGGATTGGTCGTGCTTTTGTAGGTATTTTACTTTCACTGAAGTCTTTAATATAGGGAAGACGCACTAAATGTTTCTTCCTATGCCAGAAAGCATTGGGAAGGTCAGCACAGATTTTACTTTTGATACTTCTTTCAAACGATTGAATTTTAGATTGAATTGTTTCCTGTTTTAACTGTTCTTCAATTCTTTTGAATTTGATTTCTTCCTTAGGATGAGATAACTGTTTGGTTTTACAATTGATTAGATTAATGGTATGTGATATGGAATCCTTTTGAAAGGTTTTGATTGTTTGAAGTGCAGGATTGACTAGAAATTTGAATGTGACCTTTTGATGCATTGGATAAGTTGTTATTGACTCATAATCCGTGGTAAAAGGATATAATAATGTGAGAAATGGGAGACCTAGAATCATTTGATCACTTATATTTCTTATTAAAACAAAGGGTGTTTTAAAACAGACATTATCTTGACAAATATGGGCTTTTGGGATTTCAAATTTTAGTTCCATTTTACTACCATTTGCAGATTTTAAAGATTGAGTTGATTTAACATAATACTTTGTTGGGACTAAGCCTTCCTGGAGGCAATTCAGATCTGCACCGGAATCAACTAGGGCAATAGTTGTTAATTCAAAATCTTGTATGACTAATCGAACCGTGATATACCATTTTTTAATATGAATTTGTTGAATAAGATTTAAAATATTATCATGACTTTGGTCTCTTTCGGCTTCATGGTAGGATGGTTCTGCATCTAAATTATTAGTATTGATTAACTGAGTTCTTATCTCTTGATTTTCAATTCGTAATTCTTGACTTGTAAGTTTTAATTGTTTTATATCTTCTTTAATCTTGTTGACTTCAGAATGCAAATCTTGGATGGTTACTTCTTTTTTAACTTTATTAAATCGTTCCAAAGTTGTGGTAAGACTTATTGTGCCGGATGGTTTTTTAACTGGATCTTGTTCCTGTTCATTTCTGATAATGACTCTTCTTAACTTTTTCAAGTATTCTGATTTTAATTCTGGGTTCTCAATTTTTCCAATTAAATCTATCAGTAACTCTTCTTGTTCTTCTTGTTTAGTAAGGACATTGATTGTTTTACAACAAGTATCTTGACAACCTATTTTTATTCCTGGGGAACTGGACATTTCATTATCAGTAGAAGAATGATTACTAGATTCGGAATCAGAAAGAACTTCTTCACTGGAGTCAGTATTTCGTAATTCTAATATTCGTATTAAGTCTTCTTTTTCTTCATTAGTAATTTTTAACTGGTTAATCTTGTTTTTTACTGGGCATTTATTTGCAAAGTGACCAGGTTTTTGACACTTATAGCATTTAGATGTATGTTTGTCTGGATGTGTTTTGGGTATCCAATTTTTTGACTTGTATTGCCAATGTTTTCTTGGTCTTCGCTTTTCGTAAAATTTATCCGTCTGGAATTTGTTTTTATTATATGGTTTGTAAGATTTAAAATATTTCTTATTACTGTATTTATGTTTCTTTTCAGAAATATGTTTATTTTTTCGTGAGGGAGGAATAGGAGGTAAACCATATTGTTCACAGAAATTTCCTAATTCATATTTCGCTTTTCGTTTATCATTATTAATTTGCCGACTTATTTTCATATCAATACACATTTTTAAGCCTTCTTTCTGGATGACACTTACTATGTTTCCATAGGTGAGTTTATCATAATTAATGTGACCTTGTTCATTACTGAGGACTTGTCGAATTTTATGAGCAAATAGATTTGGCAGACCATTAATAAATTTTTCTTTCCAAAACGATTGATTACTATCTTCACGTAGCATTACTCTAGATATAAAGACATCTTTATACCACCTAAAGTCACTTAATGTTGGACATCTTAGGTTACTAAGTTGATCATGAATTCTTGTAGTGACATTACTTGGGGTTCCTATGAAATGTTCAATTATCGTGAGAAGTAAAGTGTTAATTGCATCAGGAACTCCTGCTCCAATTCTTTCATCAAAGACAGGGAGGCCTTCTTCGTCGTGAAGGACAGAATGTATAATTTCTTGTTTAGAATGTTCAGTGAGATGTTTTTCCCACCAAGCACGAAGGGTGCCGGAAAATCCGGTAATGAAGAGATCAAGGATCTCTGGTTGACTGAGGTTATGGTTGGTAGCATAGCTGTTGGCAACCATTGTCATATGTTGTAATTTATTTAATATTTCTTGTTCAGATAAGCCATCTATATTCCATTCATAAAGTTTATCAGCAGAAACTGTGAATTGGTTTTGAAAGATTCTTTCTTCATGTTGAATGTCTGGGGGTGTTGGCCTATTATACCAGTTTTTGGTTAAACTTGTTGGGTTCATTTTATGAGATAGTCTTTTTATTTCAAGGTTTTTAAAAGCATTTTCAATTTTACTGATATTACTTGAATCAGACTCATGGGAACTTGAACTCTCAGAATCTTGACTATGAAGATCAATTACTTGTAAACTTTTCTGTGGATCTTTTGAATTAGGTAAAGATAAGTCTTTTATCATTCGTTCTATTTTTATAATGGACGATGAAGGTTTGAGTGGTAATCCTTTTTTACTGCCCGAAAAAGTTAGTAAAGGTGATTCTGGCTTAGGTTTAGGGTTTGTTTCTTCATTTACTGATTTATCCAATTTTGTTTCAATTTTATCTAACTGTTTTCCTAGGGTGATGAGACTTTGATTTGTATAGTTGTTTTGTTCGATTATTTTCTTAAAATCTTGACCTGTTTCCTGTGTGGGAACCTTAAATGGTGATGCGACAACTTTAGCTTGATTGACATTAAGTATGATTGTTTCAGGAGGAGGATGACTAGATGTTACTTGGGTTGAATCTTGCTTAACCCAATGTTCTTGGGTAATGACTTTTAAGTTATTTACTTCTGGATAATGGTTATCAATAAAATCGAGGAAAAATATATTAGTTTGAGTTTGTTTCATGAAATTTTCCCAATGTTGAAATATATTTTCTTTTTCTTGCGAATTAAATCTTTGTCGGAAAACATTTCTTCGTTCAATATTGTTGATTGACTCTATATCCTGATTTAGAAATTTCCAATTAATTTGAAATGGTTTCGTCATTGTTAATAATTGAGAATGGACTTCAAAATCTGACTGGGTTGGTGAAGTTGGTTCTTTATAAGTACCGTAGCTAACTTGAGACTTAGTTTGAACACCTTTTAATTTTAAGTTTTTTAATTCTTGGTTGATGTCGTGATCTCTTATGGATTCAGTCATGGTGGATGCAGTTCCAGCAAAAGAATGCCTGGAAGGGTCAATTTTTGCAGAAGAGGAAGTATCGTCGATATCTCTTAGTTGGACACTAGATCTGGGTCTTTGACTATCAAATTTTATTTTTACTGTACCATCTAAGTACTGTTGAATATCATCAAAATTTGTAAAGTTTCGTTGTATATTAAGCGGCTGACTTTCATTGACTAATGACCATTCTGAAGGGAGATTAACATCCGACCAACTAATTGTTTGCGGGACTCGGATTCGTGAGTTTCCTTGGTTACTTTGTATTAGCAATGTTTGATCTTTTGGGCTTTTATTGAGAGCTTGAAAATTCATGTTTGTGCCTGTTGTTTTGTAATAGATTCGAAATATTAAGGCTAAGGGTTGACTACCTTCAAGTATATGATATCCTGAGGTTTTAATGTTTAAAGTTAAAGCTTTTAAGACATGGGGATCAGAGAGACTGATTGTGAAATCTGGATAACAATCAAAGTGGATTGGTCCATTACAAAGGCTTGACTCAATCATTCCAAGAGTGCTATCACTAAAGTCAGTGAATCTTGCATCTCGGAGACATAATAAAACTGAAGCATTTAGACCTAATCTTGTTAATGGTTTAACTGCGACTTGGACTAAACCGATATGTAAGAAGTTATGACCATCTTTTCTATGTTTTCGTAAGGACTCAGCATTAAACAATTGACAGGTTTCATGTTCTTTACTTAAAGCATAAACTTGTTCTACTGTCTTAACATGATGTTCACTTTTAAAAGAGGAAATTGACCATTTTTTCTTATAAATTTCACTGGTTGGAATTTTGGGTATATTCCAGTCATGGAAGTTTACTTCTTCATTAGCAGAATAAGTTACTTGTTCTTCATTGACTATGTCTGGAATTTTTGTTAAATTGGGCATACTATATCTAGAGCTAGTTGAAGAATTACTTCTGAACAGCCTACTCATATTGCCAAAGTTTCAGTTATCCTAAATATCTTAATTAAGCTAACAACGCTTATATAACATTCAATTCATAATTACCTTAAAACCTACTGCTGTTCACTCATCTCCGCTCATGCACCACCCGCTCATGCCTCTCCCTGGGACTTATTGTTTGGGTCCGGACCTACTGTTTGGAGAAAAGATAGAACAATAGATGATGAGGACAATATGAATAAACAGAATAAACGATAATAGCAGAATCAAGATAGACAGAGATAACCAGCCACTTGGGCGGATGAGTTAACTAGACAGAAATAAGATCTCAACACTTAAGGCTCTGATACCAAAAGGGGACGGAAGCAAGGCAGCAGTGAACTAGTGTGATTGAAGCCACAAACAATAAGTCCCAGGGAGAGGCATGAGCGGGTGGTGCATGAGCGGAGATGAGTGAACAGCAGTAGGTTTTAAGGTAATTATGAATTTGAGATATAAGCGTTGTTAGCTTAATTAAGATATTTAGGATAACTGAAAAGCTTGCCAAAACAACTATATTCAGTTATCCTAAATATCTTCATTAGCAGAATAAGTTACTTGTTCTTCATTGACTATGTCTGGAATTTTTGTTAAATTGGGCATACTATATCTAGAGCTAGTTGAAGAATTACTTCTGAACAGCAGAATCAAGATAGACTGTGACCGAAAGGAGCTTTGGCGTTTACTATGGCATGTGACCAAATAGTCCGAAAGGTGACGAAGCAGCACGCGGCGACACTGTTCATGAATAGTGTGTTGTCGGATACTGTAACATCACAAGACTGGTACTGTTGGATTACATTGTTTACTGCAGCTTCACGTGATTGGGAAAGTCTTCAGAGTTCATTGAGATCATAAGGCTCGTAAGGATCTTGACTGTCTTGAAAATCGGACCAAAGAATCTTTTTCTTCTCTTTTGACTGTTTACTGGATGATGGGTGATCAGTAGCAGCTTGATTTCCCAGGGGGGAGGAATAGGTTGACTTGTGACTGCTTGGAGAGGATGACTGTGAAGGGCATTTATCATCATCAGAATCATCGCCTAACTGCGAGGCTCGAATCATAAGCATTTGAGCCAATTCTTTTAACTCTGCAGGGGACTTGTCATCTAGAGATAAAGTGGAGGAGGAAGAGGTGATTGGCTTTGACGGGTTGACTGTAAGGTCCTTCTTGACTGGTGACTTTGTAACTGAAAACTCTTGATGCACCTGAGAAATGATGCGATCATGGTTGAATTTATCCCACCATTTAACTGAGAAGTGACGAACTAAAATATCATTGTGAATTTCATAGCGCCACTTAAGTATCCACGGCACTTTGTACTTAGCCATGAAATGCAAAAGTAGTGGGAACTCTCGATCTGCTTCACTGAAAGATTGTCGTTCAGTAAAGAATTTGACTGCTTCTTGGAGGGGCGGCGGCAGGAGCCGGAGCATTGGGCCAAAATCGGACCACCATTTGAGAAACCACTTAGGGAATGATCCTTTGAATTTACTGTCGAAGTTGATAAACCAGGAGTGACTGAAAGTCTCCGTTTGATGGAGAAATACCTTACTCCAGGCATCAATATAATCAAAGTACGTAAATGGAGTATCAGAATTAGGGAGATCTTGCCTGTCATATGGGGGACGTTTCCATTGGGACAAGTTGATTACTTGCATAATGTAGATTGAATGATAAAGAATGTTACTGGGGTTACTTTTGTCATAAATTGGCTTGAGGTGAATGGATGCGGTATGGAGGAGAATCTCCATGTAAAACTTAATTGACTTCTTGGGGTGAACTGGAGCAAAATGCCAATTGGGAGGGAAAATGGTTTTTGCAATGTCTTCGGGAGATTTGAGTTGACTAAGGGATGGCTCAACAAAGAATAGATTGTGACTAGGGTCTTTAGGAATATAAGGGGAAGATTGAGAATAAGGGACTTGGCTTGATTGGGGTTTGACTAGAGATTGAAATGGATCGTAACTGGAGATCAGGGCTGACTGATAATTGGGCCTGAACTGGCCCAAGGTAGAACCAAGAACAGTATACTGGTTTCGGATTGGAATTGGTGAATGACCGGGGTAGGGGACTAGGGATGAAGGAGTAGATGACTCCTGTTTTACTGGTGCTAAGGAGGCAGGGAGCCTCCTGGTTGACTGCTTGTCTGGGGCCTTTTCAGACATGTTTACTCTGCAAGAATTCTCTAGTTAGGAAATCAGGAATGCAATTGTCTCTCCCTCTCAAATATTCTATCTCAAAATCAAAAATACTTAATATAGCTTGCCATCGTGCAAAAATCTGTTTGGATGCAATATTTTGAACATCTTTTTCAATAACATGCTTGGCACTTTTGCAATCAACTCTGACTAAAAAGTTTTGGTTTAATAAATCATCTTGAAATTTTGAGATGCATAATACTATAGATAAAATTTCCTTTTTAATAGTACTATAATTTTTTTGAGCTTGATTCCAAATGCCAGAATGGAAACGAACAATTTGTTCAGATTTACTCTGCGGAGTTCTTTGTTTAAGAATACCGCCATAACCGATATCAGAAGCATCTGTTTCAACAATTTTGAAAGAATTGACTGAAGGAATACCAAGACAAGGAAGGGTCTTGACATGTAATTTGATTTGTTTTACTATGTTGGTATGAGTAACTGTCCAGGCAGGAGGATTGCTCTGGAGACGATCAAATAAAGGTTTACATTGTTTGCGTAAATCATGATAAAAATCAGAGACATAATTTAGGGATCCTAGAAATCGTTGGAGTTGACTTTTATCTAGAATTTCATCTGGAAATTTATCAGCGAAATCAATAACACGATTAATGGGTTTGATTGTGGATTGGAATATATCAAAACCAAGGAATCTGATTTTGGTTTGGAATATTTTAATTTTTGACGCGGAAACAACTAAACCATTTTGCTGGATAATTTCTAAGAATTTACTAAGATGTTTCCAATGTTGTTCAATTGACTGAGAGAAAATAAGGACATCATCAATGTAAACTATGGAAAATTCACTATATGGATTGAATATTTCATTCATTATATTCTGAAATTCACTAGGTGCATTCTTAAGACCAAAGGGCATAACATTCCATTCATAATGACCGAAAGGAGTAACAAATGCAGTTTTGTACCTATCATTTTCATGAATCTGAATTTGCCAAAAACCGCTTTTCATGTCGAATTTTGAAAATACTACGGCATTGCCGAGACGGTTGACTAGATCTCTTTTATTAGGAATTGGGTATCTAATCCATTCGAGAACTGTATTAAGAGGTTTATAATTAATTACTAATCTGGGGACTCCACGTTCTAATTCGGCTTGTTTTTGGACATAAAATGCAGCGCATGACCATGGGGATTTACTTTTCCTAATTATTCCTTTGCTGAGTAATTCATTTATTTCTGTCTTGCAAAACTCCATTAATTCTTGACTCATTTGGATTGGTCGTGCTTTTGTAGGTATTTTACTTTCACTGAAGTCTTTAATATAGGGAAGACGCACTAAATGTTTCTTCCTATGCCAGAAAGCATTGGGAAGGTCAGCACAGATTTTACTTTTGATACTTCTTTCAAACGATTGAATTTTAGATTGAATTGTTTCCTGTTTTAACTGTTCTTCAATTCTTTTGAATTTGATTTCTTCCTTTAAGATGAGATAACTGTTTGGTTTTACAATTGATTAGATTAATGGTATGTGATATGGAATCCTTTTGAAAGGTTTTGATTGTTTGAAGTGCAGGATTGACTAGAAATTTGAATGTGACCTTTTGATGCATTGGATAAGTTGTTATTGACTCATAATCCGTGGTAAAAGGATATAATAATGTGAGAAATGGGAGACCTAGAATCATTTGATCACTTATATTTCTTATTAAAACAAAGGGTGTTTTAAAACAGACATTATCTTGACAAATATGGGCTTTTGGGATTTCAAATTTTAGTTCCATTTTACTACCATTTGCAGATTTTAAAGATTGAGTTGATTTAACATAATACTTTGTTGGGACTAAGCCTTCCTGGAGGCAATTCAGATCTGCACCGGAATCAACTAGGGCAATAGTTGTTAATTCAAAATCTTGTATGACTAATCGAACCGTGATATACCATTTTTTAATATGAATTTGTTGAATAAGATTTAAAATATTATCATGACTTTGGTCTCTTTCGGCTTCATGGTAGGATGGTTCTGCATCTAAATTATTAGTATTGATTAACTGAGTTCTTATCTCTTGATTTTCAATTCGTAATTCTTGACTTGTAAGTTTTAATTGTTTTATATCTTCTTTAATCTTGTTGACTTCAGAATGCAAATCTTGGATGGTTACTTCTTTTTTAACTTTATTAAATCGTTCCAAAGTTGTGGTAAGACTTATTGTGCCGGATGGTTTTTTAACTGGATCTTGTTCCTGTTCATTTCTGATAATGACTCTTCTTAACTTTTTCAAGTATTCTGATTTTAATTCTGGGTTCTCAATTTTTCCAATTAAATCTATCAGTAACTCTTCTTGTTCTTCTTGTTTAGTAAGGACATTGATTGTTTTACAACAAGTATCTTGACAACCTATTTTTATTCCTGGGGAACTGGACATTTCATTATCAGTAGAAGAATGATTACTAGATTCGGAATCAGAAAGAACTTCTTCACTGGAGTCAGTATTTCGTAATTCTAATATTCGTATTAAGTCTTCTTTTTCTTCATTAGTAATTTTTAACTGGTTAATCTTGTTTTTTACTGGGCATTTATTTGCAAAGTGACCAGGTTTTTGACACTTATAGCATTTAGATGTATGTTTGTCTGGATGTGTTTTGGGTATCCAATTTTTTGACTTGTATTGCCAATGTTTTCTTGGTCTTCGCTTTTCGTAAAATTTATCCGTCTGGAATTTGTTTTTATTATATGGTTTGTAAGATTTAAAATATTTCTTATTACTGTATTTATGTTTCTTTTCAGAAATATGTTTATTTTTTCGTGAGGGAGGAATAGGAGGTAAACCATATTGTTCACAGAAATTTCCTAATTCATATTTCGCTTTTCGTTTATCATTATTAATTTGCCGACTTATTTTCATATCAATACACATTTTTAAGCCTTCTTTCTGGATGACACTTACTATGTTTCCATAGGTGAGTTTATCATAATTAATGTGACCTTGTTCATTACTGAGGACTTGTCGAATTTTATGAGCAAATAGATTTGGCAGACCATTAATAAATTTTTCTTTCCAAAACGATTGATTACTATCTTCACGTAGCATTACTCTAGATATAAAGACATCTTTATACCACCTAAAGTCACTTAATGTTGGACATCTTAGGTTACTAAGTTGATCATGAATTCTTGTAGTGACATTACTTGGGGTTCCTATGAAATGTTCAATTATCGTGAGAAGTAAAGTGTTAATTGCATCAGGAACTCCTGCTCCAATTCTTTCATCAAAGACAGGGAGGCCTTCTTCGTCGTGAAGGACAGAATGTATAATTTCTTGTTTAGAATGTTCAGTGAGATGTTTTTCCCACCAAGCACGAAGGGTGCCGGAAAATCCGGTAATGAAGAGATCAAGGATCTCTGGTTGACTGAGGTTATGGTTGGTAGCATAGCTGTTGGCAACCATTGTCATATGTTGTAATTTATTTAATATTTCTTGTTCAGATAAGCCATCTATATTCCATTCATAAAGTTTATCAGCAGAAACTGTGAATTGGTTTTGAAAGATTCTTTCTTCATGTTGAATGTCTGGGGGTGTTGGCCTATTATACCAGTTTTTGGTTAAACTTGTTGGGTTCATTTTATGAGATAGTCTTTTTATTTCAAGGTTTTTAAAAGCATTTTCAATTTTACTGATATTACTTGAATCAGACTCATGGGAACTTGAACTCTCAGAATCTTGACTATGAAGATCAATTACTTGTAAACTTTTCTGTGGATCTTTTGAATTAGGTAAAGATAAGTCTTTTATCATTCGTTCTATTTTTATAATGGACGATGAAGGTTTGAGTGGTAATCCTTTTTTACTGCCCGAAAAAGTTAGTAAAGGTGATTCTGGCTTAGGTTTAGGGTTTGTTTCTTCATTTACTGATTTATCCAATTTTGTTTCAATTTTATCTAACTGTTTTCCTAGGGTGATGAGACTTTGATTTGTATAGTTGTTTTGTTCGATTATTTTCTTAAAATCTTGACCTGTTTCCTGTGTGGGAACCTTAAATGGTGATGCGACAACTTTAGCTTGATTGACATTAAGTATGATTGTTTCAGGAGGAGGATGACTAGATGTTACTTGGGTTGAATCTTGCTTAACCCAATGTTCTTGGGTAATGACTTTTAAGTTATTTACTTCTGGATAATGGTTATCAATAAAATCGAGGAAAAATATATTAGTTTGAGTTTGTTTCATGAAATTTTCCCAATGTTGAAATATATTTTCTTTTTCTTGCGAATTAAATCTTTGTCGGAAAACATTTCTTCGTTCAATATTGTTGATTGACTCTATATCCTGATTTAGAAATTTCCAATTAATTTGAAATGGTTTCGTCATTGTTAATAATTGAGAATGGACTTCAAAATCTGACTGGGTTGGTGAAGTTGGTTCTTTATAAGTACCGTAGCTAACTTGAGACTTAGTTTGAACACCTTTTAATTTTAAGTTTTTTAATTCTTGGTTGATGTCGTGATCTCTTATGGATTCAGTCATGGTGGATGCAGTTCCAGCAAAAGAATGCCTGGAAGGGTCAATTTTTGCAGAAGAGGAAGTATCGTCGATATCTCTTAGTTGGACACTAGATCTGGGTCTTTGACTATCAAATTTTATTTTTACTGTACCATCTAAGTACTGTTGAATATCATCAAAATTTGTAAAGTTTCGTTGTATATTAAGCGGCTGACTTTCATTGACTAATGACCATTCTGAAGGGAGATTAACATCCGACCAACTAATTGTTTGCGGGACTCGGATTCGTGAGTTTCCTTGGTTACTTTGTATTAGCAATGTTTGATCTTTTGGGCTTTTATTGAGAGCTTGAAAATTCATGTTTGTGCCTGTTGTTTTGTAATAGATTCGAAATATTAAGGCTAAGGGTTGACTACCTTCAAGTATATGATATCCTGAGGTTTTAATGTTTAAAGTTAAAGCTTTTAAGACATGGGGATCAGAGAGACTGATTGTGAAATCTGGATAACAATCAAAGTGGATTGGTCCATTACAAAGGCTTGACTCAATCATTCCAAGAGTGCTATCACTAAAGTCAGTGAATCTTGCATCTCGGAGACATAATAAAACTGAAGCATTTAGACCTAATCTTGTTAATGGTTTAACTGCGACTTGGACTAAACCGATATGTAAGAAGTTATGACCATCTTTTCTATGTTTTCGTAAGGACTCAGCATTAAACAATTGACAGGTTTCATGTTCTTTACTTAAAGCATAAACTTGTTCTACTGTCTTAACATGATGTTCACTTTTAAAAGAGGAAATTGACCATTTTTTCTTATAAATTTCACTGGTTGGAATTTTGGGTATATTCCAGTCATGGAAGTTTACTTCTTCATTAGCAGAATAAGTTACTTGTTCTTCATTGACTATGTCTGGAATTTTTGTTAAATTGGGCATACTATATCTAGAGCTAGTTGAAGAATTACTTCTGAACAGCCTACTCATATTGCCAAAGTTTCAGTTATCCTAAATATCTTAATTAAGCTAACAACGCTTATATCTCAAATTCATAATTACCTTAAAACCTACTGCTGTTCACTCATCTCCGCTCATGCACCACCCGCTCATGCCTCTCCCTGGGACTTATTGTTTGGGTCCGGACCTACTGTTTGGAGAAAAGATAGAACAATAGATGATGAGGACAATATGAATAAACAGAATAAACGATAATAGCAGAATCAAGATAGACAGAGATAACCAGCCACTTGGGCGGATGAGTTAACTAGACAGAAATAAGATCTCAACACTTAAGGCTCTGATACCAAAAGGGGACGGAAGCAAGGCAGCAGTGAACTAGTGTGATTGAAGCCACAAACAATAAGTCCCAGGGAGAGGCATGAGCGGGTGGTGCATGAGCGGAGATGAGTGAACAGCAGTAGGTTTTAAGGTAATTATGAATTTGAGATATAAGCGTTGTTAGCTTAATTAAGATATTTAGGATAACTGAAACTCTGGACAGACTTGATTTGTGGCTTCAATCACACTAGTTCACTGCTGCCTTGCTTCCGTCCCCTTTTGGTATCAGAGCCTTAAGTGTTGAGATCTTATTTCTGTCTAGTTAACTCATCCGCCCAAGTGGCTGGTTATCTCTGTCTATCTTGATTCTGCTATTATCGTTTATTCTGTTTATTCATATTGTCCTCATCATCTATTGTTCTATCTTTTCTCCAAACAGTAGGTCCGGACCCAAACAATAAGTCCCAGGGAGAGGCATGAGCGGGTGGTGCATGAGCGGAGATGAGTGAACAGCAGTAGGTTTTAAGGTAATTATGAATTGAATGTTATATAAGCGTTGTTAGCTTAATTAAGATATTTAGGATAACTGAAACTTTGGCAATATGAGTAGGCTGTTCAGAAGTAATTCTTCAACTAGCTCTAGATATAGTATGCCCAATTTAACAAAAATTCCAGACATAGTCAATGAAGAACAAGTAACTTATTCTGCTAATGAAGAAGTAAACTTCCATGACTGGAATATACCCAAAATTCCAACCAGTGAAATTTATAAGAAAAAATGGTCAATTTCCTCTTTTAAAAGTGAACATCATGTTAAGACAGTAGAACAAGTTTATGCTTTAAGTAAAGAACATGAAACCTGTCAATTGTTTAATGCTGAGTCCTTACGAAAACATAGAAAAGATGGTCATAACTTCTTACATATCGGTTTAGTCCAAGTCGCAGTTAAACCATTAACAAGATTAGGTCTAAATGCTTCAGTTTTATTATGTCTCCGAGATGCAAGATTCACTGACTTTAGTGATAGCACTCTTGGAATGATTGAGTCAAGCCTTTGTAATGGACCAATCCACTTTGATTGTTATCCAGATTTCACAATCAGTCTCTCTGATCCCCATGTCTTAAAAGCTTTAACTTTAAACATTAAAACCTCAGGATATCATATACTTGAAGGTAGTCAACCCTTAGCCTTAATATTTCGAATCTATTACAAAACAACAGGCACAAACATGAATTTTCAAGCTCTCAATAAAAGCCCAAAAGATCAAACATTGCTAATACAAAGTAACCAAGGAAACTCACGAATCCGAGTCCCGCAAACAATTAGTTGGTCGGATGTTAATCTCCCTTCAGAATGGTCATTAGTCAATGAAAGTCAGCCGCTTAATATACAACGAAACTTTACAAATTTTGATGATATTCAACAGTACTTAGATGGTACAGTAAAAATAAAATTTGATAGTCAAAGACCCAGATCTAGTGTCCAACTAAGAGATATCGACGATACTTCCTCTTCTGCAAAAATTGACCCTTCCAGGCATTCTTTTGCTGGAACTGCATCCACCATGACTGAATCCATAAGAGATCACGACATCAACCAAGAATTAAAAAACTTAAAATTAAAAGGTGTTCAAACTAAGTCTCAAGTTAGCTACGGTACTTATAAAGAACCAACTTCACCAACCCAGTCAGATTTTGAAGTCCATTCTCAATTATTAACAATGACGAAACCATTTCAAATTAATTGGAAATTTCTAAATCAGGATATAGAGTCAATCAACAATATTGAACGAAGAAATGTTTTCCGACAAAGATTTAATTCGCAAGAAAAAGAAAATATATTTCAACATTGGGAAAATTTCATGAAACAAACTCAAACTAATATATTTTTCCTCGATTTTATTGATAACCATTATCCAGAAGTAAATAACTTAAAAGTCATTACCCAAGAACATTGGGTTAAGCAAGATTCAACCCAAGTAACATCTAGTCATCCTCCTCCTGAAACAATCATACTTAATGTCAATCAAGCTAAAGTTGTCGCATCACCATTTAAGGTTCCCACACAGGAAACAGGTCAAGATTTTAAGAAAATAATCGAACAAAACAACTATACAAATCAAAGTCTCATCACCCTAGGAAAACAGTTAGATAAAATTGAAACAAAATTGGATAAATCAGTAAATGAAGAAACAAACCCTAAACCTAAGCCAGAATCACCTTTACTAACTTTTTCGGGCAGTAAAAAAGGATTACCACTCAAACCTTCATCGTCCATTATAAAAATAGAACGAATGATAAAAGACTTATCTTTACCTAATTCAAAAGATCCACAGAAAAGTTTACAAGTAATTGATCTTCATAGTCAAGATTCTGAGAGTTCAAGTTCCCATGAGTCTGATTCAAGTAATATCAGTAAAATTGAAAATGCTTTTAAAAACCTTGAAATAAAAAGACTATCTCATAAAATGAACCCAACAAGTTTAACCAAAAACTGGTATAATAGGCCAACACCCCCAGACATTCAACATGAAGAAAGAATCTTTCAAAACCAATTCACAGTTTCTGCTGATAAACTTTATGAATGGAATATAGATGGCTTATCTGAACAAGAAATATTAAATAAATTACAACATATGACAATGGTTGCCAACAGCTATGCTACCAACCATAACCTCAGTCAACCAGAGATCCTTGATCTCTTCATTACCGGATTTTCCGGCACCCTTCGTGCTTGGTGGGAAAAACATCTCACTGAACATTCTAAACAAGAAATTATACATTCTGTCCTTCACGACGAAGAAGGCCTCCCTGTCTTTGATGAAAGAATTGGAGCAGGAGTTCCTGATGCAATTAACACTTTACTTCTCACGATAATTGAACATTTCATAGGAACCCCAAGTAATGTCACTACAAGAATTCATGATCAACTTAGTAACCTAAGATGTCCAACATTAAGTGACTTTAGGTGGTATAAAGATGTCTTTATATCTAGAGTAATGCTACGTGAAGATAGTAATCAATCGTTTTGGAAAGAAAAATTTATTAATGGTCTGCCAAATCTATTTGCTCATAAAATTCGACAAGTCCTCAGTAATGAACAAGGTCACATTAATTATGATAAACTCACCTATGGAAACATAGTAAGTGTCATCCAGAAAGAAGGCTTAAAAATGTGTATTGATATGAAAATAAGTCGGCAAATTAATAATGATAAACGAAAAGCGAAATATGAATTAGGAAATTTCTGTGAACAATATGGTTTACCTCCTATTCCTCCCTCACGAAAAAATAAACATATTTCTGAAAAGAAACATAAATACAGTAATAAGAAATATTTTAAATCTTACAAACCATATAATAAAAACAAATTCCAGACGGATAAATTTTACGAAAAGCGAAGACCAAGAAAACATTGGCAATACAAGTCAAAAAATTGGATACCCAAAACACATCCAGACAAACATACATCTAAATGCTATAAGTGTCAAAAACCTGGTCACTTTGCAAATAAATGCCCAGTAAAAAACAAGATTAACCAGTTAAAAATTACTAATGAAGAAAAAGAAGACTTAATACGAATATTAGAATTACGAAATACTGACTCCAGTGAAGAAGTTCTTTCTGATTCCGAATCTAGTAATCATTCTTCTACTGATAATGAAATGTCCAGTTCCCCAGGAATAAAAATAGGTTGTCAAGATACTTGTTGTAAAACAATCAATGTCCTTACTAAACAAGAAGAACAAGAAGAGTTACTGATAGATTTAATTGGAAAAATTGAGAACCCAGAATTAAAATCAGAATACTTGAAAAAGTTAAGAAGAGTCATTATCAGAAATGAACAGGAACAAGATCCAGTTAAAAAACCATCCGGCACAATAAGTCTTACCACAACTTTGGAACGATTTAATAAAGTTAAAAAAGAAGTAACCATCCAAGATTTGCATTCTGAAGTCAACAAGATTAAAGAAGATATAAAACAATTAAAACTTACAAGTCAAGAATTACGAATTGAAAATCAAGAGATAAGAACTCAGTTAATCAATACTAATAATTTAGATGCAGAACCATCCTACCATGAAGCCGAAAGAGACCAAAGTCATGATAATATTTTAAATCTTATTCAACAAATTCATATTAAAAAATGGTATATCACGGTTCGATTAGTCATACAAGATTTTGAATTAACAACTATTGCCCTAGTTGATTCCGGTGCAGATCTGAATTGCCTCCAGGAAGGCTTAGTCCCAACAAAGTATTATGTTAAATCAACTCAATCTTTAAAATCTGCAAATGGTAGTAAAATGGAACTAAAATTTGAAATCCCAAAAGCCCATATTTGTCAAGATAATGTCTGTTTTAAAACACCCTTTGTTTTAATAAGAAATATAAGTGATCAAATGATTCTAGGTCTCCCATTTCTCACATTATTATATCCTTTTACCACGGATTATGAGTCAATAACAACTTATCCAATGCATCAAAAGGTCACATTCAAATTTCTAGTCAATCCTGCACTTCAAACAATCAAAACCTTTCAAAAGGATTCCATATCACATACCATTAATCTAATCAATTGTAAAACCAAACAGTTATCTCATCTTAAAGGAAGAAATCAAATTCAAAAGAATTGAAGAACAGTTAAAACAGGAAACAATTCAATCTAAAATTCAATCGTTTGAAAGAAGTATCAAAAGTAAAATCTGTGCTGACCTTCCCAATGCTTTCTGGCATAGGAAGAAACATTTAGTGCGTCTTCCCTATATTAAAGACTTCAGTGAAAGTAAAATACCTACAAAAGCACGACCAATCCAAATGAGTCAAGAATTAATGGAGTTTTGCAAGACAGAAATAAATGAATTACTCAGCAAAGGAATAATTAGGAAAAGTAAATCCCCATGGTCATGCGCTGCATTTTATGTCCAAAAACAAGCCGAATTAGAACGTGGAGTCCCCAGATTAGTAATTAATTATAAACCTCTTAATACAGTTCTCGAATGGATTAGATACCCAATTCCTAATAAAAGAGATCTAGTCAACCGTCTCGGCAATGCCGTAGTATTTTCAAAATTCGACATGAAAAGCGGTTTTTGGCAAATTCAGATTCATGAAAATGATAGGTACAAAACTGCATTTGTTACTCCTTTCGGTCATTATGAATGGAATGTTATGCCCTTTGGTCTTAAGAATGCACCTAGTGAATTTCAGAATATAATGAATGAAATATTCAATCCATATAGTGAATTTTCCATAGTTTACATTGATGATGTCCTTATTTTCTCTCAGTCAATTGAACAACATTGGAAACATCTTAGTAAATTCTTAGAAATTATCCAGCAAAATGGTTTAGTTGTTTCCGCGTCAAAAATTAAAATATTCCAAACCAAAATCAGATTCCTTGGTTTTGATATATTCCAATCCACAATCAAACCCATTAATCGTGTTATTGATTTCGCTGATAAATTTCCAGATGAAATTCTAGATAAAAGTCAACTCCAACGATTTCTAGGATCCCTAAATTATGTCTCTGATTTTTATCATGATTTACGCAAACAATGTAAACCTTTATTTGATCGTCTCCAGAGCAATCCTCCTGCCTGGACAGTTACTCATACCAACATAGTAAAACAAATCAAATTACATGTCAAGACCCTTCCTTGTCTTGGTATTCCTTCAGTCAATTCTTTCAAAATTGTTGAAACAGATGCTTCTGATATCGGTTATGGCGGTATTCTTAAACAAAGAACTCCGCAGAGTAAATCTGAACAAATTGTTCGTTTCCATTCTGGCATTTGGAATCAAGCTCAAAAAAATTATAGTACTATTAAAAAGGAAATTTTATCTATAGTATTATGCATCTCAAAATTTCAAGATGATTTATTAAACCAAAACTTTTTAGTCAGAGTTGATTGCAAAAGTGCCAAGCATGTTATTGAAAAAGATGTTCAAAATATTGCATCCAAACAGATTTTTGCACGATGGCAAGCTATATTAAGTATTTTTGATTTTGAGATAGAATATTTGAGAGGGAGAGACAATTGCATTCATGATTTCCTAACTAGAGAATTCTTGCAGAGTAAACATGTCTGAAAAGGCCCCAGACAAGCAGTCAACCAGGAGGCTCCCTGCCTCCTTAGCACCAGTAAAACAGGAGTCATCTACTCCTTCATCCCTAGTCCCCTACCCCGGTCATTCACCAATTCCAATCCGAAACCAGTATACTGTTCTTGGTTCTACCTTGGGCCAGTTCAGGCCCAATTATCAGTCAGCCCTGATCTCCAGTTACGATCCATTTCAATCTCTAGTCAAACCCCAATCAAGCCAAGTCCCTTATTCTCAATCTTCCCCTTATATTCCTAAAGACCCTAGTCACAATCTATTCTTTGTTGAGCCATCCCTTAGTCAACTCAAATCTCCCGAAGACATTGCAAAAACCATTTTCCCTCCCAATTGGCATTTTGCTCCAGTTCACCCCAAGAAGTCAATTAAGTTTTACATGGAGATTCTCCTCCATACCGCATCCATTCACCTCAAGCCAATTTATGACAAAAGTAACCCCAGTAACATTCTTTATCATTCAATCTACATTATGCAAGTAATCAACTTGTCCCAATGGAAACGTCCCCCATATGACAGGCAAGATCTCCCTAATTCTGATACTCCATTTACGTACTTTGATTATATTGATGCCTGGAGTAAGGTATTTCTCCATCAAACGGAGACTTTCAGTCACTCCTGGTTTATCAACTTCGACAGTAAATTCAAAGGATCATTCCCTAAGTGGTTTCTCAAATGGTGGTCCGATTTTGGCCCAATGCTCCGGCTCCTGCCGCCGCCCCTCCAAGAAGCAGTCAAATTCTTTACTGAACGACAATCTTTCAGTGAAGCAGATCGAGAGTTCCCACTACTTTTGCATTTCATGGCTAAGTACAAAGTGCCGTGGATACTTAAGTGGCGCTATGAAATTCACAATGATATTTTAGTTCGTCACTTCTCAGTTAAATGGTGGGATAAATTCAACCATGATCGCATCATTTCTCAGGTGCATCAAGAGTTTTCAGTTACAAAGTCACCAGTCAAGAAGGACCTTACAGTCAACCCGTCAAAGCCAATCACCTCTTCCTCCTCCACTTTATCTCTAGATGACAAGTCCCCTGCAGAGTTAAAAGAATTGGCTCAAATGCTTATGATTCGAGCCTCGCAGTTAGGCGATGATTCTGATGATGATAAATGCCCTTCACAGTCATCCTCTCCAAGCAGTCACAAGTCAACCTATTCCTCCCCCCTGGGAAATCAAGCTGCTACTGATCACCCATCATCCAGTAAACAGTCAAAAGAGAAGAAAAAGATTCTTTGGTCCGATTTTCAAGACAGTCAAGATCCTTACGAGCCTTATGATCTCAATGAACTCTGAAGACTTTCCCAATCACGTGAAGCTGCAGTAAACAATGTAATCCAACAGTACCAGTCTTGTGATGTTACAGTATCCGACAACACACTATTCATGAACAGTGTCGCCGCGTGCTGCTTCGTCACCTTTCGGACTATTTGGTCACATGCCATAGTAAACGCCAAAGCTCCTTTCGGTCACAGTATTTAGTTAATCATTCATGTCTTGATGCCTCTGCCTATATAAAGAGAGCTCATTCTCAGTCACAAAGGACTCGAAATTCATTCTCCTTTCATTTTCTTAGTTTCATATCTGTTGTGAGATTTCATAAGTTTTCAGAAGACTTCCAGTAAAGCTCTTCTTAAGTTATTTCATATGTAAGCTTTCAAAGTTTCAAATCAGTAAAACAAAGTTATTTCATTCATCCATGATTTCAAGCATAATTTTCTTTTTCATATTCATAATCATTCTGCATATAATTTACATTATTTCATGCTATTTTCCAAAGTATCTGCTTCCTCATTTCTTTGAATTACTTCATATACATGCTCTGGACAGACTTGATTTGTGGCTTCAATCACACTAGTTCACTGCTGCCTTGCTTCCGTCCCCTTTTGGTATGAATCTTTCAAAACCAATTCACAGTTTCTGCTGATAAACTTTATGAATGGAATATAGATGGCTTATCTGAACAAGAAATATTAAATAAATTACAACATATGACAATGGTTGCCAACAGCTATGCTACCAACCATAACCTCAGTCAACCAGAGATCCTTGATCTCTTCATTACCGGATTTTCCGGCACCCTTCGTGCTTGGTGGGAAAAACATCTCACTGAACATTCTAAACAAGAAATTATACATTCTGTCCTTCACGACGAAGAAGGCCTCCCTGTCTTTGATGAAAGAATTGGAGCAGGAGTTCCTGATGCAATTAACACTTTACTTCTCACGATAATTGAACATTTCATAGGAACCCCAAGTAATGTCACTACAAGAATTCATGATCAACTTAGTAACCTAAGATGTCCAACATTAAGTGACTTTAGGTGGTATAAAGATGTCTTTATATCTAGAGTAATGCTACGTGAAGATAGTAATCAATCGTTTTGGAAAGAAAAATTTATTAATGGTCTGCCAAATCTATTTGCTCATAAAATTCGACAAGTCCTCAGTAATGAACAAGGTCACATTAATTATGATAAACTCTTTTTCTTCTCTTTTGACTGTTTACTGGATGATGGGTGATCAGTAGCAGCTTGATTTCCCAGGGGGGAGGAATAGGTTGACTTGTGACTGCTTGGAGAGGATGACTGTGAAGGGCATTTATCATCATCAGAATCATCGCCTAACTGCGAGGCTCGAATCATAAGCATTTGAGCCAATTCTTTTAACTCTGCAGGGGACTTGTCATCTAGAGATAAAGTGGAGGAGGAAGAGGTGATTGGCTTTGACGGGTTGACTGTAAGGTCCTTCTTGACTGGTGACTTTGTAACTGAAAACTCTTGATGCACCTGAGAAATGATGCGATCATGGTTGAATTTATCCCACCATTTAACTGAGAAGTGACGAACTAAAATATCATTGTGAATTTCATAGCGCCACTTAAGTATCCACGGCACTTTGTACTTAGCCATGAAATGCAAAAGTAGTGGGAACTCTCGATCTGCTTCACTGAAAGATTGTCGTTCAGTAAAGAATTTGACTGCTTCTTGGAGGGGCGGCGGCAGGAGCCGGAGCATTGGGCCAAAATCGGACCACCATTTGAGAAACCACTTAGGGAATGATCCTTTGAATTTACTGTCGAAGTTGATAAACCAGGAGTGACTGAAAGTCTCCGTTTGATGGAGAAATACCTTACTCCAGGCATCAATATAATCAAAGTACGTAAATGGAGTATCAGAATTAGGGAGATCTTGCCTGTCATATGGGGGACGTTTCCATTGGGACAAGTTGATTACTTGCATAATGTAGATTGAATGATAAAGAATGTTACTGGGGTTACTTTTGTCATAAATTGGCTTGAGGTGAATGGATGCGGTATGGAGGAGAATCTCCATGTAAAACTTAATTGACTTCTTGGGGTGAACTGGAGCAAAATGCCAATTGGGAGGGAAAATGGTTTTTGCAATGTCTTCGGGAGATTTGAGTTGACTAAGGGATGGCTCAACAAAGAATAGATTGTGACTAGGGTCTTTAGGAATATAAGGGGAAGATTGAGAATAAGGGACTTGGCTTGATTGGGGTTTGACTAGAGATTGAAATGGATCGTAACTGGAGATCAGGGCTGACTGATAATTGGGCCTGAACTGGCCCAAGGTAGAACCAAGAACAGTATACTGGTTTCGGATTGGAATTGGTGAATGACCGGGGTAGGGGACTAGGGATGAAGGAGTAGATGACTCCTGTTTTACTGGTGCTAAGGAGGCAGGGAGCCTCCTGGTTGACTGCTTGTCTGGGGCCTTTTCAGACATGTTTACTCTGCAAGAATTCTCTAGTTAGGAAATCAGGAATGCAATTGTCTCTCCCTCTCAAATATTCTATCTCAAAATCAAAAATACTTAATATAGCTTGCCATCGTGCAAAAATCTGTTTGGATGCAATATTTTGAACATCTTTTTCAATAACATGCTTGGCACTTTTGCAATCAACTCTGACTAAAAAGTTTTGGTTTAATAAATCATCTTGAAATTTTGAGATGCATAATACTATAGATAAAATTTCCTTTTTAATAGTACTATAATTTTTTTGAGCTTGATTCCAAATGCCAGAATGGAAACGAACAATTTGTTCAGATTTACTCTGCGGAGTTCTTTGTTTAAGAATACCGCCATAACCGATATCAGAAGCATCTGTTTCAACAATTTTGAAAGAATTGACTGAAGGAATACCAAGACAAGGAAGGGTCTTGACATGTAATTTGATTTGTTTTACTATGTTGGTATGAGTAACTGTCCAGGCAGGAGGATTGCTCTGGAGACGATCAAATAAAGGTTTACATTGTTTGCGTAAATCATGATAAAAATCAGAGACATAATTTAGGGATCCTAGAAATCGTTGGAGTTGACTTTTATCTAGAATTTCATCTGGAAATTTATCAGCGAAATCAATAACACGATTAATGGGTTTGATTGTGGATTGGAATATATCAAAACCAAGGAATCTGATTTTGGTTTGGAATATTTTAATTTTTGACGCGGAAACAACTAAACCATTTTGCTGGATAATTTCTAAGAATTTACTAAGATGTTTCCAATGTTGTTCAATTGACTGAGAGAAAATAAGGACATCATCAATGTAAACTATGGAAAATTCACTATATGGATTGAATATTTCATTCATTATATTCTGAAATTCACTAGGTGCATTCTTAAGACCAAAGGGCATAACATTCCATTCATAATGACCGAAAGGAGTAACAAATGCAGTTTTGTACCTATCATTTTCATGAATCTGAATTTGCCAAAAACCGCTTTTCATGTCGAATTTTGAAAATACTACGGCATTGCCGAGACGGTTGACTAGATCTCTTTTATTAGGAATTGGGTATCTAATCCATTCGAGAACTGTATTAAGAGGTTTATAATTAATTACTAATCTGGGGACTCCACGTTGACCTAATCTTGTTAATGGTTTAACTGCGACTTGGACTAAACCGATATGTAAGAAGTTATGACCATCTTTTCTATGTTTTCGTAAGGACTCAGCATTAAACAATTGACAGGTTTCATGTTCTTTACTTAAAGCATAAACTTGTTCTACTGTCTTAACATGATGTTCACTTTTAAAAGAGGAAATTGACCATTTTTTCTTATAAATTTCACTGGTTGGAATTTTGGGTATATTCCAGTCATGGAAGTTTACTTCTTCATTAGCAGAATAAGTTACTTGTTCTTCATTGACTATGTCTGGAATTTTTGTTAAATTGGGCATACTATATCTAGAGCTAGTTGAAGAATTACTTCTGAACAGCCTACTCATATTGCCAAAGTTTCAGTTATCCTAAATATCTTAGATGCAGAATCTATTTGCTCATAATAGCATGAGATAACCAGCCACTTGGGCGGATGAGTTATCCTAAATATGAAGCATGTAAGAAGTTATAGCTTGCCAAATCTATTTGTCTTGATGCCTCTGCCTATATAAAGAGAGCTCATTCTCAGTCACAAAGGACTCGAAATTCATTCTCCTTTCATTTTCTTAGTTTCATATCTGTTGTGAGATTTCATAAGTTTTCAGAAGACTTCCAGTAAAGCTCTTCTTAAGTTATTTCATATGTAAGCTTTCAAAGTTTCAAATCAGTAAAACAAAGTTATTTCATTCATCCATGATTTCAAGCATAATTTTCTTTTTCATATTCATAATCATTCTGCATATAATTTACATTATTTCATGCTATTTTCCAAAGTATCTGCTTCCTCATTTCTTTGAATTACTTCATATACATGCTCTGGACAGACTTGATTTGTGGCTTCAATCACACTAGTTCACTGCTGCCTTGCTTCCGTCCCCTTTTGGTATCAGAGCCTTAAGTGTTGAGATCTTATTTCTGTCTAGTTAACTCATCCGCCCAAGTGGCTGGTTATCTCTGTCTATCTAAATTTTCAAGCTCTCAATAAAAGCCCAAAAGATCAAACATTGCTAATACAAAGTAACCAAGGAAACTCACGAATCCGAGTCCCGCAAACAATTAGTTGGTCGGATGTTTGGTTGCCAAATTTTGATGATATTCAACAGTACTTAGATGGTACAGTAAAAATAAAATTTGATAGTCAAAGACCCAGATCTAGTGTCCAACTAAGAGATATCGACGATACTTCCTCTTCTGCAAAAATTGACCCTTCCAGGCATTCTTTTGCTGGAACTGCATCCACCATGACTGAATCCATAAGAGATCACGACATCAACCAAGAATTAAAAAACTTAAAATTAAAAGGTGTTCAAACTAAGTCTCAAGTTAGCTACGGTACTTATAAAGAACCAACTTCACCAACCCAGTCAGATTTTGAAGTCCATTCTCAATTATTAACAATGACGAAACCATTTCAAATTAATTGGAAATTTCTAAATCAGGATATAGAGTCAATCAACAATATTGAACGAAGAAATGTTTTCCGACAAAGATTTAATTCGCAAGAAAAAGAAAATATATTTCAACATTGGGAAAATTTCATGAAACAAACTCAAACTAATATATTTTTCCTCGATTTTATTGATAACCATTATCCAGAAGTAAATAATATATATATATATATATATATATATATATATATATATATATATATATAAAGTGAAAAGTTTGGCAAAAATAACGTGCACAATTACACTCATATTTCAATACCAAAAATGTAAGGAAAGTGAGCTTTACCCAATTTTTTTTCTCTCCTCATATACTTGCTCCTTCATTTTGTAATCATGAAATTGTGTAAATTAAAACATAATTAATTAATAAACAGAAACACATTAAGTCAGTGCAAAAAAAAGAAAAAAAAATTGCGAGAATCATTGTCTCATATTTAAAATTTCATTGGTTATAAATTAATATTCGCTTTCGTTGTCTTATGCATCGGTTATAATTGGATGTTTTATGATTTCTGATATCGTTAGTGCAGTTGAAGAATGGAGATCCGCAGCAAGCAGTAATCTTGTTGAGCAAGATGGTAATTTTATAATTGGCGATTCACCATTGGTGATTGGCCTGGTCTGGGGTACGATGATAGACCGCATAAAAATGGACTACACGTACGGGCGGCAGATGTGATGGATATATTTCTGGTTGATTTCATTAACACCTGATGACCCTATATGTGGTTATAAGGTAGTTGATACAACCTTCTTTATTAATCATCAATTATGATGATACCACTATCGGTTATAAGCATCATATATATATATATTCTACATATCCTTTTAGCAAGATGTATATATATATATATATATATCGCCCTGTAGTTCAATCATGCATATATATATATATATATATTATGGTACTCGATCCCTTCTTGACTAGATTTAGTTACTTGGAACTGCGCGCCGCCAGGCTTCCCATGATACCCGTCTATTGAGGAACAATTAATATGTAAGTTTTGAAGGGTTCTTTTCGTTTCATTTGAAAGTTTACTTGCTAATAATCTCTCGGTATATGAACCAGAAAATAGTTTTGAGGTATTTGGGGGAGGGCATGCAGCCACTTTAACTATTCGTGCTGTAAAGCGTGGTGCCGTGAACCCTAATGCTATTGCTGCTGTTGCACCAACCTGAGTTGGTCCCCTTCCTAATAATGTGTTTGGTCGAGATTCAAGCATGGAGACAAGGTATTATATAGTCTAAGTAAAAATCTCATCTATATAGAGAATCAGAGATGGTATGGTTCTAGTTGTTGAGAGTTGAGCAGTAGGATAACTATTCTGTATAAAATCTGTTTGATTTCTCCTTTTCTTAATGATTTAACAGATATATGGGCAGCCGGAAGATACCAGTTCTTGTGATGGAAGCTCTCAGGGAAGCTGAGGGAGTAATTAAGTGAGTTTATTGAGGTTTCCCTTTACCATAGTTTTCTTCACCTTGTACTCGAATATGCATTTTTCTCTTGTTTTTGGTGATGAAGTTTATATACACTTTCTGCTCTGAAAATTTTAATGATCCAGATTATCTCAGTAGACTTGAGACGAAAGATCCACTGTGATTTTTGGTTCAATGGTGGGTCGAAGCCCAACATAGCGAATAGCACTGGGCTGAGACCGAGGTAAATGTAAGGGTAGCTATGACCCAAATTGACCCAAATAGGCCCAAAATCTAAAGTCCTTTGCTCTGCAAATAAATTCTGGCCTTATTCAGGAGCTGTGTTTGACACATGAGCCCTAATAATAAAGTACACCTGTACACGTGCTACATGATTCTTGTACCACTGCGGCACTGCATATTTGCTGCATGCATGCATCCATCAAAATTATAAACATGCAACACGGTTTTCTGTATGAAAATGACCCACAAACAAAATAGTATGTTATGATTTAGTACAATAGTTAAGTTGCACCTAAATGCTAACAAAATTCGGTACATTTTCGAAGATATTTAAGTCGCATTCTTTGAGATAATATTGTAGATCGGATCGAATTGATTATTTAAGCAAATAATTATTCATATTTTTGGGTAATGGCTATGCTTAAAAACTACACAAATAGCTTGCAAATTTGTTGTATAAATATATAGTGTTTTAATTTTTTTTTTTGTCAAAAATAGTATTGTAATTAAGTACATATTTTAATTTGACAAAAAAAAGAGTACCTTTGTTAAGATTAATTACATGCAAAACATCCAAAAGAGAAAGAGACCATAGGCTTTCAAACATATATATATATATATATACATTCATGATACAAGCTAATATATGAGAAACTCACTATATATCATGTCAATGATTTTTCATTTCTTATTTCGGAAGAATGCAAATGAAATGCTTTCAACAACAAAAAAAAAAAACTTTGTAATAAGGATCGATTTATTGTCACCGACTCATACACATCATATGTACAGTGTGAATAAATTGATTAGAATATCATTGATTTTGAAAATAAAATGAAGTACACTCATACTAATAAAATTAAGTTAAGTATTATGTACATTCAAATTAAAATTTGAAAGTCTCGTTGATATTTCTGTCTGGTTAGATGTGCGACCTAATAACGCGAGGGGGAATAACAGGCTAGCAGTGATGATGATAGTACGTGTTTAATTTTATGGTACCATTATTTGACATGGTGAGTTGGCATGGGTGTGCACAACATTTTCACCGAAGGAGACTTGTACAAAAGGTAATAAGGATTTGTATGTATTATATGCTAGGTGTGATTTTATTTCTTCAATTCATGTTAAGGATTTGTATGTATTATACGCTTCTTAATTTCAAAAAAAAACACCTAACCAAGCAAATAAGAATCCAACTCTTGTCGGTCGTGTAGAATAAAACCAATTCGCGCTATGAAGAGAATCCAACTCTTCTACGTATAAATTTGAACTTAATTAATATATAGACTTATCATAAATTAATCATTTTGTTAATTAATATATTATCACAATTCATTAAACTATAATATTTCCGCAAACACACGTATGCGTGCCGGTTCCATCTCCTGAAGATCCAGATCCACAAAACTAAACAAGATACCTTAATTAGAGAGCAAGCAATTCTCCCATAATCATAAATGGCAATGGTAGGTGCATATACATGGGGATTGGGGATTGGTGTCAACGTACACCTTAATTAGGGAGCTAGCAATTGTAGCTCTCCAAGATCACACCACATTGAATCATTTGTCGGGTGGTGGATTTCCACAAGATGCTACGTTTCAGCTCTTCACGTGGGGTAGGCATATTCCTATGTGAATATGTGATCCCCGAGCCTTCAGGCCCTTCATCCATTAATCATCGTCCTTGACAATATGTAACAACACATATCCAATCACCTACTTCCAATTCAATATAAACATGGCCCCACCAAGTCCGTCTTTATTTCTTGTTTGTACAAGATTGTGACATGCATTATCTATCGACGACGACGATGACCAGTCATTTAAGTAACGATGCTATCATTATTTATATTATAATATGTGTAAATATTTCGATTACTATATTTTAAAATATATCAATATTAACTATATCGTTTATTGTTAGCATTATGATGGTAAATATATATAGACTTATCTAATATTACAGGAATTGATTTTTTTTAAAATTTAGCATCTATCTATATTTTTGAATTCAACTCCATCAAGTAATTATATATTCGAAATTAATAAAATTATGGAACTACGTATTGGAAATAAAGGAAAGATTTATCCAAATCACTTGTGATTATCGTGGGGCCAAACCCACATAATACAATTAAAATACTACTTTTAGGATGTGGGCTCCGACATGCACCTAACAATCTAATCATGCAGTACACGTGTACTCTTCTATTTTATTTTGATTTCTCATTTTTTGAGTAGAGTAAAAAGATAATAATACTATGCTAGGTTACGTATGCTTTGGTTGCTTCCTTCAATTCGATCTTCTAAATGATCGGTTGATAGCCATAGCCAAAACCCATACTTCATATTTGTGTCTCTTCTGCTTGCCATGTCTACGTGTTAGGTGGAAGAAGAGAAGCCCCAAAAATAGCATTCTGGGTTCACACCAGAAGCCACCACTTGGATTCATGAATGATAACAAGGGAGATCGATGACTGCCTTCCATCGTATTCATCAACAAAGATGGATCATATATATAGGATCCATTCACATCAATACCGAATCGGATTATTGAATAATGAATCGGATATATAATTGAATAATGTTATTTGTATTATTTATAAAGAATACTTGTTTTATGTTTGATTAATTATTGATTGTTGTGTATGCAAGTCTGCTGATTGGAAGTGTTTGGTATTTTAAAACATAATGTAAAGATTAACTTTTAAAAAAAATCAAAATAATTGAAGATTGTTTGGTAAACGATATGAGCCAAAACAATCGAAAAACAACTAAGATGTTTACAATTAGTCAATGTAATATATATATAGCCAAAACAATCGAAAAACAACTAAGATGTTTACAATTAGTCAATGTAATATATATATATATATATATATAATGTTTGATTTTTCTACAGAAATTATATTTATATAATATTTTAAGAAATTAACGATTCTGATTATCATATTTGAATAAAAACATTTATAATTAAGGGAATATTGAGCACATGTATTTGACCTAGAATGATATCACTCTTATTATTTCGATCGACCGTTTTGCACTCTTATTACATAAGTGATTAATTAGGAAGGTAATAATAAGCTAACTAGAATAACAGGAGAGAGCACTCCTATAATTCAAGGAGTGATTAATTTGGAGCTAACTAGAAGGTGCTTATTAGGAGACACAATTGACAATATTTATGGTTAGAGTTCATAAGAAGTAGTTTGAATTGATATGTACATTGCTATAATGTGAGATCGATAATAACAACTTGTGTGATCTACATTGTACCAATGAAGTAAATAAGGAAGCATGCAATTGCTGGCAATGAAAACACACACCACGTTTATTATTGTGTTCGATCCCATCAATCATTTTAAGATAATTGATGTTAATTAATATTGTACCTCCGCGATCAATTACTAGAACTTTAAGGAATTTAGTCTAAATTAGTTAAAAATGAGAAAAATTCAAAGCATCAAGAGATTTCAAATGAGCATAGCAAAACAGCTAGACAAGAGATTTCCAAAGTAACATCTTAATTGATAACCAGGTTTTACGTACTTACAAATCTCATCTCAATGTCTTGCATCTAATTATTAATCATTTGAAATACCTTTATACTTTGAAGTTTCTCATTTTTAATTAAATTAGCTTAAATTCCTTTAAACTTTGAAGTTACTCACAAAAATTTGGATTCTTATTCTCTTGATATCAGTCACCTTCCTCTTTATTCCTTTCTAAGATATACATACGTACGTAGCTGAATTTTTGGACGAGGCAAAAAACCAAAAAAGAGGTCTTCGTTCTCATGTAGCTAGGTCGATAACGTAATCTTCAACAGATGCAGACCTCTCCTAGAACCTTCTCTAGCTAGTGACCATATTACATATTAACCGTACGTAATGCCTCACGTTCTGGTCTGGGGCGGATCCGTTGAGGGGCAAAGGGGGTCAATTGACCCCATCAACCCTTGAACCTTCCTACTTTTTGGAATTTATTACTTCTCATAGTACACACCCACTTGAAATTTATTACTTCTCATAGTACACACTACAAATTGAGCTTGCTCTAACTCCACTATTTTGTATAGGTATTCATGCTCCAGATTTTCCCTCTAAGCAAGACTCTAACAGTAGTCTAATATATAGTATCGTTTCAGTTTTAACATTTTCTCAAAAAAAAAATATTCTTTAAAATCTTTCACATGTTGCCTGACCCTCTAGGAATTATTTTTTGGATCCGCCACCGGTTGTGGTCAAAGTGTGAAATGCAAGAACCCTAAAATTCCGTATGAAACTAGTTGCTTATAAAAATTGTATGAGCCAAAAAACAAAATAGGGGAAGCAACCTTGAATAGTCTAAATTTGATTGTTGATTTTGAAGGCATGCCAAGCCTAACACAAATGCAACCTCTTTTGATTCCTTTCCTTTTGTGATCCATATGGCTTTGCGCATAGATTGTGTCCATACATGCATGGATCCACTTTCCCGGCCAACAAATATATTGAAACTCAATCTTTTAAGTGAGACATTATGTAGTCAAAAAAGTTTTATATATTTTCCTACAGTATGTACTTCCCATCTTCGCCTTTTTCTGTCATTTTAGACGGATTGAATTTCTATTTTTCAAGGAGCTAATAAGATATATTTATTTGCAAGAAGGGTCTATATCATATTGTCTACCAATGATCGTGAAGTTGTCAACATAATTGTTTTTTAAATGTTGGAAATTTGTTTGAAGGGGGAGGGGGAACTGGCCACTTCAAGTTAAAGTGTGGCTCCTTTCTCACCACATAATTAATATGGGCAGGTCTTTCAAATTTCAACATTAATCGTGTTCCAATTTTGTGATACCTTATTATTTATCATTAAACATGATCTAGTTATTAGGTAAAAGACGATCATAATATATCTAGAAAATCCTAAATTCTGAAAATTGTTGGGATTAGAAAGTAGGTTGTTTAATAAAAATGGTTTGAAAATATTGTCCATATAAGTCCAAGGGATGGCCAATCGGTCATTTTAGTTAGTAATAATACCAAAATGTGTAGCATCATTATCTTGATGAACGATGATGGTGCAATGTGAACACATATTGATATTGTCCAATATATCCACTATTATAGATAAGTATAGTATACGAAGACTATTTCCAGTCTCGCGCGACGCTAGTGTATTTGATGATGAATAACATTAATTAATGAGTAATTGCTAATTTGTTTGTATTTGCATGTAAAACCAAATGCTTGCGGGAATGAATGAGGGCTAGCTAGGTGCGTGCCGCATAATTAATTAATATAATAACAATATTTGTATCTCATCCTAATGGTACCTTCTCATATCACTCTTTTGATTTATCTAATTATCGTTATACATATATCATAATGGAAACCGTTCAATCCCTAAATCATCATTTCATGATCATTCACGCAAAAAATCAATGAAATTTGAAATTGTTTACTCATTCATATGTATCAATTAATGAGCGATTTGTCATGATGATCTTAATTGTCACAAAAACTGTTGATTCATTAATACATATGAATAGTTAAACGACCTTCAATCTTGTTAATTTTTTACGAAGATGATCTTGAAAATGGTGATTTAAAGAATGCATGGTTTCGATTATAATATGTATAAAAACAATTCGATAAATAAAAAGGGTAATATAAGGAGGTATCACCAGAATGAGATGTAAGTATTATCCTTAATATAAAATAACTTGTTTACCAAACAAGAATAGTCACTCACCCTTATATGGATAAGCTGTTTTCAATAACATCTAGCTAGATAAGATCGATAAGATAATTGGCGGTAAATATATTTAATAATTTATAAATAAAAATTTGGCGGTAAATATATATATTACATATGAACTTGCTGCATGGCGGTTATAAATATATATACACTATCTAGACTATAATGATGCAGAATTTCTTGATGATCAACTGGAGAAATAGAATTTGACTTTCGAATCTTTTATTAACGAAAAGAAAAGAATTAGACGTCTAAAAATGATTTATATAGCTATATCTCATATGCAATTAATATTTGGAAAATGATTTTCATATTCATAATTTCTCTTCATTTATGCATTATTCTCGATTTTTGGCATTGGGATTGAATGAAACAAGAACATAGGAAATCATGACTACAAAAAGATGAATGTGAGAAGAGAAACTGAAAGTATATAGCTAGTAATCATGTAACATATTATACCTTTAAGAAAAGAAGGTTAATTATCGACCGCAATTTATCCATTTTGTAAATGTTTTATATACAAATATCTTTTTATAATAATTTTTTTATACAATGGTATAGAGCATAAGGATATATACTCTACATAGATATGGTAAGACCTTGAAGTTTAAGAGTGTCGATCCGAATTTAAGATCTCTCTTACTACACATATAATAAAAAGAAATATTACTAAATCGTAATATATATAATTGGTGCTAATGAATTAATTAACGATGAATCTATATTATCTGGATCCCTCGATACTAATGAATATATATATAGTACGTAGCAGTCGGTGCTCAACCCTAGCTTTTTATTCCACTATCAACGGTGAGTGCATCGTTGGATTTCACATGGGGTTTGCAATTTTTTTTCTTCCTCCATTAATTTCATGTAACAACGAACAATCCTCGATCGGTATGAACAGTCTCAAAAACTGTCTACTCTTTTGTGTGTATACATATACATGTACAAGTCAAAACCTAAAATAACAATTCCCGAACACATGAAATCCAAACAGAAACCTTGGCATAATTTTCATCGATCAATAACATTAAACCGTTGTGTTTCACGATCATCCTTATACAAAATTTGACAGAATAATTACGGAGTCAACTTAAATTAAATATATTAGGTGTGCCTTTTATTTTTGACACAGGAAGACATTTATTTAACATGTACGAAACATCAGGCTTGGAAAATCTTGATTAGAAAAGTAACAATAAACCATAAATATATTGATCGAATTTAATATATGACCCCAACTTGTAGAATAAGTGACCTAACGTACACCTTTCATTTGAATCAGCTGTTGCTTTTGAAGTTGTGGCTAATTTACAGACTACGTTGTGGCTAATTTACAGACTACGTTCTGGCTATTTATGGGTATTTAATTATCTATTAATATATAGTACTTCATCTGAGTTAATTTCATGATGCTCTTAAATAAGTGCTGCATGCTGCTGCTAATGAGTTCTATCGAGGCAGCATTGAGCTCTCCTATTCTATCATTTTCAATGTTATTCAGTGCAGTAGGTCCATGCCTAACATGCATATGGATCTCGATCTTACGAACATTCATCACTGATCACAAATGAACTATGTAAATCACTAATAATAATCTACGGTTTGGAATCATATATGTAGATCAACCATGCATCCATATATTTGTCATCAGAACAGAGACGACCTCCATCTAAATAATGGATAACCCACCGCTAAGATCATCTCTTCCGTGAAGGAAGTTGAGGTTCCACCCCAAAATCAATTAGCAATGGGAGAGAGGCCCAACTCCTTATAAGCCATTGCAAGGTTGTGCAACTTTCCAATGTGGGACTTTTTGTACCTTCACATTCTTACACGCCCCCTCACGTATGACCAATTTTCAAGCCTAATACGTGGACAACTCATATTGGGTGACGTGGAGTAGCACGTGTGGCGGTTAAGGTTTACACTTGGGATAACCCGCTCTAATACTATGAAGGAAGTTGAGGTTCCACCCCAAAACCAATTGACAATGAAGGAAGAGACCCAAGCTCTTATAATTTTTTACATTTTAATGGAGAAATTATTAAATTGTAGAGTATAATGATTATATATATAGTGCATTCAAAATTCAAAGTACGTACGTACGCATTGTGATATGAATTTTCGAAATAAAGTCATGATATATATATATATATATATATTTCCTGTTTTTAAAGTATGATCGATATCAATAATTAAATACACTTTTATATTATAATATATTGATGCATGGGATACACTATATATGATCGTGACCGGCCGATAGCCATATAATAATTTATCATTTTAATCAGTTCAAACTCTGTATAGCATACGGACACAATCCCTAATGTACAAGTTTTGCTTCTGTGTGAAATCGATCTATCAGAAAACTGCTTGACCAAAATTTTCTCATCATACGTACGTACTAAAATGTGCATATATATATAACAATTATTTCAAGAAACAATAATGAAATGATTAATTATAATCTTGGAATAAGTAGAATGACGAATGTAAGGTGTTTTGAATAAATAAAACATTCTAAGAAACAGTGAAAGTAGATGATGAACTGATTTGATCAACGATCAAGATCTGAAAGTTACTAATGGACGTGCATGGTTAATTTATTCAAAACTAGCTAGGAAACCCATTCAAAATACGTGATTTTTTTTTAATACAATGAGATGGGGAGAGATTACTTTACATTATATGCATTGGGTATTAGCAGCTTCATTTTTTTTTACGAGAGTTAAGCTCGAGACCTCTCACTTAACGTATATATATAGAGAAATATCACTAAGCTATACGTAGTTCCTCAATACGCCTCCCGGATGTTGCTATTTAAAAATCTCTCAAAAATTTTGTTAGCTAGACTAATTTTCTGTTCTCATCTCTATTATTATAAAGTCATGAGGATCAAAAAATTTCATCAATTTTTTATAACTAAAATACCTTTAATAAAAGTTATACAAAAAGATGATTTAAAAAATATGAATAAAATAGTAAAATCAGATATTAATTAAAATTTTAAATAATTAATATTTTTTTCCATAACTAATTAATATTTAAGTGGGGGAAGTGGGTAGTTATTACTCTATTTTTGGATTTTTTTTCATCTCTCTTTATTTTTAAATTTTTTTAAAAATTCACACACGCGTAAGTGGGTGTAGGAGGCCAGTTTTTTTATAATGGAAACGACTTGAACTGTAACAACATGTACCTTGAATAAATTAAATTCGTAAAATTATTTATGAAAGGACAATTTTGCCCTTGAGAATTAGGGGATTCAAGGATAACTTTTTGTTTAAAAATACTTTTGAAAGTCTTTCTTGTACCATTTCTCGTATATATATAAACTAAATAGCAAAATAAGTGATCACAAAATGAGATTTTGAGAAATAGCTAGTGAAGTGAATGGTTTTTGAACACCACGCAGATCGAATTAGGCTAGGTTGAGGGTATTTACTTTTAGAAATAATTATATATGAATCCAATTTTAATATCAATTTGTAGATTTAGGTCCATTAACATTTATATTTTGTAACATTCCAAATTTACCCTAACATTATAAATTATATTCACATAATTTTTTAATTCAATAATATCTTTTATTTATAAAATTATTTTAGATTAGTATTTGACATTAATTTAATCCCTTAATAATAGGATATAGTAATTATAGGATTGTATCTTCTTTTAAATCTAGCTTCTACGGTAGAATTGAAGTTGTGAAAACCAATGGTTACTCATGTTCTTCCATTCTGCCAATTACCTTTACATTTTCTTCTATTTTATTTAAATCTTTCGGCTTATATATTGATTTTGATCTGATTTCATTTATGTGTTTTTTATTATTTCAAAGTGGGGGTTGAATGAATGTCATGATCTGGGGACTCATATATTCAAAGTCTAATTTCATTTTCTCTTTTTGTCCACCTCTTCAACTGGCCGGTGGTACTGTCAATTCTTCTCTCACACTTTTCTAACGTTTTTGTATCATTTAAATTTTGGGCTTTCTTTTTTTTAGGTAGATTAGATTATTACTATTTTATAGGTACATCGAGCTTGTCTTCCTATATAATAAGTTAGAGTATTAACGTATTTCAGTTTTTTAGGTATATTAGCGTATATATATATGTATATATAGCGTATTTTCTAAGTACATATGCTCTCATCTATTTATATAGTATAGGTAAATTAAAGTGTATATGTTTTTACTTATGATTATGGTAAAAAATTGGTTATATAGTAGGTAAATTAAAATATATATGTTTTTATACCTATGGGCGCTGTGATTATGGTAAAAGATTGAAGATAGTGAAA
Organism: Oemleria cerasiformis; assembly: GCA_037349345.1. NCBI lineage: Eukaryota > Viridiplantae > Streptophyta > Magnoliopsida > Rosales > Rosaceae > Oemleria > Oemleria cerasiformis. The sequence continues at coordinate 13,926,829 of JAZGTL010000018.1, forward strand.
GAAATGATTTTGTAGGTACATAATATTTGTCTTTCTATATTGTAGGTAGTTTCCAGTTATACGATTATTTTACATGTTAATCTATTTATTTTCTCAAATTGACAATTTTTTTTGTTGGCTGCAGGTATTTTGGTCATATAAGAATTCTTAATAAAAAAAAATATTCAAAATTTAAAATTTAAAATTCAAATTATTTTATGAATAAATTTTTTTAAATTTGTTTCAACTATCTATTTAAAGGATAAAATGGGTATAAAAATAAATAAAACGAACTAAAATTAATAAATAGACTAAATTAAATAATAGTTTAAACTTTTGGACCAATATCTAATTGCCCCTTAATTTTATGTACGAAGTTTGTTTTCTCTATTTTATATATGTAGTTTTTTTCTTGCTAAGTTGTAGGTTTTCTAATATATATTGTTGTCATATTAATTTCCCACCTCTATCTCTATTTATGTACGTAATTTTTTTCGTTTGCCAAATTGGAAGTACCAAATTAATAGACATTCCTAATAAATCTGTGACTACAAACAAGAAAACGAAATTCAAACCCTATCATGAAGGTTTTCATCAGGATTATCTTCCGTTGTACCTATCTGATGTAGAACATATGGCAGAAAGGATTGAAGAACAGATGAACCGAAAAATGCAAAAAAGACGCAGTGTCTAGCCATGTGGTGGACCTAGTGAAGTTGCCTAAAGGTCATGGAGTAAGTGTTGCTGCAGAAAATATGGCTGAAGGTGTAGTAGCTATTAGAGATGAAGTTAGACAAAAGCTGGAGCATACCAATACCAAGTACAAAGCAGCAGCAGACAAGCATAGGCGAGTTAAGGTGTTTCAGGAGGGTGATTCTGTTATGGTGTTTCTGAGGAAGGAGAGAGTTATGTTGGTACATACAACAAGTTGAAATAGAAGAAGTATGGACCATTTAAAGTGCTGAAAAGAATCAACGACAATGGCTATGTAATAGACTTGCCGGAGTCCATGGGAATTTCTAATACTTTCAATGTTGCTGACATGTATGAGTTCCGTGAAGATGTAGCTCTTTATCCCAATGATAACTTGGGGTCAAGTTCTTCTGAAGTGGAGGGTACTGATGTAGAACAGATGGCAGAATGGATCGAAGATCAGATGAACCGAAAAATTTAAGAACGCAGTGGTAATTTGCAGATTTGGCGTCCGAGCTCAGAATGGGGCATATGATACCTTTCTAGAAAGGAAACGGCGAGACTAATCAAACTCACAATTTATTTCATGACATATGAGCTATTTTAGCCAAATAACGTCGTTTAGGGCCTCAAAATCAGCTTTTAAGATTTTCCGGTATTTTCGAGATTTTTAATAATTAGGGTTTTTGCTTTTCTTTTTAACCTAGGGTTTGCTAGGTATATAAACAACCTTTAAACATTGTATTGGGATTATCTTATATATCATTTAATCCAATATGAGAGTTTCTCAACTATTTTCTGGTGGATTCCAATTTATGTTCCTTTAGAATTTATGTTCCTTTAGGGTTTATACTTGTAAACTTTGTTAGCTTGTACTGCGTCAAGTGGTATCGGAGCGGGTTTCTCCCCTCTTGTTATTGTTGATTTGTATTCATGGGTGATCGTGGTGATGCCCCTATCACTTGCGCGGACCTGGATTTCCAGAACCGTCGTATTGATGAATTGGTCACTCAAATTGGGGAGATTCGTGAGTTGTTTCTAGAACATAATCGAAGTGGCAACATAGGCAACAACCAGGGAGGTAGCGATAGGGGAAACCCTAGGAGGATTAGTGAGCAAGAATGTGAGTCTAATTCTGAAGAGGAAATCGAAGAGCCACGTTAAAATAACAACAACAACAACCGCAACAATTTTGATGACTACCGGATTAAAGTCGATATTCCCAAATTTTTGGGAATTTTGAAAATTGAAAATTTCTTAGATTGGTTGGTGGAAGTAGAGAGATTTTTCGAGATCATGGAGATTCCTGAGGCCAAGATGGTAAAGATGATTGCTTTCCGGAGACATGCCAATTTAGTACATGTGGATGATGGTCAGGAAGAAGTAGAAGGAGAAGGGTTTGAAGATGACTATGAAGGAGCTGAGTTTGAAATTGAAGAGGGATTAGAAAGAGTTACTTTGGTGATGTTGCGAGTTCTTTTAGCTCCAAAAGAGGAACGGCAGCGTAATAGTATCTTTCGTTCTCGTTGTTAAAAAAAAATAAGGCATGTGATGTGATTGTAGACAATGGCAGCTGCGAGAATTTTGTGTCGAAGAAATTGGTGGAGCATTTGCAGCTACCAACAGAGCCATATAACACTCCTTATTCGCTGGGTTGGGTGAAGAATGGGCCTTCAGTTCGAGTCTCTGAAATTTGTCATGTACCACTCTCCATTGGTAAGCACTATAGTGATGATATATTGTGTGATGTAATTGATATGGATGCTTGTCGTATTTTGTTGGGACGACCTTCACAGTTTGACGTGGATACTACCTTTTAAGGGTCGAGATAATGTTATATTGTTTACTTGGAATAATCACAAAATTGCTATGGCTCCTACTACACATTCGGGAAAGATGAGTGTCCCAAGAAAGGAGAATCCTAGTTTTCTGACCTTGACTAGCAATGAGTGGAAGATTAATGAGGCAATCAAATAAGCTAATTCTTTTTATCCAGTGGTGTTGAAGGGGTTATTGACAACATGCAAAGAAAATGTCAAAATTCCCCATGAAGTGCAGCAGATGTTGAAGGAGTTTAAGGAGCTTTTATATGATGAATTGCCGAATGAACTACCACCTATGAGGGATATCCAACATCAAATTGATTTGGTAATCAGAGCTAGCCTACAAAATCTGCCTCATTACCGTATAATCCCAAAGGAGAATGTGATTTTGAGAGAGCAGATTGAGGATTTGTTGAGGAAGGGTTTTATCAGGGAGAGCTTGAGTCCATGTGCGGTTCCTGTCCTTCTAGTTCCTAAGAAGGAGAATGCTTGGCGTATGTGTGTTGACAACCGAGCCATCAACAAGAAAACAATAAAGTACAGGTTCCCATACCGCGCTTGGAAGACATGTTGGACAAACTGGAGGGCTCTAAAGTGTTCACAAAGTTAGACTTGCGAAGTGGCTACCCCCATATTCGGATTAGACCGGGTGATGAGTGGAAAACGGCATTCAAAATCAAAGATGGGTTATATGAGTGGTTGGTCATGACTTTCGGGTTGTCAAACGCACCTAGCACTTTCATGAGACCTATGAATCATGTTCTTCGTCCCTTTCTTGGCTCTTTTGTTTTGGTTTATTTTGATGATATTTTAATTTATAGTCAGACCAAACAAGAACACATGGTGCATTTGAGCCAAGTTTTAGGGGTTTTACTAGAAAGTAAGTTGTATGTGAACCTGAAAAAATGTACTTTATGTACAAATAAGCTGCTGTTTTTGGGTTTCGTGGTTGGTGAGGAAGGTATTCAGGTGGATGACCAGAAAATTAGGGCAATCCGTGATTGGCCAGCTCCAAAGTCGGTGACTGAGGTGAAGAGTTTCCATGGTTTGGCCACTTTTTACAGGAGGTTTGTGTGGAATTTTAGCACCATTACTGCACCCATCACAGAATGTTTGAAGAAAAGAAAATTTCAGTGGGGAGAAGAGCAAGAAAAGAGTTTTGCCCTAATAAAAGAAAAACCTTGCACCACACTAGTTCTTTCTTTTCCGAACTTTGAAAGATTATTCGAGGTTGAATGTGATGCTAGCGGAGTAGAAGTGGGTGCTGTACTATCACAAGAGAAGAAACCGGTACCTTTTTTTTATTTTATGAAAAACTAAGTGAAGCCCGTCAGAAGTGGAGTACCTATGATCAAGAATTTTATGCAGTCATTAGGGCTTTGAAACAATGGGAGCACTACCTTATTCATAAGGAGTTTGTACTGTTTACAGATCACTAGGCTTTAAAGTTCATTAATAGTTAGAAGTATGTTGATAAGATGCATGCTAGGTGAGTGACTTTTCTGCAGAAGTTCCCATTAAGCATAAGTCATGAACCCTAAACCGTGTTGATGATGCTCTAAGTAGAAGAGCTACCTTGATGGTTACTCTTTCTCAAGAAATTGTGGGGGTTTGAATGTTTGAAGGAGTTGTACGAAAGTGATGATGACTTCAAAGAAATATGGGAAAAGTGTGTTAATCTTGAGGCAGTGGCAGATTCCTTTATTAACGAGGGGTATTGAGTGGCCATTTGGGATTCACATGGAGGAGGATTGAGTGGCCATTTAGTTCGAGACAAAACCATTGCAAGTTTGGAGGAGAGGTATTATTGGCCGTAGCTGAAGCGAGATGTTGGAGCTATTGTGAAGAAGTGTTATACTTGTCAGGTCTCGAAGGGCCAGGTTCAAAATACTGGTTTATATATGCATTTACGTATTCCTAAAAATATTTGGCAGGATGTAGCTATGGATTTCGTGCTTGGCTACCCCGTACACAAAGGGGCGTGGATTCTGTTTTTCTGGTGGTTGACAGGTTTTCCAAGATGGCACACTTTATAGCTTGTAAGAAGACAGCAGATGAATCCAACATAGCCAAACTATATTTCAGGGAGGTTGTTCGGCTACATAAGGTGCCTAAATCTATAACTTCTTATCATGACACCAAGTTCCTGAACCATTTATGGATTACTTTGTGGAGGATGTTCGAGACTGCCATGAATCGTAGTAGCAGTGCCTATCCTCAAACTAATGGATAAACTGAGGTGACAAACAGAACTTTGGGGAACATGGTGCATAGTATTTGTGGTGATAAGCTGAAGTAGTGGGACTATGCTCTTCCACAGGTAGAGTTCGCATACAACAGTGCAGTTCATAGTGCCATAGGGAAGTCTCCATTTGCCATTGTTTATACTGATGTGCCTAGCCATGTGGTGGACCTAGTGAAGGTGCATGAAGGTCATGGAGTAAGTGTTGCTGCAGAAAATATAGCTGAATGTGTAGTAGCTATTAGAGATGAAGTTAGACAGAAGCTGGAGCAGACCAATGCCAAGTACAAAGTAGCAGCAGATAAGCATAGGCGAGTTAAGGTGTTTCAGGAGGGTGATTTTGTTATGGTGTTTCTGAGGAAGGATAGAGTTCCTGCTGGTACATTCAGCAAGTTGAAACAGAAGAAGTATGGACCATTTAAAGTGTTGATAAGAATCAACGACAATGCCTATGTGATAGACTTGCCGGAGTCCATGGGAATTTCTAATACTTTCAATGTTGCTGACATGTATGAGTTCCGTGAAGATGTAGCTCTTTATCCTAATGATAACTTGGGATCAAGTTCTTCTGAAGTGGAGGGGACTGATTTAGAACATATGGCAGAATGGATCGAAGATCAGATGGACCGAAAAATGCAAAAAAGAAGCAACGGTAATTTGCAGATTTGGTGTCCGAATTCAGAATGAGGCATATGATACCTTTCTGGAAAGGGAACGACAAGACTAATCAAACACACAACCAAAGCTATGATATAGGGGCTATGTTAGCCAAATAACATCGTTTAGGGCCTCAAAATCAACTTTTAAGATTTTCCGGTATTTTTATTAATTAGGGTTTTTTCTTTCCATTTTAACCTAGGGTTTGCTAGGTATATAAACAACCTTTAAACGTTGTATTGGGATTATCTTATATATTATTCAATCAAATTTGAGAGTTTCTCAACGATTTCCTAGTGAATTCCAATTTATGTTCCTTTAGAGTTTACGTTTGTAAACCTTATTAGTTTGTGATGCGTCACTATCACTTGTGATTATTTAATGTAGGTAGTTAAATATATGGCAATGTGGAATGTGACATTCCAGAATCCAGACTGGTATATAATATAGCAAGCATTGACGAGTGAGAATTAATCATATATATGAAATGAATATGATGGTCCCAAACCTTAAGTAATTACAGAGAACACGTATACATTGGCTAGCTATCTCACAAACCAATAATAACAAACCAATTCACTTTAGTTTCTGTTTCTGGACATCGATTGGTCCTGCTTATATATCATCATCCCCATCAGATAAACCCTAGCTAAGATCAATATATATATATATATATACTCTTTGTTCTTGAATCCAATCGATGATTCCTAACAATATCACCATCAAAACTTCAAGGACCAGATCGATGATGGGATCAGAGGCTAGCTAGCTAGCTAGGGTTTTTATTTATCCAGCAAGTTTTTCGAAAACGAGTAAATAATTTACATAATCTCAATATTATTATAGTTATATATACATGATTCGAGTTCCGTTAATCAGCATTTTGTTCCCGAATGTTAGACTAATTATTAGTACGTGGCACAGCCCAACCCACATCAAAATCTTGCACGCATCACGAGGTTTGGGGTTTAAATTCATTGAAAGCAACTTCATGATCTGTATGCCAAAGCAGCCTAAAAAGGCCCCCAAGAGGAAAAATGGCGATCATAAAAAAGATGAATAATCAATAACACCACACTATCAATAAATATGGGTTTACTTTTATTTTTGATATTATAGGAAGTGCTCCTGTACAAATTGATATAAGATTAACTTTTATGTCTATGAGATCTTGCCATGTGAATTCACATGAGGTCGATCATCGGGCCAAAGACAACTTTTACACCTTTTGATGGCCGGCCACATGAGTCGATCATCAATAAAATTCAAACATTAAACATGGAAAGAAATTAGACTAGTGCTAGCTTAAACTATTAGATCTTCTTCTGTGAGTAATAAATACAAATTACTTAAGGACTTCATAAATATAATACGTATATATACAATATAAAAATTAAGTCTCGTTAATATTTTTTCTATATAATACGTATATATACAGTAGGGTTGTATTTTTATTGTTATTTTTTAGTTTTCGGTGCCACCACAATAGCCCCATTGAATGCCACACGGTTTTGTGAGGCGCTGAGAGGAAAGAAAGAAAGAAAGAAAGAGCTAGTAAGAGATAATGAGTGAAGGAGTCTAAGCACAGCTGACTTTTTGCAATGGAAGGCACAGTGAATAAATGCTGTTTTGCTGTCCGTTTTGACTCTTTGTTTTACTTGCTTTGGTCAGCACTCACACCACTCACCAGGCCCAAGCTTTCTCTCTTCTTCTTCTCTATCTCTCTACATATATATATATATATATATATATATACATCTCCAAGACAAGCCCAACACACACCTTCCTTGGGACACTTGTTTTTGCAATCTTCAAGATCAACAATTGTGAGAAGAGAAAGGAAAAAGAGAACATCTTTTCATTTGGAGATTTAAGATTTCTCAAAACAAAATAGAAACCCTAGACAGCTATATATATCTGAGAGAAAATATTCTGAATTTGTTCATCATCATCATTATCAATCGAAGCAGCTAGCTAGCTAGCTACCTAGCTATTAGCTAGGATATATCTATCATCATGGGAAGGCCACCTTGCTGTGACAAAGTCGGGGTGAAGAAAGGGCCATGGACTCCAGAGGAAGACATCATTTTGGTCTCTTACATTCAAGAACATGGACCTGGCAATTGGAGATCAGTTCCTACTAACACTGGTAATTATTTTAATATTCAATTCAATTACTACTATACATTCTTTCTTCATTTAGATTTTCAATCGGTATTCACATACGAGAGAAAATCTGTCGAAAATCTGTCATGTAACCGATTGTATATTACCATATGTCACTTCATTAAAAGTCTCATCATATCTTCTTTGTTTTGGTACATTTAATTTGGGTAGGTTTGATTATTAAAGTCTTAAAAGTATTACCAATTGGTGGTTTCTGTTTCTTATTGGAACAAGTGCTAATTAATCTTGCAGATATGCATAGGGTATTATATTGATGACAGTAATTTTAATCTAATAATTACTATGTTTAATTTCAGGTTTGCTGAGATGCAGCAAGAGCTGCCGGCTTAGATGGACTAATTATCTCCGGCCGGGCATCAAACGTGGTAACTTCACTGATCACGAGGAGAAGATGATCATCCACCTCCAAGCTCTTTTGGGCAATAGGTAAAAATATTGCCCCTATCTTTTAAAAATATATAAAAAAAATTGTCGACTGTCATTTTTTAAATATATTTAGGCATGAATTTATGGGTTTTTGACTTGATTGAAGTATTATATAATTTGTCATATTTTTTTGTTCCTGGATTTGTTTGGAATTGGATATGGGGTTCAGATATTGATCATATGAAATTTGAATAAATTAAGATAAAATAAGAAGAAAAGTGATTAAATTAATCCTGTTTGGTAATTATTCAATTCCCTCATGAATTTGATGATTGATTTAAATTTTTTAATTATATGGGTGCAGATGGGCTGCCATAGCTTCTTATCTTCCTCAGAGAACAGACAATGATATAAAAAATTACTGGAATACCCACCTGAAAAAGAAGCTGAGAAAGCTTCAAGCAGGGGGTGATGGGCATGAGCATCAGAGCAACCAAGATGGGTTTTCAGGTAATTCACATGATCAGCCAATCTCCAAGGGCCAGTGGGAGAGGAGGCTTCAGACTGATATCCACATGGCCAAGCAAGCTCTCTGTGAGGCTCTCTCTCTTGACAAGCCAATCTCCACCGCTCATCTCCATGATCATGATCACAATATGCAAGATTTGAAGCCCTCCATTCATAATCTTGGTTACAACATTATGAATGATCATGGTCAGCCTCCTAAAGCTTCCACTACTTATGCATCCAACACCGAAAACATCGCGAAATTGCTCCAAAACTGGATGAAGAGTTCACCAAAGAGTTCATCTTCAGGTCATCAAAGTACCAACAATAATGTTGATGATAAGATGAATAATTCCTTCAACAACAACAACAACAACAACAAAGGTTGTTCCATGAGCAGTTCAAGTGAAGGGGCGCAGAGTGCAACCACCACACCAGATAATGACCACCAGGGGCTTGATTCCCTGTTCAGCTTCAACTCATCCACATCTGACGTGTCTCAATCTGCAGCTGCCAGCTGTATGTTTCAAGATGATCATGAGAGCAAGCCCAATTTGGAGGAACAAGTCCCTCTCACATTGCTGGAGAAATGGCTGTTTGATGATGCTGCTGTACCTCATCCCACCCATGAAGACCTAATTAACATGTCATTAGACAATACTTCGGGCCTCTTTTGAAAAATAAGAACAAATGATCATCAACTGGTTTTAAACTTCTAATTAAGGAATTAGGGTTTCTTTTGTTTTCACTGCAAAATTAGGGCATTGTGCTTTAGCTAGCTAGCTAGCCTCTTGCTGTAGCACTTTATTTTGCTTTTGTTTTTTCAAAATTTGCCTGCTAATAAGTAGAAAGATAACACTGCCTTCATGAAGGAACACAAAAAATGTAAATTAAAAATATTATTATATATAGTTTTACATATTTCTGCTTTTGTTCTCAACAATAATGAGTTATAATTAAAGCTCTTTTTATTATGATTTCAATTTTCTTCTGCCTAGAACAAAAGAAACCCTTGCAAGTACTCTTGGAATAATATATTAACAAAAGAAACCCTTGCAAGTACTCTTGGAATAATATATTAACTTTGCTAGGTGATCGAATTCCCGCAATTATCATCGTTAATCTTTCATTTTATATTTCGAACGAATTGATTTCTTATGAATTCCTCGAGTTTTTATCAAAAATAGTTCAAATTTGCCCCTTAATTTCAAAAATATCAATTTTTATAAAAACTTTCAAATATAGCAAAAAACTCACTTAGATAGACTCCTATACCCCATGATTACAAACTAATTACAGTAAAAAAATAAAACCCTTGTAATTAAGTGCAGTGGTTTCAGAAAATAGCAGTCAAACTCTACCCTATATCTACGTACACACCAACCCCACCACACCTCAATTGATCACTGGTGGTACCTGGGCAATCAGAATAACCAACCACCGATTTTTTGGCATCAATCCAACTCTACAAAACCTTCCATCGCCATTAAAACAACTGTAAATACCCATAAATTTTCAGTTCAGCCAATCAAATAATAATAAAGATTCAATCGTGAACAACTCATCAATCATCGGTTTATCATTTGGACGCTTGGCGAGGGGAAGGTATGGGTCTCTGGGGTTATTAGGAGGTATGATGTTCTAAAGAGGCCATATAGCTGTGGTTATGATTTTCACACCTACGATAATTGGTTTGGGGGCACAGATCAAATAAAGGAAGCAGGAGATCAATCAAAATCATTTAAATTTCTTTTAACAGGGTATAGGGTGGGGGATGAGGTAATATAGATCAATAAAAAAATTGTTCCAAGTGAGCCATAAAGCTATGGTTTTAAGGATATATTCCACACCATAAGAGGAGGAGCGGTGGATCTTTGAGGCACCGCCTTGCACTTCATCTAACAAAATAGCTTTTTTTTTTCTTTTGCAAATGATAGGGGGTATTTTAGTCTATTTATGTGTGTTTTCTGCTAGATTTGAATTTTTTTTTTTTAAATTGACATTTTTGAATTTAAGGGTCAAATTTTAGCTATTTTTGATAAATTCTCGAATTTCTTTCTAAATTTTAATAGGACGGCTCAACGGTCTAGTCCCATAATTGCGGGTAACTCGAGTAATAACCTTTATTTGTATGACTTCTCTTTCGGATCAAATATCGATTTAGTGTCGGGCGGACTTAGGGAGGGGGTAGTGATGTGCCCTTACTTAATTTTTGTTTTCAATAATTAATATAGGTATAAGTTGGTTGATTATAATTAATAAGGTATGAAATGGGCGAAATTATCAAACAAAAAACGCAAGTTGTTCATCCAAGAAAAAAATGAAAACTATATGACAAGATTAGATTTAAATTTTCTTAAAAAATTGTTCAAAATGACGTCATTTTTTATGGATGAATATAGTATTTTTTTTTTAAGAAGATACGAAATTTCATTGATAGAACAAATACACAAAGTAAAGACAAACTAAACTGCAATAACTTGACAACAAACATGGCCGGTAAATACCTCCAGTGATTTGACTCGATATCTGTCGAAAAGATCTAGAGGGAATAACGCACCAAATAATATCACATGAATCCCCTAGGCATCATCAAGGCCATTACTACCTAAACAACTAATCTTTGTTATCCCACAAAAGGGAAAAACTAACACAGCCAATCCGAAATAAGAGTTGTTGGATTTATTTGCAAAAAGCAAACTAAAAAGAAAGAAAAATAAATAACAAAACGAAAAGGTACGTACAAATGGGTCACTTCCACCGTTGTCGTTGTCTATTACTATCGTTATCGCCACCTCCGTGGAATTCCGAAGACGACGAGGATACCGTCCACCATCATATCACAGATGTTTCAATCCACCGTGATTGAAACCATGCCACAACCAATGGAGGACCGCGATTGCTCGATCAAAACCCACCAGGCCGCATCACGAGCCAAAACTATGTGAAGACAAATCATGCTCCTGAAGATAAGAATTTCACTAGCAACCTGACCCGTCGGGACGCCGAGACCTGTGACCATGATCGACACCATGAAGATAGACAAGAAAAGGAAACTTGAAGACGAACAAATTTCGATGAAATCAACACCAAGACTGATTGGATTATCCGGTTTATTCACTACATCTCTATTGGTACTAGGGGGAAGCCGCCCAAATTATAAGAAGATCAGTCGAAAAAAAAAAGTTTTTTGTAGGAAGATTTTTTTTTTGGATGAATATAGTCTTAAATAGTTGGATTAGTTTATATGAATTATGTTTTAAAAAAATTTAAATACAAATTTTGCTTCCACTAGAAAAAAATTCTGCATCCATCATTGACTTTAGTGTTAGTGGTAATAATTCCAATATATTTCTCCTCAAACTGCAAGATATAGGGTTTTTTTTAGAAGATACGAAATTTCATTGATTAAACAAAGATATAGAGTAAAAACAAGTTAGACTGCAATAACTTAATGACAAACATGGATAAATACCTCCAGTGATCATGTTCGATATATATCGAAACGATCTAGAGGGAATAATATACAAAATAATATAACTTGAATCCCCTAAATATCATCAAGGCTATTACTGCCCGAATAACTAATAATCTTTGTAATCCCACAAAAGGGAAAACCTAACACAGCCAACCCGAAATGAGAGCCGCTGGATTTATTTGCACAAAGCAAACTAAAAAGAAAAAAAATATATATAACCCAACAAAAGGTACAAATGGGCCACTTCCACCGTTCGCTGCCTATCACTTTCGTTATTGCCGCCTCCGTGGAATTCCGAAGACGACAAGAATACCGTCCTCCGTGGAATTCCACCGTTGCGATGGCTTGATCAAAACCCACCAGGTCGCATCACGAGTCAAAACCCTGTGAAGGCAGATCAGACTCCTTAAGACAAGAGTTTCACTAGCAACCTAACCCATCGGGACGCCGAACCCGTGATTATGATCGACACCATGACAATGACGAGAAAAGGAAGCTTGAAGACGAACAAACTTCAGTGAAATCGACACCAAGACCGGTTGAATTATTCGGTTTATTCACTACATCCCTATGGATACCTGGGGGAAGCCCCCTGTACCCAAAGAAGATTAGTCGAAGAACAAATTTTTTGAAGGAAGATTTCTTTTGGAAAGGAGGCTAAGATTCAATCTTTTTAAATATGAGGGTTTCTTATTGAATTGTCGTAAGTGTAAGTTGCAAGATATAGGGTTTCGTACGTAATAAGTGTAGGATTAATTAAGTGTCGGCAGTAGGAGAAATAGGATTTGCTCCAAATCACTTGATTGTCGATTGGTAGGTTCAATATTAATAACAGCATTAATGTCGTTTAAATAAAGTGTTTTATCTCTTGCTCTAAAAACAGTATACACTGTGTATATAGCTGTACAGTAGTAGGTACTCTCACTCAACATTTATAATTATTCCACCATATTTATTCCTTGTATACATTGCACTAGATCTTGCATAAGACTATGAAACATCAAATGTTAACCTTGTACAAATAATTTTAAGAAAAAAGGAGTTAGTACGTTATTAATTGATACTCTAAAAATATTATCATAAAGAAAAAATGAAAAACGATCTTTTTGGAATGCCATATGTTACTTACATTTATCTTATTAAACTTCATCTTTCTTTTTCTGTGCGAGTTATTGTTTATGGTAATATTAAAATCACAATAAGAAGAGAGCTCTAATGGTGTACGCTTGTCCAAACATTTTCACCAAGCTCCTCCGCCAGCCATCAAATATGTTTTCTATATTTGATCAAAAGAAACATATTGTTCTTTCCAAACATTTCAAAAAAAAAAAAAAAAAGCTGTCATTTGAAGATTTGGCCTAACTAGTAGCGGATGATTGAGTTTTGGGCAAATTTGAGTTGGATGGAGAGGACGTCACTATTCACGCTAGATGATTATGTGCGCTTGGTAATTCTTTGGCTTAAAATTAATTTCTTTTTTAAATACATCGATAAGTATAAAGGAATATATACATTTAATATCGAATTCGTTTTTTTACGAGTGTTGAATCCGAACTAAAAATTCTTAGGGCTAGTTTGGTATTGTTGTGTTTTTTTTAAAAGTTGCTTCTGTTGTGCTTTCTTAACAAGCATCTGTATATTAAAGCAGTTAAACGTTTGATAAAATTTATTTTTAAAGTGATGTGAATATGAATAGTAATGTCAAAGTGTTTGGTCAATTTTAATATAAAACTGCGGCAATCGTGGATAATGACTAAAATTGACATGATATTGAAAAGTGGAAGAGGTAGTTGTGGTGGTGGTGGTGGTGGTGAGGTGGAGGCCGGTATGAGTGGATGAGGAGGTCATGGTGGTTGTGGCGGTGGAGGTAGAGGTATATGAGGTGGATGTGGAGGAGGTGGTGGAGGTTGTGGCGATGAAGGTGGAGGCTCGGGTGGAAGAGGTGCATGTAAGGGTGAAAGAAGTGGTAGAGGTGGCGGTGGCGGTTGCAGTGGTGACCGTGACGGTGGTGGTGGCGTCACGGTAGAGACAAGGTGGTGGAGGTTGGGGGAAGAGGTTGTGGTAGAAAAGGTAGAGATAAGGGTGAAAGAGATTGTGGTGGTGGTAGTGGTGGTGGTGGTGGTGGTGGTCATGGTGGTGGTGGTGGTGGTACTAGTGGTGGTGACGGCAAAGTAGATTTGGGCATGAAGTGGTGATTTGTTGCTTTAAGAAAAAAAAAATGCGTGAAAAATATAAACGGTGAATAAACGATAACTTTTTTTAGAAATTAATTTGGATATTATAAGAAATAAAAATTTTCATTAACTTTTTGTGAAAACAATTTTCAAAAGTAACATATATGCTATTTTTCAAAATTGCTAGTCAAAAGTCCATTGCTTTTAAAAAAAGCAAGATTTGTCATTTTTACCAAACACTTTTATACTGCTTCATTTTCAAATAAAACAATTTTTTAAGAAAAAAAAAACAATATCAAACGGGGCCTTAGTACACCTAATATAGAAATAAAAGATCATAATTGATTAATTAATAGAGCATTTTTCTTTATACATCGGAATGTTGATCTTATTTATAAGTTTATTATTGCTTTGTATATATATATATATATATCCAATTGAGAACAATGCTCACCAAAAATAACATTGTGTACCTACATTGTCCATGCCATATACATATATGCATATGGTCAATTTGATTTGTCCATAACTAAATTATTTTGCTCGAGTATGAGAATATTCCAAATTAAAAGAAGTCAATATATATAGTCAGTGGCATATCTCACATCATAATTAAGAGCTAATTAAGTTTTTTAATTAAACTTAATTGATTAGGTGACAGTATTTGAAGTTTTATTTAAAGGGAGCAAGCACCTGTATTATGAGTATTGCTATGGGCAACAACTTAAATTCCAAATTTTCTATCCCGGCCAATACATGTGGCGCACGACGTGGCAATCTATGCCATTTTTTTTAATTAATTATTTCAAATTAAAAATAAAATAAAACATAACAAATTAGAAATAAAAATAAATATTAAGAACAATAAAATCCTAACAACTTAATTCTTATTTTTTGGTAAGAACGCCGTATGTCGACCTCCTTGACAGCACTGTCGAACTCCACCACCAAAACAACACCGTCAACTCCGATTTACGTATCTGAATATATTTGTTATTGAAAGATTTGGTATGAATATATTGATCGATTAGAGTTTCGGTCATGTACTCTTATCATGATTCTAGTTTGATTACTGTATATTAGTATATATATTTTTTTCTACATTTTCCATTGAATCCTAAGCACCCAGTGTCAACTTTGATTAACAAGGTGGCAAAAATCACCGGTGAAGAATGGAAAAACATGACAGAGAAACAAAAAGGGTCGGCCTTATGAATAGGTTTGCTGCAAAAAAATAAAAAGCTTTTGTTTTGTTTCTTTTGGGGTTATTTCATGAAGTCCTGAGGATAAATGCGCTTGATTGGGTTTGTTTGAAATTTGCAGATGGCTAGGAAGAACAAGGAGAAGTATACTTGCAAGAGATGGAGGTCTACATGCAGAACAAAGGAAGAGGATCGAAGATCGAGTTGATGGAGCTCCAAAAGCATGAAGTCCTGCAGTTAAGAAGGAGATCTAGAAGACGTGATTTGTTGGGTTTTATCCTTCTTAATTTTATTTTGATTTTTAATTTTTAATTTTTTATGTTTGGTTTTTATTTTTATTTTTAATTTGAAATAATTAATTAAAGAATATGACATGGATTGACACGTCATGATTCACATGTATTGGAATAGAACATTTGGGATACCCATAATATATGACATGAATTGCCACGTCATGATTCTTTATATGTATTGGGATAATTGGTGCCCATAGTATTATTGGTGTATTATTAATTACTCTCTTAGAAGAAAGACAAAATTCTTCGTTCGATTTCAAGCTAGGATAAGGTTTCCCTCAGAGAAGCGCTCATCACAATTAAGAAACAAGCAATTAAGAACCGACAATAAAGAATATGATATGGATTGACACGTCATGATTCACATGTATTGGGATAGAACATTTGAGATACCCATAACATATGACATGAATTGCCACGTCATGATTCTTTATATGTATTGGGATAATTGGTGCCCATAGTATTATTGGTGTATTATTAATTACTCTCTTAGAAGAAAGACAAAATTCTTCGTTCGATTTCAAGCTAGGATAAGGTTTCCCTCAGAGAAGCGCTCATCACAATTAAGAAACAAGCAATTAAGAACCGACAATTAAGAAATTAATTCAGTTACATCTTATTATTTGAATTTTCCAAATACATGCAGTACACACTTTGAATTTTAATTTCTTCTCATTTACTACAAGTCCTTTCCGGCAAACCCAAATGCCCATCACATCGTTTTCTACTCAACTCAATTTGACTTACATTACCTCTCAAGTTGGAAATTGAAACCATGATAAATGCTAACGTGATTTGATAAAAATTTGTTATCATTTTAAAATAATTATATTTGACGTATTCAGAACGAACATCTCCAGCAGTTTTGTCAAACTCTAACTAAATTCTAACTAAAGTAGTTAGAAATTTTTTTTAGCAAACTACTTTAAAAAAATTTACGCCAACATAGTTCTCTATTTTGACAAATCTCAAATATTTTATATAAATGGTCGTTCAATAACTATAAGGTATCAATCTCGGGCGGATGGAACAAGTATGTGTTTTGAACCTATACTACTGTTTCTGAAATGAAACGCAACCTTGAAACAGAATTATGCTGCTTGTTGGGCCCTGATGGTGGAAATGGCATTTTTTACAACTATATGTAGTGTTCATAATATAACTTTAATATCCCTAGAAGAAATAATGAATGCAATTTTCAAATTAATTTCAAATTTCAAATCAAATGGCAAGAAACAATAAAGAAGAAATAGATCGAACAAAGACAATTATATTCGATATATGACTATTGTGGAATTTCGAACAGAGACAATTGTGTTCGATATATGACTATTGTGGAATTTCAATCTTGTTCAATTTCATTGTCCTAGTACATCATATATATCATTCTCATATAATTAAGTGGGTTTTGAGTGGGATGATGAGAGAGGAACCGAAATCTAATTGCGTTGGGAATATGCAAATATATGGAGTGGGGGCCTTAAATGCTCAACATGTGAAGGGTTTGACCTTTCCTCACTGTAGTGATTTTAGTTGGACTTGCTTGACCAACCGTCCTTCAAGGAATTAACCTAGCCACAGTAAAAAGTGAAAACCATTGACGAAAATTCCTCCACAGTGCCCTAGCACACCAGCCTAGGGTTTTCAACGAGTAAATTTCGATATTTTAATTCAAATAGTTAAAAATATCAAAATTCAGCGTTAAATAAGTTCATGGAGTATAAAAATTTTTACTTCTAAATTTTAGTAGTAATTAGAAAAATAGTTTAATAAATATTATTTGATCTCAAATTTCAAATATATATTATTCAGCATTTTAAAAATAGAACCTAGATCCGCCCTGACCAGGCACGGACCTATAGTTAGGTTTAGGGAAGACTTCAGCCGACCCAAAATTTGGGACCCAACAAAAAAAATCTATGTAAGTACGTACGGTTTAGGGAGGAGTTCAGCCGACCCAAGTATGTCTCTATGAAATTTATTGAAACACAAGTAGCTAGCTAGGTAGGTTCATAGAGACAGAGAGCAGAGCCGGCTGCTCTGGTAGCTAGCTGCTTCAGCTTCAACTTAAAGTCTTCAAAGCTGCAAAATTAAATTACTTGATTACTTTCTGCAATGACTGGCCTAATTTTGAGAGATGAAATCAAGCTCAAAAAATTCAAAAGGAAGCTTCGGTTTGAGACCAAATATTAAAGTTATGCATATGCGAGGACCGTGGTTGAGTAATGGGCTTTTAAGCCCAAGCCAGGATGAGAATTGTGACAACCAATCTCCCTTAAATTCTTGCCTTTTTCGTTTTAATTTATATTCTGTATTGATTACTCACTAATTAGACACTTATTAATCGTCTTTTTATGTCTTATTTCTTACCAAGTTTTTTTTATGTCTTATATAATATGAATATAATAATGGACGGGTTATATTTTAGGGTTTAATATTGGTAAAGGCCGGAATGGTATTCACATTCTCATTTCTTCTTTATGTATAAACGACCTGATAATATTTTAGGATTTTTTATTTTTTATTTTTGTCGTATGATTGAATATCATTGAAAAAAAATTGATGAATAAAAGTAGAGTGAAAATAGTGCATAACGGAAACTTAATTAAGAGTAATTGTGAAAGGATAATACTTTGCATATTTTTCTAGTGGTATCTCTTCGTACCACCGTTTTGATTTATCTAAGTGTTTTTGCACATGTATCATAATTGGAACCGTTCATTCTCTAAATGATCATTTCAAGATCGATCTCATCTTCGTTAAAAAATCAATAAGATTGCAGGTCGTTCCACCATTCATATGTTTTAAATAAATTAACGATTTTGGTAGTAATTAAGATTCTCAAGATGAACCGTCCATTTTGTTCATACATATGAATTACTAAATGATCTCAAATTTGATTGATTTTTGAATAAATAATTTTAAAATGAGATTTAGGAATTGAATAGTTTCAATTATAATATATGTATTACCGGAAATCCAATAAATCAAAAAAATAATACGAGGAAGTATATCATGAGGGTGGAATGGAAAACATCACATGATTGTGTTATATAGGCACCGAAATAGATTTAACAATGACATATATCGTTCCCTAAAAACTTCCCCATCAGTCCAAATGAAAGAAAGACAAAATTTCCCAATCTCATAATAAAGAGAAAAAAAGAAGTGGGACCACATAGAATAAAACGAATTTTTGTTGATATTTCTCTATGAAAATAGAGCAATTAGTGTCTGACAAAGGCATGTGTATCTTTAATCTGAATTAAGTAAATCATGTGGCGCACACAAGTTTTCGATGAGAGATTGATGGATGATGATGGTCCATCGATCCATGGATCTGCAACCTACTTCACAAGCAGTAAGGTGGTGGGTTTTGTCCCGTGGGGCAATGGACCGGGGACCATGGGGATCGATGCCCTCATCTCACAGTCTTCTTATGCAAGTAGGGTCCTCTCTCTCTCTCTCTCTCTCTCTGCTGAGCTTTCAAATGTTCTGCGCTTCATATACATCACCATAAAAATGGCCAACAAACTTATAAATCATATTCATCAACTCATGATATGTAGCTAGCCCTGGAGGCCAACTTGCATAAATCATATTTACTTCATCAAGTTTTCCCACTTAATGTACATATATACATACATATATTTCTAAATTATATTGTATCTGATGATGAGTGCACTAATAATTTAGCTACACATCTGCAGTCTGTGCTGTGTGCTTAGATAATTATATATCACAAGGAAAATAAAATTCATGTTTTAAATGTTATTTTGAATTATTGCTTGCGTGTCAAACTGTGAGTAGTTAGAAATCAAGAATCAAATAAACGCACTTGCAGTGCTTTTATTGATACTCTTTAATAACTTCAAGATATTTCTCTCAAAAAGAAAAAAAAAAAACACTTTGAAGATATGAGTATGTATTTATACTAAAATTAAAAGGGTATAATGTGAGAATGCGAAGATACAAAAATCTTACATTAGAAATTAAGTTCCACAATTTTACAATAGCTTATATGGTGTTGGACCTCTCGCCTCAATTATCAATTGGTATTGGGATGAAACCTCAACTTCCTTCATACAAAATAATCATATATTTGCAAGTTGATTTACTTTTTGAGACCTATCAATGTTCAGATCTCAAATCTTGGTTAAATTTCTTCTCTTGATTTAAATAGGAGTTTTTTTTTCTTGTTTCATGTACGTTGCACTCTTTTATCTTGGTTAAATTTTGTTCATATAGGTTTTCTCAGCAATTGGATATCTTAATTCTAATAAGCATTTCACTCACACATTTGTTTTTTCTTTGGTTGTTTAAGCAGCTAATCTTTCAAAATTACACTTTGAATTCAGATAAAACTTTATAGCTATCTTTTGTATATTTGATAATGTTTTCAACCCATTGAATATTATTTCGAAAAAAACCCGTTGAATATTAAAAAATAAAAAAGCCCATCGCAGCACCCTTCTTCTTAGAACGTATAAATATTCAGTTCATATGAGAAAATATATACCCAACAAAAGAAGCCCAAAATCGATTTGGGACAACATATATAAGGTGGAGGAATGTTGGTTGACGGCTTACTGTTCTTAGCCCAACATAATAACCCAAACTTATTTCAACTGTTTATGAGAGAAACCCCATGCTTAGAGTTATTGAGGAAAGGGAGATTTGGAGTGTGTTGAAATAGAAATCGAACATACTTGAAAAAGTCTCCACGATCTCTACAAACAGCAAACAAAAAACAATCGAGGTTAAGGATAAAGCCTCGGGGGTTGTTCAACCAAAAACGCTATGATACTTATGTAACGACCTGGAAATATAATTATTTAATTTTCGTAAATTATTTTGCAAAATGACAAAATTGCCCTTGGCTGTTTAAGGGGCTTGAAAGTCAATTTTTGTTTCGAGATACATTTGGCTGTGTTTCAGGGGCTGTTGCGTAGGTCTCGAACTCATGAGTTCGTAGACAGGCGACACGCGGAAAACGGAGTTCGTGTGAGAGAATTGTGGGTCTAGATTGTTCAGGGGCATATTGGTAATTTGGGCTTGGGTAGATATTTTAACCCAAGTACATCAGATTCTCCCATTTTTCTTTCTATCTCTTCGCGAGTCACCCCATACTGTGCGACCGAACCCAAAAAAACCCAAGAAATTGGAACTTCAATTCAAGGCAACCTCTTCCGTTTTGGTTCCACTAATAAGACTTTACTCCTTCCCACGATCACAGACGTACCAACCATCGCAGGAAGTAGCGGCGGGAGACCTCGAACAGAGGAAAGGAAAATTGAAATCTTTCGATCAATTTTTGGGCCAACACAGGTATGAGTTTCGTGTTTAGAGTTCATTTATGAGTTCCTGGGTTCGAGTAGATAGTTTTAGACCAAAAATTTGTGAAAACGGTTGAGTTTTGAGGAAGTTAGGAAAAATTCAAGCTCGGCCAACAATTTAGTTTTCCGACGACGGCGGACGGCGACGCACGGCAGAGCGGTCTTCTTCTCTGGCGATTGGTTCGATCGGAGGGGGGCTGACGTAGCATGCCACTTGACAACCACGTGGAGACACGTGGAGGCCACATAGCCGCCACATGGGTGCCACCTGGCGGCCGAGTCATCGCTGAGTCAGGCCGAGTTAGCGCCGAGTTGGCGCGTGGAACACTATAGCAGTGCGTGGGACACTGTAGCAGGCACATGAGGTACTGTAGCAGGCACGTGGTTCAGCCTTCCGCCAGCGTGTGGCGGCGCGTGGGATTGAGATTTGGGTCACGACGACGCGGGTCGACAGGCTTTCGACGTTCCAGACTTTTTGGCGTAGGTTTCGGGTCAATCGGACATCGTTTAAGGGTAGTTTTGGGCATCCGAAGTGGCTGTATATTTAGTGGGACGCAAGCAGACCTCATGGGGTTGAGGGAGTCTAAATGTAGGGTTTTAATTATAGTTGGTAATCCCGATTATTACTTTTGACAAGCGATACTACTCCGAGAACTTCAGAGGAACGTACGGCTCGAGATTGAGCTTATTTGGACGTGTGGTGAGTGGACTTTGGTTTTGTAAAGTATAAACATGCATAAAGGTATTTTGATATAATTGTTTATTACGCATTGTTTGGTAAATTTCTGGAATTTAGAAATTGTGCTAAAAAATTATTACTGAACATGGTTTTTCAATATTTCAATGAAAGTGATGTTTTGGGATGTGGCCTGGTTTTTGGACTTTATTTTTATGTCATTTTGACATGATGGATATTGAGTCCATGATTTTGGGTTTAGACCCGTACTTGTAATTTTAATGGATTTTGCCATAAACCGATTTTTCAATGAATTTGGCTTAGGCTAGGAAACAAGGATTTCAAAACATGGATATAAATTACTGTCCCCGAGGGTCAAGGTTTTCTCCGATGTTGGCATAAAGGGTCTTTCTCCGCTAGATCGTTGAGGCGAGCTACGGCTCAGGAGACCATTCGGGAAACGATGAGACAGGTTTATGATATCACATGTTTCTGCACAACTCGAGGTATATCGAGTGTGTGGAGGGTATTTAGGGAACAATAGGATATGTTTTGATATATTTTGTGTCCAGGTCGGTTTCCACAATTTGAACTCCATTGAGGAGGGTTTTCAAAGCAGAATTTTGGATCACGGTATGTTTTCATTATTATAGATTTTCGTGAATCCAACCAAGTGTTTTAACAAAAGATGAAAAGTTCGTTGATTTTCTGATTATCTATATATATATATATATTATTTTATATACAAAGAGATTTTATGCTATGCATGTATGATTTTACTTGTGGAGGGGAAAAAAGGTAAGATTTCCTCGGAAAATGATTTATAAATGATTATTTTTGTCCACTCACAACTTTCGTGTTTTAAATCCCCTCCAGGTTGTTGAGTTGATGTGGGCATAATCCAGAGGCAGAGGCATTAGAATTTCAGCTGCGCAATTACCTAGACTTTCAAGTAGGATGATTAATTCTGTAATTTTTTATCCTAACTAGATGCTCTGATAACACCTTAGTACTAATTGTAAACTTATGATTTCATCGTTGGATGGTTGATGTTTGTTGGAATTTGGATTGCTATCTGATTCCTTGTCTGACAGGTGGAAGACGGTTAACAATTCCTTAGGGAATTTCGGCAGAATTCTCATAATTAATTGTAAGGACTTAAGGGTGTTTTGGGGATTTCTTTAGGTTGTCAGACGGGAGCAGGGTTCTTTCCGGGTTTCGAGGGGAAATTCGGGAATGGTCCTGTTAGTTTGGTATCAGAGCACTAGGTTAAATTCCTGTAGACCATACACCTAGTGTACAACGAAATGTGGTATTGATGATTTATGGTTCTTTTCAGCGTAATGCCTTCGGGACGCGAGCCCCTTAAGCAGTCTGGAAACGGTGATGACACACATGAACCCGTAGTAGAGCCTGATTTGAGGCAGACATGGATCAATTGGGTCAGACTTTGACTACTGTGCTTTAGGGTATGGCTACTACTGAGGTGTCTGACATTGAGCGAGCCCAGATGTTGGGGGCGACAGTATTTACAGGCGAGTTAGGCCCAGAAGATGCGGATGAGTGTATTACTCGTTTGGAACGAGTGTTTTCGGTTATGAGGTGCCCTCAGGAGGATAGGGTGCGATTAGCCATGTTCCTTCTAGGCGGTCATGCGTAACATTGGTGGCATTCTTAGGAGTTGTCAGGATGGGATGTCCATGTATTTACCTGGTAAACTTTCCAGGAGCACTTCCTTAAGCAGTTTTACCCTCGCTCATATCGGGATGCTAGGAAGACTGAGTTCTTGCAGCTACAACAGGGGGAGATAATGGTGGCCAAATATGAGCAGAAACGTCTTGAGTTGGAACACTTTGTACCGGTTTTGGTGCAACAGAGAGGGATAACTGCCGAAGATTTGAATATGGGCTGAGAAGTGAGGTTCGGGCATCAGTAATTGATGTGGCTCATACTTTGTTGAGAGCTTTGTCAGATGCTGCTGCTAGGGTAGAGTTGAGTTTGTCAGTTCAGCAGCAGTTCAGTGGTTCCAAGCGACGCCGTGATCGTTGGAATTTTGGGGCCTCTAGTTAAGGACCATCCAAGAGAGGCAGTTTTAGTTCTGGATTTTTTGGGGCTACGAGATCCGGATCAGGCGGTGCCTGAGCCAGTCATGGACATCAATCATCTGCTCAGTCTAGCGGGGCTTCAGTGCAGTCGACCGGGAGACAGAGTGGCAGACCTGGTAAGACTGGTTGATACTTCTATGGGGAGACTGGCCATTTTAAGAGGGACTGTCCACATCGTCGTCCTCGCAGTAGTTCCTTGGGCCGAGATGCCGCTGAACCGAGTCAAACAACAACGCAGACATCTGGTACTGCATCAGGAAGCCAGACTTGCCAGTGGGGCCAACAGGGCCAGTTGGGCCAGCATGGCTAGAGGGAGACATGGGGGTCGTGGTTGGTTTTTGGGTACACATGCCCGAGTTTTGGCTATGACTCAGTAGGAGGCTCGAGCAGCACCAGAGGTGGTTACTGGTACGTTGTCTATTTTTAATTATGATGCTCGTATTTTGATAGATCCCGGGGCTACACATTCTTTTATTTCTCGGGGTTTTACACTTTTTGCTGATAGAGAGTTATCCCTGATTGGTTGGGACATGGGTATTAGCACTCCTACCGGAGATATGTTAGTTGCGAACCTCGTGTTGCGTAGTTGTCCGGTAGTAGTGGGAGGTCATGAGTTAGAAGCAGATTTAATCCCTTTGGATATTTATGATTTTGATGTGATTCTGGGGATGGATTGGTTAATCATGCACCATGCCTCCATAGATTGTTTCGACAAGAGGGTGGTTTTTCGGAGTCCAGGCTTGTCGGAACTTACGTTTCGGGGTGATCGTAGGGTACTTCCCTTGAGATTGATATTGACTTTAACGGTTGAGAAATTATTAAGGAAAGGTTGTGAGGGCTATTTAGCTCATGTGATTGATTCTCGGGATACTTTTGTGAGAGTAGAGGATATTCCTGTGGTGACTGAGTTTCTCAATGTATTTCCAGAGGATCTTCCGGGATTGCCACCTCATCAGGAGATTGAATTCACCATAGAGCTTCTTCCGGGTACCCAACCTATGTCCCAGGCACTGTATAAAATGGCATCGGTAGAATTGAGGGAGTTGAAGACTCAATTGCAGGACTTAGTGGATATGGGATTTATTCGACCGAGTGTATCACCTTGGGATGCACTGGTGTTATTTGTAAGGAAGAAATATGGTGGGTTGAGGCTCTGTATCGATTACCGGCAGTTAAACAGGGTTACAATATAGAATGGCACTGGTAGAATTGAGGGAGTTGAAGACTCAATTGCAGGACTTGGTGGATATGGGATTAGTCGACTGTGTGTATCACCTTGGGATGCACTGGTGTTATTTGTAAGGAAGAAATATGGTGGCTTGAGGCTCTGTGCGGAATAAGTATCAATTGCCACGAATTGATGATTTGTTCGATCAATTAAAAGGGGCAAGGTATTTCTCTAAAATTGACCTTCGATCCGGGTACCATCAGTTGAGGATCAGCGAAGGGGTTGTCCCTAAAACAACTTTCAGGACATGCTATGGGCACTATGAGTTCCTGGTGATGCCCTTCGGGTTAACTAATGCGCTGGCAACATTTATGGATTTGATGAGCAGGGTTTTTCGAAGGTATTTAGATCGATTTGTGATTGTGTTCATTGATGATATCTTGGTATATTCGAAGAGTGCTAAGGCACATGAGAATTACTTGAGGTTGGTGCTGAATATGTTGAGGAAAAAGCAATTGTTCGGCAAGTTCAATAAATGTCAGTTTCGGTTGACCAGTGTGGGATTCTTAGGTCATGTGATTTCTGCTGAGGGTATCAGCATGGATTCCCAAAAAGTTGAGGCAGTGGCAAAATGGGAGCAACCAAAGATAGTGACAGAGGTGAGAAGTTTTCTGGGTTTAGCAGGATATTATTGGCGATTCGTAGAAGGATTTTCTACGATAGCTGCCCCGTTAACTCGGTTGACTAGGAAAGGAGTCAAGTTTGATTGGGATGCTGGGCGTGAACAAAGCTTTCAAGAGCTAACGAGGAGGTTGACTTCTCCTCCAGTGTTAACCCTCCCAGATGATAACGGAGGATTTGAGGTGTACAGTGATGCATCATTGCGGGGTATAGGCTGCATGCTAATGCAGCATGGGAAGGTGAAAACTTATGCTTCTAGGCAACTTAAACCCCATGAGTTGAATTACCCCACACATGATTTGGAGTTAGCTACAGTGGTGCATCCACTGAAGATTTGGAGACACTACTTGTATGGAGAAACTTGTCGGATCTTCATTGACCATCAGAGTTTGAAATACTTCTTCACCCAGAAAGATCAAAATTTGAGACAGAGAAGGTGGCTTGAGCTGATAAAAGATTATGATTGTACCATA
Source organism: Oemleria cerasiformis (assembly GCA_037349345.1). NCBI lineage: Eukaryota > Viridiplantae > Streptophyta > Magnoliopsida > Rosales > Rosaceae > Oemleria > Oemleria cerasiformis. The sequence continues at coordinate 13,952,872 of JAZGTL010000018.1, forward strand.
GAGTATCACCCAGGAAAAACCAATGTAGTGGCGGATGCCTTGAGCAGGAAGTCCATGGGTTCTTTGGCCCATTTGCATATTGTTTACCTACAGTTATTGGTGGAATTCCGAAGCGCAGGAATTATACTTGACATGGATAGCCATGGGGGCTTTTGTTGTACAAATAGCAACCTATAAATTACGCAACTATATGCACGTTTTAACTCGCAAGTGCACAAGATCAGACAAATAGTATAGAAAGCAAATACGAGATCATTCCCACGAGGACTAGATTAATATGTGTTTAAAATTGATTTTAAGATGATTTTGAAAACTGAAAATTTTGAAACAAAATATTAAAAAAAAATAGCGTTTGATTAAAAATAGAATTGGATTGAGGTTAAAACAATGTGAGAAAACCAATTAGGGATTCGATGTTCACCGCTAATCTTCTTCCTTAAGCAAATGATATGCACAATGCTACAGAATAGATTTTAGATGCTCATGTTTGTCGACCTAAAGGCATGATATCTACTCTTTAAATTATTGATTTCCCTAAGCAACAAGTTAGGCATGAGTATCTACGCTAACTCTTTTCATTCTTAAAGTATTTATCTTGATATCTACTAAGTTGCACTTTAAGAAAGCATAACACAATGGAAATCGACAAACACACAACTCCTAGAACATGATATCTATTCTAGTTATTCATGATGATTAATTCCAAGAACTTATAACTAGTTCTTTTGTTACTCTCATAGGCACAAGATTCGGTCATCTAAATTTAGCTATGTAACAAACTCAATACACACCATGCATATAGTGATCAAACATAACATAACGTATGTAAATAGTAAAATATAATATGAAATTAATCAATTAAGCATCACAAAAGTAGTTTGCAGCAAAGGCATATCAAAATCCTTAAAGAAACATGATTAGGACTTCAATCGAGCCCTAACTATAGTACTTAGTTACCTATAATTTAAATAGACAGCAAGAACATTAAAAAAAGAAAAATAAAAAGAGGAAGAAGATAGCTCTTTGATGATGTGTTGGTCAGCGAGACTGATTGGATGACGCCTTGACGTTTCTCTTTGCTTCTTAAGCCTTTTAGACCTTGGAACCTTGAAGGATGGAGCAAAATGGGATGGTGTGGCTGAGTCCTTGTGTGAGAGCCCAGATGTTTTCTGCAGTTTTTTTTTGGAGAAAAAGAGCTGTTTCAAAGTATGTGATGAGGGGGAGACTCTTTGCTTCTCTCTTGTATGCGTGTCTTTGCCCCTTCAGCTTGCCAAGAATTTATGTGCATGTTAATTCACTGAATGAGGGAGAGCAAAAGTTTCTTTTTTTTTGTTCTTTTTAATTTTCTTCTTTTCTCTGATTAAACGGCTCCTCCCATAACCCTATCAAACTGGGCTTCAGTCGTCCAAGCCTAATAAGGATTAGAAAATTTGAAATAGAAGGAATGCTGAATTCCCGCCAGCCTGAACTTGCTATACTAAAACAACGATAACTCCTTCTAGAAAATTCTAATTCACGAACCATAAATTAATTTAGAAACTAGACTTCCGTATCTTTCCAACGATATATGGCCCATCAACTAGTTCTTCCTGAGCAGCTGCAGTTAATTTTGAGAAGTTGACACATCTGCTGAAGTATGTTTCAAAGTTTCCTCTTTAGATTTCCCAAACAGCACTCATTAACTCCTTTTGTAACTTTGTTTCCAAAAATCCTACAAAACACGAAAACAAGCTAAGTATTAAGAAAACATAGGAAACATGCTAAAAACAACATAAGAAAATAAGATAAAACGTCGCATAAATATGCTCCTATCAGCTTTATTGGCTAGTTTCCATGTGAGACCTGTCTTGATTGATCGAATCATTGAAGCTCAGCTCCAGGATCCTACTTTGTGTGTTATTAGGATGAAGTTGGAGGCTGGGAACAAGCATGATTATGTGATCAGGGATGATGGGGCATTGGTTAAGGATGACCGGTTGTGCGTACCTAATGATCTAGAGTTGAAAACAGAAATTCTTGAGGAAGCTCATAGTTCAGCTTATGCTATGCATCCAGGAGGTACCAAGATGTATCGTACTCTAAAGGAACACTATTGGTGGACTGGGATAAAAAGGGAAATAGCAGAGTTTGTGAGTAGATGTCTGACGTGTTAGCAAGTAAAAGCAGAGAGGCAGAAACCATACGGAGCACTACAGCCATTACTTATTCCAGAATGGAAGTGGGATCACATTACTATAGATTTTGTGTATAAACTTCTTAGGACTCAAAAAGGACATGATGGAATCTGGGTAATTGTTGATAGACTCACGAAGTCAGCACATTTCTTTCTAGTATGGGAATATTATCAGATGGGCCAGTACGCCAGGTTGTTTGTGGATGAGATCATACGGTTACATGGGACTCCAGAGTCAATTGTTTCAGAAAAGGATCCTATGTTTACTTCGAGGTTTTGGCGGAGTTTGCAGAAAGCCTTTGGAACTATATTGCATTTCAGTACAACTTTTCATCCTCAAACTGACGGTCAGTCTGAGAAGACAATTTAGATTATGGAGGATATGATGAAAGCTTGTGTACTGCAGTTTAAAGGAAACTGGGATTCACACCTGTCTTTGATGGAATTTGCATACAACAACAACTATCAGTCCAGTATTGGGATGTCTCCTTTCGAGGCACTATATGGGAGACAGTGTAAGACACCGATATACTGGACTGATGTAGGTGAGAGGAGACTGTTGACACCGGAGATAGTGGAAATGACAGAGAAAAAGATTAGAATCATCAGGGAAAGGTTGAAGGCAACCTAGGACCGCTAGAAAAACTATGCGGACCAACGGATCAGAGATCTTGAGTTTAAGGTCGGAGACTGGGTTTTCTTGAAATTATCCCCCTAGAATGGAGTTGTTCATTTTGGTAGACGAGGAAAGTTGAGTCCTCGCTACATTGGGCCTTATGAGATTGTTGAGAGGATAGGGCTAGTGGCTTACAAACTTGCTTTACCCCCAGAACTGTCAAGGGTTCACAATGTTTTCCATTTATCCATGCTCTGAAAGTACCTACTCGATGAATCACATGTATTGGAGGAGCAACCAGTTGAGCTGAGATATGATTTGACTTTTGAGGAGCAACCAGTGCAAATTCTAGATTGGAAGGAAAAAGTATTGCGCAGAAAGACTATTCCTCTGGTTAAAGTGTTGTGGAGGAATCATAACGTGGAGGAGGCCATGGGGAAAACTGAGGCACTGATGCGGGCGCAACATCCACACTTGTTCCAGTGACATGTATGAATTTCGAGGACGAAATTTCTTTAAGGTGAGGGTGAATTGTAACGACCCAGAAATTTAATTATTTAATTTTAGTAAATTATTTTTGCAAAAGGAGGAAATTGCCCTTGGTTTTTTAAGGGGCTTGAAAGTCAATTTTTGTTTTGAGATACTTTTGGTTGTGTTTCTGGGATCGTTGCATAGGTCTTGAACTCATGAGTTCGTAGACAGGCGGCACGGGGAAAATGGAGTTTGTGTGAGAGAGTTGTGGGTCTAGATTGTTTAGGGGCATTTTGGCAATTTGGGCTTGGGTAGATGTTTTAACCCAAGTAGATCAGATTCTCCCATTTTCACTCTCTCTCTTCGCGACTCACCCCCACACTGTGCGACTGAACCCAAAAAAACCCAAGAAATTGGAACTTCGATTCAAGACAACCACTTCCGTTTTTGTTCCACTAATCAGATTCTACTCCTTCCCACGATGATAAACATACCAACCATCGCAGGAAGTATCCGCGGGAGACTCTGAACTGATGAAAGAAAACTGAAACCTTTCGATAGATTTTCGGGCCAACACAGGTATGGGTTTCGCGTTTAGAGTTCATTTCTGAGTTCTTGGGTTTGAGTAGATGGTTTTAAACCTAAAATTTGTGAAAAACGGTTGAGTTTTGAGGAAGTTAGGAAAAATTCAAGCTCGGCCCGCAATGGAGTTTTTCGACGAAGGCGGACGGCGACGCATGGCAGAGCGGTTGTCTTCTCCGGTGACTAGTTCAATCAGAGGGGGGCTGACATGGCATGCCACTTGGTAACCACGTGGATGCCGCCTGGCAGCCATGTGGAGACACCTCAGTGATAGTGTGGGAGGTGTTGATAGGCGGTTTAAGGCTATCAGTTTCTTTGAAGATTGTATTCAGGATGTTGGCCTAGATGATATGAGATATAATGGCCAGCATTTGACGTGGTGTAATAAACAATATAATGGTAATACGGTATTTTGATTGAGAGGAAATTGGATAAGGTGCTAGCAAATGGAGAATGGTTGTCTTCCTTCCCTAGCTGCTTTGTCACCTTCTTGAATCCAGGTTCTTCTGATCATTGCCCTGCTATCCTTGACCGGGGATTGATGAGATGGGAACGTCGTCTGCCATTCAAAATCTTCAATTTCTTTGCTGAGCATGATGAGTTCCTTCATATTGTTCAACAGGCGTTTGATACCCACATTCTTGGGTCCTTGCAATTTCAAGTTTCAAAGAACTTAAAGTTAGTTAAGGCTGCTATGAAGCAGCTGAATCGGAGGCCAAATGCTTATGTGAGGCTCGCGGTGCTATCTGTAAAATATGCTTTGAATATCTACTAGACCAACCTCATTGGGAACCCACTGGACCCTCTATTGATTGACCATGAAATCACCTTAACTCGTGAGCACAATAAGTGTTTATTGAGGGAAGAGCAGTTCTACAAACAGAAGTTTCGGATTCGATGGTCTGCTGAAGGAGACCTGAATACTACCTTCTTCCACAACTCTCTAAAGAAGAGGGTGAATAGGATTACTATTGGTTCCATTATTGATGGTGATGGGAATCTTACAACTGATGAAACGGAAATTAAGCGTGAGGCTGTGAGATTTTTCACTGCCTTACTTGGTACTCCTAGACGTATATATCAAATTGATTTGAGCAGTGTGGTGTTGAATCCTCTGCCGGCCGCTCTATATGAGGGTATGGACAATGAGGTTACTGATCAGGATATCCGGTTAGTGTGTTTTGGTCTTAAGCCTTCTAAGGCGCCGAGCCCTAATGGGTTTAATGCCATGTTTTTCCCGAAATCTTGGGCTATTGTAGGAGGGCATATTACAACTACAGTAAAGGAATTCTTCTCTTCTAGCCGGCTTCTTGTGGAATGGAATGCTACCATCCTGATGTTGGTTCCAAAGATTCCTAATCCGGCTACCATAGCTGATTTCAGGCCCATCTCTTGTTGTGACACGCTCTACAAGATTATATCTAAAATGATTGTAAATAGGATTATGGGGGTCCTTCCTTCTATAATCAGCAACTGGCAATCTACTTTTGTTGGTGGGCGTCGTAGAGAGGATAATATCATGTTGGTTCATTAGCTAATGAAGGAGTATCACCTAGAGGACGGCACTCCGCGATGTGCAACTAAGGTTGATATCCTCAAGGCTTATGACTTTGTGGATTGGGATTTCATGATTAGTACCGTTTCTGCCTTTAATTTCCCTCCCAGGCTGGTGGGTTGGATCAAGAGTTGTATCACTACTCCCCTGTTCTCCGTGGTGGTGAATGGTGAGCTTGAAGTGTATTTCCCAGGTTGTAGGGGGTTGAGGCAAGGTGACCCTCTCTCGCCTTACCTCTTCATTATTGTAATAGAGATCCTTACTCGCATTTTGGACGTTAAGGTTTTTGATACTCCTTGGTTTTGTTATAATTGGCAGTGTGAAAGGGTCAAAATCACGCATTTGGCATTTGTTGACGATCTTCTGATCTTTTGCTTTGGGAATCCTGAATCTGCAGGGGTGTTGATGGATGGGATCCGGTTGTTCTCTGCTATTTTGGGGTTGGCTCCAAACTTGACAAAGAGTAATGTTTATATGTTGGGGGTCAGTAACCTTGTGGCTGATGAGATTCGGTCAGTGTTTGGTTTTATGGATGGTTGCCTCCCTTTTAGGTACTTGGGAGTTCCCCTCATTACTTCGAGACTTGGATTCATTGACTGTGCTCCTCTCCTGGAGAGCGTTGAGAATCGTATTAGGGGCTGGGAATTTCGTACCCTATCTTTTGAGGGACGTCTCTTACTCATTAAGGCAGTTTTATCTAGTCTTCAAGTCTTTTGGGCTTCTCATGTTTTTCTCCCCAAATGTATTCTCATCATCTTGGAACAGAAATTGAGGAGGTTCCTGTGGGCTGGTAAGATGGTTGGGAATTATATTGCTAAGGTAGCTTGGAGGGAGGTGTGCATGAGTAAGCAAGAAGGGGGTTTGGGTATTCGGAAATTATTCCCTTGGAACCTGTCGCTTATGGCTAGGCATATCTGGAGTTTATTTGCTACTGATGGCTCAAGCTTGTGGGTTGAGTGTGTGAAGGATTATTTTATTCGTGATGATTGTTTCTGGTGTTTGGATTCTCCTTCTATCTGTTCGTGGAACTGGAAAAAGTTGTTGAATTTGCGCCCTTTGATTAGGCCGCTGATTAGGGCTGATGTGGGTAATGGAACTAGAACCTTCTTCTGGTGTGATAACTGGCTGGGGCAAGGCCCCCTGCGAAATATGTTTGACAGTGAGGTGATTTCTAATTCTGGTATTTTGCTGCATTCTCGTGTGAGTGAGGTTTTTATTAATGGTAAGTGGTGTTGGCCGGCCGCCCCTAACCATGCCATCCGGATAATATCCATTGCTGTGTTTGCTTATTTTATGGTTTTCAATGTGAGGGATATTTTTCATTGGCTGCCTTCTAGTAATGGGGTGTTTTCTTCTAAGTCCAGGTGGGATCATCTTCAACCTCCGGGCCCTAAACTCTCTTGGACTTCTCTTATTTGGTTTACCGGAAATATTCCTCGGTTGAGTTTTATTCTCTGGCTTGCTATCAAGGAAAAGCTATCCACCATGGATAGGATTGGGCACTTCATCGATCGTGACAATTTCCGATGTGTGCTTTGAAATGTCGATTTGGAATCCCACTCTGATCTTTTTTTCGGTTGCCCTTATTCTTGTGGTATTTCGGAGCGTGTCCTTACTTGCTGTGGGTGCCCTCTTGTTACGCTTCCTCGGCCTGACCTGATTGCCTCCCTTGCGGTGCAATGGTCTGGCGGGTCCCTCTATATGGCAATCAATCGTTTGGCCCTTGCTGCCATTGTTTATGGCATTTGGAATGAGCGTAATCGGCGAGTTTTTGGTCACTCTCCTCGTACGCCATCCATTATTTATAAATTGATTATTGAGATTGAGAACTAGATTATTTTCCCTTAATCTCTCTCAATCCTTGGCTCACCGGAGGGTTGCATTGAATTGGATCATCACTAATGTTTAGTTAGGTTCTGTGTGGCCTCTGGCCTCTGTTTCTCTTGTATTGCTGAGGTTGCCTTTTGGGCTGTTTATAAAATTTTTGATTATCAAAAAAAAAAAAAAGTGTAACTTGTGACCATATATGAAACCCAATTCCGATGTAACCAACAATTTGGAAAGATACGTAAATGTCAGCATCATGTCAAATTTATTACATGATACTTTTCTGTTTTCTTTTCCCACAAGGACTGGGTTTGTGTTGATCATTACTCATTAGAAATTGTATTGTTAACTAGGAGTTACAAAGGTATGAACCTGAGACCAAGGGCAGAGGAAAAATATGTGTTCAATTGATTCTTCAGTAAGCCCAAAAATTTGGCAATTGATTACTCATTTTTAGATATATTCAAGATCTATTCCAGAAGAATAGGTGAATTTTGGGCAAGGCCTTAAACTTCCAAATGTTGTTCCAAACATCACGGCTCGCAAATTGAGAGCTCTGATGAGATGAGTTAGTTTAGAGACCTCTGACATATATATATATATATAGGTGAGCGCATCCATGAAGAAAAGATTAGTAAGCTTAACTTGTTAATCTCGATCTCCAACACAAGGTAAAAAACTACACCCTCTAAGTTTCATAATTTGTATTGGCAATCAGACTCGCAGGGGATGATGATCTCCTTGAGTGCAAACAGAACCAGTTGAACCGATTTAGAGGAAATGCAAAAACTCACAAGGTACGAATCCCTAACTTCACTCTTAGCTGAATTGAATCGAGGCCAGCTCGTGATGTCTTCAATGCTACTTTCTTTCTTCACCTAAATCTGGATTGAAATTGAATTGGAAATCGGGTGATGATCACTATGATGATCGGTGCACCCCAAGTGTTTGTGTTTTTGCTTGAGTGAATTTTTTGCTTTCAATGGAGGTCAGATATGACTGATTTCTCCGTGTGTATTTTCTTTTTCAATTGAATGATCGAATTACAATGCATATAGACACTCACACCCTCTCCTTGATTCAGTTAGAGAAGATAACAATATGATGTCATCATACACACTTCTTGCAGCTCACTCAAAACTGCTCACACACTCACAATTACACTAACCGTTTCACACACTTACAACACACACATTCTCTCATTTAATGCCTTCATCTTGTGACACTTGTCATCCTCGAGTCAGCAGCAGGTATGCTGCCAAGTCAGCTGCCAGTGATGCAGCTTAGTCACCAACAACCCCTCCTAAGCTAGTCACTGGAACAACTAAGTAAACCCCTTAGGTAGCAGAACATTTCCCTAGGTAGAGCTTTGGTGAAGATAACTGCAAGCTGCTCTTCAGACTTGCAATAGTGTAGTGTGATTTCTCCATTTTGGATTGCATCTCTGATATAATGGAATCTTCTGTTGATATACTTGCTTTTTTGATGAAAGACTGGATTTTTGGCCATTGTAATGGCTGACATGTTGTCACACAGTAGAGGAGTAGCCTCTAACTGTTCCTCTCCAAAATCTCCCAGTCCAAACCTTAACCAGACATCTTGAGTAGTTGCCGAAGAGGCACTATCATACTCAACTTCTGCTGTTGAAAGAGCAACATTGCTCTGTTTAACAGATGCCTAGGAGAAAATCCCACTGGCAAATGAAAAAACATAATGTTTTTCATGTCATCTTCAGAGCCTCCCCAATCACTGTCACAAAATCTCACCAAAGTAGCAGCTTTCTCTCTCTTGTATTCAATTCCATAGGTCAGTGTACCTTGAACATACCTTAGGACTCTCTTAGCTATTCCTAAATGCTTCTTGGCAGGGTTGTGCATGAATCTAGACAGCAGACTTGAAGCATACATTATGTCTGGTCTAGTAGCTGTTAGATAGAGCAAACTTCCCACAATCTGTCTATAGAATTGCTCATCAGCAGCTTCACTACCATCACTTATTTGTAGCTTGTCATTAGTTTCTAGGGGAGTACTCACTGGCATGCAGTCTTTGAGTCTAAACTTCTCTAGCAATGTAGAGGCATACTTCCTTTGATGAATGAAGATACCATTGCTAGACTGTAGAACACCCATCCCTAGGAAATGATGTAGTAATCCCAGGTCTGTCATTTCATATCTACCCATCATGTCTTGCTTGAACTTAGCCATCATAGTAGCACTGTCACCTATGTAGATAATGTCATCTACATAAATAGACACAATTAGAGTTCCTTCATCTTGCTTAACCTTCAAATACAAGGTGGCCTCACTGGAACTTCTCTCAAAACCACAACTCAGCAAGTAGGAATCAATCTCTCCATACCAGGCCCTTGGTGCTTGCTTAAGACCATAGAGCACCTTGTTTAATCTGTAAACTTTAGCTTCATTACCTTGAACTTCAAACCCTTCAGGCTGATCCACATATACCTCCTCTTCTAGAACACCATTAAGGAATGCTGACTTCACATCAAGCTGAAACATTTTCCATTCTTTCTGTGCTGCTAGAGCAATTAGGGTTATGATAATGTCAAGTCTTGCAACTTGTGCAAATGTCTCATTGAAATCAATTCCTGGTTTCTGAGCATATCCCTTAGCTACCAATCTGGCCTTGTGCTTCTAAACAGATCCATCTAGATTGAGTTTAGTTTTGTACGCCCACTTGACACCAATCACTGGTTTGTCAGTAGGTATCTCCATTAGCTCCCATGTATCATTCTTTTCAATCATCTGCATCTTAGCTTCCATGGCTTTCTTCCAAGCTGAATCCTTGATTGCCTCACTAAAACTCTCAGGTTCTATTATGCACATGTGACATCTAGAATAAACATTTATCAGTCGTTATTTATGCATCATTTTGATGTCTTTATATTCCTCTCTTACATGTCTTTTGAATGATTTTGTGCCATCAATAGTAGAAAATGATCAACTTGTGAGACTTGTGCAGAGTTAGAAAGATAGGTAAAATCTGGGAATAACGCAAAAATAATGACTCAAATCGGAGTCCAGATGAAGGAGATGTCCTCATTTCAATATCAGGTCCTGAACGGGGTCGTGAGTGCGCCAGTGCGCTAGTGCGCCTATTTTGGGTCACTGGCCAAGTACCTCATATCAGGCCCTCTGGGTCTCAAACCTGTGTTTCATGACATCAAGGTCAGGTCCTAGAAGTGTCAAGGCCGCGCCAAGGCAGGTCGAGGACATGTCCCAAGAACTCCCATTCGAGCCCAGATGTGCGCCTAAGCCCGGGGTCCCTGTTCCGCCAGTGGTGGATCAGAGGTTCTTCCTCTGCGCTAAGCCTGAAAACATTTGCGCCAAGCCTGAACGAAGATGCGCTTCTACTATACTCATGATGTACTTCAAAAGCGTAGTCCCAGAACCTGATTACGAAGACAGTCTAAAATCCAAGTTTGGCCAGAATGCGTTCCCACTTGCCAGCTTGCATTCACACTCCCAGCTGTGCTCTGATTGGTTCTAATAGATTTAAGGACTTTGTAATTAATTAAAAGTACAATAACTTTCCCTATCTTTATAGGACATGGTTTTACCAATCCTTATAAAATAAGATTTTACCAATCCTTATAGAACAAGGTTTTCCCTTTGTCTATAAAAAAAAGTCTTTGTTCAGTGTTTTGAGAATCAGAGAGAGAGAGAGGGTTCCGTTTTTGTTTCTGGAGAATTAGAGACCATATTTTTAGAAATAATATTTTACACACAGATTATTGGGCGTGGAGCTTGAAGAAGAAGGCTCTGCCTTGTCTTCAGATGCACCTGTTCTTCACAATATCTTTTGTAACCTTATTTTTACTGCAATTTAATTATGAATTCAATTACGCTTGTGTTTATTTCAGTTATGTGTGAGTAGTCGTTAGGATTAGGGCTGCTTGAAGCCCTAGCCATGTTAGCTTGTTGATTGGATTTCTGGATCTTGATTATGATTGCTATGCATGCTGAATAAGTTGGATTACTGTGCTTAATGACCTAAATTTATGCCTATAGGATTAACTACCTTGTTTGCATATAATTATTGATGTAATTGCTTTAGTGACTGTCATATCATCTTGTGATTTGGAGCATCGAAAGTATTCTTACTTGTAATCTTAACTCATAACTACCTAGGATTGCATGTCACTTTGCTAGGCTAATGTGGTGTCATTAAATTCTCTTTGAACTTCACGCATCATCTTAAAAGGTAGGTGATAGATGTTCTAGGCATATGCCCTGTTTAGAACATGCTAAGTAAGAGGGAATAAGATGTGTCTAGTGAACCAACGTCAGGTCCTAAGCACGGGCACCTAATTCAGAAAATGCATAGTAATTAGGTCAAAGAAATTTGGTTAAGAGCTATAATTGGTTAGAGTGGATAGTAAGCCTTAATTCGCCTTAGTTAATAATCAATCAACCGTTAATTCTTGCATTGTTATTTTTTGCTTTTTATTTTACTTGTCTTTAAATTTCAGTTCTCACATCATAAACCCCACCCCTATCCTCCCTCCCCCTACCCCCTCCCACCCCACACCCCCCCCCCCCCCTGCGTGTGTGTGTGTGTGTGTGTGTTTTTTTTTTATCTAAGTTAATAAATATGAACTAAAGTGGTCATAACGTTGATACAAGTCCTCGAGGGATCGACTCTTGCTGTGCTACTATACTATTCTTATCGATTTGTGCACTTGCAAGGATTTTATAACTGTTAGAATTGAATTGCATATTTCTTGCTCTTTAATTCCACCAACAAACATCACTTAGGCTTCTTAGCTTCACAGGTGTATCACCTAAACTTGAACTAGATGAATCACTGGAACTAGGGCTTGAGCTTGTACTAGGACCAGAATCAGAGCTTGAACTGGTGCTAGTAGTATGAACACCATGTGTTACTGGTGTAGCTTGATCAATTCCAGTGTCAAAACTCACTGGTATATACTTATGGACTTTTTCATGTTTCTTCCAATCCCAGCATCCTTCTTCATTAAAGATTACACCTCTTGACACCACAATCTTCTTAGTTTCCAGACTATAAACTCTGTAGCCTTTTTCCCAGCTACCATAGCCTACAAATACACTTTTCACACTAGAATCATCTAGTTTATGTCTCCTCTGGGATGGAACATGCATGTAGCATATAGAGCCAATTACCCTTAGGTGTGATACTCCTGGTCTTCTACCAGAGAACTTCTCAAATGGAGTTTTACACTGCACAGCCTTGGTAGGGGATCGATTGAGAATGTATACTGCAGTGTTGATTGCTTCACCCTAGAACTCATAGGGTAGTTGTTTGCCATGTAACATAGACTTAGCCATCTCCACTATAGTCCTATTTTTCCTCTCAGCAACACCATTCTGCTGAGGAGAGTAAGCCACTGTTAGCTATCTCTCAATTCCATGTTCTTCACAGAATCTGTGGAATTCATTTGAGGTATACTCTCCACCTTTGTCACTTCCCAACTTCTTCACTTTGTACCCACTTTGTACTTCAACCATAGCTTTGAAATTTTTGAACACATTTAACACACCTGATTTATGCCTAAGAAAATACAGCCAGCACATTCTAGAATGATCATCAATGAAGGTAAGAAAATACAGATTACCTCCAATTGTTTATGTTTGCATAAGGCTACACACATCTAAGTGTATTAACTGAAGAGGTGTAGATGCCCTCCAAGCCTCTTCTGTGTCAAAAGGATTCACATGATGTTTCCCTGAAATGCATCCTTCACAGACTTCTTTGTCACTTTCTAGACTAGGCAATCCAACCACCATGTCCTTATGTCTTAGCATCTTTAGGCTTGAGTAGTTCAAATGGCCAAATCTTCTGTGCTATAGTTCTGTGCTTTCCTTGGCTTCTGCTCTTCTAGCTACTAGATTCACATAATCCAGAGAAATCTTGAAGCATCTGATGCCTGTCATAGGAACCTTAGCAACCATGTGCTTCATGTTCTTATCTTCATAAACCTCTGATGAACTATCTCCAAACACTAGGCAGTATCCATGTTCCATCATCTGACCTACACTTAGTAGATTCTCATCCAATCCAGGTACAAGCATCACTTCCTTGATGTACTTGTCACCTTGGTCAGTCAGAACCAACAAAGAACCTTTCCCAGCAGCTTGAACTAGGTCACCAGTCCCCATCTTCACTTTCACATTCAGACTTCGATCAATATTAGTCAATAAAGACTCAAGGCTTGTCATATGGTTACTACAACCACTGTCCAGATACCACACACCAACATCCGTCTCAATGAAGGCTGAATGGCAATCATAGAATATGTTTCCTTCAACTTCATCTACTTTCTGAGCTAGATTAGCAGTCTATTTTTCCAGACAGTCTTTGGCAATGTGGCCAAATTTAGAACACTTGAAACATTTCACTTTTCCTTTGAACCAGCATTAACCCCAGTGAAATCTGTTACAATTCTTGCAAGCATCCTTAGAACCACTGGTTTCTCCTTTCTAATTTCCAGAGAACTTGTTCTCATACTTAGCATTGCCTTTGAATTTGATGTTAGTCCAACTCTTGTTTCCACCTTTGAACTGCTGCTTCTTGAACTTTTCCTGATTAGAACTTTGTTGTGCCTGTTGAACTGCTGCTTCTTGAACTTTCCCTGATTCACACTCATACTTGAGAATGCTTTCTCAACATCACCCTCAGTGTGCATTTCCAGACGTTGATCAAATGCCCTGATTGATGCAGTGATACTTTCAATACTAATATGCTCTAGATCTCTAGTTTCTTCAAGTATGAACACAATCAAATCATAAGGTTTAGTCAAACTTATCAGAATTTTCTGTACTAATCTCTTTTCAGTCACTTCTTCACCGTACATTTTCATTTGATTAACAATACCAAACAGTCTAGTCATATGTGTAGAAAATGATTCATCATTTTTCATACGCGTATACTCAAAATCTCTTCTAAGACTTTGTAATTTAACTGCTCTCACCTTAGGATCTCCTCTTTATTCCTTTTTCAGAATATCCTAGGCACTTTTAGCTATCTTCTCATTCGAGATTCTTGGGAGGATTTCTTCAGAGATTGCGTTCTGAATCAGATTCAAGGCTTTGGCATTCTTGATCTGATCAGCATGACTTTCTGCCGTTTCAATCTCCTCATCTTCACTATCATACTCAGGATCTGGTAAGCCTTGAGTGACAATCTTCCACATATCACATGCTTTCAATGTTGTTCTCATTTTGATATTCCAGAAATCATAGTTAACTCCTGTGAATACAGGAATTTTTGGTTATCCTCCTCCAGTACCAGCTATGATGACTTGGCCGTGAAGAAACTTGAACTCCTGCTCAGGCTTCAACTCCTGCTTAGGCTTCAACTCATGCTTAGCTTCACCACAGTCAAACACCCCAGAGGTATGATCTCAGAGTGGCTCTGATACCATATTTGCAATCAGACTCGCAGAGGATGATGATATCCTTGAGTGCAAATAGAACCAGTTGAACCGATTCAGAGGAAATGCAAAAACCACAAAGCACGAATCCCTAACTTCACTCTTAGCTGAATTGAATCGAGGCTAGCTCGTGATGTCTTCAATGCTACTTTCTTTCTTCACTAAATCTGGATTGAAATTGAATTGGAAATCGGGTGATGATCACTATGATGATCGGTGCACCCCAGGTGTATGTGTTTTTGTCAGGACCCATCCCGAATTTCCCCTCGAAACCCGGGAAGAACCCTGATCCCGTCTGACATCCTAAGGAAAGGTTCTCAAAATACCCTTCATTCCTTACAAATTATAATAATAATAAATACTTTCACTTGTTAGACAAGGGATTCAAGCACTTAATAATTCTCGTAATTAATGACCAACCAAATACAATATAATATCAGAGCGTCTAAGTAGGATCAAGGGTGCAATTTAGATATCCTACTCAAGTCTAACTACACAGCGCAGCTGAAAGTACTAATGCCTCTGCCTCGAGAGAAGTGTCCGCGTCAACTCAACTCAACAGCCTGAAGGGGGTTTAAACACAAAAGTTGTGAGTGGACAAAAATAATCATTTATAAATCGTTTTCGAAGGAAATATTACATTCCCCCCCCCCCCCCCCCCCCCTCCATTTATAAAACCATGCATGCATCACATAAAACAGTTTATGATATAAAAATATTATTTGAAACCAACGGAATTCCATTTCTCTTTAAAACCACTTAGTTGGACTCACATAAAATCTGTATAATGAAAATACCTCGTGGTCCACAATTTGGTTTGAAAACTCTCTTCAAAGGAGTTAAAAATCATTTAATTTCACCTGGACACATAATATCTCAAATCCACTGTTCCCGACATATCCACAACACACCAGGGTATCCCTTGAGATGTGTTAAAATCTGTACTACGCGTAGACAGCCTCGCGATCCGACGGAGCAAGGCCCCTCAACACCAAAGTCGGGGCCCTCAACAACCAGCGGAGCAAAACCCCTCAACACCAGTCAGAGCAACTATAACCATCGGGATAGAAATCCAGTGAACCAAATCCGTATTTTGAAATCTTTGTTTCTTGGCCTAAGCCAAATTCTTTGAAATATCATTTTATGGCCAAAACCAGTAAGATCATAATTACGGGTCTAAACCCAAATCACAGGCTCAAATAGTTAGCACGTCAAAACGATATCAAAATCGAGTACAAAAATCAGGCCATTTCTCAAAACACACTTTCACTGAAATATTGGAAAACATGTGTCCAGCATCATTTCTAAATTCCAGAAATTCATTGCACCCATACATAACAGTATTTAAATCAAAGATACATTTATGCATGCATTATAGTTTATAAACCAAAAGTCCACTCGCAAACCTGTCCAAGCAAGCTCAATCCCGAATTGTACGCTCCCCTGAAGTTCCTGGAGCAGTATCGCCTATCCAAATTAATAATCGGGATTACCAGCTAATAATAAGAAACTTAAATATAAACCCCCTAAACCCCGGGAGGTCTACCTATGCTGGCCTAGAAAATGCAGCAACTTCAAACACCCAAAACAACCCCTAAATGACGTCCGATCGACCCAAAACCTGCGCCAATAGGTCCGAAACGTCAAAAACTAGCTGTCACGCGTCACCGTGACCTCAGACTCGGCCCCACTCGCCGACAAAAGGTCGGAACACGCGCCGCCACGCGCCCTCACACGCCGGTCATGCTCCTGCTACAGTGCCCACGCGCCTGGACTGGTCCAACCCGGCCCAATTCGGCCTGACCCGATCCAACTCAACCTGACCAATTCACTCAACTCGATCGGTTCACTTAACCCGACCGGTTCAACTCGACCCGACCGGTTCACTCAACCCCACCGGTTCACTCGATCCGACCGATTCACTCAACTTGACCGGTTCACTCGACCTGACCGGTCACCGGTTCACTTTACCCGACCGGTCACCGGTGACTCGCCGGAGAAGACGACCGGCTGCTGGCGCCACCGTCTGGTTTCGCAGGAATCCCCCATTTCCGGCCGAAACTTCAAGCTTTTATAACTTCCTCAAAACTCAACCATTTTTCACAAATTTTATGTCTAAATCTATCTACTCAAACCCAAGAATCCAAATATGACCTCAAAACCACAAACACGTACCTGTGTAAGCCGAAAAATCGATCGGAAGATCTGAAACTTCCTATACTCGGTTCGGCTTCCCCCATGGTCCTCTCCTTCGATGGTTGGTATGGTTGTGAACGTGGGAAGGAGTAGAATACGATTAGTGGATAAAAAATGGAAGTTAAAGCCTTGAATCTAAAGTTGACTTTGTGGGTTTTGGGGTGTTTTCTCACGGGTTTGGGGTGTGTGTTTGTTTTTCAGAGAGAGATGAGTGATAATGAGATGAAGATGAAAATGAGTGAAGATGTAAAAGATGTAAAATGATTGGGGTTAAAATGTCTTCTCCCAAGCCAAAATTATCAAAATGCCCTTGCACATCTAGACCCGTAACTTTTGTACACGAACTCCGTTTCTCGCGTGCCGCTTGTCTACGAACTCGTGAGTTCGAGACCTATGCAACGGTATCCAAAACACCACCTAAAATGTTCCGAAATAAAATTTGATTTCCACGCCCTTAACAACCAAGGGTAAAATCATCATTTTACCTAAATAATTTACATAAATCCAATAATTAAAATTCCGGGTTGTTACAGTTTTTGCTTGAGTAAATTTTATGTTTTCAATGGAGGTCAGATATGACTGACTTCTCCGTGTGTATTTTCTTTTTCAACTGAATGATTGAATTACAATGCATATAGACACTCACATCCTCTCCTTGATTCGGTTAGAGATGAAAACAAGATGATGTCATCATACACACACTTCTTGCAGCTCACTCAAAACTGCTCACACACTCAGAATTACACTAACTGTTTCACACACTTACAATACACATATTCTCTCATTTAATATCTTCATCTTGTGACAAATGTCCTCCTCGAGTCTGCAGCAAGTGTGCTACCAAGTCAGCTGCTAATGATGCAACGTAGTCACCAACAATTTGAACCTTTTTTCTCCTCCCCGTGCCCTTAATAATCTAACACATCCACTATCGATCTAATCTTCCAATTCTTTTATTTGTTTATATATTTATTTACCAGATATATATCTTGCTCTGGCACAGAATTTACTTTTCTTTTTTTTTTCAAGTTTTTCCCTTGTGATTTTGTTTAGATTTCATATGTTAATTTTTTGTTCTTAATTTGTAGGGTGACAAGTACAATAAATTGATGATGAACCGAGTAAGTGAGTTTCGGGATAAAATTTTAGGCGAAATATGGTGTCGGTTGCCGCTAAATTAAGCAGTTGCTAGTAGCAGCGTTTGTAAGGCATGGCGCTATGCATGGACACATACCACGTCTCTCAAATTTGGTCTTGGTCAAGAAATTTATCGCACTTCACAACCCTTACACAAGAACTGAAAGAAGAGAAAATTCATAGATTTGTGAATTGGGTGAATCATGTGGTGAAACAACACAAAGCCCCCACCATTGAAAAATTCAGCATTTGTTTCATCATACATCGCGGGTTTACAACTTGTGTCCAGAAATGGATTCAGTTTGCAACGAGCAAGAAAATTCAAGAACTTGATTTGGCATGTGGTGTTCTTTCCATTGACCCATACGATGCCTTTTCCCACAAGCCATTAGATCTCCAAGACAAGCACTTGCCTTTTAACATTAAAGCATGCCAACGTACTATACGACATTAATCTCCTCAAAGTTGTTCACCTCCGCCAGTTTCCCCACAAACTATTACATCTCCAAAACGACAACTTGCCTTTTGGCATTCCAAGCCCCTTCTGCCCTAGCCCTCCTCCAAGTGGCTTTAATCCCCTCAAAGTTGTTCATCTCGGGTACCTCACTGCAAGAGAGGAAGTCGTTAAGTACTTGTTGTCTAACTGCCCAGTTCTTGAATGTTTATCGCTAACATATATTAAATTTTTGGTTGACTTAAAAGTCGTCCGTCCATCAACTACATTGAAGTATTTAGAGATAAGGGATTGCATTGACCTCAAGAGCATTGAGGTTTGTGATGCCAAACTCGTTGCTTAAGCATGTTGAGCTCTTCATTAGTCACCGGCCCGACAAAAAAGTTTAGGATTCTTGATTTCACCCACCTTTTGTGCGGCCTTTCTCAACTACAGACTCTCAAGCTCAATATGGCTACAAAGGTGTGTATATATATATTACATATATATATATATATATATATATATATATATATTGTGCGTGCAAGAGTTTCTTATCAATGGATAATATTTACTTCCCACCCGGTAGTACTTCTTTACCATCCATTTAATTTGTCAAATTGTTCTTATACATATATCATGATAGGAACCGTTTATTTTTTAAATCATCATTTCAAGATCAACTCCTATTAAAACCAACAAGATTGGAGTTTCTTTAGTAATTGATAGTATTGCTGATAAGATTCTTATAGTCAACCTTCCATGTTGAACAGTTCCGATTATGATATATGTCTAAATAAAAAATAATAAATTAAAAGGGTAGTACGACTAGGTACCCAAAAGTAGGATGCAAGTATATGATCCTTCATTAATTACGTATTTATGTAACTTCCATGCATTTTGTTTGAATATTTTTCAGGAATACACTAAGCAACTGAAGACTCACGCATTTCCTATAATGCCAAATCTAAAGCATTTGGAGCTAGAGGTGGTTGGAGATAATGCTTTTGGTCTTTGGCAACTACAATCTTTGATGGAATCAGCTCCTTACGCCGAGAGACTTGCGTTAAATTTAAAATTTTTACGCTACTCCAACATAGAAAAATTCGAGAAAACTACTGAACGGATCCTCGGAGAAATTATGAATCCCGATACCGACCGGCGCAATCTGCCGAACCCTTCCGACGACGAAATTATCCAATAAAATTGAAGGCATCGACTAATGTTGGCTCCTAAGCTATCTACTACTTGATTACACTAAGTGAAACAGTAAGGTGGCATGCAGGTGTGAGTGTGATCATGTGATGTGATATCAGCTATGGATTCAAAACATAATGTGAGATGAGGTGGATTACTTGAAGGGCAAGGTGTGCCAGTTGTCATAGCTTCTAGACTAAGTGAGGTGTCCAAATGTAATTAGTGCATTGTCATCACAATGACAACACATCTAACCGTTTTCTACACTCATGTAAAACATGTAATTCAATTCAATCAATGAGAATCAAAGAATAGAAAATTTTCATACAATTCTCTCTAAGAAAAAGCTAATAGGCATTTTCACACACACATAGAGTGCAACGGTTTTTCACATCAAACAACAACCAAATTCAATCCGATTTCAATCCAATTTCCATAAGAAAACAAGAAGAAGTAATTGAAATACATCACGGGATAATTCCGATTCAATCACAGCTTGGACTTTGAGTAATCTAGTTCTTACCCGATTTGCTTATGTGCTGCCTTGGACCTTCACCATTGAGCTGAAGCTTTGAAATACCATCAACTAAGTGCCCTCACCCTTGCCTCATGGTAGTGGAAATAGTGGGGTATCGAACTTGTACAAATACTCGTGACTTGTCACGTACTTAATAGAGAATGTCGTTGCGCTACAGATAGAAGATTGTTACAAACTGGAGAAATCGATTTGTTCTACTGCAGGTCAGAAGAACAACTAGCTGATATCTTCACTAAGACACTAGCGAAGGACAGGTTCTCCTATCTTCGAGGAATGTTGGGTGTCAAGTCAGTATATAGCTTAGAGGGGAGTGTTGGCTCCTAAGCTATCTACTGCTTGATTACACTAAGTGAAACAGTAAAGTGGCATGTAGGTGTGAGTGTGATCATGTGCTGTGATATCAGCCATGGATTCAAAACAGAATGTGTGATGAGGTGGATTACTTGAAGGGCAAGGTGTGCTAGTTGTCATAGCTTCTAGACTAAGTGACGTGTCTAAATGTAATTGGTGCATTGTCATCACAATGACAACACCTCTAACCGTTTTCTACACTCATGTAAAGCATGTAATTCAATTCAATCAATGAGAATCAGAGAATAGAAGAATTTCATACAATTCTCTCTAAGAAAAAGCTTATAGGCATTTTTGTAAACACATAGAGTGCAACAGTTTTCAAAGCAAAAAACAACTAAATTCAATCCAATTTCCATAAGCAAACAAGAAGAAGTAATTGAAATACATCACGGGATAATTCCGATTCAATCACAGCTTGGACTTTGAGTAATCTAGTTCTTACCCGATTTGCTTATGTGCTGCCTTGGACCTTCACCATTGAGCTGAAGCTTTGAAATACCATCAACTAAATGCCCTCACCATTGCCTCATGGTAGTGGAAATAGTGGGGTATCGAACTTGTACAAATACTCGTGACTTGTCGCGTACTTAATAGAGAATGTCGTTGCGCTACAGATAGAAGATTGTTACAAACTGGAGAAATCGATTTGTTCTACTGCAGGTCAGAAGAACAACTAGCTGATGTCTTCACTAAGACACTAGCGAAGGACAGGTTCTCCTATCTTCGAGGAATGCTGGGTGTCAAGTCAGTATATAGCTTAGAGGGGAGTGTTGGCTCCTAAGCTATCTACTGCTTGATTACACTAAGTGAAACAGTAAGGTGGCATGTAGGTGTGAGTGTGATCATGTGATGTGATATCAGCCATGGATTCAAAACAGAATGTGAGATGAGGTGGATTACTTGAAGGGCAAGGTGTGCTAGTTGTCATAGCTTCTAGACTAAGTGAGGTGTCCAAATGTAATTGGTGCATTGTCATCACAATGACAACACCTCTAACCGTTTTCTACACTCATGTAAAGCATGTAATTCAATTCAATTAATGAGAATCAGAGAATAGAAGAATTTCATACAATTCTCTCTAAGAAAAAGCTTATAGGCATTTTTGTAAACACATAGAGTGCAACAGTTTTTCAAAGCAAAAAACAGCTAAATTCAATCAAATTTCCATAAGCAAACAAGAAGAAGTAATTGAAATACATCACGGGATAATTCCGATTCAATCACAGGCTGGACTTTGAGTAATCTAGTTCTTACCCGATTTGCTTATGTGCTGCCTTGGACCTTCACCATTGAGCTGAAGCTTTGAAATACCATCAACTAAATGCCCTCACCCTTGCCTCATGGTAGTGGAAATAGTGGGGTATCGAACTTGTACAAATACTCGTGACTTGTCGCATACTTAATAGAGAATGTCGTTGCGCTAAAGATAGAAGATTGTTACAAACTGGAGAAATCGATTTGTTCTACTGCAGGTCAGAAGAACAACTAGATGATGTCTTCACTAAGACACTAGCGAAGGACAGGTTCTCCTATCTTCGAGGAATACTGGGTGTCAAGTCAGTATATAGCTTAGAGGGGAGTGTTGGCTCCTAAGCTATCTACTGCTTGATTACACTAAGTGAAACAGTAAGGTGGCATGTAGGTGTGAGTGTGATCATATGATGTGATATCAGCCATGGATTCAAAACAGAATGTGAGATGAGGTGGATTACTTGAAGGGCAAGGTGTGCTAGTTGTCATAGCTTCTAGACTAAGTGAGGTGTCCAAATGTAATTGGTGCATTGTCATCACAATGACAACACCTCTAACCGTTTTCTACACTCATGTAATTCAATTCAATCAATGAGAATCAGAGAATAGAAGAATTTCATACAATTCTCTCTAAGAAAAAGCTTATAGGCATTGTTGTAAACACATAGAATGCAACAGTTTTTCAAAGCAAACAACAATTAAATTCAATCCAATTTCCATAAGCAAACAAGAAAAAGTAATTGAAATACATCACGGGATAATTCCGATTCAATCACAGCTTGGACTTTGAGTAATCTAGTTCTTACCCGATTTGCTTATGTGCTGCCTTGGACCTTCACCATTGAGCTGAAGCTTTGAAATACCATCGGCTAAATGCCCTCACCCTTGCCTCATGGTAGTGGAAATAGTGGGGTATCGAACTTGTACAAATACTCTTGACTTATCACGTACTTAATAGAGAATGTCGTTGCGCTACAGATAGAAGATTGTTATCCGTGGTGGCTTGGATAACTCAATTGAAGGAAGGGAGGAAGAAGATGATGTTGACATGCAAGTGCACCAACTTAAGGAAAAAGTTCCTTCCAATATAGAATTTGTATTCCACTATCAACATAAAAAAGGCCGCCAATATTAAGAAATTAGGAATCAAATATACAATTTGCAGTCCTTTGTTGATACTTTTAATAACTAAGATATAAGTGTGTTAAAACCGATTATATATTTATATTAAGATTAAAGGGGTACAAAACTATTATGTATTTTTTGGAAGATAAACCAAGTTTTTGTTAGTTAGTTATTCTGTCTTAAAAGTAAGGGTAATTTTATCTATAATTTAGTTGGAATTGTAGGGTTAAATTGAGCTGCAGTATAAAAGCTCACTCTTTTCTTGTTTTTGAGAGAGAGAAACATCAGCCATTTTCCTCTTCATCTTATCAAAATGGTCTGAAGCCGCTTTTGGCTATATATTTATCAATATACAAAGTTATTCTCTCCAAACCCTCTTGCTCCAAGTTCTCTATATTATTATTCTCTACTATTGTGGTTTGTGTGTGTGTGTATGCTGGATTTGCAAACTTTTTGGTTCTATTTGCTCTGTTATTTATGTTATTTGTGGCTTCTAGTTTCTACTCTTTGTTGCTTGTTGTGTTTTTATTCCTACATCTGGTATCAGAGCTGCCAGGTTAGTGGTGATGGCAAATAGAAACGAATTTGTGCAATGACCAATAGGGAAGTTTGATGGAAAGGGAAATTTTCAGCATTGGCGTTCCCAAATGGAATTGTTTTTCAGAGTGCTAGAGTATAATATTGATGTTGTTTTAAATGGATTTACGGATCCTGGTGATCAAGCAATAATACCACAAAATCAAATAGAAGAATTGTTGAGAAATAAGAAGAAAGATAGCAGAGCATTGATGTATATTTTTGGAGCAATTGAATCTTCTGTTTATGAGCAGGTTGCACATGTTTCTACGGCTAAGGAGGTATGGGATATGCTTATTAATACGTATGTGGGTAGAGAGAAAGTTATAAAGGTGAAGTTGTAGACATTAACAAGGCAATTTGAGATTCTTCAAATGGAGGAAAAGGAGAGTCTCTGACTATTTCTCACGTACTTTGGCAATGTCAAACCAGATGAAGTCCAATGGTGAAGTCTTAAAAGATGTGCAGATTGTGGAGAAAATTCTTTGAACTTTGACAAATCTATTTGAGGGAAAAGTTACAGAAATTGAGGAAACCCGAGACCTTAATACGTTGACAGTGGATGAGTTGCAAGGTTCATTGCAAGCTTATGAATAGAGATTAAATGAGAAGAGTGATGTTGGAATTGAAGAAACTCTATAAGAAAAATTGAATTTCGAAAAGGAGAAACATGACTCAAAAAGAGGGGAGTCCAGTAGTGAGTCGAGATCACACCCAATATACGAGAATTCAAGCTACAAAAAAGGCTCACAAGGCAGATTTTTTTCAAATAGAAGAAGAAGAGATAGATGGAGTCAGCCTTATGACAGAAGAGGAAGCCAACAGAATCAGCCCTATGACAAATCCAATGTCAAGTGTTACATTTGTTAGAAGTATGGTCACTACAAAAATGAATGTGAGATGAAGGGTGAGAGAAAGGGATTTCATGCCAAGATTGCAGAAGAAAAAGATGGTGATGAAGAAACTTTGTTGCTAGCTTTTAGTGTTGTGAGTGATAAAGAAAAGACATAACGGCTTCTGGATACAGGGTACAACAATCACATGTGCGGTAAAAAAGAATTGTTTAGTGAGCTTAACGAGTCAGTGCAGTCAACAATCACCCTTGGTGCTCACACAAAAATCGCTACAAGGGGAAAAGGTAGAGTCTCTATCCAATTGGGAAACGGCTCCTGCAATAGTATTTCAGATGTCTACTAAGTTTTAGGTCTCCATCATAATTTGTTGAGCGTGGGTCAATTGGCAGAAAAAGGATGTGACATTCATATTCATGGAAAGATATGCACCATAAATGACTCCTGATGTGGCATGATAGCTAAGCTAACAATGACTCAAAATCGGTTGTTTCCTTTATATCTTAATTGTCAACCTCTGCCTTGTTTTAGTTATGTGATGAAAGATGATGATAGTTGGTTATGGTATATACGGTTTGGACATTTGAACTTTCATAGTTTAAGCTCCCTTAGTATGAAATAATTGGTGTCTGGTTTGCCTAAAATCTATGTTCAAAAGGAAGTATGTGAAACCTGTGTGATGGGTAAGAAGCATAGGGAAAGTTTTCCTATAGGAGAGGCTCTTAGAGCTCAAAGAATTTTAGAGTTAATTCATTCGGATTTGTGTAGTGTTGAAGTTCCTTCGTTTGGTGGTGGAAGATATTTTATCACTTTCATTGATGATTACAGCAAGAAGACTTGGGTTTATATTCTGAAAAACAAATCATATGCTTGTGACACATTCAAAATTTTTAGAAAATATGTTGAGAAGCAATGCGGAGAAAAGATAAAAGTGCTCAAAACTTATAGGGGAATAGAGTATACTGTTTGTGATGAGTTTTTGGAAAGAAACAACATTAAACATCAGATGACAACAAGGTATACACCACAACAAAATGGCGTAGCTGAGAGAAAAAAACATGACAATTATGGACATGGTGAGATGTATGCTGAAATTGAAGAATTTGCCTAAAGGTTTTTGGGCTAAAGCAGTTGCTTGTGCAGTTTATATTTTGAATAGGTCTCCAAATAGAAGTGTCAATGAGAAAACTTCTTATGAAGTTTGGAGTGGTCAAAAGCCCAATGTTCATCATTTTCGAGTGTTTGGGTGTATTGCTTTTGCACATTTCCCTGATCACATAAGGAAGAAGTTTGATGAGAAAGTAGAGAAGTGTATTTTTATTGGCTATAGTACAATCACAAAATGGTACAATCTTTTCAATCCAATAACAAAGAAAATGATAGTGAGTATAGATGTTACTTTTGATGAAGAAAAGGCTTGGGATTGGTCTTTGAAGGAAAGCACACAAGCTGTACTTGTTCCTCATGACATTGATGATAATGGTGATGGTCAGCTTGCTGAAAATTCTGATGTTCATACTCAAGATAATCGAGCACCACAAGTGAGACAACTTGATCGACCACAACGAGAGCGTCACCCACCAAGGCACTTGGATGCTTATGTGGCACAAATGATAATGATGTCACAGATGAAGAATACATGAATTTTGCACTCTTTACTGATTGTGATCCTATTTCTTTTGATGATGCTTGCAACAAAGAACAATGGATTACGGCTATGAATGAAGAAACCAGTGCAATTGAAAGGAAAGATACATGGGAGCTGACTTCTCTACCAAAAGGAAAGACTGCAATTGGTGTCAAATGGGTGTACAAGACGAAGTATAAGTCAAATGGAGATGTGGACCGCTGCAAGGCGAGGTTAGTAGCCAAAGGCTACAAGAAAAAGCCATGTATTGATTATTTTGAAGTTTTTGCTCATGTTGCTAGACTTGATACAGTTAGAATGATTGTTTCACTTACTGCTCATAATGTTTGGAAGACATTACAAATGGATGTTAAGTCGGCGTTCTTAAATGGAACCTTAAAAGAAGTAGTTTATCTAGAACAACCAGCTGGTTATGTGAAAAAAATCAAGATGACAAGGTGTATAAGCTGAAAAAGGCCTTGTATGGGCTCAAGCAAGCTCAAAGGGCATGGTACACTAAAATTGACTCCTACTTCATGGAGCATGAGTTTGAGAGGTGTCCCTATGAGCATACTTTGTATGTCAAGAAGAATGACAAAGGAGATGTTGTGATAGTGTGTTTATATGTTGATGACTTGATTATCATAGGTAATAATAAGAAATTGGTTGCCGACTTTAGGGAGGCGTTGACATCTCAGTTTGAGATGACTAACATGGATTTGATGTCATACTTTCTTGGCATTGAGGTGAAGCAAACTGATCAGGGAACCTTTATTTCTCAGAGGAAGTATGCTGGAGATATTCTTAAAATATTCAAAATGGAGTCATGTAATCCAATTATGACTCCATGTGAAGAAAAATTGAAGTTATATGCTGATGAAGGTGGAGAGTTGGTTAATCCTACTCGTTACAAGTAGCTGGTTGGAAGCTTACAGTATCTCACTTCCACTAGCCCTGATATCACATTTTGAGTTGGCCTTATCAGTAGATTCATGGAAGTTCCTCGACAATCACATATGCAAGCAGCAAAAAGAATATTGAGGTATGTGAGAGGCACTCAAAGTGATGAAATATTTTACTCAACTAACTGTGGTGTTGAGCTTGTTGGTTATACATATAGTGATTGGGGTAGAGATATTGCAACATCAAAGAGTACTTCAGGCTATGCCTTTCATATTAGCTATGGAGTTATTTCTTGGTCAACTAAGAAGCAGCAAGTTATGGCTCTTTCTATTACAGAGGCTGAGTACAATGCTTCTACATATTGTGCCACTCAGGCAGTTTAGCTCTGACAAATGCTTGAAGTTTTACAATATGAGCAGAGAAGTCCAACAATAATTTTCTGTGATAACAACTCGGTAATTGCACTCACAAAGAATCCAATTTTTCAGGGAAGGACTAAGCATATACATGTGAAGGTTCATTACATCCGAGATTTGGTTGCTAAAAATGTAGTTATGATTCAATACTGCCGAGGTGAAGAGCAAATGGGATATGTATTCACAAAAGGTCTCAAGGCTGAGACATTTTTTAAGTTGAAAGAGATGCTTGGAATGAAGATGTTTGACAGCTTGGTTTAAGGGAGGATGTTGGAAGATAAACCAAGCTTTGGTTGGTTAGTTATTATGTCTTAAACATAAGGATAATTTTGTCTATAATTTAGTTGCAATTGTAGGGTTGAATTGAGTTGCAGTATAAAAGCTCACCCTTTTCTTGTTTTTGAGAGAGAGAAGCATCAGCCGTTTTCCTCTTCATCTTATCAAAATGGTTTGAAGCCTTTTGGCTATATATTTATCAATATACAAAGTTATTCTCTACAAATCATCTTGCTCCAAGTTCTCTATAATATTATTCTCTGTTGTTGTGGTTTGTGTGTTGTGTATGTTGGATTTGCAAACTTTCTGGTTCTATTTGCTCTGTTATTTCTGTTATTTGGGGCTTCTAGTTTCTGCTCTTTGTTGTTTGCTGTGTTTTTGTTCCTACAGTATTTGGAAGCTTATTTACTCTTTGAGACATATCGATCTATTTTCATCAGATCTTCAACCTTAGTTAAATTTATTCTCTTGAATTAGAGGAGGAGTTGTTGTTTTTCCTTAGCTCTTGTGCGTTGCACCTTTTTTTCTTGATTAGATTTTGTCCCTCTATTACGATAAAAAAAAAAGATTTTGTCCCTCTATGAGTTAGTAAGATTTTTAATAAGTTACCAATTGTGTATGTGAATTCGGATACGTATTTCACTTGTACATTTTGTTTTTTCTTTTTATGTTTCCTGTAGATTTGTTTAAGCAAAGTTTACTACTATGTAGTTTAGTCAAAACTATAGGGTTATATTTGTTCTTTCAAATCTTTCAATTTATTACCAAGAACTTTCTATTTTGTTTCAACTGGAGCCCTTTTAATTATTTTATGTTAAATAGTCTGTTAAGTGTTGACGAGTCTAAATTTGGGCCCGTATTTAGCTTATGTGGACAACCAATAATTTTATATTTTCGTATTTTAAGGTTTAAAGAAAAATATATTATTATTATTATTGAACAAGCGGCACTTATTAGTTGTCCACATAAGCTAAATGATGATGTGGGTCTAATTTTAATACATCAGCACTTAATAAACTATTTAATAGAAAATTTAACGAAGTATTTCGATCGGTTGACAAAATAGAAAGTTCAGGATAGTAAATTAAAATATTTTTAAAAACAAGTATATAATCCCGATTAAATCATAGAATAATAAACTTTAATTTACTTTAAATAATTAATAATACAAAAAAGCCCATAACATCACACTAGCTTCTTTCTTAGAACGTATCAAAATATTCATTTCATTTAGGAAACTAGAAAGTATAAACCCTAAAAAAGTCGATTTGGGACAACATAAGGCAGTGGACATGTTGGTTTGATGGCTTAGTGACTTCTTGTTCTTACCCCAACTTAAACCCATATCTTCAACCCTATAAAACCAAACTTATTTCAACTGTTTCTAAGAGAAACCCCAAATCTAGGTTTATTAATTATATCCTGGCATTCCTGATCAGAGGTTTCAGGCCCTAATTATGTTTTGAGAATTCCTTATACTTTCATTGTGGATCTCAATCATTCAATTATATCGTGTTTAATTGAACAAACAAGAACTAGATACACAGTAGTATAGGTTTTTGTCCTTCCTTTCTTACTTAGAAATTTCACTGTTTTTAGTCTGTATTTTTCATTTTTTGGTACTGACATGTGTCATTCTATGAAATATTTATTCTAATTATGATTTTACTTTCCAAAATCATAATTAATTAATAAAAAATTATACCGTAAAATTCTACTCGCTTCTTAATTATGAAGTTCTCTTCATTCTTACAATTCAAATATTTGAATTTATAGAAAATATAAAAATTCATGAAACCAATTTTTGGTCTAATGCGTATTATATTAACAAGTTTAGTTACACTCACTGGCTAGCTTCTTTGACTTATTACTCTTCAATTTCTTTAAGTCGTAACACAAATTGACACTTTAGGATCAAAAGAAATAGCGTAACGATACGGAGCACTTTTCGAAATATTTTGTTGATATTTTCTCTAGTTAGTATTGTGTGAGAGAGACCAAAACCCTCATCCCTGCAAATCAAAAAAGTGAAGATGATATTGTTGAGACAATTAATAAAGGGTGGACCATATATATATTGAATATATAATTTCATATTGGAAAAATATAAAAAGAAAATACAATATATAATGGTTCTATACTCCCAACAATATTGAGACATTTTGAGATAAAAGTCCACATCTATTAGACAATACAGGTGGTACTGACAAGTTGGAGACAATATCGATGTTGGAAGGAGTGGGCCACTGTCCCGACTTTGTAATCTTGACATAGTATTGGAGTGAGTTTGATTGGGACCAAGATGGGTCTTACCTAGCTCGATTTATTGGGTCTACCACTTACCATTGCTTCTGCGTTTAATGACTGATATAACACTGGCTCCACGTGTGGCACATTAAGTAGTGGTCCCACGTGAGGGTGAGTGCTGAATAATCTCACATCGGAAAAATATAAAAAAAAAATACAACATATAATGAGGGGTTCTACGCCTAACAATACTGCGATTTTTGAGATAAAATTGCATACCTGTCGGACTATACATGTGGTATTGACAATACAAGTGTTGGAAGGAGTATCACATGCTTCGCCAAACAAAATTTGACAAAAAAACCCATAAAACAAAAAAAAACGTAACTCTCCTCAATATATATGTAACACTTTTCAAGAATAATTACATAAAAATATAACAAATATAAAATTAAAAAAAAATAGGTATAGGTTTCGAATCCCTCCAATGTAACCAAAAAAAAAAGTATCTCACATTCTGATTAACTCCCACTCCTTTTGTTTCACCCCGTACCACTTCATGTTTTTTTTTATCTATTTCTTAAAAAAATACATAAATTTAAAATTAAAAAAAAATTCTTTAGGTCCTACATAAAGGAATTAAAAATGCACTCGTAGTGTCGGCCTAAAAATATATATATTAAAAGGGTAGAATGAGTACTTTAAGAAAATGAACGTATGTGTTTTACGTACTTCACCAACATGCACTACAAGAAAATCCGAGTAGCCTGACTACAGTTTGCCCGACGGACAATATATCGCGGGGTAAGGTCCAATTGCCCGACGGACATTTACAGTCGCCGGGTAACAAGTTGGCAGGAAGAAAAAACTCGTGGCGCGCAAAATTGGACATTGTTACACGACGATGTAGACAACCCGTCGGGTAAAATGGTAAACAACGGCGACCAATCGCCGTCGGGTAATATCAGACGTTGACTCTTTATCGCCCAACGAATCATTTAATATTACCCTGCGAATATGGTTCGTCGGGCAACTTTCTAAACACTCTAAATACCAGAGTCTGTTTTTTTTCTTCTTTCTTCTTCTTTCTTCTTCTTTTTTCTTCTTTCTTCTTCTTCCTCCTTTCTGCTTCTCATCTTTCTCTCTGCTCTCTATCTCTCCCTCTCACTCATTCACTCTTTATATACCTATTATTATCATCTCATCACCATTTTCATTATCAACAAATCATTTTTCTCTATCAATCATTAAATATCAAATATTAAGGTATGAAATTTTTATTTTTTTAAAATTTTTATTTTTTTTTAAATTTTATTTTTTAAAAATTTTTATTTTTTTAAAATTTTTATTTTTGAATAGGAATTAATTATGTGTTGTGTTGTAGAAATTTTGTAGTTAATTTGAAGGAATACTTGTGAAAAGGTATGTGTTTACCTCTCAAATTAATTTTGTTAAGAATGTTGGATATAATTATATTAGGAAATTTTGTATTTATTGTGGAAAATATGTAGAAAATTTTGAGAATTTTTGAAAATTAGAAATTAGAAAATTTGTTAGGAAAATATGAAAATAGAAAATATGTTATGAAATTAGGAAAATAGAAAATATGTTATGAAATTAGGAAAAAAGAAAATATGTTAGGAAATTAGGAAATTTTGTTGTAAAATAGGAAAATTAAAAATATGTAATGAAATGATTGAAATTAGAAAATATATTTGGAATTTAAGAAAAATGTTAGGAAATTAGGGAAATATAAAATATGTTAGGAAAATAAGGAAATAGAAAATATGTTAGGAAATTAGAAAATTAGAAAACATTTTAGGAAAATAGGAAAAAAAATATGTAATGAAATTAATAAAATTCGATATTATATTTGGAAATTAGAAAATATGTTAGGAAAATAGGGAAATAGAAAATATGTACATAAATTATGAAATTTAAAACTGTGTTTTATGCATAATTTATATATGTTTGTATTTTTGAATTTGTAGTGATATTTTTTTTAAAACGCTTTATTTAGTTCCGACGGAGTGAAATACATTCATATTTCATAACCGTTTATGCGAAGTTAATCGAGTTGATTAACTTCGTATAATGAAATTCAATGAAAAACCTTAGACCCGTTTGAGAGTCAGTAAATCCGATTGATTGACTGACTCTTGAATTGTCCATATATTCGGACAGTTTGGGGGTGCGCAACTATGTGTTGTGTACTTGGCGGTCTACGTGGTTAGGTTTCGATTGTGGGAAACTCGGTTTGTATCCCCTCAATGTTCTTCGAATGCATACTAGATATTTGTTTATAATATCTACGTCGTGTATTTGGGGAACTGTAGGGAGATGCTGCTGAAATTTCCCTCGATCTGAACTTAGCCTCGTAGGTCGCAAACTACACAGCACAGAACGTGCACTCGCGAATAGGATAGGGCCAAAAAACCGGAGGCATAAGGACAAGAGTTGATTTTGATTTTAACTTGTTCTATTTACTGGGCAATGTTAACTGAATTACTTATGTTGACTCTATGTTGTGAAAGCAGGCACAATGGATAGAGGTGGATGCAAATGTTTGATAGATCTTCTGATCAATATTTGGATGGGATCGACAACTTCATTGCCTTTGCACGTAGTCATTGCAGTGATACAAGACGTGTCAGGTGTCTGTGCCGTAAATGTAATAATTACGTTTGGATGTCGTTGAATGAGGTCCAAACTCATCTGGAATGGAATGGGATCGTACACAACTACACTAATTGGATCTATCACCGGGAAGAAATATTTTCTGCATCGACATCTTCGGTTCCCGGGACCAGTAGGGACGAAAGTGGTTTGGATGGGCGAAGTGATAATGATCCAGTCGTTGAGTTATTAACTGATGCTTTTCCTCCGACATCGGATGATATGGAAGATGATGCACCAAGGTTGCAACCGGAAGACTCTGATCTCCATTATGAGAGATTGTTGAAAGAAGCTCAGCGTGAATTGTACCCCGGTTGTAAATCATTTTCGGTTCTAGGGGCAGTTGTGGAGTTGATGCACATGAAAGTTGAGTATAATCAAACGAACAAGCATTTTGATCACATGTTGGACATTATCATCCGAATGCTCCCTAAAGACAACTGTCTGCCAAAAGATCATTATAGCTTGAAGAAGTTGTTGAAGGGGCTTGGTTTAGGGTATATCAAGATCCATGCATGCAAGAACAACTGTGTTTTGTTTTACGGTGAATTCGAGCAGCTTGACAAATGTCCCGTGTGCAATGAGCCAAGGTTTCAAAAGAACAAGATTCCTAACAAGGTGTTGCGTTATTTTTCACTGAAGTCAAGGCTACAAATATTCTACATGTCGTCTCACACAGCCCGTGATATGAGGTGGCACAAGGATGAACGCATTGATGATGATGTACTGAGGCATCCGACGGATGGAGAGGCTTGGAAGGAATTTGATAATATGTATCCCGAGTTTGCTGCAGAGCCAAGAAAGTCAGATTAGGGATCGCTACTGACGGGTTTAATCCGTTTGGGAGTTTTGCAAAGCCCTATAGCACTTGGCCGGTTGTTATGGTTCCGTATAACTTGCCTCCTTGGAGATGCATGAAGAAAGAATTCACAATCCTCAGTACTTTGATACCGGGGCCCAAATCGCCGAGTAATTCAATCGATGTGTATTTGCGGCCATTGATTGACGAGCTCGTGGATTTGTGGGAAAATGGTGTCCGAACATACGACAAGTGCAGTGGAGAAATGTTCACCCTACGAGTGGTCGTAATGTGGACAATTAATGATTTTCCTGCTTATGGTATGTTATCGGGATGGAGCACCAAGGGCTATCTTGCTTGCCCGACATGTGGACCAGAGACAACGTCCTTTTGGCATGCATCTAAGGTATGCTACTTGGGTGCGAGAAGGTTTCTGCCCTGGGATCACCGATGGCGAATGCAATCTGACTCATTTGATGGTAAATCAGAGTTAAGAGGTCGACCAAGGGAGAGGTGCGGTGATGAGATATTATCGAAACTCAACAGTATACATGAGTTCGTGACAAGAGGATCGAAACCAGTCGAACAGGAAAATTGGACGAAAAAAAGCATATTCTTCCGGTTGCCATATTGGTCGAAATTGAAAATCAGACACATCGCCGATCCTATGCACATCGAGAAGAATGTTGCTGAGAGTGTTCTGGGAACGACTTTACCCATCGAAGGAAAGTCAAAGGATACAAAAAAAACTCGTATGGGCATGAAAGAAATGGGGATTCGGCCTAATTTGTGGCCAAAAGTCGTCAATGGTAAATACATCATGGCTCATCCAAGTTATACATTTACGCCGGAAAACAAGAAAAAATTCCTAAAGTGGTTGCAGGGTGTAAAATTTCCCGACGGGTACGCCGGCAACATATCCCGGAGTGTTAGCACGGACGGTGGGACCATTTCTGGTATGAAGAGCCATGACTATCATGTTTTGCTACAACTACTCATTCTGATTGGTATTCGGCCCTTATTGGAGGCTGGTGTTGTTGAGACGATAGTTTATTTGTCTCAGTTCTTCCAGATATTATGTGCCAGGTCGTTGGTTAAGGCGGACCTTAAAGCAATTAACGAGGATATTGTGTACATCATGTGTCGGCTTGAGAAAATATATCCACATGCATTCTTTGATGTAATGGTGCACCTACTAATACATCTGTCGGATGAGGCAAAGCAAGCTAGCCCGATGCATTATCGTTGGATGTACCCCATCGAGAGGTATAACTTATCCCTGCTATTTGATAATATTTCCTTACTATCATGTATAATCTGTGAGTCTTAATGTAAATTTCCTTGCAGAATGTTAGGTATGTATAAGCGGTACATGCGGAACAAGACACGTCCCGAAGGCTCCATAGCCGAGGCGTACATTGCAAAGGAGGCACTCACATTTTGTGCAATGTACCTTCGAAATGTTGAAACTGCCTTCAATAGGCCGTCTCGCAACGACGATGGTGGTCTCGGTCCCGAGACCCTATCCGTATTTACCCAACCCGCACGACCATTCGGCACTGGTCCAATCTCGGAGCCGTTCATCAATACTGAGCTCATTGGTTCATTCTTAACAACTGTGATGAAGTCTGGCCCTTCCACGAGCATCACGAGTCATTGATGAAGGCCCAATTTCCTTCTAATTGGGAAGAAATGGACAAACAACTATTTCCACGTTGGTTTTCCCAGCATGTAAGTCAAATATTTTATTCCCAAAGTTCTTAAATTATTTTAAGCTTACCTATTTCGTTTCTTGTGTGTATCCTACGAGATGGCACAGCTGAAAGATGTCAACTCGCCAAATTTCAATAAAGAATTAATGCACCTTGCCATTGGCCCATTTCGAGAAGAAACGTACGCTGGTTGTCACGTTAACGGAGTGAAGTTCGTGTGCACAGAACGAGACGACAAGTTGTCTACGCAAAATAGCGGGGTCTTCATGCCGGGGGATGGGGAAAATGCTAAGACGGGTTTCTACGGCAAATTGTTAACTGTGGTTAAGGTGTTATACGCCGATCGTAAGGAAGTCATCTTGTTCAAGTGTCATTGGTTTAATACGAACCCAAGTATCCCAGGAAATGTCATCAAAGATAAGTTATATACTTCTATAAACACAAACACCCGGTGGTTTGAGAGTGATCCCTACATCCTCGCTAGTACGGCGAAACAAGTATTCTATGTGGATGATCCAAAAGCTGGTGGTGGATGGAGAGTAGCCGAGATGGTGAATCACAGAAACATTTGGGACTTGGATGATCGATACCATGAAGAAGATGGGGAAATAAACGATGACCAAATCATTTATCAAGTAGATTCATCGGCATCCACCCAAAACGTGGATGGAGTTCGGACCAATGACATCATAACACCAATTGCGATTGATGACATTTTTATTGATCTGGGGGAATTAGAACAAATTGAATGTGATTTGGAGGAATCAAGTATTGTACACATGTCGGATGACGAGTCTGATTAGGAGGGGGAAAGCGAATCCGAATGAAGCGTTGTAATTTCAAAATTTCATTCATATATGAAATATCCATGTTCAAATCAATAAATTTTATTTTTATGTATGTTGTATGATTTCATTGAAAAATATAGTTTTATTACTTTCTTAAAGTGAGGAAACCATACATGCCCTCCACAAAATACGCAACTTCAAACGAAATGAAGGTGGCAGATTTAGTACAATATTTTGATGAAAAGTCAATTTTTACTCTTTAATGCAATGTCAAAAAAATTGAACCAAACTTTCATATTAACCTAATAAGATAGAACAATTTTTTTATATAAAATTATCGCGACGGATCGTCACAAATGTTACCCGACATATTCGTAAATATAACCCGAAGACTATATGTAAAATGTTACCCGACGGGGAATAGAAGGTGCAGCCGCCTCAGCCTGAAATAACCCGACGAATATATATATATGAAGATTCGTAGGGTCTGACTTAGCTACTTATATTTACCATTTTTATTACAGATGTTACCCGACGGATAATTCATCGGTTACCCGACGACAGAATCTTAACATAACCCGACGGATACGTATGAACCGTCGTCGGGTCTGATTTAGTTAAGTAAATTGACAATTTTATTACACCTGTTACCCGAGGGAATATGTCTTGTTTACCCGACGACAGACTCGTCAATTTACCCGACGGATATGTAAGAAGGTTCGTCGGGTGGGATTTAGTTGATTAAATTTTTAACCTGTTACCCGACGGATAATGTATGTGTTACCCGACGGCAAGCTCCGTATAAATACCCGACGGATATATTTTCACATTCGTCGGGTTGGATTTAGAGTATTAAATTTACAATTTTATTGTACATGTTACCCGACGGATAATATACGGGTTACCCAACGACCACGTCTGTATACATACCCGACGCAAATATATGAAATACCGTCGGGTCAGATTTAGTTGATTAAATTTACAATTTTTATTACACATCTATTTACCATATTAAAAACCTTACATTTTTTTTTTACAAAAAATTTCAAATACTTAAAAATTGAAACTGACCGATCTAACCGTCCACATTTATGGTCGGTACCCATAGATCATCTGCGAGAAAAATTTCCCCAATTGGAAATCCTGGAATTAGGTAACGGTGCGCGACGATTCAACGGTTACAGAACGTTTCATCACGATCGGAAGGCTTGAAATCCTCAAAACCTCAAGATTTTTGACGAACGACATCTAGCCACGTAAAACCACATAGTGAACGGTTAGATCGCTCAAATTCATTCGTTTGAATATCAATAGAACCAAAAATTCAAACAATGTATGGAAGTTTCCTTCAAGAGTTTAACCTCCTTGGGCGTTATGCTTGTTTTCCGATTTTCAAAAAAATAAAAATTGAAACTGACCGATCTAACCGTCCACATTTATGGTCAGTACCCATAGATCACTTGCGAGAAAAATTTCCCCAATTGGAAATCCCGGAATTAGGTAACGGTGCGCGACGATTCAACGGTTACATAACGTTTCATCACGATCGGAAGGCTTGAAATCCTCAAAACCTCAAGCTTTTTGACGAACGATATCTAGCCACGTAAAACCACACAGTGAACGGTTAGATCGCTCAAATTCATTCGTTTGAATATCAATAGAACCAAAAATTCAAACAATGTATGGAAGTTTCCTTCAAGAGTTTAACCTCCTTGGGCGTTATGCTTGTTTTCCGATTTTCAAAAACTTAAAAATTGAAACTGACCGATCTATCCGTCCACATTTATGGTCGGTACCCATAGATCACTTGCGAGAAAAATTTCCCCAATTGGAAATCCCGGAATTAGGTAACGGTGCGTGACGATTCAACGGTTACACAACGTTTCTTCACGATCGGACGTTTTGAAATCCCCAAAATATATTGTTTATTGTTAATATGGATATATTGGTTTATTGTTTATTGTTAATTTGGATATATTGGTTTATTGTTTATTGGTTTATTGGTTTATTGTTTATTTGTTTATATTGGATATATTGGTTTATTGTTAATTTTGATTTGAAAAATGAATTTATGAAATTGGATATTGTTATTGTTAATGATTATGTATATATTTATGTTTGGATATATATATTTGTTAAGGTATATATAATAGTTGAAGATTTGTTGAAATTTTGATGTTTGGTATAATGTTGAAATTGATATAATGGTATGATTTTTTATATGGTATTTATGTGAAATGTATGAATTTTGGGTATTTGAATTTTAAAAACAATTATGGGAAATTTTGATAAGGTGTAGTATAAGTGGATTTTGGAATTATGTGTTTTATAAATTTTTAATTTGTGAATTTTTGGATTTGGATATTATTAGTATATGTTTGGATTAATATGTAAGTTTGATTTTGGTCCCGAAATTTGGATTTAGGAATTTAGGTATAATGTTGTGAATTTTGAGTTTAGTACGCTTGAATTAATTAATTAGTTGTTTAAGTTTAATTTTCGTTTGTGTTGGATTTATTTTAAAAAATTAAAATTTGATGGTTTTAGTTTTTAGATACCAATTTACTAATTATTAATAAAAAAAAATTGATGCTTTATTTATTTATGTTTATTGGATTTATAAAATGTTGGTTAATTTTAAATGTTATTTTGTTTTTATTTTTGAAATTAATATTTAATATTTAATATTAAAAATGTTTACTTTCTTTTTTATTTAATTAAAAGTATGTTCTTTAATTTTAAATTAATTAATTTATATGTGTTATTGTAGATGTCGCATCGCACCTTAATCACATCCAGGACTCGCCCTTGCCCGGATCCTGTTGATGGTCATGAGCCGGAGGAGGCAGCCCCTGACTCAGTTGCCTCAACAGCGGCGTCGGTTCATGCACCCCTGTCAGTCTATCAGTGACCGGGTGCTCGATCGGCCCGTAGACAGCATAGCAAGAAACGGGGGGAACCCCGTACCGACCCTCTGCCCTCCTAGGACGACGTCGGAGGAGACGAAATGGGGCCTAATATCGGAGCACTCCCTAAGGGTAAGTTTATTATTTTGTTTATTTAACCAATCGTTTTTATTTGCTACTCATTTTATTTATCAATGTTCATCGAATTTGCAGGTAGGTCAGTGAATGTGTGCGGGATCAACCGAGGTTTGACATCCCAGCGTATTTATAGGACGACAAATGCAAAGATACTGGTGGTATACGTGCCATGCCTCCGATCCGTGCGGTCAAAATTCACAACCTCCTAGTTCATGACATTGGTGCGATTCTTCGCACTAAGTCACTAATGATGGGGGAGACTTTCCGAACCCAAACCCAAGAGGAGATCTCGCCTTGTTGGGGAGAGTTATCGGTAGGTTTTTTTTCCCATTTTTAACATTAATTTCATATTTTTTAATTATTTTTTTAACTTTAATATTTGATTGCAGATCAATTTTGAGTTCGACTTGGAAAACGTCGAGCTCAGTAGGTACCTGTCCCAACACTAGCAGTTACGGTACGCCGACTGAAGTACGAGCTCCACAAGTACTTCTTGACTTGGCCTTCTCCGGAGGAAGCTCGGGCAAATCCTCCGGAGGAGTTAGATGGGCCGAAACTGCCAGGGTGGTTGTGGTTGTGCGACCATTTCATGTCACCCACTTATCTGGTACGTATTATCTATCTAATTAATTAAATTATTTAATTTTTATGTAATTTTCCATTTTCAAATCTAATTTTTGGTTTTACGAATGAACAGCAGAAATCGATTGTCAACACCTCGAACCGGGGGGCAAAGAAATTCAACCACCACGGGGGGTCGCTATCCTTATCCGCCCGACAGGAGGATCGGCGCATCGCCGGGTCGATGTTCCCAGAGGTGGATGCCTAGGGGCAGGTGTATGCTGGACGGGGGGATGAAGAGGCTGATCGAATTCACGTAAGTTTATTTCCTTCTAATTAAACATTTTTTCTTAATTTCATAATTATTTATCTAATTAATATTTATTCGAATTTGTAGGATGCGATGGTGCAAGACGTCCAACAGACACAAGCTGAGCTCAACCAACAGCATCTAGATGTGCCTTTGCAACAACAACTCCCTAATGTCGACATGTCGATCGCTATTCTGGAGCGACGACAAGGGAGGCACCCAGGGAGGGTCGTTCGGGGAGCGGGCGACGAGATTATGCGGGATGTCTCGACTCAATCGTCGTCTTCATCTAGGGTAGGCTCCCAGGAGACGCCAGATCGTATGAGAAATCTCGAGGTCGAAAATGCTATGATCAAAGCCCAATACGTGGAGATTCAAGCCCAAAACCAACATATCAAGAGCGCCCTTGACAACATCCTTCAACGTTTGGGTGATCGAGGATTGGATGATATTTTCTCACCGCCCAACCAACCGCCCCCTCAGGATCCCGGCTATTTTGACAACTCTACTAATTCTTAGAGTATATATAAAGTATTTTTATCCTCTTAATGATGTCCAAAAATTACATTATTTTTTTAATATTAATTTAATTTAATTTTTATTCTTTTTATTAAATTTTAATTAAATTTTTTATTGTTTATTATTTAATTTAATATTTTATTTTCAATATAAAGACGAGGTTGCCCCACGAATTCTGTACATGTTACCCAACGAATTGTACATGTTACCCGATGACATATAATACTATTACCGACGAATGAGTTAAATGTTACCCGACAGATATTCAAACTATACCCGACGATTGAGTGACTTGTTACCCGACGGATGTGGAAAACGTTACCCGACGGTTGTTTATCATGTTACCCGACACGTGTATATAACAGTGCCCGACGACTATATTTAACCTTACCCGACGGTGTTTCTTACCGTTACCCGACGGGTATGTATGACTTTACCCGACGACATATAAACCTCCCCGACGTATATTTAATAGATTACCCGACGGATAAGTAAGACCTTACCCGACGGATAAGTAAGACCTTACCCGACGGTCTTATGATGTTGACTTTATGTTGCTGGACGAAGATTGCAGCGACAAAATTTCCCGCCGGGCATTAGTTAATTGCTCGACGAGGTCACTGTGCTCGTCGAGTAAACTAAAAGCCCGACAGCGGTAGCCCGACGCCTATTGCCCGACAGATATTCGCCGTTGTATAT
The DNA here is from genome assembly GCA_037349345.1 of Oemleria cerasiformis. Classification (NCBI taxonomy): domain Eukaryota; kingdom Viridiplantae; phylum Streptophyta; class Magnoliopsida; order Rosales; family Rosaceae; genus Oemleria; species Oemleria cerasiformis. The sequence continues at coordinate 13,993,763 of JAZGTL010000018.1, forward strand.
GTTACTCGACGGATTATTTAAGTGGCTCGACGGACTATTTTCGCCGGGCAACTTCTAATTTCTTGTAGTGATGTGATCATCAATTCAAGGACTTTAAATTGCCTTATGGAGTGACTAGTGAGATTCGTACAAAAATGAGTATTTGGTTGCTCTAAGAAAAGTAAAAAACGTTAGAAAAATTTCAAATAATTAAATAAGAGTAAATTATACTTTAGTACCCTGTGGTTTATACCCAATTTCAGAGTTGTACTTAACATTTCAAATTTTACATTTAAGTACCCTATGATTTATACCAAATTTCAGAGTTGTACCTAACGTTTCAAATTTTACATTTAAGTACCATGTGGTTTATATCAAATTTCAAAGTTATATTTAACGTTTCAAATTTTGCATTTAAGTACCCTGAATTTTTTAAAACATTACAACTTGGCTCCACTGTTATCTAACGAAATAATTAACAGTGGAACCAAATTGTAATGTTTTAAAAAGTTCAGGGTACTTAAATGCAAAATTTGAAACGTTAGGTACAGCTCTGAAATTTGGTATAAACCACAGGGTACTAAAGTGTAATTTACTCATTAAATAATGTGTTTTTTGATTAATTTGATGATAGAATTGTTTGATTAAATATTTTAATTCAAACAATGTGTTGATATGTGCAAGAGACACACCTTTTAAAGGGTACATTTTTGCTCACCACATGGTGTGCTCACCAATCCATATATTTTTGTCAAGTGTTTTTTAACTTAATTAGAGTTAGTATCAATATTTATTAATTATTTATAAATTAAAGAGGAGAGAGAAAAAAAATATTGATATACTAACTCTAGTTAAAGTTAAAAGATACATGGCAGGAATATATGGTGTGGTGAGCATTTTTTTGCTCACCATATGGTGAGCAAAAATGCCCCCCATTTTAATAGGAAATGCATATTTTGAATTGATACATTGAATGTAGTCAGTTCTTTATTTTTGTTTGTAATCAATTTAATAGTTGTTTTATTATTTAAAACAATTCATATTGTTTCTTCCAAAACGTGCCTCTTGAATTAATAAGGCAAAAATAGACATAACCTTTCAAATGAAAGGTTACTTCTGTTATGAAAATTGTTCTCATTCCCTATATATAACAGATCATATTACAATATTTTTTAACTCAATATCAAACAATCTTCTTTCTCTCCTTAATTTGTCTCTAAAAATTCAGATTGTTCTTGTGTTGTGCAAAATTTCAATAATAATATCAATTGAGTTTGAATCTATTGCATCCGAGATACAATTTGTTATAAACTCTTTTTACACTAAGGAAGATCAACAAATTACTCTTAAAGAAAGCGAATCTAATTCGTACATTGACTCAACGTTCTCATTTGTTTCTTTTTGTTATTACCTTGATCGTTTCCTTTATTATTCCCAACAAAAAAATAGCCCATTTCTATATTTGGTTGCCCTACTTATTCATATATATTCATATTTTTTTATCCATGCAGGTCCAGACAATTTAATGCGTATAGAAATGCTCAGCGGGATCCCCGTCGTAACTTAGAAGGCGACTTGAGGATTTTGAGAGAAAAGGAAGATGATGTCTTGGACAAGATCCGCAGGAAGGGAAGTTTGCTGGTTACAGCACCGTACTACGTCATCTGCAGGAAAAAAGATGTAAAATGCATTTACCAAGTGCGGCAGTTATTTGATTGGAGGGGTTCTTGATAGGATTTTTCCCACCTGCAAAACAAGGGTTAAAATCACACAAATAATACCTGCAAGAGTACAGGGCTGTTGTAGTATAGCACTGGAAGCAGGGTCGATTTCCTCAGGGACTGATATTGATATTTCTTATTTTAGTATTTACTCTTAATTAATAATAGAGTAAATTGCTTAAAGTTTGGTAACGGAATAAAAATTAAGTAAATAATGTAAACAAGTACTAGGGTTCAACCTTCACCATTAACAATCATATGTGACTTAGAAAAGAATCTATGAATCAATACATGCAACTTTGAAGGTTAGATTTTTCGAAAGCATATTTTCCTCGTGGGCATTCAAGTGAAAACGTATACCTAACATGCGATTAGTCTATGTAATTTATATCTAATTCTACATGCAAGATTCATTAAGTTCATGAAAATCTTTTATAACCATGCAATCTCTTAGTTATGGCATTTAACCTAGATGTATTACAATCCTTAATCACAAGAAGCTAATCCCAATTTTTAGGTGGGCATTCCTATAAAATTGCATCAAATTACTTGTCTAAATATCCTAAGGGTGATCAAGCATTAAGACATAAAGATAGTTTTAAACAGTGATTAAAGATTCAAAGCATGCATATACGAAAACATAGGAAAAAGGATAAATCACATAATCATGTTAAGGCTTAGGTCTAACCCTAGTGAGAAAATTAGCTACTCATGCTCATAATGAATAGAAATAATTTCATTAAAATTGAAGTTAAGAGAACAAACAGTTTGTAGAACAAGGGTAGCCGAAAATCCCAGCTTGCCGTGCTCTTAGATGAAGAATTGTATTCTGAATTTTTTGGTGTTTTTAAATCTAAGCCAAGCTTGGGTATTTATAAGGAAATATTCCTAATCCTATTCTGAAAAGGAGTAAAATAAAAATAATCAAATCTAATTCCTAGTTTGAACATAAATAGGAGAGCATATGCCTTCTCCTTCTTGAATTGGGATTTTATTGATATACTTCCTTCTTTTGCTCCAAACACTCCTTCTAGAATAAACCTGTCAATATAATCAATTCAAGTATCAATTCTTCCCAAAATAATAATAATAACTAATTAAATATATGGGAAAATACAAGTATATAATTGACTCATCAAATACCCCCAAACTTGAATTGTTACTTGTCCTCAAGTAAATAAAACAAAACTAAGAAAACATTGAGAAAAATAAGATGCCACTTTCGCAGGGAACTCGATAGTGCTGAGCAAACACTACACGCCTTTAAACCCCTAGGTGTCCCTAGTAGGAGGAGTTGTGTCTCCTGAGGGTTTACCAGTTATGAAACCCACAAACACTTTCAAAATTTGTTAAACTTAATTTAACCTTCCTTCCATTGAATATAAAGCAACACTCATAAAAGCAAAATCAAAATTCTCAAGTCATAAGCAAGTCTAAAAGAGAGAGCAAATCCACACTTTCAAAACAGAAGATTACCAGATTCTGGTGAGCAATCCATAAACCATATTCGTGTAATGTGAATCTCAACAAAATTGTAAGAGTTAAACCAGTCCCTCACTTGCATTACATCTGTACCCACTAACTGTAAAATCACTTAACTTATCACCATCCAAAGCATTCTTGCCTGAAATTTTTATTTTTATTTATTTATTTATTTATGTTTTTTTATTTATTATTATTATAATATATACATATATATATATATATATATTTATTTTTATTTTTTTAACAAAGGATGGAATTTTATTTAACATTAAGCAAGCTTTCTATCCAACCCATGTAACGAGCTTTAGATCGATGACTCCCAAATCAGATGACTTTAGGGCACCAGACAACAAATGTCCCAAAAGATTTATTTACTCGAATTGGAAAGGCTAGCATGTAATTGATGGGTAAATGCACACCCTTATTTTAGGGCTCGGACTCACCTCCGATTTACTTATGGCTTTCACTTTTTCGAACCTTGGACGGTAACAAATTAAATAACCCACAATCTTAGGATAAGTGAAAGCCATGCTTGAACAAATTTAATTTCCACAAATAAGTTGATGTGCATGTGCGAAATTGAATATGGTACGAATTGTGTGCAAAAATCAACTATATGTTCTTGGTGGTCATGCTCTAATATTTAATCTCACTTATGAAGTTTCAAATTTCGATCATAGCAAATAGAGTGCATTAAAAATAATTTAGGAAGGAAAAATCAAATTAAATCTAAACAAAAATCTTTGTTATTATTATTGTTTATTTCTTTTTGTTTAAAATGTTTATTTTATATATTCTGAAAACTATTATTTTTTTTGTATTTAATTTTTTATTAGACACAAACAAAATAATAGTTTTCTACCCCCAAACTTATCATGCAACATGTCCCCATGGTGCAAAAGAGAAAAGAAGAAAGAAAATGAAAACAAAATAAAGAATTAAGCAGAAAATTAAAAAGGACAAGAAAAAAAAAAAAGGAAAGAAGAGCACCTGGGGTCGAACCCGAGACCTGAGCTGTGCTCCCAGCCAGTAAAACGGCGTCGTTGTGTGTGAGTTGAAGGTGGACCGAAAACGCCACCGTTTTGAGCAGATATAAAGCCCCCTTCTTCAGACTGAGGGCTTCATTTCTCACCCTAGCCGTCCAGGAGCAAGAGAGCAGAGAGTCTGAAATCAACAGCTCCGAAAATACCCACCACTCGATCACGCCGTGATGCGCCCCCGATGACTGCCAGCGACGATCCACCACCGTTGTGCAAGCGAGAGACACCACGAACCTCCCCATCGCCGATACCCAACGAAGTCCGAGAGAAATGGGCTCCAAAAGCGTGGAAATCCGAGCACCCGTCGGAGCCCAGGACAGCGGAAAGGAGAAGGCTGGGACACTGTCCATCACCACACGGCTCCAGCGGCCGAGAGGGAACCAGCAGCAGCGACCGGAAGTGGGCACGAGGTAAGGATTCCGTGCTTGGTCCGATTTGGTGTCGATTTGTTTTTTTTTTTTTTTTTATTGAATATCGTTCGTGGCGTCTGATGTGGAATCTGGTACCGGTGGGTAGGTGGGAGAAATGGAGGTGGGATGGCAGAGAGAGACCTGGAGCGGGCAGGGGCAGGGGACGTGGACAGAAACCCATGCAAGGGAATGGACCCTCATGTCTGCAAAAACCGGTAGGCATATGTGTGCAGATGGGTGCATCTGAAATGTTTGTGTGAATGCTAACCGTGATCCCTGAGCTGTGTTTGTTGAGAAGCGGTTATCTGAAATGTCTGTGTGGGCCATCACCGGCCGTCGGAGGCGATGTTGGTGATGGTGGGTGTGCAGGGACTGACCGGAGATTTGGGGATCCGGGTAACTGGGCCCGGATCTAGTACAGTCGTGGGCTGGAGGCCGAAAGTGGGCCAACCGGTCGATCGTGAGCTCACTCCAATGGCGGGAACACTCGGGGCATACGGCTAGGGGTACCCGGCTCGGAAAGTGGGCCCGATGGGCTCATGAGTACGGGAAGGGAGGACCAGGTTGTAAGCATTGGGCTAGTACGGTCGATTGGCGTGGGCCCACGAGGAAACAGGCCATCGGAGGCGGCGGTGAAGTGGGGTGGAGCCACCATAGGCCCGGTCCAGTAACGGCTGAGGTCCTCGAAATTGGGCCTGAGTTGACAGCAGGCCTAAGAGTAAGGCCCGAGTTTACCGCGGGTCGGGCCGCGGTCGTGGTTGGGCCGGTAGTCTGTGTGGGTCCAAGTCTATCAGGCGTTGATGTATCGTGGGTGACCCGGCTAGTGTGGACCTGCCCGGAACCTGGGCCCAAGATGGGATTGGTCCTAGTAGTAAGGCGCAGGAGGGCCAGGTTGGGTACCCACGTGATCGTCGCTTGAGTGGGCTTGGACGGCTTCGGCTGCTTGACTCGAGCCTGGATGCAGCTCACGTGCTTGGGTGGGCCGGCAGGTAAACTCACTACGATTCTGTCCGTAGTTTTTTTATTTTTATTTTTTTTTTATTTATTTATTTTTATTTATTTTTTTTTTTTTTATTATTATTTTGTCGAGCTTTTTTTTTTTTTTTTTTTTTCCAATTGAAAATGATACTGACCCAGACTGGTGTGTGTGCAGGTACTACCCCCAAACTTAGAGTAAGGTGTAGATTCCTAGGTTATTCAATTCATTTGATGTAAAAGTGTTGTAATAATAGACCTAGGATCACGATCATCATCAGCCCAGGTATGACTCCTCTATCCTTGGTATTTAGATTTTGAAGCATGTCTACATTTTGTTGTATGATTATACCCGACTGCTAGTGGATAGGGCGCGCCAATAAAATCAACCATGTATGCCTGGAATCACACTTAGTGCTAGGTAACAACAGAAAACGGTCATTGCATGTTAGTTAAGTAAAACAAAAACAAATACGCTATTGTAAAGGATATAGGTGGGTTGCCTCCCATTAAGCGCTTAAGTTAACGTCTAGAGCTCGACGTAGGGATGGTAGGATCATGGAGTAGGCGGTTGTAGAGCCACGACATCCTTAGCTAGGTCGTAGGGTGACTCCAAATAAGGTTTCAGGCGATGTCCATTAACTGTGAATTCCTTTCCGGTTTGGACGTTCTTTATACCCACTGCTCCGTGTGGATGTATATGGACAACTTCAAATGGTCCATACCAGCGGGACTTAAGCTTCCCTGGAAAGAGTCTGAGTCTGGAGTTAAATAAGAGTACCTTTTGTCCGGGATGAAAGTCCTTTCTTAAAATCTGGCGATCATGAAAAAGCTTGGTCTTCTCTTTATAGATCCTTGCATTGTCGTAGGCATCATTCCGAATTTCTTCCAGCTCACTGAGCTCCAGTTTACGCTGCTCTCCTGCCTCATCATAAGCAAGATTGAGTTGCTTGACTGCCCAGAATGCCTTGTGTTCTAACTCCATTGGTAAATGACAAGCTTTGCCATAAACCAGTCGAAATGGGGACATTCCAATTGGGGTTTTATAAGCTGTTCGGTACGCCCATAGTGCATCATTCAGCTTTGTACTCCAATCCTTCCTTGTAGAAGACACTGTTTTCTCTAGAATTCGCTTAAGCTCGCGATTAGAAACTTCAACTTGCCCAGATGTTTGGGGGTGGTACGGTGTTGCCACCCGATGAGTGATGCCATGCTTTGCAAGTAATGAGGCAAATGGCTTATTCAAGAAGTGCTTGCCTCCGTCACTTATGATAGCTCTGGGGACTCCAAATCTAGGAAAAATTGTACCTTGTAGAAATTTGAGAACCACCGATCCTTGATTTGTTGGACTGGCCATTGCCTCCACCCATTTAGAGACATAGTCCACAGCCACTAAGATGTAGAGATTTCCGTGAGATGAGGGAAACGGACCCATAAAGTCAATTCCCCAAACGTCAAAAATTTCAACAACCAAAATGCTCTGCTGGGGCATCTCATTGCGTTTGGACTGGTTTCCAACGCGCTGGCAGCGATCGCATGCTTTACACCATGTGTAAGCATCTTTGAATAAAGAAGGCCAATAGAAACCGCTCTGTAAAATTTTGGTTGCGGTTCGTTTTGGTCCGAAATGACCACCACACGCAGATTGGTGTGCAAATTGTAGGATACTTTCCTGCTCGTCACTTGGCACACACCTTCAAATAAGTTGGTCTGCACAGTGCTTAAATAGGTAGGGTTCGTCCCAGAAATAATATTTGACAGTGGATAGGAACTTTTTCCGCTGTTGGGATGTAGTGTCAATCGGAAGTTTTCCACTAACCAGAAAATTCACAATATCTGCATACCAGGGTGTGTGCAGCATGAGGGTGAAGAGCTGCTCGTCAGGAAAAGTTTCTTGGAGTGGCAATGACTCAGACTCTGCTGCAGTGGTGTTCACCAGCCGAGATAAGTGGTCTGCCACCACATTCTCACTCCCCTTTTTGTCACGAATTTCGAGGTCAAACTCTTGTAGTAGGAGAATCCATCGTATGAGTCTAGGTTTTGAATCTTTCTTAGCAAAAAGGTATTTCAATGCTGCGTGGTCAGTGAAAATAATTACCTTAGCACCGATTAGATCTGATCGGAACTTTTCCAATGCGAAAATCACTGCTAAGAGCTCCTTCTCTGTTGTTGAATAATTGAGTTGTGCATCGTTTAAAGTTCTGCTGGCGTAGTATATCACACTTGGTAGCTTGTCTTGTCGCTGTCCTAGAACAGCTCCAACCGCATAATCTGATGCATCGCACATGACTTCAAAAGGTAGGTTCCAATCTGGTGCTGTGATAATTGGGGCTGTGGTTAAAAGTGTCTTCAGGGTCGTGAATGATTGGAGGCACTTGTCATCGAATATGAAGTCTGAGTCCTTGGCCAATAAATTGCACAGTGGTCGACTAATCTTAGAAAAGTCCTTGATAAATCTTCTGTAGAACCCAGCATGGCCAAGAAAGGATCTGATATCCTTGACTGATGTGGGGTGTGGCAGGTTGCTGATGACGTCAATCTTGTCTTTGTCCACCTCGATTCCACGGTCTGAAATTAGGTGCCCTAGCACGATACCGTGCTTCACCATAAAGTGGCATTTTTCCCAGTTCAATACCAAATGCGTCTCTTTGCATCTTGCTAAAACTGTGGCCAAGTTGTCTAAACAGTTGTCAAATGAATCCCCGTATACGGAGAAGTCATCCATAAACACTTCAATTATTCGTTCCACCATGTCTGAGAATATGCTCATCATGCATCGCTGAAAAGTGGCAGGTGCATTACACAGTCCGAAAGGCATACGTCGATAGGCAAAAGTGCCAAATGGGCACGTGAAAGTAGTTTTGTCCTGATCCTCAGGTGCAATAGGAATCTGATTGTACCCTGAATAACCATCTAGAAAACAATAGAATGCTTTACCCGCTAATCGTTCCACCATCTGATCGATGAATGGGAGTGGGAAGTGATCCTTTCGTGTGGCTGAATTTAGCTTGCGATAATCAATACACACCTTCCACCCCGTAGTTAACCTTGTAGGGACTTGTTCCCCTTTTTCGTTAGTACTAACCGTGATTCCTGATTTTTTAGGAACAACTTGGGTTGGGCTTATCCATGGGCTGTCTGAAATTGGGTAGATAATGCCCGCGTCTAGAAGTTTTAGGACCTCACTTCGAACAATGTCTTTCATGATTGGGTTCAATCGCCTTTGAGCATCAACAGTAGGCTTACTGTCTTCTTCTAGTAAGATACGATGCATGCAGATTGATGGACTAAGGCCTTTGATGTCGGCTATTGTCCACTCAATTGCGTCTTTGTACTTGCGTAGGATTCTGAGTAGCTTGTCTTCCTCTAGGTCGGTGAGGTCTGCTGCAATGATCACGGGCAGAGTCTCTTGGTCACCAAGGTGTGCATATTTGAGATGGGCTGGAAGGGGCTTCTTTTCCAGCTGAGGGGCTATCTCAATGGAAGGCAGTTGTGGCGTCTTTGGGGGCCCAAGTGCTTCAATCTGAGGTCGCCACCGTGGATAGGGTGGTCGGTTGCTATCTAGTGCAGCCATAATTTCTGCAATGTCTTCCTCATTTTGGCAGAGGATGGGGTCAATGAGGGCAGCTTCTAGAGGGTCGGTATAGAGTGATTGTCTTTGTGCCATGCAGGTTACTTCCTCCAAAACTTCAATTCTGCTACACTCTGAAATTTCAGTGGGTCTTTTAGCCATGTCAAACAGGTTTAATACCACAGTTTCATCTTGCACACGGAATGTAAGAGTGCCAGCTTCTACGTCTATCAGTGTGCGGGTTGTGGCCATGAAAGGTCGTCCAAGGATTAGGGGCGTCTCTTTGTCTTCCACCATATCGAGTACCACAAAATCGATGGGTAGATAGACTTTATCCACCTTGATGATGAGATCTTCAATGATGCCCTTAGGGTAAGTGAGGGATCAGTCAGCCAACTGGAGAACCATTGGTGTAGGCCTGAGCTGTCCTGCTCCTAATCGCTTAAATATTGAGTAGGGCATAAGGTTGATGCTTGATCCGAGATCTATTAGAGATTGTTGAAATTCGGAATTCCCTATTGTGCAGGAAATAGTAAAGCTGCCCGGATCTTTTTTCTTTGGTGGCAGTTTGTGTAGAAGGGCTGCACTACACTGTTCTGTCAAAACCACTTTTTCCAGGTCTAAAATTTTTTTCTTATTGGCGCATACCTCCTTCAAAAATTTTGCATAGGAAGGGATGTGCTTTATAGCATCTAGTAGAGGTAGATTGATATGGACCTTGGCTAATGTCTGCATGAAGTCAATGGTCTGTTGGTCTTTGTTTGAGCGGCGCTGCTGCCTTTCTGGGAATGGCAGTGGCGGAGTGTAGGCAGGGACGTTGGATGGAGCAAATTTAATTTGTGGGGTGAATAGTTCAACCTGAGGTTCAGGTTCAATATGTGATTCGGTGGTATTATTTTCTGATTGGGATGACTTTGATGCCTCCCGATTGTCATAACTTTTTCCCCCTCGTAAAGTCCTTACCATCTTACAGTGCTCGGCTCCTCTCGGGTTTGGTATAGGTTGACTGGGAAAAACCCCTTTATCCCTTTCAGAAATTTCTTGGGCCAGTTGGCTAACTTGCTGCTCCAAGTTTTTAATTGATGCTTGAGTATTTTGTTGATTCTGGGTAGAGATCTCAATAAACCTGGTAAGCTGCTCTTCTACACTCAATTGGCGTGGTGCGGCCGGTTGGGTCTGATGGTTGAGTGGCTGTTGATAATTCTGCTGGTAATTGGGCCGGACCTGTTGTTGTCCATTCCACCCAAAATTTGTATTATTTTTCCATCCAGAAAATAAATGTATTGGGGTAGGCATCATTACGGGGTCTTGGGAAGGAACTCATGCTATTTACTTGTTCTTGGACAAGGTCGGGATACCCATCCTTCTGAGGACATTGGAGGACATTATGTGTAGGGTCTTCACATATGGCGCAAACCTGTGTTGTCTTTGGGGCAGCGGTGGCGAGCATAAAACTGTTGATCTTCTTTTCCAATTGGGTGATTTGTGCTGCAATATTCGGGGTACCATGTCCTTGTGCTACATCATAGATGTGTCCCCTCGTATGAGAGCCATCATCTGTCCATTGTTGAGATTCGTTAGCCATTAGCTCAAATATTTCAAATGCTTCACGAGCTGTTTTGGATATGAGAGAACCACCTGCGGATGCGTTGACGTAACTTTTGGTGATGTGGTTGAGTCCATCATAAAAGATGTTCATCTGCATGTCTGAATCCAATCCATGGTGGGGGCAACGCATATACAGGTCATTGTACCTCTCCCAAGTATCATGAAACGACTCATTAGATTTCTGGGCGAAGGCCAGTATTTTTTTGTTTAAAGCAAGAGTCTTGGATGATGGGTAGAATTTGTTTAGAAACCTTGTTTGTAACTGTTCCCATGCTGTTATGCTCCCTAGAGGTAATGAATGTAGCCAAGCCCGAGCTTTATCCTTCAAGGTGTAAGGAAAAAGCCTTAACTTAATTGCCTCATTTGAAATCCCCCGAACAATGATGTTGTCACAACCTGACAAGAATTCAGATATGTGCATGTTTGGATCACTATTTGGGAGTCCATGAAAAGTGGGTAGAAGCTCAAGCATGTGATGCCTGATCTCAAAAGTGACTCCGTCCTGTACCTCGGGGTACACGATGCATTGTGGGGTTCCATTCCCACGTGCTGCAAGGCTTTTGCTAAGCGGTGCGCCGACTTCAGGTATTGTTAATGCCATTGGTGCTGGCAGTATGTTGTCTATCTCTGTGAACAAAGCTGCAAGGAAAGTTCCTTTTAGTGTGAACCTTGCGTTAGTTGCTTGTAGTTGTCTTCTTCTTCTTGCTGTTCTTTCAGGTTCAGGATCGAATTGTGCTAGAATCGGGTTCGTAGATCGTGTAGCAATAACCATGCACAATTAGATAGTCCTGCAAGAGTAGAGACCTGTGCGTAAATGTTGATTTGGTGAAGTATAAAAAAAAATGAAAATAAATAATTAACTAAAAGTAAATTAAAATAAGAGTAATCTGCACAGTCCCCGGCAACGGCGCCAATTTCTTGATAGGATTTTTCCCACCTGCAAAACAAGGGTTAAAATCACACAAATAATACCTGCAAGAGTACAGGGCTGTTGTAGTATAGCACTGGAAGCAGGGTCGATTTCCTCAGGGACTGATATTGATATTTCTTATTTTAGTATTTACTCTTAATTAATAATAGAGTAAATTGCTTAAAGTTTGGTAACGGAATAAAAATTAAGTAAATAATGTAAACAAGTACTAGGGTTCAACCTTCACCATTAACAATCATATGTGACTTAGAAAAGAATCTATGAATCAATACATGCAACTTTGAAGGTTAGATTTTTCGAAAGCATATTTTCCTCGTGGGCATTCAAGTGAAAACGTATACCTAACATGCGATTAGTCTATGGAATTTATATCTAATTCTACATGCAAGATTCATTAAGTTCATGAAAATCTTTTATAACCATGCAATCTCTTAGTTATGGCATTTAACCTAGATGTATTACAATCCTTAATCACAAGAAGCTAATCCCAATTTTTAGGTGGGCATTCCTATAAAATTGCATCAAATTACTTGTCTAAATATCCTAAGGGTGATCAAGCATTAAGACATAAAGATAGTTTTAAACAGTGATTAAAGATTCAAAGCATGCATATACGAAAACATAGGAAAAAGGATAAATCACATAATCATGTTAAGGCTTAGGTCTAACCCTAGTGAGAAAATTAGCTACTCATGCTCATAATGAATAGAAATAATTTCATTAAAATTGAAGTTAAGAGAACAAACAGTTTGTAGAACAAGGGTAGCCGAAAATCCCAACTTGCCGTGCTCTTAGAGGAAGAATTGTATTCTGAATTTTTTGGTGTTTTTAAATCTAAGCCAAGCTTGGGTATTTATAAGGAAATATTCCTAATCCTATTCTGAAAAGGAGTAAAATAAAAATAATCAAATCTAATTCCTAGTTTGAACATAAATAGGAGAGCATATGCCTTCTCCTTCTTGAATTGGGATTTTATTGATATACTTCCTTCTTTTGCTCCAAACACTCCTTCTAGAATAAACCTGTCAATATAATCAATTCAAGTATCAATTCTTCCCAAAATAATAATAATAACTAATTAAATATATGGGAAAATACAAGTATATAATTGACTCATCAGAGGGGTAACGTGTACGTGCATGTACCTTGATCCTGATGTCCCTCAACTGGAGGAATATGAAATAAGGCAAGAATGCTCGACATATGACGTACCACTGGAGATTGCCGGCCAACCCCCCAACCATAAAACTCTCCCGTTCCCCAAGCCCTTCCCCTCCCCCGGCCGCAAACCATTAAAATCCTTAATTTATGACTTATGTTTAAGTACTAAATAAACAATAAGTGGTACTCTTTTTTCTTACCGGATTTAGAGCCTTTCTATATAAAGTATTTTTATCCTCTTAATGATGTCCAAAAATTACATTATTTTTTTAATATTAATTTAATTTAATTTTTATTCTTTTTATTAAATTTTAATTAATTTTTTTATTGTTTATTATTTAATTTAATATTTTATTTTCAATATAAAGACGAGGTTGCCCCACGAATTCTGTACATGTTACCCAACGAATTGTACATGTTACCCGACGACATATAATACTATTACCGACGAATGAGTTAAATGTTACCCGACAGATATTCAAACTATACCCGACGATTGAGTGACATGTTACCCGACGGATGTGGAAAACGTTACCCGACGGTTATTTATCATGTTACCCGACACGTGTATATAACAGTGCCCGACGACTATATTTAACCTTACCCGACGGTGTTTCTTACCGTTACCCGACGGGTATGTATGACTTTACCCGACGACATATAAACCTCCCCGACGTATATTTAATAGATTACCCGACGGATAAGTAAGACCTTACCCGACGGTCTTATGATGTTGACTTTATGTTGCTGGACGAAGATTGCAGCGACAAAATTTCCCGCCGGGCATTACTTAATTGCTCGACGAGGTCACTGTGCTCGTCGAGTAAACTAAAAGCCCGACAGCGGTAGCCCGAAGCCTATTGCCCGACAGATATTCGCCGTTGTATATGTTACTCGACGGATTATTTAAGTGGCTCGACGGACTGTTTTCGTCGGGCAACTTCTAATTTCTTGTAGTGATGTGATCATCAATTCAAGGACTTTAAATTGCCTTATGGAGTGACTAGTGAGATTCGTACAAAAATGAGTATTTGGTTGCTCTAAGAAAAGTAAAAAACGTTAGAAAAATTTCAAATAATTAAATAAGAGTAAATTATACTTTAGTACCCTGTGGTTTATACCCAATTTCAGAGTTGTACTTAACATTTCAAATTTTACATTTAAGTACCCTATGGTTTATACCAAATTTCAGAGTTGTACCTAACGTTTCAAATTTTACACTTAAGTACCATGTGGTTTATATCAAATTTCAAAGTTATATCTAACGTTTCAAATTTTGCATTTAAGTACCCTGAACTTTTTAAAACATTACAACTTGGCTCCACTGTTATCTAACGAAATAATTAACAGTGGAACCAAATTGTAATGTTTTAAAAAGTTCAGGGTACTTAAATGCAAAATTTGAAACGTTAGGTACAGCTCTGAAATTTGGTATAAACCACAGGGTACTAAAGTGTAATTTACTCATTAAATAATGTGTTTTTTGATTAATTTGATGATAGAATTGTTTGATTAAATATTTTAATTCAAACAATGTGTTGATATGTGCAAGAGACACACCTTTTAAAGGGTACATTTTTGCTCACCATATGGTGTGCTCACCAATCCATATATTTCTGTCATGTGTTTTTTAACTTAATTAGAGTTAGTATCAATATTTATTAATTATTTATAAATTAAAGAGGAGAGAGAAAAAAATATTGATATACTAACTCTAGTTAAAGTAAAAAGATACATGGCAGGAATATATGGTGTGGTGAGCAAAAATGCCCCCCATTTTAATAGGAAATGCATATTTTGAATTAATACATTGAATGTAGTCAGTTCTTTATTTTTGTTTGTAATCAATTTAATAGTTGTTTTATTATTTAAAACAATTCATATTGTTTCTTCCAAAACGTGCCTCTTGAATTAATAAGGCAAAAATAGACATAACCTTTCAAATGAAAGGTTACTTCTGTTATGAAAATTGTTCTCATTCCCTATATATAACAGATCATATTACAATATTTTTTAACTCAATATCAAACAATCTTCTTTCTCTCCTTAATTTGTCTCTAAAAATTCAGATTGTTCTTGTGTTGTGCAAAATTTCAATAATAATATCAATTGAGTTTGAATCTATTGCATCCGAGATACAATTTGTCATAAACTCTTTTTACAATAAGGAAGATCAACAAATTACTCTTAAAGAAAGCGAATCTAATTCGTACATTGACTCAACGTTCTCATTTGTTTCGTTTTGTTATTACCTTCATCGTTTCCTTTATTATTCCCAACAAAAAAATAGCCCATTTCTATATTTGGTTGCCCTACTTATTCATATATATTCATTTTTTTTTATCCATGCAGGTCCAGACAATTTAATGCGTATAGAAATGCTCAGCGGGATCCCCGTCGTAACTTAGAAGGCGACTTGAGGATTTTGAGAGAAAAGGAAGATGATGTCTTGGACAAGATCCGCAGGAAGGGAAGTTTGCTGGTTACAGCACCGTACTACGTCATCTGCAGGAAAAAAGATGTAAAATGCATTTACCAAGTGCGGCAGTTATTTGATTGGAGGGGTAACGTGTACGTGCATGTACCTTGATCCTGATGTCCCTCAACTGGAGGAATATGAAATAAGGCAAGAATGCTCGACATATGACGTACCACTGGAGAATGCCGGCCAACCCCCCAACCATAAAACTCTCCCGTTCCCCAAGCCTTTCCCCTCCCCCGGCCGCAAACCATTAAAATCCTTAATTTATGACTTATGTTTAAGTACTAAATAAACAATAAGTGGTACTCTTTTTTCTTACCGGATTTAGAGCATTTCTAATTATATATCCTACTTATTCTAAAGTTAAATTTTAACAAAAAATGAGCAAAAGTTAATTTATGAACTCTCTAAAAAAAATGGTACTCTCCAACCATTTTCTATAATTTAGAGAATCATAAATGTTTATTATTTTTGTATTCAATTTTTATTATATTAAAATAATAAATAAAGAAAATTATGAAAAAGTTGTGTTAAATTTTAATTTTTTGAATTCTAGACGTGACTCAACCTAATTCCACTCTCACTAAATTAGAATTAAAATAGAATATCGTTATATAATAAAAAAAAAATTAGTTGTAAAGTAGAGAGTATGAAAAGAAAGAAAGAGCCCACGAGAACTCATTTCTACTGTTTTTGAGAAAACCCAAATTTAGAGTTATTGACTATGAGCTCCATATAGTTTAATAGATCACTTTCAATGCTGGGAAATTTGGGCTAACCATTATGGAAATGTATTAATCAATTAGAATTACATAGAAGATTTTAAAAGTTTTTCATCACCTGCGGGAGGGATGGTAGTGCAATACAAATTCTATGTTGGAAGGAACATTTTTCTTATAGCAACATCTTCTTCCTCCTCCCTTCCTTCAATTGAGTTATTCAAGCCACCATGGACAACAATTTTCTGTAGCGGAACGGCATTCTCTATTAGGTATACGACATGTCGTGGAGCATTTCTACAAGTTCCATACCCCACTATTTCCACTACCTTGAGACGATGGTGCTGCCTTCAATTCTACTGGATATTTTCGCCATCGGAAGGATTCGGCAGATTGCTCCTGCCCGTGTCGTGGTCCATATATTTCCCGGAGTTTTCAACAGCTGCAATTTCGAATTTTTCTACAGTGGAATAGTGTAAGAATTTTAGATTTAACACAAGTCTCTCGATGTAAGGAACGGACTCCATAAAAGATTGTAGTTGACAAAGACCAAAAGGATTATCTCCTACCACCACTAGCTCCAAATGCTTGAGATTTGGCATTATAGGAAATGCGCGAGTCTTCATTTGTTTAGTGTATTCCTGAAATATATAAAAAAAAAAAATGCATGTTACATATTATATACGTAATTAATTAATATAAGAAACCTGATGCACGCACAATTCATACACACTTACCGTTGTGTTGAGCTTGAGAGTCTCTAGTTGAGAAAGGCCGGAAGAAAGATGGGTTAAGTCGAGAATCCTAAGGCTGGGGGTCAAGTAGAGACTCAATAATGCATTAGCGTCGGGACTCAATAATGCATTAACGTCGGGGCTGAAGTGACAATTATCCAAAGAAATATTGTCGTCCCGCCGACTAATGGAAAACTCAACATGCTTAAGCAAGGGTACATTGATGAGATGCAGGTCTATCTCTTGTCCATGATAAATAAATGAAACGAGGTTGGCATCACAAACCTCAATGCTCTTGAGGTCACTGCAATTCTTCATCTCTAAATACTTCAATGTAGTTGATGGACGGATGACTTCCAAGTTAACCAATAGTTTAGTATATGATAACGATAAACGTTCAAGAACTGGGCAGTTAGACAACAAATACTTAACAACTTCTTCTGTTGCAGTGAAGTGTCGGAGATGAACAACTTTGAGGGGATTAAAGCCACTTGGAGCAGGGCTAGGACACAAGGGACTTGGAATGCCAAAAGGCAAGTTGCTGTTTTGGAGATGTAATAGTTTGTGGCGAAACTGGTGGAGGTGAACAACTTTGAGGGGATTTATGTCATCTAGGCATGTTTTAAATTGAAAAGGCAAGTGCTTGTTTTGGAGATGTAATGGTTTTTAGGGAAAGGCATCATAGGGGTCGATGGAAAGAGCACCAAATGACAACTCAAGCTCTTGAATTTTCTTGCTCATTGCAAACTGAATCCATTTATGGACACGAGTTGTAAACCCGCGATGTATGAGGAAACAAATACTGAATTTTTCAAAGGTGAGGGATTTGTGTTGTTTCACCACGTGATTGACCCAGTTCACAAATCTATAAATTTTGTCTTTTCTCAATTCTTGTGTAAGTGTCCTGAAGTGGCATAAAGTTTCGTGATCAAGATCAAATTTGAGAGACGTGGTATGTGTCCATGCAAAGCGCCATCCCTTACAAACGCAGCTACTAGCAACTGCTTCCGCAAGCGACAAACGCAGCTACTAGCAACTGCTTCCGCAAGCGACGCCATATTTCACCAACAATATTATCCGGCAACTCATTTACTCGGTCCATCAAGTTGTACTTAACCTACAAATTAAACAACAATATTAGCATAACAAAAGATTAACTAAGCACGACGATATGTTATTATGTAAATTCTCTTTCGTTATATATATAATGGCATTATATAATGTATGAATTAATATTCTTAATCATCGCAGATATGAAAGCAAGCTTACTCTTTTCTCCATCAATGTCGAAGTGGGTTCTACCTTCTACAAATCACTGTACCCAATGGTGTCTATGTCTATGATCGTTGGTGTATGTGCAAATGGAAGATAGATTTCATGAAATTAAGTTGAAGGTTCACGCCTTCATATATATTTGACATTAAATCTAAATTCGACTAGGAATTATATTGACATCAAATCCAAATTCAACTAGAAATTGTAAACCCTACTCAACAATACAATTTCTATCAGGATTTGGAAAACTAACAGAGACATGTTGAGAAACGTGCCTTGGAAAATCGTAAGGATCAACTAGGAAAAACAAACCCAATCCTTGCGAAAAAAGGAAACATAAAAGTTAAGCCAGCAGCACAGTACTCCAAGGGCAATTTTTTATAATCTTGACTAAATTAAGAATCAAATAAAAAGTAAATATAAATACTTGAAATACAGTAAATTGATGAGTGTCCCTCCTTAATTGGAGGAAGAAGAAAAATTAATAGAAGAAAATAAAAATATAGAACGGATAAGAAGAGAGAAAAGAAAAAGAAAATTAAAGAAAATAGAAAATAGAAATTGAAGTGAAACGGAAAGGTCGGAAAACCTTTATTTCTTTAGCTTCTAACACCTTATATAAAAGTTGGAGCTCTATTCATTCTCAATCATCAGAGAGAAAACCAAATTCATAGAGAATTTGAAAGAAAACCTCATTTGTATGTGAGAGAGAAATCCTCTTGAGAAAAGATCCAAGAGAGAGTTAGACACCAATTTTCGGTGAGATTATTTGTACCCATATTTTCCTTGTGGCAGAAATTTAGTGCCTATTTTTGTGTGCCCATTTTAATTACACAAGAGTGGAAAAAGTCAGATCCTATAACCACCAATAATAATTATTTATTTTTGGCTTTCAATATTCGTCATTTTTCCCAACTAGTGGTATAAGAGCTTTGGTTAGAAGCTTTGCCTTGTGTGAATTAATATGAAGGAATCGTCATTATCAAAATCTGCTACAATGTTAAAATTGACTGCAGCCAATTACTCCATTTGGAAGCCAAGAATGGAGGACATCCTTTACTGCAAGGATCTGTACGAACCTCCTGAGTTGCTGGGAAAAAAGCCTAAAGAGAAGTAGGATGTCGTATGGAATGTTTTAAATAGAAAACCTGTCGGACAAATTCGACAATGGATTGACCAAATTGTCTTTCACCATGTGGCACAAGAAACAGATGCATACAAATTATAGACAAAGTTGGCGTCCATGTACGAGTGAAAAACCGCTCAAAATAAAGCCTCGATGATCCGACGGTTGGTAAACCTTAATTACAGAGATGGTCGAAAAATTACCGAACATCTCAGTGACTTCCAAGGTTTGATCAATCAGTTGACGAACATGTAGATGGTGCTTGATGATGAGTTACAAACACTAGTGTTACTTAGCTCATTGCCAGATAGCTAGGATACACTAGTAGTGTCTTTGAGCAATTCAGCTCCTTAAGACGTTCTTACATTGGACATAGTTATAGATAGCATGTTCAATGAAGAAGCAAGGAGGAAAGAACAAATTGTTGCAGCCAAGTCAGAAGCCCTTGTCTCAGAGTATCGTGGAAGAAGTACTAATAGATTTTTCACAAGCGAGACAAGTCAATGGGAAGATCAAGAGATGACTCTAAGGGTAGGTCCAAGACAAAAAAGGACCTAGAATGTTACTATTGTGGCAATATAGGGCACATGAAAAGGGAATGCATATTCTATAAACGAGATCAAGAAAGAAGAAACTAGAGGGGCGGAGTTAGGGATACGACCGCAACTACCTCTATTGGAAATTAGGTTATTATCATATGTGGTGATGGCTTTGTTAATTTTTCCTCTCAAGATACATGTTGGATAGTGGATTCTGGTGCATCATTTCATGTAACCACACGAAGGGACTCCTTTACATCCTACACCGATTTTGGTAATGTAAGGATGGGAAATGATAAATTGTCCAAGATCGTAGGGAGAAGAGATATATCTCTTGAAACTAACACAGGTTGTCACTTGGTTCTTAAGGATGTAAGACATGTACCAGACATGCGTCTCAATCTAGTCTCCACTGGTCTTCTTGATGATGAAGGATACACCAATGTCTTTGCTGAAGGCAAATGGAAACACAACAAGAACTCTCTTGTCATAGCATGAGGGAAGAAGGAAAATACCCTTTATATGACACATGCAAAAGTCAATAATGGGTATGTAAAAGCTCTCGAAGGTGACTCCATCGAGTTATGGCATAAACGGCTCTATCGCATGAGTGAGAAAGGGTTCATATTCTAGCCAAAAGAGAGGCACTAACCGAGATGAACAAAGGTATGTGATGACGTAATATTTATACGTATTTAATACCCTTTTTTACTAGGTTTTATGTTACGTTTTCTTGTGAAATTGGTTCTTTTATGAGTTTAATTTGTGCTTTGTAGGTAATTATTCCAAATGATGACTTTGGAGTTAATTTGATGATATGGAAGCTAAAAGAACTGCTGAAGCTGAAAATTACTGTGCAGAACATCCATACTCTTTTGGCCACCCTAAATTCCTCGGGATGAACTGGGTGATGTGTCTTATATGCTTGGAAGTCTAGTTTCTGCAGAATTTTACGGTTCGTGATTCCGACTTTTCTAGAAGACGTTATCTCAGTTTTTGTATCAGAGGTTCAGTCAGAAATTTCTGCGCAGTTTTTGACAATGTGACGTTACAAATTACCAGTCTTGGAAGGTAACATTTTGGGGCATTTAAACCCTCTTTTAATTCAGTTATAATCAGCTCTAATTGCTTGGAGGGTCAATTGAAAACCTAAGGAAAGTAACATCCTAAAGCAATTAAGGACTCTTCAATGTGGTGGAATTTGATGGTGTGGAAATGAATTGAATTTGAATGGTTATAAAAGAAAAAAAGGCAGCAGCAAAAAGGGATGTCCTCAAGCAAGAAAAAAAAGAAATATCCTAGTACCCATCTTGATCAAAAGTTCTCATAGCCTCCATTACCATTGATGATCAACCGAAGGAGCAAGTCCGACACCAAAGGGAGTCTCTAAGGGTTTTTTCTATCTCTTGTTCAAACTTTGTAATTATGATTTTCATAACTATGATGTTTGTTAGTATGGTGATTATGAGTAGCTAAATTCCTTGCTAGGAATCTGATGTAACCTGTCATGAAAATTATATGCCTTAGTTAACTTTCTTTTATCAATTCAATGTCTCTAGTTTCATTCATTGTGCTTAATTCTATCTATTTGTTTATGTAATGGATTGTCCATCTTTGATATGAATTTATTTTCTGAGACAAGGTTATAATAGACACCATATGCTTAGCCTTGAGATAACTCTATTGAATGAAAGAATTGATGTTGATGCAGACACCATGCTAAGACACTTTTTGATTATGTATGTTCCTTTTGAATTTAATGGATTTTTTTATTTTTGACTTAGACTAGACACCATGGTTAAGTTGATGATTAAGAATACTTGGTTACAACCGGACACCTAACGGATAATCATAATACGACGGAACGAATCCTAGAAACTAAATTCAACACTTTTCACTAAGTTAATTAGAGGAATAAAATTGGATTGTTATTGTGAAATCAGATAACCAGTATTTTCATTCATTGTTTACACAAATCAATCATAAAAAAAATCTCTTTCATTTAATTGCAAATTAAATTACTTGTTCACAAACAAAAACCAAATTTTTTGTTGATCTTTTATTTTCCATTTTAGCAACTTTGTTTTATTTTTAGTTTTCTTTAGGGCATTGCATAATTGGATTTAATTAATAAAATGTACAAGTCCCTGTGGGTACGGCACTCATATTTGCTTGCTATACTATCACATTGATTCTTGCACTTGCGAGAAATATAATTTTGTTCATCAGCATGTCTCTAAAATCATTCACGCATTGCTTGGCTGGAAAGCAACATGGAACATCGTTTCAGCATGGACCTGCACAAAGGAAACGCAATGTATTGGATGTTGTGTACTCTGATGTTTGTGGTTACCACTAATACTCTTGCCGGTGCAAGATATTTTGTTACCTTCATTGACGATCATTCCAGGAAGGTATGGGCATACACACTTAGAACCAAGGATCAAGAATATTAAGTTTTCAAGCAGTTTCATGCCAGTGTTGAGCGAGAAACTGGTAGAATCTTGAAATGTGTTCACGCCGATAATGGAGGAGAATATATTGGGGCATTCATAAACAATTGCAGAAGTAATGGAATCAGGCATGAACGATCTGTTCCGAAGACACCTCAGCATAATGGCATAGCTGAGAGGATAACAGAACAATTGTTGAAAGAATAAGAACAATGTTATCTCATGCCAAAGTACCCAAGGCCTTTTGGGGTGAAGCTCTGATGACTGCGGTTGATCTAATCAAGCTTTCTCCTTCAGTTTCATTGAATGGTGATGTCCCAAACAAGTTCTGGTTTGGAAGAGATGTTTCCTACAATCAGTTGAAGGTATTTGGTTGCAGGGCTTTTGTCCATATTCCGAAAGCCGAGAGATCCAAGCTTGATGCTAAGTCAAAAGAATGCATCTTCGTAGGTATGGAAATGAAGAATTTGGTTACAGGTTATGGGATCCTGTTAATCAGAAGATTATCAGAAGTAGAGATGTTGTCTTCTTTGAGAATCAGAACATTGAAGGCATTCGAAGAGGTGATAAGCCTGATAGTCAAAGAAAGTATCCAGTGAATATGGATCCAATTCCTCCTTCTAGAGAGAATGATGATAGAGGAGTTGTAATGGAAGGTGCAAGGAGAAGTTTTTAATGATCCTCCAGTCAATGATGATCCAATTACTGATAATTAATGATCATGTTGTTGATGTAGCTGATGATAATGAGGAAGAAGAGCAAGCTCCTCAAGAACCATTTATTGATCCTCAGCTAAGAAGATCAACAAGGGCACGCAAAAATCAAACACGATATCCTCCAACAAAGTATGTGTTACTCATATATGAGGGAGAACCGGAATGCTTTGAAGAAACATTAGCACATCATCATAAGGAGGAATGGTTGAAAGCCATGTAGGAAGAAATGCAATCCCTGCATGAGAACCGCACATATGATCTGGTAAGCCAACCCAAAGGTAGAAGAGCACTCAAGAACAAATGGGTGTATCGACTGAAGACTGAAGATAACAACCCTAAGCCAAGGTTCAAGGCAAGGTTAGTTGTGAAAGGTTTAAGTCAGAATAAGGGAATTAACTTTGAAGAGATTTTCTCACCCGTAGTGAAGATGTCATCCATACGGGTTGTACTTGGTTTGGCTACAAGTTCGGATCTCGAGATTGAACAACTGGATGTGAAGACTGCTTTCCTTCATTGTGATATCGAAGAAGAAATTTACATGGAGCATCCAAAGGGATTCAAAGTTAGAGGAAAAGAAGATTTGGTATTGCCGGCTAAAGAAGAGTTTGTATGGATTGAAGTAGGCACCTAGAAAATGGTACAAAAAGTTTGATTCCTTCATGATTGAACATGAATATTGAAGGACAACTTCAGACCATTGTGTGTTTGTGAAAATATTTGATGATGGTGAGTTCATCATACTTCTTCTTTATGTCGATGACATGTTAATCGTAGGACGAGATGGTGATAAGATTAGCAAGCTGAAGAAAGAGATGAGCAAGTCTTTTGCTATGAAAGACTTATGACCCGCAAAACAAATCCTCGGTATAAGCAGAGTCCTACATGTGATAAAGAAATTGAAGAAATGTATATGGTGCCATACTCCTCAGCAATGGGAAGTTTGATATATGCAATGGTGTGTACAAGACCAGACATAACACACACAGTTGGTGTGGTAAGCAGATCCTTGTCTAAACCAGGCAGAGAACATTGGAACGCTGTGAAGTGGATTCTCATATATCTCATGGGTACTTCCAAAATGAGTTTATGTTTTGGAAGTGGAAAACCTGAACTGATTGGCTATACAGATGCAGACATGGCAGGAGATATTGATTCCAGAAAATCTACTTCCGGACACCTGATTACATTTTTAGGGGGAGCAGTTTCTTGGCAATCAAATTTATAGAATGTGTTGCTCTATCAACTGCATAGGCAAAGTTTATTGCAGTTACAGAAGCATGTAAGGAAATGCTCTGGATGAAGCGATTCCTACATGAATTAGGACAGGAGCAGCATAAATAAATTTTGCATTGTGACAGTCGGAGGACGATCCACTTGAGCAAGAATTTGAGTTTCCACTCGAGATCGAAGCACATAGATGTGCGATATCATTGGATACGTGATGTGTTAGATTCAAAGCAATTAACGCTTAAGAAGATCCATATTGACGACAACAACTCAGATATTATGACCAAGTCCTTACCCAAGGGCAAGTACGAGTTCTGCAGATTAGCAGCTGGACTGATGGAGCTCTCCACCTAAGTCGGGAGGGGGAGATTGATGAGTGTCCCTCCTTAATTGGAGCAAGAAGAAAAATTAATAAAAGAAAATGAAAATAAAGAACGGATGAGAAGTGAGAAGATAAAATAGAAAATAGAAAGAAAATAGAAAATAGAAATTGAAGTGAAAAGGAAATGTCGGAAAACCTTTGTTTCTTTAGCTTCTAACAGCTTATAAAAGCTAGAGGTCTATTCATTCTCAATCATCAGATAGAAAACCAAACTCATTGAGAATTTGAGAGAAACCCTCATTTGTATGCCAGAGAGAAATCCTCTTGAGAAAAGATCCAAGAGAGAGTTAGCCACCAGTTTTCGGTGAAATTATTTGTACCCATTATTTTCATAGA
The DNA here is from genome assembly GCA_037349345.1 of Oemleria cerasiformis. NCBI lineage: Eukaryota > Viridiplantae > Streptophyta > Magnoliopsida > Rosales > Rosaceae > Oemleria > Oemleria cerasiformis. The sequence goes on from JAZGTL010000018.1 coordinate 14,018,633, forward strand.
GGAAGAAATTTAGTGCTTACTTTTGTGTACCTATTTTAATTACACAAAAGTGGGGAAAGTCATATCCTAAAACCACCAATAATAATTATTAATTTTTGGCTTTCAATATTCGCCATCTTTCCCAACATAAATCAGCCATCAGCCGCAACCCCTGTTGTCTACCTCACCAGTCAACCAAAGCCCACCCCTAGCAATCCAGTTTCCATTCCATGGTATGAACTTAAAAACAAAACCCAGTTTTCAAATTAATTTATGATGTTAAAAATCAAATCAATTGAATCCAAATTAAGCTTTGATGTTCAAAAATCTGGGTATATAGTGATTGAGTTCTGATTGATCGATCTGAGAGCATGAATATAAAAAATCAGTTTTTAAATATTTTAAACTTGTTGAGTTTTGGGAGATCAACGCTCTAATACAACTGTTGATATTTTGGGATGGTACTCTGATATCGTTGTTGATATTTGAGATTAGCATTGATATTATGAGTGAGTGCTTATGTTGATTTATAAGTGGAAGAGTTTAGGAAAAGGTTTATACTGACACAATTTTATTAATACAACGGAAGTACAAGACTTTACTTAAACGGACTAATTTTTAGCTTATTGATTTCTACTTATTTCTTCTTCACTCTTTCTTACTCGCTCACTTAGTCACTTCTCTCTTACTTTTCTCTACACTCTTGGTTGATTCTTACTTCTCACCTTACTCTCTTAATTCTTCAGTCTCTTCTTCTTACATGAATTACATAGGCTACAACTCAATTTATAGAGTTTACTTAGCCCGCCGACTACATCAATTACGTCAATTACGTACATTTGTAGTTAGTTTATAGAGTTTTCTACATCAATGTACAATATCATAAACATGATTTCTCTAGACTTTGTTAGCGGACTTTCTTCCTCTGGAGCTCACATCATTCTTCTGGACTCTTTACATCAATCTAGGATCATCTTCAATTCTTCTTGATTTCTCTGCAATGGTGTAGAATATTCTAGACAATATGCATTGACTTTGAGAAATTGATTGAAATAGAACATCTCGTAAACTTGGGAGTTGAAATAAAATGTTTCTAAAATTCTTGCTCAAATAGAATATTTAGGAGATGAAATGACTATGATACCCTCGTTTAAATAACTACACTAACAAAGAAATGCACAGCAATGATAGCAAATTGAAGCACTCCCTCATCTCTCCCGATCGCTCCTCTCAACCGCACTTGTAAAACTCTAAAACCTTCAAGCAGCGGCGGCGGCGCAATTAACGGCGGGAATCGCAGAAACGTTCAATGATCGAGTTTCGTAGGGGTTCTTCTCTGTTGTCATAGCGAGAAGGTAACATGCTTTTCTTAAGCAATTGCCATTACAACTTACAAGCCTAGCTAGCAATGGTTCAATTTCTTACAAGCATTACCATTACAAGGACAGCCGATGATAGGCGTATGCTGCGTATGAACTGATACATATTGTTTGTAAATGGCTTTATTAAAGCAAACCCTTGATCACCAAGAAAGTAACTATAAATAGGCATCTATATTGGAGACCATTTTAATCCTACAAGGAAAAGAAAATTCAAAGTCATGTGGCCGGGCAATAGGGGTTAGATGGAGAGCATAGCAAACAAAGCATGTTCAGTTTGAACTAGGGTTGTTGTGTGGGCAAACATTATCACTCCAGTAAACAATATTCACTAACACCCTAAACTTGGGGAAGTGGAAGACAATTAACCAACACATTTTACTAATTTCTTTCCATGATTAGACATGAATGAAATCATGGGATTAGTGGGACTCATGGCTGAGGCCTCCAAGGCACACAGGTCGATTGCTTCATGATCAAAACAAGCATGTTGTACGTCATATGGCAAAGCTTGCAGTTCCACTACCATGCCCATTATGGAATGATCATGGATCATGAAGAGAATGAGGGAACATAGGACTTGGAGTCGAAGACTACCAACGCCTATATAAGGTCTCTGAACCTATCAGAAAAAGGGGCATATGGAGACGATCATATAGTGAAAGCAGCATGCACATAGATAAAATATCATACGTTCACAGTAAGCCCAGAAATTCCCCGAAACCTTCAACTCCAAGCCATGAGCATTGCGACCTGGATCCTCATGGCCTTAGCCATCGCCCTCACCGGGACCAAATCCATAATTTTTCTTAGCGGCCTCAAACATTTTCCATCAAACAATTTGCCATAATATCAACAGTAGGATCCAGGCCTCAAATAATTTTTCCATCATGAAAATCAAATCCCTCAAACATTTTCCATGACTGCCTGGATCCTCCTGGCCTTAGCCATCGCCTCAAACACTGGTCGCTGTGTGGGAATAAACTATGTGCTCCCAAACTCTCTCATTTCAGATTTAGCTGAAAGATGACTATGGGAAGTGAGCCTCTTTTGTTTTGTTTTTATAGTACTTGAGCCAAAACTAAAATTAGAGAAAATATAAATTTAATTTAGATTGACCGTATACGTAAGGAAAGTGGGTATGTTTGTTACAAGTCAAATTGGTCCGAATCTTAGATTAATTAAATATTCTTGATTTATTTGATATCCTTAATTAATTTGATATTTTGCTTAATTATAATAATATTTCCTTTCTTAATTATACTTATTTTAATTATTATATATTTGGTACCTTTGTAAAATTCAACATTCAATACAATTCTCTCAAATTCAGGTGTTCCTTTATTAACAATGTTGGGTTATGTTTTGTGGGTAGTGGGTGTTTTGACATGAAATGGGCACAAGGTGGAGTAATTCTTTAGGGTACTCGTCATGTAGCTGTGTTTCAATCCACTCATAATATAGCATGTATATATTTTTTCTTACTTTATCATACCTGAGCCATCCATAACATAAAACATGGAATAAAAACACTACATGACATATGTAAGTATGTAACAAGTGCACAAGTATTTCTCCAGAGAGAATGGGACATGGGAGCATCCAACAAAGAAGATATGTGTGACCAATGCCATGCGCTTTAATTTCTTATTAGGCCAATTTAACCCTAACAATTTCCTCCACCATTAGCGGCCCATCCGGGTTTTCATTGTTCCTCAGATCCCAGCCCAGCCCAATACACCAAATGCCAAGTCATGATGCTAAATAATTTTGTAGCTTATGAATAATTGACTTTATTGTTGACAAATAAACTCCCCAAAAAAATAAGTTATATAATATATGTATATGATATATGAATAATGCTACGGATACCACTTAAAATCTCACTTTTTGTATTCCACCATATGTGACACACAACATGACAATTTCACGTCATCCCTTTATAATTATTTATCTCAATCTAAAAACAAAAATAGAAAATAAAACCAAAAATAGGAAATAAATAAACAAAAAATATATTTACTTATTGATTTACAAATCCTATGAATTTCATTCTGCATCAAATTGTCTCATTCCGAAAAAAATTAAGTTTTTTTACTTAAAATGCCCCATGAAACTAACGATAAATCCCACTTTCTCCCCTAATTCGATTTTTGTTGGACTAAACCCCCAGAAACCTCTAAATCGTCCCATTTTACCCCATATTTATTTATTCCATTAATTCTCCATGAAAAAATACATGTGTCGATGATGTGGCACACCATGTCACCATAATAGACCACATGGGCTTTTTAGTAAATTGGCAACGCCTTATTGTTCAATAAGAAGATGGCGATACGGACTGGTAGATCGCGAGAAAGGTGAACGCTGCCCCAATTCTTTTGCTCAGCAGCACTAGCAGCAAATCCCTTCCATTATCTTTCCCAAGCAGATCCCAAACAAAATTTGATGTTGGCATTGAGGTTTTCATTGTCTCACCATGCCCTTTTTTCCTGCTTTTTCTTGGCCTTCCAGGCTGTTTATGGTACTTCGGTGGCTTCAAAGGGTTTTGGCTTGTTACTACTCATTAATCTTCACTGGTCATAGGATGAATGACAGTACTGGAACAGAATCTCCAGTCCTATTACTACCCCCAATATCCCAATCTACTTCTTCACCTTCTAATGCTGCCTCAACTGATTTGTTCACTTGTACTGGAACCGAATCTCCAGGAAGCCTAATCCTATCACCACCACCTTAGCCTTACTTGGAGAATATCCTTGACATAGCCTAAATAGCTGCCTATCAGAGGTCAGTTTAACCAAAACCCCACTTTCCCACTCCTTTGAATAGCATGAAACATCACTTGCCTCATAACCAAAAGCCTCAGCAATTCCTTTCATCCTTACGGCAAAAATCATACCAACATACCTTTCCACCGTGATAAGAACCCATCAGCCCATCTTCCACTAGCTCACCACCGTGATGAACCTCAAAGCTAAATACATCAAGATCATCTGCATACCAAAAAATTAAAAATCAAATTTAATTCTAAAATTATGAACTCAATTCCACAAGTTTCAAGTTACAAACCCAAGAAATACCCACTAATGATAGCTCAAAAATCTTACCGTAAATTTGTTTTCCCAAGCCACTCCTCTGCACTGGTTGTTACACGCTTATCCTCTCCAGCAACCCCCAATGTTAGCCTCTGAATTCAACTCAACATGAAAAAGCCCTAGCAAAGAAAGCAGAGAAACCCAAATTTTTGTTTCAATCCCACCTTACCACACCCAAGCCTTTTCCTGGGGGTTTAAATTGTGGGTGAGGCCCAATTGTTTCCACGTCAACGCCATGAATGCCAATTTACTAAAAAGCCCACGCCATGTGGTGTATTTGTGGTAACATTGTGCCACGTCATCGCCACGTGTCTTTTTGAACGGAGAATTTATGGAATTAACGGAAATGGGGTAAAGTGGGAAGAGTTAGAGGTTTCACGGGACTTAGTCCAACAAAAATCGAAGTAGGGGGAAAGTGGAATTTATTGTCAGTTTCAGGGGGCATTTTAAGTAAAAAACCAAAAAATAAATTCTAAGAATTTCATTATGCATCAAATCATCTCATTCCCCAAAAACATAAACCTTAAGAATTCAATTGTTCTTCTCCTTATTTGAAGACTAAAAGTCATGGTGATCAACATCACTTAAACATTCTCAAGATCTGCTCTGTCTCAAAAAAATCCTTTTGAGTTCTTTGAGATATAGCAGATCGTGAGAATGTTTAAGTGATGTTCATGATCATGGTTTTCAGTCTTCAAAGGATGAAAAGCACGGTTGAATTTTAGGGTTTATGTTTTTGGGGAAGGAGATGATTTGATGCATAATGAAATTCTTAGAGTTTATGTTTTTTTTTTTTTGAAGTAGACAATTTGATGCATAATTAAATTCTTATGATTACATTAAGTAATTTTTTTTTGTTTTATTTATCTTTTTTTATTTTATTTTTATGTTGAGATAAGTAATTAAAAATGGATGACATGGGATTGCCACGTCATATGATACATGTGGTGGGATACAAAAAATAGAATTTTAGGTGGTACCCATAGCATTATTCATGATATGTACACATCTAATTCTTACAGATCTTTTTAACAATTTTAAAATGTTATAATTGGAACTATGTAATTCAAATATATTCATATCCTAATTTATCAATTTTTACAAGTTAATAGAAAATACTTACCCAAAAAATAAAAGTTGTCAACTGGCGGTAAATTCATTGTTCATCACTTGTGAAAGTGGTTGCATATGCAGTACTAGTAAAATTGACTGGAAATTAAGTGGTTCGTATCATTTACTCATATATTATTTTGAATTTCTTGAAATATCCATCTTTTGCACTATAACAAGGCTAGGGTTGTGAAGTTTCTTCAACATCCTTGTGACCAGTTAAGCCTGTGGACAAGTGAACAAATAAACTATAAGTAGTAAAAATAAATAAATAAACCATCAATTACTCTTTAAATGTAATTTTTTTATATGCGGGAATGCGCAAATCTCATTCATAAATCGTTATATATTAAACATATTTACGCAACATGAGCAAATTACTTTGTTTTTATTCATATTTTCAATACCAGCATGAGAATTAGGTTGATATTGATTTTTTTTTACTTTGACTGTAAGAAAATTCATCCTACAATCACGGCGAGAATTTTAATTTCCAATTTCTCTTTTAGTGAACCAAGAAAAAAACAGAAGCCAACATCGTGAGTTTTAGCTCGCCAGATTTCAATGGCTAAAAGAAACTTGAAGAGGGTAAAATTAATTAGGAGTAGTGGGGGTGGGTACATAGTCCTCTCGAAATGAAGTTAAAGTTTAGGCAAAATGTAGAAGAGGGTGGGCCATTTTTGTTGTTCAAACTTTAAAGCTATTGGCCGAAAGACGATGGATGGCATTTGGATTTTGATTGATGGGGCAAATTGGGCCTTCCACCATCTAAGTTAATTAAGAGAAGATGCTATTTGTGTATGGATTGCTTTTCATATCAAATCATTTGAGTTTCTTCATCTTTTGTTTTTTGTTTAATTAAGCTGATATGTGGACCCTAATTTGTTTTAGAAAATCTCATAATAATGAGAAAAAACAGAAAACAAAAGGTGGGGACTTCACTTAATTTTTAAAATTATTCACATTTTTTTTTGCTAAACATGGGTGTTATTCCATAGGGTTTTTTTTTTTTAATATATTAGGGATGTACATTTGTTGAAAAAGAAATATTTTACCGAAGCTTTGGAAATTTCTACTTTTCTTGGCAAGAAAAGGTACAAATATTGGATTCTAGTATGAGGAAGCATAACAAGTTTCATTGCCTATTTGTCTAGGGTTTCTTTCCCAAATGTAGTAACTATATCTCAATTTGTTCATAATCAAAGTTGTAGACTTACGAGAAAAGAAAAAAAAAATTAGAACTTGCTTTTCATAAAGTAGTAAGGAGAATATTGTGATGTGTAAAACCCGATAAATCATTTCCAACTATAGTCACATCAAAGTTAAACAAATGTCCACTACCCAAAAAGGAGAAGAATAAGAAAAACAAAAGAGGATGAAGATCCTAGTAGGCTCTTGTGTATAATGACAAGAATCTCACGTTTTGTACGTGTACAATTAACTTAAGCTTCCCATTGTGTTTACTTAAGTCAATTAGTGGAAATAATAGGTTGATTTGGTTCCATTCGTTTTCTATAAGTTTCGTATTAACCACTATACCAGCTAAGGATGATTTCTTTTTTAAGTTACGTACCCTACTGACATTCTCAATTTCTAATAGAAATAAATAATTCACGATTTATACAGCAACACCATACAAATTCGTAAGAACTATTAGACTACTTAAAAAGTGAATTCTTTATTGATTACTTTATTTTTTTTTCCTAAAAAAAAATGTAGAAGAGGGTAACCTTAGATGAATATCCCCTTGGGCGTGACCATAGAGGCTCCCACACACTTGAGTAATGTCCGCATTGAGATATAGCTACTCGCCACAATAGTGTTAGGAGATAGGGTTAGTTACTAACTGTTAGGGTTGTTATAACTGTTCAAAGGTTGTTGGGGTTGTTATAACAGATTAAGATTCCTTCTTACAACTGTAAGTTAGCTAGCATAACTGTGCAAGTGAGTAGTGTGATGAGTGGTTAGTCTGTAACTATGTATAAAAGATGAAATATAAGACACTGGTATGAAGGTGAGGAAATATATGAAGAAGTAGAATTCTTCAGATTCTTCACTAAATCTCTCTGTAACTTTGTCTCAGTTCTCTTTCTTTTCTTCTTTTGAATTACTTCCCAATGGCACTATCGATTCTAAGATGGTATCAGAGCTTCAAAGCTCGTTACTGATTTGATTCTGGTGCCTTCAATGCTCTTCTGCGCAACCTATACTGATCAGTGATTATTGTTCGTCTACCTCAAACCTCAAATTCTCCTCGTGATCTTCAGTCTTTTGTCTTCAACTCACCCTTCTACCTCAACTTCTCCTCTTCAGTCTTCAGTCTTCAATCTGCTCTTCCTCAAATCTCAGATAAGTGCTTCTTGTTTTCTTGCTACTCAAGTACGTCGTATCATCGTTTTGTGCTTTGTATTCCATGTCTTCTGCTATGGATCTGCTCAAGCATGCCACATATTTCATGTCTATGAAATTAGATGACACAAACTACATTTCTTAGAGTATCAAGATCCAGCGTTTGCTTAACGGTTTTCACTTGTTTGGTCATCTAGATGGCTCTTGTCCTTGTCCTTTGTCTAATGATGAATCATATAAGGATTGGCTAGACATGGATGCTGCCTTACTCAACATGATCATTGCAACAATATATGAGGATGCTTTTACTGAAATTATGAACTGTGAGTATTCCCGAGAGGCTTGGCTTACGTTACAGAACGATTCTCATCTTTGTCAGAGGCTAACCTCATGCAACTAAAAACAAATCTTCAAACCATTCAAAAAGGATCAGATTTCATTCAGGCTTTCTTGAGCAAGATTAGATCAGCTCGACAACGATTGGCTAGTGCTGGTATTCTTGTGTCAGATAAAGATGTGATCTTGATCACTCTCAATGGTTTGCCTGCTGAATATCATCCTTTCAAGTCACACATTCGTGCAAGACCTATTGCTATCACACTCAATGAACTTAGGACTCTTCTTATGGCTGAGGAACAGACCTCACCAAAGTAGCTACACAACTTCCAGCTCATTCATCTTTGCTCACAACTATGACTGCCAATAAAGACACCTTAGCTGCTCAGGTGCAGTCCCCCGATGTCATCTCTCCACCTCAGTCCGGATGGAATGACTCACCTCAGTCAGGTTGGCATAACTCCAATTGGAATGGAAGAAACAATAACACCTACAATTCCAACAATTATAGAGGTCGAGGAAGATATAATGGCCATGGTCGATGGCATAACAATCGTGGAAATCGTGGAGGCTACAATCATGGTTACAATTAGCAGTATGGAAACTATAATCAAGGTTTTTCTCATAATTACAACTATCCTCAACACAATGGAGACTTTAACCAATATCAACCACAGCAGAAATATCCTGGTTCTTACTTCCCACAGCATTCCCAAGGCTATTCCACTCCATTTGTTCCTGGTCCAGTTTCTCAAGGCCTGGGTTTGCCACATGCTGGAACTGGTGTTCTTGGCTCTTCATCTCCAATCTGTCAATTGTGTAAGGTGTCAGGCCATGAAGCCCTTGAGTGTTCACTAAGGGGAACCTTTGCTGTCTCTGGTCAACCTTCCCATCCACAAGCCTATTCAGCTACGACTGCCTATGATTTTAGTGATCCTAACTTCTGGCTAGCTGATTCTGGTGCCACCAATCACATGATTTCAGACTCTTCCCAATTGCAACATGCTCAGACCTGCTCAGCTAAATCAGGTATCTCAATTGGCAATGGTGCTATTCTTCCCATTACTAGTGTTGGTTCATTGTCTTTGCCTATTAAAGATCATGTTTTTCATTTAAAGGATGTGTGTCATGTTCCTCACCTTGTTCATAATCTGTTATCTGTGCATCAATTATGTCTGTATAATTCGTGTCAAATGTTGTTTGATGCCTTCTCTCTTCGTATCCAGGATCCCTTGGGGAGGAATCTGTACATCATTCCTAGTGTTGCTGGCTTATATCCTCTCCCTATGTCATTGCCTCCTTCTCCATCTCTTCCTCCCTCAGCTGTCACTGCTTGTGTGGGCCAAAAAGTTCAGTCCTCCCTTTGGCATCAAAGGCTTGGTCATCCTGCCAATACAATTCTGTCTACCATACTCACACAAGCTCAGGTCTCATGTACCCCAGACCTGCCCTCTTTTGTCTGTCAACCTTGTCTTCAGGGTAAAGTGTTTAGGTTGTCATTTCCTTCTTCTGGTAATCGGGCATCTGTGCCTTTTTACAAAGTTCACTAAGATGTATGGGGTCCTAGTCCATGTCCCTCTTTCCTTGGTTATCGTTTCTATGTCATTTTTGTTGATGATTGTACTAGATATACATGGATCTATCCTTTAATAAACAAATTTGAAGTTTGCTCTATCTTTGTGAAGTTCTATGCCTATGTTCATTCCTTTTTTGAGAAGTCTATTAAAATTTTCCAAAGTGATAGAGGGGGGTGAATTTGTGAATAAGGCTATGACTAAATTATTTGATTCAAACGGCATCCTACATTTTAAGTCTTGTCCCTACACACCACAGCAGAATTGCTTAGCTGAACGAAAACACAGGCATCTCATTGAAACCACCATAACCTTACTTCAGACTGCTTGTATGCCTCCCTCTTTCTGGTTTCATGCTTGTTCCACCGCCAACTTTCTCATTAATCGAATGCCTACACCAGTCCTTCATATGAATTCACCCTATTTTCTGCTATTTCATCACCATCCTTCTTTATTATCCCTAAAGGTATTTGGGTGTGCTTGTTATCCCCATCTAAAACTCTATACCAGTCATAAACTGGAACCTAGAACTAAACAATGTGTCTTTGCAGGATACACTCTTGGGTACAAGGGTTATCTGTGTTATCATATTCCCACTAGAAAGATGTTTGTGTCAAGGCATGTCATTTTTTATGAAACTCAGTTTCCTTTTCATTCTGTGACCACATCCTTTGCCTCTGATCTTGGCACATTGAACCAACCTAGTTGCACTCCATTGTATGGTTCGTGTTCTTCTCTTGACAGCTCAAGAATTCCAAATCTGTCTACTCCACCTTCTTAGCATTCCGTGGATTCCACTCATTCTCCTTGTCATAGATCATCACCGGTGTCAACAACGGTTGTAGAACCGTGTCTCAATGATGCCCCTGCAGTCTCACCCTCCATTGACTTGGTAGTGGGTATCACCAGTCCTTCCTCTCCATTCCCACCTGCTCTGTCTCTTCATCCTATGGTGACCAGATCCAAGAATGGTATTTCGAAGCATAGGGGAAGATGTTTCCTTGCACTGCACGTCCCTCCTCCATCTGCCAGCTCTCTTATTGAGCTTGTGTCCTATAAGCAGGCCCTGCAGGTCCCAGAATGGCATCACGCCATGCATGGTGAGTTTGCAGCTCTCCGACACCAGCACACCTGGAAGCTGGTTCCCTTACCTCCCCACAGAAGTGTCATTGGATGCAAATGGGTTTTTAAGTTGAAACGACATGATGATGGCTTAGTGGCCAGACATAAGGCGCGCCTTGTTGCTAAGGGGTATTTACAGGAGCCTGGGATTGACTATGAGGAGACTTTTAGTTCGGTTGTTAAACATACCACGGTACGTCTTGTTCTTGCTCTCGCAGCTCAGTTTCACTGGAAGATGAGACAGTTGGATGTCAAATATGCCTTTCTTCATGGTTTGATTCATAAAGAGGTCTACATAGATCAACCACCGGGTTTTGTTGATCCTCACTCTCCCTCTCATGTATGAAAATTGGAAAAATCCTTGTATGGCCTGAAGCAGGCCCCTCGTGCTTGGAATGCACGATTTACGGGTCACATGCTCAAATTAGGTTTTGTTCAGTCTGTGTCTGATTTGGCTCTTTTTGTCCTTCATCGAGGATCGGTTCTTCTCATTGTGCTCTTATACGTTGATGACATCATTTTGACTAGTAATGACTCTACTGCAATGACCCAGTTAATCACAGCCTTGAGTACTGAATTCGATATGACAGAATTTGGCGCACTCTCTTATTTCCTTGGTCTCCAAGTGTGTTATCGTGACACTGGTATGTTTATCACTCAACACAAGTATGCCACAGATCTTCTCGCCAAGGTTGGCATGTCGTCGTGTAGTCCAGTCTCAACGCCGCTGGTCCCTGACACCAAGTTGCTCATTTCTGATGGCACCTTACTTTCTGATCCCTCTCACTATCGTAGCATTGTGGGTGCACTCCAATACTTGACTTTCAGTCGTCCCGACATTGTCTTTGCTATGAATACTGTATGCCAGTTCATGCATGCTCCCACTGATGTGCACATGGTTGCAGTCAAACGAATACTCCGTTATGTTCAGGGTACTGCTGCGTTTGGGATACACTAAACCTCCGGTCCATTTCAGCTTCAGTCATTTTCTGATGCTGATTGGGGAGGAGATCCTAACACCAAACGATCTACTTCGGGTCATATTGTCTTCCTTGGTCGTAATCCCATTTCTTGGTGTGCCAAGAAACAATCCACTGTCTCCCGGTCCTCAGCTGAAGCACAATATCGTGCCCTTGCAACTACGGCCTGCGAATTGCACTGGATCACCTATCTCCTGGCTGATCTTCATCTTGTTCTTCCTCGTACCCCTCTCATCTGGTGTGATAGCATTTCGGCTATCCAAATGGCTCACAATCCCGTGTTTCATGACCGGACCAAACATGTTGAAATCGATGTTCATTTTATTCGTGAGCGTGTTCAAAGTAAGACCCTGCGGTTGGCTCATGTGTTCTCATGTGATCAACTGGCTGATGTGATGACTCATGGCTTGCACACACCCAAGTTCGAGTTCTTTCGGGACAATCTCATGCTTCGATCCTCCAGCATTTGATTGAGGGCGGATGTTAGGAGATAGGGTTAGTTACTAACTGTTCGGGTTGTTATAACTGTTTAAAGGTTGTTGGGGTTGTTATAACAGATTAAGATTCCTTCTTGCAGCTGTAAGTTAGCTAGCATAACTGTGCAAGTGAGTAGTGTGATGAGTGGTTAGTCTGTAACTATGTATAAAAGACGAAATATAAGACACTGATATGAAGGTGAGGAAATATATGAAGAAGTAGAATTCTGTAGATTCTTCACTAAATCTTTTTGTAACTTTGTCTCAGTTCTCTTTCTTTTCTTCTCTTGAATTACTTCCCAATGGCATTATTGATTCTAAGAAATAGGACGGGCATCCTCATCCATTCTTTATTGATTACCTTATTAGCTCCTATATAATTTTCATGGACTTACGCAGTTGGTAGATAATGGATGAACAATTGTAAACAACAATTGCAAAGTGATATCAATAGTTGAATGCCAGCATACAAACTTTGACACACCCCGACCTAGTAAGTCCCTAAGGACGCCAGAATCGAGGCATGATGGCTGACATCTGAACGGTGACGTCCAGATGACGAAAGCCAAAAGTTTAAAACGGTGACGTCCAGATGACGAAAGCCAAAAGTTTAAAACGGTGAGTTTTAGGAGATCGTGTGAAACGTAATTAGTAAAAACCAATCAGCATTTTACCACGACAGCGGAAGTTCAGAGCATAGTACACAGCTTTGATGATCATAAGGATAACCAACTACCTGATTTACCCTGATTTCCAAATACACCCGAAAAACCGGTGTGAATGTCAGAGTAGCAAGTGAAACTCTTCGATAACCGTAAAGTACCAAAAATACCTGAGGGGTACAAAGATGGGTGAGTGGACCTAATAGTTTATTTCAGTGTAAATCAATAAGTTGAAAACATAACTTTGCCCCTCAGTTTTGAAAAGAAACTTTAAGATACCAACAATGTACAAACGACAAACATGCACGTTCTACAAGAAATAGGCTTATAATAATAAACAGCCTCAAAATCATCCCGAAACACTAAGTATAGTACGTATAACCCACTATTTGTTATGCTTTTGAATCGCTCGGGTCATGCGCACATGACAGTCTGAGTATCTATGATTCGCTCATGTACCTTGACCACGTGAAAGTTGGGTGCTAAGCACCGTCACCTCATGTCCTCTAGAGCGCGGGGACAAGCTGGCGCTATTTAACTAATATTTGAGAGAGCGCGAGTGATCAATCACGTGGAGGCTGGTATGTGGGCAACAGACGGGTATTAAGATACCATCGACGCCTATGTGGGTACTACATATCTCATGTGTAACGCGCGTACATCACAACTCTTTTGAAGATAACTAACCATTAATCTCAATCAAGTCATGTTCGGGGAAATAACAACCACAATCAATCATAACATGCTCAAAAAATATAATATAATAATCAATTAAGGCATGCTAATAATGATATAATAATCAGTTAAGACATGCTCGGGAGTCTAATAATAAAATAAACAACAACGTTATGACTTATCAATTGCATTATTAACGACCCAACACATTAACATACCATAACTCAAATAATGGTATAAAGAGCATGCAAATAAAATATTGTCGTAAAAATCAAGTTTGAGAAAGAGGTCCACTCACAGATTAGTCGGGGGTCAAAGTCACTTGACAGTTCCAAGCCATGCAAGCTCCGAGCTTGTCTAAATCCAAACCAAGATTGACCACAAAGGTTACTAACAACTTCCAAGATAAATACTAAAAGAAACCCCTCTTGGGTTGTCCAAAACGGGACTAGAACAACTCTAAACAAACAAAATATGTGTTTAAGAGATCTGAAACGTCCCCGAAACTAGCCCCGCGCGTCGCCGTAGGCCACAAAACAGCCACACGCACCACCACGCGCAAGCCGGAATTCTAGAAGTGACCTCATGCGTCGTCACGCGCGCTCACGCTTTGCCACGCGCCTGCTGAGTGTTCTGCCCATGCGGCTGCCACGTGGCTCCACGTGGCTGCCATGTGGTGTCCAAGTGGCTGACATGTGGCGTCCACGTGGCTTCCAGGTGACATCCACGTGTCTACCACGTGTCCGTCATGTGCTCGCCATGTGTTCATCAACTAGGAACCGGCGCCGCTGAGACCGATGTTCGGATTCTGGTAAATTCAACCAAAAGCCACATGCAAAACATTGAATCATAACTACTCGGTGCAAGGAGTCCAAAAATCACAATTTTGGGTCAAGGGGGTACCTGAATTAGTCGGAAAGTCGCTCCAAAGTCACAACAGTTGAGAAAACTCTGAGTTTTCCGATGGGCTTCGTTCGTCACCATCCTTGCACCAAAACCCGCATGCAATAAGCCAAACCTCAAGTATCTTTCACTTGCAATTCAAGTAAAGCATAATCGAACTTAAACAAAACCTGATAAAGTCGAAAAACGCGTCGGAGAACACACTGTCGCTGCCGTTTCTCTCCTCAACTCTTATGCCTCGGTGAGCGTCGACAGTGAGGGTTCCCATGGTCGATATCGCCTTGACGAGACGCAGCCCTTGGTGGTGGTTTTGGAAGTTAGGTCGACGTGGCCTTGCAAATTTTCGGCAAGGTCTTCCCTCGTCGATCCTCAAACAAAATCGACATGCAATTAGCTCTAGTAAAAGCTCTCGATGCGTACAATCTCGAAATTAAACTCAAACAGATCGAATTTACCTCGTTTTACCTCAATCTCTCTGGGTCACTCTCGGATCCTTGTTGGGTCTTGCTTCGCAGCTCGAGCCACAGTGGTCATCAGGGCTCACGATTTAGTCCAACGAACTCATGGTGAAGAGACGAAGGAGATGCGTGTGGTTTGGGGCCCTAGTTCGAAGTTTCGTGTATGTGGGTTTGATTGCTCTTCGGTGGTGAGAGAGAGAAAGGAGAAGGCGGAGTGAAGGAGAGATGTAGTGTGCCTCAACTGCTTCAATTCTCTAAGGAAGGAGGTTTAGAACAAAGATGGTGTGAGTCTTGGCAGTCGGTGGTGGTCAAGCTCTCTTTGTGTTTTAGTTTGACAGTGAAAGGAAGGAGATAGTTGAGAGATTGTCGAGAGGGTAAGGGAGAGAGAGACTAAGACCAAATTGTGCAAAATGAGGATTATGGGCTTGGGCCAACTAATTGATATTGGACTCAAGGTACACCAAACCTAACCACTAAATGAACAAGGCCCGAGCAAAAGATGATTAGGGGCAATTGGTCAATCCCAAATTCCGATTACACGTTTACGGGACAGGATGTAACAAACTTTCATCTTGATTTTGCACATCGAGATATATAAAGATTACCCTACTAATAATAATTACAATCCAAATTCTTCACAGCCCTACAATCATGATCACAAAATAGAAGTTTGTTGTGGGACTTACTTGGACGTACACAAAACCTAACTCCACCATCTTTTCTCTTAGGTCATATTCGTTTTTGAATGATTTTCGTTAACATTTTATGAATTAAATTTCTCTTTATTTTATCAGTTACGTGTCGATTATAACTATATATATTTATGTGAAATTTTTTTGCAATTGACAACCACATGTGTTTTTATCCCTCCATCACTTCATTATTATTTTAGTACGTAGGTAGCCAAAAATATAACACATGTTATCGCCCCACTGGGTATCTGTCTCGGGTTTGTTCCTCACTTTGATAATTTGATATGGTGGAGGCTCGTCAGGCTTGCTTGTACATCTCCATTATTACTCATAGCTTTAATTTATTGTCAGCTCCACAAATTAATATTCAAACATTAGTCATGCAACAACTTGACCTTTAATATTCATACACATTAGTTGTGTATATATATATATATATATATATGTCTACTTGTCGTCCTAGCTAACACACTATAACACTCGCACACACGTATGTATATATATATATATTCAATCAATGTCTTTGCCTTCTTAAGTCTTCGTCTTTACTCATTTTGGACAAATGCGTTTGGAAACAGGCTCATCTTAATTGGAGGTTCGTAGGGGTATATTTTTTCATTGTAATTGGAATGAAATAGTAAACGACGTTGATGTGTCATTAATCTTATTTTGGACAAATGCATTTGGAAACATGCTCATGCTAATAGGGTTTTTTAATTAGGAATATATCGTTTCATTGTAATTGGAACGAGATATTAATATGTCGTTGATATGTCATTTATCTTATCGATATGTTATCTATGTCATATTGCTATATATAAACTATTCATATGTATATATATATATATATAACTAATTTAGTGTTGGTATGAATATATTGTCGATACAGAGTTAAACGTGATCTATGCATTTTTTGGTATGTTAATCAAGACAACCATGTACCGATCGATATATTGTCAAAAATCATGTTAGGACTACAATAAAATGGGATTAGGTTTAAAACGGAGTTGTAAATATATTGGTGATAAATCTAGACGACGGATCGAAAATCTTCTCCCATACTATATATCTCCTTATTATAAATTATTGACCTCCTACAACCTCTAATCTTTCTATTGAAAGTAGATTAGATTTGAAGAGCATCGCATTGATGTTGAGATTTTAAAAAGTTATGATTGTCCATGATTTGATGCAAAGAGAAGAGAATTGTGGTCATTTTCTAGAGCGCCCCAATAATTTGATCTTAGGTACTTAGACAAGAGTTGTTGCCACAGTTTTAAGGGCCCTAGCAGCAACCTGCCTTTAAGTATCAATTTGGACCCACGAAATTAAAAAAACTAGAATCTGGACTGGTCATAGCTAAAATGTTTTCGTAAATTCCAACTATTATCGGGTATAAAATTAATAACAAACAACGTGTTCAATAAACACAATAAAATTTTTTATTTCACAATAATATTAGTTCGATTACAAATATATATCATGGCAATTTTCTTTTCTTTTGTTTAAATGCCCGGCATGATAGTTGAGATATCATATCCAAAGACCAATCTAAGCTACCCTAGCTAGGGTTTCACTCGATGTTAGGACAAGAATTTTCTACTTTGAATTCCATTATTAAATCTTGACAAACCCCCAATTGAGTATGGAGGACGACACTTTATTTATGCGTCCAAAAAAACAAAAAAAAATTCATTTATCTTGTAACCTAACTTTTTGTCCTTCCTCTCATAAAAAAACGATTTTATTTGAACAATTTCTTGATCAATTTCTAATATGTTTATATGCCTGAAATTTATAATATATATATATATATATATATATATATATATATATCTTGGCCCTCCTAGTAAACCTAAAGGGTCGACGTTGAAAACTTGCCATGGTGGGTAAAACAAAGGCTGCTGATTGCTCATGCCCTCTTTTTTATCTTCTGTGACTCTGGAATATAAGTTAAGTGGTGTTTATAGTTTCCGTGTACGTTATAATATGGATAAACGACATAATCGATAAATAAAATAAAATACTTAAAAAAATTTACATAACATATTATGAATGAATTAAAATATAACCACGTGACCCTTTAAGTACATTGAAAAGTTAAGCCAGCATAGCTAGCTAATTAAAGCTAGTGACTTTCCACGCACTAACCTATATAAATATATTTATCCAAAAAAAAAACCTATATAAATATACCTACTAGGGTTAGGGTTAGGCACCAAAGGCCAAACAACCAATACAAACGTGGCCCCTTTTTTCTTTCTTGGGATCTTGACCCTAATTACTTCCGATGAAAAAGTACTAAACACAGAGCGCAGTACTTGTTGTTCATCCACCATCCAATTCCGTCAACACCAAACAAGAATTATTAGGGTTTTGAAGAATGAAGAAGAGGCAAGTGGTGGTGAAGAGAGATGGGTCGTCGGGGAGGACCTCAAGTATTACTACATCGTCTTCAATGGTGAGAACTGTGAGGTACGGTGAGTGCCAGAAGAACCATGCCGCAAATTTGGGAGGCTATGCGGTGGATGGTTGCAGAGAATTCATGGCAAGTGGGGAGGAGGGCACGGCGGGGGCTCTTACATGCGCCGCTTGCGGCTGCCATCGGAATTTTCATCGAAGAGAAGTGGAGACTGAGGTTGTTTGTGAGTACACTCCACCCAATACTTATCGCTAATTAACTAATTAATTAATAGTATTATTAATTCGATCGTGAAATTAATTAATCGTGTGTGTGTATATAGGAATTCAAGAACAAGGGTCTTTTAATTTCTGAAAGTAATTAACTGATCATTGTTGTCACAGATTGTGAATTGTTCGATTCATCTCTACTTATTGTATATGTTTGTCCACAGATATGAATCAAACTTTAATTTCACTGTTCAAAGGAAAAAAAGTTTCCTATGTATTGATGTTTGTATGTTCTTGAGATACACATCTTATACATCTTAATTCTTTGCAAATTTAAGATTAAAAACCCGTAATAATTTGTATTCGTGAATCTATCGGTAGAGCAATTAATGATAGAGTATTAACATATTTTGTAGATGCATATATATAAATTTATCGATCATAGAAAATATGACTATATATATATATAATTATGGATTAATTAAGCATATTTCTTCCCAATTGATAGATTGAAACCAGGATGAAGAAATTAACTTTTAGGTCCAAAACATATTACTGATCTAATTCAGACTGAGTAGAAGGAAGGAAAGAAAATCCATCTTTTCTAGGTAAGCAACAATATATGAACTGTTGATAATTTTGTTATAACTTGTGAAAGGCCCACACATATCCAATCATGTCATGTTATGAGCACAATTTATTTTAAAATTTGATCAACAAAGTGGACTAGTATAAGCTTATTTAAAATTTAAAAAAAAAAAACCATAATGAAGGAAATTGGGTGGTCATGAGTGGAATTTGTTGGAGCCAATAAATAGAGGAAATTAAAACTAGCGTTATTATTAAATAAGTTCAGCTAGTGGAAACTATATACTATTCTTCAATGTCTTTGGAGACAATTGGCCCCTTCTTCAATTTTTTTATTTTATTTGATGCTTGTACAATTGCATAACTGGCTGTTCATACTTCATACCCTGTAAATATATGTGATATGTATGTATGTATACTTTATTAGTTAATTAAGTAGTGATATTGATGAATTATGAGATTCCACCCACCCTTTCGGCCCATATGTTTCATATGGATTTGTGAGGGAAGTGCCATCAACTACTTGTGCATCAAGAAATATAAAAAAATGAGCACACACAAGATCAATATAATATATAGCTTGTAAGGCATATTGGATGATGTGCAGCTTCAAGTTCAAGGTTAGTATATACATACATAGGGCTCTATAGTTAGGGAATCTTGACTTAGTGAAATTGGGATCAATATGTCATTAATATTATTTATATGGTGTTGATCATATTGAGGTTCTATGATATATATGGTACGTTATTGCCTATTTTTGGGTTCTATGATATATAGAATCAGTCGGGGGTCGACTAAAAGGCGGTCCTTAATTTACTTTAAGGTCGACAAAATGCCCAAAAAACTTTTCCTATTAATACATTATAAATTTTTTTTATGAGTGCTAATAATTATCTGTTATCCATTATGGGGTATGAATACTCAAAAGAGATTCATTTTTCAAGTTCATTATTAAAGGTAATTTCTATAAAAGATCAGATCGACTAATGACGTATATAATACTTGAATTCTTGTTAATATGTTGTTAATTTGATGTAAATGTTATTAATATAATGTCGGATGTCTATATATATATAGTGTCAATAAATATCCTATTCCAATTATAATAAAATAAGTTTTCCGGTAAGAAGTAGCCTTTTATATGCATATGTATATTGTGGAGATTAAGTGTTTTGAAGTGCTAGCTAGTATTGCGGAAGGAAAAATATACTTTGGCAAACTCATTATAATAATATTGTAAACCGCAAATCAAATATGATTATTGGCGAATTTTGTTTGTATTAAATATGTATGTACGTAGTTGATAATGTGGTTTCTTTAACTTCAATATTAGTGTGTTCATGGAAGCTGTAAATGCTAATGAACATATGAATACCGCTTAGGGCATCAGAATGAATAATAATGTGTCACCTATATTTTACCAAAGAACATGTACGTACGTTATTTTCATTGTATACTTATATTAGGCAATAATTTATCATCATTTTTGGCAATATTAGCAAGTTTTTAGCTTCTTTTTCAAACTGCAAATAGAAATTGAAGGAATATAGATAGACATAGAGGGAGATCCATGCTTGAAGTTTTGAACTTAGTTTTTTAAAGAAGGAAACAGATATGTATTGGACACAAACCCTGGATGGCATCACAATATCATCAACGAATAATTTCATTATGTTTGGATCCAAATCCAAATTCAAATTCAAATCTAAGTGAGAATCATCACTATTAGAAGTGAAACATATATTAGTGGTGATTAGATAGGTTGCAGTCATGTCCATTTTCAATATCATCCTCGTCGATCTCCTCGATCACTTTTCCAATTTGTTGTTGTTGTTGTGTTTATAAATTCTTAGCGTGGTAGTATGTTGTGCTAGCTGCACTTCTCTCATGATATGACGTACAGGCAGATTGGATGCCTGGTGTCAAATTAAGCGCCCTACCCAGTCATTCACTTAATTATTTTGTTTACAATCATGGAGTGCATGTTTGTTGTTTCATCTCTCCTCCGCGCTGACCCACCCCATCATCCCCAACTCCCCTTTGCCGAGAAATTATAGAATAACACAGTATTACGACATGTATAAATACATAACAAATGGCTTAATTATAATTAATTTTATGTCCTCCGATCCTGACAGTTGTATTCCAGTGCGATGATGACTTCATGAGTATGAAACAGATTATTCATATAACAGATGAGTAGAGTGGGCATTAAAGAATTGAAAGAATTACTCCCATGCAACAGACCAAGCTCTCCCTCACTATGGCTGGCCTGCTATATATTCTGGTAACTCCCATGCATGCATGTATATATATATATATATATATATGAGAAACCTACTTGAGCATATGTGCCAATTCACTACAAGAAATCAGAAGTTGTCCGGCGAAACCATTTCGTCGAGCAACGTAACTCCTCCGTCGAGTAACATATACAACGGCGAATCTCTATCGGATAATAGACGTCGGGCTATCTCGGTCGGGCTTTGTGATTACTCGACGAGCACAGTGTCCTCGTCGAGCAATTAACTAATGCCCGGCAGTAAAGTTCGTCGCTGACATCTTCGTCAAGCAACATAAAGTCAACATCATAATACCGTTGGGTAAGGGTTTCCTTGTCCGTCTGGTAATCTATTAAATATACGTCGGGGGAGGTTTATAGACCGTCGGATAACGTTATATATACCCGTCGGGTAACGTTATAAACACCGTCGGGTAAGGTTAAATGCAGTCGTTGGGCATTGTTATATACACGTGTCGGGTAACATGATAAACACCCGTCGGGTAACGTTTTACACAGCCGTCGGGTAACATGTCACTCAATCGTCGGGTATAGTTTGAACCTGCGTCAGGTAACATGTAACTCATTCGTCGGTTATAGTTTTAAAAGTCGTCGGGTAACATGTCACCGATTCGTCGAGTGTATTTTTACAATTCGTCGGGTAACATGTCCAGAATTCGTGGGGCAACCTCCTCTTTATATTGAAAATAAAATATTAAATTAAATAAAAAATAATTAAATTTTTTAATATAAAGAATCAAAATTAAATTAAATTAATATTAAAAAAAATTAATGTAATTTTTTGACATCATTAAGACTATAAAAATATTTTATATATACTCTAAGAATTAGTGGAGTTGTCAAAATAGCCGGGATCCTGAGGGGGCGGTTAGGTGGGCGGTGAGAAAATATCATCTAATCCACGATCACCCAAACGTTGAAGGATGTTGTCAAGGGCACTCTTGATATGTTGGTTTTGGGCTTGAATCTCCGCGTATTGGGCTTTGATCATAGCATTTTCGGCCTCGAGATTTCTCATACGATCCACCGTCTCCTGGGTATTGCCTACCCGAGATGAAGACGACGATTGAGTCGAGACATCCCGCACAATCCCGTCGCCCGCCCCCCGAACGACCCTTCCTGGGCGCCGCCCTAGTTGTCGCTCCAGAATAGCGATCGACATGTCGACATTAGGGAGCTGTTGATGCAAAGACACATCTGGATGCTGTTGGGTGAGCTCAGCTTGTGTCTGCTGGACGTCTTGCACCATCGCATCCTACAAATTCGAATAAATATTAATTAGAAATATAATTATGAAATTAAGAAAAAATGTTTAATCAGAAGGAAATAAACTTACGTGAATTCGATCAGCCTCATCATCCCCCCGTCCAGCATACACCTACCCCCAGGCATCCACCTTTGGGAACATCGACCCGGCGATGCGCCGATCCTCCTGCCGGGTCGATAAGGATCGCGACCCCCCGTTATTGTTGAATTTCTTTGCCCCCCGGTTCGATGTGTTGGCAATCGATTTCCGTTGTTCATTCGTAAAACCAAAAATTAGATTTGAAAATGGAAAATAACATAAAAATTAAATAATTTAATTAATTAGATAGATAATACGTACCAGATAAGTGGGGGACATGAAATGGTCGCACAACCACAACCACCCTAGCAGTTTCGGCCCGTCTAACTCCTCCGGAGGATTTGCCCGAGCTTCCTCCGGAGAAGGCCAAGTCAAGAAGTACTTGTGGAGCTCGTACTTCCAGTCGGCGTACCGTAACTGCCAGTGTTGGCACAGGTACCTACTGAGCTCGACGTTCTCCAAGTTGAACTCAAAATTGATCTGCAATCAAATATTAAAGTTAAAAAAATAATTAAAAAATATGAAATTAATGTTAAAAATGGGAAAAAAAACATACCGATAACTCTCCCCAACAACGCGAGATCTCCTTTGCGGTTTGGGTTCGGAAAGTCTCCCCCATCATCAGTGACTTGGTGCGAAGAATCGCACCAATGTCATGAACCAGGAGACTGTGAATTTTGACCGGCGCGGACCGGAGGCGTGGCACGTACACCACCAATATCTTTGCATTTGTCGTCCTACAAATGCGTTGGGATGTCAAATCTCGGTTGATCCCGCGCACATTCACTGACCTACCTGCAAATTCGATGAACATTGATAAATAAAATGAGTATCAAATAAAAACGAATGGTTAAATAAACAAAATAATAAACTTACCCTTAGAGAGTGCTCCGACTTTAGGCCCCATTTCGTCTGCTCCGACGTCGTCCTGTGAGGGCTGGGGGTCGGTACGGGGTTCCCCCCGTTTCTTGCTATGATGTCTACGAGCCGATCGGACACTCGGTCGCTGATAGACTGACAGCGGTGCATGAACCGACGCCGCTGTTGAGGCAACCGAGTCAGGAGCTGCCTCCTCCGGCTCATGATCATCAACAGGATCCGGGTAAGGGCGAGTCCTGGATGTGATTAAGGTGTGATGCGACATCTACAATAACACATATAAATTAATTAATATAAAATTAAAGAACATACTTTTAATTAAATAAAAAAGAAAGCAAACATTTTTAATATTAAATATTAAATATTATTTTCAAAAAATAAAAACAAAATCACATTTAAAATTAACCAATATTTTATAATTCCAATAAACATAAATAAATAAAGCATCAATTTTTTTTAGTAATAATTAGTAAATTGGTATCTAAAAACTAAAACCACCAAATTCTAATTTTTTAAAATAAATCCAATACAAACGAAAATTAAACTTAAACAACTAATATAAATAAATAAAGCATCAATTTTTTTTAGTAATAATTAGTAAATTGGTATCTAAAAACTAAAACCACCAAATTCTAATTTTTTAAAATAAATCCAACACAAACGAAAATTAAACTTAAACAACTAATTAATCCAACAGTACTAAACTCAAAATTCACAACATTATACCTAAATTCCTAAATCCAAAATTCGGGACCAAAATCAAACTTACATATTAATCCAAACATATACTAATAATATCCAAATCCAAAAATTCACAAATTAAAAATTTATAAAACACACATTTCCAAAATCCACTTATACTACACCATATCAAAATTTCCCATAATTGTTTTTAAAATTCAAATACCCAAAATTCATACATTTCACATAAAGACCATATAAAAAATCATACCATTATATCAATTTCAACATTATACCAAACATCAAAATTTCAACAAATCTTCAACTATTATATATACCTTAACAAATATATATATCCAAATATATATATACATAATCATTAACAATAACACTATCCAATTTCATAAATTCATTTGTCAAATCAAAATTAACAATAAACCAATATATCCAATATAAACCAATAAACAATAAACCAATATATCCAAATTAACAATAAACAATATATCAAAATTAACATTAACATTAACAAGGGGAGCGGCGGCGACGGCAAACCTCGGTGAGGGGAGCGGCGGTGACGGCAAACCTCCGTGAACAAAAACAGTGTCCTTGACTGTTTGGGAGAGCGGAGCCGACAGGAAAACTAGGTGTAATAAAAGGCGTCATTGACTGCTTGAGGGAGAGGAAGATGCAAGTGTCGCTTCAAGCAAAAATGAAGAAGAACCAAAGAAGAAAGAAAGCATAAGGAAATACAGAAAATGAAGAAGAAGGAAGAAGAAGAAGAGTCGGTCTGATTTATGTATTTGATTGGGCTTGCCCGACGGAGACATCCGTCGGTTAATACTTTAATACTCCGTCGGGTATAAGAAAAATGTCGTATCCGTCGGGTATCAGAAAAATGTAGTATGCGTCGGGTAACGTTTAAGAACCCGTCGGGAAACAATTAAATAAAATCGTCGGGTAACGTTTACAACCCCCGTCGGGCAATACCATTATCGAAATACGGAATATTAGGTATGACGTCCGTCGGGTAAAAGCCATCCCACCCGTCGGGTAAGGATGATTGTCGAATATCCCTCGGGTTATACCTTTATACTCCCTCGGGCAACAAAACGGGGGACTTTTGAGAATCCGCAAAAATTTAGTCGGTCGGTGACCCGTCGGGCAACCTGGAAATCATTCGTCGGTTAACACCAAGCGGCAAATTTGAGATTTCGGGGAAAATTAGGTGGAAAATTGAAATTTTCAACGTACTAGACGATTTATTGAAGTTACCCGACGGAAATGTTGATCATTCGTCGGGTAACACCAAGCGGCAAATTTGAGATTTCGCGAAAAATTAGGCGGAAAATTGAAATTTTCAAAAACTGGACGATTTATTGAAGTTACCCGACGGAAATGTTGAAATATCCGTCGGGAATGACCTTGCTGATGCCGTTTTTGGCATTAATCTGAAAACCAAGTCCGGCGAGAGTATAAGCAACATCAGGACCGTTCAAATTTTGGTTTTATATGCCTAAAACCCCATCTATCGTTGTTGTGATGTTTTGGGGATTTCAAAACGTCTGATCGTGAAGAAACGTTGTGTAACCATTGAATCGTCGCACACCGTTACCTAATCCCAGGATTTCCAATTTGGGAAATGTTTCGCGCAGGCGATCTATGGGTACCTACCATAAATGTGGACGGGCAGATCGGTTAGTTTCAATTTTTATGTTTTTGAAAATCGAAAAACAAGCATATCGCCCAAGGAGGTTAAACTCTTGAAGGAAACTTCAATACATTTTCTGAATTTTTGGTTCTATTGATATTCAAACGATTGAATTTGAGCGATCTAACCGTTCACTCTGTGATTTTACGTGCCTAGATCTCGTCTGTCGAAAATCTTGATGTTTTGAGGATTTCAAGCCTTCCGATTGTGATGAAATGTTCTGTAACCGTTGAATCGTCGTGCACCGTTACCTAATCTCGGGATTTCCAATTTGGGAAATTTTTCGCGCATATGATCTATGGGTATCGACCATAAATGTGGACGGTTAGATCGGTCAGTTTCAATTTTTAAGTTTTTGAAAATCGGAAAACAAGCATATCGCCCAAGGAGGTTAAACTCTTGAAGGAAACTTCAATACATTTTTTGAATTTTGGGTTCTGTTGATATTCAAACGATTGAATTTGAGCGATCTAACCGTCACTCTGTGGTTTTACGTGTCTAGATCTCGCCCGTCGAAAATCTTGATGTTTTGAGGATTTCAAGCCTTTCGATCGCGACGAAACGTTCTGTAACCGTTGAATCATCGCACACCATTTCCTATTCCCGGGATTTCCAATTTGGGAAATTTTTCGCGTAGGCGATCTATGGGTTCCTACCATAAATGTGGACGGTTAGACCCCGCTGTTTTGCATAGACAACTTGTCGTCTCGTTCTGTGCACACGAACTTAACTCCGTTAACGTGACAACCAGCGTACGTTTCTCCTCGAAATGGGCCAATGGCAAGGTGCATTAATTATTTATTGAAATTTGGCGAGTTGACATCTTTCAACTGTGCCATCTTGTAAGATACACACAAGAAACGAAATAGGTAAGCTTAAAACAATTTAAGAACTTTGGAAATAAAATATTTGACTTACATGTTGGGAAAACCAACGTGGAAATAGTTGTTTGTCCATTTCTTCCCAATTAGAAGGAAATTAGGACTTCATCAATGACTCGTGATGCTCGTGGAAGGGTCAGACTTCATCACAGTTGTTGAGAATGAACCAATGAGCCACCTCCATATCGGTATTGATGAACGGCTCCGAGATTGGACCAGTGCCGAATGGTCGTGCGGGTTGGGCAAATACGGATAGGGTCTCGGGACGTTGACCACCATCGTCGTTGCGAGACGACCTATTGAAGGCAATTTCAACATTTCGAAGGTACATTGCACAAAATGTGAGTGCCTCCTTTGCAATGTACGCCTCGACTATGGAGCCTTCGGGACGTGTCTTGTTCCGCACGTACCGCTTATACGTACCTAACATTCTGCAAGGAAATTTACATTAAGATTCACAGATTATACATGATAGTAAGGAAATATTATCAAATAGCATGGATAAGTTATACCTCTCGATTGGGTACATCCAACGATAATGCACCGGGCCAGCTAGCTTTGCCTCATCCGGCAGATGTATTAGTAGGTGCACCATTACATCAAAGAATGCAGGAGGATATATTTGCTCAAGCCGACACATGATGTACACAATATCCTCGTTAATTGCTTTAAGGTTCGCCTTAACCAACGACCTGGCACATAGTATCTGGAAGAATTGAGACAAATAAATTATCGTCTCAACAACACCAGCCTCCAATAAGGGTCGAATACCAATCAGAATGAGTCGTTGTAGCAAAACATGATAGTCATGGCTCTTCATACCATAAATGGTCCCACCGTCCGTGCTAACACTCCGGGATATGTTGCCGGCGTACCCGTCGGGAAATTTCACACCCTGCAACCACTTTAGGAATTTTTTCTTATTGTCCGGCGTAAATGTATAACTTGGATGAGCCATGATGTATTTTCCATTGATGACTTTTGGCCACAAATTAGTCCGAATCCCCATTTCTTTCATGCCCATACGAGTTTTTTTTTGTGTCCTTTGACTTGCCTTCAATGGGTAAAGTCGTCCCCACAACACTCTCAGCAACATTCTTCTCGATGTGCATAGGATCGGCGATGTGTCTGATTTTCAATTTCGACCAATATGGCAACCGGAAGAATATGCTTTTTTTCGTCCAATTTTCCTGTTCGGCTGGTTTCGATCCTCTTGTCACGAACTCATGTATACTGTTGAGTTTGGATAATATCTCATCACCGCACCTCTCCCTTGGTCGACCTCTTAACTCTGATTTACCATCAAATGAGTCAGATTGCATTCGCCATCGGTGAACCCAGGGCAGAAACCTTCTCGCACCCAAGTAGCATACCTTAGATGCGTGCCAAAAGGACGTTGTGTCTGGTCCACATGTCGGACAAGCAAGATAGCCCTTGGTGCTCCATCCCGATAACATACCATAAGCAGGAAAATCATTAATTGTCCACATTACGGCCGCTCGTAGGGTGAACATTTCTCCACTGCACTTGTCGTATGTTCGGACACCATTTTCCCAAAAATCCATGATCTCGTCAATCAACGGCCGCAAATACACATCGATGGAATTACTCGGCGATTTGGGCCCCGGTATCAAAGTATTGAGGATTGTGAATTCTTTCTTCATGCATCTCCAATGAGGCAAGTTATACGGAACCATAACATCCGGCCAAGTGCTATAGGGCTTTGCAAAACTCCCAAACGGATTAAACCCGTCAGTAGCGAGCCCTAATATGACATTTCTTGGCTCTACAGCAAACTTGGGATACATATTATCAAATTCCTTCCAAGCCTCTCCATCCGCCGGATGCCTCAGTACATCATCATCAATGCGTTCATCCTTGTGCCACCTCATATCACGGGAAGTGTGAGACGACATGTAGAATCTTTGTAACCTTGGCTTCAGTGGAAAATAACGCAACACCTTGTTAGGAATCTTGTTCTTTTGAAACCTAGGCTCATTGCACACGGGACATTTGTCAAGCTACTCGAATTCACCGTAAAACAAAACACAGTTGTTCTTGCATGCATGGATCTTGATATACCCTAAACCAAGCCCCTTCAACAACTTCTTCGAGCTATAATGATCTTTTGGCAGACAGTTGTCTTCAGGGAGCATTCGGATGATAATGTCCAACATGTGATCAAAATGCTTGTTCGTTTGATTATACTCAACTTTCATGTGCATCAACTCCACAACTGCCCCTAGAACCGAAAATGATTTACAACCAGGGTACAATTCGTGCTGAGCTTCTTTCAACAATCTCTCATAATGGAGATCAGAGTCTTCCGGTTGCAACCTTGGTGCATCATCTTCCATATCATCTGATGCCGGAGGAAAAGCATCGGTTAATAACTCAACGACTTGATCATTATCACATCACCCATCCAAACCACTTTCGTCCCGACTGGTCCTGGGAACCGAAGATGTCGATGCGGAAAATATTTCTTTACCGTGATAGATCCAATTAGTGTAGTTGTGTACGATCTCATTCCATTCCAGATGAGTTTGGACCTCATTCAACGACATCCAAATGCAATTATTACATTTACGGCACGGACACCTGATACGTCTTGTATCACTGCAATGACTACATGCAAAGGCAATGAAGTTGTCGATCCCATCCAAATATTGATCAGAAGATCTATCAAACATTTGCATTCACCCTCTGTCCATTGTGCCTGCTTTCATAACATAGAGTCAACGTAAGTAATTAAGTTAACATTGTCCAGTAAATAGAACAAGTTAAAATCAAAATCAACTCTTCTCCTTATGCCTCCGGTGATTTGGCCCTATCCCATTCGAGAGTGCACGTTCTGTGCTTTGTAGTTTGCGACCTACGAGGCTAAGTTCAGATCGAGGGAAATTTCGGCAGCATCTCCCTACAGTTCCCAAAAGCACGACGTAGATATTATAAACAAATATCTAGTATGCATTCGAAGAACATTGAGGGGATAGAAACCGAATTTCCCACAATCGAAACCTAACCTCGTAGACCGCCAACTACACAACACATAGTTGCGCACCCCCAAACTGTCCGAATATATGGACAATTCAAGAGTCAGTCAATCAATCGGATTTACTGACTCTCAAACGGGTCTAAGGTTTTTCATTGAATTTCATTATACGAAGTTAATCAACTCGATTAATTTCGCATAAACGGTTATGAAATATGAATGTATTTCACTCCGTCGGAACTAAATAAAGCGTTTTAAAAAAAATATCACTACAAATTCACAAATACAAACATATATAAATTATGCATAAAACAAAGTTTTAAATTTTATAATTTCTGTACATATTTTCTATTTCCCTATTTTCCTAACATATTTTCTAATTTCCAAACATAATATCGAATTTTAATAATTTCATTACATATTTTTTATTTTCCTATTTTCCTAAAATGTTTTCTAATTTCCTAATTTCCTAACATATTTTCTATTTCCTTATTTTCCTAACATATTTTATATTTCCCTAATTTCCTAACATTTTTCTTAATTTCCAAACACATTTTCTAATTTCAATCATTTCATTACATATTTTTAATTTTCCTATTTTACAACAAAATTTCCTAATTTCCTAACATATTTTCTTTTTTCCTAATTTCATAACATATTTTCTATTTTCCTAATTTCATAACATATTTTCTATTTTCATAGTTTCCTAACAAATTTTCTAATTTCTAATTTCCAAAAATTCTAAAAAATTTCTACACATTTTCCACAATAAATACAAAATTTCATAACATAATTATATCCAACATTCTTAACAAAATTAATTTGAGAGGTAAACACACATACATTTTTACAAGTATTCCTGCAAATCAACTACAAAATTTCTACAACACAACACATAATTAATTCCTAATCAAAAATCAAAATTTCAAAAAAATCAAAATTTCATACCTTAATATTTGATATTTGATGATTGATAGAGAAAAAGGATTTGTTGGTAATGAAAATGGTGATGAGATGATAATAATAGGTATATAAAGAGAGTGAGTGAGTGAGAGGGAGAGAGAGAGAGAGCAGAGAGAAGGATGAGAAGCAGAGAGGAGGAAGGAGAAGAAAAAGAAAAAAAAAGACTGATATTTAGAGTGTTTAGACAGTTGCCCGACAAACATAATTCGCAGGGCAATCTTAAATGATTCGTCGGGCAACATAGAGTCAACGTCTACTATTACCCGATGGCGATTGGTCGTCGTTGTTGATATTGTTACCCGACGGGGAGTGCAAATCGTCGGGTAATAATGTCCAATTTTGCGCGTCAACCGCTTGTTCTTCCCGCCAACCTATTACCCGGCGACTGTGCATATCCGTCGGGCATTATGACCTTACCCCGCGAGATAGTATCTGTCGGGCAAAATCTAGTCGGGCAACTACAATTTTCTTATAGTGATTGTACGTGTAGTAAATTCCAATTTAAAAAAGAAAAAGAAAATTGTATTCAATTGATTATAATTAAGCGTAACAATTGACATGCACGAGTGTTTAAAATCTTATATTGCACGACTTATGATCATGCATATAGAATAAGTAAATTATAATCTTCTTAGAGCACTTCAAACAATCTGCAATAATTGAAATTATGCATTAATGATGAGGGTAGGACAACACAAGATTTGTTATCATTTTTGCCTTTAATTTTGAGTTCGACTCTTATAAAGAACGAAGTACAAAACAACACAAAATTTTACGTTATTACTTATCATTTTCGGTACGCTATAACATTTGCCAAGCCTATACTAATGAAATGAAGCTCTTAATAAGTAAAAGTAGTACATTTTTGTAAATTTGTTTGGGAAGTAAGAAGCCCCTTTGATATCGCTTCATCTGCAAAGAATTGTCAATATGAAAACGTGAATAATATATGTTGTACTTCATATTGAGAATGTACGTAGCTGGGAAGATATACAATAGTACGAGGTTTTGTGCATGTCATAATTTGAAAGAAACTTCTTATTTAGGAAAACTGAGTTAAAATTTTCTTCTATTATCAAATTCTAAGTCCCACCTTGTGTGATGAATAACACCAATTTATTGATTTTTTTTTCTTTTCAAACCAAATGTTTTGGGGGAAGGGAGGCTACCCCATCTTAGAATTAGAGTATATACCAAGACTTTTTTGAGGACTTACAGGGAAGAGGGTCTTAGTCTCATTTTTGGAATTTACGGGTCGCCCACGAAGAGGGATTGGCAGCAACATGAATTGAACCCATTTCTTAATTTAGTAAAAACAACATTATTACCAACTCAACCAACATTTGTTAGCACTGATTAAAATTTTGAAATAGTAAGTCCAGCTAATTAAGGTACAGAGGGAAACAAATGTAGTACTTGTAATGTGACATATGAGCAGACCCATAGAGCATGCCGATGTTGCATTCACATATCATGTCATTTTGCGATGAATAAAAGAATCAAAATCAAAATCGAAATGAAGTTTGGCTAACTAGCCAACCTATATTTGATTTTTAGCGTATCAGAAAAGACAAGTGGTAGGGATGGATGCCTAGCTAACGCAAAGCCTAAAAGTCCAGTGGGGCCTCCTTCCACCTCAACACTCTAAGTTAATGCCCGGGCCCTGTATACCCTCGCCTGATCTCTCAGGCCCAATCTGATGACAATACAGTTTTGATAGGCCCACTCACCCTAGCCCAATTTTCTTGGAGCCCAACGATTCTTGATAACCTTCACGTCTTCATTTACCCAACCGATTCGGAAATAGATTCAAACTTAATTCCTCTTCCACATTAGATAATTACCATTAAACGGATGGATTTTTGTATCTTATAGCGTCACGTCTGTGGAAACAGATTCGAATTTGAGACTCATTTCATTTCAGCAATCTCATAAAAGGGGAGAAAGGCAAAATAAATATTGGATTTTGAATCATACATATTTGAACTTGATTCCTTTTGTGAAATCTATAAATATCATTAAACGGATGAATTTTGAATCTTATAATTCGATAATCGAAGAAACGGATTCGAACTTGAGACTCCGTATCACGAAAAGAACAAAAAAAAAAAAGACAGAAGAAGATGGACTTTAAATCTTACAGCTCATTGCAGGCACGGCTGTCGTTCTCTTTTTAGTCATGTGCTCGGTTCAGATGAGGTCGCTTACACTCACATAGTCACATGGCTAACACTATCAATCAACTCTCTCTGAGTCTCAAACTCCTCCAGTGGCCCTGTCCCACCACCTCAATTATTGCCGGCCCATTACTTCCCCAGTACTATATCTCCTATATTTTGGCACACCGTAGTTTCCTGCTCCCCCAGCCTGAGATCTTGCCACCGCACCAATGTTGCTTGCGCTCCTAGATTTCATGGGTCCAACATGCAACACCGTGATACAAGAGTGTAGTATATGATAGTGTAGCGCATGAGTGCATGTGTAGGATCAACATTTTCTCTTTTTGTATTTCATAATTTTATTGGTTATTAACTTATTAATGCTTGTTCTTTTGGACTTTAAACAATGTATGTATATTTGTGATCTCATTCCCCGATTTGATCCTGTTTATGTGGACCTGGATATAACGACCTTCCCATGTTACTACCAAATGAAAAACTGAAAAAATAAACAAACAATATACAAGGGCACCGGCAACTTTTGGAGAATTACATGTAAAGTCCTTATATTATTGGGTTATTCATATATACGGCATAACCTGCTCTTCTTTCATATAAAGGTAGTAGGATCGTTACTTTCGCTACATTAAGTATCGATTTTATTTTTAAATAAATATTAAATTTGAGATATGAGATATTTTATTATACAGTTAAGCAGATTGTAAGACCGAACCAAGTTAGAAAATACCAACTTAAAATAATGTTAATATTAATAAGAAATCCGAATTCGACCATATAGAACTAAGTTCCTGCGTATAATTATAAAAAACAAGAGCATTTCATGAGACAATTTTGGAAGAAACGTCGTATTACCCCCCAACATAGATCAAACCAAGGACTTTTAATAGTATAGAATCATATTGGCATTGGTCCCTGGATGGACGAGATCTATATAAACCCTACACTCACTCTTCATTCTAAATCAAGCCCCACACACATTCTACTCAGTACTCACTAGCTACTAGAGGGGCCTCTTAATTAGCAATGGCCATGGCTAAGCTTGCATGCTTTCTTCTTCTAGCTCTCCTTGCCATTTCCATGGTTGCAACCCAGGTATATATATCATACACCACTCCCCATAATTAAGCTCCTCCAACACTGTGGCATGACCATTTGACCCCTTGTTCAATCCAATCATGTTATATCTACCTAATTTTATCTTCTTCTTTTTCTCATATTATTTGTAGGCGACGGCCAAAGAAGAAGCCCAGTACCAGCTAGACAGTGTAAGCTCTCTTTTATCCGATCAATAATCATTGTTGTTCTTTTTGGAAATTTAGCAATCTTCACAAGGCTACAATGGACATTTTCCGATTTAGAAAAACCCTGTTTATTCTTTTGGTTTATTCAGGGAAGGTATGGACCTGGGAGTCTGAAGAGCTACCGTAAGTAACATAACTACAACTTTTTATTTTGTAATTTTCTGCTGAAGTTGATAATAATTTTGTGTTTTGTGGAATGACCAGAATGCCCATCACAATGCACAAGGAGATGTAGCCAGACACAATACCACAAGCCATGCATGTTTTTCTGTCAAAAATGTTGCGCCAAGTGCCTGTGTGTTCCTCCTGGCTTCTATGGCAACAAAGCTGTGTGCCCCTGTTACAACAACTGGAAGACCCAGCAAGGAGGACCCAAATGCCCTTGAGCATATATATATATCCTCTCTAAGACTAAGAGGATACCTACCAAAATAATTAATTAAGCACCAATTTTATAAGTATTTCTTGAAAATATTATAACTATTATTGTTGTGATATTATTCTCGGGGTCAAAAATTCAATGACCTCTTGGGGAAAAATCAATTAATTGTAGTCCATTGCTCCTTTGGGATATTGGTTTTCAAACACCCCCAAATGAGAGCATTGTAAGAATTTACGTTTTAATGTATTAATAAATTGAGATTATTCCATGTTCTCTTTGTCAATGTGCCAAGGCGCCAACTACTAATTTTTATTTCAAGACTAATTACTCGGTATTCGAAGTTTAGCACTCAAATCTTACTGTATCGATGTTTGTTTTGAAGAAAAAAAAAATTTAGAAAGAAAGATAATTTTACGATTGTTGCACTGACCCTTCACAAAATGTTGTGGGGGGACTTATTACAAATTCAATGCAAGAAGGCCCATCAAACTTCAATTTAACTAGGGATTCTTGAATGGAAAACTACCTTCTAAATAAGAAATTAGCTCATGTTTTTTGACTTTTAGGTCTTCTAAAAGTGGGTTGTTAAGAGTTTGAACTTTGGCTTAGCCTAAAAAAGACTTCTCCTAATGAAGAGACTGATGATCTTGGAAACCATCTTGCCTTTTGTGATTGGCACATTGGTCACTTAATTTAATGCAAATTTCCTCCTCAACCAATATGATTGGTATTTGGTAAGAGAAGATGTTTTATTCAAATTCACAAAGGAATTGGCATACCCTTCTAAGGTTTTAATATTGGAAGAAGGTTTATTACTTGGTTTTTAGATCATTCTAAGATCTATTTCTTGTTATTTTAACATACTAATGCCTCTTTAATCTTTTAAATGGAAAATAAATCATGGACCAACTTATATTAATGTAAGTAAAAAGAAATAAGTTGTTACCTTATTCATTTGAAGATGTTAACTTTACATAATCTTTAAACTGAACGGTGAAATTTATTTTTATTATTACTTACTTTTACATATATGCACCTCAATTATGGCTCAAAATTCTCTCTTCATCTTTGCTGAATTTACAAAACTCTCTTCTTTTAATTATGTCTTCTCAAAATTTCTCTCACTTTATTTTAAAAAATTTCTCTAAAACTTATGATATTTAATTGCATACATTTATTTATGGAAGATGATACTATTTGGTAAATTATCATACTTTATTAGGCAAGCGAAAATTCACTCAAAAAAAGGGGTTAAAAATCATTAAACAAAAAGAAAAAATCCAACATAACATACTTTATTAGGCAAACTACTAATGAAAAAGAAAAAAGCGACATCATTTTTTTGTCGGTCGAATAAAATTACCCTGTCTAATTTATCAACACGAGTCAATAAACCACATTTCTCGCAATAATTTCTGAGCAAAAATAAATAAATAAAAATAAGCCAGATTTTTCGCAATAAGATCTGTCTGGACACTGATAATTTAACGAGTGTCTGATAATGGCGATGAGGACGAGCACATCGTAGCGAGGCTCTAAAGGACACGAGAAAGGTTTAAAAAGTCATGAGCTTTATGTTCTCCATCTGAAGAACAACCAAAAGGTTTAGTATAAAGTATTATTTCGATCATAATCAAATGCCATTGCCCACAAGAAAGGTTAAAAGATAATAATAAAAAATTCATGGACTTTGTTCAAAGGCGAAAGGCCCTTTGTTCAAAGCTTCTTTTGCAGTTTCAGAAATATATTATTTGCATGCGATGAAGTTTCAGAATCCCAGTTCATAAGGTACACTCTTTTTGCTGGTTCTAGTCGACCCATTTCATAAAACCATAATTTTTGAAAACCCAGATGAAAAAAATTTCTTCTTTTCAATCCTTCATTTTCCTTTTCTGTTTTTGTCTGTAATTTTTGCGGCAAATTTTTATTTATTTGTTTATTTATTTATTTTGTGTGTAGCTCAGCTGCTAATGAATCTAAGTAATGCATTCTAGTAATCGGCTGAAACAAGTACGATTCTCAAGTGTTTATTTACTGTGTGCAGATTGTTGACTTGCTCTGCTGCCCTGGCGATGATTTCGAGAAAGAGAAGCTCATGGGTTTTTCCAGAAATTCAAGGTTGTATGTGTAGTAAGGTACCAGTTTATGACTCATGGCCTTGAGAAAATAGAAAATTTCTGCTGGATTTGATGGTTGTTGTTAGTTATGAGAATCTCATTGCTTTGTTGAAGTTGAATTGATGGGCATTACCTAGTTGGGGCATTAATTTTTCGAACCGATAATATGTTGTTTGATCTCTAGGGTAGTAATATTGATTGAAATCCTTGGTTTAGTGGAATTTCCATTGTTGTTTGTTGAATTTGCAAACTTGGTAGACATTTGGTTTCCCTTGAATTTCATCAATGTCAGAAAAGAGTAGGCTTCCCTCAAAATTTCTCTTCTATTTGATAACAGTTTCTGTGTTCCTTTTAATCCTCTCTTCTCTCTTCCTACTTCAATTTAGCAATACTTCTCTTACACCTAGTTCAGTGTTTAAGCTTATTCTTGTTAATGGCACATCAATGTACTTTGAGCCCCTAGTGAAAACTAGGCAGAAAACACTTCCTCTCTTCTCTTCTGAGGTCTCCGGGGTTGAAAGTATAAGATCCACAAAATTAAGTGAATTAGTCTGTCAACTTTCCAATTCAACCAAAAAGTTGGAATCTTTAGGAAAAAAGAGAATGATGACCTGTGGCTCATCTAAGGCTCTCTTGAGGGTATTTGTGTATGAGTTGCCTCCTGAATTTCATTTTGGGTTATTGAGTTGGAAGGGAAAGGAGAATCAAACATGGCCAATTGTAAATATCCCAAGTCGAATCCCAACTTACCCAGGTGGCCTGAATTTACAGCACAGTATAGAATACTGGCTCACCCTTGATCTTCTTTCATCAAATATCCCAACTGTGGCCAGACCTTGCTCGGTGGTCAGGGTGCGAGATTCAAGTCAAGCAGATGTTATTTTTGTGCCATTCTTTTCATCTCTGAGTTACAACAGGCATTCTAAGCTTCAAGGAAAGGAGAAAGTAAGTGTCAACAAGAAGCTGCAGGACAAATTGGTGCAGTTTTTGATGGGTCAGGATGAATGGAAGAGAAAGGGTGGGAAGGATCATTTAATAGTTGCTCACCATCCAAATAGCATGTTAGATGCTAGAAGGAAATTGGGTTCTGCCATGTTTGTTCTGGCGGATTTTGGAAGATATCCGGCTGAAATAGCAAATCTTGACAAGGATATAATTGCTCCCTACAAACATGTGGTGATGACTGTTGACAGCAGCAAGTCAGCTGCGTTCAAGGAGCGTCCTATACTATTATACTTCCGAGGAGCCATATACAGGAAAGATGTATGTTCTTTCTTCTTTTACCTCTTGGCATAAATTTTAGACAGTCTTTTATCTTCTATTTGTTTTGAATATCTGATAAAAGTGCTAAATAATACACAATGAGCTTTGTTTAGTGCATATTACCCTGAATTTGATCTTGGAATGAATTTTCCGGCCATAGAAATTTCTGAAAAGGACTATCTTAGAATCCTACATCATTTATTCTGATTTCTGATGCATTCATGTCATTATTGCTGGCTCTTCTTGCCAAATAGCCGGATTTTTGTGTTGCTTCCCTTCTTTCTTTACATCATACTCTACGTTTTAGAATTGGCAGGTAATATTATACTAAAGTAGTCTTTAAATTAAACCAGGGAGGAGTCATTCGACAGGAATTGTATTATCTTCTCAAAGATGAGAAAGAAGTACACTTCACTTTTGGTAGTCTTCAACGAAATGGTGTTAACATGGCAGGCCAAGGAATGGGCTCATCAAAGTTTTGCCTCAATATAGCCGGTGATAACCCTTCCTCAAATCGCCTTTTTGATGCCATTGCTAGTCATTGTGTTCCTGTGATTATTAGTGATCAGATTGAGCTACCCTTTGAAGATGTCTTAGAATACTCACAGTTTTGCATATTTGTTCGTGGCTCCGATGCTGTTAAGAAAGGTTACCTACTGAGTCTTCTTCGAGGAATCAAGCAAGAACAATGGACGAAGATGTGGGAAAGGTTGAAGGAAATTGTACATCATTTTGAATATCAGTATCCATCCCGGCCTGGTGATGCTGTTGACATGATTTGGCAGGAAGTTTCTCATAAGATATCCTCTATACAGTTTAAATTTCACAGGAAGAAGAGATATGACAGGTCAACTTCTGGTATAAGATCGAAATGACAATGGCCTATTTGAAAGCGTTCGAAATGTGGCATATAAGAGACACAGGCTAAGTTGATATATGTAAGAGATTGTTTTTGACTATATATATAGATTTGATTGTTTGTGCCCATTGGTACTGTTGGTTGAGTTGTAGATAGATAATAATGTTCAATCAAAGTGTTCATTTTTGAATCTTACATTGCCATGCTCTTCACTCAAAATGAAGCACTCAAAAGGTTGTGGCTGTAAAATGCAAAAGTAGTCGCAACACAGAATCATAGAAGTCCCTTTCTTTTATAGAGAAAAATCAGAAATGCAGGTAACCTGTGAGAGCCAGCATCATCATTCTCATAATATTCAGTTCATCTACTGGTTAGGCCTATGTTTATACAATACAGATGATGCTAGCTCGAGGATGATCCTTTTTTTCAGCTGCAGTTCTTCAGCTCAACAAAAAAAAAGAAAATCGACTAAAAGCAAACGAAAATATATAATTCTAACCAACCAACTTTGAGAATTCTATCAAGGAAGCAGAGGATGCCCACCACCCTGTTGAACATTTTTGTATTAGTTACATCTAGCCACACCAGCTTCTTCTTCTTCTTGTTCTTCCCAGTTCCCATAGGAAACTGCATTGATGAGCATGTCAGCATCTGTTGTGAATCGGGTCGGATCCTTTCCGAACTTTTCTTTTGTTTGATTGATTTGGATCAAATTTGATCGAAGGTGCAGGTGCCAAACTGAGCTTGGCTTGCAAATCCTCTACAGCAACAGCCTTAACAAGATGCAAACTTCTGAGAGCCAAATCCATGCTTCGTAACCCAGAAACATTTTCTGTCTGAAGAGCTAAAAACCCAATACAAACAAGAAGAAGAGCTGCTCTTCTAAAACCCAAAAAACCCATGTTTTTTATGCTCGTGTGTGGTAGGTTTCTTCTGTGTTTGAAGCTTGAGACTTTGTTGTTGCTTCTTATGGTTCATTTCCTGTGAGAATAAGGCAAGGGAATGTCTTTTATGGGATTTGGAAGGCTAAAAGCATAAAGCACAAGGGAGGCCCCAGAAGGCCAGAACATGTAGGGAAGTTTTAGATTCACCTCAATCATAAGCAGCCTGCCATAGAAGCAATATAAGGCTGTTTTAGAAGACTCTGACAGGTTTGAACCAAAAGTTAAGTTGGAACACTATCCTTGGGAAGCCAAGTATATATCTTTTTTCTCAAAATCTCTCTCTATCATTTGCCTTGCTCTGGCTTTTTTTACCAAACAAAGACCAGTTTTGTGGATCTCTTGAATGCTTTTCCAACTTGCCACCTCATCTCACCATGCTGATGTGTACATTCACCAATCTGATGAGTCTGACATGTGTAGAATGTACAATTTGGAGAAATTCTTCTGTGTGATCGTCACACCGTCACGTGATGTTATCATTTTACTATGATTATAACACTTATATTTATTCATTAATATTACACTCTAGGTCCATGAAACCTCAACCATATGTCATCTATACATATCACAATACTTGGATTAGTAATGCGACAGTAATCTCCAAGAATTTTCCTTGGGTTCATTATGAGCCCATCATCTCACCCACTTTTGTTGCTAAATATAACAAGGACCAGCAAGTTCCATATTTAGATAGCTAATGTAGCTCAAAAGCCTTCAAAAGTAGAGGTGTTGGAGTAATGGTGGGGAATAGTAAATCTCTCCCACCAAAAAAACCCAAATAACCAACCAACAAAAACCAAAAGCTTGAAGCGCCAAACACTTGCTTTAAGCTATGCTAGCTTTAGAATTCCAAGCTCTTCTCTCCATGCACCAGAAATCACACCCTTGGTTTCTTGTGCTCAATGGAATTCCTTTATGCTTTGCTTTCCTCTCTCTCTCTCTCTCTCTCTCTCTCTCTCTCTCTCCCTCTTTGGATTGCCACAAGCCCTTAAACCCTTCATTCAAACTTTCAAAGCAAACCCATTTTGGCCTTGCAATCTAGCTTTCATCTTTTTTTTTTGGTTCTTTATATATAATCTCGCTTATCCATGAAGACCATCTTTGTCTCTCATTCCTCTTTTATTTTCATTTTCAAGAGCTCCATTGCCTCGGTCATGGTCCAAGCTGGACATAAGCCTAGATAGATACTCTCTAATGCATGGATCTTTCTGCTTTGAGAGAGCTGTACTATTAAAGTTAAAGGATAATTGAATGGATTGTTTGCTTTCCAAACCATCCTTCACCATCACATTTAACTTTAACAACTACAACACACAAGCCAATCTCTATCATCAATCACAAAACCAAGAGGACACACTGTCACACCAATGCTGTCAAGAATTCAAAAGCTTGAAAGCGAAAAATATGACAAAGAACAAAAAATAGGGCAACAAGAATGAATCCAAGAAACATGGTTTGCAATTATAATCCGTGAACAGCAGCTTTTTTCGACACTAGTTTACCACTCAGCATAACTGCTGCTGTGAGAACTCAAGCTTATGTACAAACACGAGAAATAGATTAAGAACGAAAATGGTGAGCTTGTACGAGTATTTAGAATAATTCAATTACAGATACATGACAGTCAGAAGGCTAGAGCCTTCTGATTTTCCCTCTTTACTGCTAGTAGCATGAACAGACGCAATACGCTCAAATTTCTTGTTCTAAAGTATCCTCTTCGGCTCAATAGCACATTGCCATATTATTGAATTGGCTCCTGCTGGGGAGTCACTGCGGGTCCTGGAGCTATAGTGAACTGCAAGCCCCGGTGTTGCCCTGCCTGCAGCATAAATGCAACCTCAGTTGCTGCAAGTGCTGCTGCTTCCTGGTTCAACAGTAACGTACAAACGAATCAGGTACTTAAAAAGGCTTTTCTTTTATCTTCTTTGATTAGGAACAAAAATAGAAATATGAGTGTTCTTGGGTTTCTACATAACAGCAGAGTCCAGAACTAACCTGTCTTTGCCTTCGACGTTGTAATATACTGATGGCCCAGGCCATAATGTAGCATGGGAGAAGAAAACCAGCAGCACGGAGCAAGAAAAGCTGTTAACAATTGATCATTTATTTAGATAGTGCAGTAATCTGAAATGTTATGAGACACATTTAAGATCTACATGCCACTTACAGAAAAAAAGGTGGATGCATCATCATCATCCCCATCGCCGTTGGGGAGGCTCAATGCATGCCTCAAGAGGAGAAGAGCCATTAACTGCCAAGGAACAGGAGACAAGGATCAATAGAAATTACAGTATAGGTAACAAGTTGCACGGCCCACAACAGAAATTGCAATTCGTTAGTCGTTACACCGGGACCATAGAGAAAAGAGAACTAAGCAAATAAAGAAATAAAAGATCAAGTTAAAGATTACAGATATTCTTTAAAGCTGGAAAAAAGATAACATATAAAACTTGAGATAGGTTTTTTGAATCGTCTGATTCCATAAAATAAAACTATAAAGAAATTGAGACAGCAATATATGTCATTCCTACATTCCCAACTATAAAAATCCAACATATCTTGTGTGGTTTACTGAGGCTTACAATTAGAGCAGCAGAGCGACAAAAAGCTGCTCCACTAGCATTTGTATCAGCATACTCATCATACTCGGCCTCTAGAAAGTGACGTTCAGCCGCTGCCATTGCTAATAGTCGAGGATCACGCAAATCCAAAGGGGTCCCAGAGATTGTCCAACCCTCACTGTCAGGCAAATCCAAGAAGCAAAAGAGTAAAAGATAAAAACAGATGAGGGTCTACATACAAGAACGATGGGCTCTAAGTGCCCAATATTCAAAATAAGCAAAGTCCTTATCCCAAATACACAATCTCGCATCTATCCAGACGGTAACCTCAAAAAGAAAAAAGAATTTCCTCAATAGCCAAATGAACCAGGGGTTTCAAAACATATGTAAATTCTATACTTGCCTGATGTCAATCGTGGTATCTTCAGACTGAGGGGGAGGTGGCGGGGCAGTATAACCAGGTTGGTACGGCTGTACACCAGAGAAACATTTCATACAAGTCCGATGACAATGACTTGGCAATTCTATTAACCAATTGAAATGCTCACAAGGTTATCAGTAAATGCTAACATGCTTATAATGCATTACATGGATGCTCCATCATAGTTGATTGAGAAAATCCATATATCTTCTCATGATACAACATTCAATTTCATATTTCCCAAAAAAGAAAAGGAATGCCTATGATATTATGAGAAGTTGCTTAACATTCTCAACAATCATGAAAAATGACAGCTACAGATGCTAAGGATTCTAGAAATTTACCTGATGACAAATTTCACAAATTGCATCTCCTTTCTCATTGCACCATCGCTGGACACATTTTCTATGAGCAAACTGATTTGAAAAAGAAAAGAGAAATCATTTGCTTTAATTCACAATTTATAAAATTAATCTAAGAAGACACTATAATTGCTGTATAAATATGAGACAATGAACAAAATACCAACTGCTGGCTAGCAGTAAAAGCTTCAAATAAAGCTAGTATGTGGTGAAAATAGAGAAGAATAAAATAGAAAGCTAAGATCTCCCAAAAATC
Organism: Oemleria cerasiformis; assembly: GCA_037349345.1. Classification (NCBI taxonomy): domain Eukaryota; kingdom Viridiplantae; phylum Streptophyta; class Magnoliopsida; order Rosales; family Rosaceae; genus Oemleria; species Oemleria cerasiformis. Next base: position 14,062,048 of record JAZGTL010000018.1, read on the forward strand.
AAACAATAAATTGAAAAAAGTAATCAACAGAACATTTCAAGTTAAGCTCATTAAACGGATTTGAGTATAATAGCTGCCACTAACTACAGGGGGTTAGAATATGGTCGCTGAACTAAGTCACTAACAACAATCCACTTAAAGCAATCATGTGCAACGCCATACTTCAAGAGGTTCATCTTGTAAATGTTCATATGTAACTTTAAACTATTTCCAAATTTAAAGTGAATGGAATCATAAGAGTGATCCTCCGCACCTTCCCCGCCGTAAAAAGTAACAATAAATTTTAAAAAAAATAAACCAACAATTTCTAATTTAAAGCAATGAAAATCAGAAAATACTTTTAAGCTTCCACTGCAAGCACAGGGGACCTCCAAATTAATAACGCTATCTTCTTCTTGGCAAATACGACATTCAACTGTCTGAATCAGTGGCTCTTCTTCTTCAGATGCAACCTTCTCCCCCACCCCCTTAACATCAATGGAACATGTGGGTAGATCAGCTGATTGGGAGGATGAACCCTCTACAGAAGATCCTGGGGTCTCAGTCCCTTGGGGTGATTGCAAGCTTTGAGGTTTTGTGAACCGGTCAACACACAACACCAGGTGATCACTCATTCTTACTCAATCTAAGCTTCTGCATCAACAACATAGAAAGAAAATTCATTAATTCAGAACAAACTCCTGCAAAATTCAATAAAATGAACTTGTCACATTAAAAGTTATGAAATATAAAAATCATGGTTTTGGAATTCTGTCCATCAAATGTAAAATTCATGATTCTGAATAGAAGTGCAGGAAACCATCTAAATCGGATTTAAATCCTAAATCTTCAGTATCTAGACCTAGACGGAACATGCTGGAGTTGACCCAAACTATAACATTTCAATTCAATTTCTCAATTACTTCCTCGGTATAAGCAGAAACAAAAGCTTTAGAATTTCTATAAGAGCTTGAATTTGATGCTCCACTCGAAAGGTATGAAATTTCACAATTTCCTCACCCTTTTCTTTAACCACCTTTAGGTCTCAAAGGAACTCCTAAACTATAACAAAAGGCCGATAACAAAAACACCCAAAGCTTCAAACTTTCGCAAACTACCCTGCATTCAAGCCATTCCAGCTGGGGTTTGGATGCTAAAAACATGAAGGACAAACAAAAAGTAAATGAAATCAAGAGCCTAACATTTCATACTATTAAACAGATACTACAACATCAGTGCTCCATTGGCCCCGGCGAATTTACTCGATATAACATAAGCAATAAGAAAATCAAGAAAGGGAAATCCCCTCCTTTCTCAGCTACAAAACAAAAGTCCTCTACTTGCCGAACCGGCGAACCCCCAACCCAATCCCCAGATTTTCCCTAACCAAATCCATAAATTGACACCAAACTTACCAATACGATCAATCTGAGATACAAAACCCTAGAAAAATCACAATCACGATCGAAACGTAACAACTTTAGGATTTTTTACCCCTAGAGATGAAGCATTTATAGCAGAAATGCATTATGCAAATTAAGAAAACAAAGTTCAGAAGAACCAACAAACAGAAATCAGGGAGAGAACAAGAAGCAAAAGTACCTGGAAAAGACCTAGAATTTGAGCTTTCGAACTCGAAATTGTTCTCTTGTGAGAAAAAAAAGAAAAGTCTTTTAACCTTTGGCTTTTCACAAAAGAATATTGAGTTATTTTGAAGCCATCTGCCATCAGGCAGGGACGAACCTAGTTAAGCTAACCTCGGTAACGTCCATCCCACGGTGGGATACAAATCCTCTACAGTTACTGTACCAAATGGAGAGTAAAACTTGAATCTTAACCATGAAATCGTACGACACTGTGATTCAACGGTCTAGATCTGCTTCATCCTTTCCCAACGGAAGCTGATTTAGCGCGTCTTGTAACAGCAACGGACCAAACTGACGTCATAATGTCTGAAGGTCTGGTTCATATCGGCCGGGTTTGTACTGCATATGTAATAAATAATAGTTTCGAGTTTCGACCTTAACGGTGATCCAATAGGTGCATGCCACATCATGAAACAAAATACGAACTAAATGTTTTTCTTAAATGGAAAAGAAAAAACCAATTTTGTAAGTAGATTATTTTTGTAGTTAGTAATCATGTAGATTATTTTTATAGAAAATAATCATCTATGTGGGCCAATTTTGTTAAGCACATTATTGGTGGGGTCAAAAGGGGAAATTATTTGGGGAAGATTGGGGATAAATTATTTGTGTACTTTGTGATATCATAGGAGACATAAAAATTATTTTTAATTTACATCTATCTAATAGAGAATTTTTTTTTTTTTTTAAAACTACTTGATTTTTAAGCATTTTACAATGGACAATACTTACATCCTACCCCCGATATAACTTTCTCATATCACTTTTGCGATATATAGAATAATTCTTATACATATATTATAATCGGAATCGTTCAACTCTTAAATAATCATTTCAACATCATATATGCAAAAAATCAACAATTTTAGAGGTATTTTCGTCATTTATATATATATAAAACAAATCAATGGTATTGATAACAGTAAAGATCCTCATTACGAACCGTTGATTTAGTTTACACATATGAATGGCTAAATGATCTCCAATTTGACTTATTTTTTTGTATAAATGATCTTAAAATGATGACTTAGGAGTTGAACGATTTTGATTATAATATATGTATACAAATTATTCGATAAATCTAAATGATGATACAAGGAGGTATCATCAAGGGTGATATGTAAGTATTATTCTTTTACAATTTTATTTGTTGTAAAATAATTTTGTATAATTTAGCAATAAAAACGATAAACTTTTTAATTGCTTGAAAATTTGAATCTTAAAAATGCAAGTATCACCGAGGGTGATGGCCTAGTAGCAAGGGCTTACTCTCATGTGGTTTGGTGGGTGGAGGTCTTGTGATCGAATCCCATCGACTTCTGCTTCTTAATCCTTCGATGTGATTGAGGTGACGCGTCTGTCCCATTATGACAAATAGACTCAATGTGTTGGAGTCCCTATAATTACGTCTAGGGAAATATCCATATAAAATTGCCTCTTTTACAATTTTTCATGAAAAAAAAAAGAATATTAAAAATGCAAGTGGATCCCCTTTGAACAATTTGATGGAGATGTGAATTGACATTGACCATTTGAAACAAGTGTACAAGTCTTGTGCCTACCACAAACCTTTCCTCTTTTTCTGCAATTTCTAATCACAAACATGCATAGTGCACCAATCTATGTGCTAAGAATTTTTATAATGATTTTTTATCCTACATTTTTTTCAAAACAAAAAATTACGATAAAATATTGTAGTAGAATATATATATATATATATATATATATATATTTAAATATCATAATCAAAACAAGAAGATAGTAGAGGTTGGTGGGAAGGAGCTTAGTTCGTTACATTGATTTCAATGTAATCAAGAGACATGGGAAGAAAAGTAAATCTTGATAGCGTGTCAAATACTTACTTTTTGTAATAAAATTATGCGTTTAAAATTTTGAATACTTGAAAAATTATTATACGAAAGTTTGTAAATTATTTTATGAGTAAATTACTCTTTATTATTTTGAGGTTTATTCGAAATAACATAATTATATTTATATTTTTAAATATTTTAATTTAGACTTTGAATTTTTTATTTTATTTCAATCAGAATGTTTCGTTAATTATTCTGTTAAAATTTTTGTTAAGTGATTATGTGTCCAAAATATGACCAATTTATAATTTATGTGGATAACAACTAAGAGCCACATGTGCAAAAAAAAAATTAAAAATGAATCCCAGTCACTAATCTATTTTTTATAGGAAAATATATCCAACATACAAAATAATTTAGGCATTTTTCAAGGAGCAAATGAGGTTATGATCCTAATTGAGTGATTTCTCAGATTCTTGTATATATATATATATTTTTTCCAGATCAGATTCTTGCATGTTTTCTCTGTTTTGAACATATATCAGTATGAAATAAAACTCTGCATCTTTGTTAAAAGATAATCTTTCTGCCAATCATCTTTGCTAGTATTAATTTTCAGAACATTAAAAAGACTTTTAATAAAAAAAGAAAAAACTTTGAGAGATAGAGGGTGGATCGATTATCAGAAAACAAAGAGGGTGGATCGAACATCTCCACCTAGCCACCAAAAACTTTCGGCTACCAATAGCCGAATCCCACTAACGGAATTATTACCCTCTCCCCCGCCCATAACTACACCCCCTTCCTGCTCTTCCCTGCGAAGACCGTACCACCCTACTTCGTGACTCGTCCCCCTCAGCCACTCCCACCACTAGTGGCCTCTCCAAATCCACACCCAAACCAAACCCCAGCAGTGGACACGAAAACTCAAAACCAACGCTACGCAAAGAAAAATTCAGAAACTACAAACATAGAAGAATGGTTGAGAGAAATGGGAGAAAGGTGGCTGGGATCGACGATTATTGCTTCAGATCTTGGACCATAAATTTCAAGGGGATTCGCCAAATTTGCAGAAAATTCCAAAATTCCATTCTCCGCTTGGACAAATGGGTCATCATCGGGCGTCATCGTCGCCAATCTTGGCCAACATTGGCCGACCTTCCCTGAACTGAACTTGTTCATCGCCGGAGCATAGAGGGAGAGGGTGCATGGGAAGAGGAAAGTGATTGGCCTTCCTAACTATTATTTTTGTTTTTTTAAAAGAGAGAGTGATAGAGTATTGATTTATTAATTTTTAAAATATTATTAAAGAAATTTATTTAATTTTTTTACATGTGACGCTTAGTTATAATACACATAAGCTAAAATGTGGTCCCTATTTCGGACACATCATTACTTAATGGAGTTTTTAACAAAATAAGTAACGGAGAATTCCGATTGAAATAAAATAAAAAAGTTCATAGTGTAAATTGAAAGATTTGAAAATACGGGTATAATCTTGTTATTCCAAGTAAACCTTAAGGTATTGAAATGTAATTTGCCCTTATTTTATTTACTAGTCATCATATGGTTATTTTGGTATGGACAAATTACATAAAACCCCCTAAACTACATGGATCATTTCAAATTCATACCCATATTATGAAAAATTTCATCTAGGTACTCAAAATATGTGGTCATCATCAACTTACTACCTTCGTTAAAAAAATTGTTAAAAATTCTGTTAATTCTCTAAGTGGCACTTGTAGGATCCATTTTTTTGCTGACATGAACTCCGTGGATAAAAAATAATTAAACATTGATTACATAAAAAATCAATAAAGACTATTTATTTTTAAAATGTTAAAATTAGAAATAAAAAGAACAACTAAATTTAAAATAAAAAACTAAAATTAAAATCAAAACAGAAAAAAAAAAAAAAAAAAAAAAAAGAAAAGGAAGAAGCATCCTCGTTCCTGACAACCATCCCCCTCCCTTCTCCTCATCTCCTTCCCCTTCCAGACAGACTACAGCAACACCAGTTCTGAAAAAAAAATTCAAATCTGAAATTTCACAACCACAAGTTCACAAACTTTGATTGGGTCTTGACCTCGCACCCAAACCCCACACCCACCATTCTCGTTGACCACAAATCAAACATCCAACAAATTACAAGCATAACCCCCAAAATTGAAGCCCAAACCCAGCCGCCCCAATTCACCGCTAGGGAGACCTGGGTTCCTTCGGTAATCGTCGTGTTGGTGGTCGACTTCACTCGCCTAGTCGCCGCCTAGGCGGTTGTCGCCGATTGTAGCAATCGTTCATGGAGGTGAGTTCGGGAATCGAAGAATTAAACTGGGTTTTGACAGGACCCTTCCCGAATTTCCTCTCGAAATCTTTGAAAAACCTTGCTCCCGTCTGACATCCCAAAATAATTCCTAAAATACCCTTAGTGCCTCGTAACCACACTACGAGAATTCTACAAAAAATTCGACAAAATCTCCTTTATAATTTGGTCAAATCGTCTTCCACCTATCATACGAAGGATTTAAATATTCATCTATTAACCAAGTAATCCAGATCAAAGTCACAACCAAACAACTCCAAGTCCAAATAACCAATCTACGGAAATATTTACATATAATCCCAAATAGTTCATCAGAGCATCTAGGTTGCAAAATTAGATTCACAAGTTCGACAAACCCTACTCAAAAAGGTACGGTAGCAGCGCATCTAGGATGGGATTCCTCCATCTCGGAATGTGCCCTCGTCGAACTCAATGACCTGGAGGGGACTAAAACAAGGAAAATTGTGAGTGGATAAAATAATAATGGTTCAAAACAATTTTTTCAAGGAAACATACATTTTCCCCTCAATGACTAAAAACATGCATGCATAATGAAAAATCCTTTTTAAAATAGTTACTAAGTCAGCATAGGCTAGAAAAGACTTACCGGAAAAACATTTAGCAATTTAAAACGGACGGAACCCACGAAAACGCAAGCAAAGAAATTATCCCGTGGTCCGCAACCAAGCTTTAAAAACCCTGATCGAAGGAGTTTAAAATTATAAGAAAACCTAGACACAAAACTATAAAAATACCCTACCATTCCCCGATTGAAATCCCGAGCCGTCCATTAGGGAACAAGCCCTTCTAACCATCGCCGATATTACCTCTTAAGCAATGGCTAGAATCCGAGAGGTCCAATCCGAGAACCTACTCTCCACACATCCGATATTACCTCAAGATGTGCAGTTGTAACCCTGTACTACGCGTAGATAGCCTCAACGATCGTATGGCGGAGAACACCTCAACGCCAAACGTCGGAGAAATAGGCATCAACGAGCACAAGACCGATAATACCTCAAGTCATGTGTTGGAGAAAAACCATGATACCCGGGGATGGCATACATAATGAAAACTGTTCGTAAACCCAAAATCCGCGTTTGAAAATCTTTATTCCTTGACCTTAATCAAAATCATGGAAAACTAGGGCCTAGAGCCCAAAATTTATTAAAAACGAAATCCCGGGTCTAAGCCCAAAATCATAAGCTTGGTTAAATCCAAAAATCCAAAAATCCATAAATCCAAACAAAATCCGTGAAAACCAAGTCCATAAAGTTGGGTCGTAACCCAAAACTCCATTTCCAAATTCGTTATTGAAGATTCATGCCCAATAATATATTACTAGAATAATTATTCTAAACTTTTCCGGAATTCATCAAAATTAATAAATCATTTTAGAATGATTATTCTAATTTATCAAAATTCATACTTATTTAAAATCTACGATTATGCATGCAATATAATTTACAAGCAAAATCCACTCACTAAACGTCCAATTAAGCTCAATCTCGAGCTATACGCTCCTCTGAAGTTCCTGGAGCGGTATCGCCGGTCAAAAGTAACAATCGGAGTTACCAACGATAATTAGAAACCCTAAATCCAACCCCCCCTAAATCCCGGACGTAAACACACATTTTTCCTAAAATCGCAGCGACTTTGGACATCCAAAACAACCCCTAAACGAACTCTGATTGACCCGATACATGCGCCAAAATGTCCGAAACATCAAAAACTTAAAAACTCATGTTAGCCGGAGCTTGAGGGGAAGCTCCACCGCCGCTACACACCGGTGGACGACCGGCAACTCCTCCCCCAAGCGCCTGTAGCTGGGACTGCAAGGCATACTCTCCTTCAACCTCAGACACGGTTACTGTTCAATGTGCAGAAAATCCTCTATAACCACCCTAAACTTCCAAGCTTCATAACTTCCTAAATTCTGAACGAAATTCAATATTCTAATAATGGAAATCTATCTACTCGAGCCAAGAAATCCAAATATGAAGTCCAATTTGAGATTCATTACATGTGGTGGCCGAAAAATGGCCGGGAAGGTGGCGGTTACGGTTCACCTTCAAATCTCCTTCTCCTAACACTTCCAAGCTCGATGGTGGATATGGTTGAGCTCAAAATGAAGTGAGGAAGATGATTATGTGAATGGTTTGTGGTGGTTTGGCCTAAATTACAAAATCAAAATTTGAGGGTTTGTTTGTTCATGGTTTGGATGAGAGAGCACGGGGAGAGATAGGATAAAATGAAGATAAAAATTTGGAATGTGACTTAAAAATACTACCAAGTACAAATTACCAAATTTTCCTTGAACCTTCTAGACCCACTCTCTAACCGGGTCTTCGTTTTCTGCGTGCCACCTGTCTATGAACTCGTGAGTTCGAAACTTACGCAACGGTCCAAGAAAATCTTCCAAAGGTGTCTTCAAACAAAAAGTGACTTTCGAGCCTCTTATAAAACTAAGGGTAAATTCGTCATTTTCTAAATTAATTTGCGAAAATTTACTAATTAAATTTACGGGTCGTTACAACTCACCCCCCTTAAAGAAATTTTGTCCTAGAAATTCATACATGTCACTGAAATAAATGTGGATGATGTGCCTGTATCAGTGCCTCGGGCTCCCACATTGCTTCCTCCACATTATGATTTCTCCACAGAACTTTAACCAAAGTAATAGTCTTTTTGCGCAAAACTTTTTCCTTCCAATCTAGAATTTGTACTAGTTGTTCTTCAAAACTCAGATCATCTCTCAGCTCAATTGGTTGCTCTTCTAACACATAAGATTCATCAAATAGATACTTCCGGAGCATGGATGCATGGAATACATTGTGAACATTCGAAAGTTCTGGGGATAGAGCAAGCTTGTACGCCACTGGGCCTACCATTCCAATGATCTCATAAGGCCCAATATAACGAGGACTCAGCTTTCCTCGTCTACCAAAACGCACCACTCCTTTCCAGGGGGATAATTTTAAGAAAACCCAATCTCCGACCTCATATTTTAGATCCCTGATCCGTCGATCGGCATAGCTTTTCTGTTGGTCATGAGCTGCCTTCAATCTTTCCCTAATAATTCTGATATTTTCCTCCGTCATTTCAATGATTTCTGGTGTCATGAGTCTTCTCTCACCTATTTCATTCCAACATATAGGTGTCTTGCATTGTCTTCCATACAGTGCCTCAAAATGTGACATCCCAATGGTAGACTGATAATTGTTGTTGTAGGCAAATTCCATCAAATCCAAGTGTGAATCCCAATTCCCCTTAAACTGTAGTACACAAGCTCGCATCATATCTTCTAGAATCTGAATCGTCCTCTCAGACTGACCGTCAGTCTGAGGATGAAAAACTGTGTTGAAATGCAATTTAGTTCTAAAGGCTTTTTGTAAACTCCGCCAAAACCTCGAGGTAAACTTAGGATCTCTGTCTGATACAATCGACTCTGGTGTCCCATGTAACCGGATGATCTCATCCACAAACAATTTGGCGAACTGGTGCATCCTATAATCTTCCCGTACTGGCAAGAAATGCGTTGATTTAGTAAGCCTATCTACAACCACCCAAACTCCATCATGTCCTTTCCGAGTCCGGGGAAGTTTATACACAAAGTCCATATTAATGTGTTCCCATTTCCATTCCGGAATAGGAAGTGGTTGTAGCGCCCCGTACGGTTTATGTCTTTCTGCTTTTACCTGTTTACACGTAAGACATCTACTCACAAACTCTGTTATTTTCCTTTTCTTCCCAATCAACTAGTAGTGCTCCTTAAGAGTACGATACATCTTAGTGCCACATGGATGCATGGCATACGCTGAACTATGAGCTTCCTCAAGAATTTCTCTTTTCAACTCTACATCATTAGGTACGCACAACTGGCCATCTTTAACCAAGGCCCCATTATCCCTAATGGCATAATCCTGCCTATTCCTAGCCTCCAACTCCATCCTAATAATGTACAATGAAGGATCCTGGAGTTGAGCTTCAATAATTCGATCAATCAGGACAGGTCTCACATAAAAGCTAGCCAACAAAGCTCCCTGGTTATCCATCCCAAGTACAATTCCCGCTCTTCGGAGTTCCACTAATAAAGGTAAGTAAACGTGTGCAAATAAGCCAAGGAACCCATAAACTTCCTACTCCACGCATCTGCCACTACATTGGCCTTTCTGATTCGGTAAATTGGTTGTTCTCCCAGAATTGATCCGCTAATTGCATCTGAGAGACAATAGCCACCGGCATAATCAGCTGTTCATTGATGAACTCCTCCATCCTTTCTTTTTCGCAACCAGTGTCCTCACGTCAAGTTAGTTTCAATTACTTACCTAGATAACTAACATGCATATATGAACCCATAGTAGCCATTTGTTGATTTGTTCCCAACCTCTCATTTAAGCACCATTCTCACTATGCATGATACCAAGCAATACAAATTATTGTCATTACTTCATTACTATTTTTATTGAGAAGTCATAAATTTTCCTCTAAAGTGGTTTCGCCGGCTTTAGCTTGCCTCCAACTACTAAAGAATCAAAATCAATCATCTTTTGTTTTTTGTTTCCACTTTCCAGTTCCACCACACAATCAGCCAAATTAAGGGAAGGGATGGATCTATGGAAGGTATGTGACTCATATTTATTATTCTTGTTTTCTTTTTTCCTCGTTCAGTTGGTGCCTTTGTAGTTGGCCTGTGTTTCTACAAACTTGATTGAAATATGCATGGATGTTATGATGGATTGCAGTGATGGATGTGCAAACCAGCCTGCAAAATAAAAAGAGGGATCGAGGGAGTGATCAGGGAGGAGACTCACCGTTTGATGATGGAGGGCAGTAGGCAGTTGGCAGTAATAATTCCCTGTTGTACACAGTTGGTGAGTGCACTAATTATTCTTCATAGAGTACGTTTTTCTCTTTAATTTTCTGCTGCATCTTCTCACAAACATCAACACTCGATCATGTTTAGTTAGTTACATTGATTTCATTGTAATCAAGAGACATGGGAAGAAATGTATATGTTTGGCATGGAAGAAAAGCTACCAACATCAACTGTAAAGTTTAAAGTAATTTTTTGCAAATTGCTTGCGAACTAATGTATTAGGATGTTAGGTTTGTGACCGAGTTGATAGCTCGTCTCATACTTACCATTTATTATTAGATCATGCCTTTGAAATTTTAATTACTTCAAAAAGTTAAAATTTGCAAGTATGTAAATTATTTTATTTACTCGTTCATATATGATTATTTTGATATAAAATTTATATTTTGCCGTACATTTTACATGAAATAAAGCAAATATAAAAGTAGTGCATTTATGTTCCATATGACACTAGCTAATTATATAACTTGACATACATTGAACAGACGATGAAGTTATTCTTATTTTGTCATTCACTTTCGAGGACAAGCCAAACAAATCGATGGACTAACTAATCATATAGCTTGACATATAATTATAGGCCCATGCATACAAGTTGTACATTGGAAGGAACTTTTTGCTTAAGCTGTTGCAGGTGCATGGCATGATGTCTTGCACCTTTGTCCTCCTCCTCCTCCCTCTCATCAACAACTGAGTTATTATTCTCAAGGAGTCGACGGCGTAGTTAATTGGTTGGATTTGAAAACAATTTTCTGTAGAGCAACAGTTGCTTAGCGTAATCCTGATTAAATTCATAGAAGGATGCATGTTAATTACATATTTAATTAATTAATTAGAAATGATTGAATCATCCGGATAGTCCACATGGACACCGAAATCGAAGCAGGCTGACTAACATTTGGATGGTCCAATTTCCAAATGTTAGCCAGCTTGCCTCAGTTTCAATGTCTACATCAGAATAAGTACATCCTAACATTTTCAATATAGAGAGAATGAGAGTATGTAGCTGAGAAAAGGCGCATGAAAGGTGGGTGAAGTCGAGAATCCTAAATGCTCTTGAGAAAGAGAGCTCGACATGCTTAAGCAACGGTACATTGTTGAGATGCATGTCTATCTCTTCTCCTTCATAATAGGATGAAACGAGGTTGGCATCACAAACCTCAATGCTCTTGAGTTACATACAAATCCTTCAACGCAGTCAATGGACTGACGACTCTTAAGGTAACCAAAAGTTTAGTGTGTAGTAGTGATAAACATTCAAGAACTGGACACTTAAACAACAAGTACTCGACAACTTCTTCTGTCGCATTCACGTATGTGAGGCGAACAACTGTGAGGGGATTATAGCGACTTGCACAAGGGTTGGGGCATAGACTTGGAATGCCAAAAGGCAAGTTGTCGTTTTGGAGATGTAATTGTTTGTGGGGAAACTGGTGGAGGTGAACAACTTTGAGGGGATTCATTTCATATGGTTTGCTATATGTTTTGATGTTAAAAGGCAAGTGCTTGTCTTCGAGATGTAATGGTTTGTGGGGAAAGGTATTATAGGGGTCAATTGAAAGAACACCATATCACAACCCAAGCACTTGAATTTTCTTGTTCATCACAAACTGAATCCATTTATGGATGGAAGTTGTAAACCCGCAATGTAAATAGAAGGAAACACTGCATATATTCCAATGTTGGGGCCTTTGTGTTGTTCCACCACAGATTCACCGAATTCACAAATCTATAAATCTTGCCTTCTCTCAATTATTGTGTAAGGATCATAAAGTGACGTAAAGTTTCATGACTAAGATCAAATTTGAGAGACGTGGTATGTGTCCAAGCATAGCGCCATGCCTCACAAACGCTGCTACTAGCAACTGCGCGATTCCTTTAGCGGCAACCGGCACCATATTTGGCAAATCTAGAAGTGTCACGTAAAATGAAGTCCACTGTGTACATCAATCGACCAGGACAAATCTAGTTAATTAATAAATTCTTGTCGGTTTTAAAAACTGGGAAATTAAGGTGCCTCTAGATAAAAAATTGTTAGAGGTAAGTCAAAAATAGGAGAGCCACTTTAGAGGAAGAAATTTTACTTCCCAACGAAAATAGAGAGAGAGAGAGAGAGAGAGAGAGAGAGAGAGAGAGAGAGAGAGGCATTCATTGGGATGCACATGGAGTTCATCCACCGATGAGTATTGAGTGATAATGGTGATGGGGAATCAATAATCAAAGTACCAAAAAAATGTAAGGGCAATAGTAGTAGTAGTAGCATATCAACCATAATAGCATAAACTACAACCATGGGATCTCTTTCACCTTTCTCCATTTTTTAGTGTTTGGACTAAGCCTAGCAACCTCACCTAATCTCTTTGTTGCCATGACCTCCCACCCTCCTCTGACCTCCACTCCCTCAACCAATCTTTCTAAACCTCCAAACACTAACCCTGAAAACCCTTTTCCTCTGCCCTATCTCTCAGATCATTTCCCCCCTCTCCAGCCTCTCCTCTTCTTCGGGAGCTGGGCTCCCAATCGGCAACCTTCATCCCAATGGGACTGCCCCTGGATCTTCCAGCCCTCTATCCTGCCCTCCTGGGTTCCCCTCCCTCTCCCTCTATGGAGGCTCTCTCTCCTTTTTCCCCTACCTATATTGCTCTCAGAAATCCTTCTCCGAGCTTGCTCAATCTGAGATACGGCTCTCGTCTGGTTGATGGGCGTGTCCTTAATGCCATCCTTTTGAATGATGGTATTATCCCTCAGCCATTGGAGAACCAGTGTGGTGGTGGTTCTGATGTGGTGGATGGTGCTTTGCTACCGGAGGCTAACCGGCCGTCCGTGATGGGAAGTGTGAATTTCGATGTCTCAATATTGGAGGCGGAAATTGGGGCTGATGTGACGGCTGGGGAGCTGTCCTCCGCTCCTCGAGTTGGTCTAATGCCTAGTAGCTTGGAATTGGCATTGGAGGGCCCGGGAAGTGAGAGTGTTCAAACTGCTGGTCCCTTGTTGGATACGTTTGGTATTAAGGATGTTCCTTTGACTAATGGGTCCAAAGTGAGCTATTGTCCTGCAGTAAAAGAGATGGGCAGTTCTTGGGGTCCCCCTAGGAAACTTGCGTTTTGCAAACCCAAGGTGATCAATGGGCGTAAGCTAGTCTGTCCCCCCCAGGCAGCAGCTATCGTGGCAGCGAAGGATTGGCAACACTGCTTAGTGGGATATTTTATTGATAAGGCTCTTTCCTTGCAGCTGTCAATTCTTTAGCTAGAAGGTTATGGGCTAAACGTGGGCTCTTAGATGTTTTAGCCAATGATAAGAGCTTTTACTTTTTTAAATTTGTGGATGAGGCCTCTTGTTTATCAGTTCTCCAATTTGGCCCATGGCATTTTTCGGGTAGAATGTTGTTTTTATCTCGTTGCAAAGTTGGTATGGTTTTATTAAAGGTGCCCTATACAAAAATTCCACTATGGGTGAAATTCTTCAATGTTCCCCTTGAGCATTGGAATCATGAAGGGTTTGAGCACATTGCTAGCGCGGTTGGGCGGCCACTATATGTGGATTCCCCCACGGAATCGAAGAAGAGAATTTCGTATATGCGCATTTGTGTGGAGATTGATGCCTCGGAGAGTCTTGTGGATTCCTTTGATATCATGGTGCATCCCGAAGAGGATGTAGAACTTCCACATGTTGAGGAAGTTAGAGTGGAGTACGAAAGTAGGCCTCGCATTTGGTCTTGGTGTAAGTCTTTCAGACACTATGAACCTGCGTGTCCACTGGCTCCTCAGTCTGATGAGCCTTTGTCACTGCAAGGTGTGGGTCAGAATACTGTTGAGACTGAGCCTGAACTTCCCGTTCGCATTGGGCTTCCTGTATGCGTGGGGCTTGATGAGCCTTTCCTTGGTCCAACTTTGGATGAGTTGGGTTTTAAAATTTTTGGAAAATCACGTGGCAAGAAGGATGTTGCTCCTATTGCCTCCAGAGATCCCCAATTGCCTTGACCTAACCCCACTTCGTTAGCTTCTTCGTCCCTCTCCACAGAAACTAGTGATTCCTCCTTGCCTGCTTCCGGAAGACGTTCGACTCCCCTCTCTTCGACGTTAATTGCGATGACATCTGAACCTTGCATCTCATCCTTGGCTAGCTCCGGTGACGGTAAGGAACCACCATTTTCGATCTTTAATGCAACGGTGGCATCCCCTGGTAGCGGTGACCAGGTGATCCCTCATGCGTCTAGGAATCTGGTTATGAACGTGGGCTAAATCTGTTATCCAAATCCGTTTATGGCCCTTGGGTGTGACTTTGATTATGAGGAAGGTGAGATTGTCTCCCAGAACACGGTTTTGGTGCCGGCTTATGGGATGAACAAGGCGCATGCTGACGAGGTGGGGCCTAAGAAGAGACAAAGAAGAAGGCTAAGCCTAAGTTTGTGGGAAAGCTCTCACGGGTACTTTCCATCCCTTCCTCCCATGATTAAGGCGGCATGTTGGAATGTCCGTGGGCTTAATGACCCTGCCTGCCAACGTGAAGTTCGTAGTTTTGTGGGTTCTAAGAATCTTTGCCTATTGGGAGTAAAGATCCGGACCAGAAATTAAACTAATTTGAGAATTTGACGATTTTACCTTCGATTTTGGACGGGTTCTGGAGTCACTTTTTGACTGGCAGTGTTTTTGGGAATTTTTCTTGGGTCGTTGCATAGGATTCGATCTCACGAGTTCGTAGACAGGCGGTACGCGAAAAACGGAGATCCGGTGAGATCGTTACGGGTTTAGGGTAGGAGACCCGATGAGATCGTTACGGGTCTAGAAGCTTCAGGGGCATTTTGGTAATTTTGAATGGGGTAGATATTTTAACCCCAAACCATAAATTCATCATCTCATTCTCATAGTTTCTCTCTGGGGTCCATAACCTACCTCACCCACCCCCCCCCCCCCCCCCCCCCCCCCCCCCCCCCCCCCCCCACCCCACCCCACCCGAAACCGTGTGGCCCAAAAACAATAAGAAACCCAAAATCATTGACTTTGATTCAAGGCTATGTCTCCATTTTTGGAGGAACTAATCGGAATCTCCTCATTCCCACGAGCATAACCGTACAAACCATCGGAGGAGGGGACCACAGGAGCCGTCGGACCGAGACAAAAAAGAATCGGACCTTCCGATCGTTTTTTCAGCCAGCACAGGTACACGTTTAATGTTTTGAGGTCATATTTGGATTCATGGGTTCGAGTCCAAAAACGGTTGAGTTTTGAGGAAGTTAGAAAAACTTCAAGGTCGGCCAAAACTAGGGGATTCCGGCGACGGTGACGGCGGCGCTGTGGCTGTCCGATCATCTTCACCGGCCGGACTCTGGCGACGATGACGGCGATCCGGTCGTCTTCTCCGGTAAGTCGCTGACGACCGATTGGGTCGAGTCAGACCGGATCGGGTTGAGTGAACCGGTCGGGTTGAGTGAATCGGTCGGGTTGAGTTGGACCGAGTCGGTCGAGTTAGGCCGGGTTGGACCGGTCTAGGCGCATGGGTACTGTAGCAAGCACGTGACAGCGCGTGGTCCGGCCTTCTGTCGGTGCGTGACGGCGCGTGGAGCCGACTCCTGGGTCATGGATACGTGTGGCTAGGGTTTTGGAACGTTCCGGATCTAATTTTGATGGTTTCGAGGCCATAGGAGTTCGTTTAGAGCCCCGATTGGGCAATCCCAGCGGTTACAGTTGACCATGGAGCGGGTTTTGAGCTCGGGAGGTCAAGGTAGTTGGGCCATTAATGTGTCAAGAGTTCCTTGGGGCTAGAGCGTCCACTATTTGGTATTTTATTTCGCGCTGTGAACGGACTAGGAGCTGGGATTGCATGGGTATGCATACTTCTGGGTATTGGGTTATACCATGGGATTCTCTGATGATTGGCGTGGAGGGTGTTTTTCTCCGCTACATTGGTGAGGGTTCTCCGATTGGTGTTAGAGGGTATGCCTCTACCAGATCGTCGAGGGGTTCTTCAATGTTGGCGTGTGAGGGATCTTTCTCCGTCATATCGTTGAGGTCCAAGAGTGCTCTGGAGGAGCCTGGATATCGAGTTATCACTCGGGGTGCTCTAGAGGAGCATGGATATCGAGTTATCACTTTGGGTGCTCTGGAGGAGCAGGGATATCGAGTTTGACTCGGGGCGAGTCAGTGAGACTCAATTTAATCAAGTATGATTCCTTCGTCATCCGGGTCAGTGGGTTGGTGCGGGCGGTGACCCAGAGTGACGAGTTAGGGACGGTTCACAAGTGGTTGACTAGTGAGTTGTCTTATGATTCCAGTAGAGGTTTCAGCAGTGTCTGACCTACTTACATTTGGTGTCAGAGTGTGTTACTTTTTGGACCACCACTATTCCGAGGTCTCGTCTTTGACTTGTAAGCTATCATGCGTCTGACAGGTAGGTGTGGTCAGTAAGTACAGAGGTTCTGTCAGGAACCCTGTAAGGTTTACTAAATATATTTCAGGATCAAGGGTATTTCTGGTATTAAATTTTGGGGAAAAAGAGTTGTCAGACGGGATAAGGGCTTTTCGCGGATTTTGAGGCGAAATTCGGGAAGGGTCCTTACAAGTGGTATCAGAGCTCTAGGTTAACTTCCTGCAGACCGCACACTTGTGTGCAAATTATTTAAGGATTCTGTTAACAAGATGCCTCCGAGACGTTTACCTCTTTAGCGACCTTGAACTGAGGGAGGCGAAGGGTATGTGATGCACGAGCGAGGTATGCGTCGCTGTTACTGGTGAGTGGACCATAGGTTTGTACATGAGAATGCATGCATACACGTATACTTGGATTAAACTCTTATGTATTTTACAAATCTTACTGGACACAAGTTTTCAACATTTCAATGAAAATGTGTTTTGGGAAATGGCCTGGTTTTTGAACTCGGGTTGTTATCGTTTTGACGTGGAAATTATTGAGTCCATGATTTTGGGTTGGACCCGTATTTGTGATTTTACTGGATTTGGCCATGAATGAATTTTCAAAGAATTTGGTTTAGGCCAAGAAACAAAGATTTCAAAACACGGATTTGGTTTTCACTGGTTTTCTGTCCCAATGGAAAAAGGTTTCTCCGACTGGTGTTGAGGGGTTTTGCTCCGCTGGTTGTTGAGGGTTCTCTGACCCTGGTGTTGAGGGGTTTTGCTTTGCCGGGTCGCGAGGCTGTCTACGCTTAGTACAGGTTATAACACATCTCAAAGGATACCCTGGTGTGTTGTGGATATGTCGGGAATAGTGGATTTGAGATGTTAAGTGTCCATGTTTATTTATATGATTTGAACTCCTTTGAGGAGGGTTTTCAAAGCAGGGTTGCGGACCACGGAATATTTTCATTATTTGAATTTTGTGGGTCCCACCGAATGTTTTTACAAAAGATGGATTTTGAGTTATCCTTACGAGTTTGAAAAGAAATGTTGTGTTTGCACGCATTTGTAGACAGATGGATTTTGAGTTATCCTTATTTCTTGGGTCGTTGCGTAGGTCTCGATCTCACGATTCGTAGACAGGCGGCAGACGAAAAATGGAGACCCGATGAGATCGTTATGGGGCTAGAAGCTTTAGGGGCATTTTGGTAATTTCGGCTGGAGGTAGATATTTTATCCCCAAACCATTAATTCATCATCTCATTCTCATCATTTCTCTCTTCTCATCTTTTCTCTCTGGACCACACAACCCAACCCCCACCCCCCACCCCGCGAAACCGTGTGACCCAAAAACACCAAGAAACCCAAAATCATTGACTTTGATTCAAGGCTATGTCTCCCTTTTTGGAGGAACTAATCGGAATCTCCTCATTCCTACGAGCACAACCGTACAAACCATCGGAGGAGGGGACCACGAGAGCCGTCGGACCGAGACAAAAAAGAATCAGACCATCCGATCGATTTTTCGGCCAGCATAGGTACGAGTTTAATGTTTTGAGGTCATATTTGGATTGCTGGGTTCGAGTAGATAGATTTAGACATAAAATTTAGGAAAAACGATTGAGTTTTGAGGAAGTTAGAAAAACTTCAAGGTCGGCCGCAAATGGGGGATTCTGGCGACGGTGACGGCGGCGCTGCGGTGGTCCGGCCATCTTCTCCTACTGGACTTCGACGACGGCTGCGGTGATCCGATCGTCTTTTCTGGTGAGTCACTGGCGACCGATCGGGTCGAGTCAGACCGACCGGCTTGAGTGAATCGATTAGGTTAAGTGAACCAGTCAGGTTGAGTGAACCGATCGGGTTGAGTTAGATCGGGTCAGCCAAGTTGGGCAAGGTTGGACCGATCCAGGTGCGTGGGTAATGTAGCAGGTCCGTGACAGCACGTGGTCCGGCCTTCTACCTGCGTGTGACGGTGCATGGAGCTGATTCCGGGGTCATTGCGATGTGTGGCTAGGGTTTTGGGAAGTTTCAGATCTAATTTTGATGGTTTCGAGGCCATAGGAGTTCGTTTAGAGCCTCGGTTGGGCAATCCCAGCGGTTACGGTTGACGATAGAGCGGGTTTTGAGCTCGGGAGGTCAAGGTAGTTGGGTCATTAATGTGTCAAGAGTTCCTTGGGGCTAGAGCATCCACTATTTGGTATTTTATTTCGCGCTGTGAACGGACTAGGAGCCGGGATTGCATGGGTATGCATACTTCTGGGTATTGGGTTATACCATTGGATTCTCTGATGATTGGCGTGGAGGGTGTTTTTCTCCGCTACATTGTTGAGGGTTCTCCGATTGGTGTTAGAGGGTATGTCTCTGCCAAATCGTCGAGGGGTTCTTCAATGTTGGCGTGCGAGGGATCTTTCTCCATCATATCGTTGAGGTCCAAGAGTGCTCTGGAGGAGCATGGATATTGAGTTATCACTCGGGGTGCTCTGGAGGAGCATGGATATCGAGTTATCACTCGAGGTGCTCTGGAGGAGCATGGACATCGAGTTATCACTCGGGGTGCTCTGGAGGAGCAGGGATTTCGAGTTATCACTCGGGGTGCTCTGGAGGAGCATGGATATCGAGTTATCACTCGGGGTGCTCTGGAGGAGCATGGATATCGAGTTATCACTTCGGGTGCTCTGGAGGAGCAGGGATATCGAGTTTGACTCGGGGCGAGTCAGTGAGACTCAATTTAATCAAGTATGGTTCCTTCGTCATCCGGGTTAGAGGGCGGTGACCCAGAGTGACGAGTTAGGGACGGTTCACAAGTGGTTGACCAGTGAGTTGTCTTGTGATTCCAATAGAGGTTTCAGCAGTGTCTGACCTACTGACATTTGGTGTCAGAGTGTGTTACTTTTTGGACCACCACTATTCCGAGGTCTCGTCTTTGACCTGTAAGCTATCTTGCGTCTAACATGTAGGTGTGGTAAGTAAGTACAGAGGTTTTGTCAGGAACCATGTAAGGTTTACTAAATATATTTAAGGATCAATGGTATTTATGGTATTAAATTTTGGGAAAAAGAGCTGTCAGACGGGATAAGGGCTTTTCGCCAATTTCGAGGCGAAATTCAGGAAGGGTCCTTACATTGGGTCGAATGGAAACTCTAGTTCGTGAACCCAATTTTCTAGCCATCTCTCGAACACTTATCCCATGCTGGGAGGTTCGTAATAATAACTCTGACCATCATAATGGCCGTATTTGGGTTTGTTGGAACCCAGAGATTGCTAGTGTCCAGGTATTGTGTTCTGATGCTCAGATTATGCACTGAAAGGTTATGATCCTTAGCTCTGCTTGCAGCTTTTTTGTTTCCTTTATTTGTGGGGCAAATGATGTTGTGGTTCGTCGAAATCTGTGGGAGAATTTATCCAATTTTTCGGCCTCTGTTGGTAATGGCTCTTGGGTGGCCCTGGGAGATTTTAACATCACTCGCCATATTGGCAATAATGAGGGATCTATTGATGGCAGATCCTCTGTTATTCAGGCGTTTAAGGTTTTTTTGGTGGATTCGGGTTTAGATGATCTTCAATATTCTGGCTTCCATTTCACTTGGTGTAACCAAAAATATAATAGAGGGTTGGTTAAACGGAAACTGGATCACATTCTGGCCAATGGTGCTTGGCTTTCTTCCTTCCTGTGCTGCTCTACTTCCTTTTTGGGGTTGGGTTCATCTAATCATAACTCGAGGGTCATTGATTTGGGAATTAACCGCAGCCTGCGGTGTTCCCTATTCAATTTTTTAAATTTCCATGATGATCAATGTGAATTTTTAAATGTTGTGAAGTAGGCTTTTGATACTTAGATTGTTGGCATCCTCTAGTACCAGGTGGCCTGTAAGCTGAAGCTTGTTAAAGCTGGGTTAAAGGGCCTTAATTGGGGCCCAAATGCTGATGTCTCTGAGGCTGTGGTGAATGCTAAAGCTGCTTTAGATGATTGCCAAAGGAGGTTGTGTGATAACCTGGATGATCCTAATCTGGTAATATTGGAGCAATCTCTTCTCAAGCCTCATTCTGACTGTCTTCTTCGAGAGGAAAGTTTTTTCAGATAAAAATCTAGGTTGAAATGGATGGCGGAAGGGGATCTTAACACGACTCTTTTCCATAACATCGTGAAAAAGCATGCCAATCGGAACATGATTAGTGCTATCACTAAGGCTGATGGGCTTACCACCACGGATGAAGGGGAGATTAAAGCTGAAGCAGTGGAGTTCTTTCAGGGTCTATTTTGCTGTGTTGCTGATGTATTAAATGAGGATATTAAGGATCTTGTGTCTAACCCTATCTCTCGTCAGGATTCTGATGCAATGATTACCATTCCCTCGGATGATGAGATTAGGGAGGTGTGTTTCAAGCTAAGGTCTAACAAAGCCTCGGGGCCGGATGGGTTTAATGCCTTCTTTTTCAGTGTACTTGGCATATTGTTGGTCCTATTATCTCTGCTGCAATTAAGGATTTCTTCTTGTCTAATAGGCTGCTTGGTGAGCTCAATACCACCATCATTACCTTGGTGCTTAAGGTTCAAAATCCATCTTATATGTCAAATTTTCGTCTTCTCTTGCTGTAATACATCGTAAAAGATTATTCAAAGCTAATTGCTAACCGTATGGTGGGTATCCTCCCTTCTATTGTTAGCTCTAATTAGTCTGCTTTTGTGAGTGGTAGGAGAATTGGGGATAATATTTTGCTTGTGCAAGAGCTTTTTCGGGGCTACCATCTTAATGGTGGAAGTCCTAGGTGCACTGCTAAGGTGTATATTATGAAGGCTTATGATACTGTGGATTGGGATTTCCTTCTTCGAGCTTTGGCTGCCTTCAATTTCCACCCCAAATTGATACACTGGATTAGGGCTTGTATTACTTCTCCTCGTTTTTCTATTGCTGTAAATGGAGAATTGGTGGGTTTTTTTGCAAGTGGCAGGGGGTTGAGACAAAGGGACCCCCTTTCTCCCTATTTATATATAATTACCATGGAAATTCTCACCCGGATCTTAAATTCTAAAGTTGATGCTGATTCCTTGTTTAGGCACCACTGGCGCTGTAAGAAAGTCGTGATCTTACCATTTGGCCTTTGCTGACGATTTGTTGGTCATGGCAGTGTGGATTTAGCTAAGGTTATTAATGAGGGATTGTCTTACTTTTCTAAGCTCTCTGGGTTACTGCCCAATCCTACCAAGAGGTTCATTTATTTTGCAGGTATTGAGGAAGCGGAGGCTGAGGCCATTACAAGATGTTTGGGGTTCACTATGGGAACTACTCCTTTTAGGTACCTTGGAGTTCCTCTCATTACTTCCAAACTTGGGTTCAATGAGTGTGCTCCGCTCATTGAGAAAGTGGAAGGGCGTATTGGTAGGTGGGAGCATCGGTTGCTGTCTTTTGCTGGTAAGCTCGAACTTATTTCGTCAGTGCTTAGTAGTATCCAAGTCTTCTAGTCAACCCATCTTTTTCTCCCTAAAAAAATGTTCCGGGTTATTGAACAAAAGTTTCGTAGATTCCTCTGGTCGGGTAAATTATCTGGGTCTTATCGAGCCAAAGTTGCTTGGAGTGAGGTGTGCCGGCCCAAGGATGAAGGCGGGTTGGATCTTAGATGTCTTCATCGTTGGAATATTGCCCTCATGGCGCGGCATATTTGGAACCCTTTTGCTGACCACCAGAATAACCTTTGGGTTGACTAGGTTAAAAACTACTTCATTAGGGAGCAATGCTTTTGGTGTATTGATCCTATGTCATCTTGCTCTTGGAACTGGAAAAAGCTCCTTAAGATTAGGCCCTTGGTTCGGCCTCTCATTTCGGCGGTTGTTGGAAACGGGTCTGGCATTTTCTTTTGGTGTGATGACCGGTCTAGGCTTCGGGTGCTTGCTGATTGGGTTGATTCCATGTCTGGTTCCAATTCTGGGTTGCAACGACATGCCAAATTGAGTGAGGTGATTGTTGATTCTGCTTGGAGTTGGCCCTTATATCCTTCTCCTTGCATTCGTTTCCTTCAAGCTGCGACTTCCAATATCCAGGTATCTTCCTCCCCTAACTCTTTCTTTTGGGATATTGAAGCCAAAGGCTCGTTTCCTGCTAATTCTATGTGGAAGTCTTTGAACCCGGATGGTCCCCATTCCCCTTGGTTTTCGCTTGTTTGGTTTAAGGGTCATACTCCTAGTACCAATTTTATCCTTTGGCTAGCTGCGAAGGAGAAGCTTTCTACCCTTGACGTGTTGTATGCTTATGTGGGGACTACCAATCCTGTGTGTGTTCTGTGTAGCAGGGAGAATGAATCCCATTCCCACCTTTTCTTTGATTGTGCTTTTTCTTCTGCGGTCTGGAGAATGGTTCTGAGTAGGTGTGGGCTGATTTGGCTCCTGCTGCCGTGGCCGAATCTTGTCCGTTACTTGGCGGTTCCGTGGAAAGGTACCTCTCTGATGACTACGTCTTATAGGTTGGCCCTGGCGTCGACAGTTTATTGCATTTGGCAGAAGCGAAATAATCGCATTTTTAATTCCTCTAGGAGTTCTCCTTCGGTGATTTTTCATCGCATTGTAAATTTGATTAGAGACCGATTGTGTACGGTGAATTTTTAAGGCGTCCATTTCGACCGCTACTGCAGCTTCATTTTGGAATGTCCCTTCAGTGTAATCTCCCTTTGCTGGGTTTTTGAGGCTCCTGCCTCTGTGTTCCCTGGGTTCCCAGGTTCCTTGGTATAAAATCTTAATTATCCAAAAATAATATAATCAAAGTATACTGGCTTGATGGGAGAAGTCTAATTAATACTTAATCGGCTATTCGAAAGCAACAACACCAAGGGACCAGAGGGAGGCTACATTGACGTTAGACCAAGAGAGGAAATTAGGAACCCGGTCACTCTCTGATGTCTCATGGCGGGGCATTGCCCAGTGGTCAAAAGAATTGGAATTTGGATCTCACCCTCCTCCTCACAAGCTTCTTCAACTACCCGTTTAATTTCCAGTTTGTCAAATTAACTCACCACATTCATCATTATATGTGTGTGATTGGTAAAATTTCATATATTTGGGAGTGTTAATCGTATATACATACATACATCATCGCACAAATAACAGTGTCAAATAAAATGAGATGCAAATCAATCTATCGGGATAATTCTAATTAATATTAATAAATTCTCATCGTCTTTGAAGAACAAGAAAGCCTCAATTTTAGTACAATCTGTACAAATTAATGATTAAATACAAGAACAATAACCATATTACAACAAATAAAAACTGAGAAATTAAGGTGCATCTGGAAAATTGTTAGAGGCAAGCAAAAAATAGGAGAACCACTTATTTAGAGGAAGAAATTTGACTTCCCAACAAAAATAGAAAGAAAGAGAT
Source organism: Oemleria cerasiformis (assembly GCA_037349345.1). NCBI lineage: Eukaryota > Viridiplantae > Streptophyta > Magnoliopsida > Rosales > Rosaceae > Oemleria > Oemleria cerasiformis. Next base: position 14,086,408 of record JAZGTL010000018.1, read on the forward strand.
GGGAAAAAAATGGCATTATTAATTGGGATTGAGAAAAGTGATGGCATGCATGCAGCTAAAGTTAAAAATTTGACATCACCACAATGAACGGCGCTCGAAAAAAGAAGAAAATAATTGAGATCATTAATCCGTCGATTAAGTTTGTAGTTATGCGAAGTCTAAATACTGACTGACTAAATCGATCAAACCGTCTTGAAATATTTCGCAAAATCTCGAACAAAAAAAAAATAGAAATCGAAATGGCAAAATAGGCTTCAATCGCTTACCTCTCCAGTATACGACTTTGGCTATTATCATAGGGGCCAGTCAACTTTGAGTGTTACGCTATTATGCAAACCTAAATAACCCAAATTAACTAAATAAATACAAGTATTTTTAAGACATGATATATACTTACCCTTCATTTTATGGAAGTAGATCAAGGGAGATATTTTGTTTTACTATTTTTATTTGATGGTGATGACATATATATGAATCGTAATAGAATTTGAGGTATATGAGTTTGGTTTTAATTAAATATATGTAAAAGTTTTTTATCACGTATGTACATGTATTCTTAAAATGATCTAAATACTCATAGAATATCTCTGAAATCGATCAATCAGATCCATATTAATTCATAAAAATACAACTGAATTGGCCCTAGTACTCCATGGATGCATACGAGGAGTTAAAAGAAAGCATTTTTATCAATTACTTATTACCTAGCTAGCTAACTAACATTATGCATGCATGTATCAACCCATTGTTGCTTTGTTCCCAACCTCTCATTTAAGCACCATTCTCACTATGCTATGCTATGCATGCATACCTATATAAAGACCAACCAATTCAAATTATTGTCCTTACTTCATTACTATTTTTGTTGTGAAGTCAAAATTTTCTCCAAAAGTGGTTTTGCCGGATGTTGCTTGCTTCCAACCACTGATGAATCAAAATCAATCGTCTTTTGAGTTCCACCATCACATGGATCTACTGCGCATGTGAAAATCATGCATGTCTCAATCACATACATATATGTTGCATGTTTTTGCATCCATACCCATAACCCATTATCATATCATGTGCCTGCCAATCGGTTAAAATTTTAAACTGTACAATCTTATCAAGAATAAATAATTAACAAAATAAAAGAAAAATAATTCACCCTTTTGAATATTGGTCCATAAAATTCAATTTTATATATAAATTATTAATTACTAGATGCAGTTCAAAATTGATATATCACTCTAGCTATGCAGGTTAAATTGTTGTCCATGTTGTGTACAAAATTTACAACTAATGTTATCGTTCTTATTAGAATTTGAGGTATATATATGAGTTCAGTTTTAATTAAGTATATGTCAAAGTTATTAATTACGTATTTTTCAGATTATCTAAATACTCATAAGAATATCTCTGAAATCGATTATGTAACGAATCATATGCTTAATTAGTTCATTTTCGTAAATTATTTAAGAAAAAGACAAGTATACCCTTGAGGGTTTTTGGAGGTGGGGAGCATTTTGGTAATGTGCATATGTATCAATGTATACTTGGTGAATTTAGAGCATTGGCACTAGTCCACACACTACTAAATTTCTTATTAATAGGGTCATTTAATATTCGCCCTTAAAGATATTTATAGGGGCAAATATGTTTGAAAATCGCCCCTAATAGAAAAGAGAGGTGAAAATTGTAAGCGCCCCTATAAGTCTCGTCCCTATTGTTCATAGAGGCGGAAAATCACAAAGATCCGCCCCTAAAAGTTTTGTTGCCATGTTAAATCTTAATTACAAACCAATAAATGCACCCCAAATAATTTTAATTAATATAAAAAAAATCCAACAAAATAAATCAAAACCCATTTATTGGTTTTCAAGAATTATTGAATTTTGTAACACTGTTCTATTTTTTTTCCTGCTCTCCAAACACGAAAGAGAAAAAGATTTTTCCTTCTATTCTTCTGTACAAGTTGCATGTTCATCTTATTCGAACGCTTGAACTTGATCGACTCTCAAAAGATATCTATGCGTTTATCTTCTTAATCCATTGTAGAACATGTGAATCACTCAACTCTAATTACTTTCATCAAAATCTGTTGAAAAACGAAATACAACCATTATTAGACTGAGAAGCATGCACAACAAAATAAAAAATCTGAGAAGAAGAACCATTAGAAAGATCAAAATCAAATACTAGAAACAATTAGATGAATAAGAAAAATCAATAAAAAATAATAAAAAATTGTTACTGGCCTCTAAGTTTTCTTGAGAACCATCTTTCAATAAAATTGTTCACTTTCAATTCTTTAAAAACTGGCAGATCTACCTGCAAATTAGGGAACTTAGAGGGAAAGAGAAAGAAAACCTTTGATCTAACAATATAATTCAAACTTATTCTCTATTGCAAACCTTCATTCTCCCTTGGAATATTGACCGAAAAGAAGAAAAGATGAGCGATCAAATTAGATCTACACAAGTGAAGAAAATAAAGAAGGAGAAAAAAAGAAGCAGATAAAAGGGTGCGGCGCCTAGAATGAGAGGAATAAGAGAAGTGAGCAAGTGGGTACTAAGAATTAGGCCGGGTTTTGTTTAATTTTGCATTTTTTTTAATTAAAAACATGCATCCATATTCGCAATAATTAAATGAAGTATATTTTAAAAAAAAAGTGCATCCGTCTCTAATGGAATTGATAGAACTAAAAAAATTAAAAACTAGTCTATAGGGACGATCGTGTTTGTTGCTAAAAATTTACATTAATAAAGACAATTTATGATCGCCCCTATTGTATTAATTAGGGGCATATCCACATATCCGCCCCTATTGAAAGTATTAATTAGGGGCATATCCACATATCCGCCCCTATTGAAAATTAATAGAGACGTATACACATTTTTTCCCCTAATTTAATTAGTGCCCCAAATACTCATTTTTTTAGTAGTGACATCATGGCCTATATCTATATATACATGTTTTCAAAGCTTGATGAGGGACAATTTCTATTACTATTTCCCTATATTCCTAGTTATTTGTAAAAGCAACCACATCATGTCTCGATCTTTTCTAGCTAAGCTAGACAACTACATCTCGCATAATAATAAACATGTCTTTGAAAGTCCACAATTAGATTTGTTTCATAGACCAAATTAAGAAAACTTGTGAACTAGATTTGTTTATCCTAATTCAAGTCAGAATATTCCATTGATGAATAAATATATGAAATGAAATAAATATAGACCCTTACTTACTATATATTTATTTCAAACTACATATATATAACATAAAGTATCATAATTAGTTTTCAAGTGCTATATTTATTTCAAGTAATTAAAGTTCTAAATTATTTTTTCAAGTACTATATTTATTTCAAAGTACATAACATGGAGTATCATGATTAATTTACTTGAAAAATTAAATACGTATCTTGTCACGTTAGTTTCAATTACAATGACAACAATAAGTATATATGAATTACATAATATATACCAAGGGTTGGGACTTGGGGAGCAATGTAGCATATATGCAATAAAAAGCTTAAAATAAAGTAACTTTAGTTGTGTTGAACCATAAAATGGATCGGTCGAACTGTGAAAGCACAAACTCACACCAAGGCACAACGATATACGTGGTTCACCCAATTCGGGCTACGTCCACGGTGTCGCTCTACTCTCATTAATAATATATGTGTTTTGTACATGATACATTAGGCTATGAGCCGTAAGAATAATAATGTATGCAGAGAGAAGGGAGAGATTGTCTCCATAGAGAGAGAGTGAGCATTGTAGAGAGAGGGAGTTATATCGAATAATGAGGGAGGAAACTCCCTATATATAGGCAAATGTTTAGGTTTAGATGATGGGCTTTGCTAGTGGGCTTTAGGCATGAGCCTTGTTGATGGGCCTTGATGATGGGCTTGGTCTTGACCCAAATGATCTTTCGAGTATTTTCGTTAGATCCGTTGCTTGGTCATATTAGGTACGAATAGAAGTCCCCCAAGTTCTTGACTGAGGTGGATTGCCTCGGTGGAGGACTTGTAACAAGAGTGCACTGACCGAGCAACCTCTTTGTTTCTGTCTACCAATTCGTATGGTGCACTATATCCAGTCCCCCAAGTCCTCGGTTGAGGTGGGATGCCGAGGGAGACTTACATGTTGTAATGTCTGATATGACAGTGAGATGATAGCCGTCTTGAGGAGGGCCTGTTTGTGTTGATGTTGAGTCGGCCTAGTAGTAATGGGAACCTTGTAGTCCCCAGTGGATGCCTTCAGTCGAGGTGCTACCTGCAAGTTCATGTTGGTAGGCCAAGGTGATGTCGTCGACCGACCAGGTGCCACTTTGCTACCTTGAAGTAGGGGTGGGTATGTCATGGTGAGAATGTCATGTTGTAACTGATCGAGAGCCAAGTGCAAGATGAGTGTATGTCATCTTGTATGGCCCGCAAGAGTGGAACCTTGCACAATTAGATGGTTGATCGGCTAGGAATGTCCATGGCCGATCAAGTGCCACTCGAGGTGGTGTGTTTACCACCTCGTACAAGGATGCCTGCAAGCTCATGCTAAATGATAACAGGGAATGCCTGTGAGTTTATCGATCAGTAGCAGGGAACGCCTACGAGCTCATGTCAAACGATAACAGGGAATGTCTGCGAGCTCATGTCGATCGATAGCAGTGAACGCCCGCGAGCTCATGTCGTGTGCATGATGATGCGCGGGTGCCGAGAGGCGATGATGTAAATATGATGCTCATGTGCCATGGGCAATGAGGTGAGCATGGTATTCAATGATGTGAGCATGATGATGCGCATGTGCCGAGATGCGATGATGTAAATATGATGCTCATGTGCCATGGGCAATGATGTGAGCATGATGTTCAATGATGTGAGCATGATGTGAGCATGATGTTCAATGATGTGAGCATGATGATGCGCATGTGCCAAGAGGCGATGATGTAAATATGATGCTCATGTGCCATGGGCAATGATGTGAGCATGATGTTCAATGATGTGAGCATGATGTTCAATGATGTGAGCATAATGTTCAATGATGTGAGCATGATGATGTGGATGTGCCGAGAGGCGATGATGTTAATATGATGATCATGTGCCATGGACAATGATGTGAGCATGTAACAGGGACTGCCTGCGAGCTCATTTAGATCAGTAGCAGGGAACGCCTACAAGTATGACGATCTATAGGGAGGTGTATGACCGTCCCACTTGCAGGGATGCCTGCGAGCTCATGCCAAACGGTAACAGGGAATGCATGTGAGCTTATCGATCGGTAGCAGGGAACGCCTGCGAGTATGCCGATCGATAGAGAGGCGTATGACCGTCCCTCTTGCAGAGATGTCTGCGAGCTCATGCCAAACGGTAACAGGGAATGTCTGCGAGCTTATCGATCAGTACCAGGGAACGCCTGCGAGTATGCCGATCGATAGGGAGGCGTATGACCGTCCCTCTTGCAGGGATGCCTGCGAGCTCATGCCAAACGGTAACAGGGAATGCCTGCGAGCGCATGTCGATCGGTAGCAGGGAACGCCTGCAAGCTCATGTCGTGTTCATGATGATGCGCGGGTGCCGAGAGGCGATGATGTAAATATGATGCTCATGTGTCATGGGCAATGATGTGAGCATGTGCCAAAAGGCGATGATATTAATATGATGCTCATGTGCCGTGGGCGATGATGTGAGCATGTGCCGATATGCTATGATATTAATATGATGCTCATGTGTCGTGGGCGATGATGTGAGCATGTGTCGATAGGCGATGATATTAATATGATGCTCATGTGGCAAATGGTACTTATAATGTTATAAAATGATATTGCATCGAAAGATAATAATTCGAATGTAGCGTAAAGCATGTTGAGAGACAATGATACTCACGTGTTGTGATGCTTGTCACTTAGTGAAAAAAAGTGATTCTCTAGGCAATCGGGGGAGTGATGCTCGCCGCTCAGTGAGAAAAGTGATTGTCCAGGATTGCTGAAGGAGTGACATGTGTCGCTTGGCAAGAAAGGTGGCTGTCGCAGGGCGAGTCGGCCTGGGTCGAACACTTGTCATGGACATGCAAGTGGGAGTTGGCGAAGGGCATCTTAAAGCATGTTGCCGATAGGCGAAGATGGCCGATTGACTATGTCGGTTGATAGTCAGGGCATTCGATAATTCCTGATAATAAGAAATTAGTTTTTCGATTCATAAATATGTAGGATTTAATAATATATTTGTGTGTTGCACAAATAAGAATATTTAATTGCTTAAATATTGGCATAATAAACATACTCAATGTGCGTAAGCAATATGTGATTAGAGTATGAATTATGACATGTGCAATTGCCTATAATAAATATTGTTTAATTTAAACCTAAATGTCAACATAGCCCATTAAGTAAAATTGTAGTTTTACTTAACTAATGTTATAAAAGACCAACTAGGTATTATAAGCCCAATTAAAAGGGATAATGGGTTAATGCCCAATTGTTGTTTTAGCCAAATTAACGAGTGTTCAGCCCAAGGTTTGTTTTTTTTTTTTTGAAATATTGCAGCCCAATTAAGTAAGGGGATGAGAAGAACTCATCTTCTTCGATGACTCCTTCGGCATAGAAGGTTGGAGGTGGAGCGGCGGCCCGGTGGCGGCTCGACGGTGTGAGCGGTGTCGAGGCGAGCGAAGGATGAGGCGGAGGCCGTGAGGTTGGACTCGGAGGCGGAGGCCGAGAGGCGCGATGGTGGGAGTGGTGGGAGTGCCCATGGCCGATTCATGGGAGTCCCCTAGTGCCACCCTTGGTGGCGGAGTTGTGAAGAGAGGTTGGGGACGACCTCCGTGACGCGAGGCAGTGGCGATTAAGCCAAACTGACGAGCTCGAAAATGGGAGGTTCCACTTCGACGCCCTCGAATCGGTGAGAGACCGGTCCGACGCACTCGGGTCAATAGAAGACCTGCTCTGCACCCCGGGTCTGTAGGAGACTGCTCGGCACTCCGGGACGGTGGAGACTGGTCCGACGTAGCTTGGTGATGAGGGTTGGTGGACTGGGCTGGGTCCGACCTGATGGGGCTGGTCCGTTCCAAAGAAGGTTGGAGGTGGAGCGTCGACCCGGTGGCGGCTCGACGGTGTGAGCGGAAGCAAACCGACGCGGTGGTCGCGCGTCAGCGACGGTGTCGTGGTGGTCTTGCAAGGGTGTCGCTGGTCGTCGCCTCCTCCCCACGATGGTGTAGGTGGTGTCCCCAGATGACGCTGGTCAACGTCGATTTGTTGGCGGAATTCTGGGTCGAGACTGGGAGCGAGAACTCGGCTCTGCAATTCTTCTTCCCTCCCATGGCTGGTATGCAGCCTCTGCCTTTCTTCTTGTTTCCCTCTTCCGTGGTGGCTGGATGGAGCTCAGAGCTTCATGGGATTTTGGCCCTTATTTAGTTTGTTTGCACTTTGCCGACAGCAAAGTCATATGCCAAACATAAAACCATATTCTTGTTTATCTGCAATAAGTTTGTGTTTTTGTGTTGCAGGAGATGAAAGATGAATGGTTGTGTTTGTGTGTTGAGATGAGTGGTTTTTTACCAGAGAGGGTTTTGGGTCGTGACCGAGAGGAGAAGAGAGATTTTCTGGGTTCTTTGTTGTTCTGTTTTCTCTTCCCTAAGGAAGAGAGGTGGGAGGTGAGATGGGAGGCCATCTAATTTTTGGATGTTGGCAGAGAGGGAAGAGGTCCTCCTCCATGTGGTCTGAAGAGAAGAAAGAGAGATTTGGGCCGGAGCCCTTTGGGATTTTTTTTGGCAGAGAACCCATCTGGGTTTTCTTGGCTGGGTTGGAGTTCTTGGGTGTTCATGATGTTTCAGAAGGTTTGTGTGATTTTGAGAGGAAACCGACCTGGATTTTTTTTCGCGATTCTCACAAACGGCGCCAACTGTTGAACCATAAAATGGATCGGTCGAACTGTGAAAGCACACACTCACACCAAGACACAACGATATACGTGGTTCACCCAATTCGAGCTACGTCCACGGTGTTGCTCTACTCTCATTAATAATATATGTGTTTTGTACATGATACATTAGGCTATGAACCGTAAGAATAATAATGTATGTAGAGAGAAGGGAGAGATTGTCTCCATAGAGAGAGAGTGAGCATTGTAGAGAGGGAGGAAGCTCTCTATATATAGACAAATGTTTAGGTTTAGATGATGGATCGAATATTCTCGGCCGTTTTCCGGCCAAACCAGGTACGATCTCGAAACTTTGAGCTCATATTTGGATTCCTGGTGAAAAGTAGATGAATTTACATGTGTGGATCGTGAAAATGGGTCACGAAACGAAGGAGTTGGAAGCTCGCCGGAAATCGCCATTTCCGGCGAAGAATTTCCAGTTTCCGGTGAGTCCAACGGCGTCGGTGCAGCGGCGCAACCTTTTTCTCCGGCGGGCCGGTCGTCTTCTCCGGCAGTCACCGGTGACCAGTCGGGTTGGGTTGGATCGGGTCGGGTGAGTAAACCGGTCGGGTCGAGTGAATCGATCGGGTTAAGTGAATCGGTTGGGTCGAGTGAATCGATCGGGTTGAGTGAACCGGTCGGGTTGAGTTGGACCGGGTCAGGCCGAGTTAGGTCGGGTTGGACCGGTCCAGGAGCGTGAGTCACTGTAGCAACGCGTGGCCGGCGCGTGACGGCGCGTGGCGATGCATGGGCGCGTGTTCCGACCTTCCGGTGGTGCGTGGGCCTATTCCTGATGTCACGGCGGCGCATGACTATGGTGTTGGGACGTTCCAGATCAGATTGTGTTGGTTTCGAGGCCATAGGAGTTCGTTCAAGGCCCGGTTGGGCAGTGCCAGCGATAATGGTTGACCGTGGAGCGGGTTTTGAGCTCGGAAGATCAAGGTAGTTGGGTCATTATTGTGGCATGTGTTCCTTGGGGCTAAGGCGTCCATGATTTTGGGTTGGATGATATGTGTGAGTGGACTTTTGATTTATAAATAGAAATGCATGCATCAATGTATCTTTGTTTAAATACTGTTATTGATTGTTGCATTGAATTTCCGGAATTTAGAAATGATTGTTGGACACATGTTTTCCAATATTTCAGTTAAAGTGTATTTTGAGAAATGTCATGGTTTTTGGACTCGATTTTGATATCGTTTTGACGTGGAAATTATTGAGTCCATGATTTGGGTTTTGACCCGTATGTATGAGTTTATCGGATTTGGCTATATTTGAGGGAGGCCAGGACCCGGGACTAGGATCCGCTATTGGTCAATGGTTGGGCTAGTCTCTTTGTTTTCGTCTGGCTTTGGCCAGTTTGTTCCCTGGGTTTCCCAGGTTTTTGCTCCGGGCTTGTCCTGTTAATATATAAGTTTAACAAAAAAAAAAGGAATAGGACATCAATATTTAGTTAATTAGCTAAACGGTAGCCATCGTTGTTAAAAAAAACACTTCTTTACTTTAAAAAATGATAAAACATGTCTCAAAGGACTTCTTATAATATCTTTGTTAATGAACATTATCCAAATTTTAACAGTTTCGTTCATAAACTTCAATTTTAGTGTATATGGTCTTTGAAAAATGTGTTGAGCTACATCGATTGCCTTTCTGTCAATTTTCTCAACAGTTTCAATCAACATTAAGGATTAAATTGTCTTTTTAGACGTGATTTTACCAGTTATATGAACAAAAAAGAAATGAATATAGAGTGAAATTATAAAGATGATAATATTTTCGATAGTAAAAAGATAAAAAATTTAAAAAATTAATTGGAGAAGTTACGAGAGTCGATAACTGAAGAGTAAAGACGATAATAATATTTGAAAAACGTTTGAGATACCGCATTTATATATCACATTTGTAAATTATATACAAATATATGCAGATTCTATTTTTATTGGTGATCTTACTTGTATCATGCGATTCACCATGCGATTCACATCTGTGATGTACAAATATTATATTCCTAGCAATGCCTCTACTTTGATGAGTTAGACAAACCCAATAAGAAACATTACTTCCACCCCTTTCCACTGCTTCCACACCTCTGTAAATAATTACTATTCAATTTCCTTGTAACTTGTCAACACATTACACAAAAAGAAGCTCCACAGTCTACAGTAGTGATTCAATCATCCAAACAAAGTACTGTGTTTCTCATCCTCCTCTTCTCCTTCAACAACCCTAGCTAGCTCCAATGGCTTCCTTCGCAATTGGGGTCCACTTGCCCCCTTCCCACCACCATATCAAGATGCGCTCACTGCCCTTTCTCTCTCAGACCCAAAGCTTATCTCCTTCTCAGCCTTGCTTTGGCTTGTCCTGGCGTGAAATTCGAGGGTCAAGATTGCTCGGCAATGGCGTTCTGGCCAGAGCTGAAGAGAAAGCAAGAGGCTCTAACTCTTCTCCTTCAGCTCAGCAACAGCAAGCTCAGTCCAGCTCCGAGAAAGAGTTTCAGGTTCTTCTTTGACACGAACTTCCTTTTTAACATTACCCAGTTGTTTGTTTTCCCTATTTTCGAATCTGGTTGATTAATTTTGGCAGAGTATGTGTTAACTGGAATGGGTAGTTCGTGAAAAGTTCAATATAGTCGGCTTAATTTTTGAAAATTACGACTTTGAATTTTGAAAGTCTTTTTATTACTTTATTGAGATTTTAAATCTTGATTACTATATAAAGTTAGTTTTATTAATCCCTTGAGTAATTAGTTCTTGGAAGTGGAATGGCCTAACAGGAATAGCCAATTAGTTGCTGCTGCCGTAGTAAAACTATTAAGTCTCAGAAACTTTTGAAACGCCTCTGATCACAAAGAAGAATTCATTTCTTTCAATTAGTGTGGCATATTATTGCCATTGTTTGGTGCTGGTATAATGGTATTCCCAATTTATGGATCACCCTTTAGTAATTATCAGGTGTTGACCCCAAGTTCAGGAACCTGTGATCCTTTATGTTCGGTTGACGAAACGAGCTCAAGTGATTTTGAGGTGAGTGACCGGCCAAAGACTGATTTGCTGAAAGCTATTGCAGTATTTGCAGCAGCTGGAACAGGGGCTGTGGCAATTAACCACTCCTGGGTTGCTGCCAATCAGGTACATGATTGTTTTACTGTTCCTTTCCCATGATTTCTAGAGTGCTTCTTGAGCATATAATTGTACACATACAAAATGGATGCTTTATTTCAACATTGAGTTGGTAAGATCAGCTGATGACACAGGATATTGCCATGGCATTGCTGTTTGGAATTGGATATGTGGGCATCATTTTTGAAGAATCTCTGGCCTTCAACAAAAGTGGAGTAGGCTTGTTAATGGCTGTCAGCTTGTGGGTGGTAAGAAGTATTGGGGTAAGACTTATTTTTACTACTTGAAGTTATTATCTGCTTTTGCAATATCTTGTATAGTTCCTTCTACAACTAGGACGATATTTTGTAGGCTCCTTCAACTGATATAGCTGTTTCAGAGTTACAACATGCGTCTGGTGAAGTCAGTGAAATAGTGTTTTTCCTGCTTGGTGCAATGACAATTGTAGAGATAGTAGATTCCCATCAAGGATTTAAGCTTGTTACTGACAATATAACCACTCGAAAGCCAAGGACGCTTCTATGGGTGGTGAGTTCTTTTCATCTACTGCCATGTTGGTGTATATTAATCCTTTCTACGGCACATATCATATATCGGACCTATTCTATCAAACTCATTCTAGAATATTCATTCAACTTCTCGGAGCATAACATATTTCACTGTATTTTTCTGTGGTATTAGAAATTTGTTTGGCTGCTAAATTCCAAACAAATAATTGTGCCGTAGAATCCACTGCCAATCCTCAAATTATACTTACTTCTCTGTGCCGGGCTTTTCCTTTATGGTCTTTACATTACATTTATATCAAAACCATTGAATAATAATTATGCCTGGAATTCGCAGGTGGGTTTCGTGACCTTTTTCCTTAGTTCAATTCTTGACAACCTGACGTCTACCATTGTCATGGTTTCTTTATTGCGAAAACTAGTTCCTCCTTCAGAATTTCGCAAGTATGTTCTGACCATTTACTACCTATTTCTTGGATGTAAACATCCTTTTGAAGATTTCTTATAAGAAAATACTACCCGTTCTTGTTCATCTGTTGGAGAATATTAGATATGAATGTGGAATTTTGTTTAAAAGTCATTATAATATGGCCCAAGAAAATCTTATGTTTGTAATTTTACATGAATGAAGACATCATGCAATGGAAGGGAAGATGAGATCCTGCATATATCTAGTTGTGTGCATTGCAAGGGACTATAGTTGATCATGTTAGAGGAATACCTCTCTTGCACTGATTGAGTTCCGAAACAGCCAGGACACTAATATGTCAGTTGGGGTTGATCGTTACCTGTGGGCTTAAAATTTAAATCACCCTCAACCCCACTATTCAACTAGCTGCAATATTCAAATTTCTTGTTATTCCAGCCCGTGGTTAAAATTGCAATCCTCCTCATTCCAAAAGTGAGGTGTCTGGTGCATCTATAACACCCTGTGGGTTATCACTTGAGAAATCTTGTCTTCTAAAAGAGGCTTATACCTCTCCCTGCTGAAGTTACTTATGAAATCCGTTAGAAATTGGATAATCGCTACAACTTGTTTGTTCCAGAGTGTTATTTTTTTACTTTAATCTTCTTAAATGTTATTTGAGCATGCACATGAAGAGTGAGTTTTTTTTGTATTCAATACTGAATATTCTTTTCGTAATGCCTATACTCCATATCCTTTTTTCAATAGGTGACTCTTTAGGTACCACTTCAGAATGTTCGCAGTTGATACCTAACTGGGTCACTTATGAAGTTGTACTTAATTTCTTGTGCAATAATAGCCCAAATGGATGCATTATTTCAACTTCATTTAGACAATTATATTTTACTGATAGGATTTTAGGAGCTGTTGTTGTCATAGCAGCAAATGCAGGCGGTGCATGGACTCCTATTGGCGATGTTACCACTACTATGCTGTGGATACATGGTCAGATTTCCACATTGGAGACAATGAAGGTCTTCTTCTTCATTCTAACAATCTAATTCATATATCAAAATTCTTCTTTCATTTCTTTATTTTTTTCTTCAATCTGGGAAACTTTATAATAAAAATATCATCCTATTGCCAAGTTTTGTAAACCACTTGAAATTGGCAGTTCCATATAGATTTTCTGGCCCTAAGTGCTAATTTTTTTATTTATTTGGATATCGACATTTTGGTTATATACAAGTATCATTCTTAAATCAATATTCTGACATAAATGCGCACATTTTTTTTTCTTACAGAGCTTGTTAATACCTTCCGTTGTTTCTCTTGCCGTTCCACTGGCATTTATGTCCCTGACTAGGTACCTTTTTGCATTGAGAAACCATAGACAAGAAATTAAGTTATGAAGGATAGTATTTATCTCGATGAATTGTAGATGAATGGTATGTGTTTTTCTTACTTTCAGTGAAGTAAGTGGGAAAGGACCGGACACGTCCAATGTCCTAGCATCCGAACAGATGGCACCTCGAGGACAGCTTGTTTTCTCTGTAGGCATTGGAGCTTTGATTTTTGTTCCAGTGTTCAAGGCCCTAACTGGTTTGCCTCCTTACATGGGTATGCTTCTGGGACTTGGAGTCCTTTGGATTGTGACGGATGCTATACATTATGGGGAATCAGAAAGGCAAAAGTTAAAAGTACCACAGGCTTTGTCACGGATTGACACTCAAGGAGCACTTTTCTTCCTTGGCATCCTATTGTCTGTTAGCAGGTAAATAAACAATCACTTTAGATTCAGCTTCTTTTTCTTGCAATTGCATTAATCATTATCATAAATTTAAGAAGTCGAAAAGTTTCAAGTCGATCATCTATATTGCATGGCTTGGCATCCTCCCACCTTTGGATTTTTTTTATGTACACCGTGCAAAAGTTGTCCACTGCTTTCTGAATTTCAACTTTCTTCTACTCTTAGCCTTGAGGCAGCAGGAATTCTTCGGGAATTAGCAAATTACCTAGATTCTCACATTCCTAATATCGAACTGATTGCAAGTTTAATTGGGGTTGTATCGGCAATTATAGACAATGTTCCACTGGTTGCTGCAACTATGGGAATGTACAATCTCACTTCCTTTCCCCAGGATTCTGAGTTTTGGCAGCTGGTAGCATATTGTGCCGGTACTGGGGGATCCATGCTTGTTATTGGTTCTGCAGCTAGAGTTGCTTTTATGGGGATGGAAAAGGTCGACTTCTTCTGGTACTTGCGGAAGGTAATTGAATACGGGTTGAGAAAATGTATTTAAAGTCTAATTTTCCTTCCAGTGTTGGTAAACAAAATTTATTGTCCCTTTTGCAGGTGAGTGGTTTTGCTTTTGCAGGTTATGCTGCTGGCATTGCTGCCTATTTAGCAGTTCACGACCTTAACATCTCTTTACCAACTACTGTAGCTCAGGTCGCATTCCTTCCTGGTTCATGAGTTACAAAGTTTGAAGATTGAGATGGAGTTAGAAAATTGAAGCTTGAAATTTGACATGAGCTTTATTCACAGCAGATAGTGAGATGATTCTCTCACATTGGATACATAAGTTGTTTCATAAGATATAATAAGCATATAGCTAAACAGTTGCTATCATCTCTCAACTTTATCCAAATTTTATCAATCGTTTATAAACTTAAATATTAGATTTTGTCGTTCCTGAATTTTATCCAAATATGCAACAATGGCTCTTTCGTCCATTTGTCGAGCATTTTCATTTAAAGGAGAATAGAGATGTCATTTCATGTGACGTTCTTTTAACAAAAAACGTTTAATAAATTGACATTTGATATTTGAGTAAAGTTCGAGGACGTCAGATTCTAATATTGAAGTTTAAAACATTGCTAAAATATAAGTAAAATTGAGGGATGTGGGCAAACGTTTAGCCTAAGGAAATAAGAACGAATTCAACGAGAAAAGGTCGACATTGAACCCCACCTTTGTTGGGATTCATTTTTGGCATCAATCGAAGCTTTGCAATTTCCATAGCTATAAGCTGTGTACAAGTCTAATTATTTCCAGCAGGTAAACAAATAAAGGAAAAGGCTGAGGAGCGGACTCCCTTAGGTGCGGACTGGTCCGCACGGAATGGTGAGAGCCGTTCGATTAGGCGCAGGCTGGGATTGAAACTGAAAAATAAAGAGTGTTGTAGACAATCAGATGGAGGGACCGAAAGCCAATCCGACAGGCAACCTATTAAGGGAAATTATGCATCAAACAGATTGTCAAATATTGGAGATTGATCCTTTATTATTTGCTTCCATATTTGTAGATTGACATACTTAATTGTAGGCTATATAGATTAGGATCTTGATGTATCATAGTGGATATAAAACTGTATTCTTCCTTTGTGAATATTAGATCAGAAACGATTCATTCATCTTGTGTCTCTTTATGGTATCAGAGCACTGACCTGGGAAAGTTAACAAACACCAGCTGCCTACCATGGGAGATGAGAAGCAGAAGAGCAAACCCTCGGGTACCAAATGGGACAACCCCAACCATCAGCTGTACCTTCATTACTCAGATCAGCCTGGCACAATCCTTGTGCCACAAGTCCTGGTCGAAGACAACAATAGCACATGGAGTCAATCCATGACTATGGCTTTAACAGTGAAGAACAAAATTGGCCTCGTAGATGGTTCAATCAAGAAACCGGATGGAGAAGACCCAGACGAATTGCAACAATGGAATCATTGCAACAATCTGGTAAAAACCTGGCTACTGGGTTCGATGTCGAAAGAGATTGCCAACACCGTCATCCATTGCAAAGAAGCTAGACAAATGTGCCACGATTTGAAGGAACGATTCTCACAGGTGAATATTCTCCAATTATTCCATGTTGAGAACGAGATCCATGACTCTGTGGGCTCATATTTAACAAAATTGAAAGGTCTATGGGATGAGCGTGTTGTGTTTTGCGCTCTCCCAACCTGCACCTGTGGCACAATCAAAGAAGTTGCTGAATTTATGGAGAAGTAGAAAACCATGAAGTTCCTTGTGGGACTCAACGAGGCATATGCAGGAGTTCGTAGCAACGCCTTGCTACAAGAGCCGCTACCCACGGTGAACAAAGTCCATTCGCTTGTTCTTCGCCAAGAGAAACAAGTGGAGGTCTCCGCCGGGAAAAGATGTAACGACCCGGACCAGAAATTAAATTATTTTGAGAATTGGACAATTTTTTCCTCGATTTTGGACGGGTTCGGGAGCCACTTTTTGACTGACAGTACTTTTGGGAATTTTTCTTGTGTTGTTGCGTAGGCTCGAACACACTAGTTCGTAGACAGGCGGCACGTGGAAAACGGAGACTCGGTGAGTTCGTTACGGGTCTAGAAGCTTCAGGGGTAGTTTGGTAATTTTGAAAAAGTTGGAACTATAAATTATATATTTTTCTCTCTCCTCGGGGGATTGGTCACTTTCCTAAGTCTCTCTCTCTCTCCTACCTATCTCTCCCCGTGAGAACACCAAAACCCCATTTTCATCGGACGGATTTCAGTCTAATTTGACCGAAACCAAGGTCGGGAGGATCTTCCCCGCGACCCCACGAGCCTTTGGTGTAATCATCAGAGCGGGAGCACCGTCGTAGGCGACGAACGGAGGAGGGAGGTGGATCGAATCTTCTCGGCCGTTTTTCGGCCAAACCAGGTACGATCTCGAAACTTTGAGCTCATATTTGGATTCCTGGTGAAAAGTAGATGAATTTACATGTGTGGATCGTGAAAATGGGTCAAGAAACGAAGGAGTTGGAAGCTCGCTGGAAATCGCCATTTCCGGCGAAGAATTTCCAGTTTCCGGTGAGTCCAACGGCGTCGGTGCGGCGGCGCAACCTTTTTCTCCGGCGGGCCGGTCGTCTTCTCCGGCAGTCACCGGTGACCAGTCGGGTTGGGTTGGATCGGGTCGGGTGAGTAAACCGATCGGGTCGAGTGAATCGATCGGGTTAAGTGAATCGGTTGGATCAAGTGAATCGATCGGGTTGAGTGAACCGGTCGGGTTAAGTTGGACCGGGTCAGGCCGAGTTAGGTCGAGTTGGACCGGTCCAGGAGCGTGAGTCACTGTAGCAACGCGTGGCCGGCGCGTGACGGCGCGTGGCGGCGCATGGGCGCGTGTTCCGACCTTCCGGTGGTGCGTGGGCCTATTCCTGATGTCACGGCGGCGCGTGACTATGGTGTTGGGACGTTCCGGATCAGATTGTGTTGGTTTTGAGGCCATAGGAGTTCGTTCAAGGCCCGGTTGGGCAGTGCCAGCGATAATGGTTGACCGTGGAGCGGGTTTTGAGCTCGGAAGATCAAGGTAGTTGGGTCATTATTGTGTCATGTGTTCCTTGGGGCTAAGGCGTCCATGATTTTGGGTTGGATGATATGTGTGAGTGGACTTTTGATTTATAAATAGAAATGCATGCATCAATGTATCTTTGTTTAAATACTGTTATTGATTGTTGCATTGAATTTCCGGAATTTAGAAATGATTGTTGGACACATGTTTTCCAATATTTCAGTTAAAGTGTATTTTGAGAAATGTCATGGTTTTTGGACTCGATTTTGATATCGTTTTGACGTGGAAATTATTGAGTCCATGATTTGGGTTTTGACCCGTATGTATGAGTTTATCGGATTTGGCTATATTTGAGGGAGGCCAGGACCCGGGACTAGGATCCGCTATTGGCAGTGAACCCGGTGAACCTCCAAGATAAACACCAATTTGAGGAGGACCAGGATCTGGGACCAGGATCCGCTATTGACGGTGAACCCAGTGAACCTCCAATATAAAAGGTGAAGGTAGTACAGGACTAGCACACCCCAAGGGATACCCTGGTGGCTAGCGGATATGTCAGTCGAGGGATATGCCGACTGATGTGATATGATAGTCGAGGATACTTGCCGACTTATATGATATGTATACCAATCGAGGGATATGCCGACTGATGTGATATGATAGTCGAGGATACTTGCCGACTTATTTGATATGTATACCAGTTGAGGGATATACCGACTGATGTGATATGATAGTCGAGGATACTTGCCGACTTATATGATATGATATGTCAGTCGAGGGATATGCCGACTGATGTGATATGATAGTCGATGATACTTACCGACTTATATGATATGATATGCCAGTCGAGGGATATGCCGACTGATGTGATATGATAGTCGAGGATACTTGCCGACTTATATGATATGTATACCAGTCGAGGGATATGCCGACTGATGTGATATGATAGTCGATGATACTTGCCGACTTATATGATATGATATGCCAGTCGAGGGATATGCCGACTGATGTGATATGATAGTCGAGGATACTTGCCGACTTATATGATATGTATGCCAGTCGAGGGATATGCCGACTGATGTGATATGATAGTCGAGGATACTTACCGACTTATATGATATGATATGTCAGTCGAGGGATATGCCGACTGATGTGATATGATAGTCGAGGATACTTGCCGACTTATATGATATGATATGCTAGTCGAGGGATATGCCGACTGATGTGATATGATAGTCGAGGATACTTGCCGACTTATATGATATGCCAGCCGAGGGTTATTCCGACTGAGGATACGGTATGATAGTCGAGGATACTTGCCGACTTATATGATATGTATACCAGTCGAGGGATATGCCGACTGATGTGATATGATAGTCGAGGATACTTGCCGACTTATATGATATTATATGCCAGTCGAGGGATATGCCGACTGATGTGATATGATAGTCGAGGATACTTACCGACTTATATGATATGTATGCCAGTCGAGGGATATGCCGACTGATGTGATATGATAGTCGAGGATACTTACCGACTTATATGATATGATATGTCAATCGAGGGATATACCGACTTATGTGATATGATAGTCGAGGATACTTACCGACTTATATGATATGATATGCTAGTCGAGGGATATGCCGACTGATGTGATATGATAGTCGAGGATACTTGCCGACTTATATGATATGATATGCTAGTCGAGGGATATGCCGACTGATGTGATATGATAGTCGAGGATACTTGCCGACTTATATGATATGCCAGCCGAGGGTTATTCCGACTGAGGATACGGTATGATAGTCGAGGATACTTGCCGACTTATATGATATGTATACCAGTCGAGGGATATGCCGACTGATGTGATATGATAGTCGAGGATACTTGCCGACTTATATGATATTATATGCCAGTCGAGGGATATGCCGACTGATGTGATATGATAGTCGAGGATACTTACCGACTTATATGATATGTATGCCAGTCGAGGGATATGCCAACTGATGTGATATGATAGTCGAGGATACTTACCGACTTATATGATATGATATGTCAATCGAGGGATATACCGACTTATGTGATATGATAGTCGAGGATACTTACCGACTTATATGATATGATATGCTAGTCGAGGGATATGCCGACTGATGTGATATGATAGTCGAGGATACTTGCCGACTTATATGATATGACAACCGAGGGTTATTCCGGCTGAGGATACGATATGATAGTCGAGGATACTTGATGACTTATATGATACGATAGCCGAGGATATTTCCGGCTCTCATATGATTTGACAACGATTGTCATGTGCTTAATCAACCTATGAAAATACTTCGTCATCCGGGTTAGTGGGTTGGTGTGGGCGATGACCCAAAGTGACGATATATTGTTGGTTCACAAGTGGCTGATTAGTCAGTTGTTTTGTGGTATTCCAGTAGAGGTGTCAGCCGTGTCTGACCTACTGACATTTGGTGTCAGAGGGTATTCCTATTTGGACCACCACTATTCTGAGGTCTTGGCTTTGACCTGTATGCTATCCTGCGTCTGACAGGTAGGAGTGGTCAATAAGTATAGATGTATCAGACGGGATAAAGAGTATTGCTAGTATTTAATTTTGTGGAAAATAGCTGTCAGACGGGATAAGGGCTTTTTTGCGGATTTCAAGGGGAAATTCGGGAAGGGTGCTTACAAAAGCAATACCCAATCTGACGCTGCTGCCTTCGCCGTGAGGAATTCCAATCAGGAGCCTGAAGTCGAGAAGACATGCTTCAAGTGCAACAAGCCAAATCACACGGCCAAGAATTGTCGTGCTCACCTTAAGTGCACCTTCTGCGGTTGGAAAGGGCACACAATCGAATATTGCCACAGAAGAAGGCAGCATAAGAGGCTGGACCCAATTTGGGAATGGCTTCGAAAGGCAACCAAGCAGCCTCCCATTTGGCAGAGAAGAAGGAAGTGAGTTTTCCCTTCTCAACTAATGAATGCAAGCAGATTCTAAACATGTTGAAAAATCAATGCACAGTTTGTTACAGGAGTTCGTAGCAACGCCTTGAATCGGTGAGAGACTGAAAATGGGAGGTTCCACTTCGACGCCCTCGAATCGGTGAGAGACCGGTCTGACGCACTCGGGTCGATAGAAGACCTGCTCTGCACCCCGGGTCTGTAGGAGACTGCTCGGCACTCCGGGACGGTGGAGACTGGTCCGACGTAGCTTGGTGATGAGGGTTGGTGGACCGGGTTGGGTCCGACCCGATGGGGCTGGTTCGTTCCAAAGAAGGTTGGAGGTGGAGCGGCAGCCCGGTGGCGGCTCGACGGTGTGAGCGGAAGCAAACCGACGCGGTGGTCGCGCGTCAGCGACGGTGTCGTGGTGGTCTTGCAAGGGTGTCGCTGGTCGTCGCCTCCTCCCCACGATGGTGTAGGTGGTGTCCCCAGATGACGCTGGTCAACGTCGATTTGTTGGCGGAATTCTGGGTCGAGACTGGGAGCGAGAACTCGGCTCTGCAATTCTTCTTCCCTCCCATGGCTAGTATGCAGCCTCTGCCTTTCTTCTTGTTTCTCTCTTCCGTGGTGGCTGGATGGAGCTCAGAGCTTCATGGGATTTTGGCCCTTATTTAGTTTGTTTGCACTTTGCCGACAGCAAAGTCATATGCCAAACATAAAACCATATTCTTGTTTATCTGCAATAAGTTTGTGTTTTTGTGTTGCAGGAGATGAAAGATGAATGGTTGTGTTTGTGTGTTGAGATGAGTGGTTTTTTACCAGAGAGGGTTTTGGGTCGTGACCGAGAGGAGAAGAGAGATTTTCTGGGTTCTTTGTTGTTCTGTTTTCTCTTCCCTAAGGAAGAGAGGTGGGAGGTGAGATGGGAGGCCATCTAATTTTTGGATGTTGGCAGAGAGGGAAGAGGTCCTCCTCCATGTGGTCTGAAGAGAAGAAAGAGAGATTTGGGCCGGAGCCGTTTGGGATTTTTTTTGGCAGAGAACCCATCTGGGTTTTCTTGGCTGGGTTGGTGTTCTTGGGTGTTCATGATGTTTAAGAAGGTTTGTGTGATTTTGAGAGGAAACCGACCTGGATTTTTTTCGCGATTCCCACAAACGGCGCCAACTGTTGAACCATAAAATAGATCGGTCGAACTGTGAAAGCACACACTCACACCAAGACACAACGATATACGTGGTTCACCCAATTCGAGCTACGTCCACGGTGTTGCTCTACTCTCATTAATAATATATGTGTTTTGTACATGATACATTAGGCTATGAGCCGTAAGAATAATAATGTATGTAGAGAGAAGGGAGAGATTATCTCCATAGAGAGAGAGTGAGCATTGTAGAGAGGGAGGAAGCTCTCTATATATAGACAAATGTTTAGGTTTAGATGATGGGCTTTGCTAGTGGGCTTTAGGCATGGGTCTTGTTGATGGGCCTTGATGATGGGTTTGGTCTTGACCCAAATGATCTTTTGAGTATTTTCGTTATATTCGTTGCTTGGTCATATTAGGTACGAACAAGCTGCATGCATGCCATCACTTTTCTCAATATAATCTCAGTGAATGCCATTATTAATTTTTTCCTCTCTTTCTCTTTTTCTATTTTAGTTGGCAAGTCAAATTTCTTCCTCTAAAGTGGTTCTCCTATTTTTTGTTTGCCTCTAACAATTTTCCAGATGCACCTTAATTAATTAATATCCCAGTTTTTAATTGTTGTAATGTGGTTATTGTTCTTGTTCTTTAAATTAGGGAATGCATTAGAATTTATTAATTACTTAGAATTGTCCCGATCAATTGATTTGCTCCTCATTTTACCAAATATATATAATTAACACTTCCAAATATATGAAATTTTACCCATGCCACATACATAATGTGGTGAGTTAATTTGTATCAGAATGAGAGAATTCTCTCTTGTATTATTATTTCAATAGGAAAGTTATATATATACACTGACTATGAATATTACTATGGGCCTAATTAGTGGACTAAGTTTAAGTAGGAATATACAGCTCATTGACACTCCCCTTCAAGTTGGAGCATGTATGTCGTCAATGCCCAACTTGCTAAGTGAGCTGTAGAATACTCTGCCGGTGACTGCTTTAGTGAGGACATCTTCAAGTTGGTCTTCAGATTTAACAAATGATACCTCAATGATCTTTGCCTCGAGTTTCTCCTTGATGAAATATCTGTCAACTTCAACATGCTTGGTTCTATCATGTTGCACTGGATTATGTGCGATGTCAATTGCGGCTTTATTGTCACAATTCAGTTACATGGCATGATTGGGTTTTAACCCCAATCCCCCCAACAAATTCCTTATCCAGAGTAGCTCACATATTCCTTGTGTCATACCTCGATATTCTGCTTCAGCACTTGATCTTGACACTACTTTCTGTTTTTTACTTCGCCAAGTGACTAGATTGCCTCCCACAAAGGTAAAGTATCCAAATGTTGATCTCCTGTCAGTAACAGAACCCGCCCAGTCTGCATCAGTGTGACCCTCAACATCTAGATGACCATGTCGTGAGAACATCAATCCTCTTCCAGGAACTGACTTTAAGTATCTCAGGATCCGGTTTACCGCATCCATGTGGGCTTCACTTGGTGCATGCATGAACTGACTCACCACACTTACGGTATATGCGATATCAGGTCTAGTGTGTCCTAGATAGATTAACTTACCCACCAGACGTTGATATCTTTCTTTGTTGGTGGGTACTTGATCCGGATATTCACCAAGCTGATGATTCAACTCCATTGGCGTATCTGATGGTTTGCTGGCTAGCATTCCAGTGTCAGCTAAAATGTCAAGAATATATTTCCGTTGTGATAGAAATATTCCTTGGTCTGAACGCGCCACTTCGATGCCTAAGAAATATTTCAGAGCACCTTTCATTTCAAACTTACTTGCCAAGTGGTGTTGCAACGCTGCCTTTTCTTCTGGGTCATTCCCGGTATATACAATAAGGGCAGTGAATTTACCTTTCTTATGTTTCAAGAACAGAGTATGATCTGAGTTACTTTGTTTGTATCCGAAATCCTTCATTGATTTGCTGAACTTTCCAAACCATGCTCTGGGTGATTGCTTCAATCCATAAAGGGACTTCCTCAGTTTACAAACCATGTTGCCCTTATTGGGCCCCATCTTGCATCCTGGAGGTGAATTATATAGACTTCTTCTTCTAAGTCGCCATGCAGAAAGGCATTTTTGACATCAAATTGGTGTAATGGCCAGTCTAGGTTGGCTGCCAGAGAAATAAGTATCCGAATTGTGTTGATCTTGGCTACAAGGGCAAAGGTTTCCCCATAGTCAATCCCATAAGTCTGAGTGTAACCTTTCGCCACCAGTCTTGCTTTGTATTGTTTATTGGTGCCATCGACCTTGAACTTTACTGTATATATCCATCTACAACCCACTGTTCTTTTCCCTGGCGGAAGGGTAGTCATCTCCCAAGTGGAATTCTTCTGGAGAGCCTCCATTTCATCATTCATCGCTTGTGTCCACTTGGGATCTTTCAGAGCCTCCTGCACATTACTTGGAATAGATACAGTGGATAATTGACACACAAATTATGCACATGACGGAGACAACCTATGTAGGGACACATGATTAGCAATAGGGTATTTAACTTTTGCTTTAGGGTCAAGGTCATACTGTTGTTTAGGAATCCCTCTAGTCGTGCGTGGGGGTAACTGATAACCTGTGTTTCCTGTATAACTTGACTCAGGTAAGGTGCTTGAGATAAAGTTTGAATGTTCAGTTACCTGTGGGGAATCTTCAGGATCTGATTGGATGAGTGGTGATGGTACTGTAGTAGGAGTTGTAGAGGGGAAATTATCTGAACCACTAGCAGGAGTATCGAGGGACTCTTAAGCTTGTTGCCCCTCGGACATTGACTGCTCGGATGAATGGTGTTGAATTTGGACTATCTGAGTATCTTCGGCAAATATAGAGCTCTCCCCCTGCAGAGGATGCTCAGTGACTCCTCCTGAATAATAGAACTCACTCTCGTTGAAGGTCACATCGGCGGTAACGTGCATGGTCTGAGTGGGAGGATGGAAACACTTATAGCCCTTCTGAGTGGCAGAATAACCCACAAAGACACAACGCCGTGCACACGGATCAAGCTTGCCACGCTGATGTGGATACACCTGAACATACGCAACACAACCAAAGAGACGTGGTTCGAGATTTGGTGTTGATGGGATGTTGAGGAGAGTAGTCAATGTCTGAAATGGAGTTTGACACTAAAGAGTGCTGGAAGGTGTTTGATTGATGAGGTAAGCCGCAGAACAAAGAGCCTCCCCCCCAAAAATGATGCGGCATGTGGGCCTCAAATAAAGAGGCACGAACAACCTCCAAGAGATGCTGATTCTTGCGCTGCTCCGCGACACCATTCTGTTGTGGTGTATAGGCTCATGTGGTTTGATGAACAATACCATGGTGGCCGAAAAACTGATGTAGGTCATGGTTGATGTACTCACCTCCATTGTCAGATCGAAGGGTCATGATTTTCTTGTCAAACTGAGTAGCAGCATATTGATAAAAGAGCTTGAATTTGGTGGTGACGTCACTTTTCTGGTGTAGGGGAAAGACCCAGGTCATCCGGGTACAATCATCAATAAACGTCACAAACCACTTAAAACCACTAACAGTGGGAACTCGTGATGGTCCCCAAACATCAGAATGAACAATCATGAAGGGCATGGAGCTTTTATTCAATCTTAATGGGTAAGAGATACGATGGCTTTTCGCCAAAATGCAAGTTTCACAATGAAAGTCTGATTCATGAAACTGGGAAAACAAATATGGGAATATAAGTTTCAGATAACCAAAAGAAGCATGCCCTAACCGACGATGCCATAGCCAAATTTTCTTCATCCTGATGGACTCATCGCCTTTCACATGATGTGCATGACTCAATCGCTTACTGATGTCGGCTGTCAAGTCCAGATAATACAACCTTCCCCTCCTAGTACCACATCCAATCACGGCCCCGGTGAGAAGATCCTGAAAGAGACAATACGATGGCCAAAAACACACAGTACAATTAAGGGAATCAATGATCTGAGGAACAGATAACAAGTCATAGTCAAGAGAAGGGACAACTAAGACTTGATAAAGACTTAACGAGGGTGTAAGAGATAAGGACCCCTCTCCCATGACTTGGGAGGTGGTTTCATTGGCACTGGTAATCAGTGTTTGGCGTGAGGGTTTGGTAGAGTGCAACCCAGTGAAACTAGATGTCATGTGATCGGTAGCGCCAGTGTCAATAATCCATGATCTATTAAAAGTAAGTGAAGATGTGCAAGAGGTACCTGAGGTGGCTAAGGATGTGGAGCCAGATGTACCTGATGGAGGTTCGGATGCGGTCCCCTGGGATGACTGAGCGGATGCAAATGAGGGTATGTTCGAATCCTTCTTGCGCCCTTTGTGGACCCATCCTTCCGGATAACCAATGATATCATAACATCCCTGAATTGTGTGGTTATCTAAACCACATTTGGTACACTGCATTGGAGGCCGGTGACGAGTAGGGTCAACACTATAAGGGAGCGGCCGAGATTGTTTGAACCTGGTAGAGGGCACACCAGCTTCAGACATGGTTCCCTGTCTCTTGTTTTTTTTTTTTTTTTTTTTTCCTTTTTTTGTTTTGTTTTGTTTTGTTTTTAGTTGGTCTTCAACTAAAAAACGTCAACTTCGGTGGCTAGCGACCGATGCTAGGCTGGGACCGGTCGTTGTGGGTGAGGAAATAACGGGCCGCAATGGACAAAACCCGAACGCGAGCGGAGGGCCGAACGAGGCGGTGAGGGCGAGTCGGTGCGGGCCGGTCGTTGAGGCGGTGAGGGCGACCTCGCGTGGTCGATCTGTTCCAAAGGGCAATGAGGAACTTCTTCTCTCGGCTGCGTGTGGTCTGCGGTTGTGTTCTGTGGATGACGAACCCGACCCGAACGGAAGGTCCAGTTGCAGTGGACGAACCCGACCCGAATGGAAGGGTGTTTTCTGCGCAATGGATGACGGAACGGTGAGGGGGTGGTCTCATGTAGGTTTGGGTCTCAGTCCGGTCGGGAAGATGGTGATCGGTGGTGCCGTCAGTGTCCGAGGTGTATGTGGTGTTTTTCAGCTTTGCTACGACGTCCAAGCCAGTCGAACACG
Source organism: Oemleria cerasiformis (assembly GCA_037349345.1). Classification (NCBI taxonomy): domain Eukaryota; kingdom Viridiplantae; phylum Streptophyta; class Magnoliopsida; order Rosales; family Rosaceae; genus Oemleria; species Oemleria cerasiformis. The sequence continues at coordinate 14,112,793 of JAZGTL010000018.1, forward strand.
GGACCCAGTGACTTTGTGGGGTTGCACTAGGATGCTAAGAATGACCGGCCGAATGATGGTCAAAGTGCGAGGAACCCGAATGTGAACCCGAACCCGAACGCGACGATGCCGAACCCGAATGCGACGATGATGACGAACGCGAACGAACTCGACGATGAGTGTTTTGTGGTCTGGGTCAGATTGTGGGAGACGGTGAGGTTGTTGCGGAGGGCTGGTCGGTAGATGTTGCTGCGGGAGGGATTGGGCTGGTGGCGGTGGAAGTGGTGGGCGGTGGATGTTGCTGCGGAAGTGGTGGTGGGTGAGTCAGTGTGTTTGTGGTGGGCGTTGGGATTGGGCTGCGGAAGTGGTGGTGATGCGGGAAGGTTTATGCGGCGGATGTGATGGTGCTGTTTCTAGGATTTTATGACAGCTGGGGCACCGTATTGATTTTTTAGAGTTAGGATAAAAGACAGTCACGATCGAGCTCTGATACCATATCAGAATGAGTGAGAATTCTCTCTTGTATTATTATTTCAATAGGAAAGTTATATATGTACAGAGACTATGAATATTACTATAGACCTAATTAGTGGACTAAGTTTAATTAGGAATATACAATTCATTGACAATTTGGACAAACTGGAAAAAACTAAGGTAGTTGATCGAATGAAGAAGCTTGTGAGGAGGAGGGTGAGATCCAAATTCCAATTATTTTGACCACTGGGCCATGAGATCGAGAGTGGATTCCTAAGTTCCTCTCCTGGTCAAACACATTGTTGGTGTTATTGCTCTGGGATAGCCGACTAGGTACTGCATGCATGTTAAATTAGACGTACTTCTTCCATCAAGCCAGCTAGCACTTTTGAGTTTTGAGTATTGATTCGATCCCCAACCCCATCACCATTCTCATCAGTAGTCAATACTGATGGATCGATGAACTCCTGCATTTACGCATCCCAATTAATGCCCCTCTCAAGTTCTCAACAACGGCTTGATCTATGCATGCATGTATGTTATAGATGATGGTGCATGTCATAACTCTTGAACGAATCATGCCTGATGTGTGGTTTTGGCTGCCTAGCTTTGATCCAAAAAGTTGGAGATGTGGTTGCCTAGCTAGCTACCTTAGCTAGGAAAGATCAAGACATGATGTGGTTGCTTGTATAAATAACTAGGAATATATGAAAACAGGAATATTGGGACTTGTCCCTGAATCCTGATCAAGCTTTCGGAATTGAACATGCAGATTTAGCTAGCTAGGTAAGCAAGCAATTGATACAAATATATGCATTATGGACTAGTGCCAATTAAGTTATACGTACTAGACTTAGTGCCAATTCAGTTTTTACTCCTCCTATACATCCATGGATTATTAGTGCCAATTACGTTTTTTACTCCTCCTATACATCCATGGATATTAATGCCAATTAAGTTATACTAGACTTCTTACACGTGCGTCGCATTTGTGATATTATTTTTTAAGCTTGGTCAATACGGCTTCACGTAGTTTTTAAATTCGTTTATATGTACCATATAGAAAATTATTTTATTTTATAAATTCATGTTATTTTTTTATATAAATAATAGATAACTTAAAAAACATAACATGGATCAGTGGAAATAGAAAGTGGAGTTAACTATCAAAAGGTAAGATTACTAATGTACCCACCCTGACCATTGATATTTGATTAAATTATTTTATATTATTAAGTGAAGAGAATATATGAAAAAAAAAAAAAAGCTTCACAAAGTCATTCTCTTCCCTTTATAATAATAGAACTTTTTATAAATTAATATATATTCTAGACGATCGATTTCAGAGATATTCTTATGAGTATTTAGATAATTTAAAAAATCCGTGATTAAGAACTTTGACATATACTTAATTAAAACTGAATTCATATACCTCAAATTCTAATAACAACGATATAACATTAGTTGTAGATTTAATTTGTACACAACATGGACAACAATTTAACCTACATAGATAGAGTTATCAATTTTGAACTGCATCTAGTAATTAATAATTTATATATAGAAATTGAATTTTATGGACCAATATTCAAAAGGGTGAATTATTTTTCGTTTATTTTGTTAATTATTTATTCTTGATAAGATTTTACAGTTCAAAATTTTAACGGATTGGCAGGCACATGATATGATAATGGATTATGTGTATAGATGCAAAGATGCAAGATGTGTATAGATATGGTGGATCGATTTCAAAGATATTCTATGAGTTTTTGTATAATTTTAAGATCGAATACATACGTGATAAAGAACTTTGACATATATTTAATTAAAATCAAACTTATATATCTCAAATTCTAATAAAATTCATATATATATATATATATATATATATATATATGTCATCATCACCATCGACTAAAAATAGTAAAACAAAATATCTCCCTTGATAGTATCATGTTTTAAAAGTACTTGTATATATATAGTTAATTTGGGTTATTTAGGTTTGCATAATAATGAAATACTTAAAGTACTAGTTGACTGGCCCTAATGATAACAGCCATAGCCGTAGACTGGAAAGGTAGACGATTGAAGCCTATTTAATTTGCCATTTCGGTATTTGTTTTTTTTAGTTCGAGATTTTGCGAAATATTTCAGGACGGTTTGATCGATTCAGTCAGTATTTAGGTTTTGCACAATAGAGCTACAAACTTGATCGACCGACTAGTGATCTCAATTATTTTGTTCCTTTTTTTTTTTCTAACGAAATCACATACACTGCATATCCAGCTTATTCACATCATATATTTATTCATATCAGTGGACTTTTGACTTGATGAATTAGGGTAAAAAACAATACGGTCTCACGCGCTTTTTAAATTCGTTTATATTATATAAAATAATTTAATTAGTACTTGAAATTAATAAATATAGTACTTGAAAAATTAATAAATATAGTAGTTGAAAAATTAAGTTAGTACTTTACTTGAAATAAATATAGTACTTTTTTTTTCCCAAAAATAAATATAGTACTTGAAAAATTAATTTAGAAGCTATATATATATATATATATATATATTCAGATGATTATTATTATTATCATATATTATGCTTGCTTTAAACAAGGATGACAGGTCATGATCAAGCAGGAGCCCGCGAGGACCGGTCTTGGAGAGCTTGCCGGTATCCTTCCGCCCATATACGTACCAAGGTCGATCCATGGATGCGGCAGGCCTCACCCCGCTTTTTCTTTTATTTTTTATGTAATCCTTGTTTTTATTTTATTTTGGAATCCTTGTTTTTATATTATGAATAAAAATCATTCATCTTTGGATAAAAATTTGATAAATTATTAAATGACATGATGTGGACTAGTGCCAATGCTCTAAATTCACCAAGTATACATTGATACATATGCACATTTTAAAAACAACAAGAAAACACAATTTATTATCTAGAGGTGAAATTTCCAAAAATACAATAATATATATATATATATATATATTTACTTATATATGAAATTCCAACCCACTTTGAATATCATCAAACACCTTCCACGCACAATTCAAAAAATCAATATATACCACAAATTTAGAAGGGTTCAAAAACTCAAAATTAGACTCATTAAAATCAATTTATTACGACGTTTATGTCGAAATATGAATGATTACATAAGTGTGTACGTAAACTCTTATTATAAAATAAAACAATTATGAGGTTGTTCATATCTTCAATGCTCCAATGATTTAAGTTTAAGATAAACATTTTAATTTTGAAGTAATATCGGGATTTTGGAGTTAATACACCAAGGAAATAAACATAAATAAGAATGTTGTACACAACATGGACAACAATTTAACCTACGTACATAGCTAGAGTTATCGATTTTGAACTGCATCTAGTAATTAATAAATATAAGGATTTATGTTTATATATAGAAATTGAATTTTTGGGACCAATATTCGAAAGGGTGAATTATTTTTCTTTTATTTTGTTAATTATTTATTTTTGATAAGATTTCACAGTTCAAAATTTTAACCGATTGGCATGCACATGATATGAGAATGGGTTATGGGTATAGATGCAAACATGCCGGATATGATTCAGAAATTGCATGATTTTGACATGCGCGCAGTTTTGATCCATGGCACAGTTTTGACATGTATTTAATTAAAACCAAACTCGCTCATATACCTGATATTCTAATAATAAGATTCATATATGTCATCACCATCAAATAAAAATAGTAAAACAAAAAATATCTCCCTTGATCTACTTCCATAAAATGAAGGGTAAGTATATATCAAAATACTTGTATTTATTTAGTTAATTTGGGTTATTTAGGTTTGCATAATAGCGTAATACTCAAAGTTGACTGGTCCCAATGATAACACCCAAAGTCATATATTGGAGAAGCAAACCAGAAGCCTATTTTGCCATTTCGATATCTGTTTTTTTTTGTTCGAGATTTTGCAAAATATTTCATGACGGTTTGATTGATTAAGTCAGTATCTAGGTGATCGAGCAAAATATTTCATGACGGTTTGATTGATTGATTTTGCAATCGAGCTACAAACTTGATCGACTGACTAGTGATCTCAATCATTTGTAAAACAATAAGTTAAGAAGAAATAAAACATTTTTTAGATAAGATAAATGTAGAAAACGTGCAAGTAAAAAAGTAAAGATAAAACGAAGTTTGAGAAAGAGGTACTCTCACGCTTCTGTTTTTTTTTTTTTTTGTACCCTTAGGTCTTAATGGTATTTTACGCTTATCGAGGAGGAGTTCCCATTTGCTGCTATGACATTCACACCGGCCGTTAAAGTGTGACGCGTTGGAAATCGGGGTAACTTAGGTGGTAGTTTAAATTTTATGATCATCAAAGTAATGTACAATACTCTGTACTTTAGCTGTCGCGGTAAATCGTAAATCGATTTTACTTTTTCTCATGACCTCCTAAAATTCACCGTTTTTAACTTTTAGCTTTCGTCATCTGTACGTCACCGTTCAAATGTCAGCCAGTATATCTCGTTTTCGGTATCCACGTGGATTTCCCGAATCGAGGTGTGTCAATTTGAGTTTTCTTTTTTTTTTAATTACGAAATCACGTACACTGTGCATGCCCACCTTATTGATGAGTGGACTTTTGACTTGATGAATTAGGGTAAAAATACGTAGTTAACAAATTTTCTTAATTAATTTGGTCTATCAAACAAAGTAATTATGGACTTGCTCCCCCTACCCAGACACACAAATAATTAAAGTGATCGAGTAGCTAGCTACCTTAATTTGTTGGCTTTATGGTGGTCATATAACTCATATATACCATGTGTATGTTTCAAAGAAAAGTAACAAAAAGAGGTCCCCATTCATTTTTTCTTGGAAGATTGTGTGTCCCGTGTTGGTGGAGTACATCTTCTACCATATTATTTTTTATTCAAATTCAAATTCAAATTCAGCCACAGCTGCTTCCATCCTTTAATTAGTGGCTGGTAACGCACTTTGAATATCATCAAACACCTTCCACGCACAATGCAAAAAATCAATATATACCACAAATTTAGAAGGGTTCAAAAAGTTAAAATTAGACTCATTAAAATCAATTTATTACGACGTTTATTAGATTGTTCATATTTTCAATGATTATGTCGAAACATGAATGATTATATAAGTATGTCAACTCTCATTATAAAATAACGCAATTATGAGGTTGTTCATACCTTCAATGCTCCAATGATTTAAGTTGAAGATAAATATTTTAAAATTTGAGTAATGTCTGGATTTTGGAGTTAATACACCAAGGAAATAAACATAAATAATATGAATTTTGTACACAACATGGACAACAATTTAACCTACATAGCTAGAGTTATCAATTTTGTACTGCATCTAGTAATTAAAAAATATAAAGGATTTATGTTTGTATATAGAAATTGAATTTATGGACCAATATTCAAAAGGGTGAATTATTTTTCTTTTATTTTGTTAATTATTTATTCTTGATAAGATTTTACAGTTCAAAATTTTAACTAATTATTATCAAGCAGATGATATAATAATGGGTTATGAACTCATGGGTATTATATGCAAACATGCAGGATGTGATTGAGAAATGCATGATTTTCACATGCGCGGTTTGGATAATGGAAAAAGTTGCCACAAACGACCGTTAGCGGGTCGCACAAACGTCCCTTTATTTTTCTCTGTAAAAAATTATTTCCGTCCTCTATATATGAACTATTTCTCTCCCAATCTCCCACACAGCCAATATAACCAGAAGCAAAAGAGAGAGAGAGGGAGAAGAAGGAGGAGGAGGAGAAGAAGAGCTGGGGCCAAACACACCGTCTCCTTCTCGCCAATTTCGTAAGCTTTTACTTTGTGCTCTTGTTTTTGTGAAATTTTCTGGTTCATTCCTGCCATGGCTTTGCTTTTTTTTTTTGTTCTGTGAGGAGCTGTCATTTCTTCAATTCCAGGTGAGAAAAAAAGAAAAAGAGCTCATGGGTTCTTAGATATTGATGGGGAATTGGAAATGGATCTATTTCTTAGTCTGTGTTGTATTTGGATTTAGCTGCTGCATTAACATTTTAATTACAGTCTTGGATGTGGATAATCCGTTTCCAATTGATTGTGTTTTCCTTTTTCTGGATTTTCTATGTTGGATTGAATTCAGAAATCTGATTTGGTTTTTATCTTTGGCCATGGATTCGATTTATGCATGCAAGTTTTTGTTTCTCACTTGAATTTTCAGCTGTTTTAATTTCTCACTTGAATTTTCAGCTGTTTTACTTGTTATGGATGAGTAATGAACATATGATATATGAAGATATGGTCTTGATCTAGAAGGCATTGTTGCATGTGCTTTTATCTATTGTAAGTTTGGATTTTTAGAGATTTTTCTGGGATTCGTATGAGTATCCCACACATAAACATATATCTAATGAAATTTTCTCTGTTATGTTGTAAATTCTTTGTTATGTGAAATCTGTATGAATGGTGTCTTGATTTAATTTAGTTGGGGCCAAACACACCGTCTCTTTCTCGCAAAATTCGTAAGCTTTTACTTTGTCTTCTTATTTTGTGAAAATTTTCTGGTTCATTCTTGCCCAGGCTTTCCTTTCTTTATTTTTGGTTCTGTGAGGAGCTTTCATTTCTTCAATTTAGGTGCTGCATTAACATTTTAATTACAGTCTTGGATGTGGATTATCCGTTTTCAATTGACTGTGTTTTCCTTTTTTTTGGATTTTTTATGTTGGATTGAATTTAGAGATCTGATTTGGGTCATTTTTATATTTGGCATGCAAGTTTGCAGGCTCGTTTGCACCTTCATTACTGCGATGGCCTTCACCTTGAAGATACGATGAAAGAGTACAAGCAAATGATAGACCGATGGAGGCAATAACTGGACGACACTATCCACCAAGCTGAGCAGTTTTTGGCAGGCAGTTCAACAGAAAATGCTCTAATTCGGATTGGAATTGAGCACAATCCGATAAGTGTCCGTTCCCAAGAGAAACTGGATGGAATTCACGAGATCAAGATGTACAATTGGGAAGGTCAGTTTAAGGTGAAATCTAGCCTACGCAGAGACCTGAAAAGGAAAGATATCAGGCTTAAGTAATTAACACAAATTAATATATAAATAATGTCCTTCATGGAATTGAAAGCAGCAGCCATGGATCGACCAACTCACATCAATCCCTTAAGCCTGGCATCTTTCTCGAGTCTCCTTTTCAGGTCTCCGCGTAGGCTAGATTCCACTTTGAACTGGCTTTCCCAATTGTACATCTTGATCTCGTGAACTCCATCCAGCTCTTCTTGGGAACGGACACTTATCAGATTTCGTGTGCTCAATTCAATTCCAAACTGGATTGGAGCATTTTTTGTTGAGCTACTGGTAGAACATGCTGAGTTTGATGGATGGTGTCGTCCAGTTGCCTACGTCGGTCTATCATTTGTTTGTACTCTTTAAAGACTGTAATTAAAATGTTAATGCAGCACCTAAATTGAAGAAATGACAGCTCCTCGCAGAACCAAGAAAGAAAGGAGAGCCATTGCAAGAATGAACCAGAAAATTTCACAAAAACACAAAGTAAAAGCTTAAGAATTTGGCATGAAGGAGACGGTGTGTTTGTATCCTTGGTTTGATTTTATTTTTTTATCCTTGTTTTTATATGAATAAAATCAATCTTTGGATAAAAATTTGAAAAAAAAACTTCCTGACATATTAATTTGCTATATATATGTTGCTAGCTAGCTAGATGATGATCGAAGAATTTTATGTGGCTTCTTGAGGCGGAGCTGTGGGGTATTTTGGCTTGAAGATTGCGTGGGAGTTGGGGGAGAGACGGGTTCTGGTGGAATCAGATTCTGCAGTGGCTGTCCAGCTGTTGAAAAATCCGGTGGTGACCACTCATCCTCTTTTCACTTTGATTAGTGGTTGTCGGTTTGATTGGTGGCTGTCGGCAGCTACTCTTGCAGAGTTGGGAGCGTCGTATCTCCCATGTTTATAGAGAGCGAAGCATCAGGGCCAGCCATCAAGAGAGCTAAAAGGGCACAAGTCCTGGATCAAAATTATTAATATGTCATATATTAAAAAAAAAATTAAAGAAAGTAGACCGAGAAACCAAAGACCTTTAGAATTATTACAATTAATAGTTTCACGCGCTCATCATAATTACACCAAAAAGAAAAAAGCAAAGATGTGATTCGAAAATGGTTTTACAGAAAAAAAAAAAAAAAAAAAAGCCAAGAACCAAGAAGACACATTAATTCAGCAACAATCAGAATTTCAAATGAGTCTAAGTTTTGATTTTCATCTTTCATGATAAAGATTAAAGGAGTTCCAAGAATTTCAATTAATAGTTTTGAAACAACGGTTAGAATGTATTTATTTTTTGTAATTTATGATTCTATAAATTAGTATATTTATTCCAATGTTCTTGCAATCTCACTTCCAATCAATCAGAAATCTAGTCTCAAAATTCAAATTCTTGAATTAATTAGCGATCAATTTGGAATTTTGGACTAAAATAATTAATTAAGGTTAAAAGGTGAGTTGAATCCTCTCATCAAATCCAAAAATCTATTTTCCTGATGATTTGAAGTAATATATTCTAAATTTCTATTATACTTAAAATTTTTCTTTTTTCCATCAAAATATTTTTTGTATCGTTATGTATCTCACTAATTTTAATTTCTCATTTCATTGAAAGTATTTTGAAGTCAGAATAATTGAAGGTACATTTTATATTTTTGTCCTAGGCTTTCAAATATCTGGTCCGTCCTGCGAAACATGTAGGCTGATAGATTAGCCAATCTGGGATGGTTCTTTTTTATGCGCCGCCTGCTGGTGTCGCGCCTCTGATTGCTGATGATGCCTTGTCATCGCTCATCCAAGAGCTGTAGTTTAGGTTTCTCTGTTTCTTAATTTCCTTTCCGCTTGTCACCAAAAAAGAAGCTTATGTGGATGGATGGCTTAATTAATTAGAATTCTGTATGTTTATTACAACTAATATTTTGGAGTTCAAAGGAGAAATTATATTAGAACTGCGCACCAATCCCTTGCACAATAATATGCAACAATAAATTCAATATTTGTACAATTTATAGAAGTCGCATGTAATTGAGAAATATTAAAGTAATTTATAAGTCATCCATACAAAATTTGAAAATAGTAACAGAATTTAAAATCGCTTGCACCTCCATATCAAATTAAAGTTTACATGTAAGCAATTGAGAGTCTATAACTTCATATTGAACTTGATTATTTCAGACTCAATGGAGTTGGAATTAATGAGAAAGCAATGGTTCCATTAATAATGAAGAAATTTAAATTGGAACCTAAATTCTGGGAACTTTTGTTAAGAACTTATAGTTCTAACCTATATATATATATATATATATATATATATATAAATATATATAGAACCAAGTATTTTGAAGCATATGATTAAATCATGATCAATTCCTCGGTTCTATATGTTGATAAGAGGTATGAGGTTCCTCCCCTTTCATTATGTTTAACTATGTTTGCATATTTCATTACATTTTTATACGTGATATTTATTTTATACATTTAATATCTACAATTTTTTTAATTGTTTATTTTTATTTTGAATTTAATTACCATATGAAATATATGAGTTTAAGGCTTGTAGTCCTAATTGCGAACTTATGATCGGTTGAGGGTCTGTAGTCCAAAATATGAACTTATGAGTTGCGGCCCTGTAGTCCCAAATAATACGAACAAATATAATAGTTGAGGGCATGTAGTCCCAAATGCGAACTTATGAGTTGCAATATAAAATATTACAATCAGATGCTTGTTCATCTAAATTAAACATGTTAATTAAATTAGGGCCTGTTGGGGGACAATATCTTAATTAATTTTTATTTATGTAAGAGGTAACAACATGATCAATCATGGCATAATTGGCAGTGGGATCAGAAGGTGTTCGTGCTTAATATTCTTATATATATATATATATATGTTAATTTTGTTCTTAATTTGTAGGGTGATGAGTACGATAAATTGATGATAAACCGAGGAAGTGAGTTACTAGATGAATTTTTTGATGAAATATGGCGCCGGTTGCCGCTAAAGGAAGCAGTTGCTAGTAGCAGCGTTTGTAAGGCATGGCGCTATGCATGTGGACACATACCACGTCTCTCAAATTTGATCATAGTCACGAAACTTTACTCCACTTCATGACCCTTACACAAGAATTGAGGGAAGACAAAATTTATAGATTTGTGAATTGGGGGAATCATGTGGTGGAACCACACAAAGGCCCCAACATTGAAATATTCCGTGTTTCTTTCTATTTACATCGCGGGTTGACAACTTCCATTCATAAATGGATTCAGTTTGTGATGAACAAGAAAATTCAACAGCTGGAGTTGAGACATGGTGTTCTTTCAATTGACCCCTATAATGACTTTCCCCACAAACCATTACATCTCCAAGACAAGCACTTGCCTTTTAACATAAAAACATATAGCAAACCATATGACATGAATCCCCTGAAAGTTGTTATCACCTCCACCAGTTTCCCCACAAACTATTGTATCTCCAAAACGACAACTTGCCTTTTGGCATTCCAAGTCCATGCCCCAACCCTTGTGCAAGTCGCTGTAATCCCCTCAAAGTTGTTGGCCTCACATACATACATGACTGCGACAGAAGAAGTTGTCGAGTACTTGTTGTCTAAGTGTCCAGTTCTTGAATGTTTAATACTAGTTCACATTAAACTTTTGGTTAACTTAAGAGTCGTTAGTCGATCGACTGCATTGAAGGATTTATATGTATTTGGTTGCCGTGACCTCAAGAGTACATTGAGGTTTGTGATGCCGGCCAACCTCGTTTCATTCTATTATGAAGGAGAAGAGATAGACATGCATCTCAATAATGTACCGTTGCTTAAGCATGTCGAGCTCTCTTTCTCAAGAGCATTTAGGATTCTCGACTTCGCCCACCTTTCATGCGCCCTTTCTCAGCTGCACACTCTCATCCTCTCTATGATTGAAGAGGTTAGTATGCACTTATTCTGATTTGGACACCAAAATGAGGCATGTTTGGCGACATATGGACATTGGACTATCCAGTTGTCAACCAACCTGCTTCAGTTTCCGTGTGTCAGATTTAATCTCTTCCAATTTATTACTTACGTACTTAACATGCATCCTTATTTGAATTTTATGATCAGGAGTACACTAAGCAACAAAAAACTCATGCATTTCCTATAATGCCAAATCTCAAGAATTTGGAGTTAGAGATTCTTGCAGACAATCCATGGGGTCTTTCTCAACTAAAATCTTTGTTGGCATCAGCTTACGCCGAGAGACTTGAGTTAACATTGGAATTCTTACGTTTCCCTACTGTAGAAGCATACGTGATCGATGCTAAAAGTTGGTTTGAGTTTCTGAGTCAACAAAATCCACCAGTACCCAATATGGAGGGATCTCTGGAATCCTTCCGACGAGAAAGATTCTTACGTTTCCCTACTGTAGAAGCATACGTGATCGATGCTAAAAGTTGGTTTGAGTTTCTGAGTCAACAAAATCCACCAGTACCCAATATGGAGGGATCTCTGGAATCCTTCCGACGAGAAAGATATCCAGCGAGCACTAGAAATAGAGGCAGCTGCAAAATGGCTTCACCATCATCTCAAGGAAGTAGAAATAATGGGGGATCTTGCTGGTACAAATGCGCAACGACATATCGACTACATAATAGAGAATGCCGTTGGTCTACAGAAAATTGTTTTCAAATCTAACCAGCTACTCCGTCGACTCCTTGAGAATAATAACTCAGTTGATGAGAGAGAGGAGGAGGAGGACAAAGATGCAAGATATCATGTCATGTACCTGCAACAGGTTAAGCAAAAAGTTCCTTATTCCAATGTACAACTTGTATCCATGGGTGTATAATTATATACCTAGAGAAGAATCACACCAACAAAGAGTCCTAGGTCGGTGTCATCTTCGGCTCGTTTAGGAATTTCTCCTTTTGTTTTTCTTTTTTAGCTTTTAAAAATAACATGGGCTTTCAAAATGAATTCAACTATAACGGGAGAGGATTCGCTGTCTCATTTTGGTGTCTTCTTCTGTGTCTCATTCTCTTATTTCATGACACGTATCTAACAATTTAACTCTCATCAACTCTGTTAACTAGATAAAATTAAAAACGTAAATTACAATTAAAGAAAATTAAAGAAACCATATGTGAAGCCAATCCTTACCAACGACTGCAACCCAACCCCATCTGTGACGCCGATTTGGATGAGTTGGCGAGAGTGAGGCCTTGGACAGCGATGGGACCGAGTTGTGGATTGTAGATTTGAATTTGTTCAAGACAGATAGAGGGAGAGGAGGGGAGGGAAGGCTTGGGCAACGGAGGGTGGGAGTGCTGATTTTCGCGGGCGAGTGTTGGTATCGCTGGCTATTGCGATTTGGTGGGTGGAACGTTTGGTTCTGCTAATTTTTTTTCGCACTGACTTTGTACGTTCATCATCTACTTTTCTTTTATTTTTTTTAATTGTAATTTTAGTTCTCAATTTTACCTAGTTAACAGAGTTAGTGAGAATTATAATTATATTGGTGGATATGTGTCATGAAATAAAAAAATAGGACACAAAGAGGAACACTTAAATGGAACAGCGATCCTCTCCCAACTATAACATAAGCCTTCAGAGTCAATAGAAACCATGATTGTTTTTTTCCACCACAGAAACTAGGATTTCAAGATGGCCGATGGTGATTATTTTTATTTTTGTAAAATTAAAAGGGTGAGTTTTGTGTTATAAAATGCAATTTACTAGGCTTAATAAAAAAATTATGATGAAAATTTAAAAAGAGACCATTTAGTAAATAAAGACAAAACAGTAAACAATATTTTAAATTTAAAATTAGAAAATTATTGACGAAAGTAGTTGGGAGTTTTTGTTAAACTTTTCTTATTGTTAAAATGAAAATGAATTGGCTAGTTATTTTTTTTCATACGTTGACAAGTCTCAAATTTAAATCCAATAAATAACGAACTCAATTTCTCTATATACATAATATAATCGCATGCCTCTTTCTATAAAACAACATTCTAACAAATAACAAAAAAAGAAAAATCCTAAAATACACGAAGTTTATAAGCAAGATAATATTTTTGCGCGACCCGGATTCGGACCCCGAAAAAAGCCCGATACCATTTATCAGTTACCACAGATGTGTAGCTTCTAAGTTGTAACTGTATCGATATAAAAGGAGCCCAAAAACCTAGGGTTTGGAATTTGATTCACACATAGACAATCATGGCTGAAAAAACAGTTTCCGATTTGGCCGAGAACAACACGGAAGCTGCCGCCGCCGAGGACATGGACCTAGAAGCCTCAGAGCCCGCCCCGGCCCAAAAATCTGACGATGCCACTCCCGATGCCGAACCGACTAACGGCGAGGCTGAGGTGAACTCCAAGCGGACCAGGGACGAGGAAGGGAGTGAAGGAAACGACGCGACGGCGAAGAAGGTGAAGGTGGAGAAGTCACCGGAGGAGGAACGGTTGGAGAAGTTGGGGGAAGGAAAGGAGAGCGATAAGGAGTCGGGTCGGGTGACCTTGGGGCCCAAGAGTTTCGGGACTGCAGTTGAGATGTTCGATTACTTCTATAGGTTCCTTCATTACTGGCCTACTGATCTCAATGTCAACAAGGTACCCAATCAAAGCCACTTAATTGTTGTTGATCTTTTGCGCTCTGTTTGCTTTTGCTGAAAGTTTGATTGAATTTAGAGAGATAAAGATTGCAACTTTGTCTTATGTGTATTGCAATTTGGTGTCTGGTAGCGAGCTGAATAAGATTTGAGAAATTTTGGTTTGGCATTGTGTTTCTTCCCCTGTTTGGTGGATCATAAACTAATCCTTAATTAGGATTAAGGTACATGTGCTTGTATATTGGTTTAATCTTATTTGTTTAATAAGTGAAGGTGGAGTTTTTATGTTTGATCTTCGTGTTTTACCATTGGGTTTCAGAGAGATTTTATACTCTGGTTTTATTGCTGCAGGAGGGTCTGTGTGAGTAATTGTTATTATTCATACATTTGAAGACCTAATATGTGTGAACTCTATAGGAATAATCGTTGATAGGTTCTTTATGCACAATTTTAATTCACTACTTTAAGATTTGCTACACTGCGGGAGCAAAGTTCAATCTTGTATTGATATTTAGTCCACTCTTATATTTTTATTAACTTTTGGAGGAATTGGAAGGAGTGTAGGAATTAGTGCATGCGAGTGAAACTCTCCTATTAACTGATGCTAGTTGAATCATGAGTGGAAAGGAAGAGCTAAACTTTACCTGACATTACGTATTTCTAACTTCTACATCACAACTAAAACCCTTGCTCAATACAAAATTAAATTTATATGAATGGAATGAAATTAGTTTTAGAATTTTTCAGCTGAGAAAGATGTTAAAATGGCTGTGATTGTTGCATACGATGCTTCGATTTTGAGATTGATGCTGGCATGCTGCCCTACATTATATCTCAGGTTATTTGATGCACTTTTCGATTGAATCTCTTCTTACATTGCAGTATGAACATCTGGTTTTTCTTAATATTAATGGAGTGAGAATAATTTTGGAAACTTTTGACCCAAAGAGAGGTTAATTTGAGTAGAACGGTGTAAATTCGGTGTAAATGTTGCATATAGTGTTTATATTCTGAGATTGTTTGTGCCTTACATAATATATTGGGTTATTGGATGAAATTTTGATTCAATCTTGTTGTATTGCAGTATGAACATCTAGTTTTGCTGGACTTGCTTAAGAAGGGTCATGCAGAGCCCGATAAGAAGATTGGAGGAGGTGTCCAGGCTTTCCAAGTTCGGATCCATCCGTTGTATAACAGCAGGTGCTTCTTCCTCATTAGAGAAGATGAAATAGTTGATGATTTTAGCTTCAGGAAGTGTGTGGATCATATGCTTCCCTTGCCAGAGAACATGAAAGCAAACCTTGATGCCAATAAAGCCCTGGGCGGCCGGGCTCACAGGGGCGGTGGTGGAAGAGGCGGCGGGCGTGGCCGTGGAAGGGGCAAACCGAGAAACTGAATTGGAGTCTCTAGGGTTTCCTTTGCTGGAGTATGAGTTTAGCATAGTTTCAAAGTGGAAAATTTTTGGACCTGCTTATATTTCTTCAATTTTGTTGAGCTAAAACAGTTGTATTATCAAAATTTGGATTGTTAATGGCTTTTTCTGCTGTTTTTTATTTTTACTTGTTATGTAATGCGGTAAATCTTTTAGGTTATATTTGGTACACCGTATAAAGAACCGGATATGATAATATAGTACGATATTATGTTTGGTACCATTCGTATTAATTAGCCATCGGATAGGTTAATACGATTGAATATTTTTATACAGTCTATATCTGTTAAAATAATACCTTCAAAATTATCTGTATTAAATAATCGGATAATTAATAATCTTAAAAAAAAAAAATAATAATAATAATAAAAAAGAATAATCATAATAAATAATAATAATAATAATAATATCAATAAATAATAAATAATAATAATATACATAATTAATATTTATGATATATAGATATTTCTTATCAATTAATATAATATAATCCGGTCAGTATAATATAGTCGGCATTTTAATTCGATAGAGTATCAAACGTCCGACTAAATAGTCAGTCTATCCGGTAGACAGATTAGTCTATCCGACTGAAATAATCAGAACAATATAGCGTAACAAACCTAAGATTTTATTATTTTCATTATAAATTAAAATAGTGGGCGAGTGTATACTTAATAAGTGAAATATTTATAACTGATGGTAAAAAATAATGTGGAATGAACAAGGATGGTAATGGCATTAAAGCAGTAACTCCTTCCCCCACTAGTAAGTTTTTGAAAATGATTAACCCATTACTTTGTAAATGATTATTGGAACGTTACATGCATCCATTTAAAAACCGAATCCACTATGTAGTGTAATTAAATCGAGCCAGGAAAAATTGTCACAATTTGGAAAATGAAAAAAAAAAAAAAAATTAATTAAAATTTTATGGGGAAATTAATAAAAAATAATATCATAAAAAAGAATGATAAATGTGTCGTACTATCGGTTGTATATATATATACACCCTAAATTCCAAATTATGTAATAAGATAAATAAATTACACATATTGATCAATGTATAGCTTGTTACACCCATATATTACAAAGTTTTTAATATGGCTATTTTTATTAATTATAAATTAAAATGAGCTTAAACAAAAAACAAACTAATACTGCCACACCAATTTGATATTCAAAGTTAATAGAAAACTTAACAAAACTTGATAAAGGTGAAAAAAAAAGAGTAAGGATGATTAATGTTATAGTAGCAACTAGTAAATCCAAGTTTTTAGTTCCCCCATAGATAAGAAGAAAATCGATCACACTTGGCAAGCATGCATGCAACTCCGATCCTAAGATAATATATATTTGCCAACCAAATAAATTAAAAAGAATGATTTCAGTAGATTATAGGAGTTTCTAATTTTCTTCTTCTTTTTTATTACAATATATTTGAGGAAATTTAAATTAAGCCATTAAATATTAAATTTTGAATATATATTTTTATTTATGAATTAAAATTAAAAATTCTCAATTACCGAGGAAGGAGAATGATGAATATTATTATGCCTAGGTTCTAGAGTTAAAAAATGAAAAATGAAAGTTTTTTTTTTTTTAATTTGAGAAAGCAAAAGATGAAATTTATGAATAAAATATGCATATAGGAGGAGGAGTTGTGGCGGCGCACGTTCATGTAGGCTAATGATGATTATTGATTGAGGCTCCTAATAAATCATAATTTAGGAGATAATATCCGTAATGAATACATCTTGTAACTCACTAAGCAATAATTAACCCGACGCACACACTGAATATTATTCATGCATGGGAGTGTCCATTATATATACCCTCTCCTCGTCTCTTCTTCTTCCTCCTCCTCCATCATCATCTCTGTATATTCTCTCTCTCTCTCTCTAAGAAAATTCAAATGGCCAGCTATTCACTTGATTTCTTCACAAACCAAATGTTTCCTCCTGTCGATCAATATTTAAGGTCTGTATATATACATATTTCATTTTGTTTTTTTTCATTATTTTTATTAAATACGATATTGAAGTAAGAACTCGTATAAATAGATATATATGGTGCTTTGAACTTGCATTTTTTTTTATAACAATATTGTTTAAAATTTGTCTTAGTGGACATGGAGCGTTGGATCTTCAATTATACGATCCATGGCCGATCACACCAGAAGACAGTTTTCTTAATGCTCTTCCATTGATGGAGAGCTCTTTCATTGACCCGGCTTACTCCTCCCTTGATGTTCCACCCATCCAAACCATATTTCAAGGTATGTGTGTGACATTCAAATTTAAATTTCATACGTATATTTTTAACGTACATATTTTCATGTAATACCAAGCAGATGAAGAAATTTTCTTCGGAAATGGAATTTCGAACGATTTGTTTCCCGGGCTAATTGAGCCTAACAACAACCAACAACAACAACCTCCGTTATTTATGAGCAAGAATGAAGAAGATGAGAGTGATATAGTGGAAGAAAAGAGGGCAATTCGGAAAAATACGTATGGAAGAAGATCTAAACCACCATCGACCTCATCCATGACACTGTCCTTGTCAAAAATGTTGTCTAGAGAGACAATATCTCAGTACTTCTACATGCCTATAACTCAGGCAGCCAAGGAGCTCAATGTGGGCTTAACTCTTTTGAAGAAACGGTGTCGAGAGCTAGGTATCCGCCGCTGGCCTCACCGGAAGCTGGCCAGCCTCCAAACCCTAATAAAAAACATTCAGGTCCTTAACGCCTTTATTGTCGCGTTATTTGCTTGCACTTTTACCCGATATGGGAAGCGGCTGACATATTTTTGTGTGGCAGGAGTTGGGGAAGGCAGGGGCAAGTGAAGAGAAGCTGAGGAATGCCATAGAGATATTGGAGAGGGAGAGGAAGCTCCTGGAGGAAGTGCCTGATATGCAGCTTGAGGACAATACCAAGAGATTGAGACAAGCTTGTTTCAAGGCTAATTACAAAAAGAGAAAAATTATGGGGATGAATAATGATAATATGGAGCATTCATCACGTTCTTCTTTCAGCAGCTGCAGCAATGTTCTTCAGTTTTATGCAAGTCTTGAGGAAGATGAAGAAATCAAGTATCTTTTGTCTGATTCTTTTTCTTCCAACACCAATGCTTGCTGCCTTTTCTAGTAGTAATTACTTGTGGTTTTTAATTTTAATTTTTCTTTTTTTGAAGTTTGATGTTTATTGGATTGTGAATTTGTGATTAACAGCAGCACTTGTAATTGAAACTTGTGAAGAAGAATCGAAGATACAGTCCAATATTTTGAATGTTATTTTTCCTGACCATTTTTTTTTTTGTAATTTAATCGTATTTAGGATTTGATGGTTGATTGGCCCAATATTAAAAGAACAAATGGATTTTTGAACCAGTAATTTAATTTGTTACATCCTTCTCGATTAATGAGGATTCCCCATAATCTCTTCCCACTCTCCCACTAATTAATTGAATCCGGAAAAAAAAAAACTAATTAATTGAAATAGATAATGGCTTAATTAATTTCTACAAAAGGGTGTTAATCCGCTATGATATAAATAATTTCCAAAATTTTCATATTCGCATAAATGAATGTCTGATAATTAAAAACTTCACAATACGACCTGCACTAATGAATATTTTTGAAAGTTAGACAGACCCATATATTTCGGCCACAAATAAAATTGATCACTTATATCCCAATTTTAATCATCATCATTATAAAATATTACAATATCTATATATCTTTAATTATTTTTAATAAATTTGACATATTTGCTAAGCAAAGCAAAGCAAAGCGGAGAGTGAAAACTGAAAAATGAGAGCGCTCTCGCATCGCCTTTGCTCACTCTCTTCTGAATCCCATGAGTTCAACGTTTCAATTCGTTTCACCACCACCTTGGCCTCACTCGCTACCAATGTTCAAACCTCGTACTACCACCAACCTCAAGAATATCAAATTCAACCATCAATCCAAAACCCAACAACGTTGGAAAAACACCACCAACACCAGAATTGCAACCAACCCATGATCACACAAGTACAAACTCAAACCCCAAAAGAGTCCCTGCTCTCAATCATCAAATCATGCACCACAAAACCCCAGTTGCTCCAAATCCACGCCCACATTGTTCGAACATCTCTCCTTCTGGACTCCACCATATGCCTCCAGTTCTTGTCCCTCATTGCACTTTCGCCATTGAAAACCATCGCCTATTCCCGCCAATTCTTCGATCAGATACCAAAGCCGACTGCTTTCCAATACAACACAATGATCAGAGCTTACTCAAAGAGTGGTTCCCCTGAGGAGGGGTTTTACATGTACAGAGACTTGCTACGGCGGGGCCTCTGTTCCGACGCTTTGGCTTCGTCTTTTGTGATCAAGTCTTGCATTAGAGTTAAGTTGTTTGTTGGAGGAATTCAGGTTCATGCTAGGATTTTGAGAGATGGGCATCAGTCAGACAGTCTTTTGCTCACTACACTGATGGATTTGTATTCGATTTGTGGCAAGTATGCTGAAGCATGCAAGGTGTTTGATGATATGCCTAAGAGAGATACTGTGGCTTGGAATGTGCTGATTTCTTGTTGTTTGCATAATAATCGCACGAGGGATGCTTTGGGCTTGTTTGATATTATGCAGAGTGAGGCTCATGGGTGTCAACCTGACGATGTTACTTGTTTACTTATGCTCCAAGCTTGTGCCAACTTGAACGCATTGGAGTTTGGCGAACGGGTTCATAAGTACATCGAAGAACATGGTTATGGTGGCGCTGGAAATCTGTGTAACTCTCTAATTTCAATGTATTCAAGGTGTGGATGTTTGGATAAGGCGTACGAAGTGTTTAAGGGAATGCGGGATAAAAATGTAGTTTCCTGGAGTGCAATGATTTCTGGGTTGGCAGTGAATGGTTATGGTCGGCAAGCAATTGAAGCATTTGGAGAGATGCAAAAAATGGGTGTATTACCTGATGACCAGACTTTTACTGGACTTCTTTGTGCTTGCAGCCATTGCGGTTTGGTTGATGAAGGATTGATGCTTTTCGATCGTATGAGCAAAGAGTTTGGGGTAATCCCTAATATCCATCATTATGGGTGCATGGTTGATCTTCTGGGTCGTGCTGGCCGGCTTGATCAGGCCTATCAGCTCATAATGTCGATGGATATCAAGCCGGATCCCACAATGTGGAGGACCTTACTTGGGAGTTGTCGAATCCATGGCCAGGATGCCCTAGCCGAACGAGTGATAGCTCATTTGATTGAACTCAAAGCTCAAGAGGCAGGGGATTATGTTCTGCTGATGAATATCTACTCATCAGCCGGCAACTGGGAGAAGCTTACAGAAGTGAGGAAGTTTATGAAGGAAAAAGCAATTCAAACTACGCCGGGATGTAGCACCATTGAATTGAAAGGAGTTCTACACGAGTTTATCGTCGATGATGCTTCGCATCCAAGGAAGGTTGAAATCTATAAAATGCTAGATGAGATTAATTGGCAGTTGAAGATTGCTGGTCATGCTGCAGATGTTTCATCTGAGTTGCACAAATTGGGGGCAGATGAGAAGGGGCATGTTCTCTCTTATCATAGTGAGAAATTAGCCATTGCGTTCGCCGTACTTGTAACTCCTCCCGGCACTCCAATCAGGGTGGCAAACAATCTCAGAATCTGCGTCGATTGCCACAATTTTGCAATGGCTCTCTCAGGGGTTTATAACAGAGAGGTGATCATCAGAGACCGCACCCGGTTTCATCATTTCCGGGAGGGACGCTGCTCCTGCAATGGCTACTGGTAGGAATCACAATCAATATGTATTGCAAAATAAAAGTACCAATTCATTCTTGAAATTTATTTGCTGCATAATGACAGAAATACATGATATTCCTAAAAACTAACAATGGAAAATTGACCAGCCAAGTTATTGCAAAACTGTCGCTACATGTTCTTCCCCAAGAGAATACTACGTTCTTCAATCTACAACACAGAAGCAACTCTATACTTCTTCCCAGAAGTGCTTCTAGACATAAAAATACGAAATCATATCAACTTCATTCTACAAAACTGAAAGTACTGATAATCCGCACGAAAGAAATCTGTAAAGCATTAATTAGAATGAGAAGGTAGGAGCTTTGGATACTAGCGATCTATGCAGTCACTGGTTGCTTGTTGGCAAATGCAATACCCTTCTCAATGCTGGCTTTCAGTTCAGGCTTGAGGGCTTCCAGAGCCTTTTGCTCATACTCTGTCAGTCCTTGGAGGTCAGATGGTATCAAAGTCTCAAGGCCTTTCCTTCCGAGCTTAACCCTAGATGCAAAGAATGGAAGCTCAGTCAAATCAGACTCTACATAAGAGCACTCGTACACATCACCATCTCCGTCTAGGGCACGGAGAGACGACTCAACGAATCTAGCTGCTGCATATGCCATGGACAATGTAGCAGACCCAGCACCGGCCTTTGCCTCTACAACCTCGGTTCCAGCATTTTGAATCCTTACGGTTAGCTTTTCAACTTCTTCATCACTGAGGCTGATTGAGGGCTTTGTCTTGGATAGCAGGGGCAGAATAGTTATGCCAGCATGTCCACCAACAACGGGGACATCAACATCGATCAGCTTCAGATTCTTCTTCTCAGCAACAAATGTGTTTGCCCGCACAACATCCAAGGTGGTGACACCAAAGAGCTTCTTCGGGTTATAAACACCCTTCTTCTTTAGAACTTCAGCGGCAATTGGCACTGTGGAGTTCACCGGGTTACTGATAATGTGAATGAAGGCATCAGGACAGTTATCAGCCACAGCCTCGACCAAGTTCTTCACAATGCCGGCATTGATATTAAAGAGGTCATCACGTGTCATACCGGGCTTTCTTGGAACTCCGGCAGGTATGACCACCACATCCACGCCTTTCAATGCATTGCCTAACTCAGCAGCCCCGGTGAAATCAAGAACCTGAGAGGGTGTGTTGCAGTGGCTGAGGTCAGCAGCAACACCCTTGACATTTGCAATATCATACAGATGAAGGGCAGAGACCAATGGGGACATCTTGATCAGAAGAGCCAGGGGCTGACCAATCCCACCAGCAGCTCCAAGAACAGCCACTTTATAAGAGGCCTGGGGCTGAACCTGAGACTGAACCACCTGAGCTCTCTTGTGGGCTTTTAGAGCATATGAAGCTCGAAGAGCTGCAGTGATTTCTTTGCCAAAGAAAGAGGTCTCGGATTCACAGGCGAAAGATGTGGTCGCCTTGAGGCCATTGAAAGAAGTCTTGAGAGGGTTTTGGGTGTTAAACCTCAAAGCACAAGGCTTTGACTCTGAAAATGAGGCTGCTTTGTGTCCAAGGGAACATGTGGTTCCAATGGAAAAGGTAGCTGCTGAAGTTGCTGCCATCTCTCACACTCTGAGACACAAAGAAATCACATTCGCAATCAAAGACACAAACAAGGTAAGGTTTTTAGACCTCGATTGAACTGCAACTTCTTACCAAATTCACCAAATCAACGAATACAACACTAAAACACTCTTCCTCTACAAAATTTCAATGCATTTTTTCACTTTCAGAAGCAGGAAATGAAGATATACACAGCTAGTAAAATTCTACAGAATCCACCAGATCTAAGATTACAACTCACAGATCCATGAATTTACGGATTAAAACAAGAAACAACAAAACGAAATCTCATAAACAGTAAATGAATTGAAATGAGATGGAAGTGGAAATGAGAGAAAGGGTGAGGAGACTAACCTTGAAGATGCTGAAGACCACCTACCGCAGAGAGTTCAGAGAGGCGAATTTGGGAAAGGGAATTTCAGAGAGGAGAATATAAGGAGGGAGTGTTTGGTTGGGTTTTGGCCCCTTTTGGGTTTTGCTTGTGAGTTGTGATCGTGACTTGCGAGTATTGGAGAAACTCCGCCAATGGGCCTCGGACGAATCCACACCGTTTTTTCAACAGCTTCCTCATTTTATAATTTATATCAATCGATGTGTGTCACCCCCACCGAATCTACCAATTTTGTTCGCATCCTCAATCTCCATCCTTTTCAACGGCTGTGATTAATCTCAAATAGAAAACCCCTCACATTTTTTCAAGCCTATTTTTTATTTTTTATAAACAGATTTTTTTTTTTGTTAGAAGAGTTGTTTTATTTAAAAAATCTTACAAAAGTATATGAATAGACACTAGGTCCATCAAGAACTCAAACGTGAACTTCATGAACAATAGCATGATTTATAAAAGATCTACGATCTGATTAGGTTCACTATGAATGAAAGTAATAAAAATAAATAAATACACTTGCAGTGCAGCTATAAAGTGATTACAAATAAATTATTAACAAAGTGTTCAGCGACCGATTGAATCTTGTGAACTGGGCATAATGCTGTCTCGTTAAAAAAAATTTCTAGGAAAAACCCTAGGAGAAAAAAATAATGACAAAGAAAAAAAATACATCGCGCATAATACAATATAGGGAGGTTTAGCAACTCCAAAAAGAGATCCGACTCGAGTAGAGAATGCTGCAAAATGAGAAAAATAAAGAGCTCGTTAGTGCTTTTGAAGGGAAGGAAGGGGCACCTGTGACCCGAAGAGAAACTAATACTATACGAGGCAACCAACAGATAGCCTGTGGCACCTAAAAGAATCAAAGTAAGACATCATAGGCTATTAAAATACGAAATTAAAAGGAACCACAATCGTTGCACGTCAACAAAACCTCAAGACCAAAACAAGGAGAATATGAATAAATCATATGTGTGTCATAGAGTGGACATGCAATGATAAATCAGCAAAATTCCTGGCTCGAAACTTGGAGTCTGCAAAACAACGTTAGAACAAGCCAAAAAAAAAAGAAAGGAAATAAAATGCTTGTTGAAGTCAAATTAATTTACCTTCATCTATGATTACCAAGAAGAGACGAGCCAAAAGAAATGAAGCAAAACAAGACTATGCATGAGTAAATATTTAAGCGTTCTATGAAACTAAAGCTCCAAACCAAAACAAGCCGAGCTCTAAGTGCTCAGACAAAGCCAAAACAAATTCTCCCAAAGTTAATAAGATCACTCCAACTTTTAATCTCAACTAATCCTCTGCTTGTCAAAGTACTCAGAGTTAAGAAACTCTATGATAAGTAAAAGCTTAATGTGTGATCAGGCCCAATAATAGTACAAATGCCAAACGAAGAAAAGGCAGAAGCATCGTAGAGTTATAAGGAGAAAATAAGGCCAACCATAAAATCAATTAATCAAAACCAATGGACTTAATTGATTTTATGGTTGGCCTTAATAATAAGGCAATATTCGAAAGTTTAATAACGTTCTAGTATCTGGAGGAAAAACTTAACCAATGTGCAAAAGATAGTGAAAATAATAAATAGAAAAGAGCCTAGTGATGGGTTTAAAAACAATAGGGGGAAAATTAGTTTAGCAAAGAAAGAAACCTAAGTCTGTCACAAAGACGCTAAGAAACAAAACAAAAGTAAAACGCAGCAAGGAAGTAAGTACTAAAAAGAGTCAAAGGATTAACAAACGGATTTCAACCATAAAACCAAGCTAAGGTTTAAGAACCACTCACTAACAGGAAAACCCTATAAAACCGAAAACGATAAAAGTATTGAAAACAGCAGATTGAGAGATCAGTTAGGTTACTAATCTATGGACCACAGCAACCAGCAAAGTAGCGAAGTAACCTAAAAAAATCTAGATAACAGGATCCCAAAATCCTAAGGAACTAAACCAACAAACACAGCCAATAAAGAAGTTCAAACTCTAAAGATAAAAGACTAATCAACCACTGATAAAAGAGACCAAACCTTGGAACCTGGAAGCACAGTAACACCCAATCACCTACAACACTAATTATCCAGAACCCCAAAACCCTAAGGAATAAAAAACATTGCATTTCGAACAAAGTAGTTCTGCTTCTCAATCTTAAAAGAAGAGAACAGAAGCCTAATGGAAAAAGTTAAACTAAACCAACAAAGATCAAAATGTTGAAACGCACAGTATGAGTTTGTTGGAAAACTAAAAATGAAGTGACCTATTCATAACTGAACTAAAATATATAAATATAAATCATAATTAAGATATAGGAAATATAATAAAATGAATTTGGATAACTGCTGTGTAACCGTTACTTGATCTTTATCTTGGAAACTGTCCATAACTGTCACCGAACTTACATCATGGTAACTGTCAGCGACTACTGGTAACTGAAAACCTGATCCGGCCCCAATGGCAACCGCTTCCGGCTCCGCCTGTATGCCAGATACACCGGATGAGTCGTGGACTTCAGCATAGGAAAGACGGCCACCACTCTTAGACTGCTTCGTACCAGAGAGACGGTAGTCAAAACCGTGTTTCATCCAAGTACCATAAGCTTTACCGTTCCCTACCATTAGTGGTTGGGTTGGGGTCGAACAATCAGCCGTGCTATGATTCAAGCAACCGCAGTTGTGACAAAACGCTGGGAGTCGTTCATACGTGAAATCGACCCAGTCCGGAGTGGAAGGAGTAAAGGGATATTGGGTGAACACGATATTGAAAAAACGAGATTTTGCGTTC
This sequence comes from Oemleria cerasiformis, assembly GCA_037349345.1. Classification (NCBI taxonomy): domain Eukaryota; kingdom Viridiplantae; phylum Streptophyta; class Magnoliopsida; order Rosales; family Rosaceae; genus Oemleria; species Oemleria cerasiformis. The sequence continues at coordinate 14,138,913 of JAZGTL010000018.1, forward strand.
AGATAAAATGACAGTCAAGCAATTCTATCGTCAAATTGACCAGACCCAGATAGACTAATTCGCAAATTTAGAGTCCATATGGACTATCATGTCAAGATATATTCCAGAAACAAAATTCAAGGTAAAAAAACCAACAATAAAGTCAATTACGCTGTAATAATTTTGGGAGAGAGATACCTGGTGACCACCGGTCGACGCCTCGAGGATGCGGGGAACAAAATTGTTGTAGGGACAGCGGTAGCCGTACACATTCGGCACTCTCAAATGCCATTACTACAAATTGTGCACCGCCACCCCTAAAGTCGCGTACCTTATGGCCAGCGATCGAATTTCCTAATTCGATCCTTTCTAGTCGAAGATTCTTTTGGATCGGATTTCCCAATAATCTTGAAGTATGAGGATAATACACAAAGTATATAATTCTCTCCTTAATATTCTATTTAAAAAAAGAAAATTCGAATTCGGATGAATTAAAGGCGGTGAAGTTACATTTATAATCATTTACGTGAGGGATTATAAATGTTTGTCCATCTTTTCTTCCTCTTTTGATTTCAGGGAGGGATGGCGAAGCACAAACTAACTCCCTAATAGCCACATCATTAGTTTTAGCCGTTAAATTGTAATGGAAAATAATTTTTACACTCGGTTCTCCCCATGCATTCCATTTGTTTTAGCCGTTAAATTGTAAGTAAAGCATAATTGTTTTTTAGAGAAAAATAATTATAATAGTACATAAAGAGAAATGATGGGAGTAAAATCAGTTCGCCTTTTTTTTTCTTTCTTTTGAGAGAAAAAAAAAAGCAGTCCCCTTTGCAATTTGTATTTCAATTTTTCTTGGCAACAAACCAATTTACTCACAATTTCACCACAAAACAATTAACACTTACATTAATTATATTTTAACTACAAATTCTCTTGGTAATCAAATATGAAAATCCACTCAGTCTGTTGGTTTCACAGAGATTGTACCCCATTACAGAACTAAGTTAATAAACAAAAACAATTACACGGGTGACAAAGAAGGCTTCCTCCTTTCAAGTTTCAAGCATTAATTTTCTCCATCTCTCTCCTAAGAGCATTAGCCCTTACCAAGCTCCCAACGGTATTCACAGCCAACTTCAAATCCTCCCATGGATTCCCAGGCACCACCCTCTTGTACAAGTAGCTATCAAATGTCATCTTCTGCACATACTCATCTGCACACATCTCCACAAACGCCTCCCTCGCCGGATTCGACCTATAAAACACCTTTTGCAACACATCCAACACCTTGTAAGTCGGCCAGTAGGTCTTGTCCCACTTCTCCAAGTATGTCCTCAAATCCGCCTCGTTTACCATCCTCTTCCCATTCTCCGACCCCTCCACGATTGCCTCTGCGCACATTCTGCCGCTCTTGGCTGCAAAGTAGATGCCTTCGCCCGAGCATTTTGTTACATAACCAGCTGCATCACCAACTAGGGCTACTCTGCCTGCTAACCTTCGTGGACGTGGGTGTTCGGGGATTGGATGTGCCTCCACTCGAAGAATCTTGCCGCCTAGGATCTTGTCCTTGGCGCGGTTCCTTGTTGCCAGTTGGAACTTTTTGATGTCTCCTTTGTGAGTCACAGTGCCGGTACCAACTGCTACATGGTCACATTTGGGGAACACCCACCCGTAGAAATCCGGTGAGACATCATCACCCACATACATCTCAGCAAGGTTCTCATAGTACACCATTTTGTCATCAGGGATTTTGATTCTCTCCTAAAATTGCCAGAAACCACGAATTCAATTAGAACAAATCATATCTTCTGCAATGCTCCTTACAATTAGCATCTGTTGGTTCACCTTTTGTCAAAACCAGCTGAATAAACTTAAGCAAAAACTGCTGAAACTTAGAATTTGGCAATCAATCAGCAACTTCAACAAGAGATGGACATAAATTCAAAATAAATGTAGCAAATGGGAAGAACTTCATAAACAACGCAAACCGAAAACCAAGTCTCAATTTCGAGTTATAAATACCAAGAAAAGTTCAGGCTTTTTACTCCAATTGCCTCATGAACCATGATTTTTTGAGGGTGAAGTGAGATTTTTTGGTAGGTTCCAGATGTAATTGGAGTAAAAAGGCCAAACTTTTATACATGAATAAGTCTTTGATTTATCAAACAAACTACTAGATATGTCAATTAACAACTTCAAATCAAATGCACTGTGACTAGCTCATTAAAAAAAGCACCCAATTTTGCAGGACATAAGGTGATTTATAACATAAACCACAACAATTGACTGCAAATCAAACTGAAAGTTGCTTTCTTTCTCTCAATTTCATACTAATAATCAATTTTAAAAGAAAGCAAGTTCATAATAGTACCTGAAAGGCAATGGCGTACTCATAATCACCAGCATCAATGCTCTTAGCGACTCTAGAATTAGCCCCATCAGCTCCAATCACAGCATCAACCTCCATGGTCTTCTTCACCCCAAGCCCACCGACCTTCCCGTCGTACTCCGTGTAATGCAGGACGTACGGCGCCTCCCCATCGCCCGGTTTGTCCATCTTCAAAAACAACCCATTAATCACAGTCGCCCCATTCTCACTCGCCCTGTTCCTCAAGTACTGGTCCAGCACCTCACGCCTCACCATCCCAATGTACTCGTGCGGCTTCAGGGTTTGCCCAATGTCGACCGCCACATTGGACGGAGAGATCATCTTCATCTTGGTGACCCGCCGGTCTATGATGTCCAACGGGAGGTCAAACTCACCCACCATGCAAAGTGGGATTGCTCCGCCGCATGGCTTACAATTGTCCATCTTCCGCTCAATTAGGAACGTTTCGATACCGCCTTTCGCCAGTGTCTCTGCGGCGGCGCCTCCGGCTGGGCCTCCCCCGATGACGGCGACCCGGAGGTTTCGACCCGTGACTTTTGGGCTGGTTTTTGCGGCATTGACTTGGAGCCTTCGGTGGTTTGGGGGGCTTAGAGAGATGGGTTTAGCTTGGACTGTGAAATGGGGCTTTTCTGGGGAGGTTTGGCGGAGTCCGACGAAGGACTTGAGGGCGATGGAAGCCATTTTGGTTTGGAGCTGAAGCAGACGAGGAGGAGCAGAGTGGCAGGGTGTGAATTTTTATGTTTTCGGTGGATATGGTTCGGGATATTAGTGGGGCAGCTGGCCGTTGGATTACAAAAATGAAGGGCTAAGATGTTTTGTGGATAATGAGTTGGATTTTTTGGATTTATGGAGGGAAGAGTGTGTGGTGTGGGGTGTGATTTTTGTTTGGCTTTGGAAATAGGAGGGGACGACATTTTGCCACGTCGTTCACTTTTTCAATGAATTTGTTTGGTTGTGGACGTTCTTGTGCACAAGTCAAATAACTTTACATGCAACCAATGCCATTTTGCCACATCAGTTATTTGTCGGTTATTTGTCGACTATGGTTATTATTACTGATTCATGCGTTATAACGCAGAAAGCCTTTGAAATACTTTCTCCAGTGCGCCCATCCCAGTTCGTAAACGCATTTTACGATATCAGAATGATTCTCTCGAGCAGTGGTCTTTTAGCGTTAGAAGAAGCTGTGTCTGTTCCAGACATTTGTAATATTCTCAAATTGATGTAAGAGATCGATACTTGTAGTTTGATTAAAAATTTCAAGTGGATGAAATTTTCATTAACTTTAATTTGAGTTAAAGGTAAATATATACGAAGCCTTTTACTTTGCTGGTTTAATTAACTGAAACTTGCAAAGATTGAAGTGATCTTGTAAAGATAGGGATCACTCAACTTCCCAAAATGGAAGGTGAACATGTATATATATGGTTTGCCCAACATGATGAAACATAACCCCCCACAAGTGTTTGATAAAATTAAGTTCACAAGTAATTTAGATAGGTAGGTAAACCCATAATTCCTTTATTTTACCATTTCCACAACAGCTTTGACCCCCTAATAACATAAATATCTCACAAAACCAACCTCAAGCACCTACTTTTTAGGCTTATTACTTAAAATGCATTTAGAACAAGTCAGCGAGTCTCAAAATGTACTCAGAACTGAAATTTGCCTCACTTTGCACCCATAATAGGTATTCAGTTACCTTCGTTGCATTATATGTTAGTCTTTGTTACTAACGCCGTTAAAAGTGCTGATGTAGTAGTAATATTACAAAATGTATAGGGATACTTAAGACATTTGTTATATTTTATTAAATTTTATATTAAAATTCTTTTTAAAAAACAAAACTAAAAAAATTACCCAATCTTCCCCAACCCACCCACCCGATCCTCGTTTCCCTTTCTAGACCTCCGCCCTCCGCCCACCCAATATTTTCTGCAAATACCTCCGCTCCTCCTCCTCCTCTCTTCACCTCACTCTCCTCCGCACCACAACCCACGACCCAGTCACACCTCCAGCCCCAAAATACCTCCGCCCACCCACCTCTCAAACACATCGATGATAATGATGAAAATGATAAAACCCAAAAACCCAATTTCCTCAAGCTCTCTGTGACGCTTACCGTAATCTTCACCTCCCACCCCCAAACAATACAGAAATTGAAGGAAAGTAATTTAAATCAAGAATTAAAAGGGAAATTCATTTTAATTTTAATTTAATTAGTACTTTTTCCTGGTGCGGGGAGGGGGGTGTGATAGGGGACGGTGGTGTATGGAAAACGAGGGAGAGGCTAGGAGCGGGCATGATGGGCATGGGACTGGGCCCACCTGAAGGTCTCCGGATAAATTCGGGCGGTGGTTGGTGGTGGCCGGGGAGAATCTGATTCTATGGTTTTGGTAGCAGGAGAGGTTGTTGGTGGTATTGGTAACCAAAGGGGCACATCATGGGGGTGTTATTGGTAGGCACAAAATGATAATGTTGTTGGACTTGTGCATGATGTTGTTGTTGTTGAAGCCCACTAGTGGCTGCAGCAGATCCTCCAAAGTCAGAAATGGTGGGGGAATTTGGAATAATAGGAGATGCATAGTTTTTAGTGGTGGGAGGATTGTTGGTGGTGGTGGGATTGGGAAAAAAAGGGCTCTTAAAACTGCTTGTGGAAACTTATGGGTGGGCGATGGGGGAAGGTCCGGAGAGGGAGATGAGGATCGGGTGGATGGGTTGGGGAAGATTGGGCAATTTTTTTTAGTTTTGTTTTTTAAAAAGAATTTTAATATAAATTTAATAAAATATAACAAATATCTTAATTACCTCTATAAATTTTGTAATATTACTACCACATCAGCACTTTTAACGGTGTTAGTAACAGAGACTGACAGATGGTGCAACGGAGGTAACGAAATACCTATTCTGGGTGCGAAGTGAGGCAAATTTCAATTCTTGGTACATTTTGTGACTCGCTGTCTTATTCTAGGTACATTTTAAGTAATAAGCCTATTTTTTAATTAAAATCTATATATCCAGATTCCATATTTAAATGTATTTAAATATCACTTGTATTAAAAATAAAAATAAAAATTATTTATAAAAGATATAAATTTTGTGCATTAGAAGAACATGCTGTTACAATAATTCGATTATTGAGTTCTATAGTTCTTCTCGCCTCATTTTTTATTGCCTCATTCTTTATTGCCTCTTGTACGCTTGATTTGTAGAAACAAAATGAAATAATTAACTTGTAAAGGATACCAAAATGAAAGTAGCTGTATTTAGGTACGAATGAGTAACAGTTGGTTCATCAAACAAGCTAGCTAAGCTACCCTCTCTGTTTTTCCCAAAATCCAAACACATTCATTTCTAGTCCTTTCCCCAAATTTCCCAACTCACATTTTACACGAAATCTTCAATTCTACTACTTATAACACCTTCCACATTCAAAATCCAAACCCAAATCATCCATTTCCTTTGAAGGAATACCTAGCTAACAACATCCATCATCAATCAACCATGAACAAGTTCATGGTGGCACTAGCAATCATAGCCGTGACCGTCTTCGGCCTCCTCATCGACGGTCACGACTGCAAAATCGTGCAGTTTATATTCGGCGACTCCCTCTCCGACGTCGGAAACAACAAGTACTTGAGCAAGAGCCTTGCCCAAGCAAGCCTCCCATGGTACGGTATTGATTTTGGCAATGGCCTGCCTAATGGGAGGTTCTCTAACGGCCGTACAGTTGCTGATATTATAGGTAACATTCTTATATATGTAACGCCTACAAAATCAATCATACAATTTATAGCATTTTTTTGGTTCGGCTGATCGAACCGGACTTGTTTCTCTGTTTAGGAGATAACATGGGGCTATCAAGGCCGCCTGCATTTCTTGATCCATCTTTAACCGAAGACATTATACTCGAAAATGGAGTTAACTACGCCTCTGGAGGTGGTGGCATTTTGAATGAAACTGGCGGCTACTTTGTAAGTAATGTGACAAATTAGACACATGAACTATATATACATATATATATATATATATATATATATATATAGCTTTAAGGTTGTTGAAATTTGATCATAAGAACTATGTCAATTGCAGATTCAGAGATTTTCACTCTACAAACAGATTGAGCTGTTTCAAGGGACACAAACCCTAATCAAAAGCAAAATCGGCAAAGAAGCAGCGCAGAAGTTCTTCCAAGAGGCGCGTTACGTGGTGGCTCTGGGCAGCAACGACTTCATTAACAACTACTTGATGCCGGTCTACAGTGATTCGTGGAGTTACAACGATCAAACTTTCATCGAGTACTTATCAGGGACACTCAAAAGACAACTCAAGGTTGCAACAAACATAGACAGACTTTCTCAACTGTTACTATCTAATCATATTTATATTCGTCCCTGACATACAGATTCTTGACAACGTTAATATTTGCGTTTTTGAGCAGCTGCTGCACAGCTTAGGGGCAAGGGAGCTGATGGTGTTTGGGCTAGGCCCAATGGGCTGCATCCCACTCCAAAGGGTTCTAAGCACATCTGGAGATTGCCAAGACAGAACCAACAAACTAGCCCTCAGCTTCAACAAAGCTGGAAGCAAATTGATGGAAGACTTGTCTAGCAAGCTTCCTAATGCCAGCTACAAATTTGGTGACGCTTATGATGTCGTCAACGATGTCATCAGCAACCCCTACAAATATGGTTTGTGAATTTTCTCTTCAATTCCAATTTCACCAATTTCAATTTAAATTTCTACATTGGCTTATACTTTATACCAACACATTTGTCAATTGATCTTTTTGTGTCAAATTCAACAATGGATGGCCTCGATCTGCAGGCTTCAGCAATGCGGACTCACCATGCTGCTCATTTGGAAGAATCCGACCCGCGTTGACATGTGTCCCGGCATCGGTTTTGTGCAAAGACAGAAGCAAGCACGTGTTTTGGGATGAGTATCATCCATCGGACAGTGCAAATGAATTGATTGCTCGTGAACTCATCAAGAAATTCGGTTTTTCGCGCGTCGATCAAAACAATGGCCCTGCCCCTGCCCCTGCCATTGCTCCATCTCCAGCAGAGTAAAAAGCAGCTTCAACATCACAGCATTTTCTGCTACTTAATTTCAATTGCTTCCTAAAGCAACATCTAATTATGTAGTTTTTTTCATATATTATGGTTTTTAAGGTCGATCATATATGATATATGAATGTTTCTGATTGTTAAAGATTTTGTCTAAAATGATACATTTATTTTGTATTCATCGATGAATTACGACAATAATTCTCCAAAAACTCCATCAAAATATTTGGTAGCATACTCAGAGTTGATACTCTTGCATACATATTTATAAATCTATATAGTGAATCTATAGGTACATTGGTCCTACAGTCCTACTCCTGCTAATTATGAACTTAATTTTGAGTGATCAAAATGCAGAAAAAATAAAAACTAGCTAGCAATCAGCACATCTCCCAAATTGCGATCTCGGAGTGTGGCGGTTGTTGGCGCCGGATCCCGGGTAGTCATGGAGCTCCACATCCATTCTTTCACTAATCATTTGCTCAGAAAAATAAATCTCTGTGTTTACCTGCAATAATGTGAAAATATGGAAATAACTTAATTAATCCAAATATGAATTAGCTTCAGCTTCATGTCAAGATCAATTTATATACCTGATTGCTATTTCCTGCAATATGATCATCAAGTTGAGTAGGAAGTCCATGCTTTAGGCTTCCAATTCCTGCAAATTGTACAGAATAAAAGTAAATAATTTAGCAGAAGAAGAAGTAAAAAGTAAAAAGGAAAAAGTAAAGATGAAGTTATTAAAGTTTTATTTACTTGTGGCTGGGATGGCATTGAGGGAGATGATGAGGTGAGAAAACCCCAAGAAGATCACAAGCAAATGAAGGAGATGGCTGTTGGCCATTTTCTGTATGGGATTTGAATGCTAAATTCTGCTGAATTTATACAACTCCACAACACAAAGCATTTTCCACTTGTTAGAGTTGTTGGAATTTGGAAAAAGCAGAATGATATGATAATGTTTAAAGTAAAAAAGGTGAGGGTTTTGATCCACAATGTGAACCCTAGATCATGAGGAAATTTCCCCAACAGATGCAATGAGGTTGAGGGGAAAACCTTGATATGGGTTAAGTGGGAAACACACTATAATGGAAGGTGGAGGGTGACACAAAGAAAAATTATGTTGTGGCAAAACTTGAACTCATGTCATGCACTAACTTTTTTTTTTTTGGTCAATGTCATGCACTAACTTAGGTTAATGTCTTAGTGGAAATCACCATAATTGGAGCTCTAGGATATTCGATGAATTGTCAGAAGAAATTCACCAGAAAAGCAAGGGCATGGCACTTGAGTATTTTTAGATTCAACTTTAGTGGCATGTCAACTAGAGTAGACAATATTGTCAAAACAAACCACAGCCACCAAATGTGGCAGCACAAGTATGTAGTGCTCGGTTTAAAACCCAATTTCCACCTTGACCCGACAACGAACTAACCCCCGCATGAGGATCTCAATTCTTACTAAAATCGTTGATTTATTTTATACATATGAATGACTAAACGACCTCCAATCTTATTAATTTTTTACGGAGATGATATTAAGATGATGATTTAGAGAATGAATGGTTCAGATTATGAGATATATACAAAAACAATTCGATCAATCGAAATGGTGCTACAAGGAGGTACCAGCAGGGTGGGATGCAAGTATTGTCCTTCCAGATAATTTGGCAGAATTTCTTTCTTGACGCGACGCTAAACGATATCAGTTACATGTATGGAATCCAAATCCAATCTTGACATGAGGTAAGTAGAAGCCCTCAATTTAGATAGCGATTAATGCCTGATCCTTATCTGACCATAATCGGAATCCTTGCATGAGGTGGTAAATAACTTGTCGATTGAAGGTCGATCGGGACTCGGAATGGGAGAAACAAGTCAGTTCTCGACTTTTCCCATTTCAGTGCTACGAGTATGGATTCAGAATATTCCTAGCTACCAACATACAATAATCAACTCATACAAAAAGTAAGTAATATCAATAATTCGGTTTTTAATTGAAAGGCGGACATACATCTCTGTAATTTTCTAGTTGGATGGTAAGTGCAACAACACAATGAGTATTTGGCATTCAACTATATATGTTTGGCTTGAGTAGACAGACATGCACATTGGGATGAACCTGTCTTTGCTTTAAGGCTAATTTTTGTTTGACTTTAAACATCACCAATTAAGTTGCATTGATCTAATGTTTGGTGGGTCATTTGCACTTGTATATGGTTTACAGAGTGATAATTGGTTGTATAAGTGGTGCTGACAATGAAGCAAACTAGGTGATTTAATTGCCAATTCTTAAAGCTAATTATATTTACTAATTAACTAATTAGGAATGTGGGGTTTAAAGCCTAAATATCCGAAATGGGAGAGAAAAGTGAAACAGATAAAGCAAACAAAAGCACAACTTTCTGCTACTTTGCATGCTGCTTTCCCTCATGCTTGACAATTGAAGCTACTTTTACTCTAACTCTAGTCAACCCTTGCGTATGTTGTGTAGTGTGTACTGTTATCGGTTCGGTTATTTGACGGTTCATTAAAATTAAAATTAAAATTCAAACCTATTTAATCAATTCAAATCAAATTTGAAAGTTAAAGGTTTTTCCTTTTATAAAAGCCGACCCAAAATCAAACCAACCAGTTCATACCGATTTTTCAATCTGATATGCCCAACCTAGGATACTATGAGATTTCGTGGTGCAATCAAATGTATCATACACTTAGCTTTCAATAGTTAAATTTTGGTCTTTAAATTTAAATAGTTAAAAGATCAAAAACACACTGAATACAAAATTTACTAATGAACTAATCAAATTTAGTAATTCTTTAGTAGGATTTGAGGAAATTGTAACATCTTTAGCGTTCCGTTATGTTGTTGGTTCAATTTATTAGCTACCACACCTACTTGAAACCCCTCATGTAATCTTTCTCTCTTTCTCGCCACAAGATACATAATATATCACGAAACTCTTCATGTAATCTTTCTCGCGACACGATACATAATATATCATGTGAATTTACAACATGAATCCATAATATGTAAGTTTTTTTCTCATCTTCTCATTTTTTGTTTTGGGGCCTTGAGTCTTCTTTTTCATTTGGGTCTGAACATGGCACTAATGGGCCAGGCCAGGCAGCCTTACAAAGCTTAGATATTTGAAGCTTAATTTGGGACCTCAAATGATCTCACTCCTGGTCCACTGGCAAAAATTTCAAAGGGCTTGGGGTTGGGCTTGAGATTGCCTGAACTTCAGTCAAAGCCCATAGCACAATCATTTTCCAAAGCAACGTACTTTAATAGCAATTTCTCAAAATTCTATCCTAATCTCTTCTTAATCTGGTTTATTTCTTAATCATGTCATAATCAAAATGTGGTATGAGCTTTTACTTGAAAACTGTGTTAGCAAAATCCTAAACTGGCCACGGGAAAGGTCCCACATTAAACAAGGAAACTTTAACTACCAAATTAACCTTGTTTAATCAAATGTTTAATCCACAGCTTAAGTATGTGATTAAACTAAACTAAACCGTTTGACCTCTTACACCGAAAGATGGAAAAGTTTTATATATAGCTGAGAACCTTTTATTCCTACTTGTAGTAGTATGGTCTACGCGTGAAGTATACCAAAGTGTGGATGGTCTACACGTGTCCTCCACCCACCATATCTACGGGAGCTTATGTACTAGCTACGCAAGTAGGCAGGCTTTTCTACTTTGGAGCTTTTGGGTGTGGGACCCCGTTGAAAAGGGTGTGCAGCTGATGTGGCACCGTGTGTTATTGTAATTTGAAATTAAATCTTGGTGGATTACCCTAAACATTTTTTTTGATAAATTAATTATCAGAGTGATATTTCTCTAATGAATGTTTGTCATTATGGGGACATGTAATTGTACTAGCGTGGCACATGTGTACTTTCATAGGATTTTGATGTATACATAAAATAAATATCAGACATCTCTTTATGTTTAGAATTGAATATTTCTTTTGTGTTTGATACGATAAGAGATTTTTTGATACAAGTATAACACGAATATAAGACAGGAACCCCGACATCCACAAGAGGTAGATATGACTCCACAAGAAACAATCGATAAAAATTAAACCTTAGGGATGTGAGAACTGCTATATATCAAGGGATGTGATCATGTGGCAGAATAGCGTCTCATGTAAAGGTACAGGCACACACTTATATATATTATACATACAGTATATGAATGGTTTTTGTGGAGTCATATATGGGGTTAGGGTTACTCAAATTACAATAGGCTAAGTCGCGATATATCCTCACAACCACAACTTTGTCCAACAATTCTCTAACACGTAAAAAAGCATGACCAAAATTTATGAGAGGTATCAGACTATCAGTGTGACGGTACATAATTAATCACATGACATTAGTAATTTATGTATATTTTAAATTGTGTAATTTACCAACATTCCACGAAAAAAAGAAAAATATCACTAAATTGTAATGCATAAATCTATTTTGCTAATAATACACTTAAATCCTTCGTATATTAACGATAAATTGTTATTATTTACTCACTTCTTTACTTACATGTGGCTAATCATGTTTCTAATAAGTCTTATATGCTAATTTTGTTTTTTAAATTTAGGAAAAGCGATGAATAAAGTGGTCAGAGAATACAAAAGATATACATGCTTTATCTCTTAGGTTTTGTTTTTGGTCAAGGTTTTATCTTTTAGGTTTGAGCAGCACCGAATTTTGATGCACCAGTGCGTAGGAAGAGAATCCAAAAGAAATTTGACAAAGCAAAATCTGGAGGCCACAAGAACTTGTGGCTGAGAATCAAACCATTCTCCTGACGTGGCACCCACCTCTACTAGTTTAAACGGATCAAAATCGTTTTACTACTACGCCCAAATGCCAACCGCCACCACCAAATTCAGAGTCACACCCACAAACTCTCTACTAAAAAAATACTCTCTCGCGCCTCTTTTTCCACTCTTGTTTGGCTCAGCCCAGAAAATGCTCGAGACTAAGGACCCTGCGATCAAGCTCTTCGGGAAGAAGATTCCCCTGCCTGCCGGCGTCGACGAATTGTGCTTTACTCAGCCTCAGGAGAAACAAATCCGACTAGATTTTGACGATATGGACGAAGCTGAAGAAGAGGTGGAGGCAGAGCAGGTACAGTTTCTGCACTGAAAGAGAGAACGACTTTTGGAACTTTTTTTTTCATACTCCTTTGTTAAAATGCTCGGAAATTTCATGGGTCGAGCTTGTTTGATCGATTTTCTGATTTTTTCCACTTCACATTTGGTGTTTATGAGTTATGGCAATCTGTTTGTTTTTCCCTTTTTTGGGAGTCTGATTTGGGGTTTGGAGATAACTTTTTCAGGTTGTTGTTTACTTTTTTATGCTCTTTGAACCCGGAATAGATGATTCACTTTTACTGTTTAGAAGATGAAAAAACGAGGAAAAGAAAGTGGAAATTCTGGAACTTTTAATGTGAAAAGCAACTTTTTACCGTCAAATTGGTTCCTTGTTCATGTTTGTTTCCTTCAGTTTTGTTGCCAGTGAAATGGTTGTCAAATCAATGAATCCTTAAACCAGCTTTTGGAAAGTGAAAAATCTATCAGTAGCCAATTAGATTTTGGTTAGTTCAGTTCAGTTTACATGAGCCACTTGCTAATTAGATTGTCTTGATGTTTAATTTGTTAGGGTGTAGATTAGAAACTGTGATCTCTTCATGCGTCTTGATGTTTAATTTGTCTTCCTTTCAATAAGAAAGTGTTTCTATTGATGTTCTAAATCTTTGTGTTCATTAAATTTCTAGTCTTTGTCATAATAATTTTCTAAATTTTTTAGACTTTATGTAACAAAGTGATTGGTTTCTCTAATTTTGTAAAATTTTAATAGCTTTGACTGTGTCAATGAAACTATAAGTTCAAGCAATCTATTGAAAATAAGAAACAGGATTCAAAGATTATCACTTTCCATTTACACTACTAATTCCTTGTTTTCTGCTTTTGCTTTTAGGCGTTATCAAACACTGAGAACATAGAGCAAGATGATGATCATCCTCCAGCAGATTCTAATGCGAACCCGAAGACACCCTCTATAGATGAAGAAAGTGCAAAATCAAAAATGACCAGCACTGAGAAAGATCAGAGTGATGAAGCAGAGAAAACCCTGAAGAAGCCTGACAAGATACTTCCTTGCCCCCGTTGCAATAGCATGGACACTAAATTCTGTTACTACAACAATTACAATGTCAATCAACCGCGGCATTTCTGCAAAGCCTGTCAAAGATACTGGACTGCAGGCGGCACCATGAGGAATGTGCCTGTGGGAGCTGGACGTCGCAAGAACAAGAACTCTGCCTCACATTATCGCCACATCACCATTTCTGAGGCTCTTCAAGCAGCTCGAATTGATGCTTCAAATGGATCTCACCAGCCTGTGTTGAAAACCAATGGTAGAGTCCTCAGCTTTGGAGTAGATGCACCCATTTGTGATTCCATGGCTTCTGTTTTGAACCTTGCAGATAAAAAGGTTTTGAATTGCACTCGAAATGGGTTTCATAAAAATGAAGAACAGGTATTTCCAGCTCCTAAAGGTAAAGAAAATGGTGATGATAGCTCAAGTGCATCTTCTGTAACGGTTTCAAAACCACACTTGCACAATGTAAATGTCAATGTGAATGGCGTATCTTCACAAATTCCTTGTCTTCCCGGTGTTCCTTGGCCTTATCCTTGGAATGCAGCAGTTCCTCCACCGGTTTTTTGCCCTCCCGGGTTTCCTCTATCATTTTGCTCTGCACCTTATTGGAACTGTGGTGTCCCCGGCTCTTGGAACGTTCCTTGGTTCAGTCCACAGCCTGCAGAGTCTCCTAGTTCCGGTTCAAATTCTCCAACATTGGGGAAGCATTCAAGGGAGGAAGACATTCTTAAGCCAGATAATTCGGAGAAAGAAGAGCCATCAAAACATAAAAATGGGTGTGTTTTGGTTCCAAAAACATTAAGGATTGATGATCCAAGCGAAGCTGCAAAGAGTTCAATATGGGCAACACTTGGGATCAAGAACGACTCCATCAGCGGTGGAGGGCTGTTCAAGGCAGCCTTCCAATCAAAGAGTGAACCAAAGAAAAATGGAGCTGAAACCTCTCCGGCGTTGCTAGCAAACCCAGCAGCCTTGTCAAGATCCCTCAATTTTCATGAGAGATCATGAGATGGTTGTCTATGATGGTAACGTTTTCATACAGGCTGGAAGATTGAGGTTGAATTCAACCCATCTTGTATGAGTTTGACAGCTAACCCTATCCAGCCAGGCCATTTTTGGTTAAGCTGGTCGAAACCCGGGTGGTAGATATGGAGGGGCAACCTCTAGTCTCTAGGGTTCCTCTGTATGATATGGGAGCTAAATGTTGGATAAAGGTGTAAAGGCAACTATTTTTGCCTTCTTGTAACACCATGCACAGGTGCCTTCTGATGTACTTACGAGTTTTCTGAGTTTCTGTTCAATGTTCATGTATGTCTATATATGTGAAATACTATTTGATAGAACTGGAGCAAAAGATGCTTACATTCTCCTTGGTTCTTGTACACCTAATATGCAGAATCAAGTATCATCTCTCTAAAATCAGGAAAAACATTCAAAAGATCCAACAAAATGTGAAAGCTCAAGACTTTACGACTCGTAAAGAGATATGAACTCGGATATCTGTTTTAGCTGATGTGGCTACACTCGTGTTTGTGAGGCCAACATTAGGAAATAGAAACTAACAAAATTGATCTTTTTAGTCCCTCCCTTAATTAGATAAACATGACTTAAATTCTTAAGGAAGGGCCAAATTGCTTTCATTTTCACAACCTAAAGGACCTCAACAACTTGCACAAAAGTTTGGGAGCAGACAGTCCAATATTTATCTTCCTCATCCTTTAATTATCTTCTTGTTTTCTTTCTCATTTTTAGTAAATACGTTCTAAAATCAATCATGTTCGGCCCTATATAAAACCAAACACAGTTGTTAGAAGCAAAAAGAAAAATGCCTAACTTACATAAAAAGAAGATTTTGGAACCATGGTAAGACATTCGAGCAAACAGTCTTAGATTGCTGCATCTTGCAGTATGAGTTCAAAAATGCAGTCTCTCTGACAAGAAAAATTATGTCACAATTGAAGGTCGGAAAAGTGAGAAAACTCGGAATGTTTCTCCTTTGGTAAGAAACTATGGATATTAGGATTAGCTTGTGAAATGTATCTAACCAATATGCTTTGTAAAGCATATCCCTAGAGGCATCAACATCGAATCTATATGTGTCTCAAATAAATCACCCAAAAAAACACAGATATTTTGGTGCAACCAGCAAATACAGGCCACAATTTATGCATAAGATGAGTTGTTTTTATGGGACCTCAAATTGCACATAATGCCATGAATCCTTTTGCCACTCTCTCTTGCCTTTTCATTTTATCTTTTTTCCTTTTTGCTCTCTTTCTTTTCAATACGAAAGCAACTGTCCCTCTCCTTTCATCCACATGCCTAATTTTCATGCATTTTAATGCCAATGAAATCTTCAACACCACCTTACTTGTTTAGCTTTCTTCGTAGTACTAAAACCCTAGTGGCTAATGTGGTAATTTCCAAACGTCTTGGCTCCCTATGTTGCTTGCTTGCTTGCCCTAGGAGGGTTTGATCCCTCTTTCTAACTAATAACTCATAAAGCTTATTTTGTAACGAAATGAAAAGAAAAGGGTTTGGTTAACTCATCTCATCCCTTGCTCTAACAAACTAACAAGGGCTTCTCCCATATTTCTACAAAAGTCTTCATGTAACGAGAAAATATTCAGTCCGACTATTGGATAATATCTTACATGTCCGATAGCATTCACAAAATATTAGAATTTCTATATTATTGTTTAACACGATCCTACAATCAATATAATTTTTCCATCTTTAAGGGTGATTTTGTATATTGACATACGAACGAAAGAATTTCTCCCCCCACTAAACTTTTTACTAAGGAAATGCCGATCAAACATGACAGCACAAAGCAACAAATGCTCAGTTAGAATATTTAACAATGGTGTTGGATATTTAACAAACTAGCTCATATTGTGTTGAATTATTAGTACCATCAATAATTAATCCTATTTTGTGTGTCCTTCCCCCATTGGCCCAATTTTCATAGATTGAAGATTAAGGTAGGCAATGAGGTTGGTCAGAGATTTTGATCTCTAAAATTTCCTCTCTGTTGATGATAAAATAATTCTCATATTGGCTTAGTTGTGCTACTAATTAAAGTTGAGATGACCTTGTTCATGGGAAGTTGGTCTTGGAATTGGGAGTGAGAGGCAACCTCCCACTATTGCTTATCCAATATGCTAGTGCCCTTTATAATATTATTCCTACACATTCATAGTTTCCAATTATGATTGTATCTTTATTAATCAAATACATCTATTATGATTCCAATATATATATTATCTTAACCATCTTTATTTTAATAGTCAAAATAATAAAAGTATATTTTTCATACATGTGCATAATTATTTTTGTAGTTTTATAGATTGAGAAAAAGTTCATAAAAAAAAAAAGAAAATTGATATAAATATATCTGTATATAAACGAGAGAGAAGGTCAAACGCTAATTCCTGATGGAATGATTTATAATTAACCTTATGTTCTTTAGGCTTTTTTCTTTTATCGCTCTAAGGGTCCTCTTAACTCTACGCATACTTCCAATAATTGAAGGATAGTAAGTTTTAATGAAATGTTATATCAACTTCAATCAATAACTCTCTTGACTATATCCATTGTGCTTAAGCATGAACATTTTTTAATTGTCCTCGAATAAATGAACACTTGTGTCTAGTAAAACCCTATGTTACATTTTGATAACTTTTTTACGTGGAGATAAAAGGATCTTGAATTTTGACTCTTGGATCAATAAGTAAATTTTAAAGAATAAATTAAAGTTTACTCTCAATCCTTGATCATCGTCTTCCACATATATCATATTCGTTTAAGTGGGAGTGTGCCACGTGTATATGCATTATGTGCAGGTTCCAATCGGAAGAACAAAAGTCAAAGTGTCTTCGTCTCCTTTCTTCAACTTTTTCTAACATTTGAAATGCCTAGTGCTGCAGTGCAGAAAAGAAGAAGAAAAAAAATGAAAAGCTCTAAAGAAGAAAGTGCGGATGTGGTGCTTCACTTCCAGAGAACAGCTAAAAAAAAAAAGAATTTTCAAACTTTCTTCTTCAGTATATGAGAAAAGCTTTCATGTTACCATAAATTTCTGTATTTATTTTTCACTTTACGTAATCTAAAATCTACGTTTAATCACGTAATGTGAAAGATTAACACGTATCTATTGCATCAATTTAGACGACTTTCAAGTTTTGCACTTTTTCTAAAAGGTAGAAGAAAACAATCAAGAATAGAGATGTGAAGTTTTCATATATGAGAACAATGAAGAATACAATAAATCTGAATTTTTCATATGTTAGAATTCAAAAGGTGGAGGATGACATTCCGTGCAGCATGCCAGCATGATACAAATATTTCATATTGAATGACTGCAACACTCCAGCCGGAGAAACATAAACGTAGCAATGATTGTTTCCTCTTCCATGTGAGGATAAATTCTACTTATACAACTTAACTTGTTATTGGATTCTACATCCTCCGGAATCTTGTCCGCGGCGAACATTGCCATAAGCTGACAACTCAAGAAGGTCCATGTCGCGACCTGCATTTCAAAGCAATATGACATCACTTACTAGTTGCTACTAAATTAGTTGAAATTGCTGCAAGAACTTTCATTAGTTTTTCGGTTTCTTGGGATTACCTGAAACCCGACAGTAAGAACTTTTCTGAATGAGCTCAGATCTAGAAAACTCAGTCCGGTTTCCTTTTGATCGATTCACTGTTGCCTACAGCATACAAGAGAAAAATATTCTTTACTAAAAAGTAGGATGTAATTTCTAGTGTAAAATTAAAACAGCAGGCCTATTTTTTAAGGCAGCATATAGAAACTAGACAAGCAAGTTGAACATCAGCTTCAATGATGATTTGAATCCAAATAAGAGCATGAGCTTCATAAAGAGGAAATGAGATGAAAATGTGCAACCTTGTCTGAGAGTTAAGTAGAGATCCTAACATTGATGTTAAATTTTTAATTGTTGACTACACGAGCCGAAGATGGTGCAACAGTAGGAAGAGAGGATATACATATGGATAGGATTATTTGATCTACATTACAGGGGTCTATGGCAAACCAAGATTTCACAAAACGAAGATGACTCTACATTTATAGTCCTGCTGATGATGCTGCCATCATTAGAGATCAGTTTGCTGATTGGGTTAAAATAGCTCTAGTAGTGTAGTTATTCTGGCATTCTTTACATATCTGCAATCTATAGTAGGAATCTATTGCGTACTTGCATGTATTGGTGATATTCAAAGGTAAAGGGTTCTGGAATGGAGAGATATCAGCCAAAAATAAGACACAAAGCTCATGTAAATAACCCAAGGTTCCAAAGAGGAACGAAGTCCATACCTGTAAAACCTGACAATTATCAAGGGTACTTGGTCCTCCCTGAAATGTGAAAATATAGAAAGTCAAGCCTCCAGAAGTAGTTTCAGAGATCATGGGCCTGGGGTAACCAAAATAAAGAAGTAAATGTTCATCTATCAGCTATTAAGACTCAAGAGTATCGTATTAGATAGGGATATGAACAACAGCCCGTTTCCCAAACCACAAGCAGCACATAAAGCATAGCTAAACATCTTCCATGTTGGTTTTTAGACTCTGACATAAATCTTCCGCACCAAGACCATAGAATCATGAGTTCACGATATCTTTTCTATCTCCATGAAAGAGATTGCTGAATGAGCTTCTGCTTGAAACATAAGTAGCTTCTCTTTGGGAACTGATGTCTAAGCCAGCATATATTCATTCCTGGATTATGTATTTAGTGCCTTATCAATCCTATAATTTGGTACTACCCGGGCCTAACTTGTGCCAAATTGGTGAACCCACAGGCTCATCAAGCTTGTATTACAGTCTGGTAAAGATGATATACATAATGTATGGCATCTCAAGGTTGCTCACATGCCTAGATTCTTTACCTATATCTTTATGACCATAATGAACCATATTATATCTCAACCTTTATCGATCTAATTTAAATTCAACAATCCCACAAAACTAGTGCATGCCACCTCCAAGCTTCCATTCTCTAGGTATGCGGCCACCATCTGATATGGCATTTTCCACCTCATAGTCAACCCCACCAACTAACTGCCATAAGTCATAAAAAGATTCCAGTGCAGTTGACCTTCTATACCTTTTGCTCTATACTGCAAAAGAGCTCTCTTACGTAGACTTATACTAATGTCTCTCAGACCTTCACTATGGTACATAAATATACACATATAGCATGTATAACAGTGCGTTCATGGGGCATGAAAGTATGTATTCAGAATTTCAGACTAATTAAGTACACTGATTTTTCACCCAATAATCAGCTGTATAATTACAAGAGAAATTGAAAATTAACTGAGAACAGAAAAAAGAACTCAACTTTTACAGCAATGCCACACTAGATGGAGAAAAAATAACCCAAATTCAACAGTCTTGGACTAAATGAATGACACTCAATTAGGGGCGGAGCCAAGAGGTGCATCTTCTTTCAAGCAGAATGCTATAAATCCACCCAGAAATAATGCGATTGCATAAATCACCAAACAATAAAGGAAATAAATTTGACTTGCAATATATCAAAATGCATTCAAACCAGGGCCTTTATTGACAAAATCAAAAGGAATCCACCTCACAAAACTCAAAGCACAAACCAAACCAGCAATGCCCACAAACTTAAACACACAGAAAACCTTAAAAAATGGTGAATTTTCGAGAGGGCTGGGAGAAAGAGGAGGAATTTACCTTAGAGTAAGGCACAATGTGATCATAATCATGACAAAGGCAACCTGCGCAACCCACGAGCTTCCGGAAGACAGTGTTTCCGAGAGGGTCTCGGCGCCACCGGTCTGGATCTCGACCTTTGATCTTCTCAGCCTTGTCCCAGCATTGTTGCTTCACACTGTAAGGAAAGCTTCGTGGGTTTGTAGTGGTGAGCTGTTGCTCTAATTGAAGCTCTTCAAATTCTCCAGTGAGAAGAGAGACTGGGGATGCAAGTCGGGAGGCGCGAGACTTAGGCGAGCTGCTTCTTTGTTCGAAGCCGGAGGAGGCCACTGTGGTTCGGTCTCTGAGTGGAGACGAAGGGCGGCTCCGCCTCTTTGGCTCTTTGTTTGCCCTCATCTGTTATTCGCTGTTAACCGGTGGCTACGGCTCATCAAAGAGTAGGAATGAAAGGAAAATAAAGTCTGTACTGCCCTTATTGTTCTTTGGAATCTGATAGGGGTAGAAATGACTTTTATCTATTCCTCATGTAAAAATTCGATGTCATGACTTGTTATCACATTGCTACCAATAATTATATATGTTTAGTCTAAAATTTGCTTTTAATAAGTGGCGAATTTAAAATCTTATATTATATAATATCACTATATCGTAAGTTAGAGAAAGAAATTCAAATTCAATAATTTTGAAAATATTTTGTACAACCATATTATTTATATACACAACTTGGTATATCTATCATTACATAAACAGATAGAATAGTCAGGGATTAAGAAGATGGAAATAGGGATCTTCTCCTCATCACTCGTGCTCTTGTGTTTTTCTTTTTCTTCCGGTCATAGTTGTTGAAATGTGAAATTTCTCTTCAAGTTGTTGAGGAGTGCGTGTTTTCCGGTCATATCCTCTCACACAAATAAAACCTGAGAAGAGAAAAAAAAAATCTATCATCTACTATTGTTTCACTACTTAAATTATTGGTTTGTTTTTTTTTTTTACTTATCATACCACAGAATTACCTCTAATCTAATTATTAGAAGAACATATACTCTGAAGAAATATTTGTTTATGCTTTTGATTCAAACAACATAAACACTTATAAGTAAGCAGAAATGGAAATTACAAACCTCTACAAAAGCATTCCATCGTTTCCTCTGTTGGTAAGCCTGCATTTAGAAGACATTATTGCTAATTTCAATTGTGTTATAATTTAGCAACATAACATATAAAAATATTTTGTTTTGCAAGAAAGAACACATACAATATATAATCGACAAAATTCACACTATTTAGAGATTTATTTACCTTTAAGGATTGCACTTGTCGATGCTCCAAAATATGCAGTTCGTCTCTCTAAGTTCCATAGTAATAATCTAGCCACTTTAATTGGGTTTTTACTAGATTCATGATCGGTAAATACCTACAAGAGGATGATATATATGTATATATCACATTAATATTAACTTGATTTCATATCCTACAAAATAAAAATAAAAATTACTGGGGAAATTTTGATCAAGCTCACCTCATTCACTTGAAAGTATGTCCCATTCAGTGGAAAGCTCCCCCTATTTGCTGTTCGACACGGTATCTTTTTCATGCATATATATATTTTGGAGTTGTTATTTTTCAATAATTAATAAGTTGGAACTGTAAAAATGTGAGCAAAGGTAGTGATTGTAGATCACTCACTATAATTGTTCCATGAATTGTATCAGATGCTTCTGGAAGATTATTATCTGAGAAACATGTCTCTTCACTTGAATCCTGGAAATTGCTTCCTTCTTCAAATAAATTTTTGGTTTTATCTGATATATATATAATAATATTGACATTTCCACAAATAAATGATAATTAGCACGTATCAATAACTATTAATTATATCTTATATATTTTCCACATGAGAAGCTCCATCTCGTTTAATCTCTCATACCTGAGGTCCATATAGCTAGAAGGTAAGGGGATGGATCATCGGGCTCTCTTCTGTCTACCTGTGATTGATATATTCATACGTATTTTGAGAAATTAAATTTGCATATGATTATATAATTAAGTATATGAAAGTGTTTTTACGCAAGATATATAGTCGATTGACTTACCATTTTTAATAGAGGATGATTATCCGGAAGAACATAGCTGCATGCATGTATGATAATCGAAATTAGCCGTAGTATATTCTTAAGTTAGTATATTTTATTTTTCACGTGCATGAACTAAAACTTTGTACGAAAAAAGAAGAAGGCCAAATTGAACTTACACTAGATGCTTTGTCCTTAAACGTTCAACATCCTTCAATTTGGAGACTCGGGTGTAGGTAACTTCTGAAGCAACTAACTCATTTGACATTTCACTTTCTTGAAACACAGTACTGACATATGGTTTTAAAGCCATCGAAACTTCTTCATCTCTCAATTTCCTTTTCGGAGTGCGCAGAAATAGATCTTCAATGTCTGGTATATCGGTAAGTTCTTGCTGTGGTGGTGACGATGGTTCCTCAATGATAGGTTCACAAGTACTTAGGGTTTCATAATTGAACTCATGATTGGCCTCAAGAAAGGATATTGATGGTGGATTGAGAGTCTCATAAGGCACGATCAAAGAATCACTAGAACTCATCACATTCTTTGATGGGTCTGATTTCTTTTTTGGCCCTGGTAAGGCAAGCCTTGCACTATATATTATATCAAACAATTACATTAGATATAATTTGCATTAAACTAAAGATTTAATATAGAAATCAGTTTAGAGATTAGGGGAAAACCTTGCAAATGCACTAGCATAATATCTGCACTCTCCCTTCATTGGACAAGAATTGCAATTTGGATTTCTCTTTGTGCAATACACCTGCATAAAT
Source organism: Oemleria cerasiformis (assembly GCA_037349345.1). Lineage (NCBI taxonomy): Eukaryota > Viridiplantae > Streptophyta > Magnoliopsida > Rosales > Rosaceae > Oemleria > Oemleria cerasiformis. Next base: position 14,162,094 of record JAZGTL010000018.1, read on the forward strand.
ATTCAAATTTGAAAATCCCATTGCTGCATCTAATTAATTTCATTATACTTGAAAGAAATGCATACCTTTCCAAAGGTTATCAATTGATAATGCAGTTCATACCTGTTATAAATAAACAACGGACTAAGATGAGTACACATTCTAGTTTTACTCAAAGGGATATCCTCAAATTAAAGTAACGTACAAGAAAGTTTAGGGCTTACAATGTTTTTGGATCCAAGGTCCGTAGTCGCGGCCAAAGGTACTTTTGAATATTATCTAACACTGGCATCCTGCGCATGCAAAATTTATAATGTCTACGGAAATACATGTGGCTTGTTTTGTACGTAAGTGTGCTATAATATTTATACTTACTCTTGTAATAGATGTAGTTGGAGTGATTCAGGCAGTGGTTGAAGAGGAACCCAACCTAGACGAATCGCTATCCTGCCAACATTTACGTCCACCTAATACAAGTAAAGAACAATTAATTTTAATTAAGCAATTCCATGTTGGTTCGAGTGTCCTTATCTGCTATATGCTCAATTAAAATTATACCGGAAAGGCTACATGTTGAAGTGCCAAAAGTCTCACACACTCTATGCTTTTCAAGCCAATGCCCTCGATTTCTCTTAAATATTTCCTACAATTAAGAATATGGATGAGTGATCATACTTCAGAAATCAAATTAGTACGTAGGACCAAAATAATAGAAAATTTTATTTAATAAATTAGTATGCTTACGATACTAGATCAGGTGGAGCATTCCTCAACCACTCCAAGTCTATTTGTTTATGGTCTTCATATACTTGGTTAAGAAACTTCTGCATTAATAGTAAATAAAAAAAGTTGGATATCTAAAATTTATCACCTAAAAAAAATATACACCGAAGTCTTTCTAATCAAATTCTAAAATAATACAGAAGTCTTCATATTTGCTTAATGACTACGTACTACACCCGTAATTTTAACACGAAAAATTGACAAAACTGATGGAAAGACGATTCGTATAATAACTAGTAACAAGAACTATCAATTTTGAAGCTTAAAAACGAAACTATAAGTACCAGTATATTTTAAGAATTTTGTTTTTGTTACCTTGATACGTCCTGATATGATATTTTGTTGGCCACGAGCTTTTATAGAATCGGCAATGTCACCAACTTGAGCATGTCTCACTGCCTCCCAGTCTACTGAGTCCAGGTGATTTCTGTTTCTTTCTCCACTACCAGAATAAATCTTTCTGCAAAACTCCCAATCCGTTTTGGCTTCCGCTATAGCCTTGCCATTTTTCTTCTTTTTGGTCTCACCAAATTTCATGTCTGAGTATTGCTGCTGCTCATTCCAATACGGTTCCTTTCCTTGTTGTTCAAGAAAAACGATTTCTGTTGAGATTTTCTGCTCAGTTGTGGCTTCAGTTTCATTAGAATTCTCAGAACTCAACTCATTAGTTTCACCCTCTTTCGAAAATTCAGGTTGACAAGTGACTAACTCCTCATCTTCATCAGAAACCGGCTCAATAGAAACAATGTTACTTCCTATTGATTCTTGGCTAGCAACGATGTCCATGTCTTCACAATCTGTTTTGTTGAATCTAGCGGCAAGTGACATGAAAGCGGAGCTGTAGAAATTAACAAGATTCAATTTTAGTTGAGTCACTCACATCAAGTTGCAAAATCTCGCTTAAAAAATTTTAAGTTACCTTGAAAGATGGTCGGACACATTTTGAGTTAGAAAAACTCCGACTATTGAGTCCACCACGGAGCCTTTCCATTGCGAAAATCTCCTATCTCCTGCTCATTTTCCAGTTAGTGAATTCGCGTATAATAATTTCAAAGTATTAGATTTCAGATTTCAAATCGCATTGCTAGTAAGGACTTTTGTACCTTGAATTAGGTGCATTTTAGAAATAAGTAGCTTAATTCTACCATGAAAGACCTCCCTCTCATTGTTCCAATATTCCTCATCACCTTCTTTCCCCTGACCCTCTTTAACCTTGTCTCGGATTTCATCTTTCCATAGCAAAGTTAGTTGACCCTCCGCCGGGGAAAGTTTTGCAAGCCTCTTGTTCATCTTGATCTTCCCCTTGTATCTGGTTAATATTCCGAGCTGGTCACCATGAGGAACCAGCATGCCATGATTGTTACTGATCACTTCAATTGCCATGCCTGACCACCTGTCACATCTCCTCCTTGCCATCCTTGGTTTTCGCAACATTTTCGGAAACTTCATTCCAATTTTTTCCAATGATTCTGGGATTCGACTTGTACTAGCCTTTGGTTTTGGTGTTGGCGTTGCTTTCTTTGGTGTCTTAGGTCTTCCAAAGCCAACCACTTTGGGCCTATAAATTCTGGGTCTCTTCTTCTTACACTCTGCTTTCTCTGTTTCACAGGCATCTGCAGTCAATACTTCATCGTCGCCGTTAATTGTCTCCGGCAGCTTTTCATCGTCGCCAAATGTCAAAACTTCATTATTATTATTATTATCATCAGTTTTTGAAACTGCTGCTGCCAATAACCCTTTGCCTGTATCCCAAGACTCCATATAAACAAACCCCTCATGATTATCAATTGCATCATCAGACGCCAAGATAATCTTATTCAAATCGAAAACCCCTTCGGAATTACAATTTTGTAACTTTTCGTCCCTGATCAGTAAGCTACCATGTTTTAAAGTGTGCTTTTTCTTTGCAGGGGTTTTAGGGATCCATAGACCCTGAGGCTGGGCATCTTCTTTTTCTTCCAAATTCATAGCCCTGCCTTCGAATACCGGACCCAAATTTCTCGGTCAACAACTGAGAAAAAAATTAAACACAAATCACCCTATACAAAAGAGACTTAATTAACAGCTAGAACAAAAACTATGGAAGAAAGCAACAAGCCGAGTTTACCAGCTGGATATCAAGAATGTCGACAAAATCGTATCGATTTTTGGAGGAGTTGTTTTAAAAGAGTTTGGAGAAAGATTATCAGAACAAACAGCTCACAGAAACCCTAACAATGTTGACAATTTTATTTTGTTTGCTTTGGTCCTAAGTGTTTGATGTTTTTGAATGACATAAGAACAGGAAAGTAGAGTTCCTAGTAGATTGTAACTCGAGTTGGGCTCTTGTCAAACTATCCTAAATAACCTCCACTAAAAAAAAAAGAAAAAAAACCCAAATAAGGCAAGGAAACGGGTAAGTTTTTGGTGTAAAAAAAATATGAATTTAAAGAGCCCACGATTTGGGTAAGTTTTGAACACAATAAATTGGATAAACTAGATAAAAATACTCAAATTATAGAGGTTATTTCAAGTTCATACCTTAATTATGAAAATTTTCATTCAAGTATCCAAACTATCAAAACACAACATCTAGGTACCCACCGTTAGTCAATCCGTTAGTCAAACCGTTAAATTCTGAGGTAGCATTTTTTTTAAAAAGTTTTTGCTGACTTGGACTCTATATAGACCAATTTTCACTTAAAAATTATAATTTTAAAATAAATGGAAAGATAAAAGAAAAGAAAAATATCCCACCCTGTCTTCTTTAGTGATCGCCTCCATAGCCTCATTCTCCCCCTTCTTCTTCGGTGCTCGCGTCCATTCCCTTCCCCCCATGCTTTCATTCACAACGATGGATGAAGATGTTCCCCCCATCCACCACTGACACCGATTCCAACCCAAAAACCTTCCCACAAACAACGATCCACCGACACCGATTCCCACCCAAAGCCCTTCCTACCGACAACGATCCACCGACACCGATTCCCACCCAAAAACCTTCCTATCGACAACAATCCATCGACATCGATTCCCACCCAAAAAGCTTCCCACTGACAACGATGGATAAAGATGCGCCCCCCTCCCTTTCCACTGACACCGATGGAAGAAGATGAGTTCATCTGGCCAATGTTGTCCAAATTCATGTAAGCATTAAACAATTCATCCACGAGCTCACTCCCAGATTTCCTCTCATCCAATCCCTCATTTTTCGAATTTGGGTTAAGTGCCCAAATTGAAATTTTGAATTTTAATTATATTTCATGAGTTGCCCAAATCGAATGTTTTGATTTCGTTTTTGGGGTTTTCTGGATTTTGAGTTTTGAATTTTGATCGAGGGTTGGTGTTGGTGTTTTGATTCAAGCTGGGATTTTTAGAGTGAATAGGGATTGAGACGACAGTGGTGGTGGTGGTGCGGAAATTGGGGGTTTGACTTGGACTTGGTTGATGGTTGCTGGTTGCTGGTTGTTGGTTTATGGGTGGGTATGGTGCCGACTGCGGATAGAGGATGAAGAAGGGTGGGATTGGGTGAGATATTTTTGCATATTGATATATCGTGTAACAACCCGGAATTTCAATTATTGGATTTAAGTAAATTATTTATGTAAAATGACGATTTTACCCTTGCTTGTTAAGGGGTGTGAGAGTCAAATTTTGTTTCGAAACATTTTCGGTGGTGTTTTGGATACCGTTGCGTAGGTCTCGAACTCACGAGTTCGTAGACAGGCGGCACGCAGGAAACGGAGTTCTTGGACAAAAGTTACGGGTCTAGATTGATAGGGGTATTTTGGTAATTTTTGACTTGGGGTAGATATTTTAACCCAATCATTGTCTCATCTTCATTTCATTTTCATCTTCATCTCCTTTAACAGTCCTCTCTCTCTCTGAAACATACACAAACCATCGAACCCGAAACCGTGCGAAAACTAACCCAAAAACCCACAAAGTCAACTTTTGATTCAAGGCTCCAACTTCCATTTTTGATCAATTAATCGTATTCTACTCCTTCCCACGATCACAACCGTACCAACCATCGAAGGAGAAGACCACGGAGGAGGCCGAACCGAGTATAGGAAGTTTCGGATCTTCCGATCGATTTTCCAACTAGCACATGTACGTGTTTGATATTTTAAGGTCATATTTGGATTCCTGGGTTCGAGTAGATAGATTTAGACGTAAAATTTGTGAAAAATGGTTGAGTTTGGAGGAAGTTGTAAAGCTTGAAGTTTCGGCCGGAAATGGAGGATTCCGGCGGAAACAAGACGGCGGCGCCGGCAGCCCGTCGTCTTCTCCGGCGAGTTGCCGATGATCGATCGGGTCGAGTAAATCGATCGGGTCGAGCGATCGGTCGGGTCAGTTGAACCGGTCGGGTCGAGTTGAACCGGGTCAGGCCGAGTTGGGCCGGGTTGGACCGGTCCAAGCGCGTGGGTACTGTAGCAGGCGCGTGACCGGCGCGTGGACGCGTATTCCGACCTTCCGTCGGCGCGTGGGGCCGAGTCTGAGGTCACGGTGGCGCGTGACAGGTAGTTTTTGACGTTCCGGATCTGTTGGTACATGTTTTGGGTCGATCGGACGTCGTTTAGGGGTTATTTTGAGCTTTTTAAAGTTGCTGCGTTTTCTAGGCCAGCATAGTTAGACTCCCGGGGTTTAGGGGGTTTATATTTAAGGTTCTTATTATTAGCTGGTAATTCCGATTATTAATTTGGACAGGCGATACTGCTCCAGGAACTTCAGGGGAGCGTACAGTTCGAGATTGAGCTTGCTTCAAAAGGTTTGTGAGTGGACTTTTGGTTTATAAACTATAATGCATGCATAAATGTATCTTTGATTTAAATACTGTTATGTATGGGTGCAATGAATTTATGGAATTTAGAAATGATGCTGGACACATGTTTTCCAATATTTCAGTGAAAGTGTGTTTTGAGAAATGGCCTGGTTTTTGTACTTGATTTTGATATCGTTTTGAAGTGGTAACTATTTGAGCATGTGATTTGGGTTGAGACCCATAATTATGATATTATTGGTTTTGGCCATAAAATGATATTTCAAAGAATTTGGCTTAGGCCAAGAAACAAAGATTTCGAAGTATGGATTTGGTTCACTGGTTCCTGTCCCGATGGTTACTGTTGCTTTGACTGGTGTTGAGGGGTCTTGCTCCGCTGGTTGTTGAGGGTTCGGACCTTGGTGTTGAGGGGCCTTGCTCCGCCAGGTCGTGAAGCTGTCTATGCATAGTACAGATAGTATAGAGAGTTGTACAGATTTTAACACATCTCAAAGGATACCCTGGTGTGTTGTGGATATGTCGGTGTAAGGACCCTACCCGAATTTTTCCTCGAAACCCGGAAAGAACCCTTATCCCGTCTGACAGCTCTTTTACCTCAAAATTTAATTATCAGAAATACCCTTTGTTTTTAAATAACTTTTATTAAACCTTACAGGGTTCCCAACAAAATCTCTGTACTTACTGATCACTCCTACTGTCAGACGCAGGATAAAATACCAGTCAAAACCAAGACCTCGGAATAGTGGTGGTTCAAATAGAAATACTCTCTGATACCAAATGTCAGTAGTCAGACATTGCTGACATCTCTACTGGAAAACCACAAGACAAAAGACTAGTCAGATACTAGTGAACCAATAATAATTCGTCCCTTTGGGTCACCGCCCACACCAACCCACTGACCCGGATGACGAAATATTTTCATAGTTTGATTAAGCACATGACAATTGTCGTCTGGTTCATAATTAGAGCCGGAAATATCCTCGGCTATCATATCGTATTATCAGCCGGTATAACATTCGACTATCATATCACATCAGTCGGCATATCTCTCGACTATCATATCCCTAGCCACCAGGGTATCCCTTGGGGTGTGCTAGTCCTGTATCATATCATATCAGTCGGCATATTATATCAGTCGGCATATCTCTACAAAATCACCTTTTATATTGGGGGTTCACCGGGAGTCCGCCAATACGGAACCAAGGCCCGGATCCTAGGCCCCATCAAATAGGTTTTGTTTAAATTAGGGGTTCACCGGGAGTCCGCCAATACGGAACCAAGGCTCGGGTTCTAGGCCCCATCAAATCGGTTTTGTTTAAATTAGGGGTTCACCGGGAGTCCTCCAATACGGAACCAAGGCCCGGGTTCTAGGCCCCATCAAATCGGTTTTGTTTATATTAGGGGTTCACCGGGAGTCCGCCAATACGGAACCAAGGCCCGGGTTCTAGGCCCCATCAAATCGATTTTGTTTATATTAGGGGTTCACCGGGAGTCCGCCAATATGGAACCAAGGCCCGGCTCCTGGGCCCCCTCAAAACGATATTGTATCCAAAATCAAGTATATATTTTGTTATCATTTATCACAAATACGGTTTCAACTCATAACCATGTACCCAAATAATTACCACGTCCAAACAATATCAAAACCGAATCCAACAACCATATCGTTTCTCACAATACACTTCCACTGAAATATTGGAACAACAATTTTCCAACAATCATTGCACCCATACACAACAGTATTTAAATCGAGGATATTACTACATGCATTACAATTTATAAATACAACCATACACAACAGTAATTAAATCAAAGATATTTATACATGCATTACAATTTATAAATCAAAGTCCGCTTACCATCACCATCCAACCCAAAATTCATGTACGCTCTAGCCTCAGAACACCTACACCATAATGACCCAACTGCCTTGACTTTCCAAGCTCAAAACCCACTCCACGGTCAATCCTTACCGCTGGGATTGCCCAACCGAGCTCTAAATGAACTCCTATGGCCTCGAAACCAACAAAATCTGATCTGGAACGTCCCAAAACCTTAGTCACGCGCCGCCGTGACTTCGGGAACAGTCCCACGCGCCGCCACGCGCCACCGGAAGGTCAGAACACGCGCCCACGCGCTGCCACGCGCCGGTCACGTGCCTGCTACAGTGTTCACGCGCCTGGACCGGTCCAACCCGACCCGGCTCGACCTGACCCGGTCCAACTCGACCGGTTCACTCGACTCGACCGGTTCACTCGACTCGACCGGTTACCGGCGATTCACCGAAGAAGACGACCTGACGGCCCTCTCCGTCGCCGGAGGCTGGCCGGAGAAGATGACCGGACCGCCACCTCCGCCGCCGTCTGGTTCGCCGGAAACTGCCATTTCCGGTCGATTTTCAAGGTTTTCTAACTTCTTCATTTCTTGACCGTTTTTCACGATCTACACATGGAAATTTATCTACTTTTCACCAGGAATCCAAATATGAGGTCAAAGTTCCGAGATCGTACCTGGTTTGGCCGGAAAACGGCCGAGAATGTTCGGTTCACCTCCCTCCTCCGTCCGTCACCTACGGCGGTGCTCCCGCTCCAATAACTACCGCAAAATGCTCATGGGGTCCCGGGGAAGATCCTCCCGACCTTGGTTTTGTTCAAATCGGATCGAAATCCCTCCGATGAATATGGACCTTCGGTGTTCGCACGGGGAGGACTCGGGTAGGACCGAGACTGCATCGACCAATCCCCCGAGGAGAGAGAAAAATATCTGTTATATAATTTCAACTTTTCCAAAATTACCAAACTGCCCCTGCAACTTCTAGACCCGTAACGAACTCATCGGATCTCCGTTTTCCGCGTGCTGCCTGTCTACGAACTCGTGAGTTCGAGACCTGCGCAACAACCCAAGAAAAATTCCCAAAAGTATTACCAGTCAAAAAGTGACTCCCGAACCCATCTAAAACTGAGGGTAAAATTGTCCAATTCTCAAAATAATTTAATTTCTGGTCCGGGTCGTTACAGTCGGGAACAGTGAATTTGAGATATTATGTGTCCATATTGATTTAAATGATTTTAAACTCTTTTGAAGAGAGTTTTCAAACCAAACTTTGGATCACGAGGTATTTTCATTATACAGATTTTATGTGAGTCCAACTAGGTGGTTTTAAAGAGAAATGGGAATTTTGGTGACTTACATATAATTTTTTGGTATCATAAATTGTTTTATGTTATGCATGCATGATTTTATAAATGGAGGGGAAGAAAGGTATTTCCTCGAAAAAGAATTTGTAAATGATTATTTTTGTCCACTCACAACTTTTATGTTTAAAACCCCTTCAGGCTGTTGAGTAGAGTTGACGCGAACACTGATCTCGAGGCAGAGGCATTAGTACTTCGACTACGCTGTGTAGTTATATTTGAGTAGGATATCTAAATTTTACTCTTGATCCTACTTAGACGCTCTGATATTATATTGTATTTGATTGGTCATTAATTACGGGAATTATTGAGTGCTCGAATCCCTTGTCTGACAAGTGGAAGTATTTATTATTATTATATTTTCTAAGGATTGAAGGGTATTTTGGGAACCTTTTCTTAGGTTGTCAGACGGGATCAGGGTTCTTCCCGGGTTTCGAGGGGAAATTTGGGACGGGTCCTGACAATTGGTATCAGAGCACTAGGTTAAATTCCTGTAGACTGTACACTACGTGTAGAATTATTTTGGTATTGATGAGTTATAGTTCTTTTCAGCGTAATGCCTCCGAGACGCGAGTTCCGTCAACAGTCTGAAAACATTGGGGACACGCATGAACCTGCAGTGGAGCCTGATATGAGGCAAACACTGGAACAATTGGGTCAAACTTTGACTTCTGTACTTCAGAGTAGGGCTGCTACTGAAGGTTTAGACATTGAGAAAGCCCAGAGATTAGTGGCTACAATATATATGGGCGACTCATTCTTTTATTTCTCGGGGTTTTACATTGTTTGCTGATAGAGAATTGTCTCCGATTGGCTGGGACATGGGTATTAGTACTCCTACTGGGAATATGTTAGTGGCAAATCTCGTGATTCGTAGTTGTCCAGTATTAGTGGAAGGTCATGCATTAGAGGCAGATTTAATCCCCTTAGATATTTTTGATTTTGATGTGATTCTGGGGATGGATTGGTTGACTATGCATCATGCCTCTATTGATTGTTATGACAAGAGAGTGGATTTCCGGAGTCCAAGTTTACCGGAACTTACATTCAGGGGAGATCGTAGGGTACTACCTTGTGGAGTGATATCAGCTTTGACCGCTGAGAAATTGTTGAGGAAAGGTTGTGAGGGTTACTTGGCTCATGTGTTTGATTCTCGGGATACTCCGATGAGAGTGGAGGATATTCCAGTGGTGAGTGAGTTCTCTGATGTGTTTCCAGATGATCTTCTGGGATTGCCACCTCATCGGGAGATTGAATTCACCATAGAGGTTTTACCAGGTACTCAACCTATCTCACAGGCACCGTATAGAATGGCACCGGCAGAATTGCGAGAGTTGAAGACTCAGTTGCAGGATTTGGTGAATATGGGATTTATTCGCCCAAGTGTTTCACCTTGGGGTGCACCAGTGTTATTTGTGAGGAAAAAAGATGGTGGTCTGAGGTTGTGTATCGACTACCGGAATCTAAACAGGGCTACGGTGCGGAATAAGTATCCTTTGCCAAGGATAGATGATTTGTTTGATCAACTTAAGGGGGCAAGATATTTTTCGAAAATTGACCTTCGATCCGGATACCATCAGTTGAGGATCAGAGAAGGGGATATTCAGAAAACAGCTTTCAGGACTCGTTATGGTCATTATAAGTTCATGGTGATGCCTTTCGGGTTGACTAATGCCCCAGCAACCTTTATGGATTTGATGAACAGGGTGTTCCAAAAGTATTTGGATCGGTTTGTGTCAGGACCCGTCCCGAATTTCCCCTCGAAACCCGGGAAGAACCCTGATCCCGTCTGACAACCTAAGGAAAGGTTCCCAAATACCCTTCAACCCTTAGCAAATAATAATAACAATAAATATTTTCTCTTGTCAGACAAGGGATTTAAGCACTTAAAATTCCCGTAAGTAAATACCAACAAAATACAATAATATCAGAGCGTCTAAGTAGGATCAAAGTACAAATTAGATATCCTACTTAAGTACAACTACACAGCGTAGCGGAAGTGCTAATGCCTCTGCCTCGAGATAATGTCTGCGTCAACTCTACGGCCTGAAGGGGGTTTAAACACAAAAGTTGTGAGTGGACAAAAATAATCGTTTATCAAACGTTTTCCAAGGAATATTACCTTTCCCCCCCTCCATTTATAAAACCATGCATGCATCACATAAACAATTCATGTTATAGAAACATCATCTTTAAATCACCGGCATTTCATTTTCTCTTTAAAACCACTCAGTAGGACTCACACAAAATCCATATAAGGAAAACACATTGTTATCCACAATCTGGTTTGAAAATCATCCTCAAAGGAATTCAAAATCATTTAATTCAACCTAGACACATAATATCTCAAATCCACTGTTCCCGACACATCCACTAGCCACCAGGGTATCCCTTGGGGTGTGCTAGTACTGTATCACAACTCTCTGTACTATGCTATCACATCAGTCGGCCTATCTCTCGACTAGCATATCATATCATTATATTGCATCAGTCGGCCTATCTCTCGACTAGCATATCATATCATTATATTGGATCAGTCGGCCTATCTCTCGACTAGCATATCATATCATTATATTGCATCAGTCGGCCTATCTCTCGACTAGCATATCATATCATTATATTGGATCAGTCGGCCTATCTCTCGACTAGCATATCATATGTTTATCTTGGAGGTTCATCGGGTTCACCGCTAATAACGGATCCTCATCCCGAGTCCTCGCCTCCCTAAATTCAATGTTTATCTTGGAGGTTCATCGGGTTCACCGTTAATAACGGATCCTCATCCCGAGTCCTGGCCTCCCTAAATTCAATGTTTATCTTGGAGGTTCATCGGGTTCACCGTTAATAACGGATCCTCATCCCGAGTCCTAGCCTCCCTCAATTATGACAAAATCCGATAACCGCATACAACAAGGTCAAAACCCAAATCATTGACTCAATAATTTCTACGTCAAAACGTTATCAAAATCGAGTCCAAACCATGATATTTCTCAAATCATACTTTAACTGAAATAGTGGAAAACATGTATCTAGAAATCATTTCTATCATTCAGAAATTCAATGCCACAATACATAACCGTATTTAACAAAGATATTTTGATGCATGCAATTCAGTTTATAAAACAAAGTCCACTCACAAACCTGTTCAAGCTAGCTCAATCCAGTCTCGCTCGTTCCTCTGAGGTTCCCGGAACAATATCGCCTGTCAAAAACAACAATCGGGATTACCGGCTAGTAATAAGACTCGTATATAACAACTTCCTAAACCTCGGGAAGTCTACCCATGCTATTCCTAAAATCACAGCAACTTCGGACACTTAAAACGACCTCTAAACGATGTCCGATCAACCTGAAACCTGTACCAACAGATTCAGAACGTCGAAAACTGGTTACCAAGCGCCGCCGTGACGTCAGCCTCGACCCCACGCGCCGCCACGCGTCGCCGGAAGGTCAGCACACGCGCCCACGCGCGCTCATGCGCCGGTCACGCGCCTGCTACAGTGTTCACGCGCCTGAACCGGTCCAACCCGGTTCGGCTCAACCTGACCCGGTCCAACTCGACCCGACCGGTTCACTCAACTCGACCCGACCGGTCACCGGTGACTCGCCGGAGAAGACGACCGGACTGTCGTCGCCATCGCCGGAAGTTGGCCGGAGAAGATGACCGGACCGCCACCTCCGCCGCCGTCTGGTTCGCCGGAATCCGCCATTTCCAACCGAAATTCCAAGCTTTACAACTTCCTCAAAACTCAACCGTTTTACACAAATTTTACGTCTAAATCTATCTACTCAAACCCAGGAATCCAAATATAACCTCAAAACATCAAACACGTACCTGTATAAGCCGGAAAATCGATCGAAAGATCCGAAACTTCCTTTACTCGGCTCGGCTTCCACCGTGGTCCTCTCCTTCGATGGTTGGTACGGTTGTGATCGTGGGAAAGAGTAGAATACGATTAGTTGATCCAAATGGGAAGTTAAAGCCTTGAATCCGACCTTGACTTTATGGTTTTTCTCTTGGTTTTTCGCACGGTTTCGGGTTTAATGTATTTCGGTGTGTTTGTGTTATGTTTGTTATAGAGATAGTGAGTGAAATGATAAGGAGATGAAGATGAAATGAAGATGAAATGAAGTTGTACAATAATTGAGGTTAAAATATCTCCCCTCCATGGTAAATTACCAAAATGCCCTTGCACATCTAGACCCACAACTTCCGTATACGAACTCCGTTTCCTGCGTGCCGCCTGTCTACGAACTCGTGAGTTCGAGACCTACGCAACGGTACCCGAAACACCACCAAAAGTGTCTCGAAACAAAACTTGATTTCCAAGCCCTTTATCGATCAAGGGTAAAATCGTCATTTAATAAAAATACTTGCATAAAATCAATAATTAAAATTTTCGGGTTGTTACAGTTTGTGATTGTGTTCATTGATGACATCTTGGTGTATTCGAGGAGTGCTAAGGCACATGAGAAGCACTTAAGGTTGGTGCTGAATATGCTTAGGAAAAAGCATTTGTTTGCCAAGTTCAATAAATGCCAGTTTTGGTTGACCGAAGTTGGATTCTTAGGTCATGTGATTTCGGCTGAGGGTATCAGCGTAGATCCCCAAAAGGTTGAGGCAGTGGTAAACTGGGAGCAACCGAGGACAGTGACAGAGGTGAGGAGTTTTCTGGGTTTGGCAGGATATTATCGACGGTTCGTAGAAGGATTTTCTACCATAGCAGGCCCGTTGACTCGGTTGACTAGGAAAGGAGTCAAGTTTGACTGGGATGCTGATTGTGAACAGGGATTTCAGGAGCTGAAGAGGAAGTTGACTTCTGCTCCAGTATTGACCCTTCCTGATGATACTGGGGGATTCGAGGTGTATAGTGATGCATCATTGCGGGGTATAGGCTGCGTGTTGATGCAACATGGAAAGGTGATAGCGTATGCTTCTAGACAACTTAAACCCCATGAGTTGAATTACCCCACACATGATTTGGAATTAGCTGCAGTGGTGCATGCATTGAAAATCTGGCGACATTATTTGTACGGGGAGACGTGTCGGATCTTCCTCGACCATAAGAGTTTAAAGTACTTGTTCACCCAAAAAGACCTGAATCTGAGGCAGAGAAGATGGCTTGAGCTAATGAAGGATTATGATTGTACTATAGAGTACCATCCAGGGAAAGCCAATGTTGTGGCGGATGCATTGAGCAGGAAATCCATGGGTTCTTTGGCCCATTTGCATACAGTCTACCTACCGTTACTGGTAGAGTTCCGTAGAGCAGGGATAGTACTGGACATGGATAGCCAGGGGGCTTTATTGGCTAGTTTCCATGTGAGGCCTGTTCTGATTGATCGGATTATTGAGGCTCAACTCCAGGATCCTACATTGTGCATTATCATGATGGAGTTGGAGGCTGGAAACAGGCAGGACTATGCGCTTAGGGATGATGGAGCCTTGGTTAGGGATGGCCGGTTGTGCGTACCGAATGAGCTGGAACTAAAACCGGAAATTCTTGATGAGGCTCATAGTTCGGCTTACGCTATGCATCCAGGAGGTACCAAGATGTATCATACCCTAAGGAAATACTATTGGTGGACTGGGATGAAAAGGGAAATGGCTGAGTTTATGAGTAGATGCCTGACATGTCAGCAAGTGAAAGCAGAGAGGCAGAAACCATATGGGACACTTCAACCATTACCTATTCCGGAATGGAAGTGGGATCACATTACGATGGATTTTGTGTATAAACTTCCAAGGACACAGAAGGGACATGATGGGATATGGGTAATTGTTGATAGACTCACGAAGTCTGCACATTTCTTGCCAGTGCGGGAAGATTTTCGGATGAGTCGGTATGCCAAATTGTTCATTGATGAGATCATACGACTACATAGGACTCCAGAGTCAATTGTTTCGGACAGGGATCCAAGATTTACTTCCAGGTTTTGGTGGAGTTTGCAGAAGGCTTTTGACACTACCTTGCATTTTAGTACAGCTTTTCATCATCAGACGGATGGACAGTCTGAGAGAACAATCCAGGTTTTGGAGGATATGATGGGAGCTTGTGTAATACAGTTTAAAGGAAACTGGGATTCACACCTGGCTCTGATGGAATTTGCTTATAATAATAGTTATCAGTCGAGTATTGAGATGTCTCCTTTCGAGGCACTATATGGGAGGCAGTGCAGGACACCGTTATGCTGGAACGAAGTGGGTGAAAGGAAACTGTTAACACCAGAGTTGGTTGATACGACTGAGGAAAAGATAAGGATCATCAGAGAAAGGTTGAAGACAGCTCAGGATCGCCAGAAGAGCTATGCAGACCGTAGAACCAGAGACCTTGAGTTTGAGGTAGGTGATTGGGTGTTCTTGAAACTATCTCCTTGGAAGGGAGTGGTATGTTTTGGTAGACGAGGAAAACTGAGTCCTCGCTACATTGGTCCGTATGAGATTTTTGAGAGGATAGGACCAGTGGCATATCGTCTTGCTTTACCATCGGAATTATCCAGAGTTCATAATGTTTTTCATGTATCTTTGCTCCGGAAATATCTGTTTGATGAGTCTCACGTATTGGGAGAGCAGCCACTTGAGCTGAAGGATGATTTGACCTTTGAGGAGCAACCGGTGCAAATTTTGGATTGGAAAGAGAAGGTATTGCGCAGAAAGAGTATTCCTCTAGTTAAAATGTTATGGAGGAATCATAACGTGGAGGAAGCCACGTGGGAAACCGAGGAACTAATGCGGGCGCAATATCCTTATTTGTTCCAAGGGTAGAGTTGAATTTCGAGGACGAAATTTCTTAAGGGGGGTAGATTGTAACAACCCGGAATTTCAATTATTGGATTTAAGTAAATTATTTATGTAAAATGACGATTTTACCCTTGCTTGTTAAGGGGCGTGAGAGTCAAATTTTGTTTCGAAACATTTTCGGTGGTGTTTTGGATACCGTTGCGTAGGTCTCGAACTCACGAGTTCGTAGACAGGCGGCACGCAGTAAACGGAGTTCGTGGACGAAAGTTACGGGTTTAGACTGATAGGGGTATTTTGGTAATTTTTGACTTGGGGTAGATATTTTAACCCAATCATTGTCTCATCTTCATTTCATTTTCATCTTCATCTCCTTTAACAGTCCTCTCTCTCTCTCTCTCTCTTAAAGATACACAAACCATCGAACCCGAAATCGTGCGAAAACTAACCCAAAAACCCACAAAGTCAACTTTTGATTCAAGGCTCCAGCTTCCATTTTTGATCAACTAATCGTATTCTACTCCTTCCCACGATCACAACCATACCAACCATCGAAGGAGAGGACCACGGAGGAGGCCGAACCGAGTATAGGAAGTTTCGGATCTTCCGATCGATTTTCCAGCTAGCACATGTACGTGTTTGATATTTTAAGGTCATATTTGGATTCCTGGGTTCGAGTAGATAGATTTAGACGTAAAATTTGTGAAAAATGGTTGAGTTTGGAGGAAGTTGTAAAGCTTGAAGTTTCGGCCGGAAATGGAGGATTCCGGCGGAAACCAGACGGCGGCGCCGGCAGCCGGTCGTCTTCTCTGGCGAGTCGCCGGTGACCGATAGGGTCGAGCAAATCGGTCGAGTCGAGCGATCGGTCAGGTCAGTTGAACCGGTCGGGCTAGTTGAACCGGTCGGGTCAGTTGAACCGGGTCAGGCCGAGTTGGGCCGGGTTGGACCAGTCCAGGCGCGTGGGTACTGTAGCAGGCTCGTGACCGGTGCGTGAGGGCGCGTGTTTCGACCTTCCGTCGACGCGTGCCGGCACTTGGGGTCGAGTCTGAGGTCACGGTGGCACGTGACAGGTAGTTTTTGACGTTTCGGATCTGTTGGTACATGTTTTGGGTCGATCGGACGTCGTTTAGGGGTTGTTTTGGGCGTTTTAAAGTTGCTGCGTTTTCTAGGCCAGCATATTTAGACTCCCGGGGTTTAGGGGGTTTATATTTAAGGTTCTTATTATTAGCTGGTAATCTCGATTATTAATTTGGACAGGCGATACTGCTCCAGGAACTTCAGGGGAGCATACAGTTCGGGATTGAGCTTGCTTCAAAAGGTTTGTGAGTGGACTTTTGGTTTATAAACTATAATGCATGCATAAATGTATCTTTGATTTAAATACTGTTATGTATGGGTGCAATGAATTTCTGGAATTTAGAAATGATGCTGGACACATGTTTTCCAATATTTCAGTGAAAGTGTGTTTTGAGAAATGGCCTGGTTTTTGTACTTGGTTTTGATATCGTTTTGAAGTGGTAACTATTTGAGCATGTGATTTGGGTTGAGACCCGTAATTATGATATTATTGGTTTTGGCCATAAAATGATATTTCAAAGAATTTGGCTTAGGCCAAGAAACAAATATTTCGAAGTATGGATTTGGTTCACTGGTTCCTGTCCCGATGGTTACTGTTGCTTTGACTGGTGTTGAGGGGTCTTGCTCCGCTGGTTGTTGAGGGTTCGGACCTTGGTGTTGAGGGGCCTTGCTCCGCCAGGTCGCGAAGCTGTCTATGCATAGTACAGATAGTACAGAGAGTTGTACATATTTTAACACATCTCAAGGGATACCCTGGTGTGTTGTGGATATGTCGGGAACAGTGAATTTGAGATATTATGTGTCCAGATTGATTTAAATGATTTTAAACTCTTTTGAAGAGAGTTTTCAAACCAATCTTTGGATCACGAGGTATTTTCATTATACAGATTTTATGTGAGTCCAACTAGGTGGTTTTAAAGAGAAATGGGAATTTTGGTGATTTACATATAATGTTTTGGTATCATAAATTGTTTTATGTTATGCATGCATGATTTTATAAATGGAGGGGAAGAAAGGTATTTCCTCGAAAAAGAATTTATAAATGATTATTTTTGTCCACTCACAACTTTTGTGTTTAAAACCCCTTCAGGCTGTTGAGTAGAGTTGACGCGAACACTGATCTCGAGGCAGATGCATTAGTACTTCGACTGCGCTATGTAGTTATATTTGAGTAGGATATCTAAATTGTACTCTTGATCCTACTTAGACGCTCTGATATTATATTGTATTTGATTGGTCATTAATTACGGGAATTATTGAGTGCTTGAATCCCTTGTCTGACAAGTGGAAGTATTTATTATTATTATATTTTCTAAGGATTGAAGGGTATTTTGGGAACCTTTTCTTAGGTTTTCAGACGGGATCAGGGTTCTTTCCGGGTTTCGAGGGGAAATTCGGGACGGGTCCTGACATATCGTTAATTCACAAATTAGGATTTTGATGGGTGGTTGGAGTGGATATCAAATTGGGATATGATTTTGGTCATTTGGATGTTCATGTTGCTGATTTTTCTTCTTTTCCTTTTGTTCGTTTTGTTGCGAATTTATTTTTCCTTTGTATAATGGAATCTCTGAGGCATGCTTATGGCTGCTGCTTTTTAGTAGAATGAGCCGAGCGATGGGGAAAGAGGGAGACAGGAGGAGGAGAGATGAGCTGATTTTTTTTTAAATAATAATTTTGTTTTATTTTAAAATTTTATTTAATATTTTTAATATATATTCAATTTTTAATTTTTTTTTATACACATGGAGTCCAACTCAGCATAAATAGTTTGACCAAAAAATGCCAACTCAGCATTTAACATATTTTTTTAACAGATTGCTAACGGTGGGTACCTTGCTGTTGTGTTTTGCTAGTTTGGGTACCTAGATGAAAATTTGTATAGTTGAGGTATGAACTTGAAATGACATCTATAGTTTGGGTATTTTTATGTAGTTTATCCTAATAAATTTGTTGGGTGTGTTGGGAAAAAAGATTGCTGACGTATGAATGCTAAAAGACACGTAATCATTGGAGCTATGTACTACCATTACATGATACATAAGTATATTAGTTATAGTATGAGTGAGTTTTTATTCATAAATAAATTCAAAAAATTAGAAATAACGACTCTTTCTTTCACTTATATTATAAGATATAAATTGAAGGATAAACTACATAAAAGTACCCAAATTATAGGGGTCATTTCAAGTTCATACCCCAACTATGAAAATTTTCATCTAGGTACCCAAACTATCAAAACACAACATCTAGGTACCTACCGTTAGCAATCTGTTAAAAAAATCTGTTAAGTGCCCAAGTGGCACTTGTGGGGCCCTTTTTCATGTTGACATGGACTTAAAATAATTATTTTACTTTTATTTTTATTATTATTATTATTATTTCACTCTCTCTCCTACCCAACCTCTCTCTCCTACCCAGCCTCTCTCTCCCCGACTCCCTCCCTCTGCGACAATGGTGACAACCATCGTCACTGCCTTTGATTCCGACCATGACCAGCCTCACCACCATTCCTAAACATCTCCCCTCGTCGAGACGAACCCGTCCTTGCCACCCATCACCGTCGAAGCTCGCCGTAAAAGACGAATCGCAGTCGAGAAACCTACAAACCTTCGCAGCCATTGACGGCGTTTCCAGTCTACCCAACCTTTGAGACCACCTCAAATGGCTTCGTCTGGGCAAGGAGAGCATAACCTCACCTCCATTTTCGATCGATGGTGCCTGTTACGCCCGGATCGAGTAAAAAGGCAAAGTCCACCATAGAGAAATAATCAAAGTTATGAACCCAGAAATGACTCGTGGTTCCCGTGCATTATAATTACCCTGCCACCGCATCTGGCAGCTTCTCATCTCAGTTTCTCTAGATAATAGAGGATTTTAATCTCGTCTCGACGAGGGGACGAGTTCGTCTCGACGAGGGGACGGGTTCGTCTTGACGAGGGGACGGGTTCGTCTTGACGAGGGGACGGATTCCTCTCGACGAGAGGACGGGTTCGTCTCGACGAGGAATGGTGGTGAGGCTGGTCGTGGTCAGAATCAAGGGCGGTGATGATGGTTGTCACCGTTGTCGCAGAGGGAGGGAGTCGGGGAGAGAGAGGATGGGTAGGAGAGAGAGTAAAAAATAAAAATAAAAATAAAAAAATAATAAAAAGAAAAGTAAAATAATTATTTGAAGTCCAAGTCAGCATGAAAAATGATCCCACAAGTGCCACTTGGGCACTTAACAGATTGCTAACGGTGGGTACCTAGATGTTGTGTTTTGATAGTTTGGGTATCTAAATGAAAATTTTCATAGTTGGGGTATGAACTTGAAATGACCCTTATAGTTTGGGTACTTTTATGTAGTTTATCCTAAATTGAATGTTTAATGTAACCATAATACGATACCATTTAATACAATACTATTTAATAATCTATCTTACGAAACAAACAAACTTGTTATTAGGTGTCAAGTCTTTATTTATTTTTTAAAGATAAAGATATTAGATTTCATTGAATAAAAATACAATAAGACTGGGGCAAACAAGTGACTTATTGTTCTGGATGGGGTAAGAAAAAATAGTATAACGCACCCAAATAAATCAAACGACAACACAATTCTCAAATACCAAAGCAGAAATAAAATCTGAAGAATTTTTTAAACCATAAATACTAACGGAAACAACCAAATTATATTGAGCCAAGTGGTGTGTATCAAGTCTTAGGAAGTCTCTAAATGAATTTTCAACAAGTATTTGATTATCTTAAGACTTTTAGTGGGATATTGCATCACATTTGTTCTCCCATCAGATATTATGTGTTAAACATGAGACTTGGACTTTGATTAAGTTGTTTCAATGTTTCCTATTTTATTTTGTTGCCTTTTTTGGAATAAACTTTTCAAACTTTACTCTTCCAATTTTGCAAGAATTAGATTTCATTATTTAGTTATATGAATTAAAAGATCAAAATTTATCCTTTAAAATTCCAATACGTCACATGAATCTCCACAAGTTTATATTCTTTAACTTTTTTTTTTAGAATATTCCTTTAACTTATAAAACGTCTTACTGTAGGAAAAAAAAAAGTTATGAAACGTCAATATTGATTTGTGAGAGAAAATGACGGAAAATAAATATATATTTTTTTTTGGTGACAGAAAGAACTAAACAGAACCAAACAACAGCAACTTAACTAATAGCTCTGGAAAAGCTAACCCTAACTGATCTTCAAGCAACGCATCAGCCACCTTCCCAGGACGCTGCAGATAGGTAACCACGCCAGGACCTCCACCATGCCCCAGAAGACTAGACATTGATTTGCATATTTTGCCTTCACACTGAAATTTCTCTGCACTTTTACTCCCTTTCTATAAATATATATTAGCCTTACGCTACATGTCTGTTTAATTTATTTTTTCTTTGTTAGAAAAAATTAAATTAAAATAAAACAAAATATTAATTAAAAAATATATATGAAAATGGAAAGAATAACTACCCGAGTCTACTATTTATTCACTTATCCCATTAATCATTAATTTTTAATAATTTATATACTTAATATTTGATTTTACTCTTATATCCTTATTTATTAAATAATTGATTTATTTAAAGATAATTAATTGAAGGGTAGTTTCGTTAAAAAAATTTAATGAAGTCTTTTGATCTTTCTGATTTTTTATAATAATAGAGATGAGTAATGAGTATGAGACATGACCTGTGGAGGCTGGAGCTGGAAGTTTCCATGCAATGAGAGACCCTAATTATGGCCAATAAACTAAAACGCGCGTGGAGACGCAAAGTAAGTCAACCAACTCTTTTGATGGAAACTAGGATGACATGTTGCTTGAATTTCCCCATCTTTTCCACAACGACTTCTCACAATTTTGTAGCAGGCTAGCTTCTGTGGATGTGTTATAAATTAAAGTGTAAACCTCCAGACCTATGCAGGAAACAAATATATTCATACCCATCAGTAAGATTAAGCAATCAATCCAATATATCATAACCCTTTAGTTTCCGCACCCAGCCAAAAATAATAAGCAACTTCTTAATTTCTGTGCATAATTTCCTGGGATCAATATGGAGAAGACAACATTGAATGATGCCTTTATCTGCAGCCCCATCTCATTTGCTGGACTTGTCGCAGTCCTCATCATTCTCAACTGGCTCATCATACTATATTTGCACTCGAATTCACGGTATGCTTTCGTGCACTTGTTCTTAGCCTTCCTTTGTGATGTTATACAGATTCATGTTTGGTCTGACTCTGAGAGCAGCAACACCATCCAAACAAGTTGCATTGACCACAAATCAGATGATCATCATCATGACCAACCACATCCTCGAGTTCCAATTTCGGAGCAAGATATTAGTGAAGTTGGTGAAAATGTTGTGAAGGACAAGGAAGGGCTGCGTGTAGGAGAAGTAGGGCGAATGCTGGAGAAGCTGGGAACATTAGTTGAAGTTGGGACAAAGGAGAATGTTGTTGACTTGTTTGAGGAGGAACCAAGGTTAGAGGAAGTCAAAGAAGCTTTTGATGTGTTTGATGAGAATAACGATGGTTTCATCGATGCGGGGGAGGTGAGGAAAGTTGTGTGTGCACTGGGTTTTGTTCAAGCTTCTGAATTGGAATGCAACAGAATGATCAAAGCCTTTGATTGTAATGGAGATGGACTCGTAGATTTTGAGGAATTTGTTAAACTCATGGAGAACAGCTTCAGCTACTAAGAGCCTAATTTAGAAAGATAATCTCTGTTAATTATATTAGTGTTTTTATTAGTATTAGTATTATAACAGATTAGGATTAGCTAGTGATCTTGGCTCGGTTTTCTCTTTTTTTATTTCTGCTTTCAATGTTTTAAGATCAGCCTGTAAATATTTGGGAACCGGTGAAATTGGAATCTTACAACTTTCCAAAAGATAAAAGGTGGGGGCTTTACATTGCAATTGCTAGAAATTTCAATTCGGTTGAATTCATAAGAGACTTTAAACACTAAGATTGAATCAAATTGTAGTGATCATAATTATACAGGAACTTGGCAACTCAATTCACCAGCTAGGACTCAAAGGTTAATTTGGCACACATTAACAATGAAGCAGAGTAAACTCGAAGGGGTAATTTGAAATATAAAACTGTTAGAGCCTCTTTATATTCATGAGAGTTAGTGTTAATGACTTTTCATCTTCATGAGAGTTACAGCACATTAAGGAGATTTCCGTTACAATTGTTAATACTCATAGACCTTTGCTATTCATGAGAGTTAGTGTTAGTTGTATGTTCCAATTCAGGTATAACTCCTAGACCTTTGCAGCTTGTATAAAATCCATATAATAGTGTTTATTCAAACATGAAAAGAATATGTTTCTACATAGTATCAAAGCCTCCATTTTCCCTTTAAAATTCTTCAGCTTCTCTTCCTTCCATGGCATCCTCCTCCTCCTCCTCCTCCTCCTCTTTGGCTGGTGTTCTCTCCTTCCCCAATTTTTCTACTCTTGTCTCCACCAAGCTCTCGGACACCAATTACCTTCTCTGGGAAAGTCAAGTCCAACCCTATCTTATTGGGCAAAATTTTTGGTGTTTCATCGATGGTTCTCACCCATGCCCTCCTGTTTTTCTCACCCCCACCATAGCAAAAGATGTTGACGCTGCTATGGGCCCCGTGGTCCCCGTTCCTAACCCGGAATATCTTACCTGGTATAAAACCGATCAATCTCTTATCAGTCTTCTTCGCTCCACTCTCACTGAGCCGGTTCTTGCTCAAGTTGTTGGTCTCACCACTTCCCAGGCAGTTTGGGACTGTCTTCGTCAAAACTTTTCTCAACAATCTCTTGCTAATACCACCCATCTCAAGTTTCAACTTCTCTCCATCACCAAAGGGACTAAGACAGTTTCTGCATATCTTGCTCTTGCCAAAAGCTTATCTGATCAGTTGGCAGCCATACGAGCTCCAGTTTCCTCTGATGATTTGGTCAGCTATGTGATTCGTGGCTTGGGCCCCGACTACGCCATGCTCATCACCGCTATCATGCAATTCCCTCCACTACCCACTTTCGCTGATCTTCGTGCTCGTCTCCTCGCCTTCGATGCCCAACAATCTCTCACCGCTCTTATGGCTTCTCCGCCACTACTGCAAGCTTTTTATTCCGCTCATCCCCAACATCAACATTTTAGCCATCCTTGTGGCTCTCGTGGCACCCACCTTGGTTCCCAGTTTTACCGCTCCGGACCCCCCTATGGTGGATCCCCCTGTACCCCTTTTTCCGGTTTCAGCCAACCTCATAACCGACCATACCGCTCCTCCCAGCCCAGCACTAGCGTTTTGGGGCCTCCTCTTCAATGTTGGAGTTGCCAACAATTTGGCCATATTGCTGCTCGGTGCCCACTGTCTTCGCGTGATGCTGCCTTCTCTCTTCACTTTGCTAGCATGCATATCTCTCAACCCTCTGACCCCAATTGGTATTTGGACTCCGGTGCTACCAATCACATGACCAATGATGCCCGCACACTAACAAATGTCTCCAACTCTTCTGATCAAGTTCTCATTGGTAATGGTGCCTCTCTTCCCATTACTCATTCTGGTAATGTCGCCTTTTCCTCTGGAACTTTTCCCTTTCATTTATCCGATGTCCTCCTTGTTCCCTCTCTTCACAAAAAACCTTCTCTCCATTGCTCAATTTACTCACGCTCATCCTATTAGTATTACTTTTGTTTCTTGGGGATATGTTATTCGACACTTACACACACGTGTTATTCTCTTTCAGGGCCGATGTAATGATGGCCTTTATCCGGTCTTGCCCTCCCTTGCCTCCACATTTGTTTCCCGTACCAAGTCCGCTTTCTTTTCCACCATCTCGTCGTCGTCCCTTTGGCATCGTTGTTTGGGTTATCCGTCCAATAAATTACTTGGCGCCTTAGTCTCTCAGTCCTTGTTAGGTTCTCATTTTAAATTATCCCATAAGTCATGTAGCCATTGTGCCTTAGCAAAATCAGTTCGTCTTTCTTTTTCATCTAATGACCATTGTTCTAGTGCACCCTTTCATTTAATATATTCTGATGTTTGGATGTCTCTGGTTGCTTCTCTTTCCGATTTTCGGTATTATGTTGTAACGACCCGGACCAGAAATTAAATTATTTTGAGAATTGGACCATTTTACCCTCAGTTTTGGACGGGTTCGGGAGTCACGTTTTGACTGGGAGTACTTTTGGGAATTTTTCTTGGGTTGTTACGTAGGTCTCGAACTCACGAGTTCGTAGACAGGCGGCACGCGAAAAACGGAGACCCGATGAGTTCGTTACGGGTCTAGAAGCTTCAGGGGCAGTTTGGTAATTTTGGAAAAGTTGGAATTATATAGAAACTTTTTTTCTCTCTCCTCGAGAGATTGGTCCGTTTAATCTCGCTCCACCCGAAGACCTCCCCGTGTGAACACCGAAGACCCATTTTCATCGGATGGGTTTCGATCCGATTCGAACAAAACCAAGGTCGGGAGGATCTTCCCCGCGACCCCACGAGTCTTTTGGTGTAATCATCGGAGTGGGAGCACCGCCGTAGGCGACGGACGGATGAGGGAGATGAATCGAGTCTTCTCGGCCGTTTTCCGGCCAAACCAGGTACGATCTCGGAACTTTGACCTCATATTTGGATTCCTGGTGAAAAGTAGATGAATTTCCATGTGTAGATCGTGAAAAACGGTTAAGAAATGAAGAAATTAGAAAACCTTGAAGTTCGGCCGGAAATGGGGGATTCCGGCGAACCAGACGGCGGCGGAGGTGGCGGTCCGGTCATCTTCTCTGGCCAGCCTCCGGCGACGACGAGGCCGTCCGGTCGTCTTCTCCGGCGAGTCACCGGTGACCGGTCGGGTCGAGTTGGACCGGTCGGGTCGAGTTGGACCGGTCGGGTCGGGTTGAACCGGTTGGGTTAAGTAAACCAATCGAGTTGAGTGAACCGGTCGGGTCGGGTCGAGTTGGACCGAGTCAGGTTGAGCCGGACCGGGTTGGACCGGTCCAGGCGCGTGAGGGCGCGTGGGCGCGTGTGCCGACCTTCCGGCGGCGCGTGGGGGGCCGAGTCTGAGGTCCCGGCGACGCGTGGTAACTAGTTTCAATGTTCCGAATCTGTTGGGACAGGTTTCAGGTTGATTAGACGTCATTTAGAGGTCATTTTGGGCAATCCTAGCGGTAATGGTTGACCTTATTAGCGGGCCTTGGTTCCGTGTTGGCGGACTTCCGGTGAACCCCCAATATAAACAAAAACTGATTTGATGGGGCCTAGGAGTCGGGCCTTGGTTCCGTGTTGGCGGACTTCTGGTGAACCCCCAATATAAACAAACCGATTTGAAGGGGCCTAGGATCCGGGCCTTGGTTCCGTGTTGGCGGACTCCCGGTGAACCCCCAATATAAAAGTTGATTTTGTAGAGATATGTCAACTGATATGTTATGATAGTCGAGAGATATGCCGACTGATATGATATGATAGTCGAGAGATATGCCGACTGATATGATATGATACAGTACTAGCACACCCCAAGGGATACCCTGGTGGCTAGGGATATGATAGTCGAGAGATATGCCGACTGATGTGATATGATAGCCGAATGTTATACCGGCTGATAATACAATCTGATAGTCGAGGATATTTACGGCTCTAATATGAACCAGACGACAATTGTCATGTGCTTAATCAAACTATGAAAATACTTCGTCAGTCGGGTCAGTGGGTTGGTGTGGGCGGTGACCCAGAGGGACGAATCATTGTTGATTTACCAGTATCTGACTAGTATGTTGTCTTGTGGTTTTCCAATAGTGATGTCAGCAATGTCTGACCTACTGACATTTGGTGTCAGAAAGTATTTCTATGTGAACCATCACTATTCCGAGGTCTTGGCTTTGACCTGTATATTGTCCTGCGTCTGACAGTAGGAGTGGTCAGTAAGTACAGAGGTTCTGTTGGGAACCCTGTAAGGTTTAATAAAAATTATTTAAGAACAAAGGGTATTTCTGGTATTTAAATTTTGAGGTAAAAGAGCTGTCAGACGGGATAAGGGTTCTTTCTGGGTTTCGAGGGAAAATTCGGGAAGGGTCCTGACAAGTGGTATCAGAGCTCTAGGTTAACTTCCTGCAGACCGCACACTTGTGTGCAAATTATTTAAGGAATTATGTTAACAAGATGCATCCGAGGTGTTTACCTCTTTAGCGACCTTGAACTGAATAGGAGGTTGGTTCTTTAACCTGAGTTAGTGAAATTTCGGGGACGAAATTTCTTAAGGGGGGTAGATTGTAACGACCCGGACCAGAAATTAAATTCTTTTGAGAATTGGACCATTTTACCCTAAGTTTTGGACGGGTTCGGGAGTCACTTTTTGACTGGGAGTACTTTTGGGAATTTTTCTTGGGTTGTTACGTAGGTCTCGAACTCACGAGTTCGTAGACAGGCGGCACGCGGAAAATGGAGACCCGATGAGTTCGTTACGGGTCTAGAAGCTTCAGGGGCAGTTTGATAATTTTGGAAAAGTTGGAATTATATAGAAGATATTTTTCTCTCTCCTCGAGAGATTGGTCCATTCAATCTCGCTCCACCCGAAGACCTCCCCGTGTGAACACCGAAGACCCATTTTCATCGGATGGGTTTCGATCCGATTCGAACAAAACCAAGGTCGGGAGGATCTTCCCCGCGACCCCTCGAGTCTTTTGGTGTAATCATCGGAGTGGGAGCACCGCCGTAGGCGACGGACGGAGGAGGGAGATGAACCGAGTCTTCTCGGCCGTTTTTCGGCCAAACCAGGTACGATCTCGGAACTTTGACCTCATATTTGGATTCCTGGTGAAAAGTAGATGAATTTCCATGTGTAGATCGTGAAAAACGGTTAAGAAATGAAGAATTAGAAAACCTTGAAGTTCGGCCGGAAATGGGGGATTCCGGCGAACTAGACGGCGGCGGAGGTGGCGGTCCGGTCATCTTCTCCGGCCAGCCTCTGGCGACGGCGAGGGCCGTCCGGTCGTCTTCTCCGGCGAGTCACCAGTGACCGGTCGGGTCGAGTTGGACCGGTCGGGTCGAGTTGAACCGATCGGGTTGAGTAAACCAGTCGAGTTGGACCGGTCGGGTTGAGTAAACCAGTCGAGTTGAGTGAACCGGTCGGGTCGGGTCGAGTTGGACCGAGTTAGGTTGAGCCGGACCGGGTTGGACCGGTCCAGGCGCGTGAACACTATAGCAGGCGCGTGACCGTCGCGTGAGGGCGCGTGGGCGCTTGTGTCGACCTTCCGACGGCGCGTGGCGGCGCGTGGGGGGCCGAGTCTGAGGTCCCGGCGACGCGTGGTAACTAGTTTCGACGTTCCGAATCTGTTGGGACAGGTTTCAGGTTGATCGGACATCGTTTAGAGGTCATTTTGGGCAATCCCAGCGGTAATGGTTGACCTTATTAGCGGTCCTTGGTTCCGTGTTGGCGGACTTCCGGTGAACCCCCAATATAAACAAAAACTGATTTGATGGGGCCTAGGAGCCGGGCCTTGGTTCCGTGTTGGCGGACTCCCGGTGAACCCCCAATATAAACAAACCGATTTGAAGGGGCCTAGGATCCGGACCTTGGTTCCGTGTTGGCGGACTCCCGGTGAACCCCCAATATAAAAGGTGATTTTGTAGAGATATGCCAACTAATATGTTATGATAATCGAGAGATATGCCGACTGATATGATATGCCGACTGATATGATATGATACAGGACTAGCACACCCCAAGGGATACCCTGGTGGCTAGGGATATGATAGTCGAGAGATATGCCAACTGATGTGATATGATAGCCGAATGTTATACCGGCTGATAATACGATCTGATAGCCGAGGATATTTCCGGCTCTAATATGAACCAGATGACAATTGTCATGTGCTTAATCAAACTATGAAAATACTTCGTCAGCCGGGTCAGTGGGTTGGTGTGGGCGGTGACCTAGAGGGACGAATCATTGTTGATTTACCAGTATCTGACTAGTATGTTGTCTTGTGGTTTTTCAGTAGTGATGTCAGCAATGTCTGACCTACTGACATTTGGTGTCAGAGAGTATTTCTATGTGAACCATCACTATTCCGAGGTCTTGGCTTTGACCTATATATTGTCATGCGTCTGACAGTAGGAGTGGTCAGTAAGTACAGAGGTTCTGTTGGGAACCCTGTAAGGTTTAATAAAAATTATTTAAGAACAAAGGGTATTTCTGGTATTTAAATTTTGAGGTAAAAGAGCTGTCAGACGGGATAAGGGTTCTTTCCGGGTTTCGAGGGAAAATTCGGGAAGGGTCCTGACATATGTCCTTTTTACTGATGATTTCACTCATTTCTCGTGGATTTTTCCTATGCGACTTAAATCGGAAGTCTTTCATCATTTATCTACTTTTGTCTCCTATGTTACAACTCAATTTTACATTGGAACTGCTAGAAATTTCAATTGGGTTGAATTCATAAGAGACTTTAAACACTAAGATTGAATCAAATTGTAGTGATCATAATTATACAGGAACTTGGCAACTCAATTCACCAGCTAGGACTCAAAGGTTAATTTGGCACAGATTAACAATGAAGCAGAGTAAACTCGAAGGGATAATTTGAAATATAAAACCATTATCAAAATAATTAAGTTTACATTCATATTGATGCCTTGGAAAAAAAAAAAAAGTAACGATATATGTATCACTTAAAATTTCACTTTTTATATCCCTTTTCATGTGATCCTACGTCTTTAATTTTCAATTACCTATCTCAAAATAAAATTAAAATCAACATAAAAAGTTAAAATAAATAAGATAAAAAATATATTTCTTGATGGTTTCATAATTTTTTCATAAATCCTAAGATTTTCATTCTGCATCAAATCGTCTCCTTCTCAAAAAATCATAAACTCTAAAAATTCAACCGTTCTTCCCTCGGTTTAATGGTAGATTTTATGTGTACCAAAAAATTCCTTTTGAGTTCTTTGAGACAGAGTAGATTTTGGGAATGTTTAAGTGATATTGATGACCATGACTTTCAGTCTTCAAAGGAGGAGAAGAAAGTTTAGGGTTTATGTTTTTAGGGAAAGAGATGATTTGATGCATAATGAAATTCTTAGAGTTTATGTTTTTTTTTTTTTTAGGAGACAATTTGACGCATAATGAAATTATTAGGATTTATGAAATAAAAAGTAAATATTTTTTTTGTTTTATTTATTTTCAATTTTTGATGTTTTATTTTGTTTTTATGTTAGATATGTAATTAAAAAGAGATGACGTGAGATTGCCACATCGTGTGTCACTGTGGTGGAATATAAAAAATAAAATTGTAGGTTGTATCCGTAATATTATTTTCAAAAAAATAATAACCTTTTTTTTTATTAAAATTCAGTTTTTGTATTACAGCCGATGATTATTGCAAGTTAAAATGGACCGAGATGATAAAACCCTTTGAAGTTAAAATGGTACCCGCCTACAGCCCAAACTGAGACCCGAACCAGCTTTGAAGGATTCGTAGTCCTCCCACTCCTCGTGACATCATCCCTCCCTCTCTCCCTCTCTTATCGTCGTTCTCGCGATTTCGCCGGCATTCACCTGCAGCCGCGAAGGGCGTTTGTTTCTCCGTTTCATCTTATCGCTTTTTCTTCTCAGCTGTCAGGTTTTTCATCTTACTCCGATTTTTCAATTTCTTTGACAGTTAATTTCTTTAGCTCATCGGTGTAATTGCCTCAAAGTTGGAGCGCAGAGCCCAGTGGGCGAGCAGAACTCTCAAACCCAGGCGCAACAGCAAGGGGGAATTAATGGCAATTACTTATTAGAGAAGCACTTAGAGGGCAAGATGTTAGAGGTTTTAGGCTTCAAGATGGAAGCTTTAATGGAGGTTTTCGGGGGTTGAGGTGTCAATTGACCACCCTTGCCCCTTAATAAATCCGCCCCTTCACGTTCTGCATTTAGTTTCTTTAAGATCGATTGGTTTAATTTTCTTCACTGTTGAGATGGTCTTCCTATTAATGTTTTCCATCTTCCTGTTAAAATTGTCAGATTCAGTTATTTTTGTTCTTAGATTGTTTCTGGGACTTTTATTATATACGAATGTTTATTTACTTTGGTGCTGTTACCCAGTTTGCATCTGAATTCAAAGACTGATGCTTTTCGTTCCTAGGTAGTCCAGCAACACGTTAATGTGAGATTATGTTTGTGTTTGTGTTTATATGTTTGTGTAGGTGTTTTTGTGGGTGTTTGTCCTCACAAGCATTCACCTTTCTTAGGTTTTGACTTCTGTGTGCTAAATTTATTGGGAAGCTACCTGATATTTAACTGCATAGACAATCTGTTGCTTCATTGCTAAAGTTTCTAGGGCCAGCTGCATTGGAAATGTTCATCCTTTAATCAATGAAAAGAATGTCTGGTATCGGTTTTTGTATGATGAATTCTCTTCCTTTGGATGTCTTTGACGAATATAGGTTGGTTTCAATGACTATTCCTCAAACAAGAAACGCCGGGCTTCCATTCATGAACCTTATAAGATTAAAAGGAATTCCCATCCTGCAGCAGCTTCATTTGGAGGAGCAATTGCTTCGAACATCGTCTGATAATTGGTGCATTATAAATGATGGAACAAATAATCCTGCTATTGTCATGGGTGTTTCAGGGTAAGATTAGCTTCATACTCTATTTTGTCTAATATATGAAAGGTGTTATTTGGTCTGTCCAATATATGAATGAGCTTGCTTGGTCATAATTTTCAAATCTGGCTCAGCTCATTTTGTTGCTTTGTTCTGTTTATTTATTTATCTATTTTTTGTGTTGGAGATTGTAAAGGGTTGCGTGTATGTTCTGCATAGAAAACCTGCAGAGCTACTTGAAATTGATTTGGTGTTACGAGATCAAATTCCTGTCATTAAAAGGTTTACTGGAGGTGGAACTGTCACTGTTGATCACAATACAGTATTTGTCACTTTCATATGCAACAAGGATGCGGTTCCTGACTTGCAACCATATCCTCGACCTATAATGTCTTGGAGTAGCCTATTATACAACAGAGTGTTTGAAGGACTTACTGATTTTCAGCTTCGCGAAAATGGTACCTTTATGAACCCTTTCTAACATTATCATCATTTACCATGATGCTTTAGGCATATAAGATTATTGTTTCTTGCTTTTTTGATTTGAATTCCTGGATGTGTTTTGAGCTTCTTATTTGATCTTTCGCGTGGTATCAAACTTTAGTTTAAGGTTTGCATTTCATTTATGCTCTTTGATTATTTTTAACGAACTGAAGCTTTCCTAAGACTGCACTTGGTTCCATCTGATTTTAGATTATGTATTTGGCAATTGCAAGTTCGGTGGCAATGCTCAATCTATTACGAAAAGCCGGTGGATCCACCACACATCCTTTCTTTGGGACTATGAAGTTAGAAACATGGCATACCTGAAACATCCAAAACGGGTTCCTGAGTATCGATTGGTATGCTAAAAACTTGTCATATCTTATCATTATTTTACCACTCTTGAAGTTTTTTGTGGTTCAACCTGTGTTTCCCATGTAGCCAAAGTAAACCTGTGCATTTCACAGCTTATGGTCATCGATTACTTGCTATCAAGGCCTATATTCTGATGTCTATGCTATCTATTTCCGTTTGCAGGGAAGGGACCATTTGGAATTCATTTGCTGCATGAAGGACTACATACCAAGATCTGTTTTTCTTGACAAAACTGTTGAGGCAGTCAGAACCGAATTTTCCGTGACATACGAAGAGTCAGATGCCTTTGAAGCTACCTCAAATGCAAAGTTCGTACCCACAACTAGGCTATTGACAAGGCAGGAATTAGAGGAAGCAGCTTTTGGCTCTCAGACTAAGAGCACTCTCTCTCAATCATTATCATTGTAATGAAAGTGTTAGAGATTGACTAGTCTTAAGGATGAGGGAGGTAACTCACATGATGCCATCCTTCAATTGGTCAATTAAATTGTAACCCATTTTTAAATCCAAACAAGTGTTATATTTATTGGATATCAATTCAAATGCAAGTCCAATTTAGCATGTGTTTTGGCTCCAATCATTGTAGAGTAGTAACCAAACTCTAGAATAAAGTGAGGAGAAAAATTTTCAACTTTCCAACCTATTGTCCCTGAGGATTTGAGGCCACCCCCTGGAGACCCTTGTATTGGGGTTTCACTTGGCAAACTTTCCAACGTATTGTCCCTGAGGATTTGAGGCTACCCCCTAGAAACCCTTGTATTGGGGTTTCACTTTGCCTCATGCAATGTAGTAATACCCTTTCTTGTGATAATGCTAAAAAATGTGACAAGATCGACCTTCCTCTAACACCTCCTCCCAACTCTAGAATAAACCCTTGTTTTGGGGTTTAACTCTAACAAGATCGACCTTTTTACTAACACCTTCTCCTAACTCTAGAATAAACCCTTATATTGGGTTTAACTTGACCTCATGCCGATCTCACCTCCAATGTAGGATATCCCTTGTGAGAATAAGAAAAAATGTGACAAGATAGACCGTCCCACTAAGACCTCTGAACGCTAGAATAAAGTTTGGAGAAAATTGAAGCCTAAAGAAAAGTTTTTTCAATTTCCAAACTATTGTGCAGGAGGATTTGAAGCCACTCTTAGCCATGGAGAAAGTGTTGGATAAAATGATCACTTTTACAAGAAAAATAGGCCTTTTAATTGGCTTCCATTCGGTCTCATCCTTTTTTTTTTATAGGTCAAAAAGTATTATTCAAAAAAAATTTAACACTACAAGTTTATAAGGGGCATTCCCCAGAAAAAGCAAGAAACTCAATTTACATCCACAAATAAACTCATAAAATACAAGCACATGGCTTAACCTGAATCAAAGAACATCCTTGATCCAAAATACTAGTTTAAAGCCCAGGTAGAGCTTAAACTAAACTAAGGCCCTGCCTAATTGCTAACCTAAACTAATTCAAACCCCAAGCCCAATAAGGCCAAAGAAAGAACAACACTAACACCCAGCTCAAAAGGGGTTGGACCAACAATCGGCCCAAATACCAGATAGCCCATGAAGTTGAGCAAGACCATTAGGTCACCACCTACACTAACACACAGAAAAACCAAACCACACCCGCACCCTTGCCGATGTCGTTGCCGCCGCCGGAGCAACCGTCGTGGCCACTGCCAAAGTAGCCATCGCCGTCGCAGTCGCAGACACCGAAGCAATCGCCGTCGCAGTAAACAGAGCAGACAGATCTGAGAAAAACCGCTGTCTGAGCAATACAGCAGTCGCAGCAAGCATCGAAGCCCCGCCGCAGCCGCAACAGCGCCGGCCCAAGCATCGTCGCAACCGCAACAATGCTACTCCCAGGCCTCGCTGTAACGACCCGGACTAGCAATTTAAGTAATTTGAGAATTTAATTAGGGAAATGACGATTTTACCCTCGATTTCGGAGGGGTTCGGAAGTCACATTTTGTCTGAAAGCACTTTTGGAAGTTTTTCTTGGATTTTTATGTAGGCCTCGAACTCACGAGTTTGTAGAAAGACGGCACACGAAAAACGAAGTTTGGATGAGGAAGTTATGGGTCTAGAAGCCTAGGGGTAGTTCGGTAATTTGGGCTAGCATATATTTTACACAAAAGACCAGTTTTCCAAATTTTTCCTCATTCTTCTCCTCTCTTCTCACGGAATAACTCTTTCTCTCCCTGTGAGATTCCGAAGACCACCACCACCGTTTTCGATTAGGTAGAGGTCGATTTGGTTGAATCTAAGGCTAGGGAAGTAATCCCCTCGACCCTACGAGTCGATTGATGCCAATTTCGAGGCACGGAAACCACCATGCATCTCATAATCGAAGGACGAAGATGGAGCCGAATCTTCCCGACGATTTTCTTACTAAATTAGGTGAGTTTCTCCATTTTTCCGCTCAGATTTGGACTCTTGGAGTTGAGTAGATGAATCTAGGTGGGTAGATCATGAAAAATGGTGGGGTTAGGAGGAATATGGAAAAGCTTGAGCTCTCGGTCGTTAATGGCAGATTCCGACGAGTGTTTCCAGATTCTGACCACCAGCGACGGCGGTGGTCCGGTCGTCATCCCCGACGAGCTCCGGCTACTGGTTCGATTGAGGTATGCTGATGTGGCATGCAACACGGCAGCCACGTGGAGCCACGTGGCGACCAGTCATCAACTGAATCAGCTGCCACGCGGAGCCACGTGGCAGCACAGTCAGCGGTTAGTCAACCGTTAGGTCAACTAACGGCGTCAGGGTTTGACGAAATATGCTGACGGCGTTAGCATATTCCGTCAAAGGGTAACATCGTTATAACGGAACTCTAACGTTGTTAGGTTGGACAGAATATTCCGATTTTCGTCAGGCTCGATGGAATATTCCGTCAGAGCGACATAATATTCCACTGTGACAGTGTAGACGCACGTGGCGGCGTGTGGTCCGGTCTTCTTCCGGTGCGTGGCGGCGCTTAGGGCCATTTCCAGATTCATGGTGGCACGTGTCTAGAGTTTTAGCACGTTCCGAATTAGTTTTTGGCGGTTTTATGGCCATTTGAGTCTGTTTAAGGCCCTGATTAAGTCATTTCAGTTTAGATTGTGTGGTTACAGGGTGGGTTCTAGTTCAAGGGTCAAGGGAGCTTGGTCAAGAAGATGTTAAAAGGGTTCCTTGGCATTTGAGCTTCCTTGAGTTGGTACTTTAGATATACTGTGAGCGGACTAGGTTTCCGGGATTAAAAGGCATGCGTATTTCTATGTATTATGTCATACCACGGATTGTGAGTGGTGGAAATTGAGAGAAATTACGAATACATTAGCATCCTTTTGAGGCTCGGAAACTAAAGCTTAAGGTTTAAATGGATTTATTGAATGTCTTATCATTATGCACTTCTCGAATTAATATTTTTGGTTTAGTATTGACAAGGATATTGATTTGGAATATGGGTATCGGGCTTGGCTCGAGGTTATATGGTTGGGGTGTAGACCGATCTAATAATTTATTTTAGGATTTCAGACCGGGATTGTGGTTTGGGTTTTGACCTTGATGTATGATACGAGGTATGTTAGGATTCCATCATACTCTCGGGGATGATATGATACGAGATATGTTATGGAGGATTCCATCATACTCTCGAGATATTATGATGTGAGGTATGTCACTCATACACTCGGTGGGGTATGTCAGGGAGGATTCCCTCATACACCCGAGGAGATGTGAGGTATGGTAGGGAGGATTGGACTGACGCTCGGAAAGAGCCGGAATATTGAACTATGGCAAGGGAAGAGCCGGGATATCGGGTTACGACTCATGGTAAAGTCAGTGAGTCTCAATTCAACCAAGTCTTGAACATTGAATAGCTATGGTGTGATAACTGAATCGACGAAAAGATCGCCAAAGAACCTTTCGGTATATGTACGATTATTACGGTCACGAAGTGTGACCAATGCCTGAGATGTGGCAAAGGTACCTTCGTCATCAAGGTCGGTGGGTGGTGTGGGCGGTGACCCAGATTGACGAGTTTTTGATGGTTCACACGAGGCTGACACGTCAGTTATTTTGTTTTGCTTGCAGAGGAAGTCCTCAGGGGTAGTTTGTGAACTACTGGTCTATCCTTCGTCTGACAGGTGGGTGAAGGTCAATCAAGTACATGGGAGGTTCTGTTGGGTTCCTAGTAAATTTTTCATTCGATGTTTCTGAGGCAATAAGGGAGTTTTAGGTATTAACTTATGTTGTCAAAGGCTGTCAGACGGAAGCAGGGCCTTTCACGGATTTTGAGGTGAAATTCGGGAAGGGTCCTGTCACTCGCCGCAGCTGTAGCAACGCCACCTCCTAAGCATCGCCTCAGCCGCAGCAGCGCCTCGCCTCGCCGCCGTTGCAGACAGGGCACCACCGTCAATGCAGCATTTCCGCAAACACCACATCAATGCAGCAATCCATGTGCGCACCACCGTGTCGCAGCACGAATTCGTCGCCCACAAAGACCACAGTCACTCTGGACTTCCATCGCAATCGAACCTAAGACTGGACTCACGCCACGAGTCCATCATTAAGCCTCCCCACCTTCACCAATTTGCCATAGGAGTACAACAGAAGCTCGTCCCAAAAGCAGAGACGGTGATGCATGACAAAACGAGGGGGGGAAGAAAGAAAGAAGAGAAAGAAAAGAGAAAGAAGAAGAGAAGAAGAGGAGAGGGAAGATGGGAGGAGGGGCTACTGTCGACCCCAAAGGGGATAGACGACTAGGGTTTTGCTTATGATTTTTTAGATAGAAGGCAGAGCAAATTTTAGAGAGAGAAGTCTTTGTTTTAAATTTTTTGTTCAATTGACCAAAATTTTTATTTCGGTCTCGTCCTTAATTAATTATTATACCTCTAATATAAAGTCTGTTTCTTATGAAAGTAGTCGCACATGTGACAATGTGAACCGTCATAAAATACCTTCTCTTTACCATGTTAACCGCAAACAAAGCCATGTAGGCTTTCTTGGCAGAGAAGCTCTTCGCAATCCCAGCCCAAGATTTCTTTTATTTTGTTTTTTGTCTTCGGTACTAAACCTCCATGCCCATTGCCCCAATACTCCAAACTCACAAAGCGCACCGTTCATTACACCTCTCTTTCTCTCTCTCTGTCTCTGGCTCTCACACACACACTCTGTTTCTCTCTCTACGCAGTAACTTTCCGCCGGTGGTTCTGCTCATTTTCACGACCGAAATCTCAGCTTGACCCGTCGTGGGGAAATCCGTAAGCTTCAATCTTGTTGCTCATTTCTTTCCCTCCATTTTTTATTTTTCTACAATTACCCTTTTTGGGTTCTTTCCTTTTTGAATTTCCGTTTCATCAAAAACATGTAATTGTCCCTTTGATATTGTTGGTGTTTGTATAGATTTTGGTTGTCCTCGTCATCAGGTGTTTGTTGTGTTTCTGGGATTTAAGGTTTGATTAATATTCAAGAGATTGTCAGATTTTATGAAAGTAAGCTCTGTTTTTCTGCATAGAAAGAAAAGTGAGCTTACATTTATGAGCCCCAATCGAAAATTGGATTGTTATGTTCGTTTCCCGGTCTGTGAAATCGTGGGCAGCTTCAAAAAATATATTTTGTTCATAATTGGGGTGAAAGTTTTCACCTTTTTTATTTTAAATAAATGGTGAATATCAAGTTATGCCTGGGATGAAAGCTTCATTTGGAGAAGTACATTTGTATTGTATAACTAAAGTGAGTCCATTTACATTTCAACGAGAAACAAGGATACCTAAATTCAGTTCTTTCTGGGCATTGAGAAATTTGGCAGTTGGCTTTTCATAAGACTTTCAAGGGGTTTTGTTTATTGAATTGCAGGATGGGAAGGGTTAAGTTGAAGATAAAGAAATTGGACAGCAGTGGTAACCGACAGGTTACGTTTTCAAAACGGAGGAATGGAATCTTGAAGAAAGCAAAAGAATTATCCATATTATGTGATGTAGATATTGTCCTTCTCATGTTTTCCCCAACCGGACGGCCTACATTACTCCAAGGGGAGCGCAGGTAGTGTTTTTTTCTTGGTATTGTAAGCAGCAAGTTTTTAGTCATACATAGTTTTGATGACAATGTTTAGTGATACATTGGCATTTTATCATGACTTTGGGGACAAACTAACATAACATAGAGAGAATGAGGCTAAGATGAGGAGTGAACAATGGGTATATCTTTTAATATCATATGCTGATATAGGTAATTTTGTTTTCTTGATTGTTTCAGTAATTTTGATGATATCATTGCCAAGTTTGCCCAATTAACTCCACAGGAGAGAGCAAAAAGGTGATAAACTTGCAATGAGATTTTGAGTTTCTCATTTCTAGCTTGATTGAATTTGGATGGCATTACAGCTAACTATTTTTCCGATTGACTGGAACAGGAAATTGGAGAGCCTTGAAGTAAGAATTTCGTGAATGGAAGAATTTCAGATGGGAACATTTGTTTCTTTTGCCTTTGTTGTATCAAACAAAAAGTTATTGCTGTCTCTTAATTCAATCTTTACTTGCATTTTGGTGTTCTTTTGAGGATATAGGCACTGAAGAAAACTTTTAGGAAGTTGGACCATGATGTAAACGTACAAGATTTCATGAATTCAAGGTATGTGATTAATTTTATCAAAATTTTCAAGTTTTCCTGAATTCAAGGTATGTGCTTACTGTTATCAAAATTTTCATTTCCTATGGTAAAACCTGTGGGAATATCGAGTGGCCTTTTTTTTCTAATGAAATTTTTCCTTCTGTTTCTTGCAGCACACAGACAGTTCAGGTATGAATTATTTACCGGCTTACCAATTACAGTGCCTTATATATAATACATAATTATTCAACGCATATGATGTTTTCTGATAAATTTCTATTTGCAGGAGTTGACTAATGAAGTAAGGGTATTGCAAGCCGAACTTAGCGAAGTACATAAGAGACTGAGGTGCACCTTTGGAGCCTTTGGTTGTTAAAGTATTGCTTTTTCTTTTTGGTATCAGTGGTCATATTACTAGCATTATAACTTTATATATTTTTAAAAATGTCTATTCTATATAAGGTCATTTCAATGGATTAAGTTGATAGTTTACTAAAGAAAGAAATAAGGAAAAGTGATTAAGTTGTTTGCAAGCTTAGGTGGTATTTTGGATTCAATTTGGGTCATATTTTTTACTCTCATGTTATATGTTGTGCCATAGGTTTTTGAAAATGTTGGAGCCTCAGCTTTTTCCAAAACTATAACTTTCATACAGACTGTATAGTAAGTAGTACCAACCAAGATGAAGTATTAGACATGTTGGCTTGTATGAAGATAACCTGATTTTATGGAGCCTAGAAAGACCCTTAGAAATTATGTAACCAACTGTTTGTTTAAAATGTGAACGAGCAGGTTTGAATCGTATTGTTTTTGCTTGGTTTCCTATTCAACTTTCCACTAAAACAACTTAATGTTACTAGTGAAATCACAATTCAATATGTATGAAAGAATCCATGCGATAAGTTAAACTCTTGCCACTTTTTCAGCATTTGGAGTAACCCAGATAAGGTTGACAATCTTGAACAGCTAAGCCAGATGGAAGACATGCTTAAAGAATCAATCAACCGGTCACGTCTACACAAGGTACCAATTTGTTTTCATGTTACATAGTTGCAAATTAAGTTCTAAGGCTTTTACCGTGAAAGAAAAAATAATGATAGTATAATCAGACAAATGGCTTTGGTTGGTTTTGGTGTCATGGTGAGTTTAAGGTGTGCAGGCCACCTGATCTACCTTAAAAATGTTGAGCTAGAGGATGAATGCTGACAGTTTGTTCACCTGTGTTAACAGATCCTTCTGAGTGGATTGAATTGATACTGATATGCCGCCTACTTTTCTTGTAGGAAAATTTGGGAAAACACCCATTAATGTCACTAGATTGCACGAACCAGGTAATAAATAATTTAGCTGATGAAGAATCTCTGTCTCATTGACAAAATCTGAAGATTGACTTTCCTTGCATTACAGTTTCAAGATGGAATGCCTTCATCTTTGTTAGTGGGTGGTATGCAAGAAGCTCAACCTTTAACTTGGCTTCTCAAAAGTGACAATCAACACATGATATTACCCAATGAGCCGAACTATCTGCAACATAGGTTAGTCTACTGATCTTTTACATCTACCATTGAGCTTGTGCAAAGTGCCCGAAGCCTGAGAAATTGATTTCTGATGTATTACTGATGCTATGATCCTATACTGTGTTTCAGCGGACAGATTGTTTTATTTCTTTTAATAAATTGACTGTTTTTTACTCTCTCTCTCCGTAGAGATGTGGAGTGCTCTACAAATGCCTCAGTTCCTCAATATACTGGTTACTTTGGCACTGGAACACAATCCGAGGTTGGTGATCCAGGACACCTAGATAATATGGGACAAATACCGAATATGGAAGGAGGTGGCGGTGGCTTGAATGGGTTTGACATAAATGCTTGTTTAAGTTCAGAACCCGGTGAGCAATATGCGTATACATTATATTGTAATTCTCATGTGGACGATAAGAAATCGAAGCCTGGAATGGAAATGAACTTACCAACAAATCCGGGAGATTATCATGTAAGCAGCAACTTTGAACTGCCTAGATCTTTGTATGACAATGATCATCATGCTTGGCTTTCTTCATCTGGGCCTACCGGCTTCTCTGTGTACAAGGAGAACACATACCAGCAGCAGCAGGTGAGATGTGCATTCATTTTCATTGATTTTTTCATTCTGATTTCCCAAGCTTATAAGCAGATAGTGGTCTTTGTATCTTATCATTCTATTGATGCCCTTTGGTTCTATGTTTGTTTTTGTTCTCTGGTAGCAACCAAACTTGGGATTGTAGCTGAAGAAATTGTGGAAGGATTTAGGGGCATCGCACAGCAACTAAACGATGTGAAATTGCAAGAGGTATTCATTAGATGTATAGATGCTCATTGGCTACTTTGGGGCTTAGATTAAACCTGTATATATACCACAAGACATATAGGATCATCCTAGTTCACTGTATATTAACTTGTTTTGGTTCCTTAATTCACCAAACTGTAAATTATTACTCATAGAAAATGAAAGCAACTTGAAACATTGGGTTTGAGGAAATTAATGTAAAGAGATTGATAATATTTAATGCCATCATGGTTCCTGTACACTGGTAAAACCCGTTTGTTCTACATTGAAGCTCAACCATATCTCACTCAAAGACCATTAAAATCTCTCATTGTTACAAAATAAACCCAACATGCTTTTGTCCCCCTTCTTCTTCTTCTTCTCTTGTTTTTAGCAGATCTAGAATCCTCTAAGTGTTTGGACAATGGTGTTATGCCATGGGTCTGAGAGGTGCTGCAACAGGTTGTCAAATGGCCCTTTTCCAGTCACATTGTGTTGAACAATAAAACCCAGGAATGCCAACATTGCCAGTCTCCCTGCAAAACACATTAGAATTTAGTGCTCACTTCAAATAAATCACACCCTTTTAAGCAAATTTCAAACACATTAGACCCATGATTGAACACGTACCATTGGCAATTTCCTTCTCCTTGGCTTCGAGTGTCGGTGTGAAGTTGAGAGGGTTGAAGATGCCACCTGGGTAGCCCACCTCATTTGGGGGCAAGCTGTATTGCTTGAAGATGGGGTCCTGGTTCACACTCCCTGGGTTCTTGATGTCTTGCCACCGTCTGATCTCGACGTAGTGGAACAAGATGAACTCAATCACAAAAAGGGTTGATGAGGATGCAAAGTACTCAGCTTTTCCAGCATCATACCACTTGGGAACATTAATAATCCCAAAGCTTGTGAAAACCTCAGGCAACAGCATCCCAACAACACCCAGCATTGCCCATCTCCCATTCACAAGCTCAGCTTGCACGTACCACCTCAAGTTCTCTGGGTCCTCAGCAAGCCCTAGAGGATCAAATCCAT
Source organism: Oemleria cerasiformis (assembly GCA_037349345.1). Classification (NCBI taxonomy): domain Eukaryota; kingdom Viridiplantae; phylum Streptophyta; class Magnoliopsida; order Rosales; family Rosaceae; genus Oemleria; species Oemleria cerasiformis. Next base: position 14,203,983 of record JAZGTL010000018.1, read on the forward strand.
TGTCACCAGGTAGACTGCCCACAAAACCACATCTTAGTCAAATTTGCAGTTGACTTGCAACACAAGGCAGATGGTATAAAGAGTAATTTGCCAATTTGCCTCTTAAACTTGTGTTACCCAATTGGCAGGGAGTACGAGTTCAGTGGGCAAATTGGCAAAACAGCTTCGTGTAAATGAGAAATTGTAAACATACCTGCCAGTGAGGTAGCCTGGTGAAGCCAAGCCAGGCAACCACTCACCCTTCTTGGCCTCAACTTTAAGAGAAGAGGAAATTGGAGAAGAAGCCATGGTCTTAATGGACACTTCCCTATTGAATTTACCAGAAGAAGAACCGGTAAGGAACCTCGAATTCGAGATGCACGGCCGGAAAACGGCCGCTGAGGCTTGAGTTGTGACTGTTGCCATCTTCTCCCACCTGAATTTTGGTCAATAAAATGGATTTTCAGGCAAGGGGGGTTTGGTTCTGCAGAGGCTATTATTAGATGGTATGTGCTAAATGGAAGTGTAAATTTGTGTTGTGAGTCCATGGCTTTTGTATCTTTGATGTCAAATTGTTAATGTGAGTCTTGTGGTGGCTGTTGTTTGAGGAGATTCGACCGTTGGTTTCAGAGATTTTTTGGGGTTCAATGGTGAAGATGTATTTGAGGTAAGAGATTAGCCAATGGAAAGTCTTTGGGGCTTATCCTTTTATCTTTAGGTTTGTATCCACAAATTTATATCTTTGTTGTCGTTGGCTGAGGGACATGTTGTAGGGTCCCACTTTTTGGCCACGTAGGAAGATTTTCAGATATGAGGATTAGAATCTCTGGCCACGTGGAATCTGTTAGTCCTATCAGTGCGTGACAAGTGGCTGGCTTAAACTACATCTTAGTTTGTAGCGAAGGTTTTGTACAAATAATTTGCTCAGGTAAAAGTAGGGGAATTGAAGGATAAATTATTAAGTGATACATAACCACCAAGTCAGATCATGGTATTTTAATTCAATATTTGTTATATGTCTATTTTTTTATGCGAGTTTAATTTTCTTCTTTCATTTTGAAATTAAATTAAAAAATCAAATAAAAAACTTAAAAAATAAGAAAACACAAAACCCTACCCCCTTCTCCCCTGCCCCCAGGTTCTCTTTCATAGGAGCTATCACAATTGCAATTTGCAAGGTATTGGATCCAATGACTTGGTCATGTTGACCTTCAACTCTCTAGAACCAGAGCCAATAGGCAATGAGGTGCAGCCAGGGCCCCATGGACTCACCCCCCCCTCCCCCCTACCACGTCGTTCTCTTCCTCCTTCCCCGCCCCGCCCCCCGGTCGTTCTCTTTCCCTTCCCCCGGTTTATTATTTTTTAAGTTTTTTATTTGATTTTTTAATTTAATTCAAAATGTAAAAAGAAAATTAAATCCACATGTAAAAAAATAGATACGTGACAAATTTTGAATGGAAGTACCATAAACTGACGTAGTGATCCAGTATTACCTAATAATTTCTCGAATTGAAGATACCATTATGAAATTCAATCATTCAATCCAATTTAATTCAATTCTAGTTGATTTCAATAATTTGGTGGATTTTTATTGGATCAATAAAATTTGGTTTCTTGCATTTTAGCATAGAGACATTTGGAATTGAATGAATTATGAACAATTTAAAGTTATTTGGAAGAAAATTTGGGCTCGTTTGGTGAGCGGGGTGGGATGGATTGGATAACATATAAAAAATAATGTATTTTGAATATAAAAATTGATGTGTTTTTAATTTTTTATTGTAGGGTGATTTACTTATTTTTCCAAACGATATGAATATTATTAGATGCGAATAGAAAGTTTTATATCAGCAACAAGTAAATTCAACAACCAAAATGGCTCCAGCCCTTCCCAATTAAACAAACCCCCAATATGGATTGCATATGCAGCTACCTCATAAGCCACCAAGTTACACCTCCTAGGGATAAAATTCGCTGTTATGCGTAATTAGATCGCTAGAAATCAAGTCTTCCTCAGATCCACCATGCTCTACAAGTTCTTTAAGACCATATGTGATGCGTTTGACGACAGTGGTTGATTCTTTTAGTGGAGGTAGTTTGTTTAGGGTTATAAGCTCTATTAGGATTTTTGTTGTTTTAGGCTTTGTGAGCTTGATTTGTAATTTTTTATCATTTCAGTGATGTGAGTTGTTAGTACGGCTTTGTCCGCGTTAGTATTGTCATATTGACTTGTGGGTCTTGCTGTCTTAACTTGATTTTGATGATATGATTGTATATTTTCTTTATAATATACAATCATATCGTTATTGATAAAAAAAAAGTTGGGCTAACAGAATTTGAATGTCATGGATAATAGCTTCCACCTGAACATTTAAAGCCTTTGGGTCTTTTATGGCCTTCACAAGCACTTGAGCATCAGTTTCAAAGCATACCTTTGAAGCTCTCGCAGCCAAACAAGCCACCATTGCAGACCGCGCGGCTTCAGCCTCAGCATAGAGGATAGAAACACAAAATAAATCACCATCATCACCTGCAACTTTAAAGCATAAAATGAATCCCTCATCACCCAGCCAAAACCTCCCCGGCTAGAATCAGCCCTCCATCCTCCGTCGCAGTTGATCTTCATGACACCGAAGGGCAGCCGTTACCATGAAGTACTCAACGCTTGCGAAGTCTGCTGCATCACCGCCGACTGAGCAATCAGCAGCGCCTTCTTCTGCGCATCCATGAACTCAGATTCATATTTAATCATCATCTCCACTGCCTCACCTGGGTCTAGTTCAACCTCGTGGAAACAAGCTGAATTCCTACTCTTCCATATCCGCCATAACCCAAAAACCAGAATTCGAGTGGCTCTCTCACCTCCCTCAACCCCACTGTACAAATTCAGTAGGCGCAGCCAAACATCGTTGAAGCTACCACCAACTAAACCGGAAATGTCAAGCTGAAGAGGGCGTCCAAACCAGAAAATCTTTGAAAACCTGCACTGGAAGAACAAGTGTTCCTGAGATTCATCTTCCTGACTGCATAATGGGCAAATATTGTCGACAAACACCCTCCTTCTGATCAAATTACGGCAGCACATTCCGGCAGCACCTCCAAATAAAATGTTTCAGCTTGTTTGGCACCTGCAAATCCCAAACCGATTTCCACAAAGCATTACAACGGTTATGATCACTTCCCTCACCAGCACCTTGGCGACCAAGCTCGCCATTTTGTTCAAGATCACAAGCAACAATATATCCAGACTTCACAGTATAAATTTCAGAATCCGAATAATGCCATATCATCTTATCCTGACAGCCAGTCCAGCTTAGTGGGATTGAAAGGATGTTTTGTGCATCAGCTTGATCAAATAAACTGAAAACAAGCTCCCTGTTCCAGCACTTTGTATCTTGGTCAATTAACTCAGCAACATACAGTGGCAAGTCAAGCCTCATTGATTTGATGCGAAATGGTATTTGCCTTGCCAACCACGGATCTCCAAGCACTTTCACGTTCACCCCAGTGCCAATTTGCCATCGCAGTCAGTCCATCAAAACTTTCTTACCCCGCATTATACCTTTCCATCCCCAAGAGGATTTTGCAGCATTAGTAGCTTCAATAAATTTCTGATTAGGGAAATACTTAGCTCGAAGAACTTGAGCTAGCAACTACGTCGGTGCGAACCTAATTCTCCACCCAATCTTGGCCAACATTGCTAAATTAAAATCCAGTAAATCTTTAAACCCCAAACCACCCTGTTTCTTCAATAATTTGAGATTGTCCCAGGCTACCCAATGGATACCCCTTGAAGTTGGCGTCCCACCCCACCAAAACCGAGCCAAAACACGTTCAATCTCCTTGCAGACTGTCACCGGGAGTTTAAAACATGACATTGCATATACTGGCAGCGCTATAGCAACAGCTCGAACCATCACCTCTTTTCCTGCAGGGGAAAGAAACTACTCTGCCCAACCGTAAACCTTAGCTTCAACTTTGTTTCTAATGTCTTAAAAAACAACCTTTTTAGAAGCACCAAAATCTGCCTGGAGCTTCAGGTATTTTCCCAAACCCTTCTTTCTTTTGAACTCCCAAAATCTGTCATTTTTTCCTGCATCTCCTGTGAGCAATCCCTACTGAAAAACACTGAACTTTTATCATAATTCACTAGCTGACTAGACCCATCAGCATAACACTTAAGCACCCCATGAATTGTCATAGCTTCATTCTCCTCAGCTTTACAGAAAAATACTGAATCATCGGCAAAGAATAAATGAACACACTTATATCACCTACTCCAAATCGGATTCCAGGTAGAGCACCTTCCTCTTCGATCAAACGCAAAATTGCCGTAATACCTTCAGCACATAAGACAAAAAGAAACGGGGACAATGGGTCCCTTTGCCTAAGCCCCGGCTCGATGTAATATAGCCTGTTGGATCACCATTCACCATCACACTGTAAGATGCTGTCGATAGTCACTGGTGGATCAATGCACACACTTTGTCATGAAATCCAAACCGTTTCATAATACCCAAGACGAAGCTCCACTCCATCCGGTCATAAGCTTTCGACATATCAAGGTTTATGGCCAAATCAGCACCGTCTGATCCTCTTCGTTGCTTCATAGTGTGCAGAGCTTCATGAACAATGAGGACATTGTCCGTTATCTATCGGCCGGCAACAAAAGCTGACTGTGTCATGAGCTAATCACTCTTGACAGAATCTCCTTCAGTGAAGTGGTAAAATCCTCGAAATAATTTTATAAACGACATTGCATAGAGAGATAGGTCGAAACTGAGACAAGCATAATGGACTTACAGTCTCAGGGATTAACACAATATGTGTATGGTTCCAACTACGCGGCATCCTCCAAGATTGAAAGAAATCTTACACCGCTTGAACCACATCCTTACCAATGATCCCCCAGTGTTTATGAAAGAAACTGGCATTGAATCCGTCAGGTCCCAGCGCTTTTTTCGGGTAGATCCCCATGATCTCTTGCCGTACTTCCTCCCCTGAGACCGGCCCCAGTAATCTCTGGTTTTCTTGCTCAGTTACTCGCCTCTCCAGGCATTGAGTAACTTCCTCGATTCTGGTTGGATTTGAAGAAGAGAATAGGTTCCGAAAATAATTCACAACTAAACCTTTGAACACTGTTTCCTCTTCCTGCCATGCTCCCTGGTCATCCTGAAAGCTAGTGATTCAATTATGTCTTCTCCGTTTGACTATTTTCGGATGGAAGAACTTGGTATTTTTGTCTCCTTCATAAAGCCACTGCACTCTTGATTTCAGCTTCCAGTACACTTCTTCCTCATGTAAAGCTTTCTCCAAATCAGCCTTCATAGCTCTTACCTTTCTCCTTCAAAAACCGGTTGTATATAGCTTTCTCGAAGCAGTTTTTTAAGCTCACATATCCTGTGTTGGACATTAGTCCCATCATTTTTCCTCCAAGTCAACAGGCCCCGACGGAATGATTTTAACGTTTCAGCTATCTGGAAGCTCGGGTGTCCCCTTATCACCTTTTCCCATTGTTGTTTCACCACAATAGTGCAATCCACATTAGAATTCCAACGGGGGTCATATATGAAGCATTTCTTCCACATTTTTTTTCCAGGGACTAGTTACCAAATCCAGCATAGAATGGTCTGAACCTTCTGCCACGATGTGTGACACTTTGGCGGCGGGATACATTTGAATCCAGGAGTTAGAAGCCAATACCTTATCCAAACGTTCTTGAATAAAGCCCCATTCTCTTCGGTTCCTCCACTTAAATGGGTGCCCTACGAACCCAAGGTCCGGGAGCTGACAATCTGCCATAAAGTTCCTGAAGGATCTGATGCTCACAACAGTTCTCAGGTTCCCCCCTCCTTTTCCTGGACATGCAACAAGTCATTGAAGTCACCTAGTACTATATAAGGATCCTCACATCGCTGTATTCTTTCTCTGAGTATCCACTATTGCGTCTCTCTCCTTCGCACATCAATACTTGCATACACCGCAAACATCCTCCAATCACAATTCTTTACTACGTCATGAACCAAAACTTCAATTAAAAAACCAGCAAATTTAACTAAAACTACTTATTAACGCTATTCCAAAATATGCACAGCCTCCAGTGAGGAGAAAGTCTTGTGTTCGCCCGCCTCATTAAAACAATGGTCCGGCCGTCCAACCGTAAGTTGCCAGCTAGAATCCAGTCAGCAAAAAGAAAAAAAAAAGATAAAGAACAAGAAGTCAACAATTGCGGAAAAATGGGAAAAAAAAGACAAAAGGATAATTGATAGGAGCGGTCCCAAATTGCCAACGAAATGATGAAGACCTCCAAATTCCTCATCATATAAGAGGGAAACGGTGGAAGCAGCTAGAAAATCAACTCAACTCCGCAACTTTTCAATCAACACTTCTCATAAGCTCTTCTCTTCCTCTTACTTTTCTTCTGAAACCTCATACTCCAACTCCAAGTCAGAGAAAACCCTATGCCTTTCTTTATCCACCACTACTACTTGTAAATTATTTTCCTTCTTTAGTATCCTTAGGAGCTCATGTGTTGAGTAACTTATAAAATATATAGTAGTAAGATTGTTTGTAAAAGGTCCTATTTATGTAAGTGGTATTAGAGCTAGAACAAACTAGCTTGTAGTTGTAATCAGAGCTAGAACTACTAGCTTGTAATTTGTGTATCAGAGGCTTGAAGAAGCAAGTCATCACTGTAAGTACTTATAATTCTATGAAGTATATTTTCAATTTATGCCTTATTATAGATTTCATTTTAAATTGTCTCGTCTAAATTGTATAGATGATATTAAGTTTTATAAAGAAAAAATCAAAAAATGGAAAAAAACAATTAAGAGGTATTAATAACTTGTTAAGATTTTGCAAGTATATTAATATTGAGTTAGAAAATATAAAAGATATAAAAGAAGAGTGTAAAGAAGCTATAGAGACTGCTCAGTGTCATATTGAGCGTAGATAGAAATAATTAGATATTCTCTCTGGAGCTTAAATAAATAGCTTATTTTATCTTTTATTTTGTGTGAATTGTTATTTGTTGGGAAAGAAAACGCATACGCTATTAAGGTTTCAAAGCCCATAAGTGTCCCTGTTAAACCTCGTAGCCACTGTGTGCGTGGAAGTATTGTGGGAACAACTGGTTTTAGGCACCAGAAATCTTAGTAGATGGTCGTAGGTACCGCTGAACCAACAAATAAATGAAGCACATAATAAAATAGAATGTATAGCTAGTTTTTTTTTTTTTTTTTATCAAAATTGATATCATTGTATATCATAAAGAAATGATACAACTATACCATCAAAATCAAGCTATGACAACAATACCCACAAGCCAATATGACAATACTAACGCGGACAAAGCCGCACTAACAATTAACAAACCCACATCACGGATTGAAATTATGCAAAATTACAAATCAAGCCCACAAAGCCCAAAACAACCAAAACCCTAATAGCGTCTATAACCCTTAACAAACTACATCCACTAAAAGAAACAGCCACCGTCGTCAAACCTATCACATTTAGTCTTGAAGAGCATGGCGGATCTAAGGAAGGCTTGATCTCCTGTGATTCAATTGCGCATAAAAGCGAATAGAAGGCAAAACGTCCTAATCTAACTACTGTGACCAAAACTAATGGGAGATATTGCGGCAAACTCCTCCAACAGCAAGGTAGAACAAGATTTAGGGAAAGAAGAAATTTTAAAGGAAGATTTTGGGTAAGGGGATGAATTGAAAGAATAGCAAACTAACATGATGGAAATCTTAAATATGAGCATGGCTCAGACCATACAGTCACCACAAATGAACTCTTATTACTAACCTAAAAGAAAAAGAGGATAAACGGTTGAGGGGAGGAGGGAAGAAGATGATTTTCTCCCTCATCCCCCTTAGTTTGCTTTTTCTTTAGGACTAGGAGGAGAGAAACGGAGGCTAGGGTTTAGAAGTGTTTGTAGGCTTCCACTTTCAAGATTTGTTTACTCTCATGTAGCTAGTTCTTTAGGCAAGAGTGAGGAAAATTATAATCATAAATTACATATTGATAAAAGATCTTAAAATAGTTTAAGTGAAATTAGTGGTAGTATTAATTCAATAATAGATATGTTAGGAAGTTGGCTGAAAATGCTAGAAAAAAAGACAAGTTACTCATGAAAATTATATCGAGAAAAAACTTGAAAGTATGGAAATTAGTTTTGAACACTTGACTGAACAAGTAACCAAACTTGGAAAAATTAATGACTTAGATCTAACACAAGAATCTAAGGAACAATTGCCAATTTTAGTTCAAAAAATTGAGAACATAGAATTGCAAAAATATGGAGGAATGAATCACCCTGGAGATAACAAAATCCCTAGGTTGTTTTATGGATCAGAAGATATTATGAATTTTAAAACAGAAAAGGTTGAGTATTCTTTTAATTATGAAGAGTATAAAAACATACTTGACATACTTGATTATTGGAAAACTCTGTACGAAGATCCTCAATTGACAGTTGAGGAAAGAAATAAAATTCTAGAAAATATTCGAGTAACTTCCCTCGAATATGAGCCACTTTTATCTAATTTTAACCATGAGATAAATGTTTTGTCTGAAGAAGAAACTTCATAAGAATCATCTTACTCTTCATCAAATCTAGAAGAAGAAAACCTTAAAGACAAAGGTAAGAAAAGCGAAACAACCGTTAAAAGAATTCAAAAATATTGAAGAATTTGAAGAATACTTGAGAAATCCTCAAGATGAAGAATTTATAAAAGTTAAGGATGAAGACACATCCAGATCAAATCCATCTTCATCCTATATCAAGAGAGATGATATGAATAAACAAACAATAGTTCAAAATGGAATCTATCTGGATCTAACAAATGTATCCTTTAAAGGTCAAGAAAAGGTAATTGATGATTGGGCACAATCCCTATCCATCATAGTTTTAAATTCTAAAGATAGTTGGGCTAAAGAAAAATTCCTAGATTATGTTGCAGCTACTCTTCAAGGAGAAGTATTGCAATAGTTAAAACAATAGGAAAAGTTTGACGAAGGTAAAAATCAAAAAGCTGGTTTATTATCAAGTTTACAATCTAAAGAAGATATATTAAAAAAATTTGCACAAATAATTAAAGAACATTTCTATGGAACAACTGGAGAAACCATAATCCGGGAAGATGCAAATTTTATACTTTCTAAACTAGAATTGTGTAATATTTGTCAATTTGAAGACTATACAAAAGTCTTTAAAAATATTATTTTATGTTAGAACCTTCCGCTAGCAAACACTGGCTAAATCAGTTCTTTCATAAACTTCCCTCACCATGTGATGAATTATCAATTAAGGGATATCCTGATTGGTTAATAAAAGCCAATAAAACAGATAATCTAGGATTTAGAATAAACTATGTCCAAAAATTAATAACAGAACATTGCATGTCTTTAAAAGCAAAGAAGCTGGTTAAAAATCAGATCAAGAACAAAATTTTGATAAAACATGTAGTGACAAAATCCCGAAAGAAAATTGAAAAATAGGTTGTTACACACCTAAAAAATCTTTTAAAAAGAAAATATTTAAATGGAGACCCAAAAAAACAAAACAAGTTTCCAAAAAACAAAAAATACGTGAGGAAGAAGAAATTTAATAAAAATTCTACTTCAAAAAATTTTAAGAAAAAATGCAGATGTTATAATTGTAATGAAGAAGGTCATATAACACCTGAATGCCTAAAAAGGGAAAGAGTGCTAAAATGATGATTAAAACTCTTGAAGAACAAGAGTTAGGATTTCTATTCGGAGAAGAAATCTCCGATATAGAAGCTATCATTTACGAAGTTTCTAGTGTGGAAGAAAGTTCAAATAAAGATAAACAAATCTTCATGATGAACGAATTACAAACTTTTTCAATACAACAAAGTACCGAAGAAGAAAATCAAAATATAACACTTAGAGATGTAATAGGTGAAAGCATAACCTATTCAGAAGAACAAATTGAAACCTTAGAAAAAACTAAGCAATTAATTAAAAAATATGACATTTATAAACTATCAAAGTTTAGAATGTTTTCAACAAGAGTTTTTGAACAATTTAGTGGTAACAGCACCGCTAAATGCACTGAAGAAAGAACAGTGAAAATACCCCTGTTCAGTAAAGGAAAAATAAGGAAATGGAAAAAGAAATATCCAGAGATAAAATATGTTCATATATGATTAATCCAAATCTCTATAACAGCTCTATTCAGACAAGAATTGGACCCACCAATACTTGCTGTAGTATTTGATAATAGGCTGAACGACCCACTTCAGGCTATTATTGGAGGAATACAATCAAATTTGGTAAATGGAGTTATTTGGTTTAATGTCAAGCCAAATTATTTCATTTCCATTACTGATGAAAACATTGAAAATTCAGTAAAAATAAATATTCAACTTAAAAATCTAAGTATGAATCATCAATCGCAAGATTTGTCAATTCAATGGCGAACAATCCATAAATTAACAAAATTCCCTCAAACTTCTATGAAATAAAAATTTTATAGAGGTTTTTGAACCAAACCCTTATGAAGCTTAAATTCCGCCAAGGTTAATAAACTGGAGAGATTTAAAAATACCTAAATCATGGTTATTTACAAATCTTGTAGGAGAAACTAGTAAAAAACCTAGTGTCTTGGAAATGCAATTTTTTGGAAATAATATTTACTTTAGAGATAAAAGATCTCAAAGTAAAAAAAGAACATGATTCTGATTGGGAAAAATATTCTCAGCAGATAGACGAACCACGTTCATCTGTTGATCCCAACCTAAGTAATATTAAAGGAAAGGCTATAGCACTAAAAAATGTGCAAGTTCCTATTCTCCCAGGAACAAGCTATTCTAAAGATGAGATAAAAATAATTTATCTCTATCATCTTAAAGTTGGACAAGAAGAAATTATCTTCTCACCACATTACGGTAAAAATTATTACCTATGTGTTAGGAACTTTTAATTTTGCAGGCTATAAACCATATACTCTTTGCACATTGATTGACACAGGAGCAACAACATGCTCATGTCAACCAAATGTCATTCCGGCAGAAAAATGAATTCCAATGAAAATCCAATACAGGTTACTGGATTTCATGGAAACAATTCATTAATTCAATATAAAGCTAAAAAGGTAGCAATATGGTTAAATTATAACAAATTCATTATGCTAAAAATATTGTGTTTTCCAAATATGCATGGAGATTTTATTCTAGGAAATAATTTTCTCTTTACATATTTTCCTATGATTGTCAATCATAATTCTGTTTCTTTAACTCAAAACAAAGAGTTTGTTGAATTAAATTCCACTGCTCCAACAACATAAATATCGGTGCAGTTCCGATTTCGCGCCAGTCCAGCGTGGTGACCCAACACCTATAATACAAAAGATTGAAGAAAATTTCCAGTTAGAAACCAATCACTGGATTTATAAAATACTTGAAGATAACTTTAGTGAAGACCCATTAAAGTTCTAGAAGCCCTAGATATTGTTCTCTTAAACTAAGAGATCCAAATGTCATTATTATAGTCAAACCAGTTATTTACACCAGAATGGACATTGATGAGTTCGATGTTCAAATAAAAGAACTTCTAGAAAAAAAAACTTATAGAAGAAACACTTAATCCTCATTCGAGTCCTACATTCGTGGTAAGCAACCATGCATAAATCAAAAGAGAAAAAACAAGAATGGTCATTAATTATAAAAGGTTGAATGAACAACTAGAATTTGAAGGCTATTTTATACCAAGAAAAGATGTTTTAGTTAACCAAACTAAGGGAGCTAAAATATTTAGCAAATTTAATTGTAAATCAGGATTTTGGCAAATAAAGCTAACTAAAGAATCAAAAGCTTTAACTACCTTTAGCACACCAAGCGGCCATTACCAATGGACCGTTATGCTTTTTGGCCTAAACATAGTGTCATAGGTATATCAAAGGTGAATGGACAAAATCTTTAAAGATTATAAAGATTTTTGTGTTGTCTATATAGATGATATCTTTGTGTTCTCTAAAACTAGATAAGAACATAAACGTCATCTACAAATCCTTTGTAAAACATTCCCAAACCATGGAATAATTCTATCTCCTAAAAAAATAAAGGTAGAAAAAGAAACGATAGATTTTCTAGGAATAACCCTAGATTATTCAGGAATAAAACTTCAGGAGCATATAATCTCTAAAATAAGAGATTTTCCCGAAAAACTAAAAGATAAAAAACAATTACAAAATTTTTATGAGTCCTAAACTATGGACGGAGTTTTATAAAAACTTGTCACAAAAAGAAGTTCCTCTTTTAGAAAAACTAAAAAATGATCAAAGATTTAGTTGGACAGAAGATGACTATGAAAGAACAAGAAATATTAAAAATTATCTAAAAAAGATTTCACATGTTTATTTTCCCAAAACAGGAGATAAACTAATTTTAGAAACAAATGTCTCATATTTATGTTGGCATTGTGTTCTAAAAGTCATTCCAAAAGAACATTGAAATGACAAAGATACACCATTAAAAGAAAATGGTATTAAACCATTAAAACCCACAATACCTAAAAAACTTCAAAATGAAGAATTGATTTTTGGTTATAATTCTGGAAAATTTAAACCTAATGAGGTAAAATACATTACATTTGAAAAAAAACTTTTGGCTATTTAACTTGCAATTAAAAGATTTCATATCAATTTGGCACCAAAAATTTTTATCTTTAGAACTGATAATCAAGCAGTTCGAGATTTTCTAATTAATAAAAGAACCATAATAGATGGTTGTAGATTAAAATGGTATCATGTTATTTCCTAATATACATTTGAAGTTGAACATTTGAAATGTACTAACAATGTTCTTGCAGATTATCTTAACAAGGAATATCACTAAAACAAGTGATTTATTTTTACAGGATATGGATAAGGGAAAAACCCCTTGGAATACAGTTGTAAGGAAAAAACTATCCCCCAAACAAAAAGTATACGTTGTGTATTAGGGATTCCAACCAGTAATCTATAACAACTGGTCTACTTGTCACGCTCATGTAAACAAATATCGTGGAGCATGTTATGAAAGTTTTGAAAGTTATGAGGAGGCAGTAAAGGCCTTCAACATCCATTTAAATGCCAAACAAATGGCTGGAGAATCTAATTCGGAAGTGAAAGACTTCTTCAATCCTGGATTAGAAGAACATCTATATGAGGAAATTAATGGAATATGAAAAACTCATATCCAAAAGGAAAATAAAGGTTCAGAAAACACATGACCTAACTATAATTCAAAATAGTTGAAAAAACAACTACTTTTGAAACCATCTTAAGTAAAAAAGAAAAAGAAATTTCTTCGAAAAAACAAGAAAATATTTTGCTTAAAAATCTTTGTTTCCAAACCATTAAACAAATGAATTTGAACGAAGATTTTAATTTTGAAAAGATAAATTATTTTCTTCAAATGATAGAAATTCTTCAAAATGATTATTTGAATCTCGCCTTTTGGAAAATCAAAAGAATTTATCTTTTTGAAAAAACACATAAAATATTGCCACCTGATGTTTTTAATAATGTTTATATTGTGACTAACCAAACAACGGACCTAACGAAAAACCGTAAAGATCACTCGAACCAAGACTAAGTCCACCATCAAGGCCCATGTCCAAAGCCCACCATTGTGGTCCATGACCTAAACCTATATATTTACGGTATAAAAGGAGATTTCCTCCCTCATAAAGCTATATATGACTCTTTCTCTCTAGACTAGAGCTCTCACATCTCTCTACATACTTAGTCTCCCCCTAAGCTATATATGACTCTTTCTCTCTAGACTAGAGCTCTCACATCTCTCTACATACTTAGTCTCCCCCTAAGGCTCAATGCATAATATATCATGTACAAACACAATATTATTAATGAAAAGAGAATACCACTATGGACGTAACCCAATTCGGGTGAACCACGTACATCTCGTGTTCCTTGTGCGTGTGCGGTCAGGTCCATTTTTGAATCAAATAGTTGGCGCCGTCGGTGGGAAGACGACAAAAATCCATGTCGATCTCCATTTCTTCACTCTCCCGCTGAAACCTACAACACTCAAGAGCACCGAGCACTGAGCATCCAACCGACCAATAAAAAGCTACAACAGCTAAACAATGGTCTGCTCCTCACACTACCCATTGCGAGAAAGCTCGCACGATGCGGCCGATCAGCCGACATATCCATCCCAACAGCTCATCCCAATAGCTCACAAACTGATCGGCAGGATCACCGTCGGTCGGCAGGGCCACCGCTGGTCGGCAAGGCCACCGTCGGTCAGCAGGGCACCCTCCATCCAAGAAAGGGCGGATGGCACGACAAATATGTCGCACCATCCGACATCTCCACACTCTCGGCCTATGGCTCCTACACCTACCACCTCTCTTCCCCACGAAGGGCGGCATACCAGAAAAAACTACAATCTCCTCACGTCCCTCACTCTGTCTCACGGCAACAGAGCAAAAAATCATCATCACAAAATCTCATTCAATTTCTCAGTTGCAGCAGACCAACAAAAAAAAAAACAAAAACAAAGCAAGGAAAACTCGCTGAAATTTCGAAGGGTGAAGCAAAACGCCTCAGCTGCACTTTGTGCCATCAATCGCTACCACCGAACGGCCACCAATACGACCAATAGTACGACGTCGTCGGCACCCACGACGCCGCATCTTCGACCGAGGAGGATCACACCTTACCAGCGTTTCGGTCGACAGCACCGAGACTCCGACCCACCCTTTGCGACAAAGATTTGGCTTCATTGGCCTGCAAGAGGAAGAGCGCAGCAATGTAGAAAACCCACTTTGGGATGCGGACCAGCCAAGAAGAAGGAGGAAATGCAGATCCAGCTCTTCCGCACCCCAAGGCCGAAGCCCCACCGGGTTGGACCCAAATTGGTCCAACAATCCCAAGATCACCCCAAATTGGCCATTTTTCTTGATTTTCGCAACCATATGCGACGTCGATCCGGGTGCCATCGGCTGCTTCGTTGTGCAGACCACTAATACCCAAAACAAAATGCTCGACGCAAGAATCTGACGCAACGACCGACCCAAATCCAGGGGTAACGATCGAAACGACCAGAGGGGTTGGAACTCAACCTCCGGCTCAAAATTCTGCAAAGTGGGAGCTTAATCTCCAGCTCATATTCGGCGACACCACCACTGCGCCTCCACCACTGCGACTGTCGGACCGATCCTCACTGACGCATGATCGCTGCTCGACCGACCGGTCCTCGTCGAGTTCGTCGCCAGGAGTTGGAAATCGACAAATTGTTCATGGCCCAGGTCTGTCGAACAAGGGCGACGATCACTTCAACACTAGTTCGGCTCAATCGCCACTTCAACGCCGACGATCGCTGGCTTGCTGCTCTCTGTCGAACAAGGGCGTCGAAGCAGACCCCTCTCTTCCCGAGCTCGTCAGTTCGGCTCAATCACCACAACCCACCAGCCCAGTCTGACGCCCCATCATCATCCTCCACCTTCTCACCCGATGACCAGCAAGACCAGATTGATGGCACCCATCGTAAATTGCAACCAGATCCCACTTCAGGCGCGACCAATTTCAGCAAATTCCATTAGGACTTGGGTGAGGGAAGGAGGTGGAGGTGCGGCCAAAGGGGGATCTCCAGCGACGAAGGCACCCCAGGCTCGGCCACCACAGCGACAGTCGCTACTCTGTCTCCAACGTCTCTGTCATACATGAGACATCGAAGAAGATAAGTTCATTTTATCTTAATCAGTTCCATCTATTGTTATTTAATTGGGCATTAACCCATTCCTTTTTAATTGGGCCTATAACGTTTTGTTGGGCTTGTAACGTTTTAGTGGGCATTTAACCCATTACTTTTTTTAAGGGGCTTATAATGACTCAGTTGGGCCACTTCAATTATCCATGGGTCAGGCCCATTATGTCAACCCATTGCCCATGGGTCATGCCCATTATTTCAGCCTTCTATTTACAGAGCATTGCCCACACACTCATTATTTTTGGGCGCATCATTTATGGGTCATGCTTAATATCATAGTATCAATTACTACTAAGCCCTCGCGGTAATTTGATTAAATCACATTTGATTATTGACAAACACATGTCTATATTAAATTCTAATATTTAATCGATACTCAAACCCTATGTCACACATTCACATATATTATGTTTATCGTGTAAATATAGATTGGATTTTATTTACACAATCAGTCACTTTGATTAAATCTTGTGGATATTTGATCGGTAAATTCTTCTCTACTTGTCAGGAATTACCGAGTGACTCAATTTTTCGATCTCCATGATCAAATTGGCCATCTTTGCCCATCAGCAACACGATCTATGATGCCTTTCGGTAGCTCTCACTTACATATCCACAACAATTATTCGGCTCAGGCCGACTCGCCTCGTGACGATCACTTTTATCAGTAGCAAGCATCACGTCACGTGAGTATCATTGCCTCTCGGCACATTTTTTACATCATACTCACATCATTGCCTCTCGGTATATACGCATCATCATGCTCACATCATTACCCATCGCCCATAAGCATCATATTTACATTTGCGTGCTCCGGCATTCATTCATTCATATGCTCAGGCACCTGCTTACCTTTGCATGTCATTCCCGGTCGGTAGGGCCCAAGCTCACTCGACCGATCGGGAGCATTGCTCGAGTTACTTTCTCACGAAAACACGCTACGATCGGTAAATACTACTAGTAGCTACCGATCGGACGCGTTACTCGAGGTCACTTCCTCAAGGAAAGACGCATCATTCGAGGTACCCTCTCAGAGATCGAGTCGATCGGTAAACGCTATCAGTGGCTATCGATCGGACGCATCATTCGTGCTACCATCTTAAAGATCACACCGATCGGCAAACGCTATTATTAGCTACCGATCAAACTCATCATTCGAGGTACCCTTTTAGAGATCGCGTCAATCGGCAAACGCTATCAGTAGCAACCAATTTGACGCATCATTCAAGGTACCCTCTCTGAGATTGTGCTGATCGACAAATGCTATTAGTAGCTACCAATCGGACGCATCATTCGAGGTACCCTCTCTGAGATCACACTGATCGGCAAGCCCCGTCGAGGTGACCAATTTGTCGCAACATTCGAGGTACCCTCTCAGAGAGCGTACCGATCGGCAAACGTTATCTGTAGCTATCGATCAGACGCATAATTCGAGGTACCCTCTCAGAGATCACGCTGGTCGACAAACACTATCAGTAGCTATCGATGGGACACATCATTCGAGGTTCCTTTTCAGAAGCTACTCTCCGACAAATGGTACCTTCTCGACATCACCACCAATAGGCCCTGGCCACCACAAAGCAGAACATTCAGCCTTCTTCATTCTCGCCAACACGACTCTCACCACAGTGACACTTCCAACAACAACATGTGAGTTTCCTTCGGCATCCTATGTCAGGACCCGTCTCGAATTTCCCCTGGAAAACCCGGGAAGAACCATGATCCCGTCTGACAACCTAAGAAAATGTTCCCAAAGTACCCTTCAATCCTTACAAAAATATAATAATAATAAATACTTCCACTTGTCAGACAAGGGATTCAAGCACTCAATAATTCCCGTAATTAATGACCAATCAAATACAATAACCAAGCCATTTCTCAAAACACACTTTCACTAAAATATTGAAAAACATGTGTCCAACATCATTTCTAATTCCAGAAATTCATTGCACCCATACATAACAGTATTTGAAATCAAAGATACATTTATGCATGCATTATAGTTTATAAACCAAAAGTCCACTCACAAACCTGTTGAAGCAAGCTCAATCCCGAACAGTACGCTCCCTTGAAGTTCCTGGAGCAATATCGCCTATCCAAATTAATAATCGGGATTACCAGCTAATAATAAAAACCTTAAATATAAACCCCCTAAACCCCAGGAAGTCTACCTATGCTGGCCTAGAAAACGCAGCAACTTTAAAACGTCCAAAACAACCCCTAAACGACATCCGATCGACCCAAAACATGTACCAACAGATCCGGAACGTCAAAAACTACCTGTCACGCGCCACCGTGACCTCAGACTCGCCCCAGGTGCCGCCACGCGCCGACAGAAGGTCGGAACACGCGCCCACGCGCCCTCACGCACCGATCACGCGCCCTCACGCACCGATCACGCGCCTGCTACAGTACCCACGCGCCTGGACCGGTCCAACCCTGTCCAACTCGGCCTAACCCGGTCTAACTCGACCAGACCGATTCACTTAACCCGACTGAACGCTCGACCCGACCGGTCACCGGCGACTCACCGGAGAAGACGACCGGCTGCCGGCGCCGCCGTCTGGTTTCCGCCGGAATCCTCCATTTCCGGCCGAAACTCCAAGGTTTACAACTTCCTCAAAACTCAACCATTTTTCACAAATTTTACGTCTAAATCTATCTACTCGAACCCAGGAATCCAAATATGACCTTAAAACATCAGACACGTACCTGTGCTAGCCAAAAAATCGATCGGAAGATCCGAAACTTCCTACACTCGGTTCGGCTTCCCCCGTGGTCCTCTCCTTCGATGGTTGGTACGGTTGTGATCGTGGGAAGGAGTAGAATACGATTAGTTGATCAAAACTGGAAGTTGGAGCCTTGAATTAAAAGTTGACTTTGTGGGTTTTTGGGTGAGTTTTCGCACGGTTTCAGGTTCGATGGTTTGTGTATGTTTCAGAGAGATGAGAATGAGATGAAGATGAAATAAGGTGGATCAGATTAGTATGATTTGGGGGGGGGGGGGGGGGGGGCGGTGGTTAAAAATGTCTCCCCTCTATGGCAAATTACCAAACTGCCCTTACACGTCTAGACCCATAACTTTCGTCCACGAACTCCGTTTTCTACGTGCCGCCTGTCTACGAACTCGTGAGTTCAAGACCTACGCAACGGTATCCAAAACACCACCGAAAATGTTGCGAAACAAAATTTGACTTTCACGCCCCTTAACAAGCAAGGGTAAAATCGTCATTTTACATAAATAATTTACGTAAATCCAATAATTGAAATTCCGGGTTGTTACATCCTACCTTAGCCGAGGACTTGGGGGACTGGGAGGATAGTGCACAGTGCGGGTGCAGATCAGCAGACGGAAATGAAGGAGTTGCTCGATCAGTGCATTCTTGGGACATCTCCTCGACTGCAGAAGCCCATCTCAGTCAAGAACTTAGGGGACTTATGTTTATACTGTGACTGACCAAGCAACGGACCTAACGGATGACCCGGAAGATCACTCGGACCAAGGTCAGGCCCACCATCAAGGCCCATGTCCAAAGCCCACCATTGTGGCCCATGACCTAAACCTATGTATTTACTATATAAAGGGAGCTTTTCTCCCTCATAAAGCTATGTATGACTTTCTCTCTCTCTCTAGACTAGAGCTCTCACATCTCTCTACATACTTAGTCTCCCCCTAAGGCTCAATGCCTAATGTATCACGTACAAACACAATATTACTAATGAGAATAGCATACCATCGTGGACGTAGCCCAATTCGGGATAACCTCGTACATCTCGTGTTCCTTGTGTGTGTGCGGTCTTCACGGACCCATTAGGTCCATTTTTGGATCAAACAAATAACATAAACGAAAATAATTTGGACCATCAGGAAAAGATTATGGATTTATATTTTCGAAATCACGAAAATATAAATTTGACAGATAATTTTCCAAGACTCTCTTTTGTTTTAACAAGTGAACATTGGGATACAGAAACCATTGATTGGGGAATTACTAACAAGGTAGTTTTCCAAAGTTTTAACTTCGATCACCTCAAAAACTTTCCTGCATTTATTAAAGCGATGGTATATGGAGTAGTTAAAGATTTTAGATGGAATAAATATCTTACTTTCTCCATAACCAGCACAATAGGATGGAAAGAAAGGGAAAAGTTTTTCCAACCCTATCAAATTTGGTTGTTAATACAAACAATCGATGGGGATGTTCCAATTGAAACCCTTGCTGGAACAAAGCAACTTGCATTATACATCAATCCCATAACACAATGGATTGACAGCCAGATTCATATATTAGAAGTTGCAAGACATTTTGTAGACTCCGTAAACTTGGTCAAAGCAACAGATGGAAGAATAATTTTCCTAAGCAATCTACAAACAAGCTACAGTTTTCTGAAACACAGAAAAATGAGGCTATGGAGTTAATAAAGAAACTTGCCAACCAAAGAAGCTCAGCACTTGATTTCCCAATGGATCTAGAAAATGTCGTTGAAGAAAGAGAGGTACATAGACAAAATGACAACCTAATGACAATAAGTTCAGATAATGAAGATGAAATTGAATATGCTAACCTGAACAACTTGATGGAAGCATAGTTGGCCCGGAACTTATCAAAACATATAAGATTCCCTACAATAATTAACAGCAACAAAAATTGATGTTGAAATGTGATAAAAATTCTGAAAGTACAAGAAGAAAAGTTGCGATTGAAAAAGACAACCCAACTAAAAAAAATGATTGTGTAAAAATAATGGGACTAATGTCCAAAAACGGACAAAACTCAAATAATTTGAGTGGAAGGTGACTGGGGTTCAACAGGTTGCATAAAATCCATATGTAAATGTCGCTTGAGATACAAATAGCGTAAGCTCTTATTTTTTGTTTCTAAGAAAATCACAATTTCCGGTTGGAGGAGGCGACATTGCTCCTCCATGTTGTCAACTATGCCCTGACAGTTCCAACATAGGATCATCATGGCATCAAGGGAGGGGTGGACCTCACACCTCTCCTCTCAAGAGACCAACTGAGGTTGGTCCTGACCGCCTGCTCACTAACACTCCAGTTCACATCATACTGGTCACTTGTATCCCATTCCCTGAATTGTATATGCAGCCCCCATTCCCTTATCATGGTTTTTCTTCCTAACTAGCTCCTGAATTTCCACTCCCATTTCATCAGCCGCCGAAAGTTCCCTTCGCTCTTGCCTTTTCGCCCTCCGCTGTGCCCGTCTCTCAGCATCCAGTCGTTGTATAATAGGCCCTAATTCAAAAGGGTCAAAATTATGAATCTGCACTGTCTCATTTTCCCTCATCGGCTCTCTCTCTCTCTCTTCAATCCTCCCAACTAGTTCCACTTCAGCCATTGACTCCCCCGCGTCTGAATTCGGTTCAGTCACCACCTCATGCATTGGCATTCGCTGCTCAAGGTTTAGGTCAATAATCCTTCCATCTTCCTCTAACACCTGTGCATAAGCCTCCTCCATGACATGACTATTCAAATTATTTTCTCGGTCACCATCTAAGTGGATATCTGTAGAATTTGAGAGAATTTCTCCCCCTTCTTATCTGACATATGCATCAAAGGCTTTCTCCAAAACATTCTTGTGTCTTTCCTCCTCTTCATGTTGTTCCTGAATGTGTGCTGCCAAGCCAGAAGCAATACCATCACCTTTCGTCCCCCTAACGCTGTCACGCCTCTCTCCTCCATTATTCACTAGTTTGATTCTGCGCGTAGCAGTCTTAAGGCGTCCTCCCCGGAAATCCATCTCTGAATCTAGCCCTCCAAATACATGGAAACGGCCTAAGTCCCCATTAGATGTTCCTCCACCTCTTGCTTCCCACATCTCCTCCTCACATCTCCTCGTTCAAGACGGCCACACACCAAGCAGTATGCAGGTAAGAATTCATAGCGAAAGCTTACCCACTGTTCCCCATCGTTTGGGAACTCCACCCTTGTGCCACGCATAAGAGGTTCAAGAACGTTAATCCGCACACGAACTCTTGAAAATCGACGGATACACTCGCTACCTCTGGATTTATCAATTTCCACAACCACACCTAGCAAGCCCCCTATCCTTTTTAACCGTCGTCATCGTCATCCTCAAGATTGGAATGCCATGAATCTGCACCCAAAACGTCCCGTATTTCAATTCCATGGTCCGATGGTTTCGACGTGATGAACCCTCATCAACTAAGACTAAGGAGTCATCAAAAGTACAAGGCCCCATATTAATAACACGTCCAAGATCACGTGTGCTTCCAAAGTGCGCCAAGAATCGCTTTTCTCCAATGAAGTGAATAACCATGCCATTCTGCCCACGCCAAAGCCGTTGGAATAAAACCATGAATGCATCTAGATTCACCGAGCGTCTAGTAAGTACTTCAGCCACTGTGCAAAACTGAGAACCCAAAAGAGTATTAGAGGCATCCTTCTTGTTAATCTTGATTCCCCCCTCCTCCTTCCCTTCTCTGATAAGCTGAGTGATAGGATTTTTCCCACCTGTAAAACAAGGGTTAAAATCGCACAAATAATACCTGCAAGAGTACATGGCTGTTGTAGTATAGCACTGGAAGCAGGGTCGATTTCCTCAGGGACTGATATGGATAATTCTTATTTTTAGAATTCACTCTTAATTAATAATAAAATAATTGCAATAAGTTTGGTGACTGAATAAAAATTAAGTAAACAATTTAAACAAGTACTAGGGTTCAACCTTCACCATTAACAATCATATGTGACTTAGAAAATAATCTATGAATCAATACATGCAACTTTGAAGGTTAGATTTTTCGAAAGCATATTTTCCTCGTGGGCATTCAAGTGAAAACGTATACCTAACATGCGATTAGTCTATGTCATTTAGATCTAATTCTACATGCAAGATTCATTAAGTTCATGAAAATCTTTTATAACCATGCAATCTCTTAGTTATGGCATTTAACCTAGATGTATTACAATCCTTAATCACAAGAAGCTAATCCCAATTTTTAGGTGGGCATTCCTATAAAATTGCATCAAATTACTTGTCTAAATATCCTAAGGGTGATCAAGCATTAAGACATAAAGATAGTTTTAAACAGTGATTAAAGATTCAAAGCATGCATATACGACAACATAGGAAAATGATAAATCACATAATCATGTTAAGGCTTAGGTCTAAACCTAGTGAGAAAATTAGCTACTCATGCTCATAATGAATAGAAACAATTTCATTAAAATTGAAGTTAAGAGAACAAACAGTTTGTAGAACAAGGGTAGCCGAAATCCCAGCTTTGCCATGCTCTTAGATGGAGAATTGTAATCTAAATTCCGGTCTCCTTAAATCTAAGCCAAGCTTGGGTATTTATAAGGAAAGATTCCTAATCCTACTTTGAAAAGGAGTAAAATAAAAATAAGAAAATCTAATTCCTAGTTTGAACAGAAATAGGCAAGCATATGCCTTCTCCTACTTGAATTGGTATTTCATTGATATACTTCCTTCTTTTGCTCCAAAAACTCCTTCTAGAATAAATCTGTCAATATAATAAATTCGAGTATCAATTCCTCCCAAAATAATAATAATAACTAATTAAATATATGGGAAATACATGTATATTTTTGGCTCATCACTGAGCAACGTTCCAAACTTGTTTTCTAGTTCCCTCAAATCCATGCCGCCACTGCACCACCGTCCTTGGACAGCCGTTAGCACGCTAGTTGCAATGCGACACATGGCCAGAGGAAGCCCTAGCCGCCAAAACCCCAAACCCTAGCGCAACCTTGTTTTTCTTTTTTCGCACGCAACTCTCCTCTCCTTTCGAGAGACCCTGTATGAATTAAAGTTATAAAAAAATAAAAAATAAAAACAATCTCAAACTGATTTCCACAAAGCATTACAACATTTATGAATAAGAGGGAGTAGAGATAGAAAAAAAAAAATTATCCGGTTAGAATGGCCAAAACCGCTTCTAAGTAAACGAGAGTGCTTTTATTTTTAAAAATAGGTGTTTGGCAATTTTTGAGAAGTGCCTATACGAGAAGTAGAAGCCCTTTAAATGGTTTTTTGAGAAGTACATAATTGATACTTCTTACTTCAAGTGCTACTGATAAAAAAATATGGAAGCAATTTGTGTGTTTAATGAATTTTTTGTAGTTACAAAAATATCCTTAATTTTAAAACTTAATACCCAAAATAACACCACCATATATTTTTTTCAATCAATTTTTCTTCTCAAGCCTATTCTCGTTCCACCATTGATGGCGAAGCCCCATATGGTCTTGACTTCTTTGGTGTCTTTTAACACCTATCAAACTCCAAAATACAAAGTAGTAGAAAATCATCAATGAATTTCGACAAGAAAAATATACCAAAAAATAAGAGGAATTCATTATCACGATTGTGGTTGTTGCAACGCAACCACCATAGGAGGTAGAGATAACAGAGAGACTCGATGATGATGATTATTATGAATTACCAAACAAAAAATGCGAGAAATTGCAAACCCCATACCATAAAATGAATCTTACAAATTTAAAAAATTAAAATCAATTAGCAATGTTTAGGCTGTTGTTGAAGAGCTTCTTCCAATCCAAAATTTTACATAGACGGACAAAATACAAAATAGTTGGATTGCAATTTGATCCCAGTGTTCAGTCCTACAGGCCACAATCTCGTTCTTTCGGATATCCACTTGGGCTAGGGTGCTGGTTTTTAAAGCCCACATTGGGCTGGTGCATCATGGGCTGCTAGATTTACTGCATAGCCTACTCTCCCATCTATTCCCACAAGCCTCATCGAAGTCGAAGAATCTTGTAAATGCAAACACCTTCTTCCGGCTTCAAATTCTCATCCACGGCCACTTTCAGATCTAATCAAACACCTTCTCGAAATCCACCACACAACTCCATTTCTAATTTGTCACAAGCTCGCATTCGGACTCATAAAGATCAAACCTTTTTTTAATACAATGCAGCTCGGGGATTGGGCTGAAAGAGATCACCTTCCCTCTCCATGGCTTTTCACTCAGTTGAGAAATCAGTAGAGACAGAGCCACCGTTAGGGCCCCACCGCCGCCAGCCACGGCCAAGCAGTTGTTGAACTTCCCGCGTGTCAAGTACATTTCCTCCGCCATTTTTCTCCCACTGATGCTCCGCCATTCGCCGGACATCCTCACAATCCACGGAGTGTAAAATCTGATGCGGAAGCAGAGCACCCGGTCTAATCATGGACCGTCCACATTTCAATGCAGGGGCTAGGGGATACTTGGAGCTCCAATATTGCCAATGGCGTTGGCATTGCCACGTGTGAAATTGCGGTCACATAATTTTGACATGCTTCCATAACCGGGATGATTCGTACTTTCTTGTATTTCTCCATTACTCTCCCTGAATTCTTTCTTTGTTCTTCCGTAAATTATTTTTGGTCAAATAAAGCGAGAGTGGAAACAGAGAGGTGAGTTTTAGCAGAAAAAATCTGCTTCTGTCTGTTTGTACCACACAAACTGTATCAGACGAAAACAGAGATGATAAGAGGAAAAAAGGCCTAAGCTCAAAGGAGATAGTAGGCTTGTAACTCAAGTCTTCAGGGATGATAAAGAGAGGTTGCAGATTTAGGCCCAAAATGCTCAACTACCACAATTTTTTTTTTCGATAGGACGACTACCACAAATTTTAGTTGCCTCAAAATTTTAATTCATCTGATCACACGAAAAATTATATATTTAATATCTATAATTTCAAAATTTTAAATATTTAATATCTATAATTTCAAAATTTTAAATCGTTATCTAATAAATTATTACAGATTTATATATTTAATCTCTATAATTACTTCAAACCATAGGAAAATTTGAGAGTAATTATTAAAGTGTTAATCATGAATCAATTTTTTTTCTTTGTTAGTGACACGCAGTATCCCAAAACTAACTTAGGAGCAAACAAGTCAAATGCCAGTTTTGTATCTCGAACCTCAAAACATGGAACAACCTGACTTAGAATCCGAATTTTCACTGAACCACTTACTCGTGATTTAAGCATGAACCCATTAGAAGACTCAGCATATTCCACAAACTAAATAAAAAATTCAAGCAATCATTTTCATTTTTCATCCTCATGAAGAGAAGAGAGGAAAACTTTATTATTCAGCAAACCATACAACCAAGTAATTAAAGATAAAACAGATTACAATAAAATGAAACCAAACTTGATGAGACAATTTAACCTAACAAAAAGAGTGGCGGGTGGTTGATGCCCACCGCTGCCAAATCTCTGTCTGCCTTTCCAAAAGAGAGCAGACCAGACCATAATGACGCCATAATTTAATTTTAAATGACAAAGGGCCTTCTTTCAAATAAGCCCTTTTCCTGTTTTTGACTCCAAATTAACGTCCCTAAACAAAACATTTTGTTTTTAAAACAACTCTAGTTTTGTTCTACTATATTTGTTTCCATTTCTTTTTTTATCAGAATTGTACGCCGCTGGAGCTGAATGTTTGGCCAAAAGACCATCCCGCCGGAGCAACGTTGTTGGCAACCACGGTACGGCCGTCGCTGGTTGTGACCTTGAAGGAGAGGCTCTGGCCATTGAGGTACGAGTTGCTTTGCCAGTTTTGCCCCCAATTCCTTGACATGGGTTGCCAACCAGTTTTTGACCCTTTGATGGACACACCATGAACATCACCAGCACCTCCAACGTTTGTGATCAAAACCAGATTGAAGTACGAGTGACCGTTGATTGTGAATCTTATGCCTCCCTTCTTTATGCATGGCACCCTTCAAAATCACATAAAGAAAAATTTTAACGGTGTTTAAAATTAACATAGAAAGAAAATTCAATCGGTGTTTAAAATTAACGGAAAAAATTTCGACAGAGACAGTTCATAATATAAAATTTCAAATATTGTATGTAACGTGGTCGTTTATGAACAGGTAAGTTTTGGAAAGTTGGAAAACTGAAAAAAGCTGACGTTTGCCTAAGTTGGTGGGTTCTATAATGTTGTGGTCGGCAAAGCATAAAAGACTATTTTAATAGGTCTGCAGCGGATGGTAGTATATATGGTAGCCGATTTTTAGAGCGTACTTTTTGTGGACACATGTTACAGGCCGTTATAAATGCGGCCAATCTATATAATAAAAGGATTTATTGAATTACCAAAGAGCCCCTGAGGCCGAAATTTGCATATTTAATTACCTTCTGTAAGAAACAGGGACAATCCCAGCCTTGTACTGAGCAATCTGCTGGAAGACAGGCTGAGCTAGGTCAAAGTGTTGCTGCGGCGGGTTGCACCACCCGCCGGCATTATTGGGGAGGGCATTGTTTGGCGGGCAGAAGTTGGTGGCCGTCACCAAAATGGAGCCCGGAAGACACCATTTTGGGTCACTCACACACCTTATCTCAAAACAAGCCCCGCAGCTCAGCCCATTGTTGAACAAAGCTGTGCTCAGAGCTGCTGTGTTGGTCCCATACCCTTGGCTGTATAGGTTTCCATACCCACAAGCCCCACCTGCAATTTAATCGACCATATAAAAAATTAAGACATCATATATTTGAATTCAGATGGAACTTCATCGATCCGACAGACACAGTCGTATTTGTTACTTATTACATGAATATATGCTTAGCAACTGTCGGTTATGAAATTTGAATTCAGAACTTCTTCCGAAAGTTGACAATATTTGTTATCAGATGAATATATTTACTTACCCATTGTACCGGAGGCATCACCGCCCCCATAGAAGGTGGCATGTGCACTAACCCAGCCTCCTTCGTACCCAGCATGAGCAAAAGAGGTCAAAGAAAGAAGACCAAGTAAGAGAATAAGAGGCTCAAGAATTGCCATATTTGGTTATGAAAATAAAAGGCTTGTTTTGTGCGTGGGTGCGTGAGAGAAATATAGAGAGAGCAAAGGAGTGTGTGAGTTGTGAGGAGAAGTTGAGGGGGTGAGGTGGGGGATAAATAGATGGTTGGGAGAGTAGGGCTTTTGGTGAGGCAACGTCACAGCAAGCAACTAGAAAAAATTGTTGAGGTGTGGGGACCTTAAA
Source organism: Oemleria cerasiformis (assembly GCA_037349345.1). Classification (NCBI taxonomy): domain Eukaryota; kingdom Viridiplantae; phylum Streptophyta; class Magnoliopsida; order Rosales; family Rosaceae; genus Oemleria; species Oemleria cerasiformis. The sequence goes on from JAZGTL010000018.1 coordinate 14,231,732, forward strand.
CCGCCAAGTGTGGCGGTTTTCATGTTCGTATGTGTGGTGTGAAAACCAAACCACACTTTTTTCTTCCAACCACGTGGTTTTGGTTTTGGCTCTGGAGGCATTCCAATTCCAATTCCATCTCCATCAGAGCCGTATATATGATCCATTTGTGCATGTTACTTATATTTTGATTAAAGACGACCGATCAATTAATTAGGGTTTAAATACGTGTCACGATATTGTAAGTGACGAAATAGTAGGTATTATTGTGATTGAAATTCAACCGAAACTAGCTAGGGTTTTCGTTGAACACCCCAAAGTGGTTTTCCTATTTCCACTTGCCCACCCACCACATGCACAAGGGCTAGCTAGCTCTAGTAGTAAGTTTATCTCGAGTCTTTTCCTCTGTCTTTTTTAGCAGCCTTCAGCACCAGAAGAAATGCACATTCAGATGGTCCCGAGTCCCATAAAAATGTCCAGTCAGTAAAGTTAAGTAATAAATAGTTACTTTGAAAAATCTAACTTACTAGTCACTTTCAAAGATATTCTAAATAAAATAGTTACTGGGAAAATCTAGAATTCCAATTCGGATATGCTTTAACCGACGTAGTTATGTTCACATTTGCTTAGAAACTCAATTGCATGCTCTAGGCATGCAGTTATGTATATGTGTGTTTTTTATTTAAATATAATAATTAAAATTACTAATTTCTTTAAATATTATGTAAAGTCATCTCTATTAGCTAGTCATATTCATCTATACAATTAGATTGTCGACGGTTCATTGGCTGCTATGAAACTCGTCGGTTGTTTTGATGTATATGATATGCTAAACGATCTCTGAATTGATTGATTTTTTATACAAATAATTTTTATATTATAAATATTTTAAACACCCAACATTCTGATTATATATCACATTTGTATACCAAAAATTCTATAATCATAAAGTATCTATATGAATCCAAAAGTCTTGAGTTATCTTCCAATCCAAGACCAAACGAAAAGCTTGTGGAAACTACGAAAAGCTTGTGGAAACTACCGAAGTATCTTCTACTTTTTTTCATGTGGTTGTTGAAGGTAGAATAATTCACACACACAAAAGTTTAATTATATCTGGCTTTTTTATTTTTGGTATATTGTGAATGGAATTGGGTAAAGTTTGGAAAAAAAGGTATGATAATTTTCAAACCGACAAATTGGCCAATAAAACATATATACGTATGACCTACAAATTTATAATATTAGAAAGTTTGACCGGCCCGGTTATTATGCAAACGATAGAGCATTTCTTAGTCGTTCAATGCATGTTATCGATTTCAAACTTTTGGCTCCATACACTTAGAGAGACACATGGGTGATGAAAATGCTTCTCCTTTCTTTCCATCTTATCGCAACGAGGGTGATGAAATGTGATGGAGACCACTTTAATTAACAGACTTAATCAACCACAAAAACAGCTGGTCAATTTAATTTAACAATTTGGGTTCTAAATTGAACTCATAATTAATGTGTCGTTTCAAAGAGAATGACAAGATCGACCAACTTTAATTGTTTTCTAGCTGCATTATTAGAATTGCCACTATTTAGTTGTTGTTCGTACATTTTTGGTGGTTTTAAATTAAATTGAGGTGTTTCCAATTATGTCTATGGTGAATTTTGAGTTTTGTTTATTTTAAAATTTTCATATATATATATTGTTCGAAATTAACCTTTGTTGCATGTTCGGTTGGGTACGTCGACAAATCTGGATAGAAGAATAGGTTGGACCAGCTGAGCAAGCACAATAACAACAACTCAATGAGCCTCATTTATTAGATTTCATTAAATTTATTAATAGCCAACTAGTTCTGCAAAAGCTGCAAATATGTAATGCGTACTTGCATACACACCCATCTCTCACAAAGTCGATCGCATGCATGTGAAGAAAAAAAAAATCATTATTAACTGAAAATTGCAATCGTAAGGATGCATATGAATATATCATTGTTCTTCAACTGGTTAAAATAAAATAAAATAGAATATTATAACATGTTCTTATTATATATATCAGCAGGTCAACAAATATGATATATATATATATAATTTTTTTTATTTATTATTATTACTATATGCAGAGAGGCATGCACGATCTCCGAGAACATGATTCTGTTGGCGATGATCTGGTAAACTTAGACAAGCTTTCCGATCTTATCTTCAGAATCATTATAAGTTTAGAACAACATGCCTGAATATATGTCTATGATATAACACACGATCGAGTAATTCTGTTTGCGAAATACTATCACTATTTATATTAAAGTGTGTATCTAAATTCAAAAATATATAGAGATCACATATATATTTGCAAGTGCGTTAATCGATTCGGATATTTATTAGTCAGAGAGTCCCCGGCCCCATAGTTGAAAACTTGAAAATGGAGAATTATTTTACTCTTGTATGTTTGAAAGCAGAAAAGAAAGTACATACCAGGACTACTTTGTTCTAGCTGTTTGTTTTATTGTGCGAATTCAACAAAAAGCAAAGGGAAAAAGGTGAAAAAAATGGAGATATAGAGGGAATTGAAAAAGAGACATTGGAGTGGAATGGTGCGATGACGCCACATATTGTAGAGATAATATCATATATCTGGAAAGCAACGTCAAGGGTTTTATGGGATCCAACACTAGTTTTTGGCTGCTTCAAAAATTGAACACTCATTTGGTCGTCATTTTGAGGTATAGCTTTTATATTTTTATGTCCTTTTTTCTCAGGCTTCTGTTATCTCCTTATCCGTCACGGATCTTTCATATCAGTCCAGAAATCTCTGCAATCTCTGCTACTCATATCATTATCATACATGGACAATAAACCACGTACCCAAAACCTGCATCCATGTAAAACGCCCACCAACACTACTTTATTTATTATATATACCCTGCAAATTGCATACAATTTGATTGTCTTCGCATCATAATAATAATAATCGATGGGAATTATGAATTTTGACAATTATTTATATAAATATGTAGTTTGTAAATGTGTAGTTTAAATTACCAGAAGTAGAACGCACGGCCACTGTGTTTTTTTTTGGGGTGCCGGGAAGTGTAGTAAGTTAGAATCATATGGAATGTTGCAATATCCATGCAGGAAAAACTCAGTATGAGGCCAATAAGTCAATAAAAACTGCGCAAGGGAGAGATAATAACAAAGTAATATAGGCCACAAACCATATCAGAGAGAATCATAAAATTATAAAAATATTTATATTAATTAATTCTTTAACTCATATGTGGCGCAACGAAGAGGCCTAAATAAGAAATTATTATTGATCTAGGGCAGTAGTGTAGCCAGAATTTGGTATTAAAGGGGCATAATTTTTTTTTCTTTTACTCTTAATTAATTGATGATATTTTTATTTATTAATTATCACAAATCTACAAGTATGGTACTTATACAAAATTTCACATTTTGATAAACTTTCAAAGGCATTTCTGGGAGGTTTGTCAACCAAAAAAAAATTGTTTCACGATGTTTTTTTTTTTGTTCTATTTATTTGTGTAAATCATGTACACAATAAGAGTCATATATTCATAATTTTAATTATAATAAAACAATGACTTAAGAAAGTTCATAAGCTTCACTAAATACATTTTAGGAATATTTATAGTTAGAAAAGAAAATAAAGAAATTAACAAAAGAGGCAAATAAGGAAAATAACAGTTAAAAATGTATATATATGGTAAATATTTAGTGTAGTATCATATATAAAATAATTTTTTTTAAATACATAAAAAATTTAGTACAAAGTTAAGAGAAAGTAAGAAGGTTATGTATTGTAGATAAAAAGATCCAAATATATTTATTATTCTATGATAAATATCTAAAATATTATATATATATATGTATAAATAAAGGAAATTTAAAAAAATGGAGTGACCTGGCCCCTATACAACTCCGCCATTGATCTAGGGTTTTAGAAAATAAATGACATGAACAATTCAATAATATATACACTACATGTAAGAAAATATCGTTAAGAAAATAAATTGAGTAGGTATATATATATATATATCAAGAAAAAAAACATAAGTATTGATGTATTTTGATTGTTAGACACGTTTACATGGATGCAAATACTAAGATTACATTGAGATAATAATTAAGTTGTCGGATCGACGCCGATCAAACTTGAAGGTGACCCAACTGATTTAATGGGTGCCTAGCTCGACAGATTCAGATTGAGAAATTTTGATGTATGACAAGTGTTTTATTGTTTTCAAAAACTACAACTCCGGTGTTTTCAATTTTTGCCACCTAGCGACTGCTTCTAATTTGAAGAAAAAGACAGATTATTACTAAACTTTGCGATTCCATCATGACCGATGGTCATTTGTACGTGGCCAGGACAATTGGACGATGCCGTGTACTAATAATGGAACTTTTCTCACAAATATTATGAACGAGTAGGTAGTTACGTAAATGTATACAGAGATTTTCATGAGCAATATTATTCAAAACTTTATTGCTTCTAAAAAGTCCTATATATGGTTTATCTGAGAAACAATGTATATGTACCGTGTGTGTCAAGTGTCAACATCGTGATTATGGTTGAACCTTAAAAAGTGAAAACAAATTACAGCCTTAATTCAAGGCATTAGGCAGAGAGGCGTGAAAGATTACTCTTCCTTTAAGACGTGCATGTTTTGACAAGGAAGGTAATATATCCAAGCAAGTTTAATTTGTAGACAACTGATCTTTAGTATAATTTGCGGCTCCTTTATATCTTGGCCAACCACCTTTACTGGAAGAGGACAATATATAAGTAAGCGTGAAAGAAACGTATATTAGGCTCATGGAGTATATTCCTTAATATTTTTTCATCATGTCTGTTGATGCAAAAAATGGACAAACTTAAAATTATCCCTTCGAGCTTGCTTCATTCACTCTTTCTGGGGGGTAGGGAGACCTGCAAAAGAGAGAGCATAAGTAAAGGAGCACCGGTGGGGTGTCAGCCTAGTAGTCTCCGATGCTTAAGTTAGTTAAGTGTGGAGGGATTTAGGCAGTGTAAGGGCAAGGATCTCGTTATATTTTTTAGGGGAGATTCCCTTGTATTTATAGTGGCATTAAATGTTGTTGGTGGGATATTTCGATGTGGGATAAATACCCCTGTCTCTGGAGCTAACGCGTGTCCTGGTGGTTATGAGTTATGTGGCCGTGTTTACATAGTCGGCCGATGGGTAGGCCAACTAGATATGGTCTGGTCGGCCTAGTGGCTTTTGTCTTTTGCCCAAGGATGTGTTGGTGGGGTGCACCTGATGTTTGTGAATTTGTATTGTTGTGTTTTTTGTTAAGCTGAGGTCAAATACGGTTTTGGAGAGTCTTCGTCGATCTTACCCAAGTTGATCAATTTAGGTATGAACAATATCAACAATCGTTTTAATGCACCATTTTATCTTTTATTTTATTTTATTTTTTATTCTTAATGCGAAGCAAAAAAAAAATTATTTTTTAAATTTTTTCATCATATCAAAATTAATTTTTAACTTTTTTTATTTTAGTTTTATGAATTTATTCCCACGGATTCGACGACACGATGAATTACTGAATCGGTAATGTCGATTATCGACAAAGACAATTCATAATTGATCTTGAAAGTCCTCCTTTGAGACCAACAACGATTGAAATCGGTCGGTCGGGTCCGTAACCACTAGTCACAGACAAAATGTTCTGGTCTAGTGTGGCCCAACTCCATCTGGATCTTGCATATCAGATTTGAGGGATCCATGTGTGAACAATCCATACTATAGGAATTACACGGCCTTGACCCATTTCTACTTGGTTATTTGTGGTGTTTGGGTTTCGGCCTATATGTACATGATCCTTACAAGTTTGGACCGGGCCTGTAGTTTATAAATCAACGGTCCTGATCAAGCGCGTCCATAGTGTTGTACCCTAGCTGCTTCCGCCTTTAGTATATATGATCATCATCTACCAAAACCCTAACTCATAACCCCTCTTCTCCTACGCCCGCCTTCTCAACCGGCAGTTTAGAATTTGAGAATCTAAACCGCAACCCAGATGCGATTTCGTTTTATTAGATTGCTATTATATTTTGTCTAGCTTATATAGTTTTGCTCTGTTTTCTTTTTCAGATTTATGCCTATGCCTATGATGGTGTTAAATATACTTTGAGATTAAATTCTATGAAACATATCTACTCTGAGGCATGAGCTTTAGAATCACCCGCATGGTTTCTTTTCTTTTTTCCCATGAGTGTTCAGAAGCGTTTTTTTACCTGGTTTTTTTACTGAAATTGCTGGTCTTTAATTTGTTATACTTGAAATATTGGATTTTTACTGTGAAATATTATTAGAAATTGAATTTGGATTGTGGGTTTATTGGAATTGCAAGTGATGATAAAACAGACAGGGACATCTGCACTCCATTGGAGATTGATGACTGGTCTAATGGGAATCTCTTTGATGCATTCAAGCCTAAAGCTTTTCCACTGCAATAGTTTTGTTCCATAGTTTGCTTGTTTTTCAAAACATTATCGGTTGTGATCTGCCTGCATGTTTGATGTACACATAAAAATATGATGTAATTTGTGCAAATGACGATAAAAAAGACAGGGACATCAGTACTCCACTGGGAGGATGGTGACTAGTCTGGGAATCTCTCTGATGCACAACATTCATTACTTTATTTGATTTTTATAACATTATTCGAATAGACTAGAATTTTATTGATTGTTCACAAAATTGTTGATTTTGCCAATGATGCAGTAAAATGCACGTATTATCTTCAGATGCACACATGATGATACATATATGCTATTGTCACTACCTCTGAGGCAAAATCTTGTCTGACCTTTTCTCTTGTTTATTTGGTTTTTTTAACCTTGTTTGAATCGAATTGAATGGTATAATTTTTGTTAATTTTGCCAATGATGGAATAAAATTGCACGTATTATCAGATATAAATATGATGATACATATTATAACTATCGCTGAGGCAAAATCTTTATGAGTTTTTGTGTGCTTAGAATGTTTGTTGTTTTCGGAGAATTATTTCAAGTACTCCGAAGCTTGTTTGGAGTTTTTGTGTGGTTAGATGTTGAATGTTTGTTTTGTTGTTTTTGAAGAGTGAATTGTGACAGCCTGATGATTGCAACAAAAGAACGGAGATTTGAAGTGTTGCTTTTGTGGAAGCTTGACTTCTTAAGAGTTGGGCTCCAAAAGCACCTTATGAAATAATCGTTCACGCTGGATAGTATATGAAGGCTGCATAAATTTCAAGATTCAAAATATTTGTTTCTTTTTGCCAGCACTTTTTATCTATGTTATTTCTTTGAACTTGGTAAAATAAGTGCTGCATAAATTGTCTAGTTAAAAGATTTTGCAGAAAGTGTTTGAAGAAAGCGAAATCAGTTCTTAGCATTTAGAATCTGGAAGAGGACTCCAATGAACAAAGATGGAAGAGGACTCCAATGAACAAAGATTAAAGAGAATTTGAATGAACAAAGATTAAAGAGAATTTGAATGAACAAAGATCACTAGGACTACAAGTCTACAATGGAATGGAGCGAAGGTGCATGATGAACCCAAATAGAAAGTTCCATATATCTTCTATCTTTATGAACCCATAGACAGGTGTAAGAAGTAGGATGTACTCAATCTAGGCCCAAAGCAAAGGTGTTTTGTAACAAAGGCCCAGCAAGTTCCAACTGTTGGAGCTTACGCTTATATTTGTAGTTTTGGGATTGTAGGTGAGATTTGTATGCTTCTGCGCATTTTTGGTGAAATTTGTATACTAATTATTTTTTTTTCAAATACTTATGCTTTCTTGGAATGAGCGTTATGATGGAAAAAGGAGATAGAAAATGAATGAACTTGAGATTAATTATAATTCAAAATATTTCATTACACGTTGAGTAGAAATGTCACCGGATTGACAATTTTCTAGTTTTAAGCAAAGTTTTACATATATAGAGTAAATATATATACGGCAGTGTTAAGCTTGGTTTTCTTACTTATAATTTTTATTTATTTAAACGTGTTAGGAATTTATTTTGATCTTGTTTTGACCCGTTTAAATTAGGGATAGGCACGATGCGATTCGATACGGATATTGGCAATATCCAAATTCAAACTGTTAAAATCTTAATGATTCGATACGATTTGGATTTTCTAAAATTAGAAATGAAACCGTTTCAAACCAAATCGTTACTGGATCAATCGGGATGGTTTAGGCATATTAAAAAAATTTGTAGCATATAGACTATACGGACTCACAATCACATTTCTAACCAAAACATCATAAGTAAATTTTACTATTAAAATCGAGCACCAAAGTTCTGAATGAACAAAATATGTAATTATAAATTAACTATAATTGATACATTGCTTTGAAAATAAAACTACAGCATCTGCAAATGAACTTCAAATATATCTATCTAAATCAAGTATATTGCACACTTGCCTGCAGTTGACGGCTTCTAATATACCAGTTATTTCATAGACCTAAAAGGCTAAAACTAAAACCCTTTTAAATTAACCTCATGCAAATTAATATATGGTAGATTTAAAAATTAATAAAAATTAATATATTCTTTAATGGTTCGGTTTGGATTTAACGGAGTTCCAAAATGAAAATCTAAAACGAAACCGTTATTAACGGAGCGGTTTGGATTTTCAAACCGTTTAGATTTTTATCCGGTCAAAACCAAACCGTTGGATAAATAAATGTTTGGAGCGGATCGATTAATGATTTTAACGGAATTATACGCACCCTTAGTTTAAATAAATAAACGTGTCACTATATTATAATATCGCATAGGTCAAAATAATTTTTATTTTTTTTTAGTAATAAGTAAATATGTCATTATACTTTACCACTCATTAATTATTAATAAGATAGATTTGAATTCTGAAAATTGCAAGAAATAATTAAATTGTCACAAGTGGCACCACCTTATCCAACAATACATCCACTTTGAAGAAATAAAAATAATGCCTTTATCCATTGACATGGAAGTGGAAAATGGAAAATGGAAGCTGGAAATTCACATGGATAACCTGGACTCGGTACTATTTTCCATTATATAGCCAAGCACAGGGATGATGCCCCAGACCCCACTTGCCTAACTTACTTATATTATATCCTCCTCGGGACCCACGCTGAGTCGGATTCCGACTAATCCACCTCCGTGCCCCGGTAGTTGATCAGTCAAAGACTCAAAAGTCTCTTACTTTGGTCCTATTTTTGTTTTTGCTTTTGTTGCTTCTCTAATTTCATTTTCATGCATGTGTACATCGTGTGGACCAAGAAAATCATTATAAATTGTTATGTTGCAATTAATGTTCGTAGAACATGATGTTCGTAGTTAAGGTCATCTCTAATTATGGGCTAAAAAGTCAAATTGTAGGAAAATTTGATAAAAAATGGTCTTTAATCACAAGGTCAAGCACCATGGATAAATTTTGATCAAGGGCCAAACATTTTCTCAAATTTGTCAAAAAATTTAAGAAATTTCTTATTTCCTAAATATACAGTGAGGCCCAATCCTTATTATAATTGGTTACTCGCCACATGCACTCAATGCTTTAATTCTTTTCGAATATCTTGACATTCAATCGCATGGTAACACGCGATACTTGAATATCTTCTCACAAAATTATTTATGTGCCATATAACCACTATATAATCGAAAATCTAGAGATTTACTCACATGTTAATATGTGTCACTTAAAAATCTTATCATAAAATTATTTTGTCCACTTCAAATCTTAATAACACAATTATGTTCACATAACAATATATTTTGTTCAAATGAGTTTAATTAAATTATCTTTAAATTTAAAGCATATAGAAAATAATGATAAAATATTAAAATAGTAATTGTATAGTCCTAAATGGTTGGATATGGTAAAATATGGCCCTGCATATTCGTTAAAAAACTATTATTTTTTAAAGTTAATTTTTGACATAGCCCTCAAATTATAGGAAATTGTTGGAGATGACCTAATTGAATTATAAATGAAATTTGCGGACAATTATATCGAAAATTGAGGTTGAAACATTTTGGCATGTCAATGGTTCAAATGAATTTGATTTTTATATATAAGAATTATCCACCTGAGTTTGATTTTTATTGCACTTATTCTACACTAGTCAGCGTTACATATGCGAGTTTCATGTATTAATTGTAAGATCCAACTTCTTTTGATTAATCATTATATTTTTATTTTTATTTCTTCATCTCCATTAAATAATGTGACCCACTATAATAGGAATCGAACTTATGAGTCCTCTCACAAATAAGAATAAACCACATTACACTCAAAATTTCTGGCTAAGTGTAAGAGTTTAATTCTTATAAATAGAAATCAAAGAATTTTTCGAAAGAGATGGATTTTTTTTTCATGTGAAACATTTTAATATAATGAAAATTTTAGGCCGGAAAATTTGAATTTTTAGAAAGGGAAGGATTTTTTTTCATGTGAAACGTTTTAATATAAATGAAAATTGAGGAAAAGGAGGTTGAAAAAGGGCTTGTTTGCTCCAACCACCCCATTGATTCCGAAAGGGAAGACAGCTCTCCTAACTCTTAAAAAAGCCAAATCATAATCCAAAATCAAAATCAAAATCAAAATCAAGCCATTCAATTCTCAAATCCAAGGATCCAAAAACTCACAACAAAATTTAGCTGTTGTCCACACCATAATATTGTCAATATTCACGAATCAAGGTTGGCCACAAATGACAAACCCATAATTAAACCCCACCAACTACCTAATTTCATACCCCACATGATTACTATTCATTTTTTGAATGATTCATGGTCTACTTAGCAGTAATTATTGACAAAGCCTTTGTTGTTTCTGCATTTCATTTTATTCAAATTTGAAAAGATCCAACAAAAGTGAAATTTTTTCTGGGGCACCAAATCCATAACATCATATATTCTAAAAGAAGAAGTAAATTGAAACAAATAGTACAATGCTTGATCTGATTAAAAATCATTAATCAGATCCCAATACCCAATCTAATATAACAGATTAACCAAACTAATAGGGCTCATTGTAAAAAAGCCAGAGCCCCTTTTGCTTATGGAAAACCCAAAAAAATGAAGATATATGTACAACATCAAGTAGGAAGCTGCCCCTACAGAGCTTTCACCATGGAACTTTCATCATGAAGCTCTATATTATGGCTTGCATTGCTCCAAACGCCTGAAAAATCGACGCTCGCCGCGACAAGATCCTCCATTGTTTCTTCTTCCTTTGTGGAAGAAGATGATGATGATGATGTTGTTGATATTTCACCTATTGAAGCTAGCTTTAGTATCTCAGATTCATCTAAGCCTTTTGCTGGCCCGAGATTACAACGACCGGACCCATGTTTTGCTAATGCATCTTTGAATTTCTTAATCTGTTTGAATAACAATTTCAATCTGAGTATCTTGATCCACAATTAATCCACCAGTAAATGTCAAAAGTTGAGAAATTAGATTTTACTTACAGTTGCATTGGTGCAGCTGAAGCTACAAACACGACCTTCTGCACCTCTATAGAATCTAAAAAATGGCAGCACATGAATGTTGAGAGCATGACACATAGGCTTGAGATCTTCATAGTTAACCTTGAGAAAAATTGCATCTTGGTTCAATTCAGCCAGCTGACAGATCTGATAAAAAAATTGATGAATATTGTTAACAAATTTGAAAACTCTAAGAATTTTTCATACAAATAAGACATATTGGCAGAATTTCAAGGTGAGAATGAGACTCGTCCATGAATAAATATATACCTTGGGATGGAGAGCTCTGCAACCTCCACAGCCTGGAGAGTAGAAGTCAACTACAACCAATCTATCCCCAGCTTTGTGCAAGGAATCAACAAGTTGTTGAGCAGAATGGATCTCCACCATGTTGGGTGAAAGGGTCTTTTCCCACCATTTCATGCCTCTGCTTACACTAACGGATGCTTGAGCCTGAAATCAGATAGATATTGATTATTGTTTGTTGGGATGTGGAAAGGGCAAGCAAAAATATTAAAACCCAAAAAGGAAAAGGGGAAAAATGAAGAAACTTTACATACATGAACAGAGAAATTGGATGGTGTTTTGACCCTCCAATTGTCAAAACCTTTATTTTGATGTGAGACAATGATGGGTTTTCCCAAGAAATCAGCACTCAAAGAAGGAAAAGCTCTGGAATTGATTGTGTCTGTACATTGTGAAGCACTAAAGGAGGAGGAGCGAGAGAACCTAAAACCCCCTTTGGATTTGGAGCCAAGAGCAATCTCATCCAACCCAGAAATGTAAAAGCCAGTCTGTGATGAAAATGCCTTGGCCATGTTCAATCAGACACCTAATTCAGAGCTTTCACGGCAGAAAACAAGAGAAACCCACTTCACCCTTTGGAACAAAAACAAATCGTTTTGAATCAAAATGGGTGGAAAATGGATGAAAAGATCCCTTGCAATCAAAACCCTCAACACGCCTTGTGCTTTTCAATGAAAAGATGCAAGCTTTGAAGATAAAGGTGTGTCCTTTTTTGCTAGCAATCTAATTGTGGCTTGTATGGGAAGAGAGAAAGAGAGAGAGAGGGAGTTGTCTGTTCTTTGAAAACTTGGGAAAGGGCGAGGGAGAGGAGAGGAAGAAGAAAGAAGTGTTATATTTAGAAAAAAGGGTAGGTGGGGTCTTTTCTGATTTGGATTTTACTCTTATCCACATTCTTTTTCCATTTTTATTTTGCATAATTGGTACTGAATTATAGCTGTGTCTTAGGGCTTTTATGTGTATTTTTACCCAAATTAATTATAATTTTATCTTGTATTTTGGGATTGATTTGTAATTTTTTTTAACAATTTGCTATATTACCTCTTAGCATCTGGTGCTTAAACTCAGGTTGTGAATCTGTAATGGTATATTCCTCCATGAAATTATGAAAGCGTCGTCTGTCTCTTCAAATTTTGAATAAAATGATCGTTTGTTTATTTGACTCGTTCTATTTTCAAAAATACTATTTTGGTAACAAATATTTTTCTTTATAGAATTCTAACTATTTACAGGTTGAAAAATGTTTTAATCTATTTTAAAAGTGTCAAATATCTATTTTATCATTTTTGCTCTACTATTATTGTACCTTGTCACAATGGTTGAACCTAGTGATCAAGAATTATTGTATACGTTCCCTTTAAAAAATATTGTATATGATGTGTAACATTTTTATAACCGTTCATTGCTCATTACAGCTCGACACAATGCGTTGTTATACTGTAACTTCGATGGTAGGTAAATAGTGCACATATAGGCAATTAGGCATGGGACTAGAGCTACAAAGAACCAACCGGCTAATGAATGGCATAGGACTTTTCTACATCCGAATGGCGGGGGGATTAGGGCCAAGGTGGTCTTCTTTCTTATCAAACTCACATAATAAACAAATACGTAGGAGATGCTTAGTGCTTAGTGCCCTTGATTAGGGATAAGCTAATGACAAATCTTGAACAAATCGCAGCATCCAACAACCACATGGCTCATAATATATATAAACTTTAAATTAATGCAAACACAGAATTGACATTAGGGTTTAAAAATGAAATGAAGAAGATATTTTTCTCATTAATAATCATGTGAGTGTGTGCTGAGTCATGATACACAAGGGGCCTAATAACCTAACAAAATAAAAGCAGAAAACCAAGTTGTCTTTTGATTCATTTTTTATGTCACCAATGGGTTCAGAACTTTGAACTTCACTCAACTCAAGAACAAGAAGTCTCTTAGAAAGTAAGTCAGCTGTTGCATTGGGATATTTTTGGTTTTATATTGGAAGTATATAAGAATAAGTTCAAGGTGATGATCTGTGTTGACTCAATTTTATCTTCCCCTTAGCTAAATGGACAAATGAGTAATATAATATATTTTAGTTTATCCAAGTTCATCACAAAAATCAACGCAAATTTGACCCGATAATAAGTAATTTGATATCTATTTATATTATAAATGTAATTAACAACACTACATTGATTATGGGGAGGGTCATGCAAGAGAGTGGGTTGGGGATATTTTTCTTTGGATGATATTGCATTGACTGTGAGAGCACCTGGGATTCTGGGAATGGGATTGTAGATGATGCAGATGATAGATCATATGATAAAGCTCCACTGCATCTGCATGTGAGTGAATGTGAACGTGATCATCTACTGGATTTGTTAGGATTTGATTATTAGCCCACAGACTTTGCAGCATTTTGTCTGGTCCTCAGAGATGGCCCATGGATTTGGATTTTCGGACGCAGGTTTGCCGCAAAACCAAGGCATGGATAAAGAAAGAGGTATCTTCTAGAACAAGTTTGGAACAGTTTTCCCGTGCCTCTTTGGCTTTTTCGGTCCACCAAACAACAGCCACAACAATGCTTTTACGCAGCATTCTTCTCCATAATCTACTGCTGTTCTTTGCTTTCATGCATAAAAAAAATCACAATGAAAATTGCGAGTTACAGTGGCACCAAATTAAATAATTTCATGTTGTCGTTTGTCTTGATAATACGCTTATCTTTTGTTTTTGACATTTCATCGATGATATTTTATCTCATATCCGTCATTAAAGGAAGTTACTGGACTCATGACCGAAATTGTACCAACATCTTCATAATCTCCAAAATTTATTGGGGTTTTTTCATGTGAAAATTGCTTTGTTCAACATCGTCTGAGAATATAATATTATGTTATATTACCAATGAGATCAAACATTCAAAAGTTGAATGTACATATATACAAAAATTGAAATACGAAACAATTAAATAATGACTTCACTTGACAAGCTCCTCCTCCTTCTTGGCAATGCCAGCCTCTTCCAACTCTCTAAGACTTCCAACCTTCTGCTCTATCTCCTCAATCAGCTCCTCCCTCCACAGCTCTGCTCTTGCAGATTCTTCAATGTCTTCTTGCTATATTCATTAAAAATCACAATTTTATTTAATTTCCACACATTGACCGAGTTCTTAATCTATAAATATGTCCTCATCAACATCTAATCTGAGTAAAAATGAAGTACCTTCTCATAAACCCAGTGTCCCGTGCCATCTCCTCCATCTCCTCGGTAGGCCTCTGAATCATAGTATGGATCCTGAAACATTCTCCAACAACATTCTCAATAGTTTTGTAGCTATTGAAAGTATACAATGTAATTGAAGTAAGATGAGAACCTTCATGGAACCAAAGAATAAGCAGCCCCAGGCAGTGAACATGATGTAGAAAGTATCTACAAATAGGACACAAATAATTTGACACATTTTTCATTCATCCCAAAATCCAATTAATCCATCACATACATAAAAAAGGCTAAAAATAAAAAAAATTAAAGAGCTTGGAAAAAAGAAAAGTGTATACTTACAGACATTCTTTATGGATTGATCACTGAGATGCACAATGGATTTGTGGGTTATGAGGTCTCTTTGGCCTTCTATGTGTTCAACTAAAACTGCCATCAAAGGCCAATCTGGGATAGCATTTGTTCTGCACAAGGACCCTCTTTTGCTCTTATTCCCTATTTCAAGCTATTGAAACAAAATTTGGAACATGAAGTTAATTACATAACAACTAATAAATCAATAAACAAAGGAAAATAAACTCATTAACAAACTGCTTAATTACCTGCTTGCTGCTACTGAAAAGCTCAGAGCTTGAAGACTGCCGAAGCTGCGAAACAAAGGTCACTCAAATCATTTTTAATGTACCCTTTTAAGCATGACAAGAAAATTTGTGAAACAAAATCATTGATAAGGGAAAGGTTGGATTTTTACCAATCTGGGGCATGAGTTCATGTGGGATATGTCCAATTTTGTTGTTTGGAGAGAAGAGCTGGGAATATGTGGACTCATAATGGTGAATCCCATGATAGCTTCTGCCATTGTCTTCAATCAGCTGAGAAGATGCACTTGTAAATTCAAGTGTGGGAGTTTAATTTAGGCTGCAATGTTTGTTTTCCATTGGATTAATGGATTGGAGGGAAAGTGGATAAGAGAACAATTTGCAACCACCCTTCCATTATTACCTCATTAAATATTTGTGTATAAATAAGTTATTATGAGGAACTAATCATCTGGCCTATTAGCTCAGCTGGTTAGAGCGTCGTGCTAATAACGCGAAGGTCGCAGGTTCGAGACCTGCATGGGCCAAAATTTTATTTTTATTTCTTTTAGCAATATAATTAAATAATTAATTAAAGCTCAAAGCTTTTCAGTGTGCTAAATTGCTAATTAGGCTCTTGTTTTCTACCAATCAATCTACTTCGTCTTCTTTTTATAACCACCTCGTTTAATTTTCATTGCTAATCTTTTTCCTAGGAAAAATCGTCCTTACTCCAACGAACACAATCCCATTTTCCCAGAAAATTTCATGGGGAGGATTGCATTGTTTGATCTTGAGAGGCATTTTGCCTTCTACGGCGCATATCACAGCAACCCAGTTAACATTTTGATGCACACTTTATTTGTATGGCCGATATTCTTCACTTCCCTTGTTCTCTTCTACTTCACGCCTTCTCTGTACAATTTCTCCACTGGCTTCAGTAGCCATGTCTTTCTGTTGAATTTTGGGTTTGCTTTCACTGCCATGTATGCTTTGTTTTATGTGTTGTTGGATAAGAAAGCCGGGTCTTTGGCTGCTTTGCTCTGTCTTCTCTGCTGGGTTGGGGCCAATCTGCTTGCTATTCACCTTGGCTTTTCTCTGGCATGGAAGGTAATTAGCTTTTGTTGTATTTGTTTGGTGATATGATTTTGGGGAATTGGGAAAAGATAACTAATTGGGATCATTTTGTGATTTAATATTGTTGTTGGGTTGATGGTGGATTAAAGTTTAAATCTTTACAAGCTTTGTGATTAAATTTACTCTCTTTGTGATTAAATTTACTCTCTTTGTGCTTGAATTTAGCTTGGATTAGGAGTTTTGATTAGATGAGTTTGAGGCTGTGTGATGTGTACTCTTTGAAAGAGTTTTCACCAATCTGAATTGGGAAGCTCTTGACTTTGCTGTGGGTTTTGCCGATGAAATCAGAAGTTATGGATATATATACATATGCACAATTGGCGATTCTTGGGATTCAAGTTTGATTTTGAGAGGATGTCATTATGCTGTAGGTGAATATATTGAATACAAAGAACCACTTGATGAACTCTGCCAAATTGACCATTAATAATATAATTACAGGTTCATTTTCATTTCATTATCAATCAAAGATTGTGGCTTTAAACAAGAAATTTGGGCAATTGCATTTTCCAATTAGTATTTCAAGTTGTTTAGGCTGTAACATTGTTCTTTTGGTTTATGGGCTTGTTTGGTGTTACTGTGTTAGGATTGGATTGAATTGGATCACTCACTATATTCTAAGTAGATTGAAGGAATAAATGAAGAAATTTCATCCGAGTTGTTGGTAGAATATGCATCATTCATAAAGGAAACTTATCCCTTCCAATCCACACTTAATGGCAGTATTAGAAGCTATAAGTTTCCTTCCTGTCCAATCCCTCAAAACAAATGAAAAATCATCTGCTAAGTATCACTTCATGGATAACTTTAAACTAGACGGTCCATTTTTTCGAGACAGCCTATATGCATGTAGAGAAACACTATTCATCTTTCTTCTCAAGCAGGTGGAGAAATTTTTGATATATTCTAACAGATATATCGAGAATTAAATCCTAATTCTTTGATGAATTACTTGTTCAGGTTGTGCTGGCTGCTCAATTGTTCTGTTGGACTGGACAGTTCATAGGCCATGGGGTATTTGAGGTGCTTGATTTTGTTATTCTCGAACGATATGCATTGTCTCCATGTTCCTAACGTAGTATACATCTCACTATTATATTTTTCATGATCCATTTAAGTGGAATATGCATATCTCTATCTGACAATAATTTGTCTTTCAGAAACGCGCACCAGCTCTTTTGGACAACCTTGTTCAAGCGTTTCTGATGGCTCCTTTCTTTGTGTTGCTTGAGGTAACGTCATTAAACCCTATCTAAATTGGAAATGTTTTCTCAACGCGAAGATGAATGAGTCACTTTATTATTCCATCACGCAGGTTCTTCAATCCGCATTTGGCTATGAACCTTATCCAGGGTTTCATGCAAGTGTAAAAGAAAAGATAGAAGCCGACCTCAAAGAATGGCACGACAAGAAACAAAAGAAAGTCACTTGACTCAGAAAAGACAGTATTCTAGTACCGTTTAATGTTAGCCCTCTGATTAGAATGAGATGAGTGTATCGGTCTGTAATTCTGTATCCGTATTTGTCTAGGTTTCAGAAAAAGGGAACAAAATGTTGTAGATGGAAAGTACATAAATAAAATTTCCAAGACTTCTGGCCTGAACTCAGTAAAGTTGTTCTTTTGAAATGATCTCTAATGAATTGCAGCTATTTCCAGGCTCTGGTTTTTGAACTCCCCTCTCATTCATAGATTTCCTCAAGCTTATAACTTCGTCCCATCGACCTACACTTGCATACATGTTAGCTAGAAGAACATAGTCGCTGCTATGGCCGTGATCTGGTTCCAGCTCCGAAAGATGGCTTGTCACCGTCTCTCCAAGCTCAACATTGCCGTGCACCCAACATGCTGCCAGCAATGTCCTCCACACAATGGCATTACACTCCATTGGCATGCTCCTTATCAACCTATAAGCCTCCTCCACATGCCCAGCTCGCCCTAACATATCAACCATGCATCCATAGTGCTTCATTGTTGGTTGAATCTGAAACTCTTTCGTCATGACATCAAAATATCTTCTTCCTTCATCAACCATCCCTCCATGGCTACAAGCACTTAAAACTCCCAACAGAGTAACCCCATCTGGGGTCTCAATCTTTTCCTCCACCATTTTCGAGAACAACTCCAAAGCTTCGTCTGCGCGTCCATGCATTGCAAGCCCCAGAATCATGGTGTTCCATGACACAATGTTCTTCCCCTTCATCTTATTGAATGTATCATATGCTTCTTCAAAAGCTCCACACTTTGCATACATGTCAATAAGCGAGTTAGACATCTTCACAATCTGGGTAAGATTCCCTTGGTTAATACAAGAATGAATCCACCTCCCAAAGTCTAAAGCACCCAATGTAGAACAAGCCGAGAGGGCCACAACCACGCTGGCCTCATCGGGCTCTACACCGCTGTGAAGCATTCCTAAAAACAAGTCAAGTGCTTCCTTGCATTTCCCACAGTTTACATGACTGTCAATGATAGTGTTCCACGCCACTAAATCTGGGCTTGGCATTTCATCGAACAGATTAGCGGCAGTTTTTTTATCCTTCAATAAACCATACATATGAATGAGAGTGTTCCTCACAAAGACATGAGACTCAAAACCGCGTTTCAGAGTAACACAATGCATCTGTTTTCCCAACATATATGACCCCAATTGCCCAGATACCTTGAGCAAGAAGGAAAGTGTGAAATTGTCGGCTCCCTCTCCTTTCTCTTGCATTTTCTTATAAAACTCGAATGCCTTTTGAGGCTTCCCTCTCTTCCCAAAGCCCCTGATCATAGTGTTCCATAAAAACCCATCTGGGTTTTCAATGGTTCTGAAAACAGAGACGGCATAGTCCATGTCTCCGCGATCCGAAACCGCGCAGAAAGAGATGATCTTGCCAAGAGCAAAGAGGTCTTGATCAAAGCCTTTGCGGATTATGTGGCCATGAGTTTCCTTTACCTCTTTCATGGTTGTACACTGCTTGAAAAGGGCCATAACGTTGTGCACCTTTTGAAATATGGCGTCATGCATTTTGGGTTTACAATTTACACAAGTAGTGTGCTTGAGATCAAGAACAAGGTTGAGGTTGAACCTCTAAGAAAAGCAATGGGCAGAGTAAAGTTACTGGCTTTTCTTTGGCTTGGCTACCATGTTTTTGATTTCAGGCGGTCGACGGTGTGACAACAAACTACAATGTTTGGTTGGGGGCTTTTGTATTCTTGGGTCTTCAGCTTCCATGAAATTCGTTTCAAAAACGAGAGAAGACACTAGGGTTACGTTTCTTGGTGCTTTCGGCCCGTTTGGGAATATTTTGGTAGAACGCCATTGGCGCTTATGTCTTTTGATGCGTAAGGAAAAGAGTCAACAACTAGAGAGCACATTCTCTTAAGCAGCCACTACATTTTTTTTTATATACTACAAGGCAGCAGCCACCATTAAGGTGTCAAAGTATCATGCTGAATCGAACAGGAACAGGAACAGGCATGATATTTTTTTTTTTTTCGGGGGAGAGTCTTCACATTATGAAAAATAGTTTTGAGCCTCGAAGGTGAAGTAGAGACATTGTTGATGGTGTCAATTAGGATTTTGGAGTCCCTTTCCATCTCAATTTATTGTACCCCATTATTGCAAGCCGTCTGTAATCCGTCCAAAAAAGCCAAGCCGTCTGTAATCCGTCCAAAAAAGCCAAGCCATCAGCAATAAGAATATCAATGTCACCGGTTTATTTAGCTCCAGCCCACACTAGCAGGCCATTGCCATCCCTGATAATGAATCTTGAAGCTGCTATGCTTCCGTTGATTACAGATCCATCAAAGTTAAGCTTATAAGGCACCGCAGTAGGAGCGCTCCATTAATCACCTCCATAGACAAGCACTTCTTTTGCACCCATAATTTGTTCTGAAAAAGTTTTGGCTCAAAGAGGTAGTAAGGATTGCAACTCGAATATGAGAAGGTTCATGTTGAGAGAAAATCCAATTATTTCTAGCTGTCTAAATTCGCCAGCAAGTGATAAGAGCTTTAGCAAGATCTGACAAAGAGGTCACTGTATCTTTACAATCTAAAGAAGCAAGCCAATCACAAAGATTAGTATTAGCATTGAGTTTAATAGAGTTTGACACGTACAAGTGACTAAACTCTCTGAGCAAATTGGCACTCAACAAAGAGGTGTTGAACATACTCATTATAATGAGTGCAAATTTCACAAATAGGATCCACACTCTGACCATGGTTCCTTAAACGATCCCTGGTGTTGAGACGTCCTCTAATTAATAACCAGGCAAAGAATTTAGGTTTGAGAGGCATAATTAGATTCCACATTTTGTTTAACAAACCATTTTCCAAAGGTAAAGGTAAATTCTCAACTTGGTAATATGAGGCTGATTTAATTGAAAATTCAACCTTTAGATTAGGACTCCACACAAAAGTATCTTTTTCGTTCAGATAATTAAGAAGCAACAATTGCCCGAATTTTGTCAACAATGTCATCCGTCAAGATGTTCTTCAACAAAGTTAAATTCCAATGTCCATTAGAGATACTTGTCAATGGTTAATGATCAATCAAGATTCGCAATCTGGCTTTGGTCCATTAAGGGGGGGGTGTATTCAATTAGAATTGTAAATTATTTCTAAGGACATTTTTTAATTGATGGATTCATGGAACTTTATAGAATTGTCTTGAGCTTACATGAATTTAGGAAAAATTCTATTTAAAGACTGTTATGCATTTATATGCACATGTAATACAAATTTGATTGGATTTTCTGGATTTAGCTAGAATTATTAGTCTAATTTTTTTATAATAAAGAAAATATGAAGGTTCATTTCATAACCATCCTTCAGACTTGATATTGGCTCTCAATATTCCTCTTCCAACTTTTCTTTTTACTGGACTCTTCCAACTTTCACAACAATATCATATAATCACCTTTATCGACAAAATGCACCAATATCCTTTCCTACCACATCAATATATATATATATATATATAGAGAGAGAGAGAGAGAGAGCAAATTACCCTGTGGTTTATATCAAATTTCAAAGTTATACCTAACGTTTCAAATTTTGCATTTAAGTACCCCTGAACTTTTTAAAACATTACAACTTGGCTCCACTGTTATCTAACGAAATAATTAACAGTGGAACCAAGTTGTAATGTTTTAAAAAGTTCAGGGTACTTAAATGCAAAATTTGAAACGTTAGGTACAACTCTGAAATTTGATATAAGCCACAGGGTACTTAAATGCAAAATTTGAAACGTTAGGTACAACTCTGAAATTTGGTATAAAGCACAGGGTACTAAAGTGTAATCTGCTTATATATATATAGTCCCAGAATTTTATCATAATTTTAAAAATTGTCCATATACTTCTATATTAGTTTTTTCCGTCCCTGTACTTTACCACAATAGTTGATTTAGTCCATCCGTAAAAAATTTGAACGGAATCAGTTAAAATAAAGGGCAAAACCGTCATTTGAAGTGAGATTTTTCTCACGGATTCCGTTCGAATTTTGACGGAGGGACTAAATCAACTATTATGGTAAAGTTCAGGGACGGGAAAAACTAATAATGAAGTTTAGTGATGATTTCTAAAATTATGGTAAATTTAAGGGACTATTGCTCCTATTTAAACTATATATAATCTCTCAAACCACCTATCTATTAATATGTCATAGATTGAGAATGGAGGTGGTGAAGATGTCGACCCAGCAAATGGAGGCGGTGAATATATACCCAACAAGGTAATTGATGAATTCATCCTTTCATTGAATATCGAAGGAGGGTAGGATGAATTTATCGATGATGTTCAATATATGACGAATCAATAAAAAACGTTAAGGGCTAATTCTAATTGATGAATTCATTGAATCTGAAGAGTGTTCAATCGAATTCATCGAAAAGGAGCATGATGAATCAATCGAATTCATTGAACGTAGTAAGGAGATTATCGATGAATTTATCGATTCATCCAATCCAAAGAGTTCAATTGAATTTATCAAAGAAGAGCAGGATGCATCCATCAACCATGTTAATTCATGGACACATAATTTCATGATAGATGTCTTTTTGAATGTGCATCAATGGAAGATTCCAAAATTATTTGGTCGTATATATAAACTTAGATGAAGATGAATGATATTTATTTTATTTATTTTTATTTTGCTGGGAGAGAATTCACACAAATGTTAGGGGGGAGGGATGTAATTGATATGGCAATTGGTATTTATATTTTTCACTTACTAGGCCTACCAAAATTCACTTAAATCCTTTCTTTAATGAAATTGTTTAAAATTTACAAGATTTTGAATACACCTACATTTATGTGGACATTTGATAAATTATATCAAATTCTAATTGAATACATTAGAATTTGTGTGGACATTTTTTTAGTTCTTTAAAATTTTAATTGAATACACGAGAATTTATAATTGTCTTTAAATTCTTCACAATTCTAATTAGAATACACCCCACTAAATTAGCAAAAACCTAGTTAAATCCCCAAAAATTAATATCCGAGCCATTTTCAAATATCCATTGAATACCTTCAAAAAGAAGCACCCGAGCATCTAGGATTCATATCCAAGCAATCGAATTAGAAGCTTTTTTGGAACACAAACAAAAATTACCTTGCCGAAGATATTTGGCCCTAACAATCTGAACCCACTAGCTCTCATGGTCCGTCAGAATTCTCCAACCAATAGCTTGGCTAAAGCCGCTAGGTTATAATGTTCAATCGGTCTCAAAGCAACTCCACCCATTTTCTTTAGCCGACAAACCTCCTTCCACGTTATAGGGGGCCTCGCACCATTCTTTCTCTAGAAAGAAATCCCTGCACAAAGAGTTGAGCTTTTTGGACAATTTAGCTGGGCATGGAAAACAAGAAAAAATATGATTCGACATAGTATTAACACTTACTTGATTTAATTAAAGTCATATTCCTAGCTCTAGAAAGAGAATTGTTTTTCCAACCAGTAAACTTATTTTGAACTTTCAAAATTATTGCTTTAGAGTTTGATGGGTCCTTCCAAAAGATTTTAGTATGAATTCCTAAATATCTACTAATAATTGTCTTATGTTGAATATCCAAACTATTAGCGCTTATGTTAAAAGCTCATTTGATTATAACAATCCTCAGTAATTGTTTTTTTCATATACACACAAGACTTTAAGGGCATGATAACCATCCTTTGTTGAATGATAAGAGCAAAGCAGTTAGGTAGCTGTTGGTTATGCTGCTGGTACGGTTAAGCTCCTAAGAGCAAAGCAGTTAGCTAGCTGTTGATATGCTGTTGGTATGGTTAAGCTGCTAGCTGTATTGTTGGTTAGTTAGTTAGCTTAATTGTTAGGGTTCAACTCAATTCAGTTAGGTTGTTAGGCTAAATTAGTTAAGCACAATCTCCTTAGCTGTCATACATTGCAAGCATATGTTACTTGCTGTACATAGTTACTATATAAGTATTGAAGGTATGTATGAATAAAGGTGTGAAAGTTATATGAAAAACAAGAAGTTTTTTACTTCATCTCTCCCTATACTCTTCTCTCTTCAATCTTCTTCTTCTGTCTTGAATTTTTCCTTTACCACTACAGCAGAATTCTAACATGGTATCAGAGCTTAATGCTCACAGCTGTATGATTCTGGTGCTTCCTGTGCAAGTATACGAAGATCGTGATTCCAGTACACTGAGGATCGTGATTAGCCTATAGTATTCTTTCTTCCTTAATTCCAGTTCTTTAGGCGTGCTTTCTGCTCACCATCTGGATCTTCTGCTTCTCTTCTGCTCACTATCTGGATCTCTTACGTTGAGATCCTTTGCAAGATAAGTGTTTCTTACATCTCTTGCTAGTCAAGTACTCAATACTGAGTGTATACTTTCCTGTGCTTTCTGTTTTTGCCATGACTATTGGTATGGATCTCCTTAAACATGTCACAGACTTCATATCTGTAAAGCTAGATGATACAAACTATGTGTCTTGGAGTATTAAGATTCAGCGCTTGCTGAAAGGTTTTCATCTGTTTGGACATCTTGATGGTTCTAGTATGTGTCCTTTGTCTACTGATGCATCGTTTCAAAACTGGGTTGATATGGATGCTGCTTTACTTAATGTTCTAATTGCAACGATATCTGAAGATGCCTTCACTGAGATAATGAACTGTGAGTTCTCACGTGAGGCTTGGCTTACACTGCAAGAACGTTTCTCTTCTTTGTTAGAAGCTAACCTCATGCAGCTGAAGACCAATCTTCAGACCATCCAAAAAGGTTCTGATTCTGTTGAGAATTCATGAGTAAGATTCGGTCTGCTCGCCAACGGTTGGCTAGTGCAGGTGTGCCTGTGTCTGACAAAGATGTAATCTTGATCACGCTTAATGGCTTGCCATCTGATTATCATCCCTTCAAATCTCACATTCGGGCACGGCCAATTCCTGTTACTCTTACTGAGCTTCAGACTCTCTTGCTAGCTGAAGAAGCAGACCTTAACAAAGTTGCAACACAACTTGCTTCTCACCAATCCTTGCTTACCGCAATGGTGGCTACTAAAGAAGGTCAAGGTTCTCAAGGTGAATCCTTGAATGGAACTACCACGTCTCAATCGGGAGGTACAGGTTGGAATAACTCAAATTGGCAAGGGAGAGGCTCTAAAAATTGGAATAACAGTAAAGGTCGAGGTCGGTGGAATAATGGTCGAGGACGATGGAATAACAACTGGAATAACAATTGGAACAACAACAATAGGGGTAATCGTGGAGGTTATAATTGTGCTTTGAATCATGGCTAGCCTCCGTTTTCTGCTTATAATCAAGGTGCTCAACAACACCATGGCTATTCTAATGGTGGTAATCAGTCCTATGGCTTCAATCCTTACTCTTCACAGTCATCACAGCAACCTCTACAGTCACCTGGTCACACAAATCCTGGTGTTTTAGGGGATTCCCCTCAGTACAGGCAAGCTCTCCCATCTCCAGTGTGTCAACTATGTAAGATTCCTGGCCATGAGGCCCTGGAGTGCTCACAACGGGGTCATTTTGAAGTGTCTACTCCACCAGGTACTCAGTCTCAGGCCTATTCAGCTACTCCTGTGTTTGAGTTCAATGATCCTAACTTCTGGCTTGCTGATACTGGTGCCAACAATCACATGATCTCTGATGATTCTCACTTACAACAAGCTCACGCTTGTCCTTCTAAATCAGGTATTTCAGTTGGTAATGGAGCTATCCTTCCTATAGTTAGTGTTGGTTCCCTTACCTTGCCTATTATCGATCATGCTTTTCAATTGAAGGATGTGTATCATGTACCTCGTCTTGTTCATAATCTGCTTTCTGTGCAAAAGTTTTGTTTGCATAATGGTTGTCAAATGCTGTTTGATGCTTACTCTCTTCATATTCAGGACCACTTGGGGAGGACTCTGTACACACTTCCTAGTGTTAGTGGTTTATATCCTCTTCCTAAGTCTATATCATCTTCTTCTTTGTCTCCTCACTTGTCAACTGTTGCTTATGTAGGCAAAACAATATCCTCTTCACTATGGCACCGGCGGCTTGGTCATCCTGCCCATGCTGTTCTTTCTACTATGTTGTCCCAAGCTCAGATTACTTACTCGCCTGAGCCAACTTCCCATATGTGTCAACTTTGTCTCCAAGGAAAAGTATCTCGACTGCCATTTTCTGCTTCTGTCAATAGGACTTCTCACCCGTTTGCTAAAGTTCATTCAGATGTTTGGGGTCCTAGTCCCTGTCCTTCTCTTCTTGGTCATAAATACTACGTTCTCTTCATTGATGACTGTACTCGCTACTCTTGGATTTATCCTTTAAAGCATAAATCAGATGTTTACCCTACTTTTGTTAAGTTCTACTCTTATGTTCTTAATTTCTTTGAAAAATCTATAAAAGTCTTTCAAAGTGATGGTGGCGGTGAGTTTGTCAACAAGGCCATGACTGAGTTCTTCATGTCTAAAGGCATTCTTCATTTCAAGTCGTGTCCTTATACACCACAGCAGAACGGTCTTGCTGAGAGAAAACATCGACATCTCATTGAAACCACCATTACCTTGCTACAAACAGCTTCTATGCCCCCTTCTTTTTGGTTTCATGCTTGTTCCACTGCCAATTTTCTTATCAATCGTATGCCAACTGTTGTTCTTCATATGAACTCTCCCTATTTTCTGCTCTTTGGTTCCTATCCTTGTTTACGGTTTTTAAAATCTTTCGGGTGTGCCTGTTATCCATTTCTCCGACCCTATACTAGTCACAAACTTGAACCCCGGACCACCCAATGTGTCTTTACAGGGTACGCTCTTGAGTATAAAGGATATCTGTGTTATCATATTCCCTCCAAAATGACCTTTGTGTCTCGCCATGTTGTCTTTGATGAGAGTCAGTTCCCTTTCTCTTCTTCTCATGCATCCATCCACACATCCTTCGTACATGATCATGGCTTGGTAAACCATCCTAGTTGTACTCCATTATATACTGCTTGTTCTCCACTTGGCAGGGTTACCTCTCCTGCTGTATCGGGGTCTACTTCTGTGCATCATGTGGTTCATTCACCAGATTCTCCGGCTTCAGACTCCTCTCCATCCGCTCCTGCTCTTGACTCTCCTGGCTCCACGCCCTCTATTGACTTGGTGGTTGACATGCCTGTTCCGGTTTCGTCTCCTGCTCTCTCTGCCATACCGTCTTCCCATCCTATGGTCACTCGTTCAAAAAATGGCATCTCCAGACCTAGGCGTCGTGGCTTTCTTGCTTTGCACGTCACCTCCGCGGCTGGTCCTCTTCTTGAGCCAGTGACCTATACACAAGCTGCCCAGGTTCCTGAGTGGTGTCACGTCATGCACGAGGAATTTTCTGCTCTCCAGCATCAGCACACTTGGCGATTGGTTCCATTACCTGCTCACCGTAGTATTATTGGGTGTAAGTGGGTATTCAAGTTAAAGCACCATGCAGATGGCTCGGTGGCAAGGCACAAGGCACGCCTGGTTGCTAAGGGTTATCTCCAAGAGGCTGGGGTTGATTATGATGAAACTTTCAGTCCGGTTGTCAAGCATACCACGGTGCGTCTCGTTCTTGCTTTGGCTGCTCAGTTCAATTGGCCTTTACGGCAGCTTGATGTCAAAAATGCTTTTTTACATGGTGTTCTTCATGAAGAGGTTTACATGGACCAACCTCCGGATTTTGTTGATTCTCACTGCCCTTCTCATGTGTGCAAGCTGGAAAAGTCTCTTTATGGCCTGAAGCAGGCTCCTCGCGCTTGGAATGCTCGGTTTACTGGTCATATGCTCACTTTGGGGTTTGTTCAGTCTCTCTCTGATTCTGCCTTGTTTGTCTTCCATCATTGATTGATTCTTCTTCTTGTTTTGCTCTATGTCGATGACATCATCGTGACTGGAAATGATCATGCTGCGATGACCCGTTTGATTCATGCCTTGAGTACTGAGTTTGATATGAAGGATCTCGGGCCTTTGTCCTATTTCCTTGGTCTCCATATGCGTTCTCAGACCACTGGTTTGTTTGTTAATCAAAGTAAGTATACAAGGGAGCTTCTGAGCAAGGTTGGGATGTCTAATTGCAGTCCTGTTTCTACTCCTTTGGTTCTGACGCTAAGTTACTCCTTACTGATGGTCTCTTGCTTCCCAATCCAACTCTTTATCGGAGCATGGTTGGTGCTCTCCAGTACTTGACGTTTACTCGCCCGGATATTGTTTTTGCTGTTAATACTGTGTGTCAATTCATGCATGCTCCCACGGATGTTCACATGATGGCTGTCAAACGTATCCTTCGCTATCTAAAAGGTACTATGGCCTTTGGTCTTCGTTATGTCTCAGGCGCGCTTCGTCTTCACGCCTTCTCAGACGCCGATTGGGGTGGTGATCCTAATACTCGCCGTTCGACTTCTGGTCATATTTTCTTTCTTGGTCACAATCCAATTTCATGGGGGGGCCAAGAAACAGACCACCGTCCCTCGTTCTTCTGCCGAGGCGGAGTACCAAGCTCTTGCCAACACTGCTTGTGAACTCCAGTGGCTAACTCACTTGTTGGCTGAACTTCACCTTCCTCTTGCTCGTCCGCCCCTGATCTGGTGCGATAGTGTCTCAGCTATCCAGATGGCCCATAATCCGGTCTTTCATGGCCGTACTAAACATGTTGAAATCGACGTCCATTTCGTTCGTGAGCGGGTTCAACGTAAAGCTCTTCACTTGGCGCATGTTTCCTCTCAGGACCAACTAGCCGATGTCATGACTCATGGGCTACACACGCCTCGGTTTGAGTTTTATCGGGACAATCTCATGCTTCGGACTCCAGCATCAGATTGAGGGAGGATGTTGAATGATAAGAGCAAAGCAGTTAGCTAGCTGTTGGTTATGATGCTGGTACGGTTAAGCTCCTAAGAGCAAAGCAGTTAGCTAGCTGTTGATATGCTGTTGGTATGGTTAAGCTGCTAGCTGTATTGTTGGTTAGTTAGTTAGCTTAATTGTTAGGGTTCAACTCAATTCAGTTAGGTTATTAGGCTAAATTAGTTAAGCACAATCTCCTTAGCTGTCATACATTGCAAGCATCTGTTACTTGCTGTACATAGTTACTATATAAGTATTGAAGGTATGTATGAATAAAGGTGTGAAAGTTATATGAAAAACAAGAAGTTTTTTACTTCATCTCTCCCTATACTCTTCTTCTTCTGTCTTGAATTTTTCCTTTACCACTACAGCAGAATTCTAACATCCTTAACCATATATTAAACGGGAATACTTTTGTAGTATGCATTATCTCTTATGTTAAATCGACACACAATAACAATCATCAATGATTCTTTTTTCATATACACACAAGACTTTGGGTGAATGATAAGTGTCATTAAATATTAAGCATGAACACTTTTGTAGAACACACTAGTTCTTATGTTAAAAACACTTTTTAGTTATCTAAAACACTTTTGGTTATCGATAAAGAATAATGACCCTCAATAATTTTTTTCTCTATACACAAGATTTCGGATTCATGATATCTATACCTAACTACTTTAACTACGAGTCTCTTGTGATCGAATTCAATGATCGATTAGATCTGTCCTCTACGTGTGTTGCACTTGTTTCTACTTTCTAATGTGGATTTCCCGTTTCCAAGTTTGGATGATTACTTTGGATATACTTTTTCCTTGTTTGGATCAATACTTTTGGGTTGGACTTAAAAGAAAGTTTATAGTTTTACAAATGCAAACCTGTTACATGGTTGCCATCTTAAACAAAAAGAGTGGGTTTTGCTTCCTCAACTATCTTCCATGTCCAAAATTGATTTTGCTCACATGGGACTGTCCTTCAAAAGATGAATGCATTGATCTCAATTGGGTTTGCAGTTGTGGTGTGCAAAAAAGAGACTGGAGATCTCTGAGCCCTTCAGAATGGCAATGGAAAACAAATTGGCAGTTTCTCTGAAAAATAACCTAAAGAAAACACTTTGAAAAAAAGCACTTAGTTATGCTACTCAAATGGCCATTTCTGCTTTTGCCTTACCCACTTGACCAAAGTGCTTTTATGTTCAGTCATTATTCTTTGTTAGGGTTGTTGTTAGGCTGTTTTACAAAGGGGGCTTAAAGCTTTTAATCCAAAACGCCTAATAATTCAACTATTAATGCTCAATTAGAGCTAAGCATAATTGCTTATTGGGTATTTTACAAATGGTCACTATGGATGAATTAGATCTAGCTAGAAATGAATTATTGATCACTTTATGTCTTTATCAAACATAATTTCAGCCTAATTTCTAAACCTCTTACTTCAAGCATGAAATCAAATTTGAAGCCAAACTACATTTAGACACACATGGAATCACTTATTAGCCTACTCTAATTATGGTTGGCTCAATCTATCCCAATATTTTCGCATTAAAACCTTAGATTTGGTCGGCTAATCAGGACTTTATTTTGATAATTTAAGGGTTTATTTAATAACGCGTTTTCTTTATTTCATTGAAAATCATATTTGGATACGCACAATTAATTATCCATAGGAAAAAATTAGACTCTAAACTCCAGATGGCAAATTATAGGCTTAATACACTTCTCTTTCATTTTGTTTAGTCGCAATCTCTTTCATTATTTTCTCTACCATATTCCACATACATATGCAGAAATATATAATATGCTGCCCCACACTCATTGCAATTATTAGAGATTGTTGTCAATCATCTTGATATTTACAATTTTAAATATGGATTGATTAAAACCCAATGGGACCTGGCTTGAACATTGGAGACAATATAATATATATATATATATATATATATTCATCATCTCTGTATATAACTTATGACATCATCACATATTGTATCAACTAGTTGAACCAAATGCTCAAAACAAGAAATTCAAAACTCAATCATCTTCCCAGCAGATCAACTCGACCTACTTCATCATCTTCTGTACTCCGTCTTAATTATGAATCCCAGCTGCTCACTGGTTTCCGCAATTAGTTGTTCATATAAAAGTTTTTTTTTTAACTATATTTTTTTTCTTTCTTCTTTTGCTTGCTTTATGTCTCTTTCTCTTCAATTCTCAACCACTTTCCAATCCCCTATTTTTAATCATGTTATATTATTTTCTATAATTATTTATAGGATAAACTACATAAAAGCACCCAAAATATAAGAGTTATTTTAAGTTCATATCTGAATTATAAAAACTTTCATCTAGGTACCAAAATTATCAAAACACAACATCTAAGTACTCATTGTTAGCAATCTGTTAAAAAAATCTGTTAAGTGCCCAAGTGGCACTTGTGGGGCCCATTTTTATGCTGATATGGATGTCATGTAGACAAAAAAAATTATAAAATTTCAATATATGTTGATATGGCTTAAAATAATTATTTTAATTTTATTTTTATTATTTTTTAAATTTATTTATTTCTCTCTCCTACCCAGCCACTCATTCTCTCCCTGACTCGTCTTCTTCCCTCTCTTTGCGACAACGAGGACAACCATCACCACCGCCCTCGATTCCGACCATGACCACCCTCACCACCACTCCTAAACGCCTCCCCTCGTCTAGAAGAACCTGTCCCTGCCACCCATCACCCTCGAAACTAGCCGTAGAAGATTGAATCTTGTTTCTCGATCAAGTGCTTCTCATGGTGGAGGGTCGGGAGATGAGGGGTTGGTTGCGGTGGTAGGTGTTGCAGGTTCGGTGAGAGCAGAGGGTGCATCAATGGCGAGTGTGTCTGGGGAATTGACAGAGGGCAGTGGGTGTTGGGAACGGAGGTCGATGTGGTGGGGGAATGGAGGTCGGTGGGGGTTTGGGGCGGTCTAGTTTGTACTTTGATTGGGGTTTTGTTTTGGTTTTTTTTTTTTTAAATTGTTTTATTTGTTTATTAGTTTTAAGATTTTATTAAATATATTTAAAATTTTATTATTTTTTTATTCTATATGAAATCCATGTTAGAATATAAGAGGGTCCCACAAGTGCCACTTGGGCACCTAACATATTTTTTTAACAGATTGCTAACGGTGGGTACCTAGATGTTGTATTTTGATAATTTGGGTACCTAGATGAAAATTTTCATAGTTCAAGTATGAACTTTAAATAATCCCTATAATTTATATATTTTTATGTAATTTATCCTTATTTATAAGAACTACCACCTCAACTTGTATTATTTTAATTTGTGGGTTTTAGAGAGATAGATTTTTAGTTGAGGAATGTTTATTGGTGTTCTTAATTTGCTTCAACTTTTGGTTACAGACACGTACACAATAGCTTACATCCATATCAGATTCTTGTGGGCCGGTCTAATTTTGCGGGCATCACCAAAATCTGCTGAATAAAAATATGAAAACAACACATTGTTTTACTTAATCATCTTCTCTAGCTTGATTCATCCTACTTTTTTATTAATAGCTTGCTTCTATTTGACCATCACTAATTCAGTTTAAGGATGGCTCTTAAACCAATTGGATGATTGATTAATTGGTTTTTATGATTGATTTGCTCCAAAGTAAAGAATTATTCATCACACACAACTTACGGGTAGATAAAGTCAACGAAAATTGTCAATGGTCATCGATCTCCATCTCTTCCTAATTAAAAGGAAATTGAAGAAGACCCGAATGGCCTAATCTAATCATCATCAAATATTGCATAAACACTATATTTTCTTTATTTTATTTTTCATTTATAAAGATAAAAACAAATATGTAAATGAGATAAATATTACCACTCGATACACTTTCGAGAGTAAAAATCAAAATTATGATATGAGGTAAATTGTCGTACCATTTATGTTAAAAGCCGCTAACAAGTATTGGTTTGTATTATATAGATGCTTAATCCTACTTAGATACACTTATTAAGTTGTCGGGTGCATTATGAAGCAACAAAGATGTCCTAATTATGCCTAAATCAATTTCCTAATTAAGATGAAAAGGCCAATGAAGAAATTAGGGTTTTGAGGCACACAAAATTAAATAAATGTCTAGCAATGAAATGGGTGAATGATGTTCATCATCACTGCAATCACATCCCAAGTTAGGCAGGCGATGAAAGATAGTCAATGTATCAGCGCGCAGCTGATTAATGGAGATGGAGGAGATCTTCATCTTCAATCAAGCTGACCTTTGCCTAACTCAACTCCATATATCTTAATTATATGACAATTGATGTTCTTCATTGACGATGTTCCTGCTCGCTTCCAGGCCAGCCATTGTGTTCCACGTGTATGTTCCTCCTCATGCCCGCATGTTGGGACAAAGGGAGCATGCCCCACGTACATAGCCTAAGGATTCGCAGTCAATCATTGAGGCTCGAGCTCATTCATTAATTTAAGATCATCCTAATCCACTGTGATTCGTCTTGTTAATCAAAAGTTGGGGAGGCTTTCGAATGAGAGGAGGCCAAATGGTTGCACCGCCCACACATGGTTTGGCTTGTGATCGGCTGCGGCGGCACTGTCTATTTCCTTATTTCTCCACGCATACGTGGCAGATGTGGACATTACCATTGGTCACGATTTGAGGTTACCAAGATGATTGAAACTCCTACTACAAGTTAGGATCACACGTGTCGAGTTCTAATTGGAGGCGTCGAATTATTTCCTTAAAAGGAAATGGCATTCTCGCTATATCATTGTGCTAACATGGCAATTGTGGTCGTGCATGCATTCCATGTACAGTGATCGAGTATGTTTTTATTTATTGTATGGCAATAGGAACAAAGAGATTGGTCTTGATGTGGATAAAGAAATTGGTGTGGTGCAGTTGGTAAATTATCATTTTCAAATAACGAATTTTCTGGTGTCTAATTAGTAGGAGTTTAAAACTGGCTGAGAGCACTTTATGGCCAGGGGGAATTAAGCTCACCCTTCAGGTGTGGGGACACCTCATTGTATTTACCGAAAACAAGAGATTGGAACGTGAATTATGTTTCTAACGTTGAAAAGAAAAATATTATAAATTATATATTTTAAAAAAAAACTTCGACTAATTCTGAGTATGCATATTGGTTGGTCAATTATAAACTTCATTTTGGCCACTATTGATGTTGATTTTCTATAGGCCGATTCGTTTTAGGTAGACAACCTGGAAAAAAAAAAAATTGAATTTGGATTTGGCTTGTTCGATTTGAGCATGAGGAGGATCAAAATTTTTGACCCAGCTAGCAATTAAAATATAGTGAGAATGGTGAAGAATATTAAGTCAATATGTGAATTACCATTGTAAAGGTCGCATATATGCATCTTCCTTTTGTTTTTTAAATAAGTCCCATGGTAGAAAAATGCCCTAAATTTGTGGGAAAGTAGAGACTTTTTATTCCATTATAAGCATTATAGTTAATTAAATTGTGTACTTGCAAGATTCTTATGAATTAAAGTCAAATCGGCTTTTCTCAAATACTTATTTTGTAAGTGTGAAGGTTTGATTTCTCACACGAATGGAAAGATTAATTAATTAAGTTATATTTTCCAATTTAATATATATATATATAACTCAAACTTAATTATAATTATTTTTAAAACAAAATATGAGTAGTATAAAAAAGAAATTAAAAAAAAAGTCAAATGGCATATTTGAAACCAGCATTGTAGCATAAAGGAAAAACAACAAAAGGAAGAGGTTGAAAATGTTGAAATTACAGTATTCTTCTTAATAGAGAGGACAGATTAGCTTAGATATTAACAAATTCATTCAAAACTTTCTTTCACCTAACCACGAACCACTCGATGCCTTTAATCACTAAGCCTCTTTCATTTACACATACATGCATCTTTCCATCACCCTTTGCATCAACCGTTGAAACTTAATTTCATCAATTAGTGTGGTCAATTAGGGGACATAATAATCTTGTACATTTATTTAATTTTTAATTAAGACATCACTCTGAATTATAAGATGGCAAACCAAAGCCAATACACAGGGTGGTCAGCTTTTAGGTGTGAATTTAGATTTGCTTTGTTCAAATAAGTCCAGCGGTTCTTGTATCGGGTTGGTTGTGTTAGGTTTTCTCTTTTGGGGAATTGCAAAGGTTAGTTATTTGGACAATCAAACTTATCTTTACTTTATATCTTTGTTCAACCAATGAAATTTTGTATCTTCTCAAAAAAAAAATCCCATTTTTATTTTCTTTTATAATTATAAGAAAGAAAAATTTAACGAGCGTGTTTGTAATTAATAGAAAATTTGATAGCAACGAGTGTTGGTGAAACTAATCAGGCTCGTATTGTCTCCCATATGGTATATGATCTTCAAACCTCGGGTGCGTTTGGATGAGGAACTTCAAAGTTCCACAAAATATATATTATATTATTAGGATGTGCACTAAAAACAAAAAATATTGACATTTTAAATAGGTGGTTGAGCACTAAAAAATAAAAATATGGGCATTGTAAGGAAATACATGCACCACATGAGCATAACAAACCACTAAATAAGGGATTTTTCAAAATAACACCTTCATAGGTGAAACTTACAAATTCCATCTATATGTCTTACATTGTCTCATTTGTAAATTCCTTGGTACCTTCAAGTTCCTCATTTTTAACTAATTTTACCCAAATTTCATGGAACTTTGAAGGACCTCATCCAAACGCACCCCTAAAGATTGCGGGATTTGACATGAAAAAGTTTTCGTTTCGAAGCTTACTCGTTTTGTGAATCCGTAAATTATTTTTTTGAAGTATAAAATTGTAAAAAAGCTAGATATATAAACTAAGGGAAAATTGTTGACACTATCCATAAATTTTACATTAATTTTAGTTATCGTCTATGAACTTTATTATTAATAGCAGACATTCATGAACTATGTCTAAACATATAAGTACATTCCTTCCGATAAATTTCTTAACGATTTATGTTAAAAATAAGGGTAAATTTGCCCAATCATGTGTATTCTTTTAACAGTTTTAACAGAAATCGTTGAAAAGTTTAACAGAAAGATTGTCCTTACACGTTTTGACGTATTCAATGACGTCTGCCACTAATAATAAAGTTCGGAAACGATAGCTAAAATTAGTGTAATATTCAGGAACGCTGACAATAATTTTTCCTATAAACTAAAATCCTTTAGGGTTTACATTAGGTAAGTTAATTTTCTTTTGAAAAAAACAACCAGTTGTTTCTAACATTCTAACATCTTTTATGTGAACGTTATTTTTGTTGTGTTCTAATATTAATTGATATTTTGTTTCAAATCAAATTGTTGTCACTTCTCAGTGACAATAGCATTAAAGTCCACGAAGTGTAGGCTTGGAAACCACTGCCAATTTTCCACTCTTTTTCGATCCTATTTGTTTTGACAAAACAGGGTCATAAATGTAATTTTGGTGGGAATGAAGTGTGGTTTAACTAATTTTTAAGAGTTGGACAACGGACACACAAACACTCCTGTATTCTTTTGTATGCTTTCACACCGCTGGTATCAACAATAATAAGATTTGTTTTCTGGAAAATCTATTTTCATTTCCAACCCCAAAAAACAAATTAGTTTAGATATTACGTATTTTTAATTATTGCTCTAAAAAAAATTTAATTCTTTAAATAATACACTTCGATAAAACATTGAAATAAAAAGTAAAGGAAAATATTTGCATCTCACCCTGATGGTAGTACCTCCTCCTACCACCCTTTCGATTTATCAAATTGTATTTATGCATATATCATAATCGGAACCGTTCATTCTCTAAATCATCATGTCAAGATCATCTCTGTACAAAATAAATAAGATTGTAGATCGTTTAGTCATTCATATGTATAAAATAAATCAACGATTTTGGTAAGAATTAATATCATCATTGCGAACCGTCAATTTAATTTATATATATAAATAACTAAATGACTTCTAATCTTATTTATTTTTATACAGAGATGATTTTGACATGATATTTAGAGAATGAACGATTTCGATTATGATATATGTACAAAGACAATTCGATAAATTAAAATAATAGTATAAGGAGATACCACCAGAGTAGGATGTAAGTATTGAAGAACATTTTTGCTCACCCTGCATTATAAATGGGACATGTGTACTTTTAACTTAACCACAGTTAACATCTTAAAATTCATTAATTATTCATAATTTAATCAGGTAAGAGAAAACAAGTTAAAATAAAAAAATAAAAAACACATTCTGGGCTCCTTCGTTTCCCCAAAACGGAACTGAGAAGCAAGCAAGCCATAGCCATTTCAGGCTGCAATTGTTTCTTTCAAAAGAAAATTCTTCAATTACCCAGATTTTTAGGCTGCAATAGTTTCTTCCAAAGACAATTCTTCAATTACCCAGATTTTGTTTTTAAGAATACAAGCGCATACTAGAATTCCTAAATCGATGGGAATCCATCTCAAGAGACACCCACCCAGCCTTCGACCAAATTGAGTGAGATCGACTTCATCGGCACCGTCGATTGCGGCTGCCATTTCACGTGCGACACAGTAGGCACGATTTCGCTGCCCCTCCGCATCACCACCCAGCGCAATCTCCCAATATTATATGATGATTGTTTTTGTGTCAAATTATTTTCAACCATAGAGCACTTATTGGTTTCAATCTGGCTAGAAAGCAAAGTCCTGAAATTATTACTTTTAAGTTGTTTAGAATTGCAGCTGCCATGGTCATCTCGACGGCTTCTGATTTGGGGGAGAGGAAGGGAGTCGGACGAATGACGAATGACTTGTTTGCGTGCTCTTTATTCTCTATTTTAAATTGTTTCTCTCACCTCATTAACTTATAAATAATTAATATATTTTAAAATATTAACTGTAGTTAAGTTAAAATGCACATGTCTCATTTATAATAAAGTAGAGAGTAAAATATTGCTCACCAGGTGATTAGCAATAGCTCACCAGCAAAAATACTTCCTAAATATTGTCCCTAATAGTAAATATGAAGATGATTAATGATGAACAGATAAATTTTCTGTAGTACGTGATTAATCTCAACATCATCTTTATAATAAATTCGTATGCAAAACTAACACGATCTACCGAAAATCGATTGATTGTTATATTAGTAGCTACTTTTGATACTTCAAAACTCTTATCGATTTTATTTTTGGTTCAAAGCTCTTTATGACGTGTGCTGATCGTTCAGGCATACAAATAAAAACAAACAACATCCAGTAACATCAAAGCCCTATCCAACCCTCACACAATGGATATAATTGGCTCAACTTAAAAATATAAAAATACAACCTGAATTAAAATATGGTATTGACAAAAATTAAACTCAAAACGTATGGCTTTGGTACAAAGTAGATTTCGTAAATAACCGAATTACACGATAATATATTGAGAATGTTAAAAAATTTGTCATATATAAGAAAAAGTAAATACGCTCTAACCCATAATGTTACGCCCGAAACATATTAAAAATTGCGGATACACTAATTAATGGTAATTGAAACTAGCTAGCTACATGCTTAGAATTTAGATGGGTTTGTCTTCATGGTCAAAATTTTTAAGATGGGTAGAAATTATTAGGGGAAAAAAAGTTTAAAGAGAAGCTAAAACGACCTACCTAAGTTCAGTAGGTTGCCTTCCATGCCACGTTTCTTCATCCCAAAAACACCAGTATTTAGGGGCTTCTGTTTCTCATAGTGCTTTTCTTTCTCTTAAAATCTCATCCTCCATCATCTCTCTCAGCTTATTACACAACTTGTTCCATGGCTTCTTTCCTTTTCCTCTCTCTCCCCTTCCCTTTTCCTTGAGCTTTTCTCTTTTGCTCCTCCAAATCCTGCTTTTCCGTTTCGATCTTTCTCGCTTCTGTTCGATTGATTTCTCTATAAAAACAGAACAAAATCTTGGAGTTTTGGGAGCTGAAAAGTAAGTGTTTCTGATCGATTTCGAACCGAGGGTTTTATAAAGAAAATATATATTTAAAACTCACTGGGGTTTTAGGGTTATTGTTCATGGAATTAATGGACCGTGTTGTAGCTGGGATTGTTGAGGAGGATGACCAGATCGATTTGCCACCGGGGTTTCGGTTCCACCCCACCGATGAAGAGCTGATTTCTCACTACTTACACAAGAAGGTTATTGACACCGGCTTCTCCTGCAAAGCAATTGGGGAGGTGGACTTGAACAAGTCCGAGCCTTGGGATTTGCCATGTAAATTCTCTAAACCAATTTTATCTAAATTTTTTTTTTCGTGTTTTCGAAAATCGGTTTGATTTTGTTTGTTCTGATGTTTGGTTAATGATGGATGAAGGGAAAGCGAAAATGGGAGAGAAAGAATGGTATTTTTTCTGTGTGAGAGACCGAAAGTACCCAACTGGGCTGAGGACAAATAGGGCAACTGAAGCTGGGTACTGGAAAGCCACTGGGAAAGACAAAGAGATCTACAAATCAAAATCCCTAGTTGGCATGAAGAAGACCTTGGTTTTCTACAGAGGTAGAGCCCCAAAAGGAGAAAAAAGTAATTGGGTCATGCATGAATATAGATTGGAGGGCAAATTCTCAGCTCACAATCTCCCCAAAACTGCAAAGGTATTATATACTTCCTCTGTTTTCCTCTGTCTTGAACTCTGTTGTTTCTCATGTATTTAAATTGCTTTGTTCTTTGATTCGATTTTGCAGAACGAATGGGTGATATGCAGGGTTTTTGAAAAGAATTCGGGTGGGAAGAAAACCCATATCTCAGGATTTGTTAGATTGGGTTCTCTGGGAAATGAAATCGGATCTTCGGGTCTGCCTCCATTGATGGATTCTTCACCTTACAGTACCAAGACCAACAAGCCTGCCTCTGAGTCTCCTTACGTGCCCTGCTTCTCCAACCCCGATCCACTTGATGTTCAAAGAAACCAAGGGATTGCTGAGTACATGAACAACACCAACAACAACAACATCAACCCGATTTTCGCGGTTTCTTCCAACAATTGCAATTTTTTCCCAAGACCCCAATTTTCCAGTTCGTTATATTCTCCCCAGTCTGCTCCAATTTCTGGGAATTTCCAGTTTCCGGGTTCGGTCTTCTTGCAAGATCAGTCCATTCTGAGGGCCTTGCTTGACAACAATGCTGCAAACATGAGGGTGCAGCAGAGCTTCAAAACAGAGAGGGAAATGGTGAGTGTGTCCCAAGAAACAGGGCTCACAACTGATAATATGAACACTGAGATCTCCTCTGTCATGTCTAATCTTGAAATGGGCAGGAGGCCATTTGGTGATCAGGCAGCAGCAGCTTCAGCAGACCTGGATAATTTTTGGAATTATTAAAATATTTAAATTAAGCTGCATTATATAAGATTGAATATTATGTAGTATAAAAATATTTTCAAATTTCAAAAAAAAAAAAAAAAAATTATGAAGCCTCTCAGCTTCTACTATTATTGTTGTGAGTTGATAGTGTGGGTCTGTTCATAGATTTTCTGAATCTGAACGTGAAAATTGAGTGAAAGTGAAACATCTGTTATGTAATGTAAGAAATTATATGATGTATTAAGTAGTAACTGTTTCGTATATTTAAATATTTTGAAAACTATTCATATATTGGCACCATTGTTGTGAAGGTGCTCAATAACAATATTGGTGACATATGAGAATGAGATTCAGTTGGTGGAAAATTATTTTATTTTGTGTATTTTACCCCTATTATAAATTTTGCACCTTTTATTTTTTGGATTTTAACCAATGTGCTTACATCACTCAGGGGGATGAGTTGATCAATATTTTTGTATTATCCATTTAACGGATTTATATTTTATGGCTGGATCCAAGTTGTAATTTTTTAATTTTTCTCTTAATTTCTTATCAATCTACTTAGGCAGTAAATATTTTACAGATTGTACTATTTTTCTTTATAGATTCTCGATAGACATAGTGTCATGTCTATCATATATTATCGTAAGATGTTTGAATAAAATAATTTTTTTAATTAAAAAAATAAATTAATAAATTAATTTCTTGTTGTGTGGACTCGGGTAATTCTTATGTTGACATTCTCACTGTCTTTCACCTTCTCTTTCACATGCACACGTGCATGTCACACTCAAACGCACGCCTAAGTTTGATAAATGAATAGGTAGTTATCCATGTAAATCATTGACCAATTGCTAGGTTGATTCTTCTCATGACAAATTTTTTTTAATAATGAAATTAGGTAGGTTAGATTAGCTCCTCAATTCAAATTATAAAAAGCATGTGTTTCACTCTTAATTTCAAAACATACAAATTCAGAGAGTTCATATTTATATTTCGAATCATTCAACTTAATTTACATGTTATGAATTTTTATTCATACATGATGTTGAAAATTCCCCAAAAAAGCCTAAATCTTTACCTTTTATAGTTAGGTTGATTCTCATTTCATTGAATCATTTGACTCCGAAGTTTGTTTTATTAAATTAATTATAACTCTTCAATGAAAGTTTCAAGAAGTTCACTCTT
Organism: Oemleria cerasiformis; assembly: GCA_037349345.1. Classification (NCBI taxonomy): domain Eukaryota; kingdom Viridiplantae; phylum Streptophyta; class Magnoliopsida; order Rosales; family Rosaceae; genus Oemleria; species Oemleria cerasiformis. Next base: position 14,273,297 of record JAZGTL010000018.1, read on the forward strand.
AATCCCAAAGAATAAAGGACTTATACTTTTGAGAAACCCTCTCTGTATTTTGGACCATCGATTCTACATACTGTGAAATGACCAAAGAAGCTTAATTATCTACCTTATTGATTCAAATTATCTAAAATGTCGTTACTAATTGAATCCATTGATCACAATAGTTTTATTTTGTGCTACAGGTGGCTCGAGATCATCTGCAGTCAGATCATATAAGATCTCTTGGTCTGAGCCTCCTTTTTTGTTCAGTGTATGTGGTGGATGATGTAGGTGTGAATTGGATATTGAAGCTGGGTTAAAGGCTTTGGGCTAAAAATCCTTGAGCGTACCGTGTTCTATCCTTAGATGGGATGATCTGAAAGCTCTCTTATGGGCTTAGCTACCTTCGAAGTAGGCGTCCCATTATTAGATGTTGCTAATAGACAATAAATAAGGTTTCTTGCAGCCTAAGGACCTAACTTTAGTCAAGTGATTGTGGTATGAGCGGGACACTTGTTCATGTAGTTCTTTTTATGCCTTTTTCTTATTGTATCTAAGGATTTCCGTATTATTTTCCTTTAGTAAGTCAAAGAAACATTGAGAGATATATATATATATATATACATATGTTATTAGTTGGTGTAGTGAGATTGCTCGGGATATCCTTATGGGTGTCGTATTAATGGACCAAGAACACATACACGATTTTATGACTTAAAGCAATCACGAAATGCATACGGTTGGTTTTTCCACAGTACTTCAACATCGCTTAATGATATCCACTTAATAGTAAATAAAGCTGAAAATAAAAGTGACAAGTATTGAATAAATGATAAGCAAAATAACAAAATACAAATATGGATTATTCTTTTCAAAATCAGGCCTAGCAAGAAATAATGTCTATTAGAAATCTTCAATTAGGATGGACGTTAGTTGGATCATACCACCAGATGACATAACAATGAAATTAAAGAATGAGCTGTTTAAGTGTCAGTCGGGATGAAAGAGTGAGTGTTTGTATCCCAGTCAGGATATGAGAGCTGGTTTGTGGTTTTGCAAGTGAGCTTTTGAACAAAGAGTCTCGTGAGGAGTTTTTTTTTTTTTTTTTTTGAGTTGATTGATTGGATCAGATGAACATTTCTTCAACTTTTATATCCTCGTTGGTAAAACTTTCTTGTGGCAAGTAGGAACTTCTTGGGGCCCACTTTTGATTCTTTTTTCTTCTAAAATCTCATTTGTCTCTGATAGGGGGCAGCGCCTAGCAGTGGCGGGCCCAAGAATTGTTTACGGGAGGATCAACTGTGAAGGATTATAGTTTATAAAATTATAAATTACGATTTTCTACAATGAGTTTTTGAGTATAAAGCATCGCATTATAGTTTTATTATCGGCATGGCCGGTCTTAGAAATTTTCACCCACCGAAACTTCATTCAAGGATTTTGTGGAACGTCGTATAGACAACCTGATGGCAAATTTTCTTGGAGGGCAGGGTCAACTTCCGACCTCCATAAGCAATTTTCTAGCAAGGAGAGGGTGCCCCAACTGGGTTTGCCTTTGGCGCTTAACTACTGCTGCCTCTTTTGTCATTTTTTGACTTAATTGGGTTGGTTTCATTGAGTTGGGCCTTTATTTCTTTTGAGATTTTCTCAGCCCATATTTGACTAATTTTCGAGTGTAAATACATATATATATATATATATATATATATTATATTATCGTGATTAGAACTTGGATTGCATAAACTGATTCTAATCAACTATTACTCTCATGACTATATATTTGACTAATTAAATCAAATTATTCTTGCTTTCTTATTCAAGAAAAGTTCAACCAAATCGTGGAAGATATAGAAGTGAAATGAAATCTCAAGTTGACATATATCGAAATCATAGAAGCTTGTTGAAATTTGGCATTGGAAGAATCTTCGAATTGGACATGAAAAAAACAGCTGTCCAAATATAATTCATCAAAGTTCACATTTCCGAAAAACCAATAAAAGTCTTGTCGACACAAATATATTTTCTTGTAATAAAAACTCTTATTTTAATTCAAGGAAGGAAAACGAGATCTTATATTTATTGTCTTTCATTTTCATCTTCATGTACGTTCATTCATATATCCACAAAAAAAAAAAAAAAAACCCCTCAAAAAACAGAAAATATAATTATGAAGTCTCGTTAAAATTTTATTAATTATTATTTATAATTAGTTTTTTGTTACATGCGGGTATTTTAGTTTTTGACACATGAATGATCAAATCTCCAACCACGAAAATAATGAGTCCTGCACAGCATGCTTCACATCAGTAGTAATAATATTAATTTTATAATATTTTTTTTTAGTCTTTTTTCAGATTCATTTTCCTTGGCAGCAAATTAATAAAACCTCCAACTTCAAATATATATATATATATATATATATATATATATATATATATATATATATATCAAAGGTCTCCCTAATTTTTTTTTCTCACCCTATTTCTTAAATAAATCCGTAGCCAAAAATATATAGAAATCGAATCTTGATTGAAGAGTTACCATTTAAATTGTCAATCATTATACCACTACTTGTACAGTTAATTAAAGATCAACCCAACATCAATCACCCCTATTTACTTAATTCCAACAGGTTAGCCCAGTAACTAGGATGTTCCTAAGATCGGTACAAAAAACTCAAGCACGTCATGAGTTTGATCGTTTGCTGTTTTGTTTTCTGATTGTGGCTAAGGGTGCACTGAAATACGTGTGTGAGTATTTCCAGCCCCAAAATGGTAGACTACTGTGGTTCGCCACTAGTTAGTCCCCATTTAAAAAAAAAAAATCACTCATTCTATCCTTCATCAACATAGCACGCAAGAAGCTTGCAGTAGCTTCTTTTTCAGCAGCTTCTTATATATGCATGAACAATGATAGACTCTCGAGGTCTCATTGATAACGTGTCGTTACTAATCAGTATTGTTAACGTTGTATTATGATACTTTCGCTAACATCAGTATTATTTATGGAGAATGATATTCTTATTGAGAACTCGAACCTGGCATATATTTCTCCACTTATCCCATATATGTTCAATCTCATTTGTGGTACAATTTTATGGTGGTATAGTCTTTAGCAATTAGGAAATATTTTAAATTTTTATGCTAATTAGTAATTAGTTTGTATACCCAACATTTAATAATTGAATCTTATGAAAGTGAACCAAAGTGATGATCCCATATTTATGGCATTTCGGTTATGCCCTACTAGATATTAATTTCCAATTTTGTGCATCATATTTTCATTCATTCGACGGTACATTTTCCCTATGAGGCATTCTACTTCTAGGAAAAATTCTATTAGAAATAACTTTAATTTTTCTTTTTTTGGGTAGATAGTAGATACTATGAGGTGTTCCCACACTTGAATGGTGGGTTTAATCCCCACTCGGGATACGGATTGATCCTAACTACAAAATGCTCTTAACGAGTTTCAAACTCTTGTTAGTTAGGCACAAGAAAATTTATCCTTTTGGAAATGTTAATTTACCAACTACACCACACTTCTTAGCTATATAATAAATTTTTTATCTGAATACAAATATTTTATTTTTCAATATATTTAAATCAATTACGAAAATAAAAATGATAACTTATGCATCTAAAAAGCACACATCTAATATAGATATGTCATATCATAATTTTGTTGGGATCGAGTCATATCGTAAGTTAATATCGCATTATCATCCATAGTTTACCAATTATAATTTAATATTTATAGGCTTATAGGCTATTGCCCTCTTGGAAATTTTGCAATTGTGATTTTTGTAATTGCAGAGGGTCACCGTGGGTAGTTTTGTCAATGAAGCATGAGAAATAAATCCTACGTAACGGAGTCCCACCACAGTTAACGTTGAATGTTGTGATGTAAGATTCTGACACAAAGTTAGGCCTTTCTAACGGTGGACACGTACCCCGCGCGAATCCGACACGAGCTTCAGGTTTTGCTGCCGTCAGCCAGTAGCCAACGAAAGACAACGCTTTCCGCCACTGGAAACACGCCACGGGTCATCAGGTGTTGCGGCAGCCCTCCAGCGATGCCCTAGTGGAAAGACGCACCCCTTCTAACATCATCATTCACTGACTTTTGTTTTCTTCCGCAATTTTTTCAATTAGTTAATTAGTGAAGAAGAAGAAAAAACATCTCTAGGAGCAAACCACAAGCATAATTATTTTTTCAATTTGCAACCATAATTCAAGCCTCGAGATAATAGAGAAACTCTACAGAGATAGAGTGGTAGTCATCCCGCGACTTCTTGACAGTAACGTCCCGAATCAGTCTCCGATCACTACAAAGAAAAACTGAACTTTTATTTATTTATTATTTTTATTTTAATTGTCAAGAGTTTCTCATCTACTAAACCACCGTTGATTTATAATGATGATTTATTTGTGCATTTGAAAATGGGTGAGATTCATTTTGCCCACTGGATTGTGAAATCAAATAGTAAATTGACTGGCTAGTTTGCGATGGTGAATACGAAGAGGAATTTAGGTTGGTTGGGAACTTGGGATGGGGAACGATGTGGGTCAATCTTATCCTTATAACCTTTTGTGTAAAGTCCATCGTTTTCCTCCAAAGCTCGATAAAGAAATATTGGAGATAAGATGATTGGGAGGCTGGCTTTCGTACTATTTTTTATTTTTTTATTTTCCTATTTGGATTCAAATTTCACTGCCTTAAATGCTTGCGGTTTTTGAGAAAATTGCAACCACAAATTCTTCTTACTATGCTCATAATAGCCAACCAACCAACCAACAACATATATAGTTGGGAATAGGTGGAGACATATTTGTTGGGTTTGGCAAATTTTTTGATAGGGTAGCTTTCCATAGGTGAAGAAAGTCAACATATATAGATGAGACTTTTTGGTTCAATATGTAATATTATTGCAAAATACCATAGATAATTAAGTAATAATTTTTACTATAAGAGGTATGATTGAATTCTAGAGATAGAAATTTAAATTAGAATGAGGTGCTTAATTAGGTTGGGTTGTTTTTCGGCCTAAATAATCCGGAAATTGATGCCCTCTCACCTATTATTTCTTTTAATATTATAGTGAGTACTTTATATAGACCGTCGTAATATTAGGAACACACAAAAATGAGAGAATTTGATGGACTTACAAGTTATCCATATATTTTCCAATAAAAAATTTTAGTATCATCTACCGTGTTGTAATTGGTATAAATATATACAAGGAGGAGATGTAAAGAAAAAAAAGTGACGGGGGCCTGAGACCCCTTGGATCCCCGTGTGGCTTCACCACGGACCACGAGTCAATAACTACAATTAAATATTAATTGTAAAACAAATATCTTACTTTCTTCCACAACAAAAAATATCAAACTTAACACAAAATAATAATCATTTTAGACAAAACTTAAAACTAAAAATAAAAACAAAAATATTGATATACTCCAACGTACAAATAGACCTGGCAAAAAGAAATAAAATGAATAGACACTGTTCTTATTTTCCTGATCATCATCATCATCTATATATATATATGAGATTTAAAATTGAAATTGAAAACTTGATCATGATATAAATGTGACAAATCTCTTTCGATCGATATATATATATATAAATGTGACAAATTATTTCATGATGGATTACTACCATTAACTGAAGTCCATTTAAAGGAAGCAAAACATTTCATTTTCTAATCGATTTTTCCTTTGGAGGATTAAGAGAAGTCAACCATTAAACTTTTAGATCCCGCTTGGATGCTTGGAATGTAAGAGGGAATCTATTTTCTTTTCTATTCCAAGATGAAAATGATTTAAGAATTCCATTTTAGCGTTTGGAACAAACTGGAATAATAGTAAAGTTTTAAGCATTCAATTCCTTTATTGCGTTTGACAAATTATGCAACGAAACAAAAATAATTATTATTTTTACTATAACATTCTTTTGTCTAGCATCATCTGACTATGAATTAAAGAAAATCAATATTTCAATATGAACTTAAATATCGTATCCTCTAATATCAAAACACATATCATTCAAATTTATTAAAATTCTTGAATCCAACAAAGAAAAATAATCGAAATATGTCCAAATAAATAGGAAGCCTTAATTTAACTTTATCTACTATTTTCACCATTCCTAAACGCACCGTTTCATTTTGGCTTTGTCATATGGGCCCATCGTCCATATGTCGGCCAACACATCTCAGTTACAGGGTCCACGTGGACTAACAGGGTCCACGTGTGTTATTATGTACCTCAAACCATTTCCATCTCTTATATGTAGAGTTCTCAAGAACTAGTTTCGGTGATTTAAGTAGATTTGCATGTAACCGAAGAACCGCGTTTAACACCGCATTGGAATGTCTACTACACTACAAGAATATCGATGTTACCCGACGAGATTTTACCCGATGAAGACAATATCGCCGGGTAAACCACGTTTACCCGACGAACACGAAGGCTCGCCGGGTAACCTGTTGGTGGGAAGAGCGAGACGTTGGCACGCTAAATAGGAAGGGTTTGCCCGACGATTTGTACCTTCCGTCGGGCAAGATTATATATAACGACGATTATTCGTCGTCGGGTAACACTTGGCATTGGCTTTATGTTGCCCGATGAACCATTAAAGATTGCCCTGCGAATGTTCTTCGTCGGGCAACAGTCTAAACACACTAAATACCCGAGACTCTCTCTTTTCTTCTTCTTTTTCTTCCTCCTCTCTGCTTCATCACTTCTCTGCTCTCTCTCTCTCTCTCAATCTCTCACTCACTCACTCACTCACTCACTTTCTCTAGCTAAAATCATCATCTCATCACCATTTTCAATACCAATCAAATCTTTTTTCTTTATCAATCACCAAATATCAAATTTTAAGGTTTGAAAATTTTATTTTTTTTAGTTTTGAAATTTTGATTTTTGATTAGAAATTAATTATGTTTTGTGTTGTAGGAATTTTGTGGTTGATTTGAAGGAATACTTATAAAAAGGTATGTGTGTTTACCTCTCAATTTAATTTTGTTAAGAATTTTGGATATAATTATGTTAGGAAATTTTGTATTTATTGTGGAAAATGTGTAGAAATTGTTTAGAATTTGTGGAAATTAGAAATTTTGTTAGGAAAATATGAAATTAGAAAATATGTTATGAAATTAGGAAAATAGAAAATATGTTAGGAAATTAGGAAATTTTGTTGGAAAATAGGAAAATTAAAAATATGTAATGAAATTATTGAAATTAGAAAATATGTTTGGAAATTAGAAAAAATGTTAGGAAATTAGGGAAATAGAAAATATGTTAGGAAATTAGAAAATTTTGTTGGAAAATAGGAAAATTAAAAAAATGTAATGAAATTATTGAAATTAGAAAATATGTTTGGAAATTAGAAAGTATGTTAGGAAAATAAGGAAATAGAAAATAGGATAAACTACATAAAAGTACCCAAACTATAGGAGTCATTTCAAGTTTATACCCCAACTATGAAAATTTTCATCTAGGTACCCAAACTATCAAAACGCTACATCTAGATACCATTCGTTAGTCAATCTGTTAGTCAAACCGTTAATTGTCGAGTTGTCATTTTTTGGTCAACTGTTTGTATTAAGTTAGAGTCCATGTGGATAAAAAAATAATTAAAAAATAAATATATTATTAAAAATAATTAATAAAATTTTTAAATAAATTATAAAAAAAAATTATTAAAAAAAAATCTACAATGCAAAATGAAAATAAAAAAACTGACCCTTAGAAAGAAAACAAAAAAAATGGTTAAAAAGCTCAACGCCCTTCTAGATTAGAAAGATGAGAGAGTGAGATAGAAAGCGGCAGAGACTCTGCAGACCTAAGTAAGAAGAACTGATCCAGCCTTCACCTTCATCTCCTTCTTCTTCATCGTCGTCGTCGTCGTCGCCGCCAATGATTTTGATCGATGAAGCCGTAACTCTGATTCCCGGCCTTCCAAACGACGTCGCGACCTTGATCTTATATTTCATTCCATACTCTCACCAGGCCCGCCTCAAACCCACCTGCAAAACAAGGAGATTCTTCCTCTCCTCCAAAACCCTAATTTCTCTCCGGCAAGCCCATCGGAACCTCTCTCACCTCATCTGCATCTTCCCTCAAGACCCCTCCGTAGCCTCCCCTGACCTCTTCGACCCCCAATCCCTAGTCTGGTGCCCCCTTCCTCCCATGCCTTGCAATCCTCAAGTCTATGGACTCTGCAACTTCACTTCCCTCTCCATTGGGCCCCATCTCTACGTCATCGGTGGCTCGCTCTTTGATACTCGCTCGTTCTCGATCGACTTTCCCTCGTCGTCCTCTGTCGTCTTCCGATTCGACTTCAACACTACGTCGTGGGACTACCTTGCTCCGATGCTCATGCCAAGTGGAAGCTTCGCATGCGCCGTGGTAACAAACTCCTGCGAGATTCTCGTCGCCGGCGGTGGCTTGCGGCACACGATGTTCCGCACCGTTGGAAGTCGAATGAGCTTGGTGGAGCGATATGATATTGATAGAAATGAATGGGCTACGATGGATGGGTTACCGGACTTTCGGGCCAGGTGTGCGGGATTCTTTGTAGGAGAAGGGGAAGAAAGGGAGTTCTGGGTGATAGTCGGGTACGGGGAATCGAGAACGATATCAGGAGTGTTTCCGGTGGACGAGTATTACAAAGACGCCGTGGTAATGCAATTGAAGAATGGAATTGGTGGTGCCCAGTAGGGGGAGATTGGGGATATGTGGGAAGAAGGGGGGAGGGTGAGACTCGACAAAGTAGTCGTCATCGAAGATGATGATGATCCTAGACAGCCTTCCGTTTTCATGCTTGATGGAAATGATATATTCAGGTAAAGATTTTTTTTTTTTAAGATTCATACCTGGATGTAATTTAAGATATTTTTTTTCAATAATTTTATTTTATAATTTATTTAATTTTTTTATTAATTATTTTAAATAATATATTTAATTTTAATTATTTTTTTATCCACATGTACTTCAACTCAACACAAACAGTTGACCAAAAAATGACAACTCAGCAATTAACGGTTTGACTAACAGATTGACTAACGGAGGATACCTAGATGTAGCGTTTTGATAATTTGGGTACCTAGATGAAAATAAAAAATATGTTAGAAAATTAGGAAATTATGAAATTAGAAAATATTTTAGGAAAATAGGAAAATAAAAAATATGTAATGAAATTATTGAAATTCGAAATTATGTTAGGAAATTAGAATATATGTTAGGGAAATAGGGAAATAGAAAATATGTTAGGAAGTTAGGAAATTATAAAATATTTTAGGAAAATAGGAAAATAAAAAATATGTAATGAAATTATTGAAATTAGAAAATATGTTAGGAACTTAGAAAATATGTTAGGAAATTGTAAACTCTGTTTTATACATAATTAATATATATTCGTATTTATGAATTTGTTGTGATATTTTTTGTAAAACGCTTTATTTAGTTCGGACGGAGTGAAATACGTTCATATTTCATAACCGTTTATGCGAAGTTAATCGAGTTGATTAACTTCGTATAATGAAATTCAATGAAAAACCTTAGACCCATTTGAGAGTCAGTGAATCGGGTTGATTGACTGACTCTTAAATCGTCCATTTATTCAGACAGTTTGGGGGTACGCAACTATGTGTTGTGTAGTTGGCGGTCTACGAGGTTAGGTTTCGATTGTGGAAAATTTGGTTTGTATCCCCTCAATGTTCTCCAAATGCATACTAGATATTTGTTTATAATATATAGGTCGTGTATTTGGGGAACTGTAGGGAGATGCTGCCGAAATTTTCCTCGATCGAAACTTAGTCTCGTAGGTCGTAAATTACACAGCAAAGAACATGCACTCTCGAATGGGATATGGCCAAATCACCGGAGGCATAAGGAGACGAGCTGTTTTTCATTTTAACTTGTTCTAATTACGAGACAATGTTAACTCAATTACGTACGTTAACTCTATGTTATGAAAGCAGGCACAATGGACAGAGGGTGGATGCAAATGTTTGATAGATATTCTTATCAGTATTTGGATGGGATCGACAGCTTCATTGCCTTTGCACGTAGTCATTGCAGTGATACAAGACGCATAAGGTGTCTGTGCCGTAAATGTAACATCTGCAGTTGGATGCCGTTGAATGAGGTCCAAACTCATCTGGAATGAAATGAGATTGTACACAACTACACTAATTGAATATACAGTGAAAAAATATTTTCCGCATCGACATCTTAGGTTCCCGGGACCCGTCGGGACGAAAGTGGTTTGGATCGGCGATGTGATAATGATCAAGTCGTTGAGTTATTAACCGATGCTTTTCCTCTCACATCAGATGATATGAAAGATGATGCGCCCAAGTTGCAACCCGAAGACTCTGATCTCTATTACGAGAGATTGTTGAAAGAAGCTCAGCGCGAATTGTACCCCGGTTGTAAATCATTTTCGGTTCTAGGGGCAGTTGTGGAGTTGATGCACATGAAAGATGAGTATAATCAAACGAACAAGCATTTTGATCACATGATGGACATCATCATCCGAATACTCCCTGAAGACAACTGTCTGCCTAAAGATCATTATAGCTCGAAGAAGTTGTTGAAGGGCCTTGGTTTAGGATTTATCAAGATCCATGCACGCAAGAACAACTGTTCATTGTTTTACGGTGAATTTGAGCAGCTTGACAAATGTATTGTGTGCAATGAGCCTAGGTTTCAATAGAACAAGATTCCTAACAAGGTGTTGTGTTATTTTCCACTGAAGCCAAGGTTACAAAGATTCTACATGTCTTCCCACACAGCCCGTGATATGAGGTGGCACAAGGATGAACGCATTGATGATGATGTACGGAGGCATCCGGCCGATGGAGAGGCTTGAAAGGAATTTGATAAGATGTATCCCGAGTTTGCTGCAGAGCCAAGAAATGTCAGATTAGGGCTCGCTACTGATGGGTTTAATTCGTTTAGGAGTTTTGCAAAGCCCTATAACACTTGGCCGGTGGTTATGGTTCCGTATAACTTGCCTCATTGGAGATGCATGAAGACAGAATTCACAATCCTCAGTACTTTGATACTAAGGCCCAAATCGCCGAGTAATTCCATCGATGTGTATTTGCGGCCGTCGATTGGCGAGCTCGTGGATCTCTGGGAAAATGGTGTCCGAACATACGACAAGTACAGTGGAGAAATGTTCACTCTACGAGCGACCGTAATATGGACAATTAATGATTTTCCTGCTAATGGTATGTTGTCGGGATCCAGCACCGAGGGCTATCTTGCTTGCCCGACATGTGGACCATACACAACGTCCTTTTGGCACGCATGTAAGGTATGCTACTTGGGTGCGAGAAGGTTTATGCCCTGGGATCCCCAATGGCGAATGCAATCTGACTCATTTGTTGGTAAATCAGAATTAAGAGGTCGATCAAGGGAGAGGTGCGGTGATGAGATATTATCCAAACTGAACAGTATACATGCCTTCATCACACGAGAATCGAAATTAGCCGAACATAAAATTGGACGAAAAAAATCATATTCTTCCGGTTGCCATATTGGTCGAAATTGAAAATCAGACAGAAAAAAGGCTCGTCTGGGCATGAAAAAAATGGGGATTCGGCCTAATTTGTGGCCAAAAGTCGTCAATGGAAAGTACATCATGGCTCATCCAAGTTATGCATTTACGCCGGAGAACAAGAAAAAATTCCTGAAGTGGTTGCAGGGTGTGAAATTTCCTGACGGGTACGCCGGTAACATATCCCGGAGTGTTAGCACGGACGGTGGGACCATTTCTAGTATGAAGAGTCATGACTATCATGTTTTGCTACAACGACTCATTTCGATTGGTATTCGACCATTCTTGGAGGCTTGTGTGTTGAGACGGTAGTTTATTTGTCTGAATTCTTCCAGATATTATGTGCCAGATCGTTGGTTTAGGCGGACCTTCAAGCAATTAACGAGGATATTGTGTACATCATGTGCCGGCTAGAGCAAATATATCCACCGGTATTCTTTGATGTAATGGTGCACCTACTAATACATCTGCTGGATGAGGCGAAGCTAGTTGACCCGGTGCATTATCGTTGTATGTACTCAATTGAGAGGTATAACTTATCCCTGCTATTTGATAATATTTCATTACTATAATGTATATATGTGAATCATAATGTAAATTTCCTTACAGAATGTTAGGTACGTACAAGCGGTACGTTTGGAACAAGACACGTCCAGAAGGCTTTATAGCCGAGGCGTACATTGCAAAGGAGGCACTGACATTTTGTGTAATGTACCTTCGAAATGTTGAAACTTCCTTCAATAGGGCGTCGCACAACGACGATGGTGGTCAAGGTGTTATACGTAGACCACAAGGAAGTCGTCTTATTCAAGTGTCAATGGTTTGATACGAACCCAAGTATCCCAAGCAATGTCATTAAAGATCAGTTATGTACCTCTATAAACACAAACACCTGGTGGTTTGAGAGTGATCCCTATATCCTCGCTAGTACGGCGAAACAAGTATTCTATGTGGATGATCCAAAAACTGGTGGTGGTTAGAGAGTAGCTGAGATGATGAATCATAGAAACATTTGGGACTTGGATGACCAATACCATGAAGAAGATGGGGAAACAGACGATGAAAAAATCGTTTACCAGGTGGATTCCTCGGCATACACCAAAAACGTGGATTGAGTACGGACGAATGACATCATCCCACCAATTGTGATTGATGACATTTTTATTGATCTCGGGCAATTAGAACAAATTGATAGTGATTCGGAGGCATCAAGTACTATACACATCTCGGATGATGAGCGTGAATGGGTGGGGGAAAGCGAGTCCGACACGGAATGAAAGTTGTAAATTATAAATTTCATTTATATATGTAATATCCATCTTCAAATCCATAAATGTGATTTATATGTATGTTGTATGATTTCATTCACAAAAGTTTCAATTAATCTTTTATATATGTACTACTCAGTAGCTTTTCATATAGTGCAATGTGATAGAAAGAGAATCCAACATTAATATTGACCGAATAATAGACAACAAAATTTTAAAAAAATTATTGTCAATAAAATGTGCCATGATAATATTTTTATAAAACAATTGTGAATAAAATTGTACAAATCTTATAAAAACTATCACACAAAAATTTACATTTATGTATTAAACAATTATTATAAATTAATTTTGCTCAACGAATTTTAAAAATGTTACCCGACGGATATTTAACCATTGATGTTACCCGACGAAGATGGTTGCCCAACGGACATCAAGGAATGTTGCCCGACGGATATTGAAGAACTGACCCGACGAAGATGTAAAAAATTATCCGACGGATATTTAACGACTTATCCGACGAATATCCACCGCTTGTTATTACCCGACGAAGATTTTAAAAGGTTGCCCGACGGACATCGAGGAATGTTGCCCGACGGATATTGAAGAACTGACCCGACGAAGATATAAAAAGTTACCCGACGGATATTTAACGACTTACTCGACGAATATCCACCGATTTTTATTACCCGACAAATATTCATTTATATTCGTTGGGCTTTATTTAGCTTATCAAATTTACATTTATTCATTAAACAACTTTTTTAAATTACTTACGAGATGAAATGGACCGATCTAACCGTCAACTTTTATGGTAGGTACTCATAGATCGCCTACGCGAAAAATTAACGAATTTGGAAATTCCGGAATTAGGAAACGGTGTGCGACGATTCAACGGTTACACAACGATTCTTCACGATCGGACGGCTTGAAATCCTCAAAACATCAAGATTTTCGACGGGCGAGATCTAGGTAAGTAAAATCATAAAATGAACGGTTAGATATGTAAAATTCAATCGTTTGAACATCAATCGAACCAAAATTTGCAAAATGTATTGAAGTTTCCATCAAGTGTTTAAACTCCTTGGTCAATATACTTGTTTTCCTTTTTTTCAATAATTTAAAAATTGAAATGGACCGATCTAACCATCTACATTTATGGTAGGTACTCATAGATCGCCTACGCGAAAAATTACCCAATTTCGAAATCCCGGGATTTGTAACGATGCGCGACGATTCAACGGTTACACAACGTTTCTTCATGATCGGACGGCTTAAAATCTTCAAAACATAAAGATTTTCGACGACCGAGATCTAGGCACGTAAAATCATAAAATGAACGGTTAGATCTGTAAAATTAAATCGTTTGAACATCAATAGAACCAACACTTCGCAAAATGTCTTGAAGTTTCCATCAAGAGTTTAAACTCCTTGGTCAATATGCTTGTTTTCCGATTTTCTATCATTTACAAATTGAAATGGACCGATCTAACCGTCAACATTTATGGTAGGTACTCATAGATCGCCTACGCGAAAAATTAAACAATTTCGAAATCCTAGGATTTGGTAACGGTGCGCGACGATTCAACGGTTACACAACGTTTCTTCACGATCGGACGACTTAAAATCTTCAAAACATAAAGTTTTTTGACGGACGAGATCTAGGCACGTAAAAGCATAAAATGAACGTTTAGATCTGCAAAATTCAATCGTTTGAATATGAATAGAACCAACACTTTGCAAAATGTCTTGAAGTTTCCATCAAGAGTTTAAACTCCTTGGTCAATATGCTTGTTTTCCGATGTTCAATAATTTAAAATTTGAAATAGACCGATCTAACCGTCCACATTTATGGTAGGTACTCATAGATCTCCTACGCGAAAAATTAAATAATTTCGAAATTCCGGGATTTGGTAACGGTGTACGACGATTCAACGGTTACACAACGTTTCTTCACGATCGGACGACTTAAAATCCTCAAAACATAAACATTTCGATGGGCGAGACATAGGCATGTAAAATCATAAAATGAACGGTTAGATCGTAAAAATTCAATTGTTTGAACATCAATAGAACCAACACTTCGCAAAATGTCTTAAAGTTTCCATGAAGAGTTTAAACTCCTTGGTCAATATGCTTGTTTTCCGATTTTCAATAATTTACAAATTGAAATGGACCGATCTAACCGTCCATTTTTATGGTAGGTACTCCTAGATCGCCTACGCGAAAAATTAAACAATTTCGAAATCCCTGGATTTGGTAACGGTGCGTGACGATTCAATGGTTACACAACGTTTCTTCACGGTCGGACTGCTCAAAATCCTCAAAACATGGCGATAACGATTGATGGGGCTTTAGGCATGTAAAACCAAAAATTGAACGGTCCCGATGTTGATTATTCTTTCGTCGGACTTGGTTTTCAGATCAATGATAAACACATCAGAAACTCAAGCACGACGAAGAAAGTCATTCTCACCGTCGGGCAACATTAGAAACGTCGTTGGGCAACTTTAGAACCGTCGTCGGGCAAGTTAAAAAAATGCGCAATAATATTCCCCCGAAAATTTCAAAAATTCCACCTAAATTTTCCCGAAATTTCAAAATTACCGCGTAGTGTAGCCCGATGGATTTTAAAACTCTTACCCAACGGATAGTCAACTATTGGTGTTACCCGATGAAGGTTTTAAATTGTTGCCCGATGAATATTCCACCAAAATTTTCCCGAAATATTAAACTTACCGCCTAATGTTGCCCGACGAAGATTTAAAAAGTTACCCGACGAATATTTAAAAAGTAACCCGACGAATATGTAACAAGTTACTTGACGAAGGTGTAAAAAGTTACCCAACGGATATGTAACGAATTACTCGACGAATATCCACCGCTTGTTATTACTCGACGAATCATTAAATTGTAACCCAACGAACACATGCGTCCGGCAAGGTCATTCAGACAGATATATCATACCGATTCTTCTTCTTCTTCCTTATTCTTCATTTTCCTTATTTTGTCCGGAACAACAGCTCTCTGCAACTCACACTCCCGCCCGCCTCGCGCTGTTCCGGTCGCCGCAGCTCCCACCCTTTCTCGCTCTCCCTCACTCCGCTGCCCTAACAATCCATCGCGCCGCCTCTCTCTCAGCGAGGTTTTCTGTCACCGCCGCTCGCCTCGCCGGACCGTGCACTCACACTGAATTTCTTGAAGGTCGAACTCATTGTCCATTTCTCTCTCTATTATTATTGTATATTGGTTATTGTTAATTTTGATTAGTTAAATTTTAATTTTTGTTTGGATTGAAATTTAAATTGAATTTTTTGTTTGGATATTATGAAATTGTATTGAAAAAGGAATCTAAATTTGGATTTAATTATTGTAGATTGTGCATTATTGTCAACTTTGCAGATTGGGAATTTAGGAGAATTAGTTGAATATTGTGATTTTGGATTGGATTGGAATATAATAGTTGAAGATTTGATGAAATT
Organism: Oemleria cerasiformis; assembly: GCA_037349345.1. Classification (NCBI taxonomy): domain Eukaryota; kingdom Viridiplantae; phylum Streptophyta; class Magnoliopsida; order Rosales; family Rosaceae; genus Oemleria; species Oemleria cerasiformis. The sequence goes on from JAZGTL010000018.1 coordinate 14,289,603, forward strand.
TTGATGTTTGGTATAATGTTGAAATTAGTATATTGTTATGATTTTTGATATGAAATTTATGTCAATTTTGAATATGTGAATTTTATGAATTTTGGATATTTGAATTTTAAAAAAATTTTGTGAAATTTTTGATATGGTGTACTATATGTGAATTTTGGATATGTGAGTTGTAAAAATTTTTAATTTGTGAATTTTATGATTTGGATATTATTATTGTATGTTTGGATTACTTTGTAAGTTTGATTTTATTCCCGAAATTTGGATTTCGAAATTTAGGTATAATGCTGTGAATTTTGAGTTTAGTACTTTTGGATTAATTAGTATTTTAGGTTTAATTTTCGTTTGTGTTGGTTTTATTTAAAAAAATTAGGATTTTGTGGTTTTAGTTTTTAGATACCAACGATTACTAATTATTACTAAAAACAATTATTACTATATTCATTTACGTTTATTGGAATTAAAAAATTTTGTTTAATTTTAAATGTGGTTTTGTTTTTAGTTTTTGAATTTAATATTTAATATTAAAAATGTTTGGTTTTTTATTTAATTAAAAATATGTTGGATAATTTTATATTAATTATTTTAAATTTCTTATTGTAGATGTGGCATCGCACCTTAATCATGTCTAGGACTCGCCCTTGCCCTGATCCTGTTGATGATCAAGCGCCTGAGGAGGCATCCCCTGACTCGGGTGCCTCAACAGCGACGTCGGTTCAGCCACTGATGTCGATTCATCAGCGACTCGGTGCCAGATCGGCTTGTCGACAACATAGCAAGAAATGGGGGGAACCTCGTACCGACCCCCAGCCCCCACAGAACGACGCCGGAGCAGACGAAACATGGCCTAATGTCAGAGCCCTCCCTAAGGGTAAGTTAATTATTTTGTTTATTTAACCAACCATTTTTATTTGTTACTCATTTTATGTACGAATGTTCATCGAATTTGCAGGTAAGTCGATGAACGTGAGCGGGATAAACCGGGGTTTGACATCCCAGTGGATTTGCAGGACAACGAATGCAAAGATAGTGGTGATGTACGTACCGCGCCTCCGGTTCGCGACGATAAAAATTCACAGCCTGCTAGTGAATGACATTGGTGCGATTCTTCGCACCAAGTCCCTAATGATGGAGGAGACTTTCAGAACCCAACCACCAGAGGAGATCACGTATTGTTGGGGAGAGTTATCGGTATGTGTTTTTTCCCATTTTTAACATTAATTTCATATTTTTTAATTATTTTACTAACTTTAATAATTTATTGCAGATCAATTTTGAGTTCGACTTGGAGGACGTCGAACTAAGTATATACCTGAGCCACCATTAGCAGTTAAGGTATGCCGACTGGAAGTATGAGCTCCACAAGTACTACAAGACTTGGTCTTCTCCGGAGAAAGCTCGGGCAAATCCTCCGGAGGAGTTGGACGGGCCGAAACTACCAGGGTGGTTGTGGTTGTGCGACCATTTCGTGTCCCCCACCTATGTGGTACGTATTATCCACCTAGTTAATTAAATTATTTATTTTTTATGTTATTTTCCATTTGAAAATATAATTTTTGTTTTTACGCATGAATAAAAAAAATCAGTTGCCAACGCATCAAACCGGGGAGCGAAGAAATTCAACCACCACGGGGGGTCGCGATCCTTATCGGCCTGGTAGAAGGATCGGTGTATCGCCGGGTCAATGTTCCCAGAGGTGGATGCCTGAGGGCAAGTGTACGCTGGACGGGGGGACCAAGAGACTTACCAAATTCACGTAAGTTTATTTTTTGCAGATTAAACATTTTTTCTTAATTTGATAATTATATTTCTAATTAATATTTATTCGAATTTGTAGGAGGCGATCGAGCAAGACGTCCATCAAACATAGGCTGAGCTCACACAACAGTATCCGGATGTGCCGTTGGAGCAGCAGCTCCCGAATCCTGAGATGTCGATCGCCATCCTGGAGCGACGACTTGGGAGGCGTCCAGGGAGGATCGTTCGGGGGGGGCGGGCGACGGGATAGTGCGGGATGTCTCAAGTCAGTCGTCGTGTTCATCTCGGGCAGGCAATCCCGAGGAGATGTCGGACCTCATGAGAAACTTCGAGTTCCTCAAGGCCGAAAATGCTCAGATCAAGGGTCATTATGCGGAGATCAAAGCCCAAAACGACCAAATCAAGACCACCCTTGCTAAGGTCCTTGATCGCTTGGGTGACCGTGGATTGGATGACATTTTTTCACAGCCTCAGCCCCCCCTCAACAGCCCGCCCAGGATCCCGACTACTTCGTCGACAAGTAGTTAGAGTGTACTATATGTAAAATATAGTTTTAGTTTTAATTATGTAAAAATATAAGATTAATTTTTATAAATATTTATTTTATTTTATTTTGATTCTTTTTATTCTTTTAATTGAAGTTTTTAATTAAATAATTATATTATTTTTAATTATATATATATATATATATTTAATTAAATAATTTATGAAAATTATATTTTTAAATATTCAGGGTTTGCCCGACGAAATATCAAGTCTTCGGGCATAGTAATTGAATTTTTAAAATTTATTTCTATTTTTAATTATATATATTTATTTAATTAAATAATTTAGTAAAACAATATTTTTAAACATTCGTTTGTTGCCCGACGACATGTCTTTCCGTCTGGTGTAGTAATACATTTCGATGGACACCCACTGAAATTTCAGTAAGGTTACCCGATGAAACATGTCCGTTAGGCATTTTTTGTTGACTTTTACATTACTCGACAAATCATAGGCGACGAATACTTCCGGCGGGCAAGCTTTTGTTGCTCGACGAATGCACTGTTGTCATCGACTATTATCAAGCCCGACTGCACTAGCCCGATGAAGATTGCCCGACGGGGATTCGCCGTTTTTGTTGTTGCTCGACGAAGAGCTAAAGTTGCTCAACGACAAATGTTCGCCGGGCAAGATGGATTTTTTGGTAGTGCTAATAGTCTCCCCGGATCTCACAAAACGATCTCATGCATATTGAGATACTTCGAATATTTTAGTCTTCCCGTTGTACGAAGCATTGAACACAATATTTCGAGAGTATACCTATCCTTTCTAAGGTTCTCAACACATGTCAAGTCGTTTTTATAAATAAGTTGTTGAAGATAAATTTTTCGAATATTTTCTCTATTGTCCTCGGGTTTCTCCCTCAATAAAGTTTTTTATAATTCCTTTTTTACGACAAAATACATCATACACATCATGTTAAATAAATTCATCATCATCAACAATAAAATTTTAATTTTTTATATTCTGTCCATAATTCTACGAGTCATGGCTGCAAAACATCAATATCAATATCACATAAATTTTCATGTCCATTATTTTGTGCATACAAAATAACATATAAAAATGCCAAAATAACAACATAATAAACTCAATAAAATAATTAATATAGTATATTAAAAAAACCACAACAAAATATCAATATTCGAAGCAAACAATAACAACATACTCATCCATCACATCCAACACAAACTCAATAGAAACTAATTAACTCAATATACCAACAAACCAACATAGCCGACAAACGAACAAAAAATAAATCAATATTCAACACAACAAATAAGCAAACATGATGAGAAAGTTGCAACCATATTGAGATTAGTGTCAGAGAAGAAACTTACTTGAAAACTTTTTCTTTGTAAAATCTGGGCACTGGTTTTTCACCGAAAGTATTCAAATATTTTGATTTCATTTGGACGATTTTTTTCTAGTTTAATAGTGATTATTGTGTGTATCCAAAAAAAAATAGTGATTATTACGAGTATATTAAATAATTTTTACATTCCCTAATTACCAGGGAAATAGAATATCACCCTATTGCAGGTAATTAAATTCCATCAATTGCATGGAATTGATTCCAATCAAATTCCTGATCTACTTTCCTTTCCAGGGTTCTAAATAGTGGAAAATATCAAGGAAATATGGAGTTTGAAAATAAGTTCCTATTCCTACCCTATATCATGCGTAACAAGCGAGGCCTTAAAGGAATGTATATATGTACAATAATGCAATTATACACATCAATTAATGTTGCCTTAATTAAATTTTTTACAAAGAACAGGATCCAATTCGGTCCTTAACTCAGTCCCTCACCTCACCTCAAATATATCTCTATGCATGTAAAAAGAAAGAACACTTTTTTTTTTAATGAATCGAATCTTTCAACAAATGGGTTTTGAGAGAGTGATCAGATAAGAAAACTAGATGTTGAAAAAGTTGGGAATTAGAAAGGGCATTTTAGTAATCAATTAATTTTTATTCCTATTCATAATGGTTAGTAAACAATAATAATAAAAATCAATCTCATTATTGTTCTAATTCTATATAGTTAGTAAATAACTCAATGAGAATGATTACTCATTTTTCCTAGATTACCCACTATTATCATTCTTGGTAAATAAACATGCTCTTAGTCTTTTAAGTAAAGTGAAAATATAAAAAATAAATAAAATACCATTCCTAGTAAATAAACATGCTCTTAGTCTTTTAAGTAAAGTGAAAATATAAAAAATAAATAAAAGCTGAGAATTGTGGTTAGCCCATGTCACTGTGAAAAGCCCAAATTCCATGATATGCATGAATGCCAAGAAAAACAGAAGACGAGGCCCATTTAATTAATGGAGATTGCTATTTAGGGAAAAATCATGAAGAAAGAAAAAGAAGAAAGGGAAGCAGGATGTATATTGGTTGGAGTAATATGAGTAATACTTGCATCGTTGGATGTCCTCATTCCTCCGAAGTTTGATTATCGAATGTTATCTATTAAAAAGTGAATGAGAATTATTGATTTCTTAAAACATCATATAAAGACTATTTTTACGAAAAATAAAAGAAAATTTTGATGGTTTAAGTATCCATACGTATCAATTAACTTGATGATTCACTATAAGCATCTTAAGTGTTACGAAAAATGTCAGTTATTTTGATACATATGGACTACTAAAAGATCTCCACGTTTGGTTGATTTTTTTTTATAGAAATGATTTTTACATAATATTTTAAGAAATCTATCATTCTGATTATCTCACTTGAATACAAAAACAGTCATAAATTAACCATGGAGCTAGGTAATGAGCACACCCGTGCAAGTAATTAGCATTAACTGAGCAATTATTAGATGAAAAATACTTGCATCTTATTCACATAGAATTTCCACATTTCACCTTGTCTTTTCATTTAGCGAATTTTCCTATATATATATATATATATATATATATATATATATCATAATTAGAGTTGTATATCTTTCTAATTAAGTTATCATTTCAATATTACATTTGTAAAAAAAAAAAAAACCCAAATTGGTGATCGATTAGTCATCCATATAAACCAAACAGTCAACAATTTTAATAACAATAGATTAAGTAATTTAAGTTCCTCATGGTGAAATCTTCATTTATTTTATACATATAAATCACGACTAAATAATAAATTTTTAGTGTTGGTTATGATTTTACAGAAATGATTTTTAAATGATGGTTTAGGAGATGATTAATTGGTTATGATCATAAAAAATGTATATGAGAAATTTGATGATAATCAATAGTATGATGTTGAGAATCAATAGAGTTGGAAATAGGCAATTTTTATAGTTAACAAAATATTTTGAAATCTCTCATATTATTATTTCTTTCTTAATTAGCTGAAGTCAACTTTTAGCCTATATAAAGATTGTATCCTCTTGAACAAAATTAATTTATTCGGAACTTATTCTTCAATCTTTTATTTTTAACAAAATTTTCTAAATAAAAAAAAATGTACAAAAAAAAAGTTCCTATAGGATAGAATGCCATGACTATCGCTCTTAATATACAACTATAAATTGAATATATCATATGACTGTATTTTCATATTCCCCTATCAAATTTCTAATTTGGTAACAAGAAGAGAATGATGATATAATAATAATAAATAAGGCAATGGGTAGGTTTGGTTTTTGCCCATGAGTTATGATAAGAAGTAATAGTGATGTGGATTAATCCATTAAACCATATAATAATATCCATAATCAACGGCCATCCATGGATCGTAGAGCATGTTCTTCCGCACAACATCAAATGTATGCATCCAAGTTCTCCAATCCATGAAAGATAGCTTCCAAATAAATTATGCATTCAAATGTTTCAATTCTGTGATATCAATCTGTACCCAACTGCCTATAGACCTGCATGGACCTCTCTTGGACCTGTCGGATGCTGGGTAGCGGCATAACGAATACGGACCTCCAACAATCAACACGAGACATTAAATATAGGAGCATACAATTATATGGGTATGCTTAGATAGCTTGAAAACCTCGGACTAGTTAGAAAAGTACAAAAATAATTAAAACTTAAAATATTACAATATTTTTCTAATAAAGTCACTAATCATTAATCAACAATAAAGATATTGTCTTGGACCCTTGTTACCCTACCAGAATCTTGAAACCTAGATTAATAATGCTCCTGCATCATTGGACCACAACATATATAATATGTTGGGACCAAAGGCACCACCACCAGCAGATGTTGGGACCAAAGGCACCACCATCTACAGATGTTGGGACCAAAGGCACCACCATCAACAGATCCCATCCCCAGCTGCCATAAACACCCGGCCCCATCCTATTACCTCAGGGCCGTCCTAATGCAAGATGAGGCATAAGGCAATTCTTCAAGTTTTTATCGTTTAAAAAATAATAATTAATTACAAATGATATGTTATTTTATAGGTAAAAATATGGGTTAAATTTAAAATGGATTATTTTAAATAAATTAATAATATGGGTTAAATTTATTTTTAAAATTGAGGTCTTCTCATAATGTGAGATCTAAGTACTGGGCCTTGGAGAGATTAAGTCTAAAGGCTTTTTTGGAGGCCCTTGTAAGGGAGGAGAGGTTCTTCCAGCAAAAATCTTGCATTTGTTGGGCTGCTCAAGGTAACACTGCTTTCTTCCACAACACTGTGAGAATGAGGGATAACCGGAAAAAGATTGCCTCTATCACTAAAGGTGACGAGGTGACCACCTCAGATGAGGCTGAGATCAAGACTAAAGCTGTTAGGTTATTTAAGGATTTACTGTGTTCTTCTGTTCCCGTTGGTTATTTAGATTTTGATGGCCTTTTGAATGTGTTCATCCCTAATGATGTCTTCATGCAGATGGTTGAGGATTTCTCTGAGGAGAAGATTAAGCAGGTTTGCTTCCACCTCAAGCCGAATAAGGTCCCTGGCCCAGATGGTTTTAACGGGCTTTTCTTCCAGCGACCTCGGCCTTGGTGATTGGGTCATTGATGATGTCCAGGAGTTTTTTGGTACTAGCTACCTTTAAAAAGAAGTAAATGCTACTTGTCAGGACCCGTCTCAGATTTCCCCTCGAAACCCGAGAAGGACCCTGATCCCGTCTGACAACCTAAGGAAAAGTTCCCAAAATACTCTTCAATCCTTACGAATATAATATGAGATTTCTGCCTAAATCTTCGGCAGAATCTCCTCTTAGGGACTTAAATAACTGGTTTCCACATGTCAGACAAGGGATTAAAAGCACTCCAAATTCCATAGACAATAACCATCCCAAAATATATCATATCAGAGAGTCTAGGTATGATAAATAATACAAAATTAGATATCCTACTCAAATTTAGGTACAAAGCGCAGTTGTAAAGTCCTAATGCCTCTGCCTCGTAAGAAGTGCCCGCGTCAACTCAACTCAACAGCCTGGAGGGGATTTAAAACACAAAGTTGTGAGTGGACCAAAAATAATCATTTATAAATAATTTTTCGAGGAAAACTTACCTTTTTCCCCCTCCACGAATAAAATCATGCAATGCATCATATAAAATAGTTTGTGATAGTAAACATCATTTAATTCGACTTGAACACGTAATATCTCAAACCCATTGTTCCCGACAAATCCACTACACACCAGGGTATCCCTTGAGATGTGTAAAAATCTGTGTTACTTGACCTCGACCAAAATCTCTACAAAATCACCTTTTATATTGGAGGTTCACCGGGTTCACCGCCAACAGCGGATCCTAGCCCCGGCTCCAGGGCCCCCTCAAATCTGTATTGTTTATATTGTAGGTTCACCGGGTTCACCGTCAACATCGGATCCTAGCTCCGGCTCCTGGGCCCTCTCAAAACAGTATTGGATCCAAAAATCAAGTATTTTATAATCACAAATACGGTTTCAACTCAAAATCATGTACTCAAATAATTGCCACGTCAAAACAATATCAAAACCGAATCCAACAACCATGCCATTTCTCACAACACACTTTCACTGAAATATTGAAAAAACAAATGTCCAGCAATCATTTATAAATTCCAGGAAATCATTTCACCCATACATAACAGTATTTAAATCGAAGATACATTTATGCATGCATTATAGTTTACAAACCAAAAGTCCACTCACAAACATGTCGAAGCAAGCTCAATCCCGAATTGTACGCTCCCTTGAAGTTCCTGGAGCAGGGTCGCCTGTCCAAATTAATAATCGGGATTACCAGCTAATAATAAAAACCTTAAATATAAACCCCCTAAACCCCGTGATGTCTACCTATGATGGTCTAGAAAACGCCGCAACTTCAAACACCCAAAACAACCACCAAACGACGTCCGATCGACCCAAAACTTACGCCAACAGATCCGAAACGTCAAAAACTAGCTGTCACGCGCCACCGTGACTTCAGACTCGACCCCACGCACCGCCACGCGCCGACGGAAGGTCGGAACACACTCCCAAGTGTCGCCACGCGCCGGTCACGCACCTTCTACAGTGCCCACGCGCCTGGATCAGTCCAACCCGGCCCAACTCGGCCTGACCCGATCCAACTCGACCCAACCGATTCAACTCGACCCGACCGGTTCACTGGACCCGATCAGTTACCGGTGACTCACAGGAGAAGACGACCGGCTGCAGGCGCCGCCGTCTGGTTTCCGCCGGAATTCCTCATTTCCGGCCGAAACTTCAAGCTTTTATAACGTCCTCAAAACTCAACCATTTTTCACAAATTTTACATCTAAATCTATCTACTCAAACCCAAGAATCCAAATATGATCTCAAAACCACAAACACATACTTGTGTAAGTTGGAAAATCGATCGGAAGATCCAAAACTTCCTATACTCGGTTCGGCTTCCCCCGTGGTCCTCTCATTCGATGATTGGTACGGTTGTGATCGTGGGAAGGAGTAGAATACGATTAGTGGATCAAAAATGGAAGTTAAAGCCTTGAATCAAAAGTTGACTTTGTGGGTTTTGGGTGTGTTTTTCGCACGGGTTCGAGTGGGTGTGTGTTTGTTTTTTAGAGAGAGATGAGTGGTAATGAGATGAAGATGAAAATGAGTGAAGATGTAAAAGATGTAAAATGATTGGGGTTAAAAATATCTTCTCCCAAGCCAAAATTACCAAAATGCCCTTTCACATCTAGACCCGTAACTTTCGTACACGAACTCCATTTTCCGCGTGCCGCCTGTCTACGAACTCGTGAGTTTGATACCTACGTAACGGTATCCAAAACACCATCTAAAATGTTCCGAAACAAAACTTGATTTCCAAGCCCTTACCCGAATAAGGGTAAAATCGTCATTTTACATAAATAATTTACATAAATCCAATAATTGAAATTCCGGGTTGTTACACTACTATTATTACCCTTGTCCCTAAGGTGCCTACCCCCTCCGTTATGGTTGATTATAGCCCTATCTCCTATTGTAATACCATGTACAAGATTATTTCCAAACTCATCGCCAACCTTATTAGAGGAGTCTTCCCAAAGATCATTAGTTCTTGTTAGTCTGCTTTCGTTGGTGGTCGTCGTATTGGAGACAATAATCTGCTTATGCAAGAGCTGATGAGGAGTTATCATCTGAATGGGGGAGAGCCTCGATGTGCTACTAAGGTCGACATTTTGAAAGCCTATGACAGCTTGGATTGGGGATTCTTATTACGAGCTATGTCTGCTTTCAACTTCTACCCGCGTCTCATTGGCTGGGTGAATAGCTGTATTTCTTCCACTAGGTTTTCGATGGTAGTGAATGGTGAGCTGGTGGGTTTCTTTGCTAGGGGTAGGGGTTAAGGCAAGGCGATCCCTTGTCCCCTTACCTGTTTATTATTGCCATAGAGGTGCTCACCCGTATCATATGTCGTGACATTTATGCTCAGCCTCGTTTGAGCTATGATTTTAGGTGTGATAGGGTAAAGCTTTCCCATTTGGCCTTTGCAGATGATTTACTAGTGTTTTGTCGTGGTAACTGTCGGTCGGCGAAGGTAATCCATGAGGCTCTAGCTTTTTTTTCCTCTGTTTCTGGCCTTTTTCCTTACCTGAATAAGAGGAATCTGTTTCTGGCTGGAGTGTCTCCCTCGGTGGCTGAGGGCATCAAGTCTGTTTTCGGGTTTCATATGGGGTCTCTTCCAATGCGGTACCTTGGAGTCCCCTTGATATCTGCTAAACTTGGGTTCTCAGATTGTGCTCCTCTCCTTGAGAGGGTGGAGGCTAGGATTGGGGGTTGGGAGCACCGAAGCTCTCCTTTGTAGGGAGGCTCCAATTGATTAATTCAGTTATGTGCAGCTTGCAGTTCTTTTGGTCTTGTTAACTCTTCCTCTCGAATAAGATCTTCCGGGAGATTGAGCTTAGGGGTAGAAGGTTCCTTTGGTCTAGTAATGTGACGGGTGGGTACCATGCTAAAGTGGCTAGGGAAGAGGTTTGTGTCCCTAAATTGGAGGGTGGTCTGGGTATCCGGAATTTACATAAATGGAATATTGCTCTCATGGCTCGTCATATTTGGTGCTTATTCTCTTCTGAGAAGCATAGCTTATGGGTGGAGTGGATCCATGCTTACTACATCCGAGATCAGTGTTTCTGGTGTATTAGGCCTTCTGCCATATGCTCTTGGAATTGGAGGAAATTGTTGAAGCTCCGTCTTCTTGTTCGGCCTCTAATTCAGGCTAAGGTTGGCGGCGGGAATAGAATTTCCTTATGGTGTGAGAATTGGCTGGGCCAGGGGCCGTTGGCAAATTTGGTGGGTGTTGATGGGGTGGCGGCGTCTGGGATCCTTCCTCATGCTAAACTAAGGGAGGTTATCCATGATGCTAGATGGTCCTGGCCGGTTAGTACTAACCCCCTGATGCAGATTGTGCAGGCTGCTCCTTCTACTATTCTCCCTTCTCCCAATCTGAGTGACTATTATGTATGGCCCTTAGATAAGGCCGGTATGTTCTCTAGTTCCTCACACTACAAGAAAACTGGTCATTGGGCACAAGTGTCTAGGTCACTAATATTTTTTTTTTTGCCCTTTATTAATTATTACACACATTTATTTCATATTTGTTTCCACTTTAGATAGGACACAACCTTTTGTGTGCAAAACTTTAATAATGAACACAAATATACTATTAGACACGGGGCCCCGAGTACAATACAAATGTGGTCCACTTTTTTTGCGAATTTGTCAGAGCATTTGTTTTGTGGAAACAATTAATTGTGTCTATTATTTCATAAGTAAGACACTCTTAATTATTGGTGTTTTATTTCTCATCTATTTAAGTTTCTATTCTGCCTCACACAGCCTAGCAACCACTTTCATTATTTTTATTTTTGCACTTCTCACTTTGAAGAGCTCCCATTCCCATAAATCATGAATCCAACAAAAAAATCCTCAAAACAATTGTCTAGTGCTAGCTCAAGAAATCCAAAGTCATATGTTGGCTCTACCAACCACAGTGTGAAACAAACTCCACAAAATCCAGACGTCATTGTTATTGACGACAGTCCGCCAAGATGTGGACATCAAGTAATTGTCGTCAATATGTAGACTTTGCAAGGCCCCTGTCTTGGTAAGAGTTATGTTTTGAACAAAGAAAAGCACATTAAATTATCTTCATTAATTTCATATGACACTGAGTCCGAACTTAATACCGGTCGCTACAATGGTCCAAACACAACAAATGATGGTGTTGGTCCTTCCAACAAGTTTGGACCATGTCGATCAATGTGGTGGCATATCTCCCCTCCTTCTCCTCTTGTCCCCTGGGCTTCCTAGGTTTGGTTTCGTGGTCACTTGCCGAGAGCTAGTTTCATTTTGTGGCTGGCTATCAAAGGTAGGTTGTCTACTCTTGACCGAGTTGGGGTCTATGTGGGCCGTACTAACCTTACTTGTGCTCTTTGTGGGCGGGCTTTGGAGTCTCACTCCCATAATTTCTTTGAATGTGATTTCTCCTCTGGTATTTGGAAGAAGATCCTTCTTAAGCGTGGGATCAATTGGCTGCTCCCCCCTTGGCCGGATATCATTCCTTATTTGTCAATTCATTGGAGGGGCAATTCCCGATGGGCCACTGTCAATGCTGTTGCTCTTTCTATCTCAGTGTATGAAGTCTGAAAGGAGCGGAATAGGAGGGTGTTTGGCCATCCTATTAGGTCCCTTGTAATAGGAGGGTGTTCTTATCCATTTGTAATTTAGTTAGATCCCAGGTATGCTCTTTAAAGTTCAAAGGCACTAGTGTAATTAAATTGTATAAACTGCTAGGTACGTAGTGCTGCCTGTTTGGTGGCTGTGTTGCCGTTTGGATTGTTGCTCCCTCGGAGGGTGTTCTCTGTTTGTTGTTCTATGTTGGTTGCTCCAGCTTGCTCGGCTTATATTGAAGTTTTTATTTAACAAAAAATAAATAAAAATCTTAACGATATATAAAATATATATATAAATGTCGTGTACGTAAAGTAGGAGAAAGATTTCTCTCATGCAGAAATATATTTTGCTCAACTGCTCAAGATTATTGATCAAAATATCCTTTTCGTGTGTGGATAATAATTAAGAGAATATTTACAAAGATAAAGTTTATAATGGACTCACATATCAGACAACGAAGGTACGTATGTCCTTGAAATAACTCAAATAAGTATCAAACACTTGGAAAGACGCCTATAACCATACGTACAATACTTTAACTTTACTCTTACGGAATAGTATGTAAGTTATAACCATACGTACAACGTACTTTTGCATCCTATCTTAGTTCCACTCTTCCATTTATGAGTTTTGCTTATATATACTTATATCATAATTGAAATCGTTGTATTCAATGACGAAGACAAGAATATATATAGTTCTGGGCTAAATGTTTTTTTTTTACCATCATTTTTTTTTTGTTAGAATTCTATCATATTATATATTTTGCTTCAATGTAAGAGAATATACAAGCATAACAATAAAAGCTTCAAAAACTTGTGTAGTAAATTGGGAAAAAAAATTAAAAATATACATGTGAAAAACCTAAATTTATGGAGTAAACTAAGAAAAAATGCAGGGTATATATACAAAATACCAACTATTTTTTGTGAAGGAAATCAAATTAAGATTTAACACTAAATACTTTTTATTTCCTTAAAATTCTTAGAATTTAATTTGGACTAGACTAAATTCATTTTTTATAATTATACACATAAAATACTTACTCTTTTTTTCACCCCCAAAATTTCTACATGTGCTATAGCACACCCTAGCCTAGCCATAGCTCCGCCCTTGATTGTACTCCTAAGTTATCATTTCAAGATCATATATGCAAAAAATCAACCCAATTGAAAATCGTTTAGGGCTTGTTTACTTAGGGGTAATGAGAATCAAATAAAAAACAATGATTCCCATTACGGAGTACTCATGCGTTTAATTGCAAAATCAGGTTTTTTTTAAAGGTGGGCTCCACATGAAATCTTTAATGCCATTACCCCAAAATGAGTAATGGCATTAACTAGGGGGGGGGGGGGGGGGGGGGGGGGGGTGTTGAGGTGTTAATGACTCCCATTACCTATATTTAAATTACCTATATTTAATTTTTTATGTACCAAAATTGTCCTATAACTTTTACAATAATTACAAAATTCAACCACAATAAATTTAAGCGTACCCTAATTCTCTTCTTTTGGTTCACTGCATTATTAAGCTATGAATGAGATCCAACTTGGTTCTTAACTCGATCCATCACCTCACTCAACAATTTATTTATTTTTTAATGAATCGAATCTTTCAGAAAATGAAGAAAAACGCTTTATTTATTTTGTAATGAATCCAATCTTTCAACAAATGGATTTTGAGAGGGTGATCAGACAAGGGAACGAGATGTTGAGAAAACTAGGAAAAAGAAAGGGCATTTTAGTAATCAATTAATTTTTATTCCGATTCATAATGGTTAGTAAACAATAACAATGAAAATCATTCTCATTAATGTTCTAATTCTATATAGTTAGTAAACACCTCAATATGAATGATTATCCACTTCTCCCATTACCTATTTCTCCGATTGCATGCTTCTCCGATTACTCACGTACTATTCTCATTCACGATAAGTAAATGTGCCCCTAGTCATTCATATGTATTAACTAAATAAGCAGTTTACTATAAAGATTTTAATTGTTGCCAAAATCGTTGTTTGATAGATATGAATGACCAAACGACTTCAATTTCAATTATATTGATTTTGATTATTATATATATATATGTGCGAAGACAATTCGATAATTAAGAATAATAATTAAAGAGGCTCGTCGCACAAGTGTATATTGCCGGAACTAAAAACGTACAGGATGAAGATATCTCTTCATTTGAACATTGAAGTGAGTTGATTTCAAAACTAATATCTTTCTCTGACAACAAGTAACTAGACAACTACCAGAGTACTATGTTGGAAGACGAGTTAAGGTGAGTGAATAACATCCTATATTTATCACACACCCTCACGAACAGAGATGATCAATTTTTCACAGTGCAATATATGTGTAGATGATATTGTGTAGGTGTGTAGAGAATGAGGCACATTTAAGAAAGTAAGTGAGGGTCCTACAGTTGGTTGAAGCAGAAATGAATCCATCCATGAAGCTCGGCTTTAATTTGGATACTCTCCGCTGTCTTGTCCGAAACAAAATCACCATGTATGTACCTACCGACTCTATATATGGTTCGTCTTCTAAAAAGGGTATATATGTTGGAGTACTATTACCCAACCCAAAGTGACCATCCCAAGAACCACTTATCACTACTTTCATACACAAATTTAATATACATATATATATATATTAAGTATTGTAAGTTTTGGACAAATACACCCTTTGTTAATGAAATTTCAAAAAAAAATATATTTGATAAATAGGGGTAAACTAGTAAAAACATATATTTTAAATTTATATCAAAGATTAACAGGATATTTTAGAGGAGCGATTGAGTAATTATTCCAACCCTCATATAATTTCTTTTAATTTGAATTTTTTAAAATTAAATTTATTTATTTTTTAGTCAAATTTCTTCTTCTTATTTCCAAAAATAAAAAATAAATAAACCCAACAATCCAAAGGTTAATAGTACCAAGAGGCTGATATATATTTGATTATTTCATCTTGTTATATATATATTTAACTATTTCGTGCCATCTGTAATCATGGTAGGAGTACTACGCATGCATATGTACGCATATTATTAGCTAGCTACGCAACTGGTAAAAAGTAAATAAAAAGTTGAGCACAAAGACACAAAGTATACTCTTCAGTCCTCTGCTCAGATCTTCTCTTTGTTCACTTACGTACTGTGTGGTTCAGATATTTCTTGGCACTGAAAACTTGGCGATTGACTTCTCATTCGACCTCAGATATGATGATGGTCATCATCATTATACATATCTGTATCATGTATAGATTTCCTCCATATATGGCGGTGCTGTGTAGTTTGTCCTAGCTAGGCAGTCGGCAAGCTTTTGTGCAGTGTAGTAATAGGCGGTGCTGTGTAGTTTTTCCTAGCTAGGCAGTCGGCAAGCTTTTGTGCAGTGTAGTAATAATGGTGCTAATTGCTTTGCTGCATGCATGCATGCATGCGTGGAATCCGCTGGTGGTTGATCTGCTGGTTCTGGAGAATATATTTTCAACTACCATATTATATATAAATGGTACTCTATATATATGAGAAATATTTAAATATGTCTAGAATATGTTACGTAATATTTTATTTTATAGAAATATTTAAACGTATCTAGATTATATATTACGTAACATTTTTAATTTACTTATTATATATAAATAGACAATACGACTTATATATATCTCATATTTAAACTATAAATGGATTTTAGACACAAAAATATAATTTTTCGGATAGACTAAAAAATTACTTACATGATCGATTATACAATATTCTTCATTGTAGGCGCCATTCCACATCATTTGCAAACCTAATATCACCGTGAAATAGGAAAAACAACTCACTGCCATTTCTCTGTCACGAGTTATCATAAGTTCATGCACCCAGAAAAAAATGGTTCAGAAATATATAAATATTCATCCTCACTGATCACAGTAACAGATTAATTAGGGTACAGCTTACAAACCATTGTGTATCAACGTAGCCAGGCCATGAACAGTTGAAATTAAAGTGCCATTGTCGAGGGTGCTCTGCAATTTGATTCAGTGTGATCGGATTCGGAGCTTTAAAAATCATCATCATCTTGTTAAAAAAATTATTACAATCGGAAATTCATGGTGTGAACAATTTGAATATCATAATGAACATGCATTTTGTCTGTTTATTGAGTGATTCTATTTAAATTGATAATATAAATTGCTGGTCTTTTGTGATAGTTATGTAGCAGCTAATCTACTTATGTGAGCAAACTGCTGATTGATCATCAGTTAAGTATTAAGACGAACATATCATCAATCGTACAATAATAAGTTGGATGGAAAAGAAATTAATTGCTAGCCTTTTAGTCGCGTGTGGATTGCCAGTTGGTTCTAGAGCATTTTTGGAGATTGATAATATAAAATTTTACATTTAATATATGTCATATATAATATGCCCTTTGTACTATGATTTAGAGGTACTATTCCTTTTCACGCGTTATCTGGGAGGTCTCAGATCGTCTTTCATAAAAGACTAAATCGAGACTCATTGTATATCATATAATCCCCATCCCATATATATACTTGTGTCAAAAAAAAATATTAATATGTAATATAATAATTTATTACTTGGCTAATAAAATCCTTTCTAGTATTTATTAAATACTCAGTTTTATAAGACTATTTTGAGATTAAAAAAAAGATTAAATGGTACTTGAAATCGTTCATGAATTTTACCATAATTTTAACAACCGTCCCTATATTTCAATATTAGTGTCACCCGTCCCTGAACTTTACCCTAATGTTATCAAATGAATTATGTTACAAAAAAGGGAAAAATTGTCAATTCAAGTGTGTTTCAAGTTATTGTTTTTTTAATTGACTTCGTTTGAAAATTAGATGAGGGATTAACAGAAATATTTAGGTAAAATTTAGGGACGAATAACACTAATATTGAAGTATAAGGATTGTTGCTAAAATTATAATAAAATTCAAGTACAGTCGACAGAACTACAACTATCCAATATCCACCGAAATTGGATATTGGAGGTTCCTTTGGCCACCAGATTGGGTAAAGCCATATTAAGACTGGAAGTGGAGATTAATCTCACTCTTCATATACGAGGACACCTCAGTTTATGACAAAAAAAAAATATATCCACTGACATTGCAACTGTCTAGCGACCAAACAATAGATTACTGCCAGTTACTGTTATTAATGGCCAAACAATATATATATATATATATATATATATATAGCTACCAGGTTTACATCCTCTTAATTATCTATTTATGGCTAGGTGTATTCAGTAACACATCCTAATAAAAGAGCCACAAATCCATAGATTATTCTAAGGAGCCCTAAAATTTTTGTATGTGTAATGAACTATATATAGTCACTCGAGTATATTAATTTATAGGAGAAAGCTTTTGGTATATTCAAAAAATTATAATGACAGACTTTTAACCATATTATTATTGAAAGAAGAAAAAAATCACATTTTATATATTATATAGTATATACGTTATTGAATATGCTAGAATAAAGGGGGGAGTAACCTAAAGACCCCAAAAGTTCCAGGCTCTTCCTGTAATTATTGTTTTAATTTAAAAAAAATATATATATATATAAAAATCCGGAGATATTGGTTATCGAAAAGGGCAATAGGTAGTTCCAGTAAAAAAAAAAAAAGGACAATAGGTAGTGATATGGAGCAAAGGTATCCACAAGTTTTGGGGAACGGAGAGTTATTGCATTTTACAGGCTTTAATTATTTATATTGGTGAATCCCCAAGTCCAGCCTTTAACGTAATACACACGTGTATATATATATATTTATATTTATATATATGTATAATGCATCATTGATCGCGTGCCTCTGCAGCCTTCTGTTTAATTATACCACTCTGACACCCATTTTTATTACCATACCTTTCCATGAAAGCAACCCCTCCTTTCCATGAAAGCACTGAAAATTAGGCTCACTTAGTATAGGGACACATCATGGGTCGAGATATTTACCACCAAAATTTTAAGTTTTATGACTCTTTTGAATTAGGGGTGTTAAGGAGTGAAGGCGGATTTGTTTTTGTGTATTACTCATGTATTTCATTTTGTTAAGATGATTAAATTAATATTTTATGTTATATCCCGTCTTGAATATTCATCTAGATACCTGTAATTTAGAATGTTGGTCGACACCTGGATGCTAAGTCCAGGTGACAAAAACCTATAAACAACTCCACCACATCAAAACTTAGGATTTATCATGATGATCATAAATAAAGTTATATAGGCTAAGATCACTTTCGATCTTTCTATCTCAGCAAGTCAAACATCAATAACTAGCACGCTGACATCATGGAATCCCTTCCGGGGATGGCAATCATGCCCAACTAAAACATGACTCGTCTGCTCGGGTCGCCGTCGACACCAAACCCACTGACCACAATAACGAGTATTTTCATAGGCTGACTAAGCCCGTGACAATCGTTGTCAAATCATATCAGAGCCGGCAATATCTTCGGCTATCATATCACATAAGCCGACTTGTATTCTCGGGTATCATATCACATAAGTCGACATGTATCCTTGGCTATCATATCACATAAGTCGGCATGTATCATCGGCTATCATATTAAATAAGTTGGCATGTATATCATATCCTCAGTCGGAATAATCCTCGGCTGACATAACACATAAGCTGGCACAACCCTCGGCTATCCTATATCGCGTAAGCCGGCATATTACCTCGGCTATCATATCACATCAGTCGGCATATCCCTTAACTAGCATATCATATAAGCTGACATGTCACCTCGACTGTCATATCACATCATCAGCCCGCATAACCCTCGACTGGTATCATGACTCACTCATCAAAATAGGGATCCCAATGGCACTGTAGTCGCACGAGTCACGCGAACGTGACATGAATGGGTATCTTCGCTCGTACCACGACCACGTGAAGGACTAGGTGCATGCACCAACACCACGAGTCCTCCTAGGAGCTCTGGGACCACATAGACTCATAAGAGCTTGGGGACAGGATTGGCGCTGTTTAACTAGTATAGAGCGACCACAAGTGAACGCTCATGTGGGGGACTGGTCTATGGCCTACAGACACGTACGACACCAGCGACCGCCAAATGGGTAACAATGAGTCGACATAAACATACGACTCAATGTGACTTGACAGGACTCACAACTAACACACGACCATGTACTAGGCCGTCATGACTCCTTGACCGTAGTACTACAATACTGACACATGTGCTAAGCCGGCATGACTCCTTGGCGATAGCATCCCAACCAAATATATGCTCCTCCTCGGTTACCGTAACTGTGATATTCTTCGTTTCACTTTGATACCCACCATTACTCGTGGTTCATGTATAGTAATTCATATCTCGGAATCAACCCTCGAGATATCCCTTATAGCATTAGTTTATACTCATTTCAGAGTATTTTACTATTCACAGGGTTTTCAACCCTAACATGTTGTGTTCCACAATGTCGGGCCCTAAGGATAACCCATGGCATAGTCTAAGGTCATTATTGCATAATTAATTCTATCAAGCATCCTTAAGCATCACATTCATCAAGCATTCGATAATATAATAAATTCATAATCATAAGTTTAGGGAAAGGGAACCACTCACCTCGTTAATTTACTTGCTTCCGCACTTTCTCTCGATTTCCCTCTTGAGTGGTGTGACTCTCCATCGTCACCTCATCCATGATACCAATAAAAAGGGAGCATTAGTATTAGTAAACGGATCCTAATAGGGACCCTAGGGTTTACATACGTCCCTTAAACAACTAAAATTCATAATTAAAATACTCAAATGGAGCTCTAAACGGATCCTAATAGGCTCAAAACTGTCAAAAACATATCCAGGACACCTTAAACGCGTTGTCGTGGGTCGAGGAATGACCCCACACGCCGCCACTAGCCGATAGAGGGTCGGAACACGAGCCACGCCCCGGCTACGCGACCCCCACGCGCAACTCACGCGCTTGCACAGTCGCGATCGAATATTCCGTCAATTCTAACAGAATTCGAATATTCTGTCCACTTAACGGCGTCAAGTCTCCGTTACGACGCTGTTATCCTTTAACGGAATATGCTAACGCGCCATTAGTTTGGTCACATAAATAGACTTCCAAGTTCATTTTCTTAATTATTAAAACCATGCATTGGCCAATATAAATAGCAAGGAAATATGGCCATTCTGGGTCTCAGTCCAATATATCTTACGGAAAAGGAAAGCCTACTTGTAGTAGTAGTCTATAGATTAGAAGGCGTGAAAAGTGTTGTAGAAAAAAAAGGTTGCATAGGATAGCTAGAGATCCTTGAAGATTGAAGGATCGATAAAGAAATGAATCAAGCATCTTACAGAGTTAGGACAAATGTGCATTGAAATTGCTAGGTGTTGGAAACTTATGAAGGGATTTAAGGAACTTGTGACTCTATATCAGGACCGAATCCGGCCCTCGGCTCAAACAAAAGTACATCTCTACATATGAATCGAATCCGGCCTGAAAGACACCAAAAAGCCACTAGGTCGATCAGATCCGATCGGCCTACCCTCCTAGGCCGACCAGATCTGGTCGGCTTACCCTCCTCAGCCAACCATGTCAACACAGTCGCTGGACTCATGACCACTAGGACACGCGTCAGCACCAGAGGCAGGGACATTTATCCCACATCGAAATGTTCCACCAACATTTCATGCAAGAACAGAAAGCAAGATTATCCTATGGTCATGTTATTATAAACACCTTATAACCATAATCAAAACAAGAACAGAAAGCAAGATTATCCTACGGTCACCACCTTTCGACAGATACACGCGAGGCACGCGTCGGCCGAACAATGGTAACTCTACACCCTCCCAATTACCCGACACAAACACAAACTTGTGTTTCTAGCCCTTTTGGGAGGTCGGCATATCTTCGATGAAAGGGCCGAGCTCACGCTTCATCCTCGATTCCACGTATACCCAGCCAATCATGTCTCTGGCGAATTTGTACATGTGGCATACGTGACCCCAGGTAGGCTCTCCTTTCCCACACAGCCTGAAGGCAGTATACACTCCAGTCAACATTATCCAACAATTGGGATTCAGCTGACCGAGCGCAACATCGACCTCCACAGCCATCAGTTGCAGCCAAGGGTGAAGGGGACGCACCACCCCATTATTGAAGTTATCTGGGTGGAACGTCGCCCAGCTAGGAGGCGGACTGCTCGACCTCTCCCTTTTGCCAGGCAGCCTTATCTTCACAGAGTCTGGAATATTGAACACCCTTCAGTAAGCCAGAAGGTCGTCCTTATCCATTGTATTTACTTGTCGGTCGATTTCATAAACTGAGTTAACCACTGTTACCTGCTCCATGCCCTCCTCAATATCAATCTCCATCGGAGCCATTTCCACGGATCTTGAACTGGAAGCCACCGCCATACTCTTATCGGCCGGAGACCTCAAAAAATCACTTTGTCCAATTGAGGACACATTGGCGTTAGAGGTCTTGACCCCATCACCATCCGAGACGTAACGAGTATCAATGAACTCGAAGGCTTTCTCGAGCTCATCTTCAAGTTCTACTGCCGACAGTCCTTGAGACACCTCAAGGATCGGTCCCCCTACATTTGGATCCACCTCTAGCTCCATCAACGGGTTTGGCCGAGGAGAGCCAGAAGCCGATTCAGACGCGTTTACCAAAGAATCAGAGTTAACCAAGCTTGCCTCTGATTCACAGCTAAACGCATTATAGGACCGATCCTCGGATCCCTCTGAATCATCACATGCACTTGACATCAACAGATATACGGAAATTCTAAGAAGGGGAAGATGCAAGACACAATTACTATTGACACAAACGATCTAAACCAACAACATGCATCAAGTTCATCCTAAGTTCATATGAAAACACACAATTCAATCGAAAAAACGGCAAGGGAAGGATGCCATACCTTGTTTATGGAATTTTTGCCGTGCACACAGCCATAAACACCTTCTCGGAAATCGCCTAAATAGGGGTCAAGGCTCGCCGGAAATCGCCTCAGCAATTCGAAAAGCTCTCATAAAGCAACAAGTAAGGAATAGTAAAAATTTTGGTCTTTTTATAGACATCCATTCGGCCAGTCGAAGGGTCGCACACAAACCTCGAGACATTTTATTGCCCGATGTGTGGCACATCAATCATGAAACCCTACACGTGGCACCCGACCAAGGTGACATATAATCCCCTTGGAGTGGAACTCGATCGGCCAGGACATCATCCAGGCCGATCGGCCACATAATCGTGCGAGATTCCGCGCAAGCAGGCCGACCAAGGTGACATACAATCCTCTTTGAGTGGCACTCGGTCGGCTAGGACATCATCCAGGCTGATCGGTCACATGACTGTGCGAGGTTCCGTGCAAGTGGGCCGACCAAGGTGACATATAATCCCTTTGGAGTGGCACTCAGTCGGCCGTGACATCATCCAGGCCGATCGGCCACATGATCGTGCGAGGTTCCGCGTAAATGGGCTGACCAAGGTGACATACAATCCTCTTGGAGTGGCACTCAGTCGGCCAAGACATCATCCAGGCCGATCGGCCACATGATCGTGCGAGGTTCCGCGCAAGCGGGTCGGCCAAGGTGACATATAATCCCCTTGGAGTGGCACTCGGTCGGCCAGGACATCATCCAGGTCGATCGACCACATGATCATTCGAAGTTCCGCACCGGCAGGCCGACCAAAGACCCATTCGGCCACCCCCAAGATTCCAAGGCCGAACATCCTCCCAACCAACATACCCTTTTTTTTTCTCTACATATTGACACATGGTTTTTTTGCCTTAGCCGAAGGCTTGGGGGACTGGGGACTGGTACGGGAGAAATTCCCACAGGTTGACATGTTACGACAAGCCCTCAACCGAGGAAATCCACCTCAATCAACGACTTGGGGGACTTCTGTTCATACTTAATTTGGTCAACTTGGTCAGGGCCAGTAAGTCCCTCCAAAACCATATTAGGCCCTCGACTCAAACAAAAGTACATCTCTACATCAGGACCGGATCCGGCCTAAAAGACACCAAAAAGCCATTTACCCTCCTAGGCTGACCAGATCCGGTCGGCCTACCCTCCTTGGCTGACCATGTAAACACAGCCGCTGGACCCGGGACCACCAAGACACGCGTCAGCACCAGGGGCAGGGACATTTATCCCACATCTAAATGTTCCACCAACATTTAATGTTACTATAAATACAAGGGTACCTCCCCTCAAAAAAGGTGATCACATCTTTTGCCTTCACACTACCAAATCCCTCCACACCTAAACTAACTTAGGCATCGGAGACTATTTGGCCGGCACCCCACCGGTGTTCCTCTGCTTCTTCTCCCCCTTTTCAGGTCTTCCTACAACCAAGGAGAGCTAGCAAGTCGAGCTAGAAGAGGTACTCCTAAGTTGGTCCATTTTATGCATCAACACACTATAAAAAAAAAAAACAATCATGAGTACGTAGCATATATTTTTGTGAAGTTTGTTATTTGGTAATGTCTCATATTATATAGCTAAACTCGTACGTAAGTTGCATATTGCACACTATTTTTTTCTTTCTTTAGAAAGTACGATATTCGTTTAAATAATCAAAATTTGCATACTCGATCATATATATATATATAAGAAACAAATAGTTTGGATGATTCGGTGGATGCATCTATATGATGGAGTCTCTATCCAACAATGCAGATATTTGTTTTTTTTTAAATACTTAAAATTAGTGTCCAAATGTAAACCGTCGAATGACGACTCCATCAGAAAATACACGCACCTAATCACTAGCTACCGATTCATCGGATCGGAAATCATCATCATATATCATGTGTGGAACCAATGTAAACGGGAATGGTCCTGCTAAAAAGGAAGTACTAATGGCTGAAGGAAATAAAAGGAGTTCTTATTAGGTCATCCAGTCAATTTCTTAATATTATGCTTATGCGTGGTTGCGTTCATCTGCCCTCCATGTATACATGCCCTCCGTATATGCATACATGGTTCATCTGTGGCGTAATGAGGAGTTTATTAGGTCACGAGGGGCACTTTGTATAAAGATTTACTTAGGGCTTTTTTGGGTCACTTTATATAGAGATTTACTTAGGGCGTTTTTTGGTCGAAAGGAAATTAATATTTTAGTTCCATTGTGAACTAAAAAATTAATGTTAAGAGAGACACTTTATCTAGATAATCATAATAGAGGAAATAAACACAAAATCAATATAATTACAATGTCAATGGTTAAGAGAATTTCATGTGCATATATGTTATTCATTTTCTAAAAAATAATTGTGATAACATCTATTTTGAGTAGCCAAAAGTATGCAAAGCAAGCACTCAGATTTTCGATACTTATTAAATTAAGTGACAAGTTAATAGAGAATTTAAAAAAAAATAAACAAAAGAAGATAGATAAAATATAAAACTTTTAATAATATTCGTGTAATTTACATATACACATACATACAAATAAAAAATATAACGCAAAATTCACATAAAGGGCCTGGGATGTTAGAGAAGAGGTTACATCGGGTGGCTAGCTGGTCTTGTTGTTAGGCTGTTAGACTTCATAGGCTGTCATGGCCAGCTTCAAGGCTTGCTACTTATTCGGTTATGAGTTATAGCTGTCAATCTTAATCAGTTATGTATGCTAGCTGTTCCTTCAACTAGGAATTAAGTTAGGGAGGTTAGAAGTGTATAGAGTAGGTTATATAGAGTGTAAGCTGTTTATATAAATAGGTAATTAAGAACCATAAATGGTAAGTATAAAAAATAAAATCAGAATTGTAAAACCTCTCAATCTCTTCTTGATCTTCCTCCTCTTGTTCCTCTGATCTAAATTTCTCTACAGATATCCATGGTTTCCAACATGGGATTCCTTTGGTCCCTGCTAATTAATGCCTCCGACACTTCATGGATCATTCAGAGATCTGTGATATACTACTAGCTCGCTGAGTTGGTGAATGTGCATTAAACTCGTTCTGGGCAATGCAGAGTTCCATTATTCCCACTTGTATTGCCCTCTCCATATGCTTGATGAGTCTGAGGGTACAATGGTCATTTACTTTTTTTTAAGAGTTCATTTGATGGAATCTGGTCGATCGACGAGCTTTTCCGAAGTAATACTTGCATCTATATATCTTCGGGTGGATGAATTCGTTTCTTCTAGTGTTGATTCCGTACTAGATCTTCCCTATGCATACGGCAATATTCCTTGTAATAATATATGCAAGATCATGCATGTCTTCAAAAAATCAATTAAATTGGAGACATTTATAAGTATTAAAACAATATATTGACAGTTTTTATAACAAATTAATATCACTGTAATGAGCCGCCAATTTAATTATTAATACATATGGATATGACTAAATAATTTTCAGTTCATTTGAACTTCCACAAAAATGATCTGTGCACATGATGATTTAAGAAGCAACGGTTCCAATTAGCACACGCGCATAGAGACAATTCGATAATCAATCAAGAGAAAAATGAGCACATACACTTTAATTAATTAAGTGAATGCTAAGTATTTTTGAATATATATATATATATATTTTACATTTCGGCAGCGAAAACAATAATTAAGAACAATTAGATGTGAATATACATGCATGGGTAAGTAATTAAGTATCATCGATCAGGACCACACAAACAATGAACCAACATGAAAGTAAAAAAGAAAAGAAAAAAATAGATGCAGATGGAGGTAGCTAGGATTTCTTCGCGGGCCGACCTAGAAACAGTAGGTGTGAATAAAAATGTATACATTTAAGGTATACATAACTATAAATAATGTAAAATGACTGAAAAAAGGGTTTCTAAATATAATTTACCTCAAGCCCAGGCTAGCTGAAAAATAGAATTCATGTTGCTTATTTTTTTTCCCTGGTCGAGTAAATAATATTGATTGCGCATTGAAGATCAGTACTATATATGATCGTTATACATACAATCCTTTGCTTATTAATGCACGCATCAGCTAAAAGGCTGGAATCAAACCAAATGTGGACCATAGTATTTATAGTTGTGCTACGTATATATATATATATATGATCCAAATCCCCTAATTAAAATGTCATTATACTTTCTCAAATATTTCTTACTTTTACAACTTAAATATATATAACACAACTTAGCTTGGTCTTTTTTGATGGGTGGCCGGAAGTGATTGGATTTAATATAACTCTTCAAATTCAATGTTTTTCGGTCTAGCGTCAACTAGTATTCGATCTGTATCCACTCTGAACTAGTACTTAAATTGGCTCACAGCTGGAGCATCCGCATATATATGACTTTCAATCTTTGGGATCAAGAACTAGCTAGTGAATTTGCAGGCAAGATATCTTAAATGAAAAAAAAAAAAAAAAGTGTTTTCATTGTAAGGTTTAAACGGGATTAATGAGCATAAAAGAAAACTTGTTGAATTCAACCCTCTCAAAATAGTAGGATTAGAAAAACTTTTAAGTTTCCTTCCATAATAATTAAACCCCCTAGCTATAATCTACTTATAATGAAAACACGTATGTTTTTACGTTCAAATACATTGAATTTAACTAGTTATTAAATCTAATCATATTCTAGATATATATAATCTTAGTTGATAAGTTACTATTCCAGAAAAAAAAAACTTTTATAAGTTAGTTTGTCTATTAGTTCATTTTCTTAATTATAAAAAAAAAAAAAAAAAAAAAAAAAAAAAACATGCATTGGCCAGTATAAATAGCAAGGAAATATGGCCATTCTGAAGGGTCTCAGTCCAATATATCTTACGGAAAAGGAAAGCCTAGTAATTGTAGTATTAGTCTATATATATCTCTCTGTTACTTTCACACTCCATCGATCTCTACTCTCTTGCTAGCACATCACGTACTTCACCACTCATTGCCCTAATTTCTATTTTTAGTAATTAACATCAAAATATCTAATATCTAGTTAAATATTAACAATAATAATAAAAATACCTAATGGAAATGGGAAAGCAATCTGCTTGTTTTGCTGCTTCCTCAGGCATAAAGAGAGGTCCATGGACTCCTGAAGAGGATAGAAAGCTCTTGGCTTTTATCCAACTTCATGGCCATGGGAGCTGGCGTTCCTTGCCCCAGAAAGCTGGTACGTATATCATAATTAATCAGTCCGTTCACTCACTCAATCTATTGAAAACTGAGAATTTCACGGCTAGCTGTATATAAATATGATTTTCTTTTAGAGATAAAAGTTGTTGGTGTTTTATTATAGGTCTGAAAAGATGCGGGAAGAGCTGCAGGCTGAGATGGAGAAACTACTTGAGACCTGATATTAAGAGAGGAAATTTCAGTTTGCACGAAGACCAAACCATCATTCAACTCCATGCACTTCTGGGCAACAGGTAATTAATAATTAGTAAGTAGTTACGACGCTTTTTATTATGTCTTAATTGGACCTATTTATTTTGAAATGATTAATCAAATTGGGGATCGTTTACTTATAGGTGGTCGGCTATAGCTGCGCACTTGCCGAAGAGGACAGACAACGAGATAAAGAACTACTGGAACACCCATCTGAAGAAAAGACTGGCGAAGATAGGGTTTGATCCGGTAACCCACAAGCCCAAGACTGCGATTCTCGGGTCGGCAAATGGTGACACGAAGAACTTGTCGCATCTCAGCCACATTGCTCAGTGGGAAAGTGCCAGGCTTCAAGCCGAAGCCAGGTTTGTGAAGGAGTCAAACCTACGCCGACATGAAAGTCATGAAACTACTACTACCCTTAACCCTGCAGCCTCAATACTTCTTGATGAAACGGCGTCGCTTCCTGCTCATCACCATCTTGACCTACTTAGAGCATCAGCATGGGAAAGTCTCATATCCATGTCAAAGTCATCAACATCAGCTGCTGCGCCAATAGGCCATGATATCATCAACGGCCAAGATCACGTTTATCATGGTGTTAATAATAATAATTTTGAGGTTACAACATTTGATCATCATCATGATCAACTAGCAAGCATGATGACGATGGAATATGACGTTGATGGTGATGCAAGGGGGATGCCATCGACGGATTTGAACGAGCTTATAGGGCAGTACTGTGGAAATGAATGCAGCGAATTCTTTGACCAGAAAATGGAGGGGTTTGAAGTAGGGGATAGTTACTGGACCAGTTTGGAAGAATTAATGTAAGATTGATGATCAATGACGACAATGCGACTTGAGGCTAGGTACGCTGAGTGTAACAAAAATATGTTCACGTACGTACAACAGACGTGTTATATATGGTGCCGTATTTTCTGATGAATAAATCCCCACCACAGGATTAAAATAATTCTAGGTCATCGATATCGCTTATCACTAGCTAGAGATGGATGGATCAGATTCGAGTAGCTAGCTAGGTGATGCTGGATTAATTACTTAAGGTTTATGAAGTAATTATACAATTAGTAGTTGTTGGTGAAGTACTGTGGTGAGTGGACTCTAGTTATGTAATATGATAAGTGAGTTTCTGCATTTAGTAATGGTGCATTTATCTGAATTTCATTAATTAATCTCGATCATTTAAATGATCTAACGTCTTAAAACATGACATATCAAACTTAATTTCATTTAACACCCATTTATTAAGGTTAGATCTAAATAAAATTAAACAAATAAAAAAAGAAAAAACCGTGCCTTATCGTATCAGCCAAATACTCACCCTGGCCATCGGAAGCTCTCTCCCTCCTCACCACCAAAGCCATCTTCCCCTCCCGCAACCCAGCCCCACCCCCTCTCTGCCATATCTGTTTCAAATATGACAACTGAGAGTGGAATTGAATGAAGCCCGTCTAATACCAGATGAGATCTAGGTCAAATCTTGAAGTTTCAATTTTCTTCTAATATATCATATGGATAAATAATAGCAAGAGGGATACAAAAATTGCAATGTTCAATTGATGCAGGATATATATTGAGATGTAGTTTTTGGGACTTTTCATGTTCGAATTTTTTTAATTCCAAGTAACTGGATTTAATCATCATGGATTTGATAGAAGACTAGTTTATAATTGCTTCCATATCCCATCTATAGTTTCGAACATAATGTGAGATTGGTTCGTTCCAGCAATAAATTGCATACGAAAGAATAAAGAGAAATAGAAACAAAGGGAAAAGAGAGAGAAGAGGAGAGGAGGGGAGGGGAGGTTGGGTGCATGGTAGCGTACGTGGTGGTGAGGAAGGGCCGGAATGGTTGCACATGCTGGGAAATGGTTCACTGTTGAGTCATGGTGGTTATTGGAGTTGGGTGGTGGGCGGTTAGGCTTTTTTCTGTTAATTTTATTTAAGAATTAACAGTGTTAAAACAGGATTTTTGAGTGATCAGTTCATAACTTGACAAGTTCTAGTCATTGGTCATTTAGAACAAAGAAAACAGAAATATATATACTAAATTATTGTTGGAAAATTAATCAAATTGAAGATCGTTTAATCCATTGAAGCCATAATTGCTAAAAAAATTGTCAATTTGTTTGGCATCTATATCACTAAACCATTTTCAATTTGATTAATGTTTTACAAATTTGATGTCCAATATCTCCCCCTTTTACGTTATAGTTTCTCGTACAAGTGTTAAGAGTTCAATGTAAAGATCGATCATTTTGCATGTATAATGAAATGTTTTTTTATTTAAATAAAATCGATCATGTGCCAAAACAAAATTAATTTATTTAGAATACAAATATTATGGAACTAAATCTAATAAATATGCTTATCCGTAATCATTTACATTGGTTATGGACAATCAAATCAAACCCGTAGCATCTTAATTTGATGTAATATATAATATTGTTGTCGAAGATGGGAGATAGATACATATGGTCGACCATGGGAGAGAGTATGTATATAATTATATATGCCGATAATATCTAAGTCTAACCAATTGGCAATTACCATTGGATTTGATTTGATGATGGCCGACAATGACATACACAGAAATAGTGAACAACTTTAGATACCTTATTCTGATGGCCGACAATGACGTACACAGAAATAGTGTACAACGTCAGATCCCTAATGAATGGTACCTTATCATAAAACCCCTAAAAGTAAAACTATAGCACCAAAAGCCCAGCACCCAAAACTTGTGTCGGCCTAATTCCGTCTCCTTTCTTTTCAATTAACTTATCCTAAACCTACTCCTGCCGATCGAAGGGCAAATTTGAGTGTAAAGAAAGAGCAAATTAATTCTATTTTGTGTTCGTTTCATAACGTTTTTATTTTGTACGTTTTAGAATGAATAAGATGTACGTGTAGAAAGTATAATTATGGTATGAAGAGGAAAAAATAAATGAGTAGTGATGATAGAATAGATTTAGGTGGCATTTAGATTTGGGTTGCTCAACTGGAGACCTACATACTTATTACTAGTGTGAAGTACCCTATCTTCTATCAACGCCGACCCTAGTTCAACATGGCAACAAAATACAACTTAGACAAGACATTTTGGCGGTTTAAATAATACTTAATAGTGCATTCAATTTTTTTATCAGGGAATTTTTATTTTTAACTTTTTAATTATTGAAAATTCGGTGCACCAAAAAATGTGTATATATCTTAAATTTGGGTGGCCTAATAGTTAGGGCGAACATATGACGACCCTGCTAGTAATAGTTAGGGTGAGCATTTGGGTAGCAATGTGTGCTCAACAAGCTGTAGATTCAATTCTTTCCAAAATCAAAGTAAAATTTAAGTGAGTGACCGTAACGAGGAGTTGTTATGCAAGTCTTCCCAAAATTTTACTAACTATCGTTTGGTTTAGTAAATATAGTATCCAAGTGATCGAAACAAGTTTTGATACTTGGTCGTAACTTTGTTACATGTATATTTAGGTTATGTTTGGTGAGTAAGATTAGATTGGATTAGAGTTGATAATTCTTCAAATTCAATGTATTTAGAATGTCAAAATGGATACGGTTTTATTGTAAAAGGATTATATAGGATGATACATGGAATGAAACTTACATTTTCTACATAATACTATTATTTTAAGTGGATTGAATAAGTTTCTTCTATATGTATCTCCTCCATCTAATCCCTTTCCCATGACAATACATTCATTTTTATGCAAATTAACCAATACATCCATTAGGTTGGATAAATTTCTTCTATATCTATCTTTTAAAAATATATATTAAATAATCCCATAATATGTTCATGTGACATACTATTTATATTTTGCAAAAAAAAAAGATATATTATTTATAAACATAGGCCCAAATTGCATGGTTTTAAAAGCCCATTTGATTGTTAGACATCAGGCCTCTCTCCATAAAACCCAAAATATCAATTCTTAGCGTGTATTACAAACATTCCAAACGTGTCCTTTAAGCCCAGGTCCATTGACTTCCCTACACACAGTCCAACCACCATGTACCACGTGTACCGATGGTTGTGCACCAATGAGCGTGGCTTTTAAGTAAGACCGCGTACGGCTCCAAGTCTAGTGACTCTACTGTTGCTGGTCGTTTTCCAATTTCACAGTTTCACTTGTCTCTTGTGCCAATATTGGGCTCAACGCCTTCCAGCCACCGCCCTCACACTCACAGACGGCAGACTCATCGTCTCTCTTCGCGGCTACGAGAAATTACTCGGTGAGGTTGAGCACCATGGCAATCCCTGCTCCTGCGGCCGCCAAGAGCTCGTCAATGGCGTCTACGATCAAAGCCTACTCTCTTCCTCTGGTCCTCTTCGTTGCCGCCATGTTCTTCCAGCTCTTTTTTATTCCCAAATCCTTCCCTCCTTCTCATTACGACGGTAACTCTCTCTCTCTCTCCGCCGTGCATATATATTATTGATATGAATGTGGCTTTTAAACGATCGTTTTGTGTATTGATTATTGAATTGCTGTAGTTCTTGGCATAAAGAGGTATAACTCCATTGAAGAAGTGAAAGAGGCCTACGAAAACATTTCTTTCGTCTGGTAAATTTTCCTTTTTTTCATTTTGTACTTTCATGAAGATGTCGTTTTGATGATTTGAATCACATAATTCTTTAGTTTTGTCAATTTCCAGTTGAAGGCTTTGTAATCTGTAAACGAAATTTTTTTCTTTTCTTTTCAAAAGCACCTAGTTAATTAATGTATAAGTAAAAGAACTCTGCAACACTCCAAATTTTCATGCTGATTACACATAGCATAATCATGTATGCGTCTATGTCACTATAAAGTTATTTGTTAATGATAAGTGGGGCAATTTCATGTTTTGGAGCATATGCCATATGCTGTTCTTACATTGCTAGGAGATCTTGTCATTTCAGGAATTCAGGCGGGCAAGCTCCCGATGCTCTCAATTTTATCAAGGTCAGTTAATTCTTCGTTTGTCTTCTCGATGTAGTTTTTTTTTTACTAGATGTAGATGGAAACGTTTATCAAGCCCAATTTGTTAAACATGGGATCAAATGATGAAAGAATTGTTGTAGCAAAAAGAAATGATGAAAGAATTGTTGTAGCAAAAAGAAATGATGAAAGAATGGTTGAATTGGGCATTTCCTATTACTATAGAATACCGACTGAAAGAAAATGTGCAGCAGTGGTGATACAAGAAGGAAAAGACAAATTTTTTAACACACACACACACACATATATATATATATATATATATATATTTGGTTTCTAGTATTCAAAGACTAGTAATACGAAATCTGTTGTGTCACTGCTTGTAGCTTTCCTAGTCAGTAAATGGGCTTGCTCTTTGTCGTTCTCTAATACTATTGCAGTATTGCTCTAATTATGGGATTTGGATATGAATTGCAGGTTCAATATGCTTATGAATTGCTGACAAATCCCATATGGAAGAGAAACTATGACATATTTGGCATTGATGAGCAAATAGTGAGTTCTTGCTCCCATTCCAAGGCTTATCAGCGTGCTAGCTTTACATGTCTAGCTTGTAGTGACATCAATCCTTGTTCGTTTTCTCTAAGCTCTGTAGGGTGTTATACTGTTTTATAAATTGTCCTTTTTTGACTTCAGAATGTAATTGAGAAGGTCAAAGAGCAATATGCAGGAGAAAACTTTTCAAAGATAGTCCTTCCTTTAATAGACTCTGTCGCTTCAGGTTGGAATGCTGCTATTACTTTAACATTTTTTTATTGGAATAATTATTAAAAGAGTTTGTGGCACGATTTTCATTGTTTCTAGACTAATGAATGAATATATCTTTTATTTTATTAGACAGTGAAGACCATGATCTTACCGTCATTACCTCCAAGGATTTCCAGACCATGTTCCAGGGTAACTTACCATGGCTAGTTCAGGTTAGAAAGTCACTTTCTAAATTATGATGCTTGTCATGAAAATCGTAACCTGCATATGCTTTTGTTGTCTCCTAGATTTCCATCCACATCCATCAGAGATTTACCATCAGAGATTTACTTAATATTATGTTTTTCTTCCCATCTGACTTAAATATGCATAGAAGGCTAGTCAGCACATAACCAGAATGTGCATACATGTCATGTCGTAGCATAGGCTTATATTTTTCATGGTCATACTGACTGCTACTTCGTGCTTGTTGCAGTTGTGCTCATTTGGGAGTAAAAGCTGCGATCAATTTTCTGATGTGTGGAAACGAATTGGTATGTTTTCATCTTGGACTGTCTGATTCAAGATTATTTCTGTATTTGAAATGGTTTTTTAAAAAGCTGAAGCTGTGTAGTGGCTAATCCATGCACTCAATATAGTGAAGCCTTGTTTTTAATTAGTTAGTTGGTTAGTCTACACAAGTCCTTTAAAAATTTAGCTTGACTGGGAAGTATTGTTTCCCTTCTAAATTCTGTCCCGGGATTGTATGTTTGAAGTTTGTCAATTCCGTATAAAAAAATTATGTACTCCAACATTGTGGTAGTCACAAGTTTCAAACCCATTCTCCTCCCTCCTTTCTTTATTTCCCTCTCTAGATTCCAATAGTTGGCTCACAATATTCTTTTTATTAATCATTTCCTCTTCCCTCTCTCTCTCTCACTCTCTAATTGATTTCGTTTTGCTTCCTTATCTTCTATAGCTGGTTTGTTGGATGGTGTGGGAAATACTGGTCTCTTGGAACTTGGAGAGCTTCAGCTAGCAACACATCTTGCTGAGAGAAAACCAACTGGACAACCTTTCTTCAGGAACGGTAAGTGGTTTGCAAGTTATATTTCTTGCAATCCATTTTCATTATTCTATCACAGAAATTGGTATTTTTTGTGCACTATAACTCTAATGTTTATGCAATTTTGTTCTGCTTCATGATTGACATCCCTTAGCATTGCAACTACAAGGCAATCATAAATTCGACTATGAATTGTTTGGGTAGAAACTTTATTTTGTTGAAGCCTTTTCCTTTTCTTGTTTCTGACCTCATATCAGTCTCTTGCAGGCCTTCCTTCTCTTGTTGCTTTTCCCTCGGGGTGTAAAACTGCCAATTGCCTTATAAGGTGAGGCTTTCAGTCAGCTCCAAGATTATTAGTTTATCTTGTCATGTATAATAATGTAAATATTGAATTTAATTTTAAAAGATTGTAGATTCTCTGACCCAGAGCTAGGTAGAAGGGCAATAGTTTTTGGATCTTTGCCTACTTGCTTGATATGCTTGAACGGGTTATTTGTCCTTATTTAATTATAGAATGATACTCATCTTGTGTACTAGGTATGAAGGAGAGCTCTCTGTTGATTCAGTTGCAGACTGGTTTGCAACAACCATACTTGGTTTACCACGTATTCTGTACTACTCGAAGGATTCTCTGGTAATTTTATGAGAAAATTTCTTTCCTTCTCCTCTTTAACTCAAGGTTAAATACAACCTATGTTCTAAAGTTTACACAAGGTTAAGTTTGTTATTAAATGCTTCGGTGGATTTTGTTTAGTGGTTAAGGTGTGGTTTGATTGGAATAAGGTAACTGACATTTAAGATTGGTTTATGAAGGAACTAAGTAGAGAGAAAAGACAACCCTGGGAATCCCTTCAAAACACCAATTTAACCTTTTCCTAATGTATTAAGAATCTGATCTAGATCTGTAACACATGCGAACACCCACGCACATTCAGAAGATGAACGATTTATAGGCTGTTATTTTGGTCGTATATAGCAATTTAGATATGGAGGTAACTTTATTTCCTTATAAATTATTTAGTATCAGATGTTAGGTAATTGATAATGTGGAATTTGTTATATTCAAACTAATGTTTTATCTTCTTTGTTTCTTCTGGTGGGGTTGGGAAGTTTTGGGGGTTAATTCATCTGCACAAAAGTAAGAAAGAGCTTCAGATTAACCTTCTAATTCTGCGTTGCTTCGCGATTTTATATATTATCGACTCACTCCTGATTCTTGATATGCCCTTTCTTTTCTTTCACCTTTTAACCTACTGCAAAATGATATGAGTTTGTACTTCAATTTACAGGTGCAGAAGTTTCTAGCAAAAGTTAGTCTTCATAAGGTAGATTATAGAAACAATGCTTTGCAGAATTCTTCGATGTCCATACGAATTTTACTTTGTTCCTTCCTTTTGAATATGATTGCTGATTGTATTTATGCCGACCTAAAAAGTTAATTAGAAACTTCATTTTCACAATTCTATATGTATGGATTTAGCTATCAGCTTATTTAAAAAACAAATAGATTTTATCAAAGAATATAATAAGTTAGAAAGTTGTCTTTGTGAGAAATGAAGGCAATATAAATGACATTGTCATGCATCACAGTCGGTAGTTCTTTGATATCACTTTGATCTTTGAGCTTCTCTTCTTCAGAAAGATGTTGTAAGGTTGTACCTTAGGTTCATCCCTGTTGCATTTGAATCACACACTTGCCTCACACAACCAAAGGAATTTGCAACTTCTATATTACTTAAACCTTTTTGTCAATGCATTTTAATTTCTTAGTTGTGAATAAATGCCTTTGCAACATGCTGCTATCCATTATTATACTTATGACCTGCCCTTTGGATACTTAAAGCTATTGGTTTTCTCCTGGCTTATAGGTAAAAGTCATTTTCTTCTCAAAAACAGGGGAGCGTGCTGTGCCATTCATACGCCAAGCTGCTAAAAATTATTGGGCTCATGCTTCTTTTGCATTCGTGCTGTGGCAAGAAGAGGAATCTTCCTTTTGGTTTAATTCGTAAGTAGCAATTCCTATTATTAATCTTCATTAAAGGGGATTTTTGAGGGGATAGTTTTTCCGATTCCCAAATGTTGTGTTGAATTGAGTCCATATTTACAAAGACAATCATATCTGAATTGAAACGTCAAAATATAGTATCAATATAACTGGATACCAAAATGATGCTCTATTGATTTCAGAGGAATTTTTGTGATTAACTACAGGTTTGAGGTGGAATCTGCACCTGCTATAGTTATTCTGAAAGATCCCGGTGTCAAACCTATTGTGTACCATGGCATGTTACTCTCTTAATTTCAGTTCCTCTAGAAAAAATTGATAAAACAGTGCATGTGATAAACATAGCTGTATGTTTTGAATTGCAGGAACAGGTAACAATACATGGTTCTTAAATATCATGGAACAGAATAAACAGCAAGGTACGGTTGTCTTCTTGCCACTGTTCTTCATTTAAAAGAATGCAGTACAAAGCTGACATAGGTTGGAAGATGACCTTAACCTACTAGCAATATCTCTGGACTGTAATAAAAAATAATTTAGATATAAAACAAGCTATTGCGTTCGCTGTAGCTTTACTAACTGGATCTACCAAACTACAAATTACAAAATTGATAAAGGTTGCTGCTGGTTGTGAATACTACTTTTGATTAAAGTTCAAAGAACTGATTTCCATTTTCTACTACATCAATGCCTTAGTGTGGGTGCGTCAGAAGTTATTTGTGGTACAGATACTTGGCCTGCATTTTAATAAATCTCATAATCTTTTTCAATTTCCCAAGTCAAATTATGATACACAATTGGTGAAGCAAACAGAGGCCCTTTTTGATTACTCTTAGTTTGTTTTTCAGAGCTTCCTCAGTTGAGGAGTACGACATCCATGGAATTGGGTTGTGATGCACGAGGCTATTCTCGTGCTGGATATGATACAGTTACTTGGTACTGTGCTGTTGTAGCAGGAAGGCATAGCCCAGAACTAAGTAATATGCGCGGAGTAAGTGTCTTTTTCCTGTCATTCGTTTCACAACCTTGCTCTAATTTTTGGTTTGTGTAAATTATTTTGGTAATTTATGTCTGTCATTTACTGGGGAGTTGTTTCGGCTGTGATCATGAAAGTGAAGAACAAAAGAACTTGTATGTGCATAAATATGACTTTTGGTGACGACGGGTGCAAGAAAAAAATTTGTGTTTTCTTAGGCATTAACTGAAGTTTAGATATCAGGTTTATTCTATTCCATTTTTATTTAATAGACAGAATTTCGATATTAGTTATTTATTTAGCTGAATGTATAATTACTTAATTAGGTAGGTTTTAATTGGTAGGCGCTTATGCTCAAAAGAAATAAAAACTTTTGTCTTCCATATGTCATCATGTGGTTCTTCAGATGTGTTGCTACCCTAGTATTTTTCTCATATTTATACTCAAAACCCTGGACATGCTATTTTGGGTTCCCATAAAGCTTTGATTATGTGTTTAACTGTATTACTTGTATGCAAATGAAAACGCAAAAGTATAAAAGATTAGACAATAAGACAAAACAAAAGGTGAAGAGGGGAAAACGTATGATTCTATAAATACAGAGTCTGTCCAGAGAATGATTTATGAGTTTGCTATGCCATATCTAACATTCATATTTTTCAAAGTTAGCAATTGGTGCGAATGACACAAGTTTCATAGACCATGCGCAGGGTTCAAGAAATATTATCAAGTGAAGACGAGCCAAGGCCAGCTGATGAAGAGCAATCCATAGCACCCGCAGCAGGTGCGCTTAAAAGCAAACGACTGACATTTGCGTGGCTTGATGGAGAAGCCCAGAAGGTTAGTATTGGCGTGTGTTTATCTTTTTAACTGTTATTTCATACAGCATGCTCTTGAGACTTGTGTTCACCAAATGCATGTACTCAGCAACGGTACCAATTCTGCTGTGGTAAATTAAAGACATCAAAATTTCTAAGCATCGTGAACTTAGAACCAGTTTATTTCAAGTGAGAATATTATAGCTTGAGTTTTGATCACTTGGTCACCATTGACCCTGAAAATCTTTGGTCAACAACCATTAGATCAAAATCCATTGGTTGACATTCAAACTTGGTTTCAATACCAATATATTATTTTTCTTTTGTTGGATGTTGGATATTGATCCAAGGATAATTTGACCACCAGAATTCATTATTAAAATTTTCTCTCGATGGCAGAATTAATGCATCATTGTGTATCTTTATAGAGGGGAAAAGGAAATTTATTGATTTGACTCATTTACATGTTCTTGTTTTCTTCACCATATTCCTTTGAAGAGCTTCTGTTCTCTTTCACTAAGCATATTTATGCTATATGCATGATCAACTGGAACTTGAACCACTATGGAGTTGATTATTCTTTTCTGGGTCTGACTAGATTTTTAATTTTGTCCAGAGATATTGTCTGTTCTTCCTCCAATCTGAAACCAGTCATGAAACTTGTGGACAAAGGACAGATATGACCGATGTACCTCAGTTATTTATTGTACGCTACAAAAGGAATGTGACAGAAGAGAGTGAGAAGCCGGAGAAAAAACCGAAAAGCATATGGGATGCAGTGCAAGATCAGGAATTAGATCCTGCATCACAGCTTGTGGCAAAGTACAATGGTTCCGATGAAATTCCAGAGGTTTCTAAATCTGTTTTCAGAATTTCTTGACTTTTCATAATTCTCTAAACTACAACTGATGTCTCAAACGTCACATAATACGGCTTTGATTTTAGTTGGCTGCTTAATGTCTAGATTTTTTTCTTCTTCTGCAGATTATGAAATGGATCTCGCAAATAATCAATGATGGCGACTCCAGAGATCTTCCTCATTATGTAAATAGACTCCATTGATATTCAAGCCTTATACTTTTTGCATCTTTTGAGTTCTTCTGTTGTGTATGTTACATTTAAAATCTGTTTTCATTGCAGAGAACAAGAACTCCTCATCTGGAACCCGAGGATTCAGAGCCAATCTGGTCTGCAAGTGTCCAAAGAATTCCTTCAACAAACACGATGAAGCAAAGCATCCGCGGCATCTTACAAAGAGCCTTTGATCGCCTGGGAGATCCAAGGGTTGGTCCGATTTTGCTTCTGGCAGCGTTGATGTCTTTCGGTACCATCTGGCTTCGAAGAAGTCAAGCAGGAAATTCATCAAGCCAGCCAAATTCTAAGGTGAAAAACATTAACAAGGAAACAAATAAAAATAGTCCCAATTTAGCATTACCATAGAAGTAAATCATCTTCAAAGATGCTAGTGGTATTTGCATTGCAACATCTAGGTGGCTCAAATGACCTGTTTAATCTGCATTATTGGTACAGGAGGAAAGTAGACGAAGAAGGCGAGAGCGGGCTAGGGCAGTATTTAAGGAAGGCCTACCTCCTTCCATCACTGATATGGAACCAAAAGGTTCTTATCAAATGCCACTATCAGGTTCTGACTCCGACTAGTGGTCGTAGACAGACAAAAAGTTAGCTTTTCAAGGTTGAAAATTAAATCCTAGCAAATGTTACAAAGATGAGTGCCTGAAGACATTGACAGATCCCCGATACCCTCAAACTGAAGATGAAAGAAAGCTTGTGGTTAGATTTCCCAAGTGATTTTGTAAAGCTAAATTCAAAGTTGTGTATATTTATGATGGCCACACATGGATAGTGGAGAGGAAGAGTTTCAAAAGATGATAACTCTTAGCTTTAAACACAAGCATTAGGGTTCCAAAATCTCATGTTTGCATGCCAAGTATTATTGCTTGAGGAATCAATAACTAATATCAGATTCTACTAGTTTATTTTGAAGTTTATTATTCAGAGATCATTTTTCTAAAAATTCATTAAAATAAGTAATTTTTTGAATATTCAATGCCATATCCACATATAGATAAAAAAAAAAGTTGCATTTTATAACAGTGGTGTAGTCAGGTTTTAATCTGAGAGGGGGGTTTTTCACAAAATACTTATAAAAGTATTCTAATGGTTTCAATCAACATAATATATATCAAAATAACAAAAAGATCCAAAATATTGTATTCCTAATACTAATTTATTACATTCATAGTTGTCATTGACGAGTTATAATTTTTTGAAATCGTTATATCTTGATTAGTGTTTGATTTTCTTTTGTGATATTTTTTCATAATTAAAAACATATCGATTAAATTTGGATTCAAACAATTCTAATAAAAATCTCTACATTTTTCGAAATTACAAATTCGAAATTACAAGGAAAAAAAATACTTATACTAGAATCAATTTAATACATTGTTCTTAACTACAAAAAAAATTAATACTTATTTAAAGAATATATATTATATAATATTATATATAAATATAAATAGATATATAATAAATTAGTGGGGCCCAGGACCCCCTGGATCCTACCTCCCTCCGCCAATGTTTGATAATAGAATGAATGATGCTCATGACAATACAAATGAGTACAAATGAGTGATTAGTGCCGTATTAAGGCACCAGCTGGTTTGTTATGGAGAGAGAGAGAGAAATTTTATACGAAATAACTGATTGAGACATTTATTGAAATGCCACAAAGTCTTATATTAGTTTCTTGTCATCTCATTAAAATGTCTTGATTAGAATTCTTGAAATGTTTCGATTTCTAATAGTGAGAGAGAGACTTTAACTTTTTAGAATTCTTGAAATGTCTCGATTTCTAATGGTGTCACACTTTCCATTGCGCATGACTAATTTCTAATGATTTGTTATGGAGAGAGAGAGACTTTAACTTTTAGAAATCTTGAAATGTCTCGATTTCTAATGGTGTCACACTTTCTATTCCGCATGACTAATTTCAAGGGTATTTTGGACTCTTTGTCAAAAACATCGTTAGAAAAAATATTTTTAATTTCAAAATGGAGTTTGTCTGCATTCCAAAGTCAAAAAATGGGGCACTCAAGTACGGTCATTTTTTGTTTTGTGCATTTCATTCTTCTTTTTTGTTGTAAAAAATCCAAATTATCCTAAAATGATGGACAATTTAACACCGCCAGGTTCGGACAACAGATCATGAAAAGTAAGGTTACATTTCTCTAAAATTTAGTACTACCACCTTATCTTTACTTAGGGTGATACTTCACTACCTCCACCTTTTTTACTTTGGTGACATTTCACCACTTATGAACTTTTATTTTATGATAAACTATATAAAACCCCCAAATTGTTGAGATCATTTCAAATTCATATCTGAACTATGAAAATTTTCATCTAGGTATCCAAATTATGTTGCCATCAACAAATCACTACCTCCGTTACATTTTCCATCCAAATTGCCTTTAAAATGACACGTGGCAAATATTTGATCCAGTCAGCTTGTGATGCTGCCAAAATTAAAAGGACAATTTCGGAATTACACAAAACTGAGTCAAACTAAATAATCTCCAAACCCTAAAATCCTAAATTGAAACCCCATATCCCCAAATTGAATCCACTGCATCCAACTGCTCTTGATTCGTTAAGCACACTCTTTCTCCTTACTTTAATTCGATTCCATGGCTATCGTCAACTCAACAAAATTTCTGGGAATGCGAAGAGATTTAAGGGAACCGCCATACGAAAGATTAGGATTTTATAAATAAGCACACCTAAAAACGCAGCAAACCCAACAAAATTTGAACTCCTCTGCCTCATCATCTTCCTCTTTCTCTTCTTGTTCTACACAAATCTAAAATCTTAAAACACCAGAAATTATTAACAAAATTAAATAAAATACCAACTGAGATAGGGTCAACGCCTATCTCCTGGATTTTTTCACCTTCCCCCACCTCGAGAACGTTGACTTTCCTTCCCAGCCTTTCCACGAGAGCGTTCGCCGCTTCCTCATCCGTCACGCGCATGTCACGTGCTCGTCTTCCTCGTTGTTCCCGTCCCTAGTGACGTCACAGATCTCGCTCCAGGTCGAGAATCTAGCAGATCCGACCACCATGCTCCCCTTGGACGTCGTAGAGGAGGACGTCACCCACTCAAAGAGATCCATCTAATGCGACCAGTGCCGAGTCGTTGGTGAGTCCACTCACCCACTCTCACTCTCATAGACCCCTCCCTTTCATAGACCACTATGGAGGAAGATAACGATGATGCTAAAGAGTAGGCCTATCGTCAACTCCAGGATTCATCTCATCTTCTCCATGCTGTCATTCACTCCAATGGCTTTGCTCACCTCTTCACCCTCAATGGCAGACAAGGAGGCTCCACCATTTTTGTTGACAAAATTGCCCTTTTAATTTTGGCCACATCACGAGCTGATTGGACCAAATAGTTGCTATGTGTCATTTTAACGGCAATTTGGATGGAAAATGTAAATGAGGTAGTGATTTGTTGATGACAACATAGTTTGGGTACATAGATGAAAATTAGTTTGGGTACATAGATGAAAATTTTCATAGTTCTGATATGCATTTGAAATGACCCCTATAGTCTGGGGGGTTTTAGGTAGTTTGTCCTTTACGACACATAACCGCCTATGATCAATCATATCACATTTTTTTGTCAAAAAATCATCATAAATGAGTCCCTAATTGTCGTTGTTGAGGTTATGTTAGTCAAAGCAAGCAAAACATAGGCAACATGAGTCACAAGTTACTCATTTAAAGCAAAATTTTCAAATCCTAATTGAAATTACCAATCGAGAGAGCGGCTCTCCTTGTTCTCTCTAAAACTCTCTTCTCCCATTTCTCCTCTTCTCATTGCCTTCCCTATCTTCCTGTTGCTCTTTGGGGCGGCACACCCCCATCTTCTACGGTCACCGCTCCACCCATTATGGTGATTTTCCGCTCCATCATTTGTGGTGGTTTTTTGCTCCATCCTTTGTGATGGGTGTTATTTGCCTCACCTTTAATGGTGATTTTTTGTTGCTCCACTTATCTGATCTCCCACCTCCATATCCGTCTCAAAAATCCTCCACCATCTCTCAATTTCACCTTTTATCTTCTCCTTATGCCCTTACTTCTTGCTATCAGTCGCAACCCATCAAGTTTTCTCCACCACCATGCTCCTCCCCTCGACCCAATAGGTGCCTCCATCACCGATCTTCATTGGTAGTCCATACTAGTTTTGGGTGGCGTTTAAAGTACATGTTGCACTATTTGAATGGATTATGGGAGTGCTTTCTGCGCGAGTGGCTTGCTCACCCCCATTTTCCAGTTGGTTTTTTGGTTTGACTTGCAATTTTTTTCCTCCTTGGTAGTTGTGGATTCGTGTTGTTGTGTTGGCGGCTGGAGATGTGGAGGCGGCTGGATATGTGGAGGCTACTCCAATTTCATATCCAGGGTTTCTTTTTTGTATATTTTTTAAAGTTTTTATTTGCTTTTGTGCCTTGTTGGTTTAGCCCTTTGCATTTTTTTTTTGTCTTTATGAGTTTTTTTTTTGTTGGGCCTTCAATACTTTGAATTAGTTTGCTCTTGAAATGAATAAGCTTTTCTAACCGATTTTGTTTTTGAAGGGACACCAAAGGGTCTCGAAGGGACGTTGAAGGGACTCGAAGGGACGCCGAGGGGCTCGAACGGACACCAATGGGCTCGAAGGGACACCGAGGGAATCAAAGGGACATGGGAGGTGGGCTGCCCAAGCCCGCGGGACATCGCCTTCCTGACG
Source organism: Oemleria cerasiformis (assembly GCA_037349345.1). Classification (NCBI taxonomy): domain Eukaryota; kingdom Viridiplantae; phylum Streptophyta; class Magnoliopsida; order Rosales; family Rosaceae; genus Oemleria; species Oemleria cerasiformis. The sequence continues at coordinate 14,333,738 of JAZGTL010000018.1, forward strand.
AGAGGACCACTACCCCCTATATAGGATTATATTCGTTTTCAGCATTGGAAGAAGGAACCAACACCTATGTGCGAGGGGAGACATTTAGGGCGCAGGAACTCCAAGGATCCTGTCGAGGAACTCAAAGGGACTCGAATTAGCAATCTCTAATGTCTACGAATGAATAACTTATTCCATTTTCATTATATTTCACTTAGTTTGGAAAAAAGAACCTTATAAAGAACATCATGTGACTATTTTGGGATGCATAACGTGACATAATTGACGATATGTAGTTATTTGTCACTTAATAAAACTATAGGTGGTGAATTGTTGCAAAGAATAATTTTGGTGGTCAAGTGTCACAAGGGGTAAAGTTCATGTGGTATTGCTCACTTTTTTGTCAATTTTTTTTTAATAAAGTAACAAATTAAAACAAGTGTAAGAGTTCGTGACATTTCAACAAAATTTTCAGTGTGTTATAGATCCCTCTTACATGCATTATTTTGATTTGGAAACTTTAAAATTACATGAATTAAGAAGCGTACCTCATCATTCTCAGCGACAATTTTTTCCTCGGATGCTCCCACCCACAACGGCCATTCCCACAGTACCGATATAGTACCGATAGTTCTGAAAAGAAGTGAAGGACTGTGAGGCAATTCAAAGTGCTCAAGCAAAGCAAGCAATAATGCATAAGTTGTCTAAGTGAAGGCTGCAAAATGCAGAGAGAGATTATCACATCCTCCATTTCTCAGCCTATCCATCTGCCTCCTATCTTAACTTAACACACACAAATACACTCTAATTTGATGTTTTGTGCTGATATCTGATCGTCTCTCAACGATTCATTTGAGGCTGCTAGTTTCTGTTTGGAAACTCTTCAGCCATGGCCTCCCCAGCTAGCCATTTCCAATTCCTCAACCCAGGCTGGCCTTTTGGGAGGCGTCAGATTTCAGCACATAACCTATTCAGAGTTGTTCTCACTAGTCAACCTAAGCTTAGGAACACTGCAGAGACAATCAGAAATCAGCAAGAATTTCTATCTTTGCAATGGACTCAATCCATGCAAGGGTTTTGTTCAGTGCTTTCATTCCAACACTACTCGTTTTTCAGTCGCTTCTTGTCCTTCAACTATGAGATCAAGGAGCAAGTACGTCCCTGCTATATAAAATTTTTGTGTTAAAACCTCATTTGTTTTAGGAAAAATTTCTTAAGAACATTTTGAGGTAAAGTTTGCTTATTGATCAACTGTTAGGAGAAAGTACCAGAATGAGAAGAAGACAGATAGGCCGCCAGAGAACTCTTGAGCAAGACTTTGAGTTGGTGTGATTTCATCAGAGTCACTGTCAATCCTCAACTGAGGCTGGCCTGTTGGGAGGCGTCAGATTTCGCACAATCCAATTGAGAGTTGTTCTCACTTGCCAACTCGGAGTTAGAGAACAACACTAGAGAGAATAAGATATTAGGAAGAATCGAAATTGCCGACTGTTCGTGGTAAGGTTTGCTCATGAATCGCCAAAGAACTCTTGAACAAGACTAGAATCAGTGCGATTTTATCATATTCATGGTAGCCATCACGATCATCATGATTTAGTCAGTGACATTGTATAAAGCTATATAAATGTTACTTGTAGATAAAGTTAATTGTAGTTTACTATGAATGAAAGTAAAAGCTTTATCCATAACTTTCTCTTCAAGCTCTCTCTGAAAGCTGCCACTGCCACTGGTTTATATGATCGTGTAACCGGAAAAATCTGTTAGACAATCAAACAGATACAACAACAGACATATAACACAACCACTACAAGTCTACAACTCATCGTACCGATCAACCAACTTAAGACCCCAACTCATATCCTCACAATGCCTCACATGAGGAACTAACACACCTGTGTCAACTCCAGTCTTGGACTTGCAATCATAGAACGGTGGTGCGTGGAAGCAAGGCTCCATTGACATGGCTCTCCGGCAAGGAGGATCAGGCACTGTCCTGTTCTCCGGCTTGTAGAGTATCCATGGTGTCAACCCGCCTAGACTCTGCGCGACATACCCAAATGTCGACCATGAGCTTGTCACCAACACATCTGTCAAGCTTAATAAGTACATTTCGGCCCATGCCTTCCGGTTGTGCGTATGCTTCTCAGTTTGTTGATACTCTTCGTGGCTAGGCTGGTAAACACCAATCACCTCCCCTGTTGAAGTAGGATGCTCCCAATACAGGTCCCTAAGCTTCTCAAAGTAGCCAGAGCTTAAAGATGTCATCAGCACAGCCTTAGATTTCGGAATACCTGATGGAGTGACGATGACATCTTGCCTGTTCAGTTCTGGTAGCAGATGCTCCTTCACCGCGCAGGCTAGGATCTGATCAAACACATGTTGAAATGGACCAATCCCGGTATCAAAGACTCTGATCTGGATGCCGATTCTTTCATCTACTTTCGCTAAATAAGCTTGATAGTATCTAGTAATAAGTCCCCATACCACATTTGTGGGATGGAAAAGATACCGACCCAAGAAGTGGAAAGCTGTTTCCTTCTGCGGGAAGAGATTATTTAGTTCTTGCTCAAAAGATGGGATCAAGAAAAGAGACGGGACAAAATAGTTGTCTGTTTTCATGACCAACAGCGGTATTTTTTGGAGAAAAGCTTGATCTTGGTTGCAGAAGAAAAGCTTATCTTGATCATCATAATCATGAGCTAGATGGAGATATACAAAAGATGGCCTCATCGAATCAACTGAATTTGTGAAGTTTCTGTTTTTGAGCATCTTCCCATAACAATGAGGGGATTTCTGATCCAAGCTGTCAAACTGATTCTTAAGGGGGAAATCCATTGGGAGGAACCATGAGACATCCGGAAAAGGTTCACAAAAGAGATCAACCATGTCAACTCCAGGATCCACTAGTAAAACCCGGTTTGTCAGAAGAGCGTAAAGAAATGCCGAAGCTAGGGTCAGTATCCTATTCCCTAATCCACTGAAGGAAATCCATACCAGATAGTTACAATCCGACGAGGAGCTTTGGTGATGGCCAGACTTGAGTTGTTCCAGGGTTTTTTTATAGGATTCAGTATTAGGTCCACACCGTTTATGCAGAGCTTCATAGCTTCGTAACTTGGATATAAGGTAAGAAGAGGGTCTGTATGGCAGTTGTTTGCGATACGAAGCTGACTGGTACCTGCTGACACAAGATCCTTCATCAAATCCAGCAGCTAGAAGGCCTCCAAGAAATTTATCCTTTGGCACCTCATGAGGCTGAGGCAATCGATCTTCGGAAACTATGAATCACAACAGAAAGATAGAATATTAGAAGCTTGACAGAAGTAAACAGACCCGAATATTTACAAGTTGCATATGAATTTTCTAGTTTTCTACCATTAAGAGAATAACCTAAGAAATTGGGCGGAGAAGAAATTTGAAAGCAGAAGATAAAAATTGACTACACCAACAGAAACACAATAGGAGATTGAAAACAACTAAATTTGATAACACGTACATTAAACAAAGTAGTCGGAAATGGACTCACAGTAAATAACTAAATATGATAACACATATATCAAACGAAGCAGTAGGAAATCCAAACATAGTTACAAGCACTCTTCAGTGGCTCGCTAACTTGCGAAATTCAAATATTTAAACAAAGCAATCAGTCATGAGGATTATACAATACAATGACACAAAACAAAATTAAACAAAAAGTTGAGATTTTTTAAGGAAAAGCTAGACAAGCAGTAACAACCAACAGTATTTCTTGCATCTTCGAAGACATGTCGGTAATCAACCAGTGAAGCTGATGAAATGAAAATTTTGATTGAAGCTGATGAAGTGCAAAATTGGACTAAAGCTGATGAATGCACGATTCGATCCAAGCTGAAGGACTACGAGGGCAAACGGCCAAGTAATAGAAAAGTTCATCAAGTCAGGTCAAGTAGTTCAACACTTCAACCTCAGCTTGCTCTAAAACCAGTAGAATATATCTCAAGAACTATAATGCAGCTCATGAATGTCAACTAAAGGCAGTTGTTTCAGCATATGACCCAACAAGCTAACTCTCAAAATCAAATCAAAATAAAGACTCAAACTTTATACACAAATCATAGTGACAGAGCAGCATTACTTCATAAAGCAAAACCCATAATTCAAAATATAAACAAGTCATGGAGTACGCAATTCCAAAAATAACAATCAGAACTAGAATCGACCAAATCCCACTAACTTTTCTAATAATTAAGCTTAAATTGACTACCTTTTGTGGGTTCCACTTCAAGAAGTCTAGCTTTGGAAGATTCATAAACAGCATCGGAAGGTGGGTCTCTGAGAACCACATTCACTGAGAACAACACCGAAAACAATATCAATCCAGCCACAAAGATCCCCATCATCCTCATCGAACTCAACCCGAATCTCCTATCCGGGTCCTTCAGAGCATTACGGGTCTCCAAATCAAAGTGCTTTGATGAATGATCCCCATCAAGGTTTTGCTTAAACCTCTTCATTTTCTGTGAGTCCTCATCTGGGTATTGCCTAGACCCGGTTCAGGGCCACTTTAAGGCAATGGGTATTCGGATCCGGGTCAATTTAAATCAATGGGTGCGTTGGGTCGTAGCAGTGTGCTTCTGAGTGACTGGTGTTGGACTGAGAAGCTGAAGGTTTGGGCAAGAAGAAATCGATATGAAGTCAGATTCGGTGCAATTGGACGAACGGTGAATAGTTGCAGACACGTTCGTAGAGAAATTTGAGAACTTAACCGAAAAATATTAGAATATTGAGAGAAAAATTTGAATTTAATTAGTCGGTGTGAGCATGCTAGTCAGCTACTGACTTGTCGGTGATGTGATGAATTGCTGTAATTGCATGCCAGCTTAACATTACTACAACTTGGCTGCTGTAACAAATTAAGTTACAAAATCTTAACCAAATTGCTGTAATTGTGGTCATCCGAGTATGTAATGGGTCTTCATAATCGGATATCAACTTTATGTGAGTGTCGCGGTTTAGGTTCCATAAGGGGTAGATATGCGTGAGAGGTATGAGTGATAATTTTTGACACGATTCGATAAACAACTCGAAACATGCACTATATTTATCTGGATTAATCCGCACGATTAAAATTTCTGGTCATTTTCGGATCAACCTGTTATGACACGTTTAATAAACGGGTGGATTTCAGGTCAACATGTTAACCCGTTTAATAAACGGGGTATTTAGGGTAGGACCAATCCAAACATTTGAAGGCCTAAGGCAATAATATAAAGAATAATGCTACATGTACCACCTAAAATCCCACTTTTTGTATCCCACCACATGTGGCATACGACGTGCCAATCTCACACCATTCATTTTTAATTACTTATCTCTACATAAAAACAAAAATAAAAATAAAATCAAACATAAAAAAATAAAAAATAGAAGATTAATAAAGCAAAATTTTTTTTACTTATTGCAATCTTAAAAATTTCATTCTGCATCAAATTGTCTCATTCCCAAAAAAACATAAACTTTAAGAATTTCATTCTGCATCAAATCAGATCCTTCCCTAAAAACATAAACCCTAAGAATTCAACCGTTCTTCTCCTCCTTTGAATACTGAAAACCATGATCACCAACATCACTTAAACATTCCCAAGATCTTCTCTATCTCAAATAACTCAAAAGAATTTTTTTGAGACATAGCAGATCTTGAGAATGTTTAAGTGATGTTGATGATCATGGCTTTCAGTCTTCAAAGTAGGGGAAGAGCGGTTGAATTCTTAGAATTTATGTTTTTGGGGAAGGAGATGATTTTATGCAAAATGAAATTCTTAGAGTTTATATTTTGTTGGGAAGGAGACAATTTGACGCATAATGAAATTATAGGATTTATGAAGCAATAAGTAAATATATTTTTTGTTTTATTTTTAATTTTGTTTTTATGTTGAGATATGTCATTATAAAAGGATGGCCTGTGATTGCCACGTGTGGTGGGATACAAAAAGTGGGATTTTAGGTGGTATCCGTAGTATTATTCTAATATAAAATGTGTCCTCAATTTACACACATAATCATTAAAAATGTAAATTTTTATATACTGATTATTTCATTTTTATACTATGAGGCCTCATTTTTACTTATTGGAATTCCTAGAACTCCTTCAATTTTCATCGTGAAAGATGAAAATCAAAACCTAGAGACTCATTTGAAATTATGGTCGTTGCTAAATTAATACTTTCTTGGTTCTTACCTTTTTTTTTTTCTTTTTTTTTCGGTGGAACCATCTTCGTGACTCTAGTCTTTGCTTTTTTTTTTCGATGGAATTCTGATAGGTAAAACCATTAATTATAGTTTCTAATTAATGTTAAAGGCCTTTGATTTCTTAGTATGTGGTAGGCTTTCTTTATTATTAATTTTTTTAATATCTAACATATTAATAATTTTGGGCCTAATTTTAAGCCCTATATTGTTTTGAGCCCAGGGCTTGCGCCCTTTTAGCCCCCCTTAATGGCCGGCCATGATTTTCGGGTTAACCAGTTAAATCCGTGTAATAATCTATATATTAACTCGTTTAATAAACGTGTTAGTTACTAACTCATATATCAACCCATTTACCTACATATATACCTATTAAATCTTACAGTTTAAATAGGTTAAACATATTAAATATGTTAAACATGTTAAACAGGTTAAAAATGTCATAGGTTAATTGGGTTTCAAATACGACATGTTTATTAAATGGGTTACACGGGTTATCTTAATTCATTAACAGGTCGGGTTCAGGTGGGACATCCTTGACATGATTATTAAACGGGTTGGGTTTGGGTTCATGTTGGGCATATTTTGGTAAAACAGAGTTCATGACACGACACGAACCCCGACATGACTGGTTTCCAGCCCTAATAAGGGGTACCTCTAGTCAGATATTGACTTCATGTGAGCGTTGCGGTTCCACAAGCGCCGGATATATGTAAGAGGTATCCATGACTTGATATCTACTTCACGTGAACATCATAGTATCATAAGCGACATAGATTAGTCCCATATATACCAATCTGTATCAGAATACCTCATGCAATGTCAATACATTAATGTTCTCCAATCTTTTTTGCTTTGCCATATCCACCTTCATTTTCATATAACATTGTCTTTCAATGTAAGAGTAGCTAAGTTTGAGTTACATTTCAGAATCATTCCAATTTCAGTTTCATATAACAACATTTTTTTTTATTTTTTTTGCAAGATTTAACAATGTTCTTCAATATAAGAGAAAACGAGCTCGAATTAAATACACAATGAACTAATTAATCATAATTAGGCACAAAACTCAACCCAAATGACGAGGCATCATCCAAACTCTAGCTTCCATTACAATCTGCTCTGATGTTGGACAAGAAAATGCAAAGATGAAAAGACATAGCAGAAGATCCATATTTTTGTACAAGAAACGCACCAATCTAGTTTTGGATATTTAGGGATGGCTTGATGAGAGTACACTTGAAGAGACACATTAATCTTATCAAAATTTTTAATCATCATCAAATATGAATATTAAATCTCAATTATTCAACAGATCAATGATGAAAAAAAATCCCCTCTTATTAATTCCAATATGTAAATACATATGGTACCCTATATCGTATTATAAATGTACCTTCTTAACTACATATTGATACGAGGGGTTAGGGGCTTGCGATTTCATCGTAGATGAGGAGGAAGATTTGAATTCGAATTTGGATTCGGACTTGCATTAACATTTTGAAGCTGACCACTGCCACCACCACCATCACCACGACACTCATTGGTGCACCCCTTAACACAAGCTTCAGGTCTTGACAAACAACTTCTTATGCACAATGAAAAACAATCATCATCTTGTGCATCTGTAAGTCCATTATTATTGAATAATATTAGAAGCACCGTGAATATCATCATCATCATCAAAGAGCTTGCTTGAACACGAACTCCCTTCAACTCCATTTTCAAATGTCTTTTGTCAAATTCAGTGAGCACGCTACACTCTTTTATAGGTCTAATCTTCTAGACCTTTACACTATTTATTTATATTGGGCAATAAAGATAGCGATCATGAAGAATTACTTTTGGATTTTTTTTTTTTTTGGGAAAATTAATTTTGGATTTGTAAGGAAGCAATTTGATATGAAATTCAATAAGATGATAAGAGAAAATAATAAATATTTATTGAGTGTAAATATGGGAGGATAGTGATCGGGATATCAATTTTTTTTTTTTTACCTTATGAGGGTGTATCCAATTGGAATTTTTAAGAATTTTATTTAAATTGACATTTTAAATAATTGTTGAGTATTTCTATGTATATTTACATAATTTACATGAATTTTGAGATTGGTTTTTTTTTCAAAATTTGTATGCATCACAAGGAATTTGTAGATATGACCAACTTCCCAAAAATAAACTTATTTCCTCAAACTCCCTCTATCATCGCAGCTAATTAAATATGCATCAATACCCTTTCCTACCGCATCAATACCATATATATATAGTCACCACCTCCATTTGCTGGGTCGACATCTTCACCATCTCCATTCTCAATATATATATATATATATATATATATATATATATATATATATCCAACAAGTTAATTGATGAATTCATTATTTCATTGAACATCGAAGGAGGGTAGGATGAATTTATCATTGATGTTCTATATATGACGAATCAATCAAAAACATTAAGGGATAAGTAATCTAATTGATGAATTCATTGAATCCGAAGAGTGTTCAATCGAATTCATCGAAAAAAAGTTTTGCATGTGCCGGGCCATAAGGCCAAGGATCATGGATATATTTTGGTCAATGGTCAAGGACCAAATTCTTTCTCATATTTTGATCATGTACATATTTTGGTCAATGGTCAAATTTTAACTTGACCTTCAAATTTGACCCATATGGAAGATGACCTTATAACCTATTTTGCTGACTTTTCTTGGAAGTTTGCTTTTGGATGACGAGGCATCATCCAAACTCTAGCTTCCATTTCCATCTGCTCTGATGTTGGACAAGAAAATGCAAAGATGAAAAGACATAGCTGAAGATCCATATTTTGGTACAAGAAACGCACCAATCTAGTTTTGGATATTTAGGGATGGCTTGATGAGAGTACACTAGAAGAGACACATTAATCTTATCAAAATTTTTAATCATCATCAAATATGAATATTAAATCTCAATTATTCAACAGATCAATGATGGAAAAAAATCCCCTCTTATTAATTCCAATATGTAAATACATATAGTACCACATATCGTATTATAAATGTCCCTTCTTAACTACATATTGATACGAGGGGTTAGGGGCTTGCAATTTCATCGTAGATGAGGAGGAAGATTCGAATTCGGATTCGGACTTGCATTAACATTTTGAAGCTGACCACCGCCACCACCACCACGACACTCAAAGTTGCACCCCTTAACACAAGCTTCAGGTTCTGAAAAACAACCTCTTATGCACTTTGAAAAACATTTATCATCTAGTGCATCTGTAAGTCCATTATTATTGAATAATATTAGAAGCACCGTGAATATCATCATCATCATCAAAGAGCTTGCTTGAACACGAACTCCCTTCAACTCCATTTTCAAATGTCTTTTGCCTAATTCAGTGACCACGCTACACTCTTTTATAGGTCTAATCTTCTAGACCTCTATACCATTGATTTATATTGGGCAATAAATATAGTGATCATGAAGAATTAATTTTGGATTCTTTTTTTTTTTGGCAAAATTAATTTTGGATTTGTAAGGAAGCAATTTGATATGAAATTCAATAAGTTGATAAGAGAAAATAATAAATATTTATTAAGTGTAAATATGGAAGGATAGTTATAGGGATATCAATTTTTTTTTACCTTACGAGGGTGTATTCAATTGGAATTTTTAAAAATTTTATTTAAATTGACATTTAAAATAATTGTTGAGTATTTCTATGTGTATTTACATAATTTACATGAATTTTGAGATTGATTATTTTTCAGAATTTGTATGCATCACAAGGAATTTGTAGATAGGGCCAACTTCCCATAAAAAAAATTTATTTCCTCAAACTTCCTCTATCAGCGCAGCTAATTAAATATGCACTAATACCCTTTCTTACCGCATCAATACCATATATATATATATATATATATATATATATATATATATATATATAGTTACCACGTCCATTTGCTGGGTCGACATCTTCACCACCTCCATATATATATATATATATATATATATATTATATACCCAACAAGTTAATTGATGAATTCATTATTTCATTGAATATCGAAAGAGAGTAGGATGAATTTATCAATGATGTTTTATAAATGACGAATTAATCAAAAACATTAAGGGCTAATTAATCTAATTGATGAATTCATTGAATCCGAAGAGTGTTCAATGGAATTTATCGAAAAAGAGTATGATGAATTAATCGAATTCATTGAACGTAGCAAAGAGATTATCGATGAATTCATGGACAAATTAATAATTTCATGATAGATGTCTTTTTGAATGTGCATCAATGGAAGATTCCAAAAAAAACTCACCTTATGGTTTTATAATAATAGAGATATCCAATTTCATTTGGACATAACAATTTCATTTGGACATAACAATGTCCCTCATTGAAGGAGAAATGTGAATTTTCCATAATTTATGGACGGCTCGATGATAGTACACATGAAGAGACGGATTGATCATATCAAAAATTTTCATCATGATGAAATATTAATATTAAATCAATCATGAGCAAGTGGTCTAATGAAAACTCGGGTTCCAAGTCAGGTTTGCTACCTGGTCTTGGGTTCGAGACACGAAACTGACATTTGACTTATGGCCAGGGGAGGCTGAAATGACTCTGTGAGTCTTCCAGGCCCCTGGAGCAGATTAATCATTGGTTGAAAGCTTTAGGATACTTGTGAGTCTTCCAGGCCCCTGGAGCAGATTAATCCTTGGTTGAAAGCTTTAGGATACTACGTGTTACTGACAAAAAAAATAATATAAATATTAAATCTCAATTAATCAACATATCATTGATGAAAAAAAAAAATGCCCACTTATTAGTTTCAATATACACATATTTATTATCCTATATCTTATCATAGAATGTACCTCCTTAACTACATATTGATTCCTTGTACTATGAGCTAGCGCTTTGGGATACTGCGTGTCACTGACAAAAAAATAATATAAATATTAAATCTCAATTAATCAACAGATCATTGATGAAAAAAAAAATCCCCACTTATTAGTTTCAATATACACATATTTATTATCCTATATCTTATCATAAAATGTCCCTCCTTTAACTACATATTGATTCCTTGTACTATGAGCTAGCAATTTCATCATAGAAGCGGGGGCCTTGAACTCGGATTAATTAAGACGCTACTTGATGTTGCAGTATTTTTTCGAGCACTCATCCACGTAACTTTCTTTTATCTTTTTCATCTGATACGACAAAACACAAATATATAGAATCCCACAGCATTAATAAAATTGAGAATTGAAAAACGACGTATAAAATATATAAAAAAGGTAATAAGCACTGTAGTTATATTTGTGACATCGATGAATATAGCAAATTTCTAAGTTGGTAATAGTAAAAAATTAAAAATGACGACTTTGAAGTTGAACGAAAGCACTACTAGCACACAAGCTTCTGCAATGTGCACTGCCAACTAGAGCTTCTCCTTCACAATTGTCCATGCAGTCATCAAAACATTTAGAATCCAATGCATTTGTATGGCCATTATTATTGAATAATATTAGAAGCACCATGAATATCATCATCATCATCAAAGAGCTAATTGCTTCAACATGAACAAAACCCTTCAACTCCATTTTCAAATGTGTCTTGCCAAATTCAATCACCACATTACACCTTTTATACCTCTAATTGTCTAAATCTCTACCACTGATTTTTAAATTGGTCAGTAAAGATGGTAAAGAATTAATTTTGGTTTTATAAGGAAGCAATTTGAAATGAAAGTCGATAAGTTGGTGAAAGAAAATAACAATAATGAATTGTATTACATAACTCATAAAATTCAATGTATTTTGAATGTAAAAATGAATGTGTTTTCATTGTGAGGGGGATTAGAGGGAGTAGAAAAAAAGTGAGTTTCATTATATTTATAATCCTATCTAATTCTCCTACAATGAAATTGTTACACCCCGCCCCGAATATCCACAAAGATACCGGCAATCCCGAGTGCTGGCCGACACTTGGACGTCAAGTCCAAGTGACGAAAGCCAAACTAAAACACTTCGTTTTAGGAAGCTTAGTGAAAGGTAAAATAATAAACACTAAATTACCATTTTACCGCGATAGCGGACAACCCAGAGGATAATTAAAGAGAGTTATGATCAAAATTAAAGCATCAATAGCTTAAACCGATTGTTACCTTGTTACACCCTTCACGGATAGTGTCAGAGTTGTCACCACGAGACTCCCTCCTCATAATCCCTATAACTTTTTTCTGAGACCTGAGGGGTGCAAACAACAAGGTGAGTTAACATATGCTAACCCCCCAGTAATTTAAAACATCAGTCACATACAGTAACATAGCATATCACATAAATCGAGGCACAATAATAAAATAATATTATAATAATCGGATAACTCCGCAAGGCTAGCAACCACACCAATCACAACACAAGGCAGGTCATTAATTGGGAATCATTACGAAATCTTCGCACATGAAGATGACATATCCATTACTACCGGGTGGTTGCATAAGTAATCGTACCTTGATCTCATCGTCCTCTAAGACGATACCGGTCATCTCAATGGTATCTTGTACGTACCAATCATAATTTCATAAATCGGGGTCATTGCCCTCACCATACCCACTGACCCCGATAATAGATATATCGTGCTGGTAAGCCCTCAGCTACTACATCTCATCAGATTGTATTTCGTATCATATTAGCCGGCATAGTCTTTGGCTATCATCGTGTCGTATATAAGCTGGCATGTCCCTCGGCTATAGCGGTATCACATAAACCCGCATGTCACATCGGCTATCATATCTCATCAGTCAACATAACTCTGAGCTGGTATATCACATAAATCGGCATGTCACCTCGGCTATCATATGTCATCAATCGGCATAACCCTTGGATGATATATCACATAAGCAGACATGTCACCTCGGCTATCATATCTCATAAGCCAGCATAACCCTCGGCTGGTATATCACATAAGCCATCACCTCGGCTATCATATTTCATCAGTCGACATAACCCTCAGCTGGTATATCACATAAGCCGGCATGTCACCTCGACTATCATATCTCATCAGCCGGCATAACCCTCGGCTGGTATATCACATAAGCCGGTATGCCACCTCGGTTATCATATCTCATCAGCTGGTATAACCCTCGATTGGTATATCACATAAGCCGGCATGTCACCTCGGCTATCATATCTCATCAGCTGGCATAACCCTCGACCGGTATATCACATAAATCGGCATGTCACCTTGGCTATCATATCTTATCAACCGGCATAACCCTCGACTGACATATCATGACTCTATCATCATCTCAGGGATCCCAATGGCACTGTAGTCGCACGAGTCACGCGCACGTGACATGACTGGGTGTAAGCATCATCACCATGAGTCCCCCTAGGAGCTCTGGAACCACACAGACTCATAAGAGCTCGGGAACAGGACTGACGCTGTTTAACTAGTATAGAGCGAGCACATGTGAACGATCACGTGGAGGACTGGTATGTGGCCTACAAATAGGTACAACACTAGCGACCACCATATGGGCATACCGTGACTCAGAACATGTGCTAAGTCTGCATGTGTTTCCCTTTTTTCACCAGGATGGTCGTCGGCGAAAGGATTTTGGTCCTTGTTCCTTAAAGTGCACATGCGTGCCACCACCAAGCCACATATTGGCTTGAATGGAATGTGAATGGGTGCAAGTGTGTAGTGCGTCCGTAAACTTGACTTCTAATCAAGTGATTGTTCGACCAAGCTCTTGGGTTAGGTTCTTTCACTGCCTTAGGTTCAAGGCTTTAAATAAACAACCAGTTGTTTGTGAAGGTGGAAGTGAAGAGTGAAAAAGGAAAAATGAATTAAAGTAAGTGTGATGAAATTTAAAGTGAAAATAATGTAAATTAAATTAAGAACAAAGGGGTATAAATTCAAGTGATTGAAAGTAAATAGAATTGAAAAGACAATAACGGGAAATTAAATTGCATAAAGTAAACAACTTAAAGGAAAGTGCAGAAATTAAATTGCGAATAAGATAAATAATTAAAACGCAAGTGCATAATTAAAGTGCAAAAATGTAAGATGTGCATTTAAACTAAACTAAAGGAAATGAACGAGAACGAAAGACATATATAAATGAAGTCTACGGGAACTAGGGCTGAAAAAATAAAAACTATGCTAGAGATTACATTATACTACTCCTAGGATAGGATTGAAGAGAATGTAAAAAGACAAGGTGTGTGGTGTGTTGTAGATCTCTTCTCTTTTTCAGAGTGTGATATTTATAGGAGCTTGGAGGCGTCCTAACTTAGCAAGTCATTCAATTAGCAAGATTACTTCCTTGTTTGGAGTAAATTGTTGACTTTCTTCGATTTGCGTCAATCAACACGATTTCAGTCCAAATTAGCTTCAATCCCATAAATCTTGGATATGATGGAGGATGCATGACTTGATCTTCTTTCTATGTTAAGATTTCCCATATTTACTTCCGATTAACATGATTTTCTTGCATTTGTGGATTTCAAACATAAATGGATGTTTGACCTTAAATCATGATTCTTTTCTTATGTAGAAAATCTTTCCACATATTTATTTACTCTAATTAGGTCTCTTATTGACATGTGGCCGTAATAAATCAATTTTAAGAATCGGTCGAATTTACCATATTGGGCTTCTAGCCGTATTTCGGCCTTGAACCTAATTCGGGCCCCAAAAGCTAGCCCATTATCGGGTCTTGTGCTTGATGAGGTCGGAATACGACCTGGCTCAAACAACATGACCCTCAACTATAACATCTCAACCAGACTCGTACATGACTAAGGACACTGACATATGACACATGTACTAGGTCGGCATGCCTCGGCCATAGTATCTCATCACTGACTCATGTGCTAAGTCGGCATGACTCATCGGCACTAGCATCTCAATACTAACTCATGTGCTAAGCCGACATGACTCATTGGCCCTAGCATCTCAATCAAATAGATGTTCTTTCCCAAATATCGTAATTGTCGTACTCTTTGTTTCACATCAATATCCACCTTTACTCGTGGTCCGAATATCGACATTCGTATTTCGGAGTCAACCCTCGAGATATTCCCTATAGTATTAGTTTATACTCATTTCAGAGTATTTACCTTTCATAGGATTCACAACCCTCAAAATATCATAATAAGTAGATGCCCTAAAGTGAACCCCTAACATATTCTATGTTTATTTCTATCATTAACACAATTCCATAGGGATTACTACCCTTAATTCATCATATACATCACATGCCAAACTCTAATTCTAGCTCATGGCATCGTCTATGATTTCTAATCTCATCATAACGCAAATAATTAATTCAACATCCCTAAACATCATAATCATCATAAACAATATATAATCATAGGTTTAGGAAAGGGAATCCACTCACAGTACGTCAGGGAGAAATCACCCGACAAGATCCACTACTACACGTACTTCGAGGCGCTCATTCCCGGAAGACCCCACAAGCTTTGTCTCTATCCATACGGGCCCTTCGAGCTCACCAACACCGTAACGCCTCGCAAATAGGGCAATTAGAGTCAATAATCATAACTTAGACCTTTAAGTTCAAAAGCCCTTAACCCTCGAGGCTATACACGTTTTAAACAATAATTAAGGAAACTTAGAACGTCCAAAACAATCCCTAAACGAACAATTAAGTCCGGAACGTCGAAAACATGTCAACACGCACCGCCGTGGGCCAAGGGCCTACCCCACGCACAGCCACGAGTCGGCGGAAGGCCGGCGACCTTCCCACGCACCGTCACGCGTCGGCTATAGTACTCCACGTGCGTCCACATGCGACTGTGGCTGGTACTCGCGCTGTTAAGACGCCGTTAGGATTCCGTGTTGGAATTTAACAGAATATGCCAACGACGTTAGCATATTCCATCAAATACTTACGGCGTTAGTCCACTGACAGTGCCACCGCTGACGGACGGAATATTATGTCGCCGACGCGGCGATCATCAGCCGAAAAATACCATTGAAGGTCGATTTTCAAGCTTTTTCAATTTCTTCCAAACTCAACCAAAAATCACAAACTTATAGTCTAAATTTATCTCTGCAATCCCAAGAATCCAAATTCGAAGTCCAAATTTGAAGATCGTACCTGAGGTGACCGAAAATCGCCTTGAATGGCGCGTTGTTGATTTTCCTTCGAGCCCTCGTTCCGCCACGTACGGTGGGCTTCAGGCCAGATCGTTGGTACAGTTGGGTTTGTGGGAGTGGGGCGAAGCGATTGGTAGTGGTTGGGAGGTCTTGGTCGCCGTTGTTTGGCGGCGGCGATAATGGCTTCCCTATGAAGCTTTTCGCGGAAGAGAGAGATTATGAAAGGAGAGAGAGAGAGAGAGAGAGAGAGAGAGAGAGAGAGAGGAGATGACCAATGACGAGAGGAGAGAGAGTGTGCTCATTATATAATTTAAACTTTTTCAAAATTACCGATATGTCCCTATCATTTTAGACCCATATCTTTCTCGTTTGAACTCTAATTTTCACATACCACTTGTCTATGTACTCGTAAGCCCGAGACCTACGTAATGGTGCAAGGAAAATTCTCAAAGGAGTTCTGGATCAAAAAGTGACTTTCGAGCCTTCAGGAGTTTCAAGGGTAAAACGGTAAATTTTATAAGTCCAACTTTTAATTCACAACCCAATTAATGTTGGACCTTCACTAGAGGCGCAATACCAATTTAGTTCGACCTAATAATTCTCCGGGAATTCCAGTAATCCATTAATTGAATTTTTGTTGTCTGGAACGGGTCGTAACAATGAAATCACATCTATTTTCACATTCAAAATACATTGAATTTGAACAGTTGTCCAATGTCCAATCCAGTTCAACAAACGTGGCTATATGGATACCAAATTTTTATACATACAAAATTTTGAATATCAAGTTATATTACATTGTTTTATTGGTTTCTTCATAAAATCACTGATAACTGTGATTTTATGGAGAAACAATTTGATATGAAATTGAATGCATTGATTAGTAGTGATGGAGATAACAAAATATTATTATACACAATTTGTTTTGGGTGAAATATATATATATATATATATATATATATATATATTTTATACAAAAATAAAAAACTAGAAAAGGAAAGAACCCTTGCTACAACCACAACTAAAAAAATAAAACTTCCAAACACCAGTCACTTCACGGGGATGGAAACGAGACCATCTTTGATCCAACATCGAATTATTATATAGAATTTGAATACCAAATGATGTAAAATTAATATTAAATTTATTTTCTATTTGGTTTTAATTAAATATTCAAATTTGATACCTCTATATTTTTTAATATAAAAGGAATATGTATTTCCGCTCTACGAGTATGTAATATAAGACGGTGTGATCATGTATTTGGTTCGTGTATTTTTTTTATAAAAGGACTCTTTATGTTAGAAGTGATTAATTTAAAAAAAGAGCGTTGCTATTTGAACCATCTTAATTGACTATATAATTGATAATATTTAATGTGACATTATATTTATCATAAAAAATAAATATAATGTGATTTAATTTATTGAAATAATATCATTCATTGATTGTCACGTCAGATAATTCAACTGATGTGATTAATTAGAATTGTTCAAATAACATTTCTTATTATAAAATTTGCACATTGACAACATTTTTTTAGGGAAATAACAATTTTTTTTATAAAGAAAATGCAAATTACAAAAGCACAATAGAGCGCCAACCATTGCAGATAAGAAGATCCCCGCAAAAAACCGTGGCAACACGTGTCGCCCACAGGTTTTTTCATCGTAAATTTCTCCGAGATTTTTCTTTTTTCAATCCTCTGAAGGACTGGTGGGAAGGAAAAGAGAGAAAGTACGAAGAAAAAAAAGACCAAATATTTTCTCTTGCTACGGCCACCAACTAACCGTTGAAGCCAGAAATTCATAGGGAAAAGATGTCAGCTGCTTCACTTTGTTCTTCGACCCTCAAGTCCCAGATCACTGGACTTGGTGGAGGTCTTCAGCTTCAAAAACCATGTCTTTCTCAACCCAATTCACTTACCTTCACAAGGTATTGTTTTCTTGACTTCTTGAACGTTCTTTTTCTTTGAATTCGAATTGGGTTTGATTTTTTTTTCGGATTTTAATGTCTGGGATGGAAAATTTGTGCTTCTTGATGAAACCCAATTCAGAAAGATAATACAAAGTTAAATAATTGTTGATGTTCAAAAGAAAACTATCAGAATTTCATTCAAAAGCCTAATTAGGAGATGGGTAATTTTGGATTGTGTAAAGATTTGATTTTGTTTATAAAGAGCAGAGTTCAGTGAGCAAATAGATATTCTGGTCATTAAGTATGAATTGACTTGACCCAGAAAAGGGAAAAGAATGACCATTTTCAGTTCTGATATTGCTTCTGTTACTTATTATTGTATGGTTTCAGGAAGAAATGTAAGACTGTGGTGAAGGCTTCAGCTCGGGTTGATAAATTTTCGAAAAGTGATATCATTGTTTCTCCATCTATTCTTTCTGCTAACTTTGCAAAATTGGGAGAGCAGGTTCTATTCTGATTTTTATCTTTATTTGATGATTTTTCTTTTTCGGCTACTAAATCATAAGGGAAACATGGATTGTGAAAATTTTATATAATCTGATTTATTGCCAAAGCTGTGTTACATCAGAGTTTCAATATAGAAGTTTGAAACTCTTAGCATTTTTGCAATCTGTAGCATTTTGATATTGGTTTAGGTGTTAGAGTTTGACTCTCAGTTTATTTAGGTAAAAGCTGTAGAGTTGGCAGGTTGTGATTGGATTCATGTTGATGTGATGGATGGTCGTTTTGTTCCAAATATTACCATTGGACCTCTTGTGGTTGATGCCTTGCGCCCCGTGACAGACCTTCCTTTGGATGTCCATCTGGTATTATTTGTTCTACATGTTTTGACATGAATTGGGTAGGCATTGAGTATAAAGAAATTGCTAATGTGAAATTGGAATGGAATGCTGCAGATGATTGTGGAACCTGACCAGCGAGTGCCAGATTTTATCAAAGCTGGAGCTGACATAGTCAGTGTTCATGCTGAACAATCTTCCACCATCCATTTGCACCGTTCAGTTAATCAGGTAAAATTCCCCTTTTTATTCTTGTGATTGCTTATGTGTTAAAGCACCGCTACATATCAGTTACTGTCGTTGAAATTAATTCGTGTTATCTTGTCTCTACTCAGAATTTATTTCCGTGGTTTGTGAGAAGTGAAGAAGTATGATAGGCATAGATGGTGAATCCGAGCTAGGCTTATATGATCCAATTGAGTTATGTTTTATGTTCTATTTTTATGAGAATGCAATAGGCTTAGCCTGCCATAGACACACAAGCAAAACATTTGTGGTGCATAAGATTCAATCATGGAAGTATTACCAGAAAAGAACATGGTTTGTGCTCTACTTGTTTTTAATTAGACCTGTAATTTCATTATAATTCAGATCAAGAGTCTGGGAGCTAAAGCTGGAGTTGTGCTCAACCCGGGTACCCCACTAACAGCAATAGAGTATATTCTTGATGGTGAGTTTTCTTGTAAAATATCGTATATGTTTCATTCTTTAAGGGAATATAATCGTACTGTTGCCTTTTAACTGTTAAAGGGGATCTTGCACATAGAGAAAAGACAAGTGGTTCTCCATATGATTGGGTGACATGTAGTAATATTGACTATATTTGTGCATGTTTCAGTGGTTGATCTGGTCTTGATTATGTCGGTAAACCCTGGCTTTGGTGGGCAAAGCTTCATAGAGAGCCAAGTGAAGAAAATTGCAGACTTAAGAAGACTCTGTGTGGAGAAAGTATAATCTTGATTCACATTGATTCTATCTCTCTCTCTCTCTCTCTCTGGGATTCCATTAATGCATCTTACGTGAACTCAAGAGGTATTCACAGCTCGTATGTTATTACTGCAGGGGGTGAACCCATGGATTGAAGTGGATGGTGGAGTTGGTCCGGCAAATGCATATAAGGTCAGTGGACCAAGTGTTGATATACTTGTTAATGCTACTAAACATTTTACACATTTGTAACTTATCCATTTCAAATATTTGCTATCAGGTTATCGAGGCTGGAGCTAATGCTCTTGTTGCCGGTTCTGCTGTCTTTGGAGCTAAAGATTATGCAGAAGGTATGAACAACACAGATAGCAGAATCCGTATCATTAGTCCAAATGAGCTAATGCACTTATATTGACATCAACTTTTATTTCCATCTTGCAGCTATAAAAGGAATCAAGAACAGCAAAAGGCCTGTCGCAGTTGCCGTGTGAAATGACCCCTAAATGATTGTTTTTTTTTGGAAAGGTGATTCCATTTTCATCTTTGCCATGTAACCTACCTTCTCACCCATTCGAGTTTCTGACTGAAGTCCGGAACGTGAGTTTTTTGTACTGTGGTTGGATGACTGAAATTAGAAGAGAGAAGGGGAAAATAATTACTGTTGTAAGCATGATATTGATCTTGTTCACTAATTTTTGTGATTGCCTGAGCAATGTTATCTTCGTTTTGCAGAAATTTACCCACGAGTTCAGAAGCATGCTCATCACTTCATCGAAGCCTCTTGTATTACAGAGATGGACTAATAAGCAAAGATGCATAGTTTCTGTTCCATATCCATCACAGGGGTTTGATAATTCACAAATGAAGCCCTTGGATTTGTAACAAATCATTCCACTTAATGAAGCATTTTGTTGTCTTCCTTTTTAGTTGAAAACTCAGAAACTAACACAAGTTACCGGCAGCACAAATGCATCGCAAATCGTCTAAGTTCATTCTGAAAAATTTTGAAAATTTCTGAAAAATATTCATTGACTGCTTGCATCAAGCAAAGAGCAACTTTCAATATCCATTCCATCTTTAAAGGAAACATAATACACAATCGGGAGTATTTTCAATACATCGCCAGAAACTATGATATTCACACGTACGACAAACCTCCAGGCTACAAAGGCTAAACTACATGAACGCTAAGGGGATAATAACTTTACTTTGAAGCACATTTGTACACAAAACAAACATGTATTAAATTCAGATCTCTTGTCTGCATAAAGGGCACGACGCATGTCTGATGAGCCACTTGTCCACGCATGCCAAGTGAAACGTATGCCGACACAGTGGCAGGGTCCTTGCTCTTTCTCCTACTTCAACATCCTGCAGAAACCACATTGACATTGTTAAGATTTGCTTGTTACGGAAATTGCCTTGTTCTTAGTGTATTGATGGTAATTTGTGTTTGTTCCTGAACGACGGAAGTGGAAAGACACTAAGGGGGAGGGATATACTCCTTGATTTAGGGATATTAAAATGGAATTTTGAATAAGCAATTTCCATAACTTAATTTTCTAAACACGTGAATGTATCTCTATTGCCATCATTATCACACCAGAACACAAACTATTATCTTTGGCACACAAATACTTATTGCTACAAGAAACAAATGTTCAAGTTTTCCAGAGAGAGTTTAACCTGCAAACATATCGTACAGCATAAACCTCGAGCTGCCTTGGTATCCCCCATAATCACATGAGATGGTAGTTTCTTCAGCACATCCCTTGACAACCCTCTAGTTTCAGCTCCTCCATAGGCATCAGGAAGCTCATCACGTCTAAGATTAGTGAGGGTAACCTGCTCATTCAAGTTTAAAAAAATCAGATAAAAAGAAATTGAGGCAAGGACGGATAGAGTTTTGGTCCCTAAAATAGTCTCATCATTAACTTTTAGAACAGCAAAAGTTGCAAGATGCACCAGTCCTCAAGGCACCACATCCTCCCATAAGAATTGGTCAGAGGTGAGGTTGTGAATTTAATAACTGCTGGGTTCATATGAAAACCTAGAAAATAAAAAGTCCAGGCAAACAAAAGGTAGCAGGACACATCGAAATTGACAGCTGTGATAGAAAGGGAAGCCCACTGCCACTTGCTAGTACCCAACCAAACTGGATATGTCTATATGCACCCACAAAATGTTTCAACTTTTAAATCATACTGCTTAAAAAGATGTGGGAAAAAGAGTGATGACCTGCCACTGGTTAGCAGTAAGCACTTCTGGTGGTGCTAAGTTTTCCTCCTCAAACCTCCAGCAAATAAGCTCCTCTGTAATTTCTGCCTGAATCGAAAAATAGACAATCGGTCTACAGCTGAAGAGTAAAGACTACCTTTTATAAAACTAATAAAGAACCACGACAACGTCATGCTACACATATATAAGCTTAACTATGGGTCCATGGCTATAGAATTCAGCTAAAATACCAAACTTTTCAAATCACGGTTCAGTCATTTTATTTTTTAACCTAAAAAGGGTGTCACCACTGGTCACTGCAGGTCGGAACTCATAAACAGGCAAACAAGTAAAACAGCAAAAGAGAAACAGATATCTCAGAGCTTAATAACTAACCATCAAGGAAGATCTTCGTGAACCAGGCCGACCTAGACGTAGTAAATCACGTGAAGCCTCCAAAATCTCTACAGAGAGTACAGCACCTGCAAGGGCACCCAATCCAGCTCCACGGACAACACCACTATCAGAAGCTTTCCCAGCTAAAGCACCAGCAATACCTCCTGTGAAAAACCCAGCTGCAACAGGACAATAATGCAAAGATCCATATCAAACCCCATTGAAAAGTGAGATATTACATATCAATGAGCAGCATTATTAGCAATTCCTTCGTAGTCGGATATGGGAACAATACATCAATTATATAGGCACAAATATCAAATTATCAAATTCCACACTAAAAGTGCTCTGCAAAACTTCCGATCTTTGATCATGTGGAAGCAGTAAGAACTAAAATGAATAATACCAGAACAGAAACAAGGGAAAATAAAAACGAGTGCACTTACAATTCTTCAAAACATTTATTGAAGAAATGAAAACAAAGAGACCTAAACCTCAAGTTCGAAACATGAAGTTCCACACAACAACAATAGAAAATGTAACACACACATAAGAGAAAATACAAACACCCACAAGCTTAATAAATGAAATTCAACACAGAACAAGCATCCAAATGGCTCAAAATTCAAAATTGAAATAGGAAAAGCAGAAAATAACATAAACCCAAGAAAATTATCCAATTACCAAGAGCAAAAAGCATAACCAGAGCCCCAGCAATGAAGTTGATGATAAGCAGCGGGACCCGTTGAACGACTCCAACCCTTTGAAGCTCTCCGCTCTCCATAACGATTAGGCAGAGCCAAAAACGGCGTCGAATTACTGGAAGTGGTGGAGCTTTGCTGCACAAACCACCGCTACGGAATCGACTACAGGTACAGATAGAATAATGGGTCACCAATTTTATACAAATTGGAACCCTAGTTCATGCATCGTGACGAAAAATTGAATGGATATAGTAATGACGTAAATAGAGGAGCTCTTACCTGGTAAGGTTTTTTTATTTTTTTATGGATATAATAATAAAAAGGGAAGAGAAAGAAGAGAACACACAAAGAAATATCAACAAAAATAAATTGTGACAGTTGACATGTCCAAATAGATATAAAAGCAAAATTCCAAATCTAATTTCATCTTTGACCAAAAAAAAAGAAAAATCTAATTTCATCACCCATTTTTGATTTTGAAGAAGGAAAAAGTAGAGAGCGAGCTTTTACTGACTGTGGGTGCAACTGTGCAGTCATTCCGTGGTTATATTATTTATACACTCTTTCATATTTAATACATAAAATTTAAGAGGTACGAATTAAGAATATTTCTTCTGCTTAACATAGTTACAAGGGTATTGTTCTCTCCCTTAAGACTCATTTAGGCTTAGCTCCGGTGAGAAGCCATAAGCTTTCATACTTACAATCAACTGCTTCAAAATCTCATATATTTCAGTCCTTGAAGGGTGATCATCATCTGCAGAAACAAATTCACTAATGCTCCTTCCCACCTCAATTGAACTGCAACCGGGCGATCGCCGATGCCTTATCTGATCTCTAACAATCATCTTCCTCTCCCACATTCCTTTGGCAGCATAGATGTTGGACATTGCAACATCATCACCAACATAGCTAGGCCCTAATTCAAGCAACTTGCGTCTAACTTGTGCCCCAAGTTTGATATCTCCATGGAGGCTGCAAGCACCCAGCAATGTCCTCCACACCACTGCATTTGAAGGCAATGTCATCTTCAAAATGAAATCATAAGCTTCTTGAAGAAGCCCGGCTCGGCACAAAAGATCCACCATGCATCCAAAGTGGGCTTCTCTCGGCTTCAGACCATATTCTTGACTCATGCTTCTGAAATGCCGCTTCCCTTCCTCCACCATCCCCGCGTGGCTGCAAGCCATCAAAACTCCTATGAAAGTAACCTCATTAGGGACAACTAAAAAGCTTCCAAAATCGACATTCCTCTTGTTCTTGCTCTTGGTGTTATTACTTGCTTGTTTCATTTGGCCGAAAAGTTTAAGGCTTTCTTCTGCTTGTCCATGTATCGCATGCCCTACAATCATTGATGTCCAAGTCATTACATCCTTTTCTTCCATGCTATCGAACAATCTCCTTGAAGCTCCAACGTCCCCGCATTTTGCATACATGTTAACGAGAGCATTGGTCAGGCATAAATCTGTATTGAACCCATGTTTACGACTGACATAAGTTTTAATCCACTCTCCCATTTCTAATGCTCCAAGATCAGCGCAAGCTGAGAGGGCAACCGTCAATGTAACTTCATCAGGCTCCACATTGTGCATCTGCATCTGCCTGAATAGCTTCAGAGCTTTGCTAGGCTGCTGGTTGTCAACATAAGCAGAAATCAAGGTCGTCCAGCATACTATATTTTTGTGGGGCATTTCATCAAACAGTTGGTGTGCATTCACAACATTACCAGCAGCAGCATACAAATTCATAAGAGATGTTTGGAGGTAAACTATGGATTCAAACCCATATTTAAACACAAGGGCATGGACTTGCTTTCCCTCAAGTGAAAGAGACTTTTGGGTGCAAGCTTTGAGGACAAACAAGAGAGTATAGCTATCCGTCGTCGAAGGGCTTTTTCGCAAGATGTCTCTGAACAGAAACAGAGCTTTGGTGGTGCAGTTGGATTTAAGCAATGTCTTAAGGGTCTGGTTTGCTTTAGGTGGTTTGAGGTGTGCATGAAGTTGGGTTTTAGGCATCTCATGAAATGAGGCAAAAGAAACCTTTATTTGGACCAGGGGAAACCTTTTCATGAATCTCATTATCTTTGTCAAAGGAAGCAAAACATTTGGTTTTCAAATACATCTATTTCATATAAAAACTGAGGAACATGCCAACTCTTCAACTCTTGACAATTTCCAAATATGAAAAAGAATTGATTTCTTTCTTCAGGGTTTGAATGAGTATATCTTACAGCACCAGAGGGATTGGTTTTTGGTCACCACCTTCTCTATACCCCTTAGCTAACATTGCACATATGACTGCACTGGGAATGATGCCCATCTTTATCATATCAGCATGGAGCATCTTCACGTCAAGCGTCCGCTTGGCTTGGAAGTGCCAATTCAACATGACAATGTAGGTGAATGTATCTGGTCTAACACCACGGCATCTCATTTGCGAAAAAACCTTGGCTGCCGTGAACATCCAGCCATCTTCACACAAACCATGGATTAAAGCTGTGTAAGTTACATGATTAGAAGGGACTGCTTTATTTTTCTTCAGAAAGAGTTTGGTTGCACCAGAAAGCCTTCCATTTTTACAAAGTCCATCTATCAAGCAACTAAAAGTATAAACATTGGGTTTGAGGCCTGCCTCTTGCATCTCCTTATGCAGCCGATGAGCTTCTTTTACATCACCCTTTTTAAAATGCCCATCGATCAAAGCTGTGTAAGCAACCACATCAGGCACAAGGCTTTTAGTTCCCATTTCTGAGTACAAACACATGGCAGCTTCCATGTTCCCCATCTTGCAATAACCATCGATCAAAGTTGAGAAGGTGATGATATTTGGTTCTATACCAATTTGGGTCATTTTTAAGCACAAGTCCAAAGCCTTCTCCATTTTTTGTTTTCTGCAATACCCATCGATCAGTGAGTTATATGTCACGGAATTTGCAAAGACTCTTTCTTTCTTCATCTGTTGCAACAACTGATCTGCTTCTTCCACTCTACCAACAGTGCATAGACCTTTGATCAGTATGCTATAGGTCACAACATCTGAAAAAATACCATACTTTTCCATCTCCGATTTCAAATCCATAGCTTCAGAAACATTTTCTGCCTTACAGTGGCCGTCAATCAAAGCATTATACACAAATATATTAGGGGCAACTCCAAACTTAACTATAAATACAAAAATGCTCCTAGCAGCTATTAGTTGGTCTATTTTGCAGAGGGCATCAATCAGAATACCACATGTCACAACGTTTGGCTGCAGGCCATTTTCGAACATCTGCTGATACAAGACAAGCGCTTGCTTAACATTACCTAATTTGCAATACCCATCCATTAGAGAATTGTAAGTCCATAAATTTGGGAGTACACCAGCTTCTTTCATCGTCCTAAACATACTTTCAGCTTCCAACATTCTCCCCTCATTGCATAGGCCCCGAATAAGAGACGTATAGATGACAACCGTCGGTTCAATCCCTCTCTCACCCATTTCATCAAACAACTTGCGTGCATTCAAGTTGTCGCCTCTTCTGCAACAACCATCAATCAGTACACCATATGTAACAACACTAGGTGACAATCCTCGACAGCACATTTCACTATAAACTTCCCACATCAATTCGAGGCAACCCGTCTTCACCAACCCATCTAAGAGCGCATTACAAGCCTGCATTGGAGGCAACACCTCAATCTTGTGGTACACCCACAAAGATTCTTCAACCAGACCCATCTCAGATAACGCAATAATAAACACTCCAAACACATCTAGAGGGAAGCAGCTTGAGCTTTCCAAACAGTTAAGTGCGTCGAAAACCAAGTGACAAGCACTGCTGGGTTTGCAAACCTTTCGAAGGTTGTGGATGAGGTTATTTATCAAGAGCCTAGCTTTAACATACAGTTTGCCACTGACTAAGACATGGGTGATCGCTGAATAAAGCTGGAGATTATTTCTTGGGTCCGTTTGTTTTGACGCGGAATTGAAGAGCTCTAGTGCGTCGGCAGGGGTTTTAGAGTTGAGTATGGTGCTCGTTAAATTGGGCAACGAAGAAGACGAATAAGAAGAAGACGGAGGTAATGAATCAGAAAGTGTTCTTATTATGGTGGAAGTGGAACTGGAAGCGTAGCCGGTGAAGATGAGTGTCTGTTTTGGACGGAAGAGCTTCAACATTGCTCAGATGATACTCATGAGGGTGTTGATCCGGCGGTGAAGATGAGCACCTATGTGGATCAAATTTAGTACGCGACAATAAACGACGTCGTAACACCCTTTATAATAATTTTTGCCCGAAAGGAGAATTAGACCAAGTTTGGCATTTTGCTTTTACAAAAGTTTTCAAATGTCAGTTAAGGAAGCCATTCCGGCCAATCCCTCAACCTCTAGAGCTCTACAACAATACCTCTTCTCTCTTTTACAAAGCTGCAATTCCATCAATAAACTTACCCAGATTCATGCCCAAATACTCATTCACGGGTTCACCCAAAAAAGTTACATTCTTGTTAGGCTATTATCATTCTATGTAGCTTCTGGGTATCTTGATCGCGCCCTCAAAGTTTTTGAAAATGTCGAGAACCCAAGTACTACTGTGTGGAACCAGATAATTAGAGGCCATTCCCAAAGCGGAACTCCGCGAAAATCTGTTGAATTGTATAGTCAGCTGGTCGGTGTGGAGGCCGAGCCTGATGGGTTTACTTATTCGTTTGTTCTTACTGCTTGTGCGAGGTCAGGGATGGCGAGAGAAGGGCAACAGGTGCATGGGAGAGTTTTGGCAAATGGGCTTGGTTCCAATGTGTTTGTTCAAACGAGTTTGGTTAATTTGTATGCAATGGATGGAGGGTCAGGTGGTGGGGTCGAGTGTGCACGCCGGGTGTTTGACGATATGTCTGAGAGGAGTGTTGTGAGTTGGAATTCGCTGCTTGTGGGCTACATAAGGTGTCGGGATGCTGATGGGGCGCGGAGAGTTTTTGACGAGATGCCAGAGAGGAATGCTGTGTCGTGGACCACCATGATTGCAGGGTGTGCTCAAACTGGGAGGTGTACGCAAGCTTTGTCTTTGTTTGGTCAAATGAGGAGGGCCAATGTGGAATTGGATCAAGTGGCACTAGTGGCAACATTATCAGCCTGTGCTGAAATAGGGGACTTGAAATTGGGAAGGTGGATTCACTGTTACATTGAAGAGAGATTGTGTATGAAGCCCCATACGCGGTTGGTGACTTTGTACAATGCACTCATACACATGTACGCCAGCTGTGGTTTAATTGATGAAGCCCATAAGCTATTCAAGCAGATGCCAAGAAGAAGCACTGTCTCGTGGACTAGCATGATCGTTGGGTTTGCAAAACAAGGTCGCGGGGAGGAAGCTCTTCATATCTTTCAATTGATGCTAAGCTTGGGACTTGATGATGTAAAACCTGATGAAATCACTTTCATCGGTGTTCTGTGTGCTTGTAGCCATACTGGATTAGTTGATGAGGGTCGCCGATTGTTCAAGTTCATGAACGAATCTTGCAGACTCATCCCAAGAATTGAGCACTATGGATGCATGGTTGATCTCTTGAGCCGAGCTGGTTTTCTAGATGAAGCACATATGCTTGTGGAGACTATGCCCATGAATCCAAACGAAGCTGTGTGGGGTGCGCTCCTTGGCGGTTGTATGCTGCATAAGAATACCGAGCTTGCATCACATGTGGCTCAAAAGTTAACAGTTGCACTTGATCCTCACCAGGCTGCCGGCTATCTTGTACTATTATCAAATGTGTACGCCTCTGCTAAAAGATGGCTGGATGTTGCTTCTGTGAGGCAGAAAATGGTTAATATGGGCGTGAGAAAGGCCCCGGGCCGAAGTTGGATTCAAATCAATGGAGTCGTTCATTGTTTTGTGGCAGGTGATAGGACCCATAAGCATGCATCTTTAATCTATGAGATGCTTGGCGAGATCACAAGGCCAGCACTGCTGGAGGGATCCAATTTTCCAAACCCGAATTTAGATGTGCTTTTCTATAGTGCCGAGAGGAAAATAAGCAAGAAATCTGCCAAGTAAGATAGGTTTCTCAGACAGCTCTTTCCTTTTTGGTTTGGGAAAGTTTCGGGTAATGTTCGAGCAATGAAATTCTGCCAAGTTACTGCCAACATCTTGTCTGAGACTAGCCATCCATTTTCATTTCTAGGCACAAGTTCTTTCAGAATCCTACACTAACACTAGAAGACTAGAGTCATCCATAGCTCATGAGGGGTAAGTCAAACTGAACTTTTTACTTTTTTACCCTGTGAAGTTAAGACAATATAGATTTACCATTGTCTATAATTAGTGGGCTTGCATTGCATGTCACACAAGATGAAAGATTCAAATGAAACATTTTACATCTGCCCTCTTCTTAAAGTTTTGTTAGCTTGCTATTAGGGGTTGTTAGAAGCTTTGGTCATACATCAAGGCAAGGAATTCGATGCGAAATATACATTCCCATATTGCTTCCTTGCTCATTTTTACCTATTCTCAGGCAAGGCAAGACAAACGCTTTTTTAATGGACTTGGGCTGAAAATGGGCCTGTTTAGCCCAAAACTTTATCAAAAGGAAACCACTTGAAGGAAGCAAAGGAGAAGCCTTTATATACAATAGGAGTTGGCTTGGCGGTTTAAAACCCTTAAATTGTTAACAGAACTCTTTTTTCCTGTTAGTTCTCAGTTATCTTTTAGAACTCTCTCACCTTCGTCGTGTGAGGAAGCTAAGAAAATGGTGAGTCGGAGCGAAGATCGGTTTGAAATAGTGTTCTTCGACGTGGAGACGACGGTGCCGACCCGATCCGGTCAGGGGTTCACCATATTGGAGTTCGGGTCGATTCTCGTATGCCCCAGGAAGCTGGTGGAGCTCGAGAGCTACTCCACATTGATCCGTCCTGCCGACCTCTCCTCCATTTCTTCCTTGTCTGAACGCTGCAACGGCATTACCCGAGACGCCGTCATTTCCTCCCCTTCTTTTGAAGAGATCGCCGATAGGGTATACGACATTCTCCACGGTTAGTTCCTTTCCTTATCCTTTCTTGTTAAGTTTCTATTCTCCATAAAATTGAAGGAAAAAAGAAAGAAGTGAAATTTTGGACTTTTTCATGAATGAACTGATAACCATTTATTGTTTGGTTTGATTTGTGAGCGTGGCTTTGTTTATATGTTGATTGTGTTTTGGTTGCTGAGAAATGAAGGAGGGAATTGGAATAATAAAAATAAATTATTTATTCTTTCTTAACTCGAGAAAAATTAGCTGCAAACTGAGCTCAATTTTTCTTTTAAGAGTTGCTTTGGATTGTCATTTCTGTGGTTGTAGCTGGGGAGTTTAAGATTTTTTTTTTTTTAAATGCTGGCATGAAATCCTTTTTGTTGGGTGAAATTTATTTAATTGTTGTTATGTATAGGTCGTATATGGGCTGGTCACAACATACTGAGGTTTGATTGTGCTCGGATCCGGGAGGCCTTCTCACACATTGGCCGACCTGCACCAGAACCCAAGGGTACAATTGATTCCTTGGCATTGCTGACACAACGCTTTGGAAGGAGGGCTGGTAACATGAAGGTATTTCATTTTCTCTCCATCTCTCATATGTATGTACTAATAATGTTGACCTTTAGATTGGAAAAAAAAGAGGTTTTTTAACCTTATTCAAGTCCATATTAAAGGGAAAATGAAATATATAATTTTGAGGCCGAGAAATTGTGCAGTTTCTAGGCTTTGATTTATTTTGCTTGCGAATGTTGATGCATACATGAGACATATTATATTGTGCAGATGGCCACTCTTGCAACCTATTTTGGCCTTGGACAGCAAACACACAGGTACTGCAAACCTACTTGAAATTAAGTTACTTTGCCTTCAATTTGGCTTTCTTGAACTAATATTTTATGTGATGATTTTTCAGGAGTTTGGATGATGTTCGAATGAATCTTGAAGTTCTGAAATACTGTGCAACTGTTTTATTCTTGGTAATAATATAATTTTGATAGGCGGAACGAATTCATTCTTGAAAATAAAACATTTATATGTCCACACTTGTTATAGTTATCTTGAATTCATGTGTTATGTTCTTTAGTGGTAGCGAGAAACTTGCATGTGAAGGGGGTTGTTACCATGTTAGGATATTAAACAATGGTATTTCTAAGACAGTGTTTGGCTTACTTCCACAGAGTTAGACCTTTTGAAGGTAAACTCAATGAAATATATCAATAGTAAGAACTAACTACAGTTTGATCGTGTACTCGCAGGAGTCAAGCCTCCCAGACATATTCACAGAGAACAGCTGGGTTTCTCCAAATGCTACCACAAGAAGTCGTAGTGATGGGAAATCATCTGCTGAGTTGGCTTGCTTAAACCATGAGAATGGTCAGATGTTATCTTCCACAAATCAAAGAACAGGGGAGAATCATCCGATAGCAGCACTTAGGGATCACAACACAGAAGAATTCTCTAATCTGGTTGAATCTAGCATCGCTCGACCAGATCCCTTTGACATGGGCCCACTTAGCAATGAAGTGCAGAAAGAGTTGAATCAGCCTGACACCACCATGGTAGAAGTACATATGCAAGAGTCTCCAGGGAGCTCATCCGTACCTGCTGCATCCGAGAGTAGCAATGTCACTGTGGGATTTTTACATCCTGATGAAGTTTGTATTCCTTCTATCTGTGCTTCCCTTGTTCCGTTGTATCGTGGGAGTCAGAGGATTAAGTTATTACATAAAGATGTCAGTTTACAGATTTGCGGTAGGCGTATGAAATTACGATTTGGAATCAATACCAATACTAAGTTTTTTGATAATGCCGGCCGGCCACGACTGAATATTGTCGCTGACGCACCACCAAATTTATGCAAAGTCCTCGATGCATGTGATGACATTGCTCGGAAGATGTCTTTGGATTCTGGAAGCAACTCCAAATGGTGGCCTGTTGTGATTCGGAAAAAGGGCTTCTACAACTACCCTACAGTGAGAATGCAGTAAGTTTTAGTCTTAAACCTGTCTTCTTTTCGCTCGTTGAACATTTAGCTGATTAGATATGTGATGTTTTCTTTGTCTAATTTTTTACTGCAGTATACAGACAGCAGTATTTGGGGATATTGCAATATACGCCACAGAGATATATCAAAATGAGCCTTCTGGTGCCGAGCAAAGGCTAGTCTTCACCAAGTTTGATGCTGCAGAACTCAGTACCTTGTTCCAACAGGGAAGTTTCGTGGACGCATTCTTCTCCTTGGATCCATATGACTATCAGCAGAGTGCAGGAATTAGGTTGGTTGCCAAGAAACTGATTCTTCATACCAATTGATGGATGGATTTGCATCTCTGATTTTTTCTCAGGGTGGGGCAGTTGCTTTGTAAATTTGACAAAGTAGATTGATATGTTCAGGACAAATAGTTTTTCATATTCACAATTGGAAATCAGGGAGATACCGATAGTTGGTGTGACTTGTAACTGCAATATATTTCAAAGTCAAATCTTTCTTTATTATAAAACTCCGTTCTTACCAGTCTCAGTTTTCATTTAAATCTATGCTACCATAGTTGTTCTATAACTATGTCATCAGATGAACTCATGTTATTAGTATAAAGTTATGGGTATTTATTGCAAATGTTCTCCCACTTTTATCTTAATAAAGCCAAATATCACCTTTTAATCAAAACTTAAAAGTTCTTAAAACTGAAAATTGTCCGATCGTGTAATTTGGCATTATTGAGCTGCAGTGTATATGCAAGCCCTGCCAGGTATTTGGATTTTTATTCTTTTGAGAGATCTTGAGCTTGATTTTCTGTTCGGTAGGGGATGTGATTGATGATAACAACGAAGAAATGAGGTAAGACATACTCAGTAAGCTTGGAGTATTGGTAAATTTCACTTCCAAGAAGCTGGTACCTTATCCCCACACAAAAACAAATAAAAATCTGTTTAGGAAACAAACAATAATTAAGACTTCTAAGTTTGGATCTCAGGTTGATTAACTAATTTGATCATCTTACTCAATATTTTTCTCTGATCGTCATATGTGTTACTAATTTTCACTCCTGAAGTTTTGTTTGCCCAAGTAGAAACAGAAAAGGGTTCGAGAACATGTAAATTCTGGACTGAAGATGGAGGCACTGGCAGACAAGTGGAGGACAAGGCAAGACATTGCGAGAGAGAGTGCACATGCTCAAGAGAGAATGAGGAACCGGTCACCAGTCCACGGGCAAGTAGGCAAGTAAGTGAACAAGAGCATAAGCCATAATGTTGTTATAATAAAATTTCCCCCTGCATGCCCTAATTAAACATGTTGTGCAGAGTATGTGATTGGATTTTTGTTGGTGGATGAAGTCATGGATGTGCTTGAATCATGATACTTTGTTATTTGGTAAAAGATGTGATGATTATAATATACTCATGTCTGATTCTGTTGCGTGAGATGATTTTGGTGGTATAGCATGTGCAGCTAAAATTCTTAGGGAAAAAAGGATAAAGGATCCTTTGATCCAGTGTACATTTTCTTCTCTACTAATTTCTAGCAATGTCCACATGCTGCTTGGATATAGATTATATCAGCATATCTATAAATTTGGCATAATATTTTTTCCTCTAATTTTAGTATATTTATGGTAAATCATTAATCCCAATTTCATTTTGATAACAATCTCAGTTTTGAATTATGGAACAAGATTGTGATATTGTAGGATCAAATGATGCAGTGGTTAAGTACTGATCCTGGTGCACCGGGTTTAGTTGTCGTAAACCATGAGACAATGGGGTGTAATCCTTAAAATGGAGAAGGAACTATGAGCTTAATTAGAACTCTGAAAAGGTGATATAAAGTTCTAGATATATAAATATGGACATGTGCTATAAAATTTTATGATCAGATCCTCAAAATATCTGGCTGGACTCCTAGTGTAAGGACCAGAAGTTTGGTAGACCAAACTCTTTGTTGGGTGGCTTTTGTATTTGTAGCTTGGGAGTTTGTTTGCTGCATGGATATGTCATATGTGCATCTCTTAACCTTTATGTTTGTTTGTGAGTTTGTTTGAATTGCAATGGGGAAAGGTAAGCAAATCGACGATGGCAACAGCAGCAGGCATTATGGTAGCAGCAGAGCTAAGAGCAAGAACATGCCCATTGATCGTAGTAGAGTGAGAGTTTTGTTGTGTGACCGTGACCCTGAGAGTTGTGAGGAGGTTTGTACACTTCTCACAGCATGCAGCTATCAGGGTACGTACACACGTATTAATTAACCCATATTTTTACATAAATTCTTCTGCATTTTGAAGCAATGTTTCTAATCAATTTCTTGCATTTCAAACACTTAACAGTAATATCAGTTGCCTCAGTGGTGGAGGTGTTGGATGCTCTGAATGCTGAGGGGTCATTCATTGATATCATACTTGCTGCCATTGACCTTCCTATTGATGCAAGCATGAGAATGCTCAAGTTCATAATGCAGGATCTGCATTTCAAGCATATTCCAGTTATCAGTAAGCTTACCTTTCACCTCTTATTTGTTTCATAAAGGAAAATATATAAAACATCATAAACATTATGCACTACATTTCTTGTATCAAAATAGAAAATGTATGTCACTACATCATACTCTTTCATTTTCTTGTTGTCTTGAAGTGACGTCGACCCAGGACGAAAGCCGTTTTCTTTACAATTTTTTGAAATTTGGTGCTACTGATTATCTGGTCAAGCCATTCTGCATTGATCAGATGTTGGACTTGTGGATGCACATTTGTAGTCAGAGGAAGCCACCAAAGGTAGGCAAGGTATCCCTTCTATGGTTTGGTAAATAAATGAACAAAGCCATCAGCATTGTGCTCAAATCTTTCACTTGTGTTTGTGTGTTATTTTTCTTTCTTTTTTGGGTATTTTTCTTTTCTCTTACAGGTGGTCGAGTTGCTGCAAAAGGGCATTAGTCTTGTGGTTTCAAGTGAAGCTAAAATCAACAACATCTTGGTCTTAGATGACACTGAAGAAGAGTTTGTTGAGGATCCAAAGCAAGATTGAAGATTGTTGTTGCTTAATTTTTATGGTGCAAATAAAATTTGGTTGAACCAAATTGTTCTAGGAAAATAAGCATATAATGCTTTCCATTATGGAAATGCTCAGTATATGGTTCATACAACAACATCACCTAGCTAGCTTAGCCTCCATGACTTTTAAAACCAAAGTGAATAAATTTGAAATGGTCCAAAATCCACCCAGACATGTTTGAGGATATGGTAATAAATTTGAAATGTTCGCTTGTAATATTGTGATGTTAAAAGTCCATTGTTTCTCTTAGAAGACGGCAGTTTGCATATTGGCACTAACTATTAACCAAAATGGTTTATGTAATAATAACACATCAAGTAAACTAATTAGTTCGATTAGAAATTGAACCAACATAAACCAGTTTTTGAATTTTGGGATTGGGGCCATGCAAATATATTAATATTCTTTAATTTTGAAGTGTGATAAAATAGGGCTGGGGTGGATCCCTTTTTTCTTTAGTCTTTAACCATTGAGACACCTAGACTGTAGGCCAATCAAGGTTTACTTGTTTAAGTGTTTTTTTTATTTTTTATCTTTACTAGAATCTAACATTTTGTATTTTGCTTCGAACTCGCTAGAGTGTGCATTTATATTGTTTTTGTTTCATTTTCTGTTGTCTTGGTATTTTGTCTTCTGCTGCCGCTAGGGAGCCTCCACTCAAGCTCAACAATGTATCAGAATTTTGGTCTGATGTCTCAGGATTAAGTGACCAACGAACTGCTGATGTCCCAGGAATAAGTGACCATCAAACTGGTGAGCCACTTGTGACATTGAAGTGCTGCTTTCCATAGTTTGGACATCTTCTGAGCTTAATATATTCTTTATCTTCTTTCCCATAGCATTTGACCAAATAAATTGTGATCGCTTAATAGGAATATCATGAAATGACATCATTTCATGTGATTAACTATTCTTAAATTTACTATCATTATAAATAAAATATTATTGGCTTATTGCCCAATTTGAATCTGAAAAGATTCTTTGTGCTGGAGAATTCTAATTAGTTTGTAATCATTTGATTTGGTTAGAATATCAGTTATAGTAAGGTCATTGACTATTCTCGAAAATTCTGTACTTGGAAAACAAAAGACCTCTTTCTCCAATTTGAAAATGATTACAAGATTGATTCTTTGTGGTGTAGGATTCTGTTTAGCTTATATTCATTTTGGGTTATTTGGTTAGACTTGTTAAAGTTCTAGCTTCTGTTATGCTGGGAAGGATGAAATTCTTTGAAGTCTGAGAGTTTGCCTTTATTACAATTAAATTTCTAGCTTCTGTTCTACTTTCCTTTTCCTTTCTCAAAAGAGGTATGAGATGAAAGTATTACGATGTTTTCTCTCATTGTAGGATCTTGTTTATAGTGTTGTAATGGTGATGGCAACAATGACAATGAGAATCTCAGTTATATCGCATGTGATGGACTTGTTGCATCATTCATTTGACTGAGCTGATCTTAGTAAAGGGAACACAAATCTTTTAGAACCAGAATGGTTTTTTATGCCACGTTTCATCTTTACCTCTTTAGAAATTTTTCCACTGTTATGCGGTAGTATTCTGCAGGAAAAGTTTCTCCTGGCCGAAAAAGAGTAAACTAAAGACTGAAGAGCCACCAGTGTTGTTTACTAATACTAATCCCAAGTGATTGCCCATGCTGAAGACAATGTTGCTGAACATTGGAGGACAGAGAAGAAACATCAAGCATTTGGTCACCAAGTGGTTAATGATCCCCAAGCACAAGGAAATGAAGAGTCAAATGCCTAGTACTCATCCTTGGCCTTCATTTGGAAGTTCATCGTCCACTGAAGCGAAGTTAAATAAGGTTGACAGAAGGAGGCAGCGCTGATGAAATTTAGGCAAAAAAGAAAGGAGCTTTGCTTTGATAAGAAGATCAGGTATGTGAGCAGAAAGCTGACTTGCTGAAAGGAGGCCTCGTGTGCAGGGACAATTTGTAAGGAATATAAATGGTGTAAATGTGGAGCTTCAATCAAGGGATTACTCTACAGAAGATGGCTCTTCTGGATGTTAAAGTCATTCTTATTCGACATGAGGGGAATTTTCCAATTCCCTTGCATTATCTTGTTGGTTGAAGGACATTGGTTAAGGGAGCAAGTTTCTGGTTCTAGTGTCAGTCAAATCAAATGTCAGATCAATGTTAGCCATCCGCTCTTTCATCTTGTTCAAGATCAAAAAAGAATAAAACACATGTGATGCAGATCAAGTTCGTCATTCAACTATTCCACCACAAATTCTGTATGACAGGGCCGGAAGCATTCATCCATAGTTCATCACCACGTTCAAAATCCAAATGGGAAATAGGTTAGTCTTTCAAAATTTGAACAAATTTACTGTTATTTTCCCATAGATTAGTAATAATATGAGAGCATCTGATTTGATCTATTTACACACAATTCAGCATGATAAGGCAGCTGCATAGTAAGTTCAACATGATCATTGATAGAGATCATTTACATAGTTTCCTGAAAAAAGTTAAGAATTGCTTTATTCTTGAGCTCATAATCTGGCTGGTTGGCTTAGTATGTCATTCTCATACTTCCTTGAGCATGTTAATGAGATGCTCATAGTTACCTGCTGTGACTTTTCCAGTAATATTTTTCCATCAAGTGAATTTCGAAGAAATAAACATTTCAAACTTATCCATGTAGTCGAGATCCTGATGGAATTCAGCTCCAGCACAAGTAAACCTTTTTTGGATCAGCCGTCAGTTAGAGTCCACGAGGGCAAGCAACAGAGTGTTGTGCATGGAGCTCAGCTTCGTCCATGTCATGGTCCCCTAATCTCAACATGTTTTACTTTCAAGCATGTGTGATGTGTTCATTGATTTATTTTGATTCTGTGATTTATCCATGTGTTTAATGTGCTTGCTTTCAATTCGGTAAAGGATGTGACAGACACATTCTTGTGAGTTGTGTGACTTTAGTTTGGTAATTGCATATGAAGCAAAATTCTTAAAGTCTATTTGTTCCCAACAATACACATGCCTCTTGCTTCTATAAATTTAGAGTGCATTTTGATGAGAAATTTTAGAATGATAGAAATTAATTTTTTTAAATTAATGAAGTTTCTTGTTTGGGAAAGAAGAAAGTATAATGAAACTTAAATACGAAATTTCATGTTTATTCTTCCTTTTGAGACAATTTGTACATAAAATGTTGTTTATCAAGATATAGTTTTAGAAATGACAACTTTTGATATAGAATCTAAAGTTCAAATTTGTGGCATCTAAATTTTATGTTTTTTTTCTCTCTCTATGAATACCTAAATGTTTATATTTATGAATTCAAATAAAAGAATTTATGCATGGATATTTAAAAATTCTAATTTTTAAACAACTTTCAATGTTTTTGTTATGTCCTTGCATATTTAATGGGGGTGTATTCAATTGAGATTTTCATAAAATTTAAATGTCTCTAAAAGTTTAGAGGTATTCAATTATGACTTTTATAGAGTTGGTAAAAGTTTGAGGGTATTCAATATATACTTCTATAGAGATTTATAAAGTCATTAAAAGTTGAGGTGTATTCAATCATGACATTTTATAACGCCATAAAAGTTTAGGTGTATTCAAAATATCAATGGATATTGTAGACTTCATGAGTTTTATGGAGTTTGACAAACATTTTAGTGTAAGTTATGCATTAGCAAAGTTTATGATTTGTCTAGCTTCCCTCCCCCCCTCGGATTTCTACCGACATGACTTAAAATATAATTTGTGATTTTTATATTTTTCAATACTCAATAAAATTAAAGTCTTATACCGATATCGATTATCATATATTATTATCTATAGGAATTATAAGTAATTAAATAAACTTTATATGAAAAATAAACAAAACATAAAAAAAAAATTAAAGAACATGCATGATGCCTAGCGGCTCTAACCTCTCAATCTCATTGATTGTTAGAAGTTTTATATTTTTGTAATTATTTTTGTAGTATTAGAAATATTATTTTATTTTAATTAGAAAATTTTTAGTAAAAAAATAATTATGATTTGATTATAAATTTCTTCAAAAAAATATATATCAAATTATATAATTTAATAGCATTTTATGCAAAATTCAATCACAATATATAAAACTCAATATAATTCTGTAAAATTTTATCACGTAACTCTATATAATTTATTTATTAATTCTGTAAAAATTTATGAAAATCAATAAATCTGTAAAAATCGATCACTTTAAAAAACTCTGCAATTATCTGCATAAATCTAAATTCAATACACTCCCTTAAACATAATTCAGAAACATATACTACTAATAATAAAATTTAAAAACGATAATTAAAATTTCTTAACAATAAAGTAACTTTTTGCTTTTTGGTCTGACCAAACAATCCAAACCTGAAACACAACCTTTTTGCACTTTTATTCTGTCACCCAACCTTCCACGTCTCCTATTCTCTATAGTACGCCTAATAATCTGGTAAGCGCACGTTAGCCACCTTTTCGTATAAATTTATAATTAGTATTTATGAAAAACTAATATAAAATATCCTTCTATAATTAGACGAGTAAGAAAGCTGAGCCTATATGTGGATTTTTCTTTCTTTTCCGTTTAATTTGTTTCTTTTGCATTTTTTACTTTCTTTTTCGGCTTTGCCTGGCCGAGTCAGACCGCTTCTCGCTGTGCTAACGTGCGCCGGCTGGTCGGTGATAAAAAAGTGGTGGCCTTTTACTCTTAATTATACTATCCGGTCCTGGGTCAGTCTTCAATTCCCAATTGTTGATCAACTGGCAGTCTCAGCTCGCTCGGTGTCTGCGATTGTACGGACAGGGTTTGGGTTTTGACTAAATGGACTGGCTCGGAATTGGAGATTTCCATAACCCTAATTTGGAATTTTGATTGGAGCCCTGGAGATGGAGTGGTGATTGTTTCAGAGACTATGGAGCTTCTCTAGTATTGGAGTGTTTGGCTGGGGGATTTGGCGGAATTTGCTATGGAGCCTAAGGAGTTCAATTTGAATAGAGTGTCTGAAGCTGGTGGCAGTGGCGGCGGCGGCGCTGATGGGTTTATAGACAGGAGCAGAGTGAGGATTTTGTTGTGCGATAACAACGAGTACAGTTCGGAAGAAGTTTTCACACTTCTTGTGAAATGCTCTTACCAGGGTAATATATTATTATTTTCTTCCATCTCATGAGTTCATTACTGGTTATTTGTTGAATTGTGGGCTTAATGCGTTTTTTTTTTAGGGTGGTTTATGAAACTTGGTTGGGAAATTATATTAGCTTATCATCTGTTAGGCTGTTAAGAAAAGGGAAGGAAAATCTATACAAGAAAAATTAAAGTTCTTACCTTTTTTATGTTATGAACTTATGAGAGAGAAAATCAAAGTTGTAGAGTTACATTTTCTGTAGAAAGATACTGTTCTCAATTAATTCCAATTACTGAAAGTGGATTGATTTCCATTTCTTTTTCACGATAAAGATGAATTAAACATCCAAAACCATGGTGTTTTTTTATTTTTAATTTTTTCAAGTAATAAAATGAATCCGAGTCAGGTGAGAAAAGGTGGGGACATATTCAAATAAGTAAATTTTGTGAAGAGCAATGCTACATGTGTGGAGGACAGTGTGAATGTATACTTGCTTTCCAAGATGATTTGTGTGTTCAATTCTGACTCTGGATTTCTTTGCTTCACAGTTACTTCCGTCAAGTCTCCTAGACAGGTTATTGATGCATTGAATGCAGAGGGACCTGATATAGATCTCATACTTGCTGAAGTTGACCTTCCAATGAACAAAGGCATGAAAATGTTGAAGTATATCACACGGGATAGAGAGTTAAGGCGCATTCCTGTAATTAGTAAGCATGTCTTGCTCTTTAACACTGCTGTTTTCTTTTAAAGAGAAAGACAATGATATACATATATAATTATATATACACATTATATATATAGATATTTTATTTTTCAGGAAAATTTTACCTTAACCTTACTTTTGAACCATTTTTTTTAGTGATGTCTGCACAAGATGAAGTCTCTACTGTTGTTAAGTGCTTGAAGCTTGGAGCAGCAGACTATCTTGTGAAGCCTCTACGCACTAATGAGCTTCTAAACTTATGGACGCACATGTGGAGAAGAAGGCGCATGGTTTGTTTGCATCACTTTGATGTTTTTGTTTCTGCAGCTGTTCTTCCATTTCTACCACCCCTTCCATACCAGTCAATCTTATCTTGCCCTCCCTTTATTCAAAATCTTTCTACATAGAATAAAAACAATAGGGATACCTAGCATGCTAGCAAGTCAATAAGTGATCATCATTAGGGTTTGATGTTTCAGGCTGTTAGTATCTTTATATGACCCTCCTAGGTAAATGTTCTATCTTCGGTAGTTCAGAAGAAAGCATGCAATCAAATTACTTGCCTTCTCAGCCAGAGGGCCATGTCCGTGCATCAGTAATACCTCTCTTTCAAGCTCCACATCCTAAGTGATGCATATGCACTAGGAAACTTCTGCATCCTCTCAAATCAGTAATTAGATTCTTTTCATGTATTGGCAGCTTGGGCTAGCGGAGAAGAACCTTATAAATTATGTTGATCTGGTGATATCAGACCCCAGCGGATCTAATACGAACAGTACTACTTTATTCTCGGATGACACAGATGACAAGACTTGCAATCCAGAGACAGGAACATCAGCTCCTCAGGAAGATAAGGTGACTATATAATTTTATTATTGATATTATTTATTTTGGAAGTAAAGAAGGTGAGATAAAGAGTTTTTTTTGGTTGGCAGATAAGAGAAGTTTAATAATTAATAAATAAAGAGTTAAAGCTTGATTATTGAGTATATAAATTAATAAAAAAATTTGTCACTGTGAGGCCACTAGCTCTACTGATGCTGGATGAAGTAATAAGTCTTGACCATTGTATTGAACAAAATGTGAAATGTGAAATAGGTTATCTAAACTGTGAGACTTCTATGGAAACATGTCAAATAGGATTACATACTCAATAGAGGAGGGTGTAATGCTACTCAAAATATATGTCGGGCAACTTTAAACTGAGACACTGAATCGTAGATATGCATATAGAAATTATTTGAGGTGTGGGATCCCACTGTTATATATCTAAAGCACACATTGAGATTTTAAGTTGACCAAGAACAAATATTTGGAATGTAGATTAAAGACTTGAAAACTAAATGTAACTTGTGATAATCTCTTTAGTTGAAATTTCATGTTCCTCTATAACCAGACATTGTATATTCAGAAGCAACTCATGCTGGACCAGATTTAAGGTGAAACCAATAAGACCCTGAAAAAGTATTTAGGACTTGGGATGAACCTTTAGGATAAATCATCATGAACTATAGGAAGTTCTGTTATGTCTGCATTTGAGATTAGATTGATTACTTAGTAGCTATTCCCTATAACCATTAACCAGCTAGAAAAATGAGTCACAATTTCATGGGTTACCTGTTTAAGTCTAACTTTCTTTGCCGGAACCTTTCTAT
This sequence comes from Oemleria cerasiformis, assembly GCA_037349345.1. Classification (NCBI taxonomy): domain Eukaryota; kingdom Viridiplantae; phylum Streptophyta; class Magnoliopsida; order Rosales; family Rosaceae; genus Oemleria; species Oemleria cerasiformis. The sequence goes on from JAZGTL010000018.1 coordinate 14,376,587, forward strand.
TTGTATGTGGTACTGATCATGAACTTGTATTTATATGTTTTCTTTTCTTCTTCTTCTTCTCTTCTTTTTTTCTTTTTTTTTGTTTATTTTAGTCTGCTTCTGTTGCTGCTGGTATGGAGATTCCACTTAAGAATGCATCAGAATTCCGACCCGATGTTCCAGGAATAAGTGACCGTCAAAGTGGTGAGCCACTGGTGACAATTGAATTTATGCTTTCCCTAATTTTGGCATCTCCTCAGCCTATTATTGTTTATCATCCTCTGCATGGCATTTGAGTAAATGAATCAGGGTTTTTGTAGCGTACTTGATATTAGTGATTTCTATGAATGTGTAGGATCACATAAAATAAAATCATGAGACAACACGATTTCAATTTTACTGTATTTTCTGGTGATCAACTATTCTTAAAGTTTATGTAATTCGCAGAGAAAAATCTTTCTCCAAAGTTGAAGAAACTGATCAGATGATTTGTTTCTTCGTGCTGTAGGGTTCTTTGTGACTTATATTCATCTAGTTTATTTGCTTACAATCTTCTTTTTCTTGAAGGAAAGTTCTGAAAGTGTTTTTAACTTTAAGATTCTTGCTTCAGTTTGGTTTATGCTTGGAAGATGACATTTCTTTTTTACTTTAAGAACTAAATACAGTTAAAGCTAGAGACAATCATTGACATTGAGTCTGTCGTTACATCTGATTGCAATCTTTCTTCTTTTTATTTTCTTACCCATGTGAGAAATTTGTAAGGCCTTCACCAAACTTATTGAACCGTTTGGTTATTGCCTGTAATGATGATGACAACATTGACAATGAGAATTGTTATACCATATGCCATGAACATGTTTTTACTGATCTATGTTAAGCAAAAAATATCTAGAAGCAGAATGGTCTTTAGGTATGGCATTTTCATCTTTACCACTTCAGTAATGTTTTCCCTTTTCTCTAATAATATTTGTCAGGAAAATTTTTATCTGCCCCAAAAAAGAGTGAACTAAAGATTGGCGAGTCATCTGCCTTCTTTACCTATGTCAAATCAAGCCAACTTACAATCAACTCCCAAGTGATTGCTCATGTTGAAGACATTGCTGCTGAGCATTTGAAGATAGAAGAGAGGCATCAAGCATGTGGTCACCAAGTGGTTGATGATCCCCAAGTACATGGAAGTGGAGAGGCATGGGAAAGCTGTTCACAAGGAGATGACTTGCCAACCAGTAATAGTATCCCAGATTCTCTTTCATTGGAGCGGTCTAGTACCCCACCTGGATCAATGGAACGTCAACATCAAAAAAGTTTTGAGGTAGACAGATCCTCTCTGGCGGTTGTGCATCCCAGAAATGAACTTCAACATGATTTTTCTGCCTTCCATGCCCAAGCTGCCTATCAGTATTATATGTCCGGGCCTGTGAATCAAGTTATAATGTCCTCATCAACCCAAGCTTATCAAAAGAATCCACATGACATGCATAGCCATAGTATGACAGCTATGATGCCACAATACAATCATCTTCCACACTGCCATCCACATGGAAAAGGGATGGGGTCATTCCCCTATTACCCGGTCAGTGTATGCTTGCAACCTGGTCAAATACCTAATCCTCATTCATGGCCATCTTTTGGAAGTTCACCTTCCACTGAAGCGAATCTAAATAAGGTTGACCGAAGGGAGGCGGCATTGATTAAATTCAGGCAAAAGAGAAAGGAACGGTGTTTTGATAAGAAGATCAGGTATGTTAATCGAAAACGACTTGCAGAAAGGAGGCCTCGTGTGCGGGGACAATTTGTGAGGAAGTTAAATGGTGTAAATGTGGATCTTAACGGCGAACCTGCTTCTGTTGATGATGATGAGGAGGAGGATGAGGAGCTTGCATCAAGGGATTCCACCCCAGAAGATGGTGCTTCTTGATATCCAAGTCATTATATTTGGTTAAGGGTGAGTTTCGTAATGCATTAATTCCCTCGTAGCAGAAATCCATTCGGTATGGAAGCTCCTGCATCTTTTGGTGCCGCCCTGTCAAATTTGAAGGATACTTGGTGCATTGACATGTCGGTTGAAGGACATTGATCAAGGGTGCCAAGCTTCTGGTTCTAATTTCAATAAAGTCAAAGTGCAGTTCATGGTAAAGTATCTCCTTGCCCATCTTGTTGAGGAACAAGAAAGCTCGAAAAACCTTCATATTGAGTTCATCTAGACTTCAGCCAACTGCACACTGGGGTAGGAAGCATTCATCCTTGAATCGTCATGTCCAAAATCCAAACCCCGGTAATTGGGTATTCCAATTTTTCTTTGAAGTATGAGATTTTGGTTTGTGTCAAAGGACAAGTTTTAAACAATGTCTTGAAGGAGAATTTTATTATCATTGAAATATAATATTTTCTAATCTTCTTTTCTTTTTCCTCAGTTTTGTTAAAGTTTGAACATCTGCTGTAGTATCCAATAACATACACACCAGTGTGAGAGTGAAATGTAAGCCCAGTAAAACTAGACAAGGCAAGCCTAATAGGCTAGCGAGTAAGCTTAACATGAAGGATAAACAAGATTGCAACGGCAAAAACTCCGATTATGGAGCCGACGATCCATTTGCTCCTGCTCATCCTCCTTGTCATGGCTGTCAAAACCCTCTTGCTTGCGCTGATATTTTCGTCCGCCCCATGGAGCTGCCGGAAAGAAGAAACAAAACTAGGTAGGTCACCATCTCAATCATCTCATATTACTCATCTGAGTCATTAGAGGAAAGGGAAAAGTACATCTAAAAGGCCAGAAGAGACATGGCAGACACATACAGCATTATGAGCATGAAGAAGTGATTGGCGTTGCTGGTGCAAATCTTGGAGGATTGAGACCCCAAGCTCCTCCGTCTCCAGCATTGTTCGCCTACTCTCCTTGATCCGGTCAGTTGACTGATTTAATCTGTCGGTTGTCATCAGCAACCTTCCTCTTTGATCGTTTGATGTCTGTTTCAAAATCAAGCGTCCTATCAACACGAAAATATACACAAACACGGAGACAAGCGTAAAGTAATTATTACTTGTAGAGTATCTGGCATTCCTGACTCCATCAAATCATCCCGGGCTGCATGATGAACAACAACGGGCGATGTGATTCTATTGACTTGGCTTTTCAAGTTGTTCAAGTCAGTCTTGTATTCTCTTAACTTGGCAAGAAGAGCTGTCTTCACACTTGGCTGCAAACTCCTAGCCTCAAGGTCCATTTTCTTAAGCTAGATATTTGGGTTTCAACATGCCCATCAATAATCCGACGACACAAACAAAAACACAAAAACTAGGAGCCCTTTTGACAACCTTTTCATTTTCTATTCTAAAGATTGGAACTTGAAATAGTTTTTAATCTTCATTACGATAAAAGTACACATTCTCAATTTATTTCTTCAAAGTAAAAGGTAGAAACAAAATACGAAGTAGAAACTGCTTCGTTACCAAGTAATGGAAATTAACTTGAGTTTTGACATACCAAAGTATCGGCATCCTCCAATCCAGCTTTTACCTCTGCAATTTTCTGCCTTTTTTGCTCTGTAAAGCAAGAATTCACATAACCACCACATTTATGCAAAATTTACAGAGAAGATAGCAGACAAGCAAATACATGAGGCATCCCATCAATACATTATGCTTCAATTTGACTAACCCACCAAAAATAAATACTAGCCCAAAATGAAAGTATTCATTTTTGGGTATAACCCACAAAAAGAAATGAAAAGGCCAATGCATTTCTTTATTCAGAGATTTACTACCTCCTCCGTCAGCGGTGGCAGCCGTGCACTTCTTTGAGAGATTGGCGGAGAGCTCGCAGTATTGGCGCTCGTACCCATCAAATACCTCACTCATCCTTCTCGATCCTAATTCCACCAGCTACCCAATTGCCCTTTTATCAGATTAAAGCGTAAAGTTATCAACTTTTTTGTTATATAGCTTTGAATTCTGTGTTGAATCGGTGATCAATCGGAGAGCTTGGGGGTTGCCAACTGAACCATCTCGGACAAAACTGATGGAATTTGAGGCATGCAGGCCTGGGAGATTGTGTGTCCCATTATGCACTTTGTGGTTTCGTTGAATTACATGCAAGGGACGGGTATTGACGTGTCGGTTTTAACGGCTATGTATACAAATAGAAGCATAAAACAAGGGTAAGTGATATTCTCATTTTGCTGTCAGGTACCAGGCGATGTTGGGGTCGAGAGTTTTGTAATGCAGTCTAGGTGTTCGACGAATTTCCTCAGAGAAAATGCGTTCTATATTGATGTCAAAATGGCAGAGATGTTTGCTGAAAAATGCTGTCAGTACTCAGACATGTCAACGCTCTTCGTGTTACTCTACCATGGTGGCTGCGTCATCGCCACCCGAGCTACAAGAGCTGTGTACTATTGTTTGCAATGCGATTGGCGGACTAGATGATTTGGAATCAAGTTTAAATAAGTTTACAGGTTCCTTAACATCATCACTTGTGACCCAAGTCATTGATTCTTGCAAAAGTGAAGCTCCCACTAGAAGAATGCTCAGGTTCTTCTCATGGTGTCATAGGAATTTGGATTATGGCTTGAAAGACAAGGATTATAACTATGGAATTCGGGTTTTCGCAGAGAAGAAAGACCATACGGCATTGAACATTTTACTTTCTGATCTTGTGAAGACTGGCCGAGCACTAGAGGCTCAGACTTTTGGTCCTGTTGCTGAGACTTTGGTGAAGTTGGGGAAGGAAGATGAGGCATTGGGTCTGTTTAAGAAATTGGGCATTTACAAGTGCCCTCAAGATGGTGTTACAGTAACTGCCATTGTCATTGCACTTTGCTCTCGAGGGCATGCTAAGAGAGCAGAAGGGGTTGTATGGCACCATAGGGATAAGATTGCCGGTATTGAGCCTTGCATTTACAAGAGTCTTTTGTATGGATGGTGTGTTCAGGAGAATGTGAAGGAAGCAAGAAGGATAATCAAAGAAATGAAGTCAGATGGGATTATGCCGGACTTGTTTTGTTTTAACACATTCCTGAGGGGCCTTTGTATGAAAAACCTAAAACGCAATCCTTCTGGAATTGTTCCTGAAGCTTTAAACGTGATGATTGAGATGAAGTCGTATGGGATTTCACCAAATTCCGTCAGTTACAATATCATCATTTCTTGCTTGGGAAGAACAAGAAGGGTCAAGGAATGTTGTAACATTCTTGAGACTATGAAGAAGACAGGTTGTTCTCCAGATTGGGTTAGCTATTATCTTCTCACAAGAGTGTTGTATTTGTCCGGGAGATTTGGGAAAGGAAAAAAGATGGTAGATGAAATGCTTGAAAAGGGATTGCAACCAAATCGTAAGTTCTACTATGATTTGATTGGTATACTGGTTGGAAATGAGAGACCACATTATGCTCTTGAGCTTTTTCAAAGGATGAAGGCAAGCTCATTGGGTGGTTATGGGCCTGTTTATGATGTCTTGATTCCCAAGCTTTGTAGGGGAGGGGAATTTGAAAAGGGCAGGGAGCTTTGGGATGAAGCCATGGCTATGGGTGTCACTCTTCGCTGCTCAAGCGATTTGCTGGACCCTTCAATCACTGAGGTTTTCAAGCCTACAAGGAATGAGGAAAAACTCAGCCTTTTAGAGTGCGCTAATGCAAAGGCTCAAGAACAACTTAAGAAGAAGATGGGCAAGAGAAAGAAGTTGGACAAGACAAAGAAGACGAAGAACAAGATGATAAAGAGGAAGGTGAAGACGAAGATTAAGAAGAAAAAGAAGAATTCATCTGCAACTTAGCTGGTACTTAGATCTTTAATTTTTCAGTTTTCTTTAGCATTTCCTTCGGTATTTAACTATTTATTTGAAAGTGGGAAAGACTATTGAATAATATGTGAAGCAATATGGTGTTGGTAATGGAAATCCGGTGAAAATTTGTTTCTATTGTTTTCTTGCCTGCATACTTGTTTGAATCCTCACTCATTAGACCAAATTAATTGAATTTGACCCTGTTAATGTGTTTTCTTTCACTTTCTTCACAATTTAGACATGTTTGAAGAGGTCGGTAAACTATAGTTTCAGTGGCAATAGCTTCTAACAAAAGCTAAGAGAAACTTACGAGAATTTCTGAAGGGAGATGGTAGAATATCTCATTATCCCACTCAGATGATCTCATTCTATGATGGATTTGCATTTGACATGTTTTGCAGGCAGTCTAGCGATCGACGACCCGACTGTTAATTATTGCAGTCAGAAGTAGGCGGTGAGAGATTTTCCAGAGAATGCTTCCAGTAAGGTTAGCTGATTAACCCTGTAAATGTGTCTTCTTTCACTTTCTTCACATTTTAGACATGTTTGAAACTATGATTATGTATCTCACTATCCAACCCTCTGGAAATCTGGCCAACAGCTGGTTCTGGTTGTAGATTGATGTAACTGTTGACCACATTTTATTTAAATTGAGTAAACATTGCTTGCTTGAAGTAATTACTTGGATTAGTGGTTGATTGGTGTGTGTAATCCTTCTGGTTAATCTAATTAATCTGAAGTTCAACTACCCTCTATTAAAATTGTTGCCGGCCAGACCTGAAATTGTCAATCCAAATTCTCTGATTTGAATCTGATTGAATAGATTAGTGAGGCCTGCTGTATTTATATTATATTACCAAAGTTCAAATGAAAAATAAGATTTATTTTCTTAATATTTGGAAAATGAAGAACTGCGGTTGGTCCTGGTACCAGTTAAAGAGAGAGAGCGACAGGGAGTTGGAACAGAGCACATGGTCCATGAGAGCATCAAAAGACATGGAGGAGTGACATAACTCGTTGAGATGAGATCTTGTGGGGCCCTTCAATCCTGAATCTGACTCCAAACTCACATGTCTAGACTCCAGACGACATGATTGGTGGAAGGTGGTTGCTGTTCACGCGCTTTCAAACTGGCGTGGGACTGAACATTCTTCCTGGAAAGTACAATTACAAAGACAAGTTTTTTTTTCTTTCTTTTTTTCCTTTTTTAACACTGACAAGGTTTCTTCCTAGGTAGTTGCTGATAGCACTTTTAAAAGGTTATTTTAGTAATTTAGTGAGATATTTAATATTTATTGAGACTAAAATCGTGTTTATGGGTTGGTTTGAAATTTGCAAGTAAGAATCTGAAAATCACGCGTCAAAGCCAGAGGTGTAGGTGCAGAACAGGCCGGAGACAGCGAGGCTCCATCTTTAAATTCCACAACGACGCCCGTTGAGTTATATTTTATGGATAATATTTATATTTCACCTTAGTGACACATTTTCGTATTATCATCGAATTAACGTTATACATATAGCATAAGCGGAATTGTTGATTATTTAAATCATTATTTCAAAATTATCTCCATAAAAATCAACAAAATTGAAGTTCGTTCAGTTATTTATATGTATCAATTAAATGAATGATTCTTAATAAGGATCTTAATTGTTACTAAAAACGTTGATTTATTTGATACATTTGAATTGACAAACGATCTAAAATTTTGTTGATTTTTCAACGAATATGATCTTGAAATGATGATTTAAAGAATGAACAGTTCCGATTGTGATATATGTATAATGACAATTCGATAAATCGAAAGGGTGGCACGAGAAGGTACCAAAAGGGTTGGATGCAAGTATTATCCATATTGTATTACCTTATGGGGAAACTTTTCTATTAATATTACACTTACTCTTTTTAACAAAATCGTAGATTATCGACTCAATTTATGTCTAGTGATTAGGGCAAACTTGTGTAGTCTATCCGAAGTTTTATTTAACACACATGAGTTCAATATAACTCTAACTTAAATGAATTTCCTTGTTAACAAAAAAAAAAATATCTAGAATTATTTTGTGGCGAGCCCAATTTATTTGAGGTTTTACATATTTGATTTACGGGGAAGGCCGGAGGCATAGAGTGTACAATGAATTCTAACCAATTTGAGGGATTGCCTAGTTTTTAATTTTTCTTTGCAAATTTTCTCACCGCTATCATATAGAGTTGACTAATGAAGTGGCGTTCATTAAAAAATAGAAAAATTCTCTTCTTGAAGAACTGCTTTTGTAAGCAAACTTTCTGATAAGGCACAACCACGCAATTATCAAGGGCGCGCTCTACCACTGAGCTAATAACTTGATGTGCGGTACACACTAATACAAGGGCGCGCTCTACCACTGAGCTAATAACTTGATGTGCGGTACACACTAATACAAGCGGACCCTACTAACATACGTAGGACCTACCGCATTAGTATGTGAGTGGTTTACATATATGATCTCTAACTTTTTTCTTTTTTGGACAATGTTAGGATTATTACATTTGTAGATTATATTTGTAAATCACATACTAATACAGGTAGGACCGATCAACACAAGTAGGGTCTGCCTGTATTAGTATGCTGTTTGTAATTGGGGTGTCCCTGACAATTTTTTTTTTTGTGATAGAAGTATATGGCATGTTGACCTAATTTAGAATAATAATTTATTACCTTAATTTCAAAATTAAGAAAAATATATTTTTTTTCTAATGCAAGCGCATTAATCACTTAGACTTAGAAGCTCCTAACAAATGTATCCAAAAAAAAAAGAAGGTCCTAACAAAAACAAATCAAATTTTAAAGTAGATTTCCGGCGAATTAATGTGTTGACCCGATTGTCAACATAATGGATGGTGATGATGGTACGCCCCACAACTAATCGTAAGATCATCATAAAATTGATCAACACCAATCGAATTGAGGCCAAAAGTAAAAGATAAATAATTATGTTGTACAAAAACATAAAAAAATTTACTTTTTAAAAGCCTTTTAAAAATGTGCAAATCGTAGATCAGACAATATAAAATAAAGACACAAAGCCCCCGCGACCGTCGGTGTTGGACACATGTCTACACATTTCCCCATCTCCTAATCATCTCAGCCGTCCAATTTCACCATCATCATCATTCATCAGTCACTACCTCGGCGAGCCCCAGTTGCCATGTCCAAACCCTCGTCTCCTTCTTCCTTCTCCTCTAGGGTTTTACAGAGCTTCTTCATAGGCTTATAGCCAAAAATACAAAGTTACAATAGGAACCCAAAAAACCATAGACATAGACAATTGAGTAATTTTAGGACACATCGAGAGATGGGTCAAGACAGCTTCACACCTCAGAAGAGAACCTTAGGTGTGCTGCCGACGACCACTACCAGTACCTCAGCCACTGCCCGTGCAGGCCGCGTTTTGCCACGTGGCCGCCAGATCCAGAAAACCTTCAACAACATCAAAATCACAATCCTCTGCGGCTTCGTCACAATCCTCGTCCTCCGCGGCACTATCGGAGTGGGAAACCTCGGCACCTCCGAGGCCGACGCTGTCAACCAGAATCTAATCGAGGAGACCAATCGGATCCTCGCCGAGATCCGATCCGACTCCGACCCCAACGACCCCGATGACCTGAACGAGTTCAACCCCAACATCACTTACACGCTTGGGCCCAAGATCACGAGTTGGGACAAAGAGCGGAAGAATTGGCTGCATTCGAATCCCCAATTCCCGAGCTTGGTCAACGGTAAGCCTCGTGTTCTGCTAGTAACTGGCTCGCCTCCTAAGCCTTGTGATAACCCAATTGGTGATCATTATCTGTTGAAAGTAATTAAGAACAAGATTGATTATTGTAGGCTTCATGGGATTGAAATTGTGTATAATTTGGCTCATTTGGATAAGGAACTTGCTGGGTATTGGGCTAAATTGCCTTTGATTAGGAAATTGATGCTTTCGCATCCCGAAGTCGAGTGGATTTGGTGGATGGATAGTGATGCATTGTTTACTGATATGGTGTTTGAGCTCCCACTGGCCAAGTATGATAGTCATAATCTTGTGATTCATGGGTACCCGGATTTGTTGTTTGAACAGAAGTCTTGGATTGCTTTGAATACTGGGAGTTTTCTGTTTAGGAATTGTCAGTGGTCTTTGGATTTGCTTGATGCTTGGGCTCCAATGGGTCCCAAGGGTCCGATTAGGGAAGAAGCTGGGAAGATTTTGACGGCCAATTTGAAGGGGAGACCTGCGTTTGAGGCGGATGATCAGTCAGCATTGATATACTTGTTACTTTCACAGAAGGATCAATGGATGGAGAAGGTTTATGTTGAGAATTCTTTCTATCTGCACGGTTACTGGGCTGGATTGGTGGATCGGTATGAGGAGATGGTTGAGAAGTATCATCCAGGTTTGGGTGATGACAGGTGGCCGTTTGTTACCCATTTTGTGGGTTGCAAGCCTTGTGGAAGTTACGGGGATTACCCAGTTGAGAGGTGCTTGAGCAGTATGGAGAGGGCTTATAATTTTGCAGATAACCAGGTGCTTAAGCTGTATGGGTTTAGGCACAGGGGGTTGTTGAGCCCTAAGATCAAGAGGATCAGAAATGAGACGGCAAGGCCTTTGGAGTCTGTAGACCAGTTTGATATTCGGCGGCATCCAGTGCACGAAGGAAGTGGATCACACAGCTAGTGAGTAAAAACAACCTCAATGTGTGTGATTATTGGTAGGTAATGCATGATGTAATACATCAGTTACAGAAGATTTAAACTTGATGACGAAAATTCACGTTTACTTGTATTTTTTGTTTGTTCAGTTGTCTTTCTACTTGTTTCCAACTTCCAAGATCAGTAGAATAGAATTCTTTCACAATCTTGATATCATCTTTGTATTGTGTTCTAGTTATCCTTCAGAAGGAATTTTTATTTATTGAATGTAGTATACTTTCTTCTGTTCTGGTTTTTCCAGTTGACCCAAAATATTATTAACATCTTTTTCTGCTGGTTATCCTTTCTTAGTTGCTTGCAAGTCCATTATATGCATAGTTTTTAGGTCTAGGGTTTTTCTAAAGAGAGAATGGTTATGCTTTGTTTTCCTTCTACTTAGTTTCTGCATTTGTTACCCCTTGATTATTTGTATACCTGAAGATGTTTATTTGCGTCTTAGATTCATGTGTACTAATATTTCCAATGCAATTGCTGGTGTGGACGATTTGGAATGGAGTCTAAATAAGTTTACAGGTTCCTTGACATGGTCACTTGTGACCCAAGGCATTGCTCCCACTAGAAGATTTGGTCATGAATTTTGCTCAAGTCCATCATATTCATATTTAAGGTTAAGCCTTGTTGATTTATGTTGTGCCACTCTGGTTTTTTAGCTGTTTTTTGGCTAGGAATGATTGGCTTTACAAATTACGAGTTGTTATCTCTAAAAGCATCACAATTGTGATCAGAGTTTGTAATGGTTACTCAACTTGTAATGGTTGTAAAATTACAAAGTTATTAGTGGTGGACTATTTTATCTCTAAAATCTTCACAATCCTTGTCATCAGTGCTTGGTTATGTATTTTTTGTAAATAGGTTAATTTGTAATCTAAGGCCACCTTTGGTGAGTGCAGTCAGATTAGACTAGATATTCAATGTATCTTGAACGTAAAATGGATGTCACGAGGAGATAGGATTGAAATAAGAACACATCCAATCCAATTCCACCTACGTACCAAACGAGCCCAAATTACTGTTTGATGGCATTTACTCATCTAGTCCTTTTTAGCTAGGAATCAATAGTTGTACAATTAGAAGTTGGTACTTATATTTCATGTCCAGAAACAAAAACAAAAACAAAAAACCCTAATATTTCACGTGACTAGGCGACTCATAGTCTTTTCTATTAAAAGAAAAAAAGAAATCACACTCTTTCTTGTGCTTTTTAAAATTTTTGTAATGTGCAAATCTAATTTTATTATTAAATTTAAATTCTACTAAACAAACGAGACATAGTATTCCTAATCTTATCAAGGGGCAAACAATATATTTGGATCGGCAAGCTATATATGTGGAATTGTGTATTCAATTATATATTTAAATATTGAATATTAGACCGGGCAGTCAGTTATATAATTTACATGTGAGAAAGAATATGATAATTAAGTATTTTTACACGCCACTCCGCATTGTTAAAACACAATTCTAACAGACTCCCTAATATGATAAATTTCACTCAATGCTTTAGGCACCACTTAAGCTCAACTATAGGTTAGGAGGGGTGGATGATTAGTTAGAGATATTTTATTTTATTTTATCATTATTTTTTATTTTATTTTTGGAGCAAAATTAGAATTTGTAAGTTTAAATTTCACTCAAATTTTCAATTTCTTCCCCTCATTTTTTCCATTTTATATGTTTATGATTATAGAACTATCATTTTGCGCATTTATGTTTCTCAATATAATTATTTTGTCTTTACAAGTACTTATTATAATATTAAATTTTGTAATTTTTTTTAATTATAAAAAAACAGCACTAGTTCCCACCCGTCCACCTGATTATTATTGCCTAACGAGTTTTAGAACATTGTTAAAACATCATAATTTGTTTTTATTTTCATACTCAAATATGACGGAATATTTTCACCTCTCAATCCGCATTGTTACAACACCGTAATCCGGTTAATTCAAATTATAGAACACCATAATTTAGAACATCTTAAGTGTTGTTATAGATGTAAATTTAAAAACGTAAATGCAAATTTTATAATTTTTGTGGCATCTTTGAAATATTTTGAAATGTATATATATTTTATCCTAGTAGGAAATTATCAAATATTAAGATGTAAAATTTAAAATGTGTAATGTCAAATATGGACCCTTACATATGTTTACGTATTAAATACTCCACTCTTCTCTTTCCCTCTTTTCTCTTCTCGGTTCTCTCTTCTCCCTTCTCTGTCTCGGTCGAATACTCGAATCTACCCGATGACTACCCACAAATTCCTCCTCACGCCATATCGAGTTTGGGCACAAGGAGGGAGATGGAAGGAGATGACGTGGCGGGGAAGGAAATGGGCCCCCCAATTTCCCGCTCAAATAACTACCCCTCTCCCTCCCTCTTCTCCTCTCTCTCAAAATCCATCGTTGCCCTCTCCCTCAAAAACTTCCATAGCCTACCTATGGAAGGTCTCAATGGTCCTCCAGTTCCTCCCCCACCTCCTCCCCCACTTCCTCTCCCACCTCCTCCCCCACCTATCAATGAGTTAATTGACTCCGAGAAACTTGTAAGAGATCTTCGTCGACGAGCAGAGCGAGCGCTTGCTCTGGACCAAGTGGTTTTATACATATTATGTGTCCATGACGAATTAAATGATTTTAAACTCTTTTGAGGAGGGTTTTCAAACCAAACTGTGGACCACGATGTGTTTTCATATTACAGATTTTGCTTAGGTCCAACCAAGTGGTTTTAAAGAGAAATGGAAATTCCGATAGTTTTCAGATGATGTTTTATTATCATAAACTGTTTTATGTGATGAATGCATGGTTTTATTCGTGGAGGGAAAAAATGTAAGATTTCCTCGAAAAATGATTTATAATTGATTATTTTGTCCACTCACAACGTTTGTGTTTTAAATCCCCTCCAGGTTGTTGAGTTGAGTTGACGTGCGCACCTCTTGAGGTGGAGGCCTTAGTAGTATTTTAGCTGTGCATTGTACCTAAACTTCGAGTAGGATATCTAATTTTGGATTATTTGTCATACCTAGATGCTCTGATAATATATTTTTGATAGTTGTTATCTATTGGAATTTGGAGTGTTTTTTATCCCTTATCTGACAGGTGAAAGTTAGTCATATTGTATTGTAAGGATGAAAGGGTATTTTGGGAATTTTTCCTTAGGTTGTCAGACGAGACAGGGTTCTTCCCGGGTTTCGACATTGAAATAATTCCACATTGAAATTATTCATCAGGCCTCCTTCAATCATCAATACAAAATGGAGGTACATTTTCCAAAAAGATAACTAAGATTCACTATTTATCCTTACTCTGTCAAAATTACCATTTACCACACTCCTCTCACAGATCAAATACTAACTTGGGCGTCAGAGACCCTTTAGGCCTGCACCACACCGGTGTTTATCCCTAATCGACGACCAATAACTCTTCCTTCTTACAGGTCTTCTGAGGAGCACGTGATATGAATTAATTAGATAGAGTACTATATCCTAAATTGGTACATTTTATGCATCAACGATGAATGTGATTGGGGATTTGAGATTTGAGTGGATAACAAGAATTTAACCATTGAATAAATGCTGGGCGGAATTGATATTTTGAATTGAGAAAAAGTGTTCTCTCAATTCAAAAGATCAATTCTGTCCAACCAGGTGTTGTTTTAGGAAACGGAGTTGCATCAGGAATAGGAAACGGTGTTGCATCAGGAAACGAAAACATTATCCCAATATCCCAAAAATTAGGTTAGTAATCTAATGGAACAATGAAACTGAAGAGGCTTGTTTTCTTCTTTATTTTTTTATTTTTAAGGATGCATCCAGCTTGGTGGATCGAATCAGTGAGTTGCCACACAAAATTCTTGGTGGCAACATATTGTCTCTCTTGCCTATTAAGGAAGCAGAAGCTACTAGTATTGTTTCTAAGTGTTGGTGTAATGCTTGGTCCTTCACTTAGAATCTCTATTTTGATGCTGATGAGATTTTACGCAGCTTATTAGAGAATCTCAAACCAGATCAAAGAGACCAGGAAAGTCGGAGATACGTCAATTGGGTCAACCATGTGGTGGAACAACATAGAGGCTCAAATATCGAACAATTCAGGGTTTGCTTTGATCTTGATCGACGTTTTACTAGCTCCATTGATAAATGGATTCAATTTACAAAGGAAAAGAAAGTCGAAGTTCTTGTGTTGTACTTTCTTGTACAGGTTCATCTTCTTTTCAAATATACCTATACTTTTCCCCGCGTATTAGGTGGTTTCGAGTTCCTCAGGGTTCTTTATTTGAATGGTGTGGATGTGACCCAAGAAGTTGTTGAGGACTTGTTGTCTAATTGTCCAGTTCTAGAAAGATTGTCTGTAATTTATGCCACAAATTTGGGTAGTTTAAGAGTTGTCTGTCCACCGGCTTCACTGACTTATTTATTCATAAGTTGGTGTACTTACCGAAGAAGCGTTGAGATTTGTGATGCAAACCTTGTGTCATCTATGAGGGACCACCAATCGACTTGCTTCTCCGTAATGTTCCGTTGCTTGTTGAGGTATCTCTTCCCATTGGGTTTTGTGCCGGGAGAAGTGATGCCTATGCCATGAATCTCCCCTTCACCCAACTATATGTTGTCTTTCTCAACTAGAGACTCTCATGTTGGATTTGCAGCTACTGGTTAGTATTTCTAATTATGATGTGGTGCCTTTCTTTCTTTTTGGATCTACTTCACTAATTACTCTTCCTTTGGTTTTCACTTTTCAGCAAACTCGTGTCTTCCATGTTCCTCTATTACCAAACCTTAAGCATTTGGAGCTCAATGTTGAAGTAGATTTTTATGGGACTCTTACTCAAATATATCTTTTCTTGGAGGCATCTCCTTGCTTGGAGAAACTTGTACTTAAGGTAGGTAGCTATTCAATCATAATAGTTGATATACATACATTACACGGTAAGCTTTTTAGCTAACCTATTGATCTCATTATAAGTAATGTGATTTGCTGGTGCAGATGATAGACTACCATTGGGAGGCATTAACAATAGAAGAAGGTGTTAAATTCACACATCAGAATCTCCAGGTAGTAGAAATATTAGGGTATCGTGGTAATATGAACGCCATTGAGCATGTCAGGTACTTGACACAGGTTTCTGTTGCGCTGAATAAACTAGTGATTGATCTTGTCGAGTATCGGGAGCCTTTTGATACCGGAATCTGGAAGACAATTGAAGATGAGAAGGAGGAAGAAGGGGCCAGTGATCATGCCATGCACCAACTTAAACAAATTGTTCCTTCATCTATAGATTTTGTATGCCTATAGTTTATTTCCTTAATTTCTAAATTAGTTTGAATTGTTGGTTTCTTCTGTGTACTTGGTAGTAGCTATACACTTTGGGTAACAAGTTAATAAAGTTTTTATTTTTTATTTTTAATAAAACAATATGACTCAATTTCCTAGAATTAATCTCACATCAGTGTATGTGAGGCTGGCCACCTCTTTCAATGGAAAAAAAAAACAAAGCTTTAATTTTATTACAAAACTATGAAAAAGAAATTAAACAAAGCTTTAGATGACCATCATAATTTTGTTTATGACATATCTTTCACCAAGACATTTATCCCAATTTTTCTTATCAAAATCTGAAATCACCTTTCAAAACGGTTCGGGAAGAGCTAGTTAGTACTACGGTCTAATGATATTCTTTTTCACATGTTATGTGAGAGCTTTCGAGATCGTCTCCGTAAAAGGCGAGTGTTACACCTTGTCCCGAATATACAACCGGATACCGGGAATACCGAGTGCTGGCCGACACCTGGACTTAGCGTCCAGGTGACGAAAGCCCAACTAAAACGATGCGTTTTAAGAAGTCTAGTGAAAGGTAGAATAGTAAACACTAAATTACCGTTTCACGCAATAGCAGACAACCTAGAGCATAATTAAAATAAATGATGATCATACTTAAAGCATCAATGCTTAAACTGATTGCTACCTTGTTACACCTTTCACGGGTGGTGTCAGCGCAGTCACCACGTGACTCTCTTCGTACTCACGAACTTTCTTCTGAAACCTGAGGGGACCAAACAAACAAGTGAGTGAACATATGCTAACCCCTTAGCAAGTAAAACATAGGCAACACATTATTTAACATCTTATAGTAAGCAACACGAGGCACAACATTAAAATAATAATAATAATTGGGTAACCCCGCAAGGTTAGCAGTCACACTCATTCCGTCATACTTGACTCATATACATAAGCATTTAGCCACTAACATTTAGAGAAAATCTTCACACATTGAAGATGACACATCCAACTCGTGGATAAATTCAACAGTAATATCTCGATATCATCATCTCTCTATGACAGTATCGATCATCTCAAGGACGCATCGTCCATACAAATCATAATCTCATTAACCGGGGTCACCGCCCACACCATACCCACTGACCTCGATAACAGATGTATCGTGCTGGTAAACTCTCAGCTACTACATCTCATCAAATTGTATCTCATATCATGTTAGCCGGCATAGTCCTCGACTATCATCGTATCAAATAAAAGCCGGCATGTACCTCGACTATCATATCTCATCAGCCGGCATCACCCTCGGCTGGCATATCACATAAGTAGACATGTTACCTCGGCTATCATATCACATAAGCCGGCATGTTACCTCAGTTATCATATCACATAAGCCGGCATGTTACCTCGGCTATCATATCACATAAGCCGGCATGTTACCTCGACTATCATATGACAGAAGCCTGCATGTTACCTCAGCTATTATATCACATAAGCCGGCATGTTACCTCGGCTATCATATCACATATCATCAGCCGGCATAACCCTTGGTTGGTATATCATGACTCAATCATCATCTCTGGCATCCCAATGGCACTGTAGTCGCATGAGTCACGCGCACGTGACAGGACTGTGTGTCTTTGCTCGTACCACGACCACGTGAAGGATTGGGTGCAAGCACCATCACCACGAGTCCCCCTAGGAGCTCTAGGACCACATAGACTCATAAGAGCTCGGGGACAGGACTAGTGCTATTTAACTAGTATAGAGCGAACGTAGGATCACGTGGAGGACTGGTATGTGGCCTACAGACAGGTACCACACCAGCGACCACCATATGGGAATACCATGACTCATCACTAACATACGACTCAACATGACTCGACATGACTCATGACTCGGACTCATGACACGTGTACTAGGCCGACATGCCTCGGTTGTAATATCTCAACATCGACTCATGTGCTAAGCCGGTATGACTCATCGACAATAGCATATCGGCACTGACTCTCGTGCTAAGTCAGCATATTCTTCGACCTTAGCTATCACAATCATATTTTTGTTCTTTCTCGATTAACACCATTGTCGTATTCATTATTTCACATCGATATCGACTCTTACTCGTGGTTCGAGTATCATAACTGGCATCTCGGTATCAAAGCCTCGAGATATTCCTTATAATAGTAGTTTATACTCATTTCGGAGTATTTACCTTTCATAGGGTTCACAACCCTCAAATATTATAATTAATAAATGCCGGGTCCTAATCAGACCCCTGGCATAGCCTATGGTTCCTACTTTACAATTCCATAGGAATTTTCCATCCATCAATCAGAAAATCAACCCATGCCAGGCTTATGGTTCCTACTTTACAATTCCATAGGAATTTTCCATCCATCAATCAGAAAATCAACCCATGCCAGGCTCTGAATTTAGCTCGTGGCATCATCTACGATTTCTATTATCCTCATACGTACATAACCAATCAAATTCCCTAAGTGTCATAACCAATTCAGTCAACATAAATCCAAATCCATAATTTACTCTAATCACATCCAAATCTCATACCACTTAATATAATTCACCAAATTCTCTAAGCATATACTTAGTCAATCAAATATTCAACACCAATTAATTCTATAATTACTCAAATCATATCACAATCATATAACATTGCATATTCATAAGTTTAGAGAAAGAAGTCAACTTACAGCACATCGGGGAGAACTCACCCGACAGAATCCACTAATGCACGTACATTGAGACACTCGTTCTCGAAAGTCTCCACGAGCTCCATCTCGACCCATACAGCCTTTCGAAATCTCCAGTACCGTAGCGCCTCGCAAACAAGGCAATTAGTATTAGTAAATAGTTATCTTAAACTATTAAATCTAACTCCCGATCATCGAGATTCCACACGCTCTAAAAATACGTTCTAGGTGACTAACATTATCCAAACCAACCCACAAACGAATTCTGATGGACCCAAAACCTATGCCAATGGATCCGGAACTTCGAAATACATAAAACACTCGTCGTCGGAGATCGGGGGTGGGGCCCACGTGCCCCCCCACCTCCTCTGCCTCACTTTGGGCCACGACTGCAAAGGGCTACTTGCCCCTAACCTCCTGCCAGCTCTCCTCACCGAAATCCGCCATTGTTGGTGGATTTCAAGCTTTTCCCATTCCTTCAATACTCAACCAAAAATAGCAACCCAATAGTCTAAATCTATCTACTCAATCTGAGGAATCCAAATATGAGGTCCAAATCGACAACCATTAACTGTGGTGGCCAAAAATCACCTCGAAAGGCGCGGTGATCCATTTCTTTCGCTGCTTGTTGCGTTGCGTACAGTGGAAGGCATCCTTGCGCGAGGGCATGGTTGTGATCGCGGGAAGGAGACGAAGAGGATGATGGTCTTGTGGCGGTCTAGGTCGCCGTGGATTGCAGCAGCCGTGAAGGAAGGTTTGGGGTATTTTTCCGCGAGTTTTCGCAGGAAGGAGAGAGCGTGGTGTGCGAGAGAAGAGAGAGGAAAATGTTGACCAATGGGATAAGGAGAGAGAAGGTCCTTTTTTATAATTTGAACTTGTCAAAAATTACCAATATGTCCCGATTGTTTTAGACTCATAATTTTCTTACTCGAACTCCGATTTCTCCGTGCCACTTGTCTACTTATTCGTGAGCTCGAGACCTGCGTAATGGTATAAAGAAACTTCTGAAAGGAGTTCACGATCGAAAAATGACTTTCAGGCCTTCGAAAATTCAGGGGTAAAATGGTAAATTTTGTAAATCCAACTTTTAAATCGCGGCCCAATAACGTTGGACCCTCACTAGAGGCCTAATACCAACTTAGTTTGACCAAATAATTCACAGGAATTTCCAATAATTCATTAATTGGATTTTGTTTTCCGGAACGGGTTGTAATAGCGAGAGCGATACCTAATGGTTTAATGTAATCTCATCCCTTCATATTATCTTATAAAAAAAATAATATTGGATTCGACTCTCGTAAAGAACGAGGGTGATACATAATGTGTATAATATAATCTCTTGTCTTCATACCATGATATAAAAAAAAATATCGTGTTAAAAATAGAATCTGAAATTTTTTTTACTTTTTATTTTTATTCTAAAAGGAAGAATGGATGTTAATACTAAACATAGAAGCCTATCCAATTTATCAATAAATAAAAACATGCAGCAAATTTTGAATGGTGTAATATAGCACATCAACAATATATGAAAAGAATAATTTCTCATTATTAATTACGTGTAAGTACCATATATATGTGAATGGACTAATATGTCATCTATTGCATCTCAGCCGTCGGTAGCCGAAGCCGTCACGATCTTTCATCTTTGCACTAATGAACAAGATTAATTTGATTAATTAGAAAAATTTACCATCGGAAGTGGCGGTGGTCCTTTGCTTCCATGGTGTTCTCTTGAGTGTCGCAGCCAAGTGAACAATGGTGGGCGAGCACTTTGATGCAGAGGGCTTCGAATTCCACAAACACGCCTCCAAAACCCAATTCAAAGAATGGTCGATGGTGGCCATCAGAGACTCTTTCTCACCCAACCACGACTGCTCCGTCTTCCCTCCAATCAACCACGAAAATCTCCACCTTCCGTCGCCACCCAATCAACAACCCCATGACCCATTATCACCATCACCATCCTCTCCATCGCTATCATCTTCTTCGTCGTCATCTCTGTCCTCATTTTCACCGTCCGATTCCGATGAATCAGGCCCGGTTTCACCGTTGCCGTTCGATACCCAGGTCCGGAAACCCGGCGAATTCGCCACCTGGATAGAAATTGGTGTTCAGTTACTGCGTTCCAAGCTTTCTGCAATGGCTTCCTCAGTTGTGTTCGGTAAAGTTTGGTGCTTTGCGTCTGGCGCGGGGATGGCCGCTCTGTTGTTCGTATTATGGTCCTTTTACCTGCGGGCTCGGCAAAGGCGGTATCGGAGCAATTTTAAATTGATTGTCAAAGAGAAAGACGAGGTTAGTTATCATCTCTTGCCAGATGGTTGATATAATCGCTTCAAATTTGATTGATTTCTATGTGTTTGATGAAATGCCAATATGGAAATGTTTTGCTTCGTAGAAACATTTTTGAGTGCCCCTTTTGTTTCATGTTTGTGTTGTGTGATGATCTGAAACAAATTCTTGTTGATTATACTGTCTCATGCAAAACTTTGATTTGATCACTTGCAGAAAATTAATAAACTCTTGCACCAAATTGCTCAGTTGAACGAAGTACTAGTAGCTCGGCATAAAGCTCAGGCTTCAAAACTGGCCAATTGAGCAAAGAAATATAACATCTTCAGCTGCTGAATTGGTAAAATTAGGAAGGGTCAGTTCAATAACAGAGCTGAAAACATTAGGGAGAAGCTGCATTGGCTTCTCTAGATCATGTCTGCAAATCAGTCATGACACGGCAATGGAAGGTCCCGATAAGAAGTTGACATGCATATAAATGGAAACTCCGGCACCAGTTTCAGGGCTCTGCAAACAATGGGAAGTTCGGCAGATAGCGTGGAGAGATTTAGATGCACAATATTCTTCATGTATGTAAGTTACACGGTCGGTCTTATTGGTTTGCTGGTTTTAGAGTTCATGGTTTTGTAGTTCCAGATTGAAAATCTTAGCTTTTGTGTATATTGATGGATCTCTTTATATGAGTATGTATCAACAGATTTTAGCATTAATTGAGAGTTGAAGCTTATGAGTTAACAAAGGATATTGAGGTTCAAAACAGAAGTATAATGCTATGTACTTATATATAGATAGACAAAGTTCAAAACAAACTGCTTGGACAACTTAGCAGGCACTCGCTAGTATCTTACAGGGTTATTACAAACCAAGAAAGAGACCTATCTAGAAGAAGCTTCTTCCAAACTGGGAACACGAACTGCCGGAAATGGAAGTCTGAGAAGATTGGAACTCCGGCCAACTTTTACCTTCCCTGGAAATTCCCTTTTTGAGCAAACGCAGGAGAGCCAATTGTCACTTCAGAATCATCAGTCACTCTAACAACAGAAGAAGGGCCTTCGCCCTTTGACTCATTCTCAATTGGTTTATCCAATGAAATGAGACTGGAGGTTTTGTCTTCTGGAGGATCAATCTGTGAGGCTGCTTCTTGGAGCTGCAAAGCATACTCCAAGTTCCACAAAACATCTCCCATGGAAGGCCTATCGACACCGTATTCAGCAAGGCATTTCTCTGCAGCTTCTACAAACTTTTTCAGCGAACCGGAGTCCACTGAGCTAGCAATCTGAGGGTCAATTATCTTCTCAATCATGCCCTTCCTGTGCCACTGCATTGCCCACTCAGCCAAACTCACCTGCTCTCTTGGCAATGCCGGGTTTATAACCAGCCTTGCACACAATGCCTCAAAGAGCACCACACCGAAAGAGTAGACATCAGATTTGTCAGTAAGCTGTTGCCTCCTGAAGTACTCGGGATCAAGATAACCAAAGCTACCCTTCACAGCTGTGCTGACATGAGTTTGATCCAACGTTGGCGCAGCTTTTGACAGCCCGAAATCAGAAACTTTAGCAACGAAATTGTCGTCAAGAAGAATGTTTGTGGTCTTCACATCACGGTGTATGATACCTTGTGCTGCACCAGTATGCAGATAATGCAAACCGCGAGCAGCACCAATGCAAACCTCAAGCCTTTGTTTCCATGACAATGGAGGTTGATTCGAGCCATAGAGATGATCACGAAGGGGTCCATTAGCCATGTACTCATACACAAGGATCATCTCCGAATTCTCATCACAAAAACCTATTAATGAAACAAGGTGACGATGTCTTAGCTTGGAAAGCATGTCCATTTCTGTTCTGAATTCATTGATGCCTTGTTCTGAATTGGGGTTCCCTCTTTTTATAGCCAGCTTAGTGCCGTCTTCCAACTCCCCAATATACACTTTTCCAAACCCACCAACACCAATCACTGCTTTTTCATCAAAGTTTTGTGTTGCATTTTGTAATTGACTGAAAGTGAAGCATCTGCCATAGCCACTATTGGAAGAGAAATATGTTGAGTAACCACTTTTGCTCTTGCGCGAACCATAGATGCTTGATTTTCTTGAGCTGTTGCTCTTACTGCTGGAGAAGAAGCCTGATTGAGTGGAATGTAGAGGAAGCAGCCATGATGAGAAGCTGTTTCTTTTTTCCCAACCTTGAGGTCTTCTTTGCCATTTCACAACAACTACAACAACTAGCAACATTGCTGTCACTCCCATTCCAATTCCAACACCTGCAACTATCTTCATGGTAGTTGATTTTGCAGGACCCTGGTAGGATCCATCAACGCCGAAAAGACCATCCAAGCTATCAGCAATGTTGCTCATTTTTATGATCTCCAATCCATTCAGAAGGGCATCCCGGATGCCTGATGAAGTGGTGCCAGGACCAACTTGAACCCGGATGGTACTATTTTCGCTGGAGATGGCTGTGGAATTGAGCACAAAGTCTTTGTAACAAGCAGTGGAAAGTGCACCGGCGAGTGTAGAAAGGTCAATATTGGAGACGGCCAACATCTCATTGATATATACATTGAAGTACAATTGGTGAAGGGATTTGCTCAGAATGTCACTAAAATGCATTCTTACCAAATAGGAGAAGTCTTGTTCAACGACGAACTTCCAGGTGAGGTTAAAATTGGGTTGTATGGTAAGAGAATCTTGCATGTGTTGTGCAGATGCATAAACCCAATTCGGGGCAATCAATGGAGTATCCTCACCTTCTAGATACTTAATGGCTTTGGGAGCCACAGACACATTCCTAGTTCCTTGAGGAAAGTCATTGTACGCAATGTCAGACTCCCATGTCCTTGACAGTGAGTCATTTGAAGGAGATAGAAAAGGACCTCCAACGTTTAACCGGTAACGAACTTGAAAGGCATAGTTATGCAAACCATTGAAGTCACCAGGTGGAGAAAGCAATGTGGCTGAATTGTTGAACAGTGTATCAGGGGCAGAGATAACCTCAATAGCATTAATAAAGGCACAAGATTTCTTCTTGGGACTGAAATGTAGAGACAACCTGTTTTCGGTGACGTTGAGAAGGTACTCTTTGAACATAAATGTTGTACTGTTTGTGACAGAGAAGTCATGCAAAAGAACATACTTATCTGTGTTCACTGAGAAGACAGCGCTTGTCAAATTATATGTTTCATGTGGAAGTGGAAAGAAGTAAAGCCTAATCCAATGGTTTCCGGGCTTGTTCATGTAGAAGCTGTAGGTGGCTTTTTCGGAGAAGATTCGTGCTGTATGGAACAAAGGTTGCGAGGAAGGAGGGATGGAGGAAGAGGCATTGGAACTGATTGAATCAGCTGAAGCCTGCACATCTTCATTTGTGGACAAGAGACTTGATGTGTCACGGTCTGATTTGAACGTTCTGCCATCAATGAGCTTGGTTTGCTGTGACCCACCGCAATCTATGAGGAAATTGTCTGGGGGGGAGAATGTGACTGAAGAAGGAGAGGAAGAGACATTGGCTTCGCCTGAAACAAAGGTTGTGAGGTTGAATGTTGACATGAATAGAAAGACAAGGAAAAGATGGGATAGGGAGAAGGGTTGAGGCATTGATGATGATGATGCCCCATTTATCTGTCTCCCCATCTATGAAATTCTTTGAAATCTAGGACAGTTTTATTGCGGAGGAAATGCTGGTGGCAATGCTGGTGGTGGTGGCAATGGAGGATTGATCATAGTATTGGAATTGGCCAGAAAAAAGGCAGAAGCTTGGCTCAAGAACAATGGGGGGTGTTGTTAGGGTTATGGGGATAAGGTATACGTGGATTTCGGACAGGTATGTATGTGCATAAAAGCTTAAGCAGTTGGATTTGGAACAGAAAGAGAAGATAGAGATTGGAAGAGGATGACGTTGTTGGGAAGCAAGCAAATGGAAAACGTGCAGAGATGTTTGTTAGTTTGAGTTTGTGATGAATGAGGAAGACTTGGTAAAAGCAAGTTGAGAGGGACGCCGAGGTCTGCGTTGGGCCCTCAAACCCATTAACATTGTCATTCTAAGTTATAAATAAATACATATTTGTAATGCAATCTCTTTGTCACGTCGTTTTGGACATAAACACAATATCTATTCAAAAAATATATAACTTAGCATGTGCGGAGAGATAGATGTTGAAACCGTGGTATGTAACTCTTTTTCTTAATACACGGAAGAAGTCACTCCATAATAATAGGAGGTTAAGTGCTTGACAGGTGGAAATTTAAACCAATATTGAAATGCAGGCCAACGTTGGTTTCCATTTCAATGTAAGTCAACTCAAAGAAGAAACCAAAAGAAACAAAGTCTCAAAAACAAAAGTATAGGAATGGAATTTGTATCCCCTTGCCTAATTTTTGAGACCAGAGATTCAAATGTCTGATGGTAATATAGTCTGATACCGGGTAAGAAGGCTGCGTGTAAAAAATGGATTTTATTTATGGTAAATAATGCCAAAGTTACAACAACAAAAAACAGGGATCCGCCAACATTTTGTGGATCAAAGAATGTTGAATTTCAGAGTATAGATTTTGCTTGTAAAATAATTTACTTTCTAAAATGTATCCATTTATAATTTATGAACTAAACCCAATTACCGGCTTTGTCATTGCACTTGACAACGCTGCTCTTCTGCTCTGAGATATATCAGTCCGCGTTGTATTCTCTGCAGACGGAAAATGAATGAGAAACAGTCTCATGAAACAACAAAAGAGAAACGAATATCAGAGAAAATATGGCATTTGATGTATGAACTATTCTAAATGAGTTTTTAAAGAGCATGTGTTAGATGAGTAGCATCTCATTCTCAGGCCTTTCATAAATTTTCATATGTGAAGAGGGGATATATTCAATACCTCTCTTGCATCTCTCAAGCGTAGGAGATCCAACCTTTCATGAGGACGCCGGTTTGATAAGGAAGCAAGCTGCATTCAATCATACATTAATACAGTTAATGGATTGTGGCTTTGATATAGTAGCTGTAACTAAAGAGAAAAATATAAGGTTACCCAAAAGCTGAAGCGCTCAGGATCTTGCAGTGATGGCATCATAGCTTCCACACCGAGAAGTCTCTCAAGTTTTCTTCGATCTGTACAGAGATATCCTATCATACATTAAAATGGCGCGTAGGGGCAGAACCCATTCTTATGCACACGGGCAATTATACATTTACTGAAATTTTTCATGCCTCTAATAAAGACAAAGTGTTCAAATTATTTCATGCTGCTCATTCACTAGAAAATTTTACCATGACGTGCTGCTCGTTTACCCCGCCCTATCCATGACCGAGCATACTCTGCTGTGTTACTTGTCAATTCCTGCAACTGTACAGATGTAGAAGTTAAACCCTGCAGGGGCAACCATAATGAGGAAGAAAAACAATGAAGGTCTTTGTTATGCATCTTCCTACAATGACATCCTACATTTCAGGCTATTAATACATTAGCTAAAGGGCTTTTAGCAATGACTTGACCAGAACAAATCCAGTGAAAATTTTACTGTTGGAGATTTGCAACCAATTGTGGTTCATTCGGTCATGTGTCAAATGTAATATCAGATGCCTTATAAATCAAACTTTGAGCTATGCTGATTGCATCTCAGCTTTTTCCAATTCAAATAGGAAATGCATAAAAAAATGTGTGAACAGTTTATTAAAATAAAAACTCAAAGCATTAAGCACCAGATCATGTTCAACTCAACCTTCTTACGATTCTCTACAAAAAAAAAAAAAAATGCACTCAAATATTGAGATGATGGGAAACTAAAGTATCATAATCTTACTTCTGCTTTCTCTCTAGACCCTTCTGGTGGATGTATGTCCTGTATCCATTCAATTTCTGCAACACGGTACCTGAAAAGCACATAAAAAGACAAAAATATATTTAACCTGAACAGTAACAACAGATAAAATGAAAGGCTAGAAAACTCATAAGACAACTCACCCATCTTGATCCCAAGATCGCAGTATACGAAACCTTCGTCGACTTTCAATCTGCATGAAATTTTATTACAGTTATTATGTTAATGTATCATTAAGGGAAAATATCATAACTTAAAACTATATGCATTCTGACATGGAAACTTGGCTAAGTAAATCAAGTTCAAATATAAAGGATAAAGTTCCTTGAGTGAATATTAGATCAATTAGTGTAATCCATAATCCATAAAAACAAGGTAAACGGAGTGCAAAATTACAGATTTAAGTAAAAGGCACTAGTATCTAACCTCCAAATAGAAGCGCCCATCTGGTAGTGGTTCACACCTACATAGATAATAATTAGTAAAATAATAAATCTATAAAAAAAAATTAAGAAACAAATTTTGTGCGGCAGCATTCATAGTGGAGTTTGGAAATGACATTCAGTAAATTAGAGAATTAAGAAGGAAAGTAGGATGATGAAAGACCTACTCGGTAATTTCCACTTCACAAGCAAAATCAGCTATTGAACCTGTTGAAGAATCAATGATAACCTACAAAATGAAAAAAAAAGCCACAATCAGTGAAAAATATACTTTGGGTCAAACTCTATATACTTTCCGAAAGTTCAAAAGGGAAAGAAAAGGACCAGTGGCAATAATCTACCATTCCCATCCGACGGTTGCCTTCCATTATCCTCCTCACCTGTTTTTTAATTAACAAGTTGCAAAAGAAGAATTCCATTAATAATTTTACAAAAACAACAAAACACATGAATCACATGAACCGTAGACATGTGCCAAGGAGGTATACGAAAATTTTCCAGGTATGTTAGTAAGTTCTTTTGCAGTAACTGCACTTCTATGTCTCAATATATTAAGAATTTCATATGTGAAAATTATAAATTGCTACTAACTTACCATAAGTCTATACCGAGGTTCAAAAATGTGCAGAGGGAACTTCTGAAAGGGGAGGACAACATCCATTACAAAGAGTGGCATCAAATCAACACCAAAGTTTGTCAGTAGATCATTCTCTAACTTCCGTTCGGCGAATTCCTCCGAAAAGTTCTTTTGTATAATGTCGTTAAGTGTCACACTAGCAAAGATAAAATAAAATATTGATGTAGACCACTAAAAGGGAACAGAAGCAAACAATCTGGGTAAACTCTGAAAGCTATAACACCAATTAGGATAAAAATTTAGGAAGCATGTTTCATGTTGACAAACGTAATATATTCCTAGCACTGAATGCATGGTAAACCTAACAAGTTGAACTGCTCCACCAAAATGATTTCCTAAATACATATTGGCAAATTAGTAATTTCATATTACTTGATTATTCTAGAACCAAGTGTACTAATTGTTATATTCTAGTATTAGTCACAATGCCAGACTCAAAATATACCAGGTGGAATCCTGGACTGCTGCCTGAATATGCAGCCATGCCCATTACAAACAGCATAGGTAGAAAAACAATAAAGCATAATTCTGATGTCAAATGATACAAGCACCTCATTCTATTATTACACATTAGCAATTTACCTGATTGCACATGTTCTAGGACTAATGAAAAGAACTGTTCGGCACAAAGGACATTTGTTACCTAAGATAATTCACCAGTCAAGGAAAAAAAAATAAGAAAAATAAAGATATAAACTAGCTCAATTAAATAGAATCAATGACAGGAACACACTCACCTCGATCCATTGACTGGAATAGGCATGTACGACAAAAAGAATGCCCGCAAGGGGTTGTCACTGGTTCGTAGAGTAATTTCAAGCATAAAGTGCAATTAAAGTCATCACTACGTTCTGCTTTTCTTTGGCTTCTCCTCCCTGTAAAATTAGCTCGTATTCTCTCTAAATTCTGAAAAGATTCCTTAAGAGGATTGCTACAGAATACCACGTAAACTCAATTAGAATATCATATAGTGGCTATTAAGCAACTTGAATCAAATATCTATGTTTTGATTAGTAATCAGCAAAAGAGATCGTGCTTTATATTACCTAAAAAGATCAACCTGAAGGCCCGAAAGAATAGCATCCCGGGCCATGTCATATTTCTCCAACTGCCAATTCGAAATTCACTCAAACTTTAAATTTAAATTGATGGACAATCAATCACTAGCAAAAAAGTAGAGAATGGAATACACATCCTCACCAAAATGAGAGCTTCAGCCTTTAATATGTATGCTTTTTCTGAATTACTTCGGAGGTTCATTAGCTTTTCCACATCCTTTAAAGCAAGCTGAAAAATTTTGTTTAAGCAATTTATAATCTTACCAACGGCTATCTGGTTGGAAATGACTTTTCTTTCCTACTACATAGATAATGAGCGAATAAGACCTACTTCAGCATGTGTAGTGGGATCCAGACCAGTCCGTGCTCTATATTCAGAAGCCGATGCGGGTATGCGCTTAAGGAATTTACTGATCCTGCTTGGAATGAATTTAAGGGAACATATTATTGATAATGTACAAAATTAGGTCATAATTCATTTAGAAGGTGCTTGACAACGCACAGCTTAGAAAATGAATGGCGTAAAAACTAATCCAATAAAAAAGATAATTGATATAACTAACCTGATATAAGCAGCACTTCGGTTGCCAAGAATAACAGGATCACATGGTTTAATGTTATTGGCTCTGGAGTAACAATTAATTGCCTGAAGAAATAAACTTGATTCAACAGAAATGGAAAACAAGAATTACACAAAAGAATAAGCAAAATGATTAAATATTAATAAGTCATTCTCATCACCAAGAAATACGTATCACTTGATTGTAACGTTTTATATTTGTTTAAGAAATAAGCATGCCAATAGGGGCACCACAGTCAATGAATACCCATCAGATGAGAAGAACAACAGCCACAGCTATAGTACTATAATAGTCCTTCCCAAACTTATAATCCTTTATGACCATTAATTCCAAATACAGCAAGAAGAAATCCACATCGATATCACAGAAAAAGAGGCTAATAGTGACATGTCCCTTCAGTAGGCAATGGCTAGAGATTCAAGCTCTTTGCCATGTCATGGACTTACCACCATACATATCTCAGAATGAAGGCGACCAAGAATGTGGGTATCTAACTCCAATTGGCTAAAAGAACATCGAATGATGGACGCACAACATTGAGAGAAATACCATGTGGAACATAAAATTACCTTTAAGGGATAAACTCAATAAACACCGACTCTCTGCTTCTCATCTACACTAAGAATCTCATATCAACCTCATATACTTTATCACAATCATCATTTCCAATAAAACTAAGGTTACTTAGAGCCGTAGTCATCTAAGGTAAACCAGATATACAATGGAAGAAAATTACAAACCTCTCTTATTAGTCCTTACAACTCAAATAGTTGGCTAATACCAAGCTAGGTAACTCCAAAGACATGGTTTCCTAGAA
Source organism: Oemleria cerasiformis (assembly GCA_037349345.1). Taxonomy (NCBI): domain Eukaryota; kingdom Viridiplantae; phylum Streptophyta; class Magnoliopsida; order Rosales; family Rosaceae; genus Oemleria; species Oemleria cerasiformis. The sequence goes on from JAZGTL010000018.1 coordinate 14,406,706, forward strand.
TAGTTTCTACACATAAAAAAGCCTACTATGAAACACTGCCCCACCCCATTGTGTGGATGTTAATTTCTGTAAGTTTGCAGGAAAGTATCCCAAATAAAGAAATTATAGATATATATACACACACACAAATGTAAGTAATAAATGCTAATGTGTCACCTCCTCAAAGCGATTCTCTCGAAATGCTTGATTTCCATTCTTCACAAGATCAAAAACATGACTAAATATGTCCCAGGGCAATGATGGCTCGCCTTCATTAGCCTGCATTTCAGATATTGATATACCATCAGATTCAATAGCATAGTCTGAAAGTGTCAACAGGAACATTAATGCATTCTCTTCTTAAAAATAAAACAAAATTAAGCCTAGTATAATTTCAACCCGAAGTTAAACTAGTAACAAAAATAATGAAAATCGATCTCTTATATTCATGACTTGTGACTCACATAAATTAGAACTTCACCAACTAAATCAGAAAACTTTATTCTTTTTCATACGAGCGTAAAATAGATTGCAATGTTTTTCTTTAATTTCGTTAGTGGTATTGAACCTATAAAGCATCTATAAGAGCGGATAAGTTACATGAGCAGGCCTCCAGGTTCAAGTTTTAACACTCCCATACATAAATTCATAATATTCCACAAATAACTTACAAGCTTAACAGTTCAAATAATAAGCAACGAATCCAGTAACCAGGTTTATAACCAATGAAAAAAGACTATGAATTTCACATGATAATATATATTCTTAAGAAAACTAACCAGCCAAACACTTGGATACAAAGGAAAGAAAACAAACAAACCAAATAAACTTATTTTCTTCGTAAAGTCTTCACAACAACTAAACATTTTAAAAGAAAACAACAAATGAAACAAACAAAACTCGTATCCAATTGATTATGAAAACTCCGTTCTTGGAGTACGTTCTCCAAGAAAATGCCGGGAAAACACAAGAAACTTCAACTTCGCCACCAAAGTTCCTAATCAGATGTTTTAAGCACAATTAAGCTAAATTTCCTTGTTTCCTCCAATCCGACTGCTTTAAAGCATTAAAAATATTCAAACATACATTTAGAAAACTATTCTTTTCCAACATGTTTTCACATTGATCAAATTAAATAATCACGTTTTCCTCGAGAAAAGAAACACAATTCCGGTAAACTAAAAACTTAATTTCTTCATTTTCCAACATTTTCTGAGCAACCAAACACCTAAAACAAATAAGAAAAAGAAAACACACCAAACACACACTCACCAAAATGTAGTCCTCCACATCCTCAGGCACGTCCGTAATCATCCCGGACGACGACAGCTCTGCCTCGGCAGACATGGCGAAAACACCAACCCAATCGAATCCGCAAAGCAGCCAAAACCCAGAAAGCTCAATACAAAAATCGAAGCTTGAGAGGCCAGAGACAGCGTCTTTGAAACTCCAAAGCGCTTATAGAGAAAGGAAATGGCTGTGACTGCGAGTGCAAGCTTCGTGTTCGTTTCTCTGCCCCTTCATTTCACTCGCGGACCACATTCCACTACGTCTCTGTTATACAACCTGCTTCGAAATCTCCCTATCCTCTGCACCCCGTCCTACGTGTGCTCACAATTTAAAGCACAAAGAGAGCCCGAGTTGACAACTTGATTTCCAAGACTCATACACGTGGCTCCAACCCATAAGCCGCAATAAATTCCCGGACTTTTAGATTTTCCCGGAAAAATAAAAATAAAAACCTAATCTTTTGTTAAGGAGTGTGAATAGAGAACGGAGAGCATTGTGAATTGTGAAAGTGGTCATGTTCGGTACTTATGTCCCAACGTTTGGAGTCATGAGATGATGAGTTGGAGACAGACAGGGGTTCAAAAAGCCGTCTTGATGGGTCGAAACGGCAACCGTCGAAGAGGTTTGGTTACAAATACCATAAGACAAACAATTGTGTTCAACTCCATTAACCCCAATCTTAAACCTTAATTATTTAAAAATAATTACGTTGATTATATTAGTGTATCTGTGTGGGTTGGAAACTTGGAATGAAGACCAAGAATTTAAAAATGGAGGAAAAAAAATGGGGTCAAAATGAGTGAAAGATTCTGAGAAAAAGAAAGAGCGTGAAGGGCTACGGCAATTTTGGCTATGAGTGAGTGGTATTATGTGGAGTAGGGTGTTAAGGGTGTGCTTGATTAAGATAAGGCCACGTTGACTTGGTGACTTCCACATTATTCTTATTACTTTCTTTGGTTTTTATTATCTCATTCTTCATTTGATCCTCCTATTTCCACTGGCCCGGCCATTATTAATGGGAGAAAGTTTTAGATTAGGTTAAATGACTCGGACCGTATTGTATTTGTACGATTATTTTCAACGAAAGCGTGTTTCGTGTTAGAATTTATCGGTTTTATGTATGTTCATTTTCCTATATTATAAATAGCTTCGGATATTTATTCTTTCATATTATTAGACAAGATTAAATTGTAGAATTAAGGAATTTCAAACTTTTTATTGCACCCGCTAGAATTATTATTTTGGTGTTTTTCTAGCATTGTGTCGGCTTCGAGTACAAATACTCTAGTTGATGGTCGTTTGAGCTTTTCTTGGGAGTATGAAATGGATTATTAATTCTTTCATATTATTAGAAAAAATTAAATTATTGAATTAAGAAATTTCGCATTTTATTGCACCCTTTAGAATTATTATTTTGGTGATTTTTTAGCGCTATGTTGGTTTCGAGTACAAATGCTCTATTGTTGAAGGTCGTTTGAGCTTTTCTTGGGAGTATGAAATAGATTTACTTCAATGTCATACCGCCAAGTGCTTAAACAATGACTCGAGGTATTTTCTCGATCCCTTTGTACCCTAAAATATTATGACCAGTTTGCGTTCTTGAACCGATAACCTTCATTCCATTAACGTAGCCTCGTCCCTCCCTCTATTAGGGCAAGCTCCTATATTATGATTCACGATTTCTCTCGATTATATGGCGGATTCGGAGGAGGAGAGATTGAGTTCCAAACAATAATGAATGGTCTTATCAACACACAAATATATAACTTGTCATGAATTTCAATTGCACTTATTTTCATTATTGTACGAGTTGAGTTCAAGCAACGTGGTAGGCCAACATTAGTTTCCCAGTTAAAGTATAATACGAAACAGCAAATTTTTGAAAGGAAGCAAAAATGTATGAAAGAAGATTGGAAGCTTGGAAGCTTGGAAGCAAATTTATTTGTCGCTATCAATGTGGAATGAATGAAGTTAGTCTACATCATGTGTGGGTTCTTCTCAATAATGTATATATATATAGAGGAAACCAATTACAAAAAAAAAGGCAAATGAAGGAAAGCAAAAGAGTTAAGCCCAAAGAGGACTTTTACTTTAAGCAAAATAAGCCCAATGCTTATCAATGAGAGACCTAGTTTAATTAGGACTTAGGAGGAATCAAATTATGGGATTAGGCTATGCTCGGGTAGGATAGGAATTGAGAGGGGAAGATTTCCGATTCATGGCTTTTTTGGAACTTTCTATTACGGTAAGCATAAATCTATTAAAACCAGAAATTGATTCGATTTAGACCGTTATTGACTCTCCAATTTTGATTTGGCCGGATAAAATTTAAATAGTTTTAAAATCCGTTACTAACGGATTGGTATGGTTTTTGAATTTTCATTTTGAAAACCGTTGGAATTCAAACCAAACCGTTAAGGTTTTTATTTATATATATAATTTTTTAGTTAATATTTTTCATCCTTTAATTTGTTATTATAATTGTTTACCATGGATCCTACCTCATTAAATTCTTACTCATTTTGTGTTTTGAATTTAAATTATATTTAACAATAACCCGCTATATTTGAAGTTTAAAATATTAGTTTTTGATTTGTTTATATGTATGAATGAAATTTTGATGTGTATAAATGAAATATTGATGTGTATGAATGAAATCTTGAAGTGGATGAATGAAATGTTGACATGAATGTTGGAATTTTTGAAATGGTGATGTTCTTGAGGAGTCTTTTTTGTGAATAATTACATGAAAAGTTTATACATAAACCGTCTAAACCGATCCAAATCAATCTGTTATTAACGGTTTGGATTGGAACGGTTTCAAATCTATTTTTTGAAAATTCAAACTGTACCAATCTGTTAAAATTTTATCGGTTTGATTTTGATTTTGGGTGATATCCATATCGATCTAAATCGTGCCCACCGCTGCTTTCTAAAGCTCCTTTTGAAGCTTAGTTTTATGGTTGCATTCTATCAAGTTCTAGTGTCTATGTGCCCATGGTGAATTCGGTTTGAGTCTTCATTGATTGTAATATTTAGACTTAAACGTTAAATTTGGAGAATGTCAATCATTGTTTATTTATATTACCATGTAAACAGATTGTATTACGTGACTTATCATTTCTGCGTAACCAAAGGAAATGCTAGTTTGTTAGAATCACATTGACATGATGTCAACACTGTTATGCCCAAAAATGCGACAGCGGGCCCGGGGTCGCCTTCGGTGGATTTCCGTCGAAATCTGCGCTTGAAGGAGCGGGCTCGTGTAAGTTTCTTTAGTGATGGTGGTGGTGTAGACTTGTTTGGATGTTGGGTTTAGGTTGAAGGTTGTGGGCTTGGAGGCCTTGATACTACGGTCTATCCCTAGATGGGCTTACCAGGAAGTATACAAGTCTTAGTTGCCTTCAAAGTAGGCGTTCCACTAGTAGAAGCTGCTACTAGACAGTGATGAATGGGTTCTGTTGCGGCCCAAGAACCTTTCCTTAATCAAGTGATTGTGAGGCGAGCGGCCAAATAACTCACATTGTTCTTTTCTATGCCTTCTTCTTAATATATCCAAGGACTTTAATAAATTTTCTTTCCAATCTAGTCCAAGTTCAGATTTTGTTAATTCCGATTTGTTCATGTTAGCAGCTTGTTATTGGTTATAAGCAATTAGATGCGAAAATTTCCTTAAGTCGGGATAATGGTATTGGACCAAGACACATAAATGATTCTATGACTTAGAACAGCCATACAATGTCATGGTTGGTATATTCCGAATACTGATAATTCCTCTTAAGAAAATCCTTTGAAATGTAAAGAAAATAAAATACAATTACTGGAAAGTAAATGCGTGAATGTTTGATGCAACAAACGAAATACAAGTGTTGTAAGTAAACATTTCCTTCGCAATCAAGCCTTGTTGAAGGGCAAGATCTTTTGAAAATCATCAACTGAAATGAACATCAGTCGGAATCATGTCATAGGTTGACAGAGTATTCAAACGACGGTTGATACGTCAAGAGTTGAGTGTATGGGGACCTCAAAGACTGGGGTGAATGATAGTTGGGATGAGGTAGTGTTTGGGAATTCCTCAGGGACTGGTTTGAGAGACAGTCGGGATGAGGAGAAAGTATGTGTTCTTGGTCAGGAACTGAGAATGAGGTGAGAAAAGAGACTGAATTCTGATTCTGGATCAAAGAAACATGTTGTGCCTAAATAGGCGAGCCTTTAAACAAAGAAACTTTTGAGGGTTTTCAATTGTTTTGAAATTGATTGGTTTGATCAATTTGTTTTGTTTTGTTGATTGATTAGTTGTCCTTTGAGAAGAAGGCTTCTTTTCCATTTTATAGGCAGTGAGGAATTGATTTGGCTTGCCAAGTAGATCTCTACGGGTTCCATGTTGCAGTTTGCTTGTCTCGAACATCCCCTCTACCTTCTGACACGTTCGGCGCTTCAGAATTGACTTCCCCTTTCCACGTTTCCACACTCCCACGTTCCAAATGGGCGTCTTTTGAACAGGGCCTTATGAGTTGGGTATTTATTTTGGCTGATCACTTGCTTTGACCTAGGGTGGAATTTTTCGGGTGTAAACAAACACCATCTTGAATAAAAACAAGTTAATCATCAAAGATTTTATATAGTAATAAGCAAATTCTTTGAGAACGTATTCATTTTTGTCTTAAGGGCGAAGGATCATGATGATCGATCGATCAAAGAGTTTGCTTGGACAGTACTCTTCAACTCCATTTTCGATTATTTTTCGTAACATTTCGATACACTCTCACTTTGATTTGTTAGAAAATTGCATCATCATGACTGGTTCATATTGTTACGTGGAAGCACATCAATGGATCTCACACACATAAGTCTCAATATTATCGTTATATATAGTTTCCACTTTAGTTACCTGCAGATTAATGATTATACTCTATTGACATGCATAATTTTTACTAATACGTACATATAAGGATAATACTTGCATCTCATCCCGGTGGTACCACCCTTTCGATATATTGAATAATTCGTATACATATATCATAATCAGAACCGTACAACTTCTAAATAATCCTTTCAAAATCATCTCCACAAAAAATCAACAACTTTGAAGGTTCTTTAGTAATTCTTATGTATCAAACAAATCAACGGTATTAGTAACAATGAAGATCCTCATAGTGAACCGTCCATTTAGTTTACACATATGAATGATTAAATGATCTCCAATTTGGTTGATTTTTTTATAAATGATCTTGAAAGGATGATCTAAGAATTGAACGGCTCCGATTATGATATATGTATATACGGATGATTCAATAAATCGAAATTGTGGTACGATGAGATACCACCAGATGAGATGCAAGTATTATCCATTATAGATATAATGTGTCGAATTTTTCATCGTAACTAAATTCAATTTAATTTTTTTTTTATCTATCCATATTTTTCATGCATTTTGGAATTCCCTAACTTTACTTTTGGAGGTGTCAAGTGAGGTGTGGGGGTGTTTTATTCCATCTTTAATTGGAATAGAGTAATAGTTATACTTAAACATGTAATCTAATTAATTATTATATTACTGAATCTGTGTAATTAGGTGTGCTAGAAGTCAGTTGACTTAACCACCCATTGACATATAAGTTGGAACTAATCTAATCAATTAACATGCCATAACCACCAACTTGACTGATTAAAATAATTATACATCCTTTTTCCTAATTTTATTTTATTTTTAGCTACTATAATTTGAGGTATTTGACAAGCCTGTGTGGATAGATAGGTCCCAACCATAACATACGTAATCCATAAAAATAAATAAATAAACAAAAAAAAAATTATTAGAGAAACAATTACAAGTGGTTTAGTGTATAGGTGGATAATGCCAAATAATAATAATCCTATTGTGTATTAGAGCTCTCGTGATTAATTCCTCCATCCTTAATATCGTTGATTTGTATAACAAAAATGTTAAAATAATGTGCAATCTGACTGCATGGTTGTAATTAAAGAAAATTTTGGTAAGTTACTTATTTTTGGGTAGCCTAATAATTAAAGTAAATAGATCACATCTTTTGAATAAAATCCAGTTAGAAAAAGAAATCCAATTAGAGATAAGCTCCCCATGCCTTCGAAATAAGTGACTTCACATTTTGGGAGCAGAGCATGCAAAATCGAGCAATGGACCTTCGAAGAATTCGATTTTGAATGGCATGACTCTTCCTATTTTTGCGTAGGCATTTGAGTTGTCTCCCCTCTTCTTTCAATCGACACACTCCACACCGATAGCTCCCGTGGCCCCGACTTTTGCAGAGGACGACAACTTGGAGATAATGAACGAGTAAGGAAGTCAGATTTTGCATATGTATTCTACATGTTGTGAGTTCAATTTGATCCCCTGAATCAAACTAAGATCTAAGTAGGAAGACGTAGCGGTGAAATATTGCGTTAATCTTTCCGAAATTTTACCTAACAAGAGTGAGTTCAATATGACTCACCTTAAGAGGATTCCCTCGTAAAAAAATTAGTAAGTTAATCTCCAATAACCAAAATATTAGTTAGGATCTTAAGGAACCAAAATGTGAGCTTAATTACTTTTTAACTTTGTAATCATCATTTCATTTAATGATGATATGGTACTAATTTGTCGCATGCATTCTATTATTTTTCCTTTGGTCGAAGCATGCATTGTATTATTGAAGAAGAAATATGATAATTATATATAGGGCTAGAGAGAATTTGTCTTGCTGTTTATAGATAGATCACAACCAATTTTTGGTCTTTATTTTTTCAAGACAATAAAATGAAGTGGAAATATTGCTCCAATAATTTGGTAGATCGAACAACTTTTGGAAAATAAAATTCAAACTTAAATAATTAAAAAAAGTCACTTGATGGTGTGTTTTTGAATAATTTATCACCAAGTTTTGCATAAAAAGGAAAATAAAATTTAATGAGGTGTTAGGTAAAATTTCAAGATGACTACTGTAATAACTCATTGTCACGGCTTCCCACTAAATTTTGGTTTGATCCGAGAAATAATCGAATCCACAATTTTTAGAGAGCATACAACGCAAATTCGTCCTAACCACTATAGCTAGGATACTCAATAATAAATAATTTATCATTAACTTTATGCTATGCTCTCTCCTCCTATGGTTAATCCAGACTATGGTGTACGTCTTCTTCTGATCATTGTTATTGCAATTAGAGGTTTTACAAGCGTCCCGTAATAACTTCAAATCACACTTGTCAAGTAAATTTGGATAATTTTGCACATAAACTTTCTCATTGTGGGTACTGGTGGATTAGTTAAGATTAAGTTTGTTACTCATAATCCATAAAATATTTCATTTTTCTCTATTTCTTTTTCAGTTAGAAGGTCACCAAGAACACAGACACTTTACCAAAACAAATAGCTCATTTTATATTCCATCAAATCCTAATTAATATTGTTGGTAATATTGCCATATCGATCGCATATATATATATACACAGAATCCTCAAGCTAAGTAGGCAAGTACCTACCAACCAAGTCAAAAATTTGCACACCAACCCCATGATAGATCATAGAAGAACATCAGTAGAAACAGTTTCAGTGTTAAAATATAAGATAAACTACATAAAAATACATAAACTATAAGAGTTATTTCAAGTTTATACCTTAACTATGCAAATTTTCATCTAGTTACCCAAACTATTAAAACACAACATCTAGGTACTCACCGTTAGCAATTTGTTAAAAAAATATGTTAAGTGTCCAAGTGGCACTTGTGGGGCCCTTTATCATGTTGACATGGATGCCATGTAGACAAAAAAATAATAAAAAATTGATATATTTAAAATAATTAATAAAATTATTAAAAATTAAAAAAAAAAAACCCCTCAACCGCTTACACCATTCATCTCGGTCTTTCTCAACTCAGTCCCAGCAGCCATGGCTCCACACACTCCATAGCTCCCCAGAGCTTCTTCTCTCTACGAAAACCCAATCCTAGAAGAAAACCCAATCCTAGAAGAAAAGCCATTATTGCTCATCCAAAACCCTAAATCAACCCCTCCATGATCTCCCCTTCATCCAAATTTCTAAGTGATTCCAATTGATGTTGAAAATTTCTCAACCAATCAAGATCCCAATACACATTGTTGATATCTTATGCTTAAATGGAAAACTCCCACACAGATTTGCAGACCCACCAAACAAGATTTATCCCAACCCAAATTTCAGGTGATACTGAGAAAATCAAGAAGAAAAAAAAACAAAGAATCAGCCCAAAGAACTCACACCTCACTCTCCCGAAGAACCTGCAACCCACATCACCACCTCACTCTAATTTCCCCACCACCACCGCCATCAGCAACCACCACCATCATCGGGGAAAACGCAGTGAATTGGTGGTTATCGGGGAAGACGAAGAATTCGAAGGGATAAAGAGAGAGAGAGAGAGAGAGAGAGAGAGAGAGAGAGAGAGAGAGAGAGAGAGAGAGAGAGAGAGAGAGAGAGAGAGAGAGAGAGAGAGAGAGAGAGAGTGATGGGCTTTCATTGTTGTCATTGGGGGGTAAGGAGCTTTCACTGTGAGCGACACAGGACTCGTCGTTGGCGTGGTCGCAAGGCAGGTGCTGATGGGAGCCACGGGCAACGGTGGCAATGTTTTCTGGGTTTCTCTGTCGTGAATCTCCCTCAACGGCGAGCTTCGACTGCCATGCTAGCAGGAACGGTTTCGACTTGACGAGGGGAAGAAGATGTTGTCATTGCGAGGGTTGGATTGGTAGGAAGCGGGGGTTGTGACGGTGGCCTCGTCGTTGTCGCAGAGAAAAGGAATAAGGAGGGTTCAGGGAGAGAGAGTGAGAATAGGTTTTGTTTTGGTTTTATTAATCTTTTTTATTATTTATTTTAATATTTTATTAATTTTTTTTAATATATTAAAATTTTGTTGTTGTCTACATGACATCCATATCAGCATAAAAAATGGCCCCACAAGTGCCACTTGGGCACTTAATAGATGTTTTTAACAGATTGATAACGGTGGGTACCTAAATATTATGTTTTGATAGTTTGGGTACCTAGATGAAAATTTTCATAGTTAGGGTATGAACTTGAAATGACACATATAGTTTTGATACTTTTATGTAATTTATCCTAAAATATAACAATTTTTTTAAAAAAATTAGTAAAATATTTCGTATTTTTTTAATTTAACGATTTTTTTTAGTTGAAAGAGATGTTTTATTTAAAACATCATGAAAATAGTACAGGAACAGTAATAAAGTCTGTTGCGCACGCAGTCGTGAATATTAGGCATAAAAACAAAATATTAAAAAAGATTTGCAGTCTGAATAAATTAACAGGAAACTCAAACATAACCAATGAAAAGAAAAAAACAAGAAAAAATTACAAATGTGATAATGACTTCAATTTGTTGACTTGCACATATATCTTATTCTAACCAACGACAATAAGAAAGTGAAAATGCGCTCTATGCAGTCTCACGATTATATATCAGCAATTGTGTACTTAATCATGAAAATATATACACACATTAACGATTATATATAAATAATTTAAATGCAGGAAATTATATACACGCATTTATGAAAAATATAGATCAGCAAAGCATAATTAATCATGAAAAAATGGATGATGTGCAATTGTGCATGAATTCAAGAGGTGGAGCCATCTATCGGTGGATGCAATTTAATGGAAAATGATTGGACGGTGAGGATCTATCTTCAACAAATATTGACGGGTATATATCATAAATAATTGTTGATAGAATAAGAAGGTAACCCATCTTAGTCTTAACAATTTTGTATTTTTAAAAAATTTCGACATTTCTTTTTCCTTTTTATTTCGTACGTAGCTATTATTATAATTGACTTGCAAGCTAAGAATTGTACTCTTCCCACGTGACACATTACAAAATAAGGAAATTACAGACCTACTTTATTATCAACGGAGAATTTATATTTTATAGAAGCTGAAAAGTTACAAACAATTCCACCAGAAGTTAAATGGGCGTGGAGTTTCGATCTATTGAAATCTAAGTAGGGGTTGTTTTAGAAATTTTTCCCTTTAATTTTTGGTTTTTCTTTTAGTATGAAAAAAAAAACTCTATATATATTTTGGTAAATAAGGATGGTTTTTTGCATAAATGAATCATGTATGCACATAATCAATAAAATATCCATTGTTTTAAAAGATAAAAAATTTAAGTGAAGGCCAAACTAATCCATTGAGAATTTGAAACTGGTAACCCTTAAATTATATTTTGAATTCCATTTTCTTTATAGAATTATAGTTAGGCAAACAATATAAACTACCTTTATTTATAAATTGGTTTCTTAAGTAACGATAAATAGGTATCGAACACAACACTCAAATATAAATCGTATTTACATGAATCGGAATTTGAAACTCTCATTTACAAAATAACGAATATCACTAAAACGTTGCAACTAAATTGAGGGGTGTTTGCCTTTGTTTTTTTATCCAAATCAGAAAGCAATGCTTTGAAGTGAAGATTCAAGTTTGCTGAGAAATTAACATTTCCCATGATACCTAAAAAATGAGGCCATAGGCATAATAAGCTAAAAACCTAAGGTTTTCATCATGAAACAAAAAGAAGAATTAAAAAAGGGTGCAAAAAAATGTGCACTAGAAGCAATCCAAATCAGGCAGGCACTCTTTGTATGAGCAAAAGCCAAGCCATGAGGAAAAAAAGGGTTTCTTTCAGCTCAGAAATTTACATCAAAAAATTGCCACAAGAGCAAGAGAGCCAACCACTTTGTTGGAGATTTGGAGATTACAATGCCAAAACAAATCATGACCCAAAAAAGTCCAAAGAATTTCTTTGATAAAAACAATAGCTTTTCCAAACAACTCCACCTCTCCAATTTTTGTTAGTTTTCAGTTGTTGGCCAGTCCCTCCAATTTGAGAGAGAGAGAGAGAGAGAGCCCTCTTCTAATCTACACCCAATTTGTGTATTTTACAAACCCATTTTCATATCAATCTCTCTTTCTCTCCATTTCTCTCTATTTCTATCTACCTTGCAATGCAAGAATCCCCAAGAGCTTCAATGGAAAAAGCAGGAAGAATTCTGAGAAAATCAATCTACATTTTTCTTCAAAACTACCAATACTTCACATCGATTGTGGCACTCATAGCCTTGCCCTTCGCAGCCTCAGTCCTCATCTCTCAAGCTTTGCTTCCTTCAAGCTCCTCCCTTTTACCCGCCATTTCCGACCGCCTCCACCGCCTCTTCACTGCCGCCGGCTTCCCTCCCTCCTCAGAATTCTTCACCATCCTCAACCACAAGCTCTCCCAAACAGTCTCTTCCTCAATCCTCACAGTCCCATTCACTCTCACCTTCTTCCTCATCGCCAAAGCCTCTGTCTTTCAATCCCTCACCCACCAGAAACCAAATTTCTCACCACACCCATCTTTTTCCTCTGTAATTTCTCTCTACACCCATCTCCTCCACACCCATGTTTTCAACTCATTTCTAATACTCTCTGCAAATGCAACAGTTTTTTCTCTCTTGTTCATTGCCTACAATGTCCTTGATGGATTCGGGCCGGCTTCTCCCAACACCCTCCTCCTCGTATCAGCATCCGGGGCCGTTCTTTATTCCATCATTCTCGCAAACGCTCTCATAATCTGCAATCTTGCTCTGGTTTTATCCGCGGCGGAGAAGAGTGGCGGCTACTTGGCAATTCTCAAGGCTTGTCTCTTGATGAGAGGAAGAGCTTCAACCGCTCTGTCCCTTGCTCTACCTCTCAGCTTGGCCATGGCGGCCACTGAGGCCTTGTTCCAATTCCGGGTTGTGAGGGCTTATCATTTTGCAGCAAAGATTGAATCTTCCATGGTTTTGGAGGGTGTCCTTGTTGCTTACTTGTACTCAGTTCTTGTTGTTGTTGACGCAATTGTGAGCTTCCTGTTCTTCAAAAGCTGCAAGGAAAGTTCTTTATTTGTGGATCAAGAAGGTAACAACACGTGGCAGATCGAATTAAGAGATGAAGAAAGTGGTGGTTATGGCAATTTGAAGAATCTGAAAGAGCTTCCATGAATTTGATTCAAGAAACCAGAAGAACCCTGATACCAAATTCTTCCAATTTGTTTCTTTCTTTATTTTGAAGGGAAAGAATATAAAAGGTATTGCAAATTGTTTGTATATCTTGAATTCAAAGCTTATTTCTTTTGCTTGGTAAATGGTAATCACACAAACCAGGCAACTTTTCAAAACATAATGCATCCCAAAGTAGGACAGCCAAAAAGTAAATCAAACTTGTACACAAACTTTGCTTATGGTTCAATTCCAAATTTTTATCACTTCCTTTTTAATTATTTCTGTGTTGGTCTTAGGATAGACATATGACACTGGTCAAATTGCAATGTATTTGTACTAGATCGATTGAGAATTACAAAATTAGTTTTTCGATTGAAAATAGATTATAATGATATTTTATGAATCGGTCATAATTAAATATCAAATTCGATTAAAGTAATATTATTAAATTACAATGATATTAATTGATTTATCAGTATTATTGTTCGTTATAATTACTTTTTGTTTTCTTCTTATCTTTTAATTTTAATGTCAATGATAAACAGTATAATTATTGGTTGATAATTATTATATTCTCATTGTATGTTTAAGCTTAGTATCTGCAATCATCACAAGAGTGAATATGATGAGTACCGTACAATGTAAGCAACCATATCATGGATTGAAAGTTCCCAATCGAAGCTTGGTTAATTATTCACGTTCCATTTTTCTCTTTAATTCTGCTTTGATTGATTATATCCGACGATTAAAAACATATCAAAAGTATCATGTCCATTAATTCTGCTTTGATTGATTATATCCGACGATTAAAAACAGTTAAAAGATAGAGGAGTACAGTGCAAGAGAAAACGGGTAAAACTCAGCTACCTTTTCCGACTACTCCTGATCAATCTAATTCTGATTTTTCTGACTACAAACAAACCGAAGAGTTCATAAGAAGAAGAATGAAACGCGAAAAATCACTTCCATTTCATAAACTACAAAACACCGATACAATGTGAAACACATCCTTTTGGATGAATAGGGGATATGCTCTTGAAGTATCCGCAACGACCCAAAAGAAACAATAAAAACAACAAAAGAAGCAAAAACAAAGAAAACGAAAGATCAAACTTTACTGCAGATGCAATGTAAGAGTAGATGGTATGAGAACTCTGAAATCTCATGTATTATTATTAGTATACTTTATTTTCAACTACAACAACAACCATAAGAATGAAACAAGCTTTGATTTCTAAATCAGCCTATATTTATTTTTACAATTACACTAGAGAAGTAAAAGCCCCGTCGTCGTCTTCTAGTCTCTTTCTGAGCCTGATTAATTAATTACCTATACAACATCTATCACGACGGGGTCCTATCCAAAATTTCAATGGAACAAGAAGAAAGAAGAGAGCTAAGCTTATATGTTAAGAGGAAAATGAATTGAGTTCTAAACTAAGAAGAGGGTTAGTGTGATTTGTACACGGTTTCATGGTACAGCAGCAGCAGCAGCAGCAGGAGGAGTGTGTGCTGCTTTACAATCCCAAGGGCATCTTCATTGGTGCTGTACAATTTATGCCAAACGAATGGTGAAAGCCAGAACCGGATTTGCCTAGGCTGAAACCAAGACTCAATTTACTTCACATGAGGATGCCAGAGGAGCCGGAACTGACCTCATGGTGGCAGCCGAAGCCTAGGGAAGGGAACCTTTGCTTCTCGATTAATGGGATAGAACTGCCGACTGAAAGCCAAGGTCCGGTCTCTTTGAATGATGTCCAACATGATTGATCAGTTGAACATGATCATATGAATGAACATCTTGTCAAGCATGTATAAGTTAAGCTTCATGACATGCGTAGTTCAAATGCTGCAGGACTCGACTAGTTGCCCTTTCCCCTCATCCAAATAAAGCTTGGGGGGCCTTCCCTTTGCACAAGTAAACTGAGAGAGAGAGAAGGATTCTGACTAGGGTCCTAAAAGCAATATGCTCCGTGCCACTAGTTAGTAAAATTGCAACCGAACACTCTTCTATATGGCAGGAGAGCTGATTTTCCCATGTAGTGGTAGAATGAACTATACTCTTCGCCTATTTTGTTCCTTTTTTCGTGAGGCTAATGCCCTTGGCCTTTTCCATTTCAGCTTCCTTTTCGGCTTTCTTCTTCTCCAACTCAGCCTGTTTGCAATTCTCTTCGTGTGCTTTCCGAAACAACTTAACAAAGTTTAAGAGAGTCACAGTAACTGCATTGATCAAACCGGGGGTGTAATATGATGGAAGTCAGCATCTAACCTCTTGCAAATTTCTGAATTAAAGAATCAATATCACATCCACATCTAACCTTGCTCAAATGGACAACGGACAGGATCCTCACCAAAATAATGTACAAGTCCGTCTGCCTCTCTCCCCTGTCCACCAAAAGCAAATGACAAATTTGTGATTATAAAATACAAAATAAGACGGGTGACAAGGCGACAGAGCATAATTAAATTATTACCGCCACAGAATATAGGTTTGTAACAGAGGACACTTCGCTTTCAGCAACACCAATGAACTCATTCAAAGTCTGGAAATTTCAACAATAAAAGAAAGAACAAAAATATTGTAAGGGCGCCCATAAAGAAACCAAAAAAGGAAAACAACAAGCCTTCACTCTAAAGCATTAAAAAGGAAAGACTGCGTACCTTGCGAAAAACATCTGACACAGGGCCATCATTTTCTGATGCCCCCAGCTCCTGCTTGACCTTTTCTAATCCCTTGATTATAGCTTGCATTTCTTCTGCTAATGACTTCAATTGTATCTGCATGGAAGAGAGATCTGTCACATAAAAATTCTAACTACAATGCTTAGTTAACACCACAGAAACAGATGAGCACCTTTGTTGCAGGTTCAAGGCTGAGAAGGTCCAGGTGAAAATCAAGAAGTCCTGGTGATTTTGAAGCAAGTCCCTAAGACACAAGAAAGCCAAAGCATCTCACTTCCATATCTCTCATATGTCCATTGGAAAGAAAACTTGTATCCAAACAAATTTGGCAAGGAAAACATAGATTTTGGAAGCAAAACATCTCTTATTCATTCCAAGACCAATTGATGCATAGTCCTGTAGAAGAAATATTACTATGACCAAGTAGAAAAGAAATGCAAGAATTTTTTTTTCTACAAGATGCAAGTGTAAAGGACTCATCCCCTGCAAGGCAAGGGATGAATTCATCTGCAATTCACAAAAGGAAAGAGTAAGAATCCCTAAAAAATCAAACTAAAATGTGTTTACAAATCCAAATTTGTATGTCCAGAATAATCGTACTGGAAAAGATGTCCAACACAACAACAAGAAAGAATTTTTATCGACAATTCAACGATACAAGACTACACAGAGTATAACTGTTAACCTGTTGTATCATATATACTAAGCCTATGTTTGGATGAGGAACTTCAAAGTACCAGGGATTTAGGCTAAACTCTTCAAAAATGAGGAACTTAAAAGTACCAAGGGATTTCAAATGATTAGATGCAATGCATTTAGATGGGATTTGTAAGCAACACCTATCAAGGTGTTACTTTGGAAATCCCTTGTTTAGTGGTTTTGATATGCTCATGTGGTGCATGTGCTCCCTTACTACTTATTCAACTAGTTGCTTACAAACACTCTAATCAATTGTTGATAGTGCATTTCTTAGTAATCTAGTATAAATTCCTAACTTTCAAAGTTCCTCATTTCAAACATACCTCAAGTGAATTTTCTTTCTTATACATAACTAGGCCCCATCAAGAATATAATAAACCATTTAGCCACAAACATAAGTTTCATTGCATATCCGAAAATATTTTAGAAATATACCTTACAAAGATAATGCATGAGTGTCATCTTACTATTGGAGGCACGTGTATCGTACAGCTTCAGAAGACTGTCCAACTTGAACCCAACAGCAGAACCTGTACAAGTTAAACCATGCATATACTCACAAAGGTGATTTCAGGAATATTATTATATTATAGTGAAACAAGTACTGTAATATCAAAAAGTAGGCAACAAAAAATAATATAAATATAAAGCCAAGCGCAGATAGGATTTTAAAATGGAATATGAAATACATGATTTCATAAAGGATGCTATTGCCGCTAACTCTTGATTGTCAGGATAAATTCCTAGGCTCGTCTAAAAATCCATGGTCTAGTCTTGGGCATCAGCTTCAGAAAATGTACCCAATTCCAGCATGTGAAGCACATGCCTCAGAATAAACAGGCATAGACCAGACTATAGAGACCTTATTGAATCATTTACCAGGAAATTTATTGAAGAAAGTGTTGCAAAAATCAACTAAATCTCTCTTTGAACCTAAGCGGGTTCTGAATTTTCAAACAGCAGTACAATGTTCCCCAGGATCAAACCAAAAAGTGCAAAAAGTTATTGAAAAACATGGGGCAATGCTTTACAGACACAAAATCATCTTCATACTTCCCATTACAACATTGACTATGCTACTCATGAAGATGTAAATCAGCCCAAGTGATTACTATAAGAAACGTAAATCTTCCTACATGCTACAAGTCAAGAAACATTACAAAACTTCCAGTATAACTTACCCCTTGCATGGGGCAATGCTTCCAGTATAACATTTCAAACAGCAGTACAATGTTCCCCAGGATCAAACCAAAAAGTGCAAAAAGTTATTGAAAAACATGGGGCAATGCTTTACAGACACAAAATCATCTTCATACTTCCCATTACAACATTGACTATGCTACTCATGAAGATGTAAATCAGCCCAAGTGATTACTATAAGAAACGTAAATCTTCCTACATGCTACAAGTCAAGAAACATTACAAAACTTCCAGTATAACTTACCCCTTGCAGTCCCTTGGTTCAAAGTGTTACCCAGAAAAAGAATCCTGCCAATAATTTCCTTCAACTTGACAGAGTTCCGAACCTAATAGAGTACCTATGTTAAAATGGGAACCTATAAACTGCAGGTAGCGATTCATTATGAGTTCTGACATACCTCATCACATGCAGATATTACTGTGCTTAAACTTTTTTTAAATTCGGAAACCTGCAAATGAGTTCAATAATTAGACACTAGGCAAAGAGGACATAATTTAGGCCAATATATTGACATGGGGAAAATATAGAAATTAAAAATAAATAAAAAGTAGACACTACCAAACCTGAACACCGAACTGAATCTTGAAAGAAAATACTCTCATTTTTGACTCCACCCGAGGCACTTTCATCAACTCCAAAATAAACTGAAACATTACAAATACATATAGACTTCATATATCTGACAATTAGTTATAGCTGTAAAAGTATTCAAGAAAAATTACAATCCAATATGCGCTCAAAACATCTAACACATAACTATATGAACAATGTTGAGGCAAACTATATTTAAAACACAATAAAGATGATTATTATGTAAAGCAGAGCACAGAATCGAAATGGTTGGCAATATCTACTAATTTGAAATCACTCCACCTGACAAGACACCATTAGCATCTCTTCTATCACATGCTATGATGTCTCACAATTGTTTTTTATTTTTTCCACTAACACTCATCTATTAAACCTATAGCATTGTAACATAGCATCTTAAAAAAGGAAAAGTGGAATTATTTCCCTCAAAGCATTGTGAAACTATCATTTCTTGGGATTAAAATGAAAAATGTTCCCTATGTTGTTTACTCCTCAAAACCAAAAGAATTTGGTTCATACCCAAACTTTCATTTCCAACAGTCAAGGCAAAGCTAAACATATCATTTCTTTAGCTGGCTGTTTATTGATCATTTCCAACAGTCAAGTATTTCATTACCACAGAATTTGTGTAATAATATGGGAGAAACAAAGTTTTTAAAAAAGGAAATTTGAAAAATAAGCTCAATTTTCGCGAATGGACTAATCCCTTGTCTGCTTAACTTTATAACTGGAAAGAGGAAAAGATTGTTGGGACTAAGAGTTGAATAACAATTTAAAAGATTCCTAATCTGGCCAAGGTTTTGCATGAGACACAGAAAGGGAAATACTTGAAGAAAATATTATGAATGTTGTCAATTTTTCATACCTGTTCACACTTCCCCAAGTTCTCCTTATCACCAGTGTAATTCTGAACAATAAAAATCACAACCAAGCAAAGATATGATTAATAACAAGGTGGAAATCCAATACTTTGCTAGAACGGGAATCTTAAGAAATTAGTCAAAATACACATGGCAAATAATATCTTAAATTCACACAAGGACTAAAGAATAATCAACCAAATAGTAAAAACCAATTGCAAATAAAATAAAGATACACCTTGAGAAGTTCCATCTCCTCTTTAGTAGGACAAAATTTGATTAAGTTTTCCACCTGATCAACATCTAATACTGACTCATCCATTGCTAAAACAGCAGCCTGAAAATATGCATATCAATCCATCATTAGCTAAGTATGAAAAATGTTCAATTATTACATCAACATTCGACAATGGAAGGTAAAAGCTAATAGAGAAGATATATCAGCTTTGAAAATTATCTATATTTACAAATCATGAAAATAAGATAGTAAAAGAAAAAAATAACAAATCAACTGATATAGCTTACCATCATATCAGGAAGCGGCATCTTAACTTTTGTGAGCATAATTTCAGTGTTGTATGCCCTTCTCAGGTCAACCTAAAATGTGGCACAAAGAAAATCCTAGTAAGGGAGTAGAGAAGTAATAGCATCTAACAAAATAATTTAAAACGAAAATACTCATCAAAATAAATCTCCACTTCAACAAATATAGGCAACAAGTAGCACCATTGCACACCCAACCATCCTTATAAGTGCAACTACACAACAAAAATTCCGACGACGTGGAGGGATGGATAACCGAGAGTTACATTCTAACAGAACATATCTGAGATATCAGTATTGAGAAAATATGAAAAGTCATGTTACAGTTACCAATTAAATGATCTTTCTGCCTGAAGTATTAAAGGAAGAAGACCACAATGTGCAGCCAGGATAACGACTTTATATTTAGCACATACAAAATACGTTATGTATTCATCCTTAAAAAAATGAAAGTTGTATTTTCTTTTTGTTATAGGAAATTAAATTTGTACAATTACAATATTCAAATGAATGAAGGCATTAAATAGGCAGCTAAAGAAGAATCGAATCCCATAAGATAATAACAATAAAACACTATCACCTTTCACAACCATAACTTTTAGAGGATGAAATAATTTTATCGCAAAATAACCAATTGCATAAAATTACCAGGGTGACTTTTTCAGTTTTGGATCCAGTGGACTTACGACGCCCACCAGATTTATCTCCTGTGGCAGGTTTTGCAACTGTGGCAGAGAAAAGGCTTTCTATCTCTGACACATCAAATTCTGGGGCCCTAGATTAAAGAGAAGAACATTAGTGATTGGGAATGAACAATTCTGAAACAAAATGCACGTGCATGTATGTTGAACACGTACGATCCTCCAAATCAACAACATAAATTGAAGACAGAAAACATACTACCAATGCGATGAAAATTAGAAATATAAAATGGAATACATTTGAGTCTCTCCATGTCTTTGCAGCTCTTCCCACAAGCTTCCTTGCAATGCCCTTGTCACCTTGCTCCAATGTAGTGGTTTCAAAGAGGACCTTCGAGGCGCTGTGGCAGTAGCCCCAATCCCCCGTCCACGCCCTCTCCCGAGAGGGCCAGGACCACGACCTCCTGGAGGTGGTGGAGCACCACCTGGAAGTCCTGGTGGAGCAGGAGGTCCAGGTGGAGCAGGAGGCCCGGGAGCCCGACCTCCTGGAGGTGGTGGGGGAGGTGGTGCTCCAGGCAATGAAGGAGGGCGAACTCCACCAGGAGGTGGAGGAGGAGGAGGTGCACCATGGCCTGAAGGTGGTGGAGGTGGTGGTGGTGGCCCCCCACGCATTGGAGGGGGTGGTGGAGATGGGGCTCCCCGCATAGGAGGTGGTGGTGGAGGTGGAGCTCCTGGCCTTGGAGGTGGTGGAGGTGCTCGATGCCCTGAAATAGGCGGTGGTGGTGGTGGAGGTGGAGTCCCTGACATTGGAGGTGGTGAAGGTGCTCCATGTATTGAAAATGGTGGAGGGGGTGGTGGTGGAGGTGCTCCATGTACAGAAAATGAAGGTGGCGGTGGTGGCAGTGGAGTTCCACGTAAAGGAGGTGCCGGTGGCAGGGGTGGAGCTCCTTGCATTAGAGGCGGTAGGGGTGGTGGTGGAGCTCCACGTAAAGGAGTTGGTGGTGATGGAGCTCCAAATAAAGGAGGAGGGGGCGGGGGAGGTGGAGCCCCTTGCATTGGAGGGGGTAGGGATGGAGTAGATGAAACTCCAGACATAGGTGGTGGCGGTGGTGGAGGCGATGGAGTAGGTACCCCAACTCCAACAGGTTTTGATTCACTTACAGCATAAGGAGTTGGGGGGGGAGGAGGTGGCGGTGAAGTTTGAGAACTTGCCACCATAACACGGGAAGCTGTAGAGTAACCAACCTTCCAAAGAGATGAAGGCAGCTGTGGAGGCAATTTCGTTCCACTATTCTGCCCACCAGATTTTAGGGTAGGGGGAGGGGGAGGTGCAGGGGGCAAAGCTATACCAGTAATCTGCCTACTAGATGATAGAGCCGGTGGAGGTGGAGGTGGAGGCGGAGGTGGAGGTGGAGGCGGAGGTGGTGTTGGGGACGGAGACAGAATAGAGGATGAGAGTGAGGGGGGCTTTAAGGAGATGAAATTAGTACTTGGGGGTGGTGGTGGGGGTGGTGGTGGGGGTGGTGGTGGAGGAGTTGCACTTGCAGCTACCGATGACAACGGTGTAGCTGATGGCAAAGACTTGGAAGGAAGAGTGTAGAATGAAGAGCTGAGAGACATGGGTGGTGGAGGTGGCGGCGGGGGTGGAGGGGGCACTACTTGGGGGCCAATGTGTGCTGATGTAATAGAGGAAGACTCTGCCTCTTGAATTGGAGGTAGTGGTGATGGCAGGCAGGAAGTAAGAGCCCCCGTAAGTGTCCCTGGTGCAGACTTTGAAGTCTTCAGAGGATCCACCTTACTATGTTTCAGTTCATTTTCCAAATCCTTTAAACCCATAGTTCCAGGAGCATTATTAACAGAAGAAGCCTTCAATTTAACATTTGCATTCGTGTCTTTTGGAGAAGCAGCACTGGCAAAAGCAGCTGGTGCACTATTATATCTTGATGGTGGATATGAAACGTGCATTGAATTAGTATAAGAGCCTTTGTTAGGGGGAATCCACCTAGATACTGCATTTGGTTTTGCTACTTTTGCCGAAGGGCCCTGAGTTTCTTGTTGTTTAGTCTTCTGTTTTGCAACTGTTGTTTCTGCAGCCACTTTGGTGTTCAGTGGAGGCTGTTTCTTAGAAACAGGTTGCTGTAATTTCTCAGTTTTTTGTCTAGAAACGTCAGCGCTCAGTTTTTGTTGTGAAATCTTTGTCTCTGACCTCTTCAGTGTAGCCAAGTCTTCTTCATTAATTATATCTTCCATCTCTTCTAATTTCTGACACACCTCTTCTACCACTTCCTTAGTTCCATTATGACTCAGCACATCAACAGCAACTGGGATAAAATTTGACTTCATATCTCCATCATCCACAGCAATGTCTTTCACTGCATCAAGATTGGAATTCACCACATCCAGCTTGTACTTCACATCATCAACAGCAATGTCCTTCACCGAATCAACATTAGAATCTGTCTTACTGTCCTTTTTATGTTTCCCTTCGTCTGATGTACAGTCTACGAATGCGTGAGGATCTAAATCCTCCTTCCAGACTTCTTTCCGATCTATATCTATGGAAGTATTGTTGTGAACCATGGCGGCATCAAAGTCCAGCTTCCCTTCCTGTGCATCCATTACATTGCTAAAGATCTCTTCCACCTCAAAAAATTCCTCAGGTGAAGCACTCCCTGTCTCATTTCCATCTTCAATTGCCACAACTGTGGTGAGATTAGGCACAACAGCATCAGCGTCCAGAAAAAGTACCTGATACAGATTTGAGTATGCATTCAACTCCTATAGCTTCAGAAAAAGAGACCCGCATAAAAATAACAATAACATACCTCTGCTCTAAAATCCTTTGAAAATTGATCCTTGGCATCCCAAAGAATATCAATATCATCACGGCCGAGCATCAATATATTTGAACGCACAAATGCTGTGTGGAACATAACCCTGAGCATCATCTCCTCACGAACCAGATCTTCATCTAGGTGGATGCATTCAAGAACCACATCCCCTCGAACACGGCAACGGATATCAATTTTCACCAGTACACACTCTGCCTGCAATAAGGATTCATAAGAACGCTTCAAAATATAGTATCTTATTCATCAGATTTTGTTGCATGAAGTAGACATTACCTGTACATAGAGGTGGGTATTCTTTTCATTCTTTAAAGTTGAAAAGAGAAGCTTAGAAGTTCTGTTAGCCGGTGTGGAAGGGTCTTGACCATAAACACGTATAAAAGGCCTGCAACCTTTTCCATCATTAAAAAGTGGAAGGTTTCTAAGTATCAGACAATCCAAAAGTAGAGGTGTATCTGATGGAGGCCAGTCAGAATTCAAATTTCTTCGTGAAATGTACTGAAGATATCTCAGCTGCGAAGGCTGTGGGTTTAAAGGGGACAACAGATGGAGAAGTTCCCTAGGAGCCTGCTTGTAAACCATTTCAAGAGTCTTCAGCTCCCCATTGTATTGTTTACGGTATAAAAGAAGACCTGCAAGCATAAAAGCAAGGACAGGCCACCCTCCTCTTTCGCAGTGCATCAATAGCACATTCTGTTGCCCCTCCAATGACAACCAGCTTTCACTTGACCGAAGGAAGTGATGAATCATCTCTAGTGGCAACAGTGGGCATCCCTCATATTGCCGAGGGTAATCCATAACTGTCATGTCATACTGGGACAGCACGTCTGAAATTTGGCTCCTCCTATCCCCTTCTCTGAAGTTAAACACCATGAAAGAAGCATCAGGAAAATAGTCTTGTAGCTGTGCTACAATGCCACCTAGGTATACTTTGTACTCATCTTCTTCCAGTACATCGGTGGAGAAGCAGCAATCAAAAACTGCAGAATAAGGAGGACAAAGAAGAAACAATTAATCCATATTGACACTAAAATGTTCAGAATTTGAACTAGGAGAATGGCTAAAGAACAAAATCCACATAAGGACGTCAAAAACAACATATAAAAAGGATGCATAAACTTCCAGCATCCATAAAGGACAAATGTATATAGTTCGGACCAAGAAGAATGAATCTCAATTTCTCACAATACAATACTGTCACAAGACGAAACCTTCAACATTTCTCAAAACCCAGAAAAGGTTTAGACCAAGGAGAACTAAAAGGTTTCTTTCTCAATTGGGCTCCATTTCAACACCAGGCACATGATCACGAGCACAAAAAAACCAACATGTTCTATACAGTTTGAGAGTGATTCACTACTAAAAACAGTGAAATTCAATTTCCTAAACTTTTCTTGCGACTCTTCAGCTCTACCCCAGCTGGTTTCACCGTATCCAAGTATCAATTTTAAATTCACGCAGAGCAGGAAACTTCCCCAACATTTGCTTAATAATTAGACCCAAAAAGAAAAAAAACAAATTTGCGCAAGCAATGAGGACAATTCTTAAAAAAATTTGTGCACCAGTCCTAATGCATTACAAGGACCCCCCAAAAAAAAATTTCAATTTGACGCAAATTCAATGGCATTGCTCCAAACAGACACCAAACTAGAACAATTGAGCACAAAAAACCAGACTTTCAGAAAAATTCTCAAGAAAGACGAAACGGTGACCTACCGTATACCCGTTCGGAGATCTCTAGAAGTCGATCCGGCGGCTTCCGATAAAAGAATCGTCTGAACAGCGCCATCAGATGGCGCTGTTTCTTCCCCGATCGGATCCAAAACGGTAATTAACTAAACCTCCGATTGGATCACAACTTCGATCTCTAAATATAGGTTTTGCCAGATCTCTTCCTTATCCGATTGTACGATGGTCCAAACCCGACCCGAAAGAACCAAGCTTCCCGGCTTCCCGCGAAATGAAAATGAATTCTCCAATTGAGAAGGACAAAAACACAAACAAAAGTAAATGAATTCCAACAAGAAGTGAGAGTGGGAGGTTTGGGAAGAAAGGGGCAAAGCAAATACGAGAGAGAATGATTAGAAAAAAAATCCGTGGGAATTTAGACCGACCCGCGAGCGAGATAGAGAGAAGAAGCGAAGTGGACTGAAAAGGAGAAAACTAAAAGACCCGTCGTCTCTCCTTGTCCTTTGGCACCTGTGTGTGTCTGTCTGCAACTCTCGCTTTCTTTTTCTTATTTTCTTCTTTTGTTTTAGCTCCGACTCCGAAAGAGCGAGAGGAATCGGGCGACCGTCCTACGTGGCATATCCACCGATACAGGTAAATTATTAATTGAACCGATTAGTTTGAAGTTAATTAAACATAAACACCACTGTTAATATATTATGTTTCCCTTTCAGAAAAAGTAATCATATTTAGATTGGGTAACTATTTTAATTTCTTTTTCTTTTATGCTAATCCATATTCAAAAATTTTACCATGTAAATTTATATACCGATTTCTAAAAATGTTAACTATTTTTATCATGTAGAAAATTTGTTGTAAAATAAGTACAAAGAAAGTCAAACGTCGTATCTATAGTTGAAACATTAAAATTGTTCATTTTTTTTTTTTGCTAATGAATTGAAATTATTTCATGATGGAAGTTCACCCTTCCTACATTTCTAAAAGATTTATTACTCAAAATGCATCCAGAACAGGACCGCGATTCTCAGTTTGGACCCGGAACTGAAATTTGCCTCAAAATGCACCTCGAACACTAGCAACATAAAAAACGTTGGACCAACTTACTGACTCCATTTTTAACTCCGTCAAGTGTGAGGGTAATTTTGTCTAATCTTTCATACGTGGAGGCAAGGTGGCAAAAGTGGGACCCGATAAATGTGGACGTGTGAAGTGAGGTGGATTTCCAATCAGAAGCTTTGAGAGAAAATCAAATTGGGGAAAAATCGTCTGCTAGGGTTTGTAAGAAATTGTGGGAAAGGTTTAAGGCAGACGCAAATGTTCGTGGGCCTTTTAGGGATTTCAATTGGACGGGAAGGCGAGCTCAAAGAGGTAGGAGCTGTTGATTTCGGTAGTATTGAGCAAAATCGAAAATTGGGGTAACACTAAGTTGTTAGGGTTTCAAAAAAGTTGGGAGAAAGGTTGCAGACAGACGCGAACGTTTGTGGGGCTGTGAGGGTTTTCAATCAGAGTTGCAGGCAAGCTCGAAGAGGTAGGAGTTAGAGGATGTCAGTAGTTCGAGGACCTGGTGGTGTACAACCCGATTATGGTAAGTTCTAAATCGAAATTTAGCAAGGTGGTTTTGTATATGACTTTACTTGTTGTGTTTGGTTGATATAGAGATAGGATTTGGAAATTGGAGCTTGAGGCATTGTTTACTGGTTTTGCTTGGAAAAAGTTAAAAATTTTGGTTGTTTATGGTATTGAAGTGAATGGATGTGTGGTTAGAATATTATTTACATTTGTCTTACACTAATGTCAGTTTTGGGGGTTATTAAAAGGCTTAAAACCTTGTCGGGCAGTGGTTTGGATTTGAATTGAATATTGTTGAAATTTTCAGTGGGGTATTTGGCAGTGGTGGGGTGTGTGAACTAGTCTGTGAAAAGGCATTAAAAGGCTTGTAAAATTTTGGGGTAATGAGACTTTTGTTTTGGGCTTTTAGTGTTGAGTGTTTATGGGTGTGATTTGGGTGATTTGGTTAAGGGTAAAGTGTGGGTTTAGGATGTGAAATGGATGTGATTAAGGGTAAAGTTTAGGGTTTAGGGTGTGAAATGGAAGTGGTTAAGGGTAAAGTTTATGGTTTAGGCTGTGAAATGGATGTGGTTCATGGTGTAAAATGGATGTGATTAAGAGTAAAGTTTAGGGTTTAGGGTGTGAAATGGAAGTGGTTTAGGGTAAAGTTGAGGGTTTAGGGTGTGAAATGGATGTGGTTCATGGTGTAAAATGGATGTGATTAAGGGTAAAGTTTAGGGTTTATGGTGTGAAATGGATGTATTATTTTTGTTATGTAAAAGATGTTGTAATATGGGTGTAATATGGATGTAATAAGGGTGTAAATTTTAAAATTGGTGTAATATGGCTGTCAATTTTAAAATTGGTGTAATATCGCTAAAATTTGGAAATTGGAGCTTGAGGCATTGTTTGCTTGTTGTGTTAACTATTATAAGTAAGTATTACAGGTGGAATGTCTAAGTTGTTATGTGTTTATAATGTTTTCATATTGGTTATGTGGTTTAGGTGGAATTGATGGTATAATTTCCATTGGGTTACATCATGGGGGAAGCATCTTAAAGCAAGCAGGACAGTGGACTTACGATAGTGGGTCACTGACTTGGTATGATTGGTGCTCTTGGGACTGTGGTCTTGGGACTACATATCGTTGATTGAGTTACATGATCTGGTGAAGGACAACCATTATGCTGCTGGGAAAGTGGAAGCAAATGTGGAATTCTACTTTAAAGAGGGAGGGCAGTTTTTTCTAATTGGGACGGATTATCAACTGTTGGATTTGGTTGGAAGGTCAGCAAAGTCGAAAGGAAAAGCACTGGATGTATACTGCAGACATGGTGTAGAGGGTGGGGATATTGAAGAGGTGCCTGCTACTATTGAGCCCGGGTCAAGCAGATGTAAAGAAGAACCGTTTAATGAGGAACCGGTTAATCAAGAACCGGTTCAGCAAGACACGGTTACTCAAGAACCGGTTAATCATGAACCAGTTAATCAAGACAATGAACAGGCTCATATAGCAAGAGTGGCAAGGCAGCGACGAGGGAAAGCCAAAGTAATTGTTGAGGAATCTTCAAGTAATGACAGTGAGGATGATAGTGATAATGATGAAGAGGTTGTGGTAGACTTTGAAGAGGAAGGTTTTGATCAGAATGTTGAGGAACCGATAGTGGTCAGTGATGATGAGCTGTTTGGGGCTTTTGGTGCTTATGTGGATTATGGGACAGGGCCATAATTAGATGACGAGGACAATGTCGCTCTTTCACATAGGATTGACAGTTTCCCTGATCTGAGTCCTGAGGAAGATAATGGGGATATACCTAAGAAAATGAGTAGGAAGAAACATGTGCCTAGGTCTAGGGATTTTATTCCCTCTCTTGACATGGAGAATCCAAGGTTTGAGATAGGGTTGAAGTTTCAAGATGCTGCCACTTTTAGAGAAGCAGTGGGAAAATATTCAGTGATCCAAGGGAGACAACTGAAGTTCAAGAAAAATCAAGTGGATCGCATTAAAGTGAAATGCTCTCCTCAGTGTCCCTTTGTTATCTATGCCTCATCAATAGAAGCCAGCAAGTGTTTGCAGGTCAGAGAGTTCGATGATGAGCACATTTGTGGTGTAGGAAACACAAACATACATGCGAATGTGAAGTGGATGGTTAAGCAGTATGCAAGGCAACTGACTAGTAGCAAATGGAATTTGCATGAATTTCAAGATATGGTGGTTTTAGAAACTGGCTACAGACCATCAACGGCAACATGCTACAGCTCAAGGCAGGTGATTATGGATCTTGTTGAAGGATCATGCAAAAGACAGTACGAAATTCTTGGGGAGTACTGTCTACAATTGAAGAAGACCAATCATGGTTTTACTGTGGTCATCAAGTCTGACATGGACTCTGATGGGATGGCCAGATTTGAAAGGGTATATGTATGCTTCTAGGCTAGCAAAGCATGATGGGTTAATGGGTGCAAGTCTTTCATAAGGTTAGATGCCTGCCACATTAAGGGCATTCACACAGGACAACTATTGTCGGCAGTAGGAGTGGATGCCAACAATAGGATGTTTCCCATGGCATATGCCCTATGTGAGGTGGAGAACTTTAGCAGCTGGAAGTGGTTTTTAGACATCTTGCAAGGGGACCTCAGAATTGAAAACAGTGGTGGGTTATTGATAATGACAGACAAGCAAAAGGGTTTGGTTGAAGCAGTTACTCAAAATTTTCCAAATGCAGAGCACCGCCATTGTTTTAGGCATCTTTATGAGAATTTCAACCATACCCATAAAGGCTTAGCCCTCAAGAATCAAATAGATGACATTGCACGGGCCACGACCATACCATGGTTTGAAGAAAAGATGAGGAAAATGGAAGTCCTCAGTCCTAGTGCTCACCAATGGCTAAAAGAACGGGATGCAAGATAGTGGTACAGATCCTATTTCAGAACAGACTTCAAGTGCGATATACTGCTAAAAAACTATCTGAAACCTTCAATAAAGTGATTGTACATTATAGAGCCAAGCATGTGTTGTCAGTGTTGGACAAAGTGAGGCAATACATTACTGCCTTGATGACTAAGAGACGATAAGAGGTGCGAAATTGGAATGGACATCTGGTGGGAAAAAGAATTCAGTGTCTCCTGGAGGATTACAAAAAGAAAGGGCAAATGTTGATTCCTAAACATTGTGGGAATAAGGTTTTCAATGGACTTGAACCTCCACACTTGCTCATGTAGAAGATTTGACCTCAGTGGGATCCCATGCCCCCATGCATGTAGTGCAATTAGCTGGTTTAAAGGCAACCCGGAGATGTATGTCCATCAATGCTACAAAGAGGCTGTGTATACTAAGGCCTATGAGGGGATAATCAAACTTATACCTAGTGAAGACCAATGGGTCAAAGTTGGTGCCCCACTATTCAAGCCTCCTATATCTCATAAGCAGCCCGGGAGGCCAAAGATGAAAAAGAAGAAAGGTCAAAATGAGGAGGCACCTTCAAATCCAAAGAAGCTGCCAAGATACCATTCTACACTCTCAAGTTTGGCAATTGTGGCGCCGATGGACACAAAAGAAATGTCTGCACACAATCGATGGACCTTAAGAAGGAAGTCAAGTTCAAGCATAAGCAAGGACTTAGGAAACAGATAGAAGCTGCCAGAGCTGCAACGGCTGAAAAGGTGGACAAGCAACTTGTAAGTGCCTATTATTTGAACTTACAATGTTAGCTTAAGCATGAGTGAATTGTGTGCTGAAATCTGAATTGTGTGCTGAATTTGGTGTTGAAATGGGATATTGATATCTGAATTGTGATACTGAATTGTGATATTGAAATCTGAATTATTATAAACAGTATTCAATTTTTCTATTGGAGGGATTGTAATATGACCTTGTCTTGATTGTGTTAAAACCAGTCTTTAATTTCAATCTATATAGGGATTGCAAAGTATGTTGTCATATAACCGTGTATGTAATCTGAATGTGTTTTCATTATGTTATGAGTGGTATTGATGCTAGAAGTATTGGTGCCTATTATCTGTTTGATGCTAGAAGTTCTCATAGTTTATAATGCTTCCTATAATTGGGAATTGTGATATGTGATATTAAGGGCATTTGAAATGTGATGTTAAGAAATTGTGATATGAATGGTGATGTAAATGTGATAATGTGATAGTTTTTGTCATACTGGATATGTGATGTGGTGTGTTTGTTGGTTCGTGCTTAGGTGAACAAAAGGAAGAAAATAGGTTATGTTTCAAATCATGCAGCTGAGCCGCCCAATCAAACCCCACATGTTGTCCAACCTGAAGCACCAGCTTCCTCCTAACAAGCACCTCCACCTCTCCAAACTGACTCCTCCCAACAACAACCTCCACCACCCCAAAATGACTCCTCCCAGCAACAACCAATGGCCTCATTGAGTTCCCCTTCCACAACCCCAACCAAAAGAACGAGATTGAAAAGGCCAACACAGAGAATTAGGTCTCTTATCCCACCTCAACCAATCACATAACCAATTGCTGATTCTCAATCTAGACAAGTCTCACAAGCTCAGTTGCAAGAACAAAGTAGAATGGGGAGTTCCAAGCCAAAGCCAAAGTCACAGCCAAAGCCAAAGCCAAACAACAAAGATTGGTTGAAGAGGGCAATGAATTGTTGCCCCATTGGCACCATTATTAGAATCCTACTAGCTAGACTAATCCTTTTTGCTGTATTTTGTTAGCATTTGGAACCATTGGTTGCTTACATAGCTTTGTAGTTTGCAAAGCCTAATTGTAGTGTAATGGAAACTTTTCAAGTCCAATGCCTTCCTTTTTGACTCATTGGACTTCAAAAGTGTGATGGTAGTAGGTTTTTAAGTGGTGCTTTTGTAATAAAGACAATGCATCCTTTTGTAATGGTCCAAAGTTGAATCACAAGTTATGCTCAATTTATGATCAAAGTGTTATTATGCTTCCTTTAATGCTCATAGAGTACATGTCAAGTTTTATGCTCAAAGTGTCATGCTACTTTTATGGTCAAGTTGTATGGTCAAAGTGACCAAATTTCAATCATCTTATGCTCAAAACTTATGCTTCATTTTCAATCTAATTTTCATAACCAAAGTCAATTCTCTCAATTCCACCATTTCATAACTTTGAACACTTCAAATACATCAAACATACATCCTAGTACAAACTTGATCATCCATTGCATAAAGTATCTTAACTACTTACTTCAAGCTTTCTAACTTACTTTTGCACCTTACACATACATAATTCCAATCAATACAAGCCAACTGAGCGCAAGTACAATCCAAAGCTTAAAGACCTTCCGCTTCTCAATCAACAATTGCTCTTCTCCTCTATCAAGCTTCCTTAGCAAGCCCGGAATTATTATCGTTGACCTTTTGCACATCTTCGGATCGAACCACTCCCAAAAGTCACAGCCTTTCACACGACCTGTTTGACCCCTAACCTGCATTATCAAAAGTCACAACCTTCAATTGCATACATAGAAATCAAATTGAAATTTCATCCAAACTTTTATACACACAGCCATCAATCCTACCACAAACACAGCATCAACAATCCTACCACAAACCCATTATTATACTACACAGCAGCACCTAACGTTTAACCAGTCCCATTACGTGTTTCAAACACAGCAGCAACAATCTTACCACATTACATATTATATATAACAATATATATAACATATATTTATTTAAATATAAACAAACCAAATCCTATTTCGATCGGATCCAACATGATGTAGAATTAAGAAATAGGGTTGGGATTTTCAGGATAAGGAATAAACAAACCATGGATAAATCCAAGCGATTCTTTCTTAAATCCAATCGATCTTTTTGTAGGCGTTTGCCTCCGATCCAATCGAGGGATCAAATTGATTATAGAAACATGAGTTTAATTAGTCGATTTATTAGCGAACAAGGAAAAATATTATCTAGACGGGTGAATAGATTGACTTTAAAACAAAAACGATTAATTACTATTGCTGTAAAACAAGCTCGTATTTTATCTCCGTTACCTTTTCTTAATAATGAGAAACAATTTGAACAAAACGAATCAAACGCCATAATTGCCGGTTTTAGAACCATAACGCCGCACTCCCCTACCCAACAATCCTTCCAAACCTAGAAATCAAATTGAAATTTCATTCAAATCCTACCATAACGCCGCACACCCCTACCCAACAATCCTTCCAAACCCAGAAATCAAATTGAAATCAGCGATTCTCAAATCCTACAAAAACGCTGCACGCCGCTAACCACCAATTCCTTCCAAACCCAGAAATTTTTTCTTAACCAAATCAGTTTAAATTCAAAATCCACACACTCATAAACAATTATGTCAAATTCTCTCTTACCCGACCGTCTCGACAAACAAGAAATCTCCTCCCTGGGTTTTCTTCGGTCCATGAAGTCTTCATTGTAGCCACCTTCCCACAAAGGCATCTTCGTTGCTGCTCCCACCCTGCACTCTCATCCATGCCTCGTTCGGCGTTGCCGCCCCCTTTTCTCATTTTGACTCTGCAACAATCTTCTCTTTCTCAGCCGATATAAGCTACATGACTTCTCATGTGGCAAAATGACTTAAATACCCAGCCAAACACTGCCACATAGATGCCACATATGCACACTTGACGGAGTTAAAAACGGAGTCAGTTAGTTGGTCCAACGTTTTTGACGTTGTTATTGTTCTGGGTGTATTTTGAGTCAAATTTCAGTTCCGGGTCCAAATTGAGAATCGTTGTCCTGTTCTGGGTACAAATGAAGTAATAAGCATTTCTAAAATTTATTAAACTGCACGCAATTCACTTGTCATGTAACAGTAATTATAATCTATTCTTCAAAACTTTTTAAAACTCGGATTACTTATATTTGTGTGTAAAAAAAAGGGTTACATATACATATTTGTGTCCATTTTTTATAAAAATAAAAAATATTCACAAAAATTTGTGACAATACTGAAAAGAAGGGTAGCATGTGCTTTAATACCTAAAAAAAGCTTTTCAAGTGAAATGTAAAATGCTACCCAAAATTATTGTAATTTTATAATTTTAATTATAAATATCGTTAATATTTCTTTATAGAATTTATTCAATAATATTAAGAGAGGAATTTTTTTTTTTAAGGGAAGAGAGAAATATTAAATGTCAATCTTATCCCATAATATATTTTTATTTTTTATTTATTTTTTCATTTTTTTTAATATTGAACTAATATTAAACTTTTTGTTAAATAATAAAATATACCTTTAAATCTTCATACTAATAATGAAGCACGTGATTATCTCTATTATTATAAAGTCAGAAAGTGCCAAAAGGCTTCACCAATTGTTTGAGACAAAAATACCCCCATAATTCTAAATTTGACAAATATAATTGAAGGTCAAAAAGATAATATATCGATAAGAAGAGATAATTAAGAAATTAAAATTAAATAAAAAAAAGAAATAAAAGATAAAAGTGAAACAAAAAATAAACGTAGAGGGGAAAAGGTGAGTAGAAATGTGGAAGGAATGGGTAATTACTCATCCTCCCACCATCTTTTTTATTTATTTTTTATACTTTTGAATTTATTTCATTTCATTTTATTTTTAAAAATTAAAAAAAATTTACAGACGCAGAAGCTAGTATTTGAATAGATTTAGCATGAAAGATTTTCACAAGATAAAATTCCAAGGGTTCAGCTTTTGGCAGGTAAGAAATGATATGGCATAAACCGTAACGTGCCGAAGAACGTCATGTCGTCCAACAGCAACCTCAAATCCCAATACCTCGAAATTGTAGTGTGCGCAGTGCGCTACTCTCTTCTCTGGGTAACTTTCTTCTCAGGTCTTTATCCTTTTGACACGTCACGCGATCTGACGGCACTTGTTTCATCAAAACGTTTCTTCTTCTTTCTTCTTACTTGTACGTTTCTTGAAACGCCTTTTCCTCTTTCTCCACAATACGACAGCCTTGGAGTGCCACGCGCTGTCGTCTAGCAACTGGAACCACGTCATTGCTTTCACGTGTATTTATGTACTTGGTCAAAGTCAAACATTTGGGAAAATTAGCTGTCTTAGGGATCACCAAGTGACACAGGCATAAACCAATCACGAATCAAATAAATATGGAAGTTCAAACGCGCTTCATATCCGATGGTTGACACCACCTGCTATGGTGGTCCGCAGAGTACGCCATACGTCCTCTTCAAAAGTGGGACCCTCCAGCTTGGGCCGTCTCTTTGCTTCGTATGGTAGGCCATTTTTTCGTCTGCCTTAAGAAACCAATCGTCGCCGTCCATTTACTTTTCATCCAGTTCAAGTATGGACGGTGACAATTAAATCTAGGGTGCTAGGCAAGCAATCTAACAGTAGTCTCATCTCATTAGATAATAATTTTATAAAACATAACATTTGGTAGGTAAATGACATAAAAAATGACTAAAACACATCATAGTAGTTTTGTTAGGTAAATAGTATTAAGAAAATCGACTAACCATGGTTTTAATTGATTATATATAATAATAATAAATAGGGTTCGATCTAAATATTTGGAGGCTCAGGGCAAGAATATACAACATGCACTTAATTCACACAATAATTATTAAAAAGTAAATTTTTATAAATTGATTGTTTCATTTTTATATTATGAGGCATCGTTAAAACCTTCAATCCGTATCATGAAAGCTGAAAATCAAAACGAGGTCCCGCTTGGAATTCTGATCGTTATTGAATTGATGCCTTATTTGCCTTTTCTGTTTTTTTTTCCGGTGAAAGCCTTATTTTCACTTTGATTTTTCTACCAGTCTATACACTAAACACCGCTGCTTTAAAGTTTCTTTTATTTTTAATTTTTTTTACAATTTATGATATTATATTTTTTTTCGAGCCTTATATTATTTTTGCCCCAAGACAAGCGCCACTCTTATCCTAGCTGAAGGGCAGCCCTAATAATAAAACATTTTATAGTATAAAATAATCAATTAAAACCATTGATTATTGATCCCAAAAAGAAAATATAGCAAAACCATTGATTAGTCGGTACTTGATTAACACAACCGATTTGGAAATTCCACGTGAACACTAAATTTCTAAAATCGAGGCATGATGGCCGACTTCATAAAACGCACTATTTCACTTTTGGCTTTCGTCATTGGACCCAGTGCCCAGGTATAAGTCATCATGCCTCAATTTTGGTGTTTATGTGGATTTTCGGGATCAGAGTATGTCATTGATAGTCAATGCATAGTCGTCTATAAAATCCC
Organism: Oemleria cerasiformis; assembly: GCA_037349345.1. NCBI lineage: Eukaryota > Viridiplantae > Streptophyta > Magnoliopsida > Rosales > Rosaceae > Oemleria > Oemleria cerasiformis. Next base: position 14,442,562 of record JAZGTL010000018.1, read on the forward strand.
AAATCAATTGCATTTTTCATTATGGTTGTTGTAGAATAGTTAGAACTACTATAACTAATAACATGCATTTATTATTAAGAATGACAATTTTGATTCTTTTGCGACTAAATTGTTGTCTTGAATTTTTCCAATTGTATCACTTAAAAGTTACGTATATACTCCTGATTATATGGCATATGATAATAATTCAATTAAAAGGTAAAAATCTACCTACGCTCTTATCAATGTAAGTGACTTGTATTAATAAAAAATAAATAAATTTGCGGAATTAGAATAAGTTTCATCACTATTTGTAACAAAATTAGAACATTTAACTTTACCATATCATTATTGAATATTTAAGTAGTGCTCTTTTTTGAATCTCAATAAAATTTCTTCTAATCAAATAAACAAACATTGTGATTGCAGAAATCAGAGGCACATGTCGGGCAAGAGCTAGGACCACGTAGGGTCGATGTGGACGCACGTGCCATGCATATGCATGCGATGCGAGGAACTGATTGAAAAGTCATCAGCATGGACGGTGAGATTGTGGTCATCATCTCAAGCGGGGCCCATGAAATGATTGCAGCCACTCTCTGCATGCCATGTGCATATAAGGAGAGAATATTATCATTCCCACAGGGTGAGGAGAGAGATGATGAAAGTGAGAGCTCACCCTGCAGTGTGATTTATATGGCAGTTTAATGAGAAGCTCAAGCTTCCACCATTATGTGTTTGTTAGGGGTAATCATGGTAAACAGTAAATACCAATTGCTTCAACAACTTTGTTTTAAATTCAAATTAAAGACCCACATTATGAATATGGTCTTCTTACTTTAATCCCATTTAGGAAAGTAAACCTTAATTATTTGGTCAGCTAATTATATCATTTAGGTCACTAGTCCATACTCATAACTCATAAACAACGAAGTGGATACATATTGTACATGTCACATTTCACTAATATCGTTGTATAAAAAATCATCTCAAAAGCAATTTTTTTTCTCTTTTTCTTTCTCGTCTTATTAAACCTGTTATTATGTATCATTTCTCAACATAAATATCTTCACTATCTGTAAAAATCGAATATGAGACTTCTCAAAAATAATCGTAGGGCTATTGGCAGTTCTTTTATCTTATTGGATAGACTCCTTTTTTTTTGTATGGCATTGACACATTGGCCCATTGGTTCTTCCTGTTCCCCTTCACATTACAATGATGGAGGCTGGAGCCCTTCACTTTTACTAAAATGCCCATATAGTGATTTCAAACGATCAATCTCATGGCTCTTCCATCCCCAAGGCTACTAGATAAGATAGATTTATGTTGCTTTGTATTTGTCCCCATTGTCAATCTTTCCATTGATGCAAACTCATCTGATAAGTAGTTGCAGATGCTGATTGATATTGAGCACTGTGCTTAAATCTTTGAAGATAGTTTTGTGCATCTTCTTGCTGGTTTTGCCTAAATTCTCTATTATTGAAGTGATCTATGATTCTTTACCGTAAGAGTCCAAGACAAAGCTCACAAGTTGGAGTTGTGGTGATAGGTTAGTGGTTGCTATCAGAAAAATCGGACCATGTAATTTAAGCGGTTAAGAATCAATTTGTACCCGAGAACTCATGGTTCAAGTCTTTTGCGCTTAAGAATGTGTTTTTGGGCGATAAAATGCTTGTAATTTTGCTACTCTTAGATTTGAAGACTCTTCTCAAAATGAAGAAGGAAGAAAAGAGGCCTAATGATGCATTAGCCTAAGATACATGAAACTATACAGGCTTTTTCCGCAGAAACCATCACCACTAATCTATACATTTGCCTGAGGGCACTTTGAACAAAATAGTTAGGAATTGTAAGGAGCTAATCAGGCAAGAGAAGTTTTAAATAAGAGAGACGAAAACATAATTATAAAGAAGAGAACCCAAGCATGCTTTCTGTCCTTCTCTTCCGAATATTCTTAACCGGACCTTGTACTTTCACTCTCTCTTTTCTCACTGAATTTGTGGTGGATATCTCCAATGGAAATGCCAGCAACCGGGTTCAACTCTTGTATAATCTGTTCCGTGTGAAGACCATTTGTTTTCGTGTTCTAATTTACTCAAATGAAGCCTATCAGACAACTACTTCCCTTGCTTCTTACCTGCAATTCAGAAGTCACATTAATAAGCCAAAGAAACGCCGATTAGAAATATCAAGGTGCACTTTAGAACTTTTGCTTAAGAAATATCCAGGTAAAACGGATTAGGTAGGTTACACAATAATGTACCCTCCCCGCCCCCAACCCACTTTTCCCATAAAATGAATCCAAAATCTTCCATTCATTAAAGGTTGGGAAGATAAGAATTGAAAAGTTAGTAGAAGATAAGGGTTGTCTGTACCTCTATGGAACCATGAGTTCCGGGTTGCCCTTCTGATGTGGCGTTCATGTCTTTCTAAAAGTTCATCAACTCTATACGGTTGAGACAATAAGGGCCCGGAAAATTCTACCTTATCTCCTTGATCATGAAGCTGAAAACCCTGTCATAAAACCAATATTAATGAGGTTAAACAAGCTAGGTGATTATACACATTTATCTCAAATATACTGTTTTCCTTTCCATTTGTTTTCAACTCAACCAACCCATCAACCACCATAAACTCTCAGACCATCATGAAAATTAATGAACTTGTACGAATATGTACTAATATGTACGAATCTGCCATCTTGAGTGGGAGTATGAGACTAACAAGAAATAGTCCCACCAGCAAAATTAATGTTATTAATATTTCATCTTATGGATTACCATATAAAATTATGAGCAATAAATAATCACATGCCTATCAATCACCACCATTTCAAAAATGATGCCACAGGTTGATGTTAGAAAAATCCTATATTAAACAGCTGGGCAGTTCAATTTTCATGATACACTAGCCATCATTTTTTGACAAATAAGCTCCCTTCCCTAGCCGAAAAGCTAACAAATTGAAGGAAAAGATCAATTTGGTTTTCAGAAAATTAACTCAATGGAAGCTACACCGGGGATGAAACTTATTAAACAAAGACCTGCTTGAGTAAACAAATCCTTTTAAAGAAATAGTCAGTACAACCAACATTTCTTGTGTTCCAGATAATGCAAATACTCTGAGCTCTATATCAAAAGCCAAATTGTTGATGTATTTAATTCTTATGTTACAAACTTACCAGATCACTTTTAGCTGCCATTTCCTCTCGCTGATAAAGTGCCAATGACAATTCCTGCGAATGGTACCCATCAGAACCATCAAAGGATTCTGGATGCTCAAGCTGGCCCCATTGTTTCAGCATTGCAAGCTTTGCGGTCCCGTATGAATCATGGCATCTAGAATCAGTGCGCCCCCAGTGCTTAAGTTCCCCATTTTCATGCCTTTTTGGGTCCAAGTTATTCCTTGTATGCACAGAAATCGGAGGTTCTATAGAATTAAAAATGTGTCCTCTTGAAATAGATCGAGTATGAGATCTTAAAGCATCATCTTTTCGTCTTTTTGCCCATGAAAAACCACTTGATATAGAAACCTCTAATGGACCAGAGAAGGGAATGTCCCCTTGAGATGCATTCTTTACATGTGAAGACTCTTCTACTTTCCCTGCTGACAGCTTTGGCAACTCCCTGCCCAAGATTACATTTTCATCCTTAAGAATATGTCCATTATTACCATTAATTTTATAGGAGCCTTGAGCCTGGGCTGGTAAGTCCTGCAAGACAAGGTTGAGATCATCAGTAAGAACCTTCCAATGCTGACTTAAAAGCATGGACATCCACAGAGAGAGAGAGAGAGACCTCTGCTGGTGCCAGTTTCCTAATTCCAAGTGATTTTCTTGTTGACTTTCTTGTTTCAGATCCACGAACTCGCCCACCAATCTTTTTCCTGAAAATCCAGTGGCGATAGGAAATCTCAATTATCATAATCTAGTGAGGAACTATGCTAATTTTTCTCATACAAGAGAAAGTGAATCCTCACCTCTTTGCCTCCTCTCGAATTTTCGCATCAATCTCTTTGCTAGGTGCGTATACTGGCAAGCTTGATGGATCACATGCATAAGGCTTTATTTTGAAATACTGAAAATAGTAACAAAGAATACTGTATTAGGAGGATTTGAATGATAACAATCAGTGCCTGGGGTCAGATTTTTGGAAATACTTGCTCCATTTAGGGCACAGAAAATAAGAACCACAGTGCACTAATGAAAGAGAGCCAAATCTCTAACACACAAAATTTATTATTGACAAATAAGTTTTACAAAGAAAAAGTACTTTAGAACAATATGATTAAGCAATGAATTAATGAAGCACATTCGCTTATATGCATGCAAAGTATATATGTGGTAGTTTTTGCAATTATACAAGATAAAATATGATATTATTATGTATAGTTACCTCGGATGCAAGAGCAGAGGAGGCAGTCCCACGCTTATGTGGTTCTACAGAAAGAAGAGTTTCTAGGAGATTTAAAGTGGTTGTAGGCAAATCTTCGAAGGTCTCCCGCAGAGAACTATCATAAGGTTGTTGTGGCTTAAATAGAGTTGCATGAGGAAGTTTGGACTTTTTCCAGTATTCGTCTGGCGGGGAGCCACAAAGCTTGAAAATCTTGTGTAATTGTTCAACCTATAAGTGGAAAATGCCCCATAAGAAACTTGAAGTGGAAAATTTAAAGCAAAGTATAACTAGAGACAATACCAGACAGATTCTTTAAATGCATGCATAACAGAGTTTTACTAATCTAACTTGAGGTAAGAGAATCAGCCTGTTTGTTCTCCTAAATTATGTACTTGTTAACAGATCAAATCTTTAATCCTCCATTCATGCAGGCATAATTAGAATGGACACTTAATGTACAATATACATCCTCTACTGTCGTCAGCCATCTTAGCAATATTTTAAAATCATTTCCCCATGAATGGTTCAAATACCCTTCAGTTTCGTTTGCAAAGCCAATCTAGCAAACCATCTCAATAATACGTACCGCTAATTCTAATTGAAACCATAATGGCTAGAGGCAAAAATACAAGTTGTTTTCACTTTCTCATTGAGAATTTGTATCCCTTCCATTGGCATACTTCAGTCAGATTTAAAGGACTGATAAATGGAAAGCCATGTATTCTGAATAGTTAATACCTCTGTTCTCCCTTGAAGTACAGGTTTCCCAACTAGTAGTTCTGCAAATGCACAGCCAACACTCCAAAGATCTATAGAAGCTCCATAATCGGTTGATCCAAGCAAAAGTTCAGGAGGGCGATACCATAGAGTGACAACACGACTGGTTAGGGGTTGCTTATGCACAGAATTACAGAAGTTTGCCAATCCAAAATCAGCCACCTTCAAAACTCCGTCGTTGCTCACCAGAAGATTTGATCCTTTTATGTCCCGATGCATCACACCCCGCGAGTGACAATGCTCAAGTCCAGATAACAGTTGCTTCAAGTAACATTTAATCTAGAAAATAAAAACCAACATTAGCCCATCTTAGCATGTAAGTGGATAAAAAGAAATTCGACTAAGCATTAACTAGAACACTGCATAAGAAGAAGGCTACTAAAATACTTAGTGTGGTCTCAAACACCGCAACATGATAACAACAATGATTTACAAGGGCAAGGAAAGCAAACCTGTGCCTCACTGAACTTGATGTCAGGGTTAGATAGTAGTCCAGTAATGTCATGTTCCATGTACTCGAACACAAGGTATATGCTACATGATAATCGGGAAGTGATTAAGCCCTCCAATTTAATAATGTTTGGATGATCAAGCCTTCTAAGGATCAAGATTTCTCGTGCCATAAACCTGACGCTCTCAGGCTCAAAATTGTCAAACCGCACCTTCTTCAACGCAACTATCTTCCCAGTTTCAAGGTCACGTGCTCGGAACACACTACTATATGTACCTTGTCCAATCTGCTCAAGGAGTTGTAGTTGAATAAGAAACACATAAAAATAAAGATGGTAAACTAGAAAGAGAAACAAAACATAGAAAGTGTAGATACAGTTTTAACAGAGTCCAAAGACATAGCAAGATCCATAAGCAATAAGAAAGCATCTGCATTTGGAAGGTAACTCTGTGCAACACCACCATCACTAGGGGAAATAAAATTGAGAGTGTACCTTCCAAAGATATGAACTTTTAACATGAAAGTCCGGTGGAAAAATTATTTAGTACAGTTATCATGTTAACAATTGAGACAGCTGATTCCCTCCGGGGACATCGGATAAGATTGTAAACGTTTAGACAGCTAAAGAGGCAATCAAAGAAACACCATTTTGGATTGTGAAGCATCACATTGATGAGAACAAAACGATGTACTGACTCATGAAAATTCTAAACAATCTGAAGTTTTACTATAAGCTCACTCTAATGCGCCATCAGTTTCAACTTTCAAGCAAGTGAATCCTTAAATTTGTTACTTATTGCAGATGAGATCAACCTGTTGAACTGCCAAAGTTTCTTAGTATAAAAAAGCTTAATTTTCTCGACAAAAATGCCAAACTTTATATAAAAGTGTTAAGAAAAGGAATAATGGTATGTCACAGTAACTAAAATTTGTACGTTTATATTCAACATTTCTGTAAAAGCCAAAACTTTCTTAAACCAAAAATGAGAAACCAAACAGATTAACATCATTCACACAAAAGCTCAAAATTTGCAAACAGAATTTGATAAAAGGAGTCAGAGATAACCTTCTCTAATTTCTCATAGGCATCGGCGCGAAGTGGGACCCACCCCTGAATGGCTTCTCCAGCGACGGCGCTGAGCCAAGCCGGCCATCCAGCGGCCACCTGCTCACCCTCCACATACTTCTGCAGATTACTCAATCTAAAACTCAATGAGTCAGAATGACTGTTGTTACTCTTATGATAATTACTACCGCAGCCACCAATCGAACTCGCTCTCCCCGACTCACTCAACTCGCTCCTACTCAGGTCACCCCCTTTCTTATTCTTCTTCTCCACCTCCCCCAACCCGACCCGACTTCGGCCCGAATTCCCTACATTATCTCTGAACGCGCCGGAGTGGTCGAAAGCCGGCGTCACGGACACCGTTTGTTTCGAGCTAACGCAACCCATCGCTGGCCTTTTCCCCAATGACCATGCACGACCCACCCGCCAAAAAATCAGGCCGACCGGGATCGGGAAACTGCCAGCTCCGGTGGGAAGTCCGGTGCAACCAACCCGAGTTTGCTGGGTGCAGCTCGCTAGCTCAAAACATTAAAAATGGAAAAATGCAAAGCTGGAATTGAGGAGCAAACAGAAATGGGATTTATACAAACAATCCAAAGATAGAATGTTTGTTTTGTATCTCAATGATTCATCACTACCCTTTCTCTCTCTAACTTTTTCTTTTTCCTTTCATTTTTCCTTTTCTTAATTCAAATTTTATTTTTCTTGCGGCAATTGCGGGAGAGGGTCGATATTGGATTTAAATGCGCGGCTTCTGCATGCAACACCCAAAAAAAAAACCAGCGAAATCAACGGGAAGATTATGCCTTTTTTTTCCTTAAATTTTTTGTCTTTTTAAATTAAGAAAAATGCTTGATTAATAATGTTTTTGTTTTCTTTGTCGTTTGAAAACAGAATGAGAATGCGTAATGCCGATGGCCGACGGGAGTTGTGGGGTTGATTTTGTTTCTTCTTTTTATTCTCTGTTTTTGTTTCCATTTGTATTTTGTGTGTTTTCAAAGTAAATGAGGTTTGTGTATTTTGTAGGGCACTGTTAGCCTACATGGGGGCACTGCATGGGAGGACATGGACCTGCAATGCAAGTGGGCCCAATTGCTAATTTAGTACAGCAGTTAGGTCAAGTCATGGGTCATGAACTCATGGGTAGTAGTTGTCTTGTTGACTAAATGGGTTTCTGTTTTCTTGGATTTTGGTTTTGTTTTAATCACTCATACTAAGATTTTTATATATTTTGTAAGGGAAAAATTTCAAGCTATATGAAAATGAAAAATTATTATTGTGTTTAATTCAATTTTTAATTACGACTAGTTAATTATATGGTTTCGTTTTGTATTCGTGTTGTATATAATATTATTGTATAACAAAAAGAAATTTATTTTTGATTTTTGATTTCTGAAAAGTCTGTTTCAAGCTTTAGCGTTGGAGTTGGAGTAGGGGAAGGTGGATAGGCACATGAGGGGGGGAATGGAGGAAAAGAGAGGGAGTTGATTAAAGAGAGAAGGGGAAAGCAAAAGGCAAAAGGAGAATGGAAAACTCCAACAAAAACTTCTCCTTCTCCTTCAATGTTCTTCTGTTGAATCTTTTTGCCCATTTCCCACTTCTAAAATTCTGACATTTCCACAAGGGCCTTCGCTTGAATCACTTCATTAGTCCCATGCCCCACTTGTTCATGAGTTTTATGGGTCCATTTAAATCAAAACAATACCTCATAACCGGTTACTAGGAGATTTCGAATCCGACTTCGTAAAAAATGAAATTTATGCTCAATTTATATAATCTTATTCTCCAATTTTATCGTTGTTTATAAAAAACAAAAAGTGACACATTCTTGATTATGTACTGTGATTAACAAATTTTTACAATATAAATACCATAGGTATAACTATTGCTCGTATTGCTAATTACCCTCATAAACCAAAAACTAACTAATTAGAGATCATTTAGCTAGTTATTTGTACCATATAAATGAGGATTATAGTCATTATTGTTAAATTAGTCCATTTATTTAATACATATAGGTAATTAAATTTTTTTTAATTTAATTTTTTTTTGTCGGTGTCACGCATTATCCCAAAGTTTTCAACTAATGACTAATCTGCGCCAGGAGTCGGAAAGACTCACAGAGGCATTTCAACTTCTCCTTGGCCACAAGTCAAATGTCAGTTTCATGTCTCGAACTCAAGACCAAGGAGCAAACCTAACTTGGAATCCAAGTTTTCACTAAACCACTTGCTCGTGTTTATTTTTTTTAATTTAATTCAATTTGCATAAATGGTCTTTTAGAAAATCAATAATTTCAATCAATGACGGGGCTAAGTTTGGGCTGGGAGTACTGCAGCCAGCCCCTCCCACCCAGTCTAATCCCTTTAGGAATTATTGTTTATCCCATCCTATTGTTTAGCTCATCTCATTTTGGGCCTTAGAAAAATAGAGATAATGGAGGATTTTGACGCTCTTTAAGATTCAATAGGTACAATTTAAAATTTAAAAGTGATAATTTGTATATGCATTGCATGTTTAATTATGGTTTTTGTTGTAATTTTTTTTTCTTATTTCTACCAAGTAAGGCTCATTAAGTTTCCCCCATACTAGGTGTATCTTTTTATGTTTATTAATGAAATTATTCATACCTTCGAATTTCTTCTACATATAGCATGTAAGTTTAATCCATCTAAAATTCGCATTTATAAATTGTTCTTGATTTCAATTGTAACATTTGTATAATAAGGATTCATTAATCACATGGACTAAAAAAAGGATGGTGCATCACCTAATTAAGTATATTTTTCTTAAAATAATGGGGACAAGCATCTCAATGCTAAAGTAATTAGTTTAGGTCAAGTTGGTTTGTTGGAGCTGCTCTCCCCCACCTTGATGAAGACATGAAATATCTTATAAATCTGTTTTAATGAATTTGGTAGGAGCATTATCTAAATCTAATATTATTTTCTAATTAAACACTGTGTGACATTGACCATGTTCCATTCTAAAAAGAGCCCCCTATTTTTAGATGTTGAAAATAAATTGAATAGTAGGGTTTCACACTATCATCTCATATGATGTTTTGGGGACATGCCAATGCCATTGATGATGTATCAAAAAAGTGGTTTGCTAGAAAGTAGTACATTTAATAATGTCTGTTGTGATGAGAAAGCAGGCAAGAATAATCTAGAGTTGTAATAACTGAAGACATTGGTTATGGGTATGCAGTTATGAACAAAATTACTCAAAACACACACATCAAATTGTACTAAAAAGCTAGGTTTTTTTTTTTATACAGAGACATGAGGAATTACATTATACATATTAGGTGTTAATCTCGTTTTTTACGAGAGTTGAATTAAAGACGTCTCACATAACGTGTGAAGTTCGAAATACCACTAAAGCATAATACTAAGTGACACAAAGTAGCTAGGGTTTTGTAGTATATATATATATTTTTAGATGTTGTTTGATGCATGTAAACAGACACGAACTCATGATTGAAATTAAATGTGAACTAATTTAAAGGCTAATTTTTTTTAGTAATAATTTTAATTGAAATTTGTCAAAAGTTCCTTTGGTTTGTCCATATTCTATTAAATTTGTTGATTCTTCTAGTTTATATTTTATTATGAATTGTAACATGCATAAATAAAAGGTTATATAGATTATATATTTGTTTTTTTTAAATGATAAGAAATACCAAGAGGCGGCCCAAATATCTCAAATCTTAACTGGAATAAAAATAAATATTCAACGAATACACGATAAGTGAACTGGATGAAAACTGTTAGACCTAATTTTTTTTTTCTCACATTTGAGATGAGTTGGAGATAGGGGTGGGCACAATTTGGATCGATACGGATATCATCGAAATCTAAATCCAAACCGTTAAAATCGATCTTAACGGTTCGATACGGTTTGAATTTTTGAAAAATAGAATTGAAACCGTTCCAATCCAAACCGTTATTAACGGTTTGTTTTGGACTGGTTTGGACGATTTAGGCACAAAATTCTCATGTAATTTGTTCACTAAAAAGACTCATCTAAAACATAATTTTTTCCAAAATTCCACCATTCTCATTAAGATTTCATTTATTTACATCAAGATTTCATTAATTCACATGAATATTTCATTCATACATATCAACAAATTAACATTTTCAACATTTTAATAAACTTCAAATATGTCGGTTATGCTTAAATATAACTTAAATTCGAAAATAACACAAAGTGGGTAAGGATTAAGTGAGATAAGATAGTGATGATCACTTACATTAATATATTATAGGATGAAAGATATTAACTAATAAATAAAAATCTTAACAGTTCGGTTCGGATTCTAACGGTTTTCAAAATGAAAATCTAAAAACTAAATTGTTACTAACAGAACGATTTGGATTTTCAAACCGTTTGACTTTTATGCGGTCAAATCCAAATAGGAGTGTCATAACGATTTGAATCGAATCCATTTCTGGTTTTAACAGATTTATGCTCATTCCTAGTTGGAGCCCACCCAGCCCAAAACTAGGTTCGTGCATGCATGTAGATGCTTAAAATATTTTTTTTATTCTGTTTTCTATAAAAAATAATATAAATGATAAATTAAAAATGAACATTTTGATTATAATAAGTATAGAGGTAAAATTCATTAATTATAATAGAAATTCGAAGATGATAATATTGTCCCATGCAAAATACTAAATCCTATTCTTGGGTTTCTATCAAAGAATATGGAATTACATACGTGCATGTGAGTGTGACATACGTACACAAATATATATTATGATATGTGAATATTATTACCACTAGTTTAGGTTTTCTTTCACTTTCATTTAGGTAAATTATAAGATAATAATCCATCTTAATTACTTTTAAGTAAGAAATTGGCATGTGATGTGTGCGTGACAGTTGCAACACCACTACACCTTAAGCTATGATTGCTGCCTCCCATGATCCAATCAAGATCACTACTTACTCATCAATACCACTTATGCACTATAATAAAACAAGTAATAAGAAATTATTAGCATGATTTTTTTGATGAGGAAGGAAGATAGAGAAGGAACCATTAGAGGGTAAACCGTCTTAATCAGCCATTACTTAAGATGTCAAAGTACCACGCTTGTCTCGATTGAGGGGGAATTGAACGCGCCCACTTTCTTGGATTAGTTACTAGTTAACCCAACTTAGTAAGAGAATCAACCACAAAATTTACTTATCTAAACACGTGCTTGAAAGAGATATATCGAAACCTTCGGGGGAGAGTCTTCACATAACGCAATATAGTTTTAAGCCTCCAAGGTGGAGTAGAGACATTGTTGATAATGTCGATTAGGATTTTGGAGTCCCCTTCCATCTCAATTTTCTGTACCCCGTTATTACAAGCCGTCTATAGCACATCCAGAAGAACCAAATCCTCAGCTATAAGAGTATCAATATCTCTAGTTTGTTTAGTTCCAACCCACATCGGTAGACCGTTGGCATCCTTGATAATAAATCCTAAAACCGCTCTACTGACATTGATTACGGATCCATCAAGGTTAAGCTTGTAAGGCGTTGTAGTAGGGAGCACTCCCTTTAATCACCTCCATAGACAAACTCTTCTTTTGCACCCGAAAATTTATTTTGAAGAAGCTTTGGCCCAAGAGGTAGCAAGGATTGCAACTCCAGTATGAGAAGGTTCTTGTTGAGAGAAGATCCAATTATTTCTAGCGGTCCAAATTTGCCAACAGGTAGCAAGATCTGAGAAAGAGGCCATGGTATCTTTACAATCTAAAGAAGCAAGCCAATCACAAAAATTAGGATTAGCGTTGGGTTTAATAGAGTTTGACACTAGGGTCCAAACTTTGAATACTACATAACATGAAACGTTCAAGTAATGGACACTTAGACAACAAATACTTAATAACTTCATCTGTCGCCGTCACGTATATATACGAGGCAGATAAGAACTTTGAGGGGATTGAATAGCGACTTGCAGAAGGGCTAGCGCGTGGACTTGGAATTCCAAAAGGCAAGTGATTGTTTTGAAGCTGGTGTAATAGTTTGGGGGGAAATTGGTGGAGGTGGACAACTTTGAGGGGATGATTCATGTCCTATGGTTTGCATGTTTTGATGTCAAATTGTCAAAAACATGTGCTTGTCTTGGAGATCTAATGGTTTGTGGGGAAAGGCATCATAGGGGTCAGTTGAAAGAACACCAAATCTCAACTCAAGCTCTTGAATTTTCTTGCTCATTGAACACTGAATCCATTTATCGACAGAAGTTGTAAACCCGTGATGTAGATCAAAAGAAACACTGAACTTTTTGATGGGGGCTTTATTTGGTTTCCACCGCATGATTGACCCCAATCAAAAAATCTATGAATTTTGTCTTCTCTCAATTCTTGTGTAAGGGTCATGAAGTGGCGTGAAGTTTGGTGACCAAGATCCAATTTCAGAGATGAGGTGGTTGTCCATTCATAGCGCCATCCCTTACAAACACTGCTAGTAGCAAGTAGCAACTGCGTCCTTTAGCGGCAAGCGACGCCATATTTCACCCCAAAAAATTCATCTGGCAATTCACTTCCTCTGTTTATCAAGTTGTACTCATCCTGCAAATTAAAAACAAAATTAACATAGCTAGATTAAGCACTTGACATTAGAAAGAGGGAGAAAAAAAGGGAGTAAATTCTATATATGCTATATATAGTATCATATGTAGTAAATAAATATATAAGAAAATAAAAGAATTAGAAGGTTTCATAGTGCATGTGTTAGATTATTAGAGGATGGGGAGGAGAAAAAAGATTCAAATTAATTATGAAACTTCTATATGGTAAATTTTTTTACCTTGTCTTGGAGGGATTGAGGAGTTGAGCTTATTATTCCTTTCTCCATAGATGGATTTGGAAGTTGGTTTTCCATGGTACGGCTCAGGCGCTGCTCGACGGAGTGCCGTCAGCTATGACGGTGAAGGGGGAGAGTGCAAAAGGATGGTTTTGTAAAAGTAAGGCCAGCCGCTAGCCAGCCTCCCTCTGGTTTTTATTGTCAAAGATTTGAAAATCCCATGAAATGAGATGGTTAGGGAAGAGAAGAGTCTATTAGGTGGGTCGGCCCAGGGAGGTTTAGCTATACCGTTACTTGTAGGTCATCTGTTACTTGTAGGACAAGTAAACAAAAAAGTAGATAGCATTAATTCCTCTTATAAAACTCCGCCGCGACGGCAGATCTAATTGCGGCGGCTTGATATGTGTCTGTGGAACAAGGAAGTACAAATTTGATTCATATTTCTAATGGGACTATTCATCAAGAAGACACAATATTCTGGTCCAGAGTCATAAAAAATTAAAATCAACAAATGGTGGTTCACTTTGAATGTACTGTGAAAGAATTCAGAAATTAGTCATTGGAGGAGCTTCATCATCTATGGCAGCTTGCAAGCGGCCGTTTGGTCTTTGGACTTGTATTGGCCAAGCATCTCTGCTACAGTTCTGCATCGGCACTGGTGTCCTGGACGGATCACATCACCGTACACAGCCATTTCGATTATGTCAAGCTCCTTATCTGCAAGTTCAAGAGATGCGTGTTTCTCAGCAGTTCTTATAAAATGTCAGAGGAACAAGAATGTCAAAGGCCAGTGAATACAAAAAGGGCATTACACATAGATTAGTCTTCTGAGTTCTGGATATAAAGCTCACAACTTTAAAAGTTGAACCATTTTACAGCTGAACCTAAATATCAGTTTCACTGCCAAAAATCGGAAAGTTTAGGTTAAGAAACTCAAAGCCAACCCAGAGTTTTAACTTGTCCCTCATAGTTATCTCCATCGGGAACAGTGACCCGACTAGAACCTTTACAAAGCACTGGACATATTGAGACATGAATACCATGATCAATACTGGCATAGTACATAAGGACCTAAAACAAATATTCACATTGCGATTGTCTGTTTGGAATTTAGACCAGAAAAACAGTTCCAATGCATGTTTGCAAATGGTGACGAATGTTGTCGGGATGATGAAATTCCTCCATCAATGCAATAAAAGGGCATCATGACTACACTTCCACAATGAATCAATGTCACTTAGATTCATTGTAGACATTGACGGTAGAAGAATCAATGACAAAATAGAATATTTGTGTGCCTCCTAAAAGCAGTAGATACAAACCATGGACATGAAATTTTGTTTACAATTCAAAGACGAAACTGTTATGCTCAACCAAACAACCAAAATCTGGAAAAGTATAAACTAACCAAACAGAACAGAAAACCGAATCTAATATTAAGAGTGAACAAGAGAAGGCAGAAAACAAACCCGTGAACTTGAGATCACAAGAGTAACCTTTCAATTGAGTCGTGTCCATCTGGTCTTTGTCTGATTTGTATCTGTTCACTCTTGTTTGAAGAATCTGACAATTGTCTTCTGTGGATTCACCACCTACAACACATTCCCACAATCTCAATGAACTCAAACACCAGCCATCAAAAGAGAGAAACAACTTCGAAATTTCATGCCTCCATAACTTGAAGATTTCATAAAATTCAAAAATTCTAAACCAACTGAATTACATTATTTTATTAGTGTCAGCTAACTCCTATATATGTTACTCAGGATGCCACGCAGCAAAAATTATAGAAAAATTTAAGAATTTTATGTTCACATTTCAAAATTTTGTTCTTTCTTTCCCACCATTGCTCAGCAGCCAAGAATAAAATTGGAGCAATAGAGAGGGCAAAGTAAATTTCGAAGACGAAACGCATTGCTAGATCGACTTAATTACACTACTTCACAAATACCCATCACGAAATTGAGCTCGAGCAACTAGCATATGCAATAAAAATGCTAAAATTGTTAAACCCGGTTCACAAATCATCAAAATCCATCATAAGATTACAACTTTCGAGTAAGAAATGGAAACAACTTAGCCGAAAAGGAGAGAAAATTGGAACCTTTTGAGAAGGGAACAATATGATCGTACTCGAAGCAGAGGCAGCCCCGACAGTTGCAGAAGCGCTTACAGACGATATTACCAGCGGCGTCTTTGCGCCACCTCTCAGGGTGTCGACCTGGCACTACATCGGCCTTTGCCCAGCACTTGATCTTTGCTATTGAATCGAAGCTTCGCTGTCTATCTTCCCCCTTGCTCTTGCTACTGGTACTATTATCACCAACACCGCCTCCACGAGAACGGTGAGGCGATGAAGAAGATGAAGAAGAACTCATCTCTGTGTGTGATTTGGCGTTTGTCAAAGTGAACAGGACCAGTAAAGACTGGAGTAAAATCTAGAGAGACAGGTCAGATTGCTGACCTGCTCTACCCCTCCAATAAGATTCTAACACCTGTAATAAATGAATTTCTCTCTCCATCTCGCCACTTGTTGCTTTCTCAGTCAATATAGCTCCATCCTCACATGTAGAAAAAAAAGTAAAAAAAATCAAATCAAATCCTATAAGCCAAAAAAAAAAATCTAAAAAAAAAACCAAATTAGTTAAAAAACTCAAACTTTATGAAGCAAAAGAACTGCATTCTACGAGAGTAAAATATCGAATCAACATAACTCTATGAAACAAGAAATTGAATTCTTTTAAACAAAAAATATGAAAAAAATAAACAGTATCAACAAAAATCAAGCCATATGAAGCAAGTAATTAAAGCATAAGTGGAAATTGTTAGGATCTCACTAGTCGCAGCACAACTTAAAATTTGAACTTTTTCAAACAAAAAATATGAAAAAGCATTTTGCACCGTAGTGGATTGTATTCCTTCAATAATGAACTGACAATTATCTATGAAGATAATGTTGTCTGCATCGAGCAGATGAAGACCGGTTTCTTTAAAGGAGACAACACCAAGCATATTTCACCAAAGTTTTTCTTCAACCAACAGTAACAAGAGCATCAGAAGATTGGAATCAAGTCAATCCGATCCCAAGACAACCATGTAGACCTTTTTACCAAGTCATTACCGAATGCCACATTCCAGCAACATGTTCGAAGTATTGGCTTACGCAGACTGGCTGATCTACCTAGTATGTAGTTTTCAGGGGGAGTCAATATCAAGGGAAGTATCCTGAAGCATACTAAGTATTCCAAAGTATACTATGTATCCTGAAGCATACCAAGTATCCCGAAGCATACTCACTTGACCATCGTGTACTATTTTGTTCTACGTCCAGGGTTATTTTGTCCCATTGGGTTTTGTTACCTGGCTAGGTTTTAATGAGACACACTTTTGGCATGGTCACCCATTGATATTGCATCCTGAAGACATCATGATTCAACTCATATGCATTTGCTCATTTGTTCCCTTCGACCACGGGTTTTTCCCACTGGGTTTACCGGGCAAGGTTTTGGTGTAACAACTCCAATGCATCCTACTCCTATAGACTGTCTGCTCATTATCTAGAAGAGGCGACTTCATCTACCTCTGGAGGTTATGATGCGGCTACTCCGTATCCACGCGTGTTGCACTCTTTTTCCTTAGACCATGGTTGTTTTTGTCCCATAGGGTTTTTATTACCTGACAAGGTTTTAACGAAGTAACACATATGCGCGCAGCCAAGTGACACTGTTACATGGAATATCCAAGGGGGAGTGTTGTAGATAGTTTAATTTATATGGCTATTCATGTAAGCGTATATGTGTAATTTATGTTGTAACCCTAAACCCTACATATATATATATATATATATATATATATATATATATATATATATATATATATATATATATATATATATATATATAGGCTTATTACTCCAAATGCATCCAGAACAAGCCAGCGATTCTCAAATTGCACCAAGAACTGAAATTTGTCTCAGTTTGCACCCAGAACACCTATTATGTTGCTTCCGTTGCACCATCTGTCAGTCTCTATTACAAACGCCGTTAAAAGTGCTAATGTGGTAGTAATATTACAAAATTTGTAGGGGCAATTAAGACATTTGTTATATTTTATCAAATTTTATATTAAAATTATTTTTAAAAAATTAAAACAAATCTAAAATTACCCAATACGTCCCCAACCCACCCTACTCGGCAGTCACCCACCGAAAAACACTCTCCTTCTCTCTCCCCGACTCCTTTCATCTTCTTCCTCTGCGACCAGCGACAACGAACTCACCAGCCACCACCATGGCCAGTTCAAGCCACCAGGAGCCTCGCCCTTAAGCCAATCAACTCCCTTCGTCGAGACGAAGCCATCCATACCCTCAACCACTATCAATGTTCGCTGGAGAAGAAGCCAGGCCGAGAAACCCAACAACCGCCATCGTAACCGGCAACGTCCTAGACCAAATCCAACCTCACCAACCCACGCAAACCCTTCCCCACGAAGAGGCGAAGAGAGAGGAGTAAGACGAGGAGATTGATGGAGATTTCGGTGGTGGCTAGTGAGTTCGTTGTCGCTGGTCGCAGAGGAGGAAGATGAAGGGAGTCGGGGAGAGAGAAGGAGAGTGTTTTTCGGTGGGTGACTGTCGATTATGGTGGGTTGGGGACGTATTGGGTAATTTTAGGTTTGTTTTAATTTTTTAAAAATAATTTTAATATAAATTTTGATAAAATATAACAAATGTCTTAATTGCCCCTACAAATTTTTTAATATTACTACCACATTAGCACTTTTAACGGCGTTAGTAACAGAGACTGACAGATGGTGCAACGGAAGCAACATAATGGGTGTTCTGGGTGCAAATTAAGGCAAATTTCAGTTCTTGGTGCAATTTGAGAATCGCTGACTTGTTCTGGATGCATTTGGAGTAATAAGCCTATATATATATGGTGGGTTATCTGATTAATAAAGTTAGTTCTCTCTCTGCCTCCAAACTTTCTTCTCTCTCAAATATACGTACTTTCATTCACAACACACATGACATTCTTTATTCCGGTGTTGTAAACCTCACTTTATAATTGAGAATTCGCATTAGGCCATCCGTTGAGCTTTAATACTAGAGGGTTTATCGTGATCCTTTTTTTGGGTTTAAAATTTTAAGGAGCCCTATATATTTTCTTTGCTTCGAATGCGATTATTCTTTTTCGTGTGGTGACTTACATGTGAAAAATCTATAGGGAAAAGAAAAATGCAAAAGTGCGATGGTGTACAACCCTTAAATTCATCTTATAATTATTTTGGTTTAGGTCAACCTAGTTCACTTGAATATCGAAAATTGAATAAAAAAGTTGTGTTACCTTGCAAGCATTTGATGAGTGGCAGCTCCTTTAATCTTTTACTGTGTCATGTCTTAAATATTATTGTTTTGAAGAGTTATTTTGAATTTACTTCACCCTTTAATATCTCAACAATCCTTTTTCTTATTAAGGTAGTTTTGAATTGACTGGAAAACAAAAGAAGATAGAAGGAGACTTCTTTACTTTCTAATAGTACACATCGGTACGGAACATGGCGTAGGGAGTAGGGCTGTTATCGATTTTTTCGGTTCGATATTTTGCTAAGATAGAAACTGAACCGATGGGATGAACGGTATCGATATCGGTCTGGTACCAGTCACTTTCCCGATTGGGACCAAAAATGGAATGACCCGATCGGTTCAGTTCGGGATCAATTTTTCCCGATTTTACGAGTTTGAGCGATGCAGGCTGAAATACGGTAAGAAAGAGGGAAAGACGGAGAGATTGAGGGGAAGAATGAGGGAGATGCAATTGAGCGAATCTTACCCTTCGACTGGATTCGAGGCGAAGGGTGCGAGGCGATGGGTGGCTGGGTACGAGGTGATGGATTCGAGGCAATGGGTGGTGGTGCGAGGCCGAGGCGATGGGTGCGAGGCCGAGGCGATGGGTGCGAGGCCGAGGCGATGGGTGCGAGGCCGATGCGATGGGTGTGAGGCAGAGGCGATCAGTGCTAGGCGGAGAAGATGGGTACGACTGTGTGCTTGAGATGGGGTCCGATTTGGTCTGATTCGATGAGGATGAGGTGTGAGGGTGAGGTTTGAGGGTTTTGAGATGGTGGCTGGTGAGGCGTGAGGCCGTAAGGGTGAGGCGTGAGGTGAGAGCGTGAGGGTGAGGGTGGTGACTAGGGAGGCGTTAGGGTTTTGAGATGGTCGTTGGTGGCCTGGTGGTCTAGTGCGGCGTGAGGTGAGAGTGATATTGAATTTAAGTGATCGCTGGTGGTCTAGTGCGAAGGAGACGAAGACGAGGTGAGGGTGTGCTGCTTTGATAATATCGAAGTGAAGGAGACGAAGACGAGGTGAGGGTATGCTGCTTCGATAATATCAAAGTGAAGGAGAGGCCAAAACGATGTAGTTTCATTAAGGAAAGGATTTTCGGTTCGGTCCAGTTCGGTTATGGGCAGTTGAAAACAAAAATCGAACCGGTTCTGGTTCAGTTCTGTTTTTCTTGATTCAGTTCGGTTTTTTCTCGATTCGGTTTATTTCAGGACGGTTCAGTATGGTCCGATTTTTCGGTCGATTTTTTCATACAAATTAACAGCAATAGTAGGTAGAGTAGAGAAAGATAGAAAGTAACTTCTGCATGTAAACTTCAGATTGATGTAAACTTCATTCATTGATGTAAACTTCTGCATGTATTCATTGTTCAAGAAAATATTGAAAACGATCTTTTATATATATATATATATATATATATATATTTCATCACATAATGAAATAACAAAATATTAAATACATACGTATATTTTGAATTTTAGAAACTTACTCAGATTTTGTGATTATTGTATATCTACAGAGGTAGATATATGTCCAATTGTCCAGGTCAATATATATATATATATATATATATATATATTTTTTTTTTTTAAAGGAAGTAAAGTGGTCCAAAGAAAAACAGAGATATCATTGGAAGAGCCATCAAATTTACTCTTCTTTAAACTACATATATAGTTTGTGAGTTTGTCATTTCGGATATTTAGGTCATGATTTCATGCATGATGATACGCTCAGCTCATCGATGTATGCTTCCGTGTATATGTATATATATGCGGAGAATATGTGGCGTATATATCAATGTATCTTATAATATGTGTGAATAATATGCGGGGAATATGTACCTATTATTTTTAAATATAAATACATTTTCATGTATATGAATAATATTCTTGAAACATCTAAAATAGTTTAATTTTCTTATTATTACTATAATTGTATGCAAAAATATCTAAATTTTCCCGTACATGTATAATATGTGTGAGACATTGGATAAGTTAAAATTTTTATTATCACAATGATATATTAGAGTTAAGTCACCAGTAAAGTGATATCCCACACTTGATTTTGTGGAACTCATAATATACAAAAACGGAATGGGTGAATTTTTCAACCCTATAAGTGTCGTAGACTTGTCAATGAAAATAATTACTTACTTCCCTGATTATTCTTTCACTAATTATCTATTTCCCATTATTTATAAGTAAACTTGTCTTTAATAATTTTAGCTCAATTTGGCGGGTTAATTCTCATGGCCCCAAGTTTCACTTTAGTAATTTTTTTTTTAAGCTTTTCAAATGCCAATATTTAATCATCTCTTTACAATCTCAACTGCCAATTCTTTTTAGGTAAGTTTGAAATGAATAGGAAACGAAAGATAAAAAATAATATTTTACTGGAAATGGATCGAAGATACCTTGATCATAGAAGATGTAGAGAGGAAGAAATTTACATGTATATATATATATTTAAGTTGCTTTCAATATATAGGCATCCAAAAGATATCACTTTGTTCAAAATCCACACCATTTATTTAATCTGGTTGCAGCCTTGCAGCTGGATATGCATCCCGACCAATCAACTCCTTGCTGTCAAGTTCCCATGCATATTGAAAGGGAGAAGGAAAGAGACTAGAGAGGCAGATACATATGTAAGGAAACTTCCCGATTACTTTTTCATCGATTACTGCTATTTCCCTATTATTTGTAAGTAAATTTATCTTTAATATAAAATTAGGTATAAAAATTTAGTACACTTTCGTCGACTTTCATCATTGGTAACTCAACAGTACGTGCCCTCTTTTGGCTCTTCCTAACTTTCAACATCTTCATTATTATCGGAACTGGGGAGGCCTTCCTGATAGTCACAAAGAACACCTTCTGAGGATGATTCCTCTTCGGCATCGAGACACTGCATGTCTTCCACATTCTCAACGAAGACATGTGTCAAGCCATTTATGAAATTAGTGTATTTTTTGAGTTAATTTAGGGCATCTTTTACGCAAACAGGGTTTGAGCTTTCATTTTTCTTGTCAAGGGAAGCGATTGCTCGAGCAATTCAAATAGATCTAAACATCTTGAATTCTAGGTAGTAAAATGACTAAGAAGAAGAATAGAAAGAGCAACAAAAAGCAGGTAGCAGGTAGCAGGTACTCAGGTCGGTAGAATGAGGAGGGGTCTGGGTGAATTTAAAGAAATAGCTAGCTCATGCATTTTTAGTGAACTTAATGAAAATAGTTACTTACTTCTCCGATTACTATTTCATCAATTACCTGCTTCTCCATTACTTGTCCTTTATATAAAATTAGGTATAAAAACTTGGTACACCTTCGTTGATTTTCATAATTGGTAAACTCAACATTACTCTCTTTTGGCTCTTCTTGACTGTCATCATCTTCATTATCATCGTCAGAACTGGGGAGGGCTTCCTGATAGTCACAAAGCACACCTTTCGAGGATAATTCCTCCCCGGCATCGAGCTCCTCTTTAGATCCTTCTCTTGGAAACTCGTCCTCTTTAGTGCAACGCTATACATGCATTAACACACATATTGTTCACAAAATAAAATAAAATATAAAAAATAAGGTCAGTTCATTGTGTGAATTCGTTTCACTCTTTAATATCGACTTTGCTTGTAATGGTATATAGAGCTTTACATAGAGCATTTGATGAAAATTTAGGTCTGCATGTGTAATCAAGTGACGTAGTTGAAGAAGATATAAACATGATCCTATGCCCATGAAGATTTAGGTCAGGATCATCAACATCAACTTTTCTTTTTTCACAAATCAATTTTACTTAATTATGATTTTAATTCATTTAATTTATTTTGTTCCTATGCCCAAGAAGATTTATTAGGTCATGATTTATTCTGCTTCTGCCTATATATTAAAGCAATATCAATCCATTAATCCATGAGACTTGGAGATCTACGAGAAAGAGAATTGAAAAGAAAAATTGTGAGTGAGTGAGTAATTATTAAAGCAATATCAATCCATTAATCCATGAGGCTTGGAGGTCCACTTCAAGTTCTACCTACACTACAACTCTGTCACTTACTAAACCTCCCCTATGTAATTACAAATTACTATTTTTAAATATATTTATAAGTTTAGGTAGCGTCTTTCCGAAGGTATCTGCACAATTCGATAGCATTAATTATCTAACTGAGAATGATCGAAATTTCCAAATACTTTCCAATCAAATCAGAATATTTCAGGATCATATTTAATTTTATATGTGTCAAAAATTGGAAATTTTGACTCAGGAATCGGAATTTTCAATCCAACTTACACCCCCTAAGTCCCATAGCCACTCATTAAGCATAAAAGTCGGTACAAATATGTATCATCGTGATCGTCCATTCGTCCTTAAGTGAGTCTCTTACTTACCACATTTTTGAGCGAGTCTTAGGGGAGGACCTGGCAAAATGAGGACTGGTGCGAACCAAATCATGTTGACCGTAGGATGCAAAGGGTTGGCTGAGATTGATTTTCACAAAAAACAACCAATTGTCTTCGTTTACTCTGAATCCACCCACCACTCATTTAAAACATCAACACAATTTAATTCTCTCTCTATCTTCACTAAATTGAATTCTAATTAGATAAATCTTCTCCAATTCTCTACTCAAATCACAAAAATGGTGTAACCCATCGCGGTCATACCTCCGACCGTAATATTTCATCTTATTCTCCTCCCTTGTTTTCCCGGTCTTTCTTATCACCGTTAACCCATCGCGGTCATGCCTTCGCAGAGTCCGCCGAGGCCGTGCTAGGGTAGGTCGCAAGCCATCGGATCCACCGCCGCGGTTGCACAGGACCCGTTGGATAAAATCTCTTAACCTCATCCTGTTTCTAGCCGTCCATTTTTCGACGATGTGGTTGATCTCCCAATTTGCCTACCCGTCTCCTTCGTCAACGAAATCAAGAACATCACAATTGCAAATTCACCGCCTTCGAATTCTTTTCAACGGGTAGTATTTCATTTTGGAAAGAAAAAGTTAGAAACCTGAAATCCAAGGCCAGCGCTGAAATCAGCACCATTGAGAATGACATCACCATTTCATCTCTTCAGGGCAGTGATGGCTCATCTCTGGCGAGGAATTACAGGTGGCAGAGATCTGAGCCCGGACAAGGAGGTTGCTTACCGGATTGCTGTGGAGTTAAGGCAGAGATTGGATCCTCCCTTGCCGAAAGAGTACCTCGGAAATGCGCTTCTAGGCGTTACAGTGAGGTGCACGCAGGGGAGCTGCTACAAAATGGGCTGGGGTGGACAGCTTCTCGAATAAACAAAACAATTGGAGCCCTAAAATCCGAGCAAGCAAGAAAATTCATAGAGGATTGGCCAGAGAACTCGCTGAGGCCGTGGTGAGGGTTGGCAGTGAGAAAATTGAAAGAAGAGAGAAGCAGGAGTGGGACCCGGAGAAGGAAGACCGTGTGATTGTGATATCGGAAAAAGACTCTGATTCAGAAGGGAAAGAGGGAAAAGAAATTGTGGAGGGAGATAAGAAAGCTGTGATGGCTGACGATAGTTGATAATTAGAATTGGCTTGTTTTTAGATCCTTATAGCATCACTTTTCTTTTACCTAAAAAAAAGTGATGTAAACTCTCATTTTTATTTTATAAAATAAAACAAATACTTTTGTATCAAAAAAATAAAAATAAAACAAATACAATCAAGAAAGTGATGGTTTTGTGCTGGTTCACAATGATTTATGTGAGTTGATTCATATATTTGACCAAAAAAATAACTTATGGGACTCAAGTGTGAATTTAGGTTACACCATTTTTGTGATTTGAGTAGAGAATTGGAGAAGATTTATCTACTTAGAATTCAATTTAGTGAAGATAGAGAGAGAATTAAATTGTGTTGATTTAAATGAGTGGTGGGTGGATTCAGAGTAAACGAAGACAATTGGTTGTTTTTTGTGAAAATCAATCTCAGCCAACCCCTTGCATCCTACGGTCAACACGATTTGGTCCGCACCAGTCCTCATTTTGCCAGGTCCTTACCTGATACTCGCTATTACTTGAAATACACTCAGAACAAGTCAATCAATCTCAAAATGCACAAAGAACTGAAATTTGCATCACTTTGCACCGAGAACAGTCATTCCGTTACCTCCGTTGCACCAAATAATTCATACTGTTACACCCTCCGTTTAGGAAGTTTACGTGGCAGCAATATATTGAGTGTTTTAATCATTTTGTAAAAAAATATTAAAATTAAATATTAAAACAAGAAAAAACAAAAGATGAAGAATATGATGATGAACTAACTGGGTTTCTCAACCCATTCCCAAACCTCCGAATCCAAACCCTTCAAGCCTTCCCCAACCCACCGACAATAATAGAGCTTTGGGTACCTCTCGAAACACTCGTCTTGCATTGCAAAGAGAGCTTCGGCCAGAGGGTAGCTAATGGCAATGCCCCCACCACCAAAAGCCATGGAGTGACTAAAGTAAGTGTTGGAAGAGTGACTCTCAGATGGGCCTCCCACATAAACCATCTCTGACATGTCATATTTACCAAGCACATCAACGAGATTATCGATGTTGATAATGGTGTCATCATCGACTAGGAGGAACCACAGGACACTGGGCAACCCGAGGCGGAAGCACTAGGAGACTATTCAGGAGATTTAGAGCGCCGACAGGTCACCCGTCGGGTTGGTGTAGCGAAAACGTGAAATGTCCTCGGAAACCATGAACGGAGGCAAGGACTGATCAATTTCGCTTTCTGGGAGCTTCTCTTCCAGCCAGACGTGGCCGCGCATGTCATTTCGGGACCATCAGAGCCGTACGTACTTCTTCTGCTGCTTCCAGAATTGGGCCGACCCGGCAATGTCAGAAACGATATTGCTTAATTTCAACTCCCTGTGGTGCTTGGCTTCTTGGGAAAGTGAAACGGTCCGATTTAGAGAGTGAGTGAGGGATTGGGGGTAAGGGACAGACTGAGGAGTTCCGGAGAAAACAAGGAAGGGCCAAGCAGTGGTGGAGATCAAAAGCGTCGTGACTGCAATGACGGCGGTGGCCATTTGGCTCCGATTGTGACGCCGAGTTTTGGGTGATCAGGCAGCGGCGACGGTGGAATTGTGGTCCTTGGGATTGGTGTTGTTGGGGTTTGTTGACATCGTGGTCATCGCCCCCAACGTTCATTTTGTGCACAAATTGCCACCAAACCAAAACTCCTATATTCTAATCTGCGGGTGTGAATTCGATTTCAAATTTGAAGAGAGGAAGAGGAGGAGGGAGTGTTGAGTTGCAGAGGTTGGTGGGTGATTGGGGTGGGTTGAGGAAGGCTTGGAGAGTTTAGATTCGGAGGTTTGGGAATGGGTTGAGAAACCCAGTTAGTTCATAATCTTCTTTTTCAATTTTTTTTTTAATATTTAATTTTAATAATTTTTTACAAAATGATTAAAACATCAAATCCCTTGATGTCACGTTAGCCTCCTAAAACGAGTGTTTAACGTTGTGAATTATTTGGTCCAATAGAAGTAACAGAATGTCTGTTATTGGGACAAAATGAGGCAATTTTCAATTCTGAGTGCATTTTGAGATTCGTTGATTTATTCTGGGTGCATTTCAAGTAATAAACATTTTTTACATTGAAGGGAATCAAACATCTCTACCGTTGCTCTACCTATATATACCCTACTCTTCCTTCATCACTTAAGTTAACACCGTTCCGTTTTTATCAAGTAACAAAGTTCTATTTTATAGGCTTTTATTTTTAAATCAAAGATAATTTATGTGATGATAAATATATGTTACATGTTCCAACTAAAGATGAAATATTATTATCAATAAATCCAAACATATTGTTTGAAATTTGAAGGCATATGCCACCAAAGCCCAACGGCTTTGATTTTGGTGACGAATCCTAGGCCACAGGCGGAACATACTGTGGACTTTGTAGCATCCTCCCACACACATAAAACACAAAGTTTCATTTTATCAATCTCCACACCACACCTCTTGCTTGCTTCACATCAATTTTCCTTGCCTCCCTCAGTTTCAGGTACCATGAATGAATTTTTAGGTAATTTTCAATTTAACTTGTAATCGACAATTGGTTTCTTTTTTATTTTGATGCTGGTTTAATTGTAATTGTGTCATGTTTTTCAGTTGGGAATATGGGAGAGATTGATACCAAACCAATTGAATCAGTCCAGGTTGCTTTGTCCTTGTTTGAAGAGAAGTCCGATCACCGGAAAACCCGATCTACCGGTTCCGACGTAAGACCTAACTTTGTATAATCTGTACCAGTAACTTGTTCCTTTTAAGCTTCATCTTCTGGCTATGAAATTATGTTGTGAATTTAGAGATGAGATAAATGATCATTATTTGGTAGTTTCTAGGGATGTATTCAACTTAGTTTCCAAAGTGTTAAGTAAGACTAAACTTAGAAACTTCTTTTTACATTGGGATTGAATCGGATAAGTTATTACATGGAGGTACGTTTTAATTTAAAATAGGTTGAAGTAAAAAGTAAAGGCCAAATTCCAAATTTTGCCTCAGTTGAAGGAAATAGATCGATGCAATAGTCATTCGAACTTAAAAGGAATAAGTGATCTTCATGACTAGCTAATCCGTTTTCTAATTTCAACTCCGACAAAGTTTGGCAATTGGCCTCCATTTCATATCTCTAACATATCTTGAATTTAACAAGTTATTCAATTGAATCATATCCTCAAATATCACACCAAACATGGCTAAATAGCCTATTTTGAGATGCATATACCAAAGGGAACTCCTAATTAAAATAGGAACAAATCTAGTCATGATTAATGACTTGTATATTAGCTAGTTTTGTTGATGATATACATTTTTTTTTCCTGCAGAAGGAGAGTGAGAAAGAGAGAGAGCTTGAAGGCGTACTGAAGGATTTGGCAAATTACAAGGTCCAACTGGAGGCAAAGGATGCTGCCTACATGCAAGCTCTTCTTAAGCTACAACACCACCAATATACAGCAGATGAGCTTTCACAATTGCTTGAGAACATCGAGTTTGAGAGGGACAAATACGTAGATGAATGTAAGGAAGCTCGGACTCAGATTTACCGGCTTGAATCCAAAGTGGAGGAGATGGCTGATCAGCTCTCGGAAACTTTGAAGGTAAGAGAGCAACTTATGCATGTGTTTAATGAGTTGAAGGCAACACAATCAGAGCTGCTTAGCATGGAAACAGAGCTGGCTGAATCTAGAGATTCGGAGCTGAAGGCTCAAACGCAAGCGGAGCTGATGGAAGCAGCCTTTGCCATGGAAAAGGAGAGGGCAGAGGAGCTTCTTAGGCATGTCTCGGAGTTGAGTGAGGCCGTGGTTATGTCAAAGGTTGGAGAAGAAGAGAAGCTGGCTTTGTTGCGTGAGAAAGATGGTGAGATTGTAGAGGATTTGAAAAAACAGGCGGGGATGATGGAGGAGTTGGAGGATCAGCTTCTTGCCAAGTCTTCATTCATTGAAATTTTGCAGTTGGAATTCAAGGAGGTGCATGAACGGCTTGATTTGTCGGAGCAGGCGGCTTCTGATGCTGTGAATGACTTGAAGGTACTAGAAGAGGAGTTAGAAATGAAGGAAAGGAGAATTTTGGACCAGGAGGGTTTTATAGAGGTTTTGGAAACTGAAATATCTCAGTTGAAATTAGAGGCGTTGAATGCGAAGGAATTGGCCAACAGCTTGAAATGCGAAGCTGAAATGCTTAGTGAAGAGCTGGAGAAGGCTGAATCGGAGATTGATGAGGTCGCGGAGAGGGAAAACAAGGCACAGGTTGAGATCGCAATGCTGGAATCCGAGGTGCACAGAGGAAGGTCACAAATTGCAGCAGCGGAGGCAGCTGAGGCAAGAACTGATAATGTAAGATCCGGGTTGTACCTTGCAATTCAGCAACTAGCAATCGAAGCTGAGACTGCCAAGAAGGAAAATATAATGTTAAAGCAAGGAGAATTAGAAACTGATGACCTAAATGCAGAGGAAAACGCAGGGGAGATCAAAGATGGGAATGATGTGCAAGTGACAATTTCGTTGAAGGAATACGAATCATTGATTAAGAAAGCTGAGCAGGCGGATCAAATTCCTTTATCCATAGAAGATAAGGCTGATGAGGTGGAAATTTTGAAAAATGAATTAGAAGCGGCAATGGAAAAGGTCGCGCAGTTCAGGAACCGGGTTGAGCAGGCAACAACCAGGGCTGATCTTGCTGAGAGAGCTAAAACAGCACTCGAAAATCAGATAAGGATTTGGCGGCGGGTGAAGGAAAAGAGAAGAGCTGCTCTTGCTGCACTTAGGGAAGTCACTCCTCCTAAGCAATATAGTCCTCCCGCATATGAGTCTCCTCCACAAGAATCTACTAAGGCTCCTCCTCCTGCATCAGAAGTTATAGAAGAATCACGAAAATCATGTCCAGCGTTGCGCGACATGCTTAAAATGAAATTCTAGTTGCTACCTGTTTGTTGATTAAGTTTAATTAGGCCTGCTAATTGTTTGTGATCATGAGAGTGGCAAATAGATCTTGCTTGTTGAATTCATTTGTTCTCTAAGAAGTTACTGGTATTAGGACGTCCTTGGACCAACAATGTCAATTTCATTTTCTTGCAATTTTCTGATCTATGGTAGTCATTTTCTTGCATTACAAGATTCATTTAAAGATTACAAGTAGGCAATTTTCTTGCAATTTACAAATAGGCAATTTTCTTGCAATCTACAAATAGGCAATTTTCTTGCAATCTACAAATAGGCAATTTTCTTGCAATTTACAACGTAGAAGTCTACCCAAGAAAATTTCACCAGGTTTACTTACCAACACAATCACAGACAATTTGCAATCAAAATCATGTACTTTCATTTTCAATTTTCCTTGTTCATTCTCTCTAGGTTCCCTTAGATGTTTCTTTTTGAGAGTAGTACGATATTTTTATTGAGGAAAGAGTTTATATAAGAAGATTGATTGCATCTTGTGAATTCATTAAAATTTTATAAGAGCTTATCGTGTGTATTATGCGTACAAACTAAATTTGTTTGTTCATATAATCATATACTATTATTAATTAAGGTCAGGGATCCTTGGCTCGTTGCACGTCAGAATGATGGGCATGGAACAATATCAAGTCTTCAATAAAGTAAAAGGAAAGTTTGAAATTGGAGGATTTGGAGTTCATATTTTAGACCAAAAATGTCGAAAGTTGGTGCACACGGGTGGTGTGGGGATTGCTGTTGTACATGCTTGACCACAGATTAGGAATTAATTAATAATCTTATAATTAATGCACTAATTGAGTTGTGTTTTGACTTTTGACTGAAATAGTCATCCCAACTTGTGTTTTGTACGTGGTAAGGACTAATTAATTAGGTAGCCTTTTTTTTACGTTTGTATTTTTTTTTTATAAATACAATGAGGTGTCTTCACGTCCAAATAACGGATCTAATCCCCATTCGAAATGCAGCTTGATTCTAACCACAAAATGCTCTAATAAATTTTAAACTTTATGATTCATGAAACTTGGTCATGGTTTTTGACCCAAACCTAGCTATATAGAATTTTAGATAGAGTAGTGGTTTTGGTTGTTCACAATCGGATTAGGCAAGTTTTAATTTCACGTGCTAAAATATGAGTAAAATATAGTGAAAAATTAGTGTTTGTTTTGAAGAATTTTAGGATTTAGGGGATAAGATCAATTGCTTGCCATAGTCATTTTGCGAAATCATTTTCTACAATTAACAAATACCTCTACAAGCTAGTTGGGCTCATGCGATAACTATAATTCCCTTTCTAAGTTGATATGATCTCGTCTCCTTTTTTAGCCTACCAAGGATGCATTTTCTAGTGAACAAAAAAAATAGGATAAACTATATAAAAATATCCAAATTATAGGGGTTATTTCAAGTTCATACTACAACTATGAAAATTTTCATCTAGGTACTCAAATTATCAAAACATAACATCTAGGTACCCACAGTTAGTCAATCCGTTAGTCAAACTGTTAAAGTTTGAGGTGGCTTTTTTTTAAAAAATTTGTTGACTTGGACTCCATGTCGACCAACTTTCAATTAAAAAACTATAATTTTAAAATAAATGGAAAAATAAAATAAAATTAAAATATCTCACACAACTCCACCTTTATTCCTCGTCTATCTGCAGTCGACACCATACCCACCCAGAAGCCAACAACCAGCAACCAACATCACCTCCATCAATTTCCACCACCACTATCATCATCATCATCCTTCGGGCAATGCGAGGCGTCGCGAGGCGTGGTGAATGAGACGACGTTGGCTATGCATCCTTCGGGCAACACTTGCAGATCTATGTAATCAAGCATGAGCACCGCCTCACGGCTATCGCTTATGACATCGGTTTTCTTGTGGTTGTCGTCTTGGTTTGCACCGTCTTGTGGTTTTCTTGTGGTTGTCGTCTTGAGAGAGAATGTGACATTGGGTGGGAAATTTTTCTTTTTTTAATTTTTTCATTATTTTAAAATTATAATTTTTTAATTGAAAATTGATCTACATAGAGTCCAAGTCAGCAAATTTTTTTAAAAAAAAATATCATCTCAGACTTTAACAGTTTGACTAATGGATTGACTAACGGTGGGTACCTAGATGTTGTTTTTTGATAATTTAAGTACTTATATGAAAATTTTCATAGTTGGAGTATGAACTTGAAATGACCCCTATAGTTTTGGTACTTTTATGTAGTTTATCCAAAAAAATATGATCAAGTTTGACATTCTCAGTTTTTCCCAAATATTATTTTGTTATGGTATTAGTATTTAGTATTTAGTATTTAGTATTTAGTATTTAGTATTAGATCGGCCTCAGTCAGTCCAAAACTATCCCACGTTTGCGTGCGGAAATTTAAATAAACTATAGGGCGGCCAATATGCAACGAAATTCAAAATTATCCAATTAAATAATTTCTACAAATTTTGGCTGAGAGCCATTAAAGTAAATGGAGCTCTAAATATATATCATAAAAATCGCTAATCTCAGCTCAATGATTCAGATAAATTTAAGTGGAAAATAACCCATTTTCTATATGTCCACATGTTGGATTACCTCATCACTACTAGAGCATAAGTGCTTCAAAAGTTTCTCCATTCATTGTGTTGTTGTCACACCATTAATTAATTTCTTCTTTTTTTATATATGAATTTATCTGGGAAAATTTAAAATTAGCTTTATTTCCATAATCCAACAAATGGGTGTTCATTTTTTTTATTAAAAACATTTAATTATATGCTTGAGTTTGACTCTACATTACTTGGAATTTTCCCTATTTTTTCTTTTTATTTTTTATTTTTAATTTGAAAGGCTCTTCAACGTTGTTTTTTTTTAAGATTAAAAATTCATCATTATTAGGGGAAAAATAAGCCATTCAACATAATTACTTAATTTTGACAATAATTTTATAATTATAATAATTACGAACGCATATTTCTACGTATAAAAATTAAAGTTCTGTATTCAAATTAATCTCGCTCCCACCGCTAAGCGAGGATGATATTGTGATCACAACCACCCTAACTAGAAGATAAAATAGTTGACCAAATAGAGTCCTCCCCTTTGACTTTGATTTTGTGAGCTAATTTTCGCATTTTATAAATTATTATTTCATGCATTTCAATTCTTTAATTCATAAGTCAATTGTAAAATATTAAAAATAAGAAAATTGAGTGCAAGAAATCATTTATAAAGTGTGAAAATCAATTTCATTGATTTTATTATCAACAAGCAAATAGTGACCGCCCACGTCCCACAATGGAAGGTCCGGAGGAATAGTTCCTTTTGCGGGTGAACCCAAATCCAAGATCCGGACCGTTGGCCGACCCAAATATCCATGACCATGACCCACAACGACATCGACTTGTTTATAGATTCCCAAATATTGGCTTAGAAACCAATTAAACCAACAAACTTGAACGAAATAAAAAACATGTTCTTTGACCAGTTGCTTGTACTTTCAAGGATTTACATTAAGAGATAAAGCATGCAGGACCAATTTACAAACATTTGTGTCATTTTCTTCGTTAGTTTTCTGTCTGGTTTGTCCAGGAATTTTTTGCTTGTTTTCTCCCATAAACTATTCATATAATTAGTACTTCTTAATTAGTTTGATTGATTACAGTTTAGAGGGATAGCAAACCACATTCATTTTTAGTTTCTTTCAAATAGCGGGGAATTAAATCCACGACCGGTAAAACAACACATAAGCGCAAGTTTGTTTTAAGGGAAAATTGTAGCCAACGTCTCTTAATTTTACACTAATTTTAGCTATCGTTTCATGAACTTTATTATTAGTAACAGACGTCCATGATCTATGTCTAAATGTGCAAGAACAGTCATTCGGTTAAATTTCTCAATGATTTTTGTTAAAAAAAAACACATGATAGGACAACTTTACTCTTATCCTTAATATGAATCATTGAGAAATTTAACGGAATAATTATCCTTGCACGTTCAGACATAATTCGGGGACGTCTTCTATTAATAATAAAATTTAAAGATGACGGTAACCGCTCTCCCTTTATTTTAATTACCAAGATACTCAAAATAAATACTTATAAATAAAATGTTCCGAATCACTTATATACAGATTTGTCCATTAACAAAATAATTATTTCATGTTTGTTTTTGTTTGTATTTTGTTAGGTGAGCCACCACCATAACATACGTAGGATTTAACCTTATATGTTAATGAAGTTCTACCATGGATTCCAAGTTTTGTCTTCTAGAAATTTGACAACAATTTAATTATAAGAATCATGATGCAAAATATAGCTATTGTTTTGTAAGGAAAAAAAAATTCATTTATGATTTCGTCGGTTTTATATAGTGTAATATTTCTCTTTATTATAATATGGATTATGCGAAAACGAACCTAACAGATGATGTAAACATATGTATTATTATCTATTTATGATTTCATCTGTTTTATATAGTGTAATATTTCTCTTTATTATAATACGGATCATGCGGAAACGAACCTAACAGATGACGTAAACAGATGTATTATTATCTCTTTAGTTATGCATTTGAAAAAAAAGTTGTTAGAATATTACATTTATCATAAAGGAAACGGGTCTAACTCAACATCTATGTGGAAAAATTTGAAAGTAAAATTAATCATAGTTTTCTCCGAGGTTTTGCATCAAATTCCAAAACCATGCGTCATGCGTTTCCCATAGAGCTTGGACTTTGAAAAATATTTATTCCCTTTTCTCTATTAGACTAATAGTAATTTTGATTGGATTGATAGAGCAAACATGTCTCACACTCTCACCAACAAAACCACCCATTTTAATATTCCTTTATTTCTCAATTTTATGGTTATAGAATACGGTTCTATCTTTGTTCGTACAAGAATATCATGGATATATTCGATTACGATTTAATGGTATTCCTTTTCACTTTATAATATAAGATTTTAAATTTAATTTTATATGAATAATAAGAATAATTTATATTTATGTTAAACATAACACATAATAATAACGTCATTTTATCATGGACAATATTTGCATCCCACCATGGTGGTACCTCCTCGTATCACCCTTTCAATTTATTGAATTATCTTTATACATATATTATAATTGGAACCGTTCATTCTCTAAATCATCATGTCAATATAATCTCCATAAAAAATAAACAAGAATGGATGTCGTTTAGTAATTCATATGTATCAAATAAATCAACGATTTTGAAAAAAATTAAAATTCTCATGACGAACCGTCCATGTAGTTGATAAATATAAATAGAAAATAAACGGTTCCGATTATGATATATGTACAAACATAATTTGATAAATCGAAATGATAGTACAAGTAAATACCATTAAAGTGTGATGCAAATATCACCCTCTTATTATGCACCTTAACTTAAATCCCACTAATTTGAACAAAACGAATGTCAATTCTAGAATCTAAACAAACCAGCGTGAAAGCATAAACACGGACATGAGACACTCTTTCTTTCCGTCTCTTCCTCTTCTTTCCCGAGTCTCGAGTCAAATGCCAAAGCCGGTCTAATCAAACCGGTCAACATGGGCGGCTCAACGGCCCCCTACCTCACTCCGAGCAAATTGCATTAGTAATAGTCCAGCTTTAACGAATCAACCCAATCAAGCAACACCCTTCGTATTTTCAACCAATAATCATTAATTTAATAATAAATAACTTAAATTAAAATAAAAATAACAAGAAAAATTCCTTGTTTGAACTCTGGGTTTCGTGTATCTATAGTATGCAGGCGCCCTCTGTCTCTTCAAAGACACTCCAACATGCTCAAACTCTCACACATTCTTATGTTCTTAACCTGTAAATTATAATACTTTAAAATTTTTCGATTTTTACCATCAGTTCATTCTTTACCTCATCGTCACCAAAGATTTCGCAACCACGAAAGATCAGAAACTGTAACATGTACCATTCAAATGAGAAGACTAATTCATGGCTCGTGTTGTCTTCCATACTCCTATTCACAGGTACTCATATTTTTTGCGGTGCTGATTTGTTAATGTTGTTGACTTGTTGGATGATTGTGTTCTGTTTAATAACAGAGTATTTTTTTAACTTTGTCTCTGGGTTTTACAGCGGCTTCTGTCGTCGCCGGAGATTCTCTGGACACAGACAGAGAGGTTCTGCTAAGTCTGAAATCATTTCTTCAACAATACAACCCAGTAAACCAAGGGAAGTACTCAAAATGGAACCAGAGCAGCAACCCCTGTGACTGGCCGGGAATTTCATGCACCAACAACAGAGTCACCGTCGTTGAGCTCTCCGGCAACGAAATCAACGGCGACATTTTCAGAAACTTTTCGGCACTCACCGCACTTTCGCGCCTTGACCTGTCCAGCAACACTCTGAGTGGAGCCCTGCCGGAGGACCTAAGTCAATGCCACAGCCTCAAATACCTCAATTTGTCACATAACATAATCGAGTCTGAGCTGAAGTTGAATGGGTTGAATCAGTTGGAGGTTCTTGATTTGGCTGTCAATAGATTTCACGGCGATTTGGGGAAGAGCTTTCCCGGAATTTGCAATAGCATGGTGGTTGCAAATCTGTCCGGCAATAACTTTACCGGTAAAATTGATCACAGCTTTGATGAATGCCTGAATTTGCAGTACTTGGATTTGAGCGCAAACTATTTCAATGGTGGGATATGGAATGGATTCACTAGGCTTAGGGAATTTTCAGTATCTGAAAACTATCTTAGTGGGGCTATTTCGTCTTCCATTTTCGAAAACAATTGTAATTTGGTAGGTTTGGACTTGTCGGAAAATGGTTTTTCCGGTGGATTTCCGGCAGAGATTTCAAACTGCCAGAAGCTGGTCATATTGAATCTCTGGGGAAACAAATTCACCGGCCCAATTCCACCTGAGATTGGAACAATTTCGGGTCTTCAAGCTTTGTTCTTGGGCAACAACAGTTTTTCCAATGTGATCCCAGAAACCCTTTTGGATTTGAACAATTTGACCTTCTTGGATTTGAGCAGAAACAACTTTGGAGGAGAAATACAGGCCATTTTCGGGAGATTCACACAGGTGAAGTTTCTTGTGCTGCACTCAAACTCATACACTGGCGGGTTATATTCATCCGGAATTCTCAAGCTATACAATGTTTCAAGGTTAGACCTCAGCCACAACAATTTTACAGGTCCATTACCAGTTGAAATTTCTCAAATGCCAAAAATGAAGTTCTTGATCCTTGCCTACAATCAATTCAATGGAACTATACCGGCTGAATATGGAAACATTGCCTCCCTCCAAGCCCTGGATCTTTCCTTCAACACCCTAACCGGCGCAATCCCCAGCACCTTTGGAAACTTGAAGTCTCTCCTGTGGTTGATGCTGGCAAACAATTTTCTCACCGGCCCAATCCCACCGTCGTTGGGAAATTGTACTAGCTTGCTCTGGCTTAACCTTGCCAACAACATGCTCTCTGGAGCAATCCCACCAGACCTTCCAAGAATTGGAAAAAATGTTAAGCCAACATTCGACATGAATAATCAAGATCAGATCATCGCGGGATCAGGGGAATGCTTAGCAATGAAGAGATGGATTCCTGCAGATTACCCTCCATTTAGTTTTGTATATACAATCCTCACGAGAAAGAGCTGTCGAAACATATGGGACCGTCTTCTTAAAGGGAATGGCCTTTTTCCGATTTGTGCTGCTGGTTCTGCAGTAAGAACACTTCAAATCTCTGGGTATATGCAACTTAGTGGGAATCATTTTTCGGGTCAGCTCCCTCCAGATATCGGTAAGATGCAGGATTTCAGTATGATCAATTTGGGTTCCAATATGATCAATGGAGAGCTCCCTGAAGGGATTGGTCAGCTGCCACTAGTTGTGTTCAATATTAGCAAGAACAACTTTTCAGGCCAAATCCCAATGCAAATTGGGAACATTAAGTGCATGCAGAATCTTGACATGTCCTACAATAACTTCTCTGGCACATTTCCTGTGAGCTTAAACAGCTTGACAGAGCTCAGCAAGTTCAACATTTCATACAATCCTCTAATCTCTGGTGTCATTCCTTCAAGTGGGCAGCTCGCGACATTCGAAAAAGAATCCTACTTTGGTGTCCCTCTTCTGAAACTTCCAACCTTCATTGACAACTCCACAAATCCCTCAGCAATTAAGCCAAATGGGGACCAAAAAAGGCCTACAAAGTTTGCTGCATATATGGTTGTTTTTGTTCTCATAGTTGCTGTGTTGATATGTGGGGTTTTGTCACTCGTTGTGTGCTTTTTCGGAAAAAGGTTGGGAGAGCAACCAGGGTATCTGTTACAGGACATGAAATACCGGCATGATTTGGCCTCAAGCTCTAATGGATCATCCCCGTGGCTATCAGACACTGTCAAGGTCATTCGTCTGGACAAAACAGCGTTCACACATAGTGACATTCTGAAAGCCACTTGCAATTTTTCGGAAGAGAGAATAATTGGGAAGGGAGGGTTTGGGACAGTTTATCAAGGAGTATTGCCTGATGGGACAGTAGTTGCAGTGAAGAAGCTTCAAAGAGAAGGGCTTGAAGGTGAAAGAGAATTCAGAGCTGAAATGGAGGTTCTTAGTGGAAATGGCATTGGCTGGCCCCACCCAAATCTTGTAACACTTCATGGTTGGTGCCTTTATGGGTCAGAAAAAATATTAGTCTATGAGTACATGGATGGTGGGAGCTTAGAGGATCATATATCAGATAAAGTAAGGCTCACGTGGAGAAGGCGCATTGATGTGGCAGTTGATGTGGCAAGAGCACTGGTGTTTCTACACCATGAGTGCTACCCTGCTATTGTGCACCGCGATGTGAAGGCTAGCAATGTGTTGCTTGACAAGGAAGGCAAGGCAAGAGTGACGGATTTCGGGTTGGCGAGGATAGTTGATGTTGGGGATAGTCATGTGAGCACAATGGTGGCTGGGACAGTTGGTTATGTTGCACCAGAATATGGGCAGACATGGCAAGCAACAACAAAGGGAGATGTTTATAGTTATGGGGTGTTGGTAATGGAGCTGGCAACGGGGCGGAGAGCGGTGGACGGAGGGGAGGAGTGCCTTGTGGAATGGGCAAGAAGGGTGATGGGAAATGGGCGGTTGGGATTCAACCGCGCAGTGATTCCGGTGATGCTTATGGGGTTTGGGATGGTGGATGGGGCAGAGGAGATGTGTGAGCTTCTTAAGGTGGGAATAAAGTGCACAGCTGAGGCACCTCAGTCAAGGCCTAACATGAAGGAGGTGTTAGCTATGTTGATCAAGATTGTGTCCCCCACTCAAGTGGATTTTAATTATGGTGGTTCCCCAACACCTTCATTTTGATTTTCATTTCAATTTTTGAGCTTAGAGAGTGTGGATATATAGTATATATGTAGAGTTTTGTTAAAAAGTCATTTAATTTCATACTCAAATTATGTAATTCTTCTTGTAAACAGATATAATTGGTTATGCTAAAAAATGCCCCTCAATTTTGCTTATAAACTCATCTCCTGGGTTGAATATTCAAATTGGATAAACTATTAACTAATCCTTGATAAGATTGTATTTTACATGAAAGTTGAAATATGACAATTCTTTATTCTCCCTCCACTATTTTTTAGCCATGCATGTTTATTGTTATCTTTTTGTATAACACATGATTAGGATTCTAACTCCTATTTTATAATTAAACTTAAAACACTTTTATAATTAAAATTATATATTACAATTAATTTTTTTTCTTTGAAACCAATAATGAAATTTGTGTTGTTTGGGGTTTAACGGTAGTTTATAGAAAGTTTTAGGGAGGGGGTGGGGGTGTTTAGGTAGGGGTGGTGGTGGATGAACTTATGACTTAGGGTTTAGGGTTTAATTCTTGAATTTTAGGTACAAAATCCAAGAACTAAACCTTAAACCATAAGCGATTAATCTAATCAATAAAGATTTTTCAAATTTTAAGTTTAAAAATATTTTTGAAGAATTCTTGCTCTTAATTATCTTGTGAGTAATGTTTTCATAAAATATAAAGGAAAAAAAAACTATTAAATAGGGATTAAAATCTTTAAAGGTTATTTGAGTAATTATTATGGTGGTTAGGAATTGGAAAGTTTCAAAAATATAGTTAGGGGAGTTTTGAATAAATATTGATGTTGTCAATGACTCATCAATGGATAGTCCTTCTAAATTCAAAATTTAATAAAAATATTTATATTAAATTTTGGTAAGTTAGAAAAAAGTTGTCATATTTATATCTTTGACCCCTAAAAAACAAATGTTGATACAATAAATGGACCAACGTGTCCGTGAAGACTGCACACACATAAGGAACATAAGCATATACGTGGTTCACCCAAATTGGGTTACGTTCACGGTGGTATACTCTTCTCATTAGTAATGTTGTGTTTGTACATATTACATTAGGCATTGAGTCGTAGAGGAAGACTAAGAAGGTAGAGAGAGGTGAGAGCTCTAAGTCTAGAGAGAGAGAGAGTAGACATCCATTTATGAAGGAGGAAGACTCCCTTTATATAGTAAAACACCTAGTTTTAGATCATGGACCACAATTGTGGGCTTTCATGATGAACATTGATGGTGAGCCTGCTCTTGGTCCAAGTGATTTCCCGAAGTCATCCGTTAAGTCCGTTGTTTAGTCAGTAATGATATAAACAACAAACATATACTATTAGTCTCTCGAAAGGACAGAGGCTGAATTCGCCTCTAGGTAACTGCATAATTTTCTCAAGGAATGTCATATGGTCACCAAATGTTACATTTATCTTGGTTTTCAGTTTTGTATTAAACTTCTACGACTCAACAGATATCCACAAAAAAAAGAAGCCAAATAAATCTAGAGTTTTCAGTAGGAGACGACCGATATAAATTGGAGAATTCGGTAAGGCACGTGCTAATTTCAAGTAAAAAACTGGTACCCATATTCCCAGTTGTATTGCCCGACCCGTTTAATATAGCTACTTGAAAATCAATTCGATCAGCACACCCGAAGAACTCCAAGCATATCAGAGGCTTCAATCAGCTTCTCCAAATTCAATTTGTTGTTCGAAGAGCGATTTGAGAACTTAAATTCATCAAATAGCGCACTAAAGTTGAGGTACAATCATGAGATTACACTCTTTAATTCAACTTTGGCGTGTCGAGCGGTTGATGAGTGGGAGTTTTTGGGCTGAATTATTTGAGATACTTATGTTTTTATGCTGTACTGAGTTTTTGATTTATTGGGTACTTGTGGATGCATGATGTTAATGGATTATTTTTGGTTAATTGATAATTCACTGAACACAGGCATTATCTAAATTTACTTCAAGATTTGTGCTTTCTGTTGGTCCCTTTATAGACTGAACAAAAGCCCAGAAATTTGAACTTAAAATCGATGTCTTTCACTTTTGGGTCGTTGTGTAGTATGAAGTTGGTAAATTTAGTATTGGCATTTCAAAATTGCATTTTTGTGAAATAGTTAGGCTGATGGGTGTAGCTTTTGGGCCTATGTCTACAAGCTTTGTTCAACCCAAAATTAAATTAAATTAATGATTTGGTCAGATGAAGTTGAGCTGCAGGTGGACTTCACTTGCAGCCGGTGTAAAGAGTTTCAAGTGGCGAAAGTGTTTGATCTGACCTATGTTTGAATCCTGTGCATTCTATAATAAGACTTAAACTGTGCTGCTTCAAATTCTGCTTGAACTTACTTTCGGGTTGAGTTTTAGGTTCCGGTAGTTGGTACTTTGCCTGAAAATAACCTGGAAAAAATTGAACAGTTCAAGCATGCCATTCTTAAGGCCATTTCAAACTGTTAGATTTTTATATGCTACCGTGCAATATGGATATGGAATTTTAACTACAGGTCTAGTTTAATGTCTATTACTTTTATTTTTCAACTGTTCTTTTGTTTCTAACACAAGTTTTCAATTTGATTATAGGAACTAGGAGGGAATATCAATTTTATTAATTTTAACTTCTAAGTTATAGTTTGGAAGATCAATCCACACCCAATCTTGATGGAAGACATTTTTAGTAATCTTCCTGATGATGTTTCCCTCCAGAGTCTTTCCTTCCTCCACATATCAGACCTCACTAATTTGGCTGTGCGTCCAAAGTATGCAGAGAGCTTTATCTCTCAACATCATCATTGGATTTTGATTTATCGAGCAGTGACTCTACCTGTGTATCCACTTGCGAGAAACGGATAAGGTTGTTGAATTCATTGGAAAAGTTCTTGTGCTTACATCTCGGGGTTAGTAAGATACAATCCTTTCGTGTTCATTGGGAGATTCATTCGGTAGAGGACCCTGTGACAATGAATATTATCAGAGACAGCATTTTCGTCGTGTTCGATGAACAGCATGCCAATGTAGAGGAGAATGCAATTAGGTGTAATGTTGAAGTGCTTGATCTTGAGATCCATATAGAGGAAGAATGTGACGAGACTCCAATGGTGCATTCTTGTGTCCTTGGTTGTGAATCATTGAGGACTTTAGTGTTGAGCTTCGGATGGAAGTTGCCAATAATGCTTAAGACGCCCTTCACTTTTTCCTATAGTCTTGAATGCTTAAGCTTGAGAAATGTTTATATAGACGAGGAGCATAGATCTCCTGTTCCTGAAAAAGAATTAAGGAGCTAAGTCTTTTTAATTGTCGTGGAATAGAAAATCTCACCATCCAAAGCTCCTCCTTGCAATCATTTGAGTATAAGTGTGATGAAGAAGAGTTTTCTCATTTAAATATATATGCTTCAAATCTCAAACGTAAGGAATGGTCGGCGGAATCGTTCATATTCATCAAAATCTAGAGAAGTTGGCTCGTCTAGAAACATTTGGGCTTATACTACTACCTGAAGTAGATGACATGGAAGGGAAAGCCATGCTCGATACAAGGCCATGATTTAAAGTCCAAGTGTGAGTTTTTGAGCACACCGAAGATGTGTCGGCGACCCAATGAATATTTCAAGGCGTTTGCTGTGTTTGATTTGATCCTAGCGGTGGCTGTGAATGAGAAATTGAAGCCTGAGCAGATGATCAAGAAGGTGTTTGTGTTCGGGGGTTGTTTTTGGACAAGGGTGGGGAAATTGGACCCCAACATATCATGGAAGCAGACATCGCTTACAGAAAGTTTCAACATCTCTGTGTAGTCGACTGATTCACTCGCTCAACTCGTATATCAACATCATTCCATTAATAGTTTATATATTTTTTCTTTTTCTTTTTCTGATGATATTGTTGAAGTAAGATCAATCCATTATTTAATTGATAGCTGCTCTCTTTCATTGTAATTAATTGTGTATTGTTTTAGTGTCAAGTGTGTAGTGTGTTGGTGCTTTTCTTTTCTTTCTTGTTTTTTTCAATTGGATTATGAACCTCTGCATTTAAGTTTAACGCATTTATTCGTATTTCACTTCATAACAACTATTTAACTAATCTAACAATTTAAAACATGACACAATTTAATATCCATTGCTATTATTTAACCCCACCATTGCCAGATTCACTAATCACCCAACAGAAACACCCTTGATGATATGAGAAAAACATGGAGATTGCCTTTTTATTTTTAACACCGAATGCTAATTCTCTCTAGTCTTCGCTTACTAGTGACATGATGGGTTTTTTTTGTTCAGCTATACGCCATGGCAGAGATATGGAGACCTTAAAATGCTTGCCATTGGGTTGTCATGAATTTGTTGAAATTAGTTGGAAACAAGATAATTGGTTTCCATCTCACTTGTCTCAACGACATTGGTAAGCTCATGACTATCTTCAGAATCTTCAGTGCTGGGAATTCAAGGCACTTGTTTTATGTGGGCGAGGGTGAGCCTTTGAAGATGAAGAAGGCGGAAGAGAACTGGTGCTGAAAATAAGCATATCAACCTCTCCAGAAAATCAGATTTGAAACTTTCAACGTCTTTTCATATATTAAGCCTTAAATTTTTCTCTCCTTGAAATCTCTGTGAAATCTCACCTAGGGTTTTCTAATTCAACCAAATTAGGGGTGAAGAAATAGTGGGAAGAGATGAAGAGAGGGAGAGAGAAAGAGGAAAATTAGAGGAATGGGAGGATACAAGGTTGGCTTGGTTAAGGAGGGAGGAGTTCCTGTTCGGTTGGTGGTGAATCTGGCAATGGTGGAGAGAGTGGGGATGGGGAAGACGCCCAGTCTTGGTTAAGTAATAGGTTTTTTATTTTTTATTTTCCTTTATTGTTTTGTTTTTCATTAAAAAAATAATGTAATGGGATATTAAGTTGGAGTGTTTTAGATGATTAGATTAATCAAATAATTGATATGAAATGAAATGCGGATAAATATGTAAATGAAATCCTTTTCAATTACTCGAATTTGTAAACTAATTATGTGGATTAGTCGATTCATTAATGGTTGTATCTCTTAATTATATGCATCATGTTTATACATGGATGCGTTCTTTACAACATTAATATTTATTCAAAATTCCACTAATTATATTTTTAAAACTTCTAATTCCTAACCACCATAATAATTACTTAAATAATGAAATTGACCCTTTAAAGTTTTTAATCCCTATTTAGTAATTTTTTTTCTTTTTTTTTTTATGAAAAAATTACTCACACTTATAATTTTTTTTTTTCACTTGTTCATTTTAAGGAGTAATGTAAGGACAATTCAATTTTAAACAAGATAATTAAGAGCAAAAATTCTTCAAAAATACTTTTAAACTTCAAATTTGAAAAATCTTTATTATCTAATATTAAAATATTAGGTTAATCGATTATGGTTTAAGATCCAAAATCCAAGAATTAAACCCTAAATCCTAAGTCACC
Source organism: Oemleria cerasiformis (assembly GCA_037349345.1). Lineage (NCBI taxonomy): Eukaryota > Viridiplantae > Streptophyta > Magnoliopsida > Rosales > Rosaceae > Oemleria > Oemleria cerasiformis. Next base: position 14,486,636 of record JAZGTL010000018.1, read on the forward strand.
CCTTTCTTAAAAATTTCGATACCCTACCGTTAAACCCCAGACAACACAAATTTTATTCTTGATTTCAAAAAAATAAAATAAAACAACCAAAATATTCTTATACCAAAAAAAATATCAGCATATTAATCAATTATATAAAATAAAATGGTAAATTATGCAATTTTAATTTCTTATAAGAGTTTGATTAAAAAAAAAAAACTCTTATAATAAGAGACAAACAACCTGATAATATAGTGCCAAGGACTTTCAAGTAAAAAAAAAATTATATTTTTAAAAATTTTAAATTTTATATATGTATTATATATTTTGTGCCAAGGACTTTCAAGTAAAAAAAAAATTGGTTAAGGTCTTTACTTGTTGAATAAAGGGGCATGCAAGAGGGGTAGGTAGTAATTTTCCCTAAATTTAATTGTTTCATTCGAAAGTAAACATGAGAGGGGGCGACATTGGAATTGAATGAGTCGGTCTGGTCTGGTCTGGTCTAGTGGAACATAATTAATAGAGAATCCAAATTATTGGAATTGAATGATCGTCTGGTCTAGTCTAGGGCAAAATAATTAATAGATGATCCAAATTAAGGATTTAGTTAGCTTGGAGGCCAAGTATATGTTCTGCCCAAAAATGAGATAGCGGGCTCGGAGTCGCCTTCGGTGGATTTCGGTCGAAATCAGCGCTGAAGGAACGGGCTCGTCTGAACTTTAGTGCTGTGTAGTTGATGTATGACTTTGTTGGAAATTGGGTTTGGGTTGAAGGCGGTGGGTTTTGAAGCCTTGATGCCATGATCCTTCCCTAGATGGGCTGACTAGAAAGCAAGTAGGTTTTAGCTACTTTCAAAGTAGGCGTGCTACTAGTAGAAACTGCTACAAGACAGTTAGGAAGGGTTCGGTTGCAGCCTATAAACCTTTCTTTTAGTCAAGAGATTGTGAGGCGAACGAGCAAACACTGTTTTTTTCTATGCCTTTTTCTTAATGTATCCAAGTACTTTAATAATTTTCTTCCAGTTTAGTCAAAGTTCAGTTTATGTTGACTCTGTTTTGTTCATGTTAGCAGCTTGTTATTGGTTAGAAGCAGTTAGGCACACGGGTTTCCTTAAGTCGGGATGATAGTATTGGATCAAAATACATAAACGATTTTATGACTTAAAGGCAGCCACAAAACACAATAGTTGATATATTCCGAATACTTGTAACTCTTCTTAAGAAAATCCGTTGAACGTAAACAAAAAGAACTACAAATACTGAAAAGTAAATGGCGTAGATATTAAACGTAGTAAGCAAAATACAAGTGCTGGAAGTGAATATTTTTTTCGAAATCAAGCCCAATTGACGGGCACGATCTTTTAGAAATCATCAACTGAGATGAACATCAGTAGGAATCGTGTCATGGTTTGGCAGAGTATTCAAAAGACGGTGAGATGTCAAGGGTTGAGTGCATGGATGCCTCAAAGACTGAATTAAGCAGCAATTGGGATGAGGGAAAGAGGTTGAGAGAAGAGAATGAATCTCGATCCTAGATCAGAGAAACAGGTTGTGCCTTAATAGACTAGCCTTTGAACAAATAAGCTTTTTGAGGGTTGCATTGTTTTGAAATTGATTGGTTTGATTGGTTGTCTCTTGAGAAGAAGGCTTATTCTCCTTTTATAGACAATTTTTGGGGAGTCGATCTAGCTTGCCAAGTAGAGCTCTGCAGGACCCATGCTGCAGTTGCTTGTCACGAGCATCCCCTTTTCCTTCTGACATGCTCGGCGCCTTCAGAACCGAATTTTCTTCTTTCCACGTCTTTGAGCAGCTTTTGGGCTGGGTTATGCGAGTTGGGATTTAATTTCCTTGGTTCCTTACTTCAGCCCAAAATGAAATTTTTTCGAGTGTAAACAGTATAGCAATAGCATTTACCTCCTCCTCTTAGCAAAGGGAAATCCACTCCAACAAATTCAAAGAGGCGGTCTTCTCTGCTCCATCTCCAACAAGTTTGAAGGATATTCGTATTCATATGCCTTAGTTAACTTGAATGTGGCAAGAGCGCTGGTATTTCTACACCATGAGTGCCAGCGTGCTATCGTGCACCGCGATGTGAAGGCTAGCGTGTTAAATGTTCACATAATAAGCTTATGTAACATGTTTTTCCATTAGGCTTGCAGCGGCAGGGCGAGTTACACTTGGGCTTTAAGGAGTCTTAGCCACCCTTCTAAATTCCAACATTTTATAGAAAATTTATATTAAATTTCGGTAAGGTGAAAAAATATTTCTATATTCTTAGTCCTTGGGAAAAATAATCCACCCCAAGCTAGCTGCATAATGTTCTCAAAGAATATTATAAGCTCACCATATGTTACATTTAACTTGGTCTTCAGTTTGTAGCAAACTTCATCGACTCAACAGGGACGTTTTCGGTAATCGTACACCGAACTAAATAGGATATTTCGGTAAGACAGTTTACAATTTTAAAGTTAAAAACCGGCACCCATATTCCCAGTTGTATTGCCCGATCCGTTTTAATAAAGCCTACGTGAAAACCAATTCGATCAGCACACCCGAAGAACTCCAAGCATATCAGAGGCTTCAATCAGCTTCTCCAAATCCAATTTGAAATTCCATCTCCAATCAGGTACAACTCTGAGATTAGACTCTTTGATTTAATTTTGGCGTTTCGGGTGTTTGATAGCTGGGAGTTTTTGGAATGAATGGTTAACCTGCAGGGGCTTAGGCTTTTAGTGTTTTTATGTTGTACTGAGCTTTTGACTTCTTGGGTACTTGTGCATTTTAATGGATTCTTTTTGGTTAATTAGAAAAGATTCTATCTCTCAGGGTATTGAACACAGGCATTATCTATATTTACTGTAAAAATTTGTGCTTTCTGTTGGTCATTAATAGATTGAACAAAAGCCCAGAAATTTGAACTTAAAATTATTGTCTTTTACTTTCTGGTCGTTTTGTAGTATGAATGAACTGTTAGGTTTTTATATGCTACCATGGAATATGGATATGGAATTTCTGACTTTGTTCTTTTGTTTCTAACACAAGTTTACAATTTAATTATGGAACCTAGGGAGGGATTATCACTTTTATTAATTTCAACTTCTACGTTACACTTTGGAAGATCAGTCCACACCCAATCTTGATGCCAGATTTTTAGTAATCTTTTTTGATGATGGGTTCCAATAGTGCCTTCTTTGGTTGTTGAATTCATTGGACAAGTTCTTGTGCTTACATCGCAGAGTTAGTAAGATACAACCCTTTCATGTTCGTTGGGAGCGTCATTCGGTAGAGGAACTCTCCGATAATGAACATTTTCAGAGGCAGCGATTTTGCCGTGCTCGTAGAACAACATGCCAGTGTAGGGATGATAATTGATCACGTGGGTGGAGAATGCAATAAGGTGTAATGTTGAAGTGTTTGATCTTGAGATCGACATAGAGGAAGAATGTGACTAGACTCCAATAGTGCCTTCTTGTGTCCTTGGTTGTGAATCATTGAGGACTTTAGTGTTGAGCTTCGAATGGAAGTTGCCAATAATGCTTAAGACACCCTTCACTTTTTCCTCTAGTCTTGAATGCTTGAGCTTGAGAAATTTTAATATAGAAGATGAGCTTCTCAAATGGATCTCATGTTCCGGGAAAAGAACTAAGGAGCTAGTCTTCTCAACTGTCGTGGATAGAAAATATCACCATCCAAAGCTCCTCCTTGGAATCATTTCAGTATGAGTGTGATGAAGAAGATTTCAAATGCTTGGAATGGTTGGCGGGACTGTTCATTCATCAAAATCTACAGAAGTTTACTCGTCTAGAAACATTCGGGCTTATACTGCTACCTAAAGCACTTGACTTTCAAAGCGTGTTTGTGGCTATTTGGAATACACGAAGGGTAAAAGATCTTAGTCTAAACAGTCATATTGGCATGGTAAACAGCCACTACTCTCGAGGCTATTTTATTCTTTTTTGGCAAAATCTGGTTATTATCATCAGAAAAGAGTTTGTTATTCATTTTGGTCTAGTTTTCGATTCACTTGTGAGAGTGAACAAATTCATGTCTATCTTATTTTGACAAGTTAGTCTGAATTTACTTTCTATCGGTTTAATCATTTGACGAATTAACTATATGATTCTACCAACTGACTTTTGGTATATATTGCATATAGTTTATTTTTACTGATGTCACAGAGTTTTTGAGTTTCTTCCATATTTCTGTTTTGTGTTCATCTCTTGCAGGTTCTGTTCAGGGGAGGTTCAATGCCGTCATTAGATAATGTACGTTCTTTTTCTTTCTATCTTTGGGATTTACATGATATACTTGTCCCAGCCATGGTCTCTCTTTTTAGAGGAATGCCTAATTTGAGTACTTTGAAGATAGTTTGTAAACCTAGAAATGATGTAAGTTAGAGTATCGCCCCTATCTCTGTGATTTTTCCATTTGTCATATATGGAATCAGGTAAAAATAGATACTGGTTAAAAACCAACACATTTTCCTTTCTTTCTATTTGGAAAATTGTTATTCTCATCTTGGAAATTTTCCATTTATTTGCTTATTATCTGATTGTTGCCTTTGTAGGAATGTTCTAGGTTTAGTATGGACTACTGGAAATCGAAAAACCTCGCTTTAATACAAAAGCTAGAGGAGGTAAAACTATTTTTTGTTAAGTGAATCGAATGCAATTGAGTTTGCGAGATATATTCTTGAGCAAGCTCAGAACTTGAAGATAATGACGATTCATCATCGAATCAAAGAATCGGATATTATATAAGCAGGGTCAATCAAAGCTAGAGTATTTCCAATGCTAGTGTTGTGTTTGTAGAAGGCATGCGCAAAGAATGACGAAGTCAGGAGAGAAAGGGTCACAGAGCCAAAGAAGGTGGTTTCTTTTCCAAAGGGCTCAAGACTTTTGATTGGTTTAATATTGTGAACCTCTGTTGCTTGTCTGGTAGGTTTTATTTGATTGCAACTGTTTACTGTTGCTTCTTGCTAGTTGAGTTCTCACCAACCACCTGGAACCTTGAAAATCAACATACTTTGCTTTTGGCTTAATTTTGTTTTGAGTCTCAACTTTCTTTTCTTTTGTTATTTACTGGACTCGAGTGATTTTGGCCTCATTATGTGCATTGGTTGATAAAAGTGTATTAATTGTTGTATATCTGATATTAAATTCTTTGTTACCCGTCATTCGTTATACAATCTGGTAGATATGTAGTGAGTAGTCTTAGATTTGAAGTTGAAGCTCATAAAGAGCGAGGTTGATCAATATGAATCTCCTCTCCCAATATTATGATATAGAAAAAGAATTATTTGGTTACCCGAAAGAAAGCAAACAGAGGAGTAGGAAGTTGGATTTGGATTGGAAACAGAGAAGGACATAATTGAGAATTCAAAGGAAGCTGCCTTGGAAGCCAAGTCATATACCCTAACAGCATAGGGAAACCCTTATTCATTCATTATGGTATGTATTGAAAGAGGCGGTCTCCTACAACCCTAAGGATTTTGTAAGTATAATCCCCTCCTATAAATTGAAGGAAATTCTAAAAAGATTCAATCAATCGAACAAGCAGAGAGACAAAGAAATCGAACACCAGCTCTATTAATGGCTTCTTCTAATTCCGAGGAGATTGAGATCTCCAATGGTAATCCCTGCTTGGATCTGTTTTTTATCATCATACCACCAGATGAGGAAGATGAAGATGCAACAGAGGAGGCCAAGGCTGCAAAAGAGGCGGCAACAGAGTCCAATCTTATATATCTGAAGCAACTGCTACCATTGGCCTGGTCCCACAATCCCCTTACCACCCTCAAGCTCATCTTCAACCTCTGTAATCTCAACCTTACTTCAATATTTAATGAGGAAGCCTACTTCAACACAGCCATGTTTTGGCTCCACCAGAACCACCCCAAAACCTTAGCCTACAACCTCAACCCTATTAATATCCACAAGTTATGGGCCGGGGGTTTGTATGGCCTTGTCATTTTCCTCCACGCCCTTCTAGTTGGTAAGGAGGTAGGCAAAGACGACGCCGCCGCCGCCGCCTTGCATTATGAGAGGTATAAGACCGACCAAGACTATAGGTTGTTACACGACCGCTTTGTGGATGTTTTCGTGGAGATGCTCAAGTCTGATATTGACAAAATGAAGCAGTGCAAGCTGGAACTCAGGCCCTCTGATTTCACCGGTCTTGATGTTGATGATATTGATTATTATCATGAGCATGAAGTAGAACGTGAAAAAAGAGGCACCCTCGATGCTGATGCTGTTAATGAACTTTGCGTTACCGAAGCTGCAGAGTGTTGCATTGTGGATGGTTCCTCGGAGGAGCAACATGCCATCCAAGCAATTCAGTTGCGTGAAAGCGTTGCCAGGAGGCTTTTTTCAGAATCAGAATCAGAAACCAAGTGGGAGCAGTTGGAGAAGGAGGTTTTGGAGCCCTTAGCCAAGTACTCCTTTCGTCAAGGCATGTTTACCGGACGGAAACGGTGTCAGATTAAGAAGTATTTGGAGGAGGTGAAAGCAGCAACACAAGATATCAATTGCAGCAGCAGCAGCGGCGAAATAATAAAGGCGGATGCTTTGCTTCCACATGAGATCATAGAGAACGTGGAAGATGGGGATGTCGGGGAAGCAGCTGAGCTTCAGTGGACGACATTGTTAAAGCAACTAAAGCAAGAGGGCAAATTCAAAAACTGCTTGCCACTCTTTGAATTTCCCAAACACGACTGGAAGAGGGATTCATCCCGACTAGTGCACAGTTTGGGATTTTTGGTATCTGAATTGTGTGAAGAAGAAGCTTGGAAAGGAAAGCCATACTCGATACAAGGTGATGATCTAAAGTCCAAGCTTAAGTTTATGAGGGCAGCCAAGATGGGGTCATTAGCTAATGAATATTGGAAGGTGTTTGATTTGATTCTGGAGGTGCCTGTGAAAGAGAAATTGAAGCCTGAGCAGATGATCAAGAAGGTGTTTGTGTTCTTGGGTTCCCAAGCTTCCGCCATGAGTAAAGAAATTAGGGCGAAATACAATATTGAATTGGATGGTGATAATTATGAGCCTTATTATGAGGCAATTCGGAACAAGTTTAAGGACAAAGGGTACGGGGATGATGTAGTGCCACACGTTCTATTTTGGAATCTTGATGATAACTTCAGGCGCCCGAGCACTTGTATACAACAATATCGAGGGTTCACGGTTTTGACGAGCTTCTCTTGCGATGTTAATTTGATCAAGTTGTTTTTGGACAAGGGTGGCGAAATTGGACCCCAACATCTCATGGAAGCAGCCATCGCATACAATGATCAGTATCAACATCTCTGTGTAGTCGACTGACTCGATCACTCACTCAACACATAGGTCAAGATCAATCCATTATTTATGGATTTATATATTTTTATTATTGTTCTGATCATGATATTATTGTTGAAGTAAGAGCAATCCATTATTTGGTAGCTGTTTTCTTTCATCGTAATATTGTCTTTCAGTGCGTAGTGAATGCTGTTGCTTTTCTCTTCTTTTATTTTTTTCAATTACTGGAGCTAGCAGTTTGTAAACTAACTAAGTGATATTAACTAAAAAGGAGTAGTGTTTTTGGTAGTTAAACTCTTTTGTAAACTAATTAAGTGATATTTAAATGGAATAGAGTTTTTGGTAGTTAAACTCTTTCGTATATTGGATCGAAAGAGGCCCTCTCCTTGTTGGAAAAGTACATATACTACAATTGTACACCTTCTCAAACTCATTATATATGGTTCGATCATCACCATCAACGTACGCATGATATATATATCGTTGAGTTTGCAGAAGATTCAATTCTAATAATTAATATTAATGGCAATGGCTGCTTCTTGCAATTCTAAAGAGATCATCTCCTACGGTAACCACTGCCTTGATCTGTTCTTGAACGTCGTCGTTAAACCAAAAGACGGAGGCAACCCTAAAATAAAGGCAGAGAATCTTAATTATTTGAAAAGACTTCTTCCGTTGGCCTGGTCCCACAATCCCCTCACCACCCTGAAACTCATCTGCAACCTCGAATCATCTGAGATTTATAATGGATTCTCGTACCATGAAGCTTTCCGCACGGCGGCGTTTTGGCTCCACCAGCACCACCCCAAAACCCTAGCTTCCAACCTCGACTCTATCGCCAAGACATTCGGCTCTTCATTTACCCTTCTTCATGCTGGTTATTTAAGCGAAAGAGTAGTAGACAAAATAACGTTGTTTTTATTTGACAGAGGATGTTGATTACAAAAGGGTTTTACATATAATATGTTTATCTGACTTAACTTTACTTGAAGACATAATTAAGGACTCTTACTTATACTAGTAATAGAACTCTTTTGAGATATTAATTAAATGCCACCACAACTTCTAACTACTATCCAGCTCTCTAGAAAATTTAACAAGCATTAACTCAGAGATTAAACTAGAAAATATAATTTATTTTCAAAATTAATTCTCAACACTTCCCCTTAATTTTGAAAATCTTGGATTTATTTAGCCTTTTGGTGTCTTCGATGCATTCATCATTTTTTTTTGTTGGTTGCCCTTTGGTCTTCATAGCAAAACTTTCATCTTTCTTGTTCATTTGCATTCAGACAAAAGAATAGTTGTTCTTCTTCAGAATAGTTGTTCTTCTTCAGAATAGTTGTTCTTCTTCTGGTTCTTTTTCTTCAGTAAAGTGAGCATATTCTTTCTTTCTTTTTGGGCAATTGATGACATTATTATCAGAGTTCTTACAGCGACAATATGGTCTGAACCAACAGTTATTGATGTCATGATTGTTCTTTTTGAAAATAAGGCAGCGAGGTGTTTGGTTGTGATCTTTGGACTACCATTCTAGCATGTTTCTTCCTTTTCCGTGGCCATGATTTGAGTTTCCTCCATGACCTCTGAATTTTCGGGATTCATCATCTGTGATCTTCACCTTCGCTTGAAGAGCTTGTTATATTGGCTGCACCAAAATTTTATTCATAATTCTTTCCTCGATCATGAGCTTTCAGTGAACCATACAATTCATCAATGGTCATGACATCCAAATCTTTTGATTCTTCAATTGCAACAACAATATGTTCAAATTTTGAATTTAATGACCGGAGGATTTTTTCAATCATGCGTGTATCATTTAGATCTTCACTATCTCTCCTTAGTTGATTAACAGTAGCTTGAACTCTTGAAATATAATCCGAAACAGATTCAAATTCATTTTTATGTAAACTTTCAAACTCACGCCTAGGAGTCTGAAGTCGTACATTTTTTGCTTTGTCGATGCCACTGAAAGATTTCTTTAGTGTCTCCCACGCTTGCTTTGAAGTTTCTACACTTGAATTTTTTTCAAATGTGCTTTCATCCACTACTTGATAGAGGAGGGTGAGAGCTTTGTTGTCTCTTGTCTTCAGTCCCTTAAAGAATTTCTTTGGCCAGCTGATAAGGTTGCTTCATCTTCTGGTTTTGCATGTCCTTTTTGTACTATCTCTCAAGCATCTTGTGAGCCAAGCAGTGCCTTCATCTTTATGCTCCAATTGTTGGAGTTGTCTTTGGTGAGTTGGGGAACTTGAAAGGGACGACACTGGCTATTTGAAGAAGCTCTGATACCACTGTTGGTTATTTAAGCGGAAGAATAATAGACAAAATAACGTTGTTTTTATTTGATAGAGAAGGTTGATTACAAAAGGATTTTACATATAATGTTTTATCTGACTTAACTTTACTTGAAGACATAAGATCTCCTACTTATACTAGTAGAACTCTTAGAGACATTAATTAAATGCCACTACAACTTTTAACTACTATCCAACTCTCTAAAAAATTTAACAAGCATAACTCAGATATTAATCTAGAAAACATATTTCATTTTCAAAATTAATTCTCAACACTCCATATTCTCCTCAACCTTCTTAAAGTTCATCAAGCCTGCCACGTGGCAGCATGTCGGCATTCTGAGATGTATGAGAGTGACTCGGATTATAGGTTGTTACATGACCGGTGCATGGATGTTTTCGTGAAGATGTTGGAGTCTGATATTGAAAAATTTAAGCGAAAGAAGCAGAAACTGAGGCCATACGATTCGAGTCATGTGAATGATGATGATGTTGAGTACATCTTAATGTACCAAGAAGAAGCTGATGAACATGGTACCCTAGATGCTGATGCTTTTGAAGATCTTCTCGTGACGGAGGCTGCAGTACTTTGTTGTACTAGCAATGACCACATCGTCCCCGCCATTCGCGCAATTCAGCTGCTTGAAATCACTGTCGGGAGGCTTTTCCCGGAATCAGACCCGTTGATATCGTTAATGCTGCTGAAGGAGGCTTCGGTGCCCTTGAAAAAGTACTGGGATCGTCAAGGTATTTTTTTCGCAAGAAGGCGGTGTCGGGTTAAGAAGTATTTGGAGGAGGTCAAAGCGATGGTGGTGGAGCCGGTGGCGGATGCTTTGCTTCCACTTGAGATTATAAAGAATGTGGAAGATGGCGGGGATGTCGGGGAAGCGGCGGAGCTTCAGTGGAAGGCAATGGTGAAGCACTTAAAGCAGGAGGGCAAATTCAAAAACTGCTTGGTGGTTTGTAAATTCAACAAGTACATGGATATGGATGGATGGAGCTTTCAATGGGTGAGGAGCCTGGGACTTTTGGTGTCTCAACTCACTCAAGAAGAACCATGGAAAGGAAAGTTGATTGGTCACATTAATAAAAAGCCTCATTTGTACACGGTACGAGACGGTGATGATCTAAAGTCCAAGTGTGAGTTTATGACGACAATGGGCAACTTCAAAGACCATGATGATGATGATGATGATGTGGACATTGGGGATGTGTTTGATCTGATTTTGAAGGTAGCTGTGAATGAAAATTTGAAGGCGGAGCCGATAGTTAAGAAGGTATTTGTGTTCACGGAGTGCGTACTAAGTATGGAGCATAAGTATGAGGAAATTCGAGACAAGTTTAAGGCCAAAGGATACGGAGATGATGCAGTGCCACACATTTACATTCTATTTTGGAATATGTACTGCCCTTACAACCGGTGCGCTTTTACACAACAAACAGGATTAACGCGGTTGGACGGCTCAGTCATTCTTGGACACACCATCTCATGGATGCAGATCTTGCTCACAATTAAAGAGTGGACCGATTCACTCAAAACTCAACTAATTTCATTATTTACTGACTCACCCAAATTATTGGAATTGTGTTGTAAATAAATGTAATTTTATAGCTATTTCTATATAAGCGTAGTTAGGTCATTTTATTATTTTCTCTAAAACCTACTCTATATAAGGTTTGTTATTAGTTTATTATATTATTCTAATTTCATATTATTCAGAGCCTCCAAACAAACGTCTTCATTTGTATACGTATTACGGAATTTTCACAACACGTTATCAATACGAAACTCTAACTAAGGAATTGGAGATCGTCTGTTCAAGGAGAATTATTGCTCTACAAAATCAAGTAGATTTCCAAAATCTAAATTTACTTTGATGTTTATTATCTTAGCATTGTTCAAAATTCTAGGATTATTTGCTTATTTTGATAATTGATGAAATGATGTTACCATGAATTATCGTTTGAAATTTTTTTTTTTTTTTGATAATTGATCAAAGGAAATTGAATTGATGCTTGTGGCATGCTTTGATAATTTGTTCGGCATGCTTTGATAATTTCGTACCTTGATATGATGATGTTTGCTGAATTGATAATTGTTGATAAAATAATGAATTGATAATTGTTGATAAAATAATGAATTGATCATTGTTGATAAAATAATGAATTGATGTTTCATGCAAACCACAATCTTTGTATATGCTGATGATGATGATCATCATCATGGGGCTGACAAGCATGGGCTTTTGGTGTTTGATAAAGCAAGCCCAGAAGGCTAGCAGATTAGTAGGCCCAGAAGGCCACACCCAACCAACGAGCCCAGTTGGCTTGAGCAAGCCCAGGTCCAGCAGACCCCCAAGCCCACATCAGCCCAGGCCCAGAAGGCCAGACCCAAGCCACTGCCCGTGGCCAACCCGACCCGGTCAACCAAATAAAGAAAACAGTGGACAATTCCTTTCCGGCCTTGAACCAAGGACCTAATGTTCATAGAACAAGTGCCTTAACCATAAAGCTACTTGTACTGATGCCATATAAAATATCACACCTTACAATTAAACTTTCAATGTCAGAAGCATTTGTTTAACATATCAAACCATATAATGCCAAAAGTATTTATTTAAATTGTTACTATATGATCTTTAGTATTTATCTACATTGTTTAAATGTTTCTTTAGATGATGAAATGTTTCTTTAGTATTTATTTAGGAAATGTATGTGTTTAAATGAACCAGAAGTTCATAAATAAACTAGAAATTTCAGTATTTTTAAGAAAAGAGGGAACCCGAAGTTTCCTTCATAAATTCACCATATATGCTAAAACCAGTAGTTTTTACATGATTACTCAAATTTATCATACCATAATATAGAACCCACAGTTCTTATTAGTTTCTTATGGATGAGTTTTCTCAAAGCACTAATATCATTATTTGTTCCTTGTAGAGAATGGCACATCTCAACAAACTTGATTACGATGCATTGGAAGTTTCTAGAAGAAACTATTTCCAATGGACTAAAGATGTGAAGCTTCATCTGACTGCGAAAAAGATTCGCTCAACAATTCTGGAAGATAATGTTACTTCATAATATCAAAGAGTTGAAGCTATGATTCTTATGCGAAGGCATATGGAGAGGGCACTCCAATGTAAGTATCTTGGTGAAGAGAACCCGAGGAACCTATGGGTTATACTGGCAGATCGATTCGGTCATCAGAAGGACATTTTCTTGCCTGAAGCAAGACATGATTGGCATAATATTCGTTTTCAGGATTTCAAATCCGTAAACGAATACAATTCTGGAATATGCCAAATTTGATCCCTTCTCAAATATTGTGGGGAAGAGCTCACTGAAACTGACCTCCTTGAGAAGACTTTCTCCACATTTCATGCCTCATGTATGGTCTTACAACAACAATACAAGGAGAGGAAATTCACCAAATTTGCAGAATTGATCACTATCATGTTGCTCGTTGAAAAGAACAATAGTCTGCTATTGAAAAATGATCAATCCCGACCAGTTGGTACGAGAGAAACACCATTGCCTGAAGCAAATGTTGTTGCTCATCATGATGTGGAGAAATCGGGGTCATGGTAGAGGCGCAGGGCGTAACCGCCCTAGACGCAAAGGGAACCCCTATGACTAGGACCAGCGTAACCATGGCCCATGTGGATGAGATAATCGTGGTCGAGGTCCACGTGGTGGGAACACGCTCCTTCAGCACCGAAGGCCCGAAATGAAAGGAACACTAGTCCGACCCGTCGCCACCAGAATCAGAACCAGCAAAATCTGTGCTAAAAATGTGGAGGAAGGGATCACTGGTCCCGCACCTGTCGTACATCAGCTCAAGTTGTGGAAGAGTATCACGCCAGACGCGGAACTCGAGAGACCAACTTTTTTGAAAAACCAATTTCCATCGATACCACCCTTGAGATTGCTGATTTCCAGACTGCCGCTGGACATGACAAGGCTTGCGGCCTCAAAAACACATGGATATGATCGGCGTTTGTGCCGTTTTTATGGATATTTGTTTTAATTTTTGGACAATCTTCGGTGATTTATGTTTACTTTGGATTTGGAAATTTGATTTTTGCTCGAATATTATTTATTTTAATCATGTTATTTATTTCCATAAATGTGATATTTAATTTTTAGTTGAATTCCTGATTAGGCATGTCATGTGGGGAAGTTTGTTGTCTGGCTGACACTGTTACCATGCACACTATCCTCCAAGCTAGGTGATTTTTTACAAACTTATTGCCTAATCATACTCATGTGACAACCATATCAGGCCAATCCAACTTGGTTGAGGGCTATTGCAAAGCCCAATTTATGTTGTCTAATGGTACTGCATTTACTATTGATGAAGCCTTATATTCTCCACGTTCTAGAAGAATGTTGTTGAGTTTTAAGGATATTCGAGCTAATGGTTATCATGTTGAAACCACAAAAGAAAAGGATGTTGAATACCTTTGCATAACCTCCAACCTGTAAAACCGAAAATGTACATTGGAGAAATTGAAATGCCTCTTGAGTGGTCTCTAAATGACAACCATTAGATCGATTGAGGCAAATCACATGGCCAGCCAGAAGCTACCTAACCCGAGCAACTACTTATTATGGCATGACCGGTTGGGACGCCTAGGTCAAGGTATGATGCGCCGTATCCTCAATTCATCACATGGGCATCCCCTTACTAATAAGGGCCTTGTGTTTAGTGAGACACTATGCCAAGCTTGCTCAATGGGAAAGTTGAATACTAGACCATCATATGCAAAGATGAGTAAAGAATCCACCCCTTTCTTGCAAAGAATACAAAGGGATATTTGTGGACCTATCCAACCACCATGCGGATCGTTTAAATATTTCATGATTTTGGTTGATGCATTGATAAGGTGGTCACATGTTACACTATTGTCCAAATCAATAAACTGAGGGCCCACCACCCAGATTATCCTACACAGTCCATAAGACTCGATAATGCCAGAGAGTTTACATCGAAATCATTCGATGATTATTCATATCCCTTGGGATTGATGTTGAACATCCGATTCCCCATGTTCACACCTACAATGGTCTCATAGAAGCATTCATTAAGAGATTGCAAATGATTGCACGGACCTTGGTTATGCGCACCAAGCTTCCAATTTCTATGTGGGGTTATGCAATTTTGCATCCAACCATGTTGGTCCGGTTGAGGCCTACTGCCACCTAACCCTATTCCGCGTTACAGCTGGTGACTGGGTACGAACATGACGTTTCGCACTTACGCGTTTTCGGGTGTCCAATTTAAATGCCAATTGCGCCGCCACAACGTACAAAAATGGGTCCTCAACGCATGAGGGGCATATATGTAGGTTATGAATTCCCCTCCATTATACGCTATTTAGAGCCCATGACAGGCGATCTCTTTACCGCTAGATTTGCTGATAGTCACTTTGATGAGACAGTCTTCCCGCCATTATGGGGAGATAAGAATATCAACCTTCCTGAAGAACGACGTTAATTACATGGAATGTCCCCACTATGTCTCATCTTGATCCCCGAACCGCACAATGTGAGAATGAAGTGTGGAGAGTTCTAGATCTATAGAGTGTAGCTAATAATATGCCAGACACTTTCTCTGATCTAGCTAAAGTGACAAGATCACATATACCTGCTACAAATGTGTCTGCAAGGATAGACGTCCTTGTAGGATGCGTTGTCCCAGATGGACAAGTCGTCCCACACGGACGAGGTACAACCATAGCGGCTAACCAGTCATATGTCCCTGCCCAAAAGCAAGGTAAACGAATAGGTTCAAAGGATTCTCATCACTGGAAGAGGATAAATTTGGCACAATCGAATCCCCTAGATATCTTAATATCAATTGATCCTTCTCATGAGATCATTTCGGATTATGGGTATGTCCTAAAAGAGACGACGTTGGGGGATGCTCCAACGTCTGAACCCACTCCCGAGAATAGAGAGATCTCGATAAATTACGCATGTTTAAGTGAGATATGGAATCAAAATGATATTATCATCGATGAGTTTGTATTCGTGGTAGCTACCGAAATAATAACTAGTGATGACATCGAACCTTGCTCCGTTGATAAATGTCAACGTAGAGAACACTGGCCAAAATGGAAAGAAGCAATCCAGGTCGAATTAGATTCCTTGACAAAAAGGAAGGTGTTTGGGCATGTCGTTCCCATACCTACCCATGTTAAACCTAGAGGATTTAAATGGGTATTTGTAAGGAAGCATAATGAGAAAAACGAGATTGTGAGATACAAAGCTCGTTTAGTGGCGCAAGGATTTTCTCAACACCCTGGGATTGATTACGAGGAGACGTATTCTCCCATCATGGACGTCATAACATTCCGCTACCTTATCAGGTTGGTAGTTTCCGAAAAACGAAGTATGCAGCTTATGGATGTGGTCACAACTAATCTCTATGGGGATTTGGATACATATATATATATATATATATATATATATATATGAAAGTTCCAAAAAGACTTAAGATACATAATGCAAATAGTTTCAGACCACGGAACACGCTCTCCAATCTTTTAAGGCGTTCACTTTAGGGATTAAAACAATTCGAACATATGTGGTATAACCTTCTAAGTGAATATTTGATCAGAGTGGGATATGTGAATAATGAACTATGCCCATGCGTGTTTATTAAGAAAATAAGTTCTGGGTTTTCTATAGTGGTAGTTTATGTTGATGACATGAATCTGATTAGTACTCCTGACGAGATCAAAGAACCTGCTAAGCACCTGAAGTTAGAATTTGAAATGAAGGATCTTGGGAGAACGAACTTCTATCATGGCCTGGAGCTTGAGCACCGTGCATATGAGATTTTAGTCCATCAATCGAATTACATCTAGAAGATGTTAAGACGCTTTAATGAGGATAAAGCGAAACCTTCAAGCACGCCCATGATCTTCCGTAGTCTAGATCCTAAGAAGGACCCGTTTCGTCCCGCATACGATAACGAAGAGATATTGACACCAGAAGTTCCATATCTAAGTGCAATAGGCACATTATTGTATTAGTTCAATGCACTATACCAGATATTTCATTCGTTGTGAACTTGCTAGCTAGATTTAGCTAGCGCCAACACGCCGCCACTGGAATGGCATAAAAGACATTTTCCGGTACATCAGAGGTACGATAGATAGGGGTTTATTCTATCCCTTTGCATCGAAGAATGGATCAAACCCTTTTGATCCTCGGAATGATGCATGCCTTGTTGGGTATGTTGATGCAGGTTACCTATCAGACCCACACAAGGTCCGTTCCCAAATTCATTATGTCTTTACCAATGGGAACACATGCAGCAATATCTTGGAGGTCTACGAAACAGACCCTTGTTGCCACCTCTACGAATCATGCATAGATTCTAGCTCTTCACGAAGAAAATCGTGAATGTATATGGCTAAGAGCCATTACGGGTCATATTTGAAGTGCTTGTGGACTGCATTCCACCAATAATGAACCGACGATTATCTATGAAGATAATGCTGCCTCCATCGAGCAGATGAAGACCCGTTTCATTCAAGGAGACAACACCAATCACATTGCACCGAAATTTTTCTTCAACCAACAACAATAAGAGCATCAAAATATTGAAATCAAGTCAATCAAATCTCAAGTCAACCATGCAGACATTTTTACTAAGTCATTACTAGGCCTACATTCCAGCATAATGTTCGAGTTGTTGGCTTACGTAGATTGGCTGATCTACCTAGTCTGTAGTTTTCAAGGGGAGTCGATATCAGGGGAAGTATCCTGAAGCATACCAAGTATCCCGAAGTATATTGAGTATCCCAAAGCATACTCACTTGACCATCGTGTACTCTTTTGTCCTACGACCAGGGTTATTTTGTACCATTATGTTTTGTTACCTGGCTAGGTTTTAATGAGGCACACTTTTAGTATGGTCACCCCATTGACACTGCATCCAGAAGATGCCATGATTCGACTCATATGCATTTGCTCATCTTTTCCCTTTGACCACGGGTTTTTTCCACTAGGTTTACCGTGCAAGGTTTTGGTGTGGCAACTCTAATGCATCATATCCCATGGACGTGCTATCTGCTCGTTATCTAGAAGAGACGACTTCAACTACCTCCGGAGATTCCTATGCGACTGCTCTGTATCTACGCGCATTGCACTCTTTTTCCGTCGACCATGGTTGTTTTTGTCCCATAGGGTTTTTATTACATGGCAAGGTTTTAACAAGGCAACACATAGGCGCACAACCAAGCATCACTATTACATGAAATATCCAAGGGGGAGTGTTGTAAATAAATGTAACTTTATGGCTATTTCCATGTAAGAGTAGTTAGGTCATTTTATTATTGTCTCTAAGCCCTAGCATATATAAGGCTTGTTATTATTTTATTATATTATTCTAATTGCATATTGTTCAGAGCCTCTAAACAATCGTCTTCCTTTTCATACGTATTATGAAATCTTCACAACAAATTGAATAATATTTCTGGTCTGGTGTAGGGCAAAATAATTAAAAGAGAACCCAAATTAAGGATTTAGTTAGCTTGGAGGCCAAGTATGGCAATAGCATTCACCTCAATAGGTTATATTCAGGGGAGGTTCAATGCCATCATTAGATAATGTACCTTCTTTTTCTTTATATCTTTGAGGGTTGCGTGATATACTTGTCCCAGCCATGGTCGATCTCTTTTTAGTGGAATGCCTAATTTGAGTACTTTGAAGATAGTTTGTAAACCTAGAAATGATGTAAGTGAGAGTATCACCCCTATCTATGTGATTTTTCCATTTGTCATATTTCAAGTTGGAAGTCATAAAGAACGAGGTCGATACCTCATACATAAATTCCCTCTTTCAGTATTGTTGTATAGAACAATAATTATTTGGTTACCCGAAATCAAAAAAGAAGAGTTTTTTTTTTTTTTCTGAAAAAATAGTGTGGAAGGAGACAGCCTTAGATGGATATCCCCTAGGCGTGACCATAAAGGCTCACACATAATGAGGAAGAGGAATGTCCGCATTAAAGCATAGATACAAAGGACGGCCGCGTCACCTCAGCCCTACCGAAGGACTAGCAATCAAGAGTTGGTGGGAGTCGATCACAAGACCTCCACCCACCTAACCACATGAAAGTAAACCCTTGTCACTAGGCCATCACCCTCGGTGTTGCAAAAAAGAAGAGTTAGGACGTTTGAATTGAATGATCCGATCTGGACTGACCCTGACCGGACTGGATACAGAGAAGGACATAATTGAGAATTCAAAGGAAGCTGCCTTGGAGCCCCAAGTACATATCCTAGCAACAAAGGGAAATCGTACGTTAAGAACTCAATATTTTTCACTTTTCCTTTCTTCAATATTTGAGTTATATTTCTTTGGGTTCTCGTAGGTAAGAACTCAATTACGAGTTGTTTAATGTACTTGGGATATCATGCTTACTCGATAAAAATGTCAAATGCAATAACGGCTGATATTATATTTGATTGGTTACCCGTTCTGGACTGACCGGACTTGATACGGAAAGGGACATACAGTAATAGGAAATCCAAAGGAAGGTGACTTGAGAAGATTAATCTGAAGATTAATTAAGATTAATGACAATGGCTGCTAATTCTAATTCCAAGGAGAAGGAGAAGGAGATCTCCAATGGTATTGGTAATCCCTGCCTGGATCTGTTTTTCAACATCGGACATCCAAATCACTACATTGAAAGGCGCTATGGGGAAGACGATGAAGATGCTATAGAGGAGGCCGAGGCTGCAAAAGAGGCCGCAATAGAGTCCAATCTTCTATATCTGAAGCAACTGCTTCCATTGGCCTGGTCCCACAATCCACTTATCACCCTCAAGCTCATCTTCTACCTCTATTCTCTGACCACCCTTCCTGAAGGTGAATATGAGGAAGCGTTTGACGGGGCCATGTTTTGGCTCCACCAGAGCCACCCCAAAACCTTAGCCTACAACCTCACCCCTATTAATATCCACAAGTTAGTAGGGCGTTTCTATTCCCTTCCCTTTTTTCTCTACGACCTTCTAGTTGGTAAGGAAGTCAAAGACTTAGACTTTGACGAAGATGGCGGTGACGACGACAACACCCTGCATCTGCTGCATTATGAGAGGTATACGACCGACTAAGACTATAGACAGTTACATGACTGCTTTGTGGATGCCTTTGTGGAGATGTTGAAGTCTGATATTGAAACAATGAAGCAACACAAGCTGGATCGATCTCAAGCCCTCTGATTTCAAAGATCTTCATGCTCATGATGATGATGATCAAGCCGAACGTGAAAAAAGAGGCACACTTGATGCTGATGCTTTTGATCAACTTCACGTTACCCATGCTGCAGAGTGTTGCATTATGAATGGTTACTCTGATATCGCCATCCGCGCAATTCCGTTGCATGAAAGCATTGCCAGGAGGCTTTTTTCAGAATCAGAATCAGAAACACAAACCAAGTGGAAGTGGAAGCAGCTGGAGAAGGAGGTTTTGAAGCCCTTACAGAAGTATTACCGTCGTCAAGGCTGGTTCATGGGACGAAAACGGTGTCCGGTTAAGAAGTATTTGGAGGATGTGAAAGCAGCAACACAAGCACAAGGAGATAATATTAATATCAATTGCAAAATAATAAAGGCGGATGCTTTGCTTCCACATGAGATCATAGAGTACGTGGAAGATGGGGATGTCGGGGAAGCAGCTGAGCTTCAGTGGAAGACATTGGTAAATCAGCTAAAGCAAGAGGGCAAATTCAAAAGCTGCTTGGCACTCTTTCATCTTTCCAAAAACGAAGGCTGGAAAACAAATTCATTCCGAATGGTGGACAGTTTGGGAATTTTGTTGTCTGAGTTGTGTGAAGTAGAAGCATGGAAAGGAAAGCCATACTCGATACAAGGCGATGATTTAAAGTCCAAGTTTGAGTATATAAGAAAAACGAAGATATGGTCGCGATTCCATAAATATTGGAAGGTGTTTGATGTGTTTGATTTGATTCTCGAGGTGGCTGTGAATGAGAAATTGAAGCCTGAGCAGATGATCAAGAAGGTGTTTGTGATCCCGGATTCTGAAGGTTTCATGAGCCATAAAATGAGTGCTGAATTAAATATTGAAGGGGATGATTGTCATAATTATGAGCTATATTATGAGACAATTAGGAACAAGTTGAAGGCCAAAGGGTACGAGGATGATGCGGTGCCACACATTCTGTTTTGGAATGTTATAACTAGCTGCAGTCCGAGCACAAGGCACCAGAGCATTTGTATACTGTTAGCAGAATTGACAGTTGGATATGTGCTTGTCTAGTCTATTAAGGTAGCATATATTCTACCTTATTTAGTCTAGCTATATATAGAAGAGTATATTGTATAGTCAACTACTTACCTTGCATAGTCTGATGTAATGGCTGATTTTCAGCCTTGTAATTAACCCGATACTTTTCTATATAAAGGAGGGAACTCTCACAAGGAGAGACATTCAAAACAAAACCCTTTTTGACATGGTATCAAAGCCCCAAATTATTTTTTTCATGTTTTTCTTTCAGCTTGGCTGAATTCCTGGTTTATTGGTGGCGTTTTTTTCGTTTGTTTCTCAGCATCAGAACTGTCGGAAACCTCTTCATAGGTTAAGTTGGCAATCTCTTAGCTTTCCAGAGGATTTATTTTTTTTGGATTTTTTTTTGGGTGGTTTGGGCTGTCGCAATTCTGGTGTGGGGTTGTCGGAATTTTTTTTTCTGCACAGCTCTTTCTTGTCTTGGATTGTTGGGAAGTTTTGCTCAATCATACTATTCATGTGACTGTTGTGATATGTCAGGTCTTTCAATTTTTTTTCCTAGTGGTTATTCTGTCAGGCGAAAATTCTATTGTTCGCTTTACTAGCAAGAACTACGCTAGTTGGGAATTCCAATTCAGGATGTTTGTGAAAGGGAAGGAGTTATGGGGTCATTTGGATGGGTCTTCTACGGCTCCAACTGATCCTAGGGAACTTTGTTCATGGGAAGGCGGGGATGCCAAAATTGCTTCATTGCTCCTCAATTTCGTTGAACCCCATATGGTCAACAATCTTCATGGGTTCACTACTGTTAAGGAGATGTGGGATTACCTTCGGCGAATTTATTATCAAGATAATTTTGCCCAAAAGTTTCAATTGGAGTTAGACATCAGAAACTATTGCCAGGGGAACCTCTCGATTGAACAATTTTATTCCAGTTTTCTTAATTTATGGTGTGATTATTCTGGGTTGGTGCATTCTAAGGTTCCCAACGAAGCTTTAGCGGCACTATAAGCGATTCATTCTGAGAGCCAGCGGGATCAATTTTTGATGAAGCTCCGACCTGAGTTTGAAAGTGCACGTGCTGGGTTAATCAATCGTACAATTGTCCCCTCTTTGGATGTTTGCTTGGGCGAACTCTTGCGTGAAGAACAGCGTCTCACCAACATGTTGGTGGTACAGAGTTGGTTAATGTGGCCTACGCTGCTCACGACAAAGGCCGATACAAATCACCGCCGCAATGTTACAGTTGCAAGGAAGTTGGGCACATTGCAAAACATTGCAGCAAGAAATTATGCAACTATTGCAAGAAGGAAGACCATATCCTTAAGGATTTCCATATACGCCCTCATAATCGATCCGCTCCTGCCTTTCATACTGATATTCAGTCCACCTTTATGCCTGCATCTTCCGCTCAGCCTGCTGTTCAGGGTTCTTCTTCCACCCTTACTCCCGAGCAGGTTCAACAGATGATTGTTTTCGCTCTTTCTGCTCTTGGTCTCCACGGTAAGAACCACCTTTTTCCTTTTCCTTGGTTAATTGACTCTACGGCTTCCAATCACATGACTGGCAATCCGGTAGCTTTACATGATGTTCGTAAGTATGATGGTGAGCATCATATTCAGATCGCTGATGGTAGTACTCTTCCTATTACTGCGGTTGGAAATCTGGGGTCTTCCTTTACTAATGTTTTTGTGTCTCCTGATTTATCTGCCAATCTCATTTCTGTTGGACAATTAGTAGAAGAAAATTGTTCTCTGCATTTTGATCATAGTGGTTATCATGTGCAGGATCAAGTGTCGGGACAGGAGATAGCGAAGTGGCCTAAAGTGGCACGTCTTTTTCCTCTTCAGTTGTTTTCAGTTCCTCGTTCAATTTATGTTGGTTGTTCCGCTATTGCTAATAATAGCCATTTTTGGCATAAGAAATTGGGACATCCCAATTCTGTAATTTTGACACATCATATTAAACATGGTTTTTTGAGCAATACAAATGCATTTTCTTCCTTATCTTTTGACTGTGCACCTTGTAAACTTGGGAAAAGCAAATCTTTACCATTTCCTTTGCAGGGTAGTCGTGCTTCTACATGCTTTGAGATTATTCATTCTGATGTATGGGGAATGAGTCATGTTCTTTCTCATGCTCAATACAGGTATTTTGTGACATTTATTGATGATTATAGTTGTTTCACTTCGGTCTATTTTCTTCGTTCTAAAGCTGATGTATTTTTTACCTTCCAAACTTTTGTTGCCTATGTAGAAACACAATTTTCTACATGTATTAAGACCTTACGCTCAGATTCCGGTGGAGAATATATGTCTCATGATTTTCAATCTTTCCTACACCAAAAGGGTATTCTCTCTCAGCGTTCGTGTCCTTACACCCCTCAACAGAATAGAGTCGCCGAGCGTAAGAATAGACATCTTTTAGATGTTGTTCGTACCTTGATGCTTGAATCTTCTGTCCCTCCTAGATTTTGGGTAGAGGCATTATCTACGGCTGTATATTTAATTAATCGTTTGCCTTCTCCTACCTTGCATTTTGATTCTCCATATTCTCGTTTGTTTGGTGTTCCTCCTGACTATAATTCTCTGCATGTTTTTGGTTGCGTCTGTTTTGTTCACTTACCTCCCATTGAACGTCACAAGCTTGCTGCTCAAGCTGTTCAGTGTGCTTTTCTTGGCTATAGTAACTCTCATAAAGGGTTTGGGTGTTATGATGTAGATGCTAACAAGCTTCGAATTTCTCGAAATGTGATTTTTCTTTAAAATCAATATTTCTTTCCGTCTCGTACTAATCCTATTTCTTTCTCTGTCTCGCTTCCTCCTTTTGATTATGTGTCTAGTACTCTTACTCGTTTTCAGCCAGGTATTGTGTATCAGCGACGTCGTCCCCTGCCTCTTCCTTCCTCTGAATTGCCACATGATCCTGTCTTGCATGAGCCCCGCCAGTCTACTAGGGTTTCTCGGCCTCCGGATTGGTATGGATTTTCCTATCTTGCATGAGCCCCGCCGGTCTACTAGGGTTTCTCGGCCTCCGGATTGGTATGGATTTTCTTCTTCCACTATTCAAGCTACTCTTGATGCTACTTTTGTGCCTAAGTCTTATTATCAGGCTTCTACTCAAGCGTGTTGGCGCCAAGCTATGCAGGACGAACTTCAGGCTCTTCAAGACAATCACACTTGGGACATCGTCCTTTGTCCTACTGGCGTTAAACTCATTGGGTCCAAATGGGTATACACCATCAAGCTACGTGCTGATGGCTCTATCGAAAGACATAAAGCTCGTCTAGTGGCACTCGGGAATCGGCAGAAGTATGGCCTTGATTATGAGCAAACATTCGCCCCTATGGCCAAAATGACTACTGTCCGCACTGTTATGGCCATTGTTGTTTTGAAAGGATGGTCGCTTCGCCGGATGGATGTGAATAATGCGTTTTTGCATGATGATCTGCAGGAAAAAATATTTATGTCTTCTCCTCCTGGCCTGTTTCCTCCCTCTTCTGTTGAGGTTTGTCGCTTGAAACGGTCTTTGTATGGTTTGAAGTAGGCACCGCGGGCATGGTTTGAGAAGTTTCGTACTACTCTACTGGATTTCACTTTTACTCATAGTCAGTATTACTCCTCTCTCTTCTTTTGCAAAATTGCTATTGGGATTGTTCTACTTCTTGTGTATGTCGATGATATTGTGATTGCTGGATCTGATCTCCAGTTAATTGCGCAGCTCCAGCAGCGCCTCCAATCTTCATTTCATATGAAAGACCTTGGTCCACTGTAGTATTTTATTGGACTTGAGGTCCAACATTGTTCGAATGGCACGCTCTTACATCAGCATAAGTATACCCAATACCTTCTTTCATTAGCTGGTCTTCAAGATGGTAATTCGGTTCTTACACCTATGGAGGTCAATTTGAAGCTGCATCAAGCGGGTGGTGATTCCTTATCTGATCCCTCGATGTATCGCCAACTGGTGGGGAGTTTGAATTATTTGACCATTACTCGACCTGATATCTCGTTTGTTGTTTAGCAGGTCAGTCAATTTATGCAGGCTCCTTGCCAGAACCATTTGGCTGATGTCCGTCGTCTTCTTCGATACCTTAAAGGGACATCTGGTCGCAGTTTGTTTTTTCCTTCAAGGAATTCTTTAAAGTTGGAGGGTTTTAGTGATGCAGACTGGGCTGGTTATCTGGATACTCGTCGTTCTGTTATGGGTTGGTGTATGTTTCTTGGCGATGCCCTTATTTCTTGGAAGAGTAAGAAGCAGGCTCGTGTCTCGAAATTATCCACCGAGTCTGAATATCGGGTTATGTCGTCTGCTTGTTCTGAAATTGTATGGCTTCGAGGATTGTTAGGCGAACTTAGTGTTTCGCAGGTTACTCCTACTCCTCTTCATGCTGATAATACCAGTGCCATTCAGATTGCTGCCAATCCCGTTTTTCATGAGCGCACCAAATATATTGAGGTGGATTGTCATTCCATTCATGAAGCCCTTGCTCGCCATGAGATTACTCTTCCACACATTTCCACTGAACACCAAACCGTTGATGTCTTCACCAAGGCTCTCTCTCATCATCGCCATCAATTCCTGATTGACAAATTGATGCTTCTTGATCGCCCAACATCAATTTGAGGGGGGATGTTAGTAGAATTGACAGTTGGATATGTGTTGGTCTAGTCAATTAAGGCAGCATATATTCTACCTTATTTAGTCTAGCTATATATAGAAGAGTATATTGTATAATCAACTACTTACCTTGCATAGTCTGATGTAATGGCTGATTTTCAGCCTTGTAATTAAACCGATAATTTTCTATATACAAGAAGGAACTCTCACAAGGAGAGACATTCAAAACAAAACCCTTTTTCACATATACCACATCCAGGGTTCACGGTGTTGACTGGCCTCTCCGACAATGTTAATTTGATCAACTTGTTTTTGGACAAGGGTGGGGAAATTGGACCCCAACATCTCATGGAAGCAGACATCGCTTACAAACAGTTTCAACATCTCTGTGTAGTTGACTGACTCACTCGCTCAATTCGTATATCAAGAACATTCCATTAATAGATTTATATATTTTTTCAATTTTTTATTATTCATATTGTTGAAGTAAGATCAATCCATTAATCCAGGAATAAGTTGGCTTGGTGGGCCAAGCATAGCATTGGCCTAAGAGTCTTCCTTCTAGGACTCTGATTGATGAAGCTGCATGTGTAAATATTATTCCAATGTAACTCTAGTGTCTACCCTTAATTACTTCTTGTTGAACAAACTTAGAGTACACAACTCTAATATTCAAGGGTTGGAGAGACAAAATAAGTAAACACAATACTTGTATTTCACTAACAAAATGTTACAAGCACTCTTTCTCACCAAAACACTAGGACGTACTTTGAAGAACGTACACCTTATTTTTGGTATTCTTCTACAACTCTCTTACTCCACTTCCTTTCCCTATTTTTTTCTTTCCTTTCTTTTTCATTCACCTCACGCATCACACATCACACATATAAAACATCACAACAATACAACTCTATTTATAGAGTTGCTAAACCGACTTAACCACAAAGCCACCAGACTTTCTTCCTAGCCACTCAATTGTGGCAATTGTCAAGAGCATTTCATCATGAGTTGCCAATATTGACCACCTTAATTGTCAAGAGCATCTCATCATGAGTTGCTTGGACTTAAGTATTCCAAGTCCACACAAGTCTTTTACTTAGATGAGAAGACTTTGTGTGGGTTAAGTAACCTACTTGAAAGTTGGCGTTGATTATCTTCAACACTTCTTAATTCTATATAACTCCTCTTCTTCTCTTCTCATTCTACACCTTCATTATATTCGGTCTCCTACAACAACCCGGACAAGTCCTCCATTAATTAAGTAGAAACACAGAGAGGAGAGCACACAATTCTGAAGATTAATTGATGGGTGCTTGTGCATGGACAATGGTGGGTAAATTGAGCAGCACCATCTCATGGAAGTGGCTTGACAAAGAGTATCAAAATCTCTATGTAGTCGACAACTAGCTAACTCAGACTCACTCAACTGATGATCAAGATCAATGATCCATTGAAACATTATATATGTTTTGGATTGATGATCTGATAATGATTGAGTTTGCAGGGAGACTTTCATCATCATTAATTAATTAAGCAACATTGATGATGAATTATCATTATAATATTTGTTTTATTAGTTTCATTTTGATAGTTAGGGATGAATCATGATTGAGTGTGCTAAAATATTTATGAATTTTTTATGCCGAATTTGTCTTGGGTGTGCTAAATTTGAACATTTTATTATAGGAAATAAAATATATACATAAATATATATATATAAATAATTAAAAAGTAAAAGTAAATAAATATCGAAAATTTTGAAATTTTTAGATGCATTCCAATTCATTACAAAGACTTTCATAATTAAGTCCAATCATCCCTGTTTGAAACTGATATGGATGTTACTGAACTTAGTGGTTTGATTCCAAGAAAGAAAGGGCATTGAGATAATAGATATGAGAATCCAAATGGATTGAGGAATAAGTTGGCTTGGTGTCCAAGTATAGCATTAGCCTAAGAGTCTCCCTCGTAGGAATAAAGTCTGGATGAGTCCAGTTGTAGCTAGGTACTAGGACTCTGTCTAGTGATGAAGCAGTGTACGTAATTACTATATATTCCAATGTAAATCCAGTGTCTACCCTTAATTACTTCTTAATTGTATACAACACCTCTTCTTCATTATATAATTATGCAGTACGTTCACCGCATAACCTTTCTGAAGATTAAACCATGCATGGGTGCTTGTGCTTCTAGTTCGGCTTCGGCCATGGATGCTTGTGCTTCTAGTTCGGTTCGGCCATGGGGAAACAAAACAAGGAGAAGGAGATGATGATGATCCCCAAAACCAATGCAAGTAACCCCTGCCAGGTTGTTACATCGTCAGGGTTTGTCTAGGCTTCTCGTTTTACTGAATGACCTAATTCTACTTCAAGAGCAAGAGCAATCCCAAGACAAGGATAAGGATTACAGGTTGTTACACGACCGGGTTATGGATGTTTTGGCAGGGATGTTGAAGTCTGATATTCACAAAATGAAGCACAACAAGCTGGAGCTCAAACCCTTTGATTTTACCGGTCTTGATGTTCCTGATGTTGATTATGACAGGGAAGGCGCAATACAAAAAATAGGCACACTTGATGCTGATGCTTTTGATGATCTTCACGTTACTGATCGAGGCTGCACAGTATTGCATTACCCTAGATGGCCGGTGATGGTGATCTCTACTCCAACGAGGACCACGCCTTCTGTGCAATTCAGCTGCGTGAAAGCATTGCCGCCAGGCTTTTCCCGGAATTAAAATCAAAGGGGGACTGGGAGCGGCTGAGGAAGGAAGTTTTTGAGCCCTTGACCAAGTACTACCGTCGTCAATACATGTTGGGCATACGGAGGTACTGTGAGGTTAAGAAGTATTTGGAGGATGTCAAAGCAGCAACACAAGAAACCAAGCTGGCATGGGATGCTTTGCAACCAGATGAGATCATTCGATACATTGATAAAGATGGGGATCTCGGGGAGGCGGCTGAGCTTCAATGGAACACATTGGTAAAGCACCTAAAGCAGGAGGGTAAATTCAAAAACTGTTTGGCACTTTTTGATACCTACCCATCTATTTCGAAACCTGCATGGAGAACACACAAGTGTTTGGGATTTTTGGTGTCTCAAGTGTGCGATGAAGAACCATGGAAAGAGGTGATTAGCAACAATGACATGGGAAAGCCCGAGCTATTCTTGATACAAGGCGATGATCTAAAGTCCAAGTATGAGTTTTTAAGGACGACATTCAACCTTACATGGAATGTTGATGTTTTGAAGGTGTTAGATTTGATTATGGAGGTGACTGTGAATGAGAATTTAGAAGCTGTTTGTGTTTTTAACAAAAGGCGAAAAAGCATTAAGGAGCATGAGTATGATGAGGCAATTCGGAACAAGTTTAAGGCAAAAGGGTACGGAGATGATGCAGTGCCACACAATAATTTTTGTATACGTAAAATCATACATGCAACAGCAGCAATGGTTTATACTGATGGAAGAATCATCCTTTTACAATAAGAATTTGATCAATTTGTTCTTGGACAAGGGTGGGGAAATTGGCCAGCAACATTTCTTGGAAGCACGCATCGCTGGCAAAAAGTATCAACATCTCTATGTAGTCGACTGATTTTTTTTTTTTTTCCATGCTATGTAGTGGACTGATTGACTCATCAAGATTTGTTGTCTTTAGAATATTGCAATTCTTTTAAGTCTCAATCGCTAAAGTTGTCGGTATTTTTTTTATTTACTTTAATTTGCACCCCTCTTTGAGATTCACACAAAGGGTACGTAAATGTAAATTCAGCTGCGGGGCCATAAGTTAATTTTCACCTACTGTTGAGATTCTGTGTGCCTGAGCAGTGAAGAAACCTTGTCTAGGTGGCCACCACCAACTCTTAAAGCATATGCAATCAAAAAGCTTTTTCTTTTTTCTTTTTTTACTTTTCCATGTTTTTATTCTGCAGAACATATAGACAAACATTGCTTCGTAGCTAGATGTTTTCTTTTCTTTTTTCAACTCAAGACTCAATTTATAAACGACAATGCTAGTGTAACATGACACAATTGACAATAACCATAAATTGTCCATGAAATTCAATGTATGTGTGCTCAATTTCTGGCCAGTACATTCTGAAGATGTCGTAAATATTGTCCACGCTCGAATCGCAATTTCCCAACATGTAAAACCAATGATGTTTAAAAAACGAGAGTTTTAGAGAGAGACACCCTTCTCTCTCTAGAATTCTGCCCTCCCCTCTCTGCTCTATGCTGAGCACAATCGATCGATCCTGCCACCCTTCGGGGTGGCTCTCCTGCCACCTTGGGTGTGGCTTCTCTCCCACCTTTTTTGTGGCTTTTTGGCTTCTTTGGTATGCCCTTCTCACATCTAAGATTCAATATTTGGCTCATCCTCCATCTACCTCCTCTTCTCTTCCATGTAGTTTAAGCTTTCAAGATCCACTCATATCTTCTTCTCACCCATATCTCAGCACCCTCAACCTCCATATCTCTCTCTTTCATCCAATCTCTTCCCCAGGTTCTAAAATCCCAAATCCCCCCATTTTCCCTGCTTCAACCGCCCACTGATTATTCAATTCCCTTGTTGGGTGGGTTTGCTCAAAGGTCATGGTTGACCTATTGGATCGCTTAAGTATGTTATTTGTTGGTGGCTTGCTTCTCCAACACCATTCTCTATTGATCTCCTCTCTCGATTACTTTTTCTGTTTGTTTCACGGCGGCGGCAGCGAATCTGGATGTGGCGGCGGTTGTTATCCTATGTTGAATGGTGGTGCTACGGTTTTGATGATTTGGGCTTTTGTTGTTTGGGCCTGTTTATCTCACTATAGTAAGTTGTGTGTTTATTTTCCTTTGGTTGAGTCCTTTTCTTATTTGTTTCTGAATATGTATTTGGGCTTCTTTTGAGTGTCATGCTCTTACCATTGGATTAATTAATGGATACCTATTGTCAAAAAAAAACCAATGATGTTTTTGCTTTGTCGATTCCGTACAAGATTTTTGAAACCAGATCTTTCATGATTCTAATGAAATCTCTGTTGCTGACTAAGCTGAGTATCTACAAAGCAGTGAGGTGGATTAAGGGTTTAGGGAGGATGAGTGTGTTGAGTGAGCTGTAAAGCTAAACAGAAAATATGTGTGCCTAGTGCGTGTGTGAGCCTTGCTTGAGCGGCAAGGAGATTCTATGAAACTGCCAGCCTAGGTGGCACTATGTAATTGGCTCATGTGACATCACATTATCACAAGCCTAACCGAATTGAGAGTGAGAGTGTGTGTATATGCATTCATTTCAATTCAGTATCAATCTAATGAAGAAATCTCAGTCATAGCTGAGTATAAACCAGAAAAATTCATCTTGTGCATTTTATCAAACAGTTCGTGTGCATATAATCATCATATTGATTATCATCATCATATTGATTATCATCACATCTAAGCTATCAATTCTCATTCAAAATACAGAACCAAGTAAAATAAGTCCTAGACTAGTCCTAATCATTCGATTTCCAGCTAGAGAAATAGGATCGAGTGAAGTACCTGAGTTGATGCCATCGTTGCACTGCTCTACAACACGAAGGTCAAAGATCCTTTATTACAAACATGGTATCAGAGCTACAACTCTGATCATCATCTGGGGCGTGACTCTGTATTGAGTAGTTGAGTAGCATCACAGTGCTGCTGAGATCAAAGCCGGCAATGGCGACACAAGGTGGAGGGGAACTGAGGACTCCAATCTTCACAGGCACTAACTACGATTTTTGAAGTGTCAAAATGAGGACTGTTCTAATAAGCTTACGATCTATGGAAGTATGTAGAGGAATGTTTACCTGAGATAGTGACCAGAGAAGGAGAAACTAGTGTTGTGGAGAATCAGCCAACGCATGCTGATCTAGTTAAGAATGCTAAGACACTTAGCATGATCCAAAATTCTGTGGCAGACGACATTTTCCCTAGAATCCAGAATGAGGAGCATGCCAAATCTGCTTGGGATATGCTGAAACGGGAATACATAGGAGATTCAAAGGTAAGAGATGTGAAACTTCAATCTCTTAGACGAGATTTTGAATATACAAGAATGAAAGAGGATGAATTATTATTTGTGTACATGTCTAGACTC
The DNA here is from genome assembly GCA_037349345.1 of Oemleria cerasiformis. Lineage (NCBI taxonomy): Eukaryota > Viridiplantae > Streptophyta > Magnoliopsida > Rosales > Rosaceae > Oemleria > Oemleria cerasiformis. Next base: position 14,518,197 of record JAZGTL010000018.1, read on the forward strand.
TATGGTGTTGTGAACCAAATGAGGACTTATGGAGAAGAAATTTTAGAAAATAGGTTAGCTCAAAATATCCTAATCAGCTTAACTAAACCTTATGATTTCATTGTGTCAATTATAAAAGAAACAAGAGATATGGACCATGTGAATGTTGAAAATGTGATTGCATCAATTAGAGCCTTTGACCAGAAAATAGAAATGCATGTTGATGGAAGTGTGGATAAAGCCTTTGCTAGTTTATCTGTGAATCCTAAACAGGGCAACTTTCAAGGCAAGTTCAAGAAACCTTATAAGGGCAACAAGAACTGGAATCAAAAGTCCAATGCTGCTGGTAAATCCAGTTACACTCATAATTCAAATTTTAACAAGGGTGAGAGTAGTGGTACTAAGAATGCATGCAAGGTGTGTGACAAGTTACACTATGGTGAGTGTTGGTTCAAGGGCAAGCTTAAGTGCTACAATTGTAACAAATTTGGACACATTGCCAAGGATTATGCAGGGAAGTCAGCTGTGAATATGGCAAAAGAAGTGACAAAAACAACAGGGAACTTGTTCTATACTTGTAATGTTGCCTCAGTGACCAAGGATAGTAGTGTGTGGTATGTGGATAGTGCTTGTAGCAATCATATGACTGCACAAGAGTCATTGCTAGTAAATATTGACAGAAATATAAAAGCAAGGGTCAAAATGGGCAATGGTGAGCTGGTGCAAGCTGAAGGAAAAGGAACACTTGTCATACAAACCAAGCAAAGAGAAAGACACATCAAGGATGTCATGCTCTTACCTGGTTTAGATGAAAATCTATTGAGTGTTGGACAAATGATAGAGCATGGGTATTTTTTGGTGTTTGGGAATCACACAGTAGACATCTTTGAATACAAAGAGCATAATTACAGAGTAGCTAAGGTGCCTATGATTGGGAATAGTTGTTTTCCTATGTCACTAGACTATGTAACACTAGTTACAAGAAGTGTAACTATCAATGGTGATTCAGAACTATGGCACAAGAGATATGGTCACCTGAACTACACTAGCCTAAGATCACTACAGCAAAAAGATATGGTTATTGGATTGCCTAAACTACAAGGAGAATGTGATGTGTGTGAGAGCTGTGTAGTAGGAAAACAGCATGTAGAGACATTTGACAAGGAACCAGCTTGGAGGGCAACCACACCACTTGAGCTCATTCACTCATATGTGTGTGGACCAATGCTGGTGGAAACAGCAGGAGGAAACAAGTATTTCCTTACCTTCATAGACGACTACACTAGAATGTGTTGGCTGTATTTTCTCAAACACAAGTCCAGAGTTCTAAATGTGTCTAGAAAGTTCAAAACCATTAATGAACTTCATAGCGGATTCAAGGTAAAGAAGCTAAGGAGTGATAGAGGGGGTGAATACCTCTCAAATGATTTTGAGAAGTACTGTGAAGCTACTGGTATTGAGAGGCAACTTACAGTGGCCTACTCTCCTTCAAATAATGGAGTGGCTGAGAGGAAGAATAAAATATTAGTGGAGATGGAAAAAGCAATGATGCATGAGAAGGGAATACCCTATAAGTTTTGGGGTGAAGCTATAAACATAGCTTGTTACTTACAAAACATGTGTCCTACAAAAGCAGTTAATGGTAAGAATCCATTTGAATAGTTTAGTGGTAGAAGACCATGAGTTAAACATCTAAGGGTTTTTGGCTCAATCTGTTATTCTCATATTCCCAATCAGCTAAGGCATAAGTTAGATGAGAAAGGAACAAAATGTGTGTTCATGGGATATGGGAGTTGTGAGAAGGGATATAGACTTTAGAATCTGCAAACTGGCAAGATTGGAGTATCCAAAAGTGTGGTGTTCAATGAAAATGCCCAGTGGAATTGGGAGGAGTCTAAGTCAAGTGAAAGGGGCACAATTACTTTAAACTATGGCTTTGAGATCAGGAGTGACCAAGCTAATTCTCAAATTGAGAATACTGTAGCTATTCCACTAGAAGTTGAGCCTCATAATGATTCTCAGATCACAGAAATTCAACCTGAAGCTAAATCCCCCAGTGGTACACTTGTGAAGTTCAGAAGTTTGAATGATATATATGCAAGATGCCATATGTTCATCATTGAGCCTGAGAACTACCTAGAAGCTGCAAAGGATCAAGCTTGGAAGAAGGCAATGGAAGTTGAAATTGATATGATCCAAAAGAATGAAACTTGGGAACTTGTAGATAGACTAATGAACAAGACTATAGTTGGGGTAAAATAGGTTTACAAGACTAAGCTAAATCTAGATGGGTCAATACAGAAACATAAGGCCAGATTGGTAGCCAAGGAATACTCTCAGAAGCCTGGAATTGACTTCAACAAGACCTTTGCCCCTGTGGCAAGGTTGGACACTATAAGGTCACTTATTGCCTTAGAAACTCAAAAGGATTGGAACCTATACCAGTTAGATGTAAAGTATGCATTTCTTAATGGTGTTCTAGAAAAGGAAGTCTATATTAACCAGCTTGAGGGATTTGAAGTTCAAATAGAAGAATGGAAGGTTTACAAACTCAAGAAGGCCTTATATGGACTAAAACAAGCACCAAGGGCTTGGTATCGTGAGATCGATTCATATTTACTCAGCTGTGATTTCAAAAGGAGTCCTGGTGAAGCCACACTCTACATGAAGTCTAATGAAGATGGTGAGATTCTCATTGGGTCTATCTATGTGGATGACATAGTGCATACTGGAAATTCACAAGCTATGATCAAGGACTTCAAACATGTGATTATGAGTAAGTATGAAATGTCTGACTTGGGTCTACTTCATCACTTCCTAGGCATATTTCATTCACCAAAGGCAGTATGCTTCCACACTATTGGAAAGGTTTGGTCTTAAGGACTGCAAACCAGTGAGCACACCACTGGTTCTAGGAGACAAACTAAGGAAGGAAGATGGGAGTGAACTTGCAAATGAACAACCATATAGGAAGATTGTGGGCAACCTACTCTACTTGACAGCAACAAGACCAAACATCATGTATGTTGCAAGCCTATTATCCAGGTTTATACATGGACCTACAAGCAAGCACCATGGGACAACCAAGAGGGTTCTAAGGTATGGCCAAGGAACTCTATCTTATGGCATAGAATACGTCCAAGGGCAAGTCATCTACTCTAATTGGATTCTGTGATAGTGATTGGGGTGGATCAGAAGATGACATGAAGAGTACATCATGTTATGCATTTACTTTGGAAAGTGGAGTGTTCTCATGGGCCTCAGTGAAACAAAGCACAGTTGCTTTGCCCACTGTTGAGGTAGAGTATGTCAGTGTTGTATAAGCAACTTCTCAAGCTATCTGATTGAGGTTTGTACTCAAAGACTTTGGTGAGGAACAAGGTGAGGCTACACCATTGCTTTGTGACAATATGTCAGCAATAGCAATGACAAGGAACCTAGTTTTCCACCAGAAAACTAAGCACATTAATAGGAAGTACCATTTTATCAGCAAATGTAACAACCCATCCCCGCTCGTAAGCCTTACGGGATGGCCATTGTTATGGTCGTCGGCCTCCAACCAGCGCAGCCCAAGGTTCACCACCTTCAACAGTGGAATCTTACATTCACAAAGGTATTGTTATGCTTGCTATATTCGCTCCCACTCGCATGCATCCTTATCGGGAGTCGAACCCTAGATCAAGCCTTTTATTCCTCTCAAGGAGGACACCTTTCACCACTTGAGCTGGAATAAAAGGCTTGGTCCAGGGTTCGACTCCCGATAAGGCTGCATGCGAGTGGGAGCGAATATGGCAAGCATAACAATACCTTTGTGAAGGTAAGATTTCACTGTTAAAGGTGGTGAACCTTGGACTGCGCTGGTTGGAGGCCGGCGGCCATAACAATGGCCATCCCGTAAGGCTTACGAGCGGGGGTGGGTTGTTACAGCGAAACCTTGCAGGACAACAAGATCTCACTGATTTATTGCAGATCAGAGGATCAGTTGGCTGACATCTTTACAAAGGCTCTACCAAAAGAAAGGTTGGGACATTTAACGACTCTACTTAGGGTCAAACCAGCTAGCAGCTTAGAGGGGAGTGTTGTTGACTAAGCTGTCCAGCTGGGTATCTACAAAGCAGTGAGGTGGATTAAGTGAGGATGAGTGTGTTGAGTGAGCTATAAAACTAAACAAAAAATATGTGTGTCCAGTGCGTGTGTGAGCCTTACTTGAGTAGCAAGGAGATTCTGTGAAACTGCCAACCTAGGTGGCGCATTGTGTAATTGGCTCATGTGACATCACATTGTCACAAGCCTAACCAAATTGAGAGTGAAAGTGTGTGTATATGCATCCATTTCAATTCAGTATCAATCTAATGAAGAAATCTCAGTCATAGCTGAGTATAAACCAGAAAAATTCATCTTGTGCATTTTATCAAACAATTCATGTGCATAAAATCATCATATTGATTACCATCACATCTAAGTTATCAATTCTCATTCAAAATACAGAACCAAGTAAAGTCAGTCCTAGACTAGTCCTAATCATTCGATTTCCATCTAGAGACATAGAATCGAGTGAAGTACCTGAGTTGCTGTCATCGTTGCACTGCTCTGCAACACGAAGGCTCGAAAATCTTTGATTACCAACAATCTCAATACACACCAGCAGCTAGCTAATAAGATTATTATTTGTTTCCCGTTAAAATATTTGCATGTGGGGTGTGACTTGGAGTGAGTGATTTCATGTCATGGGAATGAGATATATATTGGCACATTCATTGTCTTTTTCCATACCTGAAATCATTACAGTTTTGAGAGGGGGACACTCAAGTGCCCCTCCACTATACCCCTAATGCTTCATTTTTATTAATTTTACAAAATTAAAATAAAATGAAAATGAAAAAAAAAAAAAAAAAAAAAGCAAGCAATCATATCTCTCCCTCACTTGTCTGCTTTTTCTATAAATTTGGTGCTGCATGAGCCAAAGTTGCAGAAAAGAGCTAGATCTGGGATTTAGAAGAGATGGGGAGTTGTAACGAGTTTGCGAAAAATGATGTTTCTCTTCAAGAACTTAGAGACAGGCTTGCTGAGTTTGCTGAAGTGAGAGGATGGGATCAATATCACAGTCCCAGGAATCTCCTTCTAGCACTGGTAAGTTGTTTAGATTTCGATGTTTTAATTACTTGTGATGGAAGTTAACTATTTGTTTGTGCAGGTGGGAGAAGTGGGAGAGTTGTCTGAAATTTTCCAGTGGAAGGGGGAAGTTGCAAGAGGGCTGCCTAATTGGAGTTGTGATGACAAAGAGCATTTGGAGGAGGAGCTCTCTGATGTCTTGCTCTATCTGATTCGTCTTGCTGATGTTTGTGGACTTGATCTTGGACAAGCAGCACTCTCTAAGATTGCCAAGAATGCAAGGAAATACCCTGTTGTTAGTGTTGCCAATCAAACACTAGCATCCACCAACTAAGCTCTCGTGGTGCAAAAACTCGTAAAATTCAAGCTGTTTTGAAGGTATTGAAGCGAATGGTTTTCAGTTTTTGGGATTTGAGAGGATCAGACATGACAGGATTGGATTCAAAAAAATTTTCTTCATGTGTAATCCCCTCTAATCCCGAAGATGAAAAGCGTTCACTTCGACTTCGACTTCTGAAATAGGTTGAATTTTAGTTCTACTTTATGCTAATGTTTGATCATGTCAACTACGAGCAAAGTTTTGTTTGGAGAGGAATCTAGCTATTTCTAATGCTTTTTAATAATTTCTAAGCTGGACTACGATGCATTATGCTTGTTTTTCTTATACCCTACTTGATTTCGGGATTTATTATGCTTGGTTTTTTTAACCCTACTAATTAATTCTGGAACTTTGGTGCACTTTGTACTAATTATGTTTGTTTTCTTAAACCCTACTTGATTCCGAAATTTCGATGTTCTTCGATTTAATTATGCTTGTTTCTTAAACATATTCTATTTAATTCCAAAATTTCGATGTTCTCGAGTTAATTATGTTTTTTCCCAAATTTCGATGTTCTTCGAGTTAATTATGCTTGTTTGTTAAACATATTCTACTTAATTCCAAAATTTCAATGTTCTCGAGTTAAGTATGTTTTTTTCTTAAACATATTCTACTTAATTCCAGAATTTGGATCTTCTTTGTGCTAATTATGCTTGCTTTCTTAAACCCTACTTGATCTCAAGATTTTGGTGCTCCCTTACTCATATGCCAACCAGCCAAAGTGGAACACATGTATATGCTTTATAGTTAGGCTTAGCTCATTGGCAATGGTTTCCTAGTATTCTCTGGAAACGTTTGGTGAGTAATAGAATTAGATTAGATTGAATAACTTCTCAAATTTAATCTATTTAGAATCTCAAAATGGATGCGAGACTCATCTGATGTTGGCCCTATTTTAAATGACACCCACTCTTTTATTCGAGAGGTGGGCCAATTTCAATTCCAGTGCGTTAGGCGTAAGGCCAATTCGGTTGCTGACCGGCTTGCAAAGGTTGGACTACTTTCGACAACAGAAGTCATATGGTTTGAGGAACCTGATCCAGATGTAATTTCTGATATTTTGTTTACAGATTCTAATGTTTTGTAGTATGTGGGTGTGTAGCACTCTTTTTTCTTAGACCGGGTTGAAATCCCCGACAAGGTTTTAATGAGGCCACACCGTAGGCACCATCCATCGCTTGTACGATTCTTCTATCTGTTATAGAATTATCGTACTTCTCCTAAAAAATAGAATAAAAATTAAAAAAAAAAAGATAGGATTTGTCATAAAAAGAAACTTGCATTTTTCTAAATCTACTATTTTAAGCAGATTTGATTGAATAAGTTTTCTTCTATATATGTCTACTCCCTCTAATCCCCTTATCATGAAAATTCATCAATTGTTACATTCAAAATACATTGAATTGATAAATTATTCAATCTAATCTTTTCACTCACCAAACCCTGTAATCACATGTCCACCATGTTGTGATCACTGAAAAGCCAAAGAAGGATTATGAAGTTGTTATCCACAAACTGAGTTGTATGGTGGGGTTATAAACTCTAATTGCTTGGAGCACTTGAGAGACATAAATAAAAACGAAAGGCTTCATCAAGCATGGTCTACCTCAAGCACCTTGAGAATAAAAGAAAGTTGCAACTTGAATAATCACATTAGTTTTTAATATCACCATCCTTAAGTTTGATTCCATTTAATGATTAGCGCCTCTTTAAAGGGAAATAGTTTCGAATTTTGTCGACCTAACCTTAACTTATTTTGTTGTGCACTAACTTCGTAATTATTAGAGAACACTTTTTTGTCAGTCAACGATAATCTATGATTATATATACAACAACAGTGAGAAAGTGGGGATTATATGTACATTTTATATCGATCTTGTCTATTACAAGAATTTTAAACTCAAAATATTTCGTTACACGTTAAAAAAAAATATCACTAAAAAGTCGAGAAACTTATCCTTGCAACAAAAGTGAAAAATTCCTCACAAAAAGCCCAATATGGTGTGGACTAGGTGATCAATAAGTCTTGGGCCTTCTCCAAAGAGGTCCAAAAAAGGCAATTCCAGAATTAAGTAAAAACTGATCCTAGAAGAAAATTTCATGTCTTGCCCAAAACAAAATTTAAGAATAATTCATTTTCTTGTGATTAATGAATATTTATGTATAAATGTCATAACGAATGTTGCTTAGTGTTTTAATTATTTTTTCAAAATCTATCTCAATAAGAAATTATTCAAAGAAAAAGAAGACCATTCAATCATCAATGATTGGCTGATTGTCAATAAAAATTTAATTATTATTAAAATTCATCTTAATTATTTTTAAAATTGTTAGTTTATTTATGAATAAATTCAAATTGATATCGACAAAGGCGAGCTTGATGGAAAATAATAATAATAATAATAATTGCTTTTGGGTTGGAAAGGGCCACTTTAATTTAATCTTTTTAATTGCAGATCCACGAATGTGACACCCGGAGCACATACACTCAAGGGTATTTTTGTAATTGAACGTGAAAAAAAAAATGGGATTGGAAGATCACGACACCATCTGCAGGTCTACATCGGGATTGGACTGATAAAAAGAGGAGGATGATGGAAAAATAAAATAAAATAAAAAGAGGAGGATGAGCGGGCCCTACTACAGAATTTTCGCCGCAATGCATACAGTTTTTCTACGGAGAAATTGTTTTTTGACCCCCTGAATTATATTATATCAATTTTGGCCCATAAAACTTTTATATTTATAAAAAAGGCATCTCAAGGGGGAGGAAAAATTTATAAAAATAACCTTTTTTTTTAATTAAAAATATATAAATTACGAGGAAAAGCTATAGCACAGTCTCCACTGAAAATATCAGGTCAGTTGACTACATAACGGCGCTTGGGCATCAAGTTGACATGGATCAGAGATCATCGAGATTGCTTCCTAGAAAGGCGGCTATAGTGTGGAAGTTTGATTTGTCTAGTTTTGGTTGTTTAGAGGCTCTTCGTTGTCTTAGTTTATTTTATTTTGCATCCAAAAAAAAAACTAACATGAAAGCAAGGCTTCTTTAGGTAAGGCATTAATCAAAACTTAAAGTTCATTCGTGACGTTATTTCTACGTGAAATTACATATGTTAATAAATTTATTTCTCGAAAAAAGTATTAGACCTAAATAAGATTAAACGATCTTAACAAGCGAATAATATTTGAGGCGCCAAAAAGAAACACATTTACCAAGAATAGAATCAATGAAACCCTTTAAATCTCCTTCAATATGAATGCTTTTAAGGTCCTTATGCAATAAGCACATCATTAAAAGTAATGCTATTGAGTACATTACTTTAGCAAGTTTATAAATTGGATAATAGTTAGGGATGTATTAGAATAATAAAGTTAAAAATGAGAGAAACTTTTCTTTTTTAAAAGTGTTAAAAGAAATTATAAACTATTAGCATCTTCTTGATCACAAATCAAATATCAGTTTCGTGTCTTGAAACCAAGACCATGGAGTAAACATGATTTGGAACCCGAGTTTCCACTGGACCACTTGTTCATGGTTATTTAATTTATCAGTATGAGTTTTATATTTTTGTGTTAATCATCACCGAAAGTAAAATATTAAGTGTAAAATATTAATCATGAATATCTTTATACCTATTTTATTCCCACCTTCTTTTGGTAAATTATACTTTCCCCCTTTATGTGTATTGTTTCTTTGCGTACAAGTATAACCAACGATATTTTCCACAAAGCTCTACTGAGATTCTTTGTTGCTTGATTTTTCTCATTGTTCCCACTAATCTTTTCCGACAATTTTCTTGTCATCCAAAACTTGCACAAATAGAAAACCAATTATTGTTTTTTCACTATTTTCTAATTGTGTATAATTAATAAAAGGTGATATTGACATTTTAAATAAATCAATATGCATTCCAATTTTATAAAAATATAAGAGATGAATTACACTTAGTATGAGTATAAAATACTTTGGTCAGACTCTCAATATTTTGTCTTCTTTTTACATTGCAAGAAGTGTCCTCCACATATATCATTATGCGACTCCAGCGTCCACGCGAAGTGGATATCAGGTCGGAGGCACTCATTACGCTCTTTAATGGTCATAAGATGTAACAATGTAAAACTAAATTTGGAAGCAAACTAAACTAGTGATTGAACTACTAAATCACTACTTGTGATTGGAGTATGAAAAATTGAGAACAAGAGATATATAAATTAAGTGTCAACGTCACTCTTTTTTACAATCGTTGAATTCGTGATTTAAGATCTCACACTAAATAATCTAAAATAAAAATGCCACTATTTTTAATTAGAATTGTTACCTTCTAATATTTTATTCTTTTGTATTTGTTTGAAGTTTCTTGAAAGATGTAACTAATTCTTGATTATACTAACAAAGGAAATGGTAGCAATTGTATTTGTTGTCTTGTTGGTTGTCCTCAAGGCTTGAGTCATTAGCATTGATTATGTACTAAACAAGCATGGTTATCTGGTCCCCTTCAAATCTGGCACCATTACATTGTTATCTTGACACCTAGTTAGGCAATAAGAATCAAATTAAAATGGATCATGTCACACACAATTAGATTTTTTGTAGATATCGTATATAATCCATCGTCGTATGAATATATTTATTTTCTTTTTTGAGTTATATGGTATATTAGTTCATGTTTACATTATGCGTAAATTATGAATGGTAAATTTTTTATTTTTATTGATAAATTTTAACAATACAAATATAATAAATTTTGAAAGTAAGATAGGAATTGTTGTTTATAAGAATTGAACTCTTTTTTGTTAGTATGAAAAATTAATTACAAGAAAAAATCCTAGCAATCTTTTTCTCTCCTATCAGTTCCAAAGAAAAAGCAAACTAAGGGAGGGATCTTCACCCTCCCCTCAATCGTTTTTCTTTTTTTCTTTTGGGTTTGTAATAAGAGTCACTTTGTGGTGATTGTGTGGTCTAAGCCATGCTCAAATTTGAGTTTCCCATTATGTTATTTTGCTATTTTTTCAATCCAACCTTTACCCAAAATCTTCCTTTAAAATTTCTTCTTTTTCCCTAAATCTTATTTTACCTTACTGTTGGAGGAGTTTGCCACAATATCTCACATTGGTTGTGGTTACAATAGTTAGATTAGGACTTTTGGTCATTTATTCGTTTTTATGCGCAATTGGATCGCTGCAGATCAAGCATTTCTCAGATCCGCCTTGCTCTATATGTTTTTCAAGACCAGATGTGACGGGTTTGACGACGGTGACTATTTCTTTTAGTGGGGTAGTTTGTTTAGGGTTATAGGCGTTGTTAGGATTTTGGTTGTTTTGGGTTTTGTGGGTTTGATTTGTAATTTTGTATAATTTCAGTGATGTGGATTTGTTAGTTGTTAGTGCGGCTTTGTCCGCATTAGTATTGCCATATTGGCTTGTGGGGCGTACTGTCATAACTTGATTTTGATAGCATGGTTGTACCCGTTCTTTATGATATGCAATGATATCATTCTTGATAAAAAAATAGTCTATTTTTTGCTGGTATAAAACCTCCGGTATGTCTTGAGTTTGATCATTTGCTGGTGTGTCTTCTGATTGTGGATTTGGGTGCGCTGAAACGCATGTGTTAGTCTTCCCAGCCCCCGGAAGGTAAATTGCCGTGAAGAGAGTTAAAAGGGAGTTAAAACATTATGTAACTTAAACTTACCAAGCTTTGTTCATAGTGACAACAAAACAATGATGTGTGACATGCATAAGATATTTTCAAATTATTTACAACGGGCCACAAACTCCACAATAAGTATCTTTATTAAATAATTAAGACAGATTACTATGATAATACGTTTAAGTTAAAATTCAAACAATAAAACAAATATATATATATATTAATTTTTTTTCAATATGTAAAGGATCCAATTCAAAAAGTAAAAAAAAAGTAAAATTTGTTGAAATTGTAAAAACTCTTTTGATCAAATCAAAAGTAAAATGTTTTACGTAGGAATCAACCATTCTGATGATTATTTGATACAAATAAATCATAAAAAAAGGTATGTTGCTTGGCTATTTCCAAACAAAAATCCAATTCAATGAGCTTGACCTGCAAGCACTTGCATTTTTTTCGCCCAATGAATTCTAGTATGAGTTGATACGAGATTATTTTTTACGAAAGAAAACTGCAGAAAATGCTAGTTGATGATGCCTATGCCTTGCCACTATTAGAATTACATTTTCTAGTCAAAATGTGAAGTAGGGTGAGAGTGAGACTTATGGATTCCCCAAAGCTCTATCCAAATCCAATAATTTAAAGGCAAATTATATGATTTGCAGGTGATTATTCTAAAACCTTTGGCAAGAGAATGGGTAATCGGGTTTTTCCTTATGAAAACAAAAGCCACGGGCCCACTGCTAACTACTATGATAGCTAATGAAATGAAAGGGGAATATTACAGTTTAGATTTAATCCAAATAAAATATCACATTATAAAAAAATAATTCAGCATATTATTTGTTAATCGTTTATGTAAAAGATTAATATCTGGCCATTAGAGTCTTACAATATTTATTTATTTATTTATTAGAGTCTTATAATATATTATTTTTCACATAACAAAAAAAAAATATTTATTTATTTATTTTCCTTTAATTTTCCGAAAACAGAAATATGGCTGAGAGAATCTAGAGCCTCATAAGACAATGCCCACTTGCTCAAAAATCCAAAAACAAACACAAGAAAATGAGAAAGAGAGAGAGACTTTGTTGGGTGTGGACAACTCTCATGTCTCTTCTCATGTAAGTTTCGTTCCCTTCTGTGGATTTTTTCTTATCTGCTCCCTCTCTCTCTGAATCTTCTTTGAGAAAATGGCCCAGCGGATCCGAAGCTTTCATCTTTTTTGTATGCTTTTCAGTCTTTCCAAAATGCATCGTTTGATATTCGAGCTCTCTTGGGATACTAAATTATTCTGATTCCGGATTTCTGGGCTTATGCCGGTTGTTCTTGTTTTGCTGTGTTTTTGTGTTGCAGAGGCAGAGCAAGCCATGAGTCGTGGAATGAGTGAATCGTTGATGGGTTTTTGAGGAGAAGCTAGAATAGGAGACCATGCATCAAATTTCAGGTGCGCTTTAAATTTATTTAATGTTCTGATAATAAAGGTGGTTCCTCTATGGATTTGTTGTATTCTCCTTTTCTTTGATGTTTTTCATTGCTGGGTCTACACAGTTTACTTTGTTTTCATTAGCTCATTGTTCATAGAATTTCCCAAAAAAAAATCTCATCTTTATAGTTGAGCTGGATTTTGTAGCCACATTTTTCTCAAAGGAGATTTTTTTTTCTTTTTTTTGTTAGTAATTGGTGATTTTGTGTTCAATGTTATCTATCCTTTTGTTGGACAACGTGGGTTGAAAGATATTCTGATTTTTTTATTTCCTTTTTAATCTTTGACTCTCAGTTCCCCTGGAATTTGTGATGTATTTTATTATGACCTTGACGTTCATCTTTCCAATATGTGAGGATGAAATGAGCCCAAAGAAACTCTGGAAAAGGGGCTGTAATCAATCTTCCTTTGGTTGATCTTGAGAAAGTATTTTTTGTGCTCATGGCTAGTGAAATGGATAGATTTCTGTGTGGTCTTGATTCTGATTTCATCCGTTTTAAATATTTCCCTTTTTACTAGCCTCGCAACTTTACTGTGATGGATATCTTGAGTTATTGGCATTATCCCATCAAAGCGTGCAGCTTTCAATATTTGTAGAGTGATGGCAGTTCCTTCTTCATGTCTTCTCCAAATACAGACACATAATTTAACTTGCATTGCACTTTCTCTCAAATCACCTCTTGAGTTAAATGTTGGCTTGTTCTTCTTATCACCTTGTTCTAGTCATGTAGGAACTACCAGCATTATGTTAGTAGGTTTTCTTTAACCCAATTTAATAAGACCCTTCTTTTGATACTTCTCCTATCGCACAGTCTCTTTGGTATCAGGGATTACACTCTTATTCTAGAATGTCCACTGAAAATGTTTTGGAAACAGTTATAATTTGTTCTCTTTAGATGTCTATGCAATACAAACTATTCTATTCTGGTTTCTGTACACTGATGCATGTTTTGTTTTTTTATGGTACTGACACTGCTCGGTTATACTTTTTTGGGTTGTCGAGTAAACTTTGTGCCTTATTACTTGTAGGATTTCTGGAGATGGGAGCAAATATTCCGTACAACAGTCATTTCCCTGGATATTACTCCACAAGGAATCACAACTTAATTATTAATGGCAGTAAATTGAATCATAACTTATCTCCTGATCAGCTTTTAGGGTATTACAACGAGGCATTGAAGCACACAATGCTCACGCAAGAAACGATGTTGAGGGATCAGGTGTAGTATTTTGACCATTCATGTCAAGCAAAGTTTGCAGAATGTTGTATTTCGTTGAGCTTAACACGTTCAAATTCTTTAGTTCTTACTATTTTTTTTTATGGATATCTTAACTTTTTACACAAAAGTTCTCTTTTGTCAATTGTTAATAGTTTAGTATGGTCCATAAACAATAAATTGAGTTGCAAAGCATTGAGTCATAATGTAATTAGCAATCATGCTGTTATCCTTTCATTAGCCAAGGATTCTAATTGTTTTGCATCAGTTGGTTATTTCATCCTGACCACATTATCTTGATATGCCCAAATTTTATAAAAGCAGCTTTAAATATGCCTGAAATGTCTTCTGTCCATCCAGATTCAGGACCTCCATCGCCTTTATGGCAGACAAAGGGAATTAATGGATGAGTTTAGAAGGAATGAATTAGATAAACATCAGCTGAAAATGGAGACTTCACGGTTGACTACTGTTGTGTCTCAGAGCTCATCTCTTTGTGTTCAAAAGACATTTCGCAGTCCTCCCTTGCCTTTGGTAAACCCTGTATGCAGTCAAATTTCTGTTTTAGGTCCTGAAAGTATCCACTCACCTTCATGTTTTGTTCGAGGGAGGAACATACAGGCATGCTCTAATCCTAGTCAAACTGAAGATGGTTCAGGAGACTGTGTACTGTTGGAATCCAAATGCAAGGAATTTCAGAAGAACTTCTTCGATCTTCAACTTCCAGCTGATGATGCTTACACTGATAAAGAAGAACTTTTAGGAAATGGAAAGTTTTCTGAAGCACCTGAGGTAACAAGTTCTTATATGAAGAGATTGTCTGAGGCTCCTTGTAATGGTGATGTAAAACAATCTCTTGCCACTAACGGATTCAGTTCTGTTTCTGAAGATGATTCCTCAACTACTGCATCGTTAGGAAAAGTTTCATCCGACTTAAATTATCTGTTTAAGCTTGAGGAAGAAACATCTCCTGCATTTGATAATTTTTTGGGCCCCACTAGTCACAGGGAAACTCCGTGTAGTGATGTCTCTCGAAAGACAAAATCTTTATCCAAGGAACTTATCCAAGACACCACAAGAAGACAGGATTTTGAAGTTTGCTCAAATGCTATTCTCCAAGATAGAAAAAACAAACAGGAGTGGTCATCTTCTACTTACGAGGCTGGTAAGAATTTTATTGCGAGGCAGCATTAAAGCTTAAGTTTCTTCATTTTAATTTGAGAGTGGCATCTCTAATATACTTAACAATCAGTTTGAATGCTATGATAAATTTAGATCAGTTTGAATAGCTATGAGGCCTGTGATAACTTGAAATGTTCTGACATTGTCAGCACCTCTATCAGGGAAAAGACAAAGAACCTTGAATTCATTCCATCAAGGTTTTCATGCAGAAAAGTCATCTGAGTCTAGTTTATTACATGCGGAACTTAAGCAAGCTGAACTTCCAGCCTTTCATCAGCGTAACCAAAATTCATGGAGTGAAAGAACAATGTTTGGCCTACAGAACTCCAGAAGAAATTCTAGCCAGTCTGGACCAACTGGAGCTTCTTCCATGGGCATGGCATACCGATATATTCCCGAGGATGAGATGGTAAATTCCGGGTCCTCGTGCATTGCAAATGTCCCAATAGCAGCTCAAGCATTCCCATGTTTTAACACCCGTGTACCATTCAGTAATAGTGCTAAACCATCAATGGTAAGGCATGGGCATGTTGACAGGATACCGTTGAAAACTGATTTGAGATCTAGCACATTACATGGTAGGGCTTTCTTCCAAGATAGTAGCTTTAGCGATGGCTCCCAGTTGGAACTCAAGAATTCGGAGGCTCACCCACCGCATATCAGTTTTGATAATCTGATTAGGATTGGTGACAATTTAGTGAGCGAGCACCATACAAACTACATACCGGATTCTGCAAATGCCGAGTCTCAAAAACATATAAACTTAAATTGTGTGCCTCTTGGCTGTTCTCTGGATGTGGCAGTTTCCCAGAGTTTCCAAGCAAGAACTGGCTCAGAAAAGGTTGCAGATTCTTATGCGGGATTGCCTTGGCACAGGCCAAAGCTGGTTTATAATGGAAAAGCTGATGGATGTGAAGATTCAAACCAGGCCCAGGCAAGTCACTCCTCAAGTAAAAGAATTCATGGGTCTACTACTAGTTGTGAGAAGCCTACCATTTCTTGGGATCACTGTTCTCATGGCTCTCCATCCAATGCCAATCTGAATCCACCTGAAGACGTCAAGAAAAGGAAAGCTGTGGTACTGGATTTAAACTTGGCTTGTGATTCAATGCTCGACGCAGAAAAGGAACTAGCAGAACATGTAGTAGAGAATGAATTTGATAAGGAAGCCGCAGGTTTTGGATTTCGAATTGACCTCAACTCATCCATAAATGGAGATGAGCTTTCACCAATGCCCTCTCTTTCAACTGAAATTGTTTTGGAGGCACCTGTTAGTCCTGAAAACAAGGAGTGTTCTCCACCAAGAGGAGAATCTGATCAAAATCAAGTCGAGACACCTTTTCTATTGTCTGGACAGGAATATCTCGACAACAAGGAGTGTTTTCCGCCAATTGGAGAGTCTAATGAAAATCAAATTGAGACACCTCTTTCATTGCCAGGACAGGAGGATCTAGGGAAGGAGTGTTTTCAGCGAATAAGAGAATCTGATGAAAACGAAAATGAGGCCTCTTTTCGATTTCCAGGTGAATCGGGACAGAAAGTGGATCTAGAAGAGGAGCTAGTCAGGACTGCAGCAGAATCTTTGGCTTTCATTTCATCATCCGGGCCTCATACTTATGACTCCCTACATTGGTTTTCTGGGATAGCTTCTGCAGTAGTAGGTGGACCCGACAACAAGGCTGGAGTAGTTTTTAGTGAGGAGTTTCTACCTGATGGAATGGACTACTTTGAGGTCATGACATTGAATTTGACTGAGACAAAGGTGGAGGATTGTTTGTGTAGAATTGATGTCCACAAAGAGGAAGAGATGGGTTCCACTTTGCCACAAAATCAGCCGAGGAAGGGCCGGAGAAGGAGGGGAAGACAGCGGAAGGACTTCCAGAGCGAAGTTCTCCCAAGCATTGCCTCATTGACAAGGTATGAGGTGACTGAGGATCTTCAGACAATAGAAGGGCTTATAGAGTCTTGCAGTGATCGTTGGGAAACAGGTTCGGTTAGATATGCAACTAAAGCTGTGTTGGCAAGGGGGAGGAAAAGGTCCAGCATTTCTACTTCCCCTGTAACTGAGAATACCTTGGAATCAGTGTTGAAGCAGATTGGCAGCAAAAATCAAATCAGAAAAGAGGAGAGGAAGCTAGTCGGTTGGGGAGAGGTAACTAGGCGGCGTAGAGGGCAGAGATATCCAGTTAGCAAGCCTGGGCTTATTTTAAGCCAAGTTTAGGAAGAGTAATGATGAAAGGGTATGTTTTGATGCTCTTTTGGTAAGCTCTTTGTGAATCATTAGATTGTGTTGTAAATGTCCACCAGACAGACCCTTTCGTAGTTCATACATGATGTGGCTATATATATTTGAGAAAAGAAGCCATGAAATACTGGCAGAGCCCTTCATTTGCAGAATCAAAATTTGATTTTTGAAGCTCTGATGGCACTTCTTACATACATGTTGAAGCATGAGGTGTGATGAACACAACAAAGAACACACAAGTTTTCTGAGACTAGTAAATATTAAGTACCAAATATCAGATGCACTAGCCTTCTTATAGTTTTATTTTTGTCAGAGACAACAAATCTTTTGCTCCCTAGGTTCACTTTTTTTTGTTTGACAATGCTCAATTTTTAAGTTAAGAATACGTCCCAATAAAATTGGGTTTTAGGGTGTCAATCTACATATAACAATCGAAAAATAATGTATATGAGAGATCTCGGGTTAAATTCTCATTGACGATGTCCGTATTCTATGTATATATTATAATCCCTTTTTTCAATATCATTGGATCAAAAAACAATCGAAAAATAATATTACAAAAAAAATGTTCCAAAGTCTATTTCTTCTATCATTACTTGCGTAAATCTCCAAACGTACCAAAACCAAAAGGTAAAGAACATAAAACTAAAAGAAGTTAGAGATCTTTTTTCTCTCAACAACAACAAGAACTTATAATATTTAAATTTCGTGGTCCAAGCAAAGAATTATAGTATATTATTATAATTGATATAGGGTTTGTACTTTATAGAGGAAAATCTTGAGCCCCATGTTGAGTGAAATGTGGACTTTGAAGAGCCTCTTGAAGCAACTCATGATCATCCCACGAATCTCTATATGTTTCTAAGTCGGTGTGAGCATTTCTCAGGGCCGAAAGGCAAAGCTCTTTCCTCCATTCTTCTAAATGTGGGAACCCAATATGATCTCCATATTTATCACAATACTGCAACAAGAAGCAAAGCAAAAGCCAAATAAATTAGAATGCAAGCTACATTTATATATGACTTGTGATCTATAAATAAAGTACAAATGATCTTATCGTACGAAATTTTGTACCTCAAATTCTGCAATGTCATGGGTATTGTGCTTTGGAAGGCCAGCAACATCCCTTGAGTGATAAAACTCCTTAATAGACTGCATCATTTCACCCTTCGAAGGTAATGTTGTTTTTTCGGAAAGAAGTTGAGCTATCCATTTCGCTTGTGATTCGAAAAAAGGAAATCCTATGATCTGTAAATGTACCGTATTTATATATCTAGTCAATATATACCAAACACAAAATGACAAAGATTGATCGAAATAGTAAAGTTCTAGTTACCTTTCTTGGAATGCCTATGAAAGATAATGAGGGAGCAAGTGATGGAGGAAAGGTGTGCTCGTAGAGAGGGCCCACTCTGTCATCATCAACAGCCACTATTCCTTTGGTGTCAAGAAAGGGAAATGTGTATGAATATCTGCACACAACACCAGCCCACTTGGACCAATCAATTATCGACATTTCAAGAGGATTTGGCTTCGGGCCCACAAAACTGAAGGGACCCACAGAAGATCCCCCAGTCAAAGTCTATAGTTAACCCATCACTTATCAAAGTCAGTCCACCAATTGAGAGTTTTTTTACAAGGTCAAATTTGATAATTTTAGTTGAAAGAATTTACCCAGTGCAGTAGATTATAGTGTCTGCAATGACCCAAGAACCATCAACAAATAATACCTTCCCATCTTCTTGAAGAGACTCAATCTGCATTTTGTTGCACTTGAATGTTAATATAACATTTTTATTTAAAAGAAAATTGGGTTGAAAATGGAGTTTTAATTAATTATAAACACGATATATATATAAAATGAACATATTTAAAATTTAAACTAATGAAATTGGGTTAAGGAGGATGATGATGAATTACTTGTGGTACAAGATGCAAGTTTTCATGTTTAGAAATGACTTTGGATAAGCCCTCAGATACTTCAAGAGATTTGCCACTAAGGTACACTGCCTTTGTCACTTCCACTAGCTCCATTGATATATCTTGCCCACTCAGTGAAGTTCCAATCACAACAACAACCTGCAAATATGACCAAGGTACTGCTTATCAGAATTTCTTTATACACGACGAGAATTACTCAGAACTGTTGCCTTACCTGATCGCAAAAGGGCTCCGGAACTCGGTAGATGTGACTATGCATTTGCTTCCTCTTCCATGCATCCATTCCTAAACATGATCAAAATTCACATTATACCCATCTCAAATTAAAAAGAGAAAAAAAAAAGAAGAAATAAAAGAGATTAATGAAGTACCTTTAATGGAAGGCAATCTTGGCTTAGAGTAATGGCCAGTGGCAACAACAACAGCATCAAAAACCTCTTCCATGAAAATCCGAGTCTTCTTCTCCACACTCCTCACAACCCATTTCAAATCTTTGGAGCCAGCCACTTCATGATCATCATGATCCAAAATCCCCACATATTCCACCTTAGTATTGAACCTTATCAAATCCCTCAACCCGAACCAATCACAAAAATCTTGCAAATACAAAAGAAGCTCCCTATGGCCAGGAAACCTCCTCATGTCCCTCCCCTTCTTGACTGAAAATGGAAAGTCAGTGAAACCCATGATCTCTCTTGGAGATATGAGTCTCAAGGAGGTGTAAAGACTGCTGTGGACTTCTAGGGTAGGTGCCCTTCCTAAGGGGTCCTCTCCCTCCACATTAGGTTCATACAACCATTGGCCTCCCACATCATGGTTTTGCTCCAACACCACCACCTTGTGGCCTTCTTTCCTCAGCTCCCTTGCAGCCACAAGCCCTGAGGGTCCAGCTCCAATCACGCACACATTTTTGGAACATTGGTAAATCTCAGAAACCATGGTTGGTAAATTTTGTGATTTTTTTATGTTTTGGGTGTGGGAATTTTGTTGTGGTTGATTGGGGTTTTTATAGCTGATTTTGTTCACACAAGCATATGGAAATTTCATAATAATAATAATGTTGGGTGATAGTGATGGTTTGCTAGCTGGGAGACACACGTGATAGATTAAAATCAATGCCTAAGATTTGTCTACTTTTAAACTAAAACAAAAAAAGTTTACTTGCATGAAAATTTTCAAGCTCTTTTTTGGTTATTTGTGCATTGTGATCCACCTTCTACAGTTGCACCTACCAAATTCTATATATATATTGATCATCATTATCATTTCCAACCCAGCAATTTAATTTTTTTAATATTCAATTACTAATTAATCACGTTAAGTTCTGAAATGTATATAACATTATAATCATTAAATGATGAATTCAATAATTATCAAAATAATTGATTTCAACAGTGTTTTGAATAGCAATATAACCTACCACATGCATCTTCACGCAAATAACAAAATAGATGGTCCTCTTTTTTTTTTTTGGATCAACATTGATGGACCTTAATGGGCCATTAAGGTTGGTGATCATCTAGTTTGGATTTTGTGTTTGTATTTTTTTTGGTTTTGAAATGACATATATATATATATATATATATCACCATTTATTTTCCTTTTGGTGTGTCAAAACTGATTGATTGATTGATATTTTTCTTCTCTTTAGAAAAAGGTGTAATTAGTAAGTGTAGGGCACAGGTTAGCAACAAGAAAGAAAGTATTTATCAAAAAATAAAAAAAAAGGAGAAAGAAAGTAGTCTAGTCTAGTCTGAGTCTAAATCTGAGTCCCCACAATAGAAGAATGCTCCTTCTTGAAGCCAAGGGAACATGAACAATCATGAAACAGTGAACATCTTTATTGATCAACACAATTTCCTTTTTTCATTTTGACTTGCAACTGTGGTCATCAAATGAATTGACCCCTTTAATTTCCTTCTCCAAAAGAAGAAATTCGATCAATTAACATAATTTATAAATGAAATTTTTTTGAATGAGACGATTTGTTCATGTATATATATATATTTTTGATAAATTAACATAATTTATAAATAAAATAATTTTGAATGAGACGATTTTATCATATATATATATATATTTTATGAATACATGATAGTCGTCTCACTTTAAAAATCAAATTCTATCTTCATAAAAGTAATTATGATAATAAGATAAACCCTTATCAATCCATTGGGGAGGGGAGGATTAATAAATTTGCCAAACCTTTTATTGGTGTATAATCCAAGTATTCAAGTACAAGTAAAGGAATTGTCTAGCAAGTGCATGATTGGCCTATTTTGTCACTTTGCTATCATGCCATGAACTCCAAATTGTTCTATGGAGATGGAAAACTTACAAGGTAAATCACATTGATGAGGTACCCAAATTAAGCCCTATAATTGCCCTAAGTGGCATTAAATGAATTTTATATGCTTTCTCCCCCTCAATTATTTTAGGTGAGACATTTTTTTATTGCATTTTGTATAAGTAGGTGGGGATTAATTAAGCACTAATCATAGCAAGGCCTTAGAAAAAATTGTCTCAGAGTTAGTTAATCACAGTCAATGATGGTAATCTGTGTGTTGTTTAGTGATTTGAACCTGGTTTGATTTGACTAATAACTTTCCTTAGAATTTAGAAAGCATGGAGAAGTTTTTTGACTGTTGTTGTTGGTGGGGGCATTGAAATGAGAAGATTGCTTTTAGTTGGGTTGTGTAGTAGTAATCTAACCTTTAACATGAAGAAAGGTTCTTGAATGAATCATATTCATGAGAGCTTGCTTTCAAAATCATGCATGTTTACCAAACAATGTCCCCAAAACTATTCAATCAAGTATTTGACTGACTGCAAAAGAATTCTATACCAACAAATTTGGACAGTCTGTAATTGTATTGTATGTACTCATTTTTTATCAAGCAAAGTCAGGTTTTTTACATCATTTTTGGTGAGTAATTTTCGCTCGATTCTAGAGGTGGCAATAATTCCGACACGATTTGAAATCCATACGAAATTTATCTGGATTAACCCACACGATTAAAATTTGGGTCATTTTTAAGTCAACACATTATGACACGTTTAATAAACGGGTACGTCTCGGATCAACCCGTGTAATGATCTATTAATCTATTTAATAAACATGTATGTCACAAAAAACATATATCTATCAATTTACCTACCTATTGAATCTTTATAATTTTAAGATTATTTGGGGAATAAATTCATGATATATTGATGGTATTTTTTTAATATATATTGAATTTTTAGAGTGTATAAAATAAATTCATAAAGTTAGAAGGTTAAATTGTTTAAACAGGTTAAACAAATAATAAGTTAATCGGGTTTAAAACACGACCTGTTTATTAAATGGGTTACACGAGTTACCTTGTTTATTAACAAGTTGGGTTTGAGTTGGCGATTCTTGACACGATTATTAAACGAGTCATATTCGGGTTGGACATATTTAGGTAAAATATAGTTGATGATACAACCCGACCCAATGGCAACTCTACTAAACCCCAACTATATATATATATATATATATATATATATATATATATATATATATATATTATATCTTGAGAATATATGTTAGCATAGGGCCCAAAGGAAATATAAGGTGTGCATGTTTCAAACAAAGCCCAAATCAATTGGATTCAATTTTATCAAAAGCCCAAATAGTGTGACATTCTAAAAGTCCAATCTTACATTTTCTTGTTGAGGTTTGCTCCATTTTCCACTCTACTTATAGGTGCACTAAAAAGAACTTTGAATTGGACCCAAAAAAAAAAAAGAACTACGAAAAAAATTTGAATTTTCAAAAATTCTTGAGACATATCATCAAATGATTTAAATTCAAATTCAACTTTAAATTTTGTTAGACAATTTTATAAATGGTTGGCGCTTATTTAGAATTATTAAAAAAATTAAACAATTAATTAATTAAATTATTCTAATTATGGTCGGTTGGAGGGTCATTCTCCATAGTTTATATTGAGGTGTTGTATGTGGATGAAATTTCATTATCCACCTCTAATTCTTAATTGTTCCATTCAAATTTGGGCTCCAATACTTTTTCTTGAATTAATATCGCAAACCCTCTAGTCTATTCCAAGCTATATATTCACATCAACATAGAGTTGCAAGCAATATATATAAAATAAAAATAAAAATTAAGTGGCAAGCAATATAATAATTAAAAATTGTGAATTATATTCAATTTCAGTTAACTTATTGGGGGATTTATTATGGCTTGTAACTTGGCCATCGCTATAGTGTGAACTTCTTAGAAGTTGATACGGATTCGGTGACTAGTGTGCAAAGCCCATCCCTTTCCCACTCCCTTAGAACCACTAATTGATGGCTGTAAAAAGTTGCTACATTTGTTTAACCATAAGTAAGCAGAAACTAAATAAAGTCCTACAGGACGGTAGCGCAACGAAAAATGATGCCTCATTCTAGTCTTGTCACCTCGTTCGACTACAGCCTGGAAAGCACAACACTAACATTACTGTGAGTGGACAATAAACCATATCAAAGCGTACACACGCTAATAAAATGATGATGATAATAATAATAATAATAAAAACAAGGGTAATCAAGACAACCCACCTCATGGTAAAATAAATTACATTAAAACCCTCCATACAGATATATATATATATACCTATAACTTACCGGAGTACCATTCAATTATATAGGTGGACCTCTCACCATATCCATTTGTACTTGTCGTCGTAATAACCCGGTTGAAGCCGATATTCCCGTAGCCCCACCTCTCGGCCATGGCCGTCATCCCCGGGTCGTAGCTCGATGTCCCGGCTCATCCCGAGCCGTAACTCAATATCCCGGCTCATACTAAGCCGTAACTTAATATTCCGGCTCATCCCGAATCGTAACTCAATATCCCGGCTCATCCCTAGCCGTAACTCAATCTCTCGGTCGTAGTCGTCACCCCACTAAGCATATGATGGAATCCTCCACATCATAGCTAATACATCGCCGAGCGTATGATGAAATCCTCCACATCATTGCTAATACCTCGCCGAGCGTATGATGGAATCCTCCACATCATCGCTAATACCTCGCCGAGCGTATGATGGAATCCTCCACATCATAGCCTGATACCTCATCCAGCGTATGATGGAATCCTCCACATCATCGCTAATACCTCGCCGAGCGTATGATGGAATCCTCCACATCATAGCCCGACACCTCATCTAGCGTATGATGGAATCCTCCACATCATCGCTAATACCTCGCCGAGCACATGGTGGAATCCTCCATATCATAGCCCGATACCTCTTCCAGTGTATGATGGAATCCTCCATACCATACCTCATCGAGAAACTCCCACCAACTCTCCCTCCAAGGTCAAAGCATATCCAACCATCTTGGGCCGAAACCCCAAAACCATTCAATACCTAGGCCTAAGCCCAAATACATAACCCCCGGCCTAAGCCTAAAATCCATAAAATCACCCTCTCGGGCCTAAGCCCAAGCCAATACCAAAATAGTTTCCCAAAATCATTTTTGAGATCCATAATCCGTGAAAAATCGAAATAAAATCATTATCCTGAATTTCCGAGGTTTAGAAATATAATAATCACTTTATAATAATTATTCTTAATTTTCAAGACCATGAAATCAATAAATAATTTTAGAATCATTCCATTTAAATCCCGAAATTCGTAACCGATAATAAAACATTTAAAACATAGAAATATGCATGCATTAGGATTTGAACCAAAATCCACTCACCTCAAGGTCCAAACGAGTCCAATTCCAACCATTCGGTCCCTCGTGACCTTCAGAACCACTACGCCTGTAAAAAATGACAATTGTAGTTACTAAACGATAATTACTAACCTAAAATCTGACCCGCTAAACCTAGGGAGTTCACATGCGCCCTAAACACGTACCAAGTAATTTTAAACCCCCAAAATAGCCCCTAAACGAACTCTAATTGACCCGAAACCTTGCCAAAAGGTCCAGAACATCGAAAACATCTAAACAAGATTTGGTGTACTGTTCACTCACCGGGTAGTGTTCACTTGCCGGCCGGAAAACTCCATAACTACCCGATTTTCAAAGCTTGATATCTCACTCATTTCTCAACAAAATTCGATGTTCTAGTAATGGAAATCTATCTACTCGAGCCAAGGAATCCAAAACGGAAGTCCAAATTGAAATCCCATACCTGTGGTGGCCGAAAATTGGATCGGAAGCTTCGAGCAAACTTCCGAGCTTCGCTGCGTCGCCCAGGCTGTCCTCAAGCTTCAAGGATGGTATGGTTGAGCTCGTGGGGAGGAGAGAAGAAAGGCAGAAAAATCTGGAGAAAAGCAGATTTTTAATGAAAATATCTGGAGGTCAAAATTACCAAAATGCCCTTGCATTTTCTAGACCCATATCTCACTCAAACGGACTCCGATTTCTGCGTGTCGCCTGTCTACGAACTCGTGAGTTCGATACCTACATAAAGGTTAAAGAAAAACTTCCAAAAAATTTTCCAAACTAAAAATGACTCTCGAACCCCTCCTAAACTCGAGGGCAAAGTCGTCCTTCCTCCATAAATTTTCTGAATTTACTTAAATTTAGGGTCCGGGTCATTACAACAGTTGGGAGGAAAAAATAAAAGGAGCTGATTTTAGCACTCTTCAAATTACTTAGTGCACTCCAGTTTTTCACTTGAATGCTTTCTTATTTTTTTCAAGAATCAAACTTCCAAACTTACCCCTATCTCTTAATTTACTTTATTTTATAAAAATTTAAAATTTTAAAATAATTTAATAGCCTAACAATAAGCCATCACCAAACATTACTATTTACTACCGTCTATGTGTCTTTCTGTCATATTGTAACAAATTTTTTTGATCATGTACATATGCAGTAAAATGTCTATAGAATTCAAGCAGCCTTCTAACAAAAACAAAAAATAATCAAGCAACCTAGAACTACCATTATACTTTAATGGTGTAAGCATTGTACTCATAATTGTGAAAATAGAAACCAGGAAGGCAGGTTTTTTCGAAAAAAAAAGAAGAAGTCTAAATGTTTTATATAAACAAAAGAAATAAAAATAAAAGAGCAAATTATACTTTAGTACCCTGTACTTTACATCAAATTTCAAAGTTATACTTAACGTTTAAAATGTTGCATTTACGTTCCCTGAACTCTTTAAAACATAACAATTTAGCTCTACCGTTAACTACTCCGTTAAAAATTCCGTTAAGTGCTGATGTGTCACATTTGAGATCCATAATTTAATTTAAAATAAGTGACATATGTGCCACATGGGAAAAAAATATTTTAATTATTCTTAAAAAATTAAATTTGTTCTTTTTTCTTTTCTGTTTTTTTCTTATTCTTATTCTTTTTCTTCCGCTCGATTTCGCCTTTTTTTTTTTCTTCTTCTCCTTCTTTCTTCTTCTCAGTTTCTCCTTCTTCTTTCTTTTTCTTTCTCCGTATTCTTCTCTCATTCTTCTTTCTATTTCTTTCAGCCTATTCTTCTCTCACCATTTCATCTTCCAACAATGATACTTGTGCAGCAGAAGTCCAATGGATGCAATCAACATGGCTGAAACAAAGAAGATTTTATAACCAACAACAAGAGTCACTAATGCAGACATCGGACACTGCATTTGATAATTATCCAGCTGAATGAAACTAAGAGTCACTAATCTTAGTTTCTCATTTTTTCTTCTTCTTCTTTGATTTTTTTTTTCTGCAAAATCTGGAAAAAAATATGAATTTTTTGTCACTAAAGCTAAATACTTCTTCAGTGACGAAATTACTTATGAACAGCGTCGCAAAATCACAAAAAGAGGTTTTGCGACGCTGTTCATCATGAATTTCGTCACTAAAGGTGTAGTTAGCTTTAGCGTCGAAAAATTCATATTTTTTTTTTCAGATCTTGCAGAAAAAAATCAAAGAAGAACGAGAAAAAAGGAGAAACCGAGAAAGAAGGAAGAAGAAGGAGAAATCGAGAAGAATAAAAAAAAAAGAACCGAGAAGAAGAAAAGAGGAGGAGAAGAAAAAAAAAATAATAAGGAGAAATTGAGCAGAATAAAGAAGAAGAAGAAAAAGAAAAGAAAAAAAAAAAATTTTAACTTTTTAAGAATAATTGAAAATATTTTGTTGTTATGTGGCACATATGTCATTTATTTTAAATTAAATTGTGGATCCCAAATCTGATACATCAGGACTTAATAAATTTTTTAACGGAATAGTTAACGATAGAGCTAAGTTTTTACGTTTTAAAGAGTTCAACGTACGTAAATGCAACATTTGAAACGTTAGATATAACTTTGAAACTTGATATAAAACACAGGGTACTAAAATGTAATTTGTTCAAATAAAATATATTCAATTCAAAAGAAATAGGGATAAATTTGAAAGTTTGATTCATGAAAAAATAAGAAAGCATTAAAGTAAAAAAGTAGAATGCACCAAGTAATTTGTAGAATACTAAAATCAAATACGTAAAAAAAAAACTAAAAATAGGAGAAGATTAGGATTAATGGTTACTAATTATGGTCGCTCGCGCGTGTTTGTCGTGAAAGACAGACTCGCAGTCGGGTGACGCAATGGGATTAAGTTTTTGTAGATAAAGACCGTCCCCTTTTGGAATTTGGATGGGACCCAACCCCAAAGAGAAGCTCACTTTCCATTATTTTCTCTCTCTAGTACTTCTCTCTCTAGTACTTCTCTCTCCTCCACCTCTGTTCTTCCAACCGAAAAATAGACCACCCGCCACCGAAACGCAAAACGCAAGAGTTGGTTTCTCTCTTTTTCGTCAAAAACAAACGCGCATTGTCATCTTTACAGAGCCTACCATAAAGTACCGCTCTTTCTGAGGCACCCAATCGCATGCAGCACAGCCCCTTTTGGGGTCTTCTCTTTCTCATGTTTCTTGGATGAGGAAAGGAGGAAGAGATACAAGAAAAAGGTATGATCTTGATGCTTTTTTTAATGTTTTGAAATTTGGGGTTTTGTTTCTGCATAGAATGAGATGTTTATAGATGAATTTAAAATGAGTTTTGTCCAATTTGTGCCTATAGCTCCATGGTTGATGAGAAGGAAGGAGATTTCTGTTTGTTTTGTATGAAATGAATGTGGGTTGGTCTTTTTTTACTTTATATATGAAAGCTGATTGAGCAATGTGTTTTTGTTTTTCATCATTATGAAGCAAATTTTAAATTGGCTCTATGTTTGGTTTTGTTTACCATTGTCATGGATGAACACATATGTAATAGGATGACCTTGGCCATTTGGACCTGTAAGTGAATCAAATTTGTTCAATTGTTGATTGAGGGAGTTGAAAATTTATGATTTTGATAGTTTTCTGGTTTTGCCGATATAGTGTCTTGTTTCTGTTATGGTGTTTGGAATGCAGAGAATAGATGTTTTCGAGTTGACCGTGATTATACCTTTTTGTATGGTTGGTAGGTTTTGAACAAGGTTCTCAATAACTGAGGCTAATTCTCAGACGAGACGAATAATCATGGTATGTCTGACATATCTACATTTGACCTTTCTCCTGTTTTAGCTGTGAGATGGTTTCAAATCTTACAAAATATTTGCATAAAGTTTTATCAAGCATTTTGAGCTATGAAAGTGCAATTAGTCCTCATATACATGAATGAGAGAATGTGCCTACTTGCTACTTTGGTACTTGCAAGCCTCTTACATACATAGCCTCTTGTAATATCACAAGTTGATGCATGATGTATCTGCAAGGGCTTCTCATATGAATTAGGAGGTTGAATGCTTATATAACTGGTGTTTGACAAGTTTAATGGGAATTGGCAGTGACAACTGACAAGTTGCTATGTGTACTAATACGGAGATAGAACCTAAAAAGGGGAAAGATGTCTAGGGATAGAGATCCATTTTAAAGCTTCAAGGGGTCTGTAAATGCCAATTGCCCATCATAAAGTAGTTGCTATTATTATTGTTGCCCTTTTTTATATGGTACTATAAGATGTCTGTGGGTAGAGTTCCAGTTAATAGCTATAAAAATTGTGAATCCAATAACTATGCAATCGTTAAATGCTTTTGCAAGCTTCCCTTTTTCTGTTCATGAATTAATATGAAATCTATATTATCTTTCTGGAAACTATTGGGGGTGAGATCAAGAATAATTATGTTCTTCATGTTGTATGCAGCAGAACAGCCTTGTGAAGTCTTGAGGCATCAATATTTTCACTATGTTACAGTTGCATCAGATTCTTGGTGAGCAATCTACTTCAATTTTATTTATTTATACTCTGGAAAAAAAAAGATGAAAATTTCTTTTAGGAAGTGAGTGTTGCTTTTTTGCACACTCTCTGACTCTCTCTTCTGGTGAAATTTTGATTTATTACAGGGTTGTGAGTTTGTTATGTCATCGTCCCAATGGAAGTAGAAAACATTGGTATCCCAGTGATCCTACAAGACTTAGACCTAGGTGGCAAGTCCCAAAGGAATTCTATCTCCGTGATCCCTCATGAACTGGAGCCTGATGGTGTTGATGTTAGTATGAACTCTTCCGCATCGGTCCCACAGGAAGTAGAGCCAAATGGTTTTGGTGATATCAGAAGAAACTCTATCCCAGTGATCCCAGGGGAAATGGAATCCAATGGTGATGATATGAACTCTATTGCAGTGATCCCGCAGGAAATTGCAGTGATCCCGCAGGAAATTGCAGTGATCTTACAGGAAATAGAACCCTATGGCAGTAGGCAGAATTCTATGCCAGCAAGTCTGCCAGAAATGGAGCCCAAGGGTGGTGATATTGGAAGGAACTCTATCGAGAAAGTAGATCTTCCTTCTGGTATCAAAAGGAACTCTATTCCAGTGATCCCACAAGACATGGAACCCCGTGGTGGTCATGCTAGAAGGAACTCTATTGCAGCCATCCCACAGGATATAGAGCCCTATGACAGTGGCATCAGAAGGAGCTCTTTCCCAGGGACCCCACAGGAAATGGAACCTAAGGGTAGTGATACCAGAAGGAACTATATTCTAGTGATCCCACATGGTGATGATATTAGAAAGAGCTCTACCGGGGCAAAGATTCAATCCCGTTATCTGAAAGCTCCTTTAGGTTCTTGTCATGATTATTGCAAATTTGGAGGACGCCATGGTTCTCAAGAAAATGCAACTACTGTAATGCCAAAATCGGAGACAGCAACTGGAAGTGCTGGTCAGAGTCTGGAGAAACTTGAAAATTCAGTTGTCACAGAGAGAAAGGTTTTGTCATTGACAAAGAAAGGAAATTTTTCTTCTAAAAAGGTTTCATCTTCTTTTAAGGGAATTGCCGTTTCTATGGAAGATTCCATTGATTCAAAGGTGAAGCCTGTGCAATTGGAGCCGTCTTCTCTTCCAGGATCAGCCCTAAGCAATTCAAAGGTGATATCGACAACTGGCACTAGGTCTTTTCCAGACTCCCAAACCCGGAAGCTTAATCATTTGGTTGCCACGGAGAAAAAAGTTGCATCCTCAACAAAACGAGAAA
Organism: Oemleria cerasiformis; assembly: GCA_037349345.1. Taxonomy (NCBI): domain Eukaryota; kingdom Viridiplantae; phylum Streptophyta; class Magnoliopsida; order Rosales; family Rosaceae; genus Oemleria; species Oemleria cerasiformis. Next base: position 14,548,870 of record JAZGTL010000018.1, read on the forward strand.
CTGTTTCTTCAAAGAAAGTTTCAGCTCCCAAGGAAATAGATGTTTGTACAGAAGAATTGATCGATATGAAGGCGAAGGATGATCAATTAGAGTCATCCTCTCTCCCGGGATCAGTCCTGAGCCTGAGCAATTCGAAGGTGATATCTGCAGTAGGTCCTACGCCTTCTCCAGATTATGAGATGCAGAATTCTGTTGTCACAGAGAAGAAGGTTTTATCTCCCTTTAAGGATATTGATGTTTCTATGGAAGATTCCATCATTCCAAAAGTTGAGCAATTAGAGCCATCCTCTCTCTCAGGATCATTTGCAAGCCCGAGCAATTCGAAGGTGATATCCACTATCAGTCCCAAGACTTCTCCAGATTCTGAAACCCAGAAACTTAAGTCTGTGGTGAAAAGAGTTTTATCATTGAAAAAGAAAGAAACTCTTTCTTCAAAAAAAGTTTCAACTGCCACCAAGGAAGTTGATATTTCTACAGAAGGTTCCACCGGTTCAAAGGTGAGGCCTGGGAAATTTGAGTCTTCTTCTCTCCCAGGACAGGGTTCAAGTAATCAAGGTAAGAGTGGAACCAGAAAGGGCAAGGAAATACCAGAAGATTCAAGCAGCAGAGTAAAAAGAAAAATCAGAAGCAAAAATCCGAGGACTTCTGTATTGGATGAGAAAAAGATGTTAGAGGCTGAGACTGTTTCTTTGACTTCCAAACACCCAATCAAGAGAGTCTATGATGTGAATACCGGAAGTAGTAAGAACCTTCAAGGGCATTTGTCTCGTCTGAAACATCAAAAGAATACCAGAAAAGTTGAACCTGAGGGATCCTGCTATAAGGATATGCCAGAAAAGATTTTGTACGTCGTCGAATCAAATACAGAGAATATTATGGAACCAACTCCAAATGGTGTCAGTGTCCCTGAGTTATCATCATCCTCACCTCTTTCCTTTGAAGGAAAAAGATTGAAGCAAGGAAGGAAGGGAATTAGTACAACTCGGTCACCTTCATTCTCTGAGAAGAAAAGCTTGAAACACACTGTAAAGGGAGGTAATGCTCGTTCACCTGCTCCTCTACGTGCAGAAAACAAAGGCTTGAGACGTAGTATTCAAAGATCTTTATCTTCACCGTCATCCTCATCATCATCAGTGCCCACATCTCCAACCGAATCCACTCATAATAAAGCAAATGGAGCCACCTCTCTAGGCAATACAATGAAAGCTGATATTGAAAAAGTAAATTTGAAGGTGGAGCACAAGACTAGGCTGCGAAGGTCTGGAATACTTAGCTCTGAAAGTAAAAACAACTCACCCCGAAAGCTGACATTCAAGAGAGGAAGAGTGATTGACCTTAAGCCTGAGATCAGTACACCAAGAAGACTCAAATTCAGGCGAGTAAGATTGCTGGGGGAGATCGAAAGTAGTAAAGGCAGTATTAAAAATGGAAGCACTGCAGGGAAGGAAGTTGATGGCAGTCAGTCAAATGGTGCTGGTATCAAGAGGGGAGGTGCCCGGAGGAAGGAAGGTGTTGACAGCCAGTTGAATGGTGCTGGTACCAAAAGGGGAAGCGCCCGGAGGAAAGAAGTTGGTTACAGCCAGTCCAATGGTGTCCGTATCAAAAGGGGAAGCACCCGAAGGAAGGAAGTTGATGACAGCCAGCTAAGGGGTGCTGGTATCAAAAGGGGAAGTGCTCGGACGAAGGAAGCTGATGGGCACCAGTCAGATAGTGCTGCTATCAAAATGTTCAGTTCCCAGTTGAAGGAAGTTGATGACAACCAGTCAAATGGTGCTAAAATCAAAGGCGAGAAAGTTGTTCTGAGAAATGAAGAAAGCGATGTGGAAGATTTCCGAAGGACGAGCTGGAGGAGGATGAGTGATAGTGTGTTGTTGAGTGGTACTAATGCCGGTCCTGAGAAAGTTGTGTTGAGACACCAAGATGTGAAAGGAAGGAAGGATATCCGGAAATTGTTGAACAATGTGATAGAAGAGACTGCCAGTAGGCTTGTCCAAAGTAGGAAGAGTAAAGTCAAGGCCCTAGTTGGTGCTTTTGAGACTGTGATTTCTCTTCAGGATTCCAAACCCTCGGAAATGGAAGATGCATGCTGATGATATATACCAAATACATGTAGCTATTATGTACATATTCGAAAACAAATATAGAAAAACATGATCTCACTAGGTTTGGAGGCCACATGCTTGCGATTGAAGTCACAGGAGCTTGTGAAGTTGCAGAGGCATAAAGAGAAACTGGTAAGAAGTTTCTCTGAGAATATAAAACATTTTTCTTGTGTGCGCTGCCTATATTGGTTTTTCTGAAAGAGTTGAAAGAGTTATGAATTATTGCTACTAATTTTCTGTTGTCATATATATATATATATATATATATATGTATCTTCCCTGTGTTGATTTTTTGATTTACCACGCTTATCGGAAAAAGTATTTAAGCTTGTGAAGAACAATTGCAGGCCATGGCCTAGGCTTCAGTTTGCATGCTTAAGGTTAAGGTGTTTCATTTGCATTTGCATCTGCGTTTGTATGACTTGTTAGACATGTTGAGAATGTCGGCGTTGCCGACAAGTATCTTGAGGCCAAATTAATTGTTATGGTTCAAAACTCACATCAGAAATGTAGTGTTGGCAAAAATGTTGTGGTTTAAGACTCATGCATCCATTTGTCCAAGATATTATGATGTAGACTTTTGATCCATTAGATTTGATAGTAATAATTTATGGGACTTATTCAACAATGTTGGAATTAGTCACATTTCACATCAACTAGGCCAGGCAATTACTCTTGATTTTTCTTTTTGAGCCAATTTCTTGTGCTTCCAATATTCCTCTCTTTAAGCTTTGGCAAGTTCTTCTTAGTTCCCTTTCCTATGATTTGATTGCGGTGGGCTGCTTGTTGCCGCTGTTGTCTCTATTTGTTGCCGGTATAGAGCTGCCATCCGGTTGAATAGGTCCATATTCATAGATTGCTGCAAATCAATTTGTATTCAGTTAGTTCAGAAAATATAAGTTCATGAAAAATCTGTTAAAGGCACATACGTACTTGTGCTATAAGGGCACTAAATGGATCAGACAAAGGATCTGAGCCATTATTAGTGCCATGCTCAGGCTTTGCTTGGGGGTGTGGAGGCATCATAAAGGGTGGAATGAAAGGAGCAGCAGCAGCAGTGACAACCGGAGTAGGATGAATGCGCGGCAGAAATTGGCGGGAAGCCGCCATTCGTGCCATGTTGCTCATGTCAGCCATTCCCATTCCCATTCCCATTCCTGCTAGTCCCATAGGACCAGCATTCCCCATGCCCATATGAGCTAGGACTGACATCTGATGAAGATGTTGCTGCTGCATTGCTAAAGGCATGTTCATCATATTCATATGTGGCATATTTCTCAAATTGTTCATCATTTGGACTTGACCTTGGAGTTGCTCCAAGTATTTGATCACCTCATCAAGCATTGAAGCTTTATCAGTCTGTAAATGTTAGTATAACAAATGCAAAATTAAACCACAATGTCTTCATTACCTTGAACAGCACGAATAAGAACTCGTCTAAAATTAGAAATGTCTCACCTTACTTGCATTTGGTACCAACCTTTGCAGAGCTTTCATCTTCTGATTGATCCTGTCCCTTCGTTTCTACAAACAAAGATCATACCATTGCCATTATTTTCCGTTAGTGGGACTCATAACATAGTAACTTATCAGAAAATTGAGACCAAAATCCGATCATTACCCGCTCTGATTGATTATGAACTGCAGCAGCTCGCCTTGGTCTTGTCGAGCGTGAACCCCCAGATTCACCGTCTTTTGTGGTCTCCTGGCCATCATCTTGGGATTCCTATCGCAGGAAGATACCATTTATCGTGTGATGAGTCATGTGATACATGTTAAAGGGTAATTAAGAAAATAAGTTTCTTACCAGTACCCCTTGACAGGCGGAATCCTCGTCATTACTTTTTGTTTTAAGGCTAGAAGGAGACTCAAAAGAAGCCCATGTAGTCACAGTTGTTGTTTCATTGTCCCTGCACAATCTAGCACTAGGACTAGCACGAGCACTAGCACTAGCACTAGCACTAGCACAAGCACAAGCACAAGTAGTGCTGGGATCGGCATGCTCTTCATGAATATTGCTAGTATTTGTGCTACTAAAATTGTTTCCATGGTTGTCGGAATTTGACCGAGTACGTTTCTTCATCCCCTCTGCCAACGGCATCTGGCCTGTGTCGTCGGTCCATGTTCCACCGGAGGATGCAACCATTGAGCTTATGTTGGCCGGGGTCCGGCCACGGTGGATCAAGTTTGGTTCACTTTTGTTGCATGTAGCTTGATGGACTACTGATTCTAGTGTGTCGCAAGCCCTACCCCATGTGGGCTTTGATTGGGCCGTGGGGAGAAGCCCACCAAGCCCATGCATGGCTAATTGGCTATTTTCCAATTTTAGCTCTGTAACGTCATAATTTGACCTGTACATCCAAGCACACATGCGTGAATTAAAGAAACCAAGTAAATCTTAGTGATGAGAAGTATAATGCAGTCTTTGTTGGTATTGAAGAAACCAAGTTAAACTCCAGAATGTAAATCACGATCTCTAGGTTTTTGTCTAGTCGAGAAAAATTGAGATCTTTCGATCTGAAATATTTACTAAATTAGAATCGAAAAGATTTTTGTATGAAAAAATCATAAGAAACGATCATTTTCATTGAAATATTTACTAACCGTCTACAATCAGAATTGAAATACTGTTTTGAATTTGATTTCCCGAGTGTTAGTTCAAACCAAGACTTCTACGAATGAGAGTGACTCCGGTTCTCTTCATTCCTTTTTCCATGTAAATAAACATGCTACATACTAATGCAGAGAATCAATCATTGAACAAAAAATGTAGAGATCGAATCAATCAAGAGCAGTGAAACTAGCTAGCAAGCTAATGATGTAAAAACAAGGAAGAAAATGAAAACAAAAAGTTCTGTTAAGATCTACCATCTACATTGATCAAAATTCCCTATAGAAAAGCAGAAAACAAAAAAGAAAAAATGAAGAAAAATTGAAAGAAAATATATGATGAATCAGCTAGCTAGGGTTTCATACAAGGGGACAAGACGACTGGTGTTGCGGTGGTTCTGCTGCTGCATGTGCACGTGAGAGGATCTGTTTCCCTCTTCTCCCTCCTTCCACTACTTGTTCTTATTTCTCTAACACACTCACTCATAACAGAAATAATAATTCTCTCTAAAGGTCGAAAGAATATTATTATTATTATTATTTCGATGATGGAGTTTTCAGAAATATATTGAGTTTTGGACAATACAATAGTCGTGGTCTCTATCTCTGCTCTTATTTCATTGTCTGCTGGATTGGTCCCATTTTTGTGTGTGTCACACTCAGATATTGCTGTGATGGAGATTTTACACACAACATGTGGTAGCCAAAAGAGGAGTGGGGGAGAATCGGATATGCATTGCCTCCATCGTATCCCTCTCCCTGGTCCAATATAGATCGAGGCTCATTATGTCATTTTGTATTTTTCTATACGACTATGGGACCTACTCTATTTCATAAACTACGTACTTTCGAGCTCCCATAAAGTGAGTGAGAGAGTCACTCAATGTGATTGAGACATTTTACATAATAAAAATACCCAAATTTACTTTCACAACTTTCTCTCTTTTCCTTCTCTTGTTTAACCCGTGAGTTTTCCATTGATACACTTCCCTTTGTTTTTCAATACCTAAATTTCAATTCAATAAAGGATCCATGAATTCTTTCATGGTATCAGAGCTACAAAGCTCATAGCTCGTGGTCCTAATATTTTTTTTGCTTCCGTTGCCATGTAGAGTTTCAGTTTTTGTTTTCAATTTTTCAATTCCGATGGCTGTGACTCTTCTGTGCAACCTTCACGATTCAATCTCTGCTGCTTCGAATCCTCAAGCTTCAATTTCTTGCTCAATTGTGACGGCTTCGACTTTTTGATTTCTCGATTTCAAGTTTTCGAAGCTGCTTCCATGGTGACGGCCCTCTGTGTTCTCGGTTTCTCGAAGCTCTTCGATTTCTCTTCGAGTCTGCTTCGATCCTTCGAGATCTTCAATTTCAGCTTCGAATCGATGGCTTTGATTGCACTGATGAACTTTCAATTACTTTGATAGCGACGACGTCGATCTTATATGAATATCATAACCGTCTTCGTACACTTCTTGGTGTTTACTCAACAATCTCTAAATCTTCGAAACTTCTCTTTGATTTCGAGCTAAGTCTTTGTGCAATTGAGACTTCGATCTTTGATTCTTTCTGCTTCGATTTTGATCAATATCTTCAATTTCTGATTCAAGTCTTGGCTCTCTCTGCGATTATGCACTGAAGACTTGTTCGATTGAAATTGGTACGGGTTTTGACCTAGATTTTCTGGTTCTTGACATCGATCGTGATTCTTCATTAGACATGCTCATCTGCGATTGCCTCTGCTTCGATCTTGCTTTCTTGCAACGACTTCGATTTCTCAGTTCGGTTTCTCAGCTTTTTCGATTTGCGATGGCTTCGAATCTTAACTTCCAGACTGCTTAACTTCTTCGATTCTTGCTTTGTGCTTCCAGTCTCCGATTCAGCACTGAAGGATTTGTGCGATTGAAATTGATTTCTCGGCTCAATCTCGGGTTTCTCTGCTCATCAGCGATTGCTTGCTACGATTTCTTCATCAAACATGTTCATCTTCGATTGCTTCGCTCTTGCACTTCTTCAGACATCTTCGAATCCTCGCCTTGTGTCTCTGGCGTTTCTCTCTGTTCGTCTGCATCAGTCGTCTTCTTCGTTCAATTGGTACGAGTTTGACCTAATTTTCTGGTTCTTGAAATCGACTGTGATTCTTCATCAGAAATGCTTCAGTGACTGCTTTGTTCTGCTCTCCTTCTTCGTTTGTCTCTTCGACTGCGATGGTTTGGACTTCTTAGACTTCTTCGACCTTGAACTTCAGTTTTCTCAGGTTTTTGATTCTCAGCTAAGTATTCCCTACTTCTGATTCTTCTTCGATTCTTGATTCTTCGACTCTCTCCAATTTCTTCTTCGATCTCTGAATTGAATGTGTCTTCATTCTCTGATTCTGAATTGTATTGCATTGCAATTGTTCTTCGATCTTCAATTTCTGCTTTCTGTCTGGTATGGAGGTTTAATCCTCGAGCTAAGGTTTTTCCTCAATCTTCTTTCGATCCTCTATTCGATCTTCTTGATCCCTTATTTCGATCCTCCATTTCTTGATTAAACACAGGAATAGTGTGAGCCTTGTCTTGTGCGTATTTGGCCTGATTCTTCGATTTGATTCTTCTATTTTTGATGTCTTCTTCGATCTGATTCTTGCATTCGATCTTGACTCTTCTTGTTCTTCGATCTTGCTTCTCCACTTCGATCTTCAATTTGCTTCGTTCTTCCCTTCTCTTCGTTTCTACCCTCTTTTTGATTCTCTGTCTGAGCTGAGTTGTATTGTTTGTGCTACTGGTGTGACTGTTTGTCTGTGATTCACTTGCCTTTAATCCTGTAATTCCCGCATTTTGAGTTGAGCTGAATTTTACTATCTGAGTTGAGCTGCTGTGAATTGTGTTGTTAAGCTGAGTTATCATGAAAGAGTTGTGTTTCTGTGATTGTGTTTGATCTGCGGTGATGCATTCTGAGATGAGCTAGTGATTTGTGTCTGAGTTGTATTGTCTGTGATGGTATGCATTACTGGTGAATTGAGTTGTATTGTACAGTCTATATGCCTGGAATGGATCTCTTCTTTATGCTCCAGTGTTTGTGCTTCTGACTTGGGTCCGCTCTCATCTTCCTATTGCTTGTCAGAGCTGTGGATTCGTTTACTGAGTTGGGCTGATGTATATTTTGCTCTGTGCTAAGTTGTGGAATGGATGATACTGTGTATTTTGCCCAATTGCATTTGGTTGGAATGCAAGACTGTAGTTCAGGGTGTATGTTCATGCTTAGAGGCAGTGGCTTACTGATGCTTTTGCAAACTGTGTTATCCCACTTCCTTCCCAGGATCTTTTGCTCACTGCTCTGATTGCCACTCCATCTCTAAGTCTGATACATGTTGTTCTATTGAGTAAATTTTATGTGGCGTGTTCAGTAGATTGTTGATATGTTGCTTAGATTGTTGTTGTGTTGTGGACTGCAATGGCTCTCCTTCAGTCATTGTATTGTTGTTCCGGTTGTTTTCAGATTGTCTTGTGATGTCCCAATCTCATGATGGAGCCTCTCCTCATGAGATTGAGGGGGGATGTTAGCAATATTAAGTCATTGTATTAGTGTGTAGTATATAAAGTGAGTGAGAGAGTCACTCAATGTGATTGAGACATTTTACATAATGAAAATACCCAAATTTACTCTCACAACTTTCTCTCTTTTCTTTCTCTTGTTTGACCCGTGAGTTTTCCATTGATACACTTCCCTTCATTTTTCAATACCTAAATTTCAATTCAATAAAGAATCCATGAATTCTTTCAAATTAATGAATTTGTCTAATTCTTTCAAATTAATGAATTTGTCTAATTAAATGTCAGTTAATTGTATGTGGTACTACGTACGTCTTTTATTCATCAACTTAGAAGTGGTGTAAGGTTCATATAGTGATCGAGATCTTAACCTTCATACGATCGGCAATTCTATTTGTGCTTCAAATAAGGACTCAAATCTACGATGAGTTGCAGAAGAAAAAAGTATCTTTATATATATATATTTTTTTTAGCGCCTTCGTAACAAATGATTCATTTAGTGTGTTCGTAATAAATGGTTCACAATTCACCGCCTTCACCCCTGAGCTAAATCTAGCGATGGATGATGGCGGTGGATTGTCAAGAATGTGGCAATACCAAGCTGAACAATAATGGTAATTAAACTACTTGATTCTATTCTTTTCTTTTTGAGATAACCCTAATAATAATTACGAAGATTACAATCCCACATCACCGGACGAGACTAAGTAAATCATCCTAATTAGAAAATTAACTAAAATATTACTGAATATTCTCAACAGTATCTAATAATGTGTAAATATGTTATGTTTTTCCGCCATATGTCGAGCATTTTTAAGACTAATCCAAGTTGATTTTAGTGGGAATTGAGAAACCTTTGTCATATGTTTGATCCATTATGCTCCCTTGAAGATCAGTTGAAGTTGAAGACAATCTCTTGTGAGGTTGATTCAAAATTTCAAATGATACACACCATGCAAGTTATGAACACATTAAATTTGTTTGACAGATACGAGAGTTTTGGGTTGAAAATTGACAATTTGACTCACCTTGGCCATCTCTATTCACCTCTCTATCTCTCTCTCTATCTTATGCAGCTGCCACGTACTTGAGACTGCCCCAACAATGACTTCAATCACGGCCGCAGACGGCATCTGTGGGAACCCTGAGTTTTTCTAGTGGTAAAGTTAATTCCTAATATATAAGACTGAGTTTTTAAGTGAAGCTCGTAAAACACTTATCGAACGAGTTTCTTGTTTTCAGTTTCATAAAACCGAAAACTAGAAACTGAAAACAAGAAACTAGCAGAAAGTAAAACCAAGACTTCGAAATTGGAAACTAAATGGTTATCAAACGGAGTCACTTTTTAGACTGATTTGATAGCAATGATCGAGTCGATGGTCTAAAATTAAGTCCTTCCGACCTAGTTTATGTTATAGGCTTCTAGCTGTAGTGCCTACATGATTGATTAGCTTGACAAATAGGGCCATTTTTTGTTTTATGTCTAACAAGACCAAGGCAGCTAGGGCCACTTTGCTCCATCTTCCAGGAACAATTTCTCAAACTTTTCTTGTATTGTCTCAAGCAACAAGCTCTGTTAGCAGACAGATATTGTTCTAGGGTTTAGACCTTGCCTTCTGATGGTGATTTTGGCGGGGGAACCGCACGCTCGATCGGGTCCATGGCCCTTAAAGTCTTTATGTGATCTTAAATGTTTCCCCTTTCCCTCTCATAATTTGCTTTTGCTTTAGCATCAAGACAAGATGTGTACATCTCCAACACGAGTGCTGGAGGAGGAGGAGGTTGCTGTTCAAACAGCGCCGTTTTTGGCCGGTGCCAACTATCTTGCGGGGGAGGCAATCTCTCATCCGGCCTAATAGGCCAGCTGTTGTGGCCCTTGCCATCACAATGAGGAAAATTATTTAGTTATTTAACATGTCCCATCTAAAATATCCGTATCCAAATCTTGGACCTCATTCTCTTCCCTAGTTTACTTCATACTCAAATTTTACCAAAGTAAACATAAACAACACACAGTATTTGATCTCCTTTCATGATCTGAAATCGTCATTATAAAACATGTACAAATTAAAATAAGTTGAAAGATATATTTTAGATACTGGTGTTAAACTTAATATACAGAAGATTTCTGCCTTGCTAGTAGCAAGTGAAGCAGAAACATGTACTCGGAACCTTGCCCGTTGATCCAATCCTTTTCGCCTTTTCTTTCACCTTCGCCTCTTCTTTTCTTCTCTTCTCTTCCACTTGTGCCCTTGCTCCTCCAGCTATCTGGTCAATTCTCTCTTGCTTCACTTGGTAATGTTGCATGTTTCTTGCTTTTCTCTGCTCCAATTCACTCTGCATTTTCAACATTTCATCAAGCGGTGAATGTTGATCTTCAAATACTTACTTAAATTAGAAAACAACTGCGGATTGCAATGTGTTGAAATAAGCTGTGTAAGATCACGATTACTATTTGAAAAGTATAGTTTTAGAAAAGAATTGATTGATTAGTTTGTATACGTCGATTTTCAATCCGGATGTTATAAGGTTTATGATTCCTTGTTATCGAGAGTGATCTGCCCTATTTTTAGCAATATGTACCTTCCTTCTGTCCATCTTCAGTTTTGCTTGCATCTTCTTCTCATTTTCCCAAGCAAGAATTGCAGATTTCACTTTCTCATACCTGAATATTGTAATTCACCATTTCAAAAAGGAAGTAACTCAGTTCAATCCATATCTTCTCTTTCGTTGCAAGCTTAAGCAACCTTTCAACTATGATTATTTTCTGGTAGTTAGAATTTATTGATTTGACTTTTGACAACAAAACCACTCAAAAAATGAGTCTTTATACCGCTTCTGAATCTTCTTCATCTCAGCATTCTCCCAAGCATCTGCTTTTGTTTCCCCAGAATGGCGTCCTGAACTTCTACTTCGGTTTTGGTATCCATCTGCAGGAGTTGAAGGCCTGGTAGAGGATGCACGATTCGGATACCTGGATGGAAAACCACTCTCCGATGTTTTTTGATCCTGCCCGATTGACCTTTTCATTGAAGCTTCACCTATGAATTAAGTACATACATAAACCTTACAGTACTTAGAAACAAATTCTATGAAAAAAAATATATATTGTATGCTGTCAAGGTACCGGAAATTTTTGCTTCTTTGTTTGGTAATCGCCTACTCATGTCACCAGAACTTCCCCGGCCGGTGATAGTATCCTGCAAAATTTTGGTCCTTGTGATCTGAAGGCTTTCCTTCTTCCCTTTCTGATACTGCAGCAATTTAGCTTCTTCATATGAGTGAATGGCAAATGCAGCTGCTGCAATCGCAGTTGCAAACTCGATATCTTGTGAATCAGAATTGTAATGGCCCATTTTCCCTCAAATATTGACTCGGAAACTTTTGCACCTTGTTATCTAAAAAAGAAAATGATCAGTGGGAGATAATTAGAGTATTTTTCTGACTTTAGTTCAACTAACCCAAACATCAATACCTAAATTTTCTGTTTGTTACTGTGATCTGATCCTTCAATTTGCACGAATCTTCTCGATTTGTATCAAGTATGGAGATCCAGAAGTAACAGAAACAACCTTTCTTGTGAAAGAAACCAAGTATCAATACAACTTATATGTCTAGGTTGAAAACAAATTTGAGAAAGGAGAGGGCAAGAAACTAAAGATCTATCAGTCGGGTTCGAAAATTACCTCTTCTGCTTCTTTAAAGAATCATTGCTGTCTGAAACCTGATCTGTTGCTGATTCTTGCTAGATTATATGAACAGATATGTGCTTATATCAAGTTTTGTTCATGAAGAGAGAGAGAGAGAGAGAGAGAGAGGCATGTAAGCAAGCAAAGTGAAAATATGCTTTGCCCAGTTTGCATGAATCTATGAACAAGGAAGCAAAGGATTTTTCTTCACCCCCCAAAATACAACATACAAGCACATGCACACAAACCTCAACTAGCAAGTTGTTTTCATTTTCAAACCTTTGGCACAAAACCATATTTTTTCTTTTCATATTATATTCAACGATTGAGTTTTAATCTTTTAATTTAAATACCTAAAAGATAAAATTAAAATCCATTCGTTAAAGTATGCAACGACGCACAGAATTTTCGTTGAAATGGAAACCCAATAGTGAATTCACCAATCTCAGACTATGATCCCATTGAAATTGCAGCTATTCTTTGATTCCTTATTCGATTAGATGGGAATGGTATATCAATACATCAACAGGCAGGACAACAACAATGGATTCTGCTGGCCCACCAGAGTAAGCAACCACTTAATTATAATATGGAGAGCCTCTCTGGCTTTGGGTTGCTTCATTGTCAAACATCCATGGGAGGCATCTGGGTTTGCTTGGAGTTGAGTTTCATGAATTGGTATAAAATATCAAGAATTACCAATTCACACATTATGTGTAATTATTTTTTATATAGTTTTATATAATTTAATCGACCGTATCATAATCGTATTTGTAACTTCAATTTTTTAATTTTTAAAATTTGATATTATGTGGTGTTTTGTATAAAAAAAAAGATTTTGTACTTTTAGTTTTTATATACAACTATATTTGTTCTTAAAATATGAACATTTGAACTGAATCAGTTAATAAATATTAAATTCGACTCAAACATATAATGTCCTTGTTATTTATATGAATTGAACCTTCCAACACAAATATAGACCGTCATTGCTGTTTATGAAATGAAACATGTGATCTTTCACTTATAAGTAAATAAAGAAAAACGAATACAGTTACATTGTAATGCTAGCTCGTATGTTAACTATATTGGTATCTTCAATTTTGAATTTTGAATTTTTTTGAATTGTGGTATAGCAACTCGAAAGTCATTAATGCCCTTACTGTTTTTGTCAACTTGTAGGGCAGAAGCGACATTATGTATAACGCGTCTGAAAATAATTGCCAGATGGTCCTTTTGTTCCGACTATTTTCCTCTTCTTCGTTCAGTTTCTTTCGTTACATTTCCCGCCCTTCAAATCCCTATTACAAAATTCTCACTCAACGTGAAAACCCTAAACCCAAAATGGAAATCACAGAAGAACAAAGAAAACGAGCCGAAGCGAATCGATTAGCAGCATTAGCAAAGCGTAAAGCTCTGAGCGAATCCTCTAATCTTCAACAGCAACAAAACCCGTGGTCGCTCTTCAAGTGCCGGAAGATCTCTCCCGACCTCACCCCAAATGCAACTAGTTGTATGCCCAATCCAGGATCCGGAATTTCTCGGGTCAGCCCAGACATCCCATTGTCTACAAGGTTCCGGGTCAGGCTTGAAATATGCTCCCCAGACTCCTTTTCAGCCACGCCAGTTGCCGTAAAAGGCTTTGCATTTCCGGGGCAGGAGGAGTGCTTGAGGAGACTAAGTGATTGCTTGGCTAATGTAAGTGGGTGTCTATTTATTTTTGGGTTGTTTTGGATGTTGAGGAAAAAAATGGTAGAATAAGTAGGAAAGAACGGAAATTGAATTCCAGGTTTGTGAAATTTAGTTGTTTTACTTTAATTTATGAGTGCTGTTATTATTTATATGGATAATCTACTTTGAAAAAATGGCGGAAATGAACATAAAGAGAGGAAATTGAATTTAAGTTTTGTGAATTTTTCTTAGAAAAGGGCTAAATTCTTGATTTTTCGTTACTTCTTTACAGATAATTACTATTGGTATTCAGTATTTATATAGCTACTTCAATACATACATTGCCTGGATCTAGAATCAGAAAATCATAAGACTGAAATGTATTACAATATGTATCGAAGAATTCAGTGTTTAATTGTTTGTTTTATGAAAATTTTTTAGGTCATGCTGTCCCACTTCACCCAAAATCATGGTGGGGGAAAGGCTTCTGTTTACAAGCTGAGTGATTATAATGCAGTTTTGAAATGTTTAAGGAGCATAAAGGGCATTGACATTGAAGAGATACCTTGGGGCACCCTTAATGTTGTTGAGAGACTTTCACATTCTTTTACTGCTGGGCGATGGATGCCATGCAGGCCAGAACACTTATCTGATGATAAGGTTGATGAGTTGATTGGGAAGCTACCGAAGAAGCTGTTGGATTCACTCTTGCCTTTCCAACATGAGGGTATTAGATTCGGTTTACAAAGGGGTGGGCGATGTCTTATTGCAGACGAAATGGGCCTCGGAAAGACACTCCAGGTACTTTTATATTAAGTAACTTATATCCTTTTGATTCTTATTCAGAGTGCTAGGTTTTTTACAAATGACATTCTACACATATGATGCATCAAGTCAGAACTTAGACATTGTAGTTCAGTTTTAGTGAGTTAGAGTTCTAGAATGCTGCTTTGGATAAAATATGCAACATTCTTTAGATTTATCACTTACCAGACACACACAGAGATTGAACTTTATTACTTATACACAAACAGTTGTATCTTCGGCATTTGAATATTTTTCTCCTTTTCCCCTAAGTTGCCATGAAAATATAAAACTTAATATGCTAAAACTTTTCCTTCCAGGCTATTGCTATTGCATGCTGTTTCATGAGTGAAGGTTCTGTACTTGTTGTTTGCCCAGCTATTTTGCGTTATTCATGGGCAGAAGAATTAGAGCGTTGGCTTCCTTTTTGCTTGCCTGCTGACATCCATCTAGGTAATACTTTATCAGTGCTCCTAATTTATCCATATTTATGTGGGATTGGACAGCGGGGAAGGTGGGTATTGTAAGGACAGACAACTATTCTTAAGGAACACACTGAGAATTCAATATTGCTGCTACAAAAGGTTTAATCTTGTGTATCCAAGGAAGAATAATAGTTAATTGAATTCTATGCTATATGATTTGTCGTTTTTGCCTTTTTTAAACACTATAAATAGGATTTGCATTAAAGTAATAATTTAAAAGTGCCTAGTCAAAGTAATGGATTTCCGTTATTAACCGTTTGGATCCAATGAGGTTAAGAAAACAAGCACGCACTTGATTTTAGAGAGTACCTTTCTTAGGCCTCTTCTATTCACAAGTTTACTCCAGGAATAATTCTTTGAGCTTATGTTCGTAGTTGAAATGTACATTAATCCCTTCTATAAGAGTTAGTGAGCAGATATGCAGTAAATGTATATACAAGATTACTAAGTGAGCTTAATCGTTAATAAAAGGGCGGAGATGTGGTGTTAGTTAAAGGGAAGTATCATCTCAGAACTTTTCTTGCTGTACTCTTTTTAACAAGCCAACCAAAAACCTACTATCATTGAGAATTGCAATTTTTAGTGTTTCTGGTGCTCTAAATGCATGCAATTCTTGTGAATGAGTTGAGAACTCATTAGAAAGCTTATTTGATCCATTGTCTATATATCCAGATTATATTTTTACTTTCAAGAGGTGAATGGATTCTTACACGTTCTTATGACTCTAGTGTTTGGCCATGAAAACAATCCTGCCAACTTAAAGAGGTGGCCTAGAGTTGTGGTTATCTCTTATACAATGCTTCACCGTTTGCGTAAGAGCATGCTTGACCGGGAATGGGCTCTCTTAATTGTTGATGAATCCCACCATGTACGATGCTCAAAGAAAGCTTCAGAAACTAGAGAGGTAAAGCATGCATCTTTTCATGTAAAGATAAGATTATGATGACTTGTATAAAATCTGGTTTAATATAACCTTGGTCGTATAAAGTGCTCCAAAACTTAGATCATCGATTGATTGTTGTCTGTACTAGAAAATGAATTCTTACCTAGCTAGATTAGTGAATTCAGCCTCCATATGGTGGAAATTAAAATTGATAGTTTTCATGGCTTTGAGGTTTCGAGGTTTTTGGATTCAAATGGTGGTTTATGGGTATCATAATTTAAGTGAACAAAATTTTCTTTTCTTGAGTTTTCATATTGTATGCATATTTTTGTCTTCAAGTCTAATGACTGGCGGCTTTAAGATTCTAATATGCAGAAATCTTGTCATATGGGGAATACCCCATTTATAATATATACAAATTTGGTCTCCTAGATTGCTCTAGTTTGAAAGCTTCCTAGTAGTTAGTTAACTATAAAGTGTATACTAAACTTGCAGAGAGCCTTTACTATATGCTAATCTAATTGGTAATTGGTGCGTTTACAGATAAAAGCTGTTCTTGACATTGCAACAAAGGTGAAGCGCATTGTTTTACTAACCGGGACACCTTCTCTGTCAAGGTTGTAGCATGGACCTTTGAATAAGCAGTATTGTCTGCCGTTCTGTATTATTTCTGGATTTGTTCTCTACTTATCTCTAGTTCCTCTAACATTTTTAGCTTTCTTATTGGTTATTTTCGTAGTCAACCACTGTTTGGTGCATTCTAATATCTCATTTTGTATATCTTCCTAGGTGATCATAGGCCATATGACATTTTTCATCAGATAGATATGTTGTGGTAAGTTTTCTTCACACAATCCATGACCTGATTTTCTTGATTTTTCCTAGGTTAATTGGTTTACATCTCACTTGTCTTGTTTCAGGCCTGGTTTGCTGGGCAAGGACAAGTATGACTTTGCAAAAACTTACTGTGATCTCAAATATATTCGGGGTTCTCAAGGGAAAACTTTTCAGGTAATACTTGGGATAGCCCACAAAGATCATTATTGTTCTAGCTATTATGTTGTCAAGACTTGGATGATGATGTTTTTGCAATCCCTTGAAAATAAAAGATAAAAAATGGTATCCCACTGATGTATGCATGTTCAAGACATGATGTAAGGTTCCTGCTTCTTGGCCGGTAGTTGGCTATGGCCTAAAAGGTTGTCTGTTGTGTTGTAAAAGCCTTGCAGACCTATATCTATGATTCTATATCTGTACCGATACATTATGCAATTGGTGCGAGCACCTTTTGGCATCAGCTTTTCTAATGATTTATTGTTACAAAGGAAAGTTTTGAGATGGGCTTGTGCTGCAGGATTTCTCAAAGGGCACTCGTTTGGAGGAGTTGAACATGTTACTGAAGCAAACGGTTATGGTGTGCTCTTGTTCTTTATATCTTTATTTCATACTGATTTTTCCTTTGAAGTGATGTGATAGTTGTTTTTTCAATGTACTTCTTCAAAAGGTTAAATTATTGATGTTTTCAAGGTTGGGTCTAAGTGGCAATCTAAAAAACATATAGCCATTAACACATTTGTAAAACGGCTGTGCTGTAATCATATCTATGTTGTTATTGCAGGATTCTAATGACTAAAAAATGAATATCGCTAGTTTAATGTTTTCAAAACAAATGCAGAGGTCTTATGTGTAGTGATCAGAGAATTGTAAAAATATGGGTCATTCTAGCCTTTTAGGAGTGAAATAGAGATTTGGGTTGATGATTAATAATGCAGTATTATATTTAATATGTTTCCTCTGAATGTGCTCTCCTCCGTAAAGTCCGCATGAATTTCAGGGTAGTCTATTCTGTAGCTCCTAGGTTTGAGTTCACTTACATGGAATACTTTTTATCTTTGGTTATAGATAAGACGTTTGAAGGAACATGTCTTGGTTCAGCTACCACCCAAACGTCGACAGATTATACGAGTGGTATTGAAGAAATCTGATATGCTTTCAGCAAAGGCTGCTGTCAGGGTGGGAAAAAGTGCCACTAATGATGCATCTTCAGAAAATTCAGATGAACCTACTGGTAAATATTCTTCCCAATCTATGTGAAATTTTGAATGAAATTCATATGGTTAAGATCCGTTTGGCCTTCTTTGTCCAGTGTGATTCGTTGAGTTTGTTATTGCTGGACCGGTCTGCTTAAGGGTGTTTGTTTGTTCTGACATTTGGCTGAATTAGTGGTTTGCCTCTTTTTTGTATTAGTTTTATGGTTCTTTTCTGATAGACTTATCTTAATTGACTCTTCTTTCTTCTTTAGTAAAGTTAAGTAGCAGTAAAAAGTTTATATGAGCATATGGCCATTTTGGAGAAACAGTTACTGCATGTTGTGTGATTTTATGCAACGGTACTTGTTTTTATTTTATTTTTTTCCCTGTTACTTTCAGATAGTGAGCGCTGCTGCAGATCGGGGCAGCTTTCCTTCCAGGAATTAGGTATCGCAAAGCTAGGTGGGTTTTGTGAATGGCTCTCCATTCATCCACTCACTGCAGAGTCAGATGGTGGTGAAAACTTGGACTCAGATTCAAGTTCTCAGAAAATGTTAATATTTGCACATCACCATAAAGTACTTGATGGAGTGCAGGTGAAATTTCTTCTGAATTGGTGCTTCCAGTTCATCCATTGAGAATGGCTCATATCCACTTGCAGTTTAGTGATGAAAGTTACTCGAGTGGAATTTACTTGGGTATACTGCTCCAATATAGGGCCATTTTGACTAGTTATTCTAAAGAGTATTTGACTAGTTTATTGTGGTACAGTAAGGGTTTGTTTATTTTTGTTAATAGTAGATTATGGTTTTAATGTTTACCAGCATTTCATTATCATTGTTTAGTTACAGATAATGTATTTTCAAAAAGAATATCTTGTTTTTATGAGTATAACATTATTGAAGTGCATATTGATGGTTGTTGCATTCCTATTAATGTTGATCTTGTCCATTCATTTCCTGAATATTAGTCTTGTTTTGTTTCTGAATCATCAGGAGTTCATATGTGAGAAAGGGATTTCTTTTGTCCGAATTGATGGAAACACACTTGCTACAGATAGGCAGGCAGCTGTACGATCATTCCAATTCTCAACCGAGGTGCTGTACTATCCTGAGAAAAATTTTCCCCCCAGAAATTTCCTTGTTGCGCCTACAAACTTTACTACATGCCAAATGTGTGTGTATATATTTTAAAGTTATGAATCAAAACTCAAAAATATGGAATTATATTCATCTGAAGATCTGGAAGTTTATAAGCTATACAGATTTAGATGATGTCACAACCAGGACTCTTGTCTTTTCCCCTTGCATGTGCGTGGTTTGTGTTGTACTCAGCATTGATTGTCTATGTTGTTCCAGGTCAAGATTGCAATAATTGGTATTACTGCTGGAGGTGTTGGCCTTGATTTCTCATCAGCAAAGCATGTTGTGTTCTTGGAGCTTCCACAGTCACCGTCATTGATGCTTCAGGTTCAAATATAATAAACTAATTTAAGTTTCCCAGATGTGAACTCTATTCCACACAAATCATTCAAGATTGATGACATAATTCCTGTACTTTTATTTTCACTTTTTTTTTTTGTTGATTGAGTATTTATCTTTTGGTTTCCGAGTTGATTAGAAACTAATTTAAGTTTCCCAGATGTGAACTCTATTTGATTAGAAACTTTGTTTCCGAGTTGTCCTTCTTGTTCATGATGCTTCTATTTAATTTGGTCTGTGCCTGCTTATAAATTGGATGTGATTGAGTGGAATACTTAGAGTTGATAACAGTAGATACATGCACATGTGATTAAGAATGGTCATTATAAATCAGAGTCAGATAAAGTAGAGTATGCTGACTAGGCATACTTTTGATATCCATATTTATATACCCTGGAATGTGCATTGCAAAAATTACGTGAGTAGTATTGAATCAACAGATGTCTCACAATTATACATGCCAATGATGATTACAAATCAAAGGTGGGTAAATACTAAATATGTAGTTATTATATAAACTATTATAATCTAGGGAGACTTAAAAGAAAGAGAAGCTGAAGTAATTTTCCCTTCAGTAGGATACTGGTGTACTTGTGGATATGTTCTATGTATGGCATTCTTATTTTGTGTATTGTCACAGTTTCTCGAATTTTATATGTTATTGACTCTTTCTGTCCTACATGACAATGCTTCTGAAATTGATTGAAGGCTGAGGATAGAGCTCACAGGCGAGGGCAAACAAATGCAGTCAACATATACATATTTTGTGGAAAGGTGCTTGTTTCTTTTGTTTATAGAAGTTTTTGTAATCATATTCTTTGTTTACCTAACAACCGAAGTCTAACATGTTGTAGGATACCATAGATGATTCACATTGGAAAAGCTTGAATAAGAGTTTGCAGCGCGTTTCATCTACAACAAACGGAAAATATGATGCAATACAAGAGATAGCGGTACATCATCCTTGAATAGTCCTCTCAATTCTAATTGGGTTTAAACCTCTTTGCTATGTTATTTGTGTCATTATAATCCTAAAAGAAACTTAGAATAAGTTTTCGCTACCTTTGTTATACCAATCCAAATCTTTGGCAGTGAGGGGTTGGTTTACCATTTGCCATAAAAGATTTAACATCACACTGGGCTTTGGCAGGTTGAAGGTGTTTCTTTCTTTGAGACATCAGGTGGGGCAGATAATTGTGAAGATCATATTATGCAAAAGACAGAGGGTAATGAGGTCTCTGCAGAACCAATAAAGTTACCTGACTTTGGTTGCTTAACTAAGGATATGAAGCCTTTTGAGTCATGTGATAATTTAGTCACGAGCATTCTACAAACATATTCACTACACAGTAATACTGATGGAGTTTCATCTCAAAACAACAATTGTCTTATGAAGGTAAAACCTAATATTAACTTCACCTCCTTTTCGGTATGAGATTGAACATTTTCACCTTTTTATGTCACGACATAATTAACCCGTTTGGTCCGATGATCTATACAAATATTATTGGTCAAACAGGGTGATGTGGTTTCTGATTTGGTTATGGACAAGGATTGTTGTTCAGAAGAGGATTTGCAAAGATATGTTTCTAAGACAATAGTTGGAGATGGCAACGATGGACTTGAAAAGGTACATCTGAATCGCTCTCGACTCCAAAGAAAGATGAATATGTTTCCTTTTCATTTAAAGTTAAAAGGGAATCAGTTTCATAATTTCACAAAAAACTCAGGAACGCCAAATTAACTGTCAAACCACCAAATTTATTGACGGTGAGCCAGTTCAGCCACTTGAAGCTGGAGACTGTAGCACTAACCAAGTAGATGCTCTGCGTTTTGAGGTAAAATTTGTGACCTGGTTGTCGGTTTCTCTGTTTGATTGCTTAAAGACTGAAGATCACAACATGTGCAAGCCTTATGCTGTAGATTTAGGTAATGAACTAAATTGTTGCATGGAAATCCTTACTGTTTCAAACAATTATCTAATGGACAATCTCTCTAGACTGTTGGTATACCTGTATTTATTACCTCACCTTGTGTGCTGTTTACTTTAGTTACTTTATCAGTGCCATCAAACAAGCAGTAATCTATTATAACTTTCTTATGTGGGTATTAGGTGAGCCAATATACTGGTAGGATCCACTTGTATTCTTGCATCTCGGGAGAGGATTCAAGACCAAGGCCACTTTTTGAGAATTTTAGACCAGAGGAACTTGAGTCACTGACTTCTTCTGGTGATAGTATTAAACAAACAGCTGTCGATTCTTTGAAGAACAACCCAGCTTATTTGCATGCTCTTCTTGCATTCAATGAAGAGTGGAAGAAACTGAGGCCCATCGAACAAAAAAAACTACTTGGAAAGCCTTTGCAACGTCCGTTGACTGTTGAGTTGTGTTATCTGTGTGAAAGCATGAACCACGACATCAGGGTACCTACATAAAAAATCTTAACTTTGATTCATTTCTTTTCTGGGCACATTAATTTATATCAGTGTCTTTTCAAAATAATTTCTATAAATTAGTTGCAGCTATTTATGCATATACATATCAATCATTTTTTTTCTGACAGGGACTGCTGAAGGGTGGAAGTAAGCGCCGCTCTACACCATTTTATGAGATCAGCCAACCTTTACCGTCAAACGCTGTGTGGAAAAAAGTCTATCTACGTAGTGGCTATGGGAAGAAGGAGAAGGAATACACTCAGGGTTATACTCTGACTGATGAACCTCTCTGTAAACTCTGTCAAACACCATGCAAGTAAGTCCTCAAGTAATGGTCTATGATTCAGCTATTTGTGTTGGATACTTACTTTACCTGATTTCAGGGGTCACAATGCCAAGACACCTGAATATTTTGAAGATCTGTTCTGTGATCTTGGCTGCTATGAAGAATACCGCATCCGAACCAGTAACAGATATCTTCGTCGTGTAAGGACACAATATGTTATAATATCTAGTTCAGCATATAATTTTTCGGTTGTACTTTAATTTTATGCTTTGATTGATGATTACAACTGACAATTCTTGGTGCTTTCTGGGTATTGCCTTTCATTCCTTGGTATTTACCTAATGCATTTTAAGCTTTACCTGCTCATGATTTTCAGGAACTTTTTCAACTAGAACATGGTGTCTGTGCAAATTGCCAATTAGATTGTCATAAACTTGTGGAGCACCTAAGACCATTATCATTGGAAAAGCGAAGGCAGTATATCGAAAACGTTGCACCGAGGGTGGCAAGGCTGAAGAAACTGTAAGTCACTTGAAGGTCACAAGATTTAAAATTTTTAAAATTGTTTGTGCTTCCACGATTCTTTAAAGTAAACCTGCCATAATTTTGACAGTAATAACACGGAAAGGTGCAAGTCACACTTTTAGCAGGCACATTAAACAGACATTTCATAAAAAGATATTGGAGAACTGAAATTGTCATGGAAAACAACTAGTTAGAACCTTTTTTTTCCTTCTTTTACTGCTTCTTCCCATTTACCTAACATTTGTACTTTCCAAATACTAACAATATCCCTGAGACCAAAATGCATTACCATTTGACATCCTGCAGGCTTGATAGGCTTGTCAAGGATCCAGTAGAGGGCAATGCATGGCATGCAGACCACCTGGTTCCTGTCTATCGTGGTGGAGGTATGTACTTTCTTAGAGGATTTTTCAAGAATGTGCTCTCCCTGGAAATGACTTGTACCACAGGTTTTCAAAGTCTTATATTCTTCAAAATTTCTGTAGGTGAATGCAGGCTAGAGAACATGAGAACGCTTTGTGTGGCCTGTCATTCGGATGTTACTAAAGCACAATGTGCTGAACGACGTTCAACAAGGGTCGAGGCTAAGAAAAAACTTAAAGCTATCATGAATGACCTAAAACGTAAAGGCTCAGAGACTAATCTAGAGGTATGTCTGAAAGCAGTGGTCTTCTTTCCAATTTCCAAAATTTTTTTGTTGTAGTTCATGCTCTTGGTAAAAGAACTGTTACAGACAGATGCAACTTGTTGCCTTAGCATTTCCCTTCCTCGATATTTTTTGGTTAGTGGGATGGGTCTAGGTCCTTAAATTTGAATCTTGCCCAGCAGCTGGGTTGTAAAAATGAAAGTGGCAACCTTTTCTCCCTTTGGTCAAAAGCAATGATAAAATCGTTAGTGTATATATGCGTTAGTGTTCATGTACATTGCAGTTTGATGTCCTATTGCTGATTTTAGGGCGACGGGCATATGGAGACACAAGAGATTGCAGTTGAAGATGAGCTTTTAGTCAACGTTCCTGGGAGCGCCTACTCTTTAGCAAATTGCTTAGACACTAAAACTACAAGTGAAGAATTGGATCTTGAGCCCTCCAAATGCCTATAGCAAGAAGGTACCCACATTGCAGAACCAGCTGCTAGGGTAATCATATATTTTCTTCGAGAGAAGAATATTTCGATTTTTTGGCACATGGCATAATGCCATCTGTTTGTTTTGTGTCACTGCATGTAGTAACAGGTTCATTTGCATTTTTTGTCTAGGTAGATTGAGAGTTGCCTTGTAATATTTGTACGTTATATGTCGGCTTTATAGTATTAGAATACAAGCATTGATTGGAAATGGAAAGAAATTTTGTATACCTAGTAGATGCTAACCAAATGTTTTTATAGTCAAAATATTTCTAAATGAATACGAGTGCCTCGGTGAACTACTACTAAACTTTGATAGGGTTGGGCGGAGATGGCTGCTTCCATGACCTCAGCCTGCCTAATATCCTCATTTTATGATCTGGTGTGGAAGCAGAACATCTGCAGGCTGATTTCACATTCTCCAAATACTCCTTAGCCGAGCAGGCTTCTCGCTCAAGCTCCATATCATTACCCGACTTGTTGGACTCGTAGGGAACTACCAAAACCTCCTTCCTCAGTTGCTCTCGGACTCCGCCAGCCTCCTCAAGACCTTGATATTCAGGATACAAAGATTGGAAAGCCGGTCATGCAAAAGGTGGTAAATGGCGTCATGGCGGTATCTCTCAACAGCTACCTCGTTGGGCTTCTCTTTTGTCAAATAGGGCGCTGCCGTTGTCAGTTGAGGAGGAGTTTTCCATTGTCAATATGTCTTGACCTGCAAGAGTTGTGTGGACAAGGTCACACATGCCTCCAAAGGACCATGCACTGGGGAGGAGGTTGGAGGCGGGTGGTTGTGATGGAACCAAAACGCCAGAAAGTATTCATTACGTTAATATTCATGTTCGAAAAAAGGAAAAAGTATTAAGTTGGATTCATGTTGGAAAAGTGGTAAGTTGGATTCATGTTGGAAAAGTGGTAAGTTGGATTACCGTCAAGTTTGATATGACGAGCTATCTAATGACCGGTCATTTTATTATTAAGCATTTATTTTAAGACCAAATTATACTTTAGTACCCTCGCGTTTATACTAAATTTTAGAGTTATATCTAACTTTTTAAAATTTACATTTTAGTATCCTGAACTCTTTAAAACGTTTCACCTTTGTCCTAACGATATATTTTTCGGCTGAATTTCGGTTGGTTAATGACATGAAGCGTGAGGGGGCCCCACAAAAACAAATTCCACGGTGACTTTTGACAAAATTACATAATTAGTCATTGATTATCTCAGGCCTAATATCTCCCGTCGAAATACTGAGTGAGAGATAATCAAGAGTTAATTAAGTAATTATGCCTACAGTCACCGTGTAATTTGTTTTTGTGGGGTCCCCACACGCGTCACATCATCAACTAACAGAAATTTAGCCCAAAAATGTGTCATTGGGACAAATGTGAAACGTTTTAAAGAGTTCATGATACTAAAATGCAAATTTTGATAAATTAGGTATAATTGTGAAATTTAGTGTAAACGTGAAGGTACTAAATTGTAATTTGCTCTTATTTTAATTTAATATCATTCTAACCAAAAAAAAATCACGGCTTAAAAGTTCAAAAAAAAATATTTGTTCATAACCGTTAGTTTTCCGTTTTGAGGTAGTCACCTCAAAGACCATCACCATATTCCTTAATGCCGTTGTGTTTTTTGCTTGTTTGCTTTTCAGAATAAACACAGCGTTGCGGTTGAGCATCCAAACACCCCAGTAATACTTTTCTCTTGTGATCTAGATTCACTGCAATTGTTGAGGCCATCGTCTACTACAAACTTGAGTACTAAATGAATTTAGTGACGCCTACCAACCCTACCGTGGAAAAATATTAGATGGTTTCGCAGTTAAGTAGATAAGTTTAGGTAAAGTCATGTGAAACAAAAAGATGGAGACAGACTCAGAAATGAACTTAAATTTCCGAACACCTCCCATTCCAAAATGTTAAGAGATTCAGTTCCTAGTTTCACCGTCATCGTCACCGTCTTCCTTGTCTTCGGTGGTGGCAGAGTCACTGGCCGTCAGACATGTGGCGTATGATGGCAATGAGATGAAGGAAGGCCGACATATGTGGTGTTGGTGAGTAAGAGGGGAGGAGAATGAAGAGATATTTGTTTGGCTCTTTCTCTCTCAGATATGAAATTTAGAAGACAAACAACATGATCCTCTCATATTTCGTCATCATACTATTTGGTGAAAGACATAACATATCATGTATGAATCTTTTTTTCTTTTTTTTAAATGCTCAACTCATGCATTTTACCATAATATAGGCTTCTAAGTTTAACGAATTAATCACAAAATCACCTTAGTCCATAAAATAAATATGGCTTCTCTCAAAACATAGACTTCAAAGTCGGTGCTCTTGTTCCAGGTAAAATCTGTGACCTGATTATCTCATTAACATTCCAAGTTTGCACTGCTAAAAGGCTGGAGATCTTCTAACATGGAAAACATTGTGTCGTAGTCTGGTAGAGAAAGATCTTAAGAAAAGAAATTTCTTGCGTCACAAGAAATCTTAATAATTAGTTCATATCATTACTTTTTCCTTATCAAAGGTAGAGCTTACATAATCCTCATAATTCCAAAATTCAAATTCGAAATTTTGAGAAAAATATATTTTAACTTCGAAACCGCAATTCTATTTGTTAGAATTCACATTAATCTTATGGCAAAACCAAAATCATAACAACAAAATAACATTTCTTTAATTCCTATTATGAAATGCTCGAGAGGTTCATATAAACCACATAATTTTAAAATCTAAACTCGAAATTTTGAAAATAAAGTTTCAACTCCGAAACCCAATCTCATCATTTTGTGTTAAAGTTCACATCAACCTCACGAAGGCAAAATCAAACTCATAATGCTTAAAAAATCAAAATTCTCTCTCTAATCCGTACTGTCAAACACTAGAGTTATAAAACTTTGAATTCTAAAATAGATAAAAATGTGAAATACACATAAATGCATACTAATTAAATGTCGAGAACCACAATCCTAGTAATTGATAACTAGCTTGTAAAACTTTATGAATCTCTACTCCCTAACAAACAAAGGATTACGATGATGATGATGATGATGCATCAGTCAATTCAATTAATTGGCAGTAAAAAATCAATCAAGCCGATGGAAATCAGCAGCAATGAGCGTCATCAGTCGACTAGAAGCAGAGCTTGATAGTGTTGGCCAGCTATGGCTGCTTCCATGACCTCTTCCAACATTAGATACTTAAAAGTGTATCTCTTTTATTAAAACTGTCAATTCTATACACATAATAAGTTCGATGCATAAAAGAATTTTCGTGTGATTTGACTCTGCAATTCAAACAAAATTTACGTTTTGAAAATTTACACATGACCCAGACCGCTGACAGACCTACTAGCTCTCTTCTGTATGTATGCCAAAAAAAAAATTGACATTCCAATACTTATCATAAGCCTTCTGTTGCAGTTTCATTTTCAGAGGAAACTCATGATGAAAATTTCAGAATGCCAATTCGGAAAATTCATATACATGAGAGCTCATACCTCGCCGATTCTGGGGGTCCCGGCAGAAAAGAATTCTTCTGCTCTGTCAATGAAGCTGATTGGAAATCTACAATGCAACATCACATAGGAAGTTTCTGAAGCAACTTGAGCATTATGCTTCAGAGCAGTATCTTCAAAACTCTTTGTTGCTTTACTTTCTCTTTGGCTTCTCGTCATCTTGCCACTTTTCGTGTTGTTTCCTGAAGCACCACCCTTTCCCAAAGAAACCCTGCCACTTTTGGTGCTGTTGCGTCCGGACCTTAGAGGAAGAAGGTCATCTGCTGGGCAATTGTCTAAGTTTGGATTCGATCTAACTGCTGGCAAGACATTTCTGCAAGATCGTAACAAGGAGAGTAACATGTCTGTACTGATTTCCTGCTGAACCACGCCCTTGTTCTGCTCACACCCATAACAGGCAGCAACCAGAGTGCCGGCCAAGACCGGCATCAACTCAGGGTCACTGAAGAATACAAACGGTAAATCGCATACCTGGCCGTTCCCAGCTAAACAATTAGAAATTTAACAAATAAAAAATAATAAGATATAAGAAGTTTGTAGACATATCCTTCACTGACCTTGTGAATGATGGTAGGACTCTTTCCCCAGCGAAGGACGGCCTGATTCCCAAGGTGGAACAATGCAAAGTGGCCAAGGAGCAAAAGAGATTCAAGCAGAAGAAAACCCACCTAAGACACAACACATGGTATGTGCACAGATTGTTTAGTTCAACTTCAACAATGAAACCATGCAAACACATATAAAACGAAAGATAAATGTACATAATTAAACCGAAAAGTGGCATGGAATTATAACCTGATCATTAGCTACTTTCCACTTGCTGGTGCAATGAGAAAGAAGGAAACTCATCAAGTGGAAAAATTCTATCTTTAGGTCTGGCCTAGCCTGCAAGCAAAATCGTGAAAAGTGGCTAAGTATGTAGCCATTATCATATAGACAAAGATTTAAAAAGTTAAATGGACTTACTAGCATTTCCTGCATGAATTTAAGATCCAAAAGAGCCAAGTTGTTCAACACCTTCAATACTCCAGTTGCCACGTCTTCAAAATTAGAGGGAAGAGCATCTGATGTCTGAAATAGAATAGAAACTATCTTTACATTTGGAAAAAATATGTCATGATCAAGATACCATCTGTTGAAAGCGTTACAAACAGATTAGCATATGCACGGGTATGTTTGGATGAGGAACTTCAAAGTTTCAAGGAATTTAGGCTAAATTAATTAAAAATGAGGAACTTCAAAGTACCAAGGGATTTCAATTGATTAGATGCAAGGCATTTAGATGGGATTTGTCTAGTTGTTTTGCTATGCTGATTGAAATCCCTTGGTACTTTGAAGTTCCTCATTTTTAACTAATTTAGCCTAAATTCCTTGGAACTTTGACTCATCCAAACATACCCTTAAGCAATATTTTTGTGCATTTGCATGTTCTTTCTTCATCAGTGCAGTAAAAAATTTGAAAACATTTAAATGGTAACCATGTACACAAACATTCTGATTCTTAAACTCACAAAGTTTTCATGGTGCTGTCAAACAATCACAACTCTTTTTCAAACACACCAAAAACAAAGGAAGATTTGGAATTCAATCAAGCTAAGGAAATCACGAGCTAATAACAAAATAGACGAAAAATCAATGTTTCAGACTATTTGCAACTGGAAAGAAAGTTACCTGTTCAGAAGACAACCTATTGTTTGCCTGCAGTAACACAGATGTCAACAGAGAAGGGAGGCTGACAAGCCCAGTCTCTGATACAGTAGATAAAAGAAATGCTACTGGTTGGTCCAAGCTCAGAATGTTTTCATTCCTTTGTTCAGCACCATTATCCCTCAAGGGTTTCTCATCCGTCTGTGATGCAAAAGATTCAAAAATATCTGCACCCGGAGTTCTCTGGGCCTCATCTGGAGTATTAGCCTGCTCATTTTCACTATCCTTAACAGTGAATGATGACTCATCAGACTTAGGTATCATACACGTTTCATCTAAAGGAATATCCTCTGGTACATTTGGTAGATGCACGACTTTACCACCCTCTGCAAATTTACCCTCCTCACTTCCATTTTCTACCACTGTTTCAATAGGGACACATTTCCAATCAATAGAACAATTGGTTTCAGTTCTGGATGTTAAAACGACTAACAAATTTATACTTAAAATAATTGAAGATGGAAATGGTGACCCTTCCACCTGGGGCCGATCATAAAGTGCAAAGAGATCTCGCAGCCGGTGAATAACTTGGTAGGAAATCAAAAGCTCAAGCAAGCCATCCCGCATTTGGAGCTGCCGTTCATCATAACTTATATGACTGACAATAGATGCCACAGTCCATAAATAACCATCCAGAACCTCCGATATCGATTCAAAATTTTCAGCTGAGGTTTTGCTTGATAGGGAATTAACATTACTAGAAAGGTTCAAGGATACTGCTATCTTTATGTAGCTCTCGAGGGCTGCTGACAGCATGGGGATGATAGGAGGTAAGAGATTCTGTGCGAGAAAATAACTCCTATTTGCAGGCACAGATAACACCACCCTCAAAAGCTTTAACAGATGTATTGTCACTTGGCTGGCCTCAGGTTTCGATGTATGAGAAGCAGGTAGGGCAGACGCTATGAAATCAAGCAAACCAGCTTGGCGGGAAGCCTGAAGTTCAGGCTCCTTCCCCTCCAAATACTATATCCACAGAAAGGAAAACAAAGTCAGGGTAAAATTCCACATAACTATCCAAAAGAGTAGTAAAATTAAATTTGGTATTCGCTCATATCAGCAAGATTCATAAATTTGTAATTGTAAGCTGGTTTTCTCTCATATCCGGCTCCACATCATAAAATATTACTTGTTATTGATATTACCTTGATCATTTCAGCAATTATTAACCCAATACTTGCAGCCCCTTCTTTTCTTGCTTGCCGGAGTCTTTGAAGTTCTTGAAGCCATCTTCCAATCTTTGCCCTTGCAGTTCCCAGTGCCGTTCTGTATCCAATGCCAGCATTTTCAGCACCAACAGGAGGTTCAGGAAATTCAAATTTTAGAGCCATAAGTCTTTGCCGAATTCTTTTGATCCTCCGCTTCATGGACTGTTGTGCTGTAGTATTGCTTGACACCAAAGTAGAACCTCCCAAACCTGAGAAGCTGCTCCCTTGATAATCATCACCATTGTTGATTGACGAAGATCTTACCTGACCCTCCTTGTTCAAAGTTCGACGCAATAAAGGAGAAGATTGATCCCTGAAATCCATAGAAGCTCTCTCTCGTATTTGCTCTAGGTAAAACTTGCGACGTTGCTCACTTTCACTAAGTCTCTCTGCCAATTTCTGGGCCAGAAGTTCAGCCTCCTCCTGCTGGGCCTTGGCTCTTTCCTCCTTCCTACGAAGTTGTTCCATGGCCCTTGCCTCACGTGCTGCACTTGATGCTTTTCGTTCCTCTTCCCTTCTCACTAGAGCCTCTTCCTTTCTCCGCTGTGTCTCAGCAAGACGCTGCAACTTTTCAGCTTCTATGAGTCTCCTCCGTTCTAAAACAGCTTCTTCTCTTGCCATATCCTCTTTTTGTTTAGTTCTTATCACTTGAAGTTTTTCAGCTCTCCTCAACTCTGAATCATGAAGCTTCTGGCGCAGACAAAGTTTTTTATTTTCTTCATTTAAGGAAGTTATGAAACGAACCTCGTTAACTTTACTGCTTTCATCACCAGCTCTCTTCACAACTTGAGCTAGAAAAGCTTCATGGCGAGACTCACTGCGTTGATGACGAGCATATATTCCCTC
This sequence comes from Oemleria cerasiformis, assembly GCA_037349345.1. Lineage (NCBI taxonomy): Eukaryota > Viridiplantae > Streptophyta > Magnoliopsida > Rosales > Rosaceae > Oemleria > Oemleria cerasiformis. The sequence goes on from JAZGTL010000018.1 coordinate 14,579,816, forward strand.
TCTCAACTTCATGTTGCGGACCGCATGAAATTCACTAGCTCGATACACCTTTTCTGAATTACGATGAAGTTTCTGAGCTCTCTCATTATCTAGCTCACTTTTGATTCTCACAGCACGGGCATGCTTTTCATCTGCTTCTCTCTTAAGGTCAATAGCAGTTTTCTTCTTCTTCTCAGGAGACATTAGTTTATCATGCAACATACGTGCACGGTCAGCACTTTTCCTCCTCATACCAGGTGAACGTGAAACACGGGAAGAGACACGCAAAGGAGATGAAAGTAGATCCTCCCAATTCCTCTTCTCTTTCCAAGCATCCATGGATTTCCATGGAGCTGAATTCCTCTTTTCTTTATCTTTCCCTAATAGAGGAATTTGCTTTTTGGACTGATCTGCCGATCTGGGTATTTTTTCAATAACACCTTCTGTTAACAATTTATCTTTCTTAGGGAGCAGTCGATCGGTTTCAGATCCAGACTGTTTACTCTTAGTCTTTCCAGAGGCAGAATTGTCCCTAGGAGGCAGCCTCGAAGCATAAACAACAGAGGGAGATGAATTCTGAGGGGCACGTTCATTTTGTACTAAGTTTGTTTTGCTAGAACAACTTGACTCGGTATTCCATTTTCCTCCATTCAGGTCAGCATCAGAAAGATCTGAACCTCCACTTTGTTTTCTTGACTTCTTTAATGAATCTTTAGCATTGCATTTCCCAACATCTATTGTAGATGATTTGTTTAGATTATCACCCGATTGGAGATTTAGGTACTGAGGCCCCAGAAGTTTAGCATCATTAGCTGCAAACAAGCTAGCTCTTTCTTGTTGAATTTTCTTAAAAGCCTCGAGAGATGAGGATAGTATCTCAGCTTTGTGTGCTGAAGTCGTCATTCTTCTAACCTGCAAGCAACATTAACTAAATTTTTTACTTTTCTGCTCTAGAGAGCGAAGTTAACAACTTTATTTTTGGTAAATAAAAAGCTAATGAATTCCAGAACCAAAATTTCTAGACATCTTTGAAGCCATAGATGCCACCAAAGAGAACAGCTCAAATAAGTAAATGGAAGCAAAAAGCTATCGTATGCGAGTTCTTGGAGGGGCTAAAATATTCAAAAGGATCTTCTGCGTCAAGTCTAACAAAAAAGAACTACATTATCCTATAACCTTTGGCAAGTCTAGATACCATGTTTTACTAAATAGAATCACCCATAGGCAGAAGAATGTCTGAATAAAACATATATATACATGAAGCTGAAAGCCCAGACACAAGGATGTTTGTCAAACTAGGTCACTCAGGCGAACTTCAATAAAAACATAATATCCTCAGGCATTGGAAAAGGAAAACTACCACAGAATCACATTATGGACTACCACACCAAATTTAAATTCTCAGTAGAAGATACTGAAATGATACCTTCTCTCCGGGTAAGATGTTAAGAACATATCATTTTCATAATAACTATGACATAACTACACATCTTATCCCATGTAGGATTTCAACAAAGCACAAGGAACAAAAACTCTTTTCATAATGATTAAGTAACGAGGCCATCAAGGTTCCAAAACCTTATATAGGAAATGTTTCACAATTTCACATATTCTTTTTCTACTAAAATTTTGAGAAGACAAGGAAGTAATATGCACCCCACAAGGTCTGTAATAAGTGCCCATTTTGAGAAAGTCTATCTCTTACTAACCCACATATTATATGCTTGTATGCAGATTTTACATCAAACAGAGAACTTAAAAGTATGAGGCCTAGCTTACCTCCCATGAGAGAGCATGCGGCCTGCGGTGGTCGCTCTTCAAGGTAACGGGCACCCCATCAATCAACTGAGATGATGACCTTTTTATTTTCTCAAAGTCTTCCACTCTAGTGCTTAGGTCTCTAAAATCAGAGGCAGCTTCTTCAAGAACAAGAATGGACTCTTTCATCTGCGCTAAATCGCATTCTAGTTCACAGAGAAGATAAAGTTCATCCACCGCCCTGTTAAGATTCTCAAAAAGAAAGCACCAAAGCCGCTGCCTAAACCTTTCTTTGCTTTCACCTGTGTCGCAGTCTCCAAGGACACTCCTATTTTGGTTGTTTGGCATATCATTTATCAAACCACATTGTGGATCCCCATCATCTTCAACAGAGGCTGCGAAGGTAGACATTCCAGAAATTTTAGGATCACTCCTAGGTGGAACTAACGCTTTATCCTCCACAGTATGAACTTCACTTGAATCCCCATTTTTCCTTGATACTTGAGAAATTTCACAGTCACCTTCCTCAGGTAGAATGGGTTTCCCTACTAACGCCATCTCTTCACCAGCTAAAGTACTTGCACTTAAACGATCATCAGCTATTGTTTCAATGTGTTCAGTATGTATATCCTTGCAATTTAAAGCATTGCAATCCAGACCAACCTTTTTCTCATTCAAAATTGGCTCTTCAATATTTTCAGAAGAAATTACATTCACCTCCTTACAGTTATCTTCACACGATTGATCCTTACCAGTTTCTGATAACACCTCCTTATCGGTTGGTGATAACCTCTGATGAGTAACAAAACATGCATCTCCATATTCTGCCACCAGTGCATTTTCTTCTGAATTTTCACAAGATGTGAAATTATGACCATTTCCAAGCTCACTGGAGGCTACCAGATCATCTCCAATAGCACCAAACTTAATTTTGGTGCCGACAAGGTTAGCATGAGGAAGTGCCAGACCATCATCCTCGAGATCACCCCACTTGATTTTAGGAACCACTATAGGGTTATCTTTTGCCGTGATCTTCTCATGATCTTTAGTTCCACCATCAGAATTTATAACAAATGTAGGAGGTGGCATAGGATATCCATTATCTTGTTTAATAACACCGATATCAACATAGGGAGCACCCACTTTATTTTCAATTGGGACAGGAATAGAATGTGCATCAGTTCCCCGTCTATGTACAGCATAATTTCCCCGTACCTTTGGTAGCTGGGATCTGCGCTTGCCAGAATAATTTCCACTGTTTTCACTTGATGAGGTCTGACTACTTGAAGGGTTTGAGGCATTTTTTCCAGAAAATCCCCCAACCCAACTCTGTAGCGAGAACTTTGAGCTACTTCTATTTTTCTGGACAGAGAAAGCAACCAAATAAAAGAGCAAAGATTCAGAGCAAGTCAGGAACACCAGAATTAATTGATCCTTTCCAGAAAAACAATAGGTTGATGCCTATGTAATAGTAGCATGAACATGTCACATCCAAGAAATATAAGAACAAGAACTAAATTCATACTCCAATCTTAACAAGCAAAGATATACTTCACAACCAGAGTAACCACTCCCCGGGTTTCAATGCCCTTAAACAAAAGTTTGAGAATAACCACGTACTTTGTTTTACATGAATTGATGATTACAACCAAACCTAAGGTTTCCAGGTCTACAATTTGAGCTCCATTTATGCTTTTCAATAAATATAATGTCAAAGAAAATTGCTTTTCTCAGTAAGACTCTATAGTTTCAATTGCTATATCATATCAAAAACTCAATAAAAAAAATAAAAAATTGAATGATCCATCTTCAAATGCTTTGGTAACAACTTCATTATCAGAAGAATATATAAATAAATAAAATCTACATGGGAATCAAAATAATCAGATCCATACTAACTTTAGTATTTAATTATCCACAATGAATTCTGGCGTCTGCAACATTGAATTGAAAAAACGGAAACAAATATAAAAATTACACCTTTTTCACTTCGAACCATCCAGAGCCCTCGTCATCTACTGCTTCTCCACTGTTCTCCATTCCCAATTGATCAAATCCTCGTTAGATTCATCCCAAACAAAAAAACGAAGACGAAAAGAGATTAAATTACCTACAAATTTGGGAAAGTTTGGAACTTAGGTGGATTTTATTATAAAAACAATTTGGGAAAGTGTTTAGAATAATATAAAAGGGAAATGACAGCTCGGAAGGAAACACAAGCTCTGAGGAAACGGAATTTAGAGGAATTGATACATGTGGGATTTGACATTTGTGTTTGGGAATTGAGAGATGCGAATTTGAATAGAAGAGGGCTTTTTGTTTTGGTGTGGGGCAAGGGAGGGAAGCAGAGACCGGAGACGACAGTCGGTGAAAGCGGAAGTAATTGCGCAAACTAGTTAATTTACTGATTTGCCCATACAGTTCAAACCTACGACGTTTGAGTTCTGTCGTTCCATTTGATAGTCGATAACTCGATACTCATTCTTTGGTCTTTGGTGTCACAAATTTAGAGTGTCTCGTAAAAACTAAAAAGCATATGAAATTGACCGTTAATTGAAGGTCATTTCTTTAAATCAATTAGTTGAATTTTTTAAGACTGAAAAATGAAATTAATTAATTTTACAATTAAATGATCTTTTTTTTTTGCCTTAAAATTACTGATTGTATTAATAACGAACAGGTACACCAGCATCAATTGCTAAAATATCAAACAACCAATATGTTCCCAGTTCATCCCAACAATGAAATCCACCTACAATAGTAACAAAAGCCGCAACCAGATGCGCCGCCTTGTTCGCCGGACGAGATGCAAACACAAACTGAACACTCCTCAACTGCAAAACAAGTACTCGGATATCGAAAATATAATAATCAAGCTCTACCCCTCCAGGGCCCTTTCTAGTCATGGCATTAAAAAGCTCTAAGTTATCCGACTCAATCATGATCTGCTCATGTCCCTCCGCCACACACAGGGATAAAGCACATTGCACTGCTTCTGCCTCCGCCATTAGACTCGACTGAAACCGGAAACCGCCATGACCCCCAGCTGACACCAACAAACCATAGCAATCTCGGATAACCCATCCGACACCACCGCTCACCGTCAACTTACTCCAGGCCCCATCACAGTTGACCTTCAGGACACCCAATCTCGGTTTCATCCATCGAAAGTTTGCAACCCTCGCCCCTGTGTTTGGGAATTGGCCCGCCAAAACTTGTGCCCCGAGTTCCTGAAATTCAGCCACACCCTGTAGAAGGTACCCAATTGCCTCCCCCAGAGTAATAGTGGACCCCTCAAATACCAATTGGTTCCTCCCCTTCCAAATTCGCTAGAGGCCAAAAGTCAGAGTCTGAAGGAATTCCTCCCGATGGGGAAGTGATTGAAAATTAGCGGTCAACCCCTGCCATATAGTAGGAAAATCCCCTCCAACCAAACCGCTGACATCCAACATCAGGGGACTACCAAACCAGAAGGCCCTAGCAAACGGACAATGGAAGAAAATATGTATCTTAGTTTCCTCATCACTACCACAGACAGGGCAGACAGGATCCACACTCATATGCCTCCTCACCAGATTGGCCCTAACGGCCAGGGTATCAGTACAACACCGCCAGACAAACTGCTTAAGCTTCGGGGGAACTTTCATGGACCAGATTTGGCTCCACTTAAGCCCATGGCCAGGCTACGCACTAGACTCCCCTTCCCCCCTCCGGCCTAACTCGCCATTACGTTGGAAATGAAGCGCCACACCATAAGCCGACTGGACCGAATACACACCATTCCTTGTAAAGTGCCACAGTAACCGATCACTCTTCCCCCAACGGCTAAGGGGCATATGTAAGATCACCTGCGCCTCCTCCGTAGAGAAACACCGAAAGATAACCGCCTCCTTCCAGGTATGAGTATCATGGTCAATCAGTTCCCGAACATAAAGGGGAATGTCAGGATAAGCGGAATTTACCTTAAAAGTATACGGAGTAGGCAACCACGGGTCCGCCCGAGTCTTGACCAAAGCACCGTCACCAATTCCCCATCTTAGTCCAGCCGTGAGAATCTTCCTCCCTTTGATAATACCTTTCCAACCCCAAGAGGACCGACAACCCACACCAGCCTGGAGAAAACCCCAATTGGGATAATACTTAGCACTTAGGACCCAAGCAAGGAGCATAGAAGGATCATGAACAATCCGCCACCCAATCTTCCCTAGCATTGCCAAATTGAAGCATTCCAGGTCACGGAAGCCCAACCCACCCACTTTCTTCACCCGTGACATCTTCTTCCAAGCCACCCAATGCATACCCCGTTGGCCATGCTATTTCCCCCACCAATACTTAGCAATCAGCCTCTCAATATCCCGACACACACCAACCGGCAATTTAAAACAGGACATAGCATAGTTCGGCATGACCATGGACACTGCCTTTATCAGAATCTCCTTACCAGTATTGGAGAGGAACTGCTCCGACCACCCTTGGACCTTACTAGCAATACAATTCCGAACTTCATCAAAAACCACCCTCTTAGACATCCCAAAATCAGCCTGTAAGCCAAGATACTTCCTAAATCCATCCCGAGCCGCAATCTGGCACCTCCGAGACACCCTATGCCGCAGGCGCTTGGAACAGTTCCCACCAAATAAGAGGGAACTTTTATCAAAATTGAAAAGCTGCCCGGATGCCACTGCGTAACAATCAAGGACTTACATCACAACATCAATCTCAATGCAACTAGCATGGCAAAACACAACCGTGTCATCAGCAAAGAAAAGGTGAGATATTCGAAAATCACAGGTCTCCACCAATCGAACCCCATGAAGTGTTCCCTCCTCATCCCTCCGGCGCAAAAGGGCATAAAGACCCTCAGCACATACTAGGAATAGAAAAGGACACAAAGGATCCCCCTGCCGAAGCCCCCTACTAGGCCAGATAAACCTTGTTTCCTCACCATTGATCAACACACTATAAGAAACCGATGCCATACATTCGAGGATCAGATCACAGAAACGGTTCGCCACCCCAAGTCCTTTCAACATGTCAATCACAAAGCTCCACTCCACCCTATCATAGGCCTTTTCCATGTCTAGTTTCAATGCCAGCTCCCTATCATCCCGAGTACCACGTTGTTTCATAGAGTGTAGAACCTCATGGACAACAAGGATATTATCCTGTATATGCCTTCTCGACACAAAAGCTGATTGGTTGAAGCTAAATAATCCTATCTAGCACTACTTTCAGACGAATAGTAAGGAGTTTTGAGATAACCTTATAGAGTACATTGCACAGTGCAATTGGTCGTAGCTGGGACATCTTGGCCGGACAAGGCACCTTGGGAATTAAACATATATGCGTGAAATTGATCTTCCGAAGCAACCGACCCGTCCTCCAAAAATGCATCACCATTTCGTATACATCCTCTCCCACCACCTCCCAATTTTGCTGGAAAAAACCACTAGTAAACCCATCCGGACCCGGGGCCTTTGTAGGATTTATCTGAAATACCACAGCCTTCACTTCTTCTCGGGAGATGTGAGCCAATAGTCCTGCATTGTCTTCCGACGTAACATGCTGCCCAACACACTCTAGTATAGTCGGACAGGTTGAGGCTGTGATGTGGTAAACAACTTCTCAAAATATTCCACTACCACCTGTTGTAGCTGTGGACCCTCGTGCACCCACTCCCCATCCTGATTTTCAAGCCCCCGGAGCCTATTAAACCGCCGACGTTTGACCATGGAGGAGTGGAAAATTTTTGTGTTTTTGTCACCCTCCTGCAACCATTGGACTCTCGCTTTCTGTTTCCAGTAACACTCTTCCACACTAATCAATCGCTTCAGCTCTTGCTCCTTCTGTCGCACCCAACCCCCATCAAACGTGGGTTGCACATACGCACTACGCAGTTGCTGTTGTAAATTCTCAATAAGGACCTTACTGTTACGCTAATTGGCCTTCCTCCATGTCAACAGACCCGACCTCACCCCCTTCAGCTTTTCACAGACCCAGAACGCCCTCGACCCCCGAGCCTCACGCTGCCAGCACTCCTGAATCACCTGCCTCCAAACAAGTTCGTTCCACCATCTGGAATCGAAAACAAACCTCCGTCTAGGCCGGCGCACCGGGGGGGATAAGCACAATAACAACATTTGATGATCAGAACCTTCCACGATGAGATGTTGGAGGGTCGCAGCTGGGTAAAGCTCCATCCACTCTGTAGAGGCCAGAGCCCGATCTAATCGGGCCTGAATGAAACCCGACGCCCTCCTATTTCTCTAAGTGAACGGATGCCCATGGTACCCCAAATCAAGCAAACGATTCTCATCCACAAACTCCCGAAAGGAGAACATAAAATTTTCAGTCCGAATTAGGCCTCCCTCTTTTTCCTCACTTGGCAACACATCAATCAAATCACCCATCAAAAGACAAGGGTCCCCACTACAAACAATACGAGACCCCAAACGTCTCCACTGGTCTGCACGAATCCTGGCTTGTCTCTTCATCCCCACCAGTCCCTGGGACCAAGCTGTTCCTCTCATCACTGCTCCGCTCCATGTGGCCCGCAAATGATCTCAATTCCACGAGATTGGTCTCATAATCTTCCATAAAGCTAATTTAATAGCCGGTTTCAATTTGTCAATCTAATTAACCGAACCAAATCAAACCATCTTAACTTCAATAATACAAATTTGACATACATTTATAACTCAATCTATTATATGAGGAAGAAAAAACTTAAAATAAAAATTAATAAAATGCAAAAGAAAAATGAAGGCATGTATGACTGATAAATCTCAACCTCATTGATCGTTAACAGAATTTGGAGTGTCTTGTAAAAACTAAAAAACATATGAAATTGACCGTTAGTTGAAGGTCATTTCTTTAAAATAATTAGTTGAATTTTTTAAGACTTAAAAATGAAATTAATAAAATTTACACGATATTAGACTAAACTATCTCAATTCCACGATATTGGTCCCATAAAATTCCATAAAGCTAATTTAGTAGCCGGTTTCAATTAGTCAATCTAATTAATCGAACCGAATCAAACCATCTTAACTTCAATAAATTGTACACGACTTTGGACATTGGCTCCATAATTTTGTCCACCAATCACACTAATTTAATGGCAGGTTCGACTAATCAATCGAATTGGCCGAACCAAACCATCTCAACTCCAATGGAAGAAAACAATGTCCTGTAAAACTCACTTCCCAAAAAGTAAAGGTTGTTGTGAATTCATTTAACTCTTTATTAATATCTCATCTTGTTTTCTTATTAAGCTAGTTTCACATGAATTGAAATCAAAAGAAAAAGACTTTACTATAGGGCCTCAACGAGCACTATGCAAAGCGAAGAGAAATTGACATAATTCATCGATAAAATTTTACGTATTTATGCTTAATTAAGGGACATCGTTCAAGAAAATGTTAAAAATGATCTATATGTTTTTTTATTAAGAATAAAATATTACCGTATATACGTACTATATTTTAAAATTTTAACCTTCTTACTCATGATCATATATATGATTATTGCGTTTACTTGTGCATGTTATACGTACATTGTATTTATATAGAACAATGTATTATATCTACTCATCTCTTTATCCATTATAAAAAAAAAAGCCCGATTTATTCTCCAACTAGAAGTCTTATATATTTTGAAACCAATAAGCACATACAACCTACAATCTTCTTCAACATGCACTCTCCTTCAACTTAACTAAATAGGCTTATTCCATGTACTTTTTTTATAGGTATTTATATTTGTAGGCACTATTATATGTCTTTCACTTTTTCTGGTACGATTATATGTTTTTTATTTTTTTTTTGTCAAAGATTGTATGTTTTCTATTTGCAGAGAACAAAAGATGGAGAATTAATTCTTTTAAATTCAAACATTTTAAAAATAAATTCTTTGAAAAAATTGGTTGAGATAAGATGGAATTCTTGCAAAAAAAAAATATATATTATAGGGGTAATATAGGAAGAAAAAAATAATATGCTAATTTGAAATCCAGCCATCAATAAATGAACTGTTTTCAATGTTAATTATAAAAAATAGATTAATACGTAATTAATTCGGGGACTTTTCATTAGGCATAAATTTTTTGTAAACATTTGTTATAGTAAGGCCCAACTTTTGTAAACATTTGTTGGAATAAGGCCCAACTTTCATTAGGCAAAAAAAAATGTAGAAGTGAGACGGTCGGTGTACAACCCTTGAATTCATCTCACTTATAATTATTTTGATTGAATTCATCTTACTTATAATTATTTTGATTTAGTTCAACGTACGTAGTTCACTTCATCATATTTCATACTTAGCATGATGCAGTTCATCATATATATATATAAAAGATGGGTTTCAATTTTCTTGAACAATGAAAACATGAAGACGACGTTTACATCAATGAATCAAGTTCCTTTAATTATGTCAATTTCTCTACTCTAGCTCTCTACATCATGTACGTTGTGTATTCTTACAAAGTCTTATTCTATTTTCCAATCAATTCAAAATAACTCTTCAAACCAATAATTAATAATATTTAAGACATGACACATAGAGTGTAAAAGGAGCTTGCTGCCACGGTCAACAACCCAAAACCATGAGGTCTTTTAACTCATCAATTTGTTTGATTCATTTGTAGGGAAAGTCTCCATAAACTGGCAAGTTTCAAATCTTTTCCCAAATAAGGCATGCATTGTATTTGTATGATCTTCCTGCACCATATTTGCTTGCTTTTGTTTTATTTTATGGGGAAGAGAAGTATGAAATTATTTCAAAGCTGCTAGGCTTTTAAAGTTGTTGGGTAAAGATAGAATGTCCCCCCAAGCCCCCTCCCGAGAGATTGAGTACAATAAGCTGCATCATGCTGAGTATGAAATCTGATGAAGTGAACTACGTACGTTGAATTAAACTGAAATAATTATAAGTAAGATGAATTCAAGAGTTGTACACCGGCCATCTCACTTCTACATTTATTTTTTTTGCTTAATGAAAGCTGGGCCTTATTCTAACAAATGTTTACAAAAGTTGGGCCTCATTCTAACAAATGTTTACAAAAATTTTCTACCTAATGAAAAATCCCCGAATTAATTACGTATTAGTCTATTTTTTATAATTAACATTGAAAAAATTTCATTTATTGATGGCTGGATTTCAAATTAGCATATTATTTTTTTCTTCCTATATTACCCCTATAATATTATTATTATTTTTTTGCAAGAATTCCATCTTATCTCAACCAATTTTTTCAAAGAATTTATTTTTAAAATGTTTGAATTTGAAAAGAATTAAGTCTCCATCTTTTTGTTCTCTACAAATAGAAAACATATAATCTCCAATAGCTACAATAGCTACAATGTTGCGTGTCTCGTTCATGCATGACTGTCTACAATAGATTTGAAGTCTCCATAATTCTACATATATACATACATATATTAATGATTTTACACAGTACGTACATATATACATATATATTTTCAAAAGCAAAACATACATATCTACATACATATATTAATGATTTGATGGGTTATTTTTGCTTCCATTTTGTAATTGTTTTTCTCTTGGGGCTCCTCCCATGTTAGGCTAGTGTAGAACATAGTACTTTTGCAACTTCATGTTTACTGGGCAAATGTACTGTGTAAAATCATTAATATGTATATATGTATGTATATATATATATATGTATGTATATATGTAAAACCTCGAAACAACCATAACAGCATAAATGAACAGATATGAAACAAAAATCCATAACATCAAACATATATCAAAGATATAAAACCAAAACGTATGAACAATAGATATGTTGGCATACTTTTCAAACTCGAGCTCTTTCTCCACGTTGTACTCCTCCACTTGAAGATTGTTTACCTCGAAAATTTTCACAATTTCTCCGTACTAAGGATCCGACTTCTCGAGTTCGATGATCACCCCCTTGTCCTTCCATTTTTTATCTTTTTTCAATATTTCAATCTTGTCCATGGCCTCTGTACTTTCAACCACTAACTTGTCTCATGCAAGGGTGTTTTCTAGTTTGATCTTGTTGTTGTTCTCCATATTGGTTCTCTCAGAGCCATTAGGGAGCTTTTGAGCATTCAAATTCTTTGAAAATCAAGCCTTGTAGATGACACTTCGAGACATTGAGATAGTAATTTGTGAAATGTGGCCAAGAGCTAGTTGTGAGGTTTAGACGGGAGCACAGACAGAGCAATTTTGAAACCAGTTTTGGGAGCACAGATGAAAGCAGTTTTGAAACCAGTAATTTGTGAAATGACACTTCTATAAATACTAATATGTGAGACTACACATAAACCAGTTTTGAAACCAGTAATTTGTGAAATGACACTTCTTTACTTATATACATATATACATATATGTATTTTCAAAAGTAAAACATACATATATACATACATATATTAATGATTTTACACAATACATTTGCCCAGTAAACATACATACTTATATACATATATGTATTTTGAAAAGCAAAACATACATATATACATACATATATTAATGATTTGATGGGTTATTTTTGCTTTCCTTTTGTCTGTGTTTTTCTCTTGGGTCTCCTCCCATGTTAGGCTAGTATAGAACATAGTAATTTTGCAACTTTATTTTTACTGGGCAAATGTATATGTATGTATGTATATATCAGAAATATATATATGTATGTATGTATATATCAGAAATATATATATGTGTGTATATATGTATGTATATATGTAAAACCTCAAAACAACCATAAAAGCATAAATGAACATATATGAAACAAAAATCCATAACATCAAACATATATCAGAGATATAAAACAAAAACGTATGAGCAATAGATATGTTGGCATACTTTTCAAACTCGAGCTCGTTCTCCACGTTGTACTCCTCCACTTGAAGATTGTTTGCCTTGGTAATTTTCACAATTTCTACGTATTGAGGATCCGACTTTTCGAGTTCGATAATCACTCCCTTATCCTTCCATTTTTATATCTTTTTTCAGTATTTCGATCTTGTCCATGTCCTCTGTACTTGCAACCACTAACTTGTCTTATGCAAGGGTGCTTTCTAATATGATCTTGTTGTTCTTCTCCATATTGGTTCTCTCAGAGCCATTAGGGAGATTTTGAGCATTCAAATTCTTTGAAAATCAAGCCTTGTAAATGGCATTTCGATACATTGAAATAGTAAGTTGTGAAATGTGACATAGAGCTAGTTGTGAGGTTTAGACGGGAGCACAGACAGAGCAGTTTTGAAACCAATTTTGGGAGCACAGAAGGGAGCAGTTTTGAGATCAGTTTTGGGAGTACAGACGGGAGCAGTTTTGAAACTAGTAATTTGTGAAATGACACTTCTATACTTATATACATATATGTATTTTCAAAAGTAAAACATACATATATACATACATATATTAATGATTTTACACAGTACATTTGCCCAATAAACATACATATTTATATACATATATGTATTTTAAAAAGCAAAACATACATATATGTATCGTACATATATGTACATACATATATACATATATGTATTTTCAAAACTAAAACATACATATATACATACTTAATGATTTTACATAGTACATTTGCCTAGTAAACATACATACTTATATACATATATACATATATGTATTTTTAAAAGCAAAAAATACATATATACATACATATATTAATGATTTGATGGGTTATATATGTATTTTTAAAAGCAAAACATACATATATATACATATATTAATGATTTGATGGGTTATTTTTGCTTTCGTTTTGTCTGTGTTTTTCTCTTGGGGCTTCTCCAATGTTAGGCTAGTGTAGAACATAGTACTTTTGCAACTTAATGTTTACTAGGGAAATGTATATATGTATGTATGTATATATCAGAAATTATGTTGTATGTATATATGTATGTATATATGTATATATGAAAAATCTCAAAACAATCATAAAAGCAGAAATGAACAGATATGAAACAAAAATCCATAACATCAAACATATATGTATGTATATATGTATGTATGTATGTATGTATGTATGTATGTATATATGTATATATGTATGTATATACTTATGTATATATGTATATACGTATGCATATATGAAAAATCTCAAAACAACCATAAAAGCATAAATGAACAGATATGAAACAAAAATCCATAACATCAGACATATATCAGAGATATAAAACAAAAACGTATGATCAATATATATGTTGGCATACTTTTCAAACCCGAGCTCGTTCTCCACGTTGTACTCCTCCACTTGAAGATTGTTTGACTTGGCAATTTTCACAATTTCTCCGTACTGAGGATCCGACTTTTCGAGTTCGATGATCACCCCCTTTTCCTTCCATTTTTTTTATTTTTTTTTCAGTATTTCGATCTTGTCCATGTCCTCTGTACTTACAACCACTAACTTGTCGCATGCAAGGGTGCTTTCTAGTATGATCTTATTGTTCTTCTCCATATTGGTTCTCTCAGAGCCATTAGGGAGCTTTTGAGCCTTCAAATTCTTTGAAAACCAAGCCTTGTAGATGACACTTCGATACATTGAGATAGTAATTTGTGAAATGTGGCCAAGAGCTAGTTGTGAGGTTTAGATGGGAGCACAGACAGAGCAATTTTGAAACCAATTTTGGGAGCACAGACGGGAACAGTTTTGAAACCAGTTTTGGTAGCACAGACGGGAGCAGTTTTGAAACCAGTAATTTGTGAAATGACACTTCTATAAATACTAATATGTGAGACTACAGAGAAACCAATTTTGAAAATTACCTTTAATTTTCAGACGGGAGCATAGATCATACTGCATGTCTCGATTTTGCATGATTGTCTACCATAACTTTTAAATCTCCATATATTACTGTAACATTTTCACGTTATTACCAGCCAGTCGGCATCATCGAAATATGAGAAAATTTTAATCGAAATATGAGAAAATTTTAATATCAAGCATGACCTAATTCCAAAATATGCATCATCCAAACTGACAAAATACATGCATTTGGAACTAGGAAGGGTAAAAATTTTGATATCTCAGATTTTGCATGTTGGACCACTTTACTTGTTTTCAAAAAGAAAATTGAGTTGAGTTGATCAGTTGAGTTGGATATATTTTTATATCTACCTCTCTATTAGTATGTGTCGATCATATCCCCTTCTTCCGTCAATATATTATGCATGCATGGGATTGGGAACTGGCCACTGAGCATGCAGCTGCAAGGAGTTACCTATATATAGTTGGGTTAGGTTTATAAGATGTATATTCAAATCATTAATAAGGTTTATAAGTATATATAAACAATATGCTTGAAATATACGTAACACTAGCTATAAAAAAGAACGTAACTTAAATATTCAATCGGGGCATGATCGATAGTACTATTCTTTGTTAACATAGCTAAACAAACTTGTAGTTTCTTGTTTAAATACAGCTATAAACAGCTGTATTATTGTTGAGATTCAGCTAGTTTGTTAGTTAGTTGTAGTTAGTTTGTTAGTTAGTTGTAATGGTTTAGTAGAAGGTATATATGGTTGTGTGTAGTTGGTTATTGTGTTAATGAAAAATAGACTCATCTTGTCTACTCTTCAGTTTTGCTGAGTTTCTTTAGTCCCTTCATCTTCCTGTCTACAATTCTTTAATCTCTTCATCTTTTTGTCTTCAATTCTGATACCAATTCTAACATGGTATCAGAGCTAAGAGATCCTAGACCTACATACACTTCCGCATAGTACACTGGTTCAAGCACGTTGCTTCGGCTTCAACCTTGCGATTCGGGCCTTCGTTTCTCGATCCTCAAACTCACGGTTTGATTCACCGAATCGACTCGAGGTACCCACTGTCTTCTCTGGGTTTCCGACAACCGCATAGTACACTGGTACACAGCTCCATTTTCCTTCTGTGCTTCGGCTTCAGACTCATGATTCGGAGCTCCATTTTCCTTCGACGGCCCGAATCGATCCTCAAACTCACGGTTCGACTCGCTGAATCGTCTCGCAGTACCCTCCATCTTCTCTGGGTGTTCTAACGCTGTCGGAATCTATCGTGTTCATCACTACTTTTACAGGTGAATCACTGATCTTGACTAGTTCATTGTGTATGTGTTCTATATGACGAGTGATGCATGTATATAAAACTTGTGAGACATGTTTAGTTGAGCTAATCTTGAGCAAAATTGAAGAGTATCGAGTAAAATTGGGTATACGAGTGTCAGTTTTGTGGTGTTCTTGCTGTCCAAAATTGGTCCTGAGCTAAAATTGGAGAAAATTGGATAAAACTGTGTGTGTGTCTGCTCAAATATCTGGTTCTTGAGGAGTTCTTGTTAGTTTGTCTCTCTGCTCAAATATCTGGTTCTTGAAGAGTTCTTGTTATTTTGTCTCTTAAAGAGCTCTTGCTGTAAATTGGGCAAACTGTGTGTGTGTCTGCTCATCTTTAGTAATGACGTTTAGAAACTCAACCTCTGCTCTAACTCACAATGATGTACATTCATTGATGAGTGTTATTACCATTAGACTTGGAGAACGAAATTTCTTAAAATGGAGTTTTCAGTTCCAGTCTACTCTTGCTGGAAATGGCCTCTTTGGTTATTTTGATGGCACTGAGGTTACACCACCGCGGTATGTTCTCAGTCCCGAAGGAGAAGTTCTTAATGAAGAGACTGCTGCCTACAAAGCATGGAACCAGAATGATATGGCATTGTTGAGCCTGCTTATGGCAACCCTGGATGAGGACATTATTGATGTTATAATTGGGAGCAAAACCTCTAGACAAGCTTGGCTTGCTCTTCAAGAACGTTTCTCTGTTGTGTCACGGGTGAATATCATGCAGCTTAAAACTGAATTGCAAACGATGAGGAAAGGAGGTGAATCCATTGAAAAATATCTTCAACGTGTGAAGAATGCTCGTGATCAATTGGTCTCTGTTGGTGTTGTTATTCCAGATGAGGATGTCATTATTGTTATTCTGAATGGATTACCAGATGAGTATGCTACATTAAGGACAGTTGTTGAAGGACGGGAGACCTCAATCACTCTTCGTGATTTGAGGTCTCAAATGCTAGCTGCTGAGAGACGTATTGAAGGAAGCTTTTCTCTTCATTCATCTATGAGTGCAATGGTGGCTAAAGGGGAGACCAGGACAGGTGCAAGCAATGGAGATAGCTCAGACTGGTTGATTGGAAATATAGGGAAAGAAAGAGGCTTCAAAACTGGCAATCCTAGTGTTGAATGTCCTGCATGTGGAAAGAAAGGCCATTCTGTTGACACCTGTTTTCGTATTCATAAATGTCAGATTTGTGGTAAACATGGTCATCTGACGAGCAAATGTTATCAGAACCCTGAGTACAAATCTGGAACATCATCACAACCTAGACAAGTAGCCACTGGACCATCCCCTGAGTGTCAAATCTGTTCCAAGAAAGGGCATACAGCTGCTAACTGTTTTTACAGAACTGATATCCCTGCTGATCACCCCTCACTTTCTATCCCTACCTGTCAGATTTGTGGACTTAAAGGACATGTTGCACTGAACTGCTCACACAGAACAAACTTTGCTTATCAAGGATCTGAGCCACCAGCTTCTCTCACAGCTTTATCTGCTCATACAACTACACCTTATGGTAATGGTACTTCTCGTGGTACATATTTTGTTAACACTGGTGGTGTCTCCAATTCTAGCTTTCCTGGTGGTTTTAATCCGAGTGCTGGTGCTTCTACATCAAATAGTGCTCTCTCGTCCAATCCTCATGACAATAATGAAGTATGGATAGGTGACTCTGGTGCCACTCATCACATGACGTCTGACCTTCGTAATTTGACTATTGCTCAACCCTATACTTCAGATAACACAATCACCATTGGTAATGGAACAGGTTTGCATATTGCTCATACTGGTTCTAGCTATATTAAACCTGCTGATCATGTTTTAAACCTGCACAAAGTTCTACATGTTCCTGCTCTTGCTATGAATCTATTATCTTTCACCAAACTGTGTCGAGATAACAATTGTTTCATCACACTTGATGAATCTAACATTGCCGTGCAGGACAAGGCATCCAAAACAATTCTCTACCAAGGAAGGAGTAGTGAGGAAGGCTTGTTTCTTTTCCATACTCCCCATTTATCTTCCATTCCACTGTTATCTCATTCTGCCTTTGTTAGTCCAACTTCTACATATCCTGTTTGGCATCAGCGTTTAGGTCATCCTACTCACTCTATAGTGTCTAAGATGTTGTCTAACTCTCAAATAAGGATGTCTAATTCAGTACCTAGTCAAGTTTGTACTCATTGTTTAGAAGGCAAAATGCATAGATTACCTTTTTCTGAATCTGTTTCTCATTCTTCTGTGCCATTTCATAAAGTTCACTCTGATGTGTGGGGTCCTGCCCCATGTTTGTCCATAGAAGGATACAAATACTATGTTACTTTCATTGATGAGTGTACTAAATTTGTGTGGATTTTCCCACTTGTCAATAAATCAAATGTTCTTGCTCATTTTGTGAAATTTTGTGCCTTTGTTCACACACAATTTGATTCTTCAGTTAAGATTTTTCAAACAGATGGGGGTGGGGAGTTTAATAGCAAAGCCTTTCTTAACTTTCTTTCTTCAAAAGGTATCCTTCATCACATCACTTGTCCATATACTCCTCAGCAAAATGGGGTTGCTGAGAGAAAGCATAGACATATTGTTGAAACTGCTATTTCTTTGCTCTCTACTGCTGGTATTCCTAAACTCTTTTGGTTCCACGCAATTGTTCACTCCTGCTATCTTATTAATAGAATGCCATGTCGATCCTTACATATGATTTCCCCTTATGCTGCTTTGTTTCATAAACCTCCCGATATCTCACAGCTTAAGATCTTTGGTTCCTCCTGCTATCCATATCTTAGACCATATAGTCATGACAAATTCGATCCTCGAACAACTCAATGTGTTTTCCTTGGCTATGTCTTAGGCTTCAAGGGGGTTTTGTGCTACAGCATCTCTCATGCTAAGCTTTGGGTCTCTCGACATGTTGTGCATGATGAAACATGTTATCCTTTTTTGTCATCTTCTCAACCTCAATCCTCTCCTGTTAAGCCTACTATGTTTTTCCCCTCTTCTGTCCCCCTTACTACTCCTCCTCCTCCTCCTCAGATGCCTGTCCATGCTTCTAGTCCTTCAAGTGAGAGTTTTCCTGTATTGACCAGGCCCAATGATGCCAGTACTCTTGCCGGTTCTCAGAATGTTGCATCGGCCCCTAGACCTCCTGATGACCTTTTGGTTGTCTCTGATAATGAGCCTGGTGGTAGCCTCGACTGTGCTGTAGTTCCTGCTGCTGATGAGATCATTCCTCCTCTTCCTGAGGTGACTCATGTGTCTTCCGACAGTCCTGTTGCTGGTCTTACTAATGTGTCTAATGGCTTGCCATTTGATGGCGATATTGATGCTCCTACTCTTCCCCCGGAGTTAGAGTTTATTGCCTCTCAGAACTATGATGCTCATTCCATGATGACCAGGGCTAAGAATGGCATCATCAAACCAAAGAGTTTTGACGACTTCTATTGTTTCTCGGCTGTCTCTCATCAGAAGCTATATGATGATTTCTCTTTCTTTGGTGGCTTCACTGCCATCACTGACATTTGTGATGTGCTTGAACCCAAGTCATTCAAGGTTGCTGCTGGCACACCTGAATGGGATCTTGCCATGCTGGAGGAAATCAAAGCCTTACACCAACAGGGTACATGGTCTTTAGTTCCCTGCCCAAAGGACAAGAATATAGTTGGCAGCAAATGGATTTACAAAATCAAGAAGCATCCTGATGGTTCTATTTCCAGATACAAGGCTAGATTGGTGGCTCAAGGGTTTAGTCAGTCCAAAGGTCTGGACTATGATGAAACTTTTAGTCCAGTTGTGAGACATAGCACGGTGAGGGTTATTTTAGCTCTTGCTGCCATGAATGGCTGGGAACTGCGCCAGCTCGATGTTAAGAATGCCTTCTTGCATGGTGACTTAAAAGAAGAGGTGTTCATGACTCAACCACAGGGTTTTATTGATCCTGTTCATCCTGATTATGTGTGCTCTCTCAACAAAACTCTCTACGGTCTCAAGCAGGCCCCTAGAGCATGGAATGAAAAGTTCACTAGTTTCCTGCCAAGTTTGGGGTTTGTTTTCTCTCATTCTGATCCTAGTCTATTCATTAGACACTCTTCTAGCGGTATTGTTGCATTATTACTGTATGTTGATGATATTGTCATTACTGGGTCTGATACTTCTGGTATTCATGAGGTTATCTCTGAGCTGAGTATGGTTTTTGACATGAAGGACCTTGGCACCTTGTCTTACTTTCTTGGCTTACAGGTTACTAAGCTTCCCGGTGGCCTTTTCCTAAATCAAACCAAGTATGCCACTGATCTGCTTAACAAGACAGGAATGACTACCCTTCGGGCCTGCAGTTCTCCTTGTCTTCCTCATTCTCAGATGACAAAAACTCAAGGTATCCCTCTCAGAGATCCTTCTTTGTATAGAAGCATTGTTGGGGCTCTACAGTATTTAACTTTCACTCGTCCAGATATTGCCTATGCTGTCAATACAGTGTGTCAATTCATGACATGTCCCACTGATGTTCATTATACTGCTGTCAAACGTATTCTAAGGTATCTACAAGGTTCTTTACAGAAAGGGTTATTCTTTAGCTCTGCTGGTTCTCTAACTAATGCTGCTCATATCATGGCCTATTGTGATGCTGATTGGGCTGGTGAGGTTATTCAGAAAAGATCAACTACTGGTTTTATTGTGTACCTTGGTCTCTGTCCAGTGTCCTGGCAATCAAAGAAACAAGGAACAGTATCTAGAAGTTCCACTGAATCTGAATACAGGAGCTTGGCCAATACAGCTGCTGAGGTTAGTTGGCTTCGTCATTTGTTGTGTGATCTGCATGTTTCTATTCCTCAAGCCCCTCTGCTGAGATGTGATAATCAATCTGCCATTGCCTTGGCTTCTAATCCTGTTTTCCATTCCAGAATTAAACATTTGGATAATGACTTTCACTTTGTTAGAGAACGTGTTCAACACAATGATCTTTGCTTGGAATATGTCTCTACCACAGAACAAACAGCTGATATCTTGACCAAGGGACTGCCTTCTCCTCTTTTTCGGTCCCATTGTATCAATCTCAGACTAGTTGCCCTAGCTGAGCTTGAGGGAGGGTGTTAACATAGCTAAACAAACTTGTAGTTTCTTGTTTAAATACAGCTATAAACAGCTGTATTATTGTTGAGATTCAGCTAGTTTGTTAGTTAGTTGTAGTTAGTTTGTTAGTTAGTTGTAATGGTTTAGTAGAAGGTATATATGGTTGTGTGTAGTTGGTTATTGTGTTAATGAAAAATAGACTCATCTTGTCTACTCTTCAGTTTTGCTGAGTTTCTTTAGTCCCTTCATCTTCCTGTCTACAATTCTTTAATCTCTTCATCTTTTTGTCTTCAATTCTGATACCAATTCTAACATTCTTAACATCTAAACTTAAGATGCTTTTCATTTATAATATCATACACGTATATATATATATATATATATATATATATATATATATATATATATATATTCATATGTGAAATGCTACAAAAAAAAATTACCAAAGTGAAACCTACATTTGGAGAATATACTACGATCATATAGTTCTCTAAAATATTTGATTGCAATA
The DNA here is from genome assembly GCA_037349345.1 of Oemleria cerasiformis. NCBI lineage: Eukaryota > Viridiplantae > Streptophyta > Magnoliopsida > Rosales > Rosaceae > Oemleria > Oemleria cerasiformis. The sequence continues at coordinate 14,601,229 of JAZGTL010000018.1, forward strand.
TATATATATATATATATATATATATATATATATATATATGGAGCTTACAATCTTAATTATGGGAATTGCCTAGTTTCCTAAAACATAATAATAATTAATTGTCAATTGTAATATTGGCTCCACAATCTTATTACGAAGAACCCCACGTACCAATACATATTATACATCCTTTGTATCAAAGTGGAACACAATTTATAGAATGATGAGCTTCTTATAAAATAAAGAGCAGAGGTTGTAAACGAAAAAGAAAATAACATGGGGTCTTGGATCGTAACAGAGGCTATTAAACGTAAAGGGCAGTTAAACGTAAACAAAAATAATAGGAGGTCTTGGATCGTAACAGAGGCTGTTAAACGTAAAGGGCAGTTAAACGTAAACGAAAATAATAGGAGGTCTTGGATCGTAACAGAGGTTGTTAAACGTAAAGGGCAGTTAAATGTAAACGAAAATATAACAGGGGGTCTTGGATCGTAACAGAAGTTGTTAAACGTAAATGGCAGTTAAACGTAAATGAAAATAATATGAGGTCTTGGATCGTAACAGAGGCTGTTAAACGTAAATGGCAGTTAAATGTAAACGAAAATATAACAGAGGGTCTTGGATCATAACAGAGGCTGTTAAACGTAAAGGCCAGTTAAACGTAAACGAAAATAATAGGAGGTCTTGGATCGTAACAAAGGTTGTTAAACGTAAAAGGGCAGTTAAATGTAAACGAAAATATAACAGGGGGTCTTGGATCGTAACTGAGATTGTTAAACGTAAATGGCAGTTAAATGTAAACGAAAATATAACAGGGGGTCTTGGATCGTAACTGAGATTGTTAAACGTAAAGGGCAGTTAAATGTAAACGAAAATAACAGGGAGTCTGGGGCTGTTAAACGTAAAGGAAAGAGAGAGATTTTCCTATTTTGATTTTGTGAGGACTTCCTGACTCAAGAAATGAGATTTTCCTATTTTCCTATTTTACATATTATACATACCCATAACTTCATCATAAGTCCATGTAAATTTATATATATATGTGTTATATATGCAAGTAATTAAATTTCTTCCTCTCCACATCTTCTCTGATATCAAGCTATCTTCCATCCGTTTCTAGTAAAATTTTATTTTTTATCTTTTGTTTCCTATTCATGTCAAACTCACCTAAAAAGAATTGGCAGTTAAGATAGTAATTAAAGAGATCGATATATGGTTCAATAATATTGGCATTTGATTAATGGAAGAAAACAATAATTAGTTTTTCAATACTTTAAAAAAAAAAAACTGTTTTTCCATATATATACAATAAAAGCTTAGTTCGAGGTCAGTAAAAAAAGTGGAGATACTGATCGATCACCCATTCCGTTTTTGTATATTATGAAATTAAACTAGCTATATACATATATAAAATATGGTTTTCAATTTTCTTGAACAATGAATACATGCAGACGACGTTCACATCAATGAATCAAGTTCCTTTAATTTTGTCTATTTCTCTACTCTAGCTCTCTACATCATGTACGTTCTGTAAGGCTGTGTATTCTTACAAAGTCTTATTCTATTTTCCAGTCAATTCAAAATAACTCTTCAAATCAATAATTAATAATATTTTAAGACATGACACATAGAGTGTAAACGGAGCTTGCTACCACTGTCAACAACCCAAAACCGTGAGGTCTTTTAACTCATCAATTTGTTTGATTCATCTGTAGTGAAATTCTCCATGAACTGGCAAGTTTCAAATCTTTTCCCAGATAAGGCATGCATTGTATTTGTATGATCTTCATGCACCATATCTGCTTGCTTTTGCTTCATTTTATAGGGAAGGGAAGTATGAAATTATTTCAAAGCTGCCAGGTTTTCAAAGTTGTTGGGTAAAGATAGAAGGTCCCCCCGGGCCCCCACCCGAGTGATTGGGTACGATAAGATGCACCATGCTAAGTATGAAATCTGATGAAGTGAACTACGTACGTTGAACTAAACCAAAATAATTATAAGTAAGATGAATTCAAGGGTTGTTCACCGGCCATCTCACTTCTACATTTTTTTTTGCCTAATGAAAGTTGGGTCTTATTCTAACAAATGTTTACAAAAGTTGGGTCTTATTATAACAAATGTTTACAAAAAATTTCTGCCCAATCAAAAGTCCCCGAATTAATTATGTATTAGTCTATTTTTTATAATTAACATTGAAAATAATTCATTTATTGATGGTTGGATTTCAAATTAGCATATTTTTTTTCTTCCTATATTACCCCTATAATATTATTTATTTTATTTTTTTTGCAAGAATTCCATCTTATCTCAATCAATTTTTTCAAAGAATTTATTTTTAGAATGTTTGAATTTAAAAGAATTAAGTCTCCATCTTTTTGTTCTCTGCAAATAGAAAACATACAATCTTTGACAAAAAAAAAATAGAAAACATAGAATCGTACTAGAAAAAGTGAAAGACATATAATAGTGCCTACAAATATAAATACCTATAAAAAAGTACATGGAATAAGCCTCTTAGTTAGGTATATGTAATAAAACTCCGATGACATTATTTTGTAAAAACTAGTGTTTTGTTTTTAAACAAACATGTGAAATAGGTTGAAACAATACATGTGAATTAAATTGATTGAACCTATTATACAAAAAAACAAATTTGATGACAAGCCAAATAAGAAAGATAAATTAACACAATATCGGCTCATCACATAGAAAGACAAATATAATGTGATATGTGTGGAGGTATATAAAAATATCAAATAAAAAAACACTTCCAGCAATGTAAACTAAAAAACGAAATATATAACTCAAAATCTTACATAATGAAACTACACAAAAATAAAAAAGCATTCCTCCAAATTAGGTATATAAACAAATACCTAACAACTATGGACATCAACGAAACACAAAGAAAACACTCAAGTTGAAGGAGAGTGCATATTGAAGAAGATTGTAGGTTGTATCTGTTTATTGGTTTCAAAATATATAAGACTTCTAGTAGAAGAATAAACCGGACTTTTTTTTTAATGGATAAAGAGATGAGAAGATATAATACAATGTTCTATATAAATACAATGTACGTATAACATGCACAAGTAAACGCAATAATCATATATATGATCATGAGTAAGAAGGTTAAAATTTTAAAATACAGTACGTATATATGGTAATATTTTATTCTTAATAAAAAAACATATAGATCATTTTTAACATTTTCTTGAATGATGTCCCTTAATTAAGCATACATACGTAAATTTTTATCGATGAATTATGTCAATTTCTCTTCGCTTTGCATAGTGCTCGGTGAGGCTCTCTATGCCATTACAGTTTCCCTACAGTAAAGTCTTTTTCTTTTGATTTCAATTCATGTGAAACTACCTTAATAAGAAAACAAGATGAGATATTAATAAGGCTTATTACTCAAAATGCTCCCTGAACTAGATCTCGAGTCTCAATTTGCTTCCCGAACGCGAAATCGTAATAATGTGCTGTCAGAACCCCCCTTCTGTCAGCTTCGTTGCACCAAAAGTTATATTTTGTTACTAACGGCAGTTAGAAGAGGGGTATTTTGTTAAAAAATTAAAACAATTACCCTAAAAGAACAAAAATTATTCCCCAATTCACCCTAACCCTCCACAACCCTTCCAATTCTCGCCTTCAACTAAATTACCCAACCCACCACCTCTTCACCTTCGATCCCATCGTCATCCTCTTATCACAAACCCAACACCACCATCATCTTCATCTCGCTTCCTCTCCCTTCTCTGTCGGCGACGAAGAGCAACCTCAACCACCATCAGCGCCGAAGGGCAACCTCAACCACCATCTCAGCCAATGCCTTGCGCTTTTCGTTACGAATCTTTAATGTTTGGTTAATCAAACAACCCAGAAATTGGAAGGAATACATAATACAAAGGCATAAGATCAATGAACAATTCAACGATTTCTAATTATCTTCATTCTCTCCTACATTATTCCAACAATAGAGCAAAATTGCAAATTCTAAAACACAATGCAAACAAAAATTTAATATTTTAAAAATCTGAGATTTATTTGATTATCCTTTACCCTAGGCCTAGGTCTTCTTGGTCTGGACCGCCTGAGCTCCTGCAACTCGTGGGCATTGACAACACCCAGGATCGCCGTTTTATACGTCCCGAAGTTCCCAACAATTTTCTTATCTGACTCCAAACTCAGATAAGCCTAAACCCGGTTTGGCACAACCGGATCGACCCACTGCCTCGAATTGAACATCAAGCCCAACTCAGCTGAAACCGAGTCGAACCCACATGCCGAAACCACCAAAGAACCGGTCTCCACCGCTTTGTCATGTTACTTAGTTTCCATCCTCTCCATGAACTCAGGCTCTTTGCAATGGAGTGACGAGGACCTCCGTCGGGGACAAAGTGGTGCTGCTACTTCAGCGGGGGTAGACGGTTGCATACAGCGAGTGTGGCCCCCCAAAATTGAAAAACCCATTTGGTGAGGTGACCCCTTTTATGTGATAATGGAGTAAAGTGAGATAATTGGAAGGGTGGGGGCTCATTTCAAAGGGGTTTTGGAAAGAAAAAGCCATGGCCATCGAAGTGTCGAACGGAGGTTTTGTCATTGGAGGTTGCTCTACATAACGATGGTCCTAGTTCGAAGCTTTGAGATGTTGGTTGAGGTTGCTCTTCGGCGCCTATAGAGAAGGGAGACGAAGCGAGATGAAGATGATGATGGTGTTGGGTTTGTGAGAAGATTATAGTGATGGGATCGAAGGTGAAGAGGTGGTGGGTTGGGTAATTTGGTTGAAGGCGAGAATTGGGAGGGTTGTGGAGGGTTGGGGTTGATTGGGGAATAATTTTTTTTTTTAGGGTAATTGTTTTAATTTTTTGACAAAATACTCCTCTTCTAACTGCCTTTAGTAACGGAGTATAAATTTTGGTGCAACGGAGCTGATATAAGGGGGGTTCTGACAGCACATTGTTACGATTTCGCGTTCGAATTCGGTCAGCATTTTAAGTAATAAACCAATTAATAAAGAGTGAAATGAATTCACAATAACCTTTACTTTTTGGGAAGTGAGTTTTACCGTACATTTTTTTCTTTTGTAATTAGTGTGTTTTTGTCCATGAATTTTACTTTAACTTAATTTATTTAATTTCGCAGCTAAAATATTTAATTGCAATGCAACATACAATCTTAATATGGGAATTGCCTAGGGTTTCCTCCTTCCTAGAACATATTGTCAATTGTAATATTGGCTCCACAATCTTATGAAAGCACCCCACCCACCAATACATAGTAACATACCCATAACTTCATATGACTAATCAACCTATCCATGATTTATTGTGATCACAATTTTACTACAAAGGAATTTGAAAAATCAAGATCAATCGATTTTAGAAAATTAAAATGAGATAATAGTCTTGATTTTATGATCATCAAATAAGATTCCTTAGAACCCTAATTCCACTTTTCATTAGTTGAGTTTAAAGCCCGGTAAAAAAATAAAGGTGTAAACTTTGATGGCCCTAAGTGTCATTCAATTCAAAATAGTTATATTCCACTATTTAATTAAATATAATTTATTATTCTTAACTTTCCATGAAAGATCAAGATCACAAATTTTAGAAGAATATGTCATGATTAATCAAATGCAATTAAGCCATATTATTTTCCTATTACTACTTGTAACTACAAACTTTTCACATCGTAACAAAGAAAGAAGAAGAAAAAGGTAAACTTTGATCAAACTACAGTGAAAATCATAAAATACTACACGCCTAAAAGTTAAAACCATTCTCCAAAACAAAAGCAACGACTTTTATGGGAGAAGAACATTTGGTGTTGGCATAACTTAAGGGAAAAGAAAAAGAAGGGAAAAAAAACTAAAACTTACTTTATATATATAGCCTGCCCCTTAGATTAGATTGATTGGACATATTTTGTCAGCATTAAAATATACTTAACTACTCCTATCTCACATCTAAATCTAATCTCTGTTTTTGTGTTGTCTTTTTACCGACTGTACAGCTCAAGAGTATGCCATGGAAGCATGTGAACAGTCCATACGCTTAAACTTAAATGTGAGCTTTATTTTCCTCAACCGATTGGCTAAATGTGAATTATCCAATTTGGGCCTATTTCACCCACCACCAGTCTCCATCACTTTGAAGGTCCAGCTGTGCTTTATCTGAAGGAAGTTGCTTTGAGTTCGAGCTTGTTATTGGTAAAGTTTTAGTTTTTGAGCTCAATTTTCATATGGGTTAGCCTTATTTTGATCAAGCCTTGAGTTTGTGCTTCACTAATGGTTTTTTCAATGGTAAAGTTTGTTTTTGAGCTAAATTTTCATCTGGGTTAGCCTTGTTTTGTGCAAAACGTGTCTGGGTTTCTTCTGTTTTAGTTCTTCGCAGATAGATTCTTGAAATCTGTAGATAATTTCTCTCCAAGGTTTTTTTTTTTTTTTTCGGTGTGTTGTGTTTTGTTTGTGGTAATTCTCATCTGGGTTGTTCATAATTGCCTTGAATTTTGTGGGGCAGCCTTAAGGTATGCATAGTTTCTTATTGATGTTCTCTGATATAGGGTGAAAAGCACTGATGTTATAATGTTGTATATTGCATTGAAGATCTGCATTTTCTATACGTGATTCAATTTCTCTTCATACCGACAATTAATCCGAATAACAGTTCATTTATGGTAATGCCACCATTCTCAAACGTATGTGCAACATCCCCTAGTTCGAATTGGCTTGAGCATCTTTGTTATTTCATTTCCTACATTGTTTTCTTTAGCTGTGGGCTATTGTTCCAATTCAGTCAAAAAAATAGGATTTCCTTGGAATTTCCAGTGAACTAACTTTCAATATCTTCCTCAGAATCCTAAGTCTGGGTTTTACTAGAAAACAGGAAACTTGTTCTACAAACTATCTTTACTTTCATCTCCGAAAGACAACAAATTTATTTCTCTTTTGCAGTATTCAAATGTTACTTTTTGCTTGCGCTCATTTTTTTGTATGCATAATTTAGTTTCGAGTTCTTTTAAGCTATAAAAGCCGAGAAAAGATGAAGAATTATACATGTATTTTCTGAGTCAAATGTGCATCACAAATTCTTTGTTTTCTTTTTCACTTGCACTAAAGGATCTCTTCCTTGCCATCCGTACTTAGGAACATGTAAAGTGGCACAACACTATCCGCTTCTCATTCGAGACATTATTTTTCTCTTGCTGCAGTTAATTTGAATTAGCTGAGTTGGTAGTGACACTGCCACACTTGAATTTCCTATGGCATCCCGTCTCTCCCTGGCGGTTCTCTTTCTGGTGTCTCTCCCTGCAATTTTAGCTCAACATGTTGGAAAAAGTAACGACGGTGGAGATATTAGCGTTGTGGTTGATGGGATTTTAACTGTGGGACAAGTTGATGATAATTTTATCTGCGCCACTATTGATTGGTGGTCTCATGAAAAGTGTGATTACAACCACTGCCCATGGGGAGGTGCATCTGCCTTAAATTTAGTAAGCACTTGGATTAACTCTGCATGCTTTTTTCTTTTAATGTCAAAAAGTAAGAAAACCAGTTGAAGTTAAACTAATACCTTAATGTGGTTTGATTTTCTCCAGAACTTGTCTCATCCTTTGTTTGTCAAGTCAATCCAAGGTTTGTCTATCTGTGTTGTCAAATAGAACAGATGAAATAAGTCTTCTACTTATATTTGTTGGAATAACTTTATCTAAAAACTAAATTTACTCTTCTACATTTGTGGCTGGATAGCTTTCAATCGGCTAAGGATTAGAGTTGGAGGTTCCTTGGAAGACCAACTGTTGTACGATGTTGGAGATATGAAATTACCTTGTCATGTTTTCAGAAAGCAGAAAAATGGCTTGTTTGGATTTTCCAGGGGATGTTTACGTATGAGTAGATGGGATGAACTGAACCAATTTTTCAGAAAGACAAGGTAAGATTCGGATTATCTGCTTTTTATCCCATTTAAGCTTTTGTTGCTAAGAATTAGGTGGTCTGTGCTTGATTTATCTTTGATAGGGTCTTCTGATAACGGATAGCTTTTACTATGCTGTTGTCTATCTATCCGAAGAAAGTCTAAAGTAGGAAAGTATTCATTGTGGGTAGTTATTATTGTCAGTTGCATCAAACTATCAGGATAATCTCTAACTGGTTAGAACTTTTCTTACCCATGGTGTGACCTTTGATTTGTATCATACATTTTCAGGCCCATCGTCACATTTAGCTTGAATGCACTATCAGGGAGGCACCATAAAGGCGGGAGTGTTTGGGTAGGAGCTTGGGACTCTAGAAATGCTTATGATTTTATTAACTATACTGTTTCGAAAGGATACCAGATAGATTCATGGGAGTTTGGTATGGAACAATACACAAATCTCTTTTCTCACTCATCTCTCTCTTTTTGTTTCACTTATGTTCTTGTCCATGGTGCTGTAGGTAATGAGCTCAGTGGAAGTGGTATTGGAGCTAGTGTTGGAGCTGCACAATACGGAAAAGACTTGTTCAAGCTTAAACATATTATCAATAAGTTGTACAATAAGTCCTACGTTAAACCTGCGCTTGTGGCACCTGGAGGATTCTTTGACCAAGCATGGTTTGCCACACTTCTTAAGGTTTCTGGTTCGGGCATAGTCGATGTTGTCACTCAGCATATCTACAATTTGGGTGCAGGTAACTGTGTTACACTTTTAATAAATACACAATTTATAATTTTCTATTTTATGTTTAACTAAAACTCTTTTAAGGCAAGTATGCATAAATTATTTTACTATATACCCTTCGTTTTGACAATTCAGCTGCGATTTTTAGGTGTTGATCCCAAGTTGGTGAGTAAAATTATGAATCCTCATTATTTGGATCGTTCATCTGGATTATTCCATGGTTTTGAACAAACTGTGAAAAAGAACGGTCCTTGGGCTTCTATATGGGTTGGAGAGTCTGGAGGGGCCTATAACAGTGGCGGTCGTAATGTGTCTGACACATTTGTGGACAGCTTTTGGTAATCTTGATTGCCAAACTACTTGCAACTGCGCATCTTTGTGATTTCAATCTTTTGATTGCAGAAAAAGCGCAATTTCCCATTGCTCAATGTATTTCTGTGTGAAAAACTAACCAGATTGCTATTGATGTATGAACTTTAGGTACTTGGATCAACTTGGAATGTCAGCCAAGTACAGTACCAAAGTTTATTGCAGGCAGTCTCTAGTTGGCGGGAACTACGGTCTTCTCAACAGAACCTCATTTGTTCCTAACCCCGATTACTACAGGTAAAGCATGGGTAGCCTATATTCTTTGAAGCATTTTCCAGTACTTGATATAAACAAATCCTTTATTTTGTTTTCTCCAATTTCTTATCATCAACAGCGCACTTCTATGGCATCAACTTATGGGAACCGGGGTTCTCTCTGCTTACACGAATGGCTCAGCAGATTTACGCACTTATGCCCATTGTACAAGAGGAAGAGTAAGTGTGCATTATATTAAGATTTTCATGCAAATGTGATAGAACAGGAATGCTTATGAACATGCCTTCTTATGAACATCTATCATTTCGTAACTGCCTGGTATCGCAATTACCATTTGATACTTAAACTCAAATCCAGCATTTATATGACAAAAGAATGCCTTGATCTTGACCTAAGTACTTAATGATACCATCTTCTTGATATTGTTGCAGGCCGGTATAACTCTACTCCTTATCAATCTAAGTAACGCCACTGATTTCACTGTCGGTGTCAAAAATGTGTTGGACTTCGATTTGAGTGCTAGCACAATAACCAACAGCAAAGAAAGTGGCTTCAAGCGCAACCTCAAGAGAACGGTGGCATGGGTTGGAAACAAAGCATCAGATGAACCACTTTACAGAGAAGAATACCATTTGACTCCGAAAGACGGGAACCTCAGAAGCAAAGCCATGGTCCTCAATGGAGTTCCATTGGAGATTACTGAAGATGGAAACATCCCAGAATTGCAACCTGTTCGTGTCGACTCAAATTATCCGTTGACAATCACCCCTTTGTCCATCAAGTTTGTGGTGTTACCCTACTTTGATGCTCAAGCTTGTGTATGATTTCTGCGTACTCAACCCTCAGAAGACAACTTACACCAAATTGTTAGCTTACTATAAGTTGAAGAGTTTGTGAGCAAAAATGGCAATTGTATATGCTGTGCAATAGAACATTTAATATTCTCTGCATATATTTCATGCAAGAGAATAACAGTTTGAGAATAAGGGCAATTGTATATGCTGTGCAATAGAACATTTAATATTCTCTGCATATATTTCATGCAAGAAAATAACAGTTTGAGAATAAGGGCAATTGTAAAGAAGTTATTCTTTTCTTGTAAGTTACTTATCCTTATGTGCAATAATAAGTTATCAATGAAAAATATAAATACAAAATAACCTAAGAATGGGTTAGATGTTGAGTTTCGTAACGTGGATTTGTAACTAAGTAGGGTATAAGATGATTGATAGTGTGAGGAAACCTATTGCCGAGTAGGTAAGATGTCTTAATCTATCAAATTAAGCACATTCGAAACTCCTACAGATTAATTTTTGAGCGTTTAGTAAAAAAAAAAAAAAAAACAAAAGCTCCTACCTGTAATAGGGGCAAAGTCGAAAAAAATAAGAAGTTTTTAAGCGTTTGGTAAAAAAAAAAGCTCCTACCTGTTAATAGGAGCAAAGTCGAAAAAAAAAGTATGGGTTAGGTTAGTATGTACAGTGTACTAGCTTCATTGGTTTAATGAAGGTACCGAAAGTGATAAGTATATTCGGTAGGTAGCACCGAAATCATGGGTAGCCGCTTCTAGTGTTCTTTATCTGTGTGGTTCAGTTTCACTTTAGCGTTTACTCTCTCTTCTCTCTCGATCTCTCTCAATGGCATCGACACCAACCAAAGCGGAGGTGCTGTGGCTGTTCCGGTCATTCCTCCGTACGGCAAGGCAGTTCTCCGACTACAACGTCAGGGAGTACACCAAGCGCCGCACCGTCGACGGCTTCCGCCACAACAAGTCTCTCTCCGACCGTCGTCATATCAACTCAGCCTTTTCTGACGCCAAGACCCAGCTGGACGTCGCTAAAAGGCAAGCAGTCGTCTACAAGCTCTACGCCCCAAAGATGAGCAGCATCATGGACCTCAAGCCATAGCCACATTAGCTAGAGCAGATGTGTTCAATTTTATTGGTAGATTTAGGGTTTAATACTTCAATTCACAAATTCATTGTAATTTCATTTGTGTAGCTTTTGATTTCTGAAATAAAAATAACAAAATATTCATCAAATGAAAATGTCTCCTTTTATCAACCATGAATCATCATTTCAACTTGTGTCTGACTAAAAGTTTTATACAAAACCCAGATATACTTGAAAGTGTCTACATCCAGATCGATAAATGGAGTAAAAAAAAAGGAAAATAAAAAAGAATAAAATTGGGGGTACTGGTAACACAGAGACAAGTCCAGGAAAGCATCTAAAAACCCTGCATATTCTACTTCCCAAGCAATTTCCGGCCACGTTGATTTGCGCCTCTAACCCGGACATTCAACTCATCAACATCATCGTAGAGATGATCCAGAGCTTTGTTATGCCTGCAATTATCACGGGGAGTGATTAGATACACATAGTTTTATATCGACTTGAAAAAGAGGATGATCAAGTTTTATAATAACTCACTTCTCAATTTCAGATCCCATGTCAACGGCCATATCCTTCAGCTCTCCCAACAGATCACTCAAATCTGACAGACCATCATCTTGCTTCGCATGCTCTAACTGTTTAAGCCAAAATGTCAGACAATCGGAAAATTTGAGGAAGAACAATAGCATTTTATATGCAGGGAAAACAAATACAGACCTCAACTTTCTGAAGGGCACTGGTAGGTTCAGAAGGTGTTGTTCGTGAACTTGATCTTCCCTTGGGTGCAGAAGTTAGCCCCAGCTTCTCCCTCTCCTCCAAGTTGCCAACCTTTAGGACTGCATTATCTGTATTTTCCAAAGTTTTGAAATGTAGATGATATTATTTTTTGTTTCAGGGGATATCAAAGAGCAAATAGTCGTGGACAGAAAAGCAAGAAAATGAACCTCCCGTGATGACAGGGCCAGTTATTGTGCGACCCTTCTTTGGCTTCCAAGTCTTAGAAAAGATGCCCCCAAGACTTCCTAGAAGTTTTTCACCCTGAATGAAGCAAGCGATGAAATTCTTCATTCTACTGGAGATGTTCAACATAAGTACCAAAGACAGCGATAACAAAACCATAAGAGTTGTTGAAAGAGGACTCGAAACTAAATGAAATATATGCATTGATGAGAGTACTGGAAAATGCACATTTATCATCACCGCTATAAACAGTGGCTTCTTAGTGTTCAGTACATTCCATCATCATTTCCTTGTAGTTTATAAGAACAAGATGGCCAGGTACATCCAAATTTCATACAAAACCATCAAGTCCGTTGGTATACAATAAAAAAGTTAAAATAGTTAATCGGGATAAATGGTAGCAGATAGTCTAATCAATAACCAACTCTGTTAACATAGGGAGCGTACTACTTTCAAGTTTTATCCTTTCGCATGCACTTAGATTCTTTATGTATATAACTTTAATTTGATGAGAAAAACCATACCCGACTAAGATCTTGATCAATGTCTGCAGCGACCATGTGGCTCCTAGTGATTTGTTGGCCCTGCTGATGCAATGTAACCAAAGTCTTGGTAGCATCCTCTCTTATTTCTTCAGCAATCTTCAGACAGCCATTGACTGCCTTTGTATTCTCCTCAGCCTTGTACACTGCATAGTTTTCCAACTCTTCAACTGATTGATTCTGTACTCCTCCTGTATCAAGGAAATCATTCTTGTACTTTTTCTTCTCTGTCAAAGTAGTCCTGTACGAATGTGAACCATAGTTCGCTTCTCCTTGATCATCGTCAAATGGATTAGTGCCTGTATTCTTTCCAACTGGTGCATTGTCAAAAGGGTTTGAGCCAGAGGAAGCAGGATGTACGAGGTTAATTGGGTTATGTTTAGCACCCTTCAAAGGAGACTTCTTTAAACCAAACATTTTCAACGGGAAAATATGCACAATTTAGCTTGGCTACCGATGTGGAAGAAGATCTGAAGATCTTAAACTAAACAGAATATCGTACTACAAAACTCTGTACAGAGATCAACAGTAGTCCTGGAATAGAAAACAAGGACAATAAGTGAGACTATATTGGAAATGATAAAAGCATCAGTGCAAGAACCAATCAAGTAGAGGAAGTCTCTGGATTTAGCACAATTATTCAAAACCTTCAAGACGAAATTGAAAGCTGGGCAGTATATCCCAAGAAACAAAACTTCCAAGGAGGCGCCCAAGAGCAGTATAATTGAAAAGTTCACAGAAAATAAACAAGACGAATGACCGAAGGGGACCAAATCAAGCAACACAAATTTGTACAGAAAACATACACAAATTGGTAAGGTATGCCCCAATTCCTGAGACCCACAAGATCAAAAGGACGAAAGCAAACCTAAAACAATATCATCTATAATCGTTAATCACAAACAAACACGCATCAAACCCATTTGCTTAATTTGGTTGCTAAAATAGGCGAGGAGAATAATCATACGATTCATACTCCAGAACACATTTTCATCATATGAGTATCCCAGAAAACTAACCAATTTGACTCGGTTGACTTGACCGTATCAACTTAACAACCCCAATTACGCAACCAACAGAACCCAAATTCCGTTTCTTTTCCTCCACTTTCTCGGCAACCAAACATGAGAGTAAAGAAAATCAGAAAGCCATGTAAGGATTGCCCCAAATGGGCACTTGAAACTAAATAGTGAAGTTGACCGTTGGATAACAACAAGAAAAGGAACAAAACAAGAGAAGCTACAGAAAACCCAAGTGGAAAAGGCGAGAATAATCACAGAGCAGAAACAGAATCCAAGAAAAAATCAATTACAAATAAGGGTTTTGTATACCCGAGAGATCTCTCAAATGCCTTCCAAGGAGGATGAGTTTGACGCTTCACAGGAAAACAGGCCAGATCTTTTTACAGAGAGGGAGGGAGATGGCGAGTTTTAAAGGGTGGGGAAAGAGGGAAGGGTATTCAAAGGTAAAGACTTGGTAAAACGCGGAGTCGCAAAATGGAGTCTTGAGGATGGAAACTGGAAAGAAAGGCAGTGTTTTTATTCTTCTGTTCGTTTGTTTCCTTTCTTTTACTCAGTTTTAATTTTAAAGAATGAAAAAAGATAGTTTTATAAATACTTTCCTTAATCATAAAGTAGTTATGTTTCATTATCCTCTTTAGTTAATTTAGTTCCCATCTCAATCATAGATGGTTGAAGTTGAACAAATCAAATTATTCTTAATTGAGCCCCCTTCTTGGTTTGGTTTGTTGCTTCTTTTATAAGAGAATCAATTTTGGATTAGCACTTCATAATAGTTTGATTTGATATATCCCTTGGCAAGTTGGGGCTCATACCTACATTAACTTACCAAGTCTAAGTCTTCTAATACATATTCCACAAAAGAAAAGTCTTCCAATACATGAGAGCCACTAAATCTTTAACTAGCTTTAATTATCGATTATGAAATTTAGTTAAATCGTGTGTTTATTTTCTTGCATTTTAATTTAAATCTCATCTTTCATCGTTTTGAGTAATTTGATTTTCGTGACAAGCCGGAAAAATCCACTTCATTTGGAGGTGGGTTGTGCGATGAGTTGCAACTCATAGTCACAATACATTGATTTGCCACTAAGTTAATGCCTTCAAAGGAGCAATTATAGGTTGGTGTGTAATTGGTTTCCTTACACTACAAATAGAATAAGATCATTATGTTTCACAATCAAAACCATGAATCAAACAATTTATTTGTACGATGGCAGTATTTGCAACAAATAAGAGACCTTTTTTCTATTTGTATATACGTTCTTTTATGAATTTGAATTTGAATATATGTTTTTTTTATACACTCGAATTTAAATTATTATTTTAATCATTTAAATTGTAAAGTAAAACTTCAGCGTATTATTTAAAATTCAATTTGGATCCTTCAAAAAGGAAACAAACACGTTTTATAAGGCACCAAAAAGGCATTTAAAAATAAATAAATAAATGGAAGCAAGAAATGGAGCCTACAAGGCAGGTTATGCCATTGGCCGTCTTTGTATACAATAATTTTCTGGCACTCGATTCAATTCCAATACCGTACGGAAAAGAAAACAAATCAAAATGACAAAAAAATAATAGTAGCATATAATTATGTTTTGGTCCAATCGAACACATAACAAAAGCCATCTGTTTAGTTTGGTTGCTGAGAAAATGCAAGGAAAAGAATAATATTCTAGAATAGATCTTCATCATATGCGTGTCAATCCCGGCCGGCCCTTTGACCCGGGTGGCTTGACCTTAACAAATAACAAGGGCATGCATATAAGAGTTCAAAAAGTCCATTTTCCTCCATTTCTCAGCAACCAAACAGAAGACATTATAGAATAAATTTGACAAGCAGCTACTCCATCCACAACATGTATGGGGTTGGTTAGGAAAAACAGAAATCGAAAGTTTATCATGAAACTTCGCGGAAGACTAAAATGTCAAATATCATCTACGAATTCTTGATGCCTTAGTGTCACTCCTGTGCAGAAGGTCTTCAGGTACGGGAAAAAACACATCACAAATTGTGATGCCGTTATTGAAGACCCTATGCACAGAATGGGGCTTTTACACAGCCTTCTTCACATGAAACTAAATATTTGCCAAAAGAAAAATAAGTCCCTTTTTTTTTTCTTTCTATGTTTATGCACACGACCTAAAAATATTATTGCAAGTCTCATCGAACTTATCACACTTGGATGCATGAAAATGTCCCAATCTGTCCAACAATGTGGATTGGATGGGAAGAAAGAAAAATTCAACGCAAAGAACTTGCGCTGCCCCTTGGGAAGATGAATCCTCTTTCTCTACTTACATGCTTGCATGTTATCGTTGCTCAATCCTTCATGGGAATGGTCTCTGAGAAATTCCACAGCTATAAACGTTAAGAGTTGAAGCTGGAATTTACCATTGCTGCCACTGAACTTTCAGCTCATCACTATGTTTCATTGAGATGCCGGAGATCAGTAAAGGATTTTGTAGGATTTTGTCCGTTCTCTTTGAACCTTACCACAAAAACAAGATTATACATTTCAGATATGTCACCTCTTTTGTAACAGAAACATTGCAAAACTGAACCTGAATACCTGTGCTTCTAACTCGGAAATTCTCTGTAGAGATGCTTGTTCGATGCAAGCACGGCGCTTACATTCTTCTTCAAGCAAACCTGTCATTTGGTATCTGAGCTCAGCCATTTCCTGAGCCAGATCCTCTGCTTCTTCTTTTGCCTTCAGCTTTTCCTCTTTTAGTTCTTCCTAAAATCGGTAAGTAATGTAACGTTTAGGAGATATAATCAACTTGTAACCTACTGACAGAACTCTCGCTTGAATGCTTGGTCAACATTTACATAATCACATTTAGAAAACATGTTTCTGCGAGAATTTTTGTATCAAACGCTGTCAGAAGCAATTATCAATTATGCCACCCTTGGTATTCATACCTTTAATTGCTTCACAAGAAGCTCATACTCTTGCATCTGATGTGACAGCTTCTCCATCTTCATTATTAAATCTGCATCTGGTGCCACTACCATTGCCAGTTTGGAAAAGAGTGGGCCCAAGACTTCTTCACAATTGCTTCAGAAATATCATCAAAATAACACCAGAAAAATTGTTCAGAAAAAACTCTTTAAGACGAATTTCAAAAAGACAAACCATGCCTATATTATTTGTTATTTAATGGAATAAAGCATATAAGTTGTAATCAAATTAAGTAATTTTAAATAGAAAGATACCTCATTTCTTCGGACAAGGTGAGCTTCCCCTCTAGTTCACCCAACCAAGTATCTGAGTCAAGTTGAGCTCTGTCCTTTTCCAGCCATTTCTCAACCCTCTGACAGACTATCCTAGTATTTGTCTCGTATGTATGAAGCTTGTTCCTAAGTTCCTCATTTTCCAAATCTAAATAGTCAGCAATCTTTTGTGCTTCCTGACATTGAACCTCGAGCTCTTGAATTAACTCACTCATCCTAGTTTTTTCTTGAACAGCTTCTACCTGGATTTTCTTAGCTTCAAGGCAACTCTGCTCCAAGGCCGATATATCAAGTTTCATACTCTCTATTTCACACTGAGACTCTAATGACATGGATGAAATCGATTCCTCTAGTTTTTCTATGCACAAACTTGAATTCTCTAACTCTACTTCTTTGCTTTCTAGTTCCTGAATTAGGAATGAACGCTCTGAATAGGACTTCTTAAGTTCATCCTTTAACCTGTCAACCGTCTCTTGTAAATTTTCCATGTCTGCTAATTTGGAATCAAGGGCATGTACATGTTCTTCGAGGAGGTTCACTTCTGTATTCCTTGCATTTAGTTGATCCTGCAGGTAATCTGTGATAAATGTTTTGACGGTTATGTACAAAATAATTACAAGATTTTGGTACTTTTATAAAAATAAAAAAATTGGACCTATAGATCCTACGATGATCATGCAATACAATGCATTTCACAAGAAATTGATGATCGAAGGAAAAGAATGTCAAATAGACGACCACCTATTTCTTGAGAGCAGTTTTTCAGTTCTTTTTCTAACATTTGAATGCGTTTCTTGTCTTCTGTGCAGCTTTCTGATAGTGAATTCACATGAACTTCTAATCTCTGAATGAACCAAATTAAAATCAGATAATCTGCCAGAGGAAATACTTCAACGACATCTTTTGCAAGAATTTTTTCGTCATTTGACATTTGTAGACATGGATAAAACAACCTACAGTAAAACATGCATCTGGTAATAAAGAATCAAAACAAGCTTCTTGCCTAACAAACTATGTATGAATCTCCCTCATTTTCTGTTTACACACAAACTATGGATGTAAGCTCTACAAAATTCATCACTGGGTCAATTCAAACTTATCCATTATTCAAATAACTAAAAATTTGGATGAGAAACCCTACAGATGGGTGAGGGGGTGAATGAGGTACCGGTGCCCTGTTAACATCCAAAGTGGACAAATACTGTAGGTAAAGAATAAACATTACCCTGATCAGCCCAAAGCTTTGGGATTGTGATTCTTTCAACATGTCTTTTTCTTTCTTTAGCTGCATACAAATAAATTTTAAAAAAGTAAATACAAAAAACAAAAAGGCAGTAATCGGCATGAATTAACAACTTCGGTAACAAGATGCCAGCAGCAATTCAAACAAATTGGACCAGAAAAAATATCATCATAACCAAATTCTATCGGACAGTAAAATCTGAGCACTCTTGTTTAAAAAACAAGCAATCTAAATGAATTCTTTTCTCAAGCAGTAATGTTGAAAATACCAAGACACCAACTAATACAATGAAAATGAAAAGGGAATGTGTTGGCGGAGTTAAAAACTGCTTGATATGATACAATTCAAAGTGAATTTGTAGGTACCTAGCTGATATATCCATAACCAAAAATTTAATTTGTATTAAGACATTATCCAAGCAAATCTTAAAAAATAGACCCCGAAAAAAAGGGAGACAGAAACCACACCTCTCGACATCTTGTCCCAATTTGTAGGAGCTCCTCAACATCAAATGAGTTGTCCCTACTGTTCTTGCTGCTGCTTGACATAACAGTAAAGCTATACAACTCCGTCAATGGCCTAAAATCTTGCATTCATAAAACCAACATCAATATCCATCATAAAGATTACCTACACCATAAAGCTTGCTATGTTCTAATCCAATCAAATAGGCTACATAATCATTTAATTAACAACATAATTAAATTAAAATCGCATTTTCTCAACTGAGAAAAAAAGGTAACTGAGAATAAAAAAAAAAAATCCATATTCATAAATTTAGGCTCAGACCCATTGATTCAAATGATACGCTAATCAACAAAAAATAAGTTCGAGAACTTTGAAGGACCTGTTCTTCAAAAGCCATCAAAATATCCGAAACGAAAAAAAAAAACCATCAAAATATCCGAAGCTAAACACCCAGAGAAAGAACAAAGTAGGAAGCTTTAAATACCGAGAGAAAGAATAAGAGTAAAGTTGGAAGCTTTTATTACCTGTGAGTGCGGAGGGTTTAGGGCTTTCGACGATTTGGATTGGAGTTTCAGCTTGGACTTTGAGAAGTTCGATTAGAAATTCTTCAAATTTTCGAACCGTTTTGTTTAAAAGATGAATTTTGGGTTTAAGAATGGCCAGCTCAATTTCGGGTTCAGTGTGGATCCGACGGTGTCGGTTTGAGCTATGCCAGCTCGACTGGCAAATGTTCGGGTCGAGTCAAGAAGAAGATACAAAATTTGGTTAAAAACAAATAAAAGAAGAAGATACAAATACTTAACCAAAAAAAAGAAAAGAAGATGATACAAATCTAAAAAGAAATTAGTTTTTGTTTTTTATATTTTATATTTTATTTTAAATTAATTTAAATAGAAGAACAATTGAAATTTTAAATTAATTTAAAAGTAAATTACATTTTAGTACCTTTTGCTCTACATCAAGTTTCAAAATTATACTTAACGTTTTAAATTTACATTTACATACACTAAACACTTTAAAACGTAATAACTTAGCTCTATTATTAACTATTCCGTTAAAAATTATGTTAAGTGGTAATGTATCACATTTGGAACCCACAATTCAATTTAAAATAAGTGATATGTGTCACATAGCAAAAAAATATTTTAAATTATTCTTAAAAAATTAAAATTTTTCTTTTTTCTTTTCTTTTTTTTCTTCTTCTTTTTTCTTCTGCTCGATTTCTCCATCTTCTTTCTTTTCCTTTATTCTTTTTTTTTCTTCTTCTTCTCCTTCTTTCTTCTTCTCCATTTCTCCTTCTTCTTCCTTCTTTCTTGGTTTCTCCTTTTTTCTTCTTATTCTTTGATTTTTTTCTGCAAAATCTGGAAAAAATATGAATATTTTGTCACTAAAGCTAAATACATCTTTAGTGACGCAATTCATGATGAACAGAGTCGCAAAACCTCTTTATGTTCACAAACTACCTCGGAGGACCTCCTCCGCAATCAAACAATACAACGGATGTGTCACCTTAGTGTGAACCGTCAACGACTCGTCAATCTGGGTCACCGCCCACACCACCAACTGACCCTGATGACGAAGGTACCAGACTTGGTTGAATTGAGTCTCACTAACTTACCCCGAGTCGTAACTCGATATACTGGTTCATCCTGAATACCTCAAGTCGTAACTCGATATCTCGGTTCAACTTGAACACCCCGAGTCGTAACTTGATATCCCAGTTCATCTTGAACACCCCGAGTCGTAACCCGATATCCCGGTTCATCCTGAACACCCCGAGTCGTAACTCGATATCCCGGTTCATCCTGAACACCCCGAGTAGTAACTCGATATCCCGGTTCATCATGAACACCCCGAGTCGTAACTCGATATCCCGGTTCATCTTGAACACCCAGAGTCGTAACTCGATATCTCGGTTCATCCTGAACACCCCGAGTCGTAACTCGATATCCCGGTTCATCTTGAATATACTGAGTCATAACTCCATATTTCGGTTCATCCTGAACACCCCGAGTCGTAACTCGATATCCCGGTTCATCCTGAACACCCCGAGTCGTAACTCGATATCTCGGTTCATCTTGAACACCCCAAGTCGTAACTCGATATCCCGATTCATCCTTAACACCCCGAGTCGTAACTCGATATCTCGGTTCATCCTGAACACCCCGAGTTGTAACTCGATATCTCGGTTGACATGACCCTTCCTGAATTTCTCCTCGAAACCCAGGAAAAACGCTGCTCCCGTCTGACAACTTAAAGAAATTCCCAGAATACCCTCAAGTACTTGTCAGACGAAGGATCAAATGATACTCACAAATTCCAACAAAGTCAACCATCAATGGTGTAACCACAATTTTACCATCAATCCAAAAGACTTATCAGAGCATCTAGGTAGGATAAGTAAATATAGAAATAAATATCCTACTCGATAGTCTAGGTAAACGCGCAGCTGAAAATTTAATACCTCAGCCTCTAGATATGCCCACGTCAACTCAACTACCTAGAGGGGATTTAAAACACGAAAGTTGTGAGTGGACAAAATAATCATTTCCGAGGAAAACATACAGTTCCCCCCTCCACGAGTAAAACCATGCATGCATAACATAAAATCCCTTTGTATATAAATATAATATATATATATATAGATAATCCGAAAACCAACCGAAAAATCCATCATTTGTTAAAACACTTGGTGGGACCCACGAAAACCTGAATAATGAAAACATTCTGTGGTCCACAACCCTGCTTTGAAAACCCTCCGCAAAGGAGTTTAAAATCATGTAAACCTACCTGGACACAAAATATACATCAAAACATATCACACTGCTCCCCGAATAAAATCTTGAGTCGTAGCTCAATACCCTCCACACACCCGATATACTTCGAGTTGTGCATAAACATGTACTACGCGTAGACAGCCTCAATGCCTGGTGGAGAAATACCCCTCGGTACTAGCGTCGGAGAACCCTCAACGATCTGGCGAAGAAAGACCCTTGACGCCAGTCGGAGAAAACTTTGACCCTCATGGACAATAATTCAGTGAAAACCAAAATCCATGTTTTTAAATTCTTGTTTCTTGGCTTAGGCCAAATTCATTGAAAAATCGAGTTTAAATTCAAAATCATGGACTCGACCGAAATCAAAAACCAATCAAGTCAAACCATTTAAAACCTGAATCCATAAAGCCAAGCCATCGCCCAAAACGTCATTTCCAATTTATTATTGAAAGCCTGTGTCCAGTAATAATTCAATAATATCCAGAATTTTGCCAAAACAATACGTAATAAGCAATTATATCAATATACCTTTATGCATGCATTATACTTTATAAAACCAAAGTCCACTCACCACACTTCCAAATAGTTCAATCCCGAGTCATACGCTCCTCTGAAGTTCCTGGAGCAGTATCGTCTGTCAAAAGTAACAATCGGGATTACCAACTATAATTAAAACCCTACATTCAGACTCCCTAAACCCCGGGAGGTGCGCTTGCGTCACACTAGAAATGCAGCCACTTTGGACGCCCAAAACTACCCCTAAACGACGTCTGGTCAACCCGAAACCTATGCCAACATGTCCGAAATGTCAAAGCCATGTTGACAAATGCCACCGTGACCCAAAGACCGATCCCACGCGCCGCCACGCGCCTGCTACAGTGCCTCACGCGCCTGCTATAGTGTTTCACGCACTACTACAGTACCTCATGCGCCTGACTCGGTGCTGACTCCGCCGCTAGGTGGCACCACGTGGCTTCAAGGTGGCCTCCACGTGGTTGCCAGGTGGCATGCCACGCCAACCCTCCTCTGACCGAACCAGTTGCCGGAGAAGACGACCGCTCCGCTGTGTGCCGCCGTCCGTAGTCGCCGGAAAACTCCATTGCCGGCCGACCATGAATTGTTTCCTAACTTCCTCAAATCTTAACCGTTTTTCACAAATTTTTAGTCTAAATCCATCTACTCGAACCCAGGAACTCAAAAATGAAGTCTAAACACGAAACCCATACCTGTGTTGGTCGAAAAATCGATCGAAAGTTCCAATTTTTCCTTTCCTCGGTTCGGTGTCTCTCGCGGCTGCTTCCTGCGACGGTTGGTACGTTCTTGATCACGTGAAGGAGGAAAATCCAATGGGTGGAACCAAAATGGATGAGCTTGCCTCGAATTGAAGTTTGAATTTGTCAGTTTTTTGGTTCGGTCGCACGGGTTTGGATGAGTTGCGAAGAGAGAGAGTGAAATGAAGGAGGTCTGATCTGCTTGGGGATAAAAATATCTACCCAGACCAAATACCAAAATGCCCCTGAACATTCTAGACCAACAACTCTCTCACACGAACTCTGTTTTCCGTGTGTCGCCTGTCTACGAACTCATGAGTTCGAGACCTACGCAACAGTCCCCGAAACACAACCAAAAATGTCTCGAAACAAAAATCGACTTTCAAGCCCCTTAAACAACCAAGGGTAATTTCATCCTTTTGCAAAATAATTTACGAAAATTCATTAATTAAATTTTCAAGTCGTTACAACTCACCCCCTTTCAAGAAATTTCGTTCTCGAAATTCATACCGGTTACTGGAACAAATATGGATGTTGCGCCTGCATCATTGCCTCGGTTCCCTACGTGGCCTCATCCACGTTATGATTCCTCCACATAACTTTAACTAGAGGAATAGTCTTTTTGCGCAGTAGTTTTTCCTTCCAATAAAAAAGTTAAACTGGTTGCTCCTCAAAAGTCAAATCATCTCTCTACTCAATTGGTTCTACCTCCAATACATAAGATTCATCGAATAAATATTTCTAGAGCATGGATATAGGGAAAACATCGTGAACCCTTGATAGTTTCGGGGGTAAAGTAAGTCTATAAGCCATTGGCCCTATCCTCTCAATAATCTCGTAAGGCCCAATGTAGCGAGGACTCAGTTTCCCTCGTCTACCAAAACGTACAACTCCTTAAGAGTAAGAATTCTTCTTTTCAACTCTGGATCATGAGGTACGCACAACCGGTCATCCTTAACCAAGGCCCTAGCCTTCCTAATCACATCATTTTGCCTATTCCCAGCCTCCAACTCCATCCTAATACCACACAATGTAGGATCCTGGAGTTGAGCTTCAATAATTCGGTCAATCAAGATTGGTCTCACATGGAAACTAGTCAACAGAGCTCCCTGGCTATCCATGTCAAGTATACTTCCCGCTTTTTAGAGTTCCACCAACAACGGTACATGAACTCAATCTCCCGGTGAGGTGGCAACCCTGGAAGATCCTCCGGAAACACATCTACAAACTTAAATGTCCAAGGGGATTAAATCTACCTCTAACTCATGACCTCCTACTACCACTGGACAATTACGTACCACGAGGTTCGTCACTAACATATCTCTGGAAGGAGTACAAATACCTATGTCCCAGTCACTTGGTGACAATTCTCTATTGGAAAAATGTGTAAAACCCTGAAAAATAAAAGAATGATAGTTAACATACCACTTCTGGTGCTGCTCGAGCCTCCTGCGGAGTCATAGCAAAAACTCAAGTATGTGTACCAGAAGACCGACCACAACCCCCATGTCTCCCTCTAGCCCTGATGGCCCCACTAGCCATGCTGGCCCCACTAGATTGGGTATGGCTCCCTGCTGTAGTACCAGATGTCTGCGTTGCTTTCTGACCCAGTTCAGCAGCATCTCGACCCAAAGAACTACTGCCCGGTCGATATGGACAGTCCCTCTTAAAATGACCTGTCTCCCTACAAAAGTAACAACCGGTATCACCAGACCATGCAGGTATGCCACTATGTATCACGGTAGACTGCACTGAAGCCCTACTAGATTGAGCGGATGGTTGATGTCCCCCTGAAAAATCTCCCTGACCGGCTCCACCACTGCCTGATCCGATTCCTGCACCCATAGAAGATCCAAAATTGAAACTGCCTCTTTTAGACGGTCCTTGACTAGAGGCTCCGAAATTCTGGCGATCTTGGCGTCGCCTGGACCCACCAAGCTGGTACTGAGCTAGCAGACTCATCCCTACTCTGGCAGCAACGTCTGATAAAGCCCTCAAAGAAGTATGGGCCACAACAGTTACTGCTACTCTGACCTCATCTCTCAGTCCATACTCAAACCTTCGGCACTTATCCATCTCAGTCACCACGAGAGCCGAGAAAAAGCGTGGCAACTCAAAAAATTCTTGCTCATACTATGCCACTGTCACATTCCCCTGCTGTAACTGCAAGAACTCAGCCTCTCTGGCATCTCGGTATGAGCGATGATAAAACTTCTCAAGGAAGCGCTCCCGGAAAACTTCCAAAGTAAGGGTACGGACTGCCCAGTCTATCAGCTGCAAAGCATGCCACCAGCGGTACGCATAGCCACCCAGAAGAAAAGTGGCTAGTCGCACCCTATCCTCCGGAGGGCACCTCATAATAGCAAACACTCGTTCCAAACGAGTAATCCACTCATCTGGGCCTAACTCGCCCATAAACAATGTCGCCCCCAACCTCTGGGCATGCTCAATGTTCGAAATTTCAAACGTAGCCCTATCCTGAAGTACTGTAGTCAAAGCCCGACCCAATTGATCCAGGGTCTGCCTCAAATTAGGCTCTACTACGGGTTCATGTGTGTCCTCACCGTTTCCAGGCCGCTGACGGGGCTCGCGTCTCAGAGGCATTACGCTTAAAATAACCATAATTCGTCAGTGTACACTAGGTGTACGGTCTACTTGAATTTAACCTAGTGCTCTGATACCAAGTTGACAAGACCCTTTCCGAATTTTCCCTCGAAACCCGGAAAAAATCCTGCTCCCGTCTGACAACTTAAAGAAATTCCCAGAATACCCTCAAGTACTTGTCAGACGAAGCATCAAATGATACTCACAAATTCCAACAAAGTCAACCATCTATGGTGTAACCAAAATTTTACAATCAGTCCAAAAAACTTATCAGAGTATCTAGGTAGGATAAGTAAATATAGAAATAAATATACCTCTCGATAGTCTAGGTAAACGCGCAGCTGAAAATTTAATACCTCCGCCTCTGAATATTCCCACGTCAACTCAACTGCATGGGGGGAATTTAAAATACGAAAGTTATGAGTGGACAAAATAATCATTTTCGAGGAAAACATAGCGTTCCTCCCTCCACGAGTAAAACCATGCATGCATAACATAAAATCCCTTTGTATATAAATATAATATATAGATAATCTGAAAACCAACCGAAAAATTCATCTTTTGTTAAAACACTTGGTGGGACCCACGAAAACTGGAATAATGAAAACATTATGCGGTCCACAACCCTGCTTTGAAAACCTTCATCAAAAGAGTTTAAAATCATGTAAACCGACGTGGACACAAAATATACATCAAAACATATCACACTGATCCCCGAATAAAATCCCGAGCCGTAGCTCGATACCCTCCACACACCCGATATACCTCGAGTTGTGCAGAAACATGTACTAGACGTAGACAGCCTCAACGACCTGGTGGAGAAAATACCCTTCGACACCAGCGTCGGAGAACCCTCAACGATCTGGCGGAGAAAGACCCTCGACGCCAGTCGGAAAAAACTTTAACCCTCGGGGACAATAATTCAGTGAAAACCAAAATTCATGTTTTGAAATACTTGTTTCTTAGCTTAGGCCAAATTCATTGAAAAATCGGGTTTAAACTAAAAATCGTGGACTTGACCGAAATCCAAAATCAATCAAGTCAAACCATTTAAAACCCGAAACCATAAAGCCAGGCCATAGCCCAAAACGTCATTTCCAATTTAATATTGAAAGCCTGTGTCCAGTAATAATTCAATAATATCCAGAATTTTTCCAAAACAATATGTAATAAACAATCATATCAATATACCTTTATGCATGCATTATACTTTATAAAACCAAAGTCCACTCACCACACATCCAAATAGTTCAATCCCAAGTCGTACGCTCCTCTGAAGTTCCCAGAGCAGTATCGCCTGTCAAAAGTAAAAATCGGGATTACTAACTATAATTAAAACCCTACATTCACACTCCCTAAACCCCGGGAGGTCGCTTGCATCACACTAAAAATGCAGGCACTTCGGAGGCCCAAAACTACCCCTAAATGACGTCCGATCAACTCGAAACCTGCGTAACCAGGTCTGGAATGTCGAAACCTTATTGACACGCATCGACGTGACCCAAATATCAGTCCCACGCATCGCCATGGGCCGGCGGAGGGCCGGACCACGCGCCTGCTACAGTGCCTCACGCACCTGCTACAGTGTTTCACGCGCTACTCCAGTACTTCATGCTCCTGACTCGACGCTGGCTTGGTGCTGACTCAGCCTCTAGGTGGCACCACGTGGCTCCTCGTGGCTCCCAGGTGGCATCCACGTGGCATGCCACGTCAACCCCCTCTGATCAAATCAGTTGCCGGTGAAGACGACCACTCCGCCATGCACTGCCATCCGCCGTCACTGGAAAACTCCATTACCGGCTGACCTAGAATTTTTCCTAACTTCCTCAAATCTTAACCGTTTTTCACAAATTTTTAGTCTAAATCCATCTACTCGAACTTAGGAACTCAAAAATGAAGTCTAAACACAAAACGCATACATGTGTTGGCCAAAAAATCGATCAAAAGTTTTGATTTTTTCTTTCCTTAGTTCGGTGTCTCCTGCTGCTGCTTCCTGCGACGGTTGGTAAGTTCTTGATCATGGGAAGGAGAAGATCCAATGAGTAGAATCAAAACAGATGAGCTTGCCTCGAATTGAAGTTCGAATTTGTGGGTTTTTTTGGGTTCCATCGCACGGGTTTGGGTGAGTCGCGAAGAGAGAGAGTGAAATGAAGGAGATCTGATCTGCTTGGGGTTAAAAATATCTATCCACGCCAAATTACCAAAATGCCCCTAAACATTCTAGACCCACAACTCCCTCACACGAACTCCGTTTTCCACGTGCCGCCTGTCTACGAACTCGTGAGTTCGAGGCCTATGCAACGGTCTCTGAAACACAGCCAAAAGTGTCTCGAAACAAAAATCAACTTTCAAGCCCCTTAAACAACCAAGGGTAATTTCGTCATTTTGCAAAATAATTTACGAAAATTCACTAACTAAATTTTCGGGTCGTTACACCGATTCATCCTGAACACCCCGAGTCGTAACTCGATATCCCGGTTCATCCTGAACACCCCGAGTCGTAACTCGATATCCTAGTTCATCCTGAAAGTATGATGGAATCTTCCATAACATACCTCAGATTATTCATTAGGATCAAAACCCAAAATTTATATCTTTGGTATAACATAATACGTAGAAATACGCATGCCACGCAATCCCGGAAACCCATAACGCCGTTAGTATATTCCGTCAAACCCTAACAGCGTCAGTTGACCCAACGGTCAACTAACTGCTAACTGGACGCTCACTGTGTTGCCACGTGGCTCCACGTGGCAGTTGAGTCAACTGATGACTAGTCGTCACGTGGCTCAATGTGGCTCCACGTGGCTCCTGTGGCACCACGTGGCTGTCATATGGCATGCCACGTCAGCCACCACAGTTTGTACCAGTCAACGGAGTACGTTGGGGACGACGACCGAACAGCCGCCGTCGCCGGTGGTCAAAAACTAGAAATTCTCGCTGGAAATCGCCATTTTTGGTGAGCTTCAAACTCTTCCCAAACTCCATTGATTTCTACAATCCACACCTATAGATTCATCTACACAACACCATGAACTCGAAAACGAAGTCAGGCGATCGAGATCTTCCTTTGTTCGGACGAAATCCGAGAAGTTTCGGTCCACCTCTCGTCCTCCATCTGCCATCTATGGTGACGCTCCCACCTCGAAGTTAACACCAGGCCGTTCACGAAGTCGAGGGGAAGACTTCCTCGGCCTTGGATTTGGTCGAATCGGCCCCAAAATGGGACGATGAAGGTGAAGGTGGTGGGATGATCGCACGGGGAGACAGAGAAATTTCGAGGGAGGGGAGAGAGTCTCAATCCCGGTCTGAGCAGAGTCTCCGGAAAGAGAGAAAAATATCCCCCTGATTTTGGACTTTTTCCTAAATAACCAAACTACCCCTGAAGCTTTTAGACCCACAACGTTCTCACCAAGTCTCTGTTTTTCGCGTGTCGCCTGTCTACGAACTCGTGAGTTCTTGATCTACGCAACGACCTAAGAAAAACTTCCAAAAATACTGCCAAACAAAAAGTGACTCCCAAACCCCACCGAAATCGAGGATAAAATCGTCATTTCTTTAATTAAATTCTCAAATTACTTTAATTTCTGGTCCAGATCGTTATAAGCTTACAGTATACAACTCACTAAGAATATTCTAAGCTTACAGTGGGCTGAATTCAGGTTTGAAATTGCTACTCAAGCTCCAGTCTATTTCTTCTTCACCATAGCAGCATGCTTCTGACCGGCAAGATGAGAAGCGAAAACTGTTATGCTATTGCACACCACATTGCATACCTTGCACGTTCTAACCGCGCCAACTGATGCACCGCCTGATATGATCTTTCGCCTCTTTGTCTCCAAATCCTCTTCCGGGACTTGTGGCTGGGAGGAACCCTTCAATGACTTGGCTCCAGGGTTTTCCATTGGCCCAATTATTGCGTTTGTTGCAGTTGATGGAACATTGGAAGTTGAAGAACCCTTCAAGTTCTTCTTATGCTTCTTTCCAACTAGGTGCTTGATGTAGGCATCATTGTTGTTACAGTTGATTTTGCAAACTTCACACCATGCAGATTGAACAAGCTTGACTTTGTTTGGATCTTTCTTCCAAATTCCATTAAATTGAGACCGAACTGCAGCAAAATATGGCCCAGCATCTAGAACCATTAAGGTAGCCTGTAGTTAAATAAAAATAGTAATGGTGAGTTATATAATTACAAAGGAAATAGTAAAAGTGACCAAATAAGGTAAAGAAGACCACTTGAAGGACAGAATGAAAAACATTGAGAATATTAATAAAATTACACAGTTATAAGCAATGCACAATCCTCTAGAGACTCACATGTACAACCCAACCCCTTGATTCCGAAATCATGCATAGAATCAAAATAAACGGTAGCAGTCAAATATTTTCCAAGAGACATAATGTTCAAAAAATGATACAAAGAAGACTTTTACACTATATGACCTGCTTTAATTTCATATACAAAATACCCTATCCTAGGCCAAAGTAAACAAACCGACTGCTACAAAAGAAAACCACCAAGGAGCGATATGTATCAGTTGATAGAAAGGACACAAGAATCTTAAAAGGAGTTAAATTGTTTTATTCACCTGAGCCTTGTGCCTTTTCCCAGCCAGATGCTTATTCAAAACTTCTTGGCTATTGCAAGCAACATTGCATATTTCGCAAACCTTCAAAGATTCAACCGCTGCACCACTACCCAAAATCTTGCGTCTCTTTGTATCCAATTCCACACTGCCTGTTTGGCTTGGGAGAGTGACATTGTTCATAACATTGTAGGTTACTGGAAACGCTGCACCAGTGGGCACTAACAAACTCTCATTCAGTGATTTGATAGACTGCAAACCACCAAAAAATGGTTCTCAAAATAAAGTGGATATCAATGTACATTTTATTTCTACACATGGTAATCCAATGCAAAAACAGATGGAAAAAATTTATGGGTTTGAATTAAACATGAAACATACTATGAACACGAATCTGTATGTGTATTTATCATATAAGGACCCAAGTAATGTCCTAAATATAATCCGCACCCACAAGACACCTAAATGACAACCGATGCAACGAAATCGAGTAGTGTACTGCCTTTAGCACGAAAATATAGAATCTAATTTTACACATTCTAGACCCAGCACCAATCAGTATAGGACATAAAACAAAATTCAAGGTACAATCTTTAAATGCCGGCTATAAACACAAATTAAAAAAATAAGATCACAACTCTAAGTTCCCATCAAACACTTACGTATCACAGAAAATTAAAGAGAATCCAAGCTATATATGCACACAAAGAAATCGAACTTGAATTAAGAGAAATCACTTACAGCTTCATATGTAATGGGGGCAGCTTGCTCGACAGCCCAATTCTGTGAACCAGCATTTGGGTCTTCACCAAATGGCGCTTGACCTTGGAATTGGACATGGGTCCACGGGTATGACCCCGAATTGGCGCATGGGTCAGTTCCAGGTGGGTGAACGGGTTGATCGGAGGCTAATGCAGAGGTAACCGCTGGCTGAGGAAAAGACCAAATTTGGTTATTGTTAGGGTTTATGTTGGATTGATAAGGAATTTGGTAGGTGAAATTGGTTGAATATTGTGAAAGATTGAACATTTGGGATTGTGAATTTGAAGAAAAGTTGGGATCAGTGTTGGGGTAAGTGGGGATTATCATGTTGTCCGTCGAAGAGGGTGTTTGGTTTTTCAGAGTTTCATAGAAATGGAGTTTGGGAATGAGATTGAGAGAAACAAATTGGGACCGTTAAGGTCTGTAAGGATTGGTCCGGAGCTCTGGAAAAGTATGGGTTTGGGCACTGATCTGGGCTGGACATGAGCCCAAAAGGCTCAGCAATAACTTGGGCTACTAATACTTTTTACTTAGCCCAAAAAAATCCATACTAGGACCCTCCATATTATTACTTTAGTCAAACTTGTGATCACATTTGGGAAAAAAATTTGTGATCACCAAATGACTACTTTTTCTATCAAAAAAGGAAATACATAATCTTGAATGGAAAACCAACTTGAAATGAGGTAAATGATACATGTAAATTATGTGTGCCTCCATTGGATTGTGCAATATTTGTGAACACACTTATCAATGTGAGTGTGACTAGTGATAACTTTTACATGACATTTGTTTTTTTTTTAATTTGTGATAATTAATGATATTTGTTTTTTTTAATTTGTGATAATTAATGTTAGATTTCTGCTCTTGAATGACAATTATCAATATAATAATTTTCAAAAGAAAACTAAATCATTTAAAGAAGTACAAATATTATAGAAGCTAAAAAATCACCAAGATCCTTATATAATGATTTATTATTTAAATGTATTTAAGATATTGGAAAAAACTAAATAGAATTGATGTTAATGTAAAAATGTTCAAGCATTCCTTTATACGAACAAAGTTGAAATTTTGAAACTTTGTCAATGGCTTAATGACGAATCCATTAAAGGGAAAAACCAAATTGTAGCTCAAGTGAGTTTAATATATAGCTTAAATCCTAGCGAAATATCTATTTTGTTATGTTTATTGGGTACATGGGGCAGTACCGAAGCATCTCCTGGGACATGGGGCGGCATCATAGCAGCTCTAGGGACATGGGGAGGCATCATAGTAGCTCCGGGGATATGGGCGGCAATGCAACACCTCCGTAGGCACTACTGCACAACCAAAGATGGGAGTTCATGAAGATTCATAAGTCAAAGTGAAACAACCTCTCCAATTCCGGATGCATTCAAAGCTAAAAAATTTATTTGAAATCAAAGTGCAATATGAAAAAAGTACTGTAAATCTAGGTATGCAATAATAAATATTTTTATACGCCAAAGCACTTATAATATTTTTCGGTCAACATTGTTATGAATATTTTTTAATTACTTAAATCGTCTGTGATTCTAAATGCTCTCCCAACCAAACCCTTCTATCCTCGTTCGCCAAACAAATTGCAATTAAATTAATGTTTGGCACCAAATATATAAATGTTTATATGGACTAGTGGTAACTAAAAAATCCCATGTCAAAACTCAAGAGGCTATAAACTGATTAATTGGGCAAAAATACTGAGTGCTTTAGCAGCCTTCCCCACCTAAACTAAAACCCATTTGCAGTTTAATTTGATAGCAGCAAACTTCAAAACTTGCCTATAGTCTTCTTTGGAGTGGTCCAATTTTTCTTTTTTAAAAAATAAATAAATTCAATTATTTCCAAGTGAGCATAGTAGTTAGAGTAGAGCAATATAAGCATCACTTAAGCATACTAAGTTTGAGAAAGAAAAATGTGAGATGGCTTGTCATGGGTTAATGGTAGGTGACTAAACAACCA
Source organism: Oemleria cerasiformis (assembly GCA_037349345.1). Classification (NCBI taxonomy): domain Eukaryota; kingdom Viridiplantae; phylum Streptophyta; class Magnoliopsida; order Rosales; family Rosaceae; genus Oemleria; species Oemleria cerasiformis. Next base: position 14,633,808 of record JAZGTL010000018.1, read on the forward strand.
CCTTCACCTTAGTTCACATGCCTTCTTTGTGTACATTTTAAAATTGCTTTTTATCCCCTCATGACTTCACACACTATCTCGTTTTTCAACTCCTCACTCGTTTACGTTAGACCTTTTTCTGCACTCTCTATTTAATTTTCGACACTCTAAAATGTATATGTTATAATGAAATCTCGTTTGTATCCAAATTTCTTCATGGTTATATTTATTGATCGCACTGATTAGTAAGGTATAAAACGGTTCTTTGGAGCTTCGATTTTAGTGACAGGAATGATTACTTAAATCCGCCAATATATAATTTGGTGCTAAAAACCTAAAATTGAAGTCATTAACCAATATGAAACCACAACATAAAGTCTAAGCTCTAAATGATTATTTGACATTTTACAACAATACCATGTGAATGAAAGAAAATAAAACTGAGAACGAATTGAATAAATTGAGGTTTTTTGAACGCATCTCGTCTTTAATAAAGATTAAAGACATGATGTTTTGTAGAGAGAAAGACGATATATTATAAATAATGATAAATAAATATTAAAAATACATTTCTTATAAAAGAGGATGAAATTCAATTACAATATGGAAGTTTCGAGGCGAAACAAAATTAATGTAGCATGACTTTTAGAGAAATGACATAAAAAAACGTATGGTATAACAAAAAATGAGCAGCAATAAGTAAAGAATTAATGAATTAATGTCCAGAAATGAGTATCTGTACACTCCTTGAATGTTTATTGGAACCCCATCAAGGCCATGGCTTTAAGAGGAAAAAAAAACTCAGTTGGAGATGAGCCCTACAAGGGAGGAGGCCTCATGCTTATGGTTATGGCTACTACTTCCAACCCACCATGGCTTAAATCCAGTAGCTGCGGCTCCACCATGGCTGCTGCTGCTCTCTTCTTCAATTGGAGCAGGCAAATTGAGATCAAGAAAGTCTCTCACTTCAGGCTTCTGAATCACAATGGTGGTTGCTGCGGCGTTTCTTGCGGTGGTTTTAGTCTCAGCTGAGCCACCAATCAAATGGGACCTTTTGTGACCACCCAAGGCTTGGCCTGAGGGGAAAACTTTAAGGCAAATTGGACAAGAATGCCCTTTGCTACTACTCTTTGTGCTGGTTTCGATTTTGACATCATGAGAAGCAGCAATTTCAAGCTGATCAATGGATTTGCTGATCTTACTGTCTGATGTTTCCATCGTGTTTTCGCTGCTATCGATTTTCGAAGCAAAGCATCCTTTGATCTTCTTGTGACTTGCTCTATGGCCTCCCAGGGCTTGATATGACCTGAAAACTTTGTTGCAAGTGTTGCACTCAAATTTGCTTCTTTTATGATCTGACCTCAAGAACTCATCATCACACTTTCTCTTGCTTGAAGAAGAACCCAACTCCATTTTCTTCTCACTCCTGTAAATCCCATTACCAAAAACTTCGTCTTTTTTCATTTTAGACCCGTTGCTTGAAAATTCAGGATCGAATTTGCGAATCTCCATTGTTTTTCTACTGAGTTTCTTCTTCAAATTGTTGCCCAATGATGGAGAATCCGAGAAGATAGAATTGATATCGGAGGAATCATGAGCTGCTACAAATTTCAACCCACCCACATCCCTCGAAAGCATCATCAAACACAAAGCAACCTCTTCTTGTTCTTCCTCAATTTCGGAAACCGATGAACTCGCAGCAACAGCATTAGCAATAGAGAAATTAGAAGAGGATGTTGTTGCGCCCATGTACCTTGATCTTGTCCTTCTAGATCTTCGTCTCCTCCGATTAAGATGAAGAGCAGTATCATTGTTTGTAGTTTCATTTTCGGATTGGCTGTCCATGATTAGGTTCTGTTTGTCACTAATCCAAGAATCGTCATCTTCTTCTTCTTCAAAAACGCGGTCTTTTTCTGAGTGGCACTTCATGTGTCCAAACAGAGCTTTCCAAGACTGAAACTTTTTACCGCATTCTCTGCACAACTTGTCGGGAACAAGTGAAGTGTCGTCACTTGAATCTGCAAGCCTCCAAGTTTTTCTGGGATTTTCTCTCAGGCCATAACCAGGTTGCTGCTGCTGCTGGGGCCCAGTTTCGAAATCGGAACTCGCATTAACTCTGCCGACGACGATGAGTTTTTCCTCTGTTTCAGCAGAATTATTGTTGGTCCAGTGAGACCTCATGTGACCTCCCAAGGATCTACCACAGGGGAAGCTCTTGCTGCAGAACTTGCACACATGCTTAAATTCTTGATCTTCTAATTCCATTAAAATCTGAGATTCTGATGGCTAAAATTGAGAAAGTTTTACAGATCAGACAAGCAAACCGACCCTTCCAAATCTGATCACTAAAATTCGGCGATTCTTGATCTCATTACACTAAAACAACACAAATGCTAATGAAACAGGGACGAAATGACAAAACCCAGATCAGAAAATCAAGTAGAAAGCTCAAACTTGCAGTGAAAATTGCATCTGATGAGGCTTGATTATTGCGTTTTGAACTCACTAACCAAGAAAGAAGAAGTAATTAATCTGAGATTTCAGAGACTTTTTCAGTAGAATTCTCTGATTCAGTGATCCACACACAAAATGAAGTAGCTCTCTGCTTCTGCTGTGTCGATCTTGGTAGTTGAAGATTGAGAAAAATATGTATAAATTGAGAAAAATATATATAAATTATAATTTTGATGGTGATGAACAAGGCAAAGAAGAGAAATTGGAAGTGAGACAGAGTGAGTGAGCGAGCGTTTGTTTCTCTTTCTCTCTCTGTGAAGTTAACTATATTTGGAGGAGAAATCCATGCATGGAAGCAAAAGATTAAAGTGAGGAGGTAGAGGAGAGGAAAGATAGCAGCACGTGTACTCAACTGAGGATCCTACGCCAACCCAAATCCAACGGCTAATATTTGTCCAGCTGAGCATCCCTATGGCTCATCAACGAACTTACTTAACTATTCCTTCCTTTGTCTTGCTATTAAGGTATTGCTCCAAAGTCACGATAATTATTGGTCTAAGTAAAATTTCTATTTATGGACTAATGGAGTTTTTTAGTTCGAATCCCGTAGAAAATAATATTGATAATTATCTATTTTAATATATTTTTATATTAAAAACGGTATTGGATCGTACACTTAAACACACTCACAGGAAAATACAGATTATATTAATCGTTGAATAATAATTGATGTAATAATAATACTCAACACCAATCCAGAATAGTAAAGAAACAAACTCTTCCTCGTATTTCTCTCTATTTAAAACCCGAAAATAAGTTTGTGATGAAACAATCCAATTACATTATTCATGTAACTAAACAGAAATTGATTGCATATTAACTTAACCATTGATACGAAGAATTATTTCTTGTTCGAGTGATCGGAAAAGTGAATAAAATATACAAACTAAATTCCACTCTCCGGCCGTTATTCTTTTGTACTATCTTCTTTTTCTTTTCTCTTTCTATTTTCTCTATGAATTATTTATTTAAAAGATTTTTCATGGTGGTCCCACATATAAATCCTCTATTCAGTTCCTTGAGTTTCAACCAAAGCATAGCATTCCACTGTTTATGTGAGTCTGATCATGATTTGATGGGTATATTATAATTCATAATCATATATACATACATAGGGTATAGGTTTTTTCTTTTATATTACAATATAAGAAGGTTTTTTTAATACGAAACAAAAAAGAAGTTCAAAAGAGAATTTTCTAATATCATTATTAAAAAAATCAAAATGTCACGTTTATTTCAACGAATTAGGGAGAGTCATGACCCAATGTTTTGGAGTTAATAAAGAATGTTCCAGCTTGGCTAGAGACAATATAAGAAGGTTGAGAATTTGAATAAAATCACGAAATAAATTAATAATTAATATCGAATTCAACATAAATATTAAATATAAAATATCTTAGTCAATTATATAAGTCCAATTTTAGACTTTATTATAAGTGAGGATGATCACTACCCTAAGAAATAAGCATATGAGTTGGTTATTGATACAACGATATTTGAAATGTGAATATATATATACATCGGGCATTAATTTTACTTTTTACAAATATCGAACATAAAATTTGAAACCGCTCGCTCGACTATAAATACAAATAACCGCTAAACTAATAGTATTAATGAGAACATCTTAAGTCGTTAAGTAAATTGATTAAAACCCAATTTTGATCTGCCCATATTGGGAAGTGCTCAAATGGGGATATAAAGGTACTATGCTACAGTGTGTCATAGGAGCTGCAATATTATATACAGTAGAGCTAAATCTTGGAATATTTGCATGCTTCACTGAAAGTAGTGATGCTTCTTCCTCAAATTATTATGCCTCCTGATTATCTCCACAATTTAACTTAATTTAATCCTTTGGACTTTTTAAAATCCAACTTTACTCCAAGAGCCAAAATGATCAATCATTAAACTTAACCTTTACCAAAGGTGGAGTAATTATATGTTTTATTTATGTAACCTTTGAAATATATATATATATATATATATATATTATATGTTTTATTTATGTAACCTTTGAAATATATATATATATATATATGTATATATATATATATATCTGAAGAAATAAGTACAAGAGGTTGGAAAGGATTAATAATCACGGTCTCTTTGATAAAAGGTAATAAATTCCGATTATATTTCACTATGTCTCATAAATTGTGAATTGAGTAGGTAACTTTTCTTAGATTTGGTGAGAATTCTCTTATATTATTCATTGTAACAATAGAGAAGTTATATATATACAGAGACTATGAATGTTACTATGAGCCTAATTAGTGGACTGAGTTTAATTAGGAATATACAATTCATTGACACTCCCCCTCAAGTTGGAGCATGTATGTCGTCAATGCTCAACTTGCTAAGTGAGTTGTGGAATACTCTGCCTGTGACTGCTTTAGTGAGGACATCTGCAAGTTGATCTTCAGATTTAACAAATGATACTTCAATGATATTTGCCTCGAGTTTGTTGTTGATGAAATGTCTGTCAACTTCAGCATGTTTGGTTCTATCATGTTGCACTGAATTATGTGTGATGTCTATTGCAGCTTTATTGTCACAATTCAGTTGCATGGCATGATTGGGTTTTAACCCCAATTCTCCCAACAAATTCCTTATCCAGAGTAGCTCACATACTCCTTGTGCCATACCTCGATATTTTGCTTCAGCACTTGATCTTGACACTACTTTCTGTTTTTTTCTTCGCTAAGACACTAGATTGCCTCCCACAAAGGTAAAGTATCCAGATGTTGATCGCCTGTCAGTAACAGAACCCGCCCAGTCTGCATCAATGTGACCCTCAACATCTAGATGACCATGTCGTGAGAACATCAATCCTCTTCTAGGAGCTGACTTCAAGTATCTTAGAATTCAGTTTACCGCATCCATGTAGGCTTCACTTGGTGCATGCATGAACTGACTCACCACACTTACGGCATATGCGATATCAGGTCTAGTGTGTCCTAGATAGATTAGCTTACCCATCAGGCGTTGATATCTTTCTTTGTTGGTGGGTACCTGATCAGGATATTCACCAAGCTGATGCTTCAACTCCATTGGCGTATCTGCTGGTTTGCTAGCTAGCATTCCAGTGTCAGTTAAAATGTCAAGGATATATTTCCGTTGTGATATAAATATTCCTTGGTCTGAACGAGCCACTTCGATGCCTAAGAAATATTTTAGAGCACCAAGATCTTTCATTTCAAACTCACTCGCCAAGTGGTGCTGCAATGCTGCCTTTTCCTCAGGGTCATTCCTGGTAACTACCATGTCATCAACAAATACAATAAGGGCAGTGACTTTACCTTTCTTATGTTTCAAGAAAAGAGTATGATCTGAGTTACTTTGCTTGTATCCGAAATCCTTCATTGATTTGCTGAATTTTCCAAACCATGCTCTAGGTGATTGCTTCAATCCATAAAGAGACTTTCTTCGTTTACACACCAGGTTGCCCTTATTGGGCCCCATCTTGCATCTTGAAAGTGAATCCATAGAGACTTCTTCTTCTAAGTCGCCATGCAGGAAGGCATTTTTGATATCAAACTGGTGTAATGGCCAGTCTAAGTTTGTTGCTAGAGAAAGAAGTACCCGAATTGTGTTGATCTTGGCTACAAGGGCAAAGGTCTCCCCATAGTCAATCCCATAAGTCTGAGTGTAACCTTTCGCCACCAGTCTTGCTTTGTATCGTTTAATGGTGCCATATGCCTTGAACTTTACTGTATATATCCATCTACAACCCATCGTTCTCTTCCCTTGCGGAAGGATAGTCATCTCCCAAGTGGAATTCTTTTGGAGAGCCTCCATTTCATCATTCATCGCTTGTGTCCACTTGGGATCTTTCAGAGCTTCCTGCACATTACTTGGAATAGATACAGTGGATAATTGACACACAAATGATGCACATGACGGAGACGGCCTATGTAAGGACACATGATTAGCAATAGGGTATTTAACTTTTGCTTTAGGATCAAGGTCATATTGTTTTCTAGGAATCCCTCTTGTCGTTCGTGGGGGTAACTGATAACCTGTGTTTCCTGTATAACTTGACGCAGGTAAGGTGCTTGAGATAGAGTTTGAATGTTCAGTTACCTGTGGGGAATCTTCATGACCTAATTGGATGAGTGGTGATGGTACTGTAGTAGGAGTTGTATGGGGAATTATCTGAACCAGTATCTGGAGTATCTAGGGGTTCTTGAGCTCGTTGCGCCATTGTAGCTGGTTGCTCGGACACTGACTACTCTAAAGAATGTAGTTGAATTTGGATGATCTAAGTATCTTCTGTAAAGATAGAGCTCACCCCCTACTGAGGGTGCTCAGAGACTCCCCATGAGTAATAGAACTCACTCTCGTTGAAGGTCACATATGCGGTAACGTGCATGGTCTGAGTGGGAGGATGGAAACACTTATACCCCTTCTGAGTGTTAGCATAACCCACAAAGACACAACGCCGTGCACATGGATTAAGCTTGCCACGCTTATGTGAATACACCTGAACATACGCAACACAACCAAAGAGACGTGGTTCGAGATTTGGTGTGGATGGCATGGTGAGGAAAGTAGTCAATGTATGAAATGGAGTTTGATACTGAAGAGTGCTGGAAGGTGTTTGATTGATGAGGTAAGCAGCAGAACAAAGAGCCTCCCCTTAAAAATGATGCAGCATGTGGGCCTCAAATAAAGAGGCACGAACAACTTCCAAGAGATGCTGATTCTTACGATGTGCGACACCATTTTGTTGTGGTGTATAGGCGCATTTGGTTTGATGAACAATACCATGTTGACTTAAAAAATTATGTAGGTCATGGTTGATGTACTCAACTCCATTGTCAGACCGAAGTGTCATGATTTTCTTGTCAAACTGAGTAGCAACGTATTGATAAAAGAGCTTGAATTTGGCGGTGACGTCACTTTTCTGTGTTAGGGGAAAGACCCATGTCATCTGGGTGCAATCATCAATAAACATCACAAACCACTTAAAACCACTAATAATGGGAACTCGGGATGGTCCCCAAACATCATAATGGACAATCATGAAGGGCATAGAACTTTTATTCAATCGTAATGGGTAAGAAATACGATGGTTCTTCGCCAAAATGCAAGTTTCACAATGAAAGTCTAATTCATGAAACTGGGAAAACAAATCTGGAAATATAAGTTTCAGATAACCAAAAGAAGCATGCCCCAATCATCTATGCCATAGCCAAATTGTCTTCATCCTGATGGACTCATCACCTCGCACATGATGTGCGTGACGCAATCTTGTACTGTTGTCGGCTGTCAAGTCCAGATAATAAAACTTTCCCCTCCTAGTACCACATCCAATCACAGCCCTGGTGAGAAGATCCTGAAAGAGACAATACAATGGTAAAAAACACACGATACAATTAAGGGAATCAATGATTTGAGGAATAGATAACAAGTCATAGTCGAGAGAAGGGACAACTAAGACATGATCAAGACTTAATGAGGGTGTAAAAGATAAGGACCCCTCTCCCATGACTTGGGAGGTGGTTCCGTTGGCACTGGTAATATGTGTTTGGCTTGAGGTTTTGGTAGAGTGCAACCCAGTGAAACTAGATGTCATGTGATCAGTAGCGCCAGTGTCAATAATCCATGATCTATTACAAGTAAGGGAAGATGGGCAAGACGTACCTGAGGTGGCCAAGGCCGTGGAGCCAGATGTACCTGATAGAGGTTCGGATGCGGTCTCTTGGGATGACTGCGCGGATGCAAATAAGGCTCTGTTCGAATCCTTCTTGCGACCTTTGCGGACCCATCCTGCCGAATAACCAATGATCTCATAACAGCCCTTAATCATGTGGTTATCTAAACCACATTTGGTACACTTCATTGGAGGCCGGTTACGAGTAGGGTCGACACTGTAGGTGTTCGACCGAGATTGTTTGGACCTGGCAGCAGCCAAGGCTGTGGCGTTAGAGGTGACACCAACTGCAGACATGGTTCCATATCGATTACTCTCTCTTTTAATATGTGCATATGCTGCCTCGAGTTTTGGCTTAGGCTCCATCCTCAAAATCTCTCCTTGGATTTGATCCAAATTATTGTCCAAACCTGCAAGAAATATATAAACTCGGAGATGATCAATCTCGATGCGTCGAGTTTTAATATCTTTCGGATGCTCCATGGTGCTTGGACTTAATTGATCAAGCTCCTGAAAAATCTCAGTGAGCTCACTGTAATATTTGGCAACTGATGCCCTAGTATGCTTCATTATGAATGACCTTTTGTGAAGGTCATAAATCTTGGCTTAATCTGCACCATCTGAATAGGTTTGCTTGATTGCATCCCAGACTTGTTTTGCTGTGTCATAACGAATAGACCGTTTAATCTGATTAGGTTGCATGGCGCCGAATAACCAACTCTTGACTTGGAAATCCGATGCACGCCATTTATTAAATATGAGATTTGTGGCTACAGGCTGGGCAATATCACTGGTCAGGTGGCCATGTTTTTCTCGCTCAACTATCTTCATCTCTATGATTTGATGCTATAGAGAATAATTATTCTCATCCAGTTTGATGTATGCGGAGAAGTTGGAGTTGTCACTCTGCAACGTGACAATTTGTGTAGTAGTGTTAGAGCCTCCTGACACCAAGGATTGATTGTTGTTTGCTGACCCCTCAACGTTGGCCATAATATTGGCTTACAATTGATGAGAAACAGACAAATCACAAGGTTTTTTTTTTGTGGGTTTCTTTTCCTCCGTGGGGTTAACTTCTTCTCTCTGTTTTTTTTTTCTTTCAACTTCCGACGAGCAAATCTTCGATGACGACCTCTGTGAAAAACAACTTCATGCCTCCGAGCTTGATCTCGAACCTTCAACAAGTATTGGCCCCCGCAAAAAATGACCAGTCCTCCAATGGCTCTTAACCAAAGATGAGGGTGAATCACAGATGAGGAACTCGAACTCGAACTCGAACCAAAGATGCGGGCAAGTCGTGGCCAAGGATGTAGGGAAGTCGCATATGAGGAACCCGAACCCGAACCAAAGATGAGGGCGAGTCGTGGACGAGTCAAGATCGACGCAAACAAACCCGAAGATGAGGGTGAGTCGGCGTGGTGGGTCGGTGTCAGTGTGCGATTGTGGTGGTTCGATGTGTTTGTGGTCTGGGACCGATCGGTGAGTGTGTGGTCTGGGACCGGTCGGGGGGTTTGTTTTAGGTGGACTGCGGAAGGGATTTGCCATGGTTGATGTAAGTGGGTTGTGGTTTCTTTGTTTCCGTGGATGGGGATTTGTTGCGGAAGGGAAGGGATTTGCTGTGGAAGGGAGTGGACAGTTGGTGGTAGTGTGGAAGTGGTGGTCGGTTTCTAAGTTGTATGATGGCTAGGGGTTGCGGAAGTGATTTCTAGGATTAAGGTAAGAGACAATCAAGATCGACTGATTTGATACCATCTTAGATTTAGTGAGAATTCTTTTATATTATTCATTGTAATAATAGGGAAGTTATATAATATATATATATATATATATATATATATATATATACTAGGAATGTTATTATGGGCCTAATTAGTGGATTGGGTTTAATTAGGAATATACAACTCATTGATAACTTTGTATCCAAACCAAATCAATTTTCTTTCTTTTGGAAATTATCTTTTAAAACAAATGAAAAACTACAATTTATACACTACTTAATGTAATCCAAGATGAAGCTTCCAAGGGTTATATTTAACCCATCAACACATTCATGCGTAAAACACGAAGTTATATTAGTCGTATGAGTAAACAATATATAATTAATATAATTATATATTGAAGATAAATACACGTATTAAAAATATGCATCTATTCAATATATTCAACTCTATCTTCTTCCTCAAAATTAAAAAAAATAAAAACTCTATCTTCCTAAAATATATATATATATATATATATATATATATATATATATATTCAACACTATCTAGCCAAAAGGCAAAATCAAATTTAGACAAATAGGGTAAGCTAGAATCTTATTGTTTCACTGCCAATATAGTTTTATCCCTTGGTGAATCTTGATTTTAAGTGGATTTGGAAGTCCTACTCACAAGCCACTTAAACAAAATATATTACTTATATTTAGAGGTCAAATACCATATATATACATATGTATATATATAGTTACCATATATATATATATAATTACAATCGTCTTTAAATTTTACCATAATTTTAACAATCGTCTCTATATTTCAATATTAGTATCCGCCGTTTTTGAAATTTACCCTAATATTTTCATTAGTCCTGTTTTTCAAACAAGTTAAAAAAAAGTCACGTGAAATGCACATGAATTGAGAATTTTGCCTCTTTTTTTTTAATGGAATTCGTTTGAAAAATAGAGAGAATGACTAACGGAAACATTAGGATAAAGTTCACGGACGGTGGACACTAATATTAAAGAAAAGGAACGGTTGCTAAAATTATGGTAAAATTTATGGACAATTTCAACCATTTAACATATATATTATATATTATATATTATATATATATAATAAATATCAGATAATTTACTATGATCAATAACCTAGCTAATATGAAAAATTAAGAAGGCCTGATGAAACAAAAGTTGCTATGGGCCATATAGTTGTTGGATGTATAGTGAATTAATTAAATAATTAGTTTAGGAATTCTTAATTAATCCCATGGTACAAGCAAGTTGATGATAAACAACATAGTACAAGGTGTATGTCCAGAGTCATCGGTGCAGCCCTACAAACAAAATCAGAGAATTTGGGCAGCATGGCCAAACCAAAAAGAGTGACGGTACTCCTGGCCGGCAAATTTCGATGATGGAGGAGGAGCCGGCCGGCATTCGTTGCGCTAATCGTAACGTTAATGTCTTATTAGCAACCACTAATCACACTTAACTGCCTAATTAATTTCCTTCCTGTTGGCTCTTATGCCGGCTCTTTAACTACAATGTTTAGCTGTAACCCCTCTGTAATACTTGCATTTCTTTCATCTTCATTTTGTTGTTTAATGCATTCCGAAGATATGTCATATAAGGTGATTTTATTGTTGGGTAAATTTCACGGTTATATAAGAATTTTTAAATTTTACATTTAACTACTCTGCATTTTTTAAAATGTTTCACCGTGTCCATCTGTATTACAATCTCTGTCATAAGTTTTGTTAATTGATGACGTGTTTCATGTGGAGCATACGTAAAATGATTTGAAGTTGACTTTAGGAATAAAATAGCATTTTTTATTACTTTATTGGAGCAGAAAAGTGTTGCAAAATGACTACGTTGCCACTGAACTTAGCTTCATAGTCAGTTATGGGAGGGCCCTGTAAGAGACACGTCATCAATTAATGGAACTTATGGTAGAGATTGTAATGGATGAGCCTAGATGAAACGTTTTGAAGATCGGTCGAGGCAGTTAAATACAAAATTTGAGAATTAAAGTATAATTAACCCTAAATTTAATATAACACACACAGAATAATAAAGTATAATTTACTCAATTTTTTATGTGAACGCATATACGAATATGCGGTACACACGTTCGGACGTGTACAGATACGTATAATATGATATGTGTATGGTAAGGCCACAGAAAACTTCACTTAAGAGTGAAGAGAGATGGCCCTCAAAAAGTGATGCTGAAAATGACATAGTAGGAGACTGCTTCAAATGAAAGAATGGCCACACAGAGGCCACTCCTTGTTTTCTGCCATGCCTTGTAATATTACTGTGTAAGACTATATACTAAGATAAGAAGATGCCCACTTTGGCTCTTTATGCTTTCTCAAGCTTCCATATTTCCTCACCATCCAAGACCAAATCTTAAACCCATCATGCCCATGGCACAGAGAAGAGAAACACATTGAGTTACTTTCATTTTTGGACACATCTCTCACTCTCACCCTCTCCACTTGTTATTCTAATTTTACTTTCGCTCAACCGGGTTTCAACACTAATATTATTGGATTAATGAAATTGATGTCTAATATATATAATCTCCCTCTTTCATAAAAAAAAAAAGTGAGGATCGGCCCCTCCATTGCGTATGGAATCATCATACATAATGTATAATAAAAAGTTTCTTTTTTCTTATAAAAATGATCGTACGAATAACGTGATGAAACAGCTTCACTCAGAACTTTTTTGAACCAACAACTAGGTGGATATGTTGCAATGCTTTAGCACATCTCAAGTCTACCTTACCTACTAAATGAAACATTACATCTTGGTGTTGTGGGTCTGTGCTTGGAGGATTCACTTTAGGACTTTTTGATGGCTTATGATAGATGGATGCAAAAAGTGAAGGTAGAATTGTATTTTGAATTTTGGCAGCCACACCATGATCTCTGCTCCTAGGCTTGTTTATGCCCAGTTGCCACTAGTTGTTGAACTACCCATATCAGTAACCTACAAAACCAATCACAGACTATGCTTTGCTTTCACCATTTTTGTGTTTAAATGAAGTAAAAATGTGCACACACAAAAAATTATCAAAATATATACTATCTTTGATCATAGAAGAATTGGTAAATAATCACCGATTAACCAAAAATTGAACGAGAAGTTGACTCATCATGTATCTACAATGCGCATATTAAATTGACAACACGATCAGTAATTGCAGTACAAATAGTATCTGTGTGAGATTGAAAGCACTCGTTCAATGTAGAAAATTAATAAAATTAGTTAGTTGAAAGGAGTGATGGACATTGTAAGCATGTCGCATCGATCCTTCACTTGATGAAGCAAACATGTGACAGCAGTAACATTGCAGTTGGGTGTAGCCGACACCAATTTTGTTATCAGTGATCAGAGAATATAATAAAATCATTAAAAAGTTGCATGAATTATAAGCTTATTATTACTTGAGCTATAATTAAATCATAAGCTAGAAGTAATCTTGGCAGTTGGGAGGGTAGGTTGTTGTGGCAGTCCGATGACTGAATTTTGGTGTGTAATTCTACTCGCCTAATCCTTAATCGTCCCACATTTGTCGTTAAAAAAAAATCTTGACAGTTGAGCCATTTTACTCGAATGTTACCGGTGATTAATAACAACTTAATTTGTTTGATAGTGACAAATTGAACTAAAATTTAAGACATAAAATAAATATCTTCGGTATCAAACTTTTACTTTCAATTTTTTTTAAAACTTCTGTACGTACAGTAAATTAAACTAAAAGTTAGTTGGTGGATTAGATTTTAGATTTTAAATTTTAGATTTTATAAATTGTTGTGTGGTCATATGATTTGCTTTGTTTTCCATTTACTTAGTGTTTTATGCGTGGGTGTAAATTATGAAGCAACTACAAATCCACTAGCTTAATTTTTATATACATGTATGGTCCAATCATAAAGAGGCATGTGTTTCTTCAAGGGTAATAATGGTGCATGTGTTAGTGAGCAAGCACTCACCAGCAATGCTTAGGTGATACTCAAAAGAGTCAAAGAGCTTCAAAAAAAAAAGAAAGTAATATCATCATGTGGGACTCCTCTTACCTAGCTAGGCTTTCTTTCGGTTGGTTTGTTTTAGAGTTAAGCTGCCCCCTAAACCTTGTTTATTTGTTGCCTTTCAGCTCACTAAGCAAAGAGGTCTTGGTTGCTGCATCAGATTTGCAAATCCCCTTATCCAAAGGCATGTGGGTGATGGAATCAAAGTTATATAAGACATAATTGCTTTGCTGTTTCTTTTTCACATAATTGCATAATTAATCAGATTTTTTGACAATTTTCTATAAATAAGATAAAAACTCTTAGCTCACACTAGGCCGCCTACTCTACTACAAGTTACTTTTAGCTTATGTAGTCGCTAGAACGACCGCTATTGAGCCAGAAAAACTAACAACTAATACATTTTTAGTTTTCTCTTTTAAGAAACATGTCGAAAAAACACTACTACTTTAATCGAAAACACTAAAAAAGAGGTCTGTCTACGAGCAACTCCGAGCACAAACCTAGATCGTTTGCACAAATAGACTTTTCGGGTGCTAAGATCCAAATTGATTAAGTCTCTAAGAAGAGGCGTTAGTCAAATTTTCAAAAGATTCGTACTTTTCAACATATTTCATAATGCAGCACTGTGAGTCTGCAATCACACCTCAGCAAGTCATCCAATCTTTCTGACTGACCAAATCTCAAGTCTTTACCACTGCTTTAGGATGTTGCTTTTGATCCTCAAAACTTCCACAATTTGGATATTCTTTCTGCATTCATTAATTCATAATTTTTCAAGTCTTAATAAGTCCTGCATGATCATCGAGCAGAAAGAGGGAACAAAATCCTCAGTCATTAACTTTCATTGAGAAAATAATCCAAATTACATCGCGAAAACTTCCTACAAAGATGACCGTTACAATTACAATATCGGTATATTTCAGGGACAACCCTACAAAGATGACACTTTTGGATCTCTCTTGAGGAAGGTATGAAGAAGATTTTCCACTTCCGGACTAGCTAATGAAAAAGAGACCTAAACAAAAAACCACCTTCTCATACACTATGTTACGGGGACGGCGAGCTTCCCATCTCCCAAGTAATCAAATGTACACAAGGAAAACTCACCTCTCCTAAAAAAGATTTCGGAGGAAAACCCTCGGGTGGACCAATTAGATATGAACACTCCATGCTGCTTTCCAAAACCATCTTGATAAAGGACCTGCAACCCTAGCTCAAGTTTTTACCATCCCTTGATTTGAAATTCCAAGACTCTTTCCCGAAAACCTCTTCAATCATGTTGCAAGTTGGCAAGAAGTCAACCTTATTTTCTGGGCAAGTCATATAGCCATCCCAGATTTTAGCATCGCAAGGCTCCAAGACATATTCATGGTCACCTCGGTTGCTTGATCCATTGAAACCAGCGGACCAATGATTCCCGTTTTCAGACTTCAGCTGATTCTCTTGTGAAGCAGCCGTTGTGTCAAATGACGTGCATGAATCATCTTGGACTTCTTGATCTCCCTTTGAATCCCAAGCAATCTTATCCTGAAAATGAGATACAGGACAGGAATCGCAGTTGTCAACCAGCCCATAGCATCTATCTGTGCCCACACCAAACATATTCACATTAACGTTATCATCAGAAGGATCATCCACAACGTCCTCATCATACTCTTGCAAATCATCCTTCCATCTATGATTATAACAACGAACATCTTGGCATGCAGGAGACTCAACCACTGAGTCCTCATCCTCTGTCATTGCAAGTTGATTGTCACCATAATCACTACTCCCCTGCCATTCATCGTTGTCACTATCGACATTCATTGGTTCATACCTGTTCTGCTCAGCCCTTTTCCTAAGCATAAACACATTGAAATAGTAACTAACAATCTCCTTATTTGTCCAGGAGGGGAAGACAGTTGAAAGATTGTGCCAGAAATTCTTGCCCGAGGATGCTGGATTTGAGAAGACAACCTGGTGGAATAATTGTTCTTCCTCTTCACTCCATGCTTGTGCTACTTGCTCTCCTATGTCATTAAATCCCAGCTCCTCAAATCTCTTAGGCCCGATGGTCTTTATAAGATTTTCTCTTGCTTCCAAAATGTGCTGCCTGACACATCTAACAGAATCTGCATCTTCACAGCTGCAATCAGTTCTACCATTTCCAACTATGCAATCGGCGTCGGAAGATAAATCAAGATCAGGCATTGGAATAACACAGGTCCCCATTAGTCTATTCTCATCCTCAAGGTCAAACTTTGAAACTGCTTCAGATATACCTAAATGATCTGAATTAGCATTAGTTCTCCGTGCAGGCATTGGAATAACACAGGTCCCCATTAGTCTATTCTCATCCTCAAGGTCAGACTTTGAAACTGCTTCAGATGTATCTAAATGATCTGAATTAGCATTAGTTCTCTGTGCACCCCACAGTGGAACATTAGCTTGATGCTCCGGTCCAATGGAGACAGACTTCCGAGGAAGGTGATCCAAAAGAAGAGAATAAATATCCTGAGTTTGAGCCAGTGTCCTTACTGGACGTTCAGGATTGAAGTACTCCGGGAAAAGGGATCCATGCAATGGTGCTTCCAACAGAGAATCTTCTTCACTAGTACTGCTTGTGGTCCACGAGGAGTTGGTAAAGCTTCCAGGTGCACTGGCTTCAACAATCTCACCACCTTTTGGAATATCAGAAAAGATGTCATCAGAAAGCTTTTCTTCACCTTTCTTGTTGTCTTTTGCCCATCCATTGTCTACCAATTAAAAATCATCAGTACTTTTCTCAGGAGCTCAAATCAAAAGAAAATTGCAAACCAGCTAATTAAGCGGTTTTCATGTAACCACAAATAGTCATGAACAAAACTGAGAAACTAGTAAAATATGCTATAATTTAAGCGTCTTTGACATTCAAATATTCACCGTCTTGGAAAAAGTCACAAAATTTTAATCAGACAGAAAACATCACGTGCATCGAGAAACAGATGCATTTAGAGTCATAGGCACATGTACAAATGAGAAGACAAAAACAAAATATTTCCCTCTTTGCCAGATTCCACATATATTTATAGATCACAGTCCCTCACCTAAAATCTGCAGTTTATCGGACACATCTCCAGGAAAAACAGATTCTGAAAATGAAACTAGCTCTTTACTGTGCCCCACTTGTCTTGGGTGCTTGAAAGAAACAAATAGTTGCTCATCATCAAGAGGCCGCTTTTGTACCATATTAACTGCAGGATAGAGATCAAACAAGTTTAATAGAATGCAAAACGTATGCCTGAAAACAATTT
This sequence comes from Oemleria cerasiformis, assembly GCA_037349345.1. Taxonomy (NCBI): domain Eukaryota; kingdom Viridiplantae; phylum Streptophyta; class Magnoliopsida; order Rosales; family Rosaceae; genus Oemleria; species Oemleria cerasiformis. The sequence continues at coordinate 14,650,998 of JAZGTL010000018.1, forward strand.
GATACCATCTTAAACCATGAAGCTAAATCAAAAAAGACGCACATGTGAAATATTTTAGTACATATTTTCAGCTAAATTACTCAGACATAAATGATCATCCAACGATACCATCATACTATCCCTCAGATAGTTAGCATAGATAGTACTCGCAACGCACATTTCACGACGAATAAGCAGTACGTTATCCAAAACACACCAATACAATCACAAATACACACCACATTAACTTTACTTCAACTGGATAAAAACAAATCTTTAACAGTTTAGAGTATCTGCTTAAATTAAGCAGATTCATGAAAGAAAAACAAGGTTTCCCGCTAAAAGTTAGTCATGTATTTCCCTGAACATTGATACCATGTCAGCTATTTCACACCATTACACAACATCAGTATAAGTTCAAAAAATTAAATCCTCTGACATAATTCTCTAACAATTATAATTTAGTTAAGAATTGCAAGTCAATTTATGATTATATTTGATATTCTTAAAGGGTGTTGTGGGGCCACTCATCTGACTTTCACTCATTTGGGCACCCTCGGCATAAAAGAGAGACATCACAAATGGAGGGCAATTTGGTAAATATGAAAGCCCAACTTAGCTAAAAATAGGGTGCCCACATCACAGCCCTATAATTGACTGAATTTAATTGAGCAAGTAATTAAAATTGATTTAATTTTTCAATTTACTTTGCACATATTAATAATTTCAAAAATAAAAAAAAGGACTGGGTTTATACCTCAAAAAAAAGTCTTCGAGAAATGAAGCAGATTGCTGAATTGGAAGACAAAAGCTCTAATCGAAACGCAACCAAAGGGGAAAACCGCGGGTTTTCGAGTGAATCTGCCTTTCGCCAAACCGAATTTAACAAAATAAAGAAAATCCCCAAATTTTAAAAACCCTAGCCCTAGATCTTGAATTTTTGACGAAATCCCAGAAATTGCACCTGATCCACTGCCAAATATAGCAGATCTGTGATAGAAAAACCTCGAAGGCTAATAGATCTATGGATTAATCAAGCCTAAACGAATCAAAAACCCAGAAATCAGAAAACCTCAACGACCAAAAGAATACGAAATAATTTACAGATCCGAACAATTTTACAACGGAAAACAATAAAATCACCAATCCAAGAGAATAGTTTCTTAGATCTACAAACGGAGAGGAAGATCGAACATTTCACGAAACCCTAACCCTAGAATCGGATTGGGAACACGGCTAAAGCTGAAATTAGGATCGACCGATTGGGGAGATGACGAATTAATCGAATCCGATCTCAATTTTGGGATTGAGACGAAAGATCAAGATGGAATCGGGGGAAAAAATGATTTAGATCGAAATAGAGGCGGCGATTGAAGAAAAGGGGCAAAGTAGGGTTAGCCTTTTTTGTAAGTGGCTGTCCAAGAACGGAAATATCAAAAAGGGACCCGTATATGTTGGTAATTACAGAAAATACCCCTCCTAGTGCCGGAAGAGATGGGACGTAGAGATAAGTGCTACAAACGAGGTTATTTGAAGGGTGGTGCGGTGATTTGGATTTTATAACAGCCTCGCTGTGAGTGACACGTGGTAAATTGTTAGAGGAAAGTGGCGTATGACAACTCAGCTTCAAATTTGTCTGCAGCCTTGTTTTTTGTTTTTGCCAAGTGTCTACAGTTTTGTTTTTTTGTCATTCACACGTAGTATTCCAAAGTTGATAATTAATGATTAATCTGCGATGAGGACCTCACATATGCGTTGCAGCGCACTCCTGACCACAATCTTGTTCGGTGCATAATAATATGATTTATTTGTGAATAAAAATTATAAAATACACAATATCTTTACATTTTCATAATAAAATTAAGACAATTATGGTATAAAAGTTGTCTTTTAGAAAAGGATCTTTAACATTTAATAAGAAAATTTGGATTCTGTTATTTTTTCATTGATTAATTTTCTATGTAATAATATTATTTTTCATTGATTAATTTTCTATGTATAGTATTATTCTTGTAAAAAATGGTATAAAAGATTTGTCTTTTAGAATAGGATCTTTAACATTTAATGAGATAATTTTATTTTTTAGTTATATGGTTTTGTGGTATTCCTCGCTATACTTTATGTGTAAAGTCTCGAGTTTGACTAAATTTGACAACAACAAAAAGTTTTTTTTATTATTACTGAAATTTTAATTTGTTTAGTGGGTTGTTTTTAATAAACACGATGTTTTTTTATTTATAAAATAATCGTTAAATGTAAAACAAACTAAACATTAATAACTTGAGTCACTTGACAATGAAGTGGAGTTTAAAAATCTCTAGTTATGAAGGTCAACTAATGTGAAATAATGCAATATGTAGAGTAAAACACCACTCGTTTCACAAAGTGCAATTCTTAACTCACTCTTAGAGAGAGAGAGAGCAATCATATAAAGAAATAACAGAGACACAATCCACCCTCAATGGGGATATCAAACACAACCAACCCCAAAAGTTGCTGGATATCAAATCATCCCGCCAATCCAAATGATTGCTGGAATTTCTTAAAACATTGTTCAATCTTCATCAACCAACATTGTAAAATCATATGACAAAAAGGGGTAGATAGAGATAGTCCAAAAGAAAATATTGGTAGCACCATGGTTTGTATTTTCAATGAAAAATTATCTGCCACTTTAATCCATTGAAATCAGTGCCGAAATTGGATTCAATGTTCTCTTTATATTCACTTTCCCATATTGTATCCACAGATGCAACATTTTACATTTCATTTAAAAATGTGTGACAAAATCAGTTGCATCTTAGAATAAATTCCCACCCTTTCATATACAAGCTTGCCACTGACTGGCAAAAGTGTTTGACGAAAAACAGTCTCAAGTGTACAATGAAACTGAATTGAGTGTGAATACTTTTTATTTTGCAAGTGATGAGCGATCATAAATAACAACGTCCTCCATCGTCCATCCCAAGCTACAGAAAAGCTCATCTTAATTTACAGCGGAGAAGAAACCACCTCTTTTTCGCATTTGAATGGCTTCGACTCCTGAACTTCTGTTTATAGAAAAGAAAAAGTTAAAATGCAGGCTTTATACAAATACCAGAACTTCACTGAGATTTTGCTGCCGAGCTTACTGTGACAGGAATGTCAATGCCATACTCTCAATGATCAACTCCCTCATCAAGGCCTTTGGAACTGATCATCACATTTGAATCAATTTGTTTGTCGAACTTCTTCTTCCTCCTTGCTTCAAACTCTTGGAATCCTTCCATCTGGGTTTTAATTTTCGGGGTAATCGTTTAACTATACATAGAAAGTATTCCAAGAACAAAGGATAGAAATAATGGAGTGCATAAAAGGAGCATGTGACATACCCGCTGAAACTGATCCATTGAAATAGGATTTCCATGCAGGGAAAATTTCTGCAGAGCTTTACAGTCTTTCAACAGATTAGAAGGTATCTGGAAAACAAGAAGGTTAAAAACTAATACAGGCATGGCCAGCTAAATATATTAATTAGTGGAACCAGAAGTAAATGTGAGTGGTGAAGCGGATGGCAGTCAGAGTTTCCAACCACTAATAAAACTGGTTTCCTACTGGGAGCCAAGTCTCAATTTTGGAATGGAATTATAAAACAAAACTGTACTGAGAATCCTTTTAAAGATGGATAGGGCTAAAGAGTTAGTGAGACGAAGCACACATAAACCAAAAGCCCAAGATATACTCCAACTTGTCATCCTTTATGTAGTTAAGATTAGCCAAATGAAACTCGCGGGGTAAACATTATACCTGCTTCACATTATTATTGTCTAAGGAAAGTGACTTTAAGTGGACAAGGTTGCACACTGATTCAGGAAGATCTTCAATTAAATTATCTGAAAAGTAATCCAGAATCATGAAGTGAGTGGTAAATTGATAACTTATAACCACAGAACCATTTTAGACAAAGAAAAGAATTAACCCATAATCTAAAAATTGAAAGAAAAATAAATAAAAAGAAAAACCATACAAAATGGACATCAATTAGGATAATATCGATAAAAACATACCATCTGCTTGTAATTCTTCCAGAGAGAAGCAACTCCCGATGGATTCTGGAAGAGATTTTAATTTGTTTTTTGATACATTTACAAGCTTTAACTGCATCAAACAATCCATCATTAGATCCAAGATTTTCACAAGAAATGCAAAATGTTTCATATTCCAAAATTTTAAAAGTGGAATTAAGATTTACAATAATGCATTTTCCATTGACTTAAATTCTTTAAACTCTGGTCTTCCATTATTTTATATGACATTCAGTATCCCCTATTAATTCTAACTGTTCAGACATATTACTTCCTTTTGTCAGCCTCCTGGTCTTTTGCTTTCTCCTTTAAGTAGCCTTGCTTGGTTACAGGTGTATCTAATGGTTGACATTGCATATAAAACCTAAGCCTACTTCATCTTACCACTAATAGGTGCCACTCTCACTGTTTCTGTAAAACATTCATTTTTACTCTTTGAAAGTCACTGAGAGAATATGAATTTTACCCTCCACGCTAGAAATGTTCTGGTGAAACCTAGATCAAAGTCCCTTATTGATATAATGGTAGACAGTGAGTCCATTGTGTATCCGCAGCACTAGGTCCATGGATGCACTAATCGTTGACATAATGCAAGTTTTTCCTAAAGCATAAGTATTCACCTTTGATGCTACAGGAGAACTGTGGAAGGCTAGGAAAAAGTTACCCACCAGGAGACTGACCAAAATATAGGCATCACCAACGATATTTTATGGACCCCTTCTAATCCCTTCAATCATTTTTTCCAGTTTATTTTTTTCTTCTCATATTTCATAGGACTAGGCTATGGCTTGCATTTTTCTAAGTCTTCTATTAACTCTCTAATACTCAGTTCGAGTTCTGTTAGAAATTTTTGCATGCTTAAATGTTGGTAGTCCAAATTCAAGTAAACAATATCTGGGCTAGTTCCAAATTCCACAATTTAAATAAAATTTGATAATTAATCAGCCATGAAAATCCTAACTGCAGGAACAGAAGAACAGATAAGCAGAGTGAAGAACCAAAAAAACTTACATTGCGCAAGCTTCCAATGGTCGCAGGCAAAGACTCTAAGGAATTTCCAGAGATGGATAACTGCTCAAGTCTTATCAACTGTCCCACTAGATAAGAAACCAATATCATGTTAGTTACATGTCCAGTGATGAAGCCTTTGAAGGAACAATGACCCTATGGAGTTGAAGAAACTAAATTTCATGCAACATTATCTTACATAGAGAAGAGAATTACATTCATCAGGCAAGGAAGTAACACGATTTCCATCAAGTGTCATAACTTTTAGAGACTCTAGTTTTGCCAAATTTATTGGAAGTCGGTCAATGAGGTTATGAGCCAAGACCTGAAAGATAGAGTTATCAGATTTCATCCCAGCGTATGATAGAACAGTTTTCCATTAGCATTCAACAGATTATTCTAATAAAGACATTATTAAATTTGAGTCAAGTATCTTAGATGTTTGATATTCTTTTTGAAAGCTTTTTAGTTTCTTGTAAACAATACAACTTTGTTAATATATTGCTGTTTCTAATGATCTAACCAATACATTAACAGATTAAGAAGCATAAATCCCCTCCAACAGTCCACGATCCACTCATTACTGTAACCTTTAATTCAGTAAAAGAGGACCACCATTTTCATCACAAAAACTTTATCACTCTCTGTTTATCCTTTTCTGTTCAACATAGATAACGAAAGTTGAAGTCTTAAAAATGTTATGTATGAAAAATTGCTTGTAGAGCATGAGTTTAAGAATGAATATGTACAAAAGTCAGATACATGATCCTTACCAGTTTCTGCAGGTTCACTAACTTGCTAATTTCCACAGGAATGTCAACTGCATGCAGAAAAAAGAGAAGTAAACTCGATGCTCAAGTATTAGCTTTGTTCTATATGTTTAAAAATATTGGAACTTTAAAAACCAAGCCACTAGAAAACCACCATTGTGAAGATTAATTCAGTGAAGCTTTTTCTTAACGATAATTCAGTGGAAATCACATGCCTTGCAGAGAAAACTGCATTCTAAATTGGCGAACGTAGCAGTTGCGGAGAAAAGTAAATACCTATCTTATTGTTTGTTAAATCAAGAGCCCGGATGGATCTGTCCAGGTTAAGAACTTCATCTGGAAATGTCTGTTCCAGAGAAAGTAACCAGTAAGCATTTACCAAGAACACACGCATAAAACATCCATAGGAAGCCACCTAAATTTTATCAATATAGCATCTATAATATGTACAATGACTTGGAGACATGAAGCGTACATAAACCACAGAGTTTGGGTTTACGCATTCCTACATTTCTATTTATACACTACAAACCAGAATGTCAAAGGACTGTTTTTTTCACTTAACCAAAAGGCTCATTTTTTACCTTAGTCATCTAAAAGAGACACCAAGGCAGATAAATAGCTCTCTCTCCAGTCTCAACTACAATTTACACCTGATCCAAGCCATTGAAACATCTCAATTATGAAAAAATTTGATTTTTATCATAATTCTGTGACCCATTTGTAATCACAAGTCATCACAGAAATCTAAAAATAAGCCTATCCCACCAATAAACTTAATCAACTTTACTCGTGTTTTGTTAAGAAAGTAATCAACTTATCCCAACCACCTTCCTCCTCCCACCTCCCCGACATTTAATACCCAGTTTTCCTTCCAATAATTCAAATTTAAAACAATTATCCAATTCAAATCATGCATAACAAAACAAAACCGATAAATATGTGTAGGAGGAGAGGAAGAAAGATTACCTTCAATTTATAGTCACGCAAGCCAACAATGCCGGTGGATCGCCAGCGGGCGGCTCTGCTCGCTTTGGATTCTGCGTTTTTGCTGGTATTGCAACCCATATTGCCACCGAAAAATTAATCTTGTAAATTTGAGGAGAAAAAAAACAAAGAATTGAAGAATAAAGTCTTCAAATTTGCCTCTCTGCACAAACAAATTTTGCCTCTGATTCAGAGGCAGAGCAATGAGATTTGATCGACGCTGTGCAGAGAGGTTTAGGTGGGAGTCAAGGTCGAAGCCTCCAAAGCTATGGAGGTGCAGAGGAAGAAGTCGTCATTAATTTCAACGACTTTTTTTTCCATTTTCAGGGCCCGAAAACGCGTCATTCTTTCCACGATTTGGCCTTTGATTCGCAATTCTCAGGCTTATTGTGGTTCTCACCGCACCAGATTGTTCCACAACCCAATCCTTTTAATTAAAAAATAAACATAAATTCTTCGCGCTAATAAGACGGTGTTCGCGCCGAGTTTTTAAACGGGCATCGGGTCGGACTTTCCGGCCGACCTAATTTTGGGCTTTAGTCTTGGGCTCAAACTTCTGAAAAATCCCAAAGCATTGATCACTAATTTGCAAATGCACAAAATCAATCAATAATATTTCGAAGTAAAGAGTTATTGTTCTACCGAGATCGAATTATAATATCAATTATACCAATTTAATTCGTTTATTTATTTAAGTTAGAAAATCCAAAGTTGGCTGTGATTGAAATAAAACAATTAAAATAACAAATACGACGCAAAATAAGTTGAGAGAAATATATGTTGATAGATACTAGGACTTTGGTGACATGACCCTTTCCGAATTTCCCCTCGAAACCCATAAAAGGCCATGTTCCCGTCTGACAATCTCTGTCATCACAATATACTACCAGAAATACTCTTACTGCCCTAAAGACACCGTAACTGAAAAATTGGCAGATCCTTTCCGCGTACTTGGTTAATCGACATCCACCTGTCAGACGAAGGATGCAACCAAACAGTTTCACACCCAACCCCGAGTATCCACTTGGGTCCAGGCAGTACTGAGTGTTGACCAGCACCTGGAAACTAAGTCCCGACGACGAAGGCCAATTACTAGATTCTATAGCAGCAGAGATTTTATCAATATCATCGTATTTCAGGACGAGAGATGATATCAAATAACTGAAAGGTCACACTCGTTTAGACCTTAACTCGTCAACCGGGTCACCACCCACACCACCCATTGACCTCGATGACGAAAGTATCCCCGTCAGATGTCTCAGGCACTAGTCACTACCTGTGACAGTAATCATCGTATCATATAAGCCGGTAAGTCCCTATCGTAAAACATCCTACCATCCCCTGAATATGATAATCTGGTCAGGCTTCTGTTTCCCTGAACTTGTATAGCAATAAATACATGCCTCAATGATTGATCCAATTCAATGTTCAAGACTTGGTTGAATTGAGACTCACTAACTACATCCTGAGCCGTAACCCGATATCCCGGCTCTTCTCGAGTCATAGCTCAATATCCCAGCTCATCTAAAGTCGTAGCTCGATGTCTCGGCTCATCCAGAGTCGTAGCTCGATGTCTGGAGCCGTCCAATATAGAGACAAGCCCTCATAACCACCGTCGATAATACCTCAAGCAATGGCTAGAACCCGAAACGTCCAACCCGGGGACTTATTCTCCACACATTCGATAATACCTCAAGACATGTGGACCCTCAACGAGCACACGACCGATAATACCTCAAGTTATTTGTCGGAGAAATAGCCCTCAACCAGCACACGACCAATAATATCTCAAGTCATGTCGGAGAAATAACCCTCCACATATCCGATAATGCCTCAAGATATGTGGACCTCGACGAGCACACGACCGATAATACCTCAAGTCATATGTAGGAGAAATAACCCCCCACATATCCGATAATGCCTCAAGATATGTGGACCTCGACGAGCACACGACCGATAATACCTCAAGTCATGTGTCAGAGAAATAACCCTCCACATATTTGATAATGCCTCAAGATATGTGGGCCTCGATGAGCACACGACCGATAATGCCTCAAGTCATATGTCGGAGAAATAAGCAAGACACCCGAGGATAGTATACAAATTAAAACTGTAATGTAAATCCAAAGCCCGCTTTTAAAATCATTATTACATGATATTAACCGAAATCATAGAAAACCCAGGCCAAGAACCCAAAATCCAATAAAATTGAAATCTCGGGCCTAAGCCCAAAACCTCATTTTCAAATCCACTTGTGAAAATCCATATCCAAAATCAATACCCTTTGCCATTAGTAAACCAAATAGCCCACTTAACTTAGTTCCCGAGTTTCATAATATAACAACTCATAATCCATAACATTAAATTAGACATAAATAATACGCATGCCATGCAACCTAGGAAGCCAAGTCCACTCACCTCAATGTCTGTTCGTTCTCGAACACTCCCTCAATTTTCGTTTAGGCTCTACCCCGAAACCCTAGGAATACACGCACGTTCTCCCGCGTACAACATAACTTGGATGTCTAAAACAGCCCCTAACGACCTCCAATGGGCTCGAAACCTGCACCAATGGATCTGGAACGTCAAAAGCATGTCACCAAGCATCGATGTGGGCCAAGGGTTGGGCCCACGCTCCGCCACACGTCAGCGGAAGACCAGTTGCCACCCCATGCACATTCACAGTACCAGAGGAATATTTTGTTGCTCCGACAGAATATTCTGTCAACTCTGATAGAATTATTTGATGGAATCGGAATATTTCGTCTGGTTAACGGAGTCAAGGCTCGGTCATGACATCGTTAACCTTTAACGGAATATGCTAACGTCGTTAGTATATTTCGTCAACTGTTGACGGCGTCAGTTGACTTAATCGTTGACTAATCGATGACTGTGCTGTTGACTGGACTGCCACGTGGCTCCACGTGGCTGCCAAGTGGCATGCCACGTCAGTCCACCAGTCAAACCAGCTCACCAGGGAAGACGATCGGACCACCAAAGGGTGCCGCCGCTATAGTGGCCGAATTTTGGAAATTTCTCGAGCTTCTAACTTCCCCCAAATTTCTCCGATTTTTACGATCCACACACCTAGAAGCATCTACTCAACTCTGGGAACTGGAAAATGAGGTCAAATGCTCGAGATCTTACCTGGTTTGGCCTGAAATCGATCGAGAAGCTCAAGAACTTCTCATCATCGGTTCTCTGTCCATGGTTGTTCTCTCAGCTCCAAAAGGATGAGGTTATGCTCGTGGAGAAGAGAGGACGGTGATGATATGTTTGCTTTGGGTAAATGCGGTCGAAATCAAAATCAAGGGGAATAGGGATTCAGTTTTTGGTGTTTTCCCCAGGGAGAAAATCGCGAGAGGGAGAGGGGAAGAATGAAGAATAATCTGGAAGGATAGAGAAAAAGGGTGTGAAAATATCTGCCACTCAAAATTACCAAACTACCCCCGAAGATTCTAGATCCACAACTCTCTCATACATAACTCCGTTTTTTGCGTGCCACCTATCTACGAACTCGTGAGTTCGAGACCTACGCAACGGTCCAAGAAAAACTTCCAAAAGTCTTCCCAAACAAAAGGTGACTTCCAAACCTCTCTTAAACCTGAGGGTAAAATCGTCATTTTCCAAATAACTTTTACAAATGTACTTTAAATTTAAGTTCGGGTCGTTACATTCGGACTCCACACAATTAATCCTATTTAATTCCTATATGCATACTAATTCCAATTTACCCTTCCCAAGTTGACAGTATTTTCCCTTATCTCAGTAACAATCCAGATACGGCATCATTAATTATATTATTCTTATGAACCTAGTCTAGATGCGGCACCAAATTTACATAAAATAACCCTTTAAGATCTATGGAAAACACTGAACAAAGTTGCATAAACCATACGCAGAACTATCGTTCTATTGGCTATGTCCTTTATGGCAATTCCTACAATAAGCTACTATTAAGTATCTCATATATGAGAAATTATTAGGTGGTACTGGAACACCACGTCAGCTCATAGTACTCTCATTTAAAATTTGCCACGTATCTATTCTTTCACATATGAATTTAATATTCGTTTTATATTTTTAAATTAAATTAAAAAATCAAATAAAAACTTAAAAAATAAAAAACCCAAAAACCATCCCAATTCCATAACCCCAATCATCAAAATCCAGTAAAAAAAAAGGGGCAAATTACAGTCATTTACATCAAATTATACAATTATCAATTATACTTGTACTTTCAAATCTTGTATTTACCACCATCTACTCTTTAAAACATTATAACTTTAACCTTCCGTTAGATTTTCCGTTAAAATTTTTGCTAAGTGATGTGGTGGACAACATGAGACCCACATTTAATGATAAATAGACACCATGTGTCATAAAATAATAAAGTAGAAAAAAGATTAAAAATAAGAAAAGAAAAAAAAAATTGTTTTTTCACTCCCAAGAAGAAGCTCCCATTTGATACATCCAAATCCAGACTTCAATACATCCTGCCATGGGTGCGGATAGGACCACATAGCCGCCACCAAAGGTTGGCTCTACATTATTCAACATAAAATTTCCACTAGTACCAGACTTCCATACCCTTGTCGTTCTCTTCCCCCGTCGCTTCTGCCATAGTTGCCGTATAAGGTTTGCTCAAGCTCAAGCTTGAAGAAAATCTCCCTCTAAGGAAGTTATAACAGTGAGCCGATAATGGAAAAAGAGGGCCTTGAGAGAGAGACTGACATCCGGATCTCAACCTCCCTTATAAATCTTATTTCAATCCAGTTTCACATCTGTAAATATTAATTTGAGAACGGCAGCGGTGGAGGCGATGGCGACGAAGAAGATAACATGGGCAAACCATAAATTGTAACTGCTTGGGGTACGACAAGGGTTACGGCAACAATGGCAGATGGGTGGGAGAAGAGAATGATAAGGCAGTGGTTTTTTGGGGTTTTAATTTTTAAAGTTTTTATTTGATTTTTTAATGTAATTTAAAAATGTAAAACGAATGTTAAATCCACATGTGCAAAAATAAACACATGATAAATTTTGAATGAGAGTATTATGAGGTGACGTGGTGTTTTAGTACCACCTAATAATTTTTACTCTGATACGACTCAACTTAATTCTTCAAGTAAATAGCGATAAGTTATCTGATAACATAAAACATAATAGAAATTGCTTAATCATGGAAAGAAAAATTGAAATTAATATAACAAAAATTAAATATTTATAATTGGGTTACGCAGTCGTCCTAGCAAAGCAATTTAGCTCATGACGAGCTTATGAGACATAATGATTTGTGATGGATGGATGTGTTTGTAGATTGGTAGGGTGGGTTGGTTGCACTGATAGACTGTTGATGGGTTTTACAAAGAGCCTAAGGGCTAGTTTGGTATTGCCGTGCATTTTTGAAAAATTACTTATGCTGTACTTTTTTGAAAAATTGTTCTTGTTATTCTTTTATAATAAATAATTATACACTAAAATAATTTTCGTAAAAGCAACCTACATATTACTTTTAAAAATTGTTGTCAAAATTCCATTGTTTTTCAAAAAAACAAGATTTCTCATTTTTATCAAACACTTTTATACTGTTTCACTTTTAAATATAGTAACTTTAAAAAAATAAATAAAATACCAAATATGGCTAAGTCTCTTTTTATAAGTGAAAATTAATCTTCAAATAAAAATGAGTTCACATTTGAAATCCTTAGAAAACCTTTTAAAAATACAAATATACTTTAATTGATCTCCTACAATAATATGAAGACTTAGTTTGGACTTTAATCCTTAACCCAAAAGGAGCTTGTTGGAAAACCTTTTAAAAATACAAGTGTACTTTAATTGATTTCCTACAAGAATATGAAAAGATCTAATTCCTATAAGATTATGGAAATTTAGATTTTAATTCTTAACCCAAAAGAAACTTGTTGGAATTGTACTTTGTTCTTTAGCCAAAACTCTACCTTATGGACTATAATTCTGTCAAATATCAAATATTGCACAAATCTCACCGAACATATTAGTTTATCTTATTTAATGACAAAATATCAAATCATGCACAAATCTCACCAGACGTATTAGTTTCTCCTATTTAATGACAATAGTTAATAAATCATAAGTAAAAAGAGTATATGGTGTATTTAATTTGGAATTGTAGAGGATTTTAAAAGCTATTAAAAATTTACATGTATTCAATGAGAATTTATGAGTGTTTTAAAACACATTAAAAAAGTTCAGAGGTATTCAATTTGAAATTGTAGAGGATTTTAAGAACTTAAAAAATGTCCCTCTAAATTTTAGTGTATTCAATTAGGTTTTCAAAAATTTCCACGTAAATTCAAGTGTATTCAAAATAACAGGAAATTGGAAGGATCTAATCAATTTGAGAATTTGGGTGAATTATAAGATGAAAAATATAAATAGCAAAGGTAAAAACAATTCCACCCTTCACCCCCGGAATTGTTTGAGTATCCAACATCATCAAGGGGGTGTATTCAATTTGGAATTATAGAGGATTTAAAAAACTATTAAAAATTTACATGTATTCAATGAGAATTTATAAATGTTTTAAAAGACATTAAAAAAGTTCAGAGACATTCAATTTGGAATTGTAGAGGATTTTAAGAACTTAAAAAATATCCCTTTAAATTCTAGTGTATTCAATTAGATTTTCAAAAATTTCCACATAAATTCGAGTATATTCAAAATGACAGGAAATTTGAAGGATCTAATTAATTTGAGAATTTGGATGAATTATAAGATGAAAAATATAAATACAAAAGGTAAAAACAATTCAAGGGGTGAAACAATTTCACCCTTCACCCCAGGAATTGTTTGAGTATCCAACATCCTCAGTCGTCCTGTAGGGTAAGGTCGGGTCAGCCGTCATTGCGAAGAACACCACCGAACCAGTGGGCTGCTTGGTTAGCTGGGCGAATAATGCTCCACCAATTCACAGCAGAAAGATTAGTTGCGAAGAATACCACCGACCCAGTGCTCTGCTTGGTTAGCCGAGCGAACAACGCACCCCCAATTCACAGCGTTGCAAAGAATCCACCCCAATCCACCATTGTTGGGAATTGAAGTTTCAGCGTTGCAGTCTAAAAGGTATATTACTTTATTTTATCAAGTATCAAATTTTGTTCCTTTTGAAGCAAATCAATAGCTTCCCACTCAAGCATGGATTAGCTTCATGAGATCTGTAGTAATGAAATTTTCTTCAATAGATTAGGTATTTAAGCTTAAGTAATGGGCTGATACATTGGGTATTCAATTAGAATTGTAGAGAATTTTGAGCGTCCCAATCTTTCTGATTCATCTCTAAGCCCCGTACTTTTCCTTTCTCTCTGTGCGTCGCCGTGATACTGTTTTGAGCGCACGTTGAACTATCTAACTCCGGCCGTTTACAGTGGCATCGGAAGCAACCGCACTCTCCATACGGTCCTTGTATTCCTCCTGCACTTGGGAAGCCCAAGAGAGCCGTCTCTCAGAAAGGCGATATCTTTGTCAGCCGAAGAAATATAGGCTAAAACTTTTTGTAGCCCTAAGGTGAGTGCTCCTGATTAATTTCACTATCAAAACAGAAAACATGACTTAGGGTTCGAATGTGATCTATTTTGTTTTGATTTGCAATGATTAAATTGAAATTTTTGTTTGCTTTTTAGCTTAAGCAGCATATGTATTGAGAATGATTGTATTGTTGAATGCAGTAAAAATGGGGAGCGAGAGCAATCTGAAGACATGGGTATCCGATATGTTGATGTCGTTGCTCGGATATTCGCAGGGCACTCTTGTTCAGTACATGATTGGAATAAGTTAGTTGTTCTTACCTTAAAGTTTGCTTTTGTGTGTTTCACTCATTGAGCTGCAGTTAATAGGAGCACTGTGCAAAGTTTTTCTAATGGAAGTTTTACAAACTTGCAGCTAAACAAGCAAAGTCACCTGCTGATGTGGTGGGAAAGCTTGTGGAAGTTGGGTTGTCCTCATCTGCTGAAACAAGTGCATTTGCTGAAGATCTATTCGCAAGAGTGCCCCGTAAAGCATCTGGTGTGAACGTGAGTTCTTATTCCAAATTTAATGAATGCTTGGACTTAAGATTTTTGCCCCTAGTTGATCTGTTTATGAGGTCATTCCTTTTCCTGCTTGTCACTCTTCTTTGTTGTTATTACAGCTATATCAGAAACAAGAGAGGGAAGCTGCAATGTTGGTGAAGAAGCAGAAGACATATGCTCTCTTGGAAGCAGATGACGATGACGATGATGATAGAGATAGATCTTCTGTCCAGGTTGTTTCTGAGCCTAGGAAAGCAGATTCCCATAAGAAACGGTTCAGGAAGAAGGCTTCAAGTCAAGAAGATGAAGATGATGAGGTAATTCCTTGAACTCTTGAAAGATAATAATTTTTTTTTTTGTTTCTCATGGTAACTGTTGTTTTAACTAAGTGCAATGCTGCAGGTGATTGCACAAGAGGAAGATGCGAGACGGGTTAAAAGACGAACTTCCCCAGATGAAGATGATGGTTCAGAGGTTTTCTTCTTTTGCATATATTTTTAAAAACAATTTATCCATAGATACTGATCATACTTCCATCACTTCTTTGGAACTGAAGAAGTAAAAGTGACTGAATTGATATGGTTGTCTAGACTGAGACTTTCACTTTGTGCTCGGATTGGTTTGAGTGCTTGACGTCGTGTGATCTGATGATAGAATGTACACACACATTGAAGAACAGCTTTTCATGTTTCTATTATAGATTTTTCCTTATTCTTCTCTTCCAGTTTTTAACATATTTATTCATAATACCATGTAGTCGGAAGAAGAAAGATTGCGTGATCAAAGAGAGAGGGAGCAATTAGAGAAGAATATAAGGGAGCGGGACACAGCAGCAACACGAAAGGTACAAATTTAGTTCTTAATTGATTTTCATCTGCTGCATATTGTTTTTGGTATAAAATCTGCTTGGAATCATCACATTACCCTCCTATTTCTTTAACATCGGTTCTTTTTCTCCTTGGCAGTTAACAGAGAGAAAGTTGTCAAAAAAGGAAGAAGGTACTTCAAATTGATAATATAATTACATTCAAATGCTTATATTTGTGTTTATGATTAATGTTGTCTCATGATGATGCATTATACTGCACAACAGAGGAGGCTATTCGGAGAACCAATGCTTTTGAGAGAGATGACATTGAAGATTTAAGGTTTGTCATTATCTATGTATAATGAATTGACTTCCCTTACTTCTTTTCGAAATATTTAAGTGATTAATGCTTTTTTTCTTATTCCAATTTTTAGCAGATAGCACTTTCTGAGTGCTTTGACAAATCAATTTGAAAATGACTCTTCTAAAACATTTGGGATTTTCGCATAAAATAGGTGGCCTTGTTTCTAGATAGTTTAGTAGATGGACATTATGGTAGAATGGAAAATGCTGTTTTTCAATTATAGTTATCATGTTGAAGCTACTTGATTTCATCCTAGAAAGCACAATTAATGTACATAATATGAATATGTATATACATATACATGTACATATATATGTATATGTGTGTGTGCTTACTATATAACACCAAGAATATGTATTGAATAAGCAATTGGTCCTGAACTTTTTTTTCTCTGCTTCAGAAAGGTTTCGAGACAAGAATATTTGAAGAAAAGGGAGCAAAAGAAATTGGAGGAAATCAGGTACGGAAATAATTACTTAATTTTCTGCTAATGAAAGTTAGCTCCCTCCATCCCCCTACCTCATTAAGAAAAAAGGGAGAAACCTGTTGTAGTTCAGTAATTTAAAACATATAACTGCACAAACAATTTTTCTTATTGCTTTGACATGTATCTCAGAGATGATATAGAAGATGAGCAGTACTTATTTGATGGCGTGAAGCTCACTGAAGCAGAACAACGTGACTTAAGGTAATGAAAATACAGTGTCTGAATTGCTTCTCTGACAAGTCTCCCGTCATTGCTTTTTATAACTTTATGATCCGAATATAGTAAACTATTCTCAGTTATCTGATAAGCAGCTAAATCTATATACAGAATCTAATATTTGTCCTGCTCGTGGATTTAATCTACAGTTACAAAAAAAAAATATATGAGCTTGTGAAGAAGAGATCGGATGAGCCTGAGGATATCGATGAGGTAATTAGGAATTTTTGATAATTAATTATGGTTAGCTTGGTTGCCTATAAGAGTTGCTTCAAAAGGAATTTTCCTTTGAGAAGTTTCCTCTTACTCAAATTGGAGTGCATGGCTGATTGAAATGCCTTGTAGTATCTTTTTTGTATTTGAGTTTACTTAATCTCCCTACATGTCAATGTTATCATCTGATTATGTGCTATACTTCCGTTCTTTATGGAATGCAGTACAGGATACCGGATGCATATGATGAGGAGGGTGGAGTTAATCAGGAGAAGAGATTTTCTGTGGCTGTGCAACGCTACAGGTAATTATTTAGAAAATGTTCACAAAAAACTACAATTACCATACAATGACATATTCTTGACTGGCATAAATGTATCTGTAATCTTAATACTGATCTAGTTCTGTCTTCTTGAATTTTTTTTTTAAAACCTATATTGTTGTGTAGGGACTCGAGTGCTGGGGATAAAATGAACCCATTTGCAGAACAGGAAGCTTGGGAGGATCACCAAATTGGTGAGTTCTCTGTGAAGTTTTAGCATTCTCTTAAGTCCTCCTTCAAATACAATTTTAGACAAATTTCAGAAATTTCATCCTGGCCATCATCTTGCAGGAAAGGCAACATTGAAATTTGGTTCCAAAAACAAAAAGCAAATATCTGACGAGTATCAGTAAGTTTATGAAGTTTCATTCTCTTTCTTCTGTGTTACCTGCTTATGTTCACCATCTGAAGTTGCATGTTTAACAAGTGAACCAAATTATTTGAAGAAGATTGTTTTACTAGCTTGAGAGTGCTAAGTTTTTTCTCTCAAATTATCTGATGTTTAGGTTTGTATTTGAGGACCAAATTGACTTTATCAAGGCATCAGTGATGGATGGTGATGAGGTATACCTACTAACAGCATCAATTTGACTTGATACCTTTCTCTGGTATCAAAATGCATGTCTCATCTGTTTATACTCTGGATGCAGTTTGATGATGAGGGGCAACCCTCTGAGTTAATTGAGTTGCGGGCGAAATCGGAATTAGAGAAGCTCCAGGTTGCTAATCATTTTCTTTTTTCTTTCATTGTATATATTTTCTGTCGCTTTTTGCTAAGATGCTTAATTTGTTTGGTATGACGTGTTCTCGTTGTCATTTTTGAGAAATGTACACTGCTACTTGAAGGCTGTGTCATGCTTTGGAAATGAATGGATAACGTACAGAAGTTCAAAACCTAAAATGCCTTTAACATTTAAAAACTTAAGAGAATGAATATATATATGATACATTGTGGAAACTTAAAAGATCCTTGCGGAGTGCACAAAATTTGTGGTTGCCACTAATTAGTTTTTTATATAATTAACCTTTGGAATGGTATTAAATCATAGGAGTTTTAACTTATGTTTTATTAATCATGTATGTTGCTTATTCAGGCGGATAGAAAATTGTTACCCATCTACTCCTACCGTGATCAATTGCTCAAAGCTGTTGAAGATCATCAGGTTTTTTTAGCTTTTCTCTTAAAAAATTTATGCTTTTGATTGGGAATGCATGTATTCAAACGCATTGTGGGTGTTGATTTATCTTGCACTAAATTGTGATGTTTTAGTTCCATAATAGCATTTTGAGCCGTAGGCATTACTAATAAATATCATGATGGTTAGCAAAGTATCTCTAAGCATTTCTTCTCGTATTACATGCCTTAGTCTTGTGATGGTTTTGTAGGTTCTTGTTATTGTTGGTGAAACTGGTTCTGGAAAAACTACACAGATTCCCCAGTATCTTCACGAGGCCGGATACACAAAGCGTGGAAAGGTCCAAAGCTTTGTTTCTTGAAATTTTCTTTCTGTGTGCGGGAAATCCTTCTGTTAATGATTGCTTCTTGATGCAAAGTTTTGACTCTTAAGATGAAATTTTAATTGAAAGGGACTGTTGATAAGGAATAAATTCCATTTGTTGCCCTTTTTTAACTTTTGCGGCTAATAGGAGCCTAAAAGAATCTGTTCTTTTGCAACATTGCATATTTAATATCTTCAAAACATGTCTGGAGACATTAATAATATCAACTTTTCAAACTTCCTGAAAGGTTTCAAAATTTTGTGGCCAACAAAAATAGGTAGACTTGTGATTATACTACAAATATATGAAGGCTATGAGTTATCTATTTATGTTTACAAATCTAAAACTACAAAACTTCCTGGGTTATTTATTTTTGTTCATTTTTCTTACAGATTGGGTGTACTCAGCCACGGAGAGTTGCTGCTATGAGTGTCGCTGCAAGGGTTTCTCAAGAAATGGGGGTCAAACTTGGGCACGAGGTATTCCACTTTCGTTGAAGTGTTCTTTGTTCATTATGCTAATAAGCTCCTGTGATTAGATAAAAAGAAAAAGTTAATGACCTCTAAATAGTTAATGCATACTCAAATTATCTTGTGTTCTGATCACATGCCGTATTCTTTGTTTACATATTGGAAAAGCTGTTTTAGTTTCTTATTTGCATTGAAAAATGTACCCAAAGATAGAAAAAACAATAGTTGGTGGTTATCTGACCTCTCTTGATGGAACTTTTTATGCCATATGCAGGTTGGCTATTCTATTCGTTTTGAGGATTGCACATCCGAAAAGACTGTTTTGAAATATATGACTGATGGAATGCTCTTGCGAGAGTTCCTTGGTGAACCAGATCTGGCGAGCTACAGGTAAGATGACTTGGTTCATGGATATACGTTTGGATAGTTAGATTGTTTGCATTGTTTCACTTGTTCTCTTCATATATTTCAGTGTGGTGATGGTGGACGAGGCCCATGAGCGGACACTCTCAACTGATATTCTTTTTGGATTAGTAAAGGTAAGTAGTAACTCTTTCATGTTTTCATTGTTTTCCGGTCTGATGATTTTTTGTTGGAGGTTGCTTCACAGTGGCCACCCTCTCTACTGTTTTGTTCTGAAAGCACTTAATAGTAAACTGATAAAGAACATTGGGTTGTTCGTTTCTGATAGTAAGTGGTTTGTGTAATAGGATATTGCTCGATTTAGACCCGACCTAAAACTGCTTATCTCAAGTGCAACCCTTGATGCTGAGAAATTCAGTGATTATTTTGATTCTGCTCCAATTTTCAAAATTCCTGGAAGGCGGTATCCTGTTGAAATACATTACACAAAAGCACCTGAAGCTGATTACTTAGATGCAGCAATTGTCACTGCACTTCAAATCCATGTTACGCAACCACCTGGAGATATATTAATATTCCTCACTGGTCAAGAAGAAATTGAAACATCGGAAGAAATCCTGAAGCACAGGACAAGGGGATTAGGCACAAAAATTGCTGAGCTGATTATTTGTCCAATATATGCAAACCTACCTACTGAGCTGCAAGCAAAAATTTTTGAGCCCACACCTGAAGGTGCAAGGAAGGTTGTCCTTGCCACAAACATAGCTGAAACCTCCCTGACTATTGATGGGATCAAATATGTTATTGACCCAGGGTTTTGTAAGATGAAGTCGTATAATCCAAGGACTGGGATGGAGTCATTGCTAGTCACCCCAATTTCAAAGGCATCAGCAATGCAGAGAGCAGGTCGATCTGGTCGAACGGGTCCTGGAAAGTGCTTCCGCTTGTATACAGCCTACAATTATTACAATGACTTAGATGATAACACAGTACCAGAAGTACAGAGGACTAATCTCGCAAATGTTGTGCTAACGTTGAAAAGTCTTGGTATCCATGACTTATTACATTTTGATTTTATGGACCCTCCTCCATCTGAAGCATTACTAAAAGCCCTGGAACTTTTATTTGCACTAAGTGCATTAAATAAAGTGGGGGAGTTGACTAAAGTCGGTAGAAGGATGGCAGAGTTTCCTCTTGATCCCATGCAATCTAAGATGATAGTTGCTTCTGATAAGTACAAGTGTTCAGACGAGATTATTTCAATTGCTGCTATGCTTTCCATCGGTAATTCAATCTTTTACCGTCCAAAGGATAAGCAAGTCCATGCTGACAATGCACGGTTGAATTTCCACACCGGGAACGTCGGAGATCACATTGCATTGCTCAAGGTTTGGTTCCTCTTATATATATATAAAATTTATTTCCAGTTTTCCTTTAGAAAACATATCTGATAATATATATATACATAAAATTTATTTCCAGTTTTCCTTTAGAAAACATATCTGATGTTGAGTGTTTTAAACCATGACTTTGGGACTTGGGGATGGGAAAATGGTGGACTTTATATTTGAAGTAGTTATAATGAATTGAATGAGATTGGTATTGATCCTCACTATGTGACAAGTAATGTTTCACATGTTTTTGAATGTTTATTAACTCCCTGTTTTTCGTCTTAGGTGTATAATTCATGGAAAGAGACCAATTTCTCAACCCAGTGGTGTTATGAAAACTATATACAGGTACTGTTTGATAGCTCCCTGTTGCCCAATTTGAAGCCACTGTTGACGTGACAATAAGATTGGTACCAATGATTATTAAAATCTTGTTATATTTTTTTTAAACAAAGATACTGATTAATTGACTATCAATTTTGAATGTATTTATTCATCAACACTCTTCTGACAGTTGTTTGTAATCTCTAACATTTACAGGTAAGGAGCATGAAGCGTGCTAGGGATATTAGAGACCAGCTTGAGGGGCTCTTGGAGAGGGTTGAGATTGAGCTGGTCTCAAATATCAGTGATTATGAGCCTATAAAGAAGGCCATTACATCTGGTAATTTTACCACTACTGTTAGCCATAATGATTAAAAGTGAACTGCTTTTTGCCTTTTTTCCTGTACGTTCCTTGTTGAATTAACTGTAGTGGTTGCTATTTCTATCAGGCTTCTTCCCTCATTCTGCAAAGCTTCAAAAGAATGGATCTTATAGAACAGTCAAACATCCACAGACTGTCAATATACATCCCAGCTCAGGGCTGCATCAGGTAAACAAGATTTGCATTTTGCTATTTTCCATATGAAACTTAGTCTCTTGGATCACAATATAAATTGATCTCAGTCATGCTATGTATTGAACATAGTATGTGCCGGTGATTTATTTATTTTTTTGCAAATGGGGTGGGTATTAAAAATAAGTTGATGTTTTCATTTCTTACACATTCTTTCGAGACAAAATTGTCCTGTGTAGTAATTGGACAGATATCATCTGATCAGTTTTACTTGATTATATATTTCATTATTCTCTTCAGGTGCTCCCTAGATGGGTTATATACCATGAATTGGTACTTACAACCAAGGAATATATGAGACAGGTGTGTGTCGCCTTTACCTCTCATATTTCATGGTCGTTATTTCGTACATGTTATTTGAATTACAGCTAAAACCTACACATTAAATTTTCAGGTAACAGAATTAAAGCCGGAATGGTTAGTGGAAATTGCTCCGCATTATTATCAGCTCAAGGACGTTGAAGACTGTATGATCTCTCTTATCTGTGTATATTTTAAATTTTGCTTCAATATTGGTTTACCTATGCTATTAGTCAATCATACAACAGCTTGATTTTATTGTACAAATTGCTGACTTATTTTTATTAATGGCAGCAATGGCAAAGAAGATGCCCCGTGGAGAAGGGCGCGCACAAGAGAGCTGAGAACTTGAAGATAATTGTATATAGCACTGGAGGCTTGTTGGGTATGGTAGAGTAGCCAAAGAAGCCTGTAAATAGAAATTTTGAGTACTGAAACTGCACTTTCAAGTAGTTGACTCACTAACAAGCTGGGGAAGTTATAGAGTGGATCCTCTCGCATTCACGAAAGAATCCGAGTGTATTCTTCTCGCATTCACGATAGAATCCGAGTGTATTCTTACTGTTAGGCCATGTTTTAGATCGAGATAGATGAGAATATTTTGATCATATGTACAAACTCAAGAATGATACACAATGTGTAATAGATTTATGAGCTAGTTTGATGTTCATACGAAATGTAGTTAAACAGATAACGTGATTCCGTATCTGGCATTCATAAATAGAATTTTATCGGAGTTTTCAACCCAAGGCTATTCTTTTACTCTGCTTTTGAAATTTGTCAAATAGGAGAATGCCTAATCCAGCAGTAACAAGAGTAACTTGTTCTTTTTATTTTTAAGGGCCAATTGATAACAAAACAAAAAAAACATCTGTTTCTGTGAGATAACAAGAACTACTAATCCATGGTTTTCAAAGTAAAGAACATGAGGTGAAAAGTAAGAATTCAAAGAATGATCAAGCTTCTGTATCAGAAGAGAGATAAATTCATCTTATGCCATAGAAGGCATGTCCTTGAGCCAAGAATCCAACGGCTTCCCAATTGAGTACACAATGAATCCAATCTCTCTCAGCTTCTCAACATCAACAACGTTCCTTCCATCAAACAAAAATGCCGGCTTCTGCATGTTGTCGAAAATCTTCTTGTAATCGAGTGTCTTGAATTCATCCCACTCAGTAAGAATGCAGATTCCATGAGCACCTTTGGTTGCCTCATAAGCATCCCATACAACACTCACTTCCTTGACAGCAGCCGGGCTCATTGGCTGCAGATGAATTGGATGGTCCCAATCAAATTTCTTCATCGACAAATCCCTCCGAATCTGATCCTCAGTTACCTGCAGATCATATATGCTCAAATGTGCCTTGTCACCCAACAGGCCATTGCAAACATCAATAGCAGGAGTTTCCCTCGTGTCACCGGTATCTTTCTTGAATGCAAACCCAAGAATGGCAATCTTCTTACCAGAAACTGTGTTGAACATGGAAGAAACAACCCTGTTGACGAATCGGCTCTTTTGGTAGTCATTCACCTTAATGACTTGTTTCCAGTAGTTTGCAACTTCAGTTAGGCCATTGCACTCACAGATATACACCAAGTTGAGTATGTCCTTCTGAAAACATGACCCACCAAAACCAACACTAGCATTAAGAAACTTGGATCCAATTCTTGTATCTTTACCGACAGCATGAGCAACTTCGGAGATATTTGCTCCAGTAGCCTCACAGAGCGCTGACATGGCATTGACGGATGAGATCCTCTGAGCCAGGAAGGCATTGGCAGCTAGCTTTGAGAGTTCAGCTGACCACAGATTGGTTGTGATGATTCTGTCCTCGGGCACCCAATGAGCATAAACTTGTTTCAATGCTTGGATTGCTTTCTGGCCATCAGGAGTTTCCCTCCCTCCAATGAGAACGCGGTCAGGTGTAAAAAGGTCCTCAATTGCTGTGCCCTCAGCAAGAAACTCCGGGTTCGAAAGGATCTGATACTTGATCCCTTTGCTGTTATGGGTCAAAATCTTCTCAATTGCCTCAGCAGTTTTCACAGGAACCGTTGATTTCTCCACGACGATCTTATCAGTCTTTGAAACATCAGCAATCATCCTGGCTGCGCTTTCCCAGTATGTCAAGTCTGCAGCTTTGCCAGCTCCAAGACCCCGGGTTTTAGTTGGAGTGTTAACCGAAACAAAGATTATGTCTGCCTCGGAGACATGTTTTTCGACAGCAGTGCTGAAGAAGAGGTTCTTTCCTTTGCATTGCTTCACAACCTCATCAAGACCGGGCTCATAAATGGGCAGCTGGTCGCTGTTCCAGGCCGCGATTCTGGAGACAGAGATGTCGACCACAGCTACTTCAATGGAGGGACATTTGAGGGCAATCACTGCCATGGTTGGACCCCCAACATATCCAGCTCCAATGCAGCAGATCTTCACCATTTTCTCCTGTTAAAAAACCTGAACACAAAAGCAATCTTTCAAGACCAAATAAAAGGCAAAAGCTTTCTCTGCATAAACTGGTTTATACACCAAAAAAATCGACACAATTTGCTTCAAAAAACTAGTCTTTGATTATATTCAACCCCATTGATTGCATCTTTACCATTTTCCAAAAAATGGCAAACGCTTTTCAACTGTAACTGAAAGAGACAAGACCTGACCTTTGATTTGGCATAAATTGGACTAGTACTAGCACAACAAAATTGAAAGACCAAAATTGAAGAAAGTTGAGCTTTCACCCGAAACTATTTGGAAAAACGGGAAGTAGCCCAACTTCTTAGAAACTCTCGTAAAGTTCAATAATTTTCGGACGGGGACATTTTACATCCACATCCTGACAAAAATATCAATATATCACTATTCTTTCATCCCCACAAATACAAACAAAAATAAAATGACCAACTTGCTAAAAGAATGTATCGCTTAAACATCTAAGTATGCAAGAAAATGATGAAAAAATTAACCTAATTTGCAAAAGAGTCCCTGAAGTACCTTAAGCAGAGGTTTCTGCGACTTGAAAAATGGAAGTAGGAATTCTATAGGGAGAGAGAATAGAAGGAAGAAGGAGACCACAAATACTACAGGAAAGTAAAGAGAGGGAGAGGTTCTTAAATACCCCAAACCCAAAAGCAATTTGTGAGATCTACATCTCACATAAGCACTTTCACAAAGCAAAGCAAAGTCAGATTAATAGAAAAGTTGGGCCAGGAGCATTCAACACGTTTGCAAACACCACCTTTCAGTAACAAACAAGGGAAATTCAGCCACCCACTCTTTTTCTTTTTCCTAAATCAGAGAATGAGAAAACTACTGATTTAAGCCAAATTCACTTCCTTGTACACAGAGAGCAAAATATAAAATCAGTTTGGCATAAACACAAAGTTTTGTTTCAAGTTTCTGACCAAAACCCACTGATCACATTGCAATTGGGTGATCAAAATGAGTGGGAACAGGACTCTACGCGTTTTTGGTTCATGTGCCACTGTAGCCTCTCTGTGCCATCAGTAAACACCCATACCGCCATAAAATAGAGAAAACGTATCGGATTGAAGCCACCCGATCACGTCATACCATCACAAACAAACGGGTCAAATTTAATTGACTGTAGATAGTAATAAAGGAAGCTTCCAAGAGCAGAAAAGGGCGTGTGCCTTGGTGGGGTTGGCGGTTCAGAGAATGTTTGAGTAAGATGAAAGCCATGGGGATTATAATTAATTAATCAATTTTATAAAAATGATTTAGAAAAGTGACAGGTGAGCTTGATTCGAAACAAAACAAATCAATGAGATCAACGTGTTCTTACCTGAGAAGATGGCCAAAAACCTGCACAAACAAGAAAGAACAAAAAATTTGATGGCAATGGAAAGCTATGCGTGAAGCAAACTAGAGGAGCAGAGGCAGAGTCGATGCATTAGGATTTGCATATTTATTGAGTAATACATGAATTTTAAAAAAAAAATTTGTATTATCTGGCAATGTCGATGACGATATTAATTATTTTTTTTCTTTTCCAACAACGATATTATTTATTTAAATTATAACATGTGTCTAATTAATTATTTTAATTTTCAAAATTTTAAGTGATAAATTTGAAATTTTGTTATCGGTTTACAGGTCTAGTTTGTGGTTAGCTCTCACAGTGTAACCAAAGGGGGTTGTTTCCATGCTTATCAGAATTGGGCGCACACTACGTCAAGAATACCAGAATGTCATTAATGGGGGTAGCTATGAGTTTGACTTGGTAGTTCTGTTCTTGACCTTTGGTAAATCAATAGGCAGCCAAATATTTACCTTTTGGTAAATTAAAACAAAAAATTACTTTCTAAATAGTTTTAGGTTAATCTATGAAAAGATGTTTTCGACATATTGGTGAAGCAAGTCTCGAAAAATTACAGTAAATAAAAATCAAACTTCCACACAATATTATGATATTTCAAATAAAAAAACCAAAAAGTAAATAATAAATCACCAAAATTGTATATTTCCCTCAAGTAAAATATAAAATTTATTTTGAATTGAATATCAAATCTCCTCCAAACTAAATATTAATAGAAGTTGTTGATTCGATACTCATACTTTTTATCTTTGATCTTTTATCATTCTCAAATTCTTTTTTTAATAAATATTTAAATAAAAACTAGTAGATGTAAGGTATATTGCTTGGCTTATAAGATTATGGCACAACTATGAGTCATGACATTAACATGTCTACCAAATACTTTACTACTTTTCAAAAGTCAATACTTTAGAGAAGTGCATTTGAGCTTAGTTTGGAATTTACAGGTTATGACAAACTAGACCCTCACTAAACTAAAAGATTGGAAGAAAGCAGATGCAAAGCATGTGCAAACATATGAAGAGTCATACCACTTTCCACCTCCACAATGTCAAAAATAAAATCTTAAAGAAATCCATTCACGAGTTGCATAGATTTTTATGTATAATGGGGAAGGGGGTGTTTGGGTAGGAGTTGTGTCGCGAGAGATTATGGATTGGGTTTTCGTTCTTGAATTTTGGGTAGATTTCAAATTTTAAAGTAGATTTTAACTATATGTTTTTGTGCGTAAAAAAATTGTCAAATATCTCTAGGTGAATTTTGTTTGGATAAATTTTTTTCGTAATAGATTTGTCTTTGTTTCTCAATCAATTTATAAATCAATGCATGTATTCTTAAAAAACTAAAATGATTGGATTAATAACATCTCGTGATTATGCAATGCTGACGTTTCACCAAAAAGTTGTCCACAGTGAGGGAACATTGATACCCAAATCTTGGGCACGTAGTATTATGTCGAATACCTTCTTAGTTTACCACAATGGTATGAGAAAACATGACTATTTAGGACGTATAAAACAATGCAAGTCCCAATTGACATTTACTTAACAAACGTTACTTACAAGGTAAACTACCCATCTACCAAAAAAAGGACTTTCTTAAACCTAATAAACAACCCTTGACCCTAAACTCCCTCAAACTCTCTCTCAAGCATCATGGGAGAGGCTTCAGCTCCAAAACATATAGACCTAGCAACATTTCTGGAAATCCCCATAGACAAAGAGCCACAGACGATCACGGCCACACATGCTCTGCGCCACACATTAAGCCCCGCCTTCCGGCTGAGCCCGAGCCACAACGGCAGCACGCTGTATGACTCGTACGAGCTCAGGGCTGTGACTCACCAACTTAACAAGGCCTTTCAGGGTTCCAAAACTTCTTCTTCCCCTCATTACATGTTCTGCTATAACTCACCATTTTATAGGCAAGGCTTGAGCCGCATTTGCAAAGAAAGTGCCACGACGCCGAAGAAAATCTTGTGCTCGCGGCTGTCTTGCGCCACCACCGGGGAAGAAAAGCCGAGAACAAGGCCGGCAGCGGCGGTTTCCAAGGGGTTTGTGACAAGGGCTTGGAGGAAAGTTAAGCAAGGTTTTATGAAGAATAATAAGCAAAGGAATGAGTGATGAGGGTTCTAGTTGTTAATACAAAGTCCGGCCTGTATAGCATACCGGAGCCAAACCGGCGGCTCAGACTGAGGTTGAGGCGGCCGGCTGCCAAGTTCAAGAGGTGCAAGACTGGCTGAGCACGTTGCCATTGTATAGTTACGTAATCACAAACCCAGAATCACGGTTTTTTTTCTTAAATATATACAACGATATTTTATTCTAATAATAACCATGTAATATATAATTTCGATGGAAAAAAATTGTAAAATTTGCTCTTTCCATTAATGCTGAACAAGGTTCATGTACACAAACTTGCTTCAACTAGAAGCACTCTATTAAAACCACACACAAAAACAGATAAATATTACATGTGGTGGAGACGGTATACAACAACATGTCGATACTTCCGAAGAAGTAAAACGAAAGATAGGACCAAAACTTTGATTACTAATTCAGGCAGCTAGCTAGAGAAACCTAATTTTAAGTCAGCTTGAGGGCCATTTCTTGAAGAAGAGCTCGTTTCTGGACGGCAGTGATCACATGGTTGGTTTCAGCATTCTCAAGAACGTCGGTGATGATGGCAGCCGCGTGACCAAGTGGCTCCTCGGCAGCCCTCTTCAACATGAAGGCCTGAAAAGTAGAGAAAGGTATAGCTATGTAGTAGATTGTCGTTGGATGTCGGTAAAGGATAAATTTGATTAAGCCAGAGAGAGAGAGAGAGAGAGAGACCTGGCCATGATGAGATATAGTCAATGTACAAGGTTGCTGAAACCAAGGCTCCCCATCAACCTGAACAGGCAATGCAGCAAAGAGTTGTATCTTAATTGATTGGCCCTGGGCTAGCCTTCGAGCACGAGAAAGCCCAACCTGATCCCAAACAGAACAGCTGTTCAGAAACATAAGCACACATTCCCAACTCTAGTGCCAACGCTGGAAATAGGAAACCCGAACCATTATAGATTGGAATTACAGAAACTTAGGGACTACTGGCTAAGGTACGAAACTAAATAGCCAAACAATATCGACCAACATAAAATAAGGATTTTGCATATATAGTACGGGGCAATAAACAAGATAGATAAGCATCGATAGATACCCAAATACCTGAAGTTTCCCAAGGTGCCATGTTCCAGAAATGCTCACAACCTCAAGTATTTTATCATGCATAGATTGTGGGTCAAAATTATCATAGTTTTCATCTTCATTTTGCCACAAATCTACACCACCCATGTAGCTCCCAATGTTCGCAACAAGTACACCTTCTACGTCCTGAAAATTGTCCAAACATTAGAACTATCCAGCACTTGCAATCTCAAAATTGATCAATCATGACGTGGTCAGACAGCGAAAGCTCAATCAATATGGTGATGATTCTTTTCATACTCACCTCAGGGACCTCTATCTCAACACCATCTACTTCAACTCGAACTTGCCAAGGAAAATCTACAAATGTTCTATCCATTATACCCTTAGCACCTTCTCTTGCATAAAGGACTTTGTTCATGAACTGCAGACAACAAATAATAATCTCAATATCTTCAGTAGTAACACCCACCTAAAATCTATGCGAGAACAACACTAAAACAAGAACAGATTTAAAAAGTGATCTGCACAGGTTGGAGTATGACATTAATTCTAATTCCTTTCGTATTTATAATTTGCAACCACATCTGATAGCGGACTCGAAGAATGAAATAGCCTCTTCTCCATACCTACACTATTATTAATAAACTCACAACCTGTATCCATCAGTCCAATGGATGATATAGTGTAAAGCGATTGACTCTAAGTGGTTTAAATTTCGTTTTACAGTTGAGGCTTGGCATAACCTGATTATAAAACTTCTCTGGATTCTCCTCCCGCAAATTATGAATGTCCAGAGCAACCTTAGCATCACACCCAATTCCTGCAAACAAAGCTTGCCAGAGTTGGTGAAGAATACAAAGGAAAAAGAGAGCCCACTTAAAAGGAATTAATAATACTCCCCATGCAGTTAATAGGAAGTATATGTTGATGAAACCCACCCCAAAAATCAGAACAGACTCATCAACTGACCAAAACAGCCACTATTTCATCAGATGGACTATTTCAGGTTAAACAGAGAATAAAATCCACCAATAAGTTTAGAGTTGACAGATTTTGTTTACTTTTTGAAAAAACAATTCCAATTTAACTCGTACATCTGATATATAGTAATAGTATCTTACTTATAGAGAATGAAGATCAGAAAAAGGAAAAAATATAAAGCCAAACCAATTGATAGTTGACCCAATACAACCAAGTAAGACTAGGGACCAAGACTTCACAACACTAATGTCAGCTGAGCATGTAGTTTGAAGACTGAGTTGAAGCAGACCTCAAGTCAGTGGCTAAAAACATACAGACAACCTGAGGACCAGTAAGGTCCAACCAAAACCTGGCACTCCAACCAACTACTCAGTAAACCAGATGGACCACAGGCCAATAGGATTACTTACCAAGATAGTTGTTCATAAACTTAGGTGATTGGAGCTGCTTCCCCTGTTGATTTACAATTGCTATCTTCCAACGATCAAGAATGGTTACTGCAGCATGCTCTATGTGGTGCAAAACTGTGCAGAGGCCTCCTTGTCTCTCCACTGAGCCCAGGCCACCTCCCCATGACAAAACTCTAGCTAGATCATTCCCTGTTCCAGCAGGAAGAATAGCAACTGGAGGAGGAGAAACAAAATTTTGCTTCTCTATAGCATTCAGCACCCAACCAACAGTTCCATCTCCCCCACAAACAAGAACTCTGAAGTGTGGAACCTTTCTGAATAAATAAAGACCCACCTCCGGTCCCTGTGTTGAGCTCAGCTCAAAAACCTAAATGAAGCACAATCATATGCAATAATTAAACAGAATATTTGAAATATCACAATTATTAATAAAGAATAGGTTCACCAGTTGAAAAATGATAGAACTCGAAAAAAATAAATTGAGGAAATATTCTCCGCATGTTACGATGGTAAATGTCAGCAATTAGAATTTAATTTTAGGGCTTCCTGTTAAGGGCCTATGCTGGGAGGTCCGAATTTTTTTCTCCCATTACCTCCCAATGGTTCAGAGATAGTCAATCTCACCGAGACTTGACCCTTCAATCTTCCATATATACTTTTCTCGGCTCATTCAAATAGAAATAAGGAATTTATTATTTCCACAAATTTAAACCTCTAACCTTGGCAAATATCGTTGTCCCAACAACCAAGATAGTACAGAAATCAAACCTGAATAGGATTGAGAAGAATATTCAATCGTTGCCTCAGAGAATTCCCACGCTGAGCCCCACTCTTCTTGTTGATAAAAACTAATAAGGGTCTTGCATCTGGTGACAAATCAATCAACTCGTATCTTTGTTTCATCCCTAAAACCTGAGATTCATCCTTTTTATTGATTGATGAGCTCTTTTTGAAACTGCCCTTGGAATCCAATTTCTTATCTACATCACCATCTTGGTGCAGAAAATCCACATTTACAATACCATTACCGTTTTCCTCAATTTCATGAGAACCATTAACAGCTTGATTGTTATCAGCTGTACTTTCTGTGGACATATCCCCAGTACTACCAGTGTTTCCCGTGTCAACAGAGGTTTCATTTTCATGCTTGGACTTCTTGCTCTGACTCCTAATAGTTGCACGTACCGAAGATGCTATCTCATTGGCTCCATGAGTAATGGAGCTCAAAAATCCACCTGCGGAAGTCTGGTTCAATTCCTTTACGTGAAGGGGTGACAGAACCAACCTTCTGAATGGACCTAAATCACATATATCACCTGTTTCACTGGACATGCTACTGTGGCAATCAACATGTACCATTCTTTGACACCACAAGCAGCACCATATTGGGGATCCACCAAGAAAAGATCCACTACATGGCTCTTCACAATAGCTGCAGAAAGCCGTTTCGTCAGGTTGATCTGTTACCTCTGTCCAACGGACAGACCATTGGTGCATCACATGCTCAAACCCCATCATGGATACACACTTACAATCCTTGTGCGCACTAGAAGAACAGCTTAGGTGAGCTGCTGCACCACAAATGCTGCAATGGTGACTAAAACTGTCTGAAGCTGTCATAGGCCCAAGAGTTTGAGAAGGACTCATGGATTTGAAGCATACACAGCAATTCAAGTTCTTCCCACGAGATACCGATTCTAGAACCCAAGTATGAGGAGCTTTAGGAACTTTGTGACGTGCCTTTGGATTTTTCTTTGACCTGGCTATGGCTTTCATCCAACTTAGATTGATATTTCTCCTCCATTGGAAGGCGGAGTAGGCTATAGTCAAAATTCCAACTAGGGCAGCAATAAAGCAAGAGATAATAAAAAGGCGATCTGTTGGATTCTTGTTGTTCCAATTGGGGAAAAATATATCAAATTCTCCATCCTCGTCCATCCTTAATAACTAGCGCTTTATTCTACATGCAAGTAAGCAGAAAACTGCCAAACTCAGGTTAATTAGGATAAGAATCAAACTCATATATCCTCCAATACAGTTTCTTCATACAATGACGATATCAAATTCCTTAAACTCATTTCAACATCCAGTTAATTCATCATTGCAACAGTCGAATAACACTTTTGATAGGTGCTACTTAGTATAACTTCTTCAACCTAGCTCATAAAAAATAAAATGTTCAACACATATAATGACTATTACTCCAACTATTTCTAAAAAGCACTTGTTACCATACACAGTTTCATGTCAAAATTCAGAGGCAAAATCCAAACACAAAAAACATAAAGGAAGTATGTTCACTGGTATTACTCCATAATTCTAACATAATTAGTGGCATTATACATCAAATTCCAGGGCACCAAAAACTGAAAACATAACCCAATGAAATATAATTTTTTTACTATTATCATTATAATTGAAAGTAATAGGAATGATAACATTAAACTCCCGTACTAAACTAAGATTGCAGCAAAATACTATCGTTCCGGTTGGAAGCTACAAAAACTGACAAGCTTTGTAGGGGAAAATATTTTAAATATTTTTTTTATTCAAATGATAGTCCAATGCAAAACCAAAAACCTCCACCGCCTTTAGAGACCAAAGCACCACAGCTTTCACCACACACAGCCGGTTTGATAATTCCCCTTCTATTCAATTTTCTTGGGAACCAAACAAATAATCTCAAACAAAACATAACATAGGAGCTCACATTCTAATACATAACTCGATTTCGAAATAGTAATTGATGAAATACATAGAAACATGAAGATTTCAAAAAATGTAACATGAAAGGATTAAAAAAATTTGAAAAGAAAAAGTAAAAGCACTTACAGTGACCTGAGGACGACGGAGACGGATCGCGCCGATCAGACAAAACCCTAGCTTGATCGACGCCGAGAGGTAAAGTTTAGACAGTGGGAATCCAAGCAAAACCCAAATCAAGGTAAAACAACGGCTTTTTCGACTTTTTTTTTTTTTTTTTTTAGATTTTTGTTAGTTTCTTGAGCGCTAATTTAATTTGTTTATTGGTTTTAAGATTCTTACGAGGAGTGGGAGTCCAGTGTAGATGGCGCGTAGAGATACGAATCTGTTTTCCGAGGACCCACGTGGCCAAACCAGGGGACATGAGGTGGAGAGCTATTTGTGGGTCCACCCTCTTTCACCCGGCTGTTCCAATTTTTAACACCTTGACAGCTCTCCTACTTGCACACTTCGAGCCCCCCTATTGGGCCGACATTCCATCCAGAAATTTATTTATTTATTTTGTTAGAATTCATAAATTTTCTTTACAACAACATTAATTTTAAAATAATAATAATAATTTTTTTTTCCTAAAAAAATTAAATTCGAATTAACACGTTAATTTTGATCATAATTAAATTTTCTTAATGAAGTATTGATATCGTTCTTAACGATAATTAAATTAGAAATTTTACAACAAATTCAAACTTCACGTTATTTCGTTGATGAGAATTATTAAATTTTGCATCAAATTCAATACTTCTCATTAATTTGTTGATAAAAATATCACTATATTATAATATTAATATAGTCAATCAACATCCAAATTGTAGACGACAACAAGACTCGTCTATATTTATGCCGATAGATTATAGACAACACGTTAATATGTTTTGTTGTTTGAGAATTTGAATTTTTACTAACAAATTTTCCTAAAAAAATTTAAATTAGGAATAACACGTTAATTTTGACCATTATCTTAATAAAGTATTGATGTCGTTCTTAACGAGAATTAAATTATAAATTTTGTAACAAATCAAGACTTCTCGTTATTCTATTGATGAGAATATCACTATTAAATGTTGCATGAATTTCAAGATTTCTTATTAATATGTCGATAAAAATATCTGATATAATCCGTTCCGGAAATTAAAGGTAGAAATTCAATTTAATTAAATAATCGGGAGTTACGGGTTGGATTAAAATTCAGATTCAGACCAAGGTATGGAGATGGACCTTAGAGAGGGCCAAAAGAAGGTTGTTGGGCCGTAAATTAAAGTTAGATTTATCAATTTTACCGTTTTGTTTCTGAAATTCTCGAAGGCCTGAAAGTCACTTTTTGATTGGTGAGGCTTTTGGGGGTTTTCTTTATACCATTACGTAGAGCTCGAGCTCACGAGTACGTAGACAGGTGGCACGTCGAAATTGGAGCTCCAACGCGAAAGTTACAAATCTAGAATGATCGGGACACATCAATAATTTTAAAAAAGTTTAAATATTTAAAAAAGGGCCACACTCTCTCTCTTCGTCATGAATCAGACTCTAACTTATCTCTCTTCCCTCTCTCCTTCCCGCGACTCTTCTCACGGAAGACCCAGAAAACCCAGCCTGAGAACGGCGGCGACCCACAACGCCGCACCTACATCGTTCTCTTCGTCTCACTCTGGCGAGCACAACCGTGCCATCGAGGGAAGCAGTCGTTCACTGTATGTGGCTCAGGAAGCCGCGAAAGGACGTGAGTCTCATGGCTTTCGAGCGCGTTTTCGGCCACCACATGTAGTTACTTGACTCCTAGACCTCATATTCGTGATCCTCTCGTCGAATAGACGAGTTTGGACATATGGGTTGCAAGATTTGGTGAGAAAATGAGGAAGTTGGAAAAGTTTCAAAACTGGCCTTTAATGGCGATTCCGACCGGCCTCGGTGAGACTGTGATGAACCGAGGTAGGGGGCGAGTTCTCCCCAACGTACTGTGAGTGGACCTCATTCCCTAACTCGTATTTATGAAATTAAATGTTATTGAATATGTGATGATTGGAATATGAATTGAGTAGTTATGAATTGAATGGTGTTGAATGCTTTGAGTATGCTGACTTATGCTTTGAATACTTTGATTGACTAAGTGTAACGACCTGGACTAGAAATTAAATTAATTTGAGAATTGGACGATTTTACCCTTGGTTTTGAATGGGTTCGGAAGTCACTTTTTAACTGGAAGTGCTTTTGGGAATTTTTCTTAGGTAGTTGCGTAGGTCTCGAACTCACGAGTTCGTAGACAGGCAGCATGCAAAAAATGGAAACCCGGTGAGATCGTTACGGGTCTAGAAGCTTAAGGGGCAGTTTGGTAATTTTGGAAAAGTTGGAACTATAAATAGGATATTTTTCTCTCTTTTCGGGAGATTGGTCCAATTCAGTCTCTCTCTCCTACCCGATTCTCTCCATGCGAACACCAAACCCCTTTTTTCTCATCGGACGGATTTCGGTCCGACTTGACTGAAACCAAGGCCGGGAGGGTCTTCCCCGGGATTCCACGAACATTTTGGGGTCACCATCGAGGTGGGAGCACCGCCGTAGACGACCATG
Organism: Oemleria cerasiformis; assembly: GCA_037349345.1. Classification (NCBI taxonomy): domain Eukaryota; kingdom Viridiplantae; phylum Streptophyta; class Magnoliopsida; order Rosales; family Rosaceae; genus Oemleria; species Oemleria cerasiformis. Next base: position 14,686,926 of record JAZGTL010000018.1, read on the forward strand.
ATTTGGTATTTTATTCGCGCTGTGAATGGACTAGGGTTCCAGGATTGCATGGGTATGCATATTTCTAGGTATTGGGTTATACCATGGGATTCTCTGATGATTGGCGTGGATGGTGTTTTTCTCTGCTACATTGTTGAGGGTTCTCTGATTGGCATTAGAGGGTATGTCTCCGCTAGATCGTCGAGGGGTTCTCCAATGTTGGCTTTCGAATGATCTTTCTCCGCCATATCATTGAGGTCTAAGGTAGCTCTGGATGAGCAGGGATATTGAGTTATAACTCGGGGGCTCAGGATGAGTCGGGATATCGAGTTACCACTCACGGTGCTCTTGAGGAGCAGGGATATTGAGTTATCACTCGGGGGCTCAGGACGAGCAGGAATATCGAGTTACCACTCGGGGTGCTCTAGAGGAGCAGGGATATTGAGTTATCACTCGGGGGCTCAGGACGAGCCGAGATATTGAGTTATCACTCGGGGGCTCAAGATAAGCCGTGATATCAAGTTACCACTCGGGGTGCTCTGGAGGAGCAGGGATATTGAGTTCGACTCGAGGCGAGTCGGTGAGACTCAATTCAACCAAGTCTGGTTCCTTCGTCATCCGGGTCAGTGGGTTGGTGTGGGCGTTGACCCAGAGTGATGAGTTAGGGACGGTTCACAAGTGGCTGACCAGTTAGTTGTCTTGTGTGATTCCAGTTGGGTTTCAACAGTATCTGACCTACTGAAAATTGGTGTCAGAGCATCTTACTTTTGGACCACCACTATTCCGTGGTCTTTGCTTTGACCTGTAAGCTATCATGCGTCTGACAGGTAGGTGTGGTCAGTAAGTACAAAGGTTATGTCGGGAACCCTGTAAGGTTTACTAAAAATTATTCAAGGATAAAGGGTATTCCTTGTATTAAATTTTGAGGAAAAAAAGCTGGCAGACGCGATAAGGGCTTTTCGCGGATTTCGAGGTGAAATTTGAGAAGGGTTCTTACAATTGGTATCAGAGCTCTGGGTTAACTTCATGTAGACCGCACACTTGTGTGCAAATTATTTAAGGATTCTGTTATCAAGATGCCTCCGAGACGTTTACCTCTTTAGCGACCTTGAACTGAAGGAGGTGGAGGTCAGGTGATGCACGGGCGAGGTAAGCGTCTCTGTTACTGGTGAGTGGACCCTGGTTTTGTAGATGACAATGCATGCATACACGTATATTTGAATTAAACTCTTTTATGTATTTTACAAATCTTACTGGACACATGTTTTCAACATTTAAGTGAAAATGTGCTTTGGGAAATCGCCTGGTTTTTGGACTCGGGTTGTTATCGTTTTTGACGTGGAAATTATTAAGTCCATGATTTTGGGCTGGACCCGTATTTGTGATTTTACTGAAATTGGCCATGAATGATTTTTCAATGACTTTGGCTTAGGCCAAGAAACAAAGATTTCAAAACACGGATTTGGTTTTCACTAGTTTTCTGTTCCCGATGTCACTGTTGTTCTGATTGGCGTTGAGGGGTTTTGTTCCGCTAGTTGTTGAGGGTTCTCCGATGCTGGTGTTGAAGGTGTTCTCCGCCAGATCGTTGAGGTTGTCTATGCATAGCAAATATTTCTACACCACTCGAGGTATATCGGGTGTGCATGGTCATGGTTTTTCTCTCACTGGCGTTGAGGGGGTTTGCTCCGCTAGTTGTTGAGGGTTCTCCGACACTGGTGTTGAAGGGTTTTGCTCCGCTGGGTCGCGAGGCTGTCTACGTATACTACAGATTTTAGCACATCTCAAGGGATACCCATATGTGTTGTGGATATGTCGGGAATAGTGGATTTGATATATTATGTGTCCAGGTTGATTTACATGATTTGAACTCCTTTGAGGAGGGTTTTCAAGCAGGGTTGCGGACCACGGAATATTTTCATTGTTTGGATTTCGTGGGTCCCACCGAATATTTTTACAAAGATGGTTTTGTTTTTCCAGTAAGCTTTTGGCTTATCTTTGTGAACTTGTTTGAAAAGAGATGTTGTGTATGCACGCATTGTTTTATATATGATGGAGGGTCTTTTCCAGCACATATTTGTCAAGGTTTTCTCCGACTAGAGTATGAGGGTAGTTTTTCGCCAGATCGTTGACGGGTTTCCGATGCTGGGGTTGTAAGATAGTGCTTCGCTAGATCATTGAGGCTGACTGCACGTAGTGCACGTACCCCTTTTTGACACATGGCTTCGGGGTATGTTCGGTAATGTGACGTCATGAAGTCATGTTGGGAGTAGGAACCACAGTGGACTTCCCAAGCTCAGAGACGTGTTTCGAGGTATGTTCCCTGTTGAATGGATACTGGTGCCTCCAGGATGTCTCCTGGATGTAGTTCTCACCTACGGTTTGTTGTCGAGATTGGAATGAAAAAATGTGCAGAATGCACGGGTTCACTTGGGATTCGCGTTTGGGGCCAAGTTCGTGTCGGTGGTGACGCGATTGAAACATGAGGTTAGTTCTTGACTTGAGTTTGGGAAATTTCAGTGACGAAATTTTTGTAAGGGGGAAATTAGTAACGACCCGGACCAGAAACTAAATTAATTTGAGAATTAGACGATTTTACCCTCGATTTTGAATGGGTTCGAAAGTCACTTTTTGACTGGCAGTGCTTTTGGGAATTTTTCTTAGGTCGTTGCGTAGGTCTCGAACTCACAAGTTCTTAGACAGGCGGCACGAAAAAAATGGAGACCCTGTGAGATCGTTACGGGTCTAGAAGCTTCAGGGGCAGTTTGGTAATTTTGGAACAGTTGGAACTATAAATAGGATATTTTTCTTTGTCTTCGGGAGATTGGTCCATTTCAGTCTCTCTCCTACCCGATTCTCTCCGTGCGAACACCAAACCACCATTTTCTCATCGGACGGATTTCGGTCCGACTTGATCGAAACCAAGGCCGGGACGGTCTTCCCCGGGATTCCATGAGTGTTTTGGGGTCACCATCGAGGTGGAAGCACCGCCATTGACTACGAACGAAGGAGGGAGGTGGACCGAATCTTCTCGGCTATTTTCTGACCAAACCAAGTACGATCTCAGAACTTTGACCTCATATTCGGATTCCTGGAGAAAAGTAGATGAATTTACATATGTGAATCGTGAAAATCGGTCAAGAAATGAAGAAGTTGGAAGCTCGGCGGAAATTGTAATTTTCGGCGTGAAATTTCCAATTTCCGGTGAGGTGGACGGCGGCGCCGCTGCGGCGCAGCCGTCTTCTCCGGCCACCGATCTGGTTTAGGCCAAGAAACAAAGATTTCAAAACACATATTTGGTTTTCACTGGTTTTCTGTTCCCGATGTGACTGTTGCTCTAACTGGCGTTTTTGCTCAGCTGGTTGTTGAGGGTTGTGGATATGTCGGGAATAGTGGATTTGATATATTATGTGTCCATGTTGATTTACATGATTTGAACTCCTTTGAGGAGGGTTTTCAAGCAGGATTGCGGACCACGAAATATTTTCATTGTTTGGATTTCGTGGGTCCCACCGAATATTTTTACAAAGATGGATTTGTTTTTCCAGTAAGCTTTTGGCTTATCTTTGTGAACTTGCTTGAAAAGAAATGTTATGTATGCACGCATTGTTTTATACACGATGGAGGGTCTTCTCCAGCACATATTCATCAAGGTTTTCTCCGACTAACGTAGGAGGGTAGTTCTCCGCCAGATCGTTGACGGGTTTTCCGATGCTGGTGTTGTAAGATAGTGCTTCGCTAGATCGTTGAGGCTGACTGCACGTAGTGCACGTATCCCTATCTGACACCTGGCTTCGTGGTATGTTCGGTCATGTGACGTGATGAAGTCATGTTGGGAGTAGGAACCACAGTGGACTTCACAGGCTCAGAGACGTGTTTCGAGGTATGTTCCGTGTTGAATGGATATTGGTGCCTCCAGGATGTCTCTTGGATGTAGTTCTCACCTATGATTTGTTATCGAGATTGGAATGAAAAAATGTGCAAAGTGCACGGGCTCACTTAGGATTCGTGTCTGGGGCCAAGTTCACGGGTTCACTTGGGATTTGTAAATTTGTAACGACCCGGACCATAAATTAAATTAATTTGAGAATTGGATGATTTTACCCTCAATTTTGAATGGATTCAGAAGTCACTTTTTTACTGGCAGTGTTTTTGGGAATTGTTCTTTATTCATTGCGTTGGTCTCGAACTCACGAGTTCGTAGACAGGCGACATACGAAAAATGGAGACCCGGTGAGATCGTTACGGTTCTAGATGCTTCAGGGGTAGTTTGGTAATTTTGGAAAAGTTGGAACTATAAATAGGATATTTTTCTCTCTCTTCGGGAGATTGGTCTATTTCAGTCTCTCTCTCCTACCCGATTCTCTCTGTGCGAACACCAAACCCTCCTTTTCTGATCGACGAATTTCGGTCTAACTTGATCGAAACCAAGGCCGGGAGGGTCTTCCCCGGGATTCCACGAGTATTTTGGGGTCACCATCGAGGTGGGAGCACCGCCGTAGACGACGGACGGAGGAGGGAGGTGCACCGAATCTTCTCGGCCATTTTCTTACCAAACCAGGTACGATCTCGGAACTTTGACATCTTATTCGGATTCCTGGTGAAAAGTAGATGAATTTACATGTGTGGATCGTGAAAATCGGTCAAGAAATGAAGAAGTTGGAAGCTTGTCGGAAATGGCGATTTCCGGCGAGGTGGACGGCGAAGGTGCGACGGCGCAACCGTCATCTCCAGCGAGACTCTAGCAACCGGTCGGGTCTAGTGGATCAGTTGGGTCGAGTGGACTAATAGGGTTGAGTGGATCGGTCGGGTCAGGTTGGATCGGTCGGTCAGGCTGGATCGAGTCAGGTCGAGTTGGGTCGGGTTAATCGGTCTCGGCGCGTGGGTTACTGTAGCAGCATGTGGCCGGGCATAACGGCGCGTGGCTGACGCGTGGTGCGTGTTCCTGTCTTCCGCCGGTGCATGGCGGCTCGTGGAGCTGATTTCGGGGTCACGACATCGCGTGGCTAGGATTTTGAGACGTTCCGAATCTGATTTGATGGTTTCGAGGCCATAGAAGTTCGTTTAAAGCCTCGGTTGGGCAATCCCAGTGGTAACGGTTGACCATGGAGCGGGTTTTGAGCTCATGAGGTCTAGGTAGTTGGGTCAATAGTGTGTCAAGAGTTCCTTGGGGCTAGAGCGTCCATGATTTGGTATTTTATTCACGCTGTGAACAGATTAGGGTTCCAGGATTGCATGGGTATGCATATTTCTAGGTATTGGGTTATACCATGGGATTCTTCGATGATTGGCGTGGAGGGTGTTTTTCTCAGCTACATTGTTGAGGGTTCTCTGATTGGCGTTAAAAGGTATGTCTCCGCTAGATCGTCGATGGGTTCTCCAATGTTGGTGTTCGAGGGATCTTTCTCCGCCATATCATTGAGGTCTAAGGTAGCTCTAGAGGAGCAAGGATATTGAGTTATCACTCGGGGGCTCATGACAAGCCGGGATATCGAGTTACCACTCGGGGTGCTTTGGAGGAGCAGGGATATTGACTTATCACTCGGGAGCTCAGGACGAGCCGGGATATTGAGTTACCACTCGGGGTGCTTTGGAGGAGCAGGGATATTGAGTTATCACTCGGGGGCTTAGGACGAGCCGAGATATTGAATTATCACTCGGGGACTCAGGACGAGCCGGGATATCGAGTTACCACTCGGGGTGCTCTGGAGGAGCTGGGATATCGAGTTCGACTCGAGGCGAGTCGGTGAGATTCAATTAAACCAAGTCTGGTTCCTTCGTCATCCAGGTCAGTGGGTTGGTGTGGGCGGTGACCCAGAGTGATGAGTTAGGGACGGTTCACAAGTGGCTGACCAGTTAGTTGTCTTGTGGGATTCCAGTTGGGTTTCAGCAGTATCTGACCTACTGACAATTGGTGTCAGAGCATCTTACTTTTGGACCACCACTATTCCTAGGTCTTGGCTTTGACCTGTAAGCTATCATGCGTCTGACAAGTAGGTGTGGTCAGTAAGTACAGAGGTTCTGTCGAGAACCCTGTAAGGTTTACTAAAAATTATTTAAGGATAAAGGGTATTCATGGTATTAAATTTTGATAAATAAGAGCTGCCAGACGAGATAAGGGCTTTTCACGAATTTCGAGGTGAAATTCGGGAAGGGTCTTTACACTAAGTATTGCCTAGAAGATTGGGATGCGTTATATTAAGTTATATATGATTGAATGTGACATACCTTAGAATGATTAGAATAATTATGGATTGATTTGGTGATGAATGTTTGGTTGGATTATTGTGTTGGGAAGATGTGTAATCCTAGATGATGCCACGAGCTAGAGTTAGAGTCTGGCATGTGATTGATATTCTGACTTGAGGGTTGTAAACCTTATGGAAATTAGATGGATAATAAGAATTAAATATAGAATATGCTAGGGGTGACTTTTAGGACTGGCATTATTTAACTAGATTGTTTGAGGATTGCGAATCCTATGAAAGAGAAGTACTCTGAAACGAATATAAACTAATACTGTAAGTGGTAGATCTCGAAGATAGATTCCGAGATATATACTAGAACATTAATGAAATGTAATTACTCCGAAATGAGTATAAACTACCACTAGGTTTGGACGTCTCGAGGACTGATTCCGAGACGTGTGATCCGGCGATATTCGTGAGTCACGGAGTGTTATCGATATGAAACGACGAATACGTCAATAATCATTAGATTACGAAAGATGTCAACATGAATACGACGATTACGATAATCGAGACAGATGGAGTACAATTGAGATGCTATTACCGAGGAGTTATGTCGGCATAGCACACGTGTCAGTCTCGTAGTCATGAGTCGTGTTGTCGTGCGAGGATTGCCGAGGATTTATGCCGGAATAGCATGTATGTCAGTCGTGTCATCATGAGTCATGTTAAGATGCGAGGATTGCCAATGAGTTATGCCGGCATAGCATCTGAATCATATGATCGTGCGAGGATTGCCGATAAGTCATGCCGGCATAGCACATGTGTCAGTCGTGTGGTCATGAGTCATATGATGGTACGATGATTACCGAGGATTCATGCCGGCATAGAACACGAGCCATATGACGATGCGATGATTGCTGAGGATTCATGCCGACATAGCACGTGTGTCAGTTTTGGTATGCACATATGGTCGCCGCTGGTGTTTTACCTGACTGTAGGCCATAAACCAGCCTCAACATGATCGTTCACCTACGCTTGCTCTGTACTAGTTAAATGGCACCAACATGTTCCCGAGCCTTGTGTGTATTGTGGTCCTAGGCTCATAGGGGAACTCGTGGCGATGGTGCTTGCACCCAGTCCTTCACGTGGTCGTGGTACAAGCGAAGACACCCAGCCTGTCACGTGCGCGTGACTTGTGCGGCTACAATGCCATTGAGATACCTTTGTGTATGTGATGCCAGCTGATGATATGTGTCGGCTGATGCTAGTCGATGATACATGTCGACTGATGATGTGATATTCCAACCAATGATACATGCCGGCTGATGCCAATCGATGATACATGTCAGCTGATGATGGGATATTCCAGCAAATGATACATGTCAGGTGATGATGTGATATTCCAAGAAATGATACATGTCGGCTGATGATGTGATATTCCAGCAAATGATACATGTCGGCTGATGTCAGCCGAGGGTTATGTCGGCTGATAACGCGATATGATAGCCGAGGTAATATGCCGGCTGATACGATTATTATAGCCGAGGGTTATGCCGGTTGATTCGACATGATATACGAGTCGATACGATACGAGAACTGAGGGACTTACCGATTTATACGTTATAATGACGATGGTCATGAATAATTATCAGAGTTCATGTACGAGTGAGGGTACTCTTATTTATCGAGGTCAGTGGGTATGGTGTGGGCGGTGACCTCGATTGTTGAAATCCTGTTTGGTATGGACAATGCGTCTTTGAGATGACCTATACCATCATAGAGAGGCGATGATATCAAAGTATTATTAATCTTGTCAACCATATGATTTGTTGTGTCATCTGAAATGTATGAAGATTCAGTATAAATGTTAAGGGTAAATTAATGTGTGATTGTCATTGTAAATGTCTTTAGATGTTGAATGTGTGTGATGGCTAACCCTGTGGGGTTATTTGATTATTATTATATTGTTATATTATGGTTGTATGCTTTGCTTGCTGAGGGGTTTACATGGAAACACTCATATTGTTTCCTTTTACACCCTTCAGGTCATCGTCGAAGTTCACAAATTCGAGGAGGGATGTTATCAACTCTGACATTCTACTGTCGTCCAAGGTGATATCGGTTAACATTTGAGTGTTTTTATTTATGATCATCAATTTTGTAAGCATGCTCTGGGACACAGTTGTCGATGTGAAACAATAATTTAGTATTTACTATTTATTATTTACCTTTCACTAGACTTCCTAAAACGAAACGTTTTAGTAGGCTTTCGTCACCTGGATTCGGCGTCCAAGTGTCGGCCATCACCGGTGACTCCGGTATCCAGTTGGATTTACGGGGTAGGGTGTAACAATATCATTATATCATAATATTAATATAATCATTGTACATGCAAATTGAACCACGAGCAAATGGTCCAATGGAAACTCGAGTTCCAAGTAAGGTTTGCTCGCTAGTTTTAGGTTCGAGACACGAAACTGACATTTGACTTGTGGCTATGGGGAGGCTGAAATGTGTCTGTGAGTCTTCCCAATCCCTGGCGCATGTGAATCTTTTCGGCTCCTGGCGCAGATTACTCATTGGTTCAAAGCTTTGAGATATTGCGTGTTACTAACAAAAAAAAAAAATTATAGACAACACGTGAATATGTTGTTGTAATATTAATCTTAATTTAATATTAGTCCTTAGTTGAAAATTTTGTGATATTGCGTGTCATTAACCAAAAAAAAATGAACAACACGTGAATATGTTCTCGTAATATTAATCTTAATATAATCAATTGACCTGACAAAAAAAAATATTATATACAACAAGAGAATATGTTCTCGAAATATTAATCTTAATATAATGAATCGACATATAAATTGTATACAACATGATCCGTCTAAATTTGTGTCAATATATTTTGTTTTTGACAATCTTGATTTTAATCAACGTATTATCAATAACATGCTTATATTTAAAAATCCTTAAAAGGATAGACGAGCTCTATAAAAAAAAAAATAGTTGTAAAAATCAAAGATGCACTGATGCAGTCTATCTTTGGGCCGCCCTTGCCATTTAAATCCATGGAAGTTCAGGATAAGCATATATTGAATGGGCATGGAAGCAAATGAAATCTTCAGTACCAAAACTTCATTTAAGATAGCGAAAGTCAACAACTGGCGCACCAGAATTAAACTGAATAATCAAGGAAGCCATGTTCATCATAAAAGTGCCAGGCACAACATTAAATATCAAAATCCTTCCTATATCTGTCTCACTTAAACTCAAACTGCAAAAACGTTTACATCTATTTTCCATCCATGATCAAGACTTCAAAATCTCTTAGATTGCAACGGCGATACGTCCAGCAACTTGGTCAAGATCCCGCTGGCCATTGGATGTGATCTTCCTTCCACTGAAACACAGGAAAACAAGTAGTTCAGTAGCTAAAATACCATGACAGGACAAATCTCTGAATTTTAATTGCTAATCGACTAGACAACAAAATAGGAACAGCCCTACTCCGAGAATTTATAAATGAAACCAAAGTAAACGTGAAGGAAACTCACCCTTTGCCGTCAAGGTCAATGATGTTCATGGTCTGCAATTGCTGAAGAATGTGACGAGCAATAGCGCCACTACTTTTGCAGAAATGGGGTGGCCGACTGCCATTCCTCTTGCTTCCTCCATAAATCCTACGGAACGCCCCAACACCAAGACCGCCCCTCAAGTAGATTTTCCTTGCCATGGATGCTACAAAGAAAAATGAGTTTTATCAGACCAAATACTTTGTGCAAGGTTTTGTGCATGCAGATGCGGAGAGCGGGAGAGAATTCCACATACCAGCTCTAATATAGTACCAATCGGGGTCATATGGAGCAAGCTCCTTGAATGTCCCGGTCTTCACAATATCAGTCCAGTCAGGAAGCTCAATCTATTAGACATTACAAAACAAAGGGTGAGAATCGAATGACAAAGGACCAACATGGCTGGAAAAAGTAACTACTAGAGGGTGAAGAAAGAGGGTATTTTCAGAAATTATTAACCAAACGCCGAACACTAAAACATTAATGGATTAAAATTATCCATGTCACTTCTGGAAAACAAATTTATAACCTTTAAAAGATTCTGCAAGTGCTTTATAAGACCACAAAAATAAAAGAAACAACATCTACATAAGACTTGTTTTGAAGAAAAAAAATTGTAGCTAAGGTGGGTAAAATTTGCGACACCATCAGCAGTAATATTAGCAATTGCATAAAGATTACAACCTGCTTAAACAATTGATTTCTTGAAACAAAAGCAACACAAGAAAGATATGGTAGCAAATTAAAAGGCTCTACTAAATTTTCCATTACAATTTAACAATGTCAATCCACCAGAACATGGAATAGACAAAATGGCATACGCACTTCGGTATTCTTTTGCATAGCTATGATCAAATAATTCCCTCTTCTCATAACCCAAAATCAGTTTCCTCTACTTCAAAAACTACATCTTTACAACTCAGGACTCAGTAGTAACACAAGTCAGCTAACATAACAGATCCAATAAAACCCACCAACCCAGAATCCCTTTTCTTTTTCTATTCCCAAAAATCGGCTTCCTAAGAACAATTTCAACATGGGTCTTCCAGAAAATAACTTAATACTCCTTTCATCCCACCCATATAGACCAATTCAAAGCTCAAATGCGGGCAGAACCAAGACTAAAATATCTAAGCTTGCAATCCCATAACACAATAAGTATACTAATCCATACAGTTTTACATACACAGGAAATAAATATGGAAAAGGAGAGGGAGGGAGAGAGAGAGAGAGAGACTGACTTTGCCAGAGCGTTTAAGGTGCGCAGCGTAGGAATTGACAAATTCGTGAGGGGACACGTCCTTTACTGTTCTTGCCGCCTCCATTTTCAGATTACCAAACCAGGGCCTTCTGCTGCTTGCTGCTTGCTGCTGCGGCTGAGCTCACCTCCGAGGCTTCTGACCTGCTTGTATGTATGAGAGGAGTGTAAAGAAGGTTTGCGATTAGGGTTTTATTTCGTTCGAATGGGATTCTGGCAGAATCATCGATTGGGCTTTTTACTATTTTCTATATTCGGGCCCAAACAAATGAGTTTTGGGTCGCTGCAGGCTTTTATAGCTCAAAATTCCTGAACCCAGCGTAGGCCCCTCCATCACTCCCATTAAAGGAGTTTGTTAGGCATCAAGTTAATATTTGTTTTTAAAAGGGAATCGGTTAGTGTCAAATTACGATAATCCATTTTTCTCGATAATTGAGAAGATTCGTATTTTTTCTTGATAATTGAGAAGATTCGTATATGTGTTTCAGCATGTTAATATAGGTTTCAATATTTTGTTATGTTTTGATGTTTTATTAGTACTTAAATTTAAATATGTCATAATAAAACAGAATATTTTAATTTAAAAGTATTTTTTCAGTTGACCTATTCTAAACACAATTGTAAAATTTTAGAATTTTAATAGGTTTCGATAATATTTTAACTCACGTATCCAAAACACCAAAAAAATGAATCAACGTATCCTAAATGTATTTGTATCCTGAAATTTTTAATATTCTGTTTGGCTTTTTGTATCTATATATATATATGAGTACTCTTGGTGCTTCTAACTCCTAGGATCGATAGGAACAAAATCTTGAGTAACCAGGTCTCTATATTATACGAGGGCACAACCATCGAAAACACAGAGTTAAAAACTAAACACCACTACTCCAAGCTTAGCTAACCATCTTTCAAGTAATAATAAATGGTGATAAATAAGAAAAAAAATGGAAGTCCTGGTAGGATTCAATTACCAGTACCAGCACCAGTCCACGGCTGCCAAATGTTCTAAGCCTCTATATATATATTCATTAATAATCTAGCTGAGATGTATGTGTACAAGTACTTAGCCACCTAGACTTCTTATATATTGTGCCAACCATTTCCTCCTCCATGGTCCAAATGGTACCTGAAATTATTATGAGCTCATATAAACCTGAAGTACTTCCAGTTGGGTATCGGTTTGTGCCCACCGATGAAGAGCTGGTGGCTTACTACTTGATGAACAAGGTGTTTTACAGGCCTCTTCCAGCTCGCCAGGCAATTCATCAGGAGATTGATGCGACACAGTTTTATAGCAGCCATCCAAAGAATCTAGGTACGTATATTCATATTTTAATTATGCCGTAAATATATACATTTTGATCGGATGACGATGATCGATGCGGTTGTTTCAGGTAAAATAGCTAGAAAAAGACGTCGCACATTGCAAATTAAGTGACAGAGATTATTATGGGTAGAAGGGGAGAAAGATTGACGCACAGAGTGTAATTAACCTAATAAATAACCAGAGATATATATATATATATATATATATATATATATATATATATATATATTATATATAGGTACGTAGCTAGAGGAAAGAATTAATTCTTACATGAAAAGATATATATCGATGAATCGATTATTCCGAAAGGAACTTTCATGGAAACCACCGAAATTCCATTTTGGCTGCGTTTTGTTTGCGTATCGCCGAAATGGATACGGAAATGATCGGGTTTTGGGTGAAGAAGAAATTTGAAAGCCATATTTGAAGAGAGGTTCGTTCTCTTCTTCATCCACTTTATTATTATTTTTTTAATTTTAAATTAAAGGGTAAATTCTTAAAAAAATTTAAATATTTTAAATTAGTGGGTTATTCTATAACTCGAAAAATTAATTACAAGATGGAAAGAGTATATGATCCCATTCCCAAACCTAGCATAACCTCCTTCATCTCTTTCGATCTTGGCGGTTAAATTAAGTTGGTTAGGCATTAAGCTAGTGTAGACTTGTCACTTATTTTAGTGATATTCGAGATCTCGAATTTGACTCTTGTTAAAAATGAGATCGATACGTAATGCAACGTGTGTAATCTCCCTTCCCACTAACTACTCTTGTACAAAAAATGTAGACTTTGATATTTGTCACATACCTTTAGACTTTGACATTTTGTTACGTACTTTTAATTTGATTATCTCATGTTTAATGTTTTGTTTAACTTAAACTTTGATATGTTATCCGTTGACGTATTTTACATGTATTTATATCCTACTTTTTAAACAAAAAAAAATTATATTTCATTGTTTGATATCGTATTGGGTCGTCCTAGTGATATTATGGGATGAGATATATATTGGATATAGATCTCATTCTTATCGAGTCTTGAATCCGAGAACCGAGATATTTCAAGTACATAGAAATAATGAAATATCAATAGACTAGTAGCACTAGCTGCAATTTCCTTATTTTATTTTAATTATACTCTATGTGCTCATATTATTAAATGGTACCATACTAGAACAACATGGTGCATTACATCATGCACGTGTTATGATATGGACTGTATTATGATATGTGCGGAAGACAAGTTGATGATATACCGTAATCCGTACATCCAGAGATGCATATAATTCATATGTTTTGATATGCGTATATCATAATATGGATGGAGGATGAGATTGATATTACTTTTTTTATGTTATAATAAGTATCCATACTATATAACACAATGCACCATGTGACGATGATCTTTTTTGCATATTAGCATGAAATATTGTTATAATTTTGTTATATATAAGTATCCATACTATATAACACAATGCACCATGTGACGATGTATATCTAATTATATATTAATATTGTTATAATTTTGTAAGTTTGTTCTTTTTTCTTTTGTGTATAGCTTTCTATTTTCCGTTAGCTGTCAATATCACATATACTTAAAGTATTGAAATTTGAGTGCGTCAATATTTTTATTTTTTTTTCTTCCTACTTTTGGGTGCTTAAAATAGATAATATCACAATTACTTATTGCAACAATGATCAACATAGGCCCATTAAATTTTCTCACTTATTGCCATTAGTTTTTTGTTTTTTTTTTTCCGATATTATGATTGTGATGGTGCATATAATAAAATGTTCCTTCGAGTATTAACTTATTTCATAATGATATCATAACATTCGGTTTTTTTTTCCTACTAAAATGCACAATTAGCATTATCTATATAAAAGGCCCACACCACTTAATTTTATAACTAACGCATTGATATGTGTCACTAGTATTATAATGTAGTGATATATTATAGCTAACGCATTGATATCTATATTATAGCTAGTTAAGGCCTTTGACCCCAATATATATATATATATATATATATACATGTATATTTAAGCAGTATGATCTTTTTCTTTGCATGCAGTGACGTTCTCACATGGGGAGAGAGAATGGTTCTTCTTTATTCATGAACATGAAGAGGAAGATGAAGATAATGATGATTGTAAAAGCAAAAGAATATCGAGATCCAATCACATCCGGGCAGTTGGAAATGGTTTAGGGTTTTGGAAGCCAAATGGATCAGGAACTCCCATCTGCGTTGAGGATCGCAATGCCTTTGCCTCCAAGGTTTCTCTCACTTACTTTTCTGGATCGACTCTCTCCACACCAAAGAAAACACATTGGAAAATGGTCGAGTATCGTTTACACTTGGACTCAATTTCAGAACAAAGTCACGGAGGTACAAAATAAACGAATTTATAATATTATTTTTATCACATTTATTAATCACGTTAATTATAATTTTATTTAATGTTGTACGTTATTTTTATTTTATTTTATTTTATTAATGTAGTAGTTTTGGACGATGCAGTGCACAAAAAAGAATGGATATTATGCCGAATAAAAAGAGGAACGGATTACAATGGTTTTTGAGGATTGAGCTTGCAAAATTGGGCAATTTTTTTTACAGTAACGATAAAATTATCGCATTTTTTATACCAAGTTTTGAATATAAGTGATTTTATCACATTTTTCATACCAAGTTTTGAATATAAGTGATATGATGACGATCAATCTGTTGTCTTTTATGTACGATTTTATTCCCAAGGAATAAAAAATTCCTACGTAACACTTTGTATAAAAACTTGGTATGAAAATTTGATACATTCTTCATTTTATTTTATTATTATTTTTCGGTCATTTGTGAGACCAGTGAGACTTATTTATTCATTCATTCTTTTAATTCTTTTTATTTATATTCTTCAAATAGTACAGGCAGCAAGAGAAGAGAAAGTAAATTGTTATCTTTTTTTTATTCTAAGGATAATACTTGCATCCAACTTTGGAAGAACCTCCTCCTTTCCTTCTTTTCATTTATCAATTTGTTCTCACCTCTTATCACATCATAATTAAAACGGTTAACTCTTAAATCATCATCTATGCAAAAACGTAAATCATCAAGATATCCATGCAAAAAATCAACCAAATTGAATACCGTTTAGTTATTCATATGCATCAACTTAATGAACGATTCATCATGAACATTTGTTATTAATATGATTCAATCATACCTCCAATAATGCTGATTTTTTGCGAAAATTGTCTTAAAATTACGATTTAAAGGATGAATAGTTCTGATTATGATATATGTTTAAAGACAATTAAATATATAAAAAGAGAGGACAAGAAAATTCTCTCACGATGGAATGCAAAGCATTATCATGAAAAAAGGATGCTTACCGAAAGTGAAACGCAAATATTCTCCTTACTTTGTTTCTCCTATTATTTCTCTACAATTTTGTGAGACAATTATTATGTCAATCCTTAATTACTGGTACTGTATAAGCATCATTGCTTCATTTGTTCAATGAAGCCTTCCAAATTCTTTGCAGAAGATCCTCCTTTACCAATACTCTTTAAGGCCATTTCTTTGAGCTTCATAGCATTTGCTCTGATACCTTCATCACCAAGCAATTTCTCCAACTTCCTTCTGATCTCATGCCTAGTAACAAACCCGAATTCACCCGGGTTCAAGCACAAACCGACTTTGTAACGGTCGCATATGCAACTCCGGTTGTAAAACTGATCGGCAAAATAAGGCCAACAGAGGAATGGGATTCCCATGCTGATCCCATCCATTACTGAGTTCCAACCACAATGTGTCAAGAAACAAGCAACAGACGGGTGAGCCAAAACCTTCTCCTGAGGTGTCCATTGAACAATCTTGCCATAGTTGGCCACTCTCTTTTCAAACCCTTCTGGGAGTTTCGCAGAAGAGCCGTTGATGAGGTCTGACCGTTTAACCCACAAGAACGGCTGGTTGAAGAGTTCAAGGCCGAATGCTAGTTCATCGACTTGGTGCTGGCTGAACATGGAGCTGCTGCCAAATGCAACATAAACAACCGACCCAGCCGGCTGTCTGTCAAGCCAGCTCAAGCACGTTGAGTTTTCCAGCCAAAAGCTCCCGGCAGAGTTTCCATTTGCAAGTAATGGACCAAGTGGAAGCGAGTTCGGGATTAAATTACTAATAGGAGGGTTAAGTTCATGAAACCAGTTGCATAGAAGCCACTTACATTTTTTCAAATTCTGGTGAATGGCAAAGAAGCGTTGGAACACAATCTTCTGTGCAGACTCATTGCCGGGATAGTTCCACACAAAGTCGGCACTAGTCAGAGGTGGAAGGTCTGTTGACAGTTGAACCTTCTTCTCCTTCATTGTTGGAGTTCCTACAAAGTTCAAATTTCAACTAAATCAGAGAAATAAACAGATAAAGTAATTTGTAGAAATTTCGAACACTTAATAGTTACCATTGGAGTCTATAATCCCAGCCTCAATAAGCTTTGATATGTTGAGTGTCAAGGCCAAAACTCCTGGTGCAGATGGCCAGAAGATTGCCGATTTAATCCCCCTTTTCTCAGCAATCTCAACAGCCCAACCGAAAACTGCATCAGCTATGACACAAGTCACCTGATTACCCTCCTCGTTCAACAAATTCTCCAGATGACCCGGCATGACTTTGACTAAACTCTCACCTACCTTCTTATCATTTCGTTCATCTTCTTCTGGCAATCCATCAGGGACCGCGAGAAGCCTGACCTGATCATTCTGCTCAATACCCAATTCCGGATGTGATGCCTTCAAACGAGCATGTATGAACTCTGTTACCACAAGTGTGATTTTCATTCCACAACCAGCAAGGAGGTATGACAACTTTAAGAATGGTGCAACATGTCCTTGTATAGGGTATGCAACAAGTAGCAGATGTGTAGCGTTCATGTTTCTAAATTGTCTTTCCACACGTTTCTAACTCGGTCCAAGCCAAGAATAAAAATAAAGCACAAGTAAAAGAGAAGAAGAAGAAAAGTGGAAATTATGAGCTCAAATCATGCCTTCACTCTTTAATAAAGAGTAAAGTGGCATGGTTTCACCTCTCTTTTAGATATTTCATCCACACTAGTTAAGGAACATATAATAGTCTATAAACTGCTTTCATCCATTCAAGGCGCTGGTTATGCAAAAATTGAACATCAGCTTTGCATGAATATAAAATTCTTCACACAAATCATTGATATTTGATGAGAATTTTATCTTCCAGATTTTGTGAACAGAAAACCATTTCAAACCCAAATTCATGGGATAAGTATGCCAACAAATATTCATGATAATGACACAAAAAAATGAAAACAGATCGGTCAGAACGGGCCACGGAAACAACCAGTCAATTATTTCCAGTACAATGTAATACAATCTGGAATATATTCGTCATAATAAAGTGCCAGTTAGTTGACATAATTCATCTGTTGTTAGGAGCCTTATCAGAACCATTTGGTCATAGTTAAGCCTCTATAAGCCTTACAACCCAACTAAGAACATTAGCAAGAGAAAGCCACAAAAGACATATTAACTGTAGACCAAGAAAGAAATAAAATCTTCGATAGAATTGATGTAAAAGGAACATTAGTTCGCGTTCAAATTCGTGACATCAAACTTGAATAAACAGTTTGCATCTAGAAAACAAAACCATAATTAAATAAGGAAAAACACACATTGAACAATAGCGTTACATCTAAACTCTTTGGTCTTTCAGCTCTTTCGTTGGCCAGGTCGAGCAGGTCCAAAGTAGTTGGTTATCAATCCCATAATAGCAAACCTGAAATTGAGACAAAACACAAAACAAAAAGTTTCAGAATACAAGATATGACAGAAATTGATACAAAGCACCTAATCCTAAAACTCAAAGGAGTTACTATGGTTCTAAAGCTGAGATTTTTAATTTCTCAATCTAAAAAAAATGATTTCTTCAGAAATAATCACCGTTCCACTCTAGAATCATGTCACAATCCCAAAGGCTTTGATAAATCATGCACAAATTACATGGGAAATCAATAAAGTTAATTAAGTAAAAAAATGTAAAACTGTAGAGGCCAAGATAAGGGAGAAATTTACGGTGGCATTACATCCATCAGAATACTGAATTGTGAACACACAAGTAGCACTTAAGCCTAATAAAGTCACTATTTTCAGCTAAAGCTGTGATTTTTAAATTTTGAATCTCATAGATTTCCAATCACAAAGCTTTGATAAATTAGTTAATCATTCTTGAGATTAGTAAATAAGTAAAATAAAGAGGGGAGATTTAGGAGAAAGAGGTGAACTTACATCATAGCCATGGAGATCTGTTTGAGGTCGTTTTCGAAATTCTTCATGTTGACGAGTGATTGAGCACAGAATATGATGGCTAGCCAGGAGCACAGCTTATACTGCACAAAAATTACACTTCAATTTTCAAAATTCAATCAAATATACTGAAATTAATTATGAGCCATGAAACGAGTGAGAGAGTACGGACGCGAAACATGACGCCGGCGATGCCAAATACGACGGCGATCAAACCAGAGTAATCCACCGGAAGATCTTGCGGCGGAACCGCCGATGGCACGTAGCGCTTTGCCGCCCATGGCTGACGCGGATCGTTAGCCGTAGATGACATCTCCCTCTTTCTCTATCGAATCGAAAATTTTGGATGCCCTCGTGATTTTGGTACGAGTTTTGGGACGTTAGATGGTGAACGGAAAAAATAGAAGCTAAAATAGTGAAGGTCGTGTTTGGTTAAAAGTGTAACTTGTTAAATCCTAAGGCAGACCGAAACACTAAGTGCGTGTATTCAATTAAAATTGTAAATTATTTTTAAGGATATTTTTGAAGTGATAAATTCATGGAAAATTCTATTTAAATGTTATGCATTTATTTAGGGAAAATTCTATTTAAAGACTGTTATGCACATGTAATACAAATTTGATTAGATTTTCTGGATTTTGCTAGAATTATTGGTCTAATTTTTTTTTACTTTTAAATTTTTTTATAATAAAGAAAATATGAAGGTTCATTCTATAATCATCCCTTCAAACTTGATATTGGCTCCCAATTTTTCTCTTTCAACTTTTTCTTTTTACTGGACTCTTCCAACTTTTTTTTTTACTGGACTCTTCCAACTTTCATAACAATATCATATGATCACCTTTATTGACAAAATGCACCAATACCCTTTCTTACCACATCAATATATATATATATATATATATATAAAGAAGAATATGAGCAATAGTCCCAGAATTTTACCATAATTTTAAAAATCGTCCATAAACTTTAATATTAGTTTTTTCCGTCCATGTATTTTACCATAATAATTGATTTAGTCCCTCTGTCAAAAATTTGAAAGGAATCCGTTAAAATAAAGGGCAAAATTGTCCTTTCAAGTGAAATTTTTCTCACGGATTCCGTTTGAATTTTTTACGGATGGACTAAATAAATTATTATGGTAAAGTTCAGGGACGGGGAAAACTAATATTGAAGTTTAGTGACGATTTCTAAAATTATAGTAAATTTTAGGGACTATTGCTCCTATTTAAACTATATATAATCTCTCAAACCACCTATATATTAATATGTCATAGATTGAGAATGGAGGTGGTGAAGATGTCGACCCAGCAAATGGAGGCGGTGAATATATACCCAACAAGATAATTGATGAATTCATCATTTCATTGAATATCGAAGGAGGGTAGGATGAATTTATCGATGATGTTCTATATATGACGAATCAATAAAAAACGTTAAGTGCTAATTCTAATTGATGAATTCATTGAATCTGAAGAGTGTTCAATCGAATTCATCGAAAATGAGCATGATGAATCAATCGAATTCATTGAATGTAGCAAGGAGATTATCGATGAATTCATCGATTCATCCAATCCAAAGAGTTCAATCGAATTTATCAAAGAAGAGCGGGATGCATCCATCAACCATGTTAATACATGGACAAATAATTTCATGATAAATGTCTTTTTGAATGTTTATCAATGAAAGATTCCAAAATAAGTTGGTCGTATATATAAACTTGGATGAAGATGAATGATATTTATTTTATTTATTTCTATTTTGCTGGGAGAGAATTCATACAAATGTTAGAGGGGATGGATGAAATTGCTATGGCAATTGGTATTTATATTTTTCACTTACTAGGCTTATCAAAATTCACTTAAAATCCTTTCTTTAATGAAATTGTTTAAAATTTACAAGATTTTGAATACACCTACATTTATGTGGACATTTGATAAGTTATATAAAATTTTAATTGAATATATTAGAATTTGTGTGGACATTTTTTTAGTTCTTTAAAATTCTAATTGAATACATGAGAATTTATAATTGTCTTTAAATCCTTCACAATTCTAATTAGAATACATCCCACTAATTAGGGTGGATTTGTTCTTTCTACTAAACGCAAATGAGTTTGAGAAAAGCCACTTTAATGCTATGATTTAATGGTATTCCTCTCCACTTGTTAAATGAGAGTTATCGAATTCGACTCTTGTCAGGTGAAGTCGATACCCACCAATTTATATAATGTAGCCTCCCTCCTCCAATATCCTTGTATAAAAAAAAAAAGGAATTTAAAGAAGAAGATTTATTTTTGAGAATTAAAAATAAATATTAAAAAAATTAAATTGAGCTATTATTGTTGAGAATATTAAAATATAATGATATTTGGCTTAAGTGTCTGTCAATATATTATTAATTTAATCATATTTTTATTCACTTCAAGACACAGTGAGTGTTTGAGAGTAACATTTTTAAGTTTGACTCGTTATATAATGAACGATTTAATATGAAAATTTTTAATTGTTATTAAAATTATCGATTTGTTTGAGATATATAAATTGTTAGCTATTAAACTTGATATAATTGTTCATTGAGTATGGACCTCGTAGATTAGTTATACAAACTAAATGTAGTGAGAATTCTTGAATTTGATTCATTATGCAAATGAACGATTTAATATGAAATGTTTTAATTGTTATTGAAATTGTCGATTTGTTTGAGATATATGAATTGTTAGTTATTTAATTCAATATTATCGCACCTTGCAGTATCGACCTTGCATTCTCGTATTTTATGAGAGTCGAACCCAATTCCTATTATCTAAGATATGAAAAAGAATATAATTATATTATAATACTAAGTGATATCAATTTAGTTTTTATAATATAACCTTAAAATAATAATTCTAGTTATAACATATTTACCTCAATTCGCCAAATAAAAAGGTAAAAAGAAAGAACTTCCTAAATGACTCGCCCTAGTCTGTTGTCAATTACCAAACGATCCCCTTTCTTCTTTTTCTTCTGTTCTTCACCTTGCAACCCACTTGCATTGGCGGAACCAACTCAACCCCTAACAATGGAAACTCCAAGCCCAGCAACCCCTTCTTCTTCAAAACCAGAAAATCCCCAAAACCCAGCTCAAAGCCCTTCACCGTCACCGTTAACAGCATCGGCGGCAAGGCTTTGGAGACCCAGTGCACAGCGAAACCTGAGAAACCAATGGTCCAAGTTATCTTCTCTCAGACAACAATGGGCCTCTTCATCTTCTGCTGCAAGGTCACACGCCACGTCTCTTGTAAACGCCCATCTTTCTCTAAAGTACCAATCCTCCCTTCTATAAAGCTCTCTCCTTTAATTGTCTTTTTTTCTTTGGCATGCGTAGGATTCATTTTCATGCTTAAATTTTCCTACTTTTCCCTAAAGCTGCATAATTTCTGTGTGTTTTCTTATATTATGCTGGTTTTTGAATTTTGGGTTTATGCTGATTCTCTCAGATGACAGATACTTGCCTTCAATGGAGTTGGGCGTTCTAAGTGACATGCCTGATATACGAAAAAAATCTTCTCAGAAATTGCTCAAGCAGCAGGTACTATGGAAAAGCAAGCTTTTACTGCGCCTCTTTTACTATATATCTGTGTGTAATACTTACTGAGTTTTGTTTCAGGAGCTTCATCGGAGAAAACTTTTATCCTCATACAAGGACATGGTATGCATTCGTAGCATTCTTCTTTATATTTTTTTCTAGTTTTATTAGAATTTCAAGCTCTTCTTCTTGTTTGGAAATAGTTGGATGATTGAAAAAGAAAACCCATGTTTCATCTTAATTTTTGTGTTCAAATTGTGAAGCGTTGAGCTTCTGGGAGAAGGAGAATTTCGGGGATTTTGAGTATATTTATAGTGTTAGACTTGTTTTTATAATTAGTAAATTGTATTATCTAAAAGTAGACAACATATAGTGCTTGTATTGACTGAAACACGATACTGATAAAGATTAAGACAATACATCATATGTTCTTTCAAGGTCATGTCAAGATGATTCAGATAACCAGCACTCTGAACTTAATTACTAGATATTGGAGTATGGATTGGCTTTTCTGGCGATTATCATCGTTATAATGTATAGTTGCATATTGAGGGATAAGCTATGATTTTTCCTTTTGAAAGAGAATATTTAGTGGTTTTATTGATTTGTTCGTTTTATCACTATTCTGTACAGGTGTTGGTTGTAACTCACATGGTGAAAACTAGTAGATCCATGAGATGCTACCTCAAAGGAACAAGCAATAGTCCACTTGTACAATTTTCTGGCTATTCTGAAGATAAAAATGATCCTGGAGATGGCGGTGGCATTCCAGTCTTTACATTTTGGGCGATATCTTGCTTCGGTTCGTCAAATTAAAGATCTTCTCTAATGCATTTTTAAAGTTACTGTCGATTGATCATGCCTTAGTGTCAATCCAATACTTTAATTTTGGGTTTCAGTGCTTTAAATCACTTTTTAGTTTCTATTAATTGGATCAAAGAAACACATTTTACTATCAACGTGGCTTTTGCTAGGTGTGATAACTGCATCCTGTACTTTATTTGGGTGCTTTAAGACAAGTAAACGTATAGAGAACATCAGAGCCCTTTTTCGTATACATGCCTTTCAAGTAAGGTCCCCCGTTGTCATTGTACAATTGATTAGCTGCCAGAAAAAGCAGTGATTGGCTTAAGATTATGCATCAAAAGAGAGAATCTGTATTTGCATAAAGCTAACATCATATTCGTTCCATATGATTTTATGTTTTTTAAACCGTGATCGTTTGAACAATCTCAGAAAAACTGGCAGAGGAGCTTGTCCAGATGCTTATTTTGGAACTGAATTTGAAGGTAAACTGCTGTTTTATTGGCTGCTATGAATCTCTCAACTAAGTTTGGCATGCTCTTGGTTACGTTTTCATGGTTTGTTACGATATTACTTGTTGATGTTGTTCCATTTCTGCAGCGTTTGCTTGTGGTGGAGTTAGTATCTGTTAGTTGCAAAGATCAAACTGTCAACATTTTGCATTGGTCGGACAAGCTTTATCCAGGCGAATTTGGTGACTTGAGTATATGCAACTTATATTCTGAGGAAACTTGTAAGCCAGTCTATCCAGGATTGGACGATCAGAAATCTGACATGCCCACTACAAAATGTAACCAGCAGCCAAATCATGATGTTTTGCAGGTATTTTGGTGCCATTGATTTTCGCAATTGGTCTTGGAAAATATAGATTCAGCCCTACAAATTGTAAATTGAATCTACAAAAATTCATGGAATGAGAGATACAGAACTAAAAGCTGGTCCTCTGGAAAAATCTTTGTTTGCCAAATAAAATAGAATGGAGTTGCAGATTGTAGTCAAACAATATGTTGATCCAGGCTCGTCTTCTTTCATGGATTTCCAGGTTTATCTAGCAACATGGCTTGCGGAGGTGAACATAGATGCTCACAGGTAAGAATGATCTGGGGTTCTAAACTCATTTCAGACTTTCTACTCTGATAATAGATTTTGCCTTCGGGCAAACACATTTCTTAAAGTACAAAACTGAAAATTGCAGGATGAAATTCAACTTTAGAGGTTTAATCTGTTCCTTTCTTTGAAAAGGGTGGATGAAATGTTTGCTGAAGTTGGGGAGGAAATGCATGTCAAGCTTTCATGAGCTGGTTGCACAATTAGAAAGAGACCGCTGAAGATTGGTTAAAATTCCATATTCTTCCGAAGCATTTTTTGTTTGCAACGAAGAATATATGGTCGAAAATGACTCAAAAGCTTGATTTTGCTACGATTTCCAGGGCTATGTATGTTGGCAGCAGTGCTATCGTCAGCAGCCATAGACAGAGTGGTACCAATTTGTAATTTCGTCGTGGATTGATTTTAACACAATCCTTTTAGTTCACATAAATGATGAGAATTGTTTCTACTCTATGAACTCCATTCTTTTTCTGAGTCGATACAGTAAAAGGAATTGGCAAACATGAATGGTTCATGGTCAAATTGTTGATTGTTCATTTCCTACAAACCCTTCATACCATAGAAATCATTACGAGTATATGCTCATTGCAAGCTTGAAATGACGGTTCAACCCGAAGCCACCTGATAAACATTCTTAAAACATGCTCTCTAGAGATGCACAACTTTTTTACCAAGCAATGGGAATCAAAACAATACATGTTTGGTCAAGTTAAAAGTTAAAATGCATGATAATGAGAAGAATTACACAGTACCAGCTGCTGCTGCTGCAACTTAATAACATACAGGCGGCTAAAACAAGGAAACAAAAAGTGTACTCTGTTATTCGTTAAAGCATATTCGAAAATCCTTAAACCTTCATCCAGGGCTCCAGGCTCAGCAATACCAGTACAACTCAGCTAGAAACTAGAATAAAACGAAGAAAATCCTTACCCAAACCTTAACAACATAGATGGGCCCTCGAAAGTGAGGAACCAAGCCATTCATCCATACATGTCAGTATCCTTTCAGGCACTGTGACGGATCTATTGCGAATGACAACCTCACAATGAGTCACGCATACAGGATTTACTCTTGAGCCCTCTCAAGTTTCAATATTGTGCAATAACAAATGCTTAACATATAAGTACTTGAACAAGATATAGAAACAGGAACGAGTAGTATTTCGGCAAACAAGATAATTGCTTACAGTATTTAACATCTTTAAATTTGAGAAAATATTCAGGAACCTCTAGTGCTTGGTTATGTGAGAACAAGCGGGCTCACGAAAGTAAACCAAAAGCAGCAATGTAAGAAAATATACCCTACATAAGGCTAGCATATTACAGTTCAACCGGTACTTCAGACTTTCTTAGTTTGAATTTCTCAATCCCAATTATCAGAAGTTAAAAAACCAGACATCATATATTCTTTCAATTCTGAAACTAGTGGCACGCAAGGCAGCATATTCTGTAGATGTCACAGTAAACCAAGCACATTGATGCCAGATTTTAACATTACTATAAACAGGCCACTTCATAAACTACCCAGAAAAGTAACCCCACATTGACCTTTTTTCACAACTGAACCAAAATCCAGACATAATTTCTCCAACTTAACACTTAAACTAACTAATTAACTAACATTATCTGGGGCCAAGTTCTTAATTCTTGTTTTCACCCAACAGGAAAAAAATATTAATTCTTGCATTGAGATCTGAAATTTCACAACTTAAGAATTCAGAGTCCATTTTCTCACAATCCGCAGGTGGTCCAAAAACAAGGCAAAACCTCAAAGGATGAATTTCCCATGCTTGCGATACCAATGAGAATACATAATTAATTGAATTATATAAGTGTATACAATTTTGAGCGACAGATTGTGGTTCTATTCTCCCCCTTAAGAAAAAAAAAATCATGGGGCATCGCAGTTCCTTTCTAGACTTTCAGAGTATACAGAGACCGTCTTATATTTCTCAAAAATGACATCAATGGCCCATAGTGCAAAGAACTAAAAGTCTCCGTTGCTTTCAACGGAGACAATCTAGAATTCATTCTTCTCCTACATTCCCATTTGTGTAATTGCGGTTGCAAAGGATGTCCCATTAGATAAGTTGAAAGATAATGGACCAGAAAATCAAAAGGGATGTGGAGACAAATGGCCAAGAGAGGGAAAAATAATCAATTAATAATCAAAGTGAAAGACATTGTACCCTGTCTGGCAGATTTCTAGGCACTGGAAGTGCAGTAACATATTTCTGGGGGCAAGATTTAAGAGCATTTGTAGGAGCATCAGAGGATGCTGAGGCATCAGCCCCATCACCTTGTGAACGCCCGTGGAACTTGGCAAAACGATTGATGACAGAAAACTTCTCCAGATCTTGGCTTTCCACTCTCAAGTCTAAGATTGAGGTTCTCTTGTCCAGTCTGCATTAGCGGAAGGAAGCATGACACCAGAGTGAGTGTGTGAGAAAGAACGGGAAAGAGAGACTACACACATACCATAAGATGCTGATAAATAATAGGCATCTAATACGGAATGTAAATTCAACTACATTGTCAAAAATAATACGCAGAAACAGTGATATGAAGGAAACGCGTAGGTCATGGAGGATACCTCAACAAATCATTTTCCAGCTTCCTTGCTTTATCAACAAAGTCTTCCACAACTTTTGATTGATGACCAATTTTCTCGGGTGCTTTAAGCTTCTCAAGCAAACTATAAATCACATTTTGAAAGACTTAATGTTAGCATGCACTGAATAATACAAAATCCACAAATCATCTATCTTATCTCTTATTGGGAAAAATCAAATAATTTCCAAACAACTCTTACAGGTCTACACCGTCAGGAGGCAATGGAGTTTCAGGGTCACTGTCGGAGGAGATTGCACTGCAAGCATCACCTAGTGCTAATCTAGAAGCAAAGTAAGCCACACTCTCATAGCATGAGCTAGCATCTGCAGAAAGAACTACTGCAGAAGGGGGGCAAAACAGTTGCTGCATAAGCTGCGTTGTCAATACTAGCCTTCTTTTGGGTCTAAGTATTGGCGGAGCATCTTCAACTATTCCAGTTTCATCTTCCACCTGTCAACCGAATATGAAACAATTAGAAATTAGAACTCTTTAGAAGAACTACGGTGTATCAAAGCTTAATTATGAGCTTAGTGGTTGAACCAGAAACGAACCTTCTCAACCAGTCGGTTTGTCGATCGAGCCCAGTCTGCTTCTGCTGCACTGCAAGTATAACATTAAATATGTTAAAAGTCCATCAAATAAATAATAATATTCGGTGCAAGAGAAAAATAATGAAGACACCAAAGATCAATGGAGCATCCCTATTATGGAACAGTATAGCAAACAAACCTGATACTCAGAAGCCTTTGGGAAAGTTTGGTCAACTCATTATACCAAGGTGAAAGTTCAGATGTAGCACTTTTACGCTTCTTCGGTCTCACAACAATTAAACTTTCATCAGTCACATCAGAACATGTTACATGAGGGGAAGGTAATTGCTGACTGGGAATGGGTATGGGAACTGAACTCTGTGAGATGGCAACAAGCTTACTAGCACCAGAAGTAGCACTAGCTTGCTCCATTGATTCCTGAGTTTGCAGTTCATCACCTGGCTTTCCAGAAAATGAAGGTTGTTCCACAGCCTTCATAGTGGTTCTCAGTGTATCATGCATTGGAAACATTTGCCCATTCTTAAAGGTTCCATACTGTTCAAACCAGGATGGTGCCATCTGGGGGCTAACATGAGACTGCTCACCTCTAATAGAAGATGCATTACTATTACTTAAGAAATTCTGAGAATTCTTTCGACTAAATGCAAACATATCCTGACAAGATGCAGTTGAATTCCGACTATCCCCAAGTGATGAAAAGTTATGCCCGTTAGAATCTCTAGAGGGAACTGAATTATGATCAACTGCTGAATCTCTTACCATATTATTATATCCATAAGATAATGGTGATCCTCCCTGGGAACCCACCTGCTGAGTCTCCACACCCGAATCTGGACTTTTCAATCTATTCCGGTCACTTCCATCAACCTCTGTACTTTTTATAGCTTGCCCTTGGTCCGGCACGGAATAACTTTGATGCAAACTGTTATTTGGCCTTAAAGAGCGACCAAAAGCTTCAATATCTCTCTGGGTAGCAAGAGGGCTTAAAACAGAGGCCTCAAAAACGTTATTTGTTGTGGATTCTTTAGTCTGTGATACATTCATCTTATGGCCAGACTGAATGTTCTCAGGTGATACTTGTTGCCCAGTACTTTGTTTGGATTGATTCTCTTTTGCAACAAAGTTTTGCGTGTTTGAAGAGTAAGCACCAAAGGCAGACAAGCTATTTCCTCTTTCCCGAGTATCTTGCTCATTGAGCTTTGGCGATCCAGAGATATTTGTTGCAACATTGTTATTTGTTTGAAGTTGGGATTTGAAAAAATGCGAGGGCACATTGGAAGGTTCAGAACTTACTAAAGGTTGCGGAAAGGGAACATTGGTCCATACATTGGTCAACACTTTAGAAACAGAACCTTGATGGGACATACCAGATGTAACAGAAGGCTCAGAGACAGGCAAAGCATCTGATTCCGGGACTTTTGGGGCAGCAACTCTTGAACGGGATTGGTCAACAATATTAAGATGGGATGCCTCTGCAGAGGCAAGGTTATTCTTTGAAGTACTTCCAGATATATCTGGCACTGGTGGCAGGGAAGATTGACTGGTTTGAGCCTTCTCACAAGAATCATCCACTTGTTTTGATCGGGAAGCAAGCCTATCAAAAGGTATGTTAACAGACTGGCTTGGTGTTACTTGTCCACTAGCACCAGTCATGTGCTGCTGCTGCTTTTCAAGTTGACCTCTTGAAAGAGGAAAACCAGATTTGAAAGCTTCAGAAAAACTACCCTGAATATTGTAGGGTGAACCCTTATTGCCCATCTGTCCTGAAGAACCAGAGAGATTATTTCTAAATTCTCCTTGAGATGCATCACGAGAATAAGGCATGGACTGCATAGATGCTGTCGAGGCCAACCATGAATGACCCTTTTCTCCTATCTCAGAATGGACAGGAGACGAACTAACAAGTGCTTGTGGGGAAATCTGGGAAGATGAGGCATGGTCTGCAAGTGGAATCCGTTGAGATGGAGGAGCCAACTGTAAACCAAAACCTTGAGAAACAGATGACTGATTTCGCTGAATGTGACCTACAGATCCATCAGAAGTTTCCACTTCGGGTCTTTCACATGATGTATGGTGATCAGAAGAGCTGAAGCGTGTAGCATTCCCACCGTCCCTTGGTTGGTCCACCTTGTGGAGAAGCTCAAGCATATGTTGACTGCAAGGAATTGAAAATATCAAGGTCCATCTCATCATGCAAGCTATAAGTAGTTAAATCACGCTATTCAACTCACTTCAAGATATTATTCGTAGCAAACATTAAATTATCTAACTACCTTGATGGAGCAGCCTTGTTTGGGGAATTATTTCCACTGAATCTGTCAAAGGGAGAAGACGAACTTGGTAGAAAACCTGGAAGCATACTTTTTGAAGGTGTCTCATCCAAACGTCTTGTGTCAGCCTGACAACCATGTAAATGCCCGAGTGGGTAAAAAATGCCAACTATAATTTATTTAAAGATGATGATAGATGCCAGAAAAAGAAAACAATTAACAAAACCTAAAACAAATATTTTAAGATGAACTAAGAAAATCGAAACAAAAAACTTTGGCCTCATTGTCAAACATAGAAAAACCTATTGATCACCTTCTCCATTTCCTTAGAACTTCTATCAGTGTGACCAATAAATTGTGACTGCCCAAAACTCCCTTGGTCTTGACTTTTAAAACCTCGAGGGACCTTCTGGGACATAGCCTGCGAATGTGTAATAGGTTTTCTTCCATAAGAATGATCCACTTCAACATCCACATTCCCCATTGGATGATACTGAAACTTGCGAGTGCCAGGGGGTCTTCGACCAGCATTACTAGAAGAATTTTGTTTGCTTCCAGGAAAAGCACATGAATCACTGGCATCTGAGGCTACACTTTCCTTCAAACCGCCAATCAAAGCATGCTGGTGAACATTAGAGAAAAAAGTTTCATTAGAATTCTCTTTTCTATTCGTGTTCTCCAGCTCATGCATTTCAGCAGCTCCTTTGTCTAAATTGTTTCCTGATGACTCCAAGATTAGAGGACTCTTATCCTGATGATGCTGGTCTTTCCCCAAAACCTCATTTCCTTTAGAGTTCACTGAAGAATCAATAGTTTTCCAGAAATCATGATTGTTTGTAAGGTGTTTCTGGTTTTCTTGGTTGGCTCTTGGGGTGCTGGAATTTGATTTCACAGTATTGTTTGTGCTTGAACCCTCTCTATTCATCTGTGGGCTTCCAATGGGATATTTTGCATGTTCCATTTCAGTATTTGAGTTCAGAACAGAATCAGTCTTCCACATACCAGCAGTGTGGCTCATTTCCTCATGCACACCTCTCTTACGATCACCACCTGGAGCTGATCGTGATAAAATTTGATTCCCATGGCTTTTCAGATTATCACCCCCATCTGTTGACACAGATTCAATAAAATTCCAACCATTTAACATATTGACTGGCTGGCTATCATTATTATGTGACAAAATGCTTTGTTGACGGTTCCACGAACTAGAAATGCTATTGGCATTTATTTCTGTACCTGATGAATGACTAATATTTCCATAATTTTGACTACCTTCTGTAGGTGGCTTTTGCAGAGGACTGCGGTCCAACCATTTACTTCCTTGTTCAGGATTCTGTTGAAATAACCTTTGAGAAGAATCACTATGAAAGAACTCCCCTCGTTCATGCGAAGTTTTAGATCCTGATTGCTGAAATCCCTGAGCACTTGAAAAACTGATACTTGGATTGGGCCTATGGACATCAGCTGAGTGTGGAGAAGGTCTAGAATTCAAGTCAGAGGTTGAGTGCAAGCTACTACCAGCCCAACCAGATTGTTGTTTTCCAGTATCACCAACACCTGAGGGCTGCTGATTCCCAGTTGAAGGTTCATGATTTCGAAAACTTGGAGGACACCACTCTTCCTGTAGTCCTATATCAGAACTAGAAGTTTCTGCTACTGCAGACTGCATAAGAGCACTCCACGTCCCACTTTGTACAGAAGAAATTCCCCCAAACATGTCTGTACCATCTAACACGTTAGAGCCTCCCATTCCCACATTTTCGCTCCTGCCAAAGGCATCCCACAGATTGTCATCTGAACCAAACAAAATCTTTTCTTCAGTAGGATCTAGTGTAGCCACACTCTGTGAGGGAGCGACCTGTATGGCTGCTTTCTCTTGTGATGGTTCTGACAACCCAACTTCTTGTGGCCTCCCTTGGAATTCATCCATTGGTTCATTTCTTTGCGGGGTATTTACCTGATTCAATTTTTCCAAATTAAACCCACTATTCAGACCTTCAGTAGAACTAGGCCCAAACATATTTCTCCCTTGAAAATCCTGTCTAGAAACCAGAGATCCATCTTGCATGCTAACCTGATCTGAAAATGTAGCATAATGATTTCCTGCAAAGGAATTGTTACTCAGCGAAATTTGCTGCATTGCTGATTTATCCATTTGAATATGAGGATATGAACCTGTTGAGCCACTTGTACTAGTAATCGGAACCCCATATAAAGATTGATCAGCCTGTTGAGGAACAAAGCCCATCAACCGTAGTGTGTGGGCTTGTTCAGGGGACAAAACATGTCCACTAGATGCCCCCTGCATACCAGGAGAAGCACCACGCTGCAGCCAGTTCGTGTTACCTGCCACAAGATCAGGTGGCCATTGATTGTTAGATGCTTCATTGATCGGAACACCGTTGATCAGAGCTGGTGAGTGGTTACCAGCAGACTGTTTTGTAAAGGAGGAAGCCTGATTTGCAAGAGCCTGTTGCCTTTCCAATTGCTGAAGTTGCTGCTGCCTTTGAAATTCTTGAAATTGTGTGAACATAACCTGTCGCTGTAATTGCTGCATGTCACTAATCCCCAATTGCTGCCTTGGCATAGACTGCATCGTGCTGGGATGTGGACCAGTCATTTGCTGTTGACCACCAAAAAAATCAAAACCAACAGGGGATTCTGAAGTTTCCAATCTCACCGAATTTTTTTTATGTTCAAGGCCACTTCCTCTCTGTGATTCATGTACCGACAAGCCTCTAGATGTTAGATTTTGCCGATCAGATTCTGAATCCACTCCCAAAAAGTTAGCATTCTGCCTTGTCTGAAACATCTGGTGCCCATGCACAAAGCCATTCAAATTTGGCTGTTGATTTTGTGACTGAACTCTGCCAAATTCAGGCCTCAGATTTGATTGCATAAAATTCAAACCATGAGGCACATGCAAAGATTGGCTCCCATGTCCTCTCTCAGGATCTGCTAGTAATAAAAGAATGGCCATGTTTAGAAACAGGTAATGGCAACTCAAACAACACTAAACACATAATTCATTATAACCTTAATTCATAGGGAACAAAAGGGTAAAAAACCCTCTCTTGCAACCTGCAACCCCTGCCCCTCCCAAAAATTAAAAAATAAACTAATCAAGAGGTTACATTAATATTACCTGATTGCTGTACATTATAATTCTTTAAAGTTGAATTAACAGGAGCTCCGATTTGTCTCTGGCTCCCAACCCACAGATTGTTACTTAGGCCCGGCCAACTCCCATCAACAGCCTGCGGATGATGCTGACCTTGTGACAAGTTCTCTTGGCCAAAGAAATTGTGGACCCTGTCTCCAACTTCGTTTCCAGGCATAGATAATCCAGCCAAAGATTTGCAGCAGCTAAAGTATTTTTGAGAAAAAAACTACCTAGGGAAAATAGGTATAGAGTTCAGATCTACCATACCCCTATGATTCTAAGAAATCATACTGTATGAAGTTCAACCAATAAATAATAACGTTCAGAAACACACCTTGTTCAGGTAAATTTTAGTGCCACTCCAACTGCCATATTCCTGCCCAAACAACTTATCCTGAATATAACCGTATAAGGCATTAGGCATATGTCATATAGCATCTAGATCACGTATTAAAGGCAGAATAACAGCTATTACATATAGCCATCACCTATCCACATTCAAACTATTAATTATAATAAAAAATTCAGGGAAATTTTGCCAAAAATTTGACTGAAAGATAAAACTGGGTATGAAGTAGAGAGAAAACCTAGTGAACATAGCTACCTTCAAAAACTTTCTTGTGGCATATCATAAAAAAAATACCTCTCTCAAACTAACTTATGTTTATGCATGCATTCACAGTGTCACATAAATAATATCATTTTATCCTTTGTCCAATTGCTTTGAGGTTGTGACACAACTTCGCCCATCACATTCCTGCTACTCCTTACAACCCAACAATAATACACACTTACACCTAGACCCTATGATAACATATCTCAAACTTCTAACTTCCTGAACAAAATTACTGAGAGATAACAGCTTGAGTGGTTATACAAGTAAATGTACCAGGACCTAGCTCAAGGATACGAAAGTAACGGAAGGTATGCCCCCTACATGCCTACCCTATATTGGACCTTTTCGGTATCTAACTAACATGTTCATGTATACTCATTAATGAGATAACAGCTTGACGGGTGCATTATACCCCTATAAAGATTGTCCATTTTCACCAACTACATGCTCCGATGTTCGTCAATAAAGTTAAACCACTCTCAGGTAAATTTAATGGTGGGAAATGTACACATCGAAAAAATAGAAATGGACTGCTGTCAAGCAATGACTTCAACCATGTATATAAATAACACAGAGGTGCATGTATCCAATCATAAAGTAATCTTTCACAGCAACAATAATCATAGAAATAAGCAAAAAAAATGAAAATATAATTCACAAGTCTCCTTGCACTCTTGAATGGCTCACTCAAAAAGATGGTCAAGTGGGGGTTACCAATGCCTCCATATTGAATCAAACTGGAATAAATCAGATATGAGAAACCAAGAATCGAACCAAAATCTGACACAATATCATTTTGCACCAATTAGCTACCTAGAAATTGTATGAAAGAAACAC
This sequence comes from Oemleria cerasiformis, assembly GCA_037349345.1. Lineage (NCBI taxonomy): Eukaryota > Viridiplantae > Streptophyta > Magnoliopsida > Rosales > Rosaceae > Oemleria > Oemleria cerasiformis. The sequence goes on from JAZGTL010000018.1 coordinate 14,721,113, forward strand.
GGAAACGAATGATAATTTATAGACTTTTCCTCATTCAGAACCCCCATGAACCACACTAAACTAAGCCTGCGAAAACATTTCATTTCTGAAATTAAAAATAAAATTAACTGAAAGTTGAAATTTCAGCTGTTGATTATTTCCTTTCTCGTCCATTTTCTGAGCAACCAAATGAATGCTAAACCGCATTTATAGCTAAAACACATAAGATCGTGAACAAAGCACCAAAATTTTAGCTGTATAAGCTCTGGCAGAGCTGCCCAGCCATGAAATGCCAAAACCCTAGCGTAGATTTGCATTCCCAGAAGAAATGGCTCCTATGGGGAGAAAATTAGGGTTTGTTAAAGAGAAAAAAGGGAGGGGAAACTCACAGTGAAGCTGAGATGCCCCCATTGATGCTCGAAACTGATCCTCTGAGACTGTCAGATTGCAAAGCGTTAGGGTTTGAATCGGAGAGAGAGAATGTGTACCTTTGAGCTCAGATAGGGAGAGAGAGGGAGATAGAGAGAGATAGAGAAAGTGATCGAAATAGTGCGAAATTTTCAACGAACTGTGGAACAAAACTGAGGTTCGGAACGAAGCTGAGGTTCGGTGGTCGCAGCAAGGTGGCTTGGATCCGAAGTTGAGGTGGGAAAGGAAGGCGTTTTGGCCTTTTGGGGACTTTTGGCCCTTGGCTGGGTTTTCTGAAGAGTTGTTGATGGTAGAGGGAGCGTTAGGTAGTCCCGCAATTAAATTGTGCCATGTGGCATCGCAGTGTGGTGGAGCCCGCAAGACTCCGAGATGTTCTATTCAAGGCGGTAAGAATCCTCCGAAATCCGAACACCTATATTTTGCATTTTTATATATATTTTTCCTTTAACATAAAACGATATTATATCTTAATTTTAATCTAGGAGGAGGGGTGATTTGCATGCTACTCATTAGGTATCCAATTTTCATATGAATATATACTGTTTTTGGTATTTATAAAAATTAAATCAAAAATCTCTCAATCACACGTAAAAATGAATTAATATTAAAAAATCTTAATATTTTAATATATTAGCTTTATTATAAAGAGTTCGGTACCACTATCGTATCCCACCCTCATGTGATATAACATGCTACCGAAAATAACATCCACAATTACCCACATGAGCCTTTATTTTGTTTGTTAATAACAAATAAAGGACAATACTTGCATTCTACATTTAAGGGACCTTCTCGTTTTGCTATTTCCATTTACTGAGTTGTCATTTCAAACTACTAGGGGTGGTCTAGTAGTTTAAGAATTAGTATAGTTTGCTCATAGGTTTAGTATTAGGTGTTCGAATCCCACTGTCTGTTGTGTTACCAGAGGACGTAAGAGGATCCCTTAGAATGATATTGACTCATGTGCGTGAGTCCATAAGGGATGTAGATTAGTTTCATACCAATATATATATATATATATATATAAAAGGTTATTTCGTGCAATGGCAAGAAAAAAAAAATTATTTCAAGATTATTTATCCAAAATATTAACCAAATTGAATATATATATATATATATATATATATCAATTAAATGTACCGTTGACTATACGGATTCGGATAAGACACATGTACATGAAAAGAAGGAATTTTGGACAATTTCCCAAAGTTTTTTATACAATAATATTGGATTACATTATACACCTGCCTGCTTAAATCAAAAGAGTTTGAACAAAAAGGTTGCTTTAAAGGTGATATGGAAGTATTGTAAAAAGAAAAAAACTATTTATAAACAGAATCTAGATAATACATCCTGATAAACATTGTTATTTAGGAAATATTACTTTCATAAAAATAAAAAGTAAAAGAATATTTTATAATTATTGTAATGTGGCTTAGTAAATTCAAAATCTTTGCTACGTATAAAACAAAGATTTTAGTGAAAGAAAAAATAAGAAAAATTATTTACTACAGTTTCTACCATTGAAAATTTGAAATGTTATTTAGGATTTTGACCAAAAAATATATATATATATTTATGATTGGCACACAAAAAAAATTAATTAGACATTTGGGTTAAAAACTTAAAACGCAAAGAGAACAAAATCAGTGGATGCAGAGCCTAGCCAGATCCGCGGGCAAGTAAAAAGCACCGAGAGCTCCGACCAAAACCCCACACCGCAGAGATGGGGGAGGAGAAGAGGCATCAGATGATGCAGAACCTCTTCGGCGATCAATCCGAAGAAGAAGAGGTTGATTCCGAGCACGAGTCCAATCCTCAGCCCAATTATCCCTCTGTATGACCCTCTAATTTTCCATTTTATTTTTCATTCAGAGATTCCAATTGCATGTTTGAGAATGTTCGTTTCGATTTTCGAATTAGCTGTTTCTATGTTAGTTTTGACGTCTTAGTTTGCTAATATCAGTTGAAGATTTGGGTTGAAGTGGTGTAGAGGATTTGATTACGGTTGTTCTTAGGGTTTGGGATTATAAATCTATGCCTTTTGTTGTGGAAGAATGGAGGATGCTAGGTGGGCTGTCTTGAGATGGAGCTGAAACACTGTTATTTAACAAGCAATTAAGCTGGATTAGGACATGTTGTTTTGTATTCAATTGTTCAAATGTCTGTTGATTATGCTTTGCTGATGGTTAAACAGTCCTTTAGTAGCTGTAACAATTATACCAGCAGTAGGGGTGCTTTGCTTTAAACATCTTCGTGATGGTTTTGTTTTCAGGATGGAGAGGGGGCACTGGAGCCGGAGGGAGAAGGTGAAGTGGAGGGCCAGGGGGAAGCAGAGGTAGAAAGCGATGCTGAGTTGCATGATGTTAATCCTGATCCAGGAGAAAGCGAGGGAGAACGAGAACAGAGTTCGCAAGAAGTAGAAATTGGTGACCAAAGAGAAGAAAGTGAAGGAAAATATACAGACACTGATGAAAAAGAAGAGTTAACCAGCAGGAGACGAAATGTGGTTGAAAGTGGGTCTGAGAGGTCTGAGGAAAACCATTACCCTGATATTGAAGATGATGAAGTTAATCCGGCTAGAACTTCAAGGTAAATCTATCCGTCACCCTGGGTCACACACACAGAGTGTCCAATGAATTTGGAAGAACATATCTGAAGCGACATTTTTTCTTCTAATATATCTATCTTATTTGGTTTTTTGGGAGGCAATGCATGATGGGCTGTTCATCAATTACTGTACTATTTTTTGTCCAAAAAAATAAAGATTACTGTAAACTTCTCGTGCATACACTTGTTTAGAGTAAGCAGTTGGCTCGTTTGACTATGAGGGGAAACTTGATTGTTGACAGTAGATCCCCTGAGGAGAAGGACCATACTCACGTTGCTGACTCTGCTGTTCGTAATGTCTTTGGTGACTCTGATGAAGAAGAACCGACAGGTTACGCTGTTCAGCATGAATCAAATGTGAGTACCAATTTGGAAGCAGTATTCTTACATTTTTCATTTGTAAATGCTGTGAGCAGTCATGGTTGATATGACATGTTTCCTTGCCTTAGAGATCCCCAATGGAAGAGGAAGGGAGTTACGGAAAGAGTCCAAGACTAGAGGATATAGAGCCTGACGAAGATGCTAGATATGATTCAGAAGAGGACAATATTGAGAGTAGACATAGAGAGAAACCAGTTGGCCCCCCGTTGGAGCTAGAGATTCCACTGCGTCCACCTCCTGCTAATCCAGAAAAGGTTTGAGTTCTTATTCTTATGGTGTATAATATATAAAATATAAATCGTTTTGCCTCGTGCATCAGCTTCTAAGACTACATTAAATGGATGCAATCATTTTTCTTTGGACTGCATTTAAATTGAAGGTGGTAAAGTTTAATATTTCTTGTTGTGTTAACAATGCCAAGGTCAAGTCAGTTTGGACTTAAAGAATAGTCTCATTTGCATATGTTGAAGATATAGAATGCCTAATTGGTGTTGGGGCATGGAATATGGCTTGGATCTATTTTGACTTCCATAAAATAGCTTTTTACTTTATTTTCAAGAAAGTTTGACTGTGCAATCAGGGAAAGTAGGAAAGCTTCATGCTATACCATATATTTTTTACAGACTAGAAGTTATGAATATGAATACACCAATGCTATCTCTTCAAATAGTTTGGAAGTTGGATATGGTTTGGTGGGGTGGGGGAGAAATTCTACAATTATATTTAATGTGTTGACAAGAATTCTACAGTTGTAACTCACTCTAATTTTTTTATTTAGAATATCTGACTTAAACGTTAGTTGAATGTAGGAGCCATGACATTGACCTTTCATATGTTTTAAGTCCATAAACAACGACAATATACTCACAATGAAGATGTATGTAGATTGTGTCCATGGGTAATTTGAATGTAGATATGTGAATGAAGATGTATTGCAAACTTTATTTTAAATTTAGATACATAAATGAAGGGATGTATATGTAATGAAGAGTATCCAAGAAGTATCTTTGTAGGCTACTGATATGAGCCATATGGCTACCTTGCAAAAGCTTCCAGTCTACAGAGCTCGCGCTGTTCTATTTATCCATACCTTGATTATTTGAAAATATATAATGTCAATAGATTCCCTACTGTTTTTATTGTTTCATCATCTCTTTTTTTATTTGGGCATTTTTGCGATTCTTATGAATTGTTTGAGTGCTGTTGTTCTGCTTACCCTCAGATTATGTGATACTGAGAAGAAAATTGATAAATATTTCAATTTCTGAACTTGGTGGAACATTTCAAATGTTATCCTCATGCAGATGAACATGATCAAAGTTTCAAATATCATGGGCATTGACCCCAAACCATTTGATCCAAAGACTTATGTGGAAGAAGATACATTTGTGACAGATGAATCAGGATCGAAGAAGCGTATACGTTTAGAAAACAACATTGTGCGCTGGAGGAAAGTTAGAAATCCAGATGGCACAACATCTGTAAGTAGTTTTCTTTGTTGTATTCTGTCATACGTGCAAATTTGTGTGTGTGTGCATACATGCAATATACATTTAGCATGTGATAGATTGCTAAGCTTTAGGTTTAGAAATCCAGATGGCATGTCTGTAAGTATTTATCTTTTTTTCTATTTTGTTATACATGCAAATTCATGTGTATCATGCAAAAGCCAATATAGATTCAACTTCATCATAATAACCATTCTGTGCTACTATTTGCAGTTTTTTTCCTCTCATACATTATGCATTTCGTGTTTCAAATATTACTTTCTATGATTTGTAGTGTGAAAGCAATGCACGATTTGTGAGATGGTCGGATGGCAGCTTGCAGTTATTAATTGGGAATGAAGTACTAGATATATCTGTGCAAGAAGCACTGCATGATCAAGCGCACCTATTTCTCAGGCACGAAAAGGTGAAATTCTTAAATCTGTTAAGTGTGTGCATGTGATTCATGAATAAATGCATAAAAAACTCTATTTCTATAATAAATCTGGAAAAGCTCCAAAAAGTGGTTGAAGAGATTTCTGAACTGCGTACAAAGAAGTTGTTCATAATATGTTCTAGCAAGTCTCTGAAAGGACTTGTTCTTAAATATTTGGGCATTGTATTTGCAGGGAATCCTCCAATCACAAGGAAGAGTTCTGAAGAAGATGAGGTTTATGCCATCATCTTTGTCATCAAATTCACATCGATTGTTGACTGCTCTGGTTGATTCTCGACATAAAAAAGTGTACAAGGTTAAGAACTGTGTTACTGACATCGATCCTGAGAGAGAAAAGGAGGAGAAAGAAAGGGTAATTTGTTGCATTTGGTAATTGTCTGTTTGGTATCTTGTGTTAAGGAACATCTAAATTGATTTGCTGTTTGGTGTTGTAGGCTGAGAGTCAAAACATCAGAGATAATTTACTTCTTAATCGGAAAAGGGAGAAGGTGAGCCGAAAGTATACACCGACTGTGGACAGGAGGCGCCAACTTTCACCTGGTTTCTTGGAAGATGCTCTTGCGGAGGTATGTTCTCGCTATAGGGGTAGGGGGTGATGGCGGAGGGTCGGTAGTGGATGTGGACTATAATATTTTATAGTACATAACTGGAAGTTTTTGTTTATGTACCTATCTAGTTAGACCCAAATTAGGTCTCTTAGTTGGTCATTTTTGGTGTTCAGGATGATGAACCAGGTTATTATGAGCCTCGTCATTCTCGCCGCCATATGGAGGATGAAATGGAAGCAGAGAAACGCATTTTGAATGCTAAGAAGGTCCTATAACTGTTTTCTTTTTTTTTTTGTACGTTTTCCCTCATACTATATCCTTTCTGCTAGACTTGTTCACACTTGAATTTTTATTCACAGGGACGTAAAGACATCCTTCGCAAGTCATCCTTGCCTACTGCCAAATCATCTCGGCGTTCCATGGATTTCTCTGAAAGTGAGAGAGAAGAGTCTGAGTATGAAACTGATGGGGAAGAAGATGAGAGGTCTCCTCCACGCAAGAGGGCTGAAGATCCACATCTAGATTATGAAGATGAGGAAGACGATGAAGAACATGAAGAAGCGGAACTTAATGAAGCATCAGAGGAGGAGGAGGCTGAGGTATGTCCCTCTTCTTTTGAGTAGAAATATTTCTGTATTATATTTTTCACCATGTGTCTGGTATATTGTTACCATAAGAAATAGACATAGATTGACCCTCCGATTAAAGAACGAGGCTCCTCCATTTCAGGAAGGCCGGTTGTTATGTGCTCTCTGGATCATGTTCAGAGCCCATAATTTCCTACAAAATAAGAAATAGACATTAGAAAGTGTTTCTGGGTGTCTGGGTGTTTGGTCTATCATAGGGCTAGATAATTTTTTTCTATTTTTATCTATTTTTATGCTCAGAAGAAACATAGATATTATTCAATAAGATATAAAATGGCAGTATATGCTCTACAGTTATGGCTCAATCCTTGTAGACAGAAATTGCCTTTCACCTGTATCATATCAGTGTGATGTTGCGCTCTCATCATCTTGAGATCAATTACCATTCAGATTTCTATGGTATCTACCCACTGTTAGTTCTACAATGAAGACTGAAGCCATTTGTTTTCGTTTCTTTTGTCCATCTTGTGTTCTACACATGAGAGCAAGTTTTTGGGATTGTTCGACTCTATTACAATTGAACACACTTTTATTTTTAATCCTGTTTCTCTTATATGTTTGTAGGGGTCTAGGCAAAGGGTTAGGGATTCTGGGCGCAATCTCAAGCGCAAGGAAATCGAGTCAGAGGAAGACTCTCCTCCTAGGAAGACTGCACCACATCGCAGAATGGCCGTCGTTTATGATAGTGACGAGGACTAAAAACTTCCTTTGGATGATTTCATGTGAGTACTCTTCCTTTACTGCTTGCTGCTCTCATGTCTTTCCAAGTACTGTTTATTTTATGTCTACTGATGGTAGATGAGGTATGCCGTTTGTTTTTTACCCAATTGATTTGATATTGGTTTTTTTACACATTATTTTGCAGAAACCTTGGCCAGCCCCGCGTTCATCCTGGTCGGGGGCGATGAACTGGAGACAACCAAAATGCCGGCGGTTCAAACGATAGATATGAATTGTTCTTTGCAGCCAAAATTGAAGATGGTCATATCTATTTTAATCAAATATTGTTGGCTTTGGTGTTTGAACCTCTATTATGCATCTTGTTCATATAGATACGTAGCTTGTTGATTGTTATATTGGGAATTGGTATGTAGACTCATAAGATCTGTCGAACAGTTTTTCCCCCCTTGAAATGTATAATCTTTTCGATAGCAAATTGCTTCATGAGAATGTTGGAATCTTACCAAATGTAATTGCTGCTTATTGATAATCCAAAGAGAATAATTGCTGTGAAGCATCGTCCCAGAAATTTCATGTGTTCTGTAATTGTTTAGGAATAGCACATTGGGTGAGAAACCTCCTTCTGCAATTGCATGCCTGTTCCAATTATAGTTATATCTGGCTATATGCGTAGGATCTGTCTACAGAGTAAGCTCTTACCCGTAAATCACTTTAATATCTTGATTAGCACTTTAATATCTTGATTAACACTTTAATATCTTGATTAGCACGTTACAATTATAATTGAGGTTTTATTTATCTTTCACAATGCAATTACAAGGAAATTAGAGCATCAATTAACTGCTTCAGTCTCACTTAAATCTCGAAGACTAGCGTAGCACCCGATGCCTCTGAGTTAAATTTTGGTTTGATTTTAGAAAGAATTGGACTCATGATTGACTTGTATAACAAACACATGTAAGTTCGCCTTAATTACTACTAGTCTCCTGCATCCGTTTATTCGTGTGTGAATTTTTTTTAATTTTTAAAAATAAAGAGAGATGAAAAAATATCCAAAAATATAAAATAAAAATAAAAATGAATGTGAGAGGGGGAGTAACTACCCACTTTCTCAACTTAAATATTAATTATTTAAAATTTTAATTAATATATGATTTTACTATTTTGTTCATGTAAAACATATATTTTAGAACTTTTATTAAGTAAGGGTATTTTGGTCAGAAAATTTTAATAAAGCCTTTTGACCCTCTTGACTTTATAATAATAGAGATACTACCTAAGGCTCACAATGGATTTTTGGAGCACACATGCACAAGCTCAACTTAATCTCTAGACTACCTAAAGGTAGTTTCTTAAGTTCATAGTTATTTGTGTGCTTAATTATGTGAGAAGGTCTGACACACGTTATGTGGGAGGTATCTAGTTCGACTTTCGTGGACGAAGTCGATACTCAATATATATATATTGTAATCCCCTTCCCCAATTTCATTGTATCAAAAATTAGGTGGAAGAACTCGAATTTGACTCTCGTAAAAAATAAGGTCAATATCCAATGTATATAATATACTATCCTTTCTTAATATTTTTGAATTAAAAAATTACTATTGGTTTTCGATTCGGTAGGCGCTGGTTGGAAGTTGGAACTAGGAACGGTGGAACTTAGAATTGCCCTTCTAGATACAACTAGACATTTCGAAACGGAAAGGCTTTTTATCACGAACATTCCAGAAATTTCGGAAAACCCCGAGCCTTCCCGCTTCGTCTAGTAGGTTCTCGTGCGGTCGTGTCATCCAGGTGTCGTTAAAACTCACTCTCTCCTCTCCCACACTCCCAAAAGCAACTTTCTTTTCAGAAAAAGCAGAACGATTGCAATTCCCACTCTGTATTTGCACAACCCAAACAAACGAGCAAAGAAATCAATCAAGGCAATATAAAATCGCAATCCAGCAACGAAATTGCGTTGCACCATTGATCTTTGAAGCTGAAAGTTTCAACACAGATTTCATTTTACGAGGTATGTGGAAGAAGAGTCTTTCGTTTCTCTTTATCTCTTTATTCACTGCCTGCGCCCTTCAAGAATCTGAATAATCCATGAATTTTAGAGTTCCTTTTTCAGTTGGGTTTTTCTTTCTTGAGTTCAAAATTTTTGTATGTTTCTTGCCTAGCAGAAAGTCTCAGTCTTTTTATAATTTTGTCATATGAATTGAAGAATTACTTGAATTTCGAATATGCGATTATGATCAACAGGCCTATAAACTAAATGGATTATGGGATTCTCTCGAATATTGGTTTATCACAACCATGCATTCTTCCTTAGCTAAGTAGCCTAAATTTACAAGAACCCAAAAAAAAAGCTTACAGTTTTGTTGATTTTATGATTTAAAGAGAAATTTTGAATGGTTTATGTACGTTGCTTAAGATTGTTTAAGAATTTGCCAATTGCCTAAATTTACAGGAACCCAGAAAAAGGAAAAGCTTAGATTTTTCTTGGATTTATGCTTGTAAGAGAAAATTGTGAATGGTGTATGTACGTTGGTTTAAATTGTTTAAGAATTTTTAACCTTTCAATTTGGGTTCCTTATGCATGCTTGTTTAGATTTGTTAGGTATCAATTAATTGGGGAAGGAAATGAACCCTGAAAAGTTCACCTACAAGACCAATGAGTCTCTTGCCGCGGCTCATGAACTGGCTACCGATGCCGGCCATGCGCAATTCACACCGCTCCATCTTGCATCGGCGATGGTTTCAGACCCTACTGGTGTTTTCAGCCAAGCAATTGCCAATGCTAGTGGCAACAAAGAAGCACAAGGGTCCGTGGAGAGAGTGTTCAATCAGGCACTCAAGAAGCTTCCGTCTCAGTCACCTCCGCCGGATGAAGTCCCGGCCAGCACTACTCTCATCAAAGCAATTCGGAGAGCTCAGTCGGCGCAGAAGCAACGAGGGGACACACACTTGGCTGTTGATCAGTTGATTCTTGGCCTTCTTGAGGATTCCCAAATTGGGGACTTGTTGAAAGAAGCTGGCATTTCCACTGCAAGAGTGAAATCAGAAGTTGAAAAGCTTCGTGGGAAGGAAGGGAAGAAGGTGGAGAGTGCAACGGGAGACACAAATTTTCAGGCATTGAAGACTTATGGACGAGACCTTGTTGAGGTTGCAGGGAAGCTTGACCCCGTTATAGGCCGAGATGAGGAGATAAGGAGGGTTGTTCGGATTCTCTCAAGGCGAACAAAGAATAATCCGGTGCTAATTGGAGAGCCAGGAGTTGGAAAAACTGCTGTGGTTGAAGGATTGGCTCAAAGAATTGTAAGTGGGGATGTTCCTAGTAATTTATCTGATGTAAGGCTCATAGCATTGGATATGGGTGCTTTGGTGGCCGGGGCGAAGTATAGAGGAGAGTTTGAGGAGAGGTTGAAGGCTGTTTTGAAAGAAGTGGAAGAGGCTGAAGGGAAGGTGATTTTGTTCATTGATGAAATTCACCTTGTTCTTGGGGCTGGTAGAACTGAGGGGTCTATGGATGCAGCTAACCTCTTAAAGCCAATGCTCGCTAGAGGCCAACTACGATGCATTGGTGCCACAACTCTTGAAGAGTACAGGAAATATGTGGAGAAGGATGCTGCATTTGAGAGAAGGTTCCAACAGGTTTATGTGGCCGAACCTAGTGTTCCTGACACAATTAATATCCTTCGAGGGTTGAAAGAGAAATATGAAGGTCATCATGGTGTTCGAATTCTCGATAGGGCTCTTGTTGTTGCTGCGCAACTTTCAAGTCGGTACATCACTGGTAAGAATTATAATAACAGATGTAGTGTGTTTTTCTTGATTGATATAGATTGAAATTTCAATTTTGCTTGATGTTTAAATTTGCTTGGATTGAATTTCTGTTTTGTTTTTGTTTTACAGGGCGCCATTTGCCTGACAAGGCAATTGATCTAGTTGATGAAGCCTGTGCAAATGTGAGAGTTCAGCTTGATAGTCAACCTGAAGAAATTGATAACCTTGAAAGGAAGAGGATGCAGCTGGAAGTTGAGCTTCATGCCCTTGAGAAAGAGAAGGACAAAGCTAGCAAAGCTCGCCTTGTCGAGGTGAGTGCTAGTTCCAAAATTTATTTATTAAGAAAATATTAGTCTGGTGAAGTTGCGGAATATTTTTTAGCTTAATTGTTCTTATTCTTCTGTTGGTTCTACGTTTTATTCTCAGGTGAAAAAAGAGCTAGATGACTTGAGAGACAAGCTTCAGCCGTTGGTGATGAAATATAGAAAGGAGAAGGAAAGGGTTGATGAGCTTCGAAAGCTCAAGCAGAAGCGCGAAGAGCTGCTAGTCTCTTTGGCAGAGGCTGAAAGAAGATATGATTTAGCCAGGGCTGCAGACTTGCGTTACGGCGGTATTCAAGAAGTGGAAGCTGCCATTGCAAAGCTCGAAAGTAGCACCGATGAAAACTTGATATTGACAGAGACGGTTGGACCAGAACAAATTGCAGAAGTTGTTAGTCGTTGGACAGGCATACCTGTTACAAGGCTTGGCCAGGATGACAAAGAGAGGTTAATAGGGCTTGCTGACAGGTTGCATAAGAGAGTAGTGGGGCAGGACCAGGCAGTTGAAGCCGTTGCAGAGGCGGTTTTGAGGTCTAGAGCCGGGCTAGGGAGGCCGCAGCAGCCAACTGGTTCGTTCCTATTCTTGGGTCCGACTGGTGTTGGTAAAACCGAGCTTGCAAAGGCACTTGCGGAGCAACTCTTTGATGATGAAAACCTGATTGTGAGATTAGACATGTCTGAGTACATGGAGCAACATTCTATCTCACGTTTGATTGGAGCTCCTCCAGGGTAAGTGAATTTGCATTTTGCTTGACCATTCACATCTTTTATGTGTGATCAAGCATGATAAAATCTCACTTGTTTACATTTTACAGGTATGTTGGTCATGAGGAAGGTGGGCAACTCACAGAGGCCGTGAGACGGAGGCCTTATAGCGTTGTTTTGTTTGATGAAGTGGAGAAGGCGCATACTTCTGTTTTCAATACTCTCTTGCAAGTGTTGGATGATGGAAGGTTAACTGATGGCCAAGGCCGGACCGTTGACTTCAGGAACACCGTGATAATTATGACTTCGAACCTGGGAGCCGAGCATCTCCTAGCTGGTTTATTGGGCAAGTCTTCAATGCAAGTTGCCCGTGACCATGTTATGCAAGAGGTATATTTAATGATCACAAATTTTTGACTTGATGATGCTTATAGCTCGTTTCTTTGATAATGTAGATACTAAACTAGGCATTTGGTACCTGGATAGGTGAGAAAACACTTTAGGCCTGAGTTGCTGAATCGACTTGATGAAGTCGTTGTATTCGACCCGCTTTCGCGTGACCAATTGAGGAAGGTTGCTAGGCTGCAGATGAAAGATGTTGCAGTCCGATTGGCTGACAAGGGCATTGCTCTTGCAGTGACTGATGCAGCATTGGATTATATTCTGGATGAGAGCTATGATCCGGTACGTACCCACCTCACTAAATTGTATTTTCCAATTCCAAATTCTTGGTCTGCTTTAGTTTTGCATGAAATCCTAAACCATTTTTTCTTTTTTAGGTTTATGGTGCTAGACCAATCAGGAGATGGCTTGAGAAGAGGGTGGTAACAGAGTTATCAAGAATGCTTGTGAAAGGAGAAATAGATGAGAACTCAACTGTGTACATAGATGCAGGGGCAAAAGGAAGCGGGCTGGTGTATCGGGTAGAGAAGAATGGAGGGCTCGTAAACGCTGCCACGGGTCAGAAGTCAGACGTATTGATCCACCTTCCCAACGGGCCAAGGTCGTCTGATGCTGAACAGGCTGTGAAGAGGATGAAGATTGAGGAAATGGATGAGGATCATGACATGGAGGATTAAACTCGTGTCATAGCAAATGGAATAAAGGGTTGTGAGGCAGATGTTGTATTTTGTGTTTATGCAGTGTATTTGTGAGATCATCGGTTCCTTTTGGGACCTAAATCAACTGTACTTGATCTTAAGTGTCTGAAGTTTGTACTGTTCCCTTTATTGGGATGTTTTATATAATCAAGTGTTTGTATTTCCTTCTATTTTACATCTCAATTATTTCTCTTGTATCATGTTCGTATCTAGATTGTTGGGGGTAGGGTCTTTTAACTCTCATAGGGTTCGTTTGATACGCCGTATTGTATTAATTATTTCAGTCGGATAGACTAATCTGTCCACCGAATAGACTGACTATTGAGTCGAACGTTTGGTGCTCAACCGGATTAATAATCAATTCGATTGATTAATCTGTCAACTGAATAGACTGACTATTGAGTCGGATGTTTGATGCTCTACCGAATTAAAATGCCAATTATATTATATTGATCAGATTACATTATAATAATTGTTAAGAAATATCTATATATCATAAATATTAATTATGTATAATAATAATATTATTATTTATTTTAATTAATTTTTGATCTTATTATTATTACTACTACTTATTTTATTATTATTAATTATTAATTTATTACTATTATTATTATTATTATTATTATTATTATTATTACTTTTCAAAATTATTAGTCATCCGACTATATAATACGAACAATTTCGAGGGTATTATTTTAGTGGGTGTGGATCATATAAAGGTACTCAATCGTATTAACTTATTCGGTGGTTATTTAATATGAGTGATATTAAATATCAATTTCGTATTATATTATCTTATCTAATTACTTATACGGCGTACCAAACGTAGCCTTTTAGTTTTTTCATAAAACCCACCGGAGAAAGTTTGTGCATGGAAATTCTCTCTATTTGTTTCTCTTTGAATCCATGACTTGTATTTATGGTCTATTTTTCTTGGGTTACATTTGTGCATACGGCGGAGGGGGCTAGGTCCAGAGAGGTCCTAGGGTCCAAAGGGGGCTAGGTCCAAAGGGGTCTTAGGCCTCTTTCAACGATTAGCATTTGTTATTATATTGAATTTGTGTATTTTTTTGTTACTATAATTATTTATATAAAATATTTCTTTTAATATAAAATTTTTAATTCGTAACAATATGATCAAAGCACGATTTCTTTTTGGTTGAATATTGTTTTAAGTATATATCTATAAAAAAATGTCTTTTTTTACTTATATTCCTGTCTACGACGTACATTGGTGAATTGCATAAAGTCTTTATTTATTGTCTTCCTTCAATTATTAATAACATAATCGGATTCTGGTTTGGTTTCTTATGGTTTTTGCTTTAGTTGAAATGGAAAGTTAATCATAATGCATTGTGGATGTTGACCAACCCCCGTGCAATTGTGAGACAGTACAACTTGAACAAGTGGGAATAGTGGATGACCTTAAAAAAAGAAAATGCAGAGGTTGAGTGTAAGCCGTTGGATTGGCATACTGATAGGATCATATTTATGCGACGTTTTAGCTTGTTTTTTTTATACTTTTCTTAGCTTGTTTCGTATGTTTTCTTAATACTTAGCTTGTTTTCGTGTTTTGTAGGATTTTTGGAAGCAAAGTTACAAAATGAGTTAATGAATGCAGTTTTGGAAATCTAAGGAGGAAACTTTGAAATAGACTTCATCAGATGTGTCAACTTCTCAAAATTAACTGCACCTGCTCGGGAAGAACTAGTTGATGGGCCATATATTTTTGGAAATTTTCGGAAGTCTAGTTTCTAGAGAATTTTATGGTTTGTGAATTGGAGTTTTCTAGAATGAGTTATCGCCGTTTTAGTACAGCAAGGTCAGACTGAGCTGGAATTCAACATTCCTTATATTTCAAGTTTTCTAATCCTTATCGGGCTTGAACGACTAGAGGCCTAGTTTATTAAGGTTACAGGAGGAAACGTTTTAATCAGAAAAAGGAAGATAAAAAAATAATAAAGGGAGAGGAGCAGCCACAACGTGAGGATTGATTGAGCAGCAAATGCAAACAGTAACGTCTCTCTCCCTCATTAAGGAAATTAACACCCACATCAATTCTAGGCAGCAAAGGGGCAGACATATACATGGGACAAGGGGAAAACGTGGGGGAAGACAAAAAGGCAGCCAGCGAAGAGTCATTGTCCCACACAAAAAGTCAGAAACGTCTCTCCCTATCTCAAACTTGGAAACAGCTCTTTTTCTCCCAAAAAGAAAACTGCAGAAACGTTGGATGCTCTCACAGAAGGACTCAGCCACATCATCCCATTCTGCTCCATCCTTCAAGGTTCCAAAGTCTAAAAGGCTTAGGAAGCAAGGAGGAACGTCAAAGCGTCATCCAATCACTCTGGCTGACCAACACATCATCAAAGAGCTATCTTCTTCCTCTTTTTATGTTCTGTTTTTTTATGTTCTTGTTGTCTATTTAAATTTTGGGTAACTAAGTACTTTAGTTAGGGTTCGATTGAAGCCCTAATCATGTTTCTTTAAGGATTTTGATATGCCTTTGCTGCAAACTACTTTTGTGATGCTTAATTGATTAATTTCAAATTATATTGTACTCTTTACATACGTTATGTTATGCTTGATCACCATATGCATGCTGTGTATTGAGTTTGTTACATAGGTAAATTTAGATGACCGAATCTTGTGCCTATGAGAGTAACAAAAGAACTAGTTATAAGTTCTTGAAATTAATCATCATGAATAACTAGAATAGATACCATGTTCTAGGAGTTGTGTGTTTGTCGATTTCCATTGTGTTATGCGTTCTTAAAGTGCAACTTAGTAGATACCATGCTAAATACTTTAAGAATGAAAAGAGTTAGCGTAGATACCCATGCCTAACTTGTTGCTTAGGGAAATCAATAATTTAAAGAGTAGATATCATACCTTTAGGTTGACAAACATGAGCATCTAAAATCTGTTTTGTAGCATTGTGCATGTCGTTTGCTTAAGGAAGAAGATTAGCGGTGAACATCGAATCCCTAACTGGTTTTCTCGTTGTTTTAATCTCAATCCAATTCTATTTTTAATAAAACGCTGTTTTTTTTAAATATTTTGTTTCTAAATTTTCAGTTTTGAAAATCATCTTAAAATAAATTTAAACACATATTAATCCAGTCCTCGTGGGAATGATCTCGTATTTGCTTTCTATACTATTTGTCTTATCTTGTGCACTTGCGAGTTAAAACGTGCATATAGTTGCGTAATTTTTATGTTGCTATTTGTACAACAAGTTTTTGGCGCCCTTGCCGGGGACTGTGTAACTAATTTATGCTAAAATTGATTTTTGGTTTTCTTTTACAGGCTGAATTTCGTTTATGCAGGGTCGTCGATCCCAAAATCTAGCGGTCGGTGTCTACAATCCTGAGATTGAACGAACTCTTAGACGTCTTCGAAAGCAAGCTGAGAGGGCAAAATTTCACACACAAAGAGTAGATTTTGAAGAAGGAGAAAGATCAGAATCAGAGAACGAAATGGGGGATGAACAGGTTCGAAGGCCAATGAAGGACTCCTTTGTCCCTCAAAACCTTAATCAACCATCATGCATTGCCTACCAACCAACTGCGCAAGGCAGCTTCAATTTATCACCTCAATTTCTTAACATGGTGCCGCACTACAGAGGCACACCTTCTGAGGATCCATACTTGCACATTAGGGATTTCTTCGATCTATGCAAGACTCAGAACATTCAGGGCTTAACTCAAGAAGGAATCCGGTTAATTCTTTTTCCTTTCTCCTTAAAAGATAATGCTAAGTTGTGGTTGAATTCTTTGGCTGCAGGTTCCATTACTACTTGGGAACAATTGGCTACTAAATTCTTGAAGAAGTTTTTCCCAGCCCAAAAGACAAGACAACTTAAAAGGGAGATTCAACCCTTTCAACAAAAGGATGGAGATCTTTTCTTTGAGGCATGGGAGCATTTCAAGGAGTTGCTTCTCAAGTGTCCACACCACAATCTATCTCAAGACGATCAGGTACAAGCTTTTTATGAAGGTTTAAATGATATTAACAAAAGTCTTGTTGATTTAGCTTGTGGAGGTGTGCTTATGGAAAATAGCAGTGACGAAGCCATTGAGCTATTTGAGACCCTAAGTGAAATTCTCAGCAATTCTCATCAAGAGGGAGATAAGGAGTAAAAAGTAAAGGTGTTTATGAAACTAGCACAAATGATGGAGTCCAGAGTCAAATGGCAGTAATGGAGAAAAAGTTAGATATGCTGGTGAAAGCAATGTTAGCTCAGAACATCTCTCAAGTTCAACAAGTTGCTAAAGTTGAGGTATGTACTATATGTTCTCATTCTAATCGTACTACTGAGACTTGTCCTATGTCTTGTTTTACAGATCATGAGCAATCTAATTATGTGGGGCAAAACAACTATTATCCCAAGAACAACCCATATTCGAACACTTATAATCCAGGATGGAAAGACCACCCAAATTTCTCTTGGAGCAACAGTCAGAATGTGCTTAATCCACAAGGGCAACAGAAGAACTTCCAGCATGGAAATAATTATCATGCTTCATCACAGGTGGCACAACCAAATACTGACCAGAAGAAGAATAATCTTGAAGGTGCCATACTCTAGTTCTTGACTGCACAACAACAGACAAATGCTCTAACTAGTCTGAAAATTCAGAAACTAGAGGCAACAACTAGCCAAGCTATTCAAAAATTGGAGGCACAAGTAGGGCAGATGGCAAAGGAGTTAAGTGAGACGAAGAAAGAAGAGTTTCCATCACAAACCTTACCTAATCCGGGAGGCCAGGAGCAGCTCAAGGCTGTGACAATCCTTAGAAGTGGTAATGTAGTTGACAACAAGGTGGGGACAGATGAGAATGAACCAGAAAGTGTTGAACCACCTCCATCCGCAAGGTAGGTGAGAAGGAGAAGGTGATATTGCCACCCTTCCCTCAAAGGTTAGTTAAGCAAAAGAAAGAAAAACATCTTCTTGATATTTTTGAAACTTTGAGAAAAGTAGAAATCAACATTCCTTTACTTGATGCAATTAAACAGATTCCATCTTATGCTAAGTTTTTAAAGGATTGTTGTACACACAAAAGACAGTTTCAGGAACATGAGAAAGTTGCATTGACTGAGAAGGTAAGTGCGGTTTTATTGAGAAAGTTACCACCTAAACTAAAAGATCCAGGTAGTTTTACTATTCCTTGCAGGGTTGGTGACCGTCTTTTTGAACGTGCTTTGCTTGATTTAGGAGCAAGCATTAACTTGATGCCTTATACTGTTTATGAGGAGTTGAGGTTGGGGGAGCTCAAGCCAACCTCAATTATATTGCAATTGGCAGATAGAAGCATCAGAAGACCTAGAGGTATATTAGAGGATGTTTTGGTTTAAGTAAATGAATTTATTTTGCCTGCTGATTTTGTTGTTCTGGATATGAAAGATTCCCCTTTGCCTACTTCATTAATTATTATTCTTGGTAGACCCTTTATGATAACTGCTGATACGAAGATAAGTGTGAAAAAGGGTACTATAAGCATGAAACGTAATGGTAAGAAGATAGAATTCATGTTGTCTGACACTATCAAATTGCCACATGATAACCATGATTGTTTCAATATTGATGTGGTAGGAAGTGTTGTTGAGCAAGTATTTCAGGTACATAGCATTGACCCTTTGGAGGCATGCATAACCCACAACATCACAAGGCTGAATTATGAATGTGGATGTGATGTTACAAAGATAGACCTCCATGAAGTTGTGCATTCTCTTGAGGCTTCTAAGCCTTATGCAAGTAAGTATGTACCTTCCTTTGAAACTCTTGCGTCTACTAATACTACTCTTGTCCCTTCCATTGTCAGGGCACCAGAACTAGAATTGAAGCAACTACCAGAACAATTGAAGTATGCTTCATTGGGAGAGAACCGGACATTAACAGTGATAGTTGCTGCAAACTTGAGTATGGTGGAGCAAGAGAAGTTGTTGAGAGTTCTTAGGGAGCACAAGACTGCATTAGGGTGGACCATTACCGACATCAAAGGCATAAGTCCATCCAAGTGCATGCACATAATCCTCCTTGAAGATAATGCAAAGCCTAACAGGGATGCTCAGAAACGACTTAACCCACACATGAAGGAAGCTGTGAGAGCAGAGGTTCTTAAGCTCTTGGATGTTGGCATCATCTACCCCATCTCAGATAGCAAATGGGTAAGTCCAGTTCATGTTGTGCCTAAGAAGAGTGGAATCACAGTGATGAAGAATGAAGAGAATGAGCTTGTTCCTACCGGGCTCACCATAGGTTGGAGAGTGTGCATTGATTACAGAAAGCTCAACAATGAAACCAGGAAAGATCATTTTCCTCTTCCCTTTATTGATCAGATGTTAGAAAGGTTAGCAGGTCATAGTCATTACTGTTTTCTAGATGGTTATAGTGGTTATAATCAGATTGCTATAGCACCAGAGGACCAGGAGAAGACCACATTCACATGCCCCTTTGGCACATTTGCATACAGAAGGATGCCATTCGGTTTGTGTAATGCACCCGCCACATTCCAGAGGTGCATGATGAGCGTATTTTCAGACGTGGTGAAGAGATTTATAGAGGTATTTATGGATGATTTCAGTGTTTTTGGTTCTAACTTTGATGATTGTCTTAACCATTTGCAGCTTGTTCTAAAGAGATGTGAGGAATGCAACCTAGTGCTGAATTGGGAGAAGTGCCATTTCATGGTACAACAAGGTCTTGTTTTAGGTCATGTAATATCTAGCAGGGGCATTGAGGTGGACAAGGCAAAGATTGACATCATATCAAAATTACCTCCTCCTACATCTGTGAAGGGTGTGAGAAGTTTTCTAGGGCATGCAGGGTTTTACAGAAGATTCATAAAAGATTTCTCTAAAATATGTAGACCTCTTTGTGCGTTATTATCTAAAGATGTTGAGTTTGTGTGGACATAAGAGTGCATGAATGCCTTTAACATATTGAAAGAGCTACTCACATCTGCACCCATTATGATGGCACCTGATTGGAACCTCATATTCAAGCTCATGTGTGACGCCAATGATTATGCTTTGGGAGCTGTTCTAGGTCAGAGAGTTAACAAGGTACCTCATGCTATTTATTATGCCTCTAGAACTTTGAATGATGCTCAGCTTAATTATTCTACTACTGAAAAAGAATTGTTAGATGTTATATTTGCTTTGGAGAAGTTTAGGTCCTACTTGATTGGTTCTAAAGTTATTGTTTTTACTGATCATGCTGCTTTGAGATTTTTGTTTGATAAGAAAGATGCTAAGCCTAGGTTGATTAGATGGGTGCTCTTACTGCAAGAATTTGATCTTGAGATTAAGGACAAGAAGGGTAGTGAGAATGTGGTTGCAGATCATTTGTCCAGGTTACTTCATGATGAAGAAGGGAACAAGCTTCCCTTGAGTGAAAACTTTCCAGATGAGCAGTTATTTGCAATTGATTTACAACTTTCATGGTATGCATATATTGTTAATTATATAACTACTAAGGTTTTTCCTCCAGGTATGTCCAACCAAGAAAGGAAGCGATTAGTGTCTATGTCTAGGCACTACTACTGGGACGAGCCCTACTTGTTCAAATTTTGTCCAGATCAAATTATCAGAAGGTGTGTTCTTGAGGAGGAGCATATGAGCATTCTCCAACATTGTCATCAGTTTGCATGTGGAGGACACTTTGGAGCGAAGAGAACATCACTTAAGGTATTACAATATGGGTTATATTGGCCTAATGTGTTTAAAGATGCTTTTTGGTTTTGCAGCTCTTGTGACAGATGCCAACGAACATGGAACATCTCTTCTAGAAATCAAATGCCATTGCAAAACATTCAAGTGGTGGAGCTCTTTGATGTGTGGGGTATCGACTTCATGGGTTCATTTCCTAACTCATTTGGTTATTTATATATTCTTGTGGGTGTGGATTATGTATCTAAATAGGTCGAGGCTGTCCCCTCAAAAACTAATGATCGCAAAGTTGTTGTGAAGTTCTTGCAGGATAACATCTTTACTAGGTTTGGGACACCAAGGGCAATAATTAGTGATGGAGGTAGCCACTTCAACAACTAGGCTTTTGCTTCCTTAATGAAGAAATATGGGATCACAAATAAGGTTGGCACTCCATATCATCCTCAAACCAGTGGTAAAGTGGAGATAAGCGATAGAGAGATCAAAAGCATCCTAGAGAAGACAGTGAATACTAGAAGGAAGGATTGGTCTCTACGCTTGAATGATGCATTGTGGGCATATCGGGCTGCGTACAAAAGCTCCATTGGCATGTCCCCATATCGTCTAGTCTTTGGGAAGGCATGTCACCTACCAGTGGAGTTGGAGCATAGAGCATATTGGGCTATTAAGAAATTCAACTATGATATGCAACAAGCAGGTGACAAGAGGAAGTTACAGTTGAATGAGCTTGAAGAGTTAAGGTATAATGCATATGAGAATGCTAAGTTGTATAAGGAACGAGCCAAGGCGTATCATGATAAGCAGCTAGTTAGGAAGGAGTTTCATGTGGGACATAAGGTGTTGATCTACAATTCAAAATTGAGACTTTTCCCTGGTAAGCTCAAGTCTAGGTGGTACGGTCCTTATGTTGTTACAAAAGTTTTCCCTCATGGAGCTTTACAGGTTCATAGCAAAGAGAAGAATAATACATTCATGGTGAATGGGCACATAGTGAAGCCCTATATTGAGATGAGCTTTGAGCCTAGAGAGGAGGATGTGACTCTCCAACCTGTTCAGTACATTGCATGAGAGTCCAACAGTCTGGCTGAAGACTATAAACTTAGCACTACTTGGGAGGTAACCCAAAGGGAAGTTGGGAGGCAACCCATGTGAAGAGGATGATGACAGTTTTGGCACTCTACAACCACTGACAATCAGATTTGCTTTCTCTCACCCTTTCTTTCTTTATCGTTAACTTTGCCTTCGTTTGTTTTGTTTTGTTTTATTTTCTTTGTGTGCGTCGTCGCTTGTTTCTCCTTCCTTAAATGCTTCATTGTTTTACTTTAACTTTCAATCATTGAGGACAATGTTAGATTTAGGTGTGAGGGGGAAACACTTGTGTTTTCCGTTGATTTTGCATTGGTTTTAAAAAAAAAAATTTTTGAATGCTTTATTTTTTGCCTAGTTTGTGTCGGTTTTACTAGTGTTAAATTGGGTAGTTTTTGTGTTTTTTTTTTTGTGTCTTAGGTTTCTTTCCAACACAATGATGAGATTTGGTTTTTAATTGCAAGACTTTAAGATGACTTATAAGCATGATTCAAGGTCTGAAATTATTCGTTGGTTAATACTCAAGTATTCATGGTTATCATATGCAAAATCACATGTAATCACCCAAGTAAGTGGTATCCATAACATGCTTAATTGAATGAAGCTCAATACAACCTTTTGTGAGCTTTTGAGCCTTTATCCTTTGTTTGAGAGAGTTGTATTTGTTTAATCTATCACTTTCTTGTCAATTAAGTTGTTGTATGATATTATATTTCTTTGCTTGGTTGCTACTTGAATTGCTTATCATCATTGGAAGTAATTGCTAGAACTGGTACTAATTTCTTTTCGAGGCATTGAATTGATTTGCATGACATACTTGAGATGATGAAGGCACCTAGATTACCACCATTGCCAAAATGGCCTTTGACCCATGATATACTTTCCTCTAGGTAAACTCTTGATGAGCCTTTGTTTAAGCCTTTTTGTTTCATAACGCTCATTTTCCTCACCTAGCCTAAACACTTTCATCCTTACCCTTTTTCTTAAAGATTAGTGAAGCATAATTTGTAGAGACTTAATTGTGAATCAAGGGTTAAAAGAGCAAGTTTGGGGGAATGTTCAAAAAGAAAAAAAGAAAAAAAAAAGAGATAAGAATTGTACACGGTTCAGAGTGTGCACCAGAAAAAAAAATGAAAAGAAAAAAAAAAAGAAAAAAAAAAATCGACATTGTGTTTGAATTGTTAATGCCCTGACCGTTCATGTATTGATTGTTGAAGTATGGTCAATAATGTTCAAATCGGCCATTGAGTGTATGTACTTATTCGGTACTTATATGATTTTTAAGCCTTGATAGTGATACAAGTTCTTATGTCTCTAACATCATTGCATGCTTCTACTATTTCTTTAAGAACTTTGTGTTATCCATATCCATTCTTTCTTTAACCCCTTACCCTTTGGCCTCATTACAATCCTCATAAAGACCTTCTGATCTTGTTTGTTGTGTTTATATCAATATGTGGAGATTTGAATGAAGTATGAGCATATGGTGTCACATGTTCTTGCATTCAAGTAGTAGCATTCCTTTCATGAGTCATATTCATTAGAAAAATTCTGAAAGTGCCTTTCTTTCTTGTTATATCATATGTGAGCAATTTGTTTCCATTTTACATCAATCATCTCACATATAACTAGTATAGGACGAGTGACTTAACCAGAAAATATGAGGTAAAATCATAGCTTATTAGGTGAGAATTTTGAGCTAATTCTTTGCAGCATGTATCTCTCTTTGTACTTGTGCTTTGATTGATTTAATTGCGAGTATGTGTATGATTTCTATGAAGGTGTATTAACTCTCGAATCATGTGGACCAATTCTTATGCTTATGATGAATCTTAATATGTCATGATTCATTGAAAATCTCTGAGATAAATGTTGGAAGGTTTAGGTTGAATTATTGAGTCTTTGGTTTTTCTTTCATTCTTTGTTTATGTTTTGCCCGAGGACTAGCAAAAGCTTAAGTGTGGAGGAATTTGATAGGAGCATATTTATGCGACGTTTTATCTTATTTTCTTATGCTTTTCTTAGCTTGTTTCGTAAGTTTTCTTAATACTTAGCTTGTTTTCGTGTTTTGTAGGATTTTTGGAAACAAAGTTACAAAATGAGTTAATGAGTGCTGTTTTGGAAATCTAAGGAGGAAACTTTGAAACAGACTTCAGCAGATGTGTCAACTTCTCGAAATTAACTGCACCTGCTCGGGAAAAACTAGCTGTTGACCCATATATCTTTGGAAAGATACGGAAGTCTAGTTTCTAGAGAATTTTACGGTTTGTGAATTGGAGTTTTCTAGAATGAGTTATCTCCGTTTTAGTACAGCAAGGTCAGACTGAGCTGGAATTCAGCATTCCTTCTATTTCAAGTTTTCTAATCCTTATCGGGCTTGAACGACTAGAGGCCTAGTTTATTAAGGTTACAGGAGGAAACGTTTTAATCTGAAAAAGGAGGATAAAAAAATAATAAAGGGAGAGGAGCAGCCACAACGTGAGGATTGATTGAGCATCGAATGCAAATAGTAACGTCTCTCTCCCTCATTAAGGAAATTAACACCCACATCAATTCTAGGCAGCAAAGGGGCAAACATATACATGGGACAAGGGGAAAAAGTGGGGGAAGACAAAAAGGCAGCCAACAAAGAGTCATTGTCCCACACAAAAAGTCAGAAACGTCTCTCTCTATCTCATACTTGGAAACAACTATTTTTCACCCAAAAAGAAAACTGCAGAAACGTTGGAAGCTCTCACAGAAGGACTCAGCCACACAATCCCATTCAGCTCCACCCTTTAAGCTTCCAAGGTCTAAAAGGCTTAGGAAGCAAGGAGGAACGTCAAAGCGTCATCCAATCACTCTGGCTGACCAACACATCATCAAATAGCTATCTTCTTCCTCTTTTTATGTTCTGTTTTTTTTATGTTCTTGTTGTCTATTTAAATTTTGGGTAACTAAGTACTTTAGTTAGGGCTCGATTGAAGCCCTAATCATGTTTCTTTAAGGATTTCGATATGCCTTTGCTGCAAACTACTTTTGTGATGCTTAATTGATTAATTTGAAATTATATTTTACTCTTTACATACGTTATGTTATGCTTGATCACCATATGCATGTTGTGTATTGAGTTTGTTACATAGGTAAATTTAGATAACCGAATCCTGTGCCTATGAGAGTAACAAAAGAACTAGTTATAAGTTCTTGAAATTAATCATCATGAATAACTAGAATATATACCATGTTCTAGGAGTTGTGTGTTTGTCGATTTCCATTGTCTTATGTGTTCTTAAAGTGCAACTTAGTAGATACCATGTTAAATACTTTAAGAATGAAAAGAGTTAGTGTAGATACCCATACCTAACTTGTTGCTTAGAGAAATCAATAATTTAAAGAGTAGATATTTAACTTATGTGGATAACCAATAAGTGCCACATATACAAAAAAAACTAATAATTTCTTTTTTAAAAAAAACCTTAAAATACGAAAACATAAAATTATTGGTTGTCCACATAAGCTAAAAGTGGGCCCAAGTTTGGACACATTAGCACTAAACAAAATATTTAACAGAAAATGTAACAGATGTCTCATATTAAAACAAATAAGAAAGTTCAGAGTAGTAAACTGAAAGATTTGAAAGAACAATTATAACCTTGTATTTTTTACTAAACCACATAGTAGTAAACTGTAATTTGATCTTTATATTATTATTCGATATATATTGGCCTTCATGTTCGAGCTAGAGCGAATTCAAAAGAGTTATCCAATTCAATGCTAGCTACGAAGATTCAAATTCGGTTTTCATCCTTCATATGTTGAATATGAATGACTAAAATCAAATGTTTATCAAATGAACTTTATATATTATTAATTTTGTATATTACCATAGCTTTTATACATGTATTTGTGTTTAATATAATTTAAATCTAATCGATCATCATATATTATGTATGTATGGTGGGATATATATATATATATATATATATATATATAATTTTTTTTTCGTCATCCATTGAAGAACATTGGAAACATCTTAATACATTCTTCCAAACAATTAAACACAATAGTCTAGTAATATATGCCCCAAAAATAAAACTATTCTAGACCAAAGTTAGATTCCTTGGATATAATATTCACCAATCCACAATTACCCTTATTGATAGAGTCATCCAATTAGCTGATAAATTCCCTGATAAAATCCTTGACAAAAATCAACTTCAGCGGTTCCCTGGATCCCTAGCTAAATTATGTTGCTAAATTCTCTCAAAATCTTCGCCAAAAATGCAAACCATTATTTGAGAGACTCCAAAGTCACCCACCTCCATGGACAGATATCCACACTCTTCCATAGTTAAAGAAATCAAAAAACATGCCATTACCCTTCCATGTATTGGAATTCCAACAATCAATTCTTTCAAAATTGTTGAACTGGCCTGATGCCTCTGAACTTTGTTACGGAGGTATTCTCAAATAGAAAAGTCATCCAAATAGTCCTGAATTAATTGTCCGTTTTCATTCCAGTGCCTGGAATTCCACTCAAAATAATTATAGTACTATTAAAAAAGAAATTTTATCTATAGTATTATGCATATGCAAATTTCAAGAAAATTTATTAAATCAAAAGTTTATTTATTTATTTATTTGTTTATATATATATATATATATATATATATATATATATATATATATATAATAGGAGAGCTATTCTTAATAAACACCATGCTCGATCATATCATGGTTTATTTAATGGAAAATTTTCTATATAATTTTGCATGTATTTGAGTATACATTACGTAAAGTAAACTGATTTTAGATTTTAAAATATAAATAAATAAACAGATTTTAGAGGATATTTAACATTAATGGAACAATCCAATTAGGGCAATTAGCTAGGCAATAATTAACAAATGACTTTGATAATAAGATGCATATATATCTCAATTAAGTTCTTGGTGCTTGAAAAGGAAATACAAATTATATAGGATTGTAAGAAAAAAACAAAACAACCTAACAAAATTATTCAAAAAGCAACAGTACCTTATCAACAATTTCTAGTTTCGTCTTTTTTTCTTGTAATTCAAGTTATATCTTGAGGAAATATCCTTTTAGAAAATCTAATTCTATTTAAGTTCACTGCTTAAATAAAAGACGGTGTATTAGGTGAAGTTCATATTTACTATTACTATCAGCTTATTGGTTTGAAAGTTGAAACAATATACATATACGGTCTGAGAGAGTTTCTATTGGAGCTCGATCGATTTCGATCTCATGGAGGCTGTAGTTAAATTCAATGATATTCATGACTATCATGGTTGTAAAAAGAAGATAGTGGATGTTTTGAAGACAATTGAGGGCGTCAAGGATTACTATATAGACGCAGAGAACAACAAGGTGACGGTAATTGGCAAGTTTGATGACCTTGATCGCCAAGTTCATCTCATCCAGAAGTTCAAAAAAAGATTTCCTTTAAAAAACCTGGAGATTATAATGAATAATAATGGTCAAAATAATAATAACTCCAATGGCAACTTCAATGGCAATGGAAACGGAGGCAACGACAACGGCAACGGAAACGGAGGGCAAGAGAGTAAAAAAGGGAAAGAAAAGGTGCATGGAAGTAATGGTAGCAAAAGAGGAGGAGGAAACATAGCCAGTAGCAGTGGCAGTGGCAACGGTAAAAATAGCGGTGACAGTGGAAACCAACCGCCGCAGATGGACATGATGAGTTACTGGGATCCATGGATGGGTCATTATCCCCAGCCAATGATGAACATGGGATACTATCAAGGGATGAGGCAAGACATGGACGTTTATGAGCGCATCCCTACTTACAGAGGCCCACCGCCGCCGATGCCACCACCCGCAACCTTTTATTCTAACCCTCCCCACACAATCTTCAGCGATGATAATCCCAATGGTTGCAACATCATGTGATATATATATATATATATATATATATATTCATGCTATTTATTTAAATCATCTTTTTTATTCTTTTTTTTTTCCTTAAGTTTTTTCGGCATGTCTTCTAGCTAGGGTTAGGTTTTAATGCATGCAATATGCAATAATGCAAAGATTACTAGAGTTTCAATGATGTAATGATGTTTATGTGTTTAGTCTTCTAGGGCTATTGTTGTTTTTGGAAGTACTGCTATATTTATTTATTATTTTTTTGGGCCAGGGGAATTAAGGACTATATTAATTGCTTAAATATGTTGTTACTTAATTGGTTGTGATTACTAAAATTTTGTTTCTTTATAATTTTGTGATATGAATTGAAGAATTACTTGAATTTCGAATATTGCACTACAGGAAATCAGAAGTTGCTCGGCGAAACCATTTCGTCGAGCCACGTAAATCCTCCGTCGAGTAACATATACAACGGCGAATATCTGTTGGGCAATAGGCGTCGGGCTACCGCGGTCGGGCTTTGAGTTTACTTGACGAGCACAGTGTCCTCGTCGAGCAATTTACTAATGCCCGGCGGTAAAGTTCGTCGCTGACATCTTCGTCGAGCAATATAAAGTCAACATCATAAGACCGTCGGGTAAGGGCTTCCTTATCCGTCGGGTAATCTATTAAATATACGTCGGGGGAGGTTTATAGAATGTAGGGTAACGTCATATATACCCGTCGGGTAACGTTAAGAAACATCGTCGGGTAAGGTTAAATATAGTCGTCGGGCACTGTTATATACACGCGTCTGGTAACATGATAAATAAGCGTTGGGTAACGTTTTACACAGCCGTCGGGTAACATGTCACTCAATCGTCGGGTATAGTTTGAATATCTGTCGAGTAACATGTAACTCATTCGTCGGTAATAGTTTTAGATGTCGTCGGGTAACATGTCACCCATTCGTCGCGTGAATTATTACAATTCGTCGGGTAACATGTACAAAATTCGTGGGGCAACCTCCTCTTTATATTGAAAATAAAATATTAAATTAAATAATAAACAATAAAAAATTTAATTAAAAATTTTAATATAAAGAATAAAAATTAAATTAAATTAATATTAAAAAAAATAATGTATTTTTTTGACATCATTAAGAGTATAAAAATACTTTATATATACTCTAAGAATTAGTGGAGTTGTCAAAATAGCCGGGATCCTGAGGGGGTGGTTGGTTGGGCGGTGAGAAAATATCATCCAATCCACGATCACCCAAACGTTGAAGGATGTTGTCAAGGGCGCTTTTGATATGTTGGTTTTGGGCTTGAATCTCCGCGTATTGGGCTTTGATCACCCAAACGTTGAAGGAGGTTGTGTAACCGTTGAATCGTCGCACACCGTTACCTAATCCCAGGATTTCCAATTGGGGAAATTTTTCTCGCAGATGATCTATGGGTACCGACCATAAATGTGGACGGTTAGATCGGTCAGTTTCAATTTTTAGGTTTTTGAAAATCGGAAAACAAGCATATCGCCCAAGGAGGTTAAACTTTTGAAGAAAACTTCAATACATTTATTGAATTTTGGTTCTATTGATATTCAAACGATTGAATTTGAGCGATCTAACCGTTCACTCTGTAGTTTTACATGCCTAGATGTCGCCCGTCGAAAATCTTGATGTTTTGAGGATTTCAAGCCTTCCGATCGTGATGAAATGTTCTGTAACCGTTGAATCGTCGTGCCCCGTTACCTAATCTCGGGATTTCCAATTGGGGAAAATTTTCTCGCAGATGATCTATGGGTACCGACCATAAATGTGGACGGTTAGATCGGTCAGTTTCAATTTTTAAGTTTTTGAAAATCGGAAAACAAGCCTATCGCCCAAGGAGGTTAAACTCTTGAAGGAAACTTCAATACATTTATTGAATTTTGGTTCTATTGATATTCAAACGACTGAATTTGAGCGATCTAACCGTTCACTCTGTGGTTTTACGTGCCTAGATGTCGCCCGTCGAAAATCTTGATATTTTGAGGATTTCAAGCCTTCCGATCGTGATGAAACGTTCTGTAACCGTTGAATCGTCGCGCACCGTTACCTAATCCCGAGATTTCCAATTGGGGAAATTTTTCTCGCAGATGATCTATGGGTATCGACCATAAATGTGGACGGTTAAATCGGTCAGTATCAATTTTTAAGTTTTTGAAAATCGGAAAACAAGCATATCGCCCAAGGAGGTTAAACTCTTGAAGGAAACTTCAATACATTTATTGAATTTTGGTTCTATTGATATTCAAACGATTGAATTTTAGCGATCTAACCGTTCACTCTGTGGTTTTACGTGCCTAGATGTTGCCCGTCAAAAATCTTGATGTTTTGAGGATTTCAAGCCTTCCGATCGTGATGAAACGTTCTGTAACCGTTGAATCGTCCCCCACTGTTACCTAATCCCGGGATTTCCAATTTGGGAAATTTTTCTCGCAGATGATCTATGGGTACCGACCATAAATGTGGACGGTTAGATCGGTCAGTTTCAATTTTTAAGTTTTTGAAAATCGGAAAACAAGCATATCGCCCAAGGAGGTTAAACTCTTGAAGGAAACTTCAATACATTTATTGAATTTTGGTTCTATTGATATTCAACGATCGAATTTGAGTGATCTAACCGTTCACTCTGTGGTTTTACGTGCCTAGATGTCGCCCGTCGAAAATCTTGATGTTTTGTGGATTTCAAGCCTTCCGATCGTGATGAAACGTTCTGTAACCGTTGAATCGTCGCGCACCGTTACCTAATCCCGGGATTTCCAATTTGAGTATGTCGGGTAACTATACTGAGTTTGTCATCGGGTAACCCATACATTATCCGTCGGGTAATAGGGCAAATAAAATTGTAAATTTAATCAACTAAATCCGACCCGACGAATCTTCAAATATCTCCGTCGGGTAACTATACTGAGTTTGTCGTCGGGTAACCCATACATTATCCGTCGGGTAACATGTCTAATAAAATTGTAAATTTAATTAACTAAATGAGACCCGACGAATCTTCATATATCTCCATCGGGTATTTATACGGAGTTTGTCGTCGGGTAACCTATACATTATCCGTCGGGTAACAGGTCAAATAAAATTATAAATTTAATCAACTAAATCTGACCCGACGAATCTTCATATATCTCCGTCGGGTATTTATACGGAGTTTGTCGTCGGGTAACCCATACATTATCCGTCGGGTAACAGGTCAAATAAAATTGTAAATTTAATCAACTAAATCCGACCCGACGAATCTTCTTATATAGCCGTCGAGTAACTATACTGATTCTGTCATCGGGTAACCCATAAATTAGCCGTCGGGTAACATCTGTGGCGATTCGTCGCTTAAAATAGTGAATCCGTCGGGCATAATCAATTTAAACAAATTGTTTATTAAATAAAGGTAAATTTAATCTACTAACTAATTGTTTATAAAAATATTACCAAAGAACATTTTATATGCAAAATTTTATATAAAAAATTGTTGTATCTTATTAGATTAATATGAAAGTTGGGTTCAATTTTTTTGACATTGCATTAAAAAGTAAAAATTGACTTATCATCAAGATATTGTACTAAATCTGCCACCTTCATTTAGTTTGAAGTTGCGTATTTTGTGGAGGGCATTTATGGTTTCCTCACTTTAAGAAAGTAAAAAAACTATTTTTTTCAATGAAATCATACAACATACATAAAAATAAAATTTATTGATTTGAAGATAGATATTTCATATATGAATGAAATTTCGAAATTACAACGCTTCATTCGGATTCGTTTTCCCCCTCCCAATCACGCTCGTCATCCGACATGTGTACAGTACTTGATTCCTCCGAATCACTTTCAATTTGTTCTAATTCTCCCAGATCAATAAAAATGTCATCAATCGCAATTGGTGTTATGATGTCATTGGTCCGAACTCCATCCACGTTTTGGGTGGATGCCGATGAATCTACCTAATAAATGATTTGGTCATCGTTTATTTCCCCATCTTCTTCATGGTATCGATCATCCAAGTCCCAAATATTTATGTGATTCACCATCTCAGCTACTCTCCATCCACCACCAGCTTTTAGATCATCCATATAGAATACTTGTTTCGCCGTACTAGCGAGGATGTAGGGATCACTCTCAAACTACCGGGTGTTTGTGTTTACAGAAGTATATAACTGATCTTTGATGACACTTCCTGGGATACTTGGGTTCGTATTAAACCAATGACACTTGAACAAGATGACTTCCTTGCGATCGGCGTATAACACCTTAACCACAGTTAACAATATGCCGTAGAAACCCGTCTCAGCATTTTCCCCATCCCCCGGCACAAAGACCCCGCTGTTTTGCGTAGACAACTTGTCGTCTCGTTCTGTGCATACGAACTTAACTCCGTTAACGTGAAAACCAACGTACGTTTCTCCTCGAAATGGGCCAATGGCAAGGTGCATTAATTCTTTATTGAAATTTGGCGAGTTGACATCTTTCAGCTGTGCCATCTGGTAAGATACACACAAGAAACGAAATAGGTAAGCTTAAAATAATTTAAGAACTTTGGAAATAAAATATTTGACTTACATGCTGGGAAAACCAACGTGGAAATAGTTGTTTGTCCATTTCTTCCCAATTAGAAGGAAATTGGGCCTTCATCAATGACTCGTGATGCTCGTGGAAGGGCCAGACTTCATCACAGTTGTTGAGAATGAACCAATGAGCCACCTCCATATCAGTATTGATGAACGGCTCCGAGATTGGACCAGTGCCGAATGGTCGTGCGGGTTGGGAAAATACGGATAGGGTCTCGGGACGTTGACCACCATCATCGTTGCGAGACGCCCCTATTGAAGGCAGTTTCAACATTTCGAAGGTACATTGCACAAAATGTGAGTGCCTCATTTGCAATGTACGCCTCGGCTATGGAGCCTTCGGGACGTGTCTTGTTCTGCACGTACCGCTTATACGTACCTAACATTCTGCAAGGAATTTTACATTAAGATTCACAGATTATACATGATAGTAAGGAAATATTATCAAATAGCAAGGATAAGTTATACCTCTCGATTGGGTACATCCAACGATAATGCACCGGGCCAGCTAGCTTTTCCTCATCCAAAAGATGTATTAGTAGGTGCACCATTACATCAAAGAATGCAGGTGGATATATTTGCTCAAGCCGACACATGATGTACACAATATCCTCGTTAATTGCTTTAAGGTCCGCCTTAACCAACGACCTGGCACATAATATCTGGAAGAATTGAGACAAATAAACTATCGTCTCAACAACACTAGCGTCCAATAAGGGTCGAATACCAATCAGAATGAGTCGTTGTAGCAAAACATGATAGTCATGGCTCTTCATACTAGAAATGGTCCCACCGTCCGTGCTAACACTCCAGGATATGTTGCCGGCGTACCCGTCGGGAAATTTCACACCCTGCAACCACTTTAGGAATTTTTTCTTATTGTCCGGCGTAAATGTATAACTTGGATGAGCCATGATGTATTTGCCATTAACGACTTTTGGCCACAAATTAGGCTGAATCCCCATTTCTTTCATGCCCATACGAGTTTTTTTTGTGTCCTTTGACTTTCCTTCAATGGGTAAAGTCGTTCCCAGAACACTCTCAGCAACATTCTTCTCGATGTGCATAGGATCGGCGATGTGTCTGATTTTCAATTTCGACCAATATGGCAACCGGAAGAATATGCTTTTTTTCGTCCAATTTTCATGTTCGGCTGGTTTCGATCCTCTTGTCACGAACTCATGTATACTGTTGAGTTTGGATAATATCTCATCACCGCACCTCTCCCTTGGTCGACCTCTTAACTCTGATTTACCATCAAATGAGTCAGATTGCATTCGCCATCGGTGATCCCAGGGCAGAAACCTTCTCGCACCCAAGTAGCATACCTTAGATGCGTGCCAAAAGGACGTTGTATCTGGTCCACATGTCGGGCAAGCAAGATAGCCCTTGGTGCTCCATCCCGATAACATACCATAAGCAGGAAAATCATTAATTGTCCACATTACGGCCGCTCGTAGGGTGAACATTTCTCCACTGCCCTTGTCGTATGTTCGGACACCATTTTCCCACAAATCCACGAGCTCGTCAATCAACGGCCGCAAATACACATCGATGGAATTACTCGGCGATTTGGGCCCCGGTATCAAAGTACTGAGGATTGTGAATTCTTTCTTCATGCATCTCCAAGGAGGCAAGTTATACGGAACCATAACAACCGGCCAAGTGCTATAGGGCTTTGCAAAACTCCCAAACAGATTAAACCCGTCAGTAGCGAGCCCTAATCTGACATTTCTTGGCTCTGCAGCAAACTCGGGATACATATTATCAAATTCCTTCCAAGCCTCTCCATCCGCCAGATGCCTCAGTACATCATCATCAATGCGTTCATCCTTGTGCCACCTCATATCACGGGCTGTGTGAGACGACATGTAGAATCTTTGTAACCTTGGCTTCAGTGGAAAATAACGCAACACCTTGTTAGGAATCTTGTTCTTTTGAAACCTAGGCTCATTGCACACGTGACATTTGTCAAGTTGCTCGAATTCACCATAAAAAAAAACACAGTTGTTCTTGCATGCATGGATCTTGATATACCCTAAACCAAGCCCCTTCAACAACTTCTTCAAGCTATAATGATCTTTTGGCAGACAGTTGTCTTCAGGGAGCATTCGGATGATAATGTCCAACATGTGATTAAAATGCTTGTTTGTTTGATTATACTCAACTTTCATGTGCATCAACTCCACAACTGCCCCTAGAACCGAAAATGATTTACAACCGGGGTACAATTCGCGCTGAGCTTCTTTCAACAATCTCTCATAATGGAGATCAGAGTCTTCCGGTTGCAACCTTGGTGCATCATCTTCCATATCATCTGATGCCGGAGGAAAAGCATCAGTTAATAACTCAACGACTTGATCATTATCACATCGCCCATCCAAACCACTTTCGTCCCTACTGGTCCCGGGAACCGAAGATGTCGATGCAGAAAATAATTCTTCACCGTGATAGATCCAATTAGTGTAGTTGTGTATGATCCCAATCCATTCCAGATGAGTTTGGACCTCATTCAACGACATCCAAACGCAATTATTACATTTACGGCACAGACACCTGATACGTCTTGTATCACTGCAATGACTACGTGCAAAGGCAATGAAGTTGTCGATCCCATCCAAATATTGATTAGAAGATCTATCAAACATTTGCATCCACCATCTGTCCATTGTGCCTGTTTTCACAACATAGAGTTAACATAAGTAATTCAGTTAACAATGCCCAGTAAATAGAACAAGTTAAAATCAAAATCAACTCTTCTCCTTATGCCTCCGATTTTTTGGCCCTATCCCATTCGAGAGTGCAAGTTCTGTGCAGTGTAGTTTGCGACCTACGAGGCTAAGTTCAGATCGAGGGAAATTTCGGCAGCATCTCCCTACAGTTCCCCAAATGCACGACGTAGATATTATAAACAAATATCTAGTATGCATTCGAAGAACATTGAGGGGATACAAACCGAATTTCCCACAATCGAAACCTAACCACGTAGACCGCCAACTACACAACACATAGTTGCGCACCCCCAAACTGTCTGAATATATGGACAATTCAAGAGTCAGTCAATCAATCGGATTTACTGACTCTCAAACGGGTCTAAGGTTTTCATTGAATTTCATTATACGAACTTAATCAACTCGATTAACTTCGCATAAACGGTTATGAAATATGAATGTATTTCACTCCGTCGGAACTAAATAAAGCGTTTTAAAAAAAATATCACTACAAATTCACAAATACAAACATATATATATATTATGCATAAAACAAAGTTTTAAATTTTATAATTTCTGTACATATTTTCTATTTCCCTATTTTCCTAACATATTTTCTAATTTCCAAACATAATATCGAATTTTAATAATTTCATTACATATTTTTTTTCCTATTTTCCTAAAATGTTTTCTAATTTTCTAATTTCCTAACATATTTTCTATTTCCTTATTTTCCTAACATATTTTATATTTCCCTAATTTCCTAACATTTTTCTTAATTTCCAAATATATTTTCTAATTCCAATCATTTCATTACATATTTTTAATTTTCCTATTTTACAGCAAAATTTCCTAATTTCCTAACATATTTTCTTTTTTCCTAATTTCATAACATATTTTCTATTTTCCTAATTTCATAACATATTTTCTATTTTCATATTTTCCTAACAAATTTTCTAATTTCTAATTTCCAAAAATTCTAAAACATTTCTACACATTTTCCACAATAAATACAAAATTTCCTAACATAATTATATCCAACATTCTTAACAAAATTAATTTGAGAGGTAAACACACATACCTTTTCACAAGTATTCCTTAAAATTAACTACAAAATTTCTACAACACAACACATAATTAATTCCTATTCAAAAATCAAAATTTCCAAAAAAAAAAAATTTCATACCTTAATATTTGATATTTGATGATTGATAGAGAAAAATGATTTATTGGTAATGAAAATGGTGATGAGATGATAATAATAGGTATATAAAGAGAGTGAATGAGTGAGAGGGAGAGATAGAGAGCAGAGAGAAGGATGAGAAGCAGAAAGGAGGAAGAAGAAGAAGAAGAAGAAAAAAAAAGACTCTGGTATTTAGAGTGTTTAGACAGTTGCCCGACGAACAGTATTCGCAGGTTAATATTAAATGATTCGTCAGGCAATAAAGAGTCAACATCTACTATTACCCGACGGCGATTGGTAGTCGTTGTTGACACTGTTACCAGACGGGGAGTTCAAATCGTCGGGTAACAATGTCCAATTTTGCGAGCCAACGGCTTTTTCTTCCCGCCAACATGTTACCCGGCGACTGCAAATGTCCGTCGGGCATTATGACCTTACCCCGCGAGATATTATCCGTCGGGCAAAATATAGTCGGACTACTTCGATTTTCTTGTAGTGTGGGATTATGATCAACATGCCTATAAACTAAATGGATTATGGGATTCTCTCGAATATTGGTGTATCACAACCATGCATTCTTCCTTAGCTAAGTATCCTAAATTTACAAGAACCCAAAAAAAAAGCTTACAGTTTTGTTGGTTTTATGATTAAAGAGAAATTTTGAATGGTTTATGTACGTTGCTTAAGATTGTTTAAGAATTTGCCAATTGCCTAAATTTATAGGAACCCAGAAAAAGGAAAAGCTTAGATTTTTCTTGGATTTATGCTTGTAAGAGAAAATTGTGAATGGTGTATGTACGTTGGTTTAAATTGTTTAAGAATTTTTAACCTTTTTTGGGTTGCTTATGCATGCTTGTTTAGATTTGTTATGTATCAATTAATTGGGGAAGGAAATGAACCCTTCACCTACAAGACCAATGAGTCTCTTGCCGCGGCTCATGAACTGGCTACCGATGCCGGCCATGCGCAATTCACACCGCTCCATCTTGCATCGGGGATGGTTTCAGACCCTACTGGTGTTTTCAGCCAAGCAATTGCCAATGCTAGTGGCAACAAAGAAGCACAAGGGTCCGTGGAGACAGTGTTCAATCAGGCACTCAAGAAGCTTCCGTCTCAGTCACCTCCGCCGGATGAAGTCCCAGCCAGCACTACTCTCATCAAAGCAATTCGGAGAGCTCAGTCGGCGCAGAAGCAACGAGGGGACACACACTTGGCTGTTGATCAGTTGATTCTTGGCCTTCTTGAGGATTCCTAAATTGGGGACTTATTGAAAGAAGCTGGCATTTCCACTGCAAGAGTGAAATCAGAAGTTGAAAAGCTTCGTGGGAAGGAAGGGAAGAAGGTGGAGAGTGCAACGGGAGACACAAATTTTCAGGCATTGAAGACTTATGGACGAGACCTTGTTGAGGTTGCAGGGAAGCTTGACCCCGTTATAGGCCGAGATGAGGAGATAAGGAGGGTTGTTCGGATTCTCTCAAGGCGAACAAAGAACAATCCGGTGCTAATTGGAGAGCCAGGAGTTGGAAAACTGCTGTGGTTGAAGGATTGGCTCAAAGAATTGTAAGTGGGGATGTTCCTAGTAATTTATCTGATGTAAGGCTCATAGCATTGGATATGGGTGCTTTGGTGGCCGGGGCGAAGTATAGAGGAGAGTTTGAGGAGAGGTTGAAGGCTGTTTTGAAAGAAGTGGAAGAGGCTGAAGGGAAGGTGATTTTGTTCATTGATGAAATTCACCTTGTTCTTGGGGCTGGTAGAACTGAGGGGTCTATGGATGCAGCTAACCTCTTAAAGCCAATGCTCGCTAGAGGCCAACTACGATGCATTGGTGCCACAACTCTTGAAGAGTACAGGAAATATGTGGAGAAGGATGCTGCATTTGAGAGAAGGTTCCAACAGGTTTATGTGGCCGAACCTAGTGTTCCTGACACAATTAATATCCTTCGAGGGTTGAAAGAGAAATATGAAGGTCATCATGGTGTTCGAATTCTCGATAGGGCTCTTGTTGTTGCTGCGCAACTTTCAAGTCGGTACATCACTGGTAAGAATTATAATAACAGATGTAGTGTGTTTTTCTTGATTGATATAGATTGAAATTTCAGTTTTGCTTGATGTTTAAATTTGCTTGGATTGAATTTCTGTTTAGTTTTTGTTTTACAGGGCGCCATTTGCCTGACAAGGCAATTGATCTAGTTGATGAAGCCTGTGCAAATGTGAGAGTTCAGCTTGATAGTCAACCTGAAGAAATTGATAACCTTGAAAGGAAGAGGATGCAGCTGGAAGTTGAGCTTCATGCCCTTGAGAAAGAGAAGGACAAAGCTAGCAAAGCTCGCCTTGTCGAGGTGAGTGCTAGTTCCAAAATTTATTTATTAAGAAAATATTAGTCTGGTGAAGTTGCGGAATATTTTTTAGCTTAATTGTTCTTATTCTTCTGTTGGTTCTACGTTTTATTCTCAGGTGAAAAAAGAGCTAGATGACTTGAGAGACAAGCTTCAGCCGTTGGTGATGAAATATAGAAAGGAGAAGGAGAGGGTTGATGAGCTTCGAAAGCTCAAGCAGAAGCGCGAAGAGCTGCTAGTCTCTTTGGCAGAGGCTGAAAGAAGATATGATTTAGCCAGGGCTGCAGACTTGCGTTACGGGGTATTCAAGAAGTGGAAGCTGCCATTGCAAAGCTCGAAAGTAGCACCGATGAAAACTTGATATTGACAGAGACGGTTGGACCAGAACAAATTGCAGAAGTTGTTAGTCGTTGGACAGGCATACCTGTTACAAGGCTTGGCCAGGATGACAAAGAGAGGTTAATAGGGCTTGCTGACAGGTTGCATAAGAGAGTAGTGGGGCAGGACCAGGCAGTTGAAGCCGTTGCAGAGGCGG
This sequence comes from Oemleria cerasiformis, assembly GCA_037349345.1. Taxonomy (NCBI): domain Eukaryota; kingdom Viridiplantae; phylum Streptophyta; class Magnoliopsida; order Rosales; family Rosaceae; genus Oemleria; species Oemleria cerasiformis. The sequence goes on from JAZGTL010000018.1 coordinate 14,760,238, forward strand.
TTTTGAGGTCTAGAGCCGGGCTAGGGAGGCCGCAGCAGCCAACTGGTTCGTTCCTATTCTTGGGTCCGACTGGTGTTGGTAAAACCGAGCTTGCAAAGGCACTTGCGGAGCAACTCTTTGATGATGAAAACCTGATTGTGAGATTAGACATGTCTGAGTACATGGAGCAACATTCTATCTCACGTTTGATTGTAGCTCCTCCAGGGTAAGTGAATTTGCATTTTGCTTGACCATTCACATCTTTTATGTGTGATCAAGCATGATAAAATCTCACTTGTTTACATTTTACAGGTATGTTGGTCATGAGGAAGGTGGGCAACTCACAGAGGCCGTGAGACGGAGGCCTTATAGCGTTGTTTTGTTTGATGAAGTGGAGAAGGCGCATACTTCTGTTTTCAATACTCTCTTGCAAGTGTTGGATGATGGAAGGTTAACTGATGGCCAAGGCCGGACCGTTGACTTCAGGAACACCGTGATAATTATGACTTCGAACCTGGGAGCCGAGCATCTCCTAGCTGGTTTATTGGGCAAGTCTTCAATGCAAGTTGCCCGTGACCATGTTATGCAAGAGGTATATTTAATGATCACAAATTTTTGACTTGATGATGCTTATAGCTCGTTTCTTTGATAATGTAGATACTAAACTAGGCATTTGGTACCTGGATAGGTGAGAAAACACTTTAGGCCTGAGTTGCTGAATCGACTTGATGAAGTCGTTGTATTCGACCCGCTTTCGCGTGACCAATTGAGGAAGGTTGCTAGGCTGCAGATGAAAGATGTTGCAGTCCGATTGGCTGACAAGGGCATTGCTCTTGCAGTGACTGATGCAGCATTGGATTATATTCTGGATGAGAGCTATGATCCGGTACGTACCCACCTCACTAAATTGTATTTTCCAATTCCAAAATCTTGGTCTGCTTTAGTTTTGCATGAAATCCTAAACTATTTTTTCTTTTTTAGGTTTATGGTGCTAGACCAATCAGGAGATGGCTTGAGAAGAGGGTGGTAACAGAGTTATCAAGAATGCTTGTGAAAGGAGAAATAGATGAGAACTCAACTGTGTACATAGATGCAGGGGCAAAAGGAAGCGGGCTGGTGTATCGGGTTGAGAAGAATGGAGGGCTCGTAAATGCTGCTACGGGTCAGAAGTCAGACGTATTGATCCACCTTCCCAACGGGCCAAGGTCGTCTGATGCTGAACAGGCTGTGAAGAGGATGAAGATTGAGGAAATGGATGAGGATCATGACATGGAGGATTAAACTCGTGTCATAGCAAATGGAATAAAGGGTTGTGAGGCAGATGTTGTATTTTGTGTTTATGCAGTGTATTTGTGAGATCATCGGTTCCTTTTGGGACCTAAATCAACTGTACTTGATCTCAAGTGTCTGAAGTTTGTACTGTTCCCTTTATTGGGATGTTTTATATAATCAAGTGTTTGTATTTCCTTCTATTTTACATCTCAATTATTTCTCTTGTATCATGTTCGTATCTAGATTGTTGGGGGGTAGGGTCTTTGACTATCATCAGGCTCGTTTGGTAGGTCATATTGTACTGACTATTTCAGTCCGATTGACTAATCTGTCCATCGAATAGACTGACTATTGAGTCGGATATTTGGTGTTCTACCGAATTAAAATGTCGATTATATTATACTGGTCAGATTACATTATAATAGTTGTTAAGAAATATCTATATATCATAAATATTAATTATGTATAATAATAATAATATTATTTATTATTTATTTTAATTAATTATTGATCTTATTATTATTACTACTACTTATTTTATTATTATTAATTATTAATTTATTATTATTATTATTTTATATTATTATTCATATTTATTGTCATAATAATAATAATAATTATTATTACTATTATTATTATTATTATTATTATTATTATTATTATTATTACTTTTCAAAATTATTAGTCATCCGACTATATAATACGGACAATTTCGAGAGTAATATTTTAGTGGGTGTGGACCATATAAAGGTACTCAATCGTATTAACTTATTCGGTTGTTATTTAATACGAGTGATATTAAACATCAATTTCGTATTATATTATCTTATCTAATTCCTTATACGGCGTACCAAACGTAGCCTTTCAGTTTTTACATAAAACCCACCGGAGAAAGTTTGTGCATGGAAATTCTCTCTATTTGTTTCTCTTTGAATCCATGACTTGTATTTATGGTCTATTTTTCTTGGGTTACATTTGTGCATACGGCGGAGGGGGCTAGGTTCGGAGAGGTCCTAGGGTCCAAAGGGGGCTAGGTCCAAAGGGGTCTTAGGCCTCTTTCAACGATTAGCATTTGTTATTATATTGAATTTGTGTATTTTTTTGTTACTATAATTATTTATATAAAATATTTCTTTTAATATAAATTTTTTAATTCGTAACAATATGATCAAAGCACGATTTCTTTTTGGTTGAATATTGTTTTAAGTATATATCTATAAAAAGTGTCTTTTTTTACTTATATTCCTGTCTACGACGTACATCGGTGAATTGCATAAAGTCTTTATTTATTGTCTTCGTTCAATTATTAATAACATAATCAGATTCTGGTTTGGTTTCTTATGGTTTTTGCTTTAGTTGAAATGGAAAGTTAATCATAATGCATTGTGGATGTTGACCAACCCCTGTGCAATTGTGAGACAGTACAACTTGAACAAGTGGGAATAGTGGATGACTTTAAAAAAAGAAAATGCAGAGGTTGATTGTAAGCCGTTGGATTGGCATATTGATAGGAGCATATTTATGCGACGTTTTAGCTTGTTTTCTTATACTTTTCTTAGCTTGTTTCGTATGTTTTCTTAATACTTAGCTTGTTTTCGTGTTTTGTAGGATTTTTGGAAGCAAAGTTACAAAATGAGTTGATGAGTGATGTTTTGGAAATCTAAGGAGGAAACTTTGAAACAGACTTAAGCAGATGTGTCAAATTCTCAAAATTAACTGCACTGCTCGGGAAGAACTAGTTGATGGGCCATATATTTTTGGAAAGATTCGGAAGTCTAGTTTCTAGAGAATTTTACGGTTTGTGAATTGGAGTTTTTTAGAATGAGTTATCGCCGTTTTAGTACAGCAAGGTCAGACTGAGCTGGAATTCAGCATTCCTTCTATTTCAAGTTTTCTAATCCTTATCGGGCTTGAACGACTAGAGGCCTAGTTTATTAAGGTTACGGGAGGAAACGTTTTAATCAGAAAAAGGAAGATAAAAAAATAATAAAGGGAGAGGAGCAGCCACAACGTGAGGATTGATTGAGCAGCGAATGCAAACAGTAACGTCTCTCTCCCTCATTAAGGAAATTAACACCCACATCAATTCTAGGCAGCAAAGGGGCAGACATATACATGGGACAAGGGGAAAACGTGGGGGAAGACAAAAAGGCAGCCAGCAAAGAGTCATTGTCCCACACGAAAAGTCAGAAACGTCTCTCTGTATCTCATACTTGGAAACAGCTCTTTTTCTCCCAAAAAGAAAACTGCAGAAACGTTGGAAGCTCTCACAGAAGGACTCAGCCACATCATCCCATTCTGCTCCATCCTTCAAGGTTCCAAGGTCTAAAAGGCTTAGGAAGCAAGGAGGAACGTCAAAGCGTCATCCAATCACTCTGGCTAACCAACACATCATCAAAGAGCTATCTTCTTCCTCTTTTTATGTTCTTGTTGTCTATTTAAATTTTGGGTAACTAAGTACTTTAGTTAGGGCTCGATTGAAGCCCTAATCATGTTTCTTTAAGGATTTCGATATGCCTTTGCTGCAAACTACTTTTGTGATGCTTAATTGATTAATTTCAAATTATATTTTACTCTTTACATACGTTATGTTATGCTTGATCACCATATGCATGCTGTGTATTGAGTTTGTTACATAGGTAAATTTAGATGACCGAATCTTGTGCCTATGAGAGTAACAAAAGAACTAGTTATAAGTTCTTGAAATTAATCATCATGAATAACCATGCTAAATACTTTAAGAATGAAAAGAGTTAGTGTAGATACTGTAAGGACCCTTCCCGAATTTTTCCTCGAAACCCGGAAAGAACCTGATCAGTCGTTATTTATGCATCATTTTGATGTCTTTATATGCCTCTCTTACATGTCTTTTGAATGATTTCGTGCCATCAATAGTAGAAAATGATCAATCTTGTGAGACTTGTGTAGAGTTAGAAAGATAGGTAAAATCTGGAAAGAACGCAAAAAGAATGACTCAAATCGGAGTCCAGATGAAAGAGATATCCTCATTTCAATATCAGGTCCTGAACGGAGTCCTGAGTGCGCCAGTGCGCCTATTTTGGGCCACTGGCCAAGTACCTCATATCAGGCCCTCCGGGTCCCGAACTTGTGTTTCATGACATCAAGGTCAAGTCCTAGAAGTGCCAAGGTCGCGCCAAGGCAGGTCGAGGACATGTCCCAAGAACTCCCATCCGAGCCCAGATGTGCGCCTAAGCCGGGGTCCCTGTTCCGCCAGCAGTGGATCAGAGGTTCTCCCTCTGCGCCAAGCCTGACAACATTTGCGCCAAGCCTGAACGATGATGCGCTTCTATTATACTCCTAACGTACTTCAAAAGCGCGGTCCCAGATCCTGATTACGAAGACAGTCAAAAATCCAAGTTTGGCCAGCTTGCGTCCCCACTTGCCAGCCTGCATTCACACTTCCGGCCATGCTCTGATTGGTTCGAATAGATTTTAAAGACTTTATAATTAATTAAAAGTAAAATAACTTTCCCTATTCCTATAGGACATGGTTTTACCAATCTGTATAGAACAAGGTTATACCAATCCTTAAAGAACAAGGTTATACCAATCCTTATAGGACAAGGTTTTCCCTTGTCTATAAAAAGGAGAATCAGATAGAGGATTGGGAGTAGATAATTAGCTAGGGGCGTTTTTGTTTCTGGAAAAACAGAGACCTGAGCCACAGCGTTCCGTTTTGGTTTTCTAGAGAATTAGGGACCATATTTTCGGAGATAATCTTTCACATAGATTATTGGACGTGGAGCTTGGAGAAGAAGGCCCTGCCGTGTATTCTGCTGCATCTGTTCTTAACAATCTCCTCTGTACCCTTATTTTCATTATTACAATTTACTTATGGATTCAATTATACTTGTGTTTATTTCAGTTATGTGTGAGTAGTCATTAGGATTAGGGCTGCTTGAAGCCCTAGCCATGTTAGCTTATTGATTGGATTTCTGGCTCTTGATTATGATTGCTATGCATGCTGAATAAGTTGGATTACTATGCTTAATGAACTTAATTTATGCCTATAAGATTAGCTACCTTGTTTGCATATAATTATAGATGTAATTGCTTGAGTGACCGTCATATCATCTTGTGATTTGGAGCATCGAAAGTATTCGTACTTGTAATCTTAACTCATGATGACCTAGGATTGCATGCTACTTTGCTAGGCTAATGTGGTGTCATTAAATACTCTTTAAACTTCATGCATCATCTTAAAAGGTAGGTGATAGACGTTCTAGGCATATGCCCTGTTTAGAACATGCTAAGTAAGAGGGAATAAGATGTGTCTAGTGAACCAACGCCAGGTCCTAGGCACGGGCACCTAATTCAGAAAATGCATAGTAATTTGATCAAGGAAATCTGGCTAAGAGCTATAATTGGTTAGAGTGGATAGTAAGCCTTAATTCGCCTTAGTTAACAACCTTTCATTCTTGCATTGTTATTTTCTGCACTTTGATTTACTTGTCTTTAAATTTCAGTTATCACATCATAAACCCCCCCCCCCCCCCTGTGTGTGTGTGTGTGTTTTTATTTAAGTTAACAAATCTGAACTAAATTGGTCATAACGTTGATACAAGTCCTCGAGGGATCGACTCTTGCTGTGCTACTATACTATACTTATCGATTTGTGCACTTGCAAGGATTTTATAACTGTTAGAATTGAATTGCATATTTCTTGCTCTTTAAATTTACCAACAGAACCCTTATCCCGTCTGACAGCTCTTTTACTTCAAAATTTAAATACCAGAATTACCCTTTACCCTTAAATAATTTTTTTTAGTAAACCTTACATGGTTCCCGACAGAACCTCTGTACTTACTGACCACTCTTACCTATCAAACGCAGGATAGTATACAGGTTAAAGCCAAGACCTCGGAATAGTGGTGGTCTACACACTTGTGAACCAACAATAATTCGTCACTCTTGGTCACCGACCACACCAACCCACAGACCCGGATGACGAAGTATTTCCATAGGTTGATTAATCACATGACAATCGTCGTCAAACCATATTAGAGCTGGAAATATCCTCAGCTATCATATCACATCAGTCGTCATATCCCTAGCCACCAGGGTATCCCTTGGGGTGTGCTAGTCCTGTATCACAACTCTCTGTACTATCTGTACTATGCATAGACAGTCTCGCGACCCGGCGGAGCAAAAACCCCTCAAATATGTTTATCTTGGAGGTTCACCGGGTTCACCGCAAATAGCGGATCGTGGCCCAGATCCTAGCGTCCCTCAATCAATGTTCATCTCGGAGGTTCACCGGGTTTACCGTCTCAGCGGATCCTAGCCCCGGATCCTGGCCCCCCCTCAAATCGGTATTGTTTATTGTTGGAGGTTCACCGGGTTCACCGTCTCAGCGGATCCTAGCCCCGAATCCTGGCCCCCCCTTAAATCGGTATTGTTTATTGTTGGAGGTTCGCCGAGTTCACCGTCTCAGCGGATCCTTGCCCCGGATCCTGGCCCCCCCTCAAATCGGTATTGTTTATTGTTGGAGGTTCACCGGGTTCACCGTCTCAGCGGATCCTAGCCCCGGATCCTGGCCCCCCTTCAAATCAGTATTGGATCCAATATCAAGTATTTATAATCACAAATACGGTTTCAACTCAAAATCATGGACTCAAATAATTACCACGTGAAAACGATATCTCGCTGTGACTCATGTATTTCACCGAATGTATCATACCTCATGACTTGATATTGTGATACGTATCTCGGAATTGACCCTCGAGATACCCTAATCGAGTGGTAGTTTATACTCAGTCCAGAGTACCTACTTCTCATAATTAACAATGCTGGGTCCTAAAGCTAACCCTGGCATAGTCTAGATTTCCTATCATCATCTTGCATCATTCTCATTCCATAAATATATTATTAGTCAATCAAACATTCAGCACCACACACATAATTACATCAAATACTACTAACACAATTAAATCAATCATCATTCAATTGAAATCCCAGTCATCACATAATCTATCACGTACCAGTACATAAGTCATATAGGTATGAGTTTAGGAAAGGATTCCAATCACAAACATCATCCAACCCAAAATTCATGGACGCTCTAGCCCAAGGAACATATGCACAATAATAACCCAATTACCTTGACTTTTCGAGCTCAAAATTTCCGCTTCAAGGTCAACCATTACCGCTGGAATTACCCAAATCGGGCCTTAAACGAACTCCTATAGCCTCGAAACCAATAAAATCTGATCCGGAACGTCCCAAAACCCTAGTCACGCGCCGCCGTGACATCGGGAACAGTCAAACGCGCCGCCACGCGCCACCGGAAGGTCAGAACAAGTGCTCACGCGCCGCCACGCGCCCTCACGTGCCGGTCACGCGCCTGCTACAGTGCTCACGTGCCTGGATCGGTCCAATCCGGCCTGGCTCGACCTGACCCGGTCCAACTCAACTCAACCCGACCGCTTCACTCAACCCGACCGATTCACTCGACCCGACCTGGTCTGACCCGACTCGACCGGTCGCCGGAGAAGACGATCGGCTGCTGGCGCAGTCCCCGAAGTCTGGCCGGAGAAGATGACCGGCAGCCGCCGTCTGGTTTCGTTGGAATCCCCCATTTTCGGCCGAAACTTCAAGCTTTTCTAACTTCTTCATTTCTTGACCGTTTTTCACGATCCACATATGTAAATTCATCTACGTTTCACCAGGAATCCAAATATGAGGTCAAAGTTTCCGAGATCGTACCTGGTTTGGCCGAAAAACGACCGAGAAGATTCGATCTACCTCCCTCCTCCGTCCTTCGCCTACGGCGGAGCTCCCGCTCCGATGATTACACCAAAAGACTCGTGGGGTCACGGGGATGTTCCTTCCGGCCTTAGTTTTGGTCAAATCGGAATGAAATTCGTTCGATGAAAATGGGTTTTGGTGTTCTCACGGGAAGAAACGGGTAGGAGAGAGAGAGATTGCATCGACCAATCTCCCGAGGAGAGAGAAAAATATCTAATATATAGTTCCAACTTTTCCAAAATTACCAAACTGCCCCTGAAACTTCTAGACCCGTAACGAACTCACCGGGTCTCCGTTTTCCGCGTGCCGCCTGTCTACGAACTCGTGAGTTCGAGACCTACGCAACGACCCAAGAAAAATTCCCAAAAGTACTGCCAGTCAAAAAGTGACTTCCGAACCCGTCCAAAATCGAGGGTAAAATCGTCCAATTCTCAAAATAATTTAATTTCTGGTCCGGGTCGTTACAGATACCCATGCCTAACTTGTTGCTTCGGGAAATCAATAATTTAAAGAGTAGATATCATACCTTTAGGTTGACAAACATGAGCATCTAAAATCTGTTTTGTAGCATTGTGCATGTCGTTTGCTTAAGGAAGAAGATTAGCGGTGAACATCGAATCCCTAACTGGTTTTCTCGTTGTTTTAATCTCAATCCAATTCTATTTTAATAAAACGCTGTTTTTTTTAATATTTTGTTTCTAAATTTTCAGTTTTCAAAATCATCTTAAAATCAATTGTAAACACATATTAATCCAGTCCTCGTGAGAATGATCTCGTATTTGCTTTCTATACTATTTGTCTTATCTTGTGCACTTGCGAGTTAAAACGTGCATATAGTTGCGTAATTTTTATGTTGCTATTTGTACAACAAGTTTGTGGCGCCCTTGCCGGGGACTGTGTAACTAATTTGTGCTAAAATTGATTTTTGGTTTTCTTTTACAGGCTGAATTTCGTTTATGCAGGGTCGTCGATCACAAAATATAGCGGTCGGTGTCTACAATCCTGAGATTGAACGAACTCTTAGACGTCTTCGAAAGCAAGCTGAGAGGGCAAAATTTAACACACAAAGAGTAGATTTTGAAGAAGGAGAAAGATCAGAATCAGAGAACGAAATGGGGGATGAACAGGTTCGAAGGCCAATGAAGGACTCCTTTGTCCCTCAAAACCTTAATCAACCATCATGCATTGCCTACCAACCAACTGTGCAAGGCAGCTTCAATTTATCACCTCAATTTCTTAACATGGTGCCGCACTACAGAGGCACACCTTCTGAGGATCCATACTTGCACATTAGGGATTTCTTCGATCTATGCAAGACTCAGAACATTCAGGGCTTAACTCCAGAAGGAATCAGGTTAATTCTTTTTCCTTTCTCCTTAAAAGATAATGCTAAGTTGTGGTTGAATTCTTTGGCTGCAGGTTCCATTACTACTTGGGAACAATTGGCTACTAAATTGTTGAAGAAGTTTTTCCAAGCCCAAAAGACAAGACAACTTAAAAGGGAGATTCAACCCTTTCAACAAAAGGATGGAGATCTTTTCTTTGAGGCATGGGAGCATTTCAAGGAGTTGCTTCTCAAGTGTCCACACCACAATCTATCTCAAGACGATCAGGTACAAGCTTTTTATGAAGGTTTAAATGATATTAACAAAAGTCTTGTTGATTCAGCTTGTGGAGGTGTGCTTATGGAATAGAGCAGTGACGAAGCCATTGAGCTATTTGAGACCCTAAGTGAAAATTCTCAGCAATTCTCATCAAGAGGGAGACAAGGAGTAAAAAGTAAAGGTGTTTATGAAGTTAGCACAAATGGTGGAGTCTAGAGTCAAATGGCAGTAATGGAGAAAAAGTTAGATATGCTGGTGAAAGCAATGTCAGCTTAGAACATCTCTCAAGTTCAACAAGTTGCTAAAGTCGAGGTATGTGCTATATGTTCTCATTCTAATCATACTATTGAGACTTGTCCTATGTCTTGTTTTACAGATCATGAGCAATCTAATTATGTGGGGTAAAACAACTATTATCCCAAGAACAACCCATATTCGAACACTTATAATCCAGGATGGAAATACCACCCAAATTTCTCTTGGAGCAACAGTCAGAATGTGCTTAATCCACAAGGGCAGCAGAAGAACTTCCAGCAGGAAAATAATTATCATGCTTCATCACAGGTGGCACAACCAAATACTGACCAGAAGAAGAATAATCTTGAAGGTGCCATACTCCAGTTCTTGACTGCACAACAACAGACAAATGCCTTAACTAGTCAGAACATTCAGAAACCAGAGGCAACAACTAGCCAAGCTATTCAGAAATTGGAGGCACAAGTAGGGCAAATGGCAAAGGAGTTAAGTGAGAGGAAGAAATGAGAGTTTCCATCACAAACCATACCTAATCCGGGAGGCCAGGAGCAGCTCAAGGCTGTGACAATCCTTAGAAGTGGCAAGGTAGTTGACAACAAGGTGGGGACAGATGAGAATGAACCAGAAAGTGTTGAACCACCTCCATCTGCAAAGGTAGGTAAGAAGGAGAAGGTGATATTGCCACCCTTCCCTCAAAGGTTAGTTAAGCAAAAGAAAGAAAAACATCTTCTTGATATTTTTGAAACTTTGAGAAAAGTAGAAATCAACATTCCTTTACTTGATGCAATTAAATAGATTCCATCTTATGCTAAGTTTTTAAAGGATTGTTGTACACACAAAAGACAATTTTAGGAACATGAGAAAGTTGCATTGATTGAGGAGGTAAGTGCGGTTTTATTGAGAAAGTTACCACCTAAACTAAATGATCCAGGTAGTTTTACTATTCCTTGCAGGGTTGGTGACCGTCTTTTTGAACGTGCTTTGCTTGATTTAGGAGCAAGCATTAACTTGATGCCTTATACTGTTTATGAGGAGTTGAGGTTGGGGGAGCTCAAGCCAACCTCAATTATATTGCAATTGGCAGATAGAAGTATCAGAAGACCTAAAGGTATATTAGAGGATGTTTTGGTTTAACTAAATGAATTTATTTTGCCTGCTGATTTTGTTGTTCTGGATATGGAAGATTCTCCTATGCCATCTTCATTACCTATTATTCTTGGTAGACCCTTTATGATAACTGCTGATACGAAGATAAGTGTGAAAAAGGGTACTATAATCATGAAAGTTAATGGTAAGAAGATTGATTTCATGTTGTCTGACACTATCAAATTGCCACATGATAACCATGATTGTTTCAAGATTGATGTGGTAGGAAGTGTTGCTGAGCAAGTGTTTCAGGTACATAGTGATGAGTCAAAAATATACTTGTATTTCCCATATATTTAATTAGTTATTATTATTATTTTGGGAGGAATTGATACTCGGATTTATTATATTGACAGGTTTATTCTAGAAGGAGTTTTTGGAGCAAAAGAAGGAAGTATATCAATGAAATCCCAATTCAAGTAGGAGAAGGCATATGCTTTCCTATTTATGTTCAAACTAGGAATTAGATTTTCTTATTTTTATTTTACTCCTTTTCAAAGTAGGATTAGGAATCTTTCCTTATAAATACCCAAGTTTGGCTTAGATTTAGGGAGACCATAATTCAGATTACAATTCTCCATCTAAGAGCACGGAAAAGCTGGGATTTCGGCTACCCTTGTTCTACAAACTGTTTGTTCTCTTAACTTCAATTTTAATGAAATTGTTTCTATTCATTATGAGCATGAGTAGCTAATTTTCTCACTAGGGTTAGACCTTAGCCTTAACATGATTATGTGATTTATCTTTTTCCTATGTTTTCGTATATGCATGCTTTGAATCTTTAATCACTGTTTAAAACTATCTTTATGTCTTAATGCTTGATCACCCTTAGGATATTTAGACAAGTAATTTGATGCAATTTTATAGGAATGCCCACCTAAAAATTGGGATTAGCTTCTTGTGATTAAGGATTGTAATACATCTAGGTTAAATACCATAACTAAGAGATTGCATGGTTATAAAAGATTTTCATGAACTTAATGAATCTTGCATGTAGAATTAGATCTAAATGCCATAGACTAATCGCATGTTAGGTATACGTTTTCACTTGAATGCCCACGAGGAAAATATGCTTTCGAAAAATCTAACCTTCAAAGTTGCATGTATTGATTCATAGATTCTTTTCTAAGTCACATATGATTGTTAATGGTGAAGGTTGAACCCTAGTACTTGTTTAAATTGTTTACTTAATTTTTATTCAGTCACCAAACTTATTGCAATTATTTTATTATTAATTAAGAGTGAATTCTAAAAATAAGAATTATCCATATCAGTCCCTGAGGAAATCGACCCTGCTTTCAGTGCTATACTACAACAGCCCTGTACTCTTGCAGGTATTATTTGTGTGATTTTAACCCTTGTTTTACAGGTGGGAAAAATCCTTTATGATAGCTGCTGATAACTGTAAAACCTCTTCCAAAAACAAGTGAGGGACTGATATGATTTTGGGGCGACCCGCCTGTCTAGTGAGGGACTTGTTGGTAGATTTAAAGAGCAAGAAATATGCAATTCAATTCTAACAGTTATAAAATCCTTGCAAGTGCACAAATCGATAAGTATAGTATAGTAGCACAGCAAGAGTCGATCCCTCGAGGACTTGTATCAACGTTATGACCAATTTAGTTCAGATTTGTTAACTTAAATAAAAACACACACACACACACAAAGGGGGGGGGGGGGGGGGGGGGGTTTATGATGTGATAACTGAAATTTAAAGACAAGTAAATCAAAGTACAGAAATTAACAATGCAAGAATGAAAGGTTGTTAACTAAGGCGAATTAAGGCTTACTATCCACTCTAACCAATTATAGCTCTTAACCAAATTTCCTTGACCTAATTACTATGCATTTTCTGAATTAGGTGCCCGTGCCTAGGACCTGGCGTTGGTTCACTAGACACATCTTATTCCCTCTTACTTAGCATGTTCTAAACAGGGCATATGCCTAGAACGTCTATCGCCTACCTTTTAAGATGATGCATGAAGTTTAAAGAGAATTTAATGACACCACATTAGCCTAGAAAAGTGGCATGCAATCCTAGGTCGTCATGAGTTAAGATTACAAGTATGAATACTTTCGATGCTCCAAATCACAAGATGATATGACGGTCACTCAAGCAATTACATCTATAATTATATGCAAACAAGGTAGCTAATCTTATAGGCATAAATTAAGTTCATTAAGCATAGTAATCCAACTTATTCAGCATGCATAGCAATCATAATCAAGAGCCAGAAATCCAATCAATAAGCTAACATGGCTAGGGCTTCAAGCGGCCCTAATCCTAATGACTACTCACACATAACTGAAATAAACACAAGTATAATTGAATCCATAAGTAAATTGCAATAATGAAAATAAGGGTACAGAAGAAATTGTTAAGAACAGATGCAGCAGAAGACACGGCAGGGCTTTCTTCTCCAAGCTCCACGTCCAATAATCTAAGTGAAAGATTATCTCCGAAAATATATGGTCCCTAATTCTCTAGAAAACCAAAACGGAACTCTGTGGCTCAGGTCTCTGTTTTCCCAGAAACCAAAACGTCCCTAGCTAATTATCTCCCCCCTAAAACACTAATCAAAGGCTCCCTTTTATAGACAAAGGGAAAACCTTGTTCTATAAGGATTGGTCAAACCTATGTCCTATAAGGATTGGTATAACCTTGTTCTATAAGGATTGGTATAACCATGTCCTATAGGAATAGGGAAAGTGGGAACGCAGGCTGGCAAGTGGGAACGCAAGCTGGCCGAACTTTGATTTTTGACTGTCTTCGTAATCAGGATCTGGGACCGCGCTTTTGAAGTACATTAGGAGTATAATAGAAGCGCATCGTCGTTCAGGCTTGGCGTAAATGTTGTCAGGCTTGGCGCAGAGGGAGAACCTCTGATCCACTGCTGGCGGAACAGGGACCCCGGCTTAGGCGCACATCTGGGCTCGGATGGGAGTTCTTGGGACATGTCCTCGACCTGCCTTGGCGCGACCTTGGCACTTCTAGGACTTGACCTTGATGTCATGAAACACATGTTCGGGACCCGGAGGGCCTGATATGAGGTACTTGGCCAGTGGCCCAAAATAGGTGCACTGGCGCACTGGCGCACTCAGGACCCCGTTGAGGACCTGATATTGAAATGAGGACATCTCCTTCATCTGGACTCCGATTTGAGTCATTCTTTTTGTGTTCTTTCCAGATTTTACCTATCTTTCTAACTCTGCACAAGTCTCACAAGATTGATCATTTTCTACTATTGATGGCACGAAATCATTCAAAAGACATGTAAGAGAGGCATATAAAGACCTCAAAATGATGCATAAATAACGACTGATCAAATACCCCCAAACCTATCTTTTGCTAGTCCCTGAGCAAAACAAACGCTAACAAAATGAAAAGAATCGATTTTAGTTAAGATAGAACATTTAAACCCCTAGGTTCACCTAGTAGGAGGAGTTTTGTCTCCTGAGGTTTATAACAGTACGATACCCTCAAACGTTTTTCTTAAACAAAAAGATGCTAGATATAGTACTCTTAACAAGCTAATAAGAATCAAAGTAAGTAGACATGCTTTGCAGAACTAAAAGGAATGCCATAGCCGTGAGTGTCATGTGAAGGGGTACGTGTATAAATGCCAATATTTTCAGGTGTTCAAGTTTGAAAACAACTTCATCTAAGTGCCCTAGAAAGATTTCGCCTCGACTCTAATCCTCACTAGGCAACTCTCAATTCACACAAGAATCCTAGGCTTACACTCTTTTCAAGCATATGTGATGAGTTTATGTTATGAAATTCAAATTTAATCACATATGAGTAACAATGAAGAATAGCACTTTATGGAAATAAAGATCTCATGAAAGGAATTGAACTTTAAGAACATAGATACGTACCTTAATCCTCAGCATGATTGTCCATAAGATCAGTTAGGTCTTCCTTTTTAGGTTGTATTGGGGCTAAGCTTTGGGGTTTAGCAAGGAAGGATGGGATTCAAAGAACCTGAGTTGTGCCAAGGCATGAGAAGTCATGAATTGAACTTGGAATTTCTGAACTGAATCCTTTCTTAAGGCCCACGGCATTGTGCTTTCTTGATGATTTATTTTGAGGCTCTTGTGGCTTATTTTGAGGCTCTTGGCTCACTTGGCTCAATTCACTTTGTTTTTCACTTATTTTTTTTTTCCTTCTTTTTCTCAACGTTTATTTGTTTCTTTTGATTTGAACGTTTTTTTTTGTTTCTGTTCGTCTTTGAATTGAATTGAACCAAGATCATGCAATGATTTCCTCAAATTTTCATGCAGCTTGCAACTTGTAAATCTTTTCTTTACTGTTGAACTTTCAATTGACGCCAATGTCCTTTGAATTGGGCATCATCTTCTTTCACCTCTCATTCTCACCATGAATCTCATTTATGGCAACCTTAGCACAAACTGAGGTTATAGGGTATGGCTGTGATGAATGGCTAAGTATTTTGGGTTAGGTTATACTTTGGGTGATGAAAGAAAAGGTTGAGTGTTTGGCTTCAAAATTGGCTTAGGGAGCATGCAATAGGGTAGGATAAGGCCTTTAGAGGTTAAAGCACACATAGCCTACATCACTTCTTATGGCAAAACATACATTAAATCAAGAGTATCTAAATGATGTTAGTTCTTTAAAATTCAATGCAAATATGATGTAATGAGATCAACAATTAAGAACAAAAGTGATGAGTGTTTAAGAGTAGAAACAAGTATATCCCTCAGAAAGAATGGCAATTAGGCTCAAAGATCTCACTGGGTAGTCTCCACTAATTTTCTAAGGTTCACTCAAATTCAGTTATTTCGTTCACTTAATCACTTAAAACATGGCATTGTGAAGTGCAGATTATGAACTACTTAACCATGGCATGACTCTTAGTAAAGCAAAGATAGTTAACTTAGCATATACATTCCTATTAACAAGTTATCATACCAATCACAAGCAGAAATTTAAATGTCCTGGCCTTGTATCACCCCCAAACCTACTTGTTTCTATATGCAAAATTTTAAATCCACACCCCCAAACCTAAACTGAACATTGTCCTCAATGTGATAAGCAGTAAGCTTGACAACAGTAGAAAGGTTTGAGAGATATAACGGGCAGCAACAGAAAAGGAAGTGAGAAATACAAACCAGGGCTAGGCTGCCTCCTAGGAGCGCTTTATTTAACGTCTAGGCAAGACGGGGCTGACATGCTAGGAGCTGGGCGCATGCGGAGTTGCAGGGTTGACTGCGCTTGGATTAGAAAGGTCCTTCAAGTAGTGTTTGAGGCGGTGGCCATTTACCTTGAACGGATCCTGCCGTTCTGGGTGTTGGATTTCAACTGCACCATGAGGAAAAACGTTAGTAATAATAAATGGTCCAGTCCATCTTGAACGCAACTTACCTGGCATTAGTCTGAGCCGGGAGTCAAAGAGGAGGACTTCCTGTCCGATGTGAAAGTCCTTTGGCTGAATGCGCTTGTCGTGGAAAGCTTTGGTCTTTTCCTTGTAGATACGAGCACTGTCAAAGGCCTCGTTTCGCAACTCCTCTAATTCACTTAGCTGAAGCTTCCTATGTATTCCAGTGTCATCGAAGTTCAGGTTCATCTGCTTAATAGCCCAGAATGCTTTATGCTCCAATTCCACTGGTAGGTGGCATCCTTTTCCAAAAACCACCCATAAGGGAGACATGCCAATCGGGGTCTTGTATGCAGTCCGATAGGCCCACAGCGAATCATTCAATTTGCTGGACCAATCTTTGCGGTTAGGATTTACCGTTTTTTCCAATATGGCCTTTACTTCCCGATTGGACACTTCCGCTTGGCCACTCGTTTGAGGGTGATACGGTGTTGAGACACATTTTGGTTCACTAGACAGGCGGGGATGTATCGTGGGCGACCCGCCCCAAAATCCTTTATGATAACTGCTGATACGAAGATAAGTGTGAAAAAGGGTACTATAATCATGAAAGTTAATGGTAAGAAGATAGATTTCATGTTGTCTGACACTATCAAATTGCCACATGATAACCATGATTGTTTCAAGATTGATGTGGTAGGAAGTGTTGCTGAGCAAGTGTTTCAGGTACATAGCATTGACCCTTTGGAGGCATGCATAACCCACAACATCACAAGGCTGAATTATGAATGTGGATGTGATGTTACAGAGATAGACCTCCATGAAGTTGTGCATTCTCTTGAGGCTTCTAAGCCTTATGCAAGTAAGTATGTACCTTCCTTTGAAACTCTTGCGTCTACTAATACTGCTCTTGTCCCTTCCATTGTCAGGGCACCAGAACTAGAATTGAAGCAACTACCAGAACAATTGAAGTATGCTTACTTGGGAGAGAACCGGACATTACCAGTGTAGTTGCTGCAAACTTGAGTATGGTGGAGCAAGAGAAGTTGTTGAGAGTTCTTAGGGAGCACAAGACTGCATTAGGGTGGACCATTGCCGACATCAAAGGCATAAGTCCATCCAAGTGCATGCAAATAATCGTCCTTGAAGATAATGCAAAGCCTAACAGGGATGCTCAGAGACGGCTTAACCCACACATGAAGGAAGTAGTGAGAGCAGAGGTTCTTAAGCTCTTGGATGTTGGCATCATCTACCCCATCTCAGATAGCAAATGGGTAAGTCCAGTTCATGTTGTGCCTAAGAGGAGTGGAATCACAGTGATGAAGAATGAAGAGAATGAGCTTGTTCCTACTAGGCTCACCATCGGTTGGAGAGTGTGCATTGATTACAGAAAGCTCAACAATGAAACCAGGAAAGATCATTTTCCTCTTCCCTTTATTGATCAGATGTTAGAAAGGTTAGCAGGTCATAGTCATTACTGTTTTCTAGATGGTTATAGTGGTTATAATCAGATTGCTATAGCACAAGAGGACTAGGAGAAGACCACATTCACATGCCCCTTTGGCACATTTGCATACAGAAGGATGCCATTCGGTTTGTGTAATGCACCCGCCACATTCTAGAGGTTTATGATGAGCGTATTTTCAGACATGGTGGAGAGATTTATAGAGGTATTTATGGATGATTTCAGTGTTTTTGGTTCAAACTTTGATGATTGTCTTAACCATTTGCAGCTTGTTCTAAAGAGATGTGAGGAATGCAACCTAGTGCTGAATGGGGAGAAGTGCCATTTCATGGTACAACAAGGTCTTGTTTTAGGTCATGTAATATCTAGCAGGGGCATTGAGGTGGACAAGGTAAAGATTGACATCATATCAAAATTACCTCCTCCTACATCTGTGAAGGGTGTGAGAATTTTTCTAGGGCATGCAGGGTTTTATAGAAGATTCATAAAAGATTTCTCTAAAATGTCTAGACCTCTTTGTGCATTATTATCTAAAGATGTAGAGTTTGTGTGAACAGAAGAGTGCATGAATGCCTTTAACACATTGAAAGAGCTACTCACTTATGCACCCATTATGATGCCACCTGATTGGAACCTCCCATTCAAGCTCATGTGTGACGCCAATGATTATGCTTTGGGAGCTGTTCTAGGTCAGAGAGTTAACAAGGTACCTCATGCTATTTATTATGCCTCTAGAACTTTGAATGATGCTCAACTTAATTATTCTACTACTGAAAAAGAATTGTTAGATGTTATATTTGCTTTGGAGAAGTTTAGGTCCTACTTGATTGGTTCTAAAGTTATTGTTTTTACTGATCATGCTGCTTTGAGATTTTTGTTTGATAAGAAAGATGCTAAGCCTAGGTTGATTAGATGGTGCTCTTACTGCAAGAATTTGATCTTGAGATTAAGGACAAGAAGGGTAGTGAGAATGTGGTTGCAGATCATTTGTCCAGGTTACTTCATGATGAAGAAGGGAACAAGCTTCCCTTGAGTGAAAACTTTCCAGATGAGCAGTTATTTGCAATTGATTTACAACTTTCATGGTATGTAGATATTGTGAATTATATAACTACTAAGGTTTTTTCTCCAGGTATGTCCAACCAAGAAAGGAAGCGATTAGTGTCTATGTGTAGGCACTACTATTGGGACGAGCCCTACTTGTTCAAATTTTGTCCAGATCAAATTATCAGAAGGTGTGTTCTTGAGGAGGAGCATATGAGCATTCTCCAACATTGTCATCAGTTTGCATGTGGAGGACACTTTGGAGCGAAGAGAACATCACTGAAGGTATTACAATCTGGGTTATATTGGCCTAATGTGTTTAAAGATGCTTTTTGGTTTTGCAGCTCTTGTGACAGATGCCAACGAACAGGGAACATCTCTTCTAGAAATCAGATGCCATTGCAAAATATTTAAGTGGTGGAGCTCTTTGATGTGTGGGGTATCGACTTCATGGGTTCATTTCCTAACTCATTTGGTTATTTTGTAAATTCTTGTGGGTGTGGATTATGTATCTAAATGGGTCGAGGCTGTCCCCTCAAAAACTAATGATCGCAAAGTTGTTGTGAAGTTCTTGCAGGATAACATCTTTACTAGGTTTGGGACACCAAGGGCAATAATTAGTGATGGAGGTAGCCACTTTAAGAACCAGGCTTTTGCTTCCTTAATGAAGAAATATGGGATCACAAATAAGGTTGGCACTCCATATCATCCTAAAACCAGTGGTCAAGTGGAGATAAGCAATAGAGAGATCAAAAGCATCCTAGAGAAGACAGTGAATACTAGAAGGAAGGATTGGTCTCTATGCTTGAATGATGCATTGTGGGCATATCGGACTGCGTACAAAAGCCCCATTGGCATGTCCCCATATCGTCTAGTCTTTGGGAATGCATGTCACCTACCAGTGGAGTTGGAGCATAGATCATATTGGGCAATTAAGAAATTCAACTATGATATGCAACAAGCAAGTGACAAGAGGAAGTTACAGTTGAATGAGCTTGAAGAGTTAAGGTATGATGCATATGAGAATGCTAAGTTGTATAAGGAACGAGCCAAGGCGTATCATGATAAGCAGCTAGTTAGGAAGGAGTTTCATGTGGGACAAAAGGTGTTGATCTACAATTCAAAATTGAGACTTTTCCCTGGTAAGCTCAAGTCTAGGTGGTACGGTCCTTATGTTGTTACAAAAGTTTTCCCTCATGGAGCTTTACAGGTTCATAGCAAAGAGAAGAATCAGACATTCATGGTGAATGGGCACAGAGTAAAGCCCTATATTGAGATGAGCTTTGAGCCTAGAGAGGAGGATGTGACTCTCCAAGTTCAGTACATTGCATGAGAGTCCAACAGTCTGGCTGAAGACTATAAACTTAGCACTACTTGGGAGGTAACCCAAAGGGAAGTTGGGAGGCAACTCATGTGAAGAGGATGATGACAGTTTTGGCACTCTACAACCACTGACAATCAGATTTGCTTTCTCTCACCCTTTCTTTCTTTATCGTTAACTTTTGCTTCATTTGTTTTGTTTTCTTTGTGTGTGTCGTCGCTTGTTTCTCCTTCCTTAAATGCTTCATTGTTTTACTTTAACTTTCAATCATTGAGGACAATGTTAGATTTAGGTGTGAGGGGGAAACACTTGTGTTTTCCGTTGATTTTGCATTGGTTTTAAAAAAACAAATTTTGACAGCTTTATTTTTTGCCTAGTTTGTGTCGGTTTTACTAGTGTTAAATTGGGTAGTTATTATGTTTTTTTTTATTTTTATATTTGTGTCTTAGGTTTCTTTCCAACACAATGATGAGATTTGGTTTTTAATTGCATGACTTTAAGATGATTTATAAGCATGATTCAATGTCTGAAATTATTCGTTGGTTAATACTCAAGTATTCATGGTTATCATATGCAAAATCACATGTAATCACCCAAGTAAGTGGTATCCATAACATGCTTAATTGAATGAAGCTCAATACAACCCTTTTGTGAGCTTTTGAGCCTTTATCCTTTGTTTGAGAGAGTTGTATTTGTTTAATCTATCACTTTCTTGTCAATTAAGTTGTTGTATGATCTTATCTTTCTTTGCTTGGTTGCTACTTGAATTGCTTATCATCATTGGAACTAAATGCTAGAACTGGTACTAATTTCTTTTCGAGGCATTGAATTGATTTGCATGACATACTTGAGATGATGAAGGCACCTAGATTACCACCATTTCCAAAATGGCCTTTGACCCATGATATACTTTCCTCTAGGTAAACCCTTAATAAGCCTTTGTTTAAGCCTTTTTGTTTCATAACCCTCATTTTCCTCACCTAGCCTAAACACTTTCATCCTTACCCTTTTTCTTAAAGATTAGTGAAGCATAATTTGTAGAGACTTAATTGTGAATCAAGGGTTAAAAGAGCAAGTTTGGGGGAATGTTCAAAAAGAAAAAAAGAAAAAAAAAAGAGATAAGAATTGTACACGGTTCAGAGTGTGCACCAGAAAAAAAAAATGAAAAGAAAAAAAAAAGAGAAAAAATAAATCGAAATTGTGTTTGAATTGTTAATGCCCTGACCATTCATGTATTGATTGTTGAAGTATGTTCAAATCGGCAATTGAGTGTATGTACTTGCTCCGTACTTATATGATTTTTAAGCCTTGATAGTGATACAAGTTCTTATGTCTCTAACATCATTGCATGCTTCTACTATTTCTTTAAGAACTTTGTGTTATCCATATCCATTCTTTCTTTAACCCCTTACCCTTTGGCCTCATTACAATCCTCATAAAGACCTTCTGATCTTGTTTGTTGTGTTTATATCAATATGTGGAGATTTGAATGAAGTATGATCATATGGTGTCACATGTTCTTGCATTCAAGTAGTAGCATTCCTTTCATGAGTCATATTCATAAGAAAAATTCTGAAAGTGCCTTTCTTTCTTGTTATATCATATGTGAGCAATTTGTTTCCATTTTACATCAATCCTCTCACATATAACTAGTATAGGACGAGTGACTTAACCAGAAAATATGAGGTAAAATCAGAGCTTATTAGGTGAGAATTTTGAGCTAATTATTTGCAGCATGTATCTCTCTTTGTACTTGTGCTTTGATTGATTTAATTGTGAGTATGTGTATGATTTCTATGAAGGTGTATTAACTCTCGGATCATGTGGACCAATTCTTATGATTATGATGAATCTTAATATTTCATGATTCATTGAAAATCTCTGAGATAAATGTTGGAAGGTTTAGGTTGAATTATCGAGTCTTTGATTTTTTTTCATTCTTTGTTTATGTTTTGCTTGAGGATTAGCAAAAGCTTAAGTGTGGAGGAATTTGATAGGAGCATATTTATGCGACGTTTTATCTTATTTTCTTATGCTTTTCTTAGCTTGTTTCGTATATTTTCTTAATACTTAGCTTGTTTTCGTGTTTTGTAGGATTTTTGGAAACAAAGTTACAAAATGAGTTAATGAGTGCTGTTTTGGAAATCTAAGGAGGAAACTTTGAAACAGATTTCAGCAGATGTGTCAACTTCTCGAAATTAACTGCACCTGCTCGGGAAAAACTAGCTGATGGGCCATATATCTTTGGAAAGATACGGAAGTCTAGTTTCTAGAGAATTTTACGGTTTGTGAATTGAAGTTTTCTAGAATGAGTTATCTCCGTTTTAGTACAGCAAGGTCAGACTGAGCTGGAATTCAGCATTCCTTCTATTTCAAGTTTTCTAATCCTTATCGGGCTTGAACGACTAGAGGCCTAGTTTATTAAGGTTACGGGAGGAAACTTTTTAATCAGAAAAAGGAAGATAAAAAAATAATAAAGGGAGAGGAGCAGCCACAACGTGAGGATTGATTGAGCAGCGAATGCAAACAGTAACGTCTCTCTCCCTCATTAAGGAAATTAACACCCACATCAATTATAAGCAGCAAAGGGGCAGACATATACATAGGACAAGGGGAAAACGTGGGGGAAGACAAAAAGGCAGCCAACAAAGAGTCATTGTCCCACACAAAAAGTCAGAAACGTCTCTCTCTATCTCATACTTGGAAACAACTATTTTTCTCCCAAAAAGAAAACTGCAGAAACGTTGGAAGCTCTCACAGAAGGACTCAGCCACACAATCCCATTCAGCTCCACCCTTTAAGGTTCCAAGGTCTAAAAGGCTTAGGAAGCAAGGAGGAACGTCAAAGCGTCATCCAATCACTCTGGCTGACCAACACATCATCAAAGAGCTATCTTCTTCCTCTTTTTATGTTCTGTTTTTTTTATGTTCTTGTTGTCTATTTAAATTTTGGGTAACTAAGTACTTTAGTTAGGGCTCGATTGAAGCCCTAATCATGTTTCTTTAAGGATTTCAATATGCCTTTGCTGCAAACTACTTTTGTGATGCTTAATTGATTAATTTCAAATTATATTTTACTCTTTACATACGTTATGTTATGCTTGATCACCATATGCATGTTGTGTATTGAGTTTGTTACATAGGTAAATTTAGATGACCGAATCTTGTACCTATGAGAGTAACAAAAGAACTAGTTATAAGTTCTTGAAATTAATCATCATGAATAATTAGAATAGATACCATGTTCTAGGAGTTGTGTGTTTGTCGATTTCCATTGTGTTATGCGTTCTTAAAGTGCAACTTAGTAGATACAATGCTAAATACTTTAAGAATGAAAAGAGTTAGTGTAGATACCGATGCCTAACTTGTTGCTTAAGGAAATCAATAATTTAAAGAGTAGATATCATGCCTTTAGGTTGACAAACATGAGCATCTAAAATCTGTTTTGTAGCATTGTGCATGTCGTTTGCTTAAGGAAGAAGATTAGCGGTGAACATCGAATCCCTAACTGGTTTTCTCATTGTTTTAACCTCAATCCAATTCTATTTTTAATAAAACGATGTTTTTTTTAATATTTTGTTTCTAAATTTTCAGTTTTCAAAATCATCTGAAAATCAATTTTAAACACATATTAATCCAGTCCTTGTGGGAATGATCTCGTATTTGCTTTCTATACTATTTGTCTTATCTTGTGTAGTTGCGAGTTAAAACGTGCATATAGTTGCGTAATTTTTATGTTGCTATTTGTACAACACGTACCTGTCACACATCTTGACCAAAATGTACACAAATTAAGTGCAAACAGGCTAAATAAAAAAGCTATGATTAAGCAAGAGCTGCTGTTTACTTTGCTCCTAGATTTATATTAGAGTAAATTACAGTTTACTACCTTTGATTTAGTTGAAATTATAAGATTATATTTATTTTTTAAAATCTTTCAACTTATTATCTTGAACTTTCTATTTTGTTTCAACCGAAACTCTTTGTTACATTTTCTTTTAAATAGTCTATTAAGTACTGTTGTGTCCAAAATTTGACCCATATTTAACTTATGTGGATAACCAATAAGTGCCACATATACCAAAAAAACTAATAATTTATTTTTTAAAAAAAACCTTAAAATACGAAAACATAAAATTATTGGTTGTCCACATAAGCTAAATGTGGGCCCAAGTTTGGACACATTAGCACTTAACAAAATATTTAACAGAAAATGTAACAGATGACTCATATTAAAACAAATAAGAAAGTTCAGAGTAGTAAACTGAAAGATTTGAAAGAACAATTATAACCTTGTATTTTTTACTAAACCACATAGTAGTAAACTGTAATTTGCTCTTTATATTATTATTCGATATATATTGGCCTTCATGTTCGAGCTAGAGCGAATTTAACAGAGTTATCCAATTCAATGCTAGGTACGAAGATTCAAATTCGTTTTTCATCCTTCATATGTTGAATATGAATGACTAAAATCAAATGTTTATCAAATGAACTTTATATATTATTAATTTTGTATATTACCATAGCTTTTATACATGTATTTGTGTTTAATATAATTTAAATCTAATCGATCATCATATATTATGTATGCATGGTAGGATATATATATATATATATATATATATATATATATATATATATATTTTCGTCATCCATTGAAGAACACTGGAAACATCTTAATACATTCTTCCAAACAATTAAACACAATGGTCTAGTAATATATGCCCCAAAAATAAAACTATTCTAGACCAAAGTTAGATTCCTTGGATATAATATTCACCAATCCACAATTACCCTTATTGATAGAGTCATCCAATTAGCTGATAAATTCCTTGATAAAATCCTTGAAAAAAATCAACTTCAGCGGTTCCCTGGATCCCTAGCAAAATTATGTTGCTAAATTCTCTCAAAATCTTCGCCAAAAATGCAAACCATTATTTGAGCGACTCCAAAGTCACCCACCTCCATGGACAGATGTCCACACTCTTCCATAGTTAAAGAAATCAAAAAACATGTCATTACCCTTCCATGTATTGGAATTCCAACAATCAATTCTTTCAAAATTGTTGAACCTGATGCCTCTGAACTTTGTTACGGAGGTATTCTCAAACAGAAAAGTCATCCAAATAGTCCTGAATTAATTGTCCGTTTTCATTCCGGTGCCTAGAATTCCACTCAAAATAATTATAGTACTATTAAAATTTTTTTTTTATCTATAGTATTATGCATATGCAAATTTCAAGAAAATTATTAAATCAAAAGTTTATTTATTTATTTGTTTATATATATATATATATATATATATAATAGGAGAGCTATTCTT
Source organism: Oemleria cerasiformis (assembly GCA_037349345.1). Taxonomy (NCBI): domain Eukaryota; kingdom Viridiplantae; phylum Streptophyta; class Magnoliopsida; order Rosales; family Rosaceae; genus Oemleria; species Oemleria cerasiformis. Next base: position 14,785,756 of record JAZGTL010000018.1, read on the forward strand.
AATAAACACCATGCTCGATCATATCATGGTTTATTTAATGGAAAATTTTCTATATAATTTTGCATGTATTTGAGTATACATTACGTAAAGTAAACTGATTTTAGATTTTAAAATATAAATAAATAAACAGATTTTAGAGGATATTCAACATTAATGGAACAATCCAATTAGGGCAATTAGCTAGGCAATAATTAACAAATGACTTTGATAATAAGATGCGTATATATCTCAATTAAGTTCTTGGTGCTTGAAAAGGAAATACAAATTATATAGGATTGTAAGAAAGAAACAAAAACAACCTAACAAAATTATTCAAAAAGCAACAGTACCCTGTCAACAATTTCTAGTTTCGTCTTTTTTTCTTGCAATTCAAGTTATATCTTGAGGAAATATCCTTTTAGAAAATCTAATTCTATTTAAGTTCACTACTTAAATAAAAGACGGTGTATTAGGTGAAGTTCATATATACTATTACTATCAGCTTATTGGTTTGAAAGTTGAAACAATATACATATACGGTCTGAGAGAGTTTCTGTTGGAGCTCGATCGATTTCGATCTCATGGAGGCTGTAGTTAAATTCAATGATATCCATGACTGTCATGGTTGTAAAAAGAAGATAGTGGATGTTTTGAAGACAATTGAGGGCGTCAAGGATTACTATATAGACGCAGAGAACAACAAGGTGACGGTAATTGGCAAGTTTGATGACCTTGATCGCCAATTTCATCTCATCCAGAAGTTCGAAAAAAGATTTCCCTTAAAAAAACTGGAGCTTATAATGAATAATAATGGTCAAAATAATAATAAATCCAATGGCAACGTCAATGGCAATGGAAACGGAGGCAACGACAACGGCAACGGAAACGGAGGGCAAGAGAGTAAAAAAGGGAAAGAAAAGGTGCATGGAAGTAATGGTAGCAAAAGAGGAGGAGGAGACATAGCCAGTAGCAGTGGCAGTGGCAACGGTAACAATGGCGGTGACAGTGGAAACCAGCCGCCGCAGATGGACATGATGAGTTACTGGGATCCATGGATGGGTCATTATTCCCAGCCAATGATGAACATGGGATACTATCAAGGGATGAGGCAAGACATGGACGTTTATGAGCGCATCCCTACTTACAGAGGCCCACCGCCGCTGATGCCACCACCCGCAACCTTTTATTCTAACCCTCCCCACACAATCTTCAGCGATGATAATCCCAATGGTTGCAACATCATGTGATATATATATATATATATATATATATATATATATATATATATATATTCATGCTATTTATTTAAATCATCTTTTTTTTTTTTTTTTTTTTCCTTAAGTTTTTTTGGCATGTCTTCTAGCTAGGGTTAGGTTTTAATGCATGCAATATGCAATAATGCAAAGATTACTAGAGTTTCAATGATGTAATGATGTTTATGTGTTTAGTCTTCTAGGGCTAGTTATTGTTGTTTTTGGAAGTATTGCTATATTTATTTATTATTTTTTTGGGCCAGGGAAATTAAGGACTATATTAATTGCTTATATAATGTTGTTACTTAATTGATTGTGATTACTAAAATTTTGTTTCTTTATAATTTTGTTATATGAATTGAAGAATTACTTGAATTTCGAATATGGGATTATGATCAACAGGCCTATAAACTAAATGGATTATGGGATTCTCTCGAATATTGGTTTATCACAACCATGCATTCTTCCTTAGTTAAGTAGCCTAAATTTACAAGAACCCAATAAAAAAGCTTACAGTTTTGTTGGTTTTATGATTTAAAGAGAAATTTTGAATGGTTTATATATGTACGTTGCTTAAGATTGTTTAAGAATTTGCCAATTGCCTAAATTTACAGGAACCCAGAAAAAGGAAAAGCTTGGATTTTTCTTGGATTTATGCTTGTAAGAGAAAATTGTGAATGGTGTAAGTACGTTGGTTTAAATTGTTTAAGAATTTTTAACCTTTGAATTTAGGTTCCTTATGCATGCTTGTTTAGATTTGTTAGGTATCAATTAATTGGGGAAGGAAATGAACCCTGAAAAGTTCACCTACAAGACCAATAATGAGTCTCTTGCCGCGGCTCATGAACTGGCTACCGATGCCGGCCATGCGCAATTCACACCGCTCCATCTTGCATCGGCGATGGTTTCAGACCCTACTGGTGTTTTCAGCCAAGCAATTGCCAATGCTAGTGGCAACAAAGAAGCACAAGGGTCCGTGGGGAGAGTGTTCAATCAGGCACTCAAGAAGCTTCCGTCTCAGTCACCTCCGCCGGATGAAGTCCCAGCCAGCACTACTCTCATCAAAGCAATTCGGAGAGCTCAGTCGGCGCAGAAGCAACGAGGGGACACACACTTGGCTGTTGATCAGTTGATTCTTGGCCTTCTTGAGGATTCCCAAATTGGGGACTTGTTGACAGAAGCTGGCATTTCCACTGCAAGAGTGAAATCAGAAGTTGAAAAGCTTCGTGGGAAGGAAGGGAAGAAGGTGAAGAGTGCAACGGGAGACACAAATTTTCAGGCATTGAAGACTTATGGACGAGACCTTGTTGAGGTTGCAGGGAAGCTTGACCCCGTTATAGGCCGAGATGAGGAGATGAGGAGGGTTGTTCGGATTCTCTCAAGGCGAACAAAGAACAATCCGGTGCTAATTGGAGAGCCAGGAGTTGGAAAAACTGCTGTGGTTGAAGGATTGGCTCAAAGAATTGTAAGTGGGGATGTTCCTAGTAATTTATCTGATGTAAGGCTCATAGCATTGGATATGGGTGCTTTGGTGGCCGGGGCGAAGTATTGAGGAGAGTTTGAGGAGAGGTTGAAGGCTGTTTTGAAAGAAGTGGAAGAGGCTGAAGGGAAGGTGATTTTGTTCATTGATGAAATTCACCTTGTTCTTGGGGCTGGTAGAACTGAGGGGTCTATGGATGCAGCTAACCTCTTAAAGCCAATGCTCGCTAGAGGCCAACTACGATGCATTGGTGCCACAATTCTTGAAGAGTACGGGAAATATGTGGAGAAGGATGCTGCATTTGAGAGAAGGTTCCAACAGGTTTATGTGGCCGAACCTAGTGTTCCTGACACAATTAATATCCTTCGAGGGTTGAAAGAGAAATATGAAGGTCATCATGGTGTTCGAATTCTCGATAGGGCTCTTGTTATTGCTGCGCAACTTTCAAGTCGGTACATCACTGGTAAGAATTATAATAACAGATGTAGTGTGTTTTTCTTGATTAATATAGATTGAAATTTCAATTTTGCTTGATGTTTAAATTTGCTTGGATTGAATTTCTGTTTTGTTTTTGTTTTACAGGGCGCCATTTGCCTGACAAGGCAATTGATCTAGTTGATGAAGCCTGTGCAAATGTGAGAGTTCAGCTTGATAGTCAACCTGAAGAAATTGATAACCTTGAAAGGAAGAGGATGCAGCTGGAAGTTGAGCTTCATGCCCTTGAGAAAGAGAAGGACAAAGCTAGCAAAGCTCGCCTTGTCGAGGTGAGTGCTAGTTCCAAAATTTATTTATTAAGAAAATATTAGTCTGGTGAAGTTGCGGAATATTTTTTAGCTTAATTGTTCTTATTCTTCTGTTGGTTCTACGTTTTATTCTCAGGTGAAAAAAGAGCTAGATGACTTGAGAGACAAGCTTCAGCCGTTGGTGATGAAATATAGAAAGGAGAAGGAGAGGGTTGATGAGCTTCGAAAGCTCAAGCAGAAGCGCGAAGAGCTGCTAGTCTCTTTGGCAGAGGCTGAAAGAAGATATGATTTAGCCAGGGCTGCAGACTTGCGTTACGGCGGTATTCAAGAAGTGGAAGCTGCCATTGCAAAGCTCGAAAGTAGCACCGATGAAAACTTGATATTGACAGAGACGGTTGGACCAGAACAAATTGCAGAAGTTGTTAGTCGTTGGACAGGCATACCTGTTACAAGGCTTGGCCAGGATGACAAAGAGAGGTTAATAGGGCTTGCTGACAGGTTGCATAAGAGAGTAGTGGGGCAGGACCAGGCAGTTGAAGCCGTTGCAGAGGCGGTTTTGAGGTCTAGAGCCGGGCTAGGGAGGCCGCAGCAGCCAACTGGTTCGTTCCTATTCTTGGGTCCGACTGGTGTTGGTAAAACCGAGCTTGCAAAGGCACTTGCGGAGCAACTCTTTGATGATGAAAACCTGATTGTGAGATTAGACATGTCTGAGTACATGGAGCAACATTCTATCTCACGTTTGATTGTAGATACTAAACTAGGCATTTGGTATCTGGATAGGTGAGAAAACACTTTAGGCCTGAGTTGCTGAATCGACTTGATGAAGTCGTTGTATTCGACCCGCTTTCGCGTGACCAATTGAGGAAGGTTGCTAGGCTGCAGATGAAAGATGTTGCAGTCCGATTGGCTGACAAGGGCATTGCTCTTGCAGTGACTGATGCAGCATTGGATTATATTCTGGATGAGAGCTATGATCCGGTACGTACCCACCTCACTAAATTGTATTTTCCAATTCCAAATTCTTGGTCTGCTTTAGTTTTGCATGAAATCCTAAACCATTTTTTCTTTTTTAGGTTTATGGTGCTAGACCAATCAGGAGATGGCTTGAGAAGAGGGTGGTAAAAGAGTTATCAAGAATGCTTGTGAAAGGAGAAATAGATGAGAACTCAACTGTGTACATAGATGCAGGGGCAAAAGGAAGCGGGCTGGTGTATCGGGTAGAGAAGAATGGAGGGCTCGTAAACGCTGCCACGGGTCAGAAGTCAGACGTATTGATCCACCTTCCCAACGGGCCAAGGTCGTCTGATACTGAACAGGCTGTGAAGAGGATGAAGATTGAGGAAATGGATTTGAAGATTGAGGAAGAGTAGATATCATGCCTTTAGGTTGACAAACATGAGCATCTAAAATCTGTTTTGTAGCATTGTGCATGTCGTTTGCTTGAGGAAGAAGATTAGCGGTGAACATCGAATCCCTAACTGGTTTTCTCATTGTTTTAACCTCAATCCAATTCTATTTTTAATAAAACGATGTTTTTTTTAATATTTTGTTTCTAAATTTTCAGTTTTCAAAATCATCTTAAAATCAATTTTAAACACATATTAATCCAGTCATCATGAGAATGATCTCGTATTTGCTTTCTATACTATTTGTCTTATCTTGTGCACTTGCGAGTTAAAACGTGCATATAGTTGCGTAATTTTTATGTTGCTATTTGTACAACAAGTTTTTGGCGCCCTTGCCGGGGACTGTGTAACTAATTTGTGCTAAAATTGATTTTTGGTTTTCTTTTATAGGCTGAATTTCATTTATGCAGAGTCGTCGATCCCAAAATCTAGCGGTCGGTGTCTACAATCCTGAGATTGAACGAACTCTTAGACGTCTTCAAAAGCAAGCTGAGAGGGCAAAATTTAACACACAAAGAGTTGATTTTGAAGAAGGAGAAAGATCAGAATCAGAGAACGAAATGGGGGATGAACAGGTTCGAAGGCCAATGAAGGACTCCTTTGTCCCTCAAAACCTTAATCAACCATCATGCATTGCCTACCAACCAACTACGCAAGGCAGCTTCAATTTATCATCTCAATTCCTTAACATGGTGCCGCACTACAGATGCACACCTTTTGAGGATCCATACTTGCACATTAGGGATTTCTTCAATCTATGCAAGACTCAGAACATTCAGGGCTTAACTCCAGAAGGAATCAAGTTAATTCTTTTTCCTTTCTCCTTAAAAGATAATGCTAAGTTGTGGTTGAATTCTTTGGCTGCAGGTTCCATTACTACTTGGGAACAATTGGCTACTAAATTCTTGAAGAAGTTTTTCCCAGCCCAAAAGACAAGACAACTTAAAAGGGAGATTCAACCCTTTCAACAGAAGGATGAAGAACTTTTCTTTGAGGCATGGGAGCATTTCAAGGAGTTGCTTCTCAAGTGTCCACACCACAATCTATCTCAAGACGATCAGGTACAAGCTTTTTATGAAGGTTTAAATGATCTTAACAAAAGTCTTGTTGATTCAGCTTGTGGAGGTGTGCTTATGGAAAAGAGCAGTGATGAAGCCATTGACCTATTTGAGACCCTAAGTGAAAATTCTCAGCAATTCTCATCAAGAGGGAGACAAGGAGTAAAAAGTAAAGGTGTTTATGAAGTTAGCACAAATGGTGGAGTCCAGAGTCAAATGGCAGCAATGGAGAAAAAGTTAGATATGCTGGTGAAAGCAATGTCAGCTCAGAACATCTCTCAAGTTCAACAAGTTGCTAAAGTCGAGGTATGTGCTATATGTTCTCATTCTAGTCATACTACTGAGACTTGTCCTATGTCTTGTTTTACAGATCATGAGCAATCTAATTATGTGGGGCAAAACAACTATTATCCCAAGAACAACCCATATTCGAACACTTATAATCCATGATGGAAAGACCACCCAAATTTCTCTGGGAGCAACAGTCAGAATGTGCTTAATCCACAAGGGCAGCAGAAGAACTTCCAGCAGGGAAATAATTATCATGCTTCATCACATGTGGCACAACCCAATACTGACCAGAAGAAGAATAATCTTGAAGGTGCCATACTCCAGTCCTTGACTGCACAACAACAGACAAATGCTCTAACTAGTCAGAACATTCAGAAACTAGGGGTAACAACTAGCCAAGCTATTCAGAGATTGGAGGCACAAGTAGGGCAAATGGCAAAGGAGTTAAGTGAGAGGAAGAAAGGAGAGTTTCCATCACAGACCATACCTAATCCGGGAGGCCAAGAGCAGCTCAAGGCTGTGACAATCCTTAGAAGTGGCAAGGTAGTTGACAACAAGGTGGGCACATATGAGAATGAACTAGAAAGTGTTGAACCGCCTCCAGCCGCAAAGGTAGGTGAGAAGGAGAAGGTGATATTGCCACCCTTCCCTCAAAGGTTAGTTAAGCAAAAGAAAGAAAAACATCTTCTTGATATTTTTGAAACTTTGAGAAAAGTAGAAATCAACATTCCTTTACTTGATGCAATTAAATAGATTCCATCTTATGCTAAGTTTTTAAAGGATTGTTGTACACACAAAAGACAGTTTCAGGAACATGAGAAAGTTGCATTGACTGAGGAGGTAAGTGCAGTTTTATTGAGAAAGCTACCACCTAAACTAAAAGATCCAGGTAGTTTTACTATTCCTTGCAGGTTTGGTGACCGTCTTTTTGAACGTACTTTGCTTATTTGGGAGCAAGCATTAACTTGATGCCTTATACCGTTTATGAGGAGTTGAGGTTGGGGGAGCTCAAGCCAACCTCAATTATATTGCAATTGGCAGATAGAAGGATCAGAAGACCTAGAGGTATATTAGAGGATGTTTTGGTTCAGGTAAATGAATTTATTTTGCCTGCTGATTTTGTTGTTCTGGATATGGAAGATTCTCCTATGCCATCTTCATTACCTATTATTCTTGGTAGAACCTTTATGATAACTGCTGATACGAAGATAAGTGTGAAAAAGGGTACTATACGCATGAAAGTTAATGGTAAGAAGATAGAATTCATGTTGTCTGACACTATCAAATTGGCACATGATAACCATGATTGTTTCAAGATTGATGTGGTAGGAAGTGTTGTTGAGCAAGTGTTTCAGGTACATAGCATTGACCCTTTGGAGGCATGCATAGCCCATAACCTCACAAGGCTGAATTATGAATATGGATGTGATGATACAGAGATAGACCTCCATGAAGCTGTGCATTCTCTTGAGGCTTCTAAGCCTTATGCAAGTAAGTATGTACCTTCCTTTGAAACTCTTGCATCTACTAATACTGCTCTTGTCCCTTCCATTGTTAGGGCACCAGAACTAGAATTGAAGCAACTACCAGAACAATTGAAGTATGCTTACTTGGGAGAGAACCTGACATTACCAGTGATAGTTGCTGCAAACTTGAGTATGGTGGAGCAAGAGAAGTTGTTGAGAGTTCTTAGGGAGCACAAGACTGCATTAGGGTGGACCATTGCCGACATCAAAGGCATAAGTCCATCCAAGTGCATGCATAGAATCCTCCTTGAAGATAATGCGAAGCCTAACAGGGATGCTCAGAGACGGCTTAACCCACACATGAAGGAAGTAGTGAGAGCAGAGGTTCTTAAGCTCTTGGATGTTGGCATCATCTACCCCATCTCAGATAGCAAATGGGTAAGTCCAGTTCATGTTGTGCCTAAGAACAGTGGAATCACAGTGATGAAGAATGAAGAGAATGAGCTTGTTCCTACCAGGCTCACCATAGGTTGGAGAGTGTGCATTGATTACAGAAAGCTCAACAATGAAACCAGGAAAGATCATTTTCCTCTTCCCTTTATTGATCAGATGTTAGAAAGGTTAGTAGGTCATAGTCATTACTGTTTTCTAGATGGTTATAGTGGTTATAATCAGATTGCTATAGCACCAGAGGACCAGGAAAAGACCACATTCACATGCCCCTTTGGCACATTTGCATACAGAAGGATGCCATTCGGTTTGTGTAATGCACCCGCCACAATCCAGAGGTGCATGATGAGTGTATTTTCAGACATGGTGAAGAGATTTATAGAGGTATTTATGGATGATTTCAGTGTTTTTGGTTCTAACTTTGATGATTGTCTTAACCATTTGCAGCTTGTTCTAAAGAGATGTGAGGAATGCAACCTAGTGCTGAATTGGGAGAAGTGCCATTTCATGGTACAACAAGGTCTTGTTTTAGGTCATGTAATATCTAGCAGGGGCATTGAGGTGGACAAGGCAAAGATTGACATCATATCAAAATTACCTCCTCCTACATCTGTGAAGGGTGTGAGAAGTTTTCTAGGCCATGCAGGGTTTTACAGAAGATTCATAAAAGATTTCTCTAAAATGTCTAGACCTCTTTGTGCGTTATTATCTAAAGATGTTGAGTTTGTGTGGACAGAAGAGTGCATGAATGCCTTTAACACATTGAAAGAGCTACTCACATCTGCACCCATTATGATGACACCTGATTGGAACCTCCCATTCGAGCTCATGTGTGACGCCAGTGATTATGCTTTGGGAGTTTTTCCAGGCCAGAGAGTTAACAAGGTACCTCATGCTATTTATTATGCCTCTAGAACTTTGAATGATGCTCAGCTTAATTATTCTACTACTGAAAAAGAATTGTTAGATGTTATATTTGCTTTGGAGAAGTTTGGGTCCTACTTGATTGGTTCTAAAGTTATTGTTTTTACTGATCATGCTGCTTTGAGATTTTTGTTTGATAAGAAAGATGCTAAGCCTAGGTTGATTAGATGGGTACTCTTACTGCAAGAATTTGATCTTGAGATTAAGGACAAGAAGGGTAGTGACAATGTGGTTCCAGATCATTTGTCCAGGTTACTTCTTGATGAAGAAGGGAACAAGCTTCCCTTGAGTGAAAACTTTCCAGATGAGCAGTTATTTGCAATTGATTTACAACTTCCATGGTATGCATATATTGTTAATTGTATAACTACTAAGGTTTTTCCTCCAGGTTTGTCGAGCCAAGCAAGGAAACGATTAGTGTCTATGTCTAGGCACTACTATTGGGACGAGCCCTACTTGTTCAAATTTTGTCCAGATCAAATTATCAGAAGGTGTGTTCTTGAGGAGGAGCATATGAGCATTCTCCAACATTGTCATCAGTTTCCATGTGGAGGACACTTTGGAGCGAAGAGAACATCACTTAAGGTATTACAATCTGGGTTATATTGGCCTAATGTGTTTAAAGATGCTTTTTGGTTTTGCAGCTCTTGTGACAAATGCCAACGAACAGGGAACATCTCTTCTAGAAATCAGATGCCATTGCAAAACATTCAAGTGGTAGAGCTCTTTGATGTGTGGGGTATCGACTTCATGGGTTCATTTCCTAACTCATTTGGTTATTTATATATTATTGTGGGTGTGGATTATGTATCTAAATGGGTCGAGGCTGTCCCCTCAAAAACTAATGATCACAAAGTTGTTGTGAAGTTCTTGCAGGATAACATCTTTACTAGGTTTGGGACACCAAGGGCAATAATTAGTGATGGAGGTAGCCACTTCAACAACCAGGTTTTTGCTGCCTTAATGAAGAAATATGGGATCACACATAAGGTTGGCACTCCATATCATCCTCAAACCAGTGGTCAAGTGGAGATAAGCAATAGAGAGATCAAAAGCATCCTAGAGAAGACAATGAATACTAGAAGGAAGGATTGGTCTCTACGCTTGAATGATGCATTGTGGGCATATCGGACTGCGTACAAAAGCCCCATTGGCATGTCCCCATATCGTCTAGTCTTTGGGAAGGCATGTCACCTACCAGTGGAGTTGGAGCATAGAGCATATTGGGCTATTAAAAATTCAACTATGATATGCAACAAGCAGGTGACAAGGGGAAGTTACAGCTGAATGAGCTTGAAGAGTTGAGGTATGATGGATATGAGAATGCTAAGTTGTATACGGAACGGACCAAGGCTTATCATGATAAGCAGCTAGTTAGGAAGGAGTTTCATGTGGGACAGAAGGTGTTGATCTACAATTCAAAATTGAAACTTTTCCCTGGTAAGCTCAAGTCTAGGTGGTACGGTCCTTATGTTGTTACAAAAGTTTTCCCTCATGGAGCTTTACAGGTTCATAGCAAAGAGAAGAATCAGACATTCATGGTGAATGTGCATAGAGTAAAGCCCTATATTGAGATGAGCTTTGAGCGTAGAGAGGAGGATGTGACTCTCCAACCTGTTCAGTACATTGCATGAGAGTCCAACAGTCTGGCTGAAGACTATAAACTTAGCACTACTTGGGAGGTAACCCAAAGGGAAGTTGGGAGGCAACCCATGTGAAGAGGATGATGATAGTTTTGGCACTCTACAACCACTGACAATCAGATTTGCTTTCTCTCACCATTTCCTTATTTATCGTTAACTTTACCTTCGTTTGTTTTGTTTTGTTTTATTTTCTTTGTGTGTGTCGTCGCTTGTTTCTCCTTCCTTAAATGCTTCATTGTTTTACTTTAACTTTCAATCATTGAGGACAATGTTAGATTTAGGTATGAGGGGGAAACACTTGTGTTTTCCGTTGATTTTGCATTGGTTTAAAAAAAAAAATTTTTTTGACAGCTTTATTTTTTGCCTAGTTTGTGTCGGTTTTAATAGTGTTAAATTGAGTAGTTTTTGTGTCTTAGGTTACTTTCCAACACAATGATGAGATTTGGTTTTTAATTGCATGACTTTAAGATGACTTATAAGCATGATTCAAGGTCTGAAATTATTCGTTGGTTAATACTCAAGTATTCATGGTTATCATATGCAAAATCACATGTAATCACCCAAGTAAGTGGTATCCATAACATGCTTAATTGAATGAAGCTCAATACAACCCTTTTGTGAGCTTTTGAGCCTTTATCCTTTGTTTGAGAGAGTTGTATTTGTTTAATCTATCACTTTCTTGTCAATTAAGTTGTTGTATGATCTTATCTTTCTTTGCTTGGTTGCTACTTGGATTGCTTATCTTCATTGGAACTAAATGCTAGAACTGGTACTAATTTCTTTTCGAGGCATTGAATTGATTTGCATGACATACTTGAGATGATGAAGGCACCTAGATTACCACCATTGCCAAAATGGCCTTTGACCCATGATATACTTTCCTCTAGGTAAACCCTTGATGAGCCTTTGTTTAAGCCTTTTTGTTTCATAACCCTCATTTTCCTCACCTAGCCTAAACACTTTCATCCTTACACTTTTTCTTAAAGATTAGTGAAGCATAATTTGTAGAGACTTAGTTGTGAATCAAGGGTTGAAAGAGCAAGTTTGGGGGAATGTTCAAAAAAAAAGAAAAAAAAAAAGACAGATAAGAATTGTACACGGTTCAGAGTGTGCACCAGAAAAAAAAATGAAAAGAAAAAAAAAAGAGAAAAAAAAAAATCGACATTGTGTTTGAATTGTTAATGCCCTGACCGTTCATGTATTGATTGTTGAAGTATGGTCAATAATGTTCAAATCGGCCATTGAGTGTATATACTTGCTCGGTACTTATATGATTTTTAAGCCTTGATAGTGATACAAGTTCTTATGTCTCTAACATCATTGCATGCTTCTACTATTTCTGTAAGAACTTTGTGTTATCCATATCCTTTCTTTCTTTAACCCCTTACCCTTTGACCTCATTACAATCCTCATAAAGACCTTCTGATCTTGTTTGTTGTGTTTAAATCAATATGTGGAGATTTGAATGAAGTATGAGCATATGGTGTCACATGTTCTTGCATTCAAGTAGTAGCATTCCTTTCATGAGTCATATTCATAAGAAAAATTCTGAAAGTGCCTTTCTTTCTTGTTATATCATATGTGAGCAATTTGTTTCCATTTTACATCAATCCTCTCACATATAACTAGTATAGGACGAGTGACTTAACCAGAAAATATGAGGTAAAATAAGAGCTTATTAGGTGAGAATTTTGATCTAATTCTTTGCAGCATGTATCTCTCTTTGTACTTGTGCTTTGATTGATTTAATTGTGAGTATGTGTATGATTTCTATGAAGGTGTATTAACTCTCGGATCATGTGGACCAATTCTTATGCTTATGATGAATCTTAATATGTCATGATTCATTGAAAATCTCTGAGATAAATGTTGGAAGGTTTAGGTTGAATTATTGTGTCTTTGGTTTTTCTTTCATTCTTTGTTTATGTTTGTTCGAGGACTAGAAAAGCCTAAGTGTGGGGGAATTTGATAGGAGCATATTTATGCGACGTTTTATCTTGTTTTCTTGTGCTTTTCTTAGTTTGTTTCGTATGTTTTCTTAATACTTAGCTTGTTTTCGTGTTTTGTAGGATTTTTGGAAGCAAAGTTACAAAAGGAGTTAATGAGTTATGTTTTGGAAATCTAATGAGATATCATGTCTTTAGGTTGGCAAACATGAGCATCTAAAATCTGTTTTGTAGCATTGTGCATGTCGTTTGCTTAAGGAAGAAGATTAGCGGTGAACATTGAATTCATAACTGGTTTTCTCATTGTTTTAACCTCAATCCAATTCTATTTTTAATAAAACGATGTTTTTTTTAATATTTTGTTTCTAAATTTTCAGTTTTCAAAATCATCTTAAAATCAATTTTAAACACATATTAATCCAGTCATCGTGGGAATGATCTCGTATTTGATTTCTATACTATTTGTCTTATCTTGTGCACTTGCGAGTTAAAACGTGCATATACTTGCGTAATTTTTATGTTGCTATTTGTACAACACATACCTGTCAAACATCTTGACAAAAATGTACACAAATTAAGTGCAAACAGGCTAAATAAAGAAGCTTTGATTAAGCAAGAGCTGCTGTTTACTTTGCTCCTAGATTTATATTAGAGTAAATTACAGTTTACTACCTTTGATTTAGTTGAAATTATAAGATTATATTTATTTTTTTAAATCTTTCAACTTATTATCTTGAACTTTCTATTTTGTTTCAACCGAAACTCTTTGTTATATTTTCTTTTAAATAGTCTATTAAGTACTGTTGTGTCCAAAATTTGACCCATATTTAACTTATGTGAATAACCAATAAGTGCCACATATACCAAAAAAACTAAAAATTTGTTTTTAAAAAAAAACCTTAAAATACGAAAACATAAAACTATTGGTTGTCCACATAAGTTAAATGTGGGCCCAAATTTAGATACATTAGCACTTAACAAAATATTTAAGAGAAAATGTAACAGATGGCTCAAATTAAAACAAATAAGAAAGTTCAGAGTAGTAAACTGAAAGATTTGAAAAAACAATTATAACCTTGTATTTTTTACTAAACCACATAGTAGTAAACTGTAATTTGCTCTTTATATTATTATTCGATATATATTGGCCTTCATGTTCGAGCTAGAGCTAATTCAACTGAGTTATCCAATTCAATGCTAGCTACGAAGATTCAAATTCGGTTTTCATCCTTCATATGTTGAATATGAATGACTAAAATCAAATGTTTATCAAATGAACTTTATATATTATTAATTTTGTATATTACCATAGCTTTTATACATGTATTTGTGTTTAATATAATTTAAATCTAATCGATCATCATATATTATGTATGCATGGTAGGATATATATATATATTTTTTCGTCATCCATTGAAGAACACTGGAAACATCTTAATACATTCTTCCAAACAATTAAACACAATGGTCTAGTAATATATGCCCCAAAAATAAAACTATTCTAGACCAAAGTTAGATTCCTTGGATATAATATTCACCAATCCACAATTACCCTTATTGATAGATTCATCCAATTCGCTGATAAATTCCTTGATAAAATCCTTGACAAAAATCAATTTCAGCTGTTCCCTGGATCCCTAGCTAAATTATGTTGCTAAATTCTATCAAAATCTTCGCCAAAAATGCAAACCATTATTTGAGCGACTCCAAAGTCAGTCACCTCCATGGACAGATATTCACACTTGCATAGTTAAAGAAATAAAAAAACATGTCATTACCCTTCCATGTATTTGAATTCCAACAATCAATTCTTTCAAAATTGTTGAACCTGATGCCTCTGAACTTCGTTACGGAGGTATTCTCAAACAGAAAAGTCATCCAAATAGTCATGAATTAATTATCCTTTTTCATTCCGGTGCCTGGAATTCCACTCAAAATAATTATAGTACTATTAAAAAAGAAATTTTATCTATAGTATTATGCATATGCAAATTTCAAGAAAATTTATTAAATCAAAAGTTTATTTATTTATCTGTTTATATATATAATAGGAGAGCTATTCTTAATAAACACCAATGCTCGATCATATCATGGTTTATTTAATGGAAAATTTTCTATATAATTTTGCATGTATTTGAGTATACATTACGTAAAGTAAACTGATTTTAGATTTTAAAAAATAAATAAATAAACAGATTTTAGAGGATATTTAACATTAATGGAACAATCCAATTAGGGCAATTAGCTAGGCAATAATTAACAAATGACTTTGATAATAAGTTGCGTATATATCTCAATTAAGTTCTTGGTGCTTGAAAAGGAAATACAAATTATATAGGATTGTAAGAAATAAACAAAAACAACCGAACAAAATTATTCAAAAAGCAACAGTACCCAGTCAACAATTTCTAGTTTCGTCTTTTTTTCTTGCAATTCAAGTTATCTTGAGGAAATATCCTTTTAGAAAATCTAATTATACTTAAGTTCACTACTTAAATAAAAGACGGTGTATTAGGTGAAGTTCATATACTATTACTATCAGCTTATTGGCTTGAAAGTTGAAACAATATACATATACGGTCTGAGAGAGTTTCTGTTGGAGCGCGATCGATCTCGATCTCATGGAGGCTGTAGTTAAATTCAATGATATTCATGACTGTTATGGTTGTAAAAAGAAGATAGTGGATGTTTTGAAGACAATTGAGGGCGTCAAGGATTACTATATAGACGCAGAGAACAACAAGGTGACGGTAATTGGCAAGTTTGATGACCTTGATCGCCAAGTTCATCTCATCCAGAAGTTCAAAAAAAGATTTCCCTTAAAAAACCTGGAGCTTATAATGAATAATAATGGTCAAAATAATAATAACTCCAATGGCAACGTCAATGGCAATGGAAACGGAGGCAACGACAACGGCAACGGAAATGGAGGGCAAGAGAGTAAAAAAGGGAAAGAAAAGGTGCATGGAAGTAATGGTAGCAAAAGAGGAGGAGGAGACATAGCCAGTAGCAGTGGCAGTGGCAACGGTAACAATGGCGGTGACAGTGGAAATCAGCCACCGCAGATGGACATGATGAGTTACTGGGATCCATATATGGGTCATTATCCCCAGCCAATGATGAACATCAGATACTATCAAGGGATGAGGCAAGACATGGACGTTTATGAGCGCATCCCTACTTACAGAGGCCCACCGCCGCCGATGCCACCACCCGCAACCTTTTATTCTAACCCTCCCCACACAATCTTCAGCGATGATAATCCCAATGGTCGCAACATCATGTGTATATATATATATATATATATATATATATATATATATATATATATATATATATTCATGCTATTTATTTAAATCATCTTTTTTTTTCTTAAGTTTTTTCGGCATGTCTTCTAGCTAGGGTTAGGTTTTTATGCATGCAATATGTAATAATGCAAAGATTACTAGAGTTTCAATGATGTAATGATTTTTATGTGTTTAGTCTTCTAGGGCTATTATATTGTTGTTTTTGGAAATACTGCTATATTTATTTATTATTTTTTTGGGCCTGGGGAATTAAGGACTATATTAATTGCTTATATATGTTGTTACTTAATTGGTTGTGATTACTAAAATTTTGTTTCTTTATAATTTGGTCATATGAATTGAAGAATTACTTGAATTTCGAATATGGGATTATGATCAACAGGCCTATAAACTAAATGGATTATGGGATTCTCTTGAATATTGGTTTAGCACAACCATGCATTCTTCCTTAGCTAATTAAGTAGCCTAAATTTACAAGAACCCAAAAAAAAAGCTTGCAGTTTTGTTGGTTTTGTGATTTAAAGAGAAATTTTGAATCTTTACGTTGCTTAAGATTGTTTAACAATTTTTCAATTGCCTAAATTTACAGCAACCCAGAAAAAAGGACAAAAGCTTAGATATCAATTAATTGGGGAAGGAAATGAACCCTGAAAAGTTCACCTACATGACCAATGAGTCTCTTGCCGCGGGTCATGAACTGGCTACCGATGCCGGCCATGCGCAATTCACACCGCTCCATCTTGCATCGGCGATGGTTTCAGACCCTACTGGTGTTTTCAGCCAAGCAATTGCCAATGCTAGTGGCAACAAAGAAGCACAAGGGTCCGTGGAGAGAGTGTTCAATCAGGCACTCAAGAAGCTTCCGTCTCAGTCACCTCCGCCGGATGAAGTCCCTGCCAGCACTACTCTCATCAAAGCAATTCGGAGAGCTCAGTCGGCGCATAAGCAACGAGGGGACACACACTTGGCTGTTGATCAGTTGATTCTTGGCCTTCTTGAGGATTCCCAAATTGGGGACTTTTTGAAAGAAGCTGGCATTTCCACTGCAAGAGTGAAATCAGAAGTTGAAAAGCTTCGTGGGAAGGAAGGGAAGAAGGTGAAGAGTGCAACGGGAGACACAAATTTTCAGGCATTGAAGACTTATGGACGAGACCTTGTTGAGGTTGCAGGGAAGCTTGACCCCGTTATAGGCCGAGATGAGGAGATGAGGAGGGTTGTTCGGATTCTCTCAAGGCGAACAAAGAACAATCCGGTGCTAATTGGAGAGCCAGGAGTTGGAAAAACTGTTGTGGTTGAAGGATTGGCTCAAAGAATTGTAAGTGGGGATTGATCGGATTCATTGGTTGATAGATTGAGTTTGAGAAGAGGTTTTAAGCATTAGAGAAAGAAGTAAGAGTGCAGGAGTTGAGATAGACGAAGAGTAGGTTTGTGTTCTTAGAGAATTTTTCTGCATTTCACTTACTCTCATTCAATTACATAATCATCTATTTATACATAGTAGAGCTCTAACAAACTAACTACCTAACAACTTTCAGTTGTATCCACAGCTGTCAAACTACACACAGCTGTAGAACTTAACAAACTAACTGTCTAACCTAACTAACTAACTCTATATTATGTATTGCTAACACCCTCCCTCAATCGGATGCGAGGAAGGCGAAGCAGAAGATTGTTGCGAAAGAACTCAAATTGTGGCGCATGAAGACCATGTGTCATGACATCCGCCAGTTGATTAGTGGAGGATACATGAGCCAAGCGAAGGCTTTTGTTTTGGACACGTTCACGGATAAAGTGGGCGTCAATCTCCACATGTTTCGTGCGACCATGGAAGACAGGATTGTGTGCCATTTGAATGGCAGAGATACTGTCACACCAGATCAGAGGAACTTGAGAAGGAGTGAGACGTAAATCAATAAGCAGATAAGAGATCCAAAGCAGTTCACAAGCAGTATTTGCAAGTGAGCGATATTCAGCTTCTGCAGAGGAACGGGATACAGTTGCCTGCTTCTTTGCCCCCCAAGAAATGGGATTAAGACCAAGGAAAACAATGTGGCCAGAAGTGGAGCGGCGAGTGTTGGGATCACCACCCCAATCTGCATCAGAAAAGGCCTGTAAGTGTAAGGGACCAGAGACATAGTGAAGGCCACAGTCAAGAGTGCCGCTGATGTAACGAAGGATACGTTTCACAGCCACCATGTGCACATCAGTGGGGGCGTGCATGAACTGACATACTGTGTTAACAGAGAAGGCAATATCAGGCCGGGTAAAAGTTAGATACTGAAGCGCACCAACCATACTGCGATATAACGTGGGATCAGTCAACAGGATGCCATCATCGATGAGAAGCTTTGTATCCGGGACCAAAGGAGTGGAAACCGAACTGCAAGTGGACATACCAACTTTGGCCAAGAGATCAGTAGCATATTTACGTTGTGAGACGAAGATACCCGTAGTGGAGTAAGAGATCTGCAAACCAAGGAAGAAGGATAAGGGACCCAAATCTTTCATGTCAAACTCTCTACCAAGGGCCGTAACTAAGCCAGCCACTGCCAAGGCATCAGTACCAGTGATAATAATGTCATCGACATAGAGCAAGACAATAAACAAGTTGGAACCTCTATGAGATATAAACAAGGCGGAGTCAGAGGATGACTGAAGGAACCCTAACTGGAGCATGTGAGTGGTGAAGCGAGCATTCCATGCACGAGGAGCCTGCTTCAAGCCATACAAGGACTTAACAAGCTTGCAGACATGGTCGGGATGAGTAGAGTCAACAAAGCCAGGAGGCTGATCCATATAGACAACATCGTCCAATACCCCATGCAGAAAAGCATTTTTCACATCAAGTTGGCGCAAGGGCCAATGAAACTGAGCTGCAAGGGCCAACACAAGTCGAACGGTGGTATGCTTAACCACTGGACTGAAAGTTTCCTCATAGTCAATACCAGCTTCTTGAAGATATCCTTTGGCGACAAGCCTTGCTTTGTGGCGAGCTATAGACCCATCAGCGTGTGTCTTGACTTTGAAGACCCATTTACAGCCAATCACACGGCGAGAAGGAGGCAAGGGAACCAGGGTCCATGTGTGTTGCTGATGAAGAGCAGCAATTTCGTCAATCATAGCATGATGCCACTCAGGAACTTGTAAAGCCTGGTGGTAGGAAACGGGCTCAATGAGAGAGCTAATGGCAGGAACAGTAGCGTGTAATGCAAGAAAACCTTTCCTGCTGGGTTTGACTATGCCACACTTTGAACGAGTAAGCATAGGATGTGTCGAAGTTGATGAAGAGGAATGGGCTGGAAGAGCAGGACATGAAAGATCAACCACCAGATCAATAGGAGCAGTAGGAGAACTTGGTTGAGCTAGAGTAACAGGAGTTTCAACAGAGTCTGCGTGTAAATTTGGAACGGCAGATGCGGCTGGAACAGTAGCCTGAGAATCAAGAGATGCCGAAGAGCTCGACTGCGAGGCTGGTGTCGTAGGAGAAGTTGATAAGGGAGAAGTTGAAGCCATACTAGGAAATAACCTGTTGGAAATAAACTGTGTACCAGATAGAGGTGTACAACTAGGTGGAGTCACATTGCCAAAACAAGATGTAGTAACAACAGGAGGAGAAGACTTTAATGGTGATGACACAGACTGAAAAGGAAATTGAGTTTCATCAAAAATAACATGTCGAGAGATGTACGTTCGTTTAGTGGGAATATGATAGCAAAGAAAACCTTTGTAATCTTGAGGGTAACCAATAAAGACACATTGGGTGGTGCGAGACTCGAGTTTATGTTTCACATAGGGTCTGAGATAGGGGTAACAAGCACAACCAAAGACTCGAAGAGAGACTAAAGAAGGATGATGAGACAGTAAGCAGAAGTAAGGGGATTGCATTTGTAGAACAGATGATGGCATTCTATTAATGAGAAAATTGGCCGTTGAGCATGCATGGAACCAAAAAGAGTGAGGTATAGAGGCAGCACTTAACAAGGTGATAGTGGTCTCAATGAGATGTCTATAGCTCGCCACAAAGCAAGGCTTGTCGCCAAAGGATATCTTCAAGAAGCTGGTATTGACTATGAGGAAACTTTCAGTCCAGTGGTTAAGCATACCACCGTTCGACTTGTGTTGGCCCTTGCAGCTCAGTTTCATTGGCCCTTGCGCCAACTTGATGTGAAAAATGCTTTTCTGCATGGGGTATTGGACGATGTTGTCTATATGGATCAGCCTCCTGGCTTTGTTGACTCTACTCATCCCGACCATGTCTGCAAGCTTGTTAAGTCCTTGTATGGCTTGAAGCAGGCTCCTCGTGCATGGAATGCTCGCTTCACCACTCACATGCTCCAGTTAGGGTTCCTTCAGTCATCCTCTGACTCCGCCTTGTTTATATCTCATAGAGGTTCCAACTTGTTGATTGTCTTGCTCTATGTCGATGACATTATTATCACTGGTACTGATGCCTTGGCAGTGGCTGGCTTAGTTACGGCCCTTGGTAGAGAGTTTGACATGAAAGATTTGGGTCCCTTATCCTTCTTCCTTGGTTTGCAGATCTCTTACTCCACTACGGGTATCTTCGTCTCACAACGTAAATATGCTACTGATCTCTTGGCCAAAGTTGGTATGTCCACTTGCAGTTCGGTTTCCACTCCTTTGGTCCCGGATACAAAGCTTCTCATCGATGATGGCATCCTGTTGACTGATCCCACGTTATATCGCAGTATGGTTGGTGCGCTTCAGTATCTAACTTTTACCCGGCCTGATATTGCCTTCTCTGTTAACACAGTATGTCAGTTCATGCACGCCCCCACTGATGTGCACATGGTGGCTGTGAAACGTATCCTTCGTTACATCAGCGGCACTCTTGACTGTGGCCTTCACTATGTCTCTGGTCCCTTACACTTACAGGCCTTTTCTGATGCAGATTGGGGTGGTGATCCCAACACTCGCCGCTCCACTTCTGGCCACATTGTTTTCCTTGGTCTTAATCCCATTTCTTGGGGGGCAAAGAAGCAGGCAACTGTATCCCGTTCCTCTGCAGAAGCTGAATATCGCTCACTTGCAAATACTGCTTGTGAACTGCTTTGGATCTCTTATCTGCTTATTGATTTACGTCTCACTCCTTCTCAAGTTCCTCTGATCTGGTGTGACAGTATCTCTGCCATTCAAATGGCACACAATCCTGTCTTCCATGGTCGCACGAAACATGTGGAGATTGACGCCCACTTTATCCGTGAACGTGTCCAAAACAAAAGCCTTCGCTTGGCTCATGTATCCTCCACTAATCAACTGGCGGATGTCATGACACATGGTCTTCATGCGCCACAATTTGAGTTCTTTCGCAACAATCTTCTGCTTCGCCTTCCTCGCATCCGATTGAGGGAGGGTGTTAGCAATACATAATATAGAGTTAGTTAGTTAGGTTAGACAGTTAGTTTGTTAAGTTCTACAGCTGTGTGTAGTTTGACAGCTGTGGATACAACTGAAAGTTGTTAGGTAGTTAGTTTGTTAGAGCTCTACTATGTATAAATAGATGATTATGTAATTGAATGAGAGTAAGTGAAATGCAGAAAAATTCTCTAAGAACACAAACCTACTCTTCGTCTATCTCAACTCCTGCACTCTTACTTCTTTCTCTAATGCTTAAAACCTCTTCTCAAACTCAATCTATCAACCAATACCATGATCGGATTCATTGGTTGATAGATTGAGTTTGAGAAGAGGTTTTAAGCATTAGAGAAAGAAGTAAGAGTGCAGGAGTTGAGATAGACGAAGAGTAGGTTTGTGTTCTTAGAGAATTTTTCTGCATTTCACTTACTCTCATTCAATTACATAATCATCTATTTATACATAGTAGAGCTCTAACAAACTAACTACCTAACAACTTTCAGTTGTATCCACAGCTGTCAAACTACACACAGCTGTAGAACTTAACAAACTAACTGTCTAACCTAACTAACTAACTCTATATTATGTATTGCTAACAGGGATGTTCCTAGTAATTTATCTGATGTAAGGCTCATAGCATTGGATATGGGTGCTTTGGTGGCCGGGGCGAAGTATAGAGGAGAGTTTGAGGAGAGGTTGAAGGCTGTTTTGAAAGAAGTGGAAGAGGCTGAAGGGAAGGTGATTTTGTTCATTGATGAAATTCACCTTGTTCTTGGGGCTGGTAGAAAGGAAGAGGATGCAGCTGGAAGTTGAGCTTCATGCCCTTGAGAAAGAGAAGGACAAAGCTAGCAAAGCTCGCCTTGTCGAGGTGAGTGCTAGTTCCAAAATTTATTTATTAAGAAAATATTAGTCTGGTGAAGTTGCGGAATATTTTTTAGCTTAATTGTTCTTATTCTTCTGTTGGTTCTACGTTTTATTCTCAGGTGAAAAAAGAGCTAGATGACTTGAGAGACAAGCTTCAGCCGTTGGTGATGAAATATAGAAAGGAGAAGGAGAGGGTTGATGAGCTTCGAAAGCTCAAGCAGAAGCGCGAAGAGCTGCTAGTCTCTTTGGCAGAGGCTGAAAGAAGATATGATTTAGCCAGGGCTGCAGACTTGCGTTACGGGGTATTCAAGAAGTGGAAGCTGCCATTGCAAAGCTCGAAAGTAGCACCGATGAAAACTTGATATTGACAGAGACGGTTGGACCAGAACAAATTGCAGAAGTTGTTAGTCGTTGGACAGGCATACCTGTTACAAGGCTTGGCCAGGATGACAAAGAGAGGTTAATAGGGCTTGCTGACAGGTTGCATAAGAGAGTAGTGGGGCAGGACCAGGCAGTTGAAGCCGTTGCAGAGGCGGTTTTGAGGTCTAGAGCCGGGCTAGGGAGGCCGCAGCAGCCAACTGGTTCGTTCCTATTCTTGGGTCCGACTGGTGTTGGTAAAACCGAGCTTGCAAAGGCACTTGCGGAGCAACTCTTTGATGATGAAAACCTGATTGTGAGATTAGACATGTCTGAGTACATGGAGCAACATTCTATCTCACGTTTGATTGGAGCTCCTCCAGGGTAAGTGAATTTGCATTTTGCTTGACCATTCACATCTTTTATGTGTGATCAAGCATGATAAAATCTCACTTGTTTACATTTTACAGGTATGTTGGTCATGAGGAAGGTGGGCAACTCACAGAGGCCGTGAGACGGAGGCCTTATAGCGTTGTTTTGTTTGATGAAGTGGAGAAGGCGCATACTTCTGTTTTCAATACTCTCTTGCAAGTGTTGGATGATGGAAGGTTAACTGATGGCCAAGGCCGGACCGTTGACTTCAGGAACACCGTGATAATTATGACTTCGAACCTGGGAGCCGAGCATCTCCTAGCTGGTTTATTGGGCAAGTCTTCAATGCAAGTTGCCCGTGACCATGTTATGCAAGAGGTATATTTAATGATCACAAATTTTTGACTTGATGATGCTTATAGCTCGTTTCTTTGATAATGTAGATACTAAACTAGGCATTTGGTACCTGGATAGGTGAGAAACACTTTAGGCCTGAGTTTCTGAATCGACTTGGTCTGCTTTAGTTTTGCATGAAATCCTAAACCATTTTTTCTTTTTTAGGTTTATGGTGCTAGACCAATCAGGAGATGGCTTGAGAAGAGGGTGGTAACAGAGTTATCAAGAATGCTTGTGAAAGGAGAAATAGATGAGAACTCAACTGTGTACATAGATGCAGGGGCAAAAGGAAGCGGGCTGGTGTATCGGGTAGAGAAGAATGGAGGGCTCGTAAACGCTGCCACGGGTCAGAAGTCAGACGTATTGATCCACCTTCCCAACGGGCCAAGGTCGTCTGATGCTGAACAGGCTGTGAAGAGGATGAAGATTGAGGAAATGGATGAGGATCATGACATGGAGGATTAAACTCGTGTCATAGCAAATGGAATAAAGGGTTGTGAGGCAGATGTTGTATTTTGTGTTTATGCAGTGTATTTGTGAGATCATCGGTTCCTTTTGGGACCTAAATCAACTGTACTGTTCCCTTTATTGGGATGTTTTATATAATCAAGTGTTTGTATTTCCTTCTATTTTACATCTCAATTATTTCTCTTGTATCATGTTCGTATCTAGATTGTTGGGGATAGGGTCTTTTAACTCTCATAGGGTTCGTTTGATACGCCGTATTGTATTAATTATTTCAGTCCGATTGATTAATCTGTCCATCGAATAGACTGACTATTGAGTCGGATATTTGGTGTTCTACCGAATTAAAATGTCGATTATATTATACTAGTCAGATTACATTATAATAGTTGTTAAGAAATATCTATATATCATAAATATTAATTATGTATAATAATAATAATATTATTTATTATTTATTTTAATTAATTATTGATCTTATTATTATTACTACTACTTATTTTATTATTATTAATTATTAATTTATTATTATTATTATTTTATATTATTATTCATATTTATTGTCATAATAATAATAATTATTATTATTACTATTATTATTATTATTATTATTATTATTATTATTACTTTTCAAAATTATTAGTCATCCGACTATATAATACGGACAATTTCGAGAGTATTATTTTAGTGGGTGTGGACCATATAAAGGTACTCAATCGTATTAACTTATTCGGTTGTTATTTAATACGAGTGATATTAAACATCAATTTCGTATTATATTATCTTATCTAATTCCTTATACGGCGTACCAAACGTAGCCTTTCAGTTTTTACATAAAACCCACCGGAGAAAGTTTGTGCATGGAAATTCTCTCTATTTGTTTCTCTTTAAATCCATGACTTGTATTTATGGTCTATTTTTCTTGGGTTACATTTGTGCATACGGCGGAGGGGGCTAGGTTCAGAGAGGTCCTAGGGTCCAAAGGGGGCTAGGTCCAAAGGGGTCTTAGGCCTCTTTCAACGATTAGCATTTGTTATTATATTGAATTTGTGTATTTTTTTGTTACTATAATTATTTATATAAAATATTTCTTTTAATATAAATTTTTTAATTCGTAACAATATGATCAAAGCACGATTTCTTTTTGGTTGAATATTGTTTTAAGTATATATCTATAAAAAGTGTCTTTTTTTACTTATATTCCTGTCTACGACGTACATCGGTGAATTGCATAAAGTCTTTATTTATTGTCTTCCTTCAATTATTAATAACATAATCAGATTCTGGTTTGGTTTCTTATGGTTTTTGCTTTAGTTGAAATGGAAAGTTAATCATAATGCATTGTGGATGTTGACCAACCCCTGTGCAATTGTGAGACAGTACAACTTGAACAAGTGGGAATAGTGGATGACTTTAAAAAAAGAAAATGCAGAGGTTGATTGTAAGCCGTTGGATTGGCATATTGATAGGAGCATATTTATGCGACGTTTTAGCTTGTTTTCTTATACTTTTCTTAGCTTGTTTCGTATGTTTTCTTAATACTTAGCTTGTTTTCGTGTTTTGTAGGATTTTTGGAAGCAAAGTTACAAAATGAGTTGATGAGTGATGTTTTGGAAATCTAAGGAGGAAACTTTGAAACAGACTTAAGCAGATGTGTCAAATTCTCAAAATTAACTGCACTGCTCGGGAAGAACTAGTTGATGGGCCATATATTTTTGGAAAGATTCGGAAGTCTAGTTTCTAGAGAATTTTACGGTTTGTGAATTGGAGTTTTTTAGAATGAGTTATCGCCGTTTTAGTACAGCAAGGTCAGACTGAGCTGGAATTCAGCATTCCTTCTATTTCAAGTTTTCTAATCCTTATCGGGCTTGAACGACTAGAGGCCTAGTTTATTAAGGTTACGGGAGGAAACGTTTGAATCAGAAAAAGGAAGATAAAAAAATAATAAAAGGAGGGGAGCAGCCACAACGTGAGGATTGATTGAGCAGCGAATGCAAACAGTAACGTCTCTCTCCCTCATTAAGGAAATTAACACCCACATCAATTCTAGGGAGCAAAGGGGCAGACATATACATGGGACAAGGGGAAAACGTGGGGGAAGACAAAAAGGCAGCCAGCAAAGAGTCATTGTCCCACACGAAAAGTCAGAAACGTCTCTCTGTATCTCATACTTGGAAACAGCTCTTTTTCTCCCAAAAAGAAAACTGCAGAAACGTTGGAAGCTCTCACAGAAGGACTCAGCCACATCATCCCATTCTGCTCCATCCTTCAAGGTTCCAACGTCTAAAAGGCTTAGGAAGCAAGGAGGAACGTCAAAGCGTCATCCAATCACTCTGGCTGACCAACACATCATCAAAGAGCTATCTTCTTCCTCTTTTTATGTTCTTGTTGTCTATTTAAATTTTGGGTAACTAAGTACTTTAGTTAGGGCTCGATTGAAGCCCTAATCATGTTTCTTTAAGGATTTCGATATGCCTTTGCTGCAAACTACTTTTGTGATGCTTAATTGATTAATTTCAAATTATATTTTACTCTTTACATACGTTATGTTATGCTTGATCACCATATGCATGCTGTGTATTGAGTTTGTTACATAGGTAAATTTAGATGACCGAATCTTGTGCCTATGAGAGTAACAAAAGAACTAGTTATAAGTTCTTGAAATTAATCATCATGAATAACCATGCTAAATACTTTAAGAATGAAAAGAGTTAGTGTAGATACTGTAAGGACCCTTCCCGAATTTTTCCTCGAAACCCGGAAAGAACCCTTATCCCGTCTGACAGCTCTTTTACTTCGAAATTTAAATACCAGAAATACCCTTTACCCTTAAATAATTTTTTTTAGTAAACCTTACATGGTTCCCGACATAACCTCTGTACTTACTGACCACTCTTAACTATCAAACGCAGGATAGTATACAGGTTAAAGCCAAGACCTCGGAATAGTGGTGGTCTAGACACTTGTGAACCAACAATAATTCGTCACTCTTGGTCACCGACCACACCAACCCACAGACCCGGATGACGAAGTATTTCCATAGGTTGATTAATCACATGACAATCGTCGTCAAACCATATTAGAGCTGGATATATCCTCAGCTATCATATCACATCAGTCGGCATATCCCTAGCCACCAGGGTATCCCTTGGGGTGTGCTAGTCCTGTATCACAACTCTCTGTACTATCTGTACTATGCATAGACAGTCTCGCGACCCGGCGGAGCAAAAACCCCTCAAATATGTTTATCTTGGAGGTTCACCGGGTTCACCGCAAATAGCGGATCCTGGCCCAGATCCTAGCGTCCCTCAATCAATGTTCATCTCGGAGGTTCACCGGGTTTACCGTCTCAGCGGATCCTAGCCCCGGATCCTGGCCCCCCCTCAAATCGGTATTGTTTATTGTTGGAGGTTCACCGGGTTCACCGTCTCAGCGGATCCTAGCCCCGAATCCTGGCCCCCCCTCAAATCGGTATTGTTTATTGTTGGAGGTTCACCGGGTTCACCGTCTCAGCGGATCCTTGCCCCGGATCCTGGCCCCCCCTCAAATCAGTATTGTTTATTGTTGGAGGTTCACCGGGTTCACCGTCTCAGCGGATCCTAGCCCCGGATCCTGGCCCCCCCTCAAATCAGTATTGGATCCAATATCAAGTATTTATAATCACAAATACGGTTTCAACTCAAAATCATGGACTCAAATAATTACCACGTGAAAACGATATCTCGCTGTGACTCATGTATTTCACCGAATGTATCATACCTCATGACTTGATATTGTGATACGTATCTCGGAATTGACCCTCGAGATACCCTAATCGAGTGGTAGTTTATACTCAGTCCAGAGTACCTACTTCTCATAATTAACAATGCTGGGTCCTAAAGCTAACCCTGGCATAGTCTAGATTTCCTATCATCATCTTGCATCATTCTCATTCCATAAATATATTATTAGTCAATCAAACATTCAGCACCACACACATAATTACATCAAATACTACTAACACAATTAAATCAATCATCATTCAATTGAAATCCCAGTCATCACATAATCTATCACGTACCAGTACATAAGTCATATAGGTATGAGTTTAGGAAAGGATTCCAATCACAAACATCATCCAACCCAAAATTCATGGATGCTCTAGCCCAAGGAACATATGCACAATAATAACCCAATTACCTTGACTTTTCGAGCTCAAAATTTCCGCTTCAAGGTCAACCATTACCGCTGGAATTACCCAAATCGGGCCTTAAACGAACTCCTATAGCCTCGAAACCAATAAAATCTGATACGGAACGTCCCAAAACCCTAGTCACGCGCCGCCGTGACATCGGGAACAGTAAAACGCGCCGCCAAGCGCCACCGGAGGTCAGAACAAGTGCTCACGCGACGCCACGCGCCCTCACGTGTCGGTCACGCGCCTGCTACAGTGTTCACGTGCCTGGACCGGTCCAATCCGGCCTGGCTCGACCTGACCCGGTCCAACTCAACTCAACCCGACCGGTTCACTCAACCCTACCGATTCACTCGACCCGACCTGGTCTGACCCGACTCGACCGGTCTGGCCGGAGAAGATGATCGGCAGCCGCCGTCTGGTTTCGTCGGAATCCCCCATTTCCGGCCGAAACTTCAAGCTTTTCTAACTTCTTCATTTCTTGACCGTTTTTCACGATCCACATATGTAAATTCATCTACGTTTCACTAGGAATCCAAATATGAGGTCAAAGTTCCGAGATCGTACCTGGTTTGGCCGGAAAACGACCGAGAAGATTCGTCTACCTCCCTCCTCCGTCCGTCGCCTACGGCGGAGCTCCCGCTCCGATGATTACACCAAAAGACTCGTGGGGTCACGGGGATGATCCTTCCGGCCTTAGTTTAGGTCAAATCGGAATGAAATTCGTTCGATGAAAATGGGTTTTGGTGTTCTCACGGGAAGAAACGGGTAGGAGAGAGAGAGATTGCATCGACCAATCTCCCGAGGAGAGAGAAAAATATCTAATATATAGTTCCAACTTTTCCAAAATTACCAAACTGCCCCTGAAACTTCTAGACCCGTAACGAACTCACCGGGTCTCCGTTTTCCTCGTGCCGCCTGTCTACGAACTCGTGAGTTCGAGACCTACGCAACGACCCAAGAAAAATTCCCAAAAGTACTGCCAGTCAAAGAGTGACTCCCAAACCCGTCCAAAATCGAGGGTAAAATCGTCCAATTCTCAAAATAATTTAATTTCTGGTCCGGGTCGTTACAGATACCCATGCCTAACTTGTTGCTTAGGGAAATCAATAATTTAAAGAGTAGATATCATACCTTTAGGTTGACAAACATGAGCATCTAAAATCTGTTTTGTAGCATTGTGCATGTCGTTTGCTTAAGGAAGAAGATTAGCGGTGAACATCGAATCCCTAACTGGTTTTCTCGTTGTTTTAATCTCAATCCAATTCTATTTTTAATAAAACGCTGTTTTTTTTAATATTTTGTTTCTAAATTTTCAGTTTTCAAAATCATCTTAAAATCAATTTTAAACACATATTAATCCAGTCCTCGTGGGAATGATCTCGTATTTGCTTTCTATACAATTTGTCTTATCTTGTGCACTTGCGAGTTAAAACGTGCATATAGTTGCGTAATTTTTATGTTGCTATTTGTACAACAAGTTTGTGGCGCCCTTGCCGGGGACTGTGTAACTAATTTGTGCTAAAATTGATTTTTGGTTTTCTTTTACAGGCTGAATTTCGTTTATGCAGGGTCGTCGATCACAAAATATAGCGGTCGGTGTCTACAATCCTGAGATTGAACGAACTCTTAGACGTCTTCGAAAGCAAGCTGAGAGGGCAAAATTTAACACACAAAGAGTAGATTTTGAAGAAGGAGAAAGATCAGAATCAGAGAACGAAATGGGGGATGAACAGGTTCGAAGGCCAATGAAGGACTCCTTTGTCCCTCAAAACCTTAATCAACCATCATGCATTGCCTACCAACCAACTGTGCAAGGCAGCTTCAATTTATCACCTCAATTTCTTAACATGGTGCCGCACTACAGAGGCACACCTTCTGAGGATCCATACTTGCACATTAGGGATTTCTTCGATCTATGCAAGACTCAGAACATTCAGGGCTTAACTCCAGAAGGAATCAGGTTAATTCTTTTTCCTTTCTCCTTAAAAGATAATGCTAAGTTGTGGTTGAATTCATTGGCTGCAGGTTCCATTACTACTTGGGAACAATTGGCTACTAAATTGTTGAAGAAGTTTTTCCAAGCCCAAAAGACAAGACAACTTAAAAGGGAGATTCAACCGTTTCAACAAAAGGATGGAGATCTTTTCTTTGAGGCATGGGAGCATTTCAAGGAGTTGCTTCTCAAGTGTCCACACCACAATCTATCTCAAGACGATCAGGTACAAGCTTTTTATGAAGGTTTAAATGATATTAACAAAAGTCTTGTTGATTCAGCTTGTGGAGGTGTGCTTATGGAATAGAGCAGTGACGAAGCCATTGAGCTATTTGAGACCCTAAGTGAAAATTCTCAGCAATTCTCATCAAGAGGGAGACAAGGAGTAAAAAGTAAAGGTGTTTATGAAGTTAGCACAAATGGTGGAGTCCAGAGTCAAATGGCAGCAATGGAGAAAAAGTTAGATATGCTGGTGAAAGCAATGTCAGCTTAGAACATCTCTCAAGTTCAACAAGTTGCTAAAGTCGAGGTATGTGCTATATGTTCTCATTCTAATCATACTAATGAGACTTGTCTTATGTCTTGTTTTACAGATCATGAGCAATCTAATTATGTGGGGCAAAACAACTATTATCCCAAGAACAACCCATATTCGAACACTTATAATCCAGGATGGAAATACCACCCAAATTTCTCTTGGAGCAACAGTCAGAATGTGCTTAATCCACAAGGGCAGCAGAAGAACTTCCAGCAGGAAAATAATTATCATGCTTCATCACAGGTGGCACAACCAAATATTGACCAGAAGAAGAATAATCTTGAAGGTGCCATACTTCAGTTCTTGACTGCACAACAACAGACAAATGCTCTAACTAGTCAGAACATTCAGAAACCAGAGGCAACAACTAGCCAAGCTATTCAGAAATTGGAGGCACAAGTAGGGCAAATGGCAAAGGAGTTAAGTGAGAGGAAGAAAGGAGAGTTTCCATCACAAACCATACCTAATCTGGGAGGCCAAGAGCTGCTCAAGGTTGTGACAATCCTTAGAAGTGGCAAGGTAGTTGACAACAAGGTGGGGACAGATGAGAATGAACTAGAAAGTGTTGAACCACCTCCATCTACAAAGGTAGGTAAGAAGGAGAAGGTGATATTGCCACCCTTCCCTCAAAGGTTAGTTAAGCAAAAGAAAGAAAAACATCTTCTTGATATTTTTGAAACTTTGAGAAAAGTAGAAATCAACATTCCTTTGTATTCGACCCGCTTTCGCGTGACCAATTGAGGAAGGTTGTTAGGCTGCAAATGAAAGATGTTGCAGTCCGATTGGCTGACAAGGGCATTGCTCTTGCAGTGACTGATGCAGCATTGGATTATATTCTGGATGAGAGCTATGATCCGGTACGTACCCACCTCTTGGTCTGCTTTAGTTTTGCATGAAATCCTAAACTATTTTTTCTTTTTTAGGTTTATGGTGCTAGACCAATCAGGAGATGGCTTGAGAAGAGGGTGGAAACAGAGTTATCCAGAATGCTTGTGAAAGGAGAAATAGATGAGAACTCAACTGTGTACATAGATGCAGGGGCAAAAGGAAGCGGGCTGGTGTATCGGGTTGAGAAGAATGGAGGGCTCGTAAATGCTGCTACGGGTCAGAAGTCAGACGTATTGATCCACCTTCCCAACGGGCCAAGGTCGTCTGATGCTGAACAGGCTGTGAAGAGGATGAAGATTGAGGAAATGGATGAGGATCATGACATGGAGGATTAAACTCGTGTCATAGCAAATGGAATAAAGGGTTGTGAGGCAGATGTTGTATTTTGTGTTTATGCAGTGTATTTGTGAGATCATCAGTTCCTTTTGGGACCTAAATCAACTGTACTTGATCTCAAGTGTCTGAAGTTTGTACTGTTCCCTTTATTGGGATGTTTTATATAATCAAGTGTTTGTATTTCCTTCTATTTTACATCTCAATTATTTCTCTTGTATCATGTTCGTATCTAGATTGTTGGGGGGTAGGGTCTTTTAACTCTCATAGGGTTCGTTTGATACGCGGTATTGTATTAATTATTTCAGTCAAATAGACTAATCTGTCCACCGATTAGACTGACTATTGAGTCGGACGTTTGGTGCTCAACCGGATTAATAATTAGTCCGATTGACTAATCTGTCAACCGAATAGACTGACTATTGAGTCGGATGTTTGGTGCTCTACCGAATTAAAATGCCGATTATATTATATTGATCAGATTACATTATAATAATTGTTAAGAAATATCTATATATCATAAATATTAATTATGTATAATAATAATATTATTATTTATTATTTATTTTAATTAATTATTGATCTTATTATTATTACTACTACTTATTTTATTATTATTAATTATTAATTTATTATTATTATTATTCTTTTTTATTATTATTCATATTTATTATCATAATAATAATAATTATTATTACTATTATTATTATTATTATTATTATTATTATTATTATTATTATTATTATTATTATTATTATTATTATTATTACTTTTCAAAATTATTAGTTATCCGACTATATAATACAGACAATTTCGAGGGTATTATTTTAGTGGGTGTGGACCATATAAAGGTACTCAATCGTATTAACTTATTCGGTGGTTAATTAATACGAGTGATATTAAACATCAATTTCATATTATATTATCTTATCTAATTCCTTATACGGCGTACCAAACGTAGCCTTTTAGTTTTTACACAAAACCCACCGGAGAAAGTTTGAGCAAGGAAATTCTCTCTATTTGTTTCTCTTTGAATCCATGACTTGTATTTATGGTTTATTTTTCTTGGGTTACATTTGTGCATACGGCGGAAGGGGCTAGGGCCAGAGAGGTCCTAGGGTCCAAAGGGGGCTAGGTCCAAAGGGATCCTAGGCCTCTTTCAACGATTATTATTTGTTATTATATTGAATTTGTGTATTTTTTTGTTACTATAATTATTTATATAAAATATTTCTTTTAATATAAACTTTTTAATTCGTAACAATATGATCAAAGCACGATTTCTTTTTGGTTGAATATTGTTTTAAGTATATATCTAAAAAAAATGTCTTTTTTTACTTATATTCCTGTCTACGACGTGCATCGGTGAATTGCATAAATTCTTTATTGTCTTCCTTCAATTATTAATAACAGAATCGGATTCTGGTTTGGTTTCTTATGGTTTTTGCTTTAGTTGAAATGGAAAGTTAATCGGAATGCATTGTGGATGTTGACCAACCCCTGTGCAATTGTGAGACAGTACAACTTGAACAAGTGGGAATAGTGGATGACCTTAAAAAAAGAAAATGCAGAGGTTGATTGTAAGCCGTTGGATTGGCATATTGATAGGAGCATATTTATGCGACGTTTTATCTTGGTTTCTTACGTTTTTCTTAGCTTGTTTCATATGTTTTCTTAATACTTAGCTTCTTTTCGTGTTTTGTAAGATTTTTGGAAGCAAAGTTACAAAAGGAGTTAATGAGTGCTGTTTTAGAAATCTAAGGAGGAAACTTTGAAACAGATTTCAGCAGATGTATCAACTTCTCGAAATTAACTGCACCTGCTCGGGAAGAACTAGTTGATGGACCATATATTGTTGGAAAGATACGGAAGTCTAGATTCTAGAGAATTTTACGGTTTGTGAATTGGAGTTTTCTAGAATGAGTTATCCCCATTTTAGTACAGCAAGGTCAGGCTGAGTTGGAATTCAACATTCCTTCTATTTCAAGTTTTCTAATCCTTATCGGGCTTGGACGACTAGAGGCCTAGTTTATTAAAGTTACAGGAGGAAACATTTTAATCAGAAAAAGGAAGATAAAAAAATAATAAAGGGAGAGGAGCAGCCACAACGTGAGGATTAATTGAGTAGCGAATGCAAACAGTAACGTCTCTCTCTCTCATTAAGGAAATTAACACCCACATCAATTATAGGCAGCAAAGGGGCAGACATATACATGGGACAAGGGGAAAACGTGGGGGAAGACAAAAAGGCAGCCAGCAAAGAGTCATTGTCCCACACAAAAAGTCAGAAACGTCTCTCTCTATCTCATACTTGGAAACAACTTTTTTTCTCCCAAAAAGAAAACTGCAGAAACGTTGGAAGCTCTCACAGAAGGACTCAGCCACACCATCCCATTCTGCTCCATCCTTCAAGGTTACAAGGTCTAAAAGGCTTAGGAAGTAAGGAGGAACATCAAGGCGTCATCCAATTACTATGGCTGACCAACACATCATCAAAGAGCTATCTTCTTCCTCTTTTTATGTTCTTGTTGTCTATTTAAATTATGGGTAACTAAGTACTTTTGTTAGGGCTCGATTAAAGCCCTAATAATGTTTCTTTAAGGATTTCGATATGCCTTTGCTGCAAACTACTTTTGTGATGCTTAATTGATTAATTTCAGATTATCTTTTACTCTTTACATACGTTATGTGATGCTTGATCACCATATGCATGTTGTGTATTGAGTTTGTTACATATGTAATTTTAGATGACCGAATCTTGTGCATATGAGAGTAACAAAAGAACTAGTTATAAGTTCTTGAAATTAATCATCATGAATAACTAGAATAGATACCATATGCTAGGAGTTGTGTGTTTGTCGATTTCCATTGTGTTATGCATTCTTAAAGTGCAACTTAGTAGATACCATGCCAAATACTTTAAGAATGAAAAGAGTTAGTGTAGATACCCATGCCTAACTTGTTGCTTTGGGAAATCATTAATTTAAAGAGTAGATATCATGCCTTTAGGTTGACAAACATGAGCATCTAAAATCTGTTTTGTAGCATTGTGCATGTCGTTTGCTTAAGGAAGAAGATTAGCGGTGAACATCGAATCCCTAACTGGTTTTCTCATTGTTTTAATCTCAATCCAATTCTATTTTTAATAAAACGCTGTTTTTTTTAATATTTTGTTTCTAAATTTTCAGTTTTCAAAATCATCTTAAAATCAATTTTAAACACATATTAATCCAGTCCTCGTGGGAATGATCTCGTATTTGCTTTCTATACTATTTGTCTTATCTTGTGCACTTGCGAGTTAAAACGTGCATTTAGTTGCGTAATTTTTATGTTGCTATTTGTACAACAAGTTTGTGGCGCCCTTGCCGGGGACTGTGTAACTAATTTGTGCTAAAATTGATTTTTGGTTTTCTTTTACAGGCTGAATTTCGTTTATGCAGGGTCGTCGATCACAAAATATAGCGGTCGGTGTCTACAATTCTGAGATTGAACGAACTCTTAGACGTCTTCGAAAGCAAGCTGAGAGGGCAAAATTTAACACACAAAGAGTAGATTTTGAAGAAGGAGAAAGATCAGAATCAGAGAACGAAATAGGGGATGAACAGGTTCGAAGGCCAATGAAGGACTCCTTTGTCCCTCAAAACCTTAATCAACCATCATGCATTGCCTACCAACCAACTACGCAAGGCAGCTTCAATTTATCATCTCAATTCCTTAACATGGTGCCGCACTACAGATGCACACCTTTTGAGGATCCATACTTGCACATTAGGGATTTCTTCAATCTATGCAAGACTCAGAACATTCAGGGCTTAACTCCAGAACAAATCAAGTTAATTCTTTTTCCTTTCTCCTTAAAAGATAATGCTAAGTTGTGGTTGAATTCTTTGGCTGCAGGTTCCATTACTACTTGGGAACAATTGGCTACTAAATTCTTGAAGAAATTTTTCCCAGCCCAAAAGACAAGACAACTTTAAAGGGAGATTCAACCCTTTCAACAGAAGGATGAAGATCTTTTCTTTGAGGCATGGGAGCATTTCAAGGAGTTGCTTCTCAAGTGTCCACACCACAATCTATCTCAAGACGATCAGGTACAAGCTTTTTATGAAGGTTTAAATGATCTTAACAAAAGTCTTGTTGATTCAGCTTGTGGAGGTGTGCTTATGGAAAAGAGCAGTGATGAAGCCATTGACCTATTTGAGACCCTAAGTGAAAATTCTCAGCAATTCTCATCAAGAGGGAGACAAGGAGTAAAAAGTAAAGGTGTTTATGAAGTTAGCACAAATGGTGGAGTCCAGAGTCAAATGGCAGCAATGGAGAAAAAGTTAGATATGCTGGTGAAAGCAATGTCAGCTCAGAACATCTCTCAAGTTCAACAAGTTGCTAAAGTCGAGGTATGTGCTATATGTTCTCATTCTAGTCATACTACTGAGACTTATCCTATGTCTTGTTTTACAGATCATGAGCAATCTAATTATGTGGGGCAAAACAACTATTATCCCAAGAACAACCCATATTCGAACACTTATAATCCATGATGGAAAGACCACCCAAATTTCTCTGGGAGCAACAGTCAGAATGTGCTTAATCCACAAGGGCAGCAGAAGAACTTCCAGCAGGGAAATAATTATCATGCTTCATCACATGTGGCACAACCCAATACTGACCAGAAGAAGAATAATCTTGAAGGTGCCATACTCCAGTCCTTGACTGCACAACAACAGACAAATGCTCTAACTAGTCAGAACATTCAGAAACTAGGGGCAACAACTAGCCAAGCTATTCAGAGATTGGAGGCACAAGTAGGGCAAATGGCAAAGGAGTTAAGTGAGAGGAAGAAAGGAGAGTTTCCATCACAGACCATACCTAATCCGGGAGGCCAAGAGCAGCTCAAGGCTGTGACAATCCTTAGAAGTGGGAAGGTAGTTGACAACAAGGTGAGCACATATGAGAATGAACTAGAAAGTGTTGAACCGCCTTCAGCCGCAAAGGTAGGTGAGAAGGAGAAGGTGATATTGCCACCCTTCCCTCAAAGGTTAGTTAAGCAAAAGAAAGAAAAACATCTTCTTGATATTTTTGAAACTTTGAGAAAAGTAGAAATCAACATTCCTTTACTTGATGCAATTAAATAGATTCCATCTTATGCTAAGTTTTTAAAGGATTGTTGTACACACAAAAGACAGTTTCAGGAACATGAGAAAGTTGCATTGACTGAGGAGGTAAGTGCAGTTTTATTGAGAATGCTACCACCTAAACTAAAAGATCCAGGTAGTTTTACTATTCCTTGCAGGTTTGGTGACCGTCTTTTTGAACGTACTTTGCTTATTTGGGAGCAAGCATTAACTTGATGCCTTATACCGTTTATGAGGAGTTGAGTTTGGGGGAGCTCAAGCCAACCTCAATTATATTGCAATTGGCAGATAGAAGCATCAGAAGACCTAGAGGTATATTAGAGGATGTTTTGGTTCAGGTAAATGAATTTATTTTGCCTGCTGATTTTGTTGTTCTGGATATGGAAGATTCTCCTATGCCATCTTCATTACATATTATTCTTGGTAGAACTTTTATGATAACTGCTGATACGAAGATAAGTGTGAAAAAGGGTACTATACGCATGAAAGTTAATGGTAAGAAGATAGAATTCATGTTGTCTGACACTATCAAATTGGCACATGATAACCATGATTGTTTCAAGATTGATGTGGTAGGAAGTGTTGTTGAGCAAGTGTTTCAGGTACATAGCATTGACCCTTTGGAGGCATGCATAGCCCATAACCTCACAAGGCTGAATTATGAATATGGATGTGATGATACAGAGATAGACCTCCATGAAGCTGTGCATTCTCTTGAGGCTTCTAAGCCTTATGCAAGTAAGTATGTACCTTCCTTTGAAACTCTTGCATCTACTAATACTGCTCTTGTCCCTTCCATTGTCAGGGCACCAGAACTAGAATTGAAGCAACTACCAGAACAATTGAAGTATGCTTACTTGGGAGAGAACCGGACATTACCAGTGTAGTTGCTGCAAACTTGAGTATGGTGGAGCAAGAGAAGTTGTTGAGAGTTCTTAGGGAGCACAAGACTGCATTAGGGTGGACCATTGCCGACATCAAAGGCATAAGTCCATCCAAGTGCATGCATAGAATCCTCCTTGAAGATAATGCGAAGCCTAACAGGGATGCTCAGAGACGGCTTAACCCACACATGAAGGAAGTAGTGAGAGCAGAGGTTCTTAAGCTCTTGGATGTTGGCATCATCTACCCCATCTCAGATAGCAAAAGACCACATTCACATGCCCCTTTGGCACATTTGCATACAGAAGGATGCCATTCGGTTTGTGTAATGCACCCGCCACAATCCAGAGGTGCACGATGAGTGTATTTTCAGACATGGTGAAGAGATTTATAGAGGTATTTATGGATGATTTTAGTGTTTTTGGTTCTAACTTTGATGATTGTCTTAACCATTTGCAGCTTGTTCTAAAGAGATGTGAGAAATGCAACCTAGTGCTGAATTGGGAGAAGTGCCATTTCATGGTACAACAAGGTCTTGTTTTAGGTCATGTAATATCTAGCAGGGGCATTGAGGTGGACAAGGCAAAGATTGACATCATATCAAAATTACCTCCTCCTACATCTGTGAAGGGTGTGAGAAGTTTTCTAGGCCATGCAGGGTTTTACAGAAGATTCATAAAAGATTTCTCTAAAATCTCTAGACCTCTTTGTGCGTTATTATCTAAAGATGTTGAGTTTGTGTGGTCAGAAGAGTGCATGAATGCCTTTAACACATTGAAAGAGCTACTCACATCTGCACCCATTATGATGACACCTGATTGGAACCTCCCATTCGAGCTCATGTGTGACGCCAGTGATTATGCTTTGGGAGTTGTTCCAGGCCAGAGAGTTAACAAGGTACCTCATGCTATTTATTATGCCTCTAGAACTTTGAATGATGCTCAGCTTAATTATTCTACTACTGAAAAAGAATTGTTAGATGTTATATTTGCTTTGGAGAAGTTTGGGTCCTACTTGATTGGTTCTAAAGTTATTGTTTTTACTGATCATGCTGCTTTGAGATTTTTGTTTGATAAGAAAGATGCTAAGCCTAGGTTGATTAGATGGGTACTCTTACTGCAAGAATTTGATCTTGAGATTAAGGACAAGAAGGGTAGTGAGAATGTGGTTGCAGATCATTTGTCCAGGTTACTTCATGATGAAGAAGGGAACAAGCTTCCCTTGAGTGAAAACTTTCCAGATGAGCAGTTATTTACAATTGATTTACAACTTCCATGGTATGCATATATTGTTAATTGTATAACTACTAAGGTTTTTCCTCCAGGTATGTCGAGCCAAGAAAGGAAACGATTAGTGTCTATGTCTAGGCACTACTATTGGGACGAGCCCTACTTGTTCAAATTTTGTCCAGATCAAATTATCAGAAGGTGTGTTCTTGAGGAGGAGCATATGAGCATTCTCCAACATTGTCATCAGTTTCCATGTGGAGGACACTTTGGAGCGAAGAGAACATCACTTAAGGTATTACAATCTGGGTTATATTGGCCTAATGTGTTTAAAGATGCTTTTTGGTTTTGCAGCTCTTGTGACAGATGCCAACGAACAGGGAACATCTCTTCTAGAAATCAGATGCCATTGCAAAACATTCAAGTGGTAGAGCTCTTTGATGTGTGGGGTATCGACTTCATGGGTTTATTTCCTAACTCATTTGGTTATTTATATATTCTTGTGGGTGTGGATTATGTATCTAAATGGGTCGAGGTTGTCCCCTCAAAAACTAATGATCACAAAGTTGTTGTGAAGTTCTTGCAGGATAACATCTTTACTAGGTTTGGGACACCAAGGGCAATAATTAGTGATGGAGGTAGCCACTTCAACAACCAGGTTTTTGCTACCTTAATGAAGAAATATGGGATCACACATAAGGTTGGCACTCCATATCATCCTCAAACCAGTGATCAAGTGGAGATAAGCAATAGAGAGATCAAAAGCATCCTAGAGAAGACAATGAATACTAGAAGGAAGGATTGGTCTCTACGCTTGAATGATGCATTGTGGGCATATCGGACTGCGTACAAAAGCCCCATTGGCATGTCCCCATATCGTCTAGTCTTTGGGAAGGCATGTCACCTACCAGTGGAGTTGGAGCATAGAGCATATTGGGCTATTAAGAAATTCAACTATGATATGCAACAAGCAGGTGACAAGGGGAAGTTACAGCTGAATGAGCTTGAAGAGTTGAGGTATGATGGATATGAGAATGCTAAGTTGTATACGGAACGGACCAAGGCTTATCATGATAAGCAGCTAGTTAGGAAGGAGTTTCATGTGGGACAGAAGGTGTTGATCTACAATTCAAAATTGAGACTTTTCCCTGGTAAGCTCAAGTCTAGGTGGTACGGTCCTTATGTTGTTACAAAAGTTTTCCCTCATGGAGCTTTACAGGTTCATAGCAAAGAGAAGAATCAGACATTCATGGTGAATGTGCATAGAGTAAAGCCCTATATTGAGATGAGCTTTGAGCCTACAGAGGAGGATGTGACTCTCCAACCTGTTCAGTACATTGCATGAGAGTCCAACAGTCTGGCTGAAGACTATAAACTTAGCACTACTTGGGAGGTAACCCAAAGGGAAGTTGGTAGGCAACCCATGTGAAGAGGATGATGACAGTTTTGGCACTCTACAACCACTGACAATCAGATTTGCTTTCCCTCTCCATTTCCTTATTTATCGTTAACTTTGCCTTCGTTTGTTTTGTTTTGTTTTATTTTCTTTGTGTGTGTCGTCGCTTGTTTCTCCTTCCTTAAATGCTTCATTGTTTTACTTTAACTTTCAATCATTGAGGACAATGTTAGATTTAGGTATGAGGGGGAAACACTTGTGTTTTCCGTTGATTTTGCATTGGTTTTAAAAAAAAAAAAATTTTGACAGCTTTATTTTTTACCTAGTTTGTGTCGGTTTTACTAGTGTTAAATTGAGTAGTTTTTGTGTCTTAGGTTACTTTCCAACACAATGATGAGATTTGGTTTTTAATTGCATGACTTTAAGATGACTTATAAGCATGATTCAAGGTCTGAAATTATTCGTTGGTTAATACTCAAGTATTCATGGTTATCATATGCAAAATCACATGTAATCACCCAAGTAAGTGGTATCCATAACATGCTTAATTGAATGAAGCTCAATACAACCCTTTTGTGAGCTTTTGAGCCTTTATCCTTTGTTTGAGAGAGTTGTATTTGTTTAATCTATCACTTTCTTGTCAATTAAGTTGTTGTATGATCTTATCTTTCTTTGCTTGGTTGCTACTTGGATTGCTTATCTTCATTGGAACTAAATGCTAGAACTGGTACTAATTTCTTTTCGAGGCATTGAATTGATTTGCATGACATACTTGAGATGATGAAGGCACCTAGATTACCACCATTGCCAAAATGGCCTTTGACCCATGATATACTTTCCTCTAGGTAAACCCTTGATGAGCCTTTGTTTAAGCCTTTTTGTTTCATAACCCTCATTTTCCTCACCTAGCCTAAACACTTTCATCCTTACACTTTTTCTTAAAGATTAGTGAAGCATAATTTGTAGAGACTTAGTTGTGAATCAAGGGTTGAAAGAGCAAGTTTGGGGGAATGTTCAAAAAAAAAGAAAAAAAAAAAGACAGATAAGAATTGTACACGGTTCAGAGTGTGCACCAGAAAAAAAAATGAAAAGAAAAAAAAAAGAGAAAAAAAAAATCGACATTGTGTTTGAATTGTTAATGCCCTGACCGTTCATGTATTGATTTTTGAAGTATGGTCAATAATGTTCAAATCGGCCATTGAGTGTATATACTTGCTCGGTACTTATATGATTTTTAAGCCTTGATAGTGATACAAGTTCTTATGTCTCTAACATCATTGCATGCTTCTACTATTTCTGTAAGAACTTTGTGTTATCCATATCCATTCTTTCTTTAACCCCTTACCCTTTGACCTCATTACAATCCTCATAAAGACCTTCTGATCTTGTTTGCTGTGTTTAAATCAATATGTGGAGATTTGAATGAAGTATGAGCATATGGTGTCACATGTTCTTGCATTCAAGTAGTAGCATTCCTTTCATGAGTCATATTCATAAGAAAAATTCTGAAAGTGCCTTTCTTTCTTGTTATATCATATGTGAGCAATTTGTTTCCATTTTACATCAATCCTCTCACATATTACTAGTATAGGACGAGTGACTTAACCAGAAAATATGAGGTAAAATAAGAGCTTATTAGGTGAGAATTTTGAGCTAATTCTTTGCAGCATGTATCTCTCTTTGTACTTTTGCTTTGATTGATTTAATTGTGAGTATGTGTATGATTTCTATGAAGGTGTATTAACTCTCGGATCATGTCGACCAATTCTTATGCTTATGATGAATCTTAATATGTCATGATTCATTGAAAATCTGTGAGATAAATGTTGGAAGGTTTAGGTTGAATTATTGTGTCTTTGGTTTTTCTTTCATTCTTTGTTTATGTTTGTTCGAGGACTAGAAAAGCTTAAGTGTGGGGGAATTTGATAGGAGCATATTTATGCGACGTTTTATCTTGTTTTCTTATGCTTTTCTTAGCTTGTTTCGTATGTTTTCTTAATACTTAGCTTGTTTTCGTGTTTTGTAGGATTTTTGGAAGCAAAGTTACAAAAGGAGTTAATGAGTTTTGTTTTGGAAATCTAAGGAGGAAACTTTGAAACAGACTTCAGCAGATGTGTCAACTTCTCGAAATTAACTGCACCTGCTCGGGATGAACTAGCTGATGGACCATGTATCGTTGGAAAGATACGGAAGTCTAGTTTCTAGAGAATTTTACGGTTTGTGAATTGGAGTTTTCTAGAATGAGTTATCGCCGTTTTAGTACAGCAAGGTCAGGCTGAGCTGGAATTCAACATTCCTTCTATTTCAAGTTTTCTAATCCTTATCGGACTTGGACGACTTGAGGCCTAGTTTATTAAGGTTACGGGAGGAAACTTTTTAATCAGAAAAAGGAAGATAAAAAAATAATAAAGGGAGAGGAGCAGCCACAACGTGAGGATTGATTGAGTAGCGAATGCAAACAGTAACGTCTCTCTCTCTCATTAAGGAAATTAACACCCTCATCAATTCTTGGCAGCAAAGGGGCAGACATATACATGGGACAAGGGGAAATCGTGGGGGAAGACAAAAAGGCAGCCATCAAAGAGTCATTGTCCCACACAAAAAGTCAGAAACGTCTCTCTCTGTCTCATACTTGGAAACAACTTTTTTTCTCCCAAAATGAAATGCAGAAACGTTGGAAGCTCTCACAGAAGGACTCAGCCACACCATCCCATTCTGCTCCATCCTTCAAGGCTCCAAGGTCTAAAAGGCTTAGGAAGCAAGGAGGAACGTCAAGTCGTCATCCAATCACTCTAGCTGACCAACACATCATCAAAGAGCTATCTTCTTCCTCTTTTTATGTTCTTGTTGTCTATTTAAATTTTGGGTAACTAAGTACTTTAGTTAGGGCTCGATTGAAGCCCTAATCATGTTTCTTTAAGGATTTCGATATGCCTTTGCTGCAAACTACTTTTGTGATGCTTAATTGATTAATTTCAAATTATATTTTACTCTTTACATACGTTATGTTATGCTTGATCACCATATGCATGCTGTGTATTGAGTTTGTTACATAGGTAAATTTAGATGACCGAATCTTGTGCCTATGAGAGTAACAAAAGAACTAGTTATAAGTTCTTGAAATTAATCATCATGAATAACCATGCTAAATACTTTAAGAATGAAAAGAGTTAGTGTAGATACTGTAAGGACCCTTCCCGAATTTTTCCTCGAAACCCGGAAAGAACCCTTATCCCGTCTGACAGCTCTTTTACTTAAAAATTTAAATACCAGAAATACCCTTTACCCTTAAATAATTTTTTTTAGTAAACCTTACATGGTTCCCGACAGAACCTCTGTACTTACTGACCACTCTTACCTATCAAACGCAGGATAATATACAGGTTAAAGCCAAGACCTCGGAATAGTGGTGGTCTAGACACTTGTGAACCAACAATAATTCGTCACTCTTGGTCACCGACCACACCAACCCACAGACCCGGATGACGAAGTATTTCCATAGGTTGATTAATCACATGACAATCGTCGTCAAACCATATTAGAGCTGGAAATATCCTCAGCTATCTTATCACATCAGTCTGCATATCCCTAGCCACCAGGGTATCCCTTGGGGTGTGCTAGTGCTGTATCACAACTCTCTGTACTATCTGTACTATGCATAGACAGTCTCGCGACCCGGCGGAGCAAAAACCCCTCAAATATGTTTATCTTGGAGGTTCACCGGGTTCACCGTAAATAGCGGATCCTGGCCCAGATCCTAGCGTCTCTCAATCAATGTTCATCTCGGAGGTTCACCGGGTTTACCGTCTCAGCGGATCCTAGCCCCGGATCCTGGCCCCCCCCTCAAATCGGTATTGTTTATTGTTGGAGGTTCACCGGGTTCACCGTCTCAGCGGATTCTAGCCCCGAATCCTGGCCCCCCCTCAAATCGGTATTGTTTATTGTTGGAGGTTCACCGGGTTCACCGTCTCAGCGGATCCTAGCCCCGGATCCTGGCCCCCCCTCAAATCGGTATTGTTTATTGTTGGAGGTTCACCGGGTTCACCGTCTCAGCGGATCCTAGCCCCGGATCCTGGCCCCCCCTCAAATCAGTATTGGATCCAATATC
This sequence comes from Oemleria cerasiformis, assembly GCA_037349345.1. NCBI lineage: Eukaryota > Viridiplantae > Streptophyta > Magnoliopsida > Rosales > Rosaceae > Oemleria > Oemleria cerasiformis. The sequence goes on from JAZGTL010000018.1 coordinate 14,830,206, forward strand.
AAGTATTTATAATCACAAATACGGTTTCAACTCAAAATCATGGACTCAAATAATTACCACGTGAAAACGATATCTCGCTGTGACTCATGTATTTCGCCGAATGTATCATACCTCATGACTTGATATTGTGATACGTATCTCGGAATTGACCCTCGAGATACCCTAATCGAGTGGTAGTTTATACTCAGTCCAGAGTACCTACTTCTCATAATTAACAATGCTGGGTCCTAAAGCTAACCTTGACATAGTCTAGATTTCCTATCATCATCTTGCATCATTCTCATTCCATAAATATATTATTAGTCAATCAAACATTCAGCACCACACACATAATTACATCAAATACTACTAACACAATTAAATCAATCATCATTCAATTGAAATCCCAGTCATCACATAATCTATCACGTACCAGTACATAAGTCATATAGGTATGAGTTTAGGAAAGGATTCCAATCACAAACATCATCCAACCCAAAATTCATGGACGCTCTAGCCCAAGGAACATATGCACAATAATAACCCAATTACCTTGACTTTCCGAGCTCAAAATTTCCGCTTCAAGGTCAACCATTACCGCTGGAATTACCCAAATCGGGCCTTAAACGAACTCCTATAGCCTCGAAACCAATAAAACCTGATCCGAAACGTCCCAAAACCCTAGTCACGCGCCGCCGTGACATCGGGAACAGTCAAACGCGCCGCCACGCGCCACCGGAAGGTCAGAACAAGTGCTCACGCGCCGCCACGCGCCCTCACGTGCCGGTCACGCGCCTGCTACAGTGTTCACGTGCCTGGACCGGTCCAATCCGGCCTGGCTCGACCTGACCCGGTCCAACTCAACTCAACCCGACCGGTTCACTCAACCCGACCGATTCACTCGACCCGACCTGGTCTGACCCGACTCGACCGGTCGCCGGAGAAGACGATCGGCTGCTGGCGCAGTCGTCGAAGTCTGGCCGGAGAAGATGACCAGCAGCCGCCGTCTGGTTTCGTCGGAATCCCCCATTTCCGGCCGAAACTTCAAGCTTTTCTAACTTCTTCATTTCTTGATCGTTTTTCACGATCCACATATGTAAATTCATCTACGTTTCACCAGGAATCCAAATATGAGGTCAAAGTTCCGAGATCGTACCTGGTTTGGCCGGAAAACGACCGAGAAGATTCGGTCTACCTCCCTCCTCCGTCCGTCGCCTACGGCGGAGCTCCCGCTCCGATGATTACACCAAAAGACTCGTGGGGTCACAGGGATGATCCTTCCGGCCTTAGTTTTGGTCAAATCGGAATGAAATTCGTTCGATGAAAATGGGTTTTGGTGTTCTCACGGGAAGAAACGGGTAGGAGAGAGAGAGATTGCATCGACCAATCTCCCGAGGAGAGAGAAAAATATCTAATATATAGTTCCAACTTTTCCAAAATTACCAAACTGCCCCTGAAACTTCTAGACCCGTAACGAACTCACCGGGTCTCCGTTTTCCGCGTGCCGCCTGTCTACGAACTCGTGAGTTCGAGACCTACGCAACGACCCAAGAAAAATTCCCAAAAGTACTGCCAGTCAAAAAGTGACTTCCGAACCCGTCCAAAATCGAGGGTAAAATCGTCCAATTCTCAAAATAATTTAATTTCTGGTCCGGGTCGTTACAGATACCCATGCCTAACTTGTTGCTTAGGGAAATCAATAATTTAAAGAGTAGATATCATACCTTTAGGTTGACAAACATGAGCATCTAAAATCTGTTTTGTAGCATTGTGCATGTCGTTTGCTTAAGGAAGAAGATTAGCGGTGAACATCGAATCCCTAACTGGTTTTCTCGTTGTTTTAATCTCAATCCAATTCTATTTTTAATAAAACGCTGTTTTTTTTAATATTTTGTTTCTAAATTTTCAGTTTTCAAAATCATCTTAAAATCAATTGTAAACACATATTAATCCAGTCCTCGTGGGAATGATCTCGTATTTGCTTTCTATACTATTTGTCTTATCTTGTGCACTTGCGAGTTAAAACGTGCATATAGTTGCGTAATTTTTATGTTGCTATTTGTACAACAAGTTTGTGGCGCCCTTGCCGGGGACTGTGTAACTAATTTGTGCTAAAATTGATTTTTGGTTTTCTTTTACAGGCTGAATTTCGTTTATGCAGGGTCGTCGATCATAAAATATAGCGGTCGGTGTCTACAATCCTGAGATTGAACGAACTCTTAGACGTCTTCGAAAGCAAGCTGAGAGGGCAAAATTTAACACACAAAGAGTAGATTTTGAAGAAGGAGAAAGATCAGAATCAGAGAACGAAATGGTGGATGAACAGGTTCGAAGGCCAATGAAGGACACCTTTGTCCCTCAAAACCTTAATCAACCATCATGCATTGCCTACCAACCAACTACGCAAGGCAGCTTCAATTTATCAACTCAATTGCTTAACATGGTGCCGCACTACAGATGCACACCTTTTGAGGATCCATACTTGCACATTAGGGATTTCTTCAATCTATGCAAGACTCAGAACATTCAGGGCTTAACTCCAGAAGGAATCAAGTTAATTCTTTTTCCTTTCTCCTTAAAAGATAATGCTAAGTTGTGGTTGAATTCCTTGGCTGCAGGTTCCATTATTACTTGGGAATAATTGGCTACTAAATTCTTGAAGAAGTTTTTCCCAGCCCAAAAGACAAGAAAACTTAAAAGGGAGATTCAACCCTTTCAACAGAAGGATGGAGATCTTTTCTTTGAGGCATGGGAGCATTTCAAGGAGTTGCTTCTCAAGTGTCCACACCACAATCTATCTCAAGACGATCAGCTACAAGCTTTTTATGAAGGTTTAAATGATATTAACAAAAGTCTTGTTGATTCAGCTTGTGGAGGTGTGCTTATGGAAAAGAGCAGTGATGAAGCCATTGAGCTATTTGAGACCCTAAGTGAAAATTCTCAGCAATTCTCATCAAGAGGGAGACAAGGAGTAAAAAGTAAAGGTGTTTATGAAGTTAGCACAAATGGTGGAGTCCAGAGTCAAATGGCAGCAATGGAGAAAAAGTTAGATATGCTGGTGAAAGCAATGGCAGCTTAGAACATCTCTCAAGTTCAACAAGTTGCTAAAGTCGAGGTATGTGCTATATGTTCTCATTCTAATCATACTAATGAGACTTGTCTTATGTCTTGTTTTACAGATCATGAGCAATCTAATTATGTGGGGCAAAACAACTATTATCCCAAGAACAACCCATATTCGAACACTTATAATCCAGGATGGAAATACCACCCAAATTTCTCTTGAAGCAACAGTCAGAATGTGCTTAATCCATAAGGGCAGCAGAAGAACTTCCAGCAGGGAAATAATTATCATGCTTCATCACAGGTGGCACAACCAAATACCGACCAGAAGAAGAATAATCTTGAAGGTGCCATACTCCAGTTCTTGACTGCACAACAACAGACAAATGCTCTAACTAGTCAGAACATTCAGAAACCAGAGGCAACAACTAGCCAAGCTATTCAGAAATTGGAGGCACAAGTAGGGCAAATGGCAAAGGAGTTAAGTGAGAGGAAGAAAGGAGAGTTTCCATCACAAACCATACCTAATCTGGGAGGCCAGGAGCATCTCAAGGCTGTGACAATCCTTAGAAGTGGCAAGGTAGTTGACAACAAGGTGGGGACAGATGAGAATGAACCAGAAAGTGTTGAACCACCTCCATCTGCAAAGGTAGGTAAGAAGGAGAAGGTGATATTGCCACCCTTCCCTCAAAGGTTAGTTAAGCAAAAGAAAGAAAAACATCTTCTTGATATTTTTGAAACTTTGAGAAAAGTAGAAATCAATATTCCTTTACTTGATGCAATTAAACAGATTCCATCTTATGCTAAGTTTTTAAAGGATTGTTGTACACACAAAAGACAATTTTAGGAACATGAGAAAGTTGCATTGACTGAGGAGGTAAGTGCGGTTTTATTGAGAAAGTTACCACCTAAACTAAATGATCCAGGTAGTTTTACTATTCCTTGCAGGGTTGGTGACCGTCTTTTTGAACGTGCTTTGCTTGATTTAGGAGCAAGCATTAACTTGATGCCTTATACCGTTTATGAGGAGTTGAGGTTGGGGGAGCTCAAGCCAACCTCAATTATATTGCAATTGGCAGATAGAAGTATCAGAAGACCTAAAGGTATATTAGAGGATGTTTTGGTTTAAGTAAATGAATTTATTTTGCCTGCTGATTTTGTTGTTCTGGATATGGAAGATTCCCCTATGCCATCGTCATTACCTATTATTCTTGGTAGACCCTTTATGATAAATGTTGATACGAAGATAAGTGTGAAAAAGGGTACTATAATCATGAAAGTTAATGGTAAGAAGATAGATTTCATGTTGTCTGACACTATCAAATTGCCACATGATAACCATGATTGTTTCAAGATTGATGTGGTAGGAAGTGTTGCTGAGCAAGTGTTTCAGGTACATAGCATTGACCCTTTGGAGGCATGCAGAACCCATAACATCACAAGGCTGAATTATGAATGTGGATGTGATGTTACAGAGATAGACCTCCATGAAGTTGTGCATTCTCTTGAGGCTTCTAAGCCTTATGCAAGTAAGTATGTACCTTCCTTTGAAACTCTTGCGTCTACTAATACTGCTCTTGTCCCTTCCATTGTCAGGGCACCAGAACTAGAATTGAAGCAACTACCAGAACAATTGAAGTATGCTTACTTGGGAGAGAACCGGACATTACCAGTGATAATTGCTGCAAACTTGAGTATGGTGGAGCAAGAGAAGTTGTTGAGAGTTCTTAGGTAGCACAAGACTGCATTAGGGTGGACCATTGCGGACATCAAAGGCATAAGTCCATCCAAGTGCATGCACATAATCCTCCTTGAAGATAATGCAAAGCCTAACAGGGATGCTCAGAGACGGCTTAACCCACACATGAAGGAAGTAGTGAGAGCAGAGGTTCTTAAGCTCTTGGATGTTGGCATCATCTACCCCATCTCAGATAGCAAATGGGTAAGTCCAGTTCATGTTGTGCCTAAGAGGAGTGGAATCACAGTGATGAAGAATGAAGAGAATGAGCTTGTTCCTACTAGGCTCACCATCGGTTGGAGAGTGTGCATTGATTACAGAAAGCTCAATAATGAAACCAGGAAAGATCATTTTCCTCTTCCCTTTATTGATCAGATGTTAGAAAGGTTAGCAGGTCATAGTCATTACTGTTTTCTAGATGGTTATTGATAGAAATTTTTCCCACCTGTAAAACAAGGGTTAAAATCACACAAATAATACCTGCAAGAGTACAGGGCTGTTGTAGTATAGCACTGAATGCAGGGTCGATTTCCTCAGGGACTGATATGGATAATTCTTATTTTTAGAATTCACTTTTAATTAATAATAAAATAATCGCAATAATTTTGGTAACTGAATGAAAATTAAGTAAACAATGTAAACAAGTACTAGGGGTCAACCTTCACCATTAACAATCATATGTGACTTAGAAAAGAATCTATGAATCAATACATGCAACTTTGAAGGTTAGATTTTTCGAAAGCATATTTTCCTCGTGGGCATTCAAGTGAAAACGTATACCTAACATGCGATTAGTCTATGGCATTTAGATCTAATTCTACATGCAAGATTCATTAAGTTCATGAAAATCTTTTATAACCATGCAATCTCTTAGTTATGGTATTTAACCTAGATGTATTACAATCCTTAATCACAAGAAGCTAATCCCAATTTTTAGGTGGGCATTCCTATAAAATTGCATCAAATTACTTGTCTAAATATCCTAAGGGTGATCAAGCATTAAGACATAAAGATAGTTTTAAACAATGATTAAAGATTCAAAGCATGCATATACGAAAACATAGGAAAAAGATAAATCACATAATCATGTTAAGGCTTAGGTCTAACCCTAGTGAGAAAATTAGCTACTCATGCTCATAATGAATAGAAATAATTTCATTAAAATTGAAGTTAAGAGAACAAACAGTTTGTAGAACAAAGGTAGCCGAAAATCCCAGCTTGCCGTGCTCTTAGATGAAGAATTGTATTCTGAATTTTTGGTGTTTTCAAATCTAAGCCAAGCTTGGGTATATTTATAAGGAAATATTCCTAATCCTACTTTGAAAAGGAGTAAAATAAAAATAATCAAATCTAATTCCTAGTTTGAACATAAATAGGAAAGCATATGCCTTCTTCTCCTTGAATTGGGATTTTATTGATATACTTCCTTCTTTTGCTCCAAACACTCCTTCTAGAATAAACCTGTCAATATAATCAATTCGAGTATCAATTCCTCCCAAAATAATAATAATAACTAATTAAATATATGGGAAATACAAGTATATATTTGACTCATCAAATACCCCCAAACTTGAATTGTTACTTGTCCTCAAGTAAATAAAACAAAACTAAGAAAACATTGAGAAAAATAAAATGCCACTTTCGCAGGGAACTCGATAGTGCTGAGCAAACACTACATGCCTTTAAACCCCTAGGTGTCCCTAGTAGGAGGAGTTGTGTCTCCTGAGGGTTTACCAGTCATGATACCCACAAACACTTTCAAAATTTGTTAAACTTAATTTAACCTTCCTTCCATTGAATATAAAGCAACACTCATAAAAGCAAAATCAAAATTCTCAAGTCATAAGCAAGTCTAAAAGAGAGAACAAATCCACACTTTCAAAACAGAAGATTACCAGATTCTGGTGAGCAATCCATAAACCATATTCGTGTAATGTGAATCTCAACAAAATTGTAAGTGTTAAACCAGTCCCTCACTTGCATTACATATGTACCCACCAACTGTAAAATCAGTTAACCTATCACCATCCAAAGCATTCTTGCCTGAAATTTTTATTTTTATTTTGTTTTTGTTATTTATTATTATTATAATTTTTTTTTTATAACAAAGGATGAAATTTTATTTAACATTAAGCAAGCTTTCTATCCAACCCATGTAACGAGCTTTAGATCGATGACTCCCAAATTAGATGACTTTAGGGCACCAGACAACAAATGTCCCAAATGATTTATTTACTCGAATTGGAAAGGCTAGCATGTAATTGATGGGTAAATGCACACCCTTATTTTAGGGCTCGGACTCACCTCCGATTTATTTATGGCTTTCACTTTTTCGAACCTTGGATGGTAACAAATTAAATAACCCACAATCTTAGAGTAAGAAAAATTAGCATGCTTGAAACAAATTTAATTTCCACAAATAAGTTGATGTGCATGTGCGAAATTGAATATGGTACGAATTGTGTGCAAAAATCAACTATATGTTCTTGGTGGCCATGCTCTAATATTTAATCTCACTTATGAAGTTTCAAATTTCGATCATAGCAAATAGAGTGCATTAAAAATAATTTAGGAAGGAAAAATCAAATTAAATCTAAACAAAAATCTTTGTTATTATTTTTTTTTTTGTTTTGTATTTTTACTATTTTTTTTTTTTATAAAACAGACAAACAAAATGATAGTTTCCTACCCCCAAACTTATCTTGCAACATGTCCCCAGGGTGCAAAAGAAGAAAAGACAAAGAAAGATGAAAGAAAAGAAGAAAGAGAAACAAAACAAAATAAAGAAGTAACACAAAAATAAAAGGAAAATAAAATAGAAAGAAAGAATAGCACCTGGGATCGAAACAGAGACCTGAGTTGTGCCCCCTACTCTTAAAACGACAGCAAGGAAGAGCAGCCAAGAATCGGCGTCGTGCACAGTTGTGGACAAAAACGGCGTCGTCGCATTTATGGTGGTCCGAGTGAACAAAACGCCACCGTGGATATGGTGGCCGGTTGCTAGCTAGTGCTGCCATTATGTCAGCAATATCGTCCTCAGTTTGGCTAAGGATGGAGTCATTGAGGGCTGCCTCTATAGGGTCATCGTAGAGCAATTGTCTTTGTTCCATACAGTTCACATCCTCCAATACTTCAATTCGTGAGCATTTTGAAATTTCAGCGGGTCTTTTGGCCATGTCAAACAGGTTTAATACCACAGTTTGGTCTTGCACACGGAATGTAAGAGTGCCGGCTTCTACGTCTATCAGTGTGCGGGCTGTGGCCATGAAGGGTCGGCCAAGGATTAGGGGCGTCTCTTTGTCTTCCACCATGTCGAGTACCACAAAATCGATGGGTAGATATACTTTATCCACCTTGATGATGAGATCTTCAATGATTCCCTTGGGGTAAGTGAGGGATCGGTCAGCCAACTGGAGAACCATTGGTGTAGGCCTGAGCTTTCCTGCTCCTAATCGCTTAAATATTGAGTAGGGCATAAGGTTGATGCTTGATCCGAGATCTATTAGAGATTGCTGAAATTCGGAATTCCCTATTGTGCAGGAAATAGTAAAGCTGCCCGGGTCTTTTTTCTTTGGTGGTAGCTTGTGTAGAAGGGCTGCACTACACTGTTCTGTCAAAATCACTTTTTCCAGGTCTGAAATTTTTTTCTTATTGGCACATACCTCCTTTAAAAATTTTGCATAGGAAGGGATGTGCTTTATAGCATCCAGTAGAGGTAGATTGATATGGACCTTGGCTAATGTCTGCATGAAGTCAATGGTCTGTTGGTCTTTGTTTGAACGGCGCTGCTGCCTTTGTGGGAATGGCAGTGGCGGGGTGTAGGCAGGGGCGTTGGATGGAGCAAACTGAATTTGTGGGGTAAATAATTCAACCTGAGGTTCAGGTTCAATATTTGACTCGGCAGTATCAGTTTCTGAATGGGTTAACTTTTCTGCCTCCCGATTGTCATAACTCTTTCCCCCTCGTAAGGTCCTTACCATATTGCAGTGCTCGGCTCCTCTTGGGTTTGGTATAGGTTGACTAGGAAAAACCCCTTTATCCCTTTCAGAAATTTCTTGGGCCAGTTGGCTAACTTGCTGCTCCAAGTTTTTAATTGATGCTTGGGTGTTTTGTTGATTCTGGGTAGAGATCTCAATAAACCTGGTAAGCTGCTCTTCTACACTCAATTGGCGTGGTGCGGCCGGTTGGGTCTGATTGTTGAGTGGTTGTTGATAATTCTGCTGATAATTGGATCGGACCTGGTGTTGTCCATTCCACCCAAAATTTGTATTATTTTTCCATCCAGAATTATATGCATTGGGGTAGGCATCATTACGGGGTCTTGGGAAGGAACTCATGCCATTTACTTGTTCTTGGACAAGGTCGGGATACCCATCCTTCTGAGGACATTGGAGGACATTATGTGTAGGGTCCTCACATATGGCGCAAACCTGTGTTGTCTTTGGGGCAGCGGTGGTGAGCATAAAACTGTTGATCTTCTTTTCCAATTGGGTGATTTGTGCTGCAATATTAGGGGTACCATGTCCTTGTGCTACATCATAGACGTGTCCCCTCGTATGAGAGCCATCATCCGTCCATTGTTGAGATTCGTTAGCCATTAGCTCAAATATTTCAAATGCTTCACGGGCTGTTTTGGATATGAGAGAACCACCTGCGGATGCGTTGACGTAATTTTTGGTGATGTGGTTGAGTCCATCATAAAAGATGTTCATCTGCATGTCTGAATCCAATCCATGGTGGGGACAACGCATATACAGGTCATTGTACCTCTCCCAAGTATCATGAAACGACTCATTAGATTTCTGGGCAAAGGCCAGTATTTCTTTCTTCAAGGCAAGAGTCTTGGATGATGGGTAGAATTTGTTTAGAAACCTTGTCTGTAAGTGTTCCCACGTTGTTATGCTCCCTGGAGCTAATGAATGTAGCCAAGCCCGAGCTTTATCCTTCAAGGTGTAAGGAAAAAGCCTTAACTTAATTGCCTCATTTGAAATTCCTCGAACAATGATGTTGTCACACCCTGACAAGAATTCAGATATGTGCATGTTTGGATCACTGTTTGGGAGTCCATGAAAAGTGGGTAGAAGCTCAAGCATGTGATGCCTGATCTCAAAAGTGACTCCGTCATGTACCTCGGGGTACACGATGCATTGTGGTGTTCCATTCCCACGTGCTGCAAGGCTTTTGCTAAGCGGTGCGCCGATTGCAGGTATTGTTAACACCATTGGTGCTGGCACTGTGTTGTCTATCCCGGTGAACAAATCTGCAATGAAAGTCCCTTGGAGTGTGAACTTTGCGTTAGTTGCTTGTAGTTGTCTTCTTCTTCTTGTTGTTCTTTCAGGTTCAAGATCGAATTGTGCTAGAATCGGGTTCGTAGATCGTGTAGCTATAACCATGCACAATTAGATATTCCTGCAAGAGTAGAGACCTGTGCGTAAATGTTAATTTGGAGAAGTAGAGAAAAAAAATGAAAACAAATAATTAACTAAAAGTAAATTAAAATAAGAGTAATCGGCACAGTCCCCGGCAACGGCGCCAATTTCTTGATAGAAATTTTTCCCACCTGTAAAACAAGGGTTAAAATCACACAAATAATACCTGCAAGAGTACAGGGCTGTTGTAGTATAGCACTGAATGCAGGGTCGATTTCCTCAGGGACTGATATGGATAATTCTTATTTTTAGAATTCACTTTTAATTAATAATAAAATAATCGCAATAATTTTGGTAACTGAATGAAAATTAAGTAAACAATGTAAACAAGTACTAGGGGTCAACCTTCACCATTAACAATCATATGTGACTTAGAAAAGAATCTATGAATCAATACATGCAACTTTGAAGGTTAGATTTTTCGAAAGCATATTTTCCTCGTGGGCATTCAAGTGAAAACGTATACCTAACATGCGATTAGTCTATGGCATTTAGATCTAATTCTACATGCAAGATTCATTAAGTTCATGAAAATCTTTTATAACCATGCAATCTCTTAGTTATGGTATTTAACCTAGATGTATTACAATCCTTAATCACAAGAAGCTAATCCCAATTTTTAGGTGGGCATTCCTATAAAATTGCATCAAATTACTTGTCTAAATATCCTAAGGGTGATCAAGCATTAAGACATAAAGATAGTTTTAAACAATGATTAAAGATTCAAAGCATGCATATACGAAAACATAGGAAAAAGATAAATCACATAATCATGTTAAGGCTTAGGTCTAACCCTAGTGAGAAAATTAGCTACTCATGCTCATAATGAATAGAAATAATTTCATTAAAATTGAAGTTAAGAGAACAAACAGTTTGTAGAACAAAGGTAGCCGAAAATCCCAGCTTGCCGTGCTCTTAGATGAAGAATTGTATTCTGAATTTTTGGTGTTTTCAAATCTAAGCCAAGCTTGGGTATTTATAAGGAAATATTCCTAATCCTACTTTGAAAAGGAGTAAAATAAAAATAATCAAATCTAATTCCTAGTTTGAACATAAATAGGAAAGCATATGCCTTCTTCTCCTTGAATTGGGATTTTATTGATATACTTCCTTCTTTTGCTCCAAACACTCCTTCTAGAATAAACCTGTCAATATAATCAATTCGAGTATCAATTCCTCCCAAAATAATAATAATAACTAATTAAATATATGGGAAATACAAGTATATATTTGACTCATCAGTTATAGTGGTTATAATCAGATTGCTATAGCACCAGAGGACCAGGAGAAGACCACATTCACATGCCCCTTTGGCACATTTACATACAGAAGGATGCCATTCGGTTTGTGTAATGCACCCGCCACATTCTAGAGGTTTATGATGAGCGTATTTTCAGACATGGTGGAGAGATTTATAGAGGTATTTATGGATGATTTCAGTGTTTTTGGTTCAAACTTTGATTATTGTCTTAACCATTTGCAGCTTGTTCTAAAGAGATGTGAGGAATGCAACCTAGTGCTGAATTGGGAGAAATGCCATTTCATGGTACAACAAGGTCTTGTTTTAGGTCATGTAATATCTAGTAGGGGCATTGAGGTGGACAAGGTAAAGATTGACATCATATCAAAATTACCTCCTCCTACATCTGTGAAGGGTGTGAGAATGTTTCTAGGGCATGCTGGGTTTTATAGAAGATTCATAAAAGATTTCTCTAAAATGTCTAGACCTCTTTGTGCATTATTATCTAAAGATGTAGAGTTTGTGTGAACAGAAGAGTGCATGAATGCCTTTAACACATTGAAAGAGCTACTCACTTATGCACCCATTATGATGCCACCTGATTGGAACCTCCCATTCAAGCTCATGTGTGACGCCAATGATTATGCTTTGGGAGCTGTTCTAGGTCAGAGAGTTAACAAGGTACCTTATGCTATTTATTATGCCTCTAGAACTTTGAATGATGCTCAGCTTAATTATTCTACTACTGAAAAAGAACTGTTAGATGTTATATTTGCTTTGGAGAAGTTTAGGTCCTACTTGATTGGTTCTAAAGTTATTGTTTTTACTGATCATGCTGCTTTGAGATTTTGTTTCATAAGAAAGATGCTAAGCCTAGGTTGATTAGATGGGTGCTCTTACTGCAAGAATTTGATCTTGAGATTAAGGACAAGAAGGGTAGTGAGAATGTGGTTGCAGATCATTTGTCCAGGTTACTTCATGATGAAGAAGGGAACAAGCTTCCCTTGAGTGAAAACTTTCCAGATGAGCAGTTATTTGCAATTGATTTACAACTTCCATGGTATGCATATGTTGTTAATTGTATAACTACTAAGGTTTTTCCTCTAGGTATGTCGAGCCAAGAAAGGAAACGATTAGTGTCTATGTCTAGGCACTACTATTGGGACGAGCCCTACTTGTTCAAATTTTGTCCAGATCAAATTATCAGAAGGTGTGTTCTTGAGGAGGAGCATATGAGCATTCTCCAACATTGTCATCAGTTTCCATGTGGAGGACACTTTGGAGCGAAGAGAACATCACTTAAGGTATTACAATCTGGGTTATATTGGCCTAATGTGTTTAAAGATTCTTTTTGGTTTTGCAGCTCTTGTGACAGATGCCAACGAACAGGGAACATCTCTTCTAGAAATCAGATGCCATTGCAAAATATTCAAGTGGTGGAGCTCTTTGATGTGTGGGGTATCGACTTCATGGGTTCATTTCCTAACTCATTTGGTTATTTTGTAAATTCTTGTGGGTGTGGATTATGTATCTAAATGGGTCGAGGCTGTCCCCTCAAAAACTAATGATCGCAAAGTTGTTGTGAAGTTCTTGCAGGATAACATCTTTACTAGGTTTGGGACACCAAGGGCAATAATTAGTGATGGAGGTAGCCACTTTAAGAACCAGGCTTTTGCTTCCTTAATGAAGAAATATGGGATCACAAATAAGGTTGGCACTCCATATCATCCTCAAACCAGTGGTCAAGTGGAGATAAGCAATAGAGAGATCAAAAGCGTCCTAGAGAAGACAATGAATACTAGAAGGAAGGATTGGTCTCTACGCTTGAATGATGCATTGTGGGCATATCGGACTGCGTACAAAAGCCCCATTGGCATGTCCCCATATCGTCTAGTCTTTGGGAATGCATGTCACCTGCCAGTGGAGTTGGAGCATAGAGCATATTGGGTAATTAAGAAATTCAACTATGATATGCAACAAGCAAGTGACAAGAGGAAGTTACAGTTGAATGAGCTTGAAGAGTTAAGGTATGATGCATATGAGAATGCTAAGTTGTATAAGGAACGAGCCAAGGCGTATCATGATAAGCAGCTAGTTAGGAAGGAGTTTCATGTGGGACAAAAGGTGTTGATCTACAATTCAAAATTGAGACTTTTCCCTGGTAAGCTCAAGTCTAGGTGGTACGGTCCTTATGTTGTTACAAACGTTTTCCCTCATGGTGCTTTACAGGTTCATAGCAAAGAGAAGAATCAGACATTCATGGTGAATGGGCACAAAGTAAAGCCCTATATTGAGATGAGCTTTGAGCCTAGAGAGGAGGATGTGACTCTCCAAGTTCAGTACATTGCATGAGAGTCCAACAGTCTGGCTGAAGACTATAAACTTAGCACTACTTGGGAGGTAACCCAAAGGGAAGTTGGGAGGCAACCCATGTGAAGAGGATGATGACAGTTTTGGCACTCTACAACCACTGACAATCAGATTTGCTTTCTCTCACCCTTTCTTTCTTTATCGTTAACTTTTCCTTCGTTTGTTTTGTTTTCTTTGTGTGTGTCGTCGCTTGTTTCTCCTTCCTTAAATGCTTCATTGTTTTACTTTAACTTTCAATCATTGAGGACAATGTTAGATTTAGGTGTGAGGGGGAAACACTTGTGTTTTCCGTTGATTTTGCATTGGTTTTAAAAAAACAAATTTTGACAGCTTTATTTTTTGCCTAGTTTGTGTCGGTTTTACTAGTGTTAAATTGGGTAGTTTTTGTGTTTTTTTTTTTTTTTATTTGTGTCTTAGGTTTCTTTCCAACACAATGATGAGATTTGGTTTTTAAATGCATGACTTTAAGATGACTTATAAGCATGATTCAAGGTCTGAAATTATTCGTTGGTTAATACTCAAGTATTCATGGTTATCTTATGCAAAATCACATGTAATCACCCAAGTAAGTGGTATCCATAACATGCTTAATTGAATGAAGCTCAATACAACCCTTTTGGGAGCTTTTGAGCCTTTATCCTTTGTTTGAGAGAGTTGTATTTGTTTAATCTATCACTTTCTTGTCAATTAAGTTGTTGTATGATCTTATCTTTCTTTGCTTGGTTGCTACTTGAATTGCTTATCATCATTGGAACTAAATGCTAGAACTGGTACTAATTTCTTTTCGAGGCATTGAATTGATTTGCATGACATACTTGAGATGATGAGGGCACCTAGATTACCACCATTGCCAAAATGGCCTTTGACCCATGATATACTTTCCTCTAGGTAAACCCTTGATAAGCCTTTGTTTAAGCCTTTTTGTTTCATAACCCTCATTTTCCTCACCTAGCCTAAACAATTTCATCCATACCCTTTTTCTTAAAGATTAATGAAGCATAATTTGTAGAGACTTAATTGTGAATCAAGGGTTAAAAGAGCAATTTTGGGGGAATGTTCAAAAAGAAAAAAAGAAAAAAAAAAAGAGATAAGAATTGTACACGGTTCAGAGTGTGCACCAGAAAAAAAAAATGAAAAGAAAAAAAAAAGAGAAAAAAAAAAATCGACATTGTGTTTGAATTGTTAATGCCCTGACCATTCATGTATTGATTGTTGAAGTATGGTCAATAATGTTCAAATCGGCAATTGAGTGTATGTACTTGCTCCGTACTTATATGATTTTTAAGCCTTGATAGTGATACAAGTTCTTATGTCTCTAACATCATTGCATGCTTCTACTATTTCTTTAAGAACTTTGTGTTATCAATATCCATTCTTTCTTTAACCCCTTACCCTTTGGCCTCATTACAATCCTCATAAAGACCTTCTGATCTTGTTTGTTGTGTTTATATCAATATGTGGAGATTTGAATGAAGTATGATCATATGGTGTCACATGTTCTTGCATTCAAGTAGTAGCATTCCTTTCATGAGTCATATTCATAAGAAAAATTCTGAAAGTGCCTTTCTTTCTTGTTATATCATATGTGAGCAATTTGTTTCCATTTTACATCAATCCTCTCACATATAACTAGTATAGGACGAGTGACTTAACCAGAAAATATAAGGTAAAATCAGAGCTTATTAGGTGAGAATTTTGAGCTAATTATTTGCAGCATGTATCTCTCTTTGTACTTGTGCTTTGATTGATTTAATTGTGAGTATGTGTATGATTTCTATGAAGGTGTATTAACTCTCGGATCATGTGGACCAATTCTTATGCTTATGATGAATCTTAATATTTCATGATTCATTGAAAATCTCTGAGATAAATGTTTGAAGGTTTAGGTTGAATTATTGAGTCTTTGGTTTTTTTTCATTCTTTGTTTATGTTTTGCTTGAGGACTAGCAAAAGCTTAAGTGTGGAGGAATTTGATAGGAGCATATTTATGCGACGTTTTATCTTATTTTCTTATGCTTTTCTTAGCTTGTTTCGTATATTTTCTTAATACTTAGCTTGTTTTCGTGTTTTGTAGGATTTTTGGAAACAAAGTTACAAAATGAGTTAATGAGTGCTGTTTTGGAAATCTAAGGAGGAAACTTTGAAACAGATTTCAGCAGATGTGTCAACTTCTCGAAATTAACTGCACCTGCTCGGGAAAAACTAGCTGATGGGCCATATATCTTTGGAAAGATACGGAAGTCTAGTTTCTAGAGAATTTTACGGTTTGTGAATTGAAGTTTTCTAGAATGAGTAATCTCCGTTTTAGTACAGCAAGGTCAGACTGAGCTGGAATTCAGCATTCCTTCTATTTCAAGTTTTCTAATCCTTATCGGGCTTGAACGACTAGAGGCCTAGTTTATTAAGGTTACGGGAGGAAACGTTTTAATGAGAAAAAGGAAGATAAAAAAATAATAAAGGGAGAGGA
This sequence comes from Oemleria cerasiformis, assembly GCA_037349345.1. NCBI lineage: Eukaryota > Viridiplantae > Streptophyta > Magnoliopsida > Rosales > Rosaceae > Oemleria > Oemleria cerasiformis. Next base: position 14,846,492 of record JAZGTL010000018.1, read on the forward strand.
GCAGCCACAACGTGAGGATTGATTGAGAAGCGAATGCAAACAGTAACGTCTCTCTCCCTCATTAAGGAAATTAACACCCACGTCAATTATAGGCAGCAAAGGGGCAGACATATACATAGGACAAGGGGAAAACGTGGGGGAAGACAAAAAGGCAGCCAACAAAGAGTCATTGTCCCACACAAAAAGTCAGAAACGTCTCTCTCTATCTCATACTTGGAAACAACTATTTTTCTCCCAAAAAGAAAACTGCAGAAACGTTGGAAGCTCTCACAGAAGGACTCAGCCACACAATCCCATTCAGCTCCACCCTTTAAGGTTCCAAGGTCTAAAAGGCTTAGGAAGCAAGGAGGAACGTCAAAGCGTCATCCAATCACTCTGGCTGACCAACACATCATCAAAGAGCTATCTTCTTCCTCTTTTTATGTTCTGTTTTTTTTATGTTCTTGTTGTCTATTTAAATTTTGGGTAACTAAGTACTTTAGTTAGGGCTCGATTGAAGCCCTAATCATGTTTCTTTAAGGATTTCGATATGCCTTTGCTGCAAACTACTTTTGTGATGCTTAATTGATTAATTTCAAATTATATTTTACTCTTTACATACGTTATATTATGCTTGATCACCATATGCATGTTGTGTATTGAGTTTGTTACATAGGTAAATTTAGATGACCAAATCTTGTGCCTATGAGAGTAACAAAAGAACTAGTTATAAGTTCTTGAAATTAATCATCATGAATAATTAGAATAGATACCATGTTCTAGGAGTTGTGTGTTTGTCGATTTCCGTTGTGTTATGCGTTCTTAAAGTGCAACTTAGTAGATACAATGCTAAATACTTTAAGAATGAAAAGAGTTAGTGTAGATACCGATTCCTAACTTATTGCTTAGGGAAATCAAAAATTTAAAGAGTAGATATCATGCCTTTAGGTTGACAAACATGAGCATCTAAAATCTGTTTTGTAGCATTGTGCATGTCGTTTGCTTAAGGAAGAAGATTAGCGGTGAACATCGAATTCCTAACTGGTTTTCTCATTGTTTTAACCTCAATCCAATTCTATTTTTAATAAAGCGATGTTTTTTTTAATATTTTGTTTCTAAATTTTCAGTTTTCAAAATCATCTTAAAATCAATTTTAAACACATATTAATCCAGTCCTTGTGGGAATGATCTCGTATTTGCTTTCTATACTATTTGTCTTATCTTGTGTAGTTGCGAGTTAAAACGTGCATATAGTTGCGTAATTTTTATGTTGCTATTTGTACAACACGTACCTGTCACACATCTTGACCAAAATGTACACAAATTAAGTGCAAACAGGCTAAATAAAAAAGCTATGATTAAGCAAGAGCTGCTGTTTACTTTGCTCCTAGATTTATATTAGAGTAAATTACAGTTTACTACCTTTGATTTAGTTGAAATTATAAGATTATATTTATTTTTTAAAATCTTTCAACTTATTATCTTGAACTTTCTATTTTGTTTCAACCGAAACTCTTTGTTACATTTTCTTTTAAATAGTCTATTAAGTACTGTTGTGTCCAAAATTTGACCCATATTTAACTTATGTGGATAACCAATAAGTGCCACATATACCAAAAAAACTAATAATTTATTTTTAAAAAAAACCTTAAAATACGAAAACATAAAATTATTGGTTGTCCACATAAGCTAAATGTGGGCCCAAGTTTGGACACATTAGCACTTAACAAAATATTTAACAGAAAATGTAACAGATGGCTCATATTAAAACAAATAAGAAAGTTCAGAGTAGTAAACTGAAAGATTTGAAAGAACAATTATAACCTTGTATTTTTTACTAAACCACATAGTAGTAAACTGTAATTTGCTCTTTATATTATTATTCGATATATATTGGCCTTCATGTTCGAGCTAGAGCGAATTTAACAGAGTTATCCAATTCAATGCTAGGTACGAAGATTCAAATTCGTTTTTCATCCTTCATATGTTGAATATGAATGACTAAAATCAAATGTTTATCAAATGAACTTTATATATTATTAATTTTGTATATTACCATAGCTTTTATACATGTATTTGTGTTTAATATAATTTAAATCTAATCGATCATCATATATTATGTATGCATGGTAGGATATATATATATATATATATATATATATATATATATATATTTTCGTCATCCATTGAAGAACACTGGAAACATCTTAATACATTCTTCCAAACAATTAAACACAATGGTCTAGTAATATATGCCCCAAAAATAAAACTATTCTAGACCAAAGTTAGATTCCTTGGATATAATATTCACCAATCCACAATTACCCTTATTGATAGAGTCATCCAATTAGCTGATAAATAACTTGATAAAATCCTTGAAAAAAATCAACTTCAGCGGTTCCCTGGATCCCTAGCTAAATTATGTTGCTAAATTCTCTCAAAATCTTCGCCAAAAATGCAAACCATTATTTGAGCGACTCCAAAGTCACCCACCTCCATGGACAGATGTCCACACTCTTCCATAGTTAAAGAAATCAAAAAACATGTCATTACCCTTCCATGTATTGGAATTCCAACAATCAATTCTTTCAAAATTGTTGAACCTGATGCCTCTGAACTTCGTTACGGAGGTATTCTCAAACAGAAAAGTCATCCAAATAGTCCTGAATTAATTGTCCGTTTTCATTCCGGTGCCTAGAATTCCACTCAAAATAATTATAGTACTATTAAAAAAAAAAATTTATCTATAGTATTATGCATATGCAAATTTCAAGAAAATTTATTAAATCAAAAGTTTATTTATTTATTTGTTTATATATATATATATATATATAATAGGAGAGCTATTCTTAATAAACACCATGCTCGATCATATCATGGTTTATTTAATGGAAAATTTTCAATATAATTTTGCATGTATTTGAGTATACATTACGTAAAGTAAACTGATTTTAGATTTTAAAATATAAATAAATAAACAGATTTTAGAGGATATTCAACATTAATGGAACAATCCAATTAGGGCAATTAGCTAGGCAATAATTAACAAATGACTTTGATAATAAGATGCGTATATATCTTAATTAAGTTCTTGGTGCTTGAAAAGGAAATACAAATTATATAGGATTGTAAGAAAGAAACAAAAATAACCTAACAAAATTATTCAAAAAGCAACAGTACCCTGTCAACAATTTCTTGTTTCGTCTTTTTTTCTTGCAATTCAAGTTATATCTTGAGGAAATATCCTTTTAGAAAATCTAATTCTATTTAAGTTCACTACTTAAATAAAAGACGGTGTATTAGGTGAAGTTCATATATACTATTACTATCAGCTTATTGGTTTGAAAGTTGAAACAATATACATATACGGTCTGAGAGAGTTTCTGTTGGAGCTCGATCGATTTCGATCTCATGGAGGCTGTAGTTAAATTCAATGATATCCATGACTGTCATGGTTGTAAAAAGAAGATAGTGGATGTTTTGAAGACAATTGAGGGCGTCAAGGATTACTATATAGACGCAGAGAACAACAAGGTGACGGTAATTGGCAAGTTTGATGACCTTGATCGCCAATTTCATCTCATCCAGAAGTTCAAAAAAAGATTTCCATTAAAAAAACTGGAGCTTATAATGAATAATAATGGTCAAAATAATAATAAATCCAATGGCAATGGAAACGGAGGCAACGACAACGGCAACGGAAACGGAGGGCAAGAGAGTAAAAAAGGGAAAGAAAAGGTGCATGGAAGTAATGGTAGCAAAAGAGGAGGAGGAGACATAGCCAGTAGCAGTGGCAGTGGCAACGGTAACAATGGCGGTGACAGTGGAAACCAGCCGCCGCAGATGGACATGATGAGTTACTGGGATCCATGGATGGGTCATTATTCCCAGCCAATGATGAACATGGGATACTATCAAGGGATGAGGCAAGACATGGACGTTTATGAGCGCATCCCTACTTACAGAGGCCCACCGCCGCTGATGCCACCACCCGCAACCTTTTATTCTAACCCTCCCCACACAATCTTCAGCGATGATAATCCCAATGGTTGCAACATCATGTGATATATATATATATATATATATATATATATATATTCATGCTATTTATTTAAATCATCTTTTTTTTTCTTTTTTTTTTCCTTAAGTTTTTTTGGTATGTCTTCTAGCTAGGGTTAGGTTTTAATGCATGCAATATGCAATAATGCAAAGATTACTAGAGTTTCAATGATGTAATGATGTTTATGTGTTTAGTCTTCTAGGGCTAGTTATTGTTGTTTTTGGAAGTACTGCTATATTTATTTATTATTTTTTTGAGCCAAGGGAATTAAGGACTATATTAATTGCTTATATAATGTTGTTACTTAATTGATTGTGATTACTAAAATTTTGTTTCTTTATAATTTTGTCATATGAATTGAAGAATTACTTGAATTTCAAATATGGGATTATGATCAACAGGCCTATAAACTAAATGGATTATGGGATTCTCTCGAATATTGGTTTATCACAACCATGCATTCTTCCTTAGTTTTTTCTTGGATTTAAGCTTGTAAGAGAAAATTGTGAATGGTGTAAGTACGTTGGTTTAAATTGTTTAAGAATTTTTAACCTTTGAATTTGGGTTCCTTATGCATGCTTGTTTAGATTTGTTAGGTATCAATTAATTGGGGAAGGAAATGAACCCTGAAAAGTTCACCTACAAGACCAATAATGAGTCTCCTGCCGCGGCTCATGAACTGGCTACCGATGCCGGCCATGCGCAATTCACACCGCTCCATCTTGCATCGGCGATGGTTTCAGACCCTACTGGTGTTTTCAGCCAAGCAATTGCCAATGCTAGTGGCAACAAAGAAGCACAAGGGTCCGTGGAGAGAGTGTTCAATCAGGCACTCAAGAAGCTTCCCTCTCAGTCACCTCCGCCGGATGAAGTCCCAGCCAGCACTACTCTCATCAAAGCAATTCGGAGAGCTCAGTCGGCGCAGAAGCAACGAGGGGACACACACTAGGCTGTTGATCAGTTGATTCTTGGCATTCTTGAGGATTCCCAAATTGGGGACTTGTTGAAAGAAGCTGGCATTTCCACTGCAAGAGTGAAATCAGAAGTTGAAAAGCTTCGTGGGAAGGAAGGGAAGAAGGTGGAGAGTGCAACGGGAGGCACAAATTTTCAGGCATTGAAGACTTATGGACGAGACCTTGTTGAGGTTGCAGGGAAGCTTGACCCCGTTATAGGCCGAGATGAGGAGATGAGGAGGGTTGTTCGGATTCTCTCAAGGCGAACAAAGAACAATCCGGTGCTAATTGGAGAGCCAGGAGTTGGAAAAACTGCTGTGGTTGAAGGATTGGCTCAAAGAATTGTAAGTGGGGATGTTCCTAGTAATTTATCTGATGTAAGGCTCATAGCATTGGATATGGGTGCTTTGGTGGCCGGGGCGAAGTATAGAGGAGAGTTTGAGGAGAGGTTGAAGGCTGTTTTGAAAGAAGTGGAAGAGGCTGAAGGGAAGGTGATTTTGTTCATTGATGAAATTCACCTTGTTCTTGGGGCTGGTAGAACTGAGGGGTCTATGGATGCAGCTAACCTCTTAAAGCCAATGCTCGCTAGAGGCCAACTACGATGCATTGGTGCCACAACTCTTGAAGAGTACAGGAAATATGTGGAGAAGGATGCTGCATTTGAGAGAAGGTTCCAACAGGTTTATGTGGCCGAACCTAGTGTTCCTGACACAATTAATATCCTTCGAGGGTTGAAAGAGAAATATGAATTAAGGTCATCATGGTGTTAGAATTCTCGATAGGGCTCTTGTTGTTGCTGCGCAACTTTCAAGTCGGTACATCACTGGTAAGAATTATAATAACAGATGTAGTGTGTTTTTCTTGATTGATATAGATTGAAATTTCAATTTTGCTTGATGTTTAAATTTGCTTGGATTGAATTTCTGTTTTGTTTTTGTTTTACAGGGCGCCATTTGCCTGACAAGGCAATTGATCTAGTTGATGAAGCCTGTGCAAATGTGAGAGTTCAGTTTGATAGTCAACCTGAAGAAATTGATAACCTTGAAAGGAAGAGGATGCAGCTGGAAGTTGAGCTTCATGCCCTTGAGAAAGAGAAGGACAAAGCTAGCAAAGCTCGCCTTGTCAAGGTGAGTGCTAGTTCCAAAATTTATTTATTAAGAAAATATTAGTCTGGTGAAGTTGCGGAATATTTTTTAGCTTAATTGTTCTTATTCTTCTGTTGGTTCTACGTTTTATTCTCAGATGAAAAAAGAGCTAGATGACTTGAGAGACAAGCTTCAGCCGTTGGTGATGAAATATAGAAAGGAGAAGGAGAGGGTTGATGAGCTTCGAAAGCTCAAGCAGAAGCGCGAAGAGCTGCTAGTCTCTTTGGCAGAGGCTGAAAGAAGATATGATTTAGCCAGGGTAAGTCAATTTGCATTTTGCTTGACCATTCACATCTTTTATGTGTGATCAAGCATGATAAAATCTCACTTGTTTACATTTTACAGGTATGTTGGTCATGAGGAAGGTGGGCAACTCACAGAGGCCGCGAGACGGAGGCCTTATAGCGTTGTTTTGTTTGATGAAGTGGAGAAGGCGCATACTTCTGTTTTCAATACTCTCTTGCAAGTGTTGGATGATGGAAGGTTAACTGATGGCCAAGGCCGGACCGTTGACTTCAGGAACACCGTGATAATTATGACTTCGAACCTGGGAGCCGAGCATCTCCTAGCTGGTTTATTGGGCAAGTCTTCAATGCAAGTTGCCCGTGACCATGTTATGCAAGAGGTATATTTAATGATCACAAATTTTTGACTTCATGATGCTTATAGCTCGTTTCTTTGATAATGTAGATACTAAACTAGGCATTTGGTACCTGGATAGGTGACAAAACACTTTAGGCCTGAGTTGCTGAATCGACTTGATGAAGTTGTTGTATTCGACCCGCTTTCGCGTGACCAATTGAGGAAGGTTGCTAGGCTGCAGATGAAAGATGTTGCAGTCCGATTGGCTGACAAGGGCATTGCTCTTGCAGTGACTGAGAAGTTTTCTAGGCCATGCAGGGTTTTACAGAAGATTCATAAAAGATTTCTCTAAAATGTCTAGACCTCTTTGTGCGTTATTATCTAAAGATGTTGAGTTTGTGTGGACAGAAAAGTGCATGAATGCCTTTAACACATTGAAAGAGCTACTCACATCTGCACCCATTATGATGACACCTGATTGGAACCTCCCATTCGAGCTCATGTGTGACGCCAGTGATTATGCTTTGGGAGTTGTTCCAGGCCAGAGAGTTAACAAGGTACCTCATGCTATTTATTATGCCTCTAGAACTTTGAATGATGCTCAGCTTAATTATTCTACTACTGAAAAAGAATTGTTAGATGTTATATTTGCTTTGGAGAAGTTTAGGTCCTACTTGATTGGTTCTAAAGTTATTGTTTTTACTGATCATGCTGCTTTGATATTTTTGTTTGATAAGAAAGATGCTAAGCCTAGGTTGATTAGATGGGTACTCTTACTGCAAGAATTTGATCTTGAGATTAAGGACAAGAAGGGTTGTGAGAATGTGGTTGCAGATCATTTGTCCAGGTTACTTCATGATGAAGAATGGAACAAGCTTCCCTTGAGTGAAAACTTTCCAGATGAGCAGTTCTTTGCAATTGATTTACAACTTCCATGGTATGCATATATTGTTAATTGTATAACTACTAAGGTTTTTCCTCCAGGTATGTCGAGCCAAGAAAGGAAACGATTAGTGTCTATGTCTAGGCACTACTATTGGGACGAGCCCTACTTGTTCAAATTTTGTCCAGATCAAATTATCAGAAGGTGTGTTCTTGAGGAGGAGCATATGAGCATTCTCCAACATTGTCAACAGTTTGCATGTGGAGGACACTTTGGAGCGAAGAGAACATCACTTAAGGTATTACAATCTGGGTTATATTGGCCTAATGTGTTTAAAGATGCTTTTTGGTTTTGCAGCTCTTGTGACAGATGCCAACGAACAGGGAACATCTCTTCTAGAAATCAGATGCCATTGCAAAACATTCAAGTGGTAGAGCTCTTTGATGTGTGGGGTATCGACTTCATGGGTTCATTTCCTAACTCATTTGGTTATTTATATATTCTTGTGGGTGTGGATTATGTATCTAAATGGGTCGAGGTTGTCCCCTCAAAAACTAATGATCACAAAGTTGTTGTGAAGTTCTTGCAGGATAACATCTTTACTAGGTTTGGGACACCAAGGGCAATAATTAGTGATGGAGGTAGCCACTTCAACAACCAGGTTTTTGCTTCCTTAATGAAGAAATATGGGATCACACATAAGGTTGGCACTCCATATCATCCTCAAACCAGTGGTCAAGTGGAGATAAGCAATGGAGAGATCAAAAGCATCCTAGAGAAGACAATGAATACTAGAAGGAAGGATTGGTCTCTACGCTTGAATGATTCATTGTGGGCATATCGGACTGCGTACAAAAGCCCCATTGGCATGTCCCCATATCGTCTAGTCTTTGGGAAGGCATGTCACCTACCAGTGGAGTTGGAGCATAGAGCATATTGGGCTATTAAGAAATTCAACTATGATATTCAACAAGCAGGTGACAAGAGGAAGTTACAGCTGAATGAGCTTGAAGAGTTGAGGTATGATGGATATGAGAATGCTAAGTTGTATACGGAACGGACCAAGGCTTATCATGATAAGCAGCTAGTTAGGAAGGAGTTTCATGTGGGACAGAAGGTGTTGATCTACAATTCAAAATTGAGACTTTTCCCTGGTAAGCTCAAGTCTAGGTGGTACGGTCCTTATGTTGTTACAAAAGTTTTCCCTCATGGAGCTTTATAGGTTCTTAGCAAAGAGAAGAATTAGACATTCATGGTGAATGTGCATAGAGTAAAGCCCTATATTGAGATGAGCTTTGAGCCTAGAGAGGAGGATGTGACTCTCCAACCTGTTCAGTACATTGCATGAGAGTCCAACAGTCTGGCTGAAGACTATAAACTTAGCACTACTTGGGAGGTAACCCAAAGGGAAGTTGGGAGGCAACCCATGTGAAGAGGATGATGACAGTTTTGGCACTCTACAACCACTGACAATCAGATTTGCTTTCTCTCACCATTTCCTTATTTATCGTTAATTTTGCCTTCGTTTGTTTTGTTTTGTTTTATTTTCTTTGTGTGTGTCGTCGCTTGTTTCTCCTTCCTTAAATACTTCATTGTTTTACTTTAACTTTCAATCATTGAGGACAATATTAGATTTAGGTGTGAAGGGGAAACACTTGTGTTTTCCGTTGATTTTGCATTGGTTTTAAAAAAAAAAAAATTTTGACAGCTTTATTTTTTGCCTAGTTTGTGTCGGTTTTACTAGTGTTAAATTGAGTAGTTTTTGTGTCTTAGGTTACTTTCCGACACAATGATGAGATTTGGTTTTTAATTGCATGACTTTAAGATGACTTATAAGCATGATTCAAGGTCTGAAATTATTCGTTGGTTAATACTCAAGTATTCATGGTTATCATATGCAAAATCACATGTAATCACCTACGTAACTGGTATCCATAACATGCTTAATTGAATGAAGCTCAATACAACCCTTTTGTGAGCTTTTGAGCCTTTATCCTTTGTTTGAGAGAGTTGTGTTTGTTTAATCTATCACTTTCTTGTAAGTTGTTGTATGATCTTATCTTTCTTTGCTTGGTTGCTACTTGGATTGCTTATCTTCATTGTAACTAAATGCTAGAACTGGTACTAATTTCTTTTCGAGGCATTGAATTGATTTGCATGACATACTTGAGATGATGAAGGCACCTAGATTACCACCATTGCCAAAATGGCCTTTGACCCATGATATACTTTCCTCTAGGTAAACCCTTGATGAGCCTTTGTTTAAGCCTTTTTGTTTCATAACCCTCATTTTCCTCACCTAGCCTAAACACTTTCATCCTTACACTTTTTCTTAAAGATTAGTGAAGCATAATTTGTAGAGACTTAGTTGTGAATCAAGGGTTAAAAGAGCAAGTTTGGGGGAATGTTCAAAAAAAAAAAAAAAAAAAAGACAGATAAGAATTGTACACGGTTCAGAGTGTGCACCAGAAAAAAAAAATGAAAAGAAACAAAAAGAGAAAAAAAAAATCGACATTGTGTTTGAATTGTTAATGCCCTGACCGTTCATGTATTTATTGTTGAAGTATGGTCAATAATGTTCAAATCGGCCATTGAGTGTATATACTTGCTCGGTACTTATATGCTTTTTTAGCCTTGATAGTGATACAAGTTCTTATGTCTCTAACATCATTGCATGCTTCTACTATTTCTGTAAGAACTTTGTGTTATCCATATCCATTCTTTCTTTAACCCCTTACCCTTTGACCTCATTACAATCCTCATAAAGACCTTCTGATCTTGTTTGTTGTGTTTATATCAATATGTGGAGATTTGAATGAAGTATGAGCATATGGTGTCACATGTTCTTGCATTCAAGTAGTAGCATTCCTTTCATGAGTCATATTCATAAGAAAAATTCTGAAAGTGCCTTTCTTTCTTGTTACATCATATGTGAGCAATTTGTTTCCATTTTACATCAATCCTCTCACATATTGCTAGTATAGGACGAGTGACTTAACCAGAAAATATGAGGTAAAATAAGAGCTTATTAAGTGAGAATTTTGAGCTAATTCTTTGCAGCATGTATCTCTCTTTGTACTTGTGCTTTGATTGATTTAATTGTGAGTATGTGTATGATTTCTATGAAGGTGTATTAACTCTCGGATCATGTGGACCAATTCTTATGCTTATGATGAATCTTAATATGTCATGATTCATTGAAAATCTCTGAGATAAATGTTGGAAGGTTTAGGTTGAATTATTGTGTCTTTGGTTTTTCTTTCATTCTTTGTTTATGTTTGCTCGAGGACTAGCAAAAGCTTAAGTGTGGGGGAATTTGATAGGAGTATATTTATGCGACGTTTTATCTTGTTTTCTTATGCTTTTCTTAGCTTATTTCGTATGTTTTCTTAATACTTAGCTTGTTTTCGTGTTTTGTAGGATTTTTGGAAGCAAAGTTACAAAAGGAGTTAATGAGTTCTGTTTTGGAAATCTAAGGAGGAAACTTTGAAACAGACTTCAGCATATGTGTCAATTTCTCGAAATTAACTGCACCTGCTCGGGAAGAACTAGCTGATGGACCATGTATCATTGGGAAGATACGGAAGTCTAGTTTCTAGAGAATTTTACGATTTGTGAATTGGAGTTTTCTAGAATGAGTTATGGCCGTTTTAGTACAGCAAGGTCAGGCTGAGCTGGAATTCAACATTCCTTCTATTTCAAGTTTTCTAATCCTTATCGGACTTGGACGACTTGAGGCCTAGTTTATTAAGGTTACGGTAGGAAACATTTTAATCAGAAAAAGGAAGATAAAAAATAATAAAGGGAGAGGAGCAGCCACAACGTGAGGATTGATTGAGTAGCGAATGCAAACAGTAACGTCTCTCTCTCTCATTAAGGAAATTAACACCCTCATCAATTCTTGGCAGCAAAGGGGCAGACATATACATGGGATAAGGGGAAAACGTGGGGGAAGACAAAAAGGCAGCCATCAAAGAGTCATTGTCCCACACAAAAAGTCAGAAACGTCTCTCTCTGTCTCATACTTGGAAACAACTTTTTTTCTCCCAAAAAAAAACTGCAGAAACGTTGGAAGCTCTCACAGAAGGACTCAGCCACACCATCCCATTCTGCTCCATCCTTCAAGGTTCCAAGGTCTAAAAGGCTTAGGAAGCAAGGAGGAACGTCAAGTCGTCATCCAATCACTCTGGCTGACCAACACATCATCAAAGAGCTATCCTCTTCCTCTTTTTATGTTCTGTTTTTTTATGTTCTTGTTGTCTATTTAAATTATGGGTAACTAAGTACTTTAGTCAGGGCTCGATTGAAACCCTAATCATGTTTCTTTAAGGATTTCGATATGCCTTTGCTGCAAACTACTTTTGTGATGCTTAATTGATTAATTTCAGATTATATTTTACTCTTTACATACGTTTTGTTATGCTTGATCACCATATGCATACTGTGTATTGAGTTTGTTACATAGGTGAATATGCATACTGTGTATTGAGTTTGTTACATAGGTAAATTTAGATGACCAAATCTTGTGCCTATGAGAGTAACAAAAGAACTAGTTATAAGTTCTTTAAATTAATCATCATGAATAACTAGAATAGATACCATGTTCTAGGAGTTGTGTGTTTGTCGATTTCCATTGTGTTATGCGTTCTTAAAGTGCAACTTAGTAGATACCATGGTAAATACTTTAAGAATGAAAAGAGTTAGTGTAGATACCCATGCCTAACTTGTTGCTCAGGAAATTCAATAATTTAAAGAGTAGATATCATGTCTTTAGGTTGGCCAACATGAGCATCTAAAATTTGTTTTGTAGCATTGTGCATGTCGTTTTCTTAAGGAAGAAGATTAGCGGTGAACATTGAATTCATAATTGGTTTTCTCATTGTTTTAACATCAATCCAATTCTATTTTTAATAAAACGATGTTTTTTTTAATATTTTGTTTCTAAATTTTTAGTTTTCAAAATCATCTTAAAATCAATTTTAAACACATATTAATCCAATCATCGTGGGAATGATCTCGTATTTGATTTCTATATTATTTGTCTTATCTTGTGCACATATTGGCCTTCATGTTCGAGCTAGAGCTAATTCAACTGAGTTATCCAATTCAATGCTAGCTACGAAGATTCAAATTCGGTTTTCATCCTTCATATGTTGAATATGAATGACTAAAATCAAATGTTTATCAAATGAACTTTATATATTATTAATTTTGTATATTACCATAGCTTTTATACATGTATTTGTGTTTAATATAATTTAAATCTAATCGATCATCATATATTATGTATGCATGGTGGGATATATATATATATATATCAATTTCTAAATAATTAAACACAATGGTCTAGTAATATCTGCCCCAAAAATAAAACTATTCTAGACTAAAGTTAGATTCCTTGGATATAATATTCACCAATCCACAATTACCCTTATTGATAGATTCATCCAATTCGCTGATAAATTCCTTGATAAAATCCTTGACAAAAATCAATTTCAGCTGTTCCCTGGATCCCTAGCTAAATTATGTTGCTAAATTCTATCAAAATCTTCGCCAAAAATGCAAACCATTATTTGAGCGACTCCAAAGTCAGTCACCTCCATGGACAGATATCCACACTTCCATAGTTAAAGAAATAAAAAAACATGTCATTACCCTTCCATGTATTTGAATTCCAACAATCAATTCTTTCAAAATTGTTGAACCTGATGCCTCTGAACTTCGTTACGGAGGTATTCTCAAACAGAAAAGTCATCCAAATAGTCTTGAATTAATTATCCGTTTTCATTCCGGTGCCTGGAATTCCACTCAAAATAATTATAGTACTATTAAAAAAGAAATTTTATCTATAGTATTATGCATATGCAAATTTCAAGAAAATTTATTAAATCAAAAGTTTATTTATTTATCTGTTTATATATATATATATATATATAATAGGAGAGCTATTCTTAATAAACACCAATGCTCGATCATATCATGGTTTATTTAATGGAAAATTTTCTATATAATTTTGCATGTATTTGAGTATACATTACGTAAAGTAAACTGATTTTAGATTTTAAAAAATAAATAAATAAACAGATTTTAGAAGATATTTAACATTAATGGAACAATCCAATTAGGGCAATTAGCTAGGCAATAATTAACAAATGACTTTGATAATAAGATGCGTATATATCTCAATTAAGTTCTTGGTGCTTGAAAAGGAAATACAAATTATATAGGATTGTAAGAAATAAACAAAAACAACCGAACAAAATTATTCAAAAAGCAACAGTACCCTGTCAACAATTTCTAGTTTCGTCTTTTTTTCTTGCAATTCAAGTTATCTTGAGGAAATATCCTTTTAGAAAATCTAATTCTACTTAAGTTCACTACTTAAATAAAAGACGGTGTATTAGGTGAAGTTCATATACTATTACTATCAGCTTATTGGCTTGAAAGTTGAAACAATATACATATACGGTCTGAGAGAGTTTCTGTTGGAGCGCGATTGATCTCGATCTCATGGAGGCTGTAGTTAAATTCAATGATATTCATGACTGTCATGGTTGTAAAAAGAAGATAGTGGATGTTTTGAAGACAATTGAGGGCGTCAAGGATTACTATATAGACGCAGAGAATAACAAGGTGACGGTAATTGGCAAGTTTGATGACCTTGATCGCCAAGTTCATCTCATCCAGAAGTTCAAAAAAAGATTTCCCTTAAAAAAATTGGAGCTTATAATGAATAATAATGGTCAAAATAATAATAACTCCAATGGCAACGTCAATGGCAATGGAAACGGAGGCAACGACAACGGCAACGGAAATGGAGGGCAAGAGAGTAAAAAAGGGAAAGAAAAGGTGCATGGAAGTAATGGTAGCAAAAGAGGAGGAGGAGACATAGCCAGTAGCAGTGGCAGTGGCAACGGTAACAATGGCGGTGACAGTGGAAATCAGCCACCGCAGATGGACATGATGAGTTACTGGGATCCATATATGGGTCATTATCCCCAGCCAATGATGAACATCAGATACTATCAAGGGATGAGGCAAGACATGGACGTTTATGAGCGCATCCCTACTTACAGAGGCCCACCGCCACCGATGCCACCACCCGCAACCTTTTATTCTAACCCTCCCCACACAATCTTCAGCGATGATAATCCCAATGGTCGCAACATCATGTGATATATATATATATATATATATATATATATATTCATGCTATTTATTTAAATCATCTTTTTTTTTCTTAAGTTTTTTCGGCATGTCTTCTAGCTAGGGTTAAGTTTTTATGCATGCAATATGTAATAATGCAAAGATTACTAGAGTTTCAATGATGTAATGATGTTTATGTGTTTAGTCTTCTAGGGCTATTATATTGTTGTTTTTGGAAATACTGCTATATTTATTTATTAATTTTTTGGGCCTGGGGAATTAAGGACTATATTAATTGCTTATATATGTTGTTACTTAATTGGTTGTGATTACTAAAATTTTGTTTCTTTATAATTTGGTCATATGAATTGAAGAATTACATGAATTTCGAATATGGGGTTATGATCAACAGGCCTATAAACTAAATGGATTATGGGATTCTCTCGAATATTGGTTTATCACAACCATGCATTCTTCCTTAGCTAATTAAGTAGCCTAAATTTACAAGAACCCAAAAAAAAAGCTTGCAGTTTTGTTGGATTTGTGATTTAAAGAGAAATTTTGAATCTTTACGTTGCTTAAGATTGTTTAAGAATTTTTCAATTGCCTAAATTTACAGCAACCCAGAAAAAAGGACAAAAGCTTAGATATCAATTAATTGGGGAAGGAAATGAACCCTGAAAAGTTCACCTACATGACCAATGAGTCTCTTGCCGCGGGTCATGAACTGGCTACCGATGCCGGCCATGCGCAATTCACACTGCTCCATCTTGCATCGGCGATGGTTTCAGACCCTACTGGTGTTTTCAGCCAAGCAATTGCCAATGCTAGTGGCAACAAAGAAGCACAAGGGTCCGTGGAGAGTGTGTTCAATCAGGCACTCAAGAAGCTTCCGTCTCAGTCACCTCCGCCGGATGAAGTCCCTGCCAGCACTACTCTCATCAAAGCAATTCGGAGAGCTCAGTCGGCGCAGAAGCAACGAGGGGACACACACTTGGCTGTTGATCAGTTGATTCATGGCCTTCTTGAGGATTCCCAAATTGGGGACTTGTTGAAAGAAGCTGGCATTTCCACTGCAAGAGTGAAATCAGAAGTTGAAAAGCTTCGTGGGAAGGAAGGGAAGAAGGTGGAGAGTGCAACGGGAGACACAAATTTTCAGGCATTGAAGACTTATGGACGAGACCTTGTTGAGGTTGCAGGGAAGCTTGACCCCGTTATAGGCCGAGATGAGGAGATAAGGAGGGTTGTTCGGATTCTCTCAAGGCGAACAAAGAACAATCCGGTGCTAATTGGAGAGCCAGGTGTTGGAAAAACTGCTGTGGTTGAAGGATTGGCTCAAAGAATTGTAAGTGGGGATGTTCCTAGTAATTTATCTGATGTAAGGCTCATAGCATTGGATATGGGAGCTTTGGTGGCCGGGCCGAAGTATAGAGGAGAGTTTGAGGAGAGGTTGAAGGCTGTTTTGAAAGAAGTGGAAGAGGCTGAAGGGAAGGTGATTTTGTTCATTGATGAAATTCACCTTGTTCTTGGGGCTGGTAGAACTGAGGGGTCTATGGATGCAGCTAACCTCTTAAAGCCAATGCTCGCTAGAGGCCAACTACGATGCATTGGTGCCACAACTCTTGAAGAGTACAGGAAATATGTGGAGAAGGATGCTGCATTTGAGAGAAGGTTCCAACAGGTTTATGTGGCCGAACCTAGTGTTCCTGACACAATTAATATCCTTCGAGGGTTGAAAGAGAAATATGAATTAAGGTCATCATGGTGTTAGAATTCTCGATAGGGCTCTTGTTGTTGCTGCGCAACTTTCAAGTCGGTACATCACTGGTAAGAATTATAATAACAGATGTAGTGTGTTTTTCTTGATTGATATAGATTGAAATTTCAATTTTGCTTGATGTTTAAATTTGCTTGGATTGAATTTCTGTTTTGTTTTTGTTTTACAGGGCGCCATTTGCCTGACAAGGCAGCTGATCTAGTTGATGAAGCCTGTGCAAATGTGAGAGTTCAGCTTGATAGTCAACCTGAAGAAATTGATAACCTTGAAAGGAAGAGGATGCAGCTGGAAGTTGAGCTTCATGGCCTTGAGAAAGAGAAGGACAAAGCTAGCAAAGCTCGCCTTGTCGAGGTGAGTGCTAGTTCCAAAATTTATTTATTAAGAAAATATTAGTCTGGTGAAGTTGCGGAATATTTTTTAGCTTAATTGTTCATATTCTTCTGTTGGTTCTACGTTTTATTCTCAGGTGAAAAAAGAGCTAGATGACTTGAGAGACAAGCTTCAGCCGTTGGTGATGAAATATAGAAAGGAGAAGGAGAGGGTTGATGAGCTTCGAAAGCTCAAGCAGAAGCGCGAAGAGCTGCTAGTCTCTTTGGCAGAGGCTGAAAGAAGATATGATTTAGCCAGGGCTGCAGACTTGCGTTACTGCGGTATTCAAGAAGTGGAAGCTGCCATTGCAAAGCTCGAAAGTAGCACCGATGAAAACTTGATATTGACAGAGACGGTTGGACCAGAACAAATTGCAGAAGTTGTTAGTCGTTGGACAGGCATACCTGTTACAAGGCTTGGCCAGGATGACAAAGAGAGGTTAATAGGGCTTGCTGACAGGTTGCATAAGAGAGTAGTGGGGCAGGACCAGGCAGTTGAAGCCGTTGCAGAGGCGGTTTTGAGGTCTAGAGCCGGGCTAGGGAGGCCGCAGCAGCCAACTGGTTCGTTCCTATTCTTGGGTCCGACTGGTGTTGGTAAAACCGAGCTTGCAAAGGCACTTGCGGAGCAACTCTTTGATGATGAAAACCTGATTGTGAGATTAGACATGTCTGAGTACATGGAGCAACATTCTATCTCACGTTTGATTGGAGCTCCTCCAGGGTAAGTGAATTTGCATTTTGCTTGACCATTCACATCTTTTATGTGTGATCAAGCATGATAAAATCTCACTTGTTTACATTTTACAGGTATGTTGGTCATGAGGAAGGTGGGCAACTCACAGAGGCCGTGAGACGGAGGCCTTATAGCGTTGTTTTGTTTGATGAAGTGGAGAAGGCGCATACTTCTGTTTTCAATACTCTCTTGCAAGTGTTGGATGATGGAAGGTTAACTGATGGCCAAGGCCGGACCGTTGACTTCAGGAACACCGTGATAATTATGACTTCGAACCTGGGAGCCGAGCATCTCCTAGCTGGTTTATTGGGCAAGTCTTCAATGCAAGTTGCCCGTGACCATGTTATGCAAGAGGTATATTTAATGATCACAAATTTTTGACTTCATGATGCTTATAGCTCGTTTCTTTGATAATGTAGATACTAAACTAGGCATTTGGTACCTGGATAGGTGAGAAAACACTTTAGGCCTGAGTTGCTGAATCGACTTGATGAAGTCGTTGTATTCGACCCGCTTTCGCGTGACCAATTGAGGAAGGTTGCTAGGCTGCAGATGAAAGATGTTGCAGTCCGATTGGCTGACAAGGGCATTGCTCTTGCAGTGTCTGATGCAGCATTGGATTATATTCTGGATGAGAGCTATGATCCGGTACGTACCCACCTCACTAAATTGTATTTTCCAATTCCAAATTCTTGGTCTGCTTTAGTTTTGCATGAAATCCTAAACTATTTTTTCTTTTTTAGGTTTATGGTGCTAGACCAATCAGGAGATGGCTTGAGAAGAGGGTGGTAACAGAGTTATCAAGAATGCTTGTGAAAGGAGAAATAGATGAGAACTCAACTGTGTACATAGATGCAGGGGCAAAAGGAAGCGGGCTGGTGTATCGGGTTGAGAAGAATGGAGGGCTCGTAAATGCTGCTACGGGTCAGAAGTCAAACGTATTGATCCACCTTCCCAACGGGCCAAGGTCGTCTGATGCTGAACAGGCTGTGAAGAGGATGAAGATTGAGGAAATGGATGAGGATCATGACATGGAGGATTAAACTCGTGTCATAGCAAATGGAATAAAGGGTTGTGAGGCAGATGTTGTATTTTGTGTTTATGCAGTGTATTTGTGAGATCATCGGTTCCTTTTGGGACCTAAATCAACTGTACTTGATCTCAAGTGTCTGAAGTTTGTACTGTTCCCTTTATTGGGATGTTTTATATAATCAATTGTTTGTATTTCCTTCTATTTTACATCTCAATTATTTCTCTTGTATCATGTTCGTATCGAGATTGTTGGGGGGTAGGGTCTTTTAACTCTCATAGGGTTCGTTTGATACGCCGTATTGTATTAATTATTTCAATCGGATAGACTAATCTGTCCACCGAATAGACTGACTATTGAGTCGAACGTTTGGTGCTCAACCGGATTAATAATCAATTCGATTGATTAATCTGTCAACTGAATAGACTGACTATTGAGTCGGATGTTTGATGCTCTACCGAATTAAAATGCCAATTATATTATATTGATCAGATTACATTATAATAATTGTTAAGAAATATCTATATATCATAAATATTAATTATGTATAATAATAATATTATTATTTATTTTAATTAATTTTTGATCTTATTATTATTACTACTACTTATTTTATTATTATTAATTATTAATTTATTACTATTATTATTATTATTATTATTATTATTATTATTACTTTTCAAAATTATTAGTCATCCGACTATATAATACGAACAATTTCGAGGGTATTATTTTAGTGGGTGTGGATCATATAAAGGTACTCAATCGTATTAACTTATTCGGTGGTTATTTAATATGAGTGATATTAAACATCAATTTCGTATTATATTATCTTATCTAATTACTTATACGGCGTACCAAACGTAGCCTTTTAGTTTTTTCATAAAACCCACCGGAGAAAGTTTGTGCATGGAAATTCTCTCTATTTGTTTCTCTTTGAATCCATGACTTGTATTTATGGTCTATTTTTCTTGGGTTACATTTGTGCATACGGCGGAGGGGGCTAGGTCCAGAGAGGTCCTAGGGTCCAAAGGGGGCTAGGTCCAAAGGGGTCTTAGGCCTCTTTCAACGATTAGCATTTGTTATTATATTGAATTTGTGTATTTTTTTGTTACTATAATTATTTATATAAAATATTTCTTTTAATATAAAATTTTTAATTCGTAACAATATGATCAAAGCACGATTTCTTTTTGGTTGAATATTGTTTTAAGTATATATCTATAAAAAAATGTCTTTTTTTACTTATATTCCTGTCTACGACGTACATTGGTGAATTGCATAAAGTCTTTATTTATTGTCTTCCTTCAATTATTAATAACATAATCGGATTCTGGTTTGGTTTCTTATGGTTTTTGCTTTAGTTGAAATGGAAAGTTAATCATAATGCATTGTGGATGTTGACCAACCCCCGTGCAATTGTGAGACAGTACAACTTGAACAAGTGGGAATAGTGGATGACCTTAAAAAAAGAAAATGCAGAGGTTGAGTGTAAGCCGTTGGATTGGCATACTGATAGGATCATATTTATGCGACGTTTTAGCTTGTTTTTTTTATACTTTTCTTAGCTTGTTTCGTATGTTTTCTTAATACTTAGCTTGTTTTCGTGTTTTGTAGGATTTTTGGAAGCAAAGTTACAAAATGAGTTAATGAATGCAGTTTTGGAAATCTAAGGAGGAAACTTTGAAATAGACTTCATCAGCTGTGTCAACTTCTCAAAATTAACTGCACCTGCTCGGGAAGAACTAGTTGATGGGCCATATATTTTTGGAAATTTTCGGAAGTCTAGTTTCTAGAGAATTTTATGGTTTGTGAATTGGAGTTTTCTAGAATGAGTTATCGCCGTTTTAGTACAGCACGGTCAGACTGAGCTGGAATTCAACATTCCTTATATTTCAAGTTTTCTAATCCTTATCGGGCTTGAACGACTAGAGGCCTAGTTTATTATGGTTACAGGAGGAAACGTTTTAATCAGAAAAAGGAAGATAAAAAAATAATAAAGGGAGAGGAGCAGCCACAACGTGAGGATTGATTGAGCAGCGAATGCAAACAGTAACGTCTCTCTCCCTCATTAAGGAAATTAACACCCACATCAATTCTAGGCAGCAAAGGGGCAGACATATACATGGGACAAGGGGAAAACGTGGGGGAAGACAAAAAGGCAGCCAGCGAAGAGTCATTGTCCCACACAAAAAGTCAGAAACGTCTCTCCCTATCTCAAACTTGGAAACAGCTCTTTTTCTCCCAAAAAGAAAACTGCAGAAACGTTGGATGCTCTCACAGAAGGACTCAGCCACATCATCCCATTCTGCTCCATCCTTCAAGGTTCCAAAGTCTAAAAGGCTTAGGAAGCAAGGAGGAACGTCAAAGCGTCATCCAATCACTCTGGCTGACCAACACATCATCAAAGAGCTATCTTCTTCCTCTTTTTATGTTCTATTTTTTTATGTTCTTGTTGTCTATTTAAATTTTGGGTAACTAAGTACTTTAGTTAGGGCTCGATTGAAGCCCTAATCATGTTTCTTTAAGGATTTTGATATGCCTTTGCTGCAAACTACTTTTGTGATGCTTAATTGATTAATTTCAAATTATATTGTACTCTTTACATACGTTATGTTATGCTTGATCACCATATGCATGCTGTGTATTGAGTTTGTTACATAGGTAAATTTAGATGACCGAATCTTGTGCCTATGAGAGTAACAAAAGAACTAGTTATAAGTTCTTGAAATTAATCATCATGAATAACTAGAATAGATACCATGTTCTAGGAGTTGTGTGTTTGTCGATTTCCATTGTGTTATGCGTTCTTAAAGTGCAACTTAGTAGATACCATGCTAAATACTTTAAGAATGAAAAGAGTTAGCGTAGATACCCATGCCTAACTTGTTGCTTAGGGAAATCAATAATTTAAAGAGTAGATATCATACCTTTAGGTTGACAAACATGAGCATCTAAAATCTGTTTGTAGCATTGTGCATGTCGTTTGCTTAAGGAAGAAGATTAGCGGTGAACATCGAATCCCTAACTGGTTTTCTCGTTGTTTTAATCTCAATCCAATTCTATTTTTAATAAAACGCTGTTTTTTTTTAAATATTTTGTTTCTAAATTTTCAGTTTTGAAAATCATCTTAAAATAAATTTAAACACAGATTAATCCAGTCCTCGTGGGAATGATCTCGTATTTGCTTTCTATACTATTTGTCTTATCTTGTGCACTTGCGAGTTAAAACGTGCATATAGTTGCGTAATTTTTATGTTGCTATTTGTACAACAAGTTTTTGGCGCCCTTGCCGGGGACTGTGTAACTAATTTATGCTAAAATTGATTTTTGGTTTTCTTTTACAGGCTGAATTTCGTTTATGCAGGGTCGTCGATCCCAAAATCTAGCGGTCGGTGTCTACAATCCTGAGATTGAACGAACTCTTAGACGTCTTCGAAAGCAAGCTGAGAGGGCAAAATTTCACACACAAAGAGTAGATTTTGAAGAAGGAGAAAGATCAGAATCAGAGAACGAAATGGGGGATGAACAGGTTCGAAGGCCAATGAAGGACTCCTTTGTCCCTCAAAACCTTAATCAACCATCATGCATTGCCTACCAACCAACTGCGCAAGGCAGCTTCAATTTATCACCTCAATTTCTTAACATGGTGCCGCACTACAGAGGCACACCTTCTGAGGATCCATACTTGCACATTAGGGATTTCTTCGATCTATGCAAGACTCAGAACATTCAGGGCTTAACTCAAGAAGGAATCAGGTTAATTCTTTTTCCTTTCTCCTTAAAAGATAATGCTAAGTTGTGGTTGAATTCTTTGGCTGCAGGTTCCATTACTACTTGGGAACAATTGGCTACTAAATTCTTGAAGAAGTTTTTCCCAGCCCAAAAGACAAGACAACTTAAAAGGGAGATTCAACCCTTTCAACAAAAGGATGGAGATCTTTTCTTTGAGGCATGGGAGCATTTCAAGGAGTTGCTTCTCAAGTGTCCACACCACAATCTATCTCAAGACGATCAGGTACAAGCTTTTTATGAAGGTTTAAATGATATTAACAAAAGTCTTGTTGATTTAGCTTGTGGAGGTGTGCTTATGGAAAATAGCAGTGACGAAGCCATTGAGCTATTTGAGACCCTAAGTGAAATTCTCAGCAATTCTCATCAAGAGGGAGATAAGGAGTAAAAAGTATAGGTGTTTATGAAACTAGCACAAATGATGGAGTCCAGAGTCAAATGGCAGTAATGGAGAAAAAGTTAGATATGCTGGTGAAAGCAATGTTAGCTCAGAACATCTCTCAAGTTCAACAAGTTGCTAAAGTTGAGGTATGTACTATATGTTCTCATTCTAATCGTACTACTGAGACTTGTCCTATGTCTTGTTTTACAGATCATGAGCAATCTAATTATGTGGGGCAAAACAACTATTATCCCAAGAACAACCCATATTCGAACACTTATAATCCAGGATGGAAAGACCACCCAAATTTCTCTTGGAGCAACAGTCAGAATGTGCTTAATCCACAAGGGCAACAGAAGAACTTCTAGCATGGAAATAATTATCATGCTTCATCACAGGTGGCACAACCAAATACTGACCAGAAGAAGAATAATCTTGAAGGTGCCATACTCCAGTTCTTGACTGCACAACAACAGACAAATGCTCTAACTAGTCTGAAAATTCAGAAACTAGAGGCAACAACTAGCCAAGCTATTCAAAAATTGGAGGCACAAGTAGGGCAGATGGCAAAGGAGTTAAGTGAGACGAAGAAAGAAGAGTTTCCATCACAAACCTTACCTAATCCGGGAGGCCAGGAGCAGCTCAAGGCTGTGACAATCCTTAGAAGTGGTAATGTAGTTGACAACAAGGTGGGGACAGATGAGAATGAACCAGAAAGTGTTGAACCACCTCCATCCGCAAGGTAGGTGAGAAGGAGAAGGTGATATTGCCACCCTTCCCTCAAAGGTTAGTTAAGCAAAAGAAAGAAAAACATCTTCTTGATATTTTTGAAACTTTGAGAAAAGTAGAAATCAACATTCCTTTACTTGATGCAATTAAACAGATTCCATCTTATGCTAAGTTTTTAAAGGATTGTTGTACACACAAAAGACAGTTTCAGGAACATGAGAAAGTTGCATTGACTGAGAAGGTAAGTGCGGTTTTATTGAGAAAGTTACCACCTAAACTAAAAGATCCAGGTAGTTTTACTATTCCTTGCAGGGTTGGTGACCGTCTTTTTGAACGTGCTTTGCTTGATTTAGGAGCAAGCATTAACTTGATGCCTTATACTGTTTATGAGGAGTTGAGGTTGGGGGAGCTCAAGCCAACCTCAATTATATTGCAATTGGCAGATAGAAGCATCAGAAGACCTAGAGGTATATTAGAGGATGTTTTGGTTTAAGTAAATGAATTTATTTTGCCTGCTGATTTTGTTGTTCTGGATATGGAAGATTCCCCTTTGCCTACTTCATTACTTATTATTCTTGGTAGACCCTTTATGATAACTGCTGATACGAAGATAAGTGTGAAAAAGGGTACTATAAGCATCAAACGTAATGGTAAGAAGATAGAATTCATGTTGTCTGACACTATCAAATTGCCCCATGATAACCATGATTGTTTCAATATTGATGTGGTAGGAAGTGTTGTTGAGCAAGTGTTTCAGGTACATAGCATTGACCCTTTGGAGGCATGCATAACCCACAACATCACAAGGCTGAATTATGAATGTGGATGTGATGTTACAAAGATAGACCTCCATGAAGTTGTGCATTCTCTTGAGGCTTCTAAGCCTTATGCAAGTAAGTATGTACCTTCCTTTGAAACTCTTGCGTCTACTAATACTACTCTTGTCCCTTCCATTGTCAGGGCACCAGAACTAGAATTGAAGCAACTACCAGAACAATTGAAGTATGCTTCATTGGGAGAGAACCGGACATTAACAGTGATAGTTGCTGCAAACTTGAGTATGGTGGAGCAAGAGAAGTTGTTGAGAGTTCTTAGGGAGCACAAGACTGCATTAGGGTGGACCATTACCGACATCAAAGGCATAAGTCCATCCAAGTGCATGCACATAATCCTCCTTGAAGATAATGCAAAGCCTAACAGGGATGCTCAGAAACGACTTAACCCACACATGAAGGAAGCTGTGAGAGCAGAGGTTCTTAAGCTCTTGGATGTTGGCATCATCTACCCCATCTCAGATAGCAAATGGGTAAGTCCAGTTCATGTTGTGCCTAAGAAGAGTGGAATCACAGTGATGAAGAATGAAGAGAATGAGCTTGTTCCTACCGGGCTCACCATAGGTTGGAGAGTGTGCATTGATTACAGAAAGCTCAACAATGAAACCAGGAAAGATCATTTTCCTCTTCCCTTTATTGATCAGATGTTAGAAAGGTTAGCAGGTCATAGTCATTACTGTTTTCTAGATGGTTATAGTGGTTATAATCAGATTGCTATAGCACCAGAGGACCAGGAGAAGACCACATTCACATGCCCCTTTGGCACATTTGCATACAGAAGGATGCCATTCGGTTTGTGTAATGCACCCGCCACATTCCAGAGGTGCATGATGAGCGTATTTTCAGACGTGGTGAAGAGATTTATAGAGGTATTTATGGATGATTTCAGTGTTTTTGGTTCTAACTTTGATGATTGTCTTAACCATTTGCAGCTTGTTCTAAAGAGATGTGAGGAATGCAACCTAGTGCTGAATTGGGAGAAGTGCCATTTCATGGTACAACAAGGTCTTGTTTTAGGTCATGTAATATCTAGCAGGGGCATTGAGGTGGACAAGGCAAAGATTGACATCATATCAAAATTACCTCCTCCTACATCTGTGAAGGGTGTGAGAAGTTTTCTAGGGCATGCAGGGTTTTACAGAAGATTCATAAAAGATTTCTCTAAAATGTGTAGACCTCTTTGTGCGTTATTATCTAAAGATGTTGAGTTTGTGTGGACATAAGAGTGCATGAATGCCTTTAACATATTGAAAGAGCTACTCACATCTGCACCCATTATGATGGCACCTGATTGGAACCTCCTATTCAAGCTCATGTGTGACGCCAATGATTATGCTTTGGGAGCTGTTCTAGGTCAGAGAGTTAACAAGGTACCTCATGCTATTTATTATGCCTCTAGAACTTTGAATGATGCTCAGCTTAATTATTCTACTACTGAAAAAGAATTGTTAGATGTTATATTTGCTTTGGAGAAGTTTAGGTCCTACTTGATTGGTTCTAAAGTTATTGTTTTTACTGATCATGCTGCTTTGAGATTTTTGTTTGATAAGAAAGATGCTAAGCCTAGGTTGATTAGATGGGTGCTCTTACTGCAAGAATTTGATCTTGAGATTAAGGACAAGAAGGGTAGTGAGAATGTGGTTGCAGATCATTTGTCCAGGTTCCTTCATGATGAAGAAGGGAACAAGCTTCCCTTGAGTGAAAACTTTCCAGATGAGCAGTTATTTGCAATTGATTTACAACTTTCATGGTATGCATATATTGTTAATTATATAACTACTAAGGTTTTTCCTCCAGGTATGTCCAACCAAGAAAGGAAGCGATTAGTGTCTATGTCTAGGCACTACTACTGGGACGAGCCCTACTTGTTCAAATTTTGTCCAGATCAAATTATCAGAAGGTGTGTTCTTGAGGAGGAGCATATGAGCATTCTCCAACATTGTCATCAGTTTGCATGTGGAGGACACTTTGGAGCGAAGAGAACATCACTTAAGGTATTACAATATGGGTTATATTGGCCTAATGTGTTTAAAGATGCTTTTTGGTTTTGCAGCTCTTGTGACAGATGCCAACGAACAGGGAACATCTCTTCTAGAAATCAAATGCCATTGCAAAACATTCAAGTGGTGGAGCTCTTTGATGTGTGGGGTATCGACTTCATGGGTTCATTTCCTAACTCATTTGGTTATTTATATATTCGTGTGGGTGTGGATTATGTATCTAAATAGGTCGAGGATGTCCCCTCAAAAACTAATGATCGCAAAGTTGTTGTGAAGTTCTTGCAGGATAACATCTTTACTAGGTTTGGGACACCAAGGGCAATAATTAGTGATGGAGGTAGCCACTTCAACAACTAGGCTTTTGCTTCCTTAATGAAGAAATATGGGATCACAAATAAGGTTGGCACTCCATATCATCCTCAAACCAGTGGTAAAGTGGAGATAAGCGATAGAGAGATCAAAAGCATCCTAGAGAAGACAGTGAATACTAGAAGGAAGGATTGGTCTCTACGCTTGAATGATGCATTGTGGGCATATCGGGCTGCGTACAAAAGCTCCATTGGCATGTCCCCATATCGTCTAGTCTTTGGGAAGGCATGTCACCTACCAGTGGAGTTGGAGCATAGAGCATATTGGGCTATTAAGAAATTCAACTATGATATGCAACAAGCAGGTGACAAGAGGAAGTTACAGTTGAATGAGCTTGAAGAGTTAAGGTATAATGCATATGAGAATGCTAAGTTGTATAAGGAACGAGCCAAGGCGTATCATGATAAGCAGCTAGTTAGGAAGGAGTTTCATGTGGGACATAAGGTGTTGATCTACAATTCAAAATTGAGACTTTTCCCTGGTAAGCTCAAGTCTAGGTGGTACGGTCCTTATGTTGTTACAAAAGTTTTCCCTCATGGAGCTTTACAGGTTCATAGCAAAGAGAAGAATAAGACATTCATGGTGAATGGGCACATAGTGAAGCCCTATATTGAGATGAGCTTTGAGCCTAGAGAGGAGGATGTGACTCTCCAACCTGTTCAGTACATTGCATGAGAGTCCAACAGTCTGGCTGAAGACTATAAACTTAGCACTACTTGGGAGGTAACCCAAAGGGAAGTTGGGAGGCAACCCATGTGAAGAGGATGATGACAGTTTTGGCACTCTACAACCACTGACAATCAGATTTGCTTTCTCTCACCCTTTCTTTCTTTATCGTTAACTTTGCCTTCGTTTGTTTTGTTTTGTTTTATTTTCTTTTTGTGCGTCGTCGCTTGTTTCTCCTTCCTTAAATGCTTCATTGTTTTACTTTAACTTTCAATCATTGAGGACAATGTTAGATTTAGGTGTGAGGGGGAAACACTTGTGTTTTCCGTTGATTTTGCATTGGTTTTAAAAAAAAAAATTTTTGAATGCTTTATTTTTTGCCTAGTTTGTGTCGGTTTTACTAGTGTTAAATTGGGTAGTTTTTGTGTTTTTTTTTTGTGTCTTAGGTTTCTTTCCAACACAATGATGAGATTTGGTTTTTAATTGCAAGACTTTAAGATGACTTATAAGCATGATTCAAGGTCTGAAATTATTCGTTGGTTAATACTCAAGTATTCATGGTTATCATATGCAAAATCACATGTAATCACCCAAGTAAGTGGTATCCATAACATGCTTAATTGAATGAAGCTCAATACAACCTTTTGTGAGCTTTTGAGCCTTTATCCTTTGTTTGAGAGAGTTGTATTTGTTTAATCTATCACTTTCTTGTCAATTAAGTTGTTGTATGATATTATATTTCTTTGCTTGGTTGCTACTTGAATTGCTTATCATCATTGGAAGTAAATGCTAGAACTGGTACTAATTTCTTTTCGAGGACATACTTGAGATGATGAAGGCACCTAGATTACCACCATTGCCAAAATGGCCTTTGACCCATGATATACTTTCCTCTAGGTAAACCCTTGATGAGCCTTTGTTTAAGCCTTTTTGTTTCATAACGCTCATTTTCCTCACCTAGCCTAAACACTTTCATCCTTACCCTTTTTCTTAAAGATTAGTGAAGCATAATTTGTAGAGACTTAATTGTGAATCAAGGGTTAAAAGAGCAAGTTTGGGGGAATGTTCAAAAAGAAAAAAAGAAAAAAAAAAGAGATAAGAATTGTACACGGTTCATAGTGTGCACCAGAAAAAAAAATGAAAAGAAAAAAAAAAAGAAAAAAAAAATCGACATTGTGTTTGAATTGTTAATGCCCTGACCGTTCATGTATTGATTGTTGAAGTATGGTCAATAATGTTCAAATCGGCCATTGAGTGTATGTACTTATTCGGTACTTATATGATTTTTAAGCCTTGATAGTGATACAAGTTCTTATGTCTCTAACATCATTGCATGCTTCTACTATTTCTTTAAGAACTTTGTGTTATCCATATCCATTCTTTCTTTAACCCCTTACCCTTTGGCCTCATTACAATCCTCATAAAGACCTTCTGATCTTGTTTGTTGTGTTTATATCAATATGTGGAGATTTGAATGAAGTATGAGCATATGGTGTCACATGTTCTTGCATTCAAGTAGTAGCATTCCTTTCATGAGTCATATTCATTAGAAAAATTCTGAAAGTGCCTTTCTTTCTTGTTATATCATATGTGAGCAATTTGTTTCCATTTTACATCAATCATCTCACATATAACTAGTATAGGACGAGTGACTTAACCAGAAAATATGAGGTAAAATCATAGCTTATTAGGTGAGAATTCTGAGCTAATTCTTTGCAGCATGTATCTCTCTTTGTACTTGTGCTTTGATTGATTTAATTGCGAGTATGTGTATGATTTCTATGAAGGTGTATTAACTCTCGGATCATGTGGACCAATTCTTATGCTTATGATGAATCTTAATATGTCATGATTCATTGAAAATCTCTGAGATAAATGTTGGAAGGTTTAGGTTGAATTATTGAGTCTTTGGTTTTTCTTTCATTCTTTGTTTATGTTTTGCCCGAGGACTAGCAAAAGCTTAAGTGTGGAGGAATTTGATAGGAGCATATTTATGCGACGTTTTATCTTATTTTCTTATGCTTTTCTTAGCTTGTTTCGTAAGTTTTCTTAATACTTAGCTTGTTTTCGTGTTTTGTAGGATTTTTGGAAACAAAGTTACAAAATGAGTTAATGAGTGCTGTTTTGGAAATCTAAGGAGGAAACTTTGAAACAGACTTCAGCAGATGTGTCAACTTCTCGAAATTAACTGCACCTGCTCGGGAAAAACTAGCTGATGGGCCATATATCTTTGGAAAGATACGGAAGTCTAGTTTCTAGAGAATTTTACGGTTTGTGAATTGGAGTTTTCTAGAATGAGTTATCTCCGTTTTAGTACAGCAAGGTCAGACTGAGCTGGAATTCAGCATTCCTTCTATTTCAAGTTTTCTAATCCTTATCGGGCTTGAACGACTAGACGCCTAGTTTATTAAGGTTACAGGAGGAAACGTTTTAATCTGAAAAAGGAGGATAAAAAAATAATAAAGGGAGAGGAGCAGCCACAACGTGAGGATTGATTGAGCATCGAATGCAAATAGTAACGTCTCTCTCCCTCATTAAGGAAATTAACACCCACATCAATTCTAGGCAGCAAAGGGGCAAACATATACATGGGACAAGGGGAAAAAGTGGGGGAAGACAAAAAGGCAGCCAACAAAGAGTCATTGTCCCACACAAAAAGTCAGAAACGTCTCTCTCTATCTCATACTTGGAAACAACTATTTTTCTCCCAAAAAGAAAACTGCAGAAACGTTGGAAGCTCTCATAGAAGGACTCAGCCACACAATCCCATTCACCTCCACCCTTTAAGCTTCCAAGGTCTAAAAGGCTTAGGAAGCAAGGAGGAACGTCAAAGCGTCATCCAATCACTCTGGCTGACCAACACATCATCAAATAGCTATCTTCTTCCTCTTTTTATGTTCTGTTTTTTTTATGTTCTTGTTGTCTATTTAAATTTTGGGTAACTAAGTACTTTAGTTAGGGCTCGATTGAAGCCCTAATCATGTTTCTTTAAGGATTTCGATATGCCTTTGCTGCAAACTACTTTTGTGATGCTTAATTGATTAATTTGAAATTATATTTTACTCTTTACATACGTTATGTTATGCTTGATCACCATATGCATGTTGTGTATTGAGTTTGTTACATAGGTAAATTTAGATGACCGAATCTTGTGCCTATGAGAGTAACAAAAGAACTAGTTATAAGTTCTTGAAATTAATCATCATGAATAACTAGAATATATACCATGTTCTAGGAGTTGTGTGTTTGTCGATTTCCATTGTCTTATGCGTTCTTAAAGTGCAACTTAGTAGATACCATGTTAAATACTTTAAGAATGAAAAGAGTTAGTGTAGATACCCATACCTAACTTGTTGCTTAGAGAAATCAATAATTTAAAGAGTAGATATTTAACTTATGTGGATAACCAATAAGTGCCACATATACAAAAAAAATTAATAATTTCTTTTTTTAAAAAAACCTTAAAATACGAAAACATAAAATTATTGGTTGTCCACATAAGCTAAAAGTGGGCCCAAGTTTGGACACATTAGCACTAAACAAAATATTTAACAGAAAATGTAACAGATGTCTCATATTAAAACAAATAAGAAAGTTCAGAGTAGTAAACTGAAAGGTTTGAAAGAACAATTATAACCTTGTATTTTTTACTAAACCACATAGTAGTAAACTGTAATTTGATCTTTATATTATTATTCGATATATATTGGCCTTCATGTTCGAGCTAGAGCGAATTCAAAAGAGTTATCCAATTCAATGCTAGCTACGAAGATTCAAATTCGGTTTTCATCCTTCATATGTTGAATATGAATGACTAAAATCAAATGTTTATCAAATGAACTTTATATATTATTAATTTTGTATATTACCATAGCTTTTATACATGTATTTGTGTTTAATATAATTTAAATCTAATCGATCATCATATATTATGTATGCATGGTGGGATATATATATATATATATCAATTTCTAAATAATTAAACACAATGGTCTAGTAATATCTGCCCCAAAAATAAAACTATTCTAGACTAAAGTTAGATTCCTTGGATATAATATTCACCAATCCACAATTACCCTTATTGATACGGAGGTATTCTCAAATAGAAAAGTCATCCAAATAGTCCTGAATTAATTGTCCGTTTTCATTCCGGTGCCTGGAATTCCACTCAAAATAATTATAGTACTATTAAAAAAGAAATTTTATCTATAGTATTATGCATATGCAAATTTCAAGAAAATTTATTAAATCAAAAGTTTATTTATTTATTTATTTGTTTATATATATATATATATATATATATATATAATAGGAGAGCTATTCTTAATAAACACCATGCTCGATCATATCATGGTTTATTTAATGGAAAATTTTCTATATAATTTTGCATGTATTTGAGTATACATTACGTAAAGTAAACTGATTTTAGATTTTAAAATATAAATAAATAAACAGATTTTAGAGGATATTTAACATTAATGGAACAATCCAATTAGGGCAATTAGCTAGGCAATAATTAACAAATGACTTTGATAATAAGATGCGTATATATCTCAATTAAGTTCTTGGTGCTTGAAAAGGAAATACAAATTATATAGGATTGTAAGAAAAAAACAAAACAACCTAACAAAATTATTCAAAAAGCAACAGTACCTTATCAACAATTTCTAGTTTCGTCTTTTTTTCTTGTAATTCAAGTTATATCTTGAGGAAATATCCTTTTAGAAAATCTAATTCTATTTAAGTTCACTGCTTAAATAAAAGACGGTGTATTAGGTGAAGTTCATATTTACTATTACTATCAGCTTATTGGTTTGAAAGTTGAAACAATATACATATACGGTCTGAGAGAGTTTCTATTGGAGCTCGATCGATTTCGATCTCATGGAGGCTGTAGTTAAATTCAATGATATTCATGACTATCATGGTTGTAAAAAGAAGATAGTGGATGTTTTGAAGACAATTGAGGGCGTCAAGGATTACTATATAGACGCAGAGAACAACAAGGTGACGGTAATTGGCAAGTTTGATGACCTTGATCGCCAAGTTCATCTCATCCAGAAGTTCAAAAAAAGATTTCCTTTAAAAAAACCTGGAGATTATAATGAATAATAATGGTCAAAATAATAATAACTCCAATGGCAACTTCAATGGCAATGGAAACGGAGGCAACGACAACGGCAACGGAAACGGAGGGCAAGAGAGTAAAAAAGGGAAAGAAAAGGTGCATGGAAGTAATGGTAGCAAAAGAGGAGGAGGAAACATAGCCAGTAGCAGTGGCAGTGGCAACGGTAAAAATAGCGGTGACAGTGGAAACCAACCGCCGCAGATGGACATGATGAGTTACTGGGATCCATGGATGGGTCATTATCCCCAGCCAATGATGAACATGGGATACTATCAAGGGATGAGGCAAGACATGGACGTTTATGAGCGCATCCCTACTTACAGAGGCCCACCGCCGCCGATGCCACCACCCGCAACCTTTTATTCTAACCCTCCCCACACAATCTTCAGCGATGATAATCCCAATGGTTGCAACATCATGTGATATATATATATATTCATGCTATTTATTTAAATCATCTTTTTTATTCTTTTTTTTTCCTTAAGTTTTTTCGGCATGTCTTCTAGCTAGGGTTAGGTTTTAATGCATGCAATATGCAATAATGCAAAGATTACTAGAGTTTCAATGATGTAATGATGTTTATGTGTTTAGTCTTCTAGGGCTATTGTTGTTTTTGGAAGTACTGCTATATTTATTTATTATTTTTTTGGGCCAGGGGAATTAAGGACTATATTAATTGCTTATATATGTTGTTACTTAATTGGTTGTGATTACTAAAATTTTGTTTCTTTATAATTTTGTCATATGAATTGAAGAATTACTTGAATTTCGAATATTGCACTACAGGAAATCAGAAGTTGCTCGGCGAAACCATTTCGTCGAGCCACGTAAATCCTCCGTCGAGTAACATATACAACGGCGAATATCTGTTGGGCAATAGGCGTCGGGCTACCGCGGTCGGGCTTTGAGTTTACTCGACGAGCACAGTGTCCTCGTCGAGCAATTTACTAATGCCCGGCGGTAAAGTTCGTCGCTGACATCTTCGTCGAGCAATATAAAGTCAACATCATAAGACCGTCGGGTAAGGGCTTCCTTATCCGTCGGGTAATCTATTAAATATACGTCGGGGGAGGTTTATAGAATGTCGGGTAACGTCATATATACCCGTCGGGTAACGTTAAGAAACATCGTCGGGTAAGGTTAAATATAGTCGTCGGGCACTGTTATATACACGCGTCTGGTAACATGATAAATAAGCGTTGGGTAACGTTTTACACAGCCGTCGGGTAACATGTCACTCAATCGTCGGGTATAGTTTGAATATCTGTCGAGTAACATGTAACTCATTCGTCGGTAATAGTTTTAGATGTCGTCGGGTAACATGTCACCCATTCGTCGCGTGAATTATTACAATTCGTCGGGTAACATGTACAAAATTCGTGGGGCAACCTCCTCTTTATATTGAAAATAAAATATTAAATTAAATAATAAACAATAAAAAATTTAATTAAAAATTTTAATATAAAGAATAAAAATTAAATTAAATTAATATTAAAAAAAATAATGTATTTTTTTGACATCATTAAGAGTATAAAAATACTTTATATATACTCTAAGAATTAGTGGAGTTGTCAAAATAGCCGGGATCCTGAGGGGGTGGTTGGTTGGGCGGTGAGAAAATATCATCCAATCCACGATCACCCAAACGTTGAAGGATGTTGTCAAGGGCGCTTTTGATATGTTGGTTTTGGGCTTGAATCTCCGCGTATTGGGCTTTGATCACCCAAACGTTGAAGGATGTTGTGTAACCGTTGAATCGTCGCACACCGTTACCTAATCCCAGGATTTCCAATTGGGGAAATTTTTCTCGCAGATGATCTATGGGTACCGACCATAAATGTGGACGGTTAGATCGGTCAGTTTCAATTTTTAAGTTTTTGAAAATCGGAAAACAAGCATATCGCCCAAGGAGGTTAAACTTTTGAAGAAAACTTCAATACATTTATTGAATTTTGGTTCTATTGATATTCAAACGATTGAATTTGAGCGATCTAACCGTTCACTCTGTAGTTTTACATACCTAGATGTCGCCCGTCGAAAATCTTGATGTTTTGAGGATTTCAAGCCTTCCGATCGTGATGAAATGTTCTGTAACCGTTGAATCGTCGTGCCCCGTTACCTAATCTCGGGATTTCCAATTGGGGAAATTTTTCTCGCAGATGATCTATGGGTACCGACCATAAATGTGGACGGTTAGATCGGTCAGTTTCAATTTTTAAGTTTTTGAAAATCGGAAAACAAGCCTATCGCCCAAGGAGGTTAAACTCTTGAAGGAAACTTCAATACATTTATTGAATTTTGGTTCTATTGATATTCAAACGACTGAATTTGAGCGATCTAACCGTTCACTCTGTGGTTTTACGTGCCTAGATGTCGCCCGTCGAAAATCTTGATATTTTGAGGATTTCAAGCCTTCCGATCGTGATGAAACGTTCTGTAACCGTTGAATCGTCGCGCACCGTTACCTAATCCCGAGATTTCCAATTGGGGAAATTTTTCTCGCAGATGATCTATGGGTATCGACCATAAATGTGGACGGTTAAATCGGTCAGTATCAATTTTTAAGTTTTTGAAAATCGGAAAACAAGCATATCGCCCAAGGAGGTTAAACTCTTGAAGGAAACTTCAATACATTTATTGAATTTTGGTTCTATTGATATTCAAACGATTGAATTTTAGCGATCTAACCGTTCACTCTGTGGTTTTACGTGCCTAGATGTTGCCCGTCAAAAATCTTGATGTTTTGAGGATTTCAAGCCTTCCGATCGTGATGAAACGTTCTGTAACCGTTGAATCGTCCCCCACTGTTACCTAATCCCGGGATTTCCAATTTGGGAAATTTTTCTCGCAGATGATCTATGGGTACCGACCATAAATGTGGACGGTTAGATCGGTCAGTTTCAATTTTTAAGTTTTTGAAAATCGGAAAACAAGCATATCGCCCAAGGAGGTTAAACTCTTGAAGGAAACTTCAATACATTTATTGAATTTTGGTTCTATTGATATTCAACGATCGAATTTGAGTGATCTAACCGTTCACTCTGTGGTTTTACGTGCCTAGATGTCGCCCGTCGAAAATCTTGATGTTTTGTGGATTTCAAGCCTTCCGATCGTGATGAAACGTTCTGTAACCGTTGAATCGTCGCACACCGTTACCTAATCCCGGGATTTCCAATTTGAGTATGTCGGGTAACTATACTGAGTTTGTCATCGGGTAACCCATACATTATCCGTCGGGTAATAGGGCAAATAAAATTGTAAATTTAATCAACTAAATCCGACCCGACGAATCTTCAAATATCTCCGTTGGGTAACTATACTGAGTTTGTCGTCGGGTAACCCATACATTATCCGTCGGGTAACATGTCTAATAAAATTGTAAATTTAATTAACTAAATGAGACCCGACGAATCTTCATATATCTCCGTCGGGTATTTATACGGAGTTTGTCGTCGGGTAACCTATACATTATCCGTCGGGTAACAGGTCAAATAAAATTATAAATTTAATCAACTAAATCTGACCCGACGAATCTTCATATATCTCCGTCGGGTATTTATACGGAGTTTGTCGTCGGGTAACCCATACATTATCCGTCGGGTAACAGGTCAAATAAAATTGTAAATTTAATCAACTAAATCCGACCCGACGAATCTTCTTATATAGCCGTCGAGTAACTATACTGATTCTGTCATCGGGTAACCCATAAATTAGCCGTCGGGTAACATCTGTGGCGATTCGTCGCTTAAAATAGTGAATCCGTCGGGCATAATCAATTTAAACAAATTGTTTATTAAATAAAGGTAAATTTAATCTACTAACTAATTGTTTATAAAAATATTACCAAAGAACATTTTATATGCAAAATTTTATATAAAAAATTGTTGTATCTTATTAGATTAATATGAAAGTTGGGTTCAATTTTTTTGACATTGCATTAAAGAGTAAAAATTGACTTATCATCAAGATATTGTACTAAATCTGCCACCTTCATTTAGTTTGAAGTTGCGTATTTTGTGGAGGGCATTTATGGTTTCCTCACTTTAAGAAAGTAAAAAAACTATTTTTTTCAATGAAATCATACAACATACATAAAAATAAAATTTATTGATTTGAAGATAGATATTTCATATATGAATGAAATTTCGAAATTACAACGCTTCATTCGGATTCGTTTTCCCCCTCCCAATCACGCTCGTCATCCGACATGTGTACAGTACTTGATTCCTCCGAATCACTTTCAATTTGTTCTAATTCTCCCAGATCAATAAAAATGTCATCAATCGCAATTGGTGTTATGATGTCATTGGTCCGAACTCCATCCACGTTTTGGGTGGATGCCGATGAATCTACCTAATAAATGATTTGGTCATCGTTTATTTCCCCATCTTCTTCATGGTATCGATCATCCAAGTCCCAAATATTTATGTGATTCACCATCTCAGCTACTCTCCATCCACCACCAGCTTTTAGATCATCCATATAGAATACTTGTTTCGCCGTACTAGCGAGGATGTAGGGATCACTCTCAAACTACCGGGTGTTTGTGTTTACAGAAGTATATAACTGATCTTTGATGACACTTCCTGGGATACTTGGGTTCGTATTAAACCAATGACACTTGAACAAGATGACTTCCTTGCGATCGGCGTATAACACCTTAACCACAGTTAACAATATGCCGTAGAAACCTGTCTCAGCATTTTCCCCATCCCCCGGCACAAAGACCCCGCTGTTTTGCGTAGACAACTTGTCGTCTCGTTCTGTGCATACGAACTTAACTCCGTTAACGTGACAACCAACGTACGTTTCTCCTCGAAATGGGCCAATGGCAAGGTGCATTAATTCTTTATTGAAATTTGGCGAGTTGACATCTTTCAGCTGTGCCATCTGGTAAGATACACACAAGAAACGAAATAGGTAAGCTTAAAATAATTTAAGAACTTTGGAAATAAAATATTTGACTTACATGCTGGGAAAACCAACGTGGAAATAGTTGTTTGTCCATTTCTTCCCAATTAGAAGGAAATTGGGCCTTCATCAATGACTCGTGATGCTCGTGGAAGGGCCAGACTTCATCACAGTTGTTGAGAATGAACCAATGAGCCACCTCCATATCAGTATTGATGAACGGCTCCGAGATTGGACCAGTGCCGAATGGTCGTGCGGGTTGGGAAAATACGGATAGGGTCTCGGGACGTTGACCACCATCATCGTTGCGAGACGCCCCTATTGAAGGCAGTTTCAACATTTCGAAGGTACATTGCACAAAATGTGAGTGCCTCATTTGCAATGTACGCCTCGGCTATGGAGCCTTCGGGACGTGTCTTGTTCTGCACGTACCGCTTATACGTACCTAACATTCTGCAAGGAATTTTACATTAAGATTCACAGATTATACATGATAGTAAGGAAATATTATCAAATAGCAAGGATAAGTTATACCTCTCGATTGGGTACATCCAACGATAATGCACCGGGCCAGCTAGCTTTTCCTCATCCGACAGATGTATTAGTAGGTGCACCATTACATCAAAGAATGCAGGTGGATATATTTGCTCAAGCCGACACATGATGTACACAATATCCTCGTTAATTGCTTTAAGGTCCGCCTTAACCAACGACCTGACACATAATATCTGGAAGAATTGAGACAAATAAACTATCGTCTCAACAACACTAGCGTCCAATAAGGGTCGAATACCAATCAGAATGAGTCGTTGTAGCAAAACATGATAGTCATGGCTCTTCATACTAGAAATGGTCCCACCGTCCGTGCTAACACTCCGGGATATGTTGCCGGCGTACCCGTCGGGAAATTTCACACCCTGCAACCACTTTAGGAATTTTTTCTTATTGTCCGGCGTAAATGTATAACTTGGATGAGCCATGATGTATTTGCCATTAACGACTTTTGGCCACAAATTAGGCTGAATCCCCATTTCTTTCATGCCCATACGAGTTTTTTTTGTGTCCTTTGACTTTCCTTCAATGGGTAAAGTCGTTCCCAAAACACTCTCAGCAACATTCTTCTCGATGTGCATAGGATCGG
Source organism: Oemleria cerasiformis (assembly GCA_037349345.1). NCBI lineage: Eukaryota > Viridiplantae > Streptophyta > Magnoliopsida > Rosales > Rosaceae > Oemleria > Oemleria cerasiformis. The sequence continues at coordinate 14,885,099 of JAZGTL010000018.1, forward strand.
CGATGTGTCTGATTTTCAATTTCGACCAATATGGCAACCGGAAGAATATGCTTTTTTTCGTCCAATTTTCATGTTCGGCTGGTTTCGATCCTCTTGTCACGAACTCATGTATACTGTTGAGTTTGGATAATATCTCATCACCGCACCTTTCCCTTGGTCGACCTCTTAACTCTGATTTACCATCAAATGAGTCAGATTGCATTCGCCATCGGTGATCCCAGGGCAGAAACCTTCTCGCACCCAAGTAGCATACCTTAGATGCGTGCCAAAAGGACGTTGTATCTGGTCCACATGTCGGGCAAGCAAGATAGCCCTTGGTGCTCCATCCCGATAACATACCATAAGCAGGACAATCATTAATTGTCCACATTACGGCCGCTCGTAGGGTGAACATTTCTCCACTGCCCTTGTCGTATGTTCGGACACCATTTTCCCACAAATCCACGAGCTCGTCAATCAACGGCCGCAAATACACATCGATGGAATTACTCGGCGATTTGGGCCCCGGTATCAAAGTACTGAGGATTGTGAATTCTTTCTTCATGCATCTCCAAGGAGGCAAGTTATACGGAACCATAACAACCGGCCAAGTGCTATAGGGCTTTGCAAAACTCCCAAACAGATTAAACCCGTCAGTAGCGAGCCCTAATCTGACATTTCTTGGCTCTGCAGCAAACTCGGGATACATATTATCAAATTCCTTCCAAGCCTCTCCATCCGCCAGATGCCTCAGTACATCATCATCAATGCGTTCATCCTTGTGCCACCTCATATCACGGGCTGTGTGAGACGACATGTAGAATCTTTGTAACCTTGGCTTCAGTGGAAAATAACGCAACACCTTGTTAGGAATCTTGTTCTTTTGAAACCTAGGCTCATTGCACACGTGACATTTGTCAAGTTGCTCGAATTCACCATAAAAAAAAACACAGTTGTTCTTGCATGCATGGATCTTGATATACCCTAAACCAAGCCCCTTCAACAACTTCTTCAAGCTATAATGATCTTTTGGCAGACAGTTGTCTTCAGGGAGCATTCGGATGATAATGTCCAACATGTGATTAAAATGCTTGTTTGTTTGATTATACTCAACTTTCATGTGCATCAACTCCACAACTGCCCCTCGAACCGAAAATGATTTACAACCGGGGTACAATTCGCGCTGAGCTTCTTTCAACAATCTCTCATAATGGAGATCAGAGTCTTCCGGTTGCAACCTTGGTGCATCATCTTCCATATCATCTGATGCCGGAGGAAAAGCATCAGTTAATAACTCAACGACTTGATCATTATCACATCGCCCATCCAAACCACTTTCGTCCCTACTGGTCCCGGGAACCGAAGATGTCGATGCAGAAAATAATTCTTCACCGTGATAGATCCAATTAGTGTAGTTGTGTACGATCCCAATCCATTCCAGATGAGTTTGGACCTCATTCAACGACATCCAAACGCAATTATTACATTTACGGCACAGACACCTGATACGTCTTGTATCACTGCAATGACTACGTGCAAAGGCAATGAAGTTGTCGATCCCATCCAAATATTGATTAGAAGATCTATCAAACATTTGCATCCACCATCTGTCCATTGTGCCTGTTTTCACAACATAGAGTTAACATAAGTAATTCAGTTAACAATGCCCAGTAAATAGAACAAGTTAAAATCAAAATCAACTCTTCTCCTTATGCCTCCGATTTTTTGGCCCTATCCCATTCGAGAGTGCAAGTTCTGTGCTGTGTAGTTTGCGACCTACGAGGCTAAGTTCAGATCGAGGGAAATTTCGGCAGCATCTCCCTACAGTTCCCCAAATGCACGACGTAGATATTATAAACAAATATCTAGTATGCATTCGAAGAACATTGAGGGGATACAAACCGAATTTCCCACAATCGAAACCTAACCACGTAGACCGCCAACTACACAACACATAGTTGCGCACCCCCAAACTGTCCGAATATATGGACAATTCAAGAGTCAGTCAATCAATCGGATTTACTGACTCTCAAACGGGTCTAAGGTTTTCATTGAATTTCATTATACGAACTTAATCAACTCGATTAACTTCGCATAAACGGTTATGAAATATGAATGTATTTCACTCCGTCGGAACTAAATAAAGCGTTTTAAAAAAAATATCACTACAAATTCACAAATACAAACATATATATATATATATTATGCATAAAACAAAGTTTTAAATTTTATAATTTCTGTACATATTTTCTATTTCCCTATTTTCCTAACATATTTTCTAATTTCCAAACATAATATCGAATTTTAATAATTTCATTACATAATTTTTTTCCTATTTTCCTAAAATGTTTTCTAATTTTCTAATTTCCTAACATATTTTCTATTTCCTTATTTTCCTAACATATTTTATATTTCCCTAATTTCCTAACATTTTTCTTAATTTCCAAATATATTTTCTAATTCCAATCATTTCATTACATATTTTTAATTTTCCTATTTTACAGCAAAATTTCCTAATTTCCTAACATATTTTCTTTTTTCCTAATTTCATAACATATTTTCTATTTTCCTAATTTCATAACATATTTTCTATTTTCATATTTTCCTAACAAATTTTCTAATTTCTAATTTCCAAAAATTCTAAAACATTTCTACACATTTTCCACAATAAATACAAAATTTCCTAACATAATTATATCCAACATTCTTAACAAAATTAATTTGAGAGGTAAACACACATACCTTTTCACAAGTATTCCTTAAAATTAACTACAAAATTTCTACAACACAACACATAATTAATTCCTATTCAAAAATCAAAATTTCAAAAAAAAAAAAATTTCATACCTTAATATTTGATATTTGATGATTGATAGAGAAAAATGATTTATTGGTAATGAAAATGGTGATGAGATGATAATAATAGGTATATAAAGAGAGTGAATGAGTGAGAGGGAGAGATAGAGAGCAGAGAGAAGGATGAGAAGCAGAAAGGAGGAAGAAGAAGAAGAAGAAGAAAAAAAAAGACTCTGGTATTTAGAGTGTTTAGACAGTTGCCCGACGAACAGTATTCGCAGGTTAATATTAAATGATTCGTCAGGCAATAAAGAGTCAACGTCTACTATTACCCGACGGCGATTGGTCGTCGTTGTTGACACTGTTACCAGACGGGGAGTTCAAATCGTCGGGTAACAATGTCCAATTTTGCGAGCCAACGGCTTTTTCTTCCCGCCAACATGTTACCCGGCGACTGCAAATGTCCGTCGGGCATTATGACCTTACCCCGCGAGATATTATCCGTCGGGCAAAATATAGTCGGACTACTTCGATTTTCTTGTAGTGTGGGATTATGATCAACAGGCCTATAAACTAAATGGATTATGGGATTCTCTCGAATATTGGTGTATCACAACCATGCATTCTTCCTTAGCTAAGTATCCTAAATTTACAAGAACCCAAAAAAAAAGCTTACAGTTTTGTTGGTTTTATGATTAAAGAGAAATTTTGAATGGTTTATGTACGTTGCTTAAGATTGTTTAAGAATTTGCCAATTGCCTAAATTTACAGGAACCCAGAAAAAGGAAAAGCTTAGATTTTTCTTGGATTTATGCTTGTAAGAGAAAATTGTGAATGGTGTATGTACGTTGGTTTAAATTGTTTAAGAATTTTTAACCTTTCAATTTGGGTTCCTTATGCATGCTTGTTTAGATTTGTTAGGTATCAATTAATTGGGGAAGGAAATGAACCCTGAAAAGTTCACCTACAAGACCAATGAGTCTCTTGCCGCGGCTCATGAACTGGCTACCGATGCCGGCCATGCGCAATTCACACCGCTCCATCTTGCATCGGCGATGGTTTCAGACCCTACTGGTGTTTTCAGCCAAGCAATTGCCAATGCTAGTGGCAACAAAGAAGCACAAGGGTCCGTGGAGAGAGTGTTCAATCAGGCACTCAAGAAGCTTCCGTCTCAGTCACCTCCGCCGGATGAAGTCCCGGCCAGCACTACTCTCATCAAAGCAATTCGGAGAGCTCAGTCGGCGCAGAAGCAACGAGGGGACACACACTTGGCTGTTGATCAGTTGATTCTTGGCCTTCTTGAGGATTCCCAAATTGGGGACTTGTTGAAAGAAGCTGGCATTTCCACTGCAAGAGTGAAATCAGAAGTTGAAAAGCTTCGTGGGAAGGAAGGGAAGAAGGTGGAGAGTGCAACGGGAGACACAAATTTTCAGGCATTGAAGACTTATGGACGAGACCTTGTTGAGGTTGCAGGGAAGCTTGACCCCGTTATAGGCCGAGATGAGGAGATAAGGAGGGTTGTTCGGATTCTCTCAAGGCGAACAAAGAACAATCCGGTGCTAATTGGAGAGCCAGGAGTTGGAAAACTGCTGTGGTTGAAGGATTGGCTCAAAGAATTGTAAGTGGGGATGTTCCTAGTAATTTATCTGATGTAAGGCTCATAGCATTGGATATGGGTGCTTTGGTGGCCGGGGCGAAGTATAGAGGAGAGTTTGAGGAGAGGTTGAAGGCTGTTTTGAAAGAAGTGGAAGAGGCTGAAGGGAAGGTGATTTTGTTCATTGATGAAATTCACCTTGTTCTTGGGGCTGGTAGAACTGAGGGGTCTATGGATGCAGCTAACCTCTTAAAGCCAATGCTCGCTAGAGGCCAACTACGATGCATTGGTGCCACAACTCTTGAAGAGTACAGGAAATATGTGGAGAAGGATGCTGCATTTGAGAGAAGGTTCCAACAGGTTTATGTGGCCGAACCTAGTGTTCCTGACACAATTAATATCCTTCGAGGGTTGAAAGAGAAATATGAAGGTCATCATGGTGTTCGAATTCTCGATAGGGCTCTTGTTGTTGCTGCGCAACTTTCAAGTCGGTACATCACTGGTAAGAATTATAATAACAGATGTAGTGTGTTTTTCTTGATTGATATAGATTGAAATTTCAGTTTTGCTTGATGTTTAAATTTGCTTGGATTGAATTTCTGTTTAGTTTTTGTTTTACAGGGCGCCATTTGCCTGACAAGGCAATTGATCTAGTTGATGAAGCCTGTGCAAATGTGAGAGTTCAGCTTGATAGTCAACCTGAAGAAATTGATAACCTTGAAAGGAAGAGGATGCAGCTGGAAGTTGAGCTTCATGCCCTTGAGAAAGAGAAGGACAAAGCTAGCAAAGCTCGCCTTGTCGAGGTGAGTGCTAGTTCCAAAATTTATTTATTAAGAAAATATTAGTCTGGTGAAGTTGCGGAATATTTTTTAGCTTAATTGTTCTTATTCTTCTGTTGGTTCTACGTTTTATTCTCAGGTGAAAAAAGAGCTAGATGACTTGAGAGACAAGCTTCAGCCGTTGGTGATGAAAACTTGATATTGACAGAGACGGTTGGACCAGAACAAATTGCAGAAGTTGTTAGTCGTTGGACAGGCATACCTGTTACAAGGCTTGGCCAGGATGACAAAGAGAGGTTAATAGGGCTTGCTGACAGGTTGCATAAGAGAGTAGTGGGCCAGGACCAGGCAGTTGAAGCCGTTGCAGAGGCGGTTTTGAGGTCTAGAGCCGGGCTAGGGAGGCCGCAGCAGCCAACTGGTTCGTTCCTATTCTTGGGTCCGACTGGTGTTGGTAAAACCGAGCTTGCAAAGGCACTTGCGGAGCAACTCTTTGATGATGAAAACCTGATTGTGAGATTAGACATGTCTGAGTACATGGAGCAACATTCTATCTCACGTTTGATTGTAGCTCCTCCAGGGTAAGTGAATTTGCATTTTGCTTGACCATTCACATCTTTTATGTGTGATCAAGCATGATAAAATCTCACTTGTTTACATTTTACAGGTATGTTGGTCATGAGGAAGGTGGGCAACTCACAGAGGCCGTGAGACGGAGGCCTTATAGCGTTGTTTTGTTTGATGAAGTGGAGAAGGCGCATACTTCTGTTTTCAATACTCTCTTGCAAGTGTTGGATGATGGAAGGTTAACTGATGGCCAAGGCCGGACCGTTGACTTCAGGAACACCGTGATAATTATGACTTCGAACCTGGGAGCCGAGCATCTCCTAGCTGGTTTATTGGGCAAGTCTTCAATGCAAGTTGCCCGTGACCATGTTATGCAAGAGGTATATTTAATGATCACAAATTTTTGACTTGATGATGCTTATAGCTCGTTTCTTTGATAATGTAGATACTAAACTAGGCATTTGGTACCTGGATAGGTGAGAAAACACTTTAGGCCTGAGTTGCTGAATCGACTTGATGAAGTCGTTGTATTCGACCCGCTTTCGCGTGACCAATTGAGGAAGGTTGCTAGGCTGCAGATGAAAGATGTTGCAGTCCGATTGGCTGACAAGGGCATTGCTCTTGCAGTGACTGATGCAGCATTGGATTATATTCTGGATGAGAGCTATGATCCGGTACGTACCCACCTCACTAAATTGTATTTTCCAATTCCAAATTCTTGGTCTGCTTTAGTTTTGCATGAAATCCTAAACTATTTTTTCTTTTTTAGGTTTATGGTGCTAGACCAATCAGGAGATGGCTTGAGAAGAGGGTGGTAACAGAGTTATCAAGAATGCTTGTGAAAGGAGAAATAGATGAGAACTCAACTGTGTACATAGATGCAGGGGCAAAAGGAAGCGGGCTGGTGTATCGGGTTGAGAAGAATGGAGGGCTCGTAAATGCTGCTACGGGTCAGAAGTCAGACGTATTGATCCACCTTCCCAACGGGCCAAGGTCGTCTGATGCTGAACAGGCTGTGAAGAGGATGAAGATTGAGGAAATGGATGAGGATCATGACATGGAGGATTAAACTCGTGTCATAGCAAATGGAATAAAGGGTTGTGAGGCAGATGTTGTATTTTGTGTTTATGCAGTGTATTTGTGAGATCATCGGTTCCTTTTGGGACCTAAATCAACTGTACTTGATCTCAAGTGTCTGAAGTTTGTACTGTTCCCTTTATTGGGATGTTTTATATAATCAAGTGTTTGTATTTCCTTCTATTTTACATCTCAATTATTTCTCTTGTATCATGTTCGTATCTAGATTGTTGGGGGGTAGGGTGTTTGACTATCATCAGGCTCGTTTGGTAGGTCATATTGTACTGACTATTTCAGTCCGATTGACTAATCTGTCCATCGAATAGACTGACTATTGAGTCGGATATTTGGTGTTCTACCGAATTAAAATGTCGATTATATTATACTGGTTAGATTACATTATAATAGTTGTTAAGAAATATCTATATATCATAAATATTAATTATGTATAATAATAATATTATTATTTATTATTTATTTTAATTAATTATTGATCTTATTATTATTACTACTACTTATTTTATTATTATTAATTATTAATTTATTATTATTATTATTTTATATTATTATTCATATTTATTGTCATAAATAATAATAATTATTATTACTATTATTATTATTATTATTATTATTATTATTATTATTATTACTTTTCAAAATTATTAGTCATCCGACTATATAATACGGACAATTTCGAGAGTATTATTTTAGTGGGTGTGGACCATATAAAGGTACTCAATCGTATTAACTTATTCGGTTGTTATTTAATACGAGTGATATTAAACATCAATTTCGTATTATATTATCTTATCTAATTCCTTATACGGCGTACCAAACGTAGCCTTTCAGTTTTTACATAAAACCCACCGGAGAAAGTTTGTGCATGGAAATTCTCTCTATTTGTTTCTCTTTGAATCCATGACTTGTATTTATGGTCTATTTTTCTTGGGTTACATTTGTGCATACGGCGGAGGGGGCTAGGTTGGAGAGGTCCTAGGGTCCAAAGGGGGTTAGGTCCAAAGGGGTCTTAGGCCTCTTTCAACGATTAGCATTTGTTATTATATTGAATTTGTGTATTTTTTTGTTACTATAATTATTTATATAAAATATTTCTTTTAATATAAATTTTTTAATTTGTAACAATATGATCAAAGCACGATTTCTTTTTGGTTGAATATTGTTTTAAGTATATATCTATAAAAAGTGTCTTTTTTTACTTATATTCCTGTCTACGACGTACATCGGTGAATTGCATAAAGTCTTTATTTATTGTCTTCGTTCAATTATTAATAACATAATCAGATTCTGGTTTGGTTTCTTATGGTTTTTGCTTTAGTTGAAATGGAAAGTTAATCATAATGCATTGTGGATGTTGACCAACCCCTGTGCAATTGTGAGACAGTACAACTTGAACAAGTGGGAATAGTGGATGACTTTAAAAAAAGAAAATGCAGAGGTTGATTGTAAGCCGTTGGATTGGCATATTGATAGGAGCATATTTATGCGACGTTTTAGCTTGTTTTCTTATACTTTTCTTAGCTTGTTTCGTATGTTTTCTTAATACTTAGCTTGTTTTCGTGTTTTGTAGGATTTTTGGAAGCAAAGTTACAAAATGAGTTGATGAGTGATGTTTTGGAAATCTAAGGAGGAAACTTTGAAACAGACTTAAGCAGATGTGTCAAATTCTCAAAATTAACTGCACTGCTCGGGAAGAACTAGTTGATGGGCCATATATTTTTGGAAAGATTCGGAAGTCTAGTTTCTAGAGAATTTTACGGTTTGTGAATTGGAGTTTTTTAGAATGAGTTATCGCCGTTTTAGTACAGCAAGGTCAGACTGAGCTGGAATTCAGCATTCCTTCTATTTCAAGTTTTCTAATCCTTATCGGGCTTGAACGACTAGAGGCCTAGTTTATTAAGGTTACGGGAGGAAACGTTTTAATCAGAAAAAGGAAGATAAAAAAATAATAAAGGGAGGGGAGCAGCCACAACGTGAGGATTGATTGAGCAGCGAATGCAAACAGTAACGTCTCTCTCCCTCATTAAGGAAATTAACACCCACATCAATTCTAGGCAGCAAAGGGGCAGACATATACATGGGACAAGGGGAAAACGTGGGGGAAGACAAAAAGGCAGCCAGCAAAGAGTCATTGTCCCACACGAAAAGTCAGAAACGTCTCTCTGTATCTCATACTTGGAAACAGCTCTTTTTCTCCCAAAAAGAAAACTGCAGAAACGTTGGAAGCTCTCACAGAAGGACTCAGCCACATCATCCCATTCTGCTCCATCCTTCAAGGTTCCAAGGTCTAAAAGGCTTAGGAAGCAAGGAGGAACGTCAAAGCGTCATCCAATCACTCTGGCTAACCAACACATCATCAAAGAGCTATCTTCTTCCTCTTTTTATGTTCTTGTTGTCTATTTAAATTTTGGGTAACTAAGTACTTTAGTTAGGGCTCGATTGAAGCCCTAATCATGTTTCTTTAAGGATTTCGATATGCCTTTGCTGCAAACTACTTTTGTGATGCTTAATAGATTAATTTCAAATTATATTTTACTCTTTACATACGTTATGTTATGCTTGATCACCATATGCATGCTGTGTATTGAGTTTGTTACATAGGTAAATTTAGATGACCGAATCTTGTGCCTATGAGAGTAACAAAAGAACTAGTTATAAGTTCTTGAAATTAATCATCATGAATAACCATGCTAAATACTTTAAGAATGAAAAGAGTTAGTGTAGATACTGTAAGGACCCTTCCCAAATTTTTCCTCGAAACCCGGAAAGAACCTGATCAGTCGTTATTTATGCATCATTTTGAGGTCTTTATATGCCTCTCTTACATGTCTTTTGAATGATTTCGTGCCATCAATAGTAGAAAATGATCAATCTCGTGAGACTTGTGCAGAGTTAGAAAGATAGGTAAAATCTGGAAAGAACGCAAAAAGAATGACTCAAATCGGAGTCCAGATGAAAGAGATATCCTCATTTCAATATCAGGTCCTGAACGGAGTCCTGAGTGCGCCAGTGCGCCTATTTTGGGCCACTGGCCAAGTACCTCATATCAGGCCCTCCGGGTCCCGAACTTGTGTTTCATGACATCAAGGTCAAGTCCTAGAAGTGCCAAGGTCGCGCCAAGGCAGGTCGAGGACATGTCCCAAGAACTCCCATCCGAGCCCAGATGTGCGCCTAAGCCGGGGTCCCTGTTCCGCCAGCAGTGGATCAGAGGTTCTCCCTCTGCGCCAATCCTGAACGATGATGCGCTTCTATTATACTCCTAACGTACTTCAAAAGCGCGGTCCCAGATCCTGATTACGAAGACAGTCAAAAATCCAAGTTTGGCCAGCTTGCGTTCCCACTTGCCAGCCTGCATTCACACTTCCGGCCATGCTCTGATTGGTTCGAATAGATTTTAAAGACTTTATAATTAATTAAAAGTAAAATAACTTTCCCTATTCCTATAGGACATGGTTTTACCAATTCTGTATAGAACAAGGTTATACCAATCCTTAAAGAACAAGGTTATACCAATCCTTATAGGACAAGGTTTTCCCTTGTCTATAAAAAGGAGAATCAGATAGAGGATTGGGAGTAGATAATTAGCTAGGGGCGTTTTTGTTTCTGGAAAAACAGAGACCTGAGCCACAGAGTTCCGTTTTGGTTTTCTAGAGAATTAGGGACCATATTTTCGGAGATAATCTTTCACATAGATTATTGGACGTGGAGCTTGGAGAAGAAGGCCCTGCCGTGTATTCTGCTGCATCTGTTCTTAACAATCTCCTCTGTACCCTTATTTTCATTATTACAATTTACTTATGGATTCAATTATACTTGTGTTTATTTCAGTTATGTGTGAGTAGTCATTAGGATTAGGGCTGCTTGAAGCCCTAGCCATGTTAGCTTATTGATTGGATTTCTGGCTCTTGATTATGATTGCTATGCATGCTGAATAAGTTGGATTACTATGCTTAATGAACTTAATTTATGCCTATAAGATTAGCTACCTTGTTTGCATATAATTATAGATGTAATTGCTTGAGTGACCGTCATATCATCTTGTGATTTGGAGCATCGAAAGTATTCGTACTTGTAATCTTAACTCATGACGACCTAGGATTGCATGCTACTTTGCTAGGCTAATGTGGTGTCATTAAATTCTCTTTAAACTTCATGCATCATCTTAAAAGGTAGGTGATAGACGTTCTAGGCATATGCCCTGTTTAGAACATGCTAAGTAAGAGGGAATAAGATGTGTCTAGTGAACCAACGCCAGGTCTTAGGCACGGGCACCTAATTCAGAAAATGCATAGTAATTTGATCAAGGAAATCTGGCTAAGAGCTATAATTGGTTAGAGTGGATAGTAAGCCTTAATTCGCCTTAGTTAACAACCTTTCATTCTTGCATTGTTATTTTCTGCACTTTGATTTACTTGTCTTTAAATTTCAGTTATCACATCATAAACCCCCCCCCCCCCTGTGTGTGTGTGTGTGTTTTTATTTAAGTTAACAAATCTGAACTAAATTGGTCATAACGTTGATACAAGTCCTCGAGGGATCGACTCTTGCTGTGCTACTATACTATACTTATCGATTTGTGCACTTGCAAGGATTTTATAACTGTTAGAATTGAATTGCATATTTCTTGCTCTTTAAATTTACCAACAGAACCCTTATCCCGTCTGACAGCTCTTTTACTTCAAAATTTAAATACCAGAATTACCCTTTACCCTTAAATAATTTTTTTTAGTAAACCTTACATGGTTCCCGACAGAACCTCTGTACTTACTGACCACTCTTACCTATCAAACGCAGGATAGTATACAGGTTAAAGCCAAGACCTCGGAATAGTGGTGGTCTACACACTTGTGAACCAACAATAATTCGTCACTCTTGGTCACCGACCACACCAACCCACAGACCCGGATGACGAAGTATTTCCATAGGTTGATTAATCACATGACAATCGTCGTCAAACCATATTAGAGCTGGAAATATCCTCAGCTATCATATCACATCAGTCGTCATATCCCTAGCCACCAGGGTATCCCTTGGGGTGTGCTAGTCCTGTATCACAACTCTCTGTACTATCTGTACTATGCATAGACAGTCTCGCGACCCGGCGGAGCAAAAACCCCTCAAATATGTTTATCTTGGAGGTTCACCGGGTTCACCGCAAATAGCGGATCCTGGCCCAGATCCTAGCGTCCCTCAATCAATGTTCATCTCGGAGGTTCACCGGGTTTACCGTCTCAGCGGATCCTAGCCCCGGATCCTGGCCCCCCCTCAAATCGGTATTGTTTATTGTTGGAGGTTCACCGGGTTCACCGTCTCAGCGGATCCTAGCCCCGAATCCTGGCCCCCCCTCAAATCGGTATTGTTTATTGTTGGAGGTTCGCCGAGTTCACCGTCTCAGCGGATCCTAGCCCCGGATCCTGGCCCCCCCTCAAATCGGTATTGTTTATTGTTGGAGGTTCACCGGGTTCACCGTCTCAGCGGATCCTAGCCCCGGATCCTGGCCCCCCTTCAAATCAGTATTGGATCCAATATCAAGTATTTATAATCACAAATACGGTTTCAACTCAAAATCATGGACTCAAATAATTACCACGTGAAAACGATATCTCGCTGTGACTCATGTATTTCACCGAATGTATCATACCTCATGACTTGATATTGTGATACGTATCTCGGAATTGACCCTCGAGATACCCTAATCGAGTGGTAGTTTATACTCAGTCCAGAGTACCTACTTCTCATAATTAACAATGCTGGGTCCTAAAGCTAACCCTGGCATAGTCTAGATTTCCTATCATCATCTTGCATCATTCTCATTCCATAAATATATTATTAGTCAATCAAACATTCAGCACCACACACATAATTACATCAAATACTACTAACACAATTAAATCAATCATCATTCAATTGAAATCCCAGTCATCACATAATCTATCACGTACCAGTACATAAGTCATATAGGTATGAGTTTAGGAAAGGATTCCAATCACAAACATCATCCAACCCAAAATTCATGGACGCTCTAGCCCAAGGAACATATGCACAATAATAACCCAATTACCTTGACTTTTCGAGCTCAAAATTTCCGCTTCAAGGTCAACCATTACCACTGGAATTACCCAAATCGGGCCTTAAACGAACTCCTATAGCCTCGAAACCAATAAAATCTGATCCGGAACGTCCCAAAACCCTAGTCACGCGCCGCCGTGACATCGGGAACAGTCAAACGCGCCGCCACGCGCCACCGGAAGGTCAGAACAAGTGCTCACGCGCCGCCACGCGCCCTCACGTGCAGGTTACGCGCCTGCTACAGTGCTCACGTGCCTGGATCGGTCCAATCCGGCCTGGCTCGACCTGACCCGGTCCAACTCAACTCAACCCGACCGCTTCACTCAACCCGACCGATTCACTCGACCCGACCTGGTCTGACCCGACTCGACCGGTCGCCGGAGAAGACGATCGGCTGCTGGCGCAGTCGCCGAAGTCTGGCCGGAGAAGATGACCGGCAGCCGCCGTCTGGTTTCGTCGGAATCCCCCATTTCCGGCCGAAACTTCAAGCTTTTCTAACTTCTTCATTTCTTGACCGTTTTTCACGATCCACATATGTAAATTCATCTACGTTTCACCAGGAATCCAAATATGAGGTCAAAGTTTCCGAGATCGTACCTGGTTTGGCCGAAAAACGACCGAGAAGATTCGATCTACCTCCCTCCTCCGTCCTTCGCCTACGGCGGAGCTCCCGCTCCGATGATTACACCAAAAGACTCGTGGGGTCACGGGGATGTTCCTTCCGGCCTTAGTTTTGGTCAAATCAGAATGAAATTCGTTCGATGAAAATGGGTTTTGGTGTTCTCACGGGAAGAAACGGGTAGGAGAGAGAGAGATTGCATCGACCAATCTCCCGAGGAGAGAGAAAAATATCTAATATATAGTTCCAACTTTTCCAAAATTACCAAACTGCCCCTGAAACTTCTAGACCCGTAACGAACTCACCGGGTCTCCGTTTTCCGCGTGCCGCCTGTCTACGAACTCGTGAGTTCGAGACCTACGCAACGACCCAAGAAAAATTCCCAAAAGTACTGCCAGTCAAAAAGTGACTTCCGAACCCGTCCAAAATCGAGGGTAAAATCGTCCAATTCTCAAAATAATTTAATTTCTGGTCCGGGTCGTTACAGATACCCATGCCTAACTTGTTGCTTCGGGAAATCAATAATTTAAAGAGTAGATATCATACCTTTAGGTTGACAAACATGAGCATCTAAAATCTGTTTTGTAGCATTGTGCATGTCGTTTGCTTAAGGAAGAAGATTAGCGGTGAACATCGAATCCCTAACTGGTTTTCTCGTTGTTTTAATCTCAATCCAATTCTATTTTAATAAAACGCTGTTTTTTTTAATATTTTGTTTCTAAATTTTCAGTTTTCAAAATCATCTTAAAATCAATTGTAAACACATATTAATCCAGTCCTCGTGGGAATGATCTCGTATTTGCTTTCTATACTATTTGTCTTATCTTGTGCACTTGCGAGTTAAAACGTGCATATAGTTGCGTAATTTTTATGTTGCTATTTGTACAACAAGTTTGTGGCGCCCTTGCCGGGGACTGTAACTAATTTGTGCTAAAATTGATTTTTGGTTTTCTTTTACAGGCTGAATTTCGTTTATGCAGGGTCGTCGATCACAAAATATAGCGGTCGGTGTCTACAATCCTGAGATTGAACGAACTCTTAGACGTCTTCGAAAGCAAGCTGAGAGGGCAAAATTTAACACACAAAGAGTAGATTTTGAAGAAGGAGAAAGATCAGAATCAGAGAACGAAATGGGGGATGAACAGGTTCGAAGGCCAATGAAGGACTCCTTTGTCCCTCAAAACCTTAATCAACCATCATGCTTTGCCTACAAACCAACTGTGCAAGGCAGCTTCAATTTATCACCTCAATTTCTTAACATGGTGCCGCACTACAGAGGCACACCTTCTGAGGATCCATACTTGCACATTAGGGATTTCTTCGATCTATGCAAGACTCAGAACATTTAGGGCTTAACTCCAGAAGGAATCAGGTTAATTCTTTTTCCTTTCTCCTTAAAAGATAATGCTAAGTTGTGGTTGAATTCTTTGGCTGCAGGTTCCATTACTACTTGGGAACAATTGGCTACTAAATTGTTGAAGAAGTTTTTCCAAGCCCAAAAGACAAGACAACTTAAAAGGGAGATTCAACCCTTTCAACAAAAGGATGGAGATCTTTTCTTTGAGGCATGGGAGCATTTCAAGGAGTTTCTTCTCAAGTATCCACACCACAATCTATCTCAAGACGATCAAGTACAAGCTTTTTATGAAGGTTTAAATGATGTTAACAAAAGTCTTGTTGATTCAGCTTGTGGAGGTGTGCTTATGGAATAGAGCAGTGACGAAGCCATTGAGCTATTTGAGACCCTAAGTGAAAATTCTCAGCAATTCTCATCAAGAGGGAGACAAGGAGTAAAAAGTAAAGGTGTTTATGAAGTTAGCACAAATGGTGGAGTCTAGAGTCAAATGGCAGTAATGGAGAAAAAGTTAGATATGCTGGTGAAAGCAATGTCAGCTTAGAACATCTCTCAAGTTCAACAAGTTGCTAAAGTCGAGGTATGTGCTATATGTTCTCATTCTAATCATACTACTGAGACTTGTCCTATGTCTTGTTTTACAGATCATGAGCAATCTAATTATGTGGGGTAAAACAACTATTATCCCAAGAACAACCCATATTCGAACACTTATAATCCAGGATGGAAATACCACCCAAATTTCTCTTGGAGCAACAGTCAGAATGTGCTTAATCCACAAGGGCAGCAGAAGAACTTCCAGCAGGAAAATAATTATCATGCTTCATCACAGGTGGCACAACCAAATACTGAGCAGAAGAAGAATAATCTTGAAGGTGCCATACTCCAGTTCTTGACTGCACAACAACAGACAAATGCCTTAACTAGTCAGAACATTCAGAAACCAGAGGCAACAACTAGCCAAGCTATTCAGAAATTGGAGGCACAAGTAGGGCAAATGGCAAAGGAGTTAAGTGAGAGGAAGAAAGGAGAGTTTCCATCACAAACCATACCTAATCTGGGAGGCCAGGAGCAGCTCAAGGCTGTGACAATCCTTAGAAGTGGCAAGGTAGTTGACAACAAGGTGGGGACAGATGAGAATGAACCAGAAAGTGTTGAACCACCTCCATCTGCAAAGGTAGGTAAGAAGGAGAAGGTGATATTGCCACCCTTCCCTCAAAGGTTAGTTAAGCAAAAGAAAGAAAAACATCTTCTTGATATTTTTGAAACTTTGAGAAAAGTAGAAATCAACATTCCTTTACTTGATGCAATTAAATAGATTCCATCTTATGCTAAGTTTTTAAAGGATTGTTGTACACACAAAAGACAATTTTAGGAACATGAGAAAGTTGCATTGATTGAGGAGGTAAGTGCGGTTTTATTGAGAAAGTTACCACCTAAACTAAATGATCCAGGTAGTTTTACTATTCCTTGCAGGGTTGGTGACCGTCTTTTTGAACGTGCTTTGCTTGATTTAGGAGCAAGCATTAACTTGATGCCTTATACCGTTTATGAGGAGTTGAGGTTGGGGGAGCTCAAGCCAACCTCAATTATATTGCAATTGGCAGATAGAAGTATCAGAAGACCTAAAGGTATATTAGAGGATGTTTTGGTTTAAGTAAATGAATTTATTTTGCCTGCTGATTTTGTTGTTCTGGATATGGAAGATTCTCCTATGCCATCTTCATTACCTATTATTCTTGGTAGACCCTTTATGATAACTGCTGATACGAAGATAAGTGTGAAAAAGGGTACTATAATCATGAAAGTTAATGGTAAGAAGATAGATTTCATGTTGTCTGACACTATCAAATTGCCACATGATAACCATGATTGTTTCAAGATTGATGTGGTAGGAAGTGTTGCTGAGCAAGTGTTTCAGGTACATAGTGATGAGTCAAAAATATACTTGTATTTCCCATATATTTAATTAGTTATTATTATTATTTTGGGAGGAATTGATACTCGGATTTATTATATTGACAGGTTTATTCTAGAAGGAGTTTTTGGAGCAAAAGAAGGAAGTATATCAATGAAATCCCAATTCAAGTAGGAGAAGGCATATGCTTTCCTATTTATGTTCAAACTAGGAATTAGATTTTCTTATTTTTATTTTACTCCTTTTCAAAGTAGGATTAGGAATCTTTCCTTATAAATACCCAAGTTTGGCTTAGATTTAGGGAGACCATAATTCAGATTACAATTCTCCATCTAAGAGCACGGAAAAGCTGGGATTTCGGCTACCCTTGTTCTACAAACTGTTTGTTCTCTTAACTTCAATTTTAATGAAATTGTTTCTATTCATTATGAGCATGAGTAGCTAATTTTCTCACTAGGGTTAGACCTTAGCCTTAACATGATTATGTGATTTATCTTTTTCCTATGTTTTCGTATATGCATGCTTTGAATCTTTAATCACTGTTTAAAACTATCTTTATGTCTTAATGCTTGATCACCCTTAGGATATTTAGACAAGTAATTTGATGCAATTTTATAGGAATGCCCACCTAAAAATTGGGATTAGCTTCTTGTGATTAAGGATTGTAATACATCTAGGTTAAATACCATAACTAAGAGATTGCATGGTTATAAAAGATTTTCATGAACTTAATGAATCTTGCATGTAGAATTAGATCTAAATGCCATAGACTAATCGCATGTTAGGTATACGTTTTCACTTGAATGCCCACGAGGAAAATATGCTTTCGAAAAATCTAACCTTCAAAGTTGCATGTATTGATTCATAGATTCTTTTCTAAGTCACATATGATTGTTAATGGTGAAGGTTGAACCCTAGTACTTGTTTAAATTGTTTACTTAATTTTTATTCAGTCACCAAACTTATTGCAATTATTTTATTATTAATTAAGAGTGAATTCTAGAAATAAGAATTATCCATATCAGTCCCTGAGGAAATCGACCCTGCTTTCAGTGCTATACTACAACAGCCCTGTACTCTTGCATGTATTATTTGTGTGATTTTAACCCTTGTTTTACAGGTGGGAAAAATCCTTTATGATAGCTGCTGATTACTGTAAAACCTCTTCCAAAAACAAGTGAGGGACTGATATGATTTTGGGGCGACCCGCCTGTCTAGTGAGGGACTTGTTGGTAGATTTAAAGAGCAAGAAATATGCAATTCAATTCTAACAGTTATAAAATCCTTGCAAGTGCACAAATCGATAAGTGTAGTATAGTAGCACAGCAAGAGTCGATCCCTCGAGGACTTGTATCAACGTTATGACCAATTTAGTTCAGATTTGTTAACTTAAATAAAAACACACACACACACACAGGGGGGGGGGGGTTTATGATGTGATAACTGAAATTTAAAGACAAGTAAATCAAAGTACAGAAATTAACAATGCAAGAATGAAAGGTTGTTAACTAAGGCGAATTAAGGCTTACTATCCACTCTAACCAATTATAGCTCTTAACCAAATTTCCTTGACCTAATTACTATGCATTTTCTGAATTAGGTGCCCGTGCCTAGGACCTGGCGTTGGTTCACTAGACACATCTTATTCCCTCTTACTTAGCATGTTCTAAACAGGGCATATGCCTAGAACGTCTATCGCCTACCTTTTAAGATGATGCATGAAGTTTAAAGAGAATTTAATGACACCACATTAGCCTAGCAAAGTGGCATGCAATCCTAGGTCGTCATGAGTTAAGATTACAAGTATGAATACTTTCGATGCTCCAAATCACAAGATGATATGACGGTCACTCAAGCAATTACATCTATAATTATATGCAAACAAGGTAGCTAATCTTATAGGCATAAATTAAGTTCATTAAGCATAGTAATCTAACTTATTCAGCATGCATAGCAATCATAATCAAGAGCCAGAAATCCAATCAATAAGCTAACATGGCTAGGGCTTCAAGCGGCCCTAATCCTAATGACTACTCACACATAACTGAAATAAACACAAGTATAATTGAATCCATAAGTAAATTGCAATAATGAAAATAAGGGTACAGAAGAAATTGTTAAGAACAGATGCAGCAGAAGACACGGCAGGGCTTTCTTCTCCAAGCTCCACGTCCAATAATCTAAGTGAAAGATTATCTCCGAAAATATATGGTCCCTAATTCTCTAGAAAACCAAAACGGAACTCTGTGGCTCAGGTCTCTGTTTTCCCATAAACCAAAACGTCCCTAGCTAATTATCTCCCCCCTAAAACACTAAACAAAGGCTCCCTTTTATAGACAAAGGGAAAACCTTGTTCTATAAGGATTGGTCAAACCTATGTCCTATAAGGATTGGTATAACCTTGTTCTATAAGGATTGGTATAACCATGTCCTATAGGAATAGGGAAAGTGGGAACGCAGGCTGGCAAGTGGGAACGCAGGCTGGCAAGTGGGAACGCAAGCTGGCCGAACTTGGATTTTTGACTGTCTTCGTAATCAGGATCTGGGACCGCGCTTTTGAAGTACGTTAGGAGTATAATAGAAGCGCATCGTCGTTCAGGCTTGGCGTAAATGTTGTCAGGCTTGGCGCAGAGGGAGAACCTCTGATCCACTGCTGGCGGAACAGGGACCCCGGCTTAGGCGCACATCTGGGCTCGGATGGGAGTTCTTGGGACATGTCCTCGACCTGCCTTGGCGCGACCTTGGCACTTCTAGGACTTGACCTTGATGTCATGAAACACATGTTCGGGACCCGGAGGGCCTGATATGAGGTACTTGGCCAGTGGCCCAAAATAGGTGCACTGGCGCACTGGCGCACTCAGGACCCCGTTGAGGACCTGATATTGAAATGAGGACATCTCCTTCATCTGGACTCCGATTTGAGTCATTCTTTTTGTGTTCTTTCCAGATTTTACCTATCTTTCTAACTCTGCACAAGTCTCACAAGATTGATCTTTTTCTACTATTGATGGCACGAAATCATTCAAAAGACATGTAAGAGAGGCATATAAAGACCTCAAAATGATGCATAAATAACGACTGATCAAATACCCCCAAACCTATCTTTTGCTAGTCCCTGAGCAAAACAAACGCTAACAAAATGAAAAGAATCGATTTTAGTTAAGATAGAACATTTAAACCCCTAGGTTCACCTAGTAGGAGGAGTTTTGTCTCCTGAGGTTTATAACAGAACGATACCCTCAAACGTTTTTCTTAAACAAAAAGATGCTAGATATAGTACTCTTAACAAGCTAATAAGAATCAAAGTAAGTAGACATGCTTTGCAGAACTAAAAGGAATGCCATAGCCGTGAGTGTCATGTGAAGGGGTACGTGTATAAATGCCAATATTTTCAGGTGTTCAAGTTTGAAAACAACTTCATCTAAGTGCCCTAGAAAGATTTCGCCTCGACTCTAATCCTCACTAGGCAACTCTCAATTCACACAAGAATCCTAGGCTTACACTCTTTTCAAGCATATGTGATGAGTTTATGTTATGAAATTCAAATTTAATCACATATGAGTAACAATGAAGAATAGCACTTTATGGAAATAAAGATCTCATGAAAGGAATTGAACTTTAAGAACATAGATACGTACCTTAATCCTCAGCATGATTGTCCATAAGATCAGTTAGGTCTTCCTTTTTAGGTTGTATTGGGGCTAAGCTTTGGGGTTTAGCAAGGAAGGATGGGATTCAAAGAACCTGAGTTGTGCCAAGGCATGAGAAGTCATGAATTGAACTTGGAATTTCTGAACTGAATCCTTTCTTAAGGCCCACGGCATTGTGCTTTCTTGATGATTTATTTTGAGGCTCTTGTGGCTTATTTTGAGGCTCTTGGCTCACTTGGCTCAATTCACTTTGTTTTTCACTTATTTTTTTTTTCCTTCTTTTTCTCAACGTTTATTTGTTTCTTTTGATTTGAACGTTTTTTTTTGTTTCTGTTCGTCTTTGAATTGAATTGAACCAAGATCATGCAATGATTTCCTCAAATTTTCATGCAGCTTGCAACTTGTAAATCTTTTCTTTACTGTTGAACTTTCAATTGACGCCAATGTCCTTTGAATTGGGCATCATCTTCTTTCACCTCTCATTCTCACCATGAATCTCATTTATGGCAACCTTAGCACAAACTGAGGTTATAGGGTATGGCTGTGATGAATGGCTAAGTATTTTGGGTTAGGTTATACTTTGAGTGATGAAAGAAAAGGTTGAGTGTTTGGCTTCAAAATTGGCTTAGGGAGCATGCAATAGGGTAGGATAAGGCCTTTAGAGGTTAAAGCACACATAGCCTACATCACTTCTTATGGCAAAACATACATTAAATCAAGAGTATCTAAATGATGTTAGTTCTTTAAAATTCAATGCAAATATGATGTAATGAGATCAACAATTAAGAACAAAAGTGATGAGTGTTTAAGAGTAGAAACAAGTATATCCCTCAGAAAGAATGGCAATTAGGCTCAAAGATCTCACTGGGTAGTCTCCACTAATTTTCTAAGGTTCACTCAAATTCAGTTATTTCGTTCACTTAATCACTTAAAACATGGCATTGTGAAGTGCAGATTATGAACTACTTAACCATGGCATGACTCTTAGTAAAGCAAAGATAGTTAACTTAGCATATACATTCCTATTAACAAGTTATCATACCAATCACAAGCAGAAATTTAAATGTCCTGGCCTTGTATCACCCCCAAACCTACTTGTTTCTATATGCAAAATTTTAAATCCACACCCCCAAACCTAAACTGAACATTGTCCTCAATGTGATAAGCAGTAAGCTTGACAACAGTAGAAAGGTTTGAGAGATATAACGGGCAGCAACAGAAAAGGAAGTGAGAAATACAAACCAGGGCTAGGCTGCCTCCTAGGAGCGCTTTATTTAACGTCTAGGCAAGACGGGGCTGACATGCTAGGAGCTGGGCGCATGCGGAGTTGCAGGGTTGACTGCGCTTGAATTAGAAAGGTCCTTCAAGTAGTGTTTGAGGCGGTGGCCATTTACCTTGAACGGATCCTGCCGTTCTGGGTGTTGGATTTCAACTGCACCATGAGGAAAAACGTTAGTAATAATAAATGGTCCAGTCCATCTTGAACGCAACTTACCTGGCATTAGTCTGAGCCGGGAGTCAAAGAGGAGGACTTCCTGTCCGATGTGAAAGTCCTTGGGCTGAATGCGCTTGTCGTGGAAAGCTTTGGTCTTTTCCTTGTAGATACGAGCACTGTCAAAGGCCTCGTTTCGCAACTCCTCTAATTCACTTAGCTGAAGCTTCCTATGTATTCCAGTGTCATCGAAGTTCAGGTTCGTCTGCTTAATAGCCCAGAATGCTTTATGCTCCAATTCCACTGGTAGGTGGCATCCTTTTCCAAAAACCACCCAGAAGGGAGACATGCCAATCGGGGTCTTGTATGCAGTCCGATAGGCCCACAGCGAATCATTCAATTTGCTGGACCAATCTTTGCGGTAAGGATTTACCGTTTTTTCCAATATGGCCTTTACTTCCCGATTGGACACTTCCGCTTGGCCACTCGTTTGAGGGTGATACGGTGTTGAGACACATTTTGGTTCACTAGACAGGCGGAGATGTATCGTGGGCGACCCGCCCCAAAATCCTTTATGATAACTGCTGATACGAAGATAAGTGTGAAAAAGGGTACTATAATCATGAAAGTTAATGGTAAGAAGATAGATTTCATGTTCTCTGACACTATCAAATTGCCACATGATAACCATGATTGTTTCAAGATTGATGTGGTAGGAAGTGTTGCTGAGCAAGTGTTTCAGGTACATAGCATTGACCCTTTGGAGGCATGCATAACCCACAACATCACAAGGCTGAATTATGAATGTGGATGTGATGTTACAGAGATAGACCTCCATGAAGTTGTGCATTCTCTTGAGGCTTCTAAGCCTTATGCAAGTAAGTATGTACCTTCCTTTGAAACTCTTGCGTCTACTAATACTGCTCTTGTCCCTTCCATTGTCAGGGCACCAGAACTAGAATTGAAGCAACTACCAGAACAATTGAAGTATGCTTACTTGGGAGAGAACCGGACATTACCAGTGTAGTTGCTGCAAACTTGAGTATGGTGGAGCAAGAGAAGTTGTTGAGAGTTCTTAGGGAGCACAAGACTGCATTAGGGTGGACCATTGCCGACATCAAAGGCATAAGTCCATCCAAGTGCATGCAAATAATCCTCCTTGAAGATAATGCAAAGCCTAACAGGGATGCTCAGAGACGGCTTAACCCACACATGAAGGAAGTAGTGAGAGCAGAGGTTCTTAAGCTCTTGGATGTTGGCATCATCTACCCCATCTCAGATAGCAAATGGGTAAGTCCAGTTCATGTTGTGCCTAAGAGGAGTGGAATCACAATGATGAAGAATGAAGAGAATGAGCTTGTTCCTACTAGGCTCACCATCGGTTGGAGAGTGTGCATTGATTACAGAAAGCTCAACAATGAAACCAGGAAAGATCATTTTCCTCTTCCCTTTATTGATCAGATGTTAGAAAGGTTAGCAGGTCATAGTCATTACTGTTTTCTAGATGGTTATAGTGGTTATAATCAGATTGCTATAGCACAAGAGGACCAGGAGAAGACCACATTCACATGCCCCTTTGGCACATTTGCATACAGAAGGATGCCATTCGGTTTGTGTAATGCACCCGCCACATTCTAGAGGTTTTGTGGAGAGATTTATAGAGGTATTTATAGATGATTTCAGTGTTTTTGGTTCAAACTTTGATGATTGTCTTAACCATTTGCAGCTTGTTCTAAAGAGATGTGAGGAATGCAACCTAGTGCTGAATTGGGAAAAGTGCCATTTCATGGTACAACAAGGTCTTGTTTTAGGTCATGTAATATCTAGCAGGGGCATTGAGGTGGACAAGGTAAAGATTGACATCATATCAAAATTACCTCCTCCTACATCTGTGAAGGGTGTGAGAATTTTTCTAGGGCATGCAGGGTTTTATAGAAGATTCATAAAAGATTTCTCTAAAATGTCTAGACCTCTTTGTGCATTATTATCTAAAGATGTAGAGTTTGTGTGAACAGAAGAGTGCATGAATGCCTTTAACACATTGAAAGAGCTACTCACTTATGCACCCATTATGATGCCACCTGATTGGAACCTCCCATTCAAGCTCATGTGTGACGCCAATGATTATGCTTTGGGAGCTGTTCTAGGTCAGAGAGTTAACAAGGTACCTCATGCTATTTATTATGCCTCTAGAACTTTGAATGATGCTCAACTTAATTATTCTACTACTGAAAAAGAATTGTTAGATGTTATATTTTCTTTGGAGAAGTTTAGGTCCTACTTGATTGGTTCTAAAGTTATTGTTTTTACTGATCATGCTGCTTTGAGATTTTTGTTTGATAAGAAAGATGCTAAGCCTAGGTTGATTAGATGGGTGCTCTTACTGCAAGAATTTGATCTTGAGATTAAGGACAAGAAGGGTAGTGAGAATGTGGTTGCAGATCATTTGTCCAGGTTACTTCATGATGAAGAAGGGAACAAGCTTCCCTTGAGTGAAAACTTTCCAGATGAGCAGTTATTTGCAATTGATTTACAACTTTCATGGTATGTAGATATTGTGAATTATATAACTACTAAGGTTTTTTCTCCAGGTATGTCCAACCAAGAAAAGAAGAGATTAGTGTCTATGTGTAGGCACTACTATTGGGACGAGCCCTACTTGTTCAAATTTTGTCCAGATCAAATTATCAGAAGGTGTGTTCTTGAGGAGGAGCATATGAGCATTCTCCAACATTGTCATCAGTTTGCATGTGGAGGACACTTTGGAGCGAAGAGAACATCACTGAAGGTATTACAATCTGGGTTATATTGGCCTAATGTGTTTAAAGATGCTTTTTGGTTTTGCAGCTCTTGTGACAGATGCCAACGAACAGGGAACATCTCTTCTAGAAATCAGATGCCATTGCAAAATATTTAAGTGGTGGAGCTCTTTGATGTGTGGGGTATCGACTTCATGGGTTCATTTCCTAACTCATTTGGTTATTTTGTAAATTCTTGTGGGTGTGGATTATGTATCTAAATGGGTCGAGGCTGTCCCCTCAAAAACTAATGATCGCAAAGTTGTTGTGAAGTTCTTGCAGGATAACATCTTTACTAGGTTTGGGACACCAAGGGCAATAATTAGTGATGGAGGTAGCCACTTTAAGAACCAGGCTTTTGCGTCCTTAATGAAGAAATATGGGATCACAAATAAGGTTGGCACTCCATATCATCATAAACCAGTGGTCAAGTGGAGATAAGCAATAGAGAGATCAAAAGCATCCTAGAGAAGACAGTGAATACTAGAAGGAAGGATTGGTCTCTATGCTTGAATGATGCATTGTGGGCATATCGGACTGCGTACAAAAGCCCCATTGGCATGTCCCCATATCGTCTAGTCTTTGGGAATGCATGTCACCTACCAGTGGAGTTGGAGCATAGATCATATTGGGCAATTAAGAAATTCAACTATGATATGCAACAAGCAAGTGACAAGAGGAAGTTACAGTTGAATGAGCTTGAAGAGTTAAGGTATGATGCATATGAGAATGCTAAGTTGTATAAGGAACGAGCCAAGGCGTATCATGATAAGCAGCTAGTTAGGAAGGAGTTTCATGTGGGACAAAAGGTGTTGATCTACAATTCAAAATTGAGACTTTTCCCTGGTAAGCTCAAGTCTAGGTGGTACGGTCCTTATGTTGTTACAAAAGTTTTCCCTCATGGAGCTTTACAGGTTCATAGCAAAGAGAAGAATCAGACATTCATGGTGAATGGGCACAGAGTAAAGCCCTATATTGAGATGAGCTTTGAGCCTAGAGAGGAGGATGTGACTCTCCAAGTTCAGTACATTGCATGAGAGTCCAACAGTCTGGCTGAAGACTATAAACTTAGCACTACTTGGGAGGTAACCCAAAGGGAAGTTGGGAGGCAACTCATGTGAAGAGGATGATGACAGTTTTGGCACTCTACAACCACTGACAATCAGATTTGCTTTCTCTCACCCTTTCTTTCTTTATCGTTAACTTTTGCTTCATTTGTTTTGTTTTCTTTGTGTGTGTCGTCGCTTGTTTCTCCTTCCTTAAATGCTTCATTGTTTTACTTTAACTTTCAATCATTGAGGACAATGTTAGATTTAGGTGTGAGGGGGAAACACTTGTGTTTTCCGTTGATTTTGCATTGGTTTTAAAAAAACAAATTTTGACAGCTTTATTTTTTGCCTAGTTTGTGTCGGTTTTACTAGTGTTAAATTGGGTAGTTTTTATGTTTTTTTTTTTTTTTATATTTGTGTCTTAGGTTTCTTTCCAACACAATGATGAGATTTGGTTTTTAATTGCATGACTTTAAGATGACTTATAAGCATGATTCAATGTCTGAAATTATTCGTTGGTTAATACTCAAGTATTCATGGTTATCATATGCAAAATCACATGTAATCACCCAAGTAAGTGGTATCCATAACATGCTTAATTGAATGAAGCTCAATACAACCCTTTTGTGAGCTTTTGAGCCTTTATCCTTTGTTTGAGAGAGTTGTATTTGTTTAATCTATCACTTTCTTGTCAATTAAGTTGTTGTATGATCTTATCTTTCTTTGCTTGGTTGCTACTTGAATTGCTTATCATCATTGGAACTAAATGCTAGAACTGGTACTAATTTCTTTTCGAGGCATTGAATTGATTTGCATGACATACTTGAGATGATGAAGGCACCTAGATTACCACCATTGCCAAAATGGCCTTTGACCCATGATATACTTTCCTCTAGGTAAACCCTTAATAAGCCTTTGTTTAAGCCTTTTTGTTTCATAACCCTCATTTTCCTCACCTAGCCTAAACACTTTCATCCTTACCCTTTTTCTTAAAGATTAGTGAAGCATAATTTGTAGAGACTTAATTGTGAATCAAGGGTTAAAAGAGCAAGTTTGGGGGAATGTTCAAAAAGAAAAAAAGAAAAAAAAAAGAGATAAGAATTGTACACGGTTCAGAGTGTGCACCAGAAAAAAAAAATGAAAAGAAAAAAAAAAGAGAAAAAATAAATCGAAATTGTGTTTGAATTGTTAATGCCCTGACCATTCATGTATTGATTGTTGAAGTATGTTCAAATCGGCAATTGAGTGTATGTACTTGCTCCGTACTTATATGATTTTTAAGCCTTGATAGTGATACAAGTTCTTATGTCTCTAACATCATTGCATGCTTCTACTATTTCTTTAAGAACTTTGTGTTATCCATATCCATTCTTTCTATAACCCCTTACCCTTTGGCCTCATTACAATCCTCATAAAGACCTTCTGATCTTGTTTGTTGTGTTTATATCAATATGTGGAGATTTGAATGAAGTATGATCATATGGTGTCACATGTTCTTGCATTCAAGTAGTAGCATTCCTTTCATGAGTCATATTCATAAGAAAAATTCTGAAAGTGCCTTTCTTTCTTGTTATATCATATGTGAGCAATTTGTTTCCATTTTACATCAATCCTCTCACATATAACTAGTATAGGACGAGTGACTTAACCAGAAAATATGAGGTAAAATCAGAGCTTATTAGGTGAGAATTTTGAGCTAATTATTTGCAGCATGTATCTCTCTTTGTACTTGTGCTTTGATTGATTTAATTGTGAGTATGTGTATGATTTCTATGAAGGTGTATTAACTCTCGGATCATGTGGACCAATTCTTATGATTATGATGAATCTTAATATTTCATGATTCATTGAAAATCTCTGAGATAAATGTTGGAAGGTTTAGGTTGAATTATTGAGTCTTTGGTTTTTTTTCATTCTTTGTTTATGTTTTGCTTGAGGATTAGCAAAAGCTTAAGTGTGGAGGAATTTGATAGGAGCATATTTATGCGACGTTTTATCTTATTTTCTTATGCTTTTCTTAGCTTGTTTCGTATATTTTCTTAATACTTAGCTTGTTTTCGTGTTTTGTAGGATTTTTGGAAACAAAGTTACAAAATGAGTTAATGAGTGCTGTTTTGGAAATCTAAGGAGGAAACTTTGAAACAGATTTCAGCAGATGTGTCAACTTCTCGAAATTAACTGCACCTGCTCGGGAAAAACTAGCTGATGGGCCATATATCTTTGGAAAGATACGGAAGTCTAGTTTCTAGAGAATTTTACGGTTTGTGAATTGAAGTTTTCTAGAATGAGTTATCTCCGTTTTAGTACAGCAAGGTCAGACTGAGCTGGAATTCAGCATTCCTTCTATTTCAAGTTTTCTAATCCTTATCGGGCTTGAACGACTAGAGGCCTAGTTTATTAAGGTTACGGGAGGAAACGTTTTAATCAGAAAAAGGAAGATAAAAAAATAATAAAGGGAGAGGAGCAGCCACAACGTGAGGATTGATTGAGCAGCGAATGCAAACAGTAACGTCTCTCTCCCTCATTAAGGAAATTAACACCCACATCAATTATAGGCAGCAAAGGGGCAGACATATACATAGGACAAGGGGAAAACGTGGGGGAAGACAAAAAGGCAGCCAACAAAGAGTCATTGTCCCACACAAAAAGTCAGAAACGTCTCTCTCTATCTCATACTTGGAAACAACTATTTTTCTCCCAAAAAGAAAACTGCAGAAACGTTGGAAGCTCTCACAGAAGGCCTCAGCCACACAATCCCATTCAGCTCCACCCTTTAAGGTTCCAAGGTCTAAAAGGCTTAGGAAGCAAGGAGGAACGTCAAAGCGTCATCCAATCACTCTGGCTGACCAACACATCATCAAAGAGCTATCTTCTTCCTCTTTTTATGTTCTGTTTTTTTTATGTTCTGTTTTTTTTATGTTCTTGTTGTCTATTTAAATTTTGGGTAACTAAGTACTTTAGTTAGGGCTCGATTGAAGCCCTAATCATGTTTCTTTAAGGATTTCAATATGCATTTGCTGCAAACTACTTTTGTGATGCTTAATTGATTAATTTCAAATTATATTTTACTCTTTACATACGTTATGTTATGCTTGATCACCATATGCATGTTGTGTATTGAGTTTGTTACATAGGTAAATTTAGATGACCGAATCTTGTACCTATGAGAGTAACAAAAGAACTAGTTATAAGTTCTTGAAATTAATCATCATGAATAATTAGAATAGATACCATGTTCTAGGAGTTGTGTGTTTGTCGATTTCCATTGTGTTATGCGTTCCTAAAGTGCAACTTAGTAGATACAATGCTAAATACTTTAAGAATGAAAAGAGTTAGTGTAGATACCGATGCCTAACTTGTTGCTTAAGGAAATCAATAATTTAAAGAGTAGATATCATGCCTTTAGGTTGACAAACATGAGCATCTAAAATCTGTTTTGTAGCATTGTGCATGTCGTTTGCTTAAGGAAGAAGATTAGCGGTGAACATCGAATCCCTAACTGGTTTTCTCATTGTTTTAACCTCAATCCAATTCTATTTTTAATAAAACGATGTTTTTTTTAATATTTTGTTTCTAAATTTTCAGTTTTCAAAATCATCTGAAAATCAATTTTAAACACATATTAATCCAGTCCTTGTGGGAATGATCTCGTATTTGCTTTCTATACTATTTGTCTTATCTTGTGTAGTTGCGAGTTAAAACGTGCATATAGTTGCGTAATTTTTATGTTGCTATTTGTACAACACGTACCTGTCACACATCTTGACCAAAATGTACACAAATTAAGTGCAAACAGGCTAAATAAAAAAGCTATGATTAAGCAAGAGCTGCTGTTTACTTTGCTCCTAGATTTATATTAGAGTAAATTACAGTTTACTACCTTTGATTTAGTTGAAATTATAAGATTATATTTATTTTTTAAAATCTTTCAACTTATTATCTTGAACTTTCTATTTTGTTTCAACCGAAACTCTTTGTTACATTTTCTTTTAAATAGTCTATTAAGTACTGTTGTGTCCAAAATTTGACCCATATTTAACTTATGTGGATAACCAATAAGTGCCACATATACCAAAAAAACTAATAATTTATTTTTTTAAAAAAACCTTAAAATACGAAAACATAAAATTATTGGTTGTCCACATAAGCTAAATGTGGGCCCAAGTTTGGACACATTAGCACTTAACAAAATATTTAACAGAAAATGTAACAGATGGCTCATATTAAAACAAATAAGAAAGTTCAAAGTAGTAAACTGAAAGATTTGAAAGAACAATTATAACCTTGTATTTTTTACTAAACCACATAGTAGTAAACTGTAATTTGCTCTTTATATTATTATTCGATATATATTGGCCTTCATGTTCGAGCTAGAGCGAATTTAACAGAGTTATCCAATTCAATGCTAGGTACGAAGATTCAAATTCGTTTTTCATCCTTCATATGTTGAATATGAATGACTAAAATCAAATGTTTATCAAATGAACTTTATATATTATTAATTTTGTATATTACCATAGCTTTTATACATGTATTTGTGTTTAATATAATTTAAATCTAATCGATCATCATATATTATGTATGCATGGTAGGATATATATATATATATATATATATATATATATATATATATTTTCGTCATCCATTGAAGAACACTGGAAACATCTTAATACATTCTTCCAAACAATTAAACACAATGGTCTAGTAATATATGCCCCAAAAATAAAACTATTCTAGACCAAAGTTAGATTCCTTGGATATAATATTCACCAATCCACAATTACCCTTATTGATAGAGTCATCCAATTAGCTGATAAATTCCTTGACAAAATCCTTGAAAAAAATCAAATTCAGCGGTTCCCTGGATCCCTAGCAAAATTATGTTGCTAAATTCTCTCAAAATCTTCGCCAAAAATGCAAACCATTATTTGAGCGACTCCAAAGTCACCCATCTCCATGGACAGATGTCCACACTCTTCCATAGTTAAAGAAATCAAAAAACATGTCATTACCCTTCCATGTATTGGAATTCCAACAATCAATTCTTTCAAAATTGTTGAACCTGATGCCTCTGAACTTCGTTACGGAGGTATTCTCAAACAGAAAAGTCATCCAAATAGTCCTGAATTAATTGTCCGTTTTCATTCCGGTGCCTAGAATTCCACTCAAAATAATTATAGTACTATTAAATTTTTTTTTTTATCTATAGTATTATGCATATGCAAATTTCAAGAAAATTATTAAATCAAAAGTTTATTTATTTATTTGTTATATATATATATATATATATATATATATATATATATAATAGGAGAGCTATTCTTAATAAACACCATGCTCGATCATATCATCGTTTATTTAATGGAAAATTTTCTATATAATTTTGCATGTATTTGAGTATACATTACGTAAAGTAAACTGATTTTAGATTTTAAAATATAAATAAATAAACAGATTTTAGAGGATATTCAACATTAATGGAACAATCCAATTAGGGCAATTAGCTAGGCAATAATTAACAAATGACTTTGATAATAAGATGCGTATATATCTCAATTAAGTTCTTGGTGCTTGAAAAGGAAATACAAATTATATAGGATTGTAAGAAAGAAACAAAAACAACCTAACAAAATTATTCCAAAAGCAACAGTACCCTGTCAACAATTTCTAGTTTCGTCTTTTTTTCTTGCAATTCAAGTTATATCTTGAGGAAATATCCTTTTAGAAAATCTAATTCTATTTAAGTTCACTACTTAAATAAAAGACGGTGTATTAGGTGAAGTTCATATATACTATTACTATCAGCTTATTGGTTTGAAAGTTGAAACAATATACATATACGGTCTGAGAGAGTTTCTGTTGGAGCTCGATCGATTTCGATCTCATGGAGGCTGTAGTTAAATTCAATGATATCCATGACTGTCATGGTTGTAAAAAGAAGATAGTGGATGTTTTGAAGACAATTGAGGGCGTCAAGGATTACTATATAGACGCAGAGAACAACAAGGTGACGGTAATTGGCAAGTTTGATGACCTTGATCGCCAATTTCATCTCATCCAGAAGTTCGAAAAAATATTTCCCTTAAAAAAACTGGAGCTTATAATGAATAATAATGGTCAAAATAATAATAAATCCAATGGCAACGTCAATGGCAATGGAAACGGAGGCAACGACAACGGCAACGGAAACGGAGGGCAAGAGAGTAAAAAAGGGAAAGAAAAGGTGCATGGAAGTAATGGTAGCAAAAGAGGAGGAGGAGACATAGCCAGTAGCAGTGGCAGTGGCAACGGTAACAATGGCGGTGACAGTGGAAACCAGCCGCCGCAGATGGACATGATGAGTTACTGGGATCCATGGATGGGTCATTATTCCCAGCCAATGATGAACATGGGATACTATCAAGGGATGAGGCAAGACATGGACGTTTATGAGCGCATCCCTACTTACAGAGGCCCACCGCCGTTGATGCCACCACCCGCAACCTTTTATTCTAACCCTCCCCACACAATCTTCAGCGATGATAATCCCAATGGTTGCAACATCATGTGATATATATATATATTCATGCTATTTATTTAAATCATCTTTTTTTTTCTTTTTTTTTTTCCTTAAGTTTTTTTGGCATGTCTTCTAGCTAGGGTTAGGTTTTAATGCATGCAATATGCAATAATGCAAAGATTACTAGAGTTTCAATGATGTAATGATGTTTATGTGTTTAGTCTTCTAGGGCTAGTTATTGTTGTTTTTGGAAGTATTGCTATATTTATTTATTATTTTTTTGGGCCAGGGAAATTAAGGACTATATTAATTGCTTATATAATGTTGTTACTTAATTGATTGTGATTACTAAAATTTTGTTTCTTTATAATTTTGTTATATGAATTGAAGAATTACTTGAATTTCGAATATGGGATTATGATCAACAGGCCTATAAACTAAATGGATTATGGGATTCTCTCGAATATTGGTTTATCACAACCATGCATTCTTCCTTAGTTAAGTAGCCTAAATTTACAAGAACCCAATAAAAAAGCTTACAGTTTTGTTGGTTTTATGATTTAAAGAGAAATTTTGAATGGTTTATATATGTACGTTGCTTAAGATTGTTTAAGAATTTGCCAATTGCCTAAATTTACAGGAACCCAGAAAAAGGAAAAGCTTGGATTTTTCTTGGATTTATGCTTGTAAGAGAAAATTGTGAATGGTGTAAGTACGTTGGTTTAAATTGTTTAAGAATTTTTAACCTTTGAATTTAGGTTCCTTATGCATGCTTGTTTAGATTTGTTAGGTATCAATTAATTGGGGAAGGAAATGAACCCTGAAAAGTTCACCTACAAGACCAATAATGAGTCTCTTGCCGCGGCTCATGAACTGGCTACCGATGCCGGCCATGCGCAATTCACACCGCTCCATCTTGCATCGGCGATGGTTTCAGACCCTACTGGTGTTTTCAGCCAAGCAATTGCCAATGCTAGTGGCAACAAAGAAGCACAAGGGTCCGTGGGGAGAGTGTTCAATCAGGCACTCAAGAAGCTTCCGTCTCAGTCACCTCCGCCGGATGAAGTCCCAGCCAGCACTACTCTCATCAAAGCAATTCGGAGAGCTCAGTCGGCGCAGAAGCAACGAGGGGACACACACTTGGCTGTTGATCAGTTGATTCTTGGCCTTCTTGAGGATTCCCAAATTGGGGACTTGTTGACAGAAGCTGGCATTTCCACTGCAAGAGTGAAATCAGAAGTTGAAAAGCTTCGTGGGAAGGAAGGGAAGAAGGTGAAGAGTGCAACGGGAGACACAAATTTTCAGGCATTGAAGACTTATGGACGAGACCTTGTTGAGGTTGCAGGGAAGCTTGACCCCGTTATAGGCCGAGATGAGGAGATGAGGAGGGTTGTTCGGATTCTCTCAAGGCGAACAAAGAACAATCCGGTGCTAATTGGAGAGCCAGGAGTTGGAAAAACTGCTGTGGTTGAAGGATTGGCTCAAAGAATTGTAAGTGGGGATGTTCCTAGTAATTTATCTGATGTAAGGCTCATAGCATTGGATATGGGTGCTTTGGTGGCCGGGGCGAAGTATTGAGGAGAGTTTGAGGAGAGGTTGAAGGCTGTTTTGAAAGAAGTGGAAGAGGCTGAAGGGAAGGTGATTTTGTTCATTGATGAAATTCACCTTGTTCTTGGGGCTGGTAGAACTGAGGGGTCTATGGATGCAGCTAACCTCTTAAAGCCAATGCTCGCTAGAGGCCAACTACGATGCATTGGTGCCACAATTCTTGAAGAGTACGGGAAATATGTGGAGAAGGATGCTGCATTTGAGAGAAGGTTCCAACAGGTTTATGTGGCCGAACCTAGTGTTCCTGACACAATTAATATCCTTCGAGGGTTGAAAGAGAAATATGAAGGTCATCATGGTGTTCGAATTCTCGATAGGGCTCTTGTTATTGCTGCGCAACTTTCAAGTCGGTACATCACTGGTAAGAATTATAATAACAGATGTAGTGTGTTTTTCTTGATTAATATAGATTGAAATTTCAATTTTGCTTGATGTTTAAATTTGCTTGGATTGAATTTCTGTTTTGTTTTTGTTTTACAGGGCGCCATTTGCCTGACAAGGCAATTGATCTAGTTGATGAAGCCTGTGCAAATGTGAGAGTTCAGCTTGATAGTCAACCTGAAGAAATTGATAACCTTGAAAGGAAGAGGATGCAGCTGGAAGTTGAGCTTCATGCCCTTGAGAAAGAGAAGGACAAAGCTAGCAAAGCTCGCCTTGTCGAGGTGAGTGCTAGTTCCAAAATTTATTTATTAAGAAAATATTAGTCTGGTGAAGTTGCGGAATATTTTTTAGCTTAATTGTTCTTATTCTTCTGTTGGTTCTACGTTTTATTCTCAGGTGAAAAAAGAGCTAGATGACTTGAGAGACAAGCTTCAGCCGTTGGTGATGAAATATAGAAAGGAGAAGGAGAGGGTTGATGAGCTTCGAAAGCTCAAGCAGAAGCGCGAAGAGCTGCTAGTCTCTTTGGCAGAGGCTGAAAGAAGATATGATTTAGCCAGGGCTGCAGACTTGCGTTACGGGGTATTCAAGAAGTGGAAGCTGCCATTGCAAAGCTCGAAAGTAGCACCGATGAAAACTTGATATTGACAGAGACGGTTGGACCAGAACAAATTGCAGAAGTTGTTAGTCGTTGGACAGGCATACCTGTTACAAGGCTTGGCCAGGATGACAAAGAGAGGTTAATAGGGCTTGCTGACAGGTTGCATAAGAGAGTAGTGGGGCAGGACCAGGCAGTTGAAGCCGTTGCAGAGGCGGTTTTGAGGTCTAGAGCCGGGCTAGGGAGGCCGCAGCAGCCAACTGGTTCGTTCCTATTCTTGGGTCCGACTGGTGTTGGTAAAACCGAGCTTGCAAAGGCACTTGCGGAGCAACTCTTTGATGATGAAAACCTGATTGTGAGATTAGACATGTCTGAGTACATGGAGCAACATTCTATCTCACGTTTGATTGGAGCTCCTCCAGGGTAAGTGAATTTGCATTTTGCTTGACCATTCACATCTTTTATGTGTGATCAAGCATGATAAAATCTCACTTGTTTACATTTTACAGGTATGTTGGTCATGAGGAAGGTGGGCAACTCACAGAGGCCGTGAGACGGAGGCCTTATAGCGTTGTTTTGTTTGATGAAGTGGAGAAGGCGCATACTTCTGTTTTCAATACTCTCTTGCAAGTGTTGGATGATGGAAGGTTAACTGATGGCCAAGGCCGGACCGTTGACTTCAGGAACACCGTGATAATTATGACTTCGAACCTGGGAGCCGAGCATCTCCTAGCTGGTTTATTGGGCAAGTCTTCAATGCAAGTTGCCCGTGACCATGTTATGCAAGAGGTATATTTAATGATCACAAATTTTTGACTTGATGATGCTTATAGCTCGTTTCTTTGATAATGTAGATACTAAACTAGGCATTTGGTACCTGGATAGGTGAGAAACACTTTAGGCCTGAGTTGCTGAATCGACTTGATGAAGTCGTTGTATTCGACCCGCTTTCGCGTGACCAATTGAGGAAGGTTGCTAGGCTGCAGATGAAAGATGTTGCAGTCCGATTGGCTGACAAGGGCATTGCTCTTGCAGTGACTGATGCAGCATTGGATTATATTCTGGATGAGAGCTATGATCCGGTACGTACCCACCTCACTAAATTGTATTTTCCAATTCCAAATTCTTGGTCTGCTTTAGTTTTGCATGAAATCCTAAACCATTTTTTCTTTTTTAGGTTTATGGTGCTAGACCAATCAGGAGATGGCTTGAGAAGAGGGTGGTAAAAGAGTTATCAAGAATGCTTGTGAAAGGAGAAATAGATGAGAACTCAACTGTGTACATAGATGCAGGGGCAAAAGGAAGCGGGCTGGTGTATCGGGTAGAGAAGAATGGAGGGCTCGTAAACGCTGCCACGGGTCAGAAGTCAGACGTATTGATCCACCTTCCCAACGGGCCAAGGTCGTCTGATGCTGAACAGGCTGTGAAGAGGATGAAGATTGAGGAAATGGATTTGAAGATTGAGGAAGAGTAGATATCATGCCTTTAGGTTGACAAACATGAGCATCTAAAATCTGTTTTGTAGCATTGTGCATGTCGTTTGCTTAAGGAAGAAGATTAGCGGTGAACATCGAATCCCTAACTGGTTTTCTCATTGTTTTAACCTCAATCCAATTCTATTTTTAATAAAACGATGTTTTTTTTAATATTTTGTTTCTAAATTTTCAGTTTTCAAAATCATCTTAAAATCAATTTTAAACACATATTAATCCAGTCATCATGGGAATGATCTCGTATTTGCTTTCTATACTATTTGTCTTATCTTGTGCACTTGCGAGTTAAAACGTGCATATAGTTGCGTAATTTTTATGTTGCTATTTGTACAACAAGTTTTTGGCGCCCTTGCCGGGGACTGTGTAACTAATTTGTGCTAAAATTGATTTTTGGTTTTCTTTTATAGGCTGAATTTCATTTATGCAGAGTCGTCGATTCCAAAATCTAGCGGTCGGTGTCTACAATCCTGAGATTGAACGAACTCTTAGACGTCTTCGAAAGCAAGCTGAGAGGGCAAAATTTAACACACAAAGAGTTGATTTTGAAGAAGGAGAAAGATCAGAATCAGAGAACGAAATGGGGGATGAACAGGTTCGAAGGCCAATGAAGGACTCCTTTGTCCCTCAAAACCTTAATCAACCATCATGCATTGCCTACCAACCAACTACGCAAGGCAGCTTCAATTTATCATCTCAATTCCTTAACATGGTGCCGCACTACAGATGCACACCTTTTGAGGATCCATACTTGCACATTAGGGATTTCTTCAATCTATGCAAGACTCAGAACATTCAGGGCTTAACTCCAGAAGGAATCAAGTTAATTCTTTTTCCTTTCTCCTTAAAAGATAATGCTAAGTTGTGGTTGAATTCTTTGGCTGCAGGTTCCATTACTACTTGGGAACAATTGGCTACTAAATTCTTGAAGAAGTTTTTCCCAGCCCAAAAGACAAGACAACTTAAAAGGGAGATTCAACCCTTTCAACAGAAGGATGAAGATCTTTTCTTTGAGGCATGGGAGCATTTCAAGGAGTTGCTTCTCAAGTGTCCACACCACAATCTATCTCAAGACGATCAGGTACAAGCTTTTTATGAAGGTTTAAATGATCTTAACAAAAGTCTTGTTGATTCAGCTTGTGGAGGTGTGCTTATGGAAAAGAGCAGTGATGAAGCCATTGACCTATTTGAGACCCTAAGTGAAAATTCTCAGCAATTCTCATCAAGAGGGAGACAAGGAGTAAAAAGTAAAGGTGTTTATGAAGTTAGCACAAATGGTGGAGTCCAGAGTCAAATGGCAGCAATGGAGAAAAAGTTAGATATGCTGGTGAAAGCAATGTCAGCTCAGAACATCTCTCAAGTTCAACAAGTTGCTAAAGTCGAGGTATGTGCTATATGTTCTCATTCTAGTCATACTACTGAGACTTGTCCTATGTCTTGTTTTACAGATCATGAGCAATCTAATTATGTGGGGCAAAACAACTATTATCCCAAGAACAACCCATATTCGAACACTTATAATCCATGATGGAAAGACCACCCAAATTTCTCTGGGAGCAACAGTCAGAATGTGCTTAATCCACAAGGGCAGCAGAAGAACTTCTAGCAGGGAAATAATTATCATGCTTCATCACATGTGGCACAACCCAATACTGACCAGAAGAAGAATAATCTTGAAGGTGCCATACTTCAGTCCTTGACTGCACAACAACAGACAAATGCTCTAACTAGTCAGAACATTCAGAAACTAGGGGCAACAACTAGCCAAGCTATTCAGAGATTGGAGGCACAAGTAGGGCAAATGGCAAAGGAGTTAAGTGAGAGGAAGAAAGGAGAGTTTCCATCACAGACCATACCTAATCCGGGAGGCCAAGAGCAGCTCAAGGCTGTGACAATCCTTAGAAGTGGCAAGGTAGTTGAAAACAAGGTGGGCACATATGAGAATGAACTAGAAAGTGTTGAACCGCCTCCAGCCGCAAAGGTAGGTGAGAAGGAGAAGGTGATATTGCCACCCTTC
Organism: Oemleria cerasiformis; assembly: GCA_037349345.1. Classification (NCBI taxonomy): domain Eukaryota; kingdom Viridiplantae; phylum Streptophyta; class Magnoliopsida; order Rosales; family Rosaceae; genus Oemleria; species Oemleria cerasiformis. Next base: position 14,923,385 of record JAZGTL010000018.1, read on the forward strand.
CCTCAAAGGTTAGTTAAGCAAAAGAAAGAAAAACATCTTCTTGATATTTTTGAAACTTTGAGAAAAGTAGAAATCAACATTCCTTTACTTGATGCAATTAAATAGATTCCATCTTATGCTAAGTTTTTAAAGGATTGTTGTACACACAAAAGACAGTTTCAGGAACATGAGAAAGTTGCATTGACTGAGGAGGTAAGTGCAGTTTTATTGAGAAAGCTACCACCTAAACTAAAAGATCCAGGTAGTTTTACTATTCCTTGCAGGTTTGGTGACCGTCTTTTTGAACGTACTTTGCTTATTTGGGAGCAAGCATTAACTTGATGCCTTATACCGTTTATGAGGAGTTGAGGTTGGGGGAGCTCAAGCCAACCTCAATTATATTGCAATTGGCAGATAGAAGGATCAGAAGACCTAGAGGTATATTAGAGGATGTTTTGGTTCAGGTAAATGAATTTATTTTGCCTGCTGATTTTGTTGTTCTGGATATGGAAGATTCTCCTATGCCATCTTCATTACCTATTATTCTTGGTAGAACCTTTATGATAACTGCTGATACGAAGATAAGTGTGAAAAAGGGTACTATATGCATGAAAGTTAATGGTAAGAAGATAGAATTCATGTTGTCTGACACTATCAAATTGGCACATGATAACCATGATTGTTTCAAGATTGATGTGGTAGGAAGTGTTGTTGAGCAAGTGTTTCAGGTACATAGCATTGACCCTTTGGAGGCATGCATAGCCCATAACCTCACAAGGCTGAATTATGAATATGGATGTGATGATACAGAGATAGACCTCCATGAAGCTGTGCATTCTCTTGAGGCTTCTAAGCCTTATGCAAGTAAGTATGTACCTTCCTTTGAAACTCTTGCATCTACTAATACTGCTCTTGTCCCTTCCATTGTTAGGGCACCAGAACTAGAATTGAAGCAACTACCAGAACAATTGAAGTATGCTTACTTGGGAGAGAACCTGACATTACCAGTGATAGTTGCTGCAAACTTGAGTATGGTGGAGCAAGAGAAGTTGTTGAGAGTTCTTAGGGAGCACAAGACTGCATTAGGGTGGACCATTGCCGACATCAAAGGCATAAGTCCATCCAAGTGCATGCATAGAATCCTCCTTGAAGATAATGCGAAGCCTAACAGGGATGCTCAGAGACGGCTTAACCCACACATGAAGGAAGTAGTGAGAGCAGAGGTTCTTAAGCTCTTGGATGTTGGCATCATCTACCCCATCTCAGATAGCAAATGGGTAAGTCCAGTTCATGTTGTGCCTAAGAACAGTGGAATCACAGTGATGAAGAATGAAGAGAATGAGCTTGTTCCTACCAGGCTCACCATAGGTTGGAGAGTGTGCATTGATTACAGAAAGCTCAACAATGAAACCAGGAAAGATCATTTTCCTCTTCCCTTTATTGATCAGATGTTAGAAAGGTTAGTAGGTCATAGTCATTACTGTTTTCTAGATGGTTATAGTGGTTATAATCAGATTGCTATAGCACCAGAGGACCAGGAAAAGACCACATTCACATGCCCCTTTGGCACATTTGCATACAGAAGGATGCCATTCGGTTTGTGTAATGCACCCGCCACAATCCAGAGGTGCATGATGAGTGTATTTTCAGACATGGTGAAGAGATTTATAGAGGTATTTATGGATGATTTCAGTGTTTTTGGTTCTAACTTTGATGATTGTCTTAACCATTTGCAGCTTGTTCTAAAGAGATGTGAGGAATGCAACCTAGTGCTGAATTGGGAGAAGTGCCATTTCATGGTACAACAAGGTCTTGTTTTAGGTCATGTAATATCTAGCAGGGGCATTGAGGTGGACAAGGCAAAGATTGACATCATATCAAAATTACCTCCTCCTACATCTGTGAAGGGTGTGAGAAGTTTTCTAGGCCATGCAGGGTTTTACAGAAGATTCATAAAAGATTTCTCTAAAATGTCTAGACCTCTTTGTGCGTTATTATCTAAAGATGTTGAGTTTGTGTGGACAGAAGAGTGCATGAATGCCTTTAACACATTGAAAGAGCTACTCACATCTGCACCCATTATGATGACACCTGATTGGAACCTCCCATTCGAGCTCATGTGTGACGCCAGTGATTATGCTTTGGGAGTTGTTCCAGGCCAGAGAGTTAACAAGGTACCTCATGCTATTTATTATGCCTCTAGAACTTTGAATGATGCTCAGCTTAATTATTCTACTACTGAAAAAGAATTGTTAGATGTTATATTTGCTTTGGAGAAGTTTGGGTCCTACTTGATTGGTTCTAAAGTTATTGTTTTTACTGATCATGCTGCTTTGAGATTTTTGTTTGATAAGAAAGATGCTAAGCCTAGGTTGATTAGATGGGTACTCTTATTGCAAGAATTTGATCTTGAGATTTAGGACAAGAAGGGTAGTGACAATGTGGTTGCAGATCATTTGTCCAGGTTACTTCATGATGAAGAAGGGAACAAGCTTCCCTTGAGTGAAAACTTTCCAGATGAGCAGTTATTTGCAATTGATTTACAACTTCCATGGTATGCATATATTGTTAATTGTATAACTACTAAGGTTTTTCCTCCAGGTATGTCGAGCCAAGAAAGGAAACGATTAGTGTCTATGTCTAGGCACTACTATTGGGACGAGCCCTACTTGTTCAAATTTTGTCCAAATCAAATTATCAGAAGGTGTGTTCTTGAGGAGGAGCATATGAGCATTCTCCAACATTGTCATCAGTTTCCATGTGGAGGACACTTTGGAGCGAAGAGAACATCACTTAAGGTATTACAATCTGGGTTATATTGGCCTAATGTGTTTAAAGATGCTTTTTGGTTTTGCAGCTCTTGTGACAAATGCCAACGAACAGGGAACATCTCTTCTAGAAATCAGATGCCATTGCAAAACATTCAAGTGGTAGAGCTCTTTGATGTGTGGGGTATCGACTTCATGGGTTCATTTCCTAACTCATTTGGTTATTTATATATTATTGTGGGTGTGGATTATGTATCTAAATGGGTCGAGGCTGTCCCCTCAAAAACTAATGATCACAAAGTTGTTGTGAAGTTCTTGCAGGATAACATCTTTACTAGGTTTGGGACACCAAGGGCAATAATTAGTGATGGAGGTAGCCACTTCAACAACCAGGTTTTTGCTACCTTAATGAAGAAATATGGGATCACACATAAGGTTGGCACTCCATATCATCCTCAAACCAGTGGTCAAGTGGAGATAAGCAATAGAGAGATCAAAAGCATCCTAGAGAAGACAATGAATACTAGAAGGAAGGATTGGTCTCTACGCTTGAATGATGCATTGTGGGCATATCGGACTGCGTACAAAAGCCCCATTGGCATGTCCCCATATCGTCTAGTCTTTGGGAAGGCATGTCACCTACCAGTGGAGTTGGAGCATAGAGCATATTGGGCTATTAAAAATTCAACTATGATATGCAACAAGCAGGTGACAAGGGGAAGTTACAGCTGAATGAGCTTGAAGAGTTGAGGTATGATGGATATGAGAATGCTAAGTTGTATACGGAACGGACCAAGGCTTATCATGATAAGCAGCTAGTTAGGAAGGAGTTTCATGTGGGACAGAAGGTGTTGATCTACAATTCAAAATTGAAACTTTTCCCTGGTAAGCTCAAGTCTAGGTGGTACGGTCCTTATGTTGTTACAAAAGTTTTCCCTCATGGAGCTTTACAGGTTCATAGCAAAGAGAAGAATCAGACATTCATGGTGAATGTGCATAGAGTAAAGCCCTATATTGAGATGAGCTTTGAGCCTAGAGAGGAGGATGTGACTCTCCAACCTGTTCAGTACATTGCATGAGAGTCCAACAGTCTGGCTGAAGACTATAAACTTAGCACTACTTGGGAGGTAACCCAAAGGGAAGTTGGGAGGCAACCCATGTGAAGAGGATGATGATAGTTTTGGCACTCTACAACCACTGACAATCAGATTTGCTTTCTCTCACCATTTCCTTATTTATCGTTAACTTTACCTTCGTTTGTTTTGTTTTGTTTTATTTTCTTTGTGTGTGTCGTCGCTTGTTTCTCCTTCCTTAAATGCTTCATTGTTTTACTTTAACTTTCAATCATTGAGGACAATGTTAGATTTAGGTATGAGGGGGAAACACTTGTGTTTTCCGTTGATTTTGCATTGGTTTAAAAAAAAAAAAAATTTTGACAGCTTTATTTTTTGCCTAGTTTGTGTCGGTTTTAATAGTGTTAAATTGAGTAGTTTTTGTGTCTTAGGTTACTTTCCAACACAATGATGAGATTTGGTTTTTAATTGCATGACTTTAAGATGACTTATAAGCATGATTCAAGGTCTGAAATTATTCGTTGGTTAATACTCAAGTATTCATGGTTATCATATGAAAAATCACATGTAATCACCCAAGTAAGTGGTATCCATAACATGCTTAATTGAATGAAGCTCAATACAACCCTTTTGTGAGCTTTTGAGCCTTTATCCTTTGTTTGAGAGAGTTGTATTTGTTTAATCTATCACTTTCTTGTCAATTAAGTTGTTGTATGATCTTATCTTTCTTTGCTTGGTTGCTACTTGGATTGCTTATCTTCATTGGAACTAAATGCTAGAACTGGTACTAATTTCTTTTCGAGGCATTGAATTGATTTGCATGACATACTTGAGATGATGAAGGCACCTAGATTACCACCATTGCCAAAATGGCCTTTGACCCATGATATACTTTCCTCTAGGTAAACCCTTGATGAGCCTTTGTTTAAGCCTTTTTGTTTCATAACCCTCATTTTCCTCACCTAGCCTAAACACTTTCATCCTTACACTTTTTCTTAAAGATTAGTGAAGCATAATTTGTAGAGACTTAGTTGTGAATCAAGGGTTGAAAGAGCAAGTTTGGGGGAATGTTCAAAAAAAAAGAAAAAAAAAAGACAGATAAGAATTGTACACGGTTCAGAGTGTGCACCAGAAAAAAAATGAAAAGAAAAAAAAAAGAGAAAAAAAAAAATCGACATTGTGTTTGAATTGTTAATGCCCTGACCGTTCATGTATTGATTGTTGAAGTATGGTCAATAATGTTCAAATCGGCCATTGAGTGTATATACTTGCTCGGTACTTATATGATTTTTAAGCCTTGATAGTGATACAAGTTCTTATGTCTCTAACATCATTGCATGCTTCTACTATTTCTGTAAGAACTTTGTGTTATCCATATCCTTTCTTTCTTTAACCCCTTACCCTTTGACCTCATTACAATCCTCATAAAGACCTTCTGATCTTGTTTGTTTTGTTTAAATCAATATGTGGAGATTTGAATGAAGTATGAGCAAATGGTGTCACATGTTCTTGCATTCAAGTAGTAGCATTCCTTTCATGAGTCATATTCATAAGAAAAATTCTGAAAGTGCCTTTCTTTCTTGTTATATCATATGTGAGCAATTTGTTTCCATTTTACATCAATCCTCTCACATATTACTAGTATAGGACGAGTGACTTAACCAGAAAATATGAGGTAAAATAAGAGCTTATTAGGTGAGAATTTTGATCTAATTCTTTGCAGCATGTATCTCTCTTTGTACTTGTGCTTTGATTGATTTAATTGTGAGTATGTGTATGATTTCTATGAAGGTGTATTAACTCTCGGATCATGTGGACCAATTCTTATGCTTATGATGAATCTTAATATGTCATGATTCATTGAAAATCTCTGAGATAAATGTTGGAAGGTTTAGGTTGAATTATTGTGTCTTTGGTTTTTCTTTCATTCTTTGTTTATGTTTGTTCGAGGACTAGAAAAGCTTAAGTGTGGGGGTATTTGATAGGAGCATATTTATGCGACGTTTTATCTTGTTTTCTTATGCTTTTCTTAGTTTGTTTCGTATGTTTTCTTAATACTTAGCTTGTTTTCGTGTTTTGTAGGATTTTTGGAAGCAAAGTTACAAAAGGAGTTAATGAGTTCTGTTTTGGAAATCTAAGGAGGAAACTTTGAAACAGACTTCAGCAGATGTGTCAACTTCTCGAACTTAACTGCACCTGCTCGGGATGAACTAGCTGATGGACCATGTATCGTTGGAAAGATACGGAAGTCTAGTTTCTAGAGAATTTTACGGTTTGTGAATTGGAGTTTTCTAGAATGAGTTATCGCCGTTTTAGTACAGCAAGGTCAGGCTGAGCTGGAATTCAACATTCCTTCTATTTCAAGTTTTCTAATCCTTATCGGACTTGGACGACTTGAGGCCTAGTTTATTAAGGTTACGGGAGGAAACATTTTAATCAGAAAAAGGAAGATAAAAAAATAATAAAGGGAGAGGAGCAGCCACAACGTGAGGATTGATTGAGTAGCGAATGCAAACAGTAACGTCTCTCTCTCTCATTAAGGAAATTAACACCCTCATCAATTCTTGGCAGCAAAGGGGCAGACATATACATGGGACAAGGGGAAAACGTGGGGGAAGACAAAAAGGCAGCCATCAAAGAGTCATTGTCCCACACAAAAAGTCAGAAACGTCTCTCTCTGTCTCATACTTGGAAACAACTTTTTTTCTCCCAAAATGAAATGCAGAAACGTTGGAAGCTCTCACAGAAGGACTCAGCCACACCATCCCATTCTGCTCCATCCTTCAAGGTTCCAAGGTCTAAAAGGCTTAGGAAGCAAGGAGGAACGTCAAGTCGTCATCCAATCACTCTGGCTGACCAACACATCATCAAAGAGCTATCCTCGTCCTCTTTTTATGTTCTGTTTTTTTATGTTCTTGTTGTCTATTTAAATTTTGGGTAACTAAGTACTTTAGTTAGGGCTCGATTGAAATCCTAATCATGTTTCTTTAAGGATTTCGATATGCCTTTGCTGCAAACTACTTTTGTGATGCTTAATTGATTAATTTCAGATTATATTTTACTCTTTACATACGTTTTGTTATGCTTGATCACCATATGCATACTGTGTATTGAGTTTGTTACATAGGTAAATTTAGATGACCAAATCTTGTGCCTATGAGAGTAACAAAAGAACTAGTTATAAGTTCTTGAAATTAATCATCATGAATAACTAGAATAGATACCATGTTCTAGGAGTTGTGTGTTTGTCGATTTCCATTGTGTTATGCGTTCTTAAAGTGCAACTTAGTAGATACCATGGTAAATACTTTAAGAATGAAAAGAGTTAGTGTAGATACCCATGCCTAACTTGTTGCTCTGGAAATTCAATAATTTAAAGAGTAGATATCATGTCTTTAGGTTGGCAAACATGAGCATCTAAAATCTGTTTTGTAGCATTGTGCATGTCGTTTGCTTAAGGAAGAAGATTAGCGGTGAACATTGAATTCATAACTGGTTTTCTCATTGTTTTAACCTCAATCCAATTCTATTTTTAATAAAACGATGTTTTTTTAAATATTTTGTTTCTAAATTTTCAGTTTTCAAAATCATCTTAAAATCAATTTTAAACACATATTAATCCAGTCATCGTGGGAATGATCTCGTATTTGATTTCTATACTATTTGTCTTATCTTGTGCACTTGCGAGTTAAAACGTGCATATACTTGCGTAATTTTTATGTTGCTATTTGTACAACACATACCTGTCAAACATCTTGACAAAAATGTACACAAATTAAGTGCAAACAGGCTAAATAAAGAAGCTATGATTAAGCAAGAGCTGCTGTTTACTTTGCTCCTAGATTTATATTAGAGTAAATTACAGTTTACTACCTTTGATTTAGTTGAAATTATAAGATTATATTTATTTTTTTAAATCTTTCAACTTATTATCTTGAACTTTCTATTTTGTTTCAACCGAAACTCTTTGTTACATTTTCTTTTAAATAGTCTATTAAGTACTGTTGTGTCCAAAATTTGACCCATATTTAACTTATGTGAATAACCAATAAGTGCCACATATACCAAAAAAACTAAAAATTTGTTTTTAAAAAAAAACCTTAAAATACGAAAACATAAAACTATTGGTTGTCCACATAAGTTAAATGTGGGCCCAAATTTAGATACATTAGCACTTAACAAAATATTTAAGAGAAAATGTAACAGATGGCTCAAATTAAAACAAATAAGAAAGTTCAGAGTAGTAAACTGAAAGATTTGAAAAAACAATTATAACCTTGTATTTTTTACTAAACCACATAGTAGTAAACTATAATTTGCTCTTTATATTATTATTCGATATATATTGGCCTTCATGTTCGAGCTAGAGCTAATTCAACTGAGTTATCCAATTCAATGCTAGCTACGAAGATTCAAATTCGGTTTTCATCCTTCATATGTTGAATATGAATGACTAAAATCAAATGTTTATCAAATGAACTTTATATATTATTAATTTTGTATATTACCATAGCTTTTATACATGTATTTGTGTTTAATATAATTTAAATCTAATCGATCATCATATATTATGTATGCATGGTAGGATATATATATATATATATATATATATATATATTTTCGTCATCCATTGAAGAACACTGGAAACATCTTAATACATTCTTCCAAACAATTAAACACAATGGTCTAGTAATATATGCCCCAAAAATAAAACTATTCTAGACCAAAGTTAGATTCCTTGGATATAATATTCACCAATCCACAATTACCCTTATTGATAGATTCATCCAATTCGCTGATAAATTCCTTGATAAAATCCTTGACAAAAATCAATTTCAGCTGTTCCCTGGATCCCTAGCTAAATTATGTTGCTAAATTCTATCAAAATCTTCGCCAAAAATGCAAACCATTATTTGAGCGACTCCAAAGTCAGTCACCTCCATGGACAGATATCCACACTTGCATAGTTAAAGAAATAAAAAAACATGTCATTACCCTTCCATGTATTTGAATTCCAACAATCAATTCTTTCAAAATTGTTGAACCTGATGCCTCTGAACTTCGTTACGGAGGTATTCTCAAACAGAAAAGTCATCCAAATAGTCATGAATTAATTATCCTTTTTCATTCCGGTGCCTGGAATTCCACTCAAAATAATTATAGTACTATTAAAAAAGAAATTTTATCTATAGTATTATGCATATGCAAATTTCAAGAAAATTTATTAAATCAAAAGTTTATTTATTTATCTGTTTATATATATATATATATATATATATATAATAGGAGAGCTATTCTTAATAAACACCAATGCTCGATCATATCATGGTTTATTTAATGGAAAATTTTCTATATAATTTTGCATGTATTTGAGTATACATTACGTAAAGTAAACTGATTTTAGATTTTAAAAAATAAATAAATAAACAGATTTTAGAGGATATTTAACATTAATGGAACAATCCAATTAGGGCAATTAGCTAGGCAATAATTAACAAATGACTTTGATAATAAGTTGCGTATATATCTCAATTAAGTTCTTGGTGCTTGAAAAGGAAATACAAATTATATAGGATTGTAAGAAATAAACAAAAACAACCGAACAAAATTATTCAAAAAGCAACAGTACCCTGTCAACAATTTCTAGTTTCGTCTTTTTTTCTTGCAATTCAAGTTATCTTGAGGAAATATCCTTTTAGAAAATCTAATTATACTTAAGTTCACTACTTAAATAAAAGACGGTGTATTAGGTGAAGTTCATATGCTATTACTATCAGCTTATTGGCTTGAAAGTTGAAACAATATACATATACGGTCTGAGAGAGTTTCTGTTGGAGCGCGATCGATCTCGATCTCATGGAGGCTGTAGTTAAATTCAATGATATTCATGACTGTCATGGTTGTAAAAAGAAGATAGTGGATGTTTTGAAGACAATTGAGGGCGTCAAGGATTACTATATAGACGCAGAGAACAACAAGGTGACGGTAATTGGCAAGTTTGATGACCTTGATCGCCAAGTTCATCTCATCCAGAAGTTCAAAAAAAGATTTCCCTTAAAAAACCTGGAGCTTATAATGAATAATAATGGTCAAAATAATAATAACTCCAATGGCAATGGAAACGGAGGCAACGACAACGGCAACGGAAATGGACGGCAAGAGAGTAAAAAAGGGAAAGAAAAGGTGCATGGAAGTAATGGTAGCAAAAGAGGAGGAGGAGACATAGCCAGTAGCAGTGGCAGTGGCAACGGTAACAATGGCGGTGACAGTGGAAATCAGCCACCGCAGATGGACATGATGAGTTACTGGGATCCATATATGGGTCATTATCCCCAGCCAATGATGAACATCAGATACTATCAAGGGATGAGGCAAGACATGGACGTTTATGAGCGCATCCCTACTTACAGAGGCCCACCGCCGCCGATGCCACCACCCGCAACCTTTTATTCTAACCCTCCCCACACAATCTTCAGCGATGATAATCCCAATGGTCGCAACATCATGTGATATATATATATATATATATATATATATATATTCATGCTATTTATTTAAATCATCTTTTTTTTTCTTAAGTTTTTTCGGCATGTCTTCTAGCTAGGGTTAGGTTTTTATGCATGCAATATGTAATAATGCAAAGATTACTAGAGTTTCAATGATGTAATGATTTTTATGTGTTTAGTCTTCTAGGGCTATTATATTGTTGTTTTTGGAAATACTGCTATATTTATTTATTATTTTTTTGGGCTTGGGGAATTAAGGACTATTAATTGCTTATATATGTTGTTACTTAATTGGTTGTGATTACTAAAATTTTATTTCTTTATAATTTGGTCATATGAATTGAAGAATTACTTGAATTTCGAATATGGGATTATGATCAACAGGCCTATAAACTAAATGGATTATGGGATTCTCTCGAATATTGGTTTATCACAACCATGTATTTTTCCTTAGCTAATTAAGTAGCCTAAATTTACAAGAACACAAAAAAAAAGCTTGCAGTTTTGTTGGTTTTGTGATTTAAAGAGAAATTTTGAATATTTACGTTGCTTAAGATTGTTTAACAATTTTTCAATTGCCTAAATTTACAGCAACCCAGAAAAAAGGACAAAAGCTTAGATATCAATTAATTGGGGAAGGAAATGAACCCTGAAAAGTTCACCTACATGACCAATGAGTCTCTTGCCGCGGGTCATGAACTGGCTACCGATGCCGGCCATGCGCAATTCACACCGCTCCATCTTGCATCGGCGATGGTTTCAGACCCTACTGGTGTTTTCAGCCAAGCAATTGCCAATGCTAGTGGCAACAAAGAAGCACAAGGGTCCGTGGAGAGAGTGTTCAATCAGGCACTCAAGAAGCTTCCGTCTCAGTCACCTCCGCCGGATGAAGTCCCTGCCAGCACTACTCTCATCAAAGCAATTCGGAGAGCTCAGTCGGCGCAGAAGCAACGAGGGGACACACACTTGGCTGTTGATCAGTTGATTCTTGGCCTTCTTGAGGATTCCCAAATTGGGGACTTGTTGAAAGAAGCTGGCATTTCCACTGCAAGAGTGAAATCAGAAGTTGAAAAGCTTCGTGGGAAGGAAGGGAAGAAGGTGAAGAGTGCAACGGGAGACACAAATTTTCAGGCATTGAAGACTTATGGACGAGACCTTGTTGAGGTTGCAGGGAAGCTTGACCCCGTTATAGGCCGAGATGAGGAGATGAGGAGGGTTGTTCGGATTCTCTCAAGGCGAACAAAGAACAATCCGGTGCTAATTGGAGAGCCAGGAGTTGGAAAAACTGCTGTGGTTGAAGGATTGGCTCAAAGAATTGTAAGTGGGGATGTTCCTAGTAATTTATCTGATGTAAGGCTCATAGCATTGGATATGGGTGCTTTGGTGGCCGGGGCGAAGTATAGAGGAGAGTTTGAGGAGAGGTTGAAGGCTGTTTTGAAAGAAGTGGAAGAGGCTGAAGGGAAGGTGATTTTGTTCATTGATGAAATTCACCTTGTTCTTGGGGCTGGTAGAACTGAGGGGTCTATGGATGCAGCTAACCTCTTAAAGCCAATGCTCGCTAGAGGCCAACTACGATGCATTGGTGCCACAACTCTTGAAGAGTACAGGAAATATGTGGAGAAGGATGCTGCATTTGAGAGAAGGTTCCAACAGGTTTATGTGGCCGAACCTAGTGTTCCTGACACAATTAATATCCTTCGAGGGTTGAAAGAGAAATATGAATTAAGGTCATCATGGTGTTTGAATTCTCGATAGGGCTCTTGTTGTTGCTGCGCAACTTTCAAGTCGGTACATCACTGGTAAGAATTATAATAACAGATTTAGTGTGTTTTTCTTGATTGATATAGATTGAAATTTCAATTTTGCTTGATGTTTAAATTTGCTTGGATTGAATTTCTGTTTTGTTTTTGTTTTACAGGGCGCCATTTGCCTGACAAGGCAATTGATCTAGTTGATGAAGCCTGTGCAAATGTGAGAGTTCAGCTTGATAGTCAACCTGAAGAAATTGATAACCTTGAAAGGAAGAGGATGCAGCTGGAAGTTGAGCTTCATGCCCTTGAGAAAGAGAAGGACAAAGCTAGCAAAGCTCGCCTTGTCGAGGTGAGTGCTAGTTCCAAAATTTATTTATTAAGAAAATATTAGTCTGGTGAAGTTGCGGAATATTTTTTAGCTTAATTGTTCTTATTCTTCTGTTGGTTCTACGTTTTATTCTCAGGTGAAAAAAGAGCTAGATGACTTGAGAGACAAGCTTCAGCCTTTGGTGATGAAATATAGAAAGGAGAAGGAGAGGGTTGATGAGCTTCGAAAGCTCAAGCAGAAGCGCGAAGAGCTGCTAGTCTCTTTGGCAGAGGCTGAAAGAAGATATGATTTAGCCAGGGCTGCAGACTTGCGTTACGGGGTATTCAAGAAGTGGAAGCTGCCATTGCAAAGCTCGAAAGTAGCACCGATGAAAACTTGATATTGACAGAGACGGTTGGACCAGAAGAAATTGCAGAAGTTGTTAGTCGTTGGACAGGCATACCTGTTACAAGGCTTGGCCAGGATGACAAAGAGAGGTTAATAGGGCTTGCTGACAGGTTGCATAAGAGAGTAGTGGGGCAGGACCAGGCAGTTGAAGCCGTTGCAGAGGCGGTTTTGAGGTCTAGAGCCGGGCTAGGGAGGCCGCAGCAGCCAACTGGTTCGTTCCTATTCTTGGGTCCGACTGGTGTTGGTAAAACCGAGCTTGCAAAGGCACTTGCGGAGCAACTCTTTGATGATGAAAACCTGATTGTGAGATTAGACATGTCTGAGTACATGGAGCAACATTCTATCTCACGTTTGATTGGAGCTCCTCCAGGGTAAGTGAATTTGCATTTTGCTTGACCATTCACATCTTTTATGTGTGATCAAGCATGATAAAATCTCACTTGTTTACATTTTACAGGTATGTTGGTCATGAGGAAGGTGGGCAACTCACAGAGGCCGTGAGACGGAGGCCTTATAGCGTTGTTTTGTTTGATGAAGTGGAGAAGGCGCATACTTCTGTTTTCAATACTCTCTTGCAAGTGTTGGATGATGGAAGGTTAACTGATGGCCAAGGCCGGACCGTTGACTTCAGGAACACCGTGATAATTATGACTTCGAACCTGGGAGCCGAGCATCTCCTAGCTGGTTTATTGGGCAAGTCTTCAATGCAAGTTGCCCGTGACCATGTTATGCAAGAGGTATATTTAATGATCACAAATTTTTGACTTCATGATGCTTATAGCTCGTTTCTTTGATAATGTAGATACTAAACTAGGCATTTGGTACCTGGATAGGTGAGAAAACACTTTAGGCCTGAGTTGCTGAATCGACTTGATGAAGTTGTTGTATTCGACCCGCTTTCGCGTGACCAATTGAGGAAGGTTGCTAGGCTGCAGATGAAAGATGTTGCAGTCCGATTGGCTGACAAGGGCATTGCTCTTGCAGTGACTGATGCAGCATTGGATTATATTCTGGATGAGAGCTATGATCCTGTACGTACCCACCTCACTAAATTGTATTTTCCAATTCCAAATTCTTGGTCTGCTTTAGTTTTGCATGAAATCCTAAACTATTTTTTCTTTTTTAGGTTTATGGTGCTAGACCAATCAGGAGATGGCTTGAGAAGAGGGTGGTAACAGAGTTATCAAGAATGCTTGTGAAAGGAGAAATAGATGAGAACTCAACTGTGTACATAGATGCAGGGGCAAAAGGAAGCGGGCTGGTGTATCGGGTTGAGAAGAATGGAGGGCTCGTAAATGCTGCTACGGGTCAGAAGTCAGACGTATTGATCCACCTTCCCAACGGGCCAAGGTCGTCTGATGCTGAACAGGCTGTGAAGAGGATGAAGATTGAGGAAATGGATGAGGATCATGACATGGAGGATTAAACTCGTGTCATAGCAAATGGAATAAAGGGTTGTGAGGCAGATGTTGTATTTTGTGTTTATGCAGTGTATTTGTGAGATCATCGGTTCCTTTTGGGACTTAAATCAACTGTACTTGATCTCAAGTGTCTGAAGTTTGTACTGTTCCCTTTATTGGGATGTTTTATATAATCAAGTGTTTGTATTTCCTTCTATTTTACATCTCAATTATTTCTCTTGTATCATGTTCGTATCTAGATTGTTGGGGGGTAGGGTCTTTTAACTCTCATAGGGTTCGTTTGATACGCCGTATTGTATTAATTATTTCAGTCGGATAGACTAATCTGTCCACCGAATAGACTGACTATTGAGTCGGACGTTTGGTGCTCAACCGGATTAATAATCAGTCCGATTGACTAATCTGTCAACCGAATAGACTGACTATTGAGTCGGATGTTTGGTGCTCTATCGAATTAAAATGCCGATTATATTATATTGATCAGATTACATTATAATAATTGTTAAGAAATATCTATATATCATAAATATTAATTATGTATAATAATAATATTATTATTTATTATTTATTTTAATTAATTATTGATCTTATTATTATTACTACTACTTATTTTATTATTATTAATTATTAATTTATTATTATTATTATTCTTTTTTTTTATTCATATTTATTATCATAATAATAATAATAATTATTATTACTATTATTATTATTATTATTATTATTATTATTATTATTATTACTTTTCATAATTATTAGTTATCCGACTATATAATACAGACAATTTCGAGGGTATTATTTTAGTGGGTGTGGACCATATAAATGTACTCAATCGTATTAACTTATTCGGTGGTTAATTAATACGAGTGATATTAAACATCAATTTCATATTATATTATCTTATCTAATTCCTTATACGGCGTACCAAACGTAGCCTTTTAGTTTTTACACAAAACCCACCGGAGAAAGTTTGAGCATGGAAATTCTCTCTATTTGTTTCTCTTTGAATCCATGACTTGTATTTATGGTCTATTTTTCTTGGGTTACATTTGTGCATACGGCGGAAGGGGCTAGGGCCAGAGAGGTCCTAGGGTCCAAAGGGGGCTAGGTCCAAAGGGATCCTAGGCCTCTTTCAACGATTATTATTTGTTATTATGTTGAATTTGTGTATTTTTTTGTTACTATAATTATTTATACAAAATATTTCTTTTAATATAAACTTTTTAATTCGTAACAATATGATCAAAGCACGATTTCTTTTTGGTTGAATATTGTTTTAAGTATATATCTATAAAAAATGTCTTTTTTTACTTATATTCCTGTCTACGACGTGCAACGGTGAATTGCATAAAGTCTTTATTGTCTTCCTTCAATTATTAATAACAGAATCGGATTCTGGTTTGGTTTCTTATGGTTTTTGCTTTAGTTGAAATGGAAAGTTAATCGGAATGCATTGTGGATGTTGACCAACCCCTGTGCAATTGTGAGACAGTACAACTTGAACAAGTGGGAATAGTGGATGACCTTAAAAAAAGAAAATGCAGAGGTTGATTGTAAGCCGTTGGATTGGCATATTGATAGTAGCATATTTATGCGACGTTTTATCTTGGTTTCTTATGTTTTTCTTAGCTTTTTTCATATGTTTTCTTAATACTTAGCTTCTTTTCGTGTTTTGTAAGATTTTTGGAAGCAAAGTTACAAAAGGAGTTAATGAGTGCTGTTTTAGAAATCTAAGGAGGAAACTTTGAAACAGATTTCAGCAGATGTATCAACTTCTCGAAATTAACTGCACCTGCTCGGGAAGAACTAGTTGATGGACCATATATTGTTGGAAAGATACGGAAGTCTAGATTCTATTTCAAGTTTTCTAATCCTTATCGGGCTTGGACGACTAGAGGCCTAGTTTATTAAAGTTACAGGAGGAAACATTTTAATCAGAAAAAGGAAGATAAAAAAATAATAAAGGGAGAGGAGCAGCCACAACGTGAGGATTGATTGAGTAGCGAATGCAAACAGTAACGTCTCTCACCCTCATTAAGAAAATTAACACCCACATCAATTATAGGCAGCAAAGGGGCAGACATATACATGGGACAAGGGGAAAACGTGGGGGAAGACAAAAAGGCAGCCAGCAAAGAGTCATTGTCTCACACAAAAAGTCAGAAACGTCTCTCTCTATCTCATACTTGGAAACAACTTTTTTTCTCCCAAAAAGAAAACTGCAGAAACGTTGGAAGCTCTCACAGAAGGACTCAGCCACACCATCCCATTCTGCTCCATCCTTCAAGGTTACAAGGTCTAAAAGGCTTAGGAAGTAAGGAGGAACATCAAGGCGTCATCCAATTACTCTGGCTGACCAACACATCATCAAAGAGCTATCTTCTTCCTCTTTTTATGTTCTTGTTGTCTATTTAAATTATGGGTAACTAAGTACTTTAGTTAGGGCTCGATTAAAGCCCTAATAATGTTTCTTTAAGGATTTCGATACGCCTTTGCTGCAAACTACTTTTGTGATGCTTAATTGATTAATTTCATATTATCTTTTACTCTTTACATACGTTATGTGATGCTTGATCACCATATGCATGTTGTGTATTGAGTTTGTTACATATGTAAATTTAGATGACCGAATCTTGTGCATATGAGAGTAACAAAAGAACTAGTTATAAGTTCTTGAAATTAATCATCATGAATAACTAGAATAGATACCATATTCTAGGAGTTGTGTATTTGTCGATTTCCATTGTGTTATGCGTTCTTAAAGTGCAACTTAGTAGATACCATGGTAAATACTTTAAGAATGAAAAGAGTTAGTGTAGATACCCATGCCTAACTTGTTGCTTAGGGAAATCATTAATTTAAAGAGTAGATATCATGCCTTTAGGTTGACAAACATGAGCATCTAAAATCTGTTTTGTAGCATTGTGCATGTCGTTTGCTTAAGGAAGAAGATTAGCGGTGAACATCGAATCCCTAACTGGTTTTCTCATTGTTTTAACCTCAATCCAATTCTAATTTTAATAAAACGCTGTTTTTTTTAATATTTTGTTTCTAAATTTTCAGTTTTCAAAATCATCTTAAAATCAATTTTAAACACATATTAATCCAGTCATCATGGGAATGATCTCGTATTTGCTTTCTATACTATTTGTCTTATCTTGTGCACTTGCGAGTTAAAACGTGCATATAGTTGCGTAATTTTTATGTTGCTATTTGTACAACAAGTTTTTGGCGCCCTTGCCGGGGACTGTGTAACTAATTTGTGCTAAAATTGATTTTTGGTTTTCTTTTATAGGCTGAATTTCATTTATGCAGAGTCGTCGATCCCAAAATCTAGCGGTCGGTGTCTACAATCCTGAGATTGAACGAACTCTTAGACGTCTTCGAAAGCAAGCTGAGAGGGCAAAATTTAACACACAAAGAGTTGATTTTGAAGAAGGGGAAAGATCAGAATCAGAGAACGAAATGGGGGATGAACAGGTTCAAAGGCCAATGAAGGACTCCTTTGTCCCTCAAAACCTTAATCAACCATCATGCATTGCCTACCAACCAACTACGCAAGGCAGCTTCAATTTATCATCTCAATTCCTTAACATGGTGCCGCACTACAGATGCACACCTTTTGAGGATCCATACTTGCACATTAGGGATTTCTTCAATCTATGCAAGACTCAGAACATTCAGGGCTTAACTCCAGAAGGAATCAAGTTAATTCTTTTTCCTTTCTCCTTAAAAGATAATGCTAAGTTGTGGTTGAATTCTTTGGCTGCAGGTTCCATTACTACTTGGGAACAATTGGCTACTAAATTCTTGAAGAAGTTTTTCCCAGCCCAAAAGACAAGACAACTTAAAAGGGAGATTCAACCCTTTCAACAGAAGGATGAAGATCTTTTCTTTGAGGCATGGGAGCATTTCAAGGAGTTGCTTCTCAAGTGTCCACACCACAATCTATCTCAAGATGATCAGGTACAAGCTTTTTATGAAGGTTTAAATGATCTTAACAAAAGTCTTGTTGATTCAGCTTGTGGAGGTGTGCTTATGGAAAAGAGCAGTGATGAAGCCATTGACCTATTTGAGACCCTAAGTGAAAATTCTCAGCAATTCTCATCAAGAGGGAGACAAGGAGTAAAAAGTAAAGGTGTTTATGAAGTTAGCACAAATGGTGGAGTCCAGAGTCAAATGGCAGCAATGGAGAAAAAGTTAGATATGCTGGTGAAAGCAATGTCAGCTCAGAACATCTCTCAAGTTCAACAAGTTGCTAAAGTCGAGGTATGTGCTATATGTTCTCATTCTAGTCATACTACTGAGACTTGTCCTATGTCTTGTTTTACAGATCATGAGCAATCTAATTATGTGGGGCAAAACAACTATTATCCCAAGAACAACCCATATTCGAACACTTATAATCCATGATGGAAAGACCACCCAAATTTCTCTGGGAGCAACAGTCAGAATGTGCTTAATCCACAAGGGCAGCAGAAGAACTTCCAGCAGGGAAATAATTATCATGCTTCATCACATGTGGCACAACCCAATACTGACCAGAAGAAGAATAATCTTGAAGGTGCCATACTCCAGTCCTTGACTGCACAACAACAGACAAATGCTCTAACTAGTCAGAACATTCAGAAACTAGGGGCAACAACTAGCCAAGCTATTCAGAGATTGGAGGCACAAGTAGGGCAAATGGCAAAGGAGTTAAGTGAGAGGAAGAAAGGAGAGTTTCCATCACAGACCATACCTAATCCGGGAGGCCAAGAGCAGCTCAAGGCTGTGACAATCCTTAGAAGTGGCAAGGTAGTTGAAAACAAGGTGGGCACATATGAGAATGAACTAGAAAGTGTTGAACCGCCTCCAGCCGCAAAGGTAGGTGAGAAGGAGAAGGTGATATTGCCACCCTTCCCTCAAAGGTTAGTTAAGCAAAAGAAAGAAAAACATCTTCTTGATATTTTTGAAACTTTGAGAAAAGTAGAAATCAACATTCCTTTACTTGATGCAATTAAATAGATTCCATCTTATGCTAAGTTTTTAAAGGATTGTTGTACACACAAAAGACAGTTTCAGGAACATGAGAAAGTTGCATTGACTGAGGAGGTAAGTGCAGTTTTATTGAGAAAGCTACCACCTAAACTAAAAGATCCAGGTAGTTTTACTATTCCTTGCAGGTTTGGTGACCGTCTTTTTTAACGTACTTTGCTTATTTGGGAGCAAGCATTAACTTGATGCCTTATACCGTTTATGAGGAGTTGAGGTTGGGGGAGCTCAAGCCAACCTCAATTATATTGCAATTGGCAGATAGAAGGATCAGAAGACCTAGAGGTATATTAGAGGATGTTTTGGTTCAGGTAAATGAATTTATTTTGCCTGCTGATTTTGTTGTTCTGGATATGGAAGATTCTCCTATGCCATCTTCATTACCTATTATTCTTGGTAGAACCTTTATGATAACTGCTGATACGAAGATAAGTGTGAAAAAGGGTACTATACGCATGAAAGTTAATGGTAAGAAGATAGAATTCATGTTGTCTGACACTATCAAATTGGCACATGATAACCATGATTGTTTCAAGATTGATGTGGTAGGAAGTGTTGTTGAGCAAGTGTTTCAGGTACATAGCATTGACCCTTTGGAGGCATGCATAGCCCATAACCTCACAAGGCTGAATTATGAATATGGATGTGATGATACAGAGATAGACCTCCATGAAGCTGTGCATTCTCTTGAGGCTTCTAAGCCTTATGCAAGTAAGTATGTACCTTCCTTTGAAACTCTTGCATCTACTAATACTGCTCTTGTCCCTTCCATTGTTAGGGCACCAGAACTAGAATTGAAGCAACTACCAGAACAATTGAAGTATGCTTACTTGGGAGAGAACCTGACATTACCAGTGATAGTTGCTGCAAACTTGAGTATGGTGGAGCAAGAGAAGTTGTTGAGAGTTCTTAGGGAGCACAAGACTACATTAGGGTGGACCATTGCCGACATCAAAGGCATAAGTCCATCCAAGTGCATGCATAGAATCCTCCTTGAAGATAATGCGAAGCCTAACAGGGATGCTCAGAGACGGCTTAACCCACACATGAAGGAAGTAGTGAGAGCAGAGGTTCTTAAGCTCTTGGATGTTGGCATCATCTACCCCATCTCAGATAGCAAATGGGTAAGTCCAGTTCATGTTGTGCCTAAGAACAGTGGAATCACAGTGATGAAGAATGAAGAGAATGAGCTTGTTCCTACCAGGCTCACCATAGGTTGGAGAGTGTGCATTGATTACAGAAAGCTCAACAATGAAACCAGGAAAGATCATTTTCCTCTTCCCTTTATTGATCAGATGTTAGAAAGGTTAGTAGGTCATAGTCATTACTGTTTTCTAGATGGTTATAGTGGTTATAATCAGATTGCTATAGCACCAGAGGACCAGGAAAAGACCACATTCACATGCCCCTTTGGCACATTTGCATACAGAAGGATGCCATTCGGTTTGTGTAATGCACCCGCCACAATCCAGAGGTGCATGATGAGTGTATTTTCAGACATGGTGAAGAGATTTATAGAGGTATTTATGGATGATTTCAGTGTTTTTGGTTCTAACTTTGATGATTGTCTTAACCATTTGCAGCTTGTTCTAAAGAGATGTGAGGAATGCAACCTAGTGCTGAATTGGGAGAAGTGCCATTTCATGGTACAACAAGGTCTTGTTTTAGGTCATGTAATATCTAGCAGGGGCATTGAGGTGGACAAGGCAAAGATTGACATCATATCAAAATTACCTCCTCCTACATCTGTGAAGGGTGTGAGAAGTTTTCTAGGCCATGCAGGGTTTTACAGAAGATTCATAAAAGATTTCTCTAAAATGTCTAGACCTCTTTGTGCGTTATTATCTAAAGATGTTGAGTTTGTGTGGACAGAAGAGTGCATGAATGCCTTTAACACATTGAAAGAGCTACTCACATCTGCACCCATTATGATGACACCTGATTGGAACCTCCCATTCGAGCTCATGTGTGACGCCAGTGATTATGCTTTGGGAGTTGTTCCAGGCCAGAGAGTTAACAAGGTACCTCATGCTATTTATTATGCCTCTAGAACTTTGAATGATGCTCAGCTTAATTATTCTACTACTGAAAAAGAATTGTTAGATGTTATATTTGCTTTGGAGAAGTTTGGGTCCTACTTGATTGGTTCTAAAGTTATTGTTTTTACTGATCATGCTGCTTTGAGATTTTTGTTTGATAAGAAAGATGCTAAGCCTAGGTTGATTAGATGGGTACTCTTACTGCAAGAATTTGATCTTGAGATTAAGGACAAGAAGGGTAGTGACAATGTGGTTGCAGATCATTTGTCCAGGTTACTTCATGATGAAGAAGGGAACAAGCTTCCCTTGAGTGAAAACTTTCCAGATGAGCAGTTATTTGCAATTGATTTACAACTTCCATGGTATGCATATATTGTTAATTGTATAACTACTAAGGTTTTTCCTCCAGGTATGTCGAGCCAAGAAAGGAAACGATTAGTGTCTATGTCTTGGCACTACTATTGGGACGAGCCCTACTTGTTCAAATTTTGTCCAGATCAAATTATCAGAAGGTGTGTTCTTGAGGAGGAGCATATGAGCATTCTCCAACATTGTCATCAGTTTCCATGTGGAGGACACTTTGGAGCGAAGAGAACATCACTTAAGGTATTACAATCTGGGTTATATTGGCCTAATGTGTTTAAAGATGCTTTTTGGTTTTGCAGCTCTTGTGACAAATGCCAACGAACAGGGAACATCTCTTCTAGAAATCAGATGCCATTGCAAAACATTCAAGTGGTAGAGCTCTTTGATGTGTGGGGTATCGACTTCATGGGTTCATTTCCTAACTCATTTGGTTATTTATATATTATTGTGGGTGTGGATTATGTATCTAAATGGGTCGAGGTTGTCCCCTCAAAAACTAATGATCACAAAGTTGTTGTGAAGTTCTTGCAGGATAACATCTTTACTAGGTTTGGGACACCAAGGGCAATAATTAGTGATGGAGGTAGCCACTTCAACAACCAGGTTTTTGCTACCTTAATGAAGAAATATGGGATCACACATAAGGTTGGCACTCCATATCATCCTCAAACCAGTGGTCAAGTGGAGATAAGCAATAGAGAGATCAAAAGCATCCTAGAGAAGACAATGAATACTAGAAGGAAGGATTGGTCTCTACGCTTGAATGATGCATTGTGGGCATATCGGACTGCGTACAAAAGCCCCATTGGCATGTCCCCATATCGTCTAGTCTTTGGGAAGGCATGTCACCTACCAGTGGAGTTGGAGCATAGAGCATATTGGGCTATTAAAAATTCAACTATGATATGCAACAAGCAGGTGACAAGGGGAAGTTACAGCTGAATGAGCTTGAAGAGTTGAGGTATGATGGATATGAGAATGCTAAGTTGTATACGGAACGGACCAAGGCTTATCATGATAAGCAGCTAGTTAGGAAGGAGTTTCATGTGGGACAGAAGGTGTTGATCTACAATTCAAAATTGAAACTTTTCCCTGGTAAGCTCAAGTCTAGGTGGTACGGTCCTTATGTTGTTACAAAAGTTTTCCCTCATGGAGCTTTACAGGTTCATAGCAAAGAGAAGAATCAGAC
The DNA here is from genome assembly GCA_037349345.1 of Oemleria cerasiformis. NCBI lineage: Eukaryota > Viridiplantae > Streptophyta > Magnoliopsida > Rosales > Rosaceae > Oemleria > Oemleria cerasiformis. Next base: position 14,946,226 of record JAZGTL010000018.1, read on the forward strand.
ATTCATGGTGAATGTGCATAAAGTAAAGCCCTATATTGAGATGAGCTTTGAGCCTAGAGAGGAGGATGTGACTCTCCAACCTGTTCAGTACATTGCATGAGAGTCCAACAGTCTGGCTGAAGACTATAAACTTAGCACTACTTGGGAGGTAACCCAAAGGGAAGTTGGGAGGCAACCCATGTGAAGAGGATGATGATAGTTTTGGCACTCTACAACCACTGACAATCAGATTTGCTTTCTCTCACCATTTCCTTATTTATCGTTAACTTTACCTTCGTTTGTTTTGTTTTGTTTTATTTTCTTTGTGTGTGTCGTCTCTTGTTTCTCCTTCCTTAAATGCTTCATTGTTTTACTTTAACTTTCAATCATTGAGGACAATGTTAGATTTAGGTATGAGGGGGAAACACTTGTGTTTTCCGTTGATTTTGCATTGGTTTAAAAAAAAAAAAAATTTTGACAGCTTTATTTTTTGCCTAGTTTGTGTCGGTTTTAATAGTGTTAAATTGAGTAGTTTTTGTGTCTTAGGTTACTTTCCAACACAATGATGAGATTTGGTTTTTAATTGCATGACTTTAAGATGACTTATAAGCATGATTCAAGGTCTGAAATTATTCGTTGGTTAATACTCAAGTATTCATGGTTATCATATGCAAAATCACATGTAATCACCCAAGTAAGTGGTATCCATAACATGCTTAATTGAATGAAGCTCAATACAACCCTTTTGTGAGCTTTTGAGCCTTTATCCTTTGTTTGAGAGAGTTGTATTTGTTTAATCTATCACTTTCTTGTCAATTAAGTTGTTGTATGATCTTATCTTTCTTTGCTTGGTTGCTACTTGGATTGCTTATCTTCATTGGAACTAAATGCTAGAACTGGTACTAATTTCTTTTCGAGGCATTGAATTGATTTGCATGACATACTTGAGATGATGAAGGCACCTAGATTACCACCATTGCCAAAATGGCCTTTGACCCATGATATACTTTCCTCTAGGTAAACCCTTGATGAGCCTTTGTTTAAGCCTTTTTGTTTCATAACCCTCATTTTCCTCACCTAGCCTAAACACTTTCATCCTTACACTTTTTCTTAAAGATTAGTGAAGCATAATTTGTAGAGACTTAGTTGTGAATCAAGGGTTGAAAGAGCAAGTTTGGGGGAATGTTCAAAAAAAAAGAAAAAAAAAAAGACAGATAAGAATTGTACACGGTTCAGAGTGTGCACCAGAAAAAAAAATGAAAAGAAAAAAAAAAGAGAAAAAAAAAAATCGACATTGTGTTTGAATTGTTAATGCCCTGACCGTTCATGTATTGATTGTTGAAGTATGGTCAATAATGTTCAAATCGGCCATTGAGTGTATATACTTGCTCGGTACTTATATGATTTTTAAGCCTTGATAGTGATACAAGTTCTTATGTCTCTAACATCATTGCATGCTTCTACTATTTCTGTAAGAACTTTGTGTTATCCATATCCTTTCTTTCTTTAACCCCTTACCCTTTGACCTCATTACAATCCTCATAAAGACCTTCTGATCTTGTTTGTTGTGTTTAAATCAATATGTGGAGATTTGAATGAAGTATGAGCAAATGGTGTCACATGTTCTTGCATTCAAGTAGTAGCATTCCTTTCATGAGTCATATTCATAAGAAAAATTCTGAAAGTGCCTTTCTTTCTTGTTATATCATATGTGAGCAATTTGTTTCCATTTTACATCAATCCTCTCACATATTACTAGTATAGGACGAGTGACTTAACCAGAAAATATGAGGTAAAATAAGAGCTTATTAGGTGAGAATTTTGATCTAATTCTTTGCAGCATGTATCTCTCTTTGTACTTGTGCTTTGATTGATTTAATTGTGAGTATGTGTATGATTTCTATGAAGGTGTATTAACTCTCGGATCATGTGGACCAATTCTTATGCTTATGATGAATCTTAATATGTCTGATTCATTGAAAATCTCTGAGATAAATGTTGGAAGGTTTAGGTTGAATTATTGTGTCTTTGGTTTTTCTTTCATTCTTTGTTTATGTTTGTTCGAGGACTAGAAAAGCTTAAGTGTGGGGGAATTTGATAGGAGCATATTTATGCGACGTTTTATCTTGTTTTCTTATGCTTTTCTTAGTTTGTTTCGTATGTTTTCTTAATACTTAGCTTGTTTTCGTGTTTTGTAGGATTTTTGGAAGCAAAGTTACAAAAGGAGTTAATGAGTTCTGTTTTGGAAATCTAAGGAGGAAACTTTGAAACAGACTTCAGCATATGTGTCAACTTCTCGAAATTAACTGCACCTGCTCGGGATGAACTAGCTGATGGACCATGTATCGTTGGAAAGATACGGAAGTCTAGTTTCTAGAGAATTTTACGGTTTGTGAATTGGAGTTTTCTAGAATGAGTTATCGCCGTTTTAGTACAGCAAGGTCAGGCTGAGCTGGAATTCAACATTCCTTCTATTTCAAGTTTTCTAATCCTTATCGGACTTGGACGACTTGAGGCCTAGTTTATTAAGGTTACGGGAGGAAACATTTTAATCAGAAAAAGGAAGATAAAAAAATAATAAAGGGAGAGGAGCAGCCACAACGTGAGGATTGATTGAGTAGCGAATGCAAACAGTAACGTCTCTCTCTCTCATTAAGGAAATTAACACCCTCATCAATTCTTGGCAGCAAAGGGGCAGACATATACATGGGACAAGGGGAAAACGTGGGGGAAGACAAAAAGGCAGCCATCAAAGAGTCATTGTCCCACACAAAAAGTCAGAAACGTCTCTCTCTGTCTCATACTTGGAAACAACTTTTTTTCTCCCAAAATGAAATGCAGAAACGTTGGAAGCTCTCACAGAAGGACTCAGCCACACCATCCCATTCTGCTCCATCCTTCAAGGTTCCAAGGTCTAAAAGGCTTAGGAAGCAAGGAGGAACGTCAAGTCGTCATCCAATCACTCTGGCTGACCAACACATCATCAAAGAGCTATCCTCGTCCTCTTTTTATGTTCTGTTTTTTTATGTTCTTGTTGTCTATTTAAATTTTGGGTAACTAAGTACTTTCGTTAGGGCTCGATTGAAATCCTAATCATGTTTCTTTAAGGATTTCGATATGCCTTTGCTGCAAACTACTTTTGTGATGCTTAATTGATTAATTTCAGATTATATTTTACTCTTTACATACGTTTTGTTATGCTTGATCACCATATGCATACTGTGTATTGAGTTTGTTACATAGGTAAATTTAGATGACCAAATCTTGTGTCTATGAGAGTAACAAAAGAACTAGTTATAAGTTCTTGAAATTAATCATCATGAATAACTAGAATAGATACCATGTTCTAGGAGTTGTGTGTTTGTCGATTTCCATTGTGTTATGCGTTCTTAAAGTGCAACTTAGTAGATACCATGGTAAATACTTTAAGAATGAAAAGAGTTAGTGTAGATACCCATGCCTAACTTGTTGCTCTGGAAATTCAATAATTTAAAGAGTAGATATCATGTCTTTAGGTTGGCAAACATGAGCATCTAAAATCTGTTTTGTAGCATTGTGCATGTCGTTTGCTTAAGGAAGAAGATTAGCGGTGAACATTGAATTCATAACTGGTTTTCTCATTGTTTTAACCTCAATCCAATTCTATTTTTAATAAAACGATGTTTTTTTTAATATTTTGTTTCTAAATTTTCAGTTTTCAAAATCATCTTAAAATCAATTTTAAACACATATTAATCCAGTCATCGTGGGAATGATCTCGTATTTGATTTCTATACTATTTGTCTTATCTTGTGCACTTGCGAGTTAAAACGTGCATATACTTGCGTAATTTTTATGTTGCTATTTGTACAACACATACATGTCAAACATCTTGACAAAAATGTACACAAATTAAGTGCAAACAGGCTAAATAAAGAAGCTATGATTAAGCAAGAGCTGCTGTTTACTTTGCTCCTAGATTTATATTAGAGTAAATTGCAGTTTACTACCTTTGATTTAGTTGAAATTATAAGATTATATTTATTTTTTAAAATCTTTCAACTTATTATCTTGAACTTTCTATTTTGTTTCAACCGAAACTCTTTGTTACATTTTCTTTTAAATAGTCTATTAAGTACTGTTGTGTCCAAAATTTGACCCATATTTAACTTATGTGAATAACCCATATTAAATAGTCTATCATGGAGGCTGTAGTTAAATTCAATGATATTCATGACTGTCATGGTTGTAAAAAGAAGATAGTGGATGTTTTGAAGACAATTGAGGGCGTCAAGGATTACTATATAGACGCAGAGAACAACAAGGTGACGGTAATTGGCAAGTTTGATGACCTTGATCGCCAAGTTCATCTCATCCAGAAGTTCAAAAAAAGATTTCCCTTAAAAAACCTGGAGCTTATAATGAATAATAATGGTCAAAATAATAATAACTCCAATGGCAACGTCAATGGCAATGGAAACGGAGGCAACGACAACGGCAACGGAAATGGAGGGCAAGAGAGTAAAAAAGGGAAAGAAAAGGTGCATGGAAGTATTGGTAGCAAAAGAGGAGGAGGAGACATAGCCAGTAGCAGTGGTAGTGGCAACGGTAACAATGGCGGTGACAGTGGAAATCAGCCACCGCAGATGGACATGATGAGTTACTGGGATCCATATATGGGTCATTATCCCCAGCCAATGATGAACATCAGATACTATCAAGGGATGAGGCAAGACATGGACGTTTATGAGCGCATCCCTACTTACAGAGGCCCACCGCCGCCGATGCCACCACCCGCAACCTTTTATTCTAACCCTCCCCACACAATCTTCAGCGATGATAATCCCAATGGTCGCAACATCATGTGATATATATATATATATATATATATATATTCATGCTATTTATTTAAATCATCTTTTTTTTTCTTAAGTTTTTTCGGCATGTCTTCTAGCTAGGGTTAGGTTTTTATGCATGCAATATGTAATAATGCAAAGATTACTAGAGTTTCAATGATGTAATGATTTTTATGTGTTTAGTCTTCTAGGGCTATTATATTGTTGTTTTTGGAAATACTGCTATATTTATTTATTATTTTTTTGGGCCTGGGCAATTAAGGACTATATTAATTGCTTATATATGTTGTTACTTAATTGGTTGTGATTACTAAAATTTTGTTTCTTTATAATTTGGTCATATGAATTGAAGAATTTCTTGAATTTCGAATATGGGATTATGATCAACAGGCCTATAAACTAAATGGATTATGGGATTCTCTTGAATATTGGTTTATCACAACCATGCATTCTTCCTTAGCTAATTAAGTAGCCTAAATTTACAAGAACCCAAAAAAAAAGCTTGCAGTTTTGTTGGTTTTGTGATTTAAAGAGAAATTTTGAATCTTTACGTTGCTTAAGATTGTTTAACAATTTTTCAATTGCCTAAATTTACAGCAACCCAGAAAAAAGGACAAAAGCTTAGATATCAATTAATTGGGGAAGGAAATGAACCCTGAAAAGTTCACCTACATGACCAATGAGTCTCTTGCCGCGGGTCATGAACTGGCTACCGATGCCGGCCATGCGCAATTCACACCGCTCCATCTTGCATCGGCGATGGTTTCAGACCCTACTGGTGTTTTCAGCCAAGCAATTGCCAATGCTAGTGGCAACAAAGAAGCACAAGGGTCCGTGGAGAGAGTGTTCAATCAGGCACTCAAGAAGCTTCCGTCTCAGTCACCTCCGCCGGATGAAGTCCCTGCCAGCACTACTCTCATCAAAGCAATTCGGAGAGCTCAGTCGGCGCAGAAGCAACGAGGGGACACACACTTGGCTGTTGATCAGTTGATTCTTGGCCTTCTTGAGGATTCCCAAATTGGGGACTTTTTGAAAGAAGCTGGCATTTCCACTGCAAGAGTGAAATCAGAAGTTGAAAAGCTTCGTGGGAAGGAAGGGAAGAAGGTGAAGAGTGCAACGGGAGACACAAATTTTCAGGCATTGAAGACTTATGGACGAGACCTTGTTGAGGTTGCAGGGAAGCTTGACCCCGTTATAGGCCGAGATGAGGAGATGAGGAGGGTTGTTCGGATTCTCTCAAGGCGAACAAAGAACAATCCGGTGCTAATTGGAGAGCCAGGAGTTGGAAAAACTGCTGTGGTTGAAGGATTGGCTCAAAGAATTGTAAGTGGGGATGTTCCTAGTAATTTATCTGATGTAAGGCTCATAGCATTGGATATGGGTGCTTTGGTGGCCGGGGCGAAGTATAGAGGAGAGTTTGAGGAGAGGTTGAAGGCTGTTTTGAAAGAAGTGGAAGAGGCTGAAGGGAAGGTGATTTTGTTCATTGATGAAATTCACCTTGTTCTTGGGGCTGGTAGAAAGGAAGAGGATGCAGCTGGAAGTTGAGCTTCATGCCCTTGAGAAAGAGAAGGACAAAGCTAGCAAAGCTCGCCTTGTCGAGGTGAGTGCTAGTTCCAAAATTTATTTATTAAGAAAATATTAGTCTGGTGAAGTTGCGGAATATTTTTTAGCTTAATTGTTCTTATTCTTCTGTTGGTTCTACGTTTTATTCTCAGGTGAAAAAAGAGCTAGATGACTTGAGAGACAAGCTTCAGCCGTTGGTGATGAAATATAGAAAGGAGAAGGAGAGGGTTGATGAGCTTCGAAAGCTCAAGCAGAAGCGCGAAGAGCTGCTAGTCTCTTTGGCAGAGGCTGAAAGAAGATATGATTTAGCCAGGGCTGCAGACTTGCGTTACGGGGTATTCAAGAAATGGAAGCTGCCATTGCAAAGCTCGAAAGTAGCACCGATGAAAACTTGATATTGACAGAGACGGTTGGACCAGAACAAATTGCAGAAGTTGTTAGTCGTTGGACAGGCATACCTGTTACAAGGCTTGGCCAGGATGACAAAGAGAGGTTAATAGGGCTTGCTGACAGGTTGCATAAGAGAGTAGTGGGGCAGGACCAGGCAGTTGAAGCCGTTGCAGAGGCGGTTTTGAGGTCTAGAGCCGGGCTAGGGAGGCCGCAGCAGCCAACTGGTTCGTTCCTATTCTTGGGTCCGACTGGTGTTGGTAAAACCGAGCTTGCAAAGGCACTTGCGGAGCAACTCTTTGATGATGAAAACCTGATTGTGAGATTAGACATGTCTGAGTACATGGAGCAACATTCTATCTCACGTTTGATTGGAGCTCCTCCAGGGTAAGTGAATTTGCATTTTGCTTGACCATTCACATCTTTTATGTGTGATCAAGCATGATAAAATCTCACTTGTTTACATTTTACAGGTATGTTGGTCATGAGGAAGGTGGGCAACTCACAGAGGCCGTGAGACGGAGGCCTTATAGCGTTGTTTTGTTTGATGAAGTGGAGAAGGCGCATACTTCTGTTTTCAATACTCTCTTGCAAGTGTTGGATGATGGAAGGTTAACTGATGGCCAAGGCCGGACCGTTGACTTCAGGAACACCGTGATAATTATGACTTCGAACCTGGGAGCCGAGCATCTCCTAGCTGGTTTATTGGGCAAGTCTTCAATGCAAGTTGCCCGTGACCATGTTATGCAAGAGGTATATTTAATGATCACAAATTTTTGACTTGATGATGCTTATAGCTCGTTTCTTTGATAATGTAGATACTAAACTAGGCATTTGGTACCTGGATAGGTGAGAAACACTTTAGGCCTGAGTTGCTGAATCGACTTGATGAAGTCGTTGTATTCGACCCGCTTTCGCGTGACCAATTGAGGAAGGTTGCTAGGCTGCAGATGAAAGATGTTGCAGTCCGATTGGCTGACAAGGGCATTGCTCTTGCAGTGACTGATGCAGCATTGGATTATATTCTGGATGAGAGCTATGATCCGGTACGTACCCACCTCACTAAATTGTATTTTCCAATTCCAAATTCTTGGTCTGCTTTAGTTTTGCATGAAATCCTAAACCATTTTTTCTTTTTTAGGTTTATGGTGCTAGACCAATCAGGAGATGGCTTGAGAAGAGGGTGGTAACAGAGTTATCAAGAATGCTTGTGAAAGGAGAAATAGATGAGAACTCAACTGTGTACATAGATGCAGGGGCAAAAGGAAGCGGGCTGGTGTATCGGGTAGAGAAGAATGGAGGGCTCGTAAACGCTGCCACGGGTCAGAAGTCAGACGTATTGATCCACCTTCCCAACGGGCCAAGGTCGTCTGATGCTGAACAGGCTGTGAAGAGGATGAAGATTGAGGAAATGGATGAGGATCATGACATGGAGGATTAAACTCGTGTCATAGCAAATGGAATAAAGGGTTGTGAGGCAGATGTTGTATTTTGTGTTTATGCAGTGTATTTGTGAGATCATCGGTTCCTTTTGGGACCTAAATCAACTGTACTTGATCTTAAGTGTCTGAAGTTTGTACTGTTCCCTTTATTGGGATGTTTTATATAATCAAGTGTTTGTATTTCCTTCTATTTTACATCTCAATTATTTCTCTTGTATCATGTTCGTATCTAGATTGTTGGGGGTAGGGTCTTTTAACTCTCATAGGGTTCGTTTGATACGCCGTATTGTATTAATTATTTCAGTCCGATTGATTAATCTGTCTATCGAATAGACTGACTATTGAGTCGGATATTTGGTGTTCTACCGAATTAAAATGTCGATTATATTATACTAGTCAGATTACATTATAATAGTTGTTAAGAAATATCTATATATCATAAATATTAATTATGTATAATAATAATAATATTATTTATTATTTATTTTAATTAATTATTGATCTTATTATTATTACTACTACTTATTTTATTATTATTAATTATTAATTTATTATTATTATTATTTTATATTATTATTCATATTTATTGTCATAATAATAATAATAATTATTATTACTATTATTATTATTATTATTATTATTATTATTATTATTATTATTATTATTACTTTTCAAAATTATTAGTCATCCGACTATATAATACGGACAATTTCGAGAGTATTATTTTAGTGGGTGTGGACCATATAAAGGTACTCAATCGTATTAACTTATTCGGTTGTTATTTAATACGAGTGATATTAAACATCAATTTCGTATTATATTATCTTATCTAATTCCTTATACGGCGTACCAAACGTAGCCTTTCAGTTTTTACATAAAACCCACCGGAGAAAGTTTGTGCATGGAAATTCTCTCTATTTGTTTCTCTTTAAATCCATGACTTGTATTTATGGTCTATTTTTCTTGGGTTACATTTGTGCATACGGCGGAGGGGGCTAGGTTCAGAGAGGTCCTAGGGTCCAAAGGGGGCTAGGTCCAAAGGGGTCTTAGGCCTCTTTCAACGATTAGCATTTGTTATTATATTGAATTTGTGTATTTTTTTGTTACTATAATTATTTATATAAAATATTTCTTTTAATATAAATTTTTTAATTCGTAACAATATGATCAAAGCACGATTTCTTTTTGGTTGAATATTGTTTTAAGTATATATCTATAAAAAGTGTCTTTTTTTACTTATATTCCTGTCTACGACGTACATCGGTGAATTGCATAAAGTCTTTATTTATTGTCTTCCTTCAATTATTAATAACATAATCAGATTCTGGTTTGGTTTCTTATGGTTTTTGCTTTAGTTGAAATGGAAAGTTAATCATAATGCATTGTGGATGTTGACCAACCCCTGTGCAATTGTGAGACAGTACAACTTGAACAAGTGGGAATAGTGGATGACTTTAAAAAAAGAAAATGCAGAGGTTGATTGTAAGCCGTTGGATTGGCATATTGATAGGAGCATATTTATGCGACGTTTTAGCTTGTTTTCTTATACTTTTCTTAGCTTGTTTCGTATGTTTTCTTAATACTTAGCTTGTTTTCGTGTTTTGTAGGATTTTTGGAAGCAAAGTTACAAAATGAGTTGATGAGTGATGTTTTGGAAATCTAAGGAGGAAACTTTGAAACAGACTTAAGCAGATGTGTCAAATTCTCAAAATTAACTGCACTGCTCGGGAAGAACTAGTTGATGGGCCATATATTTTTGGAAAGATTCGGAAGTCTAGTTTCTAGAGAATTTTACGGTTTGTGAATTGGAGTTTTTTAGAATGAGTTATCGCCGTTTTAGTACAGCAAGGTCAGACTGAGCTGGAATTCAGCATTCCTTCTATTTCAAGTTTTCTAATCCTTATCGGGCTTGAACGACTAGAGGCCTAGTTTATTAAGGTTACGGGAGGAAACGTTTTAATCAGAAAAAGGAAGATAAAAAAATAATAAAAGGAGGGGAGCAGCCACAACGTGAGGATTGATTGAGCAGCGAATGCAAACAATAACGTCTCTCTCCCTCATTAAGGAAATTAACACCCACATCAATTCTAGGGAGCAAAGGGGCAGACATATACATGGGACAAGGGGAAAACGTGGGGGAAGACAAAAAGGCAGCCAGCAAAGAGTCATTGTCCCACACGAAAAGTCAGAAACGTCTCTCTGTATCTCATACTTGGAAACAGCTCTTTTTCTCCCAAAAAGAAAACTGCAGAAACGTTGGAAGCTCTCACAGAAGGACTCAGCCACATCATCCCATTCTGCTCCATCCTTCAAGGTTCCAACTTCTAAAAGGCTTAGGAAGCAAGGAGGAACGTCAAAGCGTCATCCAATCACTCTGGCTGACCAACACATCATCAAAGAGCTATCTTCTTCCTCTTTTTATGTTCTTGTTGTCTATTTAAATTTTGGGTAACTAAGTACTTTAGTTAGGGCTCGATTGAAGCCCTAATCATGTTTCTTTAAGGATTTCGATATGCCTTTGCTGCAAACTACTTTTGTGATGCTTAATTGATTAATTTCAAATTATATTTTACTCTTTACATACGTTATGTTATGCTTGATCACCATATGCATGCTGTGTATTGAGTTTGTTACATAGGTAAATTTAGATGACCAAATCTTGTGCCTATGAGAGTAACAAAAGAACTAGTTATAAGTTCTTGAAATTAATCATCATGAATAACCATGCTAAATACTTTAAGAATGAAAAGAGTTAGTGTAGATACTGTAAGGACCCTTCCCGAATTTTTCCTCGAAACCCGGAAAGAACCCTTATCCCGTCTGACAGCTCTTTTACTTCGAAATTTAAATACCAGAAATACCCTTTACCCTTAAATAATTTTTTTTAGTAAACCTTACATGGTTCCCGACATAACCTCTGTACTTACTGACCACTCTTACCTATCAAACGCAGGATAGTATACAGGTTAAAGCCAAGACCTCGGAATAGTGGTGGTCTAGACACTTGTGAACCAACAATAATTCGTCACTCTTGGTCACCGACCACACCAACCCATAGACCCGGATAACGAAGTATTTCCATAGGTTGATTAATCACATGACAATCGTCGTCAAATCATATTAGAGCTGGATATATCCTCAGCTATCATATCACATCAGTCGGCATATCCCTAGCCACCAGGGTATCCCTTGGGGTGTGCTAGTCCTGTATCACAACTCTCTGTACTATCTGTACTATGCATAGACAGTCTCGCGACCCGGCGGAGCAAAAACCCCTCAAATATGTTTATCTTGGAGGTTCACCGGGTTCACCGCAAATAGCGGATCCTGGCCCAGATCCTAGCGTCCCTCAATCAATGTTCATCTCGGAGGTTCACCGGGTTTACCGTCTCAGCGGATCCTAGCCCCGGATCCTGGCAACCCCCTCAAATCGGTATTGTTTATTGTTGGAGGTTCACCGGGTTCACCGTCTCAGCGGATCCTAGCCCCGAATCCTGGCCCCCCCTCAAATCGGTATTGTTTATTGTTGGAGGTTCACCGGGTTCACCGTCTCAGCGGATCCTAGCCCCGGATCCTGGCCCCCCCTCAAATCGGTATTGTTTATTGTTGGAGGTTCACCGGGTTCACCGTCTCAGCGGATCCTAGCCCCGGATCCTGGCCCCCCCTCAAATCAGTATTGGATCCAATATCAAGTATTTATAATCACAAATACGGTTTCAACTCAAAATCATGGACTCAAATAATTACCACGTGAAAACGATATCTCGCTGTGACTCATGTATTTCACCGAATGTATCATACCTCATGACTTGATATTGTGATACGTATCTCGGAATTGACCCTCGAGATACCCTAATCGAGTGGTAGTTTATACTCAGTCCAGAGTACCTACTTCTCATAATTAACAATGCTGGGTCCTAAAGCTAACCCTGACATAGTCTAGATTTCCTATCATCATCTTGCATCATTCTCATTCCATAAATATATTATTAGTCAATCAAACATTCAGCACCACACACATAATTACATCAAATACTACTAACACACATATATTATTAGTCAATCAAACATTCAGCACCACACACATAATTAGGGAAATCAATAATTTAAAGAGTAGATATCATACCTTTAGGTTGACAAACATGAGCATCTAAAATCTGTTTTGTAGCATTGTGCATGTCGTTTGCTTAAGGAAGAAGATTAGCGGTGAACATCGAATCCCTAACTGGTTTTCTCGTTGTTTTAATCTCAATCCAATTCTATTTTTAATAAAACGCTGTTTTTTTTAATATTTTGTTTCTAAATTTTCAGTTTTCAAAATCATCTTAAAATCAATTGTAAACACATATTAATCCAGTCCTCGTGGGAATGATCTCGTATTTGCTTTCTATACTATTTGTCTTATCTTGTGCACTTGCGAGTTAAAACGTGCATATAGTTCCGTAATTTTTATGTTGCTATTTGTACAACAAGTTTGTGGCGCCCTTGCCGGGGACTGTGTAACTAATTTGTGCTAAAATTGATTTTTGGTTTTCTTTTACAGGCTGAATTTCGTTTATGCAGGGTCGTCGATCATAAAATATAGCGGTCGGTGTCTACAATCCTGAGATTGAACGAACTCTTAGACGTCTTCGAAAGCAAGCTGAGAGGGCAAAATTTAACACACAAAGAGTAGATTTTGAAGAAGGAGAAAGATCAGAATCAGAGAACGAAATGGTGGATGAACAGGTTCGAAGGCCAATGAAGGACACCTTTGTCCCTCAAAACCTTAATCAACCATCATGCATTGCCTACCAACCAACTACGCAAAGCAGCTTCAATTTATCAACTCAATTGCTTAACATGGTGCCGCACTACAGATGCACACCTTTTGAGGATCCATACTTGCACATTAGGGATTTCTTCAATCTATGCAAGACTCAGAACATTCAGGGCTTAACTCCAGAAGGAATCAAGTTAATTCTTTTTCCTTTCTCCTTAAAAGATAATGCTAAGTTGTGGTTGAATTCCTTGGCTGCAGGTTCCATTATTACTTGGGAATAATTGGCTACTAAATTCTTGAAGAAGTTTTTCCCAACCCAAAAGACAAGAAAACTTAAAAGGGAGATTCAACCCTTTCAACAGAAGGATGGAGATCTTTTCTTTGAGGCATGGGAGCATTTCAAGGAGTTGCTTCTCAAGTGTCCACACCACAATCTATCTCAAGACGATCAGCTACAAGCTTTTTATGAAGGTTTAAATGATATTAACAAAAGTCTTGTTGATTCAGCTTGTGGAGGTGTGCTTTTGGAAAAGAGCAGTGATGAAGCCATTGAGCTATTTGAGACCCTAAGTGAAAATTCTCAGCAATTCTCATCAAGAGGGAGACAAGGAGTAAAAAGTAAAGGTGTTTATGAAGTTAGCACAAATGGTGGAGTCCAGAGTCAAATGGCAGCAATGGAGAAAAAGTTAGATATGCTGGTGAAAGCAATGTCAGCTTAGAACATCTCTCAAGTTCAACAAGTTGCTAAAGTCGAGGTATGTGCTATATGTTCTCATTCTAATCATACTAATGAGACTTTTCTTATGTCTTGTTTTACAGATCATGAGCAATCTAATTATGTGGGGCAAAACAACTATTATCCCAAGAACAACCCATATTCGAACACTTATAATCCAGGATGGAAATACCACCCAAATTTCTCTTGGAGCAACAGTCAGAATGTGCTTAATCCATAAGGGCAGCAGAAGAACTTCCAGCAGGGAAATAATTATCATGCTTCATCACAGGTGGCACAACCAAATACCGACCAGAAGAAGAATAATCTTGAAGGTGCCATACTCCAGTTCTTGACTGCACAACAACAGACAAATGCTCTAACTAGTCAGAACATTCAGAAACCAGAGGCAACAACTAGCCAAGCTATTCAGAAATTGGAGGCACAAGTAGGGCAAATGGCAAAGGAGTTAAGTGAGAGGAAGAAAGGAGAGTTTCCATCACAAACCATACCTAATCTGGGAGGCCAGGAGCAGCTCAAGGCTGTGACAATCCTTAGAAGTGGCAAGGTAGTTGACAACAAGGTGGGGACAGATGAGAATGAACCAGAAAGTGTTGAACCACCTCCATCTGCAAAGGTAGGTAAGAAGGAGAAGGTGATATTGCCACCCTTCCCTCAAAGGTTAGTTAAGCAAAAGAAAGAAAAACATCTTCTTGATATTTTTGAAACTTTGAGAAAAGTAGAAATCAATATTCCTTTACTTGATGCAATTAAACAGATTCCATCTTATGCTAAGTTTTTAAAGGATTGTTGTACACACAAAAGACAATTTTAGGAACATGAGAAATTTGCATTGACTGAGGAGGTAAGTGCGGTTTTATTGAGAAAGTTACCACCTAAACTAAATGATCCAGGTAGTTTTACTATTCCTTGCAGGGTTGGTGACCGTCTTTTTGAACGTGCTTTGCTTGATTTAGGAGCAAGCATTAACTTGATGCCTTATACCGTTTATGAGGAGTTGAGGTTGGGGGAGCTCAAGCCAACCTCAATTATATTTCAATTGGCAGATAGAAGTATCAGAAGACCTAAAGGTATATTAGAGGATGTTTTGGTTTAAGTAAATGAATTTATTTTGCCTGCTGATTTTGTTGTTCTGGATATGGAAGATTCCCCTATGCCATCTTCATTACCTATTATTCTTGGTAGACCCTTTATGAAAAATGTTGATACGAAGATAAGTGTGAAAAAGGGTACTATAATCATGAAAGTTAATGGTAAGAAGATAGATTTCATGTTGTCTGACACTATCAAATTGCCACATGATAACCATGATTGTTTCAAGATTGATGTGGTAGGAAGTGTTGCTGAGCAAGTGTTTCAGGTACATAGCATTGACCCTTTGGAGGCATGCAGAACCCATAACATCACAAGGCTGAATTATGAATGTGGATGTGATGTTACAGAGATAGACCTCCATGAAGTTGTGCATTCTCTTGAGGCTTCTAAGCCTTATGCAAGTAAGTATGTACCTTCCTTTGAAACTCTTGCGTCTACTAATACTGCTCTTGTCCCTTCCATTTTCAGGGCACCAGAACTAGAATTGAAGCAACTACCAGAACAATTGAAGTATGCTTACTTGGGAGAGAACCGGACATTACCAGTGATAGTTGCTGCAAACTTGAGTATGGTGGAGCAAGAGAAGTTGTTGAGAGTTCTTAGGTAGCACAAGACTGCATTAGGGTGGACCATTGCCGACATCAAAGGCATAAGTCCATCCAAGTGCATGCACATAATCCTCCTTGAAGATAATGCAAAGCCTAACAGGGATGCTCAGAGACGGCTTAACCCACACATGAAGGAAGTAGTGAGAGCAGAGGTTCTTAAGCTCTTGGATGTTGGCATCATCTACCCCATCTCAGATAGCAAATGGGTAAGTCCAGTTCATGTTGTGCCTAAGAGGAGTGGAATCACAGTGATGAAGAATGAAGAGAATGAGCTTGTTCCTACTAGGCTCACCATCGGTTGGAGAGTGTGTATTGATTACAGAAAGCTCAACAATGAAACCAGGAAAGATCATTTTCCTCTTCCCTTTATTGATCAGATGTTAGAAAGGTTAGCAAGTCATAGTCATTACTGTTTTCTAGATGGTTATAGTGGTTATAATCAGATTGCTATAGCACCAGAGGACCAGGAGAAGACCACATTCACATGCCCCTTTGGCACATTTACATACAGAAGGATGCCATTCGGTTTGTGTAATGCACCCGCCACATTCTAGAGGTTTATGATGAGCGTATTTTCAGACATGGTGGAGAGATTTATAGAGGTATTTATGGATGATTTCAGTGTTTTTGGTTCAAACGTTGATGATTGTCTTAACCATTTGCAGCTTGTTCTAAAGAGATGTGAGGAATGCAACCTAGTGCTGAATTGGGAGAAGTGCCATTTCATGGTACAACAAGGTCTTGTTTTAGGTCATGTAATATCTAGTAGGGGCATTGAGTTGGACAAGGTAAAGATTGACATCATATCAAAATTACCTCCTCCAACATCTGTGAAGGGTGTGAGAATTTTTCTAGGGCATGCAGGGTTTTATAGAAGATTCATAAAAGATTTCTCTAAAATGTCTAGACCTCTTTGTGCATTATTATCTAAAGATGTAGAGTTTGTGTGAACAGAAGAGTGCATGAATGCCTTTAACACATTGAAAGAGCTACTCACTTATGCACCCATTATGATGCCACCTGATTGGAACCTCCCATTCAAGCTCATGTGTGACGCCAATGATTATGCTTTGGGAGCTGTTCTAGGTCAGAGAGTTAACAAGGTACCTTATGCTATTTATTATACCTCTAGAACTTTGAATGATGCTCAGCTTAATTATTCTACTACTGAAAAAGAACTGTTAGATGTTATATTTGCTTTGGAGAAGTTTAGGTCCTACTTGATTGGTTCTAAAGTTATTGTTTTTACTGATCATGCTGCTTTGAGATTTTGTTTGATAAGAAAGATGCTAAGCCTAGGTTGATTAGATGGGTGCTCTTACTGCAAGAATTTGATCTTGAGATTAAGGACAAGAAGGGTAGTGAGAATGTGGTTGCAGATCATTTGTCCAGGTTACTTCATGATGAAGAAGGGAACAAGCTTCCCTTGAGTGAAAACTTTCCAGTTGAGCAGTTATTTGCAATTGATTTACAACTTCCATGGTATGCATATGTTGTTAATTGTATAACTACTAAGGTTTTTCCTCCAGGTATGTCGAGCCAAGAAAGGAAACGATTAGTGTCTATGTCTAGGCACTACTATTGGGACGAGCCCTACTTGTTCAAATTTTGTCCAGATCAAATTATCAGAAGGTGTGTTCTTGAGGAGGAGCATATGAGCATTCTCCAACATTGTCATCAGTTTCCATGTGGAGGACACTTTGGAGCGAAGAGAACATCACTTAAGGTATTACAATCTGGGTTATATTGGCCTAATGTGTTTAAAGATGCTTTTTGGTTTTGCAGCTCTTGTGACAGATGCCAACGAACAGGGAACATCTCTTCTAGAAATCAGATGCCATTGCAAAATATTCAAGTGGTGGAGCTCTTTGATGTGTGGGGTATCGACTTCATGGGTTCATTTCCTAACTCATTTGGTTATTTTGTAAATTCTTGTGGGTGTGGATTATGTATCTAAATGGGTCGAGGCTGTCCCCTCAAAAACTAATGATCGCAAAGTTGTTGTGAAGTTCTTGCAGGATAACATCTTTACTAGGTTTGGGACACCAAGGGCAATAATTAGTGATGGAGGTAGCCACTTTAAGAACCAGGCTTTTGCTTCCTTAATGAAGAAATATGGGATCACAAATAAGGTTGGCACTCCATATCATCCTCAAACCAGTGGTCAAGTGGAGATAAACAATAGAGAGATCAAAAGCGTCCTAGAGAAGACAGTGAATACTAGAAGGAAGGATTGGTCTCTACGCTTGAATGATGCATTGTGGGCATATCGGACTGCGTACAAAAGCCCCATTGGCATGTCCCCATATCGTCTAGTCTTTGGGAATGCATGTCACCGACCAGTGGAGTTGGAGCATAGAGCATATTGGGTAATTAAGAAATTCAACTATGATATGCAACAAGCAAGTGACAAGAGGAAGTTACAGTTGAATGAGCTTGAAGAGTTAAGGTATGATGCATATGAGAATGCTAAGTTGTATAAGGAACGAGCCAAGGCGTATCATGATAAGCAGCTAGTTAGGAAGGAGTTTCATGTGGGACAAAAGGTGTTGATCTACAATTCAAAATTGAGACTTTTCCCTGGTAAGCTCAAGTCTAGGTGGTACGGTCCTTATGTTGTTACAAAAGTTTTCCCTCATGGTGCTTTACAGGTTCATAGCAAAGAGAAGAATCAGACATTCATGGTGAATGGGCACAGAGTAAAGCCCTATATTGAGATGAGCTTTGAGCCTACAGAGGAGGATGTGGCTCTCCAACCTGTTCAGTACATTGCATGAGAGTCCAACAGTCTTGCTGAAGACTATAAACTTAGCACTACTTAGGAGGTAACCCAAAGGGAAGTTGGGAGGCAACCCATGTGAAGAGGATGATGACAGTTTTGGAACTCTACAACCACTGACAATCAGATTTGCTTTCTCTCTCCATTTCCTTATTTATCGTTAACTTTGCCTTCGTTTGTTTTGTTTTGTTTTATTTTCTTTGTGTGTGTCGTCGCTTGTTTCTCCTTCCTTAAATGCTTCATTGTTTTACTTTAACTTTCAATCATTGAGGACAATGTTAGATTTAGGTATGAGGGGGAAACACTTGTGTTTTCCGTTGATTTTGCATTGGTTTTAAAAAAAAAAAAATTTTGACAGCTTTATTTTTTACCTAGTTTGTGTCGGTTTTACTAGTGTTAAATTGAGTAGTTTTTGTGTCTTAGGTTACTTTCCAACATAATGATGAGATTTGGTTTTTAATTGCATGACTTTAAGATGACTTATAAGCATGATTCAAGGTCTGAAATTATTCGTTGGTTAATACTCAAGTATTCATGGTTATCATATGCAAAATCACATGTAATCACCCAAGTAAGTGGTATCCATAACATGCTTAATTGAATGAAGCTCAATACAACCCTTTTGTGAGCTTTTGAGCCTTTATCCTTTGTTTGAGAGAGTTGTATTTGTTTAATCTATCACTTTCTTGTCAATTAAGTTGTTGTATGATCTTATCTTTCTTTGCTTGGTTGCTACTTGGATTGCTTATCTTCATTGGAACTAAATGCTAGAACTGGTACTAATTTCTTTTCGAGGCATTGAATTGATTTGCATGACATACTTGAGATGATGAAGGCACCTAGATTACCACCATTGCCAAAATGGCCTTTGACCCATGATATACTTTCCTCTAGGTAAACCCTTGATGAGCCTTTGTTTAAGCCTTTTTGTTTCATAACCCTCATTTTCCTCACCTAGCCTAAACACTTTCATCCTTACACTTTTTCTTAAAGATTAGTGAAGCATAATTTGTAGAGACTTAGTTGTGAATCAAGGGTTGAAAGAGCAAGTTTGGGGGAATGTTCAAAAAAAAAGAAAAAAAAAAGACAGATAAGAATTGTACATGGTTCAGAGTGTGCACCAGAAAAAAAAATGAAAAGAAAAAAAAAAAGAAAAAAAAAAATCGACATTGTGTTTGAATTGTTAATGCCCTGACCGTTCATGTATTGATTGTTGAAGTATGGTCAATAATGTTCAAATCGGCCATTGAGTGTATATACTTGCTCGGTACTTATATGATTTTTAAGCCTTGATAGTGATACAAGTTCTTATGTCTCTAACATCATTGCATGCTTCTACTATTTCTGTAAGAACTTTGTGTTATCCATATCCATTCTTTCTTTAACCCCTTACCCTTTGACCTCATTACAATCCTCATAAAGACCTTCTGATCTTGTTTGCTGTGTTTAAATCAATATGTGGAGATTTGAATGAAGTATGAGCATATGGTGTCACATGTTCTTGCATTCAAGTAGTAGCATTCCTTTCATGAGTCATATTCATAAGAAAAATTATGAAAGTGCCTTTCTTTCTTGTTATATCATATGTGAGCAATTTGTTTCCATTTTACATCAATCCTCTCACATATTACTAGTATAGGACGAGTGACTTAACCAGAAAATATGAGGTAAAATAAGAGCTTATTAGGTGAGAATTTTGAGCTAATTCTTTGCAGCATGTATCTCTCTTTGTACTTTTGCTTTGATTGATTTAATTGTGAGTATGTGTATGATTTCTATGAAGGTGTATTAACTCTCGGATCATGTCGACCAATTCTTATGCTTATGATGAATCTTAATATGTCATGATTCATTGAAAATCTCTGAGATAAATGTTGGAAGGTTTAGGTTGAATTATTGTGTCTTTGGTTTTTCTTTCATTCTTTGTTTATGTTTGTTCGAGGACTAGAAAAGCTTAAGTGTGGGGGAATTTGATAGGAGCATATTTATGCGACGTTTTATCTTGTTTTCTTATGCTTTTCTTAGCTTGTTTCGTATGTTTTCTTAATACTTAGCTTGTTTTCGTGTTTTGTAGGATTTTTGGAAGCAAAGTTACAAAAGGAGTTAATGAGTTTTGTTTTGGAAATCTAAGGAGGAAACTTTGAAACAGACTTCAGCAGATGTGTCAACTTCTCGAAATTAACTGCACCTGCTCGGGATGAACTAGCTGATGGACCATGTATCGTTGGAAAGATACGGAAGTCTAGTTTCTAGAGAAATTTACGGTTTGTGAATTGGAGTTTTCTAGAATGAGTTATCGCCGTTTTAGTACAGCAAGGTCAGGCTGAGCTGGAATTCAACATTCCTTCTATTTCAAGTTTTCTAATCCTTATCGGACTTGGACGACTTGAGGCCTAGTTTATTAAGGTTACGGGAGGAAACTTTTTAATCAGAAAAAGGAAGATAAAAAAATAATAATGGGAGAGGAGCAGCCACAACGTGAGGATTGATTGAGTAGCGAATGCAAACAGTAACGTCTCTCTCTCTCATTAAGGAAATTAACACCCTCATCAATTCTTGGCAGCAAAGGGGCAGACATATACATGGGACAAGGGGAAATCGTGGGGGAAGACAAAAAGGCAGCCATCAAAGAGTCATTGTCCCACACAAAAAGTCAGAAACGTCTCTCTCTGTCTCATACTTGGAAACAACTTTTTTTCTCCCAAAATGAAATGCAGAAACGTTGGAAGCTCTCACAGATGGACTCAGCCACACCATCCCTTTGCTGCAAACTACTTTTCTGATGCTTAATTGATTAATTTCAAATTATATTTTACTCTTTACATACGTTATGTTATGCTTGATCACCATATGCATGCTGTGTATTGAGTTTGTTACATAGGTAAATTTAGATGACCGAATCTTGTGCCTATGAGAGTAACAAAAGAACTAGTTATAAGTTCTTGAAATTAATCATCATGAATAACCATGCTAAATACTTTAAGAATGAAAAGAGTTAGTGTAGATACTGTAAGGACCCTTCCCGAATTTTTCCTCAAAACCCGGAAAGAACCCTTATCCCGTCTGACAGCTCTTTTACTTCAAAATTTAAATACCAGAAATACCCTTTACCCTTAAATAATTTTTTTTAGTAAACCTTACATGGTTCCCGACAGAACCTCTGTACTTACTGACCACTCTTACCTATCAAACGCAGGATAATATACAGGTTAAAGCCAAGACCTCGGAATAGTGGTGGTCTAGACACTTGTGAACCAACAATAATTCGTCACTCTTGGTCACCGACCACACCAACCCACAGACCCGGATGACGAAGTATTTCCATAGGTTGATTAATCACATGACAATCGTCGTCAAACCATATTAGAGCTGGAAATATCCTCAGCTATCTTATCACATCAGTCTGCATATCCCTAGCCACCAGGGTATCCCTTGGGGTGTGCTAGTCCTGTATCACAACTCTCTGTACTATCTGTACTATGCATAGACAGTCTCGCGACCCGGCGGAGCAAAAACCCCTCAAATATGTTTATCTTGGAGGTTCACCGGGTTCACCGTAAATAGCGGATCCTGGCCCAGATCCTAGCGTCTCTCAATCAATGTTCATCTCGGAGGTTCACCGGGTTTACCGTCTCAGCGGATCCTAGCCCCGGATCCTGGCCCCCCCCTCAAATCGGTATTGTTTATTGTTGGAGGTTCACCGGGTTCACCGTCTCAGCGGATTCTAGCCCCGAATCCTGGCCCCCCCTCAAATCGGTATTGTTTATTGTTGGAGGTTCACCGGGTTCACCGTCTCAGCGGATCCTAGCCCCGGATCCTGGCCCCCCCTCAAATCGGTATTGTTTATTGTTGGAGGTTCACCGGGTTCACCGTCTCAGCGGATCCTAGCCCCGGATCCTGGCCCCCCCTCAAATCAGTATTGGATCCAATATCAAGTATTTATAATCACAAATACGGTTTCAACTCAAAATCATGGACTCAAATAATTACCACGTGAAAACGATATCTCGCTGTGACTCATGTATTTCACCGAATGTATCATACCTCATGACTTGATATTGTGATACGTATCTCGGAATTGACCCTCGAGATACCCTAATCGAGTGGTAGTTTATACTCAGTCCAGAGTACCTACTTCTCATAATTAACAATGCTGGGTCCTAAAGCTAACCCTGACATAGTCTAGATTTCCTATCATCATCTTGCATCATTCTCATTCCATAAATATATTATTAGTCAATCAAACATTCAGCACCACACACATAATTACATCAAATACTACTAACACAATTAAATCAATCATCATTCAATTGAAATCCCAGTCATCACATAATCTATCACGTACCAGTACATAAGTCATATAGGTATGAGTTTAGGAAAGGATTCCAATCACAAACATCATCCAACCCAAAATTCATGGACGCTCTAGCCCAAGGAACATATGCACAATAATAACCCAATTACCTTGACTTTCCGAGCTCAAAATTTCCGCTTCAAGGTCAACCATTACCGCTGGAATTACCCAAATCGGGCCTTAAACGAACTCCTATAGCCTCGAAACCAATAAAATCTGATCCGGAACGTCCCAAAACCCTAGTCACGCGCCGCCGTGACATCGGGAACAGTCAAACGCGCCGCCACGCGCCACCGGAAGGTCAGAACAAGTGCTCACGCGCCGCCACGCGCCCTCACGTGCCGGTCACGCGCCTGCTACAGTGTTCACGTGCCTGGACCGGTCCAATCCGGCCTGGCTCGACCTGACCCGGTCCAACTCAACTCAACCCGACCGGTTCACTCAACCCGACCGATTCACTCGACCCGACCTGGTCTGACCCGACTCGACCGGTCGCCGGAGAAGACGATCGGCTGCTGGCGCAGTCGCCGAAGTCTGGCCGGAGAAGATGACCGGCAGCCGCCGTCTGGTTTCGTCGGAATCCCCCATTTCCGGCCGAAACTTCAAGCTTTTCTAACTTCTTCATTTCTTGATCGTTTTTCACGATCCACATATGTAAATTCATCTACGTTTCACCAGGAATCCAAATATGAGGTCAAAGTTCCGAGATCGTACCTGGTTTGGCCGGAAAACGACCGAGAAGATTCGGTCTACCTCCCTCCTCCGTCCGTCGCCTACGGCGGAGCTCCCGCTCCGATGATTACACCAAAAGACTCGTGGGGTCAAAGGGATGATCCTTCCGGCCTTAGTTTTGGTCAAATCGGAATGAAATTCGTTCGATGAAAATGGGTTTTGGTGTTCCCACGGGAAGAAACGGGTAGGAGAGAGAGAGATTGCATCGACCAATCTCCCGAGGAGAGAGAAAAATATCTAATATATAGTTCCAACTTTTCCAAAATTACCAAACTGCCCCTGAAACTTCTAGACCCGTAACGAACTCACCGGGTCTCCGTTTTCCTCGTGCCGCCTGTCTACGAACTCGTGAGTTCGAGACCTACGCAACGACCCAAGAAAAATTCCCAAAAGTACTGCCAGTCAAAAAGTGACTTCCGAACCCGTCCAAAATCGAGGGTAAAATCGTCCAATTCTCAAAATATTTTAATTTCTGGTCCGGGTCGTTACAGATACCCATGCCTAACTTGTTGCTTAGGGAAATCAATAATTTAAAGAGTAGATATCATACCTTTAGGTTGACAAACATGAGCATCTAAAATCTGTTTTGTAGCATTGTGCATGTCGTTTGCTTAAGGAAGAAGATTAGCGGTGAACATCGAATCCCTAACTGGTTTTCTCGTTGTTTTAATCTCAATCCAATTCTATTTTTAATAAAACGCTGTTTTTTTTAATATTTTGTTTCTAAATTTTCAGTTTTCAAAATCATCTTAAAATCAATTGTAAACACATATTAATCCAGTCCTCGTGGGAATGATCTCGTATTTGCTTTCTATACTATTTGTCTTATCTTGTGCACTTGCGAGTTAAAACGTGCATATAGTTGCGTAATTTTTATGTTGCTATTTGTACAACAAGTTTGTGGCACCCTTGCCGGAGACTATGTAACTAATTTGTGCTAAAATTGATTTTTGGTTTTCTTTTACAGGCTGAATTTCGTTTATGCAGGGTCGTCGATCACAAAACATTCAGGGCTTAACTCCAGAAGGAATCAAGTTAATTCTTTTTCCTTTCTCCTTAAAAGATAATGCTAAGTTGTGGTTGAATTCCTTGGCTGCAGGTTCCATTATTACTTGGGAATAATTGGCTACTAAATTCTTGAAGAAGTTTTTCCCAGCCCAAAAGACAAGAAAACTTAAAAGGGAGATTCAACCCTTTCAACAGAAGGATGGAGATCTTTTCTTTGAGGCATGGGAGCATTTCAAGGAGTTGCTTCTCAAGTGTCCACACCACAATCTATCTCAAGACGATCAGCTACAAGCTTTTTATGAAGGTTTAAATGATATTAACAAAAGTCTTGTTGATTCAGCTTGTGAAGGTGTGCTTATGGAAAAGAGCAGTGATGAAGCCATTGAGCTATTTGAGACCCTAAGTGAAAATTCTCAGCAATTCTCATCAAGAGGGAGACAAGGAGTAAAAAGTAAAGGTGTTTATGAAGTTAGCACAAATGGTGGAGTCCAGAGTCAAATGGCAGCAATGGAGAAAAAGTTAGATATGCTGGTGAAAGCAATGTCAGTTTAGAACATCTCTCAAGTTCAACAAGTTGCTAAAGTCGAGGTATGTGCTATATGTTCTCATTCTAATCATACTAATGAGACTTGTCTTATGTCTTGTTTTACAGATCATGAGCAATCTAATTATGTGGGGCAAAACAACTATTATCCCAAGAACAACCCATATTCGAACACTTATAATCCAGGATGGAAATACCACCCAAATTTCTCTTGAAGCAACAGTCAGAATGTGCTTAATCCATAAGGGCAGCAGAAGAACTTCCAGCAGGGAAATAATTATCATGCTTCATCACAGGTGGCACAACCAAATACCGACCAGAAGAAGAATAATCTTGAAGGTGCCATACTCCAGTTCTTGACTGCACAACAACAGACAAATGCTCTAACTAGTCAGAACATTCAGAAACCAGAGGCAACAACTAGCCAAGCTATTCAGAAATTGGAGGCACAAGTAGGGCAAATGGCAAAGGAGTTAAGTGAGAGGAAGAAAGGAGAGTTTCCATCACAAACCATACCTAATCTGGGAGGCCAGGAGCAGCTCAAAGCTGTGACAATCCTTAGAAGTGGCAAGGTAGTTGACAACAAGGTGGGGACAGATGAGAATGAACCAGAAAGTGTTGAACCACCTCCATCTGCAAAGGTAGGTAAGAAGGAGAAGGTGATATTGCCACCCTTCCCTCAAAGGTTAGTTAAGCAAAAGAAAGAAAAACATCTTCTTGATATTTTTGAAACTTTGAGAAAAGTAGAAATCAATATTCCTTTACTTGATGCAATTAAACAGATTCCATCTTATGCTAAGTTTTTAAAGGATTGTTGTACACACAAAAGACAATTTTAGGAACATGAGAAATTTGCATTGACTGAGGAGGTAAGTGCGGTTTTATTGAGAAAGTTACCACCTAAACTAAATGATCCAGGTAGTTTTACTATTCCTTGCAGGGTTGGTGACCGTCTTTTTGAACGTGCTTTGCTTGATTTAGGAGCAAGCATTAACTTGATGCCTTATACCGTTTATGAGGAGTTGAGGTTGGGGGAGCTCAAGCCAACCTCAATTATATTTCAATTGGCAGATAGAAGTATCAGAAGACCTAAAGGTATATTAGAGGATGTTTTGGTTTAAGTAAATGAATTTATTTTGCCTGCTGATTTTGTTGTTCTGGATATGGAAGATTCCCCTATGCCATCTTCATTACCTATTATTCTTGGTAGACCCTTTATGAAAAATGTTGATACGAAGATAAGTGTGAAAAAGGGTACTATAATCATGAAAGTTAATGGTAAGAAGATAGATTTCATGTTGTCTGACACTATCAAATTGCCACATGATAACCATGATTGTTTCAAGATTGATGTGGTAGGAAGTGTTGCTGAGCAAGTGTTTCAGGTACATAGCATTGACCCTTTGGAGGCATGCAGAACCCATAACATCACAAGGCTGAATTATGAATGTGGATGTGATTTTACAGAGATAGACCTCCATGAAGTTGTGCATTCTCTTGAGGCTTCTAAGCCTTATGCAAGTAAGTATGTACCTTCCTTTGAAACTCTTGCGTCTACTAATACTGCTCTTGTCCCTTCCATTGTCAGGGCACCAGAACTAGAATTGAAGCAACTACCAGAACAATTGAAGTATGCTTACTTGGGAGAGAACCGGACATTTCCAGTGATAATTGCTGCAAACTTGAGTATGGTGGAGCAAGAGAAGTTGTTGAGAGTTCTTAGGTAGCACAAGACTGCATTAGGGTGGACCATTGCCGACATCAAAGGCATAAGTCCATCCAAGTGCATGCACATAATCCTCCTTGAAGATAATGCAAAGCCTAACAGGGATGCTCAGAGACGGCTTAACCCACACATGAAGGAAGTAGTGAGAGCAGAGGTTCTTAAGCTCTTGGATGTTGGCATCATCTACCCCATCTCAGATAGCAAATGGGTAAGTCCAGTTCATGTTGTGCCTAAGAGGAGTGGAATCACAGTGATGAAGAATGAAGAGAATGAGCTTGTTCCTACTAGGCTCACCATCGGTTGGAGAGTGTGCATTGATTACAGAAAGCTCAACAATGAAACCAGGAAAGATCATTTTCCTCTTCCCTTTATTGATCAGATGTTAGAAAGGTTAGCAGGTCATAGTCATTACTGTTTTCTAGATGGTTATTGATAGAAATTTTTCCCACCTGTAAAACAAGGGTTAAAATCACACAAATAATACATGCAAGAGTACAGGGCTGTTGTAGTATAGCACTGAATGCAGGGTCGATTTCCTCAGGGACTGATATGGATAATTCTTATTTTTAGAATTCACTTTTAATTAATAATAAAATAATCGCAATAATTTTGGTAACTGAATGAAAATTAAGTAAACAATGTAAACAAGTACTAGGGGTCAACCTTCACCATTAACAATCATATGTGACTTAGAAAAGAATCTATGAATCAATACATGCAACTTTGAAGGTTAGATTTTTCGAAAGCATATTTTCCTCGTGGGCATTCAAGTGAAAACGTATACCTAACATGCGATTAGTCTATGGCATTTAGATCTAATTCTACATGCAAGATTCATTAAGTTCATGAAAATCTTTTATAACCATGCAATCTCTTAGTTATGGTATTTAACCTAGATGTATTACAATCCTTAATCACAAGAAGCTAATCCCAATTTTTAGGTGGGCATTCCTATAAAATTGCATCAAATTACTTGTCTAAATATCCTAAGGGTGATCAAGCATTAAGACATAAAGATAGTTTTAAACAATGATTAAAGATTCAAAGCATGCATATACGAAAACATAGGAAAAAGATAAATCACATAATCATGTTAAGGCTTAGGTCTAACCCTAGTGAGAAAATTAGCTACTCATGCTCATAATGAATAGAAATAATTTCATTAAAATTGAAGTTAAGAGAACAAACAGTTTGTAGAACAAAGGTAGCCGAAAATCCCAGCTTGCCGTGCTCTTAGATGAAGAATTGTATTCTGAATTTTTGGTGTTTTCAAATCTAAGCCAAGCTTGGGTATTTATAAGGAAATATTCCTAATCCTACTTTGAAAAGGAGTAAAATAAAAATAATCAAATCTAATTCCTAGTTTGAACATAAATAGGAAAGCATATGCCTTCTTCTCCTTGAATTGGGATTTTATTGATATACTTCCTTCTTTTGCTCCAAACACTCCTTCTAGAATAAACCTGTCAATATAATCAATTCGAGTATCAATTCCTCCCAAAATAATAATAATAACTAATTAAATATATGGGAAATACAAGTATATATTTGACTCATCAAATACCCCCAAACTTGAATTGTTACTTGTCCTCAAGTAAATAAAACAAAACTAAGAAAACATTGAGAAAAATAAAATGCCACTTTCGCAGGGAACTCGATAGTGCTGAGCAAACACTACATGCCTTTAAACCCCTAGGTGTCCCTAGTAGGAGGAGTTGTGTCTCCTGAGGGTTTACCAGTCATGATACCCACAAACACTTTCAAAATTTGTTAAACTTAATTTAACCTTCCTTCCATTGAATATAAAGCAACACTCATAAAAGCAAAATCAAAATTCTCAAGTCATAAGCAAGTCTAAAAGAGAGAACAAATCCACACTTTCAAAACAGAAGATTACCAGATTCTGGTGAGCAATCCATAAACCATATTCGTGTAATGTGAATCTCAACAAAATTGTAAGTGTTAAACCAGTCCCTCACTTGCATTACATATGTACCCACCAACTGTAAAATCAGTTAACCTATCACCATCCAAAGCATTCTTGCCTGAAATTTTTATTTTTATTTTGTTTTTGTTATTTATTATTATTATAATTTTTTTTTTATAACAAAGGATGAAATTTTATTTAACATTAAGCAAGCTTTCTATCCAACCCATGTAACGAGCTTTAGATCGATGACTCCCAAATCAGATGACTTTAGGGCACCAGACAACAAATGTCCCAAATGATTTATTTACTCGAATTGGAAAGGCTAGCATGTAATTGATGGGTAAATGCACACCCTTATTTTAGGGCTCGGACTCACCTCCGATTTATTTATGGCTTTCACTTTTTCGAACCTTGGATGGTAACAAATTAAATAACCCACAATCTTAGAGTAAGAAAAATTAGCATGCTTGAAACAAATTTAATTTCCACAAATAAGTTGATGTGCATGTGCGAAATTGAATATGGTATGAATTGTGTGCAAAAATCAACTATATGTTCTTGGTGGCCATGCTCTAATATTTAATCTCACTTATGAAGTTTCAAATTTCGATCATAGCAAATAGAGTGCATTAAAAATAATTTAGGAAGGAAAAATCAAATTAAATCTAAACAAAAATCTTTGTTATTATTTTTTTTTTGTTTTGTATTTTTACTATTTTTTTTTTTTATAAAACAGACAAACAAAATGATAGTTTCCTACCCCCAAACTTATCTTGCAACATGTTCCCAGGGTGCAAAAGAAGAAAAGACAAAGAAAGATGAAAGAAAAGAAGAAAGAGAAACAAAACAAAATAAAGAAGTAACACAAAAATAAAAGGAAAATAAAATAGAAAGAAAGAATAGCACCTGGGATCGAAACAGAGACCTGAGTTGTGCCCCCTACTCTTAAAACGACAGCAAGGAAGAGCAGCCAAGAATCGGCGTCGTGCACAGTTGTGGACAAAAACGGCGTCGTCGCATTTATGGTGGTCCGAGTGAACAAAACGCCATCGTGGATATGGTGGCCGGTTGCTAGCTAGTGCTGCCATTATGTCAGCAATATCGTCCTCAGTTTGGCTAAGGATGGAGTCATTGAGGGCTGCCTCTATAGGGTCATCGTAGAGCAATTGTCTTTGTTCCATACAGTTCACATCCTCCAATACTTCAATTCGTGAGCATTTTGAAATTTCAGCGGGTCTTTTGGCCATGTCAAACAGGTTTAATACCACAGTTTGGTCTTGCACACGGAATGTAAGAGTGCCGGCTTCTACGTCTATCAGTGTGCGGGCTGTGGCCATGAAGGGTCGGCCAAGGATTAGGGGCGTCTCTTTGTCTTCCACCATGTCGAGTACCACAAAATCGATGGGTAGATATACTTTATCCACCTTGATGATGAGATCTTCAATGATTCCCTTGGGGTAAGTGAGGGATCGGTCAGCCAACTGGAGAACCATTGGTGTAGGCCTGAGCTTTCCTGCTCCTAATCGCTTAAATATTGAGTAGGGCATAAGGTTGATGCTTGATCCGAGATCTATTAGAGATTGCTGAAATTCGGAATTCCCTATTGTGCAGGAAATAGTAAAGCTGCCCGGGTCTTTTTTCTTTGGTGGTAGCTTGTGTAGAAGGGCTGCACTACACTGTTCTGTCAAAATCACTTTTTCCAGGTCTGAAATTTTTTTCTTATTGGCACATACCTCCTTTAAAAATTTTGCATAGGAAGGGATGTGCTTTATAGCATCCAGTAGAGGTAGATTGATATGGACCTTGGCTAATGTCTGCATGAAGTCAATGGTCTGTTGGTCTTTGTTTGAACGGCGCTGCTGCCTTTGTGGGAATGGCAGTGGCGGGGTGTAGGCAGGGGCGTTGGATGGAGCAAACTGAATTTGTGGGGTAAATAATTCAACCTGAGGTTCAGGTTCAATATTTGACTCGGCAGTATCAGTTTCTGAATGGGTTAACTTTTCTGCCTCCCGATTGTCATAACTCTTTCCCCCTCGTAAGGTCCTTACCATATTGCAGTGCTCGGCTCCTCTTGGGTTTGGTATAGGTTGACTAGGAAAAACCCCTTTATCCCTTTCAGAAATTTCTTGGGCCAGTTGGCTAACTTGCTGCTCCAAGTTTTTAATTGATGCTTGGGTGTTTTGTTGATTCTAGGTAGAGATCTCAATAAACCTGGTAAGCTGCTCTTCTACACTCAATTGGCGTGGTGCGGCCGGTTGGGTCTGATTGTTGAGTGGTTGTTGATAATTCTGCTGATAATTGGATCGGACCTGGTGTTGTCCATTCCACCCAAAATTTGTATTATTTTTCCATCCAGAATTATATGCATTGGGGTAGGCATCATTACGGGGTCTTGGGAAGGAACTCATGCCATTTACTTGTTCTTGGACAAGGTCGGGATACCCATCCTTCTGAGGACATTGGAGGACATTATGTGTAGGGTCCTCACATATGGCGCAAACCTGTGTTGTCTTTGGGGCAGCGGTGGTGAGCATAAAACTGTTGATCTTCTTTTCCAATTGGGTGATTTGTGCTGCAATATTAGGGGTACCATGTCCTTGTGCTACATCATAGACGTGTCCCCTCGTATGAGAGCCATCATCCGTCCATTGTTGAGATTCGTTAGCCATTAGCTCAAATATTTCAAATGCTTCACGGGCTGTTTTGGATATGAGAGAACCACCTGCGGATGCGTTGACGTAATTTTTGGTGATGTGGTTGAGTCCATCATAAAAGATGTTCATCTGCATGTCTGAATCCAATCCATGGTGGGGACAACGCATATACAGGTCATTGTACCTCTCCCAAGTATCATGAAACGACTCATTAGATTTCTGGGCAAAGGCCAGTATTTCTTTCTTCAAGGCAAGAGTCTTGGATGATGGGTAGAATTTGTTTAGAAACCTTGTCTGTAAGTGTTCCCACGTTGTTATGCTCCCTGGAGGTAATGAATGTAGCCAAGCCCGAGCTTTATCCTTCAAGGTGTAAGGAAAAAGCCTTAACTTAATTGCCTCATTTGAAATTCCTCGAACAATGATGTTGTCACACCCTGACAAGAATTCAGATATGTGCATGTTTGGATCACTGTTTGGGAGTCCATGAAAAGTGGGTAGAAGCTCAAGCATGTGATGCCTGATCTCAAAAGTGACTCCGTCATGTACCTCGGGGTACACGATGCATTGTGGTGTTCCATTCCCACGTGCTGCAAGGCTTTTGCTAAGCGGTGCGCCGATTGCAGGTATTGTTAACACCATTGGTGCTGGCACTGTGTTGTCTATCCCGGTGAACAAATCTGCAATGAAAGTCCCTTGGAGTGTGAACTTTGCGTTAGTTGCTTGTAGTTGTCTTCTTCTTCTTGTTGTTCTTTCAGGTTCAAGATCGAATTGTGCTAGAATCGGGTTCGTAGATCGTGTAGCTATAACCATGCACAATTAGATATTCCTGCAAGAGTAGAGACCTGTGCGTAAATGTTGATTTGGAGAAGTAGAGAAAAAAAATGAAAACAAATAATTAACTAAAAGTAAATTAAAATAAGAGTAATCGGCACAGTCCCCGGCAACGGCGCCAATTTCTTGATAGAAATTTTTCCCACCTGTAAAACAAGGGTTAAAATCACACAAATAATACCTGCAAGAGTACAGGGCTGTTGTAGTATAGCACTGAATGCAGGGTCGATTTCCTCAGGGACTGATATGGATAATTCTTATTTTTAGAATTCACTTTTAATTAATAATAAAATAATCGCAATAATTTTGGTAACTGAATGAAAATTAAGTAAACAATGTAAACAAGTACTAGGGGTCAACCTTCACCATTAACAATCATATGTGACTTAGAAAAGAATCTATGAATTAATACATTCAACTTTGAAGGTTAGATTTTTCGAAAGCATATTTTCCTCGTGGGCATTCAAGTGAAAACGTATACCTAACATGCGATTAGTCTATGGCATTTAGATCTAATTCTACATGCAAGATTCATTAAGTTCATGAAAATCTTTTATAACCATGCAATCTCTTAGTTATGGTATTTAACCTAGATGTATAACAATCCTTAATCACAAGAAGCTAATCCGAATTTTTAGGTGGGCATTCCTATAAAATTGCATCAAATTACTTGTCTAAATATCCTAAGGGTGATCAAGCATTAAGACATAAAGATAGTTTTAAACAATGATTAAAGATTCAAAGCATGCATATACGAAAACATAGGAAAAAGATAAATCACATAATCATGTTAAGGCTTAGGTCTAACCCTAGTGAGAAAATTAGCTACTCATGCTCATAATGAATAGAAATAATTTCATTAAAATTGAAGTTAAGAGAACAAACAGTTTGTAGAACAAAGGTAGCCGAAAATCCCAGCTTGCCGTGCTCTTAGATGAAGAATTGTATTCTGAATTTTTGGTGTTTTCAAATCTAAGCCAAGCTTGGGTATTTATAAGGAAATATTCCTAATCCTACTTTGAAAAGGAGTAAAATAAAAATAATCAAATCTAATTCCTAGTTTGAACATAAATAGGAAAGCATATGCCTTCTTCTCCTTGAATTGGGATTTTATTGATATACTTCCTTCTTTTGCTCCAAACACTCCTTCTAGAATAAACCTGTCAATATAATCAATTCGAGTATCAATTCCTCCCAAAATAATAATAATAACTAATTAAATATATGGGAAATACAAGTATATATTTGACTCATCAGTTATAGTGGTTATAATCAGATTGCTATAGCACCAGAGGACCAGGAGAAGACCACATTCACATGCCCCTTTGGCACATTTACATACAGAAGGATGCCATTCGGTTTGTGTAATGCACCCGCCACATTCTAGAGGTTTATGATGAGCGTATTTTCAGACATGGTGGAGAGATTTATAGAGGTATTTATGGATGATTTCAGTGTTTTTGGTTCAAACTTTGATTATTATCTTAACCATTTGCAGCTTGTTCTAAAGAGATGTGAGGAATGCAACCTAGTGCTGAATTGGGAGAAGTGCCATTTCATGGTACAACAAGGTCTTGTTTTAGGTCATGTAATATCTAGTAGGGGCATTGAGGTGGACAAGGTAAAGATTGACATCATATCAAAATTACCTCCTCCTACATCTGTGAAGGGTGTGAGAATTTTTCTAGGGCATGCAGGGTTTTATAGAAGATTCATAAAAGATTTCTCTAAAATGTCTAGACCTCTTTGTGCATTATTATCTAAAGATGTAGAGTTTGTGTGAACAGAAGAGTGCATGAATGCCTTTAACACATTGAAAGAGCTACTCACTTATGCACCCATTATGATGCCACCTGATTGGAACCTCCCATTCAAGCTCATGTGTGACGCCAATGATTATGCTTTGGGAGCTGTTCTAGGTCAGAGAGTTAACAAGGTACCTTATGCTATTTATTATGCCTCTAGAACTTTGAATGATGCTCAGGTTAATTATTCTACTACTGAAAAAGAACTGTTAGATGTTATATTTGCTTTGGAGAAGTTTAGGTCCTACTTGATTGGTTCTAAAGTTATTGTTTTTACTGATCATGCTGCTTTGAGATTTTGTTTGATAAGAAAGATGCTAAGCCTAGGTTGATTAGATGGGTGCTCTTACTGCAAGAATTTGATCTTGAGATTAAGGACAAGAAGGGTAGTGAGAATGTGGTTGCAGATCATTTGTCCAGGTTACTTCATGATGAAGAAGGGAACAAGCTTCCCTTGAGTGAAAACTTTCCAGATGAGCAGTTATTTGCAATTGATTTACAACTTCCATGGTATGCATATGTTGTTAATTGTATAACTACTAAGGTTTTTCCTCTAGGTATGTCGAGCCAAGAAAGGAAACGATTAGTGTCTATGTCTAGGCACTACTATTGGGACGAGCCCTACTTGTTCAAATTTTGTCCAGATCAAATTATCAGAAGGTGTGTTCTTGAGGAGGAGCATATGAGCATTCTCCAACATTGTCATCAGTTTCCATGTGGAGGACACTTTGGAGCGAAGAGAACATCACTTAAGGTATTACAATCTGGGTTATATTGGCCTAATGTGTTTAAAGATTCTTTTTGGTTTTGCAGCTCTTGTGACAGATGCCAACGAACAGGGAACATCTCTTCTAGAAATCAGATGCCATTGCAAAAAATTCAAGTGGTAGAGCTCTTTGATGTGTGGGGTATCGACTTCATGGGTTCATTTCCTAACTCATTTGGTTATTTTGTAAATTCTTGTGGGTGTGGATTATGTATCTAAATGGGTCGAGGCTGTCCCCTCAAAAACTAATGATCGCAAAGTTGTTGTGAAGTTCTTGCAGGATAACATCTTTACTAGGTTTGGGACACCAAGGGCAATAATTAGTGATGGAGGTAGCCACTTTAAGAACCAGGCTTTTGCTTCCTTAATGAAGAAATATGGGATCACAAATAAGGTTGGCACTCCATATCATCCTCAAACCAGTGGTCAAGTGGAGATAAGCAATAGAGAGATCAAAAGCGTCCTAGAGAAGACAGTGAATACTAGAAGGAAGGATTGGTCTCTACGCTTGAATGATGCATTGTGGGCATATCGGACTGCGTACAAAAGCCCCATTGGCATGTCCCCATATCGTCTAGTCTTTGGGAATGCATGTCACCTACCAGTGGAGTTGGAGCATAGAGCATATTGGGTAATTAAGAAATTCAACTATGATATGCAACAAGCAAGTGACAAGAGGAAGTTACAGTTGAATGAGCTTGAAGAGTTAAGGTATGATGCATATGAGAATTCTAAGTTGTATAGGGAACGAGCCAAGGCGTATCATGATAAGCAGCTAGTTAGGAAGGAGTTTCATGTGGGACAAAAGGTGTTGATCTACAATTCAAAATTGAGACTTTTCCCTGGTAAGCTCAAGTCTAGGTGGTACGGTCATTATGTTGTTACAAAAGTTTTCCCTCATGGTGCTTTACAGGTTCATAGCAAAGAGAAGAATCAGACATTCATGGTGAATGGGCACAGAGTAAAGCCCTATATTGAGATGAGCTTTGAGCCTAGAGAGGAGGATGTGACTCTCCAAGTTCAGTACATTGCATGAGAGTCCAACAGTCTGGCTGAAGACTATAAACTTAGCACTACTTGGGAGGTAACCCAAAGGGAAGTTGGGAGGCAACCCATGTGAAGAGGATGATGACAGTTTTGGCACTCTACAACCACTGACAATCAGATTTGCTTTCTCTCACCCTTTCTTTCTTTATCGTTAACTTTTCCTTCGTTTGTTTTGTTTTCTTTGTGTGTGTCGTCGCTTGTTTCTCCTTCCTTAAATGCTTCATTGTTTTACTTTAACTTTCAATCATTGAGGACAATGTTAGATTTAGGTGTGAGGGGGAAACACTTGTGTTTTCCGTTGATTTTGCATTGGTTTTAAAAAAACAAATTTTGACATCTTTATTTTTTGCCTAGTTTGTGTCGGTTTTACTAGTGTTAAATTGGGTAGTTTTTGTGTTTTTTTTTTTTTTTTATTTGTGTCTTAGGTTTCTTTCCAACACAATGATGAGATTTGGTTTTTAATTGCATGACTTTAAGATGACTTATAAGCATGATTCAAGGTCTGAAATTATTCGTTGGTTAATACTCAAGTATTCATGGTTATCTTATGCAAAATCACATGTAATCACCCAAGTAAGTGGTATCCATAACATGCTTAATTGAATGAAGCTCAATACAACCCTTTTGGGAGCTTTTGAGCCTTTATCCTTTGTTTGAGAGAGTTGTATTTGTTTAATCTATCACTTTCTTGTCAATTAAGTTGTTGTATGATCTTATCTTTCTTTGCTTGGTTGCTACTTGAATTGCTTATCATCATTGGAACTAAATGCTAGAACTGGTACTAATTTCTTTTCGAGGCATTGAATTGATTTGCATGACATACTTGAGATGATGAGGGCACCTAGATTACCACCATTGCCAAAATGGCCTTTGACCCATGATATACTTTCCTCTAGGTAAACCCTTGATAAGCCTTTGTTTAAGCCTTTTTGTTTCATAACCCTCATTTTCCTCACCTAGCCTAAACAATTTCATCCTTACCCTTTTTCTTAAAGATTAGTGAAGCATAATTTGTAGAGACTTAATTGTGAATCAAGGGTTAAAAGAGCAAGTTTGGGGGAATGTTCAAAAAGAAAAAAAGAAAAAAAAAAAAAGATAAGAATTGTACACGGTTCAGAGTGTGCACCAGAAAAAAAAAATGAAAAGAAAAAAAAAAGAGAAAAAAAAAATCGACATTGTGTTTGAATTGTTAATGCCCTGACCATTCATGTATTGATTGTTGAAGTATGGTCAATAATGTTCAAATCGGCAATTGAGTGTATGTACTTGCTCCGTACTTATATGATTTTTAAGCCTTGATAGTGATACAAGTTCTTATGTCTCTAACATCATTGCATGCTTCTACTATTTCTTTAAGAACTTTGTGTTATCCATATCCATTCTTTCTTTAACCCCTTACCCTTTGGCCTCATTACAATCCTCATAAAGACCTTCTGATCTTGTTTGTTGTGTTTATATCAATATGTGGAGATTTGAATGAAGTATGATCATATGGTGTCACATGTTCTTGCATTCAAGTAGTAGCATTCCTTTCATGAGTCATATTCATAAGAAAAATTCTGAAAGTGCCTTTCTTTCTTGTTATATCATATGTGAGCAATTTGTTTCCATTTTACATCAATCCTCTCACATATAACTAGTATAGGACGAGTGACTTAACCAAAAAATATGAGGTAAAATCAGAGCTTATTAGGTGAGAATTTTGAGCTAATTATTTGCAGCATGTATCTCTCTTTGTACTTGTGCTTTGATTGATTTAATTGTGAGTATGTGTATGATTTCTATGAAGGTGTATTAACTCTCGGATCATGTGGACCAATTCTTATGCTTATGATGAATCTTAATATTTCATGATTCATTGAAAATCTCTGAGATAAATGTTTGAAGGTTTAGGTTGAATTATTGAGTCTTTGGTTTTTTTTCATTCTTTGTTTATGTTTTGCTTGAGGACTAGCAAAAGCTTAAGTGTGGAGGAATTTGATAGGAGCATATTTATGCGACGTTTTATCTTATTTTCTTATGCTTTTCTTAGCTTGTTTCGTATATTTTCTTAATACTTAGCTTGTTTTCGTGTTTTGTAGGATTTTTGGAAACAAAGTTACAAAATGAGTTAATGAGTGCTGTTTTGGAAATCTAAGGAGGAAACTTTGAAACAGATTTCAGCAGATGTGTCAACTTCTCGAAATTAACTGCACCTGCTCGGGAAAAACTAGCTGATGGACCATATATCTTTGGAAAGATACGGAAGTCTAGTTTCTAGAGAATTTTACGGTTTGTGAATTGAAGTTTTCTAGAATGAGTAATCTCCGTTTTAGTACAGCAAGGTCAGACTGAGCTGGAATTCAGCATTCCTTCTATTTCAAGTTTTCTAATCCTTATCGGGCTTGAACGACTAGAGGCCTAGTTTATTAAGGTTACGGGAGGAAACGTTTTAATCAGAAAAAGGAAGATAAAAAAATAATAAAGGGAGAGGAGCAGCCACTACGTGAGGATTGATTGAGAAGCGAATGCAAACAGTAACGTCTCTCTCCCTCATTAAGGAAATTAACACCCACATCAATTATAGGCAGCAAAGGGGCAGACATATACATAGGACAAGGGGAAAACGTGGGGGAAGACAAAAAGGCAGCCAACAAAGAGTCATTTTCCCACACAAAAAGTCAGAAACGTCTCTCTCTATCTCATACTTGGAAACAACTATTTTTCTCCCAAAAAGAAAACTGCAGAAACGTTGGAAGCTCTCACAGAAGGACTCAGCCACACAATCCCATTCAGCTCCACCCTTTAAGGTTCCAAGGTCTAAAAGGCTTAGGAAGCAAAGAGGAACGTCAAAGCGTCATCCAATCACTCTGGCTGACCAACACATCATCAAAGAGCTATCTTCTTCCTCTTTTTATGTTCTGTTTTTTTTATGTTCTTGTTGTCTATTTAAATTTTGGGTAACTAAGTACTTTAGTTAGGGCTCGATTGAAGCCCTAATCATGTTTCTTTAAGGATTTCGATATGCTTTTGCTGCAAACTACTTTTGTGATGCTTAATTGATTAATTTCAAATTATATTTTACTCTTTACATACGTTATATTATGCTTGATCACCATATGCATGTTGTGTATTGAGTTTGTTACATAGGTAAATTTAGATGACCAAATCTTGTGCCTATGAGAGTAACAAAAGAACTAGTTATAAGTTCTTGAAATTAATCATCATGAATAATTAGAATAGATACCATGTTCTAGGAGTTGTGTGTTTGTCGATTTCCGTTGTGTTATGCGTTCTTAAAGTGCAACTTAGTAGATACAATGCTAAATACTTTAAGAATGAAAAGAGTTAGTGTAGATACCGATGCCTAACTTATTGCTTAGGGAAATCAAAAATTTAAAGAGTAGATATCATGCCTTTAGGTTGACAAACATGAGCATCTAAAATCTGTTTTGTATCATTGTGCATGTCGTTTGCTTAAGGAAGAAGATTAGCGGTGAACATCGAATTCCTAACTGGTTTTCTCATTGTTTTAACCTCAATCCAATTCTATTTTTAATAAAGCGATGTTTTTTTTAATATTTTGTTTCTAAATTTTCAGTTTTCAAAATCATCTTAAAATCAATTTTAAACACATATTAATCCAGTCCTTGTGGGAATGATCTCGTATTTGCTTTCTATACTATTTGTCTTATCTTGTGTAGTTGCGAGTTAAAACGTGCATATAGTTGCGTAATTTTTATGTTGCTATTTGTACAACACGTACCTGTCACACATCTTGACCAAAATGTACACAAATTAAGTGCAAACAGGCTAAATAAAAAAGCTATGATTAAGCAAGAGCTGCTGTTTACTTTGCTCCTAGATTTATATTAGAGTAAATTACAGTTTACTACCTTTGATTTAGTTGAAATTATAAGATTATATTTATTTTTTAAAATCTTTCAACTTATTATCTTGAACTTTCTATTTTGTTTCAACCGAAACTCTTTGTTACATTTTCTTTTAAATAGTCTATTAAGTACTGTTGTGTCCAAAATTTGACCCATATTTAACTTATGTGGATAACCAATAAGTGCCACATATACCAAAAAAACTAATAATTTATTTTTTTAAAAAAACCTTAAAATACGAAAACATAAAATTATTGGTTGTCCACATAAGCTAAATGTGGGCCCAAGTTTGGACACATTAGCACTTAACAAAATATTTAACAGAAAATGTAACAGATGGCTCATATTAAAACAAATAAGAAAGTTCAGAGTAGTAAACTGAAAGATTTGAAAGAACAATTATAACCTTGTATTTTTTACTAAACCACATAGTAGTAAACTGTAATTTGCTCTTTATATTATTATTCGATATATATTGGCCTTCATGTTCGAGCTAGAGCGAATTTAACAGAGTTATCCAATTCAATGCTAGGTACGAAGATTCAAATTCGTTTTTCATCCTTCATATGTTGAATATGAATGACTAAAATCAAATGTTTATCAAATGAACTTTATATATTATTAATTTTGTATATTACCATAGCTTTTATACATGTATTTGTGTTTAATATAATTTAAATCTAATCGATCATCATATATTATGTATGCATGGTAGGATATATATATATATATATATTTTCGTCATCCATTGAAGAACACTGGAAACATCTTAATACATTCTTCCAAACAATTAAACACAATGGTCTAGTAATATATGCCCCAAAAATAAAACTATTCTAGACCAAAGTTAGATTCCTTGGATATAATATTCACCAATCCACAATTACCCTTATTGATAGAGTCATCCAATTAGCTGATAAATAACTTGATAAAATCCTTGAAAAAAATCAACTTCAGCGGTTCCCTGGATCCCTAGCTAAATTATGTTGCTAAATTCTCTCAAAATCTTCGCCAAAAATGCAAACCATTATTTGAGCGACTCCAAAGTCACCCACCTCCATGGACAGATGTCCACACTCTTCCATAGTTAAAGAAATCAAAAAACATGTCATTACCCTTCCATGTATTGGAATTCCAACAATCAATTCTTTCAAAATTGTTGAACCTGATGCCTCTGAACTTCGTTACGGAGGTATTCTCAAACAGAAAAGTCATCCAAATAGTCCTGAATTAATTGTCCGTTTTCATTCCGGTGCCTAGAATTCCACTCAAAATAATTATAGTACTATTAAAAAAAAAATTTATCTATAGTATTATGCATATGCAAATTTCAAGAAAATTTATTAAATCAAAAGTTTATTTATTTATTTGTTTATATATATATATATATATATAATAGGAGAGCTATTCTTAATAAACACCATGCTCGATCATATCATGGTTTATTTAATGGAAAATTTTCAATATAATTTTGCATGTATTTGAGTATACATTACGTAAAGTAAACTGATTT
Organism: Oemleria cerasiformis; assembly: GCA_037349345.1. Taxonomy (NCBI): domain Eukaryota; kingdom Viridiplantae; phylum Streptophyta; class Magnoliopsida; order Rosales; family Rosaceae; genus Oemleria; species Oemleria cerasiformis. The sequence continues at coordinate 14,987,194 of JAZGTL010000018.1, forward strand.
TAGATTTTAAAATATAAATAAATAAACAGATTTTAGAGGATATTCAACATTAATGGAACAATCCAATTAGGGCAATTAGCTAGGCAATAATTAACAAATGACTTTGATAATAAGATGCGTATATATCTCAATTAAGTTCTTGGTGCTTGAAAAGGAAATACAAATTATATAGGATTGTAAGAAAGAAACAAAAACAACCTAACAAAATTATTCAAAAAGCAACAGTACCCTGTCAACAATTTCTTGTTTCGTCTTTTTTTCTTGCAATTCAAGTTATATCTTGAGGAAATATCCTTTTAGAAAATCTAATTCTATTTAAGTTCACTACTTAAATAAAAGACGGTGTATTAGGTGAAGTTCATATATACTATTACTATCAGCTTATTGGTTTGAAAGTTGAAACAATATACATATACGGTCTGAGAGAGTTTCTGTTGGAGCTCGATCGATTTCGATCTCATGGAGGCTGTAGTTAAATTCAATGATATCCATGACTGTCATGGTTGTAAAAAGAAGATAGTGGATGTTTTGAAGACAATTGAGGGCGTCAAGGATTACTATATAGACGCAGAGAACAACAAGGTGACGGTAATTGGCAAGTTTGATGACCTTGATCGCCAATTTCATCTCATCCAGAAGTTCAAAAAAAGATTTCCCTTAAAAAAACTGGAGCTTATAATGAATAATAATGGTCAAAATAATAATAAATCCAATGGCAATGGAAACGGAGGCAACGACAACGGCAACGGAAACGGAGGGCAAGAGAGTAAAAAAGGGAAAGAAAAGGTGCATGGAAGTAATGGTAGCAAAAGAGGAGGAGGAGACATAGCCAGTAGCAGTGGCAGTGGCAACGGTAACAATGGCGGTGACAGTGGAAACCAGCCGCCGCAGATGGACATGATGAGTTACTGGGATCCATGGATGGGTCATTATTCCCAGCCAATGATGAACATGGGATACTATCAAGGGATGAGGCAAGACATGGACGTTTATGAGCGCATCCCTACTTACAGAGGCCCACCGCCGCTGATGCCACCACCCGCAACCTTTTATTCTAACCCTCCCCACACAATCTTCAGCGATGATAATCCCAATGGTCGCAACATCATGTGATATATATATATATATATATATATATATATATATATATATATATATTCATGCTATTTATTTAAATCATCTTTTTTTTTCTTTTTTTTTTCCTTAAGTTTTTTTGGCATGTCTTCTAGCTAGGGTTAGGTTTTAATGCATGCAATATGCAATAATGCAAAGATTACTAGAGTTTCAATGATGTAATGATGTTTATGTGTTTAGTCTTCTAGGGCTAGTTATTGTTGTTTTTGGAAGTACTGCTATATTTATTTATTAATTTTTTGAGCCAAGGGAATTAAGGACTATATTAATTGCTTATATAATGTTGTTACTTAATTGATTGTGATTACTAAAATTTTGTTTCTTTATAATTTTGTCATATGAATTGAAGAATTACTTGAATTTCAAATATGGGATTATGATCAACAGGCCTATAAACTAAATGGATTATGGGATTCTCTCGAATATTGGTTTATCACAACCATGCATTCTTCCTTAGTTAAGTAGCCTAAATTTACAAGAACCCAATAAAAAAGCTTACAGTTTTGTTGGTTTTATGATTTAAAGAGAAATTTTGAATGGTTTATATATGTACGTTGCTTAAGATTGTTTAAGAATTTGCCAATTGCCTAAATTTACAGGAACCCAGAAAAAGGAAAAGCTTGGATTTTTCTTGGATTTATGCTTGTAAGAGAAAATTGTGAATGGTGTAAGTACGTTGGTTTAAATTGTTTAAGAATTTTTAACCTTTGAATTTGGGTTCCTTATGCATGCTTGTTTAGATTTGTTAGGTATCAATTAATTGGGGAAGGAAATGAACCCTGAAAAGTTCACCTACAAGACCAATAATGAGTCTCCTGCCGTGGCTCATGAACTGGCTACCGATGCCGGCCATGCGCAATTCACACCGCTCCATCTTGCATCGGCGATGGTTTCAGACCCTACTGGTGTTTTCAGCCAAGCAATTGCCAATGCTAGTGGCAACAAAGAAGCACAAGGGTCCGTGGAGAGAGTGTTCAATCAGGCACTCAAGAAGCTTCCCTCTCAGTCACCTCCGCCGGATGAAGTCCCTGCCAGCACTACTCTCATCAAAGCAATTCGGAGAGCTCAGTCGGCGCAGAAGCAACGAGGGGACACACACTTGGCTGTTGATCAGTTGATTCTTGGCATTCTTGAGGATTCCCAAATTGGGGACTTGTTGAAAGAAGCTGGCATTTCCACTGCAAGAGTGAAATCAGAAGTTGAAAAGCTTCGTGGGAAGGAAGGGAAGAAGGTGGAGAGTGCAACGGGAGACACAAATTTTCAGGCATTGAAGACTTATGGACGAGACCTTGTTGAGGTTGCAGGGAAGCTTGACCCCGTTATAGGCCGAGATGAGGAGATGAGGAGGGTTGTTCGGATTCTCTCAAGGCGAACAAAGAACAATCCGGTGCTAATTGGAGAGCCAGGAGTTGGAAAAACTGCTGTGGTTGAAGGATTGGCTCAAAGAATTGTAAGTGGGGATGTTCCTAGTAATTTATCTGATGTAAGGCTCATAGCATTGGATATGGGTGCTTTGGTGGCCGGGGCGAAGTATAGAGGAGAGTTTGAGGAGAGGTTGAAGGCTGTTTTGAAAGAAGTGGAAGAGGCTGAAGGGAAGGTGATTTTGATCATTGATGAAATTCACCTTGTTCTTGGGGCTGGTAGAACTGAGGGGTCTATGGATGCAGCTAACCTCTTAAAGCCAATGCTCGCTAGAGGCCAACTACGATGCATTGGTGCCACAACTCTTGAAGAGTACAGGAAATATGTGGAGAAGGATGCTGCATTTGAGAGAAGGTTCCAACAGGTTTATGTGGCCGAACCTAGTGTTCCTGACACAATTAATATCCTTCGAGGGTTGAAAGAGAAATATGAATTAAGGTCATCATGGTGTTCGAATTCTCGATAGGGCTCTTGTTGTTGCTGCGCAACTTTCAAGTCGGTACATCACTGGTAAGAATTATAATAACAGATGTAGTGTGTTTTTCTTGATTGATATAGATTGAAATTTCAATTTTGCTTGATGTTTAAATTTGCTTGGATTGAATTTCTGTTTTGTTTTTGTTTTACAGGGCGCCATTTGCCTGACAAGGCAGTTGATCTAGTTGATGAAGCCTGTGCAAATGTGAGAGTTCAGCTTGATAGTCAACCTGAAGAAATTGATAACCTTGAAAGGAAGAGGATGCAGCTGGAAGTTGAGCTTCATGCCCTTGAGAAAGAGAAGGACAAAGCTAGCAAAGCTCGCCTTGTCAAGGTGAGTGCTAGTTCCAAAATTTATTTATTAAGAAAATATTAGTCTGGTGAAGTTGCGGAATATTTTTTAGCTTAATTGTTCTTATTCTTCTGTTGGTTCTACGTTTTATTCTCAGGTGAAAAAAGAGCTAGATGACTTGAGAGACAAGCTTCAGCCGTTGGTGATGAAATATAGAAAGGAGAAGGAGAGGGTTGATGAGCTTCGAAAGCTCAAGCAGAAGCGCGAAGAGCTGCTAGTCTCTTTGGCAGAGGCTGAAAGAAGATATGATTTAGCCAGGGCTGCAGACTTGCGTTACGGCGGTATTCAAGAAGTGGAAGCTGCCATTGCAAAGCTCGAAAGTAGCACCGATGAAAACTTGATATTGACAGAGACGGTTGGACCAGAACAAATTGCAGAAGTTGTTAGTCGTTGGACAGGCATACCTGTTACAAGGCTTGGCCAGGATGACAAAGAGAGGTTAATAGGGCTTGCTGACAGGTTGCATAAGAGAGTAGTGGGGCAGGACCAGGCAGTTGAAGCCGTTGCAGAGGCGGTTTTGAGGTCTAGAGCCGGGCTAGGGAGGCCGCAGCAGCCAACTGGTTCGTTCCTCTTCTTGGGTCCGACTGGTGTTGGTAAAACCGAGCTTGCAAAGGCACTTGTGGAGCAACTCTTTGATGATGAAAACCTGATTGTGAGATTAGCATGTCTGAGTACATGGAGCAACATTCTATCTCACGTTTGATTGGAGCTCCTCCAGGGTAAGTCAATTTGCATTTTGCTTGACCATTCACATCTTTTATGTGTGATCAAGCATGATAAAATCTCACTTGTTTACATTTTACAGGTATGTTGGTCATGAGGAAGGTGGGCAACTCACAGAGGCCGCGAGACGGAGGCCTTATAGCGTTGTTTTGTTTGATGAAGTGGAGAAGGCGCATACTTCTGTTTTCAATACTCTCTTGCAAGTGTTGGATGATGGAAGGTTAACTGATGGCCAAGGCCGGACCGTTGACTTCAGGAACACCGTGATAATTATGACTTCGAACCTGGGAGCCGAGCATCTCCTAGCTGGTTTATTGGGCAAGTCTTCAATGCAAGTTGCCCGTGACCATGTTATGCAAGAGGTATATTTAATGATCACAAATTTTTGACTTCATGATGCTTATAGCTCGTTTCTTTGATAATGTAGATACTAAACTAGGCATTTGGTACCTGGATAGGTGAGAAAACACTTTAGGCCTGAGTTGCTGAATCGACTTGATGAAGTTGTTGTATTCGACCCGCTTTCGCGTGACCAATTGAGGAAGGTTGCTAGGCTGCAGATGAAAGATGTTGCAGTCCGATTGGCTGACAAGGGCATTGCTCTTGCAGTGACTGATGCAGCATTGGATTATATTCTGGATGAGAGCTATGATCCGGTACGTACCCACCTCACTAAATTGTATTTTCCAATTCCAAATTCTTGGTCTGCTTTAGTTTTGCATGAAATCCTAAACTATTTTTTCTTTTTTAGGTTTATGGTGCTAGACCAATCAGGAGATGGCTTGAGAAGAGGGTGGTAACAGAGTTATCAAGAATGCTTGTGAAAGGAGAAATAGATGAGAACTCAACTGTGTACATAGATGCAGGGGCAAAAGGAAGCGGGCTGGTGTATCGGGTTGAGAAGAATGGAGGGCTCGTAAATGCTGCTACGGGTCAGAAGTCAGACGTATTGATCCACCTTCCCAACGGGCCAAGGTCGTCTGATGCTGAACAGGCTGTGAAGAGGATGAAGATTGAGGAAATGGATGAGGATCATGACATGGAGGATTAAACTCGTGTCATAGCAAATGGAATAAAGGGTTGTGAGGCAGATGTTGTATTTTGTGTTTATGCAGTGTATTTGTGAGATCATCGGTTCCTTTTGGGACTTAAATCAACTGTACTTGATCTCAAGTGTCTGAAGTTTGTACTGTTCCCTTTATTGGGATGTTTTATATAATCAAGTGTTTGTATTTCCTTCTATTTTACATCTCAATTATTTCTCTTGTATCATGTTCGTATCTAGATTGTTGGGGGGTAGGGTCTTTTAACTCTCATAGGGTTCGTTTGATACGCCGTATTGTATTAATTATTTCAGTCGGATAGACTAATCTGTCCACCGAATAGACTGACTATTGAGTCGGACGTTTGGTGCTCAACCGGATTAATAATCAGTCCGATTGACTAATCTGTCAACCGAATAGACTGACTATTGAGTCGGATGTTTGGTGCTCTATCGAATTAAAATGCCGATTATATTATATTGATCAGATTACATTATAATAATTGTTAAGAAATATCTATATATCATAAATATTAATTATGTATAATAATAATATTATTATTTATTATTTATTTTAATTAATTATTGATCTTATTATTATTACTACTACTTATTTTATTATTATTAATTATTAATTTATTATTATTATTATTCTTTTTTATTATTATTCATATTTATTATCATAATAATAATTATTATTATTACTATTATTATTATTATTATTATTATTATTATTATTATTATTATTATTATTATTACTTTTCAAAATTATTAGTTATCCGACTATATAATACAGACAATTTCGAGGGTATTATTTTAGTGGGTGTGGACCATATAAAGGTACTGAATCGTATTAACTTATTCGGTGGTTAATTAATACGAGTGATATTAAACATCAATTTCATATTATATTATCTTATCTAATTCCTTATACGGCGTACCAAACGTAGCCTTTTAGTTTTTACACAAAACCCACCGGAGAAAGTTTGAGCAAGGAAATTCTCTCTATTTGTTTCTCTTTGAATCCATGACTTGTATTTATGGTCTATTTTTCTTGGGTTACATTTGTGCATACGGCGGAATGGGCTAGGGCCAGAGAGGTCCTAGGGTCCAAAGGGGGCTAGGTCCAAAGGGATCCTAGGCCTCTTTCAACGATTATTATTTGTTATTATATTGAATTTGTGTATTTTTTTGTTACTATAATTATTTATATAAAATATTTCTTTTAATATAAACCTTTTAATTCGTAACAATATGATCAAAGCACGATTTCTTTTTGGTTGAATATTGTTTTAAGTATATATCTAAAAAAAATGTCTTTTTTTACTTATATTCCTGTCTACGACGTGCATCGGTGAATTGCATAAAGTCTTTATTGTCTTCCTTCAATTATTAATAACAGAATCGGATTCTGGTTTGGTTTCTTATGGTTTTTGCTTTAGTTGAAATGGAAAATTAATCAGAATGCATTGTGGATGTTGACCAACCCCTGTGCAATTGTGAGACAGTACAACTTGAACAAGTGGGAATAGTGGATGACCTTAAAAAAAGAAAATGCAGAGGTTGATTGTAAGCCGTTGGATTGGCATATTGATAGGAGCATATTTATGCGACGTTTTATCTTGGTTTCTTATGTTTTTCTTAGCTTGTTTCATATGTTTTCTTAATACTTAGCTTCTTTTCGTGTTTTGTAAGATTTTTGGAAGCAAAGTTACAAAAGGAGTTAATGAGTGCTGTTTTAGAAATCTAAGGAGGAAACTTTGAAACATACTTCAGCAGATGTATCAACTTCTCGAAATTAACTGCACCTGCTCGAGAAGAACTAGTTGATGGGCCATATATTGTTGGAAAGATACGGAAGTCTAGTTTCTAGAGAATTTTACGGTTTGTGAATTGGAGGAGTTTTCTAGAATGAGTTATAGCCGTTTTAGTACAGCAAGGTCAGGCTGAGTTGGAATTCAACATTCCTTCTATTTCAAGTTTTCTAATCCTTATCGAGCTTGGACGACTAGAGGCCTAGTTTATTAAAGTTACAGGAGGAAACATTTTAATCAGAAAAATGAAGATAAAAAAATAATAAAGGGAGAGGAGCAACCACAACGTGAGGATTGATTGAGTAGCGAATGCAAACAGTAACGTCTCTCTCCCTCATTAAGGAAATTAACACCCACATCAATTATAGGCAGCAAAGGGGCAGACATATACATGGGACAAGGGGAAAACGTGGGGGAAGACAAAAAGGCAGCCAGCAAAGAGTCATTGTCCCACACAAAAAGTCAGAAACGTCTCTCTCTATCTCATACTTGGAAACAACTTTTTTTCTCCCAAAAAGAAAACTGCAGAAACGTTGGAAGCTCTCACAGAAGGACTCAGCCACACCATCCCATTCTGCTCCATCCTTCAAGGTTCCAAGGTCTAAAAGGCTTAGGAAGTAAGGAGGAACATCAAGGCGTCATCCAATTACTCTGGCTGACCAACACATCATCAAAGAGCTATCTTCTTCCTCTTTTTATGTTCTGTTTTTTTATGTTCTTGTTGTCTATTTAAATTATGGGTAACTAAGTACTTTAGTTAGGGCTCGATTAAAGCCCTAATAATGTTTCTTTAAGGATTTCGATATGCCTTTGCTGCAAACTACTTTTGTGATGCTTAATTGATTAATTTCAGATTATATTTTACTCTTTACATACGTTATGTGATGCTTGATCACCATATGCATGTTGTGTATTGAGTTTGTTACATACGTAAATTTAGATGACCGAATCTTGTGCATATGAGAGTAACAAAAGAACTAGTTATAAGTTCTTGAAATTAATCATCATGAATAACTAGAATAGATACCATATTCTAGGAGTTGTGTGTTTGTCGATTTCCATTGTGTTATGCGTTCTTAAAGTGCAACTTAGTAGATACCATGCTAAATACTTTAAGAATGAAAAGAGTTAGTGTAGATACCCATGCCTAACTTGTTGCTCTGGGAAATCATTAATTTAAAGAGTAGATATCATGCCTTTAGGTTGACAAACATGAGCATCTAAAATCTGTTTTGTAGCATTGTGCATGTCGTTTGCTTAAGGAAGAAGATTAGCGGTGAACATCGAATCCCTAACTGGTTTTCTCATTGTTTTAACCTCAATCCAATTCTAATTTTAATAAAACGCTGTTTTTTTTAATATTTTGTTTCTAAATTTTCAGTTTTCAAAATCATCTTAAAATCAATTTTAAACACATATTAATCCAGTCATTATGGGAATGATCTCGTATTTGCTTTCTATACTATTTTTCTTGTCTTGTGCAGTTGCGAGTTAAAACGTGCATATAGTTGCGTAATTTTTATGTTGCTATTTGTACAACAAGTTTTTGGCGCCCTTGCCGGGGACTGTGTAACTAATTTGTGCTAAAATTGATTTTTGGTTTTCTTTTATAGGCTGAATTTCATTTATGCAGAGTCGTCGATCCCAAAATCTAGCGGTCGGTGTCTACAATCTTGGGATTGAACGAACTCTTAGACGTCTTCCAAAACAAGCTGAGAGGGCAAAATTTAACACACAAAAAGTTGATTTTGAAGAAGGAGAAAGATCAGAATCAGAGAACGAAATGGTGGATGAACAGGTTCGAAGGCCAATGAAGGACTCCTTTGTCCCTCAAAACCTTAATCAACCATCATGCATTGCCTACCAACCAACTACGCAAGGCAGCTTCAATTTATCATCTCAATTCCTTAACATGGTGCCGCACTACAGATGCACACCTTTTGAGGATCCATACTTGCACATTAGGGATTTCTTCAATCTATGCAAGACTCAGAACATTCAGGGCTTAACTCCAGAAGGAATCAAGTTAATTCTTTTTCCTTTCTCCTTAAAAGATAATGCTAAGTTGTGGCTGAATTCTTTGGCTGCAGGTTCCATTACTACTTGGGAACAATTGGCTACTAAATTCTTGAAGAAGTTTTTCCCAGCCCAAAAGACAAGACAACTTAAAAGGGAGATTCAACCCTTTCAACAGAAGGATGAAGATCTTTTCTTTGAGGCATGGGGGCATTTCAAGGAGTTTCTTCTCAAGTGTCCACACCACAATCTATCTCAAGACGATCAGGTACAAGCTTTTTATGAAGGTTTAAATGATCTTAACAAAAGTCTTGTTGATTCAGCTTGTGGAGGTGTGCTTATGGAAAAGAGCAGTGATGAAGCAATTGACCTATTTGAGACCCTAAGTGAAAATTCTCAGCAATTCTCATCAAGAGGGAGACAAGGAGTAAAAAGTAAAGGTGTTTATGAAGTTAGCACAAATGGTGGAGTCCAGACTCAAATGGCAGCAATGGAGAAAAAGTTAGATATGCTGGTGAAAGCAATGTCAGCTCAGAATATCTCTCAAGTTCAACAAGTTGCTAAAGTCGAGGTATGTGCTATATGTTCTCATTCTAGTCATACTACTGAGACTTGTCCTATGTCTTGTTTTACAGATCATGAGCAATCTAATTATATGGGGCAAAACAACTATTATCCCAAGAACAACCCATATTCGAACACTTATAATCCATGATGGAAAGACCACCCAAATTTCTCTGGGAGAAACAGTCATAATGTGCTTAATCCACAAGGGCAGCAGAAGAACTTCCAGCAGGGAAATAATTATCATGCTTCATCACATGTGGCACAACCCAATACTGACCAGAAGAAGAATAATCTTGAAGGTGCCATACTCCAGTCCTTGACTGCACAACAACAGACAAATGCTCTAACTAGTCAGAACATTCAGAAACTAGAGGCAACAACTAGCCAAGCTATTCAGAGATTGGAGGCACAAGTAGGGCAAATGGCAAAGGAGTTAAGTGAGAGGAAGAAATGAGAGTTTCCATCACAGACCATACCTAATCCGGGAGGCCAAGAGCAGCTCAAGGCTGTGACAATCCTTAGAAGTGGCAAGGTAGTTGACAACAAGGTGGGCACATATGAGAATGAACTAGAAAGTGTTGAACCGCCTCCAGCCGCAAAGGTAGGTGAGAAGGAGAAGGTGATATTGCCACCCTTCCCTCAAAGGTTAGTTAAGCAAAATAAAGAAAAACATCTTCTTGATATTTTTGAAACTATGAGAAAAGTAGAAATCAACATTCCTTTACTTGATGCAATTAAATAGATTCCATCTTATGCTAAGTTTTTAAAGGATTGTTGTACACACAAAAGACAGTTTCAGGAACATGAGAAAGTTGCATTGACTGAGGAGGTAAGTGCAGTTTTATTGAGAACGCTACCACCTAAACTAAAAGATACAGGTAGTTTTACTATTCCTTGCAGGTTTGGTGACCGTCTTTTTTAACGTACTTTGCTTATTTGGGAGCAAGCATTAACTTGATGCCTTATACCGTTTATGAGGAGTTGAGGTTGGGGGAGCTTAAGCCAACCTCAATTATATTGCAATTGGCAGATAGAAGCATCAAAAGACCTAGAGGTATATTAGAGGATGTTTTGGTTCAGGTAAATGAATTTATTTTGCCTGCTGATTTTGTTGTTCTGGATATGGAAGATTCTCCTATGCCATCTTCATTACCTATTATTCTTGGTAGAACCTTTATGATAACTGCTGATACGAAGATAAGTGTAAAAAAGGGTACTATACGCATGAAAGTTAATGGTAAGAAGATAGAATTCATGTTGTCTAACACTATCAAATTGCCACATGATAACCATGACTGTTTCAAGATTGATGTGGTAGGAAGTGTTGTTGAGCAAGTGTTTCAGGTACATAGCATTGACCCTTTGGAGGCATGCATAGCCCATAACCTCACAAGGCTGAATTATGAATATGGATGTGATGATACAGAGATAGACCTCCATGAAGCTGTGCATTCTCTTGAGGCTTCTAAGCCTTATGCAAGTAAGTATGTACCTTCCTTTGAAACTCTTGCATCTACTAATACTGCTCTTGTCCCTTCCATTGTTAGGGCACCAGAACTAGAATTGAAGCAACTACCAGAACAATTGAAGTATGCTTACTTGGGAGAGAACCTGACATTACCAGTGATAGTTGCTGCAAACTTGAGTATGGTGGAGCAAGAGAAGTTGTTGAGAGTTCTTAGGGAGAACAAGACTGCATTAGGGTGGACCATTGCCGACATCAAAGGCATAAGTCCATCCAAGTGCATGCATAGAATCCTCCTTGAAGATAATGCGAAGCCTAACAGGGATGCTCAGAGACGGCTTAACCCACACATGAAGGAAGTAGTGAGAGCAGAGGTTCTTAAGCTCTTGGATGTTGGCATCATCTACCCCATCTCAGATAGCAAATGGGTAAGTCCAGTTCATGTTGTGCCTAAGAAGAGTGGAATCACAGTGATGAAGAATGAAGAGAATGAGCTTGTTCCTACCAGGCTCACCATAGGTTGGAGAGTGTGCATTGATTACAGAAAGCTCAACAATGAAACCAGGAAAGATCATTTTCCTCTTCCCTTTATTGATCAGATGTTAGAAAGGTTAGTAGGTCATAGTCATTACTGTTTTCTAGATGGTTATAGTGGTTATAATCAGATTGCTATAGCACCAGAGGACCAGGAAAAGACCACATTCACATGCCCCTTTGGCACATTTGCATACAGAAGGATGCCATTCGGTTTGTGTAATGCACCCGCCACAATCCAGAGGTGCATGATGAGTGTATTTTTAGACATGGTGGAGAGATTTATAGAGGTATTTATGGATGATTTCAGTGTTTTTGGTTCTAACTTTGATGATTGTCTTAACCATTTGCAGCTTGTTCTAAAGAGATGTGAGGAATGCAACCTAGTGCTGAATTGGGAGAAGTGCCATTTCATGGTACAACAAGGTCTTGTTTTAGGTCATGTAATATCTAGCAGGGGCATTGAGGTGGACAAGGCAAAGATTGACATCATATCAAAATTACCTCCTCCTACATCTGTGAAGGGTGTGAGAAGTTTTCTAGGCCATGCAGGGTTTTACAGAAGATTCATAAAAGAATTCTCTAAAATGTCTAGACCTCTTTGTGCGTTATTATCTAAAGATGTTGAGTTTGTGTGGACAGAAAAGTGCATGAATGCCTTTAACACATTGAAAGAGCTACTCACATCTGCACCCATTATGATGACACCTGATTGGAACCTCCCATTCGAGCTCATGGGTGACGCCAGTGATTATGCTTTGGGAGTTGTTCCAGGCCAGAGAGTTAACAAGGTACCTCATGCTATTTATTATGCCTCTAGAACTTTGAATGATGCTCAGCTTAATTATTCTACTACTGAAAAAGAATTGTTAGATGTTATATTTGCTTTGGAGAAGTTTAGGTCCTACTTGATTGGTTCTAAAGTTATTGTTTTTATTGATCATGCTGCTTTGATATTTTTGTTTGATAAGAAAGATGCTAAGCCTAGGTTGATTAGATGGGTACTCTTACTGCAAGAATTTGATCTTGAGATTAAGGACAAGAAGGGTTGTGAGAATGTGGTTGCAGATCATTTGTACAGGTTACTTCATGATGAAGAATGGAACAAGCTTCCCTTGAGTGAAAACTTTCTAGATGAGCAGTTCTTTGCAATTGATTTACAACTTCCATGGTATGCATATATTGTTAATTGTATAACTACTAAGGTTTTTCCTCCAGGTATGTCGAGCCAAGAAAGGAAACGATTAGTGTCTATGTCTAGGCACTACTATTGGGACGAGCCCTACTTGTTCAAATTTTGTCCAAATCAAATTATCAGAAGGTGTGTTCTTGAGGAGGAGCATATGAGCATTCTCCAACATTGTCAACAGTTTGCATGTGGAGGACACTTTGGAGCGAAGAGAACATCACTTAAGGTATTACAATCTGGGTTATATTGGCCTAATGTGTTTAAAGATGCTTTTTGGTTTTGTAGCTCTTGTGACAGATGCCAACGAACAGGGAACATCTCTTCTAGAAATCAGATGCCATTGCAAAACATTCAAGTGGTAGAGCTCTTTGATGTGTGGGGTATCGACTTCATGGGTTCATTTCCTAACTCATTTGGTTATTTATATATTCTTGTGGGTGTGGATTATGTATCTAAATGGGTCGAGGTTGTCCCCTCAAAAACTAATGATCACAAAGTTGTTGTGAAGTTCTTGCAGGATAACATCTTTACTAGGTTTGGGACACCAAGGGCAATAATTAGTGATGGAGGTAGCCACTTCAACAACCAGGTTTTTGCTTCCTTAATGAAGAAATATGGGATCACACATAAGGTTGGCACTCCATATCATCCTCAAACCAGTGGTCAAGTGGAGATAAGCAATGGAGAGATCAAAAGCATCCTAGAGAAGACAATGAATACTAGAAGGAAGGATTGGTCTCTACGCTTGAATGATGCATTGTGGGCATATCGGACTGCGTACAAAAGCCCCATTGGCATGTCCCCATATCGTCTAGTCTTTGGGAAGGCATGTCACCTACCAGTGGAGTTGGAGCATAGAGCATATTGGGCTATTAAGAAATTCAACTATGATATTCAACAAGCAGGTGACAAGAGGAAGTTACAGCTGAATGAGCTTGAAGAGTTGAGGTATGATGGATATGAGAATGCTAAGTTGTATACGGAACGGACCAAGGCTTATCATGATAAGCAGCTAGTTAGGAAGGAGTTTCATGTGGGACAGAAGGTGTTGATCTACAATTCAAAATTGAGACTTTTCCCTGGTAAGCTCAAGTCTAGGTGGTACGGTCCTTATGTTGTTACAAAAGTTTTCCCTCATGGAGCTTTATAGGTTCTTAGCAAAGAGAAGAATTAGACATTCATGGTGAATGTGCATAGAGTAAAGCCCTATATTGAGATGAGCTTTGAGCCTAGAGAGGAGGATGTGACTCTCCAACCTGTTCAGTACATTGCATGAGAGTCCAACAGTCTGGCTGAAGACTATAAACTTAGCACTACTTGGGAGGTAACCCAAAGGGAAGTTGGGAGGCAACCCATGTGAAGAGGATGATGACAGTTTTGGCACTCTACAACCACTGACAATCAGATTTGCTTTCTCTCACCATTTCCTTATTTATCGTTAATTTTGCCTTCGTTTGTTTTGTTTTGTTTTATTTTCTTTGTGTGTGTCGTCGCTTGTTTCTCCTTCCTTAAATGCTTCATTGTTTTACTTTAACTTTCAATCATTGAGGACAATGTTAGATTTAGGTGTGAAGGGGAAACACTTGTGTTTTCCGTTGATTTTGCATTGGTTTTAAAAAAAAAAAAATTTTGACAGCTTTATTTTTTGCCTAGTTTGTGTCGGTTTTACTAGTGTTAAATTGAGTAGTTTTTGTGTCTTAGGTTACTTTCCGACACAATGATGAGATTTGGTTTTTAATTGCATGACTTTAAGATGACTTATAAGCATGATTCAAGGTCTGAAATTATTCGTTGGTTAATACTCAAGTATTCATGGTTATCATATGCAAAATCACATGTAATCACCTACGTAACTGGTATCCATAACATGCTTAATTGAATGAAGCTCAATACAACCCTTTTGTGAGCTTTTGAGCCTTTATCCTTTGTTTGAGAGAGTTGTGTTTGTTTAATCTATCACTTTCTTGTCAATTAAGTTGTTGTATGATCTTATCTTTCTTTGCTTGGTTGCTACTTGGATTGCTTATCTTCATTGTAACTAAATGCTAGAACTGGTACTAATTTCTTTTCGAGGCATTGAATTGATTTGCATGACATACTTGAGATGATGAAGGCACCTAGATTACCACCATTGCCAAAATGGCCTTTGACCCATGATATACTTTCCTCTAGGTAAACCCTTGATGAGCCTTTGTTTAAGCCTTTTTGTTTCATAACCCTCATTTTCCTCACCTAGCCTAAACACTTTCATCCTTACACTTTTTCTTAAAGATTAGTGAAGCATAATTTGTAGAGACTTAGTTGTGAATCAAGGGTTAAAAGAGCAAGTTTGGGGGAATGTTCAAAAAAAAAAAAAAAAAAAAGACAGATAAGAATTGTACACGGTTCAGAGTGTGCACCAGAAAAAAAAAATGAAAAGAAAAAAAAAAGAGAAAAAAAAAATCGACATTGTGTTTGAATTGTTAATGCCCTGACCGTTCATGTATTTATTGTTGAAGTATGGTCAATAATGTTCAAATCGGCCATTGAGTGTATATACTTGCTCGGTACTTATATGCTTTTTTAGCCTTGATAGTGATACAAGTTCTTATGTCTCTAACATCATTGCATGCTTCTACTATTTCTGTAAGAACTTTGTGTTATCCATATCCATTCTTTCTTTAACCCCTTACCCTTTGACCTCATTACAATCCTCATAAAGACCTTCTGATCTTGTTTGTTGTGTTTATATCAATATGTGGAGATTTGAATGAAGTATGAGCATATGGTGTCACATGTTCTTGCATTCAAGTAGTAGCATTCCTTTCATGAGTCATATTCATAAGAAAAATTCTTAAAGTGCCTTTCTTTCTTGTTACATCATATGTGAGCAATTTGTTTCCATTTTACATCAATCCTCTCACATATTACTAGTATAGGACGAGTGACTTAACCAGAAAATATGAGGTAAAATAAGAGCTTATTAGGTGAGAATTTTGAGCTAATTCTTTGCAGCATGTATCTCTCTTTGTACTTGTGCTTTGATTGATTTAATTGTGAGTATGTGTATGATTTCTATGAAGGTGTATTAACTCTCGGATCATGTGGACCAATTCTTATGCTTATGATGAATCTTAATATGTCATGATTCATTGAAAATCTCTGAGATAAATGTTGGAAGGTTTAGGTTGAATTATTGTGTCTTTGGTTTTTCTTTCATTCTTTGTTTATGTTTGCTCGAGGACTAGCAAAAGCTTAAGTGTGGGGGAATTTGATAGGAGCATATTTATGCGACGTTTTATCTTGTTTTCTTATGCTTTTCTTAGCTTGTTTCGTATGTTTTCTTAATACTTAGCTTGTTTTCGTGTTTTGTAGGATTTTTGGAAGCAAAGTTACAAAAGGAGTTAATGAGTTCTGTTTTGGAAATCTAAGGAGGAAACTTTGAAACAGACTTCAGCAGATGTGTCAATTTCTCGACATTAACTGCACCTGCTCGGGAAGAACTAGCTGATGGACCATGTATCATTGGAAAGATACGGAAGTCTAGTTTCTAGAGAATTTTACGATTTGTGAATTGGAGTTTTCTAGAATGAGTTATGGCCGTTTTAGTACAGCAAGGTCAGGCTGAGCTGGAATTCAACATTCCTTCTATTTCAAGTTTTCTAATCCTTATCGGACTTGGACGACTTGAGGCCTAGTTTATTAAGGTTACGGTAGGAAACATTTTAATCAGAAAAAGGAAGATAAAAAATAATAAAGGGAGAGGAGCAGCCACAACGTGAGGATTGATTGAGTAGCGAATGCAAACAGTAACGTCTCTCTCTCTCATTAAGGAAATTAACACCCTCATCAATTCTTGGCAGCAAAGGGGCAGACATATACATGGGATAAGGGGAAAACGTGGGGGAAGACAAAAAGGCAGCCATCAAAGAGTCATTGTCCCACACAAAAAGTCAGAAACGTCTCTCTCTGTCTCATACTTGGAAACAACTTTTTTTCTCCCAAAAAAAAAACTGCAGAAACGTTGGAAGCTCTCACAGAAGGACTCAGCCACACCATCCCATTCTGCTCCATCCTTCAAGGTTCCAAGGTCTAAAAGGCTTAGGAAGCAAGGAGGAACGTCAAGTCGTCATCCAATTACTCTGGCTGACCAACACATCATCAAAGAGCTATCCTCTTCCTCTTTTTATGTTCTGTTTTTTTATGTTCTTGTTGTCTATTTAAATTATGGGTAACTAAGTACTTTAGTCAGGGCTCGATTGAAACCCTAATCATGTTTCTTTAAGGATTTCGATATGCCTTTGCTGCAAACTACTTTTGTGATGCTTAATTGATTAATTTCAGATTATATTTTACTCTTTACATACGTTTTGTTATGCTTGATCACCATATGCATACTGTGTATTGAGTTTGTTACATAGGTAAATATGCATACTGTGTATTGAGTTTGTTACATAGGTAAATTTAGATGACCAAATCTTGTGCCTATGAGAGTAACAAAAGAACTAGTTATAAGTTCTTTAACTTAATCATCATGAATAACTAGAATAGATACCATGTTCTAGGAGTTGTGTGTTTGTCGATTTCCATTGTGTTATGTGTTCTTAAAGTGCAACTTATTAGATACCATGGTAAATACTTTAAGAATGAAAAGAGTTAGTGTAGATACCCATGCCTAACTTGTTGCTCAGGAAATTCAATAATTTAAAGAGTAGATATCATGTCTTTAGGTTGGCCAACATGAGCATCTAAAATTTGTTTTGTAGCATTGTGCATGTCGTTTTCTTAAGGAAGAAGATTAGCGGTGAACATTGAATTCATAATTGGTTTTCTCATTGTTTTAACATCAATCCAATTCTATTTTTAATAAAACGATGTTTTTTTTAATATTTTGTTTCTAAATTTTTAGTTTTCAAAATTGTTAGCAATATTAACTCATTGTATTAGTGTTAGTATATAAAGTGAATGTGAGAGTCATTCAATGTATGAAGTGAGATATTTTACATAATGAAGATTACCAAACTTACTCTCATAACTTTCTCTCTTTTCCTTCTCTTATTTGATCTTGAATCTTAATCCTTATGACTAACTTTCATACATAAACTCTATTGATACACTAACCTAACTTCAATTGAATAAGGTGCTTTGTTTTCTTTCATGGTATCAAAGCTACAAAGCTAATAGCTTGTGGTCCTGCTATTTTTTGCTTCCGTTGCTAGGTAGATTTTTAGTTGTTGTTTTCAATTTCTGCTTACAAAGTAATTGAGATGCTGCTTCGAATCCTCAAGCTTCAACTTCTGATTCAGTATCGGCTCTCTCTGCGATTCTGCACTAGAGACTTGTTCGATTGAAATTGGTACGGGTTTTGACCTAGTTTTTCTAGTTCTTGACATCAGATCATTAATCTTCATCAAACCTGCTCATCTGCGATTGCCTCTACTTCGCTCTTGCTTTCTTGCGACGGCTTCGTGTTCTTTGATCCATGATTTCTGCTGCTTCGATCGCGATTGCTTCGATCTTGCCTCTGTTCGATCGTAGATTTCAGGTGCTTCCATGGCGATGGTCCTCTGTGTTCTCGGTTTTCGAAGCTCTTCCATGGAGATGGTGTCCTCTGTGATCTTCGATTCCAGAAATTGAAGATTTTGTCAGCTTCGATTCTTCGCGCTCTTCATTGTCGGCTTCGAATCAACGGCTTCGATTGCACTGAGGAAATTGCGATTGCTTCGATATGCGTTTCCTCTTCGTTCGTCTACTTCGCCTGTGACGGCGTCGTTCTTGTGTGAATTTCAGAAATCTCGTCGCCAGTTTCCTGGCGTTTGCTCAGCAATCTTCAATTTCTGCTTCGAGTTTCGGCTTCCTCTCCACTTATGCACTGATCAATTTGTGCGATTGCAATTGCTCATCTGCGATTGACGGCTTCGAATTTTGGTCAGATTCTCAGCTTCTTCGGCCTTGCCTCTTCTTCGAGACTGCTTCGATTTCTTCCTCAGAACTGTTCTTCCTCTTCGTTCGGCTCTTCGACTGCGATGGCTTCGCCTTCTCAGATACTTCGACTTCTCTGCCTACTTCGGCCTTGAATCTCAGGACTTCTTCGACGGCTTCGGGTCTACATCTTCGTTCCATTGGTTTCTCAGCTCGAATCTCTCAGCTAAGTGTTCTCAGCTAAAAACCTTATGACTTCTTCGATTTCGATTCTTCTGATTGCTCAGGTTATTTCTCAAATATTGTTCTTTCTTTCGATCTTCAATTTCTATTTTTCTGTCTGGTATAGAGGTTCAATCCTCGAGCTCCGATTTTTCCTCAATCTTCTTTCGATCCTCAGTTTCTTGATTACACACAAAATTTATTGTGAGCCTCATCTTGTGCGAATTTGGCCTGATTCTTGAATTCACTATGGCCTTTACCTTCTCTTTCTTTCTACCCTCAATTCAGTCCCTTCCCTCTCTCCCAATTGAATTTTTCTTCGATCTCTCATTCTTTCTTCTCGATCTTAATTCTCAAATTTGATTACCTTATGAGATATATTGCTGAGATATAATGTTGAGTTGTGCTGCTGTGTTTTGGTTTGAGCTGAGTTCAAGTGTCTGAGATATGCTATTGATTTGTGTCTGAGTTATATTGTCTGTGCTGGTCTGCATTGCTGCTGAATTAAGCTGAATTGTAAAGTCTATATGACTGGAATGGATCTCTTCAATATGCTACAATGTTTGTGCTACTGAATTGGGTCCGTTCTCATCTTCCTATTGCTTGTCTGAGCTGTGAATTTGTTTACTGAGTTGGGCTGATATGTATTTTGCTATGTCCTGAGTTGTGGTTTGGATGATTTTTGGGTGTGCTGCTGCTGTAGTGTTTGTGTATGCTGTTGGGTTTTGTTACTTCTGTATGCTCCTATGTTTCTATTTGAGTTGAGCTGCTCTACACCTGGTTTGGCAAAGTGTCAAGCCCGTTATGATGTGGAATGTGCTGTTTGTTGCATCGGTTGTTTACTAAGCTGAGCTACTGTGTTGTGGTATTGCTTGCAATGGATCTCCTTCTGAGTTATCCTATTTGGGTTGAGTAATTGCATTCTGGTTTCTACTGATGATCTGATGTCTGTATTATGCTGATGCAATTGGTTTGAGGTGTGTTCTATTTTTGGTCATTGTTGTTGAATTCTGAACTGCCATATCGTGTTGTGTCAAATTGTCCTGGAATGGCTTATGTCTGAGTTTGCTGGAGAATATCTGTTCAGCTTTCAGCTGTGTTTTGGCCCCATATGCCTCTGATCTTCTGTTGTGAGGCTTGTGTTTCCTGGTGACTGTATCTTGCTGCTGTTGTGAAGTGTGGGTTGTGCTGCTGTGCTTGTGTTTGCTATGTGGTATGGCCTGCATTGGCTTGTTTTTGGGCTGGCAGTCGTGGTTGTAGGTCTGCCTGAGATAGTGTTTGTCATATTGTGCTGGATTGGATCCTTGGCTGCTGTGTTTGTGTCTCAGCAGATTGGATGATACGGCTTGCATCTCTTGGCGTATACTGATTGACCCGTGAGAGCCTTATGGTGGCACCTCTGCAGTCTGTTATGATATGCTGTCTACTGGAATTCCTTCTGCAGTCTGGAACCTTAGACTGCTTATCCTAAGCATGTTTGGGTCTATGGATGACACTTTTCAGGACTTCTCTTTGTCTCTTCCCCTCACCATATTGTTTAGCGTGTGCCTTGTGCTAGTGTGTTGCTCTTTGTTATCATTGTCAAGTGTTGTTGTCCCAATCTCATGATGGAGCCTCTCCACATGAGATTGAGGGGGGATGTTAGCAATATTAACTCATTGTATTAGTGTTAGTATATAAAGTGAATGTGAGAGTCATTCAATGTATGAAGTGAGATATTTTACATAATGAAGATTACCAAACTTACTCTCATAACTTTCTCTCTTTTCCTTCTCTTATTTGATCTTGAATCTTAATCCTTATGACTAACTTTCATACATAAACTCTATTGATACACTAACCTAACTTCAATTGAATAAGGTGCTTTGTTTTCTTTCAAAAATCATCTTAAAATCAATTTTAAACACATATTAATCCAATCATCGTGGGAATGATCTCGTATTTGATTTCTATACTATTTGTCTTATCTTGTGCACTTGCGAGTTAAAACGTGCATATACTTGCGTAATTTTTATGTTGCTATTTGAACAACACATACCTGTCACACATCTTGACAAAAATGTACACAAATTAAGTGCAAACAGGCTAAATAAAGAAGCTATGATTAAGCAAGAGCTGCTGTTTACTTTGCTCCTAGATTTATATTAAAGTAAATTACAGTTTACTACCTTTGATTTAGTTGAAATTATAAGATTATATTTATTTTTTTAAATCTTTCAACTTATTATCTTGAACTTTCTATTTTGTTTCAACCGAAACTCTTTGTTACATTTTATTTTAAATAGTCTATTAAGTACTGTTGTGTCCAAAATTTGACCCATATTTAACTTATGTGAATAACCAATAAGTGCCATATATACCAAAAAAACTAAAAATTTGTTTTTAAAATAAAACCTTAAAATACGAAAACATAAAATTATTGGTTGTCCACATAAGCTAAATGTGGGCCCAAATTTAGACACACTAGCACTTAACAAAATATTTAAGAGAAAATGTAACAGATGGCTCAAATTAAAACAAATAAGAAAGTTCAGAGTAGTAAACTGAAAGATTTGAAAAAACAATTATAACCTTGTATTTTTTACTAAACCACATAGTAGTAAACTGTAATTTGCTCTTTATATTATTATTCGATATATATTGGCCTTCATGTTCGAGCTAGAGCTAATTCAACTGAGTTATCCAATTCAATGCTAGCTACGAAGATTCAAATTCGGTTTTCATCCTTCATATGTTGAATATGAATGACTAAAATCAAATGTTTATCAAATGAACTTTATATATTATTAATTTTGTATATTACCATAGCTTTTATACATGTATTTGTGTTTAATATAATTTAAATCTAATCGATCATCATATATTATGTATGCATGGTGGGATATATATATATATATATCAATTTCTAAATAATTAAACACAATGGTCTAGTAATATCTGCCCCAAAAATAAAACTATTCTAGACTAAAGTTAGATTCCTTGGATATAATATTCACCAATCCACAATTACCCTTATTGATAGATTCATCCAATTCGCTGATAAATTCCTTGATAAAATCCTTGACAAAAATCAATTTCAGCTGTTCCCTGGATCCCTAACTAAATTATGTTGCTAAATTCTATCAAAATCTTCGCCAAAAATGCAAACCATTATTTGAGCGACTCCAAAGTCAGTCACCTCCATGGACAGATATCCACACTTCCATAGTTAAAGAAATAAAAAAACATGTCATTACCCTTCCATGTATTTGAATTCCAACAATCAATTCTTTCAAAATTGTTGAACCTGATGCCTCTGAACTTCGTTACGGAGGTATTCTCAAACAGAAAAGTCATCCAAATAGTCTTGAATTAATTATCCGTTTTCATTCCGGTGCCTGGAATTCCACTCAAAATAATTATAGTACTATTAAAAAAGAAATTTTATCTATAGTATTATGCATATGCAAATTTCAAGAAAATTTATTAAATCAAAAGTTTATTTATTTATCTGTTTATATATATATATATATATATATATATATATATATATATATATATATAATAGGAGAGCTATTCTTAATAAACACCAATGCTCGATCATATCATGGTTTATTTAATGGAAAATTTTCTATATAATTTTGCATGTATTTGAGTATACATTACGTAAAGTAAACTGATTTTAGATTTTAAAAAATAAATAAATAAACAGATTTTAGAAGATATTTAACATTAATGGAACAATCCAATTAGGGCAATTAGCTAGGCAATAATTAACAAATGACTTTGATAATAAGATGCGTATATATCTCAATTAAGTTCTTGGTGCTTGAAAAGGAAATACAAATTATATAGGATTGTAAGAAATAAACAAAAACAACCGAACAAAATTATTCAAAAAGCAACAGTACCCTGTCAACAATTTCTAGTTTCGTCTTTTTTTCTTGCAATTCAAGTTATCTTGAGGAAATATCCTTTTAGAAAATCTAATTCTACTTAAGTTCACTACTTAAATAAAAGACGGTGTATTAGGTGAAGTTCATATACTATTACTATCAGCTTATTGGCTTGAAAGTTGAAACAATATACATATACGGTCTGAGAGAGTTTCTGTTGGAGCGCGATTGATCTCGATCTCATGGAGGCTGTAGTTAAATTCAATGATATTCATGACTGTCATGGTTGTAAAAAGAAGATAGTGGATGTTTTGAAGACAATTGAGGGCGTCAAGGATTACTATATAGACGCAGAGAATAACAAGGTGACGGTAATTGGCAAGTTTGATGACCTTGATCGCCAAGTTCATCTCATCCAGAAGTTCAAAAAAAGATTTCCCTTAAAAAAATTGGAGCTTATAATGAATAATAATGGTCAAAATAATAATAACTCCAATGGCAACGTCAATGGCAATGGAAACGGAAGCAACGACAACGGCAACGGAAATGGAGGGCAAGAGAGTAAAAAAGGGAAAGAAAAGGTGCATGGAAGTAATGGTAGCAAAAGAGGAGGAGGAGACATAGCCAGTAGCAGTGGCAGTGGCAACGGTAACAATGGCGGTGACAGTGGAAATCAGCCACCGCAGATGGACATGATGAGTTACTGGGATCCATATATGGGTCATTATCCCCCGCCAATGATGAACATCAGATACTATCAAGGGATGAGGCAAGACATGGACGTTTATGAGCGCATCCCTACTTACAGAGGCCCACCGCCACCGATGCCACCACCCGCAACCTTTTATTCTAACCCTCCCCACACAATCTTCAGCGATGATAATCCCAATGGTCGCAACATCATGTGATATATATATATATATATATATATATTCATGCTATTTATTTAAATCATCTTTTTTTTTCTTAAGTTTTTTCGGCATGTCTTCTAGCTAGGGTTAAGTTTTTATGCATGCAATATGTAATAATGCAAAGATTACTAGAGTTTCAATGATGTAATGATGTTTTTGTGTTTAGTCTTCTAGGGCTATTATATTGTTGTTTTTGGAAATACTGCTATATTTATTTATTAATTTTTTGGGCCTGGGGAATTAAGGACTATATTAATTGCTTATATATGTTGTTACTTAATTGGTTGTGATTACTAAAATTTTGTTTCTTTATAATTTGGTCATATGAATTGAAGAATTACATGAATTTCGAATATGGGGTTATGATCAACAGGCCTATAAACTAAATGGATTATGGGATTCTCTCGAATATTGGTTTATCACAACCATGCATTCTTCCTTAGCTAATTAAGTAGCCTAAATTTACAAGAACCCAAAAAAAAAGCTTGCAGTTTTGTTGGCTTTGTGATTTAAAGAGAAATTTTGAATCTTTACGTTGCTTAAGATTGTTTAAGAATTTTTCAATTGCCTAAATTTACAGCAACCCAGAAAAAAGGACAAAAGCTTAGATATCAATTAATTGGGGAAGGAAATGAACCCTGAAAAGTTCACCTACATGACCAATGAGTCTCTTGCCGCGGGTCATGAACTGGCTACCGATGCCGGCCATGCGCAATTCACACCGCTCCATCTTGCATCGGCGATGGTTTCAGACCCTACTGGTGTTTTCAGCCAAGCAATTGCCAATGCTAGTGGCAACAAAGAAGCACAAGGGTCCGTGGAGAGAGTGTTCAATCAGGCACTCAAGAAGCTTCCGTCTCAGTCACCTCCGCCGGATGAAGTCCCTGCCAGCACTACTCTCATCAAAGCAATTCGGAGAGCTCAGTCGGCGCAGAAGCAACGAGGGGACACACACTTGGCTGTTGATCAGTTGATTCATGGCCTTCTTGAGGATTCCCAAATTGGGGACTTGTTGAAAGAAGCTGGCATTTCCACTGCAAGAGTGAAATCAGAAGTTGAAAAGCTTCGTGGGAAGGAAGGGAAGAAGGTGGAGAGTGCAACGGGAGACACAAATTTTCAGGCATTGAAGACTTATGGACGAGACCTTGTTGAGGTTGCAGGGAAGCTTGACCCCGTTATAGGCCGAGATGAGGAGATAAGGAGGGTTGTTCGGATTCTCTCAAGGCGAACAAAGAACAATCCGGTGCTAATTGGAGAGCCAGGAGTTGGAAAAACTGCTGTGGTTGAAGGATTGGCTCAAAGAATTGTAAGTGGGGATGTTCCTAGTAATTTATCTGATGTAAGGCTCATAGCATTGGATATGGGAGCTTTGGTGGCCGGGGCGAAGTATAGAGGAGAGTTTGAGGAGAGGTTGAAGGCTGTTTTGAAAGAAGTGGAAGAGGCTGAAGGGAAGGTGATTTTGTTCATTGATGAAATTCACCTTGTTCTTGGGGCTGGTAGAACTGAGGGGTCTATGGATGCAGCTAACCTCTTAAAGCCAATGCTCGCTAGAGGCCAACTACGATGCATTGGTGCCACAACTCTTGAAGAGTACAGGAAATATGTGGAGAAGGATGCTGCATTTGAGAGAAGGTTCCAACAGGTTTATGTGGCCGAACCTAGTGTTCCTGACACAATTAATATCCTTCGAGGGTTGAAAGAGAAATATGAATTAAGGTCATCATGGTGTTCGAATTCTCGATAGGGCTCTTGTTGTTGCTGCGCAACTTTCAAGTCGGTACATCACTGGTAAGAATTATAATAATAGATGTAGTGTGTTTTTCTTGATTGATATAGATTGAAATTTCAATTTTGCTTGATGTTTAAATTTGCTTGGATTGAATTTCTGTTTTGTTTTTGTTTTACAGGGCGCCATTTGCCTGACAAGGCAGTTGATCTAGTTGATGAAGCCTGTGCAAATGTGAGAGTTCAGCTTGATAGTCAACCTGAAGAAATTGATAACCTTGAAAGGAAGAGGATGCAGCTGGAAGTTGAGCTTCATGCCCTTGAGAAAGAGAAGGACAAAGCTAGCAAAGCTCGCCTTGTCGAGGTGAGTGCTAGTTCCAAAATTTATTTATTAAGAAAATATTAGTCTGGTGAAGTTGCGGAATATTTTTTAGCTTAATTGTTCTTATTCTTCTGTTGGTTCTACGTTTTATTCTCAGGTGAAAAAAGAGCTAGATGACTTGAGAGACAAGCTTCAGCCGTTGGTGATGAAATATAGAAAGGAGAAGGAGAGGGTTGATGAGCTTCGAAAGCTCAAGCAGAAGCGCGAAGAGCTGCTAGTCTCTTTGGCAGAGGCTGAAAGAAGATATGATTTAGCCAGGGTAAGTCAATTTGCATTTTGCTTGACCATTCACATCTTTTATGTGTGATCAAGCATGATAAAATCTCACTTGTTTACATTTTACAGGTATGTTGGTCATGAGGAAGGTGGGCAACTCACAGAGGCCGTGAGACGGAGGCCTTATAGCGTTGTTTTGTTTGATGAAGTGGAGAAGGCGCATACTTCTGTTTTCAATACTCTCTTGCAAGTGTTGGATGATGGAAGGTTAACTGATGGCCAAGGCCGGACCGTTGACTTCAGGAACACCGTGATAATTATGACTTCGAACCTGGGAGCCGAGCATCTCCTAGCTGGTTTATTGGGCAAGTCTTCAATGCAAGTTGCCCGTGACCATGTTATGCAAGAGGTATATTTAATGATCACAAATTTTTGACTTGATGATGCTTATAGCTCGTTTCTTTGATAATGTAGATACTAAACTAGGCATTTGGTACCTGGATAGGTGAGAAAACACTTTAGGCCTGAGTTGCTGAATCGACTTGAAGTCGTTGTATTCGACCCGCTTTCGCGTGACCAATTGAGGAAGGTTGCTAGGCTGCAGATGAAAGATGTTGCAGTCCGATTGGCTGACAAGGGCATTGCTCTTGCAGTGACTGATGCAGCATTGGATTATATTCTGGA
Source organism: Oemleria cerasiformis (assembly GCA_037349345.1). NCBI lineage: Eukaryota > Viridiplantae > Streptophyta > Magnoliopsida > Rosales > Rosaceae > Oemleria > Oemleria cerasiformis. Next base: position 15,013,845 of record JAZGTL010000018.1, read on the forward strand.
TGAGAGCTATGATCCGGTACGTACCCACCTCACTAAATTGTATTTTCCAATTCCAAATTCTTGGTCTGCTTTAGTTTTGCATGAAATCATAAACTATTTTTTCTTTTTTAGGTTTATGGTGCTAGACCAATCAGGAGATGGCTTGAGAAGAGGGTGGTAACAGAGTTATCAAGAATGCTTGTGAAAGGAGAAATAGATGAGAACTCAACTGTGTACATAGATGCAGGGGCAAAAGGAAGCGGGCTGGTGTATCGGGTTGAGAAGAATGGAGGGCTCGTAAATGCTGCTACGGGTCAGAAGTCAGACGTATTGATCCACCTTCCCAACGGGCCAAGGTCGTCTGATGCTGAACAGGCTGTGAAGAGGATGAAGATTGAGGAAATGGATGAGGATCATGACATGGAGGATTAAACTCGTGTCATAGCAAATGGAATAAAGGGTTGTGAGGCAGATGTTGTATTTTGTGTTTATGCAGTGTATTTGTGAGATCATCGGTTCCTTTTGGGACCTAAATCAACTGTACTTGATCTCAAGTGTCTGAAGTTTGTACTGTTCCCTTTATTGGGATGTTTTATATAATCAATTGTTTGTATTTCCTTCTATTTTACATCTCAATTATTTCTCTTGTATCATGTTCGTATCGAGATTGTTGGGGGGTAGGGTCTTTTAACTCTCATAGAGTTCGTTTGATACGCCGTATTGTATTAATTATTTCAGTCGGATAGACTAATCTGTCCACCGAATAGACTGACTATTGAGTCGGACGTTTGGTGCTCAACCGGATTAATAATCAGTCCGATTGACTAATCTGTCAACCGAATAGACTGACTATTGAGTCGGATGTTTAGTGCTCTACCGAATTAAAATGCCGATTATATTATATTGATCAGATTACATTATAATAATTGTTAAGAAATATCTATATATCATAAATATTAATTATGTATAATAATAATATTATTATTTATTATTTATTTTAATTAATTATTGATCTTATTATTATTACTAGTACTTATTTTATTATTATTAATTATTAATTTATTATTATTATTATTATTCTTTTTTATTATTATTCATATTTATTATCATAATAATAATAATTATTATTACTATTATTATTATTATTATTATTATTATTATTATTATTATTATTACTTTTCAAAATTATTAGTTATCCGACTATATAATACAGACAATTTCGAGGGTATTATTTTAGTGGGTGTGGACCATATAAAGGTACTCAATCGTATTAACTGATTCGGTGGTTAATTAATACGAGTAATATTAAACATCAATTTCATATTATATTATCTTATCTAATTCCTTATACGGCGTACCAAACGTAGCCTTTTAATTTTTACACAAAACCCACCGGAGAAAGTTTGAGCATGGAAATTCTCTCCATTTGTTTCTCTTTGAATCCATGACTTGTATTACATTTGTGCATACGGCGGAAGGGGCTAGGGCCAGAGAGGTCCTAGGGTCCAAAGGGTGCTAGGTCCAAAGGGATCCTAGGCCTCTTTCAACGATTATTATTTGTTATTATATTGAATTTGTGTATTTTTTTGTTACTATAATTATTTATATAAAATATTTCTTTTAATATAAACTTTTTAATTCGTAACACTATGATCAAACCACGATTTCTTTTTGGTTGAATATTGTTTTAAGTATATATCTATAAAAAAATGTCCTTTTTTACTTATATTGTATTTGTGTATTTTTTTGTTACTATAATTATTTATATAAAATATTTCTTTTAATATAAACTTTTTAATTCGTAACAATATGATCAAAGCACAATTTCTTTTTGGTTGAATATTGTTTTAAGTATATATCTATAAAAAAATGTATTTTTTTACTTATATTCCTGTCTACGACGTGCATCAGTGAATTGCATAAAGTCTTTATTGTCTTCCTTCAATTATTAATAACAGAATCGGATTCTGGTTTTGTTTCTTATGGTTTTTGCTTTAGTTGAAATGGAAAGTTAATCAGAATGCATTGTGGATGTTGACCAACCCCTGTCCAATTGTGAGACAGTACAACTTGAACAAGTGGGAATAGTGGATGACCTTAAAAAAAGAAAATGCAGAGGTTGATTGTAAGCCGTTGGATTGGCATATTGATAGGAGCATATTTATGCGACGTTTTATCTTGGTTTCTTATGTTTTTCTTAGCTTGTTTCATATGTTTTCTTAATACTTAGCTTGTTTTTGTGTTTTGTAAGATTTTTGGAAGCAAAGTTACAAAAGGAGTTAACTGGTGCTGTTTTAGAAATCTAAGGAGGAAACTTTGAAACAGATTTCAGCAGATGTATCAACTTCTCGAAATTAACTGCACCTGCTCGGGAAGAACTAGTTGATGGACCATATATTGTTGGAAAGATACGGAAGTCTAGATTCTAGAGAATTTTACGGTTTGTGAATTGGAGTTTTCTAGAATGAGTTATCCCCATTTTAGTACAGCAAGGTCAGGCTGAGTTGGAATTCAACATTCCTTCTATTTCAAGTTTTCTAATCCTTATCGGGCTTGGACGACTAGAGGCCTAGTTTATTAAGGTTACAGGAGGAAACATTTTAATCAGAAAAAGGAAGATAAAAAAATAATAAAGGGAGAGGAGCAGCCACAACGTGAGGATTGATTGAGTAGCGAATGCAAACAGTAACGTCTCTCTCCCTCATTAAGGAAATTAACACCCACATCAATTATAGGCAGCAAAGGGGCAGACATATACATGGGACAAGGGGAAAACGTGGGGGAAGACAAAAAGGCAGCCAGCAAAGAGTCATTGTCCCACACAAAAAGTCAGAAACGTCTCTCTCTATCTCATACTTGGAAACAACTTTTTTTCTCCCAAAAAGAAAACTGCAGAAACGTTGGAAGCTCTCACAGAAGGACTCAGCCACACCATCCCATTCTGCTCCATCCTTCAAGGTTACAAGGTCTAAAAGGCTTAGGAAGTAAGGAGGAACATCAAGGCGTCATCCAATTACTCTTGCTGACCAACACATCATCAAAGAGCTATCTTCTTCCTCTTTTTATGTTCTTGTTGTCTATTTAAATTATGGGTAACTAAGTACTTTAGTTAGGGCTCGATTAAAGCCCTAATAATGTTTCTTTAAGGATTTCGATATGCCTTTGCTGCAAACTACTTTTGTGATGCTTAATTGATTAATTTCAGATTATCTTTTACTCTTTACATACGTTATGTGATGCTTGATCACCATATGCATGTTGTGTATTGAGTTTGTTACATACGTAAATTTAGATGACCGAATCTTGTGCATATGAGAGTAACAAAAGAACTAGTTATAAGTTCTTGAAATTAATCATCATGAATAACTAGAATAGATACCATATTCTAGGAGTTGTGTGTTTGTCGATTTCCATTGTGTTATGCGTTCTTAAAGTGCAACTTAGTAGATACCATGGTAAATACTTTAAGAATGAAAAGAGTTAGTGTAGATACCCATGCCTAACTTGTTGCTTAGGGAAATCATTAATTTAAAGAGTAGATATTATGCCTTTAGGTTGACACATATGAGCATCTAAAATCTGTTTTGTAGCATTGTGCATGTCGTTTACGCAAGGCAGCTTCAATTTATCATCTCAATTGCTTAACATGGTGCCGCACTACAGATGCACACCTTTTGAGGATCCATACTTGCACATTAGGGATTTCTTCTATCTATGCAAGACTCAGAACATTCAGGGCTTAACTCCAGAAGGAATCAAGTTAATTCTTTTTCCTTTCTCCTTAAAAGATAATGCTAAGTTTGTGGTTGAATTCCTTGGCTGCAGGTTCCATTACTACTTGGGAATAATTGGCTATTAAATTCTTGAAGAAGTTTTTCCCAGCCTAAAAGACAAGAAAACTTAAAAGGGAGATTCAACCCTTTCAACAGAAGGATGGAGATCTTTTCTTTGAGGCATGGGAGCATTTCAAGGAGTTGCTTCTCAAGTGTCCACACCACAATCTATCTCAAGACGATCAGCTACAAGCTTTTTATGAAGCTTTAAATGATATTAACAAAAGTCTTGTTGATTCAGCTTGTGGAGGTGTGCTTATGGAAAAGAGCAGTGATGAAGCCATTGAGCTATTTGAGACCCTAAGTGAAAATTCTCAGCAATTCTCATCAAGAGGGAGACAAGGAGTAAAAAGTAAAGGTGTTTATGAAGTTAGCACAAATGGTGGAGTCCAGAGTCAAATGGCAGCAGTGGAGAAAAAGTTAGATATGCTGGTGAAAGCAATGTCAGCTCAGAACATCTCTCAAGTTCAACAAGTTGCTAAAGTCGAGGTATGTGCTATATGTTCTCATTCTAATCATACTACTGAGACTTGTCCTATGTCTTGTTTTACAGATCATGAGCAATCTAATTATGTGGGGCAAAACAACTATTATCCCAAGAACAACCCATATTCGAACACTTATAATCCATGATGGAAAGACCACCCAAATTTCTCTTGGAGCAACAGTCAGAATGTGCTTAATCCACAAGGGCAGCAGAAGAACTTCCAGCAGGGAAATAATTATCATGCTTCATCACAGGTGGCACAACCCAATACTGACCAGAAGAAGAATAATCTTGAAGGTGCCATACTCCAGTCCTTGACTGCACAACAACAGACAAATGCTCTAACTAGTCAGAACATTCAGAAACTAGAGACAACAACTAGCCAAGCTATTCAGAGATTGGAGGCACAAGTAGGGCAAATGGCAAAGGAGTTAAGTGAGAGGAAGAAAAGAGAGTTTTCATCTCAGACCATACCTAATCCGGGAGGCCAAGAGCAGCTCAAGGCTGTGACAATCCTTAGAAGTGGCAAGGTAGTTGACAACAAGGTGGGCACATATGAGAATGAACCAGAAAGTGTTGAACCACCTCCAGCCGCAAAGGCAGGTGAGAAGGAGAAGGTGATATTGCCACCCTTCCCTCAAAGGTTAGTTAAGCAAAAGAAAGAAAAACATCTTCTTGATATTTTTGAAACTTTGAGAAAAGTAGAAATCAACATTCCTTTACTTGATGCAATTAAAAAGATTCCATCTTATGCTAAGTTTTTAAAGGATTGTTGTACACACAAAAGACAATTTCAGGAACATGAGAAAGTTGCATTGACTGAGGAGGTAAGTGCGGTTTTATTGAGAAAGCTACCACCTAAACTAAAAGATCCATGTAGTTCTACTATTCCTTGCAGGGTTGGTGACCGTTTTTTTGAACGTGCTTTGCTTGATTTGGGAGCAAGCATTAACTTGATACCTTATACCGTTTATGAGGAGTTGAGGTTGGAGGAGCTCAAGCCAACCTCAATTATATTGCAATTGGCAGATAGAAGCATCAGAAGACCTAGTGGTATATTAGAGGATGTTTTGGTTCAGGTAAATGAATTTATTTTGCCGCTGATTTTGTTGTTCTGGATATGGAAGATTCTCCTATGCCATCTTCATTACCTATTATTCTTGGTAGACCTTTTATGATAACTGCTGGTACAAAGATAAGTGTGAAAAAAGGTACTATACGCATGAAAGTTAATGGTAAGAAGATAGAATTCATGTTGTCTGACACTATCAAATTGCCACATGATAACCATGATTGTTTCAAGATTGATGTGGTAGGAAGTGTTGTTGAGCAAGTGTTTCAGGTACATAGCATTGACCCTTTGGAGGCATGCATAGCCCATAACCTCACAAGGCTGAATTATGAATATGGATGTGATGTTACAGAGATAGACCTCCATGAAGCTATGCATTCTCTTGAGGCTTCTAAGCCTTATGCAAGTAAGTATGTACCTTCCTTTGAAACTCTTGCGTCTACTAATACTACTCTTGTCCCTTCCATTTTCAGGGCACCAGAACTAGAATTGAAGCAACTACCAGAAGAATTGAAGTATGCTTACTTGGGAGAGAACCTGACATTACCAGTGATAGTTGCTGCAAACTTGAGTATGGTGTAGCAAGAGAAGTTGTTGAGAGTTCTTAGGGAGCACAAGACTGCATTAGGGTGGACCATTGCCGACATCAAAGGCATAAGTCCATCCAAGTGCATGCACATAATCCTCCTTGAAGATAATGCAAAGCCTAACAGGGATGCTCAGAGACGGCTTAACCCACACATGAAGGAAGAAGTGAGAGCAAATGTTCTTAAGCTCTTGGATGTTGGCATCATCTACCCCATCTCAGATAGCAAATGGGTAAGTCTAGTTCATGTTGTGCCTAAGAAGAATGGAATCACAGTGATGAAGAGTTAAGAGAATGAGCTTGTTCCTACCAGGCTCACCATAGGTTGGAGAGTGTGCATTGATTACAGAAAGCTCAACAATGAAACCAGGAAAGATCATTTTCCTCTTCCCTTTATTGATCAGATGTTAGAAAGGTTAGTAGATCATAGTCATTACTGTTTTCTAGATGGTTATAGTGGTTATAATCAGATTGGTATAGCACCAGAGGACCAGGAAAAGACCACATTCACATGCCCCTTTGGCACATTTGCATATAGAAGGATGCCATTCGGTTTGTGTAATGCACCCGCCACAATCCAGAGGTGCATGATGAGCGTATTTTCAGACATGGTGGAGAGATTTATAGAGGTATTTATGGATGATTTCAGTGTTTTTGGTTCTAACTTTGATGCTTGTCTTAACCATTTGCAGCTTGTTCTAAAGAGATGTGAGGAATGCAACCTAGTGCTGAATTGGGAGAAGTGCCATTTCAGGGTACAACAAGGTCTTGTTTTAGGTCATGTAATATCTAGCATGGGCATTGAGGTGGACAAGGCAAAGATTGACATCATATCAAAATTACCTCCTCCTACATCTGTGAAGGGTGTGAGAAGTTTTCTAGGCCATGCATGGTTTTACAGAAGATTCATAAAAGATTTCTCTAAAATGTCTAGACCTCTTTGTGCGTTATTATCTAAAGATGTTGCGTTTGTGTGGACAGAAGAGTGCATGAATGCCTTTAACACATTGAAAGAGCTACTCAGATCTGCACCCATTATGATGGCACCTGATTGGAACCTCCCATTCGAGCTCATGTGTGACGCCAGTGATTATGCTTTGGGAGCTGTTCCAGGCCAGAGAGTTAACAAGGTACCTCATGCTATTTATTATGCCTCTAGAACTTTGAATGATGCTCAGCTTAATTATTCTACTACTGAAAAAGAATTGTTAGCTGTTATATTTGCTTTGGAGAAGTTTAGGTCCTACTTGATTGGTTCTAAAGTTATTGTTTTTACTGATCATGCTGCTTTGAGATTTTTGTTTGATAAGAAAGATGCTAAGCCTAGGTTGATTAGATGGGTACTCTTACTGCAAGAATTTGATCTTGAGATTAAGGACAAGAAGGGTAGTGAGAATGTGGTTGCAGATGATTTGTCCAGGTTACTTCATGATGAAGAAGGGAACAAGCTTCCCTTGAGTTAAAACTTTCCAGATGAGCAGTTATTTGCAATTGATTTACAACTTCCATGGTATGCAGATATTGTTAATTATATAACTACTAAGGTTTTTCTCCAGGTATGTCGAGCCAAGAAAGGAAGCGATTAGTGTCTATGTCTAGGCACTACTATTGGGACAAGCCCTACTTGTTCAAATTTTGTCCAGATCAAATTATTAGAAGGTGTGTTCTTGAGGAGGAGCATATGAGCATTCTCCAACATTGTCATCAGTTTGCATGTGGAGGACACTTTGGAGCGAAGAGAACATCACTTAAGGTATTACAATATGGGTTATATTGGCCTAATGTGTTTAAATATGCTTTTTGGTTTTGCAGCTCTTGTGACAGATGCCAACGAACAAGGAACATCTCTTCTAGAAATCAGATGCCATTGCAAAACATTCAAGTGGTGGAGCTCTTTAATGTGTGGGGTATCGACTTCATGGGTTCATTTCCTAACTCATTTGGTTATTTATATATTATTGTGGCTGTGGATTATGTATCTAAATGGGTCGTGGCTGTCCCCTCAAAAACTAATGATCACAAAGTTGTTGTGAAGTTCTTGCAGGATAACATCTTTACTAGGTTTGGGACACCAAGGGCAATAATTAGTGATGGAGGTAGCCACTTCAACAACCAGGTTTTTGCTACCTTAATGAAGAAATATGGGATCACACATAAGGTTGGCACTCCATATCATCCTCAAACCAGTGGTCAAGTGGAGATAAGCAATAGAGAGATCAAAAGCATCCTAGAGAAGACAATGAATACTAGAAGGAAGGATTGGTCTCTACGCTTGAATGATGCATTGTGGGCATATCGGACTGCGTACAAAAGCCCCATTGGCATGTCCCCATATCGTCTTGTCTTTGGGAAGGCATGTCACCTACCAGTGGAGTTGGAGCATAGAGCATATTGGGCTATTAAGAAATTCAACTATGATATGCAACAAGCAGGTGACAAGAGGAAGTTACAGCTGAATGAGCTTGAAGAGTTGAGGTATGATGCATATGAGAATGCTAAGTTGTATAAGGAACGGACCAAGGCTTATCATGATAAGCAGCTAGTTAGGAAGGAGTTTCATGTGGGACAGAAGGTGTTAATCTACAATTCAAAATTGAGACTTTTCCCTGGTAAGCTCAAATCTAGGTGGTACGGTCCTTATGTTGTTACAAAAGTTTTCCCTCATGGAGATTTACAGGTTCATAGCAAAGAGAAGAATCAGACATTCATGGTGAATGGACATAGAGTAAAGCCCTATATTGAGATGAGCTTTGAGCCTAGAAAGGAGGATGTGACTCTCCAACCTGTTCAGTACATTGCATGAGAGTCCAACAGTCTGGCTGAAGACTATAAACTTAGCACTACTTTGGAGGTAACCCAAAGGGAAGTTGGGAGGCAACCCATGTGAAGAGGATGATGACAGTTTTGGCACTCTACAACCACTGACAATCAGATTTGCTTTCTCTCGCCATTTCCTTATTTATCGTTAACTTTGCCTTCATTTGTTTTGTTTTGTTTTATTTTCTTTGTGTGTGTCGTCGCTTGTTTCTCCTTACTTAAATGCTTCATTGTTTTACTTTAACTTTCAATCATTGAGGACAATGTTAGATTTAGGTGTGAGGGGGAAACACTTGTGTTTTCCGTTGATTTTGCATTGGTTTTTAAAAAAAAAAAATTTTGACAGCTTTATTTTTTGCCTAGTTTGTGTCGGTTTTACTAGTGTTAAATTGAGTAGTTTTTGTGTCTTAGGTTACTTTCCAACACAATGATGAGATTTGGTTTTTAATTGCATGACTTTAAGATGACTTATAAGCATGATTCAAGGTCTGAAATTATTCATTGGTTAATACTCAAGTATTCATGGTTATCATATGCAAAATCACATGTAATCACCCAAGTAAGTGGTATCCATAACATGCTTAATTGAATGAAGCTCAATACAACCCTTTTGTGAGCTTTTGAGCCTTTATCCTTTGTTTGAGAGAGTTGTATTTGTTTAATCTATCACTTTCTTGTCAATTAAGTTGTTGTATGATCTTATCTTTCTTTGCTTGGTTGCTACTTGGATTGCTTATCTTCATTGGAACTAAATGCTAGAACTGGTACTAATTTCTTTTCGAGGCATTGAATTGATTTGCATGACATACTTGAGATGATGAAGGCACCTAGATTACCACCATTGCCAAAATGGCCTTTGACCCATGATATACTTTCCTCTAGGTAAACCCTTGATGAGCCTTTGTTTAAGCCTTTTTGTTTCATAACCCTCATTTTCCTCACCTAGCCTAAACACTTTCATGCTTACACTTTTTCTTAAAGATTAGTGAAGCATAATTTGTAGAGACTTAGTTGTGAATCAAGGGTTAAAAGAGCAAGTTTGGGGGAATGTTCAAAAAAAAAAGAAAAAAAAAAAAGAGATAAGAATTGTACACGGTTCAGAGTGTGCACCAGAAAAAAAAATGAAAAGAAAAAAAAAAGAGAAAAAAAAAATCGACATTGTGTTTGAATTGTTAATGCCCTGACCGTTCATGTATTTATTGTTGAAGTATGGTCAATAATGTTCAAATCGGCCATTGAGTGTATATACTTGCTCGGTACTTATATGATTTTTAAGCCTTGATAGTGATACAAGTTCTTATGTCTCTAACATCATTGCATTCTTCTACTATTTCTGTAAGAACTTTGTGTTATCCATATCCATTCTTTCTTTAACCCCTTACCCTTTGACCTCATTACAATCCTCATAAAGACCTTCTGATCTTGTTTGTTGTGTTTATATCAATATGTGGAGATTTGAATGAAGTATGAGCATATGGTGTCACATGTTCTTGCATTCAAGTAGTAGCATTCCTTTCATGAGTCATATTCATAAGAAAAATTCTGAAAGTGCCTTTATTTCTTGTTATATCATATGTGAGCAATTTGTTTCCATTTTACATCAATCCTCTCACATATTACTAGTATAGGACGGGTGACTTAACCAGAAAATATGAGGTAAAATAAGAGCTTATTAGGTGAGAATTTTGAGCTAATTCTTTGCAGCATGTATCTCTCTTTGTACTTGTGCTTTGATTGATTTAATTGTGAGTATGTGTATGATTTCTATGAAGGTGTATTAACTCTCGGATCATGTGGACCAATTCTTATGCTTCTGATGAATCTGAATATGTCATGATTCATTGAAAATCTCTGAGATAAATGTTGGAAGGTTTAGGTTGAATTATTGTGTCTTTGGTTTTTCTTTCATTCTTTGTTTATGTTTGCTCGAGGACTAGCAAAAGCTTAAATGTGGGGGAATTTAATAGGAGCATATTTATGCGACGTTTTATCTTGTTTTCTTATGCTTTTCTTAGCTTGTTTCGTATGTTTTCTTAATACTTAGCTTGTTTTCGTGTTTTGTAGGATTTTTGGAAGCAAAGTTATAAAAGGAGTTAATGAGTTCTGTTTTGGAAATCTAAGGAGGAAACTTTGAAACAGACTTCAGCAGATGTGTCAACTTCTCGAAATTAACTGCACCTGCTCGGGAAGAACTAGCTGATGGACCATATATCGTTGGAAAGATACGGAAGTCTAGTTTCTAGAGAATTTTACGGTTTGTGAATTGGAGTTTTCTAGAATGAGTTATGGCCGTTTTAGTACAGCAAGGTCAGGCTGAGCTGGAATTCAACATTCCTTCTATTTCAAGTTTTCTAATCCTTATCGGACTTGGACGACTAGAGGCCTAGTTTATTAAGGTTACGGGAGGAAACATTTTAATCAGAAAAAGGAAGATAAAAAAATAATAAAGGGAGAGGAGCAGCCACAACGTGAGGATTGATTGAGTAGCGAATGCAAACAATAACGTCTCTCTCTCTCATTAAGGAAATTAACACCCTCATCAATTCATGGCAGCAAAGGGGTAGACATATACATGGGACAAGGGGAAAACGTGGGGGAAGAAAAAAAGGCAGCCATCAAAGAGTCATTGTCCCACACAAAAAGTCATAAACGTCTCTCTCTGTCTCATACTTGGAAACAACTTTTTTTCTCCCAAAAAGAAAACTGCAGAAACGTTGGAAGCTCTCACAGAAGGACTCAGCCACACCATCCCATTCTGATCCATCCTTCAAGGTTCCAAGGTCTAAAAGGCTTAGAAAGCAAGGAGGAACGTCAAGGCGTCATCCAATCACTCTGGCTGACCAACACATCATCAAAGAGCTATCCTCTTCCTCTTTTTATGTTCTGTTTTTTTTATGTTCTTGTTGTCTATTTAAATTATGGGTAACTAAGTACTTTAGTTAGGGCTCGATTGAAACCCTAATCTTGTTTCTTCAAGGATTTCGATATGCCTTTGCTGCAAACTACTTTTGTGATGCTTAATTGATTAATTTCAGATTATATTTTACTCTTTACATACGTTTTGTTATGCTTGATCACCATATGCATGCTGTGTATTGAGTTTGTTACATAGGTAAATTTAGATGACCAAATCATGTGCCTATGAGAGTAACAAAAGAACTAGTTATAAGTTCTTGAAATTAATCATCATGAATAACTAGAATAGATACCATGTTCTAGGAGTTGTGTGTTTGTCGATTTCCATTGTGTTATGCGTTCTTAAAGTGCAACTTAGTAGATACCATGGTAAATACTTTAAGAATGAAAAGAGTTAGTGTAGATACCCATGCCTAACTTGTTGCTCAGGAAATTCAATAATTTAAAGAGTAGATATCATGTCTTTAGGTTGACAAACATGAGCATCTAAAATCTGTTTTGTAGCATTGTGCATGTCGTTTGCTTAAGGAAGAAGATTAGCGGTGAACATCGAATTCATAACTGGTTTTCTCATTGTTTTAACCTCAATCCAATTCTATTTTTAATAAAACGATGTTTTTTTAAATATTTTGTTTCTAAATTTTCAGTTTTCAAAATCATCTTAAAATCAATTTTAAACACATATTAATCCAGTCATCGTGGGAATGATCTCGTATTTGCTTTCTATACTATTTGTCTTATCTTGTGCACTTGCGAGTTAAAACGTGCATATACTTGCGTAATTTTTATGTTGCAATTTGTACAACACATACCTGTCACACGTCTTGACAAAAATGTACTCAAATTAAGTGCAAACAGGCTAAATGATTAAGCAAGAGCTGCTGTTTACTTTGCTCCTAGATTTGTATTAGAGTAAATTACAGTTTACTACCTTTGATTTAGTTGAAATTATAAGATTATATTTATTTTTTTAAATCTTTCAACTTATTATCTTGAAGTTTCTATTTTGTTTCAACCGAAACTCTTTGTTACATTTTCTTTTAAATAGTCTATTAAGTACTGTTGTGTCCAAAATTTGACCCATATTTAACTTATGTGAATAACCAATAAGTGCCACATATACCAAAAAAACTAAAAATTTGTTTTTAAAAAAAAAACCTTAAAATACGAAAACATAAAATTATTGGTTGTCCACATAAGCTAAATGTGGGCCCAAATTTAGACACATTAGCACTTAACAAAATATTTAAGAGAAAATGTAACAGATGGCTCATATTAAAACAAATAAGAAAGTTCAGAGTAGTAAACTGAAAGATTTGAAATAACAATTATAACCTTGTATTTTTTACTAAACCACATAGTAGTAAACTGTAATTTGCTCTTTATATTATTATTCGATATATATTGGCCTTCATGTTCGAGCTAGAGCTAATTCAACTGAGTTATCCAATTCAATGCTAGCTACGAAGATTCAAATTCGGTTTTCATCCTTCATATGTTGAATATGAATGACTAAAATCAAATGTTTATCAAATAAACTTTATATATTATTAATTTTGTATATTACCATAGCTTTTATACATGTATTTGTGTTTAATATAATTTAAATTTAATCGATCATCATATATTATGTATGCATGGTGGGATATATATATATATATATATATATATATTTTTTTTCGTCATCCATTGAAGAACACTGGAAACATCTTAATACATTCTTCTAAATAATTAAACACATTGGTCTAGTAATATCTGCCCCAAAAATAAAACTATTCTAGACCAAAGTTAGATTCCTTGGATATAATATTCACCAATCCACAATTACCCTTATTGATAGATTCATCCAATTCGTTGATAAATTCCCTGATAAAATCCTTGACAAAAATCAATTTCAGCTGTTCCCTGGATCCCTAGCTAAATTATGTTGCTAAATTCTATCAAAATCTTCGCCAAAAATGCAAACCATTATTTGAGCGACTCCAAAGTCACTCACCTCCATGGACAGATATCCACACTTCCATAGTTAAAGAAATAAAAAAACATGTCATTACCCTTCCATGTATTTGAATTCCAACAATCAATTCTTTCAAAATTGTTGAATTTGATGCCTCTGAACTTTGTTACGGAGGTATTCTCAAATAGAAAAGTCATCCAAATAGTCCTGAATTAATTATCCGTTTTCATTCCGGTGCCTGGAATTCCACTCAAAATAATTATAGTACTATTAAAAAAGAAATTTTATCTATAGTATTATGCATATGCAAATTTCAAGAAAATTTATTAAATCAAAAGTTTATTTATTTATCTGTTTATATATATATATATATATATATATATATATATATATATATATATATATATATATAATAGGAGAGCTATTCTTAATAAACACCAATGCTCGATCATATCATGGTTTATTTAATGGAAAATTTTCTATATAATTTTGCATGTATTTGAGTATACATTACGTAAAGTAAACTGATTTTAGATTTTAAAAAATAAATAAATAAACAGATTTTAGAGGATATTTAATATTAATGGAACAATCCAATTAGGGCAATTAGCTAGGCAATAATTAAAAAATGACTTTGATAATAAGATGCGTATATATCTCAATTAAGTTCTTGGTGCTTGAAAAGGAAATACAAATTATATAGGATTGTAAGAAATAAACAAAAACAACCGAACAAAATTATTCAAAAAAGCAACAGTACCCTGTCAACAATTTCTAGTTTCGTCTTTTTTTCTTGCAATTCAAGTTATCTTGAGAAAATATCCTTTTAGAAAATCTAATTCTACTTAAGTTCACTACTTAAATAAAAGACGGTGTATTAGGTGAAGTTCATATACTATTACTATCAGCTTATTGGCTTGAAAGTTGAAACAATATACTTATACGGTTTGAGAGAGTTTCTGTTGGAGCGCGATCGATCTCGATCTCATGGAGGCTGTAGTTAAATTCAATGATATTCATGACTGTCATGGTTGTAAAAAGAAGATAGTGGATGTTTTGAAGACAATTGAGGGCATCAAGGATTACTATATAGACGCAGAGAACAACAAGGTGACGGTAATTGGCAAGTTTGATGACCTTGATCGCCAAGTTCATCTCATCCAGAAGTTCAAAAAAAGATTTCCCTTAAAAAACCTGGAGCTTATAATGAATAATAATGGTCAAAATAATAATAACTCCAATGGCAACGTCAATGGCAATGGAAATGGAGGCAACGACAACGGCAACGGAAATGGAGGGCAAGAGAGTAAAAAAGGGAAAGAAAAGGTGCATGGAAGTAATGGTAGCAAAAGAGGAGGAGGAGACATAGCCAGTAGCAGTGGCAGTGGCAACGGTAACAATGGCGGTGACAGTGGAAATCAGCCACCGCAGATGGACATGATGAGTTACTGGGATCCATATATGGGTCATTATCCCCAGCCAATGATGAACATCAGATACTATCAAGGGATGAGGCAAGACATGGACGTTTATGAGCGCATCCCTACTTACAGAGGCCCACCGCCGCCGATGCCACCACCCGCAACCTTTTATTCTAACCCTCCCCACACAATCTTCAGCGATGATAATCCCAATGGTCGCAACATCATGTGATATATATATATATATATATATATATATATATATATATATTCATGCTATTTATTTAAATCATCTTTTTTTTTCTTAAGTTTTTTCGGCATGTCTTCTAGCTAGGGTTAGGCTTTTATGCATGCAATATGTAATAATGCAAAGATTACTAGAGTTTCAATGATGTAATGATTTTTATGTGTTTAGTCTTCTAGGGCTATTATATGTGTTTAGCCAGGAGTTGGAAAAACTGCTGTGGTTGAAGGATTGGCTCAAAGAATTGTAAGTGGGGATGTTCCTAGTAATTTATCTGATGTAAGGCTCATAGCATTGGATATGGGTGCTTTGGTGGCCGGGGCGAAGTATAGAGGAGAGTTTGAGGAGAGGTTGAAGGCTGTTTTGAAAGAAGTGGAAGAGGCTGAAGGGAAGGTGATTTTGATCATTGATGAAATTCACCTTGTTCTTGGGGCTGGTAGAACTGAGGGGTCTATGGATGCAGCTAACCTCTTAAAGCCAATGCTCGCTAGAGGCCAACTACGATGCATTGGTGCCACAACTCTTGAAGAGTACAGGAAATATGTGGAGAAGGATGCTGCATTTGAGAGAAGGTTCCAACAGGTTTATGTGGCCGAACCTAGTGTTCCTGACACAATTAATATCCTTCGAGGGTTGAAAGAGAAATATGAATTAAGGTCATCATGGTGTTCGAATTCTCGATAGGGCTCTTGTTGTTGCTGCGCAACTTTCAAGTCGGTACATCACTGGTAAGAATTATAATAACAGATGTAGTGTGTTTTTCTTGATTGATATAGATTGAAATTTCAATTTTGCTTGATGTTTCAATTCGTTGGACAGGCATACCTGTTACAAGGCTTGGCCAGGATGACAAAGAGAGGTTAATAGGGCTTGTTGACAGGTTGCATAAGAGAGTAGTGGGGCAGGACCAGGCAGTTGAAGCCGTTGCAGAGGCGGTTTTGAGGTCTAGAGCCGGGCTAGGGAGGCCGCAGCAGCCAACTGGTTCGTTCCTCTTCTTGGGTCCGACTGGTGTTGGTAAAACCGAGCTTGCAAAGGCACTTGCGGAGCAACTCTTTGATGATGAAAACCTGATTGTGAGATTAGACATGTCTGAGTACATGGAGCAACATTCTATCTCACGTTTGATTGGAGATCCTCCAGGGTAAGTGAATTTGCATTTTTCTTGACCATTCACATCTTTTATGTGTGATCAAACATGATAAAATCTCACTTGTTTACATTTTACAGGTATGTTGGTCATGAGGAAGGTGGGCAACTCACAGAGGCCGTGAGACGGAGGCCTTATAGGGTTGTTTTGTTTGATGAAGTGGAGAAGGCGCATACTTCTGTTTTCAATACTCTCTTGCAAGTGTTGGATGATGGAAGGTTAACGGATGGCCAAGGCAGGACCGTTGACTTCAGGAACACCGTGATAATTATGACTTCGAACCTGGGAGCCGAGCATCTCCTAGCTGGTTTATTGGGCAAGTCTTCAATGCAAGTTGCCCGTGACCATGTTATGCAAGAGGTATATTTAATGATCACAAATTTTTGACTTGATGATGCTTATAGCTCGTTTCTTTGATAATGTAGATACTAAACCAGGCATTTGGTACCTGGATAGGTGACAAAACACTTTAGGCCTGAGTTGCTGAATCGACTTGATGAAGTTGTTGTATTCGACCCGCTTTCGCGTGACCAATTGAGGAAGGTTGCTAGGCTGCAGATGAAAGATGTTGCAGTCCGATTGGCTGACAAGGGCATTGCTCTTGCAGTGACTGATGCAGCATTGGATTATATTCTGGATGAGAGCTATGATCCGTTACGTACCCACCTCACTAAATTGTATTTTCCAATTCCAAATTCTTGGTCTGCTTTAGTTTTGCATGAAATCCTAAACCATTTTTTCTTTTTTAGGTTTATGGTGCTAGACCAATCAGGAGATGGCTTGAGAAGAGGGTGGTAACAGAGTTATCAAGAATGCTTGTGAAAGGAGAAATAGATGAGAACTCAACTGTGTACATAGATGCAGGGGCAAAAGGAAGCGGGCTGGTGTATCGGGTTGAGAAGAATGGAGGGCTCGTAAATGCTGCTACGGGTCAGAAGTCAGACGTATTGATCCACCTTCCCAACGGGCCAAGGTCGTCTGATGCTGAATAGGCTGTGAAGAGGATGAAGATTGAGGAAATGGACGAGTGATATTAAACATCAATTTCATATTATATTATCTTATCTAATTCCTTATACGGCGTACCAAACGTAGCCTTTTAGTTTTTACACAAAACCCACGGGAGAAAGTTTGAGCATGAAAATTCTCTCTATTTGTTTCTCTTTGAATCCATGACTTGTATTTATGGTCTATTTTTCTTGGGTTACATTTGTGCATACGGCGGAAGGGGCTAGGGCCAGAGAGGTCCTAGGGTCCAAAGGGGGCTAGGTCCAAAGGGATCCTAGGCCTCTTTCAACGATTATTATTTGTTATTATATTGAATTTGTGTATTTTTTTGTTACTATAATTATTTATATAAAATATTTCTTTTAATATAAACTTTTTAATTCGTAACAATATGATCAAAGCACGATTTCTTTTTGGTTGAATATTTTTTTAAGTATATATCTATAAAAAAATGTCTGTTTTTACTTATATTCCTGTCTACGACGTGCATCGGTGAATTGCATAAAGTCTTTATTGTCTTCCTTCAATTATTAATAACATAATCGGATTCTAGTTTGGTTTCTTATGGTTTTTGCTTTAGTTGAAATGGAAAGTTAATCAGAATGCATTGTGGATGTTGACCAACCCCTGTGCAATTGTGAGACAGTACAACTTGAACAAGTGGGAATAGTGGATGACCTTAAAAAAAGAAAATGCAGAGGTTGATTGTAAGCCGTTGGATTGGCATATTGATAGGAGCATATTTATGCGACGTTTTATCTTGGTTTCTTATGTTTTTCTTAGCTTGTTTCATATCTTTTCTTAATACTTCGCTTGTTTTCGTGTTTTGTAAGATTTTTGGAAGCAAAGTTACAAAAGGAGTTAATGAGTGCTGTTTTAGAAATCTAAGGAGGAAACTTTGAAATATACTTCAGCAGATGTATCAACTTCTCGAAATTAACTGCACCTGCTCGGGAAGAACTAGTTGATGGGCCATATATTGTTGAAAAGATACGGAAGTCTAGTTTCTAGAGAATTTTACGGTTTGTGAATTGGAGGAGTTTTCTAGAATGAGTTATCACCGTTTTAGTACAGCAAGGTCAGGCTGAGTTGGAATTCAACATTCCTTCTATTTCAAGTTTTCTAATCCTTATCGGGCTTGGACGACTAAAGGCCTAGTTTATTAAAGTTACAGGAGGAAACATTTTAATCAGAAAAAAGAAGATAAAAAAATAATAATGGGAGAGGAGGAGCCACAACGTGAGGATTGATTGAGTAGCGAATGCAAACAGTAACGTCTCTCTCCCTCATTAAGGAAATTAACACCCACATCAATTATAGGCAGCAAAGGGGCAGACATATACATGGGACAAGGAGAAAACTTGGGGGAAGACAAAAAGGTAGCCAGCAAAGAGTCATTGTCCCACACAAAAAGTCAGAAACGTCTCTCTCTATCTCATACTTGGAAACAACTTTTTTTTCTCCCAAAAAGAAAACTGCAGAAACGTTGGAAGCTCTCACAGAAGGACTCAGCCACACCATCCCATTCTGCTCCATCCTTCAAGGTTCCAAGGTCTAAAAGGCTTAGGAAGTAAGGAGGAACGTCAAGGCGTCATCCAATTACTCTGGCTGACCAACACATCATCAAAGAGCTATCTTCTTCCTCTTTTTATGTTCTGTTTTTTTATTTTCTTGTTGTCTATTTAAATTATGGGTAACTAAGTACTTTAGTTAGGGCTCGATTAAAGCCCTAATAATGTTTCTTTAAGGATTTCGATATGCCTTTGCTGCAAACTACTTTTGTGATGCTTAATTGATTAATTTCAGATTATATTTTACTCTTTACATACGTTCTGTGATGCTTGATCACCATATGCATGTTGTGTATTGAGTTTGTTACATATGTAAATTTAGATGACCGAATCTTGTGCATATGAGAGTAACAAAAGAACTAGTTATAAGTTCTTGAAATTAATCATCATGAATAACTAGAATAGATACCATATTCTAGGAGTTGTGTGTTAGTCGATTTCCATTGTGTTATGCGTTCTTAAAGTGCAACTTAGTAGATACCATGCTAAATACTTTAAGAATGAAAAGAGTTAGTGTAGATACCCATGCCTAACTTGTTGCTTAGGGAAATCATTAATTTAAAGAGTAGATATCATGTCTTTAGGTTGACAAACATGAGCATCTAAAATCTGTTTTGTAGCATTGTGCATGTCGTTTGCTTAAGGAAGAAGATTAGCGGTTAACATCGAATCCCTAACTGGTTTTCTCATTGTTTTAACCTCAATCCAATTCTATTTTTAATAAAACGCTGTTTTTTTTAATATTTTGTTTCTAAATTTTCAGTTTTCAAAATCATCTTAAAATCAATTTTAAACACATATTAATCCAGTCATCGTGGGAATGATCTCGTATTTGCTTTCTATACTATTTGTCTTATCTTGTGCACTTGCGAGTTAAAACGTGCATATACTTGCGTAATTTTTATGTTGGTATTTGTACAACAAGTTTTTGGCGCCCTTGCCGGGGACTGTGTAACTAATTTGTGCTAAAATTGATTTTTGGTTTTCTTTTATAGGCTGAATTTCATTTATGCAGAGTCGTCGATCCCAAAATCTAGCGGTCGATGTCTACAATCCTGAGATTGAACGAACTTTTAGACGTCTTCGAAATCAAGCTGAGATGGCAAAATTTAACACACAAAGAGTTGATTTTGAAGAAGGAGAAAATCAGAATCAGAGAACGAAATGGTGGATGAACATGTTCGAAGGCCAATGAAGGACTCCTTTGTCCCTCAAAACCTTAATCAACCATCATGCATTGACTACCAACCAACTACGCAAGGCAGCTTCAATTTATCATCTCAATTGCTTAACTTGGTGCCGCACTACAGATGCACACCTTTTGAGGATCCATACTTGCACATTAGGGATTTCTTCAATCTATGCAAGACTCAGAACATTCAGGGCTTAACTCCAGAAGGAATCAAGTTAATTCTTTTTCCTTTCTCCTTAAAAGATAATGCTAAGTTGTGGTTGAATTCTTTGGCTGTATGTTCCATTACTACTTGGGAACAATTGGCTACTAAATTCTTGAAGAAGTTTTTCCCAGCCCAAAAGACTAGACAACTTAAAAGGGAGATTCAACCCTTTCAACAGAAGGATGGAGATCTTTTCTTTGAGGCATGGGAGCATTTCAAGGAGTTGCTTCTCAAGTGTCCACACCACAATCTATCTCAAGACGATCAGGTACAAGCTTTTTATGAAGGTTTAAATTATCTTAACAAAAGTCTTGTTGATTCAGCTTGTGGAGGTGTGCTTATGGAAAAGAGCAGTGATGAAGCCATTGAGCTATTTGAGACCCTAAGTGAAAATTCTCAGCAATTCTCATCAAGAGGGAGACAAGGAGTAAAAAGTAAAGGTGTTTATGAAGTTAGCACAAATGGTGGAGTCCAGAGTCAAATGGCAGCAATGGAGAAAAAGTTAGATATGCTGGTGAAAGCAATGTCAGCTCAGAACATCTCTCAAGTTCAACAAGTTGCTAAAGTCGAGGTATGTGCTATATGTTCTCATTCTAGTCATACTACTGAGACTTGTCCTATGTCTTGTTTTACAGATCATGAGCAATCTAATTATGTGGGGCAAAACAACTATTATCCCAAGAACAACCCATATTCGAACACTTATAATCCATGATGGAAAGACCACCCAAATTTCTCTGGGAGCAACAGTCAGAATGTGCTTAATCCACAAGGGCAGCAGAAGAACTTCCAGCAGGGAAATAATTATCATGCTTCATCACATGTGGCACAACCCAATACTGACCAGAAGAAGAATAATCTTGAAGGTGCCATACTCCAGTCCTTGACTGCACAACAACAGACAAATGCTCTAACTAGTCAGAACATTCAGAAACTAGAGGCAACAACTAGCCAAGCTATTCAGAGATTGGAGGCAGAAGTAGGGCAAATGGCTAAGGAGTTAAGTGAGAGGAAGAAATGAGAGTTTCCATCACAGACCATACCTAATCCGGAAGGCCAAGAGCAGCTCAAGGCTGTGACAATCCTTAAAAGTGGCAAGGTAGTTGACAACAAGGTGGGCACATATGAGAATGAACTAGAAAGTGTTGAACCACCTCCATCTGCAAAGGTAGGTAAGAAGGAGAAGGTGATATTGCCACCCTTCCCTCAAAGGTTAGTTAAGCAAAAGAAAGAAAAACATCTTCTTGATATTTTTGAAACTTTGAGAAAAGTAGAAATCAACATTCCTTTACTTGATGCAATTAAACAGATTCCATCTTATGCTAAGTTTTTAAAGGATTGTTGTACACACAAAAGACAGTTTCAGGAACATGAGAAAGTTGCATTGACTGAGGAGGTAAGTGCGGTTTTATTGAGAAAGCTACCACCTAAACTAAAAGATCCAGGTAGTTTTACTATTCCATGCAAGTTTGGTGACCGTCTTTTTGAACGTGCTTTGCTTGATTTGGGAGCAAGCATTAACTTGATGCCTTATACCGTTTATGAGGAGTTGAGGTTGGGAGAGCTCAAGCCAACCTCAATTATATTGCAATTGGCAGATAGAAGCATCAGAAGACCTACAGGTATATTAGAGGATGTTTTGGTTCAGGTAAATGAATTTATTTTGCCTGCTGATTTTGTTGTTCTGGATATGGAAGATTCTCCTATGCCATCTTCATTACCTATTATTCTTGGTAGACCCTTTATGATAACTGCTGATACGAAGATAAGTGTGAAAAAGGGTACTATACGCATGAAAGTTAATGGTAAGAAGATAGAATTCATGTTGTCTGACACTATCAAATTGCCACATGATAACCATGATTGTTTCAAGATTGATGTGGTAGGAAGTGTTGTTGAGCAAGTGTTTCAGGTACATAGCATTGACCCTTTGGAGGCATGCATAGCCCATAACCTCACAAGGCTGAATTATGAATATGGATGTGATGATACAGAGATAGACCTCCATGAAGTTGTGCATTCTCTTGAGGCTTCCAAGCCTTATGCAAGTAAGTATGTACCTTCCTTTGAAACTCTTGCATCTACTAATACTGCTCTTGTCCCTTCCATTGTCAGGGCACCAGAACTAGAATTGAAGCAACTAACAGAACAATTGAAGTATGCTTACTTGGGAGAGAACCTGACATTACCAGTGATAGTTGCTGCAAACTTGAGTATGGTGCAGCAAGAGAAGTTGTTGATTGTTCTTAGGGAGCACAAGACTGCATTAGGGTGGACCATTGCCGACATCAAAGGCATAAGTCCATCCAAGTGCATGCATAGAATCCTCCTTGAAGATAATGCGAAGCCTAACAGGGATGCTCAGAGACGGCTTAACCCACACATGAAGGAAGTAGTGAGAGCAGAGGTTCTTAAGCTCTTGGATGTTGGCATCATCTACCCCATCTCAGATAGCAAATGGGTAAGTCCAGTTCATGTTGTGCCTAAGAAGAGTGGAATCACAGTGATGAAGAATGAAGAGAATGAGCTTGTTCCTACCAGGCTCACCATAGGTTGGAGAGTGTGCATTGATTGCAGAAAGCTCAACAATGAAACCAGGAAAGATCATTTTCCTCTTCCCTTTATTGATCAGATGTTAGAAAGGTTAGTAGGTCATAGTCATTACTGTTTTCTAGATGGTTATAGTGGTTATAATCAGATTGCTATAGCACCAGAGGACCAGGAAAAGACCACATTCACATGCCCCTTTGGCACATTTGCAAACAGAAGGATGCCATTCAGTTTGTGTAATGCACCCGCCACAATCCAGAGGTGCATGATGAGCGTATTTTCAGACATGGTGGAGAGATTTATAGAGGTATTTATGGATGATTTCAGTGTTTTTGGTTCTAACTTTGATGATTGTCTTAACCATTTGCAGCTTGTTCTAAAGAGATGTGAGGAATGCAACCTAGTGCTGAATTGGGAGAAGTGCCATTTCATGGTACAACAAGGTCTTGTTTTAGGTCATGTAATATCTAGCAGGGGCATTGAGGTGGACAAGGCAAAGATTGACATCATATCAAAATTACCTCCTCCTACATCTGTGAAGGGTGTGAGAAGTTTTCTAGGGCATGCAGGGTTTTACAGAAGATTCATAAAAGATTTCTCTAAAATGTCTAGACCTCTTTGAGCGTTATTATCTAAAGATGTTGAGTTTGTGTGGACAGAAGAGTGCATGAATGCCTTTAACACAATGAAAGTGCTACTCACATCTGCACCCATTATGATGGCACCTGATTGGAACCTCCCATTCGAGCTCATGTGTGACGCCAGTGATTATGCTTTGGGAGTTGTTGCAGGCCAGAGAGTTAACAAGGTACCTCATGCTATTTATTATGCCTCTAGAACTTTGAATGATGCTCAGCTTAATTATTCTACTACTGAAAAAGAATTGTTAGCTGTTATATTTGCTTTGGAGAAGTTTAGGTCCTACTTGATTGGTTCTAAAGTTATTGTTTTTACTGATCATGCTGCTTTGAGATTTTTGTTTGATAAGAAAGATGCTAAGCCTAGGTTGATTAGATGGGTACTCTTACTGCAAGAATTTGATCTTGAGATTAAGGACAAGAAGGGTAGTGAGAATGTGGTTGCAGATGATTTGTCCAGGTTACTTCATGATGAAGAAGGGAACAAGCTTCCCTTGAGTTAAAACTTTCCAGATGAGCAGTTATTTGCAATTGATTTACAACTTCCATGGTATGCATATTGATCAGTCGTTATTTATGCATCATTTTGAGGTCTTTATATGCCTCTCTTACATGTCTTTTGAATGATTTCGTGCCATCAATAGTAAAAAATGATCAATCTTGTGAGACTTGTGCAGAGTTAGAAAGATAGGTAAAATCTGGAAAGAACGCAAAAAGATTGACTCAAATCGGAGTCCAGATGAAGAAGATGTCCTCATTTCAATATCAGGTCCTCAACGAGGTCCTGAGTGCGCCAGTGCGCCAGTGCTCCTATTTTGGGCCACTGGCCAAGTACCTCATATCAGGCCCTCCGGGTCCCGAACTTGTGTTTCATGACATCATGGTCAGGTCCTAGAAGTGCCAAGGTCGCGCCGAGGCAGGTCGAGGACATGTCCCAAGAGCTCCCATCCGAGCCCAGATGTGCGCCTCAGCCCGTGGTCCCTGTTCCGCCAGCGGTGGATCAGAGGTTCTCTCTCTGCGCAAAGCCTGACAACATTTGCGCCAAGCCTGAACGACGATGCGCTTCTATTATACTCCTAACGTACTTCAAAAGCGCGGTCCGACGATGCGCTTCTATTATACTCCTAACGTACTTCACACTCCCGGCCGTGCTCTGATTGGTTCGAATAGATTTTAAAGACTTTGTAATTAATTAAAAGTAAAATAACTTTCCCTATTCCTATAGGACAAGGTTATACCAATCCTTATAGAACAAGGTTTTCCCTTGTCTATAAAAAGGAGAATCAGATAGAGGATTGGGGGCGTTTTTGTTTCTGGGAAAACAGAGACCTGAGCCACAGAGTTCCATTTTGGTTTTCTAGAGAATTAGGGACCATATTTTGGGAGATAATCTTTCACATAGATTATTGGACGTGGAGCTTGGAGAAGAAGGCCCTGCCGTGTCTTCTGCTGCATCTGTTCTTAACAATCTCTTCTGTACCCTTATTTTCATTATTGCAATTTACTTATGGATTCAATTATACTTGTGTTTATTTCAGTTATGTGTGAGTAGTCATTAGGATTTGGGCTGCTTGAAGCCCTAGCCATGTTAGCTTGTTAATTGGATTTCTGGCTCTTGATTATGATTGCTATGTATGCTGAATAAGTTGGATTACTATGCTTAATGAACTTAATTTATGCCTATAAGATTAGCTACCTTGTTTGCATATAATTATAGATGTAATTGCTTGAGTGACTGTCATATCATCTTGTGATTTGGAGCATCGAAAGTATTCGTACTTGTAATCTTAACTCATGACGACCTAGGATTGCATGCCACTTTGCTAGGCTAATGTGGTGTCATTAAATTCTCTTTAAACTTCATGCATCATCTTAAAAGGTAGGTGATAGACGTTCTAGGCATATGCCCTGTTTAGAACATGCTAAGTAAGAGGGAATAAGATGTGTCTAGTGAACCAACGCCAGGTCCTAGGCACGGGCACCTAATTCAGAAAATGCATAGTAATTAGGTCAAGGAAATTTGGTTAAGAGCTATAATTGGTTAGAGTGGATAGTAAGCCTTAATTCGCCTTAGTTAACAACTTTTCATTCTTGCATTGTTATTTTCTGCACTTTGATTTACTTGTCTTTAAATTTCAGTTATCACATCATAAACCCGCCCCCCCCCCCCCCCCTGGTTGTGTGTGTGTTTTTATTTAAGTTAACAAATCTGAACTAAATTGATCATCACGTTGATACAAGTCCTCGAGGGATCGACTCTTGTTGTGCTACTATACAATACTTATCGATTTGTGCACTTGCAAGGATTTTATAACTGTTAGAATTGAATTGCATATTTCTTGCTCTTTAAATCTACCAACAAGTTTTTGGCGCCGTTGCCGGGGACTTGTCCCTCAATGGTGCCATTTAAGTTTAGATTTGTAACTTAGTTTTTTTTTTCTTTTTGTTAGGTACCCGTGTATGTCATTCCAAGGTTCAGTGCACGGGTCATCAAGTGGACCATCATCGCAAGCATCTTCAGTCCACGGCTCCCCGCCACCAAGCCCAAGGAGGATGGCGGACCACAGAGAAGAGCAGGGCCTGGAACGTGGCCTAGTACCGCAAGCCCCATGGCGCCTTAAGGATTTTGCCATGCCCCATGTCTCGGAGGATCAATTTCCAATTGTTTTTCCCGAGTCAACAGTGGCAAACTTCGAATTAAAGTCGGGGACAATTCACATGCTACCTACATTCCACGGCCTTGCTGGCGAGGACCCGCACTTTCATATCAAGGAATTTGTTGAGGTTTGTTCAACACTGCGCATCAATGGTATGACAGAATCTGAAATCCGCCTGCGGCTCTTTCACTTCAGTCTCAAGGATCGCGCCAAGACATGGTTTCATTCATTGGCGCCGGCTTCCATTCACTCTTGGAGGGACTTGACGTCCAAATTCTTAACACAGTACTTTCCCGTGGAAAAGACAAATGAGTTGAAGTCCAAGATCATGAACCCACGACAAGACATGGAGGAGTCTTTCTATGAGTTTTGGGAGCGGTTCAATCAGATGTTACGGACGTGCCCCCACCACCATATTGATGTCCATCATCTTATGCTATACTTCTATAGAGGCTTGAAAACTAGCGATCGGACAATGGTGGATTCTCAATCCCAAGGGATTCTAGAAGGCACAGCCGAGGAAGCAAGGACCGCCTTTGAGAACATTGCTCAAAGGGAAAAACAGTTCAGCTACAGGGGTCCCTCCTCTAGAGCTACGGGTGATGCATCCGCCAAATACAAAGATGACGCCATTGCTCAGCTCACGGCAATGGTGAAACAATTGTGTAGTGAGAAAGCCAAAGGAGTTCACATCTGCGAGGTATGTTCAATTCAGGGCCACACATCCCAGGACTGCCCGGTTGTGGAAGAGGCCAACTTTGCTGGAGGGTTCAATAGCAATTCTGACCCCGGAATGACCCATATTCCAACACTTACAATCCGGGGTGGAGAAATCATCCTAATTTCCGTTGGAGCAACAATCAAGCAGCCGCGAATCCCTTGCCACCCCCTGGATTTGAGCAGCAAGCCGCAGGCCCTCAGGGGAACTACCACGGTCCTTCCTAAAACCAGAATGGCGGAACCAAGTCTGTTGAGGACTCCATCCATATCCTGACTCAACAGCAGGCTCAACTCATAAAATTCATGCACGATAGCCAGAGTCAGACGGGAGACTTCAAAAATGCAATTGTAAACTAGGAGCGTCAAATGGGACAGGTGGCGAACCAACTAAATCAGCGGGAGCAGGGCAAGCTACAGAGTCAAGTCCTGGTAAATCCGAAAGGATTTCACAATCCTATGGCTAATGCCATCACGCTGGAGAAGGAAACACCACTTCAAGACCCCACATATGCCACCCTCGCAGGACCTGAAACCGAGCCTCAACCTACTCTGCCAAGGATCACCGACCGGGGCGCACTGCAAAACATGCCACGGTCAACACCTCTGGCGCAGAACCAGTCCAATGAGTCACCAAGTGCCCTACCGCAAGGAGGACCTGACACTGCGCCTACTTCGGCCACGGCTGGCATGCAACCTGCTCCTAAGCCCAAGTCGCACCACTCGAATACTTCTAACTCTAAACCTCAGAATTCCAATTCTAAAAAAGTCACTTTTGAGTTAGCTAATAATGTTGATTATCCATTTCCTCGCAGGTTCCAAAACAGGAATAAGCAAAGGGAGGACTTTGAGGAAGAGATCATCAGCATGTTGCAGAAGCTTCAGATCACACTGCCTTTCCATAAAATTGTCAAGCACATGCCTATCTTTGCAAAGCTGATCAAGGACTTAGTTGCAGGAAAGCGTGGTTTTAGCTCCACGGACACCATTGAGATCCCTATGGCCTGCTCGGCTGCCCTTTTGCGCATGCCCCTTAAGGCCAATGATCCTGGGCCGCCATCCCTTCCATGTGTCATTCAGTCAAAAAGATTCAAATATTGCCTTTGCGACACGGGAGCATTTGTGAACATCATGCCATTCCACATTTACAGGTCACTCAACCTAGGCGCACTCAAGCCCACGCACCTATGTGTCAGGTTGGCTAACGCTTCTGTAACCAACCTAATGGGGGTTCTTGAGGACGTACTGGTACAAATCGGAGATACATGCATCCCTGCAGACTTCTATGTACTAAGAATGGACAGAATTGACAAAAGTGAGGAACCTCCCCTCATCTTCGGAAGGCCCTTACTAGCCACAGCCGAGTGCCTCATCGACGTCAGAAAGGGCCAGGTCTCCATCAAGGTCCTGGACCAGCTTCGGACATTCTCCATCCATGACACCATCCAGTACCCTGCCGAGCCTATTGTAGATTTTCCGTTAAACACAATGGACTTACTGCTACGGGAGACAATTGCTCAGTCTTGCATGACGGATGACCTTGAGAAGGCCGTTACTAGTAACCCACACACTGTGGATTCACTTACAGATAGCGTGATCGAAGAGGTACGAGCCCTTGACATCATGCCAGCCCTCCCATTGCACAGGCCTCCCTTCGAAGCGTTACCATTCACAAGTCAGAAAACCCTGCCGTCCATCATAAAGGCTCCTGAACTCGAGCTGAAGCCCTTGCCCGAGCACTTAAAGTATGCATATTTGGGCGACAATCAAACCCTTCCAGTAATCATTGCATCTACCCTAAGTACGAAAGAGGAAAAGGCATTGGTTCACGTCCTTAAGGTCAATCAAACGGCAATTGGATGGACAATAGCTGACATCAAAGGCATAAGTCCCGCAAAATGCATGCATCGGATACTGCTGGAGGAAGACTCCAAACCATCACGGGAGGCACAGAGGCGATTGCATCCACCTATGAAGGAGGTCGTGAAGAAAGAAGTCCTAAAGCTTTTGGACGTTGGAATCATCTATCCAATTAGTGACTCCACGTGGGTGAGCCCAATCCAGGTCGTGCCAAAGAAAAGTGGGATCACAGTGGTTAAAAACGAGCAGGATGAGCTTGTACCTCAACGGATTCAAACAGGATGGAGAGTGTGCATCGACTATCGGAAGCTAAATATAACCACACGCAAGGACCACTTTCCTTTGCCCTTCATTAATCAAATGCTCGAGTGCCTGGCTGGACACTCCCACTATTGCTTCTTGGACGGCTACTCAGGATACAATCAGATTGCTATTGCACCCGAAGATCAAGAAAAAACAACATTCACATGCCCATATGGCACCTTTGCATACAGAAGAATGCCGTTTGGATTGTGCAATGCCCCAGCTACCTTTCAGCGTTGCGTGACGAGCATCTTCTCCGATATGGTGGAAGATATAATTGAAGTATTCATGGACGACTTCTCAGTGTTTGGACATTCATTCGAACTGTGCTTAGTTAACCTAACCCGAGTACTGGAACGATGCAGAGAAAGCAACTTAGTGCTGAACTGGGAAAAGTGCCATTTCATGGTACAACAGGGAATTGTCTTGGGTCCTGTGATCTCTAGCCGAGGCATTGAAGTGGACAAAGAAAAATTAGACATAGTAGAGAGGATGCCGTACCCCACTACAGTCAAAGAGGTTCGATCGTTCTTAGAGCATGCTGGCTTTTACCGCAGATTCATCAAATATTTCTCGAAAATCACAAGACCTTTGTGTGATCTTCTAGCCAAGGACGCCACATTTGAGTTCACTAAGGGATGCCGTGAGGCATTCAACACACTCAAGGCAAAGCTCACGGCATCACCCATCATCATGCCACCGAATTGGGACTTACCATTCGAACTAATGTGTGATGCCTCAGACTTCGCCATAGGAGCGGTTTTGGGACAGCGTGTGGACAAGCTCCCTCATGTCATTTACTACGCAAGTCGAACCCTGAATGATGCCCAGCTGAACTACTCCACCACCGAGAAGGAGCTCCTTGCTGTTATCTTTGCCCTGGAGAAGTTCCGTTCATATCTAATTCAAACCAAGGTCATAGTATACACGGATCATGCTGCCTTGAAGTATATGCTCACTAAAAAGGACGCCAAGCCAAGGTTGCTACGTTGGATGCTACTGCTCCAGGAATTCGACCTTGAAATCAGAGACAAGAAGGGCAGCTAAAACGTGGTCGCTGACCATATGAGCCGATTGCTTCACAGTTCCAATGAAGAGGCCGATCAATTGCCCCTCCTCGAGACCTTTCCTGACGAACAGCTCTTCGCAATCCAAGCTATTGATCCATGGTATGCCGATCTCATTAATTACCTTGTCACTAAGCAAATTCCTTCATCTTTAAACAGGTACCAAAAGGACAAGCTGGCTAAACATGCTAAGTACTTCATATGGGATGAGCCGTACCTATGGAAGCATTGTCCAGACCAAATCATTCGGCGCTGCATCCCAGAAGATGAGATGAAATCCGTCTTGACTTTTTGCCATAGTTTGGCATGTGCGGGCCATTTTGGAGCTAAGAAGACAGCCCTCAAGGTACTCCAAAGTGGACTCTACTGGCCCACACTTTTCAAGGATGCACATGAATTTGTACTCACCTGTGACCGCTGCCAACGCCTAGGTAACATCGGCCCTCAAAATCAAATGCCATTACACCCTATTCTTGTGGTCGAAATCTTCGACGTATGGGGCATTGATTTTATGGGGCCTTTTCCGAATTCCTTTGGAAATCTTTATATTCTACTTGCAGTTGATTATGTCTCCAAATGGGTGGAAGCAATTCCCACCAAAACTAACGACGCCAAAGTAGTGGTGCGTTTTTTACAGAGTCACATCTTAGCCAGATTCGGCGCACCTAGGGCAATCATCAGTGATAGGGGGGCACACTTTTGCAATCATTCGTTTGCAGCCCTAATGAAGAAGTATGGCGTCACCCACAAGGTCTCAACACCGTATCACCCTCAAACGAGTGGCCAAGCGAAAGTGTCCAATCGGGAAGTAAAGGCCATATTGGAAAAAACGGTAAATCCTAACCGCAAAGATTGGTCCAGCAAATTGAATGATGCGCTATGGGCCTATCGGACCGCATACAAGACCCCGATTGGCATGTCTCCCTTCCGGCTTGTTTTTGGAAAAGGCTGCCACCTACCAGTGGAATTGGAGCATAAAGCATTCTGGGCTATTAAGCAGATGAACCTGAACTTCGATGATGCTGGAATACATAGGAAGCTTCAGCTAAGTGAATTAGAGGAGTTGCGAAACGAGGCCTTTGACAGTGCTCGTATCTACAAGGAAAAGACCAAAGCTTTCCACGACAAGCGCATTCAGCCCAAGGACTTTCACATCGGACAGGAAGTCCTCCTCTTTGACTCCCGGCTCAGACTAATGCCAGGTAAGTTGCATTCAAGATGGACTGGACCATTTATTATTACTAACGTTTTTCCTCATGGTGCAGTTGAAATCCAGCACCCGGAACGGCAGGATCCGTTCAAGGTAAATGGCCACCGCCTCAAACACTACTTCAAGGACCTTTCTAATCCAAGCGCAGTCAACCCTGCACCTCCGCATGCGCCCAGCTCCTAGCATGCCAGCCCCATCTTGCCTAGACATTAAATAAAGCGCTCCTAGGAGGCAGCCTAGCCCTGGTTTGTATTTCTCACTTCCTTTTCTGTTTCTGCCCATTATATCTCTCAAACCTTTCTATTGTTGTCATGCTTACTGCTTATCACATTGAGGACAATGTTCAATTTACGTTTGGGGGTGTGGATTTAAAATTTTGCATATAGAAACAAGTAGGTTTGGGGGTGATACACGGCCAGGACATTTAAATTTCTGCTTGTGATTAGTATGATAACTTGTTAATAGGAATGTATATGCTAAGTTAACTATCTTTGCTTTACTAAGAGTCATGCCATGGTCAAGTAGTTCATAATTTGCACTTCACAATGCCATGTTTTAAGTGATTAAGTGAACGAAATAACTGAATTTGAGTGAACCTTAGAAAATTAGTGGAGACTACCCTGTGAGATCTTTGAGCCTAATTGCC
Organism: Oemleria cerasiformis; assembly: GCA_037349345.1. Classification (NCBI taxonomy): domain Eukaryota; kingdom Viridiplantae; phylum Streptophyta; class Magnoliopsida; order Rosales; family Rosaceae; genus Oemleria; species Oemleria cerasiformis. The sequence goes on from JAZGTL010000018.1 coordinate 15,045,928, forward strand.
ATTCTTTCTGAGGGATATACTTGTTTCTACTCTTAAACACTCGTCACTTTTGTTCTTAATTGTTGATCTCATTACATCATATTTGCATTGAATTTTAAAGAACTAACATCATTTAGATACTCTTGATTTAATGTGTGGTTTTCCATAAGAAGTGATGTAGGCTATGTATGCTTTAAACTCTAAAAGCTTGATCCTACCCTATTGCATGCTCCCGAAGCCAATTTTGAAGCCAAACACTCAGCCTTTTCTTTCATCACCCAAAGTATAACCTAACCCAAAATACTTAGCCATTCATCACAGCCATACCCTATAACCTCAGTTTGTGCTAAGGTTGCCACAAACGAGATTCATGGTGAGAATGAGAGGTGAAAGAAGATGATGCCCAATTCAAAGGACATTGGCGTCAATTGAAAGTTCAAAAGTAAAGAAAAGTTTTACAAGTTGCAAGCTGCATGAAAATTTGAGGAAATCATTGCATGATCTTGGTGCAATTCAATTCAAAGATGAACAGAAACAAAAAAACGTTCAAATCAAAAGAAAGAAAGAAACGTTGAGAAAAAGAAGGAAAAAAATAAGTGAAAAACAAAGTGAATTGAGCCAAGTGAGCCAAGAGCCTCAAAATAAGCCACAAGAGTCTCAAAATAAGCCACAAGAGTCACAAAATAAGTCATCAGGAAAGCACAATGTCGTGGGCCTTAAGAAAGGATTCAGTTCAGAAATTCCAAGTTCAATTCATGACATCTCATGCCTTGGCACAACTCAGGTTCTTTGAATCCCATCCTTCCTTGCTAAACCCCAAAGCTTAGCCCCAATACAACCTAAAAAGGAAGACCTAATTGATCTTATGGACAATCATGCTGAGGATTAAGGTACGTATCTATGTTCTTAAAGTTCAATTCCTTTCATGAGATCTTTATTTCCATAAAGTGCTATTCTTCATTGTTACTCATATGTGATTAAATTTGAATTTCATAACATAAACTCATCACATATGCTTGAAAAGAGTGTAAGCCTAGGATTCTTGTGCGAATTGAGAGTTGCCTAGTGAGGATTAGAGTCGAGGCGAAATCTTTCTAGGGCACTTAGATGAAGTTGTTTTCAAACTTGATCACCTGAAAATATTGGCATTTATACACGTACACCTTCACATGACACTCACGGCTATGGCATTCCTTTTAGTTCTGCAAAGCATGTGTACTTACTTTGATTCTTATTAGCTTGTTAAGAGTACTATATCTAGCATCTTTTTTTTTAAGTAAAACGTTTGTGGGTATCGTGCTGTTATAACCCTGAGGAGACAAAACTCCTCCTACTAGGTGAACCTAGGGGTATAAATGTTCTATCTTAACTAAAATCGAGTCTTTTCATTTTGTTAGCATTTGTTTTGCTCAGGGACTAGCAAAAGATAGGTTTGGGGGTATTTGATCAGTCGTTATTTATGCATCATTTTGAGGTCTTTATATGCCTCTCTTACATGTCTTTTGAATGATTTCGTGCCATCAATAGTAGAAAATGATCAATCTTGTGAGACTTGTGCAGAGTTAGAAAGATAGGTAAAATCTAGAAAGAACGCAAAAAGAATGACTCAAATCGGAGTCCATATGAAGGAGATGTCCTCATTTCAATATCAGGTCCTCAACGGGGTCCTGAGTGCGCCAGTGCGCCTATTTTGGGCCACTGGCCAAGTACCTCATATCAGGCCCTCCGGGTCCCGAACTTGTGTTTCATGACATCAGGGTCAGGTCCTAAAAGTGCCAAGGTCGCGCCGAGGCAGGTCGAGGACATGTCCCAAGAGCTCCCATCCGAGCCCAGATGTGCGCCCAAGCCCGGGGTCCCTGTTCTGCCAGCGGTGGAACAGAGGTTCTCTCTCTGCGCTAAGCCTGACAACATGTCAGGACCCGTCCCGAATTTCCCCTCGAAACCCGGGAAGAACCCTGATCCCGTCTGACAACCTAAGGAAAAGTTCCCAAATACCCTTCAATCCTTAGAAATTATAATAATAATTAATACTTTCTCTTGTCAGACAAGGGATTTAAGCACTTAAAATTCCCGTAAGTAAATATCAACCAAATACAAAAATATCGGAGCGTCTAAGTAGGATCAAGATACAAATTAGATATCCTACTCAAGTACAACTACACAGCGTAGCCGGAAGTGCTAATGCCTCTGCCTCGAGGTAATGTCCGCGTCAACTCTACTGCCTGAAGGGGGTTTAAACACAAAAGTTGTGAGTGGACAAAAATAATCGTTTATAAAACGTTTTCCAAGGAATATTACATTTTTCCCCCTCCATTTATAAAACCATGCATGCATCACATAAACAATTCATGTTATAAAAACATCATCTTTAAATCACCGGCATTTCATTTTCTCTTTAAAACCACTCAGTAGGACTCACACAAAATCCATATAAGGAAAACACATTGTGATCCACAATCTGGTTTGAAAATCATCCTCAAAGGAATTCAAAATCATTAAATTCAACCTAGACACATAATATCTCAAATCCACTGTTCTTGACACATCCACTAGCCACCAAGGTATCCCTAGGGGTGTGCTAGTACTGTATCACAACTCTCTGTACTATGCTATCACATCAGTCGCCTATCTCTCGACTAGCATATCATATCATTATATTGCATCAGTCGGCCTATCTCTCAACTAGCATATCATATCATTATATTGCATCAGTCGGCCTATCTCTCGACTAGCATATCATATCATTATATTGCATCAGTCGGCCTATCTCTCGACTAGCATATCATATCATTATATTGGATCAGTCGGCCTATCTCTCGACTAGCATATCATATCATTATATTGGAGGTTCACCGGGTTCACTGCTAATAACGGATCCTCATCCCGAGTCCTGGCCTCCCTCAATTCAATGTTTATCTTGGAGGTTCATCGGGTTCACCGTTAATAACGGATCCTCATCCCGAGTCCTAGCCTCCCTCAATTCAATGTTTATCCTGGAGGTTCATCGGGTTCACCGTTAATAACGGATCCTCATCCCGAGTCCTGGCCTCCCTCAAATATGACCAAATCCGATAAACTCATACAACAGGGTCAAAACCCAAATCATTGACTCAATAATTTCCACGTCAAAACGTTATCAAAATCGAGTCCAAAATCATGATATTTCTCAAATCATACTTTAACTGAAATAGTGGAAAACATGTGTCTAGAAATCATTTCTAACATTCAGAAATTCAATGCCACAATACATAACCGTATTTAACAAAGATATTTTGATGCATGCAATTCAGTTTATAAAACAAAGTCCACTCACAAACCTGTTCAAGCTAGCTCAATCCCGTCTCGTTCGGTCCTCTGAGGTTCTCGGAACAATATCGCCTGTCAAAAACAACAATCGGGATTACCGGCTAGTAATAAGACTCTTATATAACAACTTCCTAATCTCGGGAAGTCTACCCATGCTGTTCCTAAAATCACAGCAACTTCGAACACTTAAAACGACCTCTAAACAATGTCCGATCAACCTGAAACCTGTACCAACAGATTCAGAACGTCGAAAACTAGTTACCACGCGTCGCCGTGACGTCAGCCTCGACCCCACGCGTCGTCACGCCCCACCAGAAGGTCGGCACACGCGCCCACGCGCCCTCACGTGCCGGTCACGCGCCTGCTACAGTGTTCACGCGCCTGAACCGGTCCAACCCGGTTCGGCTCAACCTAACCCGGTCCAACTCGACCCGATCGGTTCACTCAACTCGACCGGTTCAACTCGACCCGACCGGTCACCGGTGACTCGCCAGAGTAGACGACCGGATTGTCGTCGCCGTCGCCGGAAGTTGGCCGAAGAAGATGACCGGACCGCCACCTCCGCCGCCGTCTGGTTCGCCGGAATCCGCCATTTCCGACCGAAACTCCAAGCTTTACAACTTCCTCAAAACTCAACCGTTTTACACAAATTTTACGTCTAAATCTATCTACTCAAACCCAGGAATCCAAATACAACCTCAAAACATCAAACACGTACCTGTATAAGCCGGAAAATCGATCCAAAGATCCGAACCTTCCTTTACTCGTTCGGCTTCCACCGTGGTCCTCTCCTTCGATGGTTGGTACGGTTGTGATCGTGGGAAGGAGTAGAATACGATTAGTTGATCCAAATGGGAAGTTAAAGCCTTGAATCCAACGTTGACTTATGGTTTTTCCTTCGGTATTTTCGCACGGTTTCGGGTGGGTGTTTGTGTTATGTTTGTCACAGAGTGAGTGAGTGAGATGATAAGGATGAATGAAGATGAAATGAAGTTGTACAATAATTGAGGTTAAAATATCTCCCCTCCATGGTAAATTACCAAAATGCCCTTGCACATCTAGACCCACAACTTCCGTATACGAACTCCGTTTCCTGCGTGCCGCTTGTCTACGAACTCGTGAGTTCGAGACCTACGCAACGGTACCCGAAACACCACCAAAAGTGTCTCGAAACAAAACTTGATTTCCAAGCCCTTTACCGACGAAGGGTAAAATCGTCATTTAATAAAAATAATTGCATAAAATCAATAATTAAAATTTCCGGGTTGTTACAATCTACCCTCCTTAAGAAATTTCGTCTCCGAAATTCATTCCTAATCATGTAATAAATGAGGATATTGTGCCCGCATTAGTTCCTCGGTTTCCCACATGGCTTCCTCCACGTTATGATTCCTCCATAACACTTTAACTAGAGGAATAGTCTTTCTGCGAAGCACCTTTTTTTTCCAATCCAGAATTTGCACTGGTTGCTCCTCAAATGTCAAATCGTCTTTCAGCTCAAGTGGTTGCTCTTCCAACACATGAGACTCATCAAACAGATATTTCCGGAGCAAAGATACATGAAAGACATCATGAACTCTGGATAATTCCGAGGGTAAAGAAATACGATATGCCACTGGTCCTATCCTTTCCAAAATCTCATATGGACCAATGTAGCGAGGACTCAGTTTTCCCCGTCTACCAAAACGTACCACTCCTTTCCATGGAGATAGTTTCAAGAACACCCAATCACCTACCTCAAACTCAAGGTCTCTGGTTCGATGGTCTGCATAGCTCTTCTGGCGATCCTGGGCTATTTTCAACCTTTCTCTGATGATTTTAATCTTTTCCTCAGTCAAATCCACCAACTCGGGTGTTAACAGTCTTCTTTCACCTATTTCACTCCAACACAAAGGTGTTCTGCACTGCCTCCCATACAGTGCCTCGAAAGGTGACATCCCAATACTCGACTGGTAACTGTTATTATATGAAAATTCCATCAGAGACAAGTGTGAATCCCAGTTCCCTTTAAACTGTAGTACACTAGCCCTCATCATATCCTCCAAAACCTGGATTGTTCTCTCAGACTGACCATCCGTCTGAGGATGAAAGGCTGTACTAAAATGCAATGTCGTGCCAAAAACCTTCTGCAAACTCCGCCAAAACCTGGAGGTAAACCTAGGATCTCTGTCCGAAACAATAGACTCTAGAGTCCCATGCAGCCGTATGATCTCATCCACGAATAATTTGGCATACCGACTCATCCGAAAATCTTCTCGCACTGGCAAGAAATGTGCAGACTTCGTAAGTCTATCCATAATTACCCATATCCCATCATGTCCTTTCCGTGTCCTTGGAAGTTTATACACAAAATCCATCGTAATGTGATCCCACTTCCATTCCGGAATAGGTAATGGTTGCAGTGTCCCATAGGGTTTCTGTCTCTCCGCTTTCACTTGCTGACATGTCAAACATCTACTCACAAACTCAGCAATTTCTCTTTTCATCCCAGTCCACCAATAGTGTTTCCTTAGGGTATGATACATCTTGGTACCTCCTGGATGCATAGCGTAAGCCGAACTATGAGCCTCATTAAGAATTTCCTTCTTTAGCTCCAGCTCATTCGGTACGCACAACCGTCCATCCTTAACCAATGCTCCATCATCCCTAACCGCATAGTCCTGCCTGTTTCCAGCCTCTAACTCCATCCTGATAATGCACAATGTAGGATCCTGGAGTTGAGCCTCAATAATCCGATCAATCAGAACAGGCCTCACATGGAAACTAGCCAACAAAGCCCCCTGGCTATCAATGTCCAGTACAATTCCTGCTCTACGGAACTCTACCAGCAACGGTAAGTAGACTGTATGCAAATGGGCCAAAGAACCCATAGATTTCCTGCTCAAGGCATCTGCCACACCATTGGCTTTGCTTGGGTGGTACTCAATAGTACAATCATAATCCTTTATCAGCTCAAGCCACCTTCTCTGCCTCAAATTCAGGTCCTTCTGGGTGAACAAGTACTTTAAACTCTGATGGTCGGTGAAGATTCGACACGTCTCCCCATACAAATAATGTCTCCATATTTTCAGTGCATGCACCACTGCAGCCAACTCCAAATCATGTGTGGGGTAATTCCTCTCATGGGGTTTAAGTTGTCTGGAAGCATACGCTATCACTTTCCCATGCTGCATCAGCACACAGCCAATACCCCGCAATGATGCATCACTATATACCTCAAAACCCCCATTACCATCTGGAAGGGTTAATACTGGAGCAGAAGTCAATCTTCTCTTTAGCTCCTGGAAGCTCTGCTCACAATCAGCATCCCAGTCAAACTTGACTCCTTTCTTAGTCAACCGAGTCAATGGGCCTGCTATCGTAGAAAATCCTTCTACGAACCGCCGATAATATCCTGCCAAACCCAGAAAACTCCTCATCTCTGTCACTGTCCTTGGTTGCTCCCAGTTTGCCACTGCCTCCACTTTTTGGAGATCTACGCTGATACCGTCAGCCGAAATTACATGACCCAAGAATCCAACTTCGGTCAACCAAAACTGGCATTTACTGAACTTGGCAAACAAATGCTTTTTCCTAAGCATATTCAGCACCAACCTCAAGTGCTTCTCATGTGCCTTGGCACTCCTTGAATACACCAAGATATCGTCGATGAACACAATTACAAATCGATCCAAATACTTTTGGAACACTCTGTTCATCAAATCCATAAACGCTGCCAGGGCATTAGTCAACCCGAAGGGCATCACCAGGAACTCATAATGACCATACCGAGTCCTGAAAGCTGTTTTCTGAACATCCTCTTCCCGGATTCTCAACTGATGGTACCCGGATCGAAGGTCAATTTTCGAAAAATACTTTGCCCCTTTCAGTTGATCAAATAAATCGTCAATCCTTGGCAAAGGATACTTATTTCGCACCGTCACTTTATTTAACTACCGGTAGTCGATACACAATCTCAGACCACCATCCTTTTTCCTCACAAATAATACCGGTGCACCCCATGGTGAAACACTTGGGCGAATAAATCCATATTCACCAAGTCTTGCAATTGAGTCTTTAACTCTCGCAATTCTGCCGGTGCCATCCTATACGGTGCCTGTGAGATAGGTTGAGTACCTGGAAAAAGCTCAATTGTGAACTCAATCTCACGGTGTGGTGGTAATCCTGGAAGATCATCTGGAAACACATCAGAGAACTCACTCACCACAGGAATATCCTCCACTCCCATCGAAGTATTCTGAGCATCTATCACATGAGCCAAGTAACCCTCACAACCTTTTCTCAACAATCTCTCAGCTGTTAACGCTGATATCACTCCATAGGGTAGTACCCTACGATCTCCCCGAAATGTAAGTTCAGGTAATCCTGGACTCCGAAAAACTACTGGCTTGTCGTAACAGTCTATGGAGGCATGGTGCATGGACAACCAATCCATCCCCAAAATCACATCAAACTCAAAGATATCTAAGGGGATTAAATCTACCTCCAAACCATGGCCTTCAACCATCACCGGACAACTGCGAATCACTAGGTTCGCCACTAACATATCTCTGGTAGGAGTACTAATACCCATGTCCCAACCAATCGGAGACAATTCTCTATCCGTAAACAATGCAAAACCCCGAGAAATAAAAGAATGAGTTGCCCCGGGATCTAATAAAACACAAGCATTGCGGTTAAAAATAGATAACGTACCAGTGACCACATCCGGTGCTACTCGAGCTTCCTGTTGCGTCATGGCAAAAACTCGAGCTGGTGTACCTGAAGATCGACCACGATCCCCATACCTGCCTCTAGCACTGCTGGTCCCACTAGCTCTACCAGCCCCACTGAAATGGGTCTGCCTCCCAGCTGCAGTATCAAACATCTGTCCTGTACTCGGGCTAGGATCAGTCGTACCACGACCAAAGGAACTACTGCCCGGACGTCGTTGTGGACAGAATCTCTTGATGTGACCAGTCTCCCCACAGAAATAACAAACGGAATCACTGAAGCCACTAGATCTGCCACCCTGTCTCCTGTTGAACTGCACTGAGGCACCGCTAGACTGTGCAAAAGATTGTCGTGTCTGACCAGCTCCGCCACTGCCTGTACTAGATCTCCCAGAAGATCTAGAACTATGACTGCCTCTTTTTGATGGTCCCTGACTAGAGGTTCCGGCAGTCCAGTGATCTCGCCGTCTCCTGTAACCACTGTACTGCTGTGGCATTGGGAAACCCAAACTCAACTCTACTCGAGCTGCATCATCAGCCAAAGTCCTCAACGAAGTGTGATCCATAGACGTAACTGCTTACCGAATCTCACCCCTCAGTCTACTCTCAAATCTGTGGCACTTGTCTGACTCGGTCGCTACCAACGTCGGTGCAAAACGACTCAGCGCTATGAATCTCTGTTCATACTAGGCCACCGTCATGTCTCCTTGCTGTAAATGCAAGAACTCGGCCTCCTTAACGTTCCGGTGTGAGCGAGGGTAAAATTGCTCCAAGAAACGTTCCCGGAAAGTCTGCCAAGTAAGCGTATGGACATTCCAGCCTGACACCTCCAATGAGTGCCACCAGTGGTAAGCAGAACCACCTAGTAAAAATGTGGCCAGTAGAACTCTCTCCTCTAGAGGACACCTCATAATCAAAAACACCCGCTCCATGCGAGTAATCCACTCCTCAGCCTCATCTGGGCTAGAGTCACCCATGAATATCGTCGCCCCTAGTCTCTGGGCTCTCTCGATATCAGAGACTTCATGAGAAGCCCTATCCTGGAGTACAGAAGCTAAAGTCTGACCCAGCTGTTCCAGTGTCTGCCTTAAATCAGGCTCCACTGCAGGTTCATGGTCATCTCCACCATTCCCCGACCGTTGACGGAACTCTCGTCTCGGAGGCATTATACGCTGAAAAGAAGCTGTAAATCATTAATACCAAAATTTCACATGTACACTAGATGTACGGTCTACAGGAATTTAACCTAGTGATCAGATACCAATTGTCAGGACCCGTCCCGAATTTCCCCTCGAAACCCAGGAAGAACCCTGATCCCATCTGACAACCTAAGGAAAAGTTCCCAAATACCCTCCAATCCTTAGAAATTATAATAATAATTAATACTTTCTCTTGTCAGACAAGGGATTTAAGCACTTAAAATTCCCGTAAGTAAATATCAACCAAATACAAAAATATCAGAGCGTCTAAGTAGGATCAAGATACAAATTAGATATCCTACTCAAGTACAACTACACAGCGTAGCCGGAAGTGCTAATGCCTCTGCCTCGAGATAATGTCCGCGTCAACTCTACTGCCTGAAGGGGGTTTAAACACAAAAGTTGTGAGTGGACAAAAATAATCGTTTATAAAACGTTTTCCAAGGAATATTACATTTTCCCCCCTCCATTTATAAAACCATGCATGCATCACATAAACAATTCATGTTATAAAAACATCATCTTTAAATCACCGGCATTTCATTTTCTCTTTAAAACCACTCAGTAGGACTCACACAAAATCCATATAAGGAAAACACATTGTGATCCACAATCTGGTTTGAAAATCATCCTCAAAGGAATTCAAAATCATTTAATTCAACCTAGACACATAATATCTCAAATCCACTATTCCCGACACATCCACTAGCCACCAGGGTATCCTTTGGGGTGTGCTAGTACTGTATCACAACTCTCTGTACTATGCTATCACATCAGTCGGCCTATCTCTCGACTAGCATATCATATCATTATATTGCATCAGTCGGCCTATCTCTCGACTAGCATATCATATCATTATATTGCATCAGTCGGCCTATCTCTCGACTAGCATATCATATCATTATATTGGATCAGTCGGCCTATCTCTCGACTAGCATATCATATCATTATATTGGAGGTTCACCGGGTTCACCGCTAATAACGGATCCTCATCCCGAGTCCTGGCCTCCCTCAATTCAATGTTTATCTTGGAGGTTCATCGGGTTCACCGTTAATAACGGATCCTCATCCCGAGTCCTAGCCTCCCTCAATTCAATGTTTATCCTGGAGGTTCATCGGGTTCACCGTTAATAATGGATCCTCATCCCGAGTCCTGGCCTCCCTCAAATATGACCAAATCCGATAAACTCATACAATAGGGTCAAAACCCAAATCATTGACTCAATAATTTCCACGTCAAAACGTTATCAAAATCGAGTCCAAAATCATGATATTTCTCAAATCATACTTTAACTGAAATAGTGGAAAACATGTGTCTAGAAATCATTTCTAACATTCAGAAATTCAATGCCACAATACATAACCTTATTTAACAAAGATATTTTGATGCATGCAATTCAGTTTATAAAACAAAGTCCACTCACAAACCTGTTCAAGCTAGCTCAATCCCGTCTCGTTCGGTTCTCTGAGGTTCCCGGAACAATATCGCCTGTCAAAAACAACAATCGGGTTTACCGGCTAGTAATAAGACTCTTATATAACAACTTCCTAATCTCGGGAAGTCTACCCATGCTGTTCCTAAAATCACAGCAACTTCGAACACTTAAAACGACCTCTAAACGATGTCCGATCAACCTGAAACCTGTACCAACAGATTCAGAACGTCGAAAACTGGTGACCACGCGTCGCCGTGACATCAGCCTCGACCCCACGCGCCGCCACACGCCACCAGAAGGTCTGCACACGCGCCCTCGCGTCCTCACGCGCCGGTCACGCGCCTGCTACAGTGTTCACGCGCCTGAACCGGTCCAACCCGGTTCGGCTCAACCTGACCCAGTCCAACTCGACCCGACCGGTTCACTCAACTCGACCGGTTCAACTCGACCCGACCTGTCACCGGTGACTCGCCGGAGAAGACGAACGGACTGTCGTCGCCGTCACCGGAAGTTGGCCGGAGAAGATGACCGGACCGCCACCTCCGCCGCCGTCTGGTTCGCCGGAATCCGCCATTTCTGACCGAAACTCCAAGCTTTACAACTTCCTCAAAACTCAACCGTTTTACACAAATTTTACGTCTAAATCTATCTACAAAAACCCAGGAATCCAAACACAACCTCAAAACATCAAACACGTACCTGTATAAGCCGGAAAATCGATCCAAAGATCCGAAACTTCCTTTACTCGGTTCGGCTTCCACCGTGGTCCTCTCCTTCGATGGTTGGTACGGTTGTGATAGTGGGAAGGAGTAGAATACGATTAGTTGATCCAAATGGGAAGTTAAAACCTTCAATCCAACGTTGACTTATGGTTTTTCCTTCGGTATTTTCGCACGGTTTCGGGTGGGTGTTTGTGTTAAGTTTGTCACAGAGTGAGTGAGTGAGATGATAAGGATGAATGAAGATGAAATGAAAATGAAATGAAGATGAAATGAAAATGAAATGAAGATGAAATGAAGATGGACAATAATTGAGGTTAAAATATCTCCCCTCCATGGTAAATTACCAAAATGCCCTTGCACATCTAGACCCACAACTTCCGTATACGAACTTCGTTTTCTGCGCGCCGCCTGTCTACGAACTCGTGAGTTCGAGACCTACGCAACGGTACCCGAAACACCACCAAAAGTGTCTCGAAACAAAACTTGATTCCCAACCCCTTTACCGACTAAGGGTAAAATCGTCATTTAATAAAAATAATTGCATAAAATCAATAATTAAAATTTCCGGGTTGTTACACAACATTTGCGCCAAGCCTGAACGACGATGCGCTTCTATTATACTCCTAACGTACTTCAAAAGCGCGGTCCGAGATCCTGATTACGAAGACAGTCAAGAATCCAAGTTTGGCCAGCTTGCGTTCCCACTTGCCAGCCTACATTCACACTCCCGGCCGTGCTCTGATTGGTTCGAATAGATTTTAAAGACTTTGTAATTAATTAAAAGTAAAATAACTTTCCCTATTCCTATAGGACAAGGTTATACCAATCCTTATAGAACAAGGTTTTCCCTTATCTATAAAAAGGAGAATCAGATAGAGGATTGGGGGCGTTTTTGTTTCTGGGAAAACAGAGACATGAGCCACAGAGTTCCGTTTTGGTTTTCTAGAGAATTAGGGACCATATTTTGGGAGATAATCTTTCACATAGATTATTGGACGTGGAGCTTGGAGAAGAAGGCCCTGCCGTGTCTTCTGCTGCATATGTTCTTAACAATCTCTTATGTACCCTTATTTTCATTATTGCAATTTACTTATTGATTCAATTATACTTGTGTTTATTTCAGTTATGTGTGAGTAGTCATTAGGATTTGGGCTGCTTGAAGCCCTAGCCATGTTAGCTTGTTAATTGGATTTCTGGCTCTTGATTATGATTGCTATGCATGCTGAATAAGTTGGATTACTATGCTTAATGAACTTAATTTATGCCTATAAGATTAGTTACCTTGTTTGCATATAATTATAGATGTAATTGCTTGAGTGACCGTCATATCATCTTGTGATTTGGAGCATCGAAAGTATTCGTACTTGTAATCTTAACTCATGACGACCTAGGATTGCATGCCACTTTGCTAGGCTAATGTGGTGTCATTAAATTCTCTTTAAACTTCATGCATCATCTTAAAAGGTAGGTGATAGACGTTCTAGGCATATGCCCTGTTTAGAACATGCTAAGTAAGAGGGAATAAGATGTGTCTAGTGAACCAACGCTAGGTCCTAGGCACGGGCACCTAATTCAGAAAATGCATAGTAATTAGGTCAAGGAAATTTGGTTAAGAGCTATAATTGGTTAGAGTGGATAGTAAGCCTTAATTCGCCTTAGTTAACAACTTTTCATTCTTGCATTGTTATTTTCTGCACTTTGATTTACTTGTCTTTAAATTTCAGTTATCACAACATAATAACGGATCCTCATCCCGAGTCCTAGCCTCCCTCAATTCAATGTTTATCCTGGAGGTTCATCGGGTTCACCGTTAATAACGGATCCTCATCCCGAGTCCTGGCCTCCCTCAAATATGACCAAATCCGATAAACTCATACAACAGGGTCAAAACCCAAATCATTGACTCAATAATTTCAACGTCAAAACGTTATCAAAATCGAGTCCAAAATCATGATATTTCTCAAATCATACTTTAACTGAAATAGTGGAAAACATGTGTCTAGAAATCATTTCTAACATTCAGAAATTCAATGCCACAATACATAACCGTATTTAACAAAGATATTTTGATGCATGCAATTCAGTTTATAAAACAAAGTCCACTCACAAACCTGTTCAAGCTAGCTCAATCCCGTCTCGTTCGGTCCTCTGGATAGTAAGCCTTAATTCGCCTTAGTTAACAACTTTTCATTCTTGCATTGTTATTTTCTGCACTTTGATTTACTTGTCTTTAAATTTCAGTTATCACATCATAAACCCACCCCGCCTCCCCCCCCCCCCCCCCCCCCCCCCTGTGTGTGTGTGTGTTTTTATTTAAGTTAACAAATCTGAACTAAATTGATCATAACGTTGATACAAGTCCTCGAGGGATCGACTCTTGCTATGCTACTATACTATACTTATCGATTTGTGCACTTGCAAGGATTTTATAACTGTTAGAATTGAATTGCATATTTCTTGCTCTTTAAATCTACCAACACATATATTGTTAATTGTATAACTACTAAGGTTTTGCCTCCAGGTATGTCGAGCCAAGAAAGGAAACGATTAGTGTCTATGTCTAGGCACTACTATTGGGACGAGCCCTACTTGTTCAAATTTTGTCCAGATCAAATTATCAGAAGGTGTGTTCTTGAGGAGGAGCATATGAGCATTCTCCAACATTGTCATCAGTTTGCATGTGGAGGACACTTTGGAGCGAAGAGAACATCACATTAGGTATTACAATCTGGGTTATATTGGCCTAATGTGTTTAAAGATTCTTTTTGGTTTTGCAGCTCTTGTGACAGATGCCAACGAACAGGGAACATCTCTTCTAGAAATCAGATGCCATTGCAAAACATTCAAGTGGTGGAGCTCTTTGATGTGTGGGGTATCGACTTCATGGGTTCATTTTCTAACTCATTTGGTTATTTATATATTCTTGTGGCTGTGGATTATGTATCTAAATGGGTCGTGGCTGTCCCCTCAAAAACTAATGATCACAAAGTTGTTGTGAAGTTCTTGCAGGATAACATCTTTACTAGGTTTGGGACACCAAGGGCAATAATTAGTGATGGAGGTAGCCACTTCAACAACCAGGTTTTTGCTTCCTTAATGAAGAAATATGGGATCACACATAAGGTTGGCACTCCATATCATCCTCAAACCAGTGGTCAAGTGGAGATAAGCAATAGAGAGATCAAAAGCATCCTAGAGAAGACAATGAATACTAGAAGGAAGGATTGGTCTCTACGCTTGAATGATGCATTGTGGGCATATCGGACTGCGTACAAAAGCCCCATTGGCATGTCCCCATATCGTCTAGTCTTTGGGAAGGCATGTCACCTACCAGTGGAGTTGGAGCATAGAGCATATTGGGCTATTAAGAAATTCAACTATGATATGCAACAAGCAGGTGACAAGAGGAAGTTACAGCTGAATGAGCTTGAAGAGTTGAGGTATGATGCATATGAGAATGCTAAGTTGTATAAGGAACGGACCAAGGCTTATCATTATAAGCAGCTAGTTAGGAAGGAGTTTCATGTGGGACAGAGGGTGTTGATCTACAATTCAAAATTGAGACTTTTCCCTGGTAAGCTCAAGTCTAGGTGGTACGGTCCTTATGTTGTTACAAAAGTTTTCCCTCATGGAGCTTTACAGGTTCATAGCAAAGAGAAGAATCAGACATTCATGGTGAATGTGCATAGAGTAAAGCCCTATATTGAGATAAGCTTTGAGCCTAGAGAGGAGGATGTGACTCTCCAACCTGTTCAGTACATTGCATGAGAGTCCAACAGTCTGGCTGAAGACTATAAACTTAGCACTACTTGGGAGGTAACCCAAAGGGAAGTTGGGAGGCAACCCATGTGAAGAGGATGATGACAGTTTTGGCACTCTACAACCACTGACAATCAGATTTGCTTTCTCCCACCATTTCCTTATTTATCGTTAACTTTGCCTTCGTTTGTTTTGTTTTGTTTTATTTTCTTTGTGTGTGTCGTCGCTTGTTTCTCCTTCCTTAAATGCTTCATTGTTTTACTTTAACTTTCAATCATTGAGGACAATGTTAGATTTAGGTATGAGGGGGAAACACTTGTGTTTTCCGTTGATTTTGCATTGGTTTAAAAAAAAAAAAGTTTTTGACAGCTTTATTTTTTGCCTAGTTTGTGTCGGTTTTAATAGTGTTAAATTGAGTAGTTTTTGTGTCTTAGGTTACTTTCCAACACAATGATGAGATTTGGTTTTTAATTGCATGACTTTAAGATGACTTATAAGCATGATTCAAGGTCTGAAATTATTCGTTGGTTAATACTCAAGTATTCATGGTTATCATATGCAAAATCACATGTAATCACCCAAGTAAGTGGTATCCATAACATGCTTAATTGAATGAAGCTCAATACAACCCTTTTGTGAGCTTTTGAGCCTTTATCCTTTGTTTGAGAGAGTTGTATTTGTTTAATCTATCACTTTCTTGTCAATTAAGTTGTTGTATGATCTTATCTTTCTTTGCTTGGTTGCTACTTGGATTGCTTATCTTCATTGGAACTAAATGCTAGAACTGGTACTAATTTCTTTTCGAGGCATTGAATTGATTTGCATGACATACTTGACATGATAAAGGCACCTAGATTACCACCATTGCCAAAATGGCCTTTGACCCATGATATACTTTCCTCTAGGTAAACCCTTGATGAGCCTTTGTTTAAGCCTTTTTGTTTCATAACCCTCATTTTCCTCACCTAGCCTAAACACTTTCATCCTTACACTTTTTCTTAAAGATTAGTGAAGCATAATTTATAGAGACTTAGTTGTGAATCAAGGGTTAAAAGAGCAAGTTTGGGGGAATGTTCAAAAAAAAAGAAAAAAAAAAGAGAGATAAGAATTGTACACGGTTCAGAGTGTGCACCAGAAAAAAAAATCGACATTGTGTTTGAATTGTTAATGCCCTGACCGTTCATGTATTGATTGTTGAAGTATGGTCAATAATGTTCAAATCGGCCATTGAGTGTATGTACTTGCTCGGTACTTATATGATTTTTAAGCCTTGATAGTGATACAAGTTCTTATGTCTCTAACATCATTGCATGCTCCTACTATTTCTGTAAGAACTTTGTGTTATCCATATCCATTCTTTCTTTAACCCCTTACCCTTTGACCTCATTACAATCCTCATAAAGACCTTCTGATCTTGTTTGTTGTGTTTAAATCAATATGTGGAGATTTGAATGAAGTATGAGCATATGGTGTCACATGTTCTTGCATTCAAGTAGTAGCATTCCTTTCATGAGTCATATTCATAAGAAAAATTCTGAAAGTGCCTTTCTTTCTTGTTATATCATATGTGAGCAATTTGTTTCCATTTTACATCAATCCTCTCACATATTACTAGTATAGGACGAGTGACTTAACCAGAAAATATGAGGTAAAATAAGAGCTTATTAGGTGAGAATTTTGAGCTAATTCTTTGCAGCATGTATCTCTCTTTGTACTTGTGCTTTGATTGATTTAATTGTGAGTATGTGTATGATTTCTATGAAGGTGTATTAACTCTCGGATCATGTGGACCAATTCTTATGCTTATGATGAATCTTAATATGTCATGATTCATTGAAAATCTCTGAGATAAATGTTGGAAGGTTTAGGTTGAATTATTGTGTCTTTGGTTTTTCTTTCATTCTTTGTTTATGTTTGCTCGAGGACTAGCAAAAGCTTAAGTGTGGGGGAATTTGATAGGAGCATATTTATGCGACGTTTTATCTTGTTTTCTTATGCTTTTCTTAGCTTGTTTCGTATGTTTTCTTAATACTTAGCTTGTTTTCGTGTTTTGTAGGATTTTTGGAAGCAAAGTTACAAAAGGAGTTAATGAGTGCTGTTTTGGAAATCTAAGGAGGAAACTTTGAAACAGACTTCAGCAGATGTGTCAACTTCTCGAAATTAACTGCACCTGCTCGGGAAGAACTAGCTGATGGACCATATATCGTTGGATAGATACGGAAGTCTAGTTTCTAGAGAATTTTACGGTTTGTGAATTGGAGTTTTCAAGAATGATTTATGGCCATTTTAGTACAGCAAGGTCAGACTGAGCTGGAATTCAACATTCCTTCTATTTCAAATTTTCTAATCCTTATCGGACTTGGACGACTAGAGGCCTAGTTTATTAAGGTTACGGGAGGAAACATTTTAATCAGAAAAAAGGAAGATAAAAAAAATAATAAAGGGAGAGGAGCAGCCACAACGTGAGGATTGATTGAGTAGCGAATGCAAACAGTAACGTCTCTCTCTCTCATTAAGGAAATTAACACCCTCATCAATTCTTGGCAGCAAAGGGGCAGACATATACATCGGACAAGGGGAAAACATGGGGGAAGACAAAAAGGCAGCCATCAAAGAGTCATTGTCCCACACAAAAAGTCAGAAACGTCTCTCTCTGTCTCATACTTGGAAACAACTTTTTTTCTCCCAAAAAGAAAACTGCAAAAACGTTGGAAGCTCTCACAGAAGGACTCAGCCACACCATCCCATTCTGCTCCATCCTTCAAGGTTCCAAGGTCTAAAAGGCTTAGGAAGCAAGGAGGAACGTCAAGGCGTCATCCAATCACTCTGGCTGACCAACGCATCATCAAAGAGCTATCCTCTTCCTCTTTTTATGTTCTGTTTTTTTATGTTCTTGTTGTCTATTTAAATTATGGGTAACTAAGTACTTTAGTTAGGGCTCGATTGAAACCCTAATCATGTTTCTTTAAGGATTTCGATATGCCTTTGCTGCAAACTACTTTTGTGATGCTTAATTGATTAATTTCAGATTATATTTTACTCTTTACATACGTTTTGTTATGCTTGATCACCATATGCATACTGTGTATTGAGTTTGTTACATAGGTAAATTTAGATGACCAAATCTTGTGCCTATGAGAGTAACAAAAGAACTAGTTATATGTTCTTGAAATTAATCATCATGAATAACTAGAATATATACCATGTTCTAGGAGTTGTGTGTTTGTCGATTTCCATTGTGTTATGCGTTCTTAAAGTGCAACTTAGTAGATACCATGGTAAATACTTTAAGAATGAAAAGAGTTAGTGTAGATACCCATGCCTAACTTGTTGCTCTGGAAATTCAATAATTTAAAGAGTAGATATCATGTCTTTAAGTTGGCAAACATGAGCATCTAAAATCTATTTTGTAGCATTGTGCATGTCGTTTGCTTAAGGAAGAAGATTAGCGGTGAACATTGAATTCATAACTGGTTTTCTCATTGTTTTAACCTCAATCCAATTCTATTTTTAATAAAACGATGTTTTTTTTAATATTTTGTTTCTAAATTTTCAGTTTTCAAAATCATCTTAAAATCAATTTTAAACACATATTAATCCAGTCATCGTGGGAATGATCTCGTATTTGATTTCTATACTATTTGTCTTATCTTGCGCACTTGCGAGTTAAAACGTGCATATACTTGCGTAATTTTTATGTTGCTATTTGTACAACACATACCTGTCACACATCTTGACAAAAATGTACACAAATTAAGTGCAAACAGGCTAAATAAAGAAGCTATGATTAAGCAAGAGCTGCTGTTTACTTTGCTGCTAGATTTATATTAGAGTAAATTACAGTTTACTATCTTTGATTTAGTTGAAATTATAAGATTATATTTATTTTTTTAAATCTTTCAACTTATTATCTTGAACTTTCTATTTTGTTTCAACTGCAACTCTTTGTTACATTTTCTTTTAAATAGTCTATTAAGTACTGTTGTGTCCAAAATTTGACCCATATTTAACTTATGTGAATAACCAATAAGTGCCACATATACCAAAAAAACTAAAAATTTGTTTTAAAAAAAAAACCTTAAAATACGAAAACATAAAATTATTGGTTGTCCACATAAGCTAAATGCGGGCCCAAATTTAGACACATTAGCACTTAACAAAATATTTAAGAGAAAATGTAACAGATGGCTCATATTAAAACAAATAAGAAAGTTCAGAGTAGTAAACTGAAAGATTTGAAAAAACAATTATAACCTTGAATTTTTTACTAAACCACATAGTAGTAAACTGTAATTTGCTCTTTATATTATTATTCGATATATATTGGCCTTCATGTTCGAGCTAGAGCTAATTCAACTGAGTTATCCAATTCAATGCTAGCTACGAAGATTCAAATTCAGTTTTCATCCTTCATATGTTGAATATGAATGACTAAAATCAAATGTTTATCAAATGAACTTTATATATTATTAATTTTGTATATTACCATAGCTTTTATACATGTATTTGTGTTTAATATAATTTAAATCTAATCGATCATCATATATTATGTATGCATGGTGGGATATATATATATATATATATATTCGTCATCCATTGAAGAACACTGGAAACATCTTAATACATTCTTCTAAATAATTAAACACATTGGTCTAGTAATATCTGCCCCAAAAATAAAACTATTCTAGACCAAAGTTAGATTCCTTGGATATAATATTCACCAATCCACAATTACCCTTATTGATAGATTCATCCAATTCGCTGATAAATTCCCTGATAAAATCCTTGACAAAAATCAATTTCAGCTGTTCCCTGGATCCCTAGCTAAATTATGTTGCTAAATTCTATTAAAATCTTCGCCAAAAATGCAAACCATTATTTGAGCGACTCCAAAGTCACTCACCTCCATGGACAGATATCCACACTTCCATAGTTAAAGAAATAAAAAAACATGTCATTACCCTTCCATGTATTTGAATTCCAACAATCAATTCTTTCAAAATTGTTGAATATGATGCCTCTGAACTTCGTTACGGAGGTATTCTCAAACAGAAAAGTCATCCAAATAGTCCTGAATTAATTATCCATTTTCATTCCGGTGCCTGGAATTCCACTCAAAATAATTATAGTACTATTAAAAAAGAAATTTTATCTATAGTATTATGCATATGCAAATTTCAAGAAAATTTATTAAATCAAAAGTTTATTTATTTATCTGTTTTTATATATATATATATATATATATATATATATCATAGGAGAGCTATTCTTAATAAACACCAATGCTCGATCATATCATGGTTTATTTAATGGAAAATTTTCTATATAATTTTGCATGTATTTGAGTATACATTACGTAAAGTAAACTGATTTTAGATTTTAAAAATAAATAAATAAATAAACAGATTTTAGAGGATATTTAACATTAATGGAACAATCCAATTAGGGCAATTAGCTAGGCAATAATTAACAAATGACTTTGACAATAAGATGCGTATATATCTCAATTAAATTCTTGGTGCTTGAAAAGGAAATACAAATTATATAGGATTGTAAGAACTAAACAAAAATAACCTAACAAAATTATTCAAAAAGCAACAGTACCCTGTCAACAATTTCTAGTTTCGTCTTTTTTTCTTGCAATTCAAGTTATCTTGAGAAAATATCCTTTTAGAAAATCTAATTCTACTTAAGTTCACTACTTAAATAAAAGACGGTGTATTAGGTGAAGTTCATATACTATTACTATCAGCTTATTGGCTTGAAAGTTGAAACAATATACATATACGGTCTGAGAGAGTTTCTGTTGGAGCGCGATCGATCTCGATCTCATGGAGGCTGTAGTTAAATTCAATGATATTCAAGACTGTCATAGTTGTAAAAAGAAGATAGTGGATGTTTTGAAGACAATTGAGGGCGTCAAGGATTACTATATAGACGCAGAGAACAACAAGGTGACGGTAATTGGCAAGTTTGATGACCTTGATCGCCAAGTTCATCTCATCCAGAAGTTCAAAAAAAGATTTCCCTTAAAAAAAACTGGAGCTTATAATGAATAATAATGGTCAAAATAATAATAATTCCAATGGCAACGTCAATGGCAATGGAAACGGAGGCAACGACAACGGCAACGGAAATGGAGGGCAAGAGAGTAAAAAATGGAAAGAAAATGTGCATGGAAGTAATGGTAGCAAAAGAGGAGGAGGAGACATAGCCAGTAGCAGTGGCAGTGGCAACGGTAACAATGGCGGTGACAGTGGAAATCAGCCACCGCTGATGGACATGATGAGTTACTGGGATCCATATATGGGTCATTATCCCCAGCCAATGATGAACATCAGATACTATCAAGGGATGAGGCAAGACATGGATGTTTATGAGCGCATCCCTACTTACAGAGGCCCACCGCCGCCGATGCCACCACCCGCAACCTTTTATTCTAACCCTCCCCACACAATCTTCAGCAATGATAATCCCAATGGTCGCAACATCATGTGATATATATATATATATATATATATATATATATATATATATATATATATTCATGCTATTTATTTAAATCATCTTTTTTTTTCTTAAGTTTTTTCGGCATGTCTTCTAGCTGGGGTTAGGTTTTTATGCATGCAATATGCAATAATGCAAAGATTACTAGAGTTTCAATGATGTAATGATGTTTATGTGTTTAGTCTTCTAGGGCTATTATATTGTTGTTTTTGGAAATACTGCTATATTTATTTATTATTTTTTTGGGCCTGGGGAATTAAGGACTATATTAATTGCTTATATATGTTGTTACTTAATTGGTTGTGATTACTAAAATTTTGTTTGTTTATAATTTTGTCATATGAATTGAAGAATTACTTGAATTTCGAATATGGGATTATGATCAACAGGCCTATAAACTAAATGGATTATGGGATTCTCTCGAATATTGGTTTATCACAACCATGCATTCTTCCTGAGCTAATTAAGTAGCCTAAATTTACAAGAACCCAAAAAAAAAAAGCTTATAGTTTTGTTGGTTTTATGATTTAAAGAGAAATTTTGAATGGTTTATTTACGTTGCATAAGATTGTTTAAGAATTTGCCAATTGTCTAAATTTACAGGATCCCAGAAAAAAGGAAAAAAGCTTAGATATCAATTAATTGGGGAAGGAAATGAACCCTGAAAAGTTCACCTACATGACCAATGAGTCTCTTGCCGCGGCTCATGAACTGGCTACCGATGCCGGCCATGCGCAATTCACACCGCTCCTTCTTGCATCGGCGATGGTTTCAGACCCTACTGGTGTTTTCAGCCAAGCAATTGCCAATGCTAGTGGCAACAAAGAAGCACAAGGGTCCGTGGAGAGAGTGTTCAATCAGGCACTCAAGAAGCTTCCGTCTCAGTCACCTCCGCCGGATGAAGTCCCAGCTAGCACTACTCTCATCAAAGCAATTCGGAGAGCTCAGTCGGCGCAGAAGCAACGAGGGGACACACACTTGGCTGTTGATCAGTTGATTCTTGGCCTTCTTGAGGATTCCCAAATTGGGGACTTGTTGAAAGAAGCTGGCATTTCCACTGCAAGAGTGAAATCAGAAGTTGAAAAGCTTCGTGGGAAGGAAGGGAAGAAGGTGGAGAGTGCAACGGGAGACACAAATTTTCAGGCATTGAAGACTTATGGACGAGACCTTGTTGAGGTTGCAGGGAAGCTTGGCCCAGTTATAGGCCGAGATGAGGAGATAAGGAGGGTTGTTCGGATTCTCTCAAGGCGAACAAAGAACAATCCGGTGCTAATTGGAGAGCCAGGAGTTGGAAAAACTGCTGTGGTTGAAGGATTGGCTCAAAGAATTGTAAGTGGGGATGTTCCTAGTAATTTATCTGATGTAAGGCTCATAGCATTGGATATGGTTGCTTTGGTGGCCGGGGCGAAGTATAGAGGAGAGTTTGAGGAGAGGTTGAAGGCTGTTTTGAAAGAAGTGGAAGAGGCTGAAGGGAAGGTGATTTTGTTCATTGATGAAATTCACCTTGTTCTTGGGGCTGGTAGAACTGAGGGGTCTATGGATGCAGCTAACCTCTTAAAGCCAATGCTCGCTAGAGGCCAACTACGATGCATTGGTGCCACAACTCTTGAAGAGTACAGGAAATATGTGGAGAAGGATGCTGCATTTGAGAGAAGGCTCCAACAGGTTTATGTGGCCGAACCTAGTGTTCCTGACACAATTAATATCCTTCGAGGGTTGAAAGAGAAATATGAATTAAGGTCATCATGGTGTTCGAATTCTCGATAGGGCTCTTGTTGTTGCTGCGCAACATTCAAGTCGGTACATCACTGGTAAGAATTATAATAACAGATGTAGTGTGTTTTTCTTGATTGATATAGATTGAAATTTCAATTTTGCTTGATGTTTAAATTTGCTTGGATTGAATTTCTGTTTTGTTTTTGTTTTACAGGGCGCCATTTGCCTGACAAGGCAATTGATCTAGTTGATGAAGCCTGTGCAAATGTGAGAGTTCAGCTTGATAGTCAACCTGAAGAAATTGATAACCTTGAAAGGAAGAGGATGCAGCTGGAAGTTGAGCTTCATGCCCTTGAGAAAGAGAAGGACAAAGCTAGCAAAGCTCGCCTTGTCGAGGTGAGTGCTAGTTCCAAAATTTATTTATTAAGAAAATATTAGTCTGGTGAAGTTGCGGAATATTTTTTAGCTTAATTGTTCTTATTCTTCTGTTGATTCTACGTTTTATTCTCAGGTGAAAAAAGAGCTAGATGACTTGAGAGACAAGCTTCAGCCGTTGGTGATGAAATATAGAAAGGAGAAGGAGAGGGTTGATGAGCTTCGAAAGCTCAAGCAGAAGCGCGAAGAGCTGCTAGTCTCTTTGGCAGAGGCTGAAAGAAGATATGATTTAGCCAGGGCTGCAGACTTGCGTTACGGGGGTATTCAAGAAGTGGAAGCTGCCATTGCAAAGCTCGAAAGTAGCACCGATGAAAACTTGATATTGACAGAGACGGTTGGACCAGAACAAATTGCAGAAGTTGTTAGTCGTTGGACAGGCATACCTGTTACAAGGCTTGGCCAGGATGACAAAGAGAGGTTAATAGGGCTTGCTGACAGGTTGCATAAGAGAGTAGTGGGGCAGGACCAGGCAGTTGAAGCCGTTGCAGAGGCGGTCTTGAGGTCTAGAGCCGGGCTAGGGAGGCCGCAGCAGCCAACTGGTTCGTTCCTCTTCTTGGGTCCGACTGGTGTTGGTAAAACCGAGCTTGCAAAGGCACTTGCGGAGCAACTCTTTGATGATGAAAACCTGATTGTGAGATTAGACATGTCTGAGTACATGGAGCAACATTCTATCTCACGTTTGATTGGAGCTCCTCCAGGGTAAGTGAATTTGCATTTTTCTTGACCATTCACATCTTTTATGTGTGATCAAGCATGATAAAATCTCACTTGTTTACATTTTACAGGTATGTTGGTCATGAGGAAGGTGGGCAACTCACAGAGGCCGCGAGACGGAGGCCTTATAGCGTTGTTTTGTTTGATGAAGTGGAGAAGGCGCATACTTCTGTTTTCAATACTCTCTTGCAAGTGTTGGATGATGGAAGGTTAACTGATGGCCAAGGCCGGACCGTTGACTTCAGGAACACCGTGATAATTATGACTTCGAACCTGGGAGCCGAGCATCTCCTAGCTGGTTTATTGGGCAAGTCTTCAATGCAAGTTGCCCGTGACCATGTTATGCAAGAGGTATATTTAATGATCACAAATTTTTGACTTCATGATGCTTATAGCTCGTTTCTTTGATAATGTAGATACTAAACTAGGCATTTGGTACCTGGATAGGTGAGAAAACACTTTAGGCCTGAGTTGCTGAATCGACTTGATGAAGTTGTTGTATTCGACCCGCTTTCGCGTGACCAATTGAGGAAGGTTGCTAGGCTGCAGATGAAAGATGTTGCAGTCCGATTGGCTGACAAGGGCATTGCTCTTGCAGTGACTGATGCAGCAATGGATTATATTCTGGATGAGAACTCGTTTAGTATGCCGTATTGTACTGACTATCTCAGTCGGATAGACTAATCTATCCACCGAATAGACTAACTATTGAGTCGGACGTTTAGTGCTCTACCGGATTAAAATGCCGATTATATTATACATGCCAGATTACATTATACTAGTTGTTAAGAAATATCTATATATCATAAATATTAATTATGTATAATAATAATTATATTATTTATTATTTATTTTAATTAATTATTGATCTTATTATTATTACTACTTATTTTATTATTATTAATTATTAATTTATTATTATTATTATTATTCATATTTATTATCATTATTATTATTATTATTATTATTATTATTATTATTATTATTATTACTTTTCAAAATTATTAGTCATCCGATTATTTAATACGAATAATTTCGAGGGTATTATTTTAGTGGGTGTGGACCCTATAAAGGTACTCAATCGTATTAACTTATTCGGTAGTTAATTAATACGAGTGGTTTGGTTTCTTATGGTCTATTCCGGTTTGGTTTCTTATGATTTTTGCTTTAGTTGAAATGGAAAGTTAATCAGAATGCATTGTGGATGTTGACCAACCCCTATGCAATTGTGAGACAGTACAACTTGAACAAGTGGACTTGAACAAGTGGGAATAGTGGATGACCTTAGAAAAAGAAAATGCAGAGGTTGATTGTAAGCCGTTGGATTGGCATACATGTCACACATCTTGACGAAAATGTACACAAATTAAGTGCAAACAGGCTAAATAAAGATGCTACGATTGAGCAAGAGCTGCTCTTTACATTGCCCCTAGATTTATATTAGAGTAAATTACAGTTTACTACCTTTGATTTAGTTGAAATTATAAGATTATATTTATTTTTTTAAATTTTTTATTTTATTATCTTGAACTTTCTATTTTGTTTCAACCGAAACTCTTGATTACATTTTCTGTTAAATAGTCTATTAAGTGCTGTTGTGTCCAAAATTTGACCTATATTTAACTTATGTAGACAACCAATAAAGTGCCACATATACAAAAAAAAAAATTCTTTTTAAAAAAAACCTTAAAATACGAAAACATAAAATTATTGGTTGTCCACATAAGCTAAATGTGGGGCCAAATTTGGACACATTAGCACTTAACAAAATATTTAACAGAAAATGTAACATAGGGCTCTTGTTAAAACAAATAAGAAAGTTCAGAGTAATAAACTGAAATATTTGAAAGAACAATTATAACCTTGTATTTTTTACTAAACCACATGGTAATAAATTGTAATTTGCTCTTTATATTATTATTCGATATATATTGGCCATCATGTTTGAACTAGAGCTAATTCAACAGAGTTATCCAATTCAATGCTAGCTACGAAGATTCAAATTCGGTTTTCATCCTTCATATGTTGAATATGATTGACTAAAATCAAATGTTTATCAAATGAACTTTATATATTATTAATTTTGTATATTACCATAGCTTTTATACATGTATTTGTGTTTAATATAATTTAAATCTAATCGATCATCATATATTATGAATGCATGGTGGGATATATATATATATATTTCTTTTTTTTTTCGTCATCCATTGATGAACACTGGAAACATCTTAATACATTCTTCCAAACAATTAAACACAATGGTCTAGTAATATCTGCCCCAAAAATAAAACTATTCTAGACCAAAGTTAGATTCCTTGGATATAATATTCACCAATCCACAATTACCCTTATTGATAGAGTTATCCAATTCGCTGATAAATTCCCTGCTAAAATCCTTGACAAAAATCAACTTCAACGGCTCCTTGGATCCCTAGCTAAATTATGTTGTTG
This sequence comes from Oemleria cerasiformis, assembly GCA_037349345.1. NCBI lineage: Eukaryota > Viridiplantae > Streptophyta > Magnoliopsida > Rosales > Rosaceae > Oemleria > Oemleria cerasiformis. The sequence goes on from JAZGTL010000018.1 coordinate 15,072,867, forward strand.
AATTCTATCAAAATCTTCGCCAAAAATGAAAACCATTATTTGAGCGACTCCAAAGTAACCCACCTCCATGGACATATATCCACACTTCCATAGTTAAAGAAATAAAAAACATGTCATTACCCTTCCATGTCTTGGAATTCCAACAATCAATTCTTTCAAAATTGTTGAACCTGATGCCTCTGAACTTGGTTACAAAGATATTCTCAAATAGAAAAGTCATCCAAATAGTCCTGAATTAATTGTCCGTTTTCATTCCGGTGCCTGGAATTCCACTCAAAATAATTATAGTACTATTAAAAAAGAAATTCTATCTATAAAATTATGTATATGCAAATTTCAAGAAGATTTATTAAATCAAAAGTTTATTTATTTATTTGTTTATATATATATATATATATATAATAGGAGAGCTTTGCTTAATAAACACCAATGCTCGATCATATCATGGTTTATTTAATGAAAAATTTTCAAGAAGATTTATTATGCATATTCAAATTTCAAGAAGATTTATTACATCAAAAGTTTATTTATTTATTTGTTTATATATATATATATATATATATATATATATATATAATAGGAGACTATTCTTAATAAACACCAATGCTCGATCATATCATGGTTTATATAATTTTGCACGTATTTGAGTATACATTACGTATATATATATATATATATATATATATATATATATATATATATATATATATATTATATGCTCATATTTGAGTGCATTGAATATGTAAAGTAAACTGATTTTAGATTTGAAAAAATAAATAATAAACAGATTTTAGAGGATATTTAACATTAATGGAACAATCCAATTAGGGCAATTAGGCAATAATTAACAAATGACTTTGATAATAAGATGCCTAGATATCTCAATTAAGTTCTTGGTGTTTGAAAAGGAAATACAAATTATATAGGATTGTAAGAAAGAAACTAAAACAACCTAACAAAATTATTCAAAAAGCAACATACCCTGTTAAAAATTTCTAGTTTCGTCTTTTTTTCTTGCAATTTAAGTTATCTTGAGGAAATATCCTTTTAGAAAATCTAATTCTATTTAAGTTTACTACTTAAATAAAAGACGGTGTATTAGGTGAAGTTCATATACTATTACTATCAGTTTATTGGCTTGAAAGTTGAAACAGTTTACACATACAATCTGAGAGAGTTTCTGTTGGAGCTCGATCGATCTCGATCTCGATCTCATGGAGGCTGTAGTTAAATTCAATGATATTCATGACTGTCATGGCTGTAAAAAGAAGATAGTGGATGTTTTGAAGACAATTGAGGGCGTCAAGGATTACTATATAGACGCAGAGAACAACAAGGTGACGGTAATTGGCAAGTTTGATGAATTTGATCGCCAAGTTCACCTCATCCAGAAGTTCAAAAAAAGATTTCCCTTAAAAAAACCGGAGCTTATAATGAATAATAATGGTCAAAATAATAATAACTCCAATGGCAATGGAAACGGAGGCAACGGCAACGGAAACGGAGGGCAAGAGAGTAAAAAAGGGAAAGAAAAGGTGCATGGAAGTAATGGTAGCAAAAGAGGTGGAGGAGACATAGCCAGTAGCAGTGGCAACGGCAACAGTGGAAACCAGCCGCCGCAGATGGACATGATGAGTTACTGGGACCCATGGATGGGTCATTATCCCCAGCCAATGATGAACAGCGGATACTATCAAGGGATGAGGCAAGACATGGATGTTTATGAGCGCATCCCTACTTACAGAGGCCCACCACCGCCGATGCCACCACCCGCAACCTTTTATTCTAACCCTCCCCACACAATCTTCAGCGATGATAATTCCAATGGTTGCAGCATCATGTGATATATATATATATATATATATATATATATATATATATATATATATATATATATATTCCTGCTATTTATTTAAATCATCTTTTTTTTTCTTTTTTTTTTCCTTAAGTTTTTTTGACATGTCTTCTAGCTAGGGTTAGGTTTTAATGCATGCAATATGCAATAATGCAAAGATTACTAGAGTTTCAATGATGTATTGATGTTTATGTATTTAGTCTTCTAGGGCTATCGTTGTTTTTGGAAGTACTGCTATATTTATTTATTATTTTTTTTGGGTAAGGGGAATTAAGAATTATATTAATTGCTTATATATGTTGTACTTAATTGGTTGTGATTACTAAAATTTTGTCATATGAATTGAATAATTACTTGAATTTCGAATATGGGGTTATGATCAACAGGCCTATAAACTAAATGGATTATGGGATTCTCTCGAATATTGGTTTATCACAACCATGCATTCTTCCTTAGCTAATTAAGTAGCCTAAATTTACAAGAACCCAAAAAAATAGCTTACAGTTTTGTTGGTTTTATGATTTAAAGAGAAATTTTGAATGGTTTATGTACGTTGCTTAAGATTGTTTAGTTACCAATTGCCTAAATTTACAGGAACCCAGAAAAAAGGAAAAAAACTTAGATTTTTCTTGGATTTAAGCTTGTAAGAGAAAATTGTGAATGGTGTATGTACGTTGGTTTAAATTGTTTAAGAATTTTTAACCTTTGAATTTGGGTTCCTTATGCATGCTTGTTTAGATTTGTTAGGTATCAATTAATTGGGGAAGGAAATGAACCCGGAAAAGTTCAACTACAAGACCAATGAGTCTCTTGCCGCGGCTCTGCCTCTGAACTTGGTTACGGAGGTATTCTCAAATAGAAAAGTCATCCAAATAATCATGGATTAATTGTCCGTTTTCATTCCGGTGCTTGAAATTCCACTCAAAATAATTATAGTACTATTAAAAAAGAAATTCTATCTATAGTATTAGGCATATGCAAATTTCAAGAAGATTTATTAAATCAGAAGTTTATTTCTTTATTTGTTTATATATATATATATATATATATATATATATATATATATATATAAAATAGGAGAGCAATTCTTAATAAACACCAATGCATTACGTATGTATATATGTATGTTCATATTTTTTTTGCCAAGGGGATATATATATATATATATATATATATATATATGTATATATATATATGTTCATATTTGAGTGCATTGAATATGTAAAGTAAACTGATTTTAGATTTGAAAAAAAAAAAAAAAATAGATTTTAGAGGATATTTAACATTAATGGAACAATCCAATTAGGGCAATTAGGCAATAATTAACAAATGACTTTGATAATAAGATGCGTAGATATCTCAATTAAGTTCTTGGTGCTTGAAAAGGAAATACAAATTATATAGGATTGTAAGAAAGAAACTAAAACAACCTAACAAAATTATTCGAAAAGCAACAGTACCCTGTCAACAATTTCTAGTTTCGTCTTTTCTTTTTGCAATTCAAGTTATCTTGAGGAAATATCCATTTAGAAAATCTAATTCTATTTAAGTTCACTACTTAAATAAAAGATGGTGTATTAGGTGAAGTTCATATACTATTACTATCAGTTTATTGGCTTGAAAGTTGAAACAGTTTACACATACAATCTGAGAGAGTTTCTATTGGAGCTCGATCGATCTCGATCTTATGGAGGCTGTAGTTAAATTCAATGATATTCATGACTGTCATGGCTGTAAAAAGAAGATAGTGGTTGTTTTGAAGACAATTGAGGGCGTCAAGGATTACTATATAGACGCAGAGAACAACAAGGTGACGGTAATTGGCAAGTTTGATGACTTTGATCGTCAAGTTCATCTCATCCAGAAGTTCAAAAAAAGATTTCCCTTAAAAAAACCGAACTTATAATGAATAATAATGGTCAAAATAATAATAACTCCAATGGCAACGACAATGGCAATGGAAACGGAGGCAACGACAACATAAATGGAGGGCAAGAGAGTAAAAAAAGGAAAGAAAAGGTGCATGGAAGTAATGGTAGCAAAAGAGGTGGAGGAGACATAGCCAGTAGCAGTGGCAGTGGCAACATCAACAGTGGCGGTGACAGTGGAAACCAGTCGCCGCAGATGGACATAATGAGTTACTGGGACCCATGGATGGGTCATTATCCCCAGCCAATGATGAACATCGGATACTATCAAGGGATGAGGCAAGACATGGACGTTTATGAGCGCATCCCTACTTACAGAGACCCACCGCCGCTGATGCCACCACCGGCAACCTTTTATTCTAACCCTCCCCACACATTCTTCAGCGATGATAATCCCAATGGTTGCAACATCATGTGATATATATATATATATATATATATATATATATATATATATATATATATATATATTCCTGCTATTTATTTAAATCATCTTTTTTTTTCTTTTTGTTTTCCTTAAGTTTTTTTGACATGTCTTCTAGCTAGTGTTAGGTTTTAATGCATGCAATATGCAATAATGCAAAGATTACTAGAGTTTCAATGATGTATTGATGTTTATGTGTTTAGTCTTCTAGGGCTATCGTTGTTTTTGGAAGTACTACTATATTTATTTATTATTTTTTTTGGGTAAGGGGAATTAAGAATTATATTAATTGCTTATATATGTTGTACTTAATTGGTTGTGATTACTAAAATTTTGTCATATGAATTGAATAATTACTTGAATTTCGAATATGGGGTTATGATCAACAGGCCTATAAACTAAATGGATTATGGGATTCTCTCGAATATTGGTTTATCACAACCATGCATTCTTCCTTAGCTAATTAAGTAGCCTAAATTTACAAGAACCCAAAAAAATAGCTTACAGTTTTGTTGGTTTTATGATTTAAAGAGAAATTTTGAATGGTTTATGTACGTTGCTTAAGATTGTTTAGTTGCCAATTGCCTAAATTTACAGGAACCCAGAAAAAAGGAAAAAAACTTAGATTTTTCTTGGATTTAAGCTTGTAAGAGAAAATTGTGAATGGTGTATGTACGTTGGTTTAAATTGTTTAAGAATTTTTAACCTTTGAATTTGGGTTCCTTATGCATGCTTGTTTAGATTTGTTAGGTATCAATTAATTGGGGAAGGAAATGAACCCGGAAAAGTTCAACTACAAGACCAATGAGTCTCTTGCCGCGGCTCTGCCTCTGAATTTGGTTACGGAGGTATTCTCAAATAGAAAAGTCATCCAAATAATCTTGGATTAATTGTCCGTTTTCATTCCGGTGCTTGAAATTCCACTCAAAATAATTATAGTACTATTAAAAAAGAAATTCTATCTATAGTGTTAGGCATATGCAAATTTCAAGAAGATTTATTAAATCAGAAGTTTATTTATTTATTTGTTTATATATATATATATATATATATATATATATATATATATATATATATAAAAAAAATAGGAGAGCAATTCTTAATAAACACCAATGCATTACGTATGTATATATGTATGTTCATATTTTTTTTGCCAAGGGGATATATATATATATATATATGTATATATATATATATATGTATATATATATATGTATATATATATATATGTTCACATTTGAGTGCATTGAATATGTAAAGTAAACTGATTTTAGATTTGAAAAAAATAAATAAATAAATCCAATTAGGGCAATTAGGCAATAATTAACAAATGACTTTGATAATAAGATGCGTAGATATCTCAATTAAGTTCTTGGTGCTTGAAAAGGAAATACAAATTATATAGGATTGTAAGAAAGAAACTAAAACAACCTAACAAAATTATTCGAAAAGCAACAGTACCCTGTCAACAATTTCTAGTTTCGTCTTTTCTTTTTGCAATTCAAGTTATCTTGAGGAAATATCCATTTAGAAAATCTAATTCTATTTAAGTTCACTACTTAAATAAAAGATGGTGTATTAGGTGAAGTTCATATACTACTACTATCAGCTTATTGGCTTAAAAGTTGAAATAGTATACACGTACGGTCTGAGAGAGTTTCTATTGGAGCTCGATCGATCTCGATCTTATGGAGGCTGTAGTTAAATTCAATGATATTCATGACTATCATGGCTGTAAAAAGAAGATAGTGGATGTTTTGAAGACAATTGAGGGCGTCAAGGATTACTATATAGACGCAGAGAACAACAAGGTGACGGTAATTGGCAAATTTGATGACTTTGATCGTCAAGTTCATCTCATCCAGAAGTTCAAAAAAAGATTTCCCTTAAAAAAACCGAACTTATAATGAATAATAATGGTCAAAATAATAATAACTCCAATGGCAAGAGGTATATTTAATGATCACAAATTTTTGACTTGATGATGCTTATAGCTCGTTTCTTTGATAATGTAGATACTAAACTAGGCATTTTGTACCTGGTTAGGTGAGAAAACACTTTAGGCCTGAGTTGCTGAATCGACTTGATGAAGTTGTTGTATTCGACCCGCTTTCGCGTGACCAATTGAGGAAGGTTGCTAGGCTGCAGATGAAAGATGTTGCAGTCCGATTGGCTGACAAGGGCATTGCTCTTGCAGTGACTGATGCAGCATTGGATTATATTCTGGATGAGAACTCGTTTGGTATGCCGTATTGTACTGATTATCTCAGTCGGATAGACTAATCTATCCACCGAATAGACTAACTATTGAGTCAGACGTTTAGTGCTCTAACGGATTAAAATGCCGATTATATTATACATGCCAGATTACATTATACTAGTTGTTAAGAAATATCTATATATCATAAATATTAATTATGTATAATAATAATTATATTATTTATTATTTATTTTAATTAATTATTGATCTTATTATTATTACTACTACTTATTTTATTATTATTAATTTATTATTATTATTATTCTTTTTTAATTATTATTCATATTTATTATTATTATTATTATTATTATTATTACTTTTCAAAATTATTAGTTATCCGACTATTTAATACGGATAATTTCGAGGGTATTATTTTAGTTGGTGTTGACCGTATAAAGGTACTCAATTGTATTAACTTATTCTGTGGTTAATTAATACGAGTGATATTAAACATCAATTTCGTATTATATTATCTTATCTAGTTCCTTATACGGCGTACCAAACATAGCCTTTTAGTTTTTACACAAAACCCACCGGAGAAAGTTTGAACATGGAAATTCTCTCTATTTGTTTCTCTTTGAATCCATGACTTGTATTTATGGTCTATTTTTCTTGGGTTGCATTTGTGCATACAGTGGAGGGGGCTAGGTCCAGAGGTGTCCTAGGGTCCAGAGGGGGCTAGGTCCAAAGAGGCTATAGGTCTCTTTCAACGATTAGTATTTGTTATTATATTAAATATGTGTATTTTCTTGTTACTATAATTATTTATATAAAATATTTCTTTTAATATAAACTTTTTAATTCGTAACAATATGATCAAAGCACGATTTCTTTTTGGTTGAATATTGTTTTAAGTATATATCTATAAAAAAAAAATGTCTTTTTTTACTTATATTCCTGTCTACGACATGCATCGGTGAATTGCATAAAGTCTTTATTGTCTTCCTTCAATTATTAATAACAGAATCGGATTCTGGTTTGGTTTCTTATGGTTTTTGCTTTAGTTGAAATGGAAAGTTAATCAGAATGCATTGTGGATGTTGACCAACCCCTGTGCAATTGTGAGACAGTACAACTTGAACAAGTGGGAATAGTGGATGACCTTAAAAAAAGAAAATGCAGAGGTTGATTGTAAGCCGTTGGATTGGCATATTGATAGGAGCATATTTATGCGACGTTTTATCTTGGTTTCTTATGTTTTTCTTAGCTTGTTTCATATGTTTTCTTAATACTTAGCTTGTTTTTGTGTTTTGTAAGATTTTTGGAAGCAAAGTTACAAACGGAGTTAATGAGTGCTGTTTTAGAAATCTAAGGAGGAAACTTTGAAACAGACTTCAGCAGATGTATCAACTTCTCGAAATTAACTGCACCTGCTCGGGAAGAACTAGTTGATGGACCATATATTGTTGGAAAGATACGGAAGTCTAGATTCTAGAGAATTTTACGGTTTGTGAATTGGAGTTTTCTAGAATGAGTTATCTCCATTTTAGTACAGCAAGGTCAGTGTCTACAATCTTGAGATTGAACGAACTCTTAGACGTCTTCGAAAGCAAGCTGAGAGGGCAAACTTTAACACACAAAGAGTTGATTTTGAAGAAGGAGAAAGATCAGAATCAGAGAACGAAATAGGAGATGAACAGGTTCGAAGGCCAATGAAGGACTCCTTTGTCCCTCAAAACCTTAATCAACCATCATGCATTGCCTACCAACCAACTACGCAAGGCAGCTTCAATTTATCATCTCAATTGCTTAACATGGTGCCGCACTACAAATGCACACCTTTTGAGGATCCATACTTGCACATTAGGGATTTCTTCGATCTATGCAAGACTCAGAACATTCAGGGCTTAACTCCAGAAGGAATCAAGTTAATTCTTTTTCCTTTCTCCTTAAAAGATAATGCTAAGTTGTGGTTGAATTCCTTGGCTGCAGGTTCCATTACTACATGGGAATAATTGGCTACTAAATTCTTGAAGAAGTTTTTCCCAGCCCAAAAGACAAGACAACTTAAAAGGGAGATTCAACCCTTTCAACAGAAGGATGGAGATCTTTTCTTTGAGGCATGGGAGCATTTCAAGGAGTTGCTTCTCAAGTGTCCACACCACAATCTATCTCAAGACGATCAGCTACAAGCTTTTTATGAAGCTTTAAATGATATTAACAAAAGTCTTGTTGATTCAGCTTGTGGAGGTGTGCTTATGGAAAATAGCAGTGATGAAGCCATTGAGCTATTTGAGACCCTAAGTGAAAATTCTCAACAATTCTCATCAAGAGGGAGACAAGGAGTAAAAAGCAAAGGTGTTTATGAAGTTAGCACAAATGGTGGAGTCCAGAGTCAAATGGCAGCAATGGAGAAAAAGTTAGATATGCTGGTGAAAGCAATGTCAGCTCAGAACATCTCTCAAGTTCAACAAGTTACTAAAGTCGAGGTATGTGCTATATGTTCTCATTCTAATCATAATACTGAGACTTGTCCTATGTCTTGTTTTACAGATCATGAGCAATCTAATTATATGGGGCAAAACAACTATTATCCCAAGAACAACCCATATTCGAACACTTATAATCCATGATGGAAAGACCACCCAAATTTCTCTTGGAGCAACAGTCAGAATGTGCTTAATCCACAAGGGCAGCAGAAGAACTTCCAGCATGGAAATAATTATCATGCTTCATCACAGGTGGCACAACCCAATACTGACCAGAAGAAGAATAATCTTGAAGGTGCCATACTCCAGTCCTTGACTGCACAACTACAGACAAATGCTCTAACTAGTCAGAACATTCAGAAACTAGAGGCAACAACTAGCCAAGCTATTCAGAGATTGGAGGCACAAGTAGGGAAAATGGCAAAGGAGTTAAGTGAGAGGAAGAAAAGAGAGTTTCCATCACAGACCATATCTAATCCAGGAGGCCAAGAGCAGCTCAAGGCAGTGACAATCCTTAGAAGTGGCAAGGTAGTTGACAACAAGGTGGGCACATATGAGAATGAACCAGAAAGTGTTGAACCACCTCCAGCCGCAAAGGTAGGTGAGAAGGAGAAGGTGATATTGCCACCCTTCCCTCAAAGGTTAGTTAAGCAAAAGAAAGAAAAACATCTTCTTGATATTTTTGAAACTTTGAGAAAAGTAGAAATCAACATTCCTTTACTTGATGCAATTAAACAGATTCCATCTTATGCTAAGTTTTAAAGGATTGTTGTACACACAAATGACAGTTTCAGGAACATGAGAAAGTTGCATTGACTGAGGAGGTAAGTGCGGTTTTATTGAGAAAGCTACCACCTAAACTAAAAGATCCAGGTAGTTTTACTATTCCTTGCAGGGTTGGTGACCGTCTTTTTGAACGTGTTTTGCTTGATTTGGGAGCAAGGATTAACTTGATGCCTTATACCGTTTATGAGGAGTTGAGGTTGGGGGAGCTCAAGCCAACCTCAATTATATTGCAATTGGCAGATAGAAGCATCAGAAGACCTGCAGGTATATTAGAGGATGTTTTGGTTCAGGTAAATGAATTTATTTTGCCTGCTGATTTTGTTGTTCTGGATATGGAAGATTCTCCTATGCCATCTTCATTACCTATTATTCTTGGTAGACCTTTTATGATAACTGCTGATACGAAGATAAGTGTGAAAAATGGTACTATACGCATGAAAGTTAATGGTAAGAAGATAGAATTCATGTTGTCTGACACTATCAAATTGCCACATGATAACCATGATTGTTTCAAGATTGATGTGGTAGGAAGTGTTGTTGAGCAAGTGTTTCAGGTACATAGCATTGACCCTTTGGAGGCATGCATAGCCCATAACCTCACAAGGCTGAATTATGAATATGGATGTGATGTTACAGAGATAGACCTCCATAAAGTTGTGCATTCTCTTAAGGCTTCTAAGCCTTATGCAAGTAAGTATGTAACTTCCTTTGAAACTCTTGCATCTACTATACTACTCTTGTCCCTTCCATTTTCAGGGCACCAGAACTAGAATTGAAGCAACTACCAGAACAATTGAAGTATGCTTACTTGGGAGAGAACCTGACATTACCAGTGATAGCTGCTGCAAACTTGAGTATGGTGGAGCAAGAGAAGTTGTTGAGAGTTCTTAGGGAGCACAAGACTGCATTAGGGTGGACCATTGCCGACATCAAAGGCATAAGTCCATCCAAGTGCATGCACATAATCCTCCTTGAAGATAATGCAAAGCCTAATAGGGATGCTCAGAGACGGCTTAACCCACACATGAACGAAGTAGAGAGACCAGAGGTTCTTAAGCTCTTGGATGTTGGCATCATCTACCCCATCTCAGATACCAAATGGGTAAGTGCAGTTCATGTTGTGCCTAAGAAGAGTGGAATCACAGTGATGAAGAATGAAGAGAATGAGCTTGTTCCTACCAGGCTCACCATAGGTTGGAGAGTGTGCATTGATTACAGAAAGCTCAACAATGAAACCAGGAAAGATCATTTTCCTCTTCCCTTTATTGATCAGATGTTAGAAAGGTTAGTAGGTCATAGTCATTACTATTTTCTAAATGGTTATAGTGGTTATAATCAGATTGCTATAGCACCAGAGGACCAGGAAAAGACCACATTCACATGCCCCTTTGGCACATTTGCATACAGAAGGATGCCATTCGGTTTGTGTAATGCACCCGCCACAATCCAGAGGTGCATGATGAGCGTATTTTCAGACATGGTTGAGAGATTTATAGAGGTATTTATGGATGATTTCAGTGTTTTTGGTTCTAACTTTGATGATTGTCTTAACCATTTGCAGCTTGTTCTAAAGAGATGTGAGGAATGCAACCTAGTGCTGAATTGGGAGAAGTGCCATTTCATGGTACAACAAGGTCTTGCTTTAGGTCATGTAATATCTAGCAGGGGCATTGAGGTGGACAAGGCAAAGATTGACATCATATCAAAATTACCTCCTCCTACATCTGTGAAGGGTGTGAGAAGTTTTCTAGGGCATGCAGGGTTTTACAGAAGATTCATAAAAGATTTCTCTAAAATGTCTAGACCTCTTTGTGCGTTATTATCTAAAGATGTTGAGTTTGTGTGGACAGAAGAGTGCATGAATGCCTTTAACACATTGAAAGAGCTACTCACATCTGCACCCATTATGATGGCACCTGATTGGAACCTCCCATTCGAGCTCATGTGTGACGCTAGTGATTATGCTTTGGGAGTTGTTCCCGGCCAGAGAGTTAACAAGGTACCTCATGCTATTTATTATGCCTCTAGAACTTTGAATGATGCTCAGCTTAATTATTCTACTACTGAAAAAGAATTGTTAGCTGTTATATTTGCTTTGGAAAAGTTTACGTCCTACTTGATTGGTTCTAAAGTTATTGTTTTTACTGATCATGCTGCTTTGAGATTTTTGTTTGATAAGAAAGATGCTAAGCCTAGGTTGATTAGATGGGTACTCTTACTGCAAGAATTTGATCTTGAGATTAAGGACAAGAAGGGTGGTGAGAATGTGGTTGCAGATCATTTGTCCAGGTTACTTCATGATGAAGAAGGGAACAAGCTTCCCTTGAGTGAAAACTTTCCAGATGAGCAGTTATTGCAATTGATTTACAACTTCAATGGTATGCAGATATTGTTAATTATATAACTACTAAGGTTTTTCCTCCAGGTATGTCGAGCCAAGAAAGGAAGCGATTAGTGTCTATGTCTAGGCACTACTATTGGGACAAGCCCTACTTGTTCAAATTTTGTCCAGATCAAATTATCAGAAGGTGTGTTCTTGAGGAGGAGCATATGAGCATTCTCCAACATTGTCATCAGTTTGCATGTGGAGGACACTTTGGAGCGAAGAGAACATCACTTAAGGTATTACAATCTGGGTTATATTGGCCTAATGTGCTTAAAGATGCTTTTTGGTTTTGCAGCTCTTGTGACAGATGCCAACGAACAGGGAACATCTCTTCTAGAAATCAGATGCCATTGCAAAACATTCAAGTGGTGGAGCTCTTTGATGTGTGGGGTATCGACTTCATGGGTTCATTTCCTAACTCATTTGATTATTTATATATTATTGTGGGTGTGGATTATGTATCTAAATGGGTCGAGGTTGTCCCCTCAAAAACTAATGATCACAAAGTTGTTGTGAAGTTCTTGCAGGATAACATCTTTACTAGGTTTGGGACACCAAGGGCAATAATTAGTGATGGAGGTAGCCACTTCAACAACCAGGTTTTTGCTTCCTTAATGAAGAAATATGGGATCACACATAAGGTTGGCACTCCATATCATCCTCAAACCAGTGGTCAAGTGGAGATAAGCAATAGAGAGATCAAAAGCATCCTAGAGAAGACAATGAATACTAGAAGGAAGGATTGGTCTCTACGCTTGAATGATGCATTGTGGGCATATCGGACTGCGTACAAAAGCCCCATTGGCATGTCCCCATATCGTCTAGTCTTTGGGAAGGCATGTCACCTACCAGTGGAGTTGGAGCATAGAGCATATTGGGCTATTAAGAAATTCAACTATGATATGCAACAAGCAGGTGACAAGAGGAAGTTACAACTGAATGAGCTTGAAGAGTTGAGGTATGATGCATATGAGAATGCTAAGTTGTATAAGGAACGGACCAAGGCTTATCATGATAAGCAGCTAGTTAGGAAGGAGTTTCATGTGGGACAGACGGTGTTGATCTACAATTCAAAATTGAGACTTTTCCCTGGTAAGCTCAAGTCTTGGTGGTACGGTCCTTATGTTGTTACAAAAGTTTTCCCTCATGGAGCTTTACAGGTTCAAAGCAAAGAGAAGAATCAGACATTCATGGTGAATGTGCATAGAGTAAAGCCCTATATTGAGATGAGCTTTGAGCCTAGAGAGGAGGATGTGACTCTCCAACCTGTTCAGTACATTGCATGAGAGTCCAACAGTCTGGCTGAAGACTATAAACTTAGCACTACTTGGGAGGTAACCCAAAGGGAAGTTGGGAGGCAACCCATGTGAAGAGGATGATGACAGTTTTGGCACTCTACAACCACTGACAATCAGATTTGCTTTCTCTCACCATTTCCTTATTTATCGTTAACTTTTCCTTCATTTGTTTTGTTTTGTTTTATTTTCTTTGTGTGTGTCATCGCTTGTTTCTCCTTCCTTAAATGCTTCATTGTTTTACTTTAACTTTCAATCATTGAGGACAATGTTAGATTTAGGTGTGAGGGGGAAACACTTGTGTTTTCCGTTGATTTTGCATTGGTTTTTAAAAAAAAAAAAATTTGACCGCTTTATTTTTTGCCTAGTTTGTGTCGGTTTTACTAGTGTTAAATTGAGTAGTTTTTGTGTCTTAGGTTACTTTCCAACACAATGATGAGATTTGGTTTTTAATTGCATGACTTGAAGATGACTTATAAGCATGATTCAAGGTCTGAAATTATTCGTTGGTTAATACTCAAGTATTCATGGTTATCATATGCAAAATCACATGTAATCACCCAAGTAAGTGGTATCCATAACATGCTTAATTGAATGAAGCTCAATACAACCCTTTTGTGAGCTTTTGAGCCTTTATCCTTTGTTTGAGAGAGTTGTATTTGTTTAATCTATCACTTTCTTGTCAATTAAGTTGTTGTATGATCTTATCTTTCTTTGCTTGGTTGCTACTTGGATAGCTTATCTTCATTGGAACTAAATGCTAGAACTGGTACTAATTTCTTTTCGAGGCATTGAATTGATTTGCATGACATACTTGAGATGATGAAGGCACCTAGATTACCACCATTGCCAAAATGGCCTTTGACCCATGATATACTTTCCTCTAGGTAAACCCTTGATGAGCCTTTGTTTAAGCCTTTTTGTTTCATAACCCTCATTTTCCTCACCTAGCCTAAACACTTTCATCCTTACACTTTTTCTTAAAGATTAGTGAAGCATAATTTGTAGAGACTTAGTTGTGAATCAAGGGTTAAAAGAGCAAGTTTGGGGGAATGTTCAAAAAAAAATAAAAAATAAAAAGAGAGATAAGAATTGTACACGGTTCAGAGTGTGCACCAGAAAAAAAAATGAAAAGAAAAAAAAAAAAAAAAAAAACTCGACATTGTGTTTGAATTGTTAATGCCCTGACCGTTCATGTATTGATTGTTGAAGTATGGTCAATAATGTTCAAATCGGCCATTTAGTGTATATACTTGCTCGGTACTTATATGATTTTTAAGCCTTGATAGTGATACAAGTTCTTATGTCTCTAACATCATTGTATGCTTCTACTATTTCTGTAAGAACTTTGTGTTATCCATATCCATTCTTTCTTTAACCCCTTACCCTTTGACCTCATTACAATCCTCATAAAGACCTTCTGATCTTGTTTGTTGTGTTTATATCAATATGTGGAGATTTGAATGAAGTATGAGCATATGGTGTCACATGTTCTTGCATTCAAGTAGTAGCATTCCTTTCATGAGTCATATTCATAAGAAAAATTCTGAAAGTGCCTTTATTTCTTGTTATATCATATGTGAGCAATTTGTTTCCATTTTACATCAATCCTATCACATATTACTAGTATAGGACGGGTGACTTAACCAGAAAATATGAGGTAAAATAAGAGCTTATTAGGTGAGAATTTTGAGCTAATTCTTTGCAGCATGTATCTCTCTTTGTACTTGTGCTTTGATTGATTTAATTGTGAGTATGTGTATGATTTCTATGAAGGTGTATTAACTCTCGGATCATGTGGACCAATTCTTATGCTTATGATATTCATTGAAAATCTCTGAGATAAATGTTGGAAGGTTTAGGTTGAATTATTGTGTCTTTGGTTTTTCTTTCATTCTTTGTTTATGTTTGCTCGAGGATTAGCAAAAGCTTAAATGTGGGGGAATTTAATAGGAGCATATTTATGCGACGTTTTATCTTGTTTTCTTATGTTTTTCTTAGCTTGTTTCGTATGTTTTCTTAATACTTAGCTTGTTTTCGTGTTTTGTAGGATTTTTGGAAGCAAAGTTACAAAAGGAGTTAATGAGTTCTGTTTTGGAAATCTAAGGAGGAAACTTTGAAACAGACTTCAGCAGATGTGTCAACTTCTCGAAATTAACTGCACCTGCTCGGGAAGAACTAGCTGATGGACCATATATCGTTGGAAAGTTACGGAAGTCTAGTTTCTAGAGAATTTTACGGTTTGTGAATTGGAGTTTTCTAGAATGAGTTATGGCCGTTTTAGTACAGCAAGGTCAGGCTGAGCTGGAATTCAACATTCCTTCTATTTCAAGTTTTCTAATCCTTATCGGACTTGGACGACTAGAGGCCTAGTTTATTAAGGTTACGGGAGGAAACATTTTAATCCGAAAAAGGAAGATAAAAAAATAATAAAGGGAGAGGAGCAGCCACAACGTGAGGATTGATTGAGTAGCGAATGCAAACAGTAACGTCTCTCCCTCTCATTAAGGAAATTAACACCCTCATCAATTCATGGCAGCAAAGGGGCAGACATATAATTGGGACAAGGGGAAAACGTGGGGGAAGACAAAAAGGCAGCCATCAAAGAGTCATTGTCCCACACAAAAAGTCATAAACGTCTCTCTCTGTCTCATACTTGGAAACAACTTTTTTTCTCCCAAAAAGAAAACTGCAGAAACGTTGGAAGCTCTCACAAAAGGACTCAGCCACACCATCCCATTCTGCTCCATCCTTCAAGGTTCCAAGGTCTAAAAGGCTTAGGAAGCAAGGAGGAACGTCAAGGCGTCATCCAATCACTCTGGCTGACCAACACATCATCAAAGAGCTATCCTCTTCCTCTTTTTATGTTCTGTTTTTTTATGTTCTTATTGTCTATTTAAATTATGGGTAACTAAGTACTTTAGTTAGGGCTCGATTGAAACCCTAATCATGTTTCTTTAAGGATTTCGATATGCCTTTGCTGCAAACTACTTTTGTGATGCTTAATTGATTAATTTCAGATTATATTTTACTCTTTACATACGTTTTGTTATGCTTGATCACCATATGCATGCTGTGTATTGAGTTTGTTACATAGGTAAATTTAGATGACCAAATCTTGTGCCTATGAGAGTAACAAAAGAACTAGTTATAAGTTCTTGAAATTAATCATCATGAATAACTAGAATAGATACCATGTTCTAGGAGTTGTGTGTTTGTCGATTTCCATTGTGTTATGCGTTCTTAAAGTGCAACTTAGTAGATACCATGGTAAATACTTTAAGAATGAAAAGAGTTAGTGTAGATACCCATGCCTAACTTGTTGCTCAGGAAATTCAATAATTTAAAGAGTAGATATCATGTCTTTAGGTTGACAAACATGAGCATCTAAAATCTGTTTTGTAGCATTGTGCATGTCGTTTGCTTAAGGAAGAAGATTAGCGGTGAACATTGAATTCATAACTGGTTTTCTCATTGTTTTAACCTCAATCCAATTCTATTTTTAATAAAACGATGTTTTTTTTAATATTTTGTTTCTAAATTTTCAGTTTTCAAAATCATCTTAAAATCAATTTTAAACACATATTAATCCAGTCATCGTGGGAATGATCTCGTATTTGCTTTCTATACTATTTGTCTTATCTTGTGCACTTGCGAGTTAAAACGTGCATATACTTGCGTAATTTTTATGTTGCTATTTGTACAACACATACCTGTCACACATCTTGACAAAAATGTACTCAAATTAAGTGCAAACAGGCTAAATAAAGAACCTATGATTAAGCAAGAGTAGCTGTTTACTTTGCTCCTAGATTTATATTAGAGTAAATTACAGTTTACTACCTTTGATTTAGTTGAAATTATAAGATTATATTTATTTTTTTAAATCTTTCAACTTATTATCTTGAACTTTCTATTTTGTTTCAACCGAAACTCTTTGTTACATTTTCTTTTAAATAGTCTATTAAGTACTGTTGTGTCCAAAATTTGACCCATATTTAACTTATGTGAATAACCAATAAGTGCTACATATACAAAAAAAACTAAAAATTTGTTTTTAAAAAAAAATCTTAAAATACGAAAACATAAAATTATTGGTTGTCCACATAAGCTAAATGTGGGCCCAAATTTAGACACATTAGCACTTAACAAAATATTTAAGAGAAAATGTAACAGATGGCTCATATTAAAACAAATAAGAAAGTTCAGAGTAGTAAACTGAAAGATTTGAAAGAACAATTATAACCTTGTATTTTTTACTAAACCACATAGTAGTAAACTGTAATTTGCTCTTTATATTATTATTCGATATATATTGGCCTTCATGTTCGAGCTAGAGCTAATTCAACTGAGTTATCCAATTCAATGCTAGCTACGAAGATTCAAATTCGGTTTTCATCCTTCATATGTTGAATATGAATGACTAAAATCAAATGTTTATCAAATGAACTTTATATATTATTAATTTTGTATATTACCATAGCTTTTATACATGTATTTGTGTTTAATATAATTTAAATCTAATCGATCATCATATATTATGTATGCATGGTGGGATATATATATATATATATATATATATATATATATATATATATATATATATATATATTCGTCATCCATGTAAGAACACTGGAAACATCTTAATACATTCTTCTAAATAATTAAACACATTGGTCTAGTAATATCTGCCCCAAAAATAAAACTATTCTAGACCAAAGTTAGATTCCTTGGATATAATATTCACCAATCCACAATTACCCTTATTGATAGATTCATCCAATTCGCTGATAAATTCCCTGATAAAATCCTTGACAAAAATCAATTTCAGCTGTTCCCTGGATCCCTAGCTAAATTATGTTGCTAAATTCTATCAAAATCTTCGCCAAAAATGCAAACCATTATTTGAGCGACTCCAAAGTTACTCACCTCCATGGACAGATATCCACACTTCCATAGTTAAAGAAATAAAAAAACATGTCATTACCCTTCCATGTATTTGAATTCCAACAATCAATTCTTTCAAAATTGTTGAATCTGATGCCTCTGAACTTCGTTACGGAGGTATTCTCAAACAGAAAAGTCATCCAAATAGTCCTGAATTAATTATCCATTTTCATTCCGGTGCCTGGAATTCCACTCAAAATAATTATAGTACTATTTTGAAAGAAATTTTATCTATAGTATTATGCATATGCAAATTTCAAGAAAATTTATTAAATCAAAAGTTTATTTATTTATCTGTTTTTATATATATATATATATATATATATATATATATATATATATCATAGGAGAGCTATTCTTAATAAACACCAATGCTCGATCATATCATGGTTTATTTAATGGAAAATTTTCTATATAATTTTGCATGTATTTGAGTATACATTACGTAAAGTAAACTGATTTTAGATTTTAAAAATAAATAAATAAATAAACAGATTTTAGAGGATATTTAACATTAATGGAACAATCCAATTAGGGCAATTAGCTAGGCAATAATTAACAAATGACTTTGACAATAAGATGCGTATATATCTCAATTAAATTCTTGGTGCTTGAAAAGGAAATACAAATTATATAGGATTGTAAGAAATAAACAAAAATAACCTAACAAAATTATTCAAAAAGCAACAGTACCCTGTCAACAATTTCTAGTTTCGTCTTTTTTTCTTGCAATTCAAGTTATCTTGAGAAAATATCCTTTTAGAAAATCTAATTCTACTTAAGTTCACTACTTAAATAAAAGACGGTGTATTAGGTGAAGTTCATATACTATTACTATCAGCTTATTGGCTTGAAAGTTGAAACAATATACATATACGGTCTGAGAGAGTTTCTGTTGGAGCGCGATCGATCTCGATCTCATGGAGGCTGTAGTTAAATTTAATGATATTCAAGACTGTCATAGTTGTAAAAAGAAGATAGTGGATGTTTTGAAGACAATTGAGGGCGTCAAGGATTACTATATAGACGCAGAGAACAACAAGGTGACGGTAATTGGCAAGTTTGATGACCTTGATCGCCAAGTTCATCTCATCCAGAAGTTCAAAAAAAGATTTCCCTTAAAAAAACTAGAGCTTATAATGAATAATAATGGTCAAAATAATAATAATTCCAATGGCAACGTCAATGGC
This sequence comes from Oemleria cerasiformis, assembly GCA_037349345.1. NCBI lineage: Eukaryota > Viridiplantae > Streptophyta > Magnoliopsida > Rosales > Rosaceae > Oemleria > Oemleria cerasiformis. The sequence continues at coordinate 15,092,367 of JAZGTL010000018.1, forward strand.
AATGGAAACGGAGGCAACGACAACGGCAACGGAAATGGAGGGCAAGAGAGTAAAAAATGGAAAGAAAATGTGCATGGAAGTAATGGTAGCAAAAGAGGAGGAGGAGACATAGCCAGTAGCAGTGGCAGTGGCAACGGTAACAATGGCGGTGACAGTGGAAATCAGCCACCGCTGATGGACATGATGAGTTACTGGGATCCATATATGGGTCATTATCCCCAGCCAATGATGAAGATCAGATACTATCAAGGGATGAGGCAAGACATGGACGTTTATGAGCGCATCCCTACTTACAGAGGCCCACCACCGCCGATGCCACCACCCGCAACCTTTTATTCTAACCCTCCCCACACAATCTTCAGCAATGATAATCCCAATGGTCGCAACATCATGTGATATATATATATATATATATATATATATATATATATTCATGCTATTTATTTAAATCATCTTTTTTTTTCTTAAGTTTTTTCGGCATGTCTTCTAGCTGGGGTTAGGTTTTTATGCATGCAATATGCAATAATGCAAAGATTACTAGAGTTTCAATGATGTAATGATGTTTATGTGTTTAGTCTTCTAGGGCTATTATATTGTTGTTTTTGGAAATACTGCTATATTTATTTATTATTTTTTTGGGCCTGGGGAATTAAGGACTATATTAATTGCTTATATATGTTGTTACTTAATTGGTTGTGATTACTAAAATTTTGTTTGTTTATAATTTTGTCATATGAATTGAAGAATTACTTGAATTTCGAATATGGGATTATGATCAACAGGCCTATAAACTAAATGGATTATGGGATTCTCTCGAATATTGGTTTATCACAACCATGCATTCTTCCTGAGCTAATTAAGTAGCCTAAATTTACAAGAACCCAAAAAAAAAAAGCTTATAGTTTTGTTGGTTTTATGATTTAAAGAGAAATTTTGAATGGTTTATTTACGTTGCTTAAGATTGTTTAAGAATTTGCCAATTGTCTAAATTTACAGGATCCCAGAAAAAAGGAAAAAAGCTTAGATATCAATTAATTGGGGAAGGAAATGAACCCTGAAAAGTTCACCTACATGACCAATGAGTCTCTTGCCGCGGCTCATGAACTGGCTACCGATGCCGGCCATGCGCAATTCACACCGCTCCTTCTTGCATCGGCGATGGTTTCAGACCCTACTGGTGTTTTCAGCCAAGCAATTGCCAATGCTAGTGGCAACAAAGAAGCACAAGGGTCCGTGGAGAGAGTGTTCAATCAGGCACTCAAGAAGCTTCCGTCTCAGTCACCTCCGCCGGATGAAGTCCCAGCTAGCACTACTCTCATCAAAGCAATTCGGAGAGCTCAGTCGGCGCAGAAGCAACGAGGGGACACACACTTGGCTGTTGATCAGTTGATTCTTGGCCTTCTTGAGGATTCCCAAATTGGGGACTTGTTGAAAGAAGCTGGCATTTCCACTGCAAGAGTGAAATCAGAAGTTGAAAAGCTTCGTGGGAAGGAAGGGAAGAAGGTGGAGAGTGCAACGGGAGACACAAATTTTCAGGCATTGAAGACTTATGGACGAGACCTTGTTGAGGTTGCAGGGAAGCTTGGCCCCGTTATAGGCCGAGATGAGGAGATAAGGAGGGTTGTTCGGATTCTCTCAAGGCGAACAAAGAACAATCCGGTGCTAATTGGAGAGCCAGGAGTTGGAAAAACTGCTGTGGTTGAATGATTGGCTCAAAGAATTGTAAGTGGGGATGTTCCTAGTAATTTATCTGATGTAAGGCTCATAGCATTGGATATGGGTGCTTTGGTGGCCGGGGCGAAGTATAGAGGAGAGTTTGAGGAGAGGTTGAAGGCTGTTTTGAAAGAAGTGGAAGAGGCAGAAGGGAAGGTGATTTTGTTCATTGATGAAATTCACCTTGTTCTTGGGGCTGGTAGAACTGAGGGGTCTATGGATGCAGCTAACCTCTTAAAGCCAATGCTCGCTAGAGGCCAACTACGATGCATTGGTGCCACAACTCTTGAAGAGTACAGGAAATATGTGGAGAAGGATGCTGCATTTGAGAGAAGGCTCCAACAGGTTTATGTGGCCGAACCTAGTGTTCCTGACACAATTAATATCCTTCGAGGGTTGAAAGAGAAATATGAATTAAGGTCATCATGGTGTTCGAATTCTCGATAGGGCTCTTGTTGTTGCTGCGCAACTTTCAAGTCGGTACATCACTGGTAAGAATTATAATAACAGATGTAGTGTGTTTTTCTTGATTGATATAGATTGAAATTTCAATTTTGCTTGATGTTTAAATTTGCTTGGATTGAATTTCTGTTTTGTTTTTGTTTTACAGGGCGCCATTTGCCTGACAAGGCAGTTGATCTAGTTGATGAAGCCTGTGCAAATGTGAGAGTTCAGCTTGATAGTCAACCTGAAGAAATTGATAACCTTGAAAGGAAGAGGATGCAGCTGGAAGTTGAGCTTCATGCCCTTGAGAAAGAGAAGGACAAAGCTAGCAAAGCTCGCCTTGTCGAGGTGAGTGCTAGTTCCAAAATTTATTTATTAAGAAAATATTAGTCTGGTGAAGTTGCGGAATATTTTTTAGCTTAATTGTTCTTATTCTTCTGTTGGTTCTACGTTTTATTCTCAGGTGAAAAAAGAGCTAGATGACTTGAGAGACAAGCTTCAGCCGTTGGTGATGAAATATAGAAAGGAGAAGGAGAGGGTTGATGAGCTTCGAAAGCTCAAGCAGAAGCGCGAAGAGCTGCTAGTCTCTTTGGCAGAGGCTGAAAGAAGATATGATTTAGCCAGGGCTGCAGACTTGGGTTACGGCGGTATTCAAGAAGTGGAAGCTGCCATTGCAAAGCTCGAAAGTAGCACCGATGAAAACTTGATATTGACAGAGACGGTTGGACCAGAACAAATTGCAGAAGTTGTTAGTCGTTGGACAGGCATACCTGTTACAAGGCTTGGCCAGGATGACAAAGAGAGGTTAATAGGGCTTGCTGACAGGTTGCATAAGAGAGTAGTGGGGCAGGACCAGGCAGTTGAAGCCGTTGCAGAGGCGGTTTTGAGGTCTAGAGCCGGGCTAGGGAGGCCGCAGCAGCCAACTGGTTCGTCCCTATTCTTGGGTCCGACTGGTGTTGGTAAAACCGAGCTTGCAAAGGCACTTGCGGAGCAACTCTTTGATGATGAAAACCTGATTGTGAGATTAGACATGTCTGAGTACATGGAGCAACATTCTATCTCACGTTTGATTGGAGCTCCTCCAGGGTAAGTGAATTTGCATTTTGCTTGACCATTCACATCTTTTATGTGTGATCAAGCATGATAAAATCTCACTTGTTTACATTTTACAGGTATGTTGGTCATGAGGAAGGTGGGCAACTCACAGAGGCCGTGAGACGGAGGCCTTATAGCGTTGTTTTGTTTGATGAAGTGGAGAAGGCGCATACTTCTGTTTTCAATACTCTCTTGCAAGTGTTGGATGATGGAAGGTTAACTGATGGCCAAGGCCGGACCGTTGACTTCAGGAACACCGTGATAATTATGACTTCGAACCTGGGAGCCGAGCATCTCCTAGCTGGTTTATTGGGCAAGTCTTCAATGCAAGTTGCCCGTGACCATGTTATGCAAGAGGTATATTTAATGATCACAAATTTTTGACTTCATGATGCTTATAGCTCGTTTCTTTGATAATGTAGATACTAAACTAGGCATTTGGTACCTGGATAGGTGAGAAAACACTTTAGGCCTGAGTTGCTGAATCGACTTGATGAAGTCGTTGTATTCGACCCGCTTTCGCGTGACCAATTGAGGAAGGTTGCTAGGCTGCAGATGAAAGATGTTGCAGTCCGATTGGCTGACAAGGGCATTGCTCTTGCAGTGACTGATGCAGCATTGGATTATATTCTGGATGAGAACTCGTTTGGTATGCCGTATTGTACTGACTATCTCAGTCGGATAGACTAATCTATCTACCGAATAGACTAACTATTGAGTCGGACGTTTAGTGCTCAACCGGATTAAAATGCCGATTATATTATACATGCCAGATTACATTATACTAGATGTTAAGAAATATCTATATATCATAAATATTAATTATGTATAATAATAATTATATTATTTATTATTTATTTTAATTAATTATTGATCTTATTATTATTACTACTACTTATTTTATTATTATTAATTATTAATTTATTATTATTATTATTATTCAAATTTATTATCATTATTATTATTATTATTATTATTATTATTATTATTATTATTATTATTATTACTTTTCAAAATTATTAGTCATCCGACTATTTAATACGAATAATTTCGAGGATATTATTTTAGTGGGTGTGGACCGTATAAAGGTACTCAATCGTATTAACTTATTCGGTGGTTAATTAATACGAGTGGTATTAAATATCAATTTCGTATTATATTATCTTATCTAATTCCTTATACGGCGTACCAAACATAGCCTTTTAGTTTTTACACAAAACCCACCGTAGAAAGTTTGAGCATGGAAATTCTCTCTATTTGTTTCTCTTTGAATCCATGACTTGTATTTATGGTCTATTCCGGTTTGGTTTCTTATGATTTTTGCTTTAGTTGAAATGGAAAGTTAATCAGAATGCATTGTGGATGTTGACCAACCCCTATGCAATTGTGAGACAGTACAACTTGAACAAGTGGACTTGAACAAGTGGGAATAGTGGATGACCTTAGAAAAAGAAAATGCAGAGGTTGATTGTAAGCCGTTGGATTGGCATACATGTCACACATCTTGACGAAAATGTACACAAATTAAGTGCAAACAGGCTAAATAAAGATGCTACGATTGAGCAAGAGCTGCTCTTTACATTGCCCCTAGATTTATATTAGAGTAAATTACAATTTACTACCTTTGATTTAGTTGAAATTATAAGATTATATTTATTTTTTTAAATTTTTTATTTTATTATCTTGAACTTTCTATTTTGTTTCAACCGAAACTCTTGATTACATTTTCTGTTAAATAGTCTATTAAGTGCTGTTGTGTCCAAAATTTGACCTATATTTAACTTATGTAGACAACCAATAAAGTGCCACATATACAAAAAAAAAAAAAAAAATTCTGTTTAAAAAAAACCTTAAAATACGAAAACATAAAATTATTGGTTGTCCACATAAGCTAAATGTGGGGCCAAATTTGGACACATTAGCACTTAACAAAATATTTAACAGAAAATGTAACATTGGGCTCTTGTTAAAACAAATAAGAAAGTTCAGAGTAATAAACTGAAATATTTGAAAGAACAATTATAACCTTGTATTTTTTACTAAACCACATGGTAATAAATTGTAATTTGCTCTTTATATTATTATTCGATATATATTGGCCATCATGTTTGAACTAGAGCTAATTCAACAGAGTTATCCAATTCAATGCTAGCTACGAAGATTCAAATTCGGTTTTCATCCTTCATATGTTGAATATGATTGACTAAAATCAAATGTTTATCAAATGAACTTTATATATTATTAATTTTGTATATTACCATAGCTTTTATACATGTATTTGTGTTTAATATAATTTAAATCTAATCGATCATCATATATTATGAATGCATGGTGGGATATATATATATATATTTCTTTTTTTTTTCGTCATCCATTTTTGAACACTGGAAACATCTTAATACATTCTTCTAAACAATTAAACACAATGGTCTAGTAATATATGCCCCAAAAATAAAACTATTCTAGACCAAAGTTAGATTCCTTGGATATAATATTCACCAATCCACAATTACCCTTATTGATAGAGTTATCCAATTCGCTGATAAATTCCCTGCTAAAATCCTTGACAAAAATCAACTTCAACGGCTCCTTGGATCCCTAGCTAAATTATGTTGCTGAATTCTATCAAAATCTTCGCCAAAAATGAAAACCATTATTTGAGCGACTCCAAAGTAACCCACCTCCATGGACATATATCCACACTTCCATAGTTAAAGAAATAAAAAACATGTCATTACCCTTCCATGTCTTGGAATTCCAACAATCAATTCTTTTAAAATTGTTGAACCTGATGCCTCTGAACTTGGTTACAAAGATATTCTCAAATAGAAAAGTCATCCAAATAGTCCTGAATTAATTGTCCGTTTTCATTCCGGTGCCTGGAATTCCACTCAAAATAATTATAGTACTATTAAAAAAGAAATTCTATCTATAAAATTATGTATATGCAAATTTCAAGAAGATTTATTAAATCAAAAGTTTATTTATTTATTTGTTTATATATATATATATATATATATATATAATAGGAGAGCTTAGCTTAATAAACACCAATGCTCGATCATATCATGGTTTATTTAATGAAAAATTTTCAAGAAGATTTATTATGCATATGCAAATTTCAAGAAGATTTATTACATCAAAAGTTTATTTATTTATTTGTTTATATATATATATATATAATAGGAGACTATTCTTAATAAACACCAATGCTCGATCATATCATGGTTTATATAATTTTGCACGTATTTGAGTATACATTACGTATATATATATATATATTATATGCTCATATTTGAGTGCATTGAATATGTAAAGTAAACTGATTTTAGATTTGAAAAAATAAATAATAAACAGATTTTAGAGGATATTTAACATTAATGGAACAATCCAATTAGGGCAATTAGGCAATAATTAACAAATGACTTTGATAATAAGATGCCTAGATATCTCAATTAAGTTCTTGGTGCTTGAAAAGGAAATACAAATTATATAGGATTGTAAGAAAGAAACTAAAACAACCTAACAAAATTATTCAAAAAGCAACAGTACCCTGTCAACAATTTCTAGTTTCGTCTTTTTTTCTTGCAATTCAAGTTATCTTGAGGAAATATCCTTTTAGAAAATCTAATTCTATTTAAGTTTACTACTTAAATAAAAGACGGTGTATTAGGTGAAGTTCATATACTATTACTATCAGTTTATTGGCTTGAAAGTTGAAACAGTTTACACATACAATCTGAGAGAGTTTCTGTTGGAGCTCGATCGATCTCGATCTCGATCTCATGGAGACTGTAGTTAAATTCAATGATATTCATGACTGTCATGGCTGTAAAAAGAAGATAGTGGATGTTTTGAAGACAATTGAGGGCGTCAAGGATTACTATATAGACGCAGAGAACAACAAGGTGACGGTAATTGGCAAGTTTGATGAATTTGATCGCCAAGTTCACCTCATCCAGAAGTTCAAAAAAAGATTTCCCTTAAAAAAACCGGAGCTTATAATGAATAATAATGGTCAAAATAATAATAACTCCAATGGCAATGGAAACGGAGGCAACGGCAACGGAAACGGAGGGCAAGAGAGTAAAAAAGGGAAAGAAAAGGTGCATGGAAGTAATGGTAGCAAAAGAGGTGGAGGAGACATAGCCAGTAGCAGTGGCAACGGCAACAGTGGAAACCAGCCGCCGCAGATGGACATGATGAGTTACTGGGACCCATGGATGGGTCATTATCCCCAGCCAATGATGAACAGCGGATACTATCAAGGGATGAGGCAAGACATGGATGTTTATGAGCGCATCCCTACTTACAGAGGCCCACCACCGCCGATGCCACCACCCGCAACCTTTTATTCTAACCCTCCCCACACAATCTTCAGCGATGATAATTCCAATGGTTGCAGCATCATGTGATATATATATATATATATATATATATATATATATATATTCCTGCTATTTATTTAAATCATCTTTTTTTTTCTTTTTTTTTTCCTTAAGTTTTTTTGACATGTCTTCTAGCTAGGGTTAGGTTTTAATGCATGCAATATGCAATAATGCAAAGATTACTAGAGTTTCAATGATGTATTGATGTTTATGTATTTAGTCTTCTAGGGCTATCGTTGTTTTTGGAAGTACTGCTATATTTATTTATTATTTTTTTTGGGTAAGGGGAATTAAGAACTATATTAATTGCTTATATATGTTGTACTTAATTGGTTGTGATTACTAAAATTTTGTCATATGAATTGAATAATTACTTGAATTTCGAATATGGGGTTATGATCAACAGGCCTATAAACTAAATGGATTATGGGATTCTCTCGAATATTGGTTTATCACAACCATGCATTCTTCCTTAGCTAATTAAGTAGCCTAAATTTACAAGAACCCAAAAAAATAGCTTACAGTTTTGTTGGTTTTATGATTTAAAGAGAAATTTTGAATGGTTTATGTACGTTGCTTAAGATTGTTTAGTTACCAATTGCCTAAATTTACAGGAACCCAGAAAAAAGGAAAAAAACTTAGATTTTTCTTGGATTTAAGCTTGTAAGAGAAAATTGTGAATGGTGTATGTACGTTGGTTTAAATTGTTTAAGAATTTTTAACCTTTGAATTTGGGTTCCTTATGCATGCTTGTTTAGATTTGTTAGGTATCAATTAATTGGGGAAGGAAATGAACCCGGAAAAGTTCAACTACAAGACCAATGAGTCTCTTGCCGCGGCTCTGCCTCTGAACTTGGTTACGGAGGTATTCTCAAATAGAAAAGTCATCCAAATAATCATGGATTAATTGTCCGTTTTCATTCCGGTGCTTGAAATTCCACTCAAAATAATTATAGTACTATTAAAAAAGAAATTCTATCTATAGTATTAGGCATATGCAAATTTCAAGAAGATTTATTAAATCAGAAGTTTATTTCTTTATTTGTTTATATATATATATATATATATATATATATATATATATAAAATAGGAGAGCAATTCTTAATAAACACCAATGCATTACGTATGTATATATGTATGTTCATATTTTTTTTGCCAAGGGGATATATATATATATATATATATATATATATATATGTATATATATATATGTTCATATTTGAGTGCATTGAATATGTAAAGTAAACTGATTTTAGATTTGAAAAAAAAAAAAAAAATAGATTTTAGAGGATATTTAACATTAATGGAACAATCCAATTAGGGCAATTAGGCAATAATTAACAAATGACTTTGATAATAAGATGCGTAGATATCTCAATTAAGTTCTTGGTGCTTGAAAAGGAAATACAAATTATATAGGATTGTAAGAAAGAAACTAAAACAACCTAACAAAATTATTCGAAAAGCAACAGTACCCTGTCAACAATTTCTAGTTTCGTCTTTTCTTTTTGCAATTCAAGTTATCTTGAGGAAATATCCATTTAGAAAATCTAATTCTATTTAAGTTCACTACTTAAATAAAAGATGGTGTATTAGGTGAAGTTCATATACTATTACTATCAGTTTATTGGCTTGAAAGTTGAAACAGTTTACACATACAATCTGAGAGAGTTTCTATTGGAGCTCGATCGATCTCGATCTTATGGAGGCTGTAGTTAAATTCAATGATATTCATGACTGTCATGGCTGTAAAAAGAAGATAGTGGTTGTTTTGAAGACAATTGAGGGCGTCAAGGATTACTATATAGACGCAGAGAACAACAAGGTGACGGTAATTGGCAAGTTTGATGACTTTGATCGTCAAGTTCATCTCATCCAGAAGTTCAAAAAAAGATTTCCCTTAAAAAAACCGAACTTATAATGAATAATAATGGTCAAAATAATAATAACTCCAATGGCAACGACAATGGCAATGGAAACAGAGGCAACGACAACATAAATGGAGGGCAAGAGAGTAAAAAAAGGAAAGAAAAGGTGCATGGAAGTAATGGTAGCAAAAGAGGTGGAGGAGACATAGCCAGTAGCAGTGGCAGTGGCAACATCAACAGTGGCGGTGACAGTGGAAACCAGTCGCCGCAGATGGACATAATGAGTTACTGGGACCCATGGATGGGTCATTATCCCCAGCCAATGATGAACATCGGATACTATCAAGGGATGAGGCAAGACATGGACGTTTATGAGCGCATCCCTACTTACAGAGACCCACCGCCGCTGATGCCACCACCGGCAACCTTTTATTCTAACCCTCCCCACACATTCTTCAGCGATGATAATCCCAATGGTTGCAACATCATGTGATATATATATTCTTGCTATTTATTTAAATCATCTTTTTTTTTTCTTTTTCTTTTTTCCTTAAGTTTTTTCGGCATGTCTTCTAGCTAGCGTTAGGTTTTAATGCATGCAATATGCAATAATGCAAAGATTACTAGAGTTTCAATTATGCATTGATGTTTATGTGTTTAGTCTAAGTACAACTATATTTATTTATTATTATTTTGGGTCAGGGGAATTAAGGACTATATTAATTGCTTATATATGTTGTTACTTAATTGGTTGTGATTACTAAAATTTTGTTTCTTTATAATTGTGTCATATGAATTGAAGAATTACTTGAATTTCGAATATGGGATTATGATCAACAGGCCTATAAACTAAATGGATTATGGGATTCTCTTGAATATTGGTTTATCACAACCATGCATTCTTCCTTAGCTAATTAAGTAGCCTAAATTTACAAGAACCCAAAAAAAAAGCTTGTAGTTTTGTTGGTTTTGTGATTTAAAGAGAAATTTTGAATCTTTACGTTTCTTAAGATTGTTTAAGAATTTTTCAATTGCCTAAATTTACAGCAACCCAGAAAAAAGGACAAAAGCTTAGATTTTTCTTGGATTTATGCTTGTAAGAGAAAATTGTGAATGGTGTATGTACGTTGGTTTCAATTGTTTAAGAATTTTTAACCTTTGAATTTGGGTTCCTTATGCATGCTTGTTTAGATTTGTTAGGTATCAATTAATTGGGGAAGGAAATGAACCCTGAAAAGTTCACCTACAAGACCAATGAGTCTCTTGCCGCGACTCATGTGTTGATTTCAGCAGCTTCAACACAATCGGAAAGCATTTGCAGATTCAATCGGGTAAGTTTTGTAAACTCAACACAAATCGAATATGGTTTTATTGCAGATTTGGATGGATAGTTCTTAGATGTATGAATGAATCCTTCGGGTGATGAACTCTAGATTTAATTTCTGTAGGAATGGAATGATTTTGTTTGTTTGCACACCAATTGTTTGATGAAATGCTACTATGAAATTCTTGAAGGATTCGGATGCTCTCTTCTGCTATAACAGAGAGAGTATTCAATTGTTATTGAATTGTATATTGATTACCCTCTCTCTCACACCTTACATACACACTTACATTCTGTTAGTGTAATGACACTATGATGTCACACACACACACACCCACACGGCTCTTCTAGCTTGGGCGCCAAGTTAGGCTCACACACTCATTCACTGTTTTCTGTTGTAACAGACTCTTCACAATTCTGCTAACACCTCCTTTGCTGACTTGTCTAGGAATTAGTTACCTATATGCCTTGTTGACAGCTTAAGCACCAACATCCCTTCCTAAGATGTTCACTGGCATTACCCCTAGCATACTCCTTAAGTAGTAGAACCTGCTTTTAGGTAGTGCTTTAGAAAACACATCTGCAAGCTGCTACTATGACCTCCAGTAGATTAGGTCAATCTCACCAGCTTGCATAGCTTCTCTTATGAAGTGAAACCTCATGTTGATGTGCTTAGTCTTTTGGTGAAAGACTGGGTTCTTTGACATGGCTATAGCTGAAGTATTATCACATAGGATAGGTGTAGCTCCAACTAGTTCTTCTCCAAAGTCCTCCAACACGAATCTCAGCCATTTGGCTTGAGCAGTAGCCTCATATGCACTTACATATTCTGCCTCAGCAGTAGATAAGGCAACACTATGTTGTTTCACAGAGGCCCAAGAAAATACCCCACTGCCAAATGAGAAGGCATAACTAGAGGTGCTTCTCATATCATCCAAACTACCACTCCAATCACTATCACAATACCCTACTAGAGTAGCTTGTTTTCCCTTTTGGTATTCAATCCCATAAGAGATAGTTCCTTGAATGTATCTCAACACTCTCTTAGCTGTACCATAGTGTTTCTTTGATGGATTATGCATGTACCTAGATAGCAAACTAGATGCAAACATGATGTCTGGTCTAGTGGAAGTTAAGTATAACAGACTACCAACAATCTGTCTATAGGTACCTTCATCTGTAGCTTCTGAACCATCACTTCTGCTGAGCTTGTCATCAGTAGCAAGTGGTGTGCTCACAGGTTTGCAATCTTTCATTCCAAACTTGTCAAGTAAAGCCTGTGCATATTTCTGCTGATGGATGAAGATGAACTTCTCTGTTTGAATAACTCCCATACCGAGAAAATGATGTACAAGTCCCAAATCAGTCATCTCATACTTAGTCATCATGTCCTCCTTGAATTCCTTCATCAATCTGTCACAATTGCTAGTATAGACAATGTCATCTACATATATGGAAACTATTAAGGTCCTGCCATCCTTAGTTGCTTTCATGTACAATGTTGCTTCGCTAGGACTCCTTAGGTATCCACAGCTGAGTAAGTGAGAATCTATCTCACCATACCAAGCTCTAGGGGCTTGTTTCAAACCATACAAGGCCTTTATGAGCTTATAGACCTTCCCTTCTTCTCTTTGTACTTCAAAACCAGCAGGCTGATCCACATAGACTTCCTCTTCTAGGACACCATTTAGGAAGGCTGATTTGACATCTAGCTGATATAGACTCCATTCCTTCTGTGCAGCTAGTGCAATCAAAGTCCTGATTGTATCTAGTCTTGCAACATGAGCAAATGTTTCATTGAAGTCAATTCCAGGCTTCTGTGCATAGCCTTTAGCTACTAGCCTTGCTTTATGCTTCAGGATTGAGCCATCTAGGTTCAGCTTGGTCTTGTATACCCATTTAACCCCAATAACTGGTTTATCAGCTGGTCTGTTAACCAACTCCCAAGTTGAGTTCTTCTCAATCATCTCAATTTCATTCTTCATTGCTGTCTTCCAGGCATTGTCCTTTACTGCTTCTTCAAAGTTCTCAGGCTCAACAATAGTTAGATTACATCTAGCATAGATATCTCCAATACTCCTCATCTTTGCTGGAATGTCTTCTGACTCAACTGATGTTTCTGAGGATGAGCTGATGCTTAAACTTGGTTGTGAGTCCTGAGCTTGAAGGTCTGGTTCTTAAACCATAGGAACTTCAGTCTCCATCTCAGGAACTTGGATTCTAAGTTCTTCATTTGTTTCCCAATTCCACATTGCTCTCTCATTGAAGGTCACAGTTCTGAAATCACAATTTTCTTGGTTTCCAGATTGTGAATCCTATACCCTTTCTCACAACTCCCATAGCCTACAAACACCCCTTTTGAGGCAGTTTCATCTAGCTTCTGTCTTAGCTGTGAAGGTACATGAGTGTAGCACACAGAACCAAACACTCTTAAGTGTTTTACTCCTGGTTTCCTCCCACTGTACACCTCAAATGGTGTCATCCTTAGAACTACCTTTATAGGGCACCTGTTGAGTAGATAGACTGTTGTATTAACAGCTTCAGCCCAAAACTGATATGGCATCTTCTAGTCATGCATCATAGATTTAGCCATTTCCACAATAGTTCTGTTCTTCCTTTCTGCAACCCCATTCTGTTGTGGTGAGTATGCCACAGTGAGCTGCCTTTCTATTCCCATTTGTTCACAGTAGGTCAGAAACTCTTGTGATGTGAACTCACCTCCTCTGTCACTTCTCAACCGTTTGATCTTGTTTTCTGTATGCAGTTCAACCATTGCCTTAAACTTTTTGAATGCATTAAACACCCCAAACTTGTGTTTAAGAAAATAAACCCAACACATCCTAGAGTAGTCATCAATGAATGTTAGGAAATACTTGTTTCCTCCCATTGTCTCAGTCTGCATTGGACCACAGACATCAAAGTGGATCAACTCTAGTAGTTTTGATGCTCTCCAAGCTTTATCCTTGTCAAAACTTTCAACATGTTGCTTGCCAACAATGCAGCCTTCACACACTTCACTCTTCTTGGATAGCTTAGGCATTCCCACAACCATATCTTCTGTGTACAGAACATCTAGGCTAGAGTGATTCAGATGACCAAACCTCCTATGCCATAGCCAGGAACATCCCTCTTCAGTGGCAATCCTTGCTACTGGAATCACTTGGTTGAATGAGAGTGGAAAACACCTATTCCTTGTCATTGGAACAGTTGCAACCTCATTTCCTTGATTATAGATCTTAGCAATCTTGTCCTCAAACACAAGATTGTATCCATGCTCCACCATTTGTCCAACACTGAGCAGATTCTCATCCAGACCTGGCACTAGCATCACTTCCTTGATCAATCTGTCTCCATTATGTGTCTTGATCACCAGTGTGCCTTTACCACTTGCATCCACAAGTTCACCAGTCCCCATTTTCACCTTGGACTTTATAGACTTATCTAAGTTAATCAATAAGGCTTCATTCGATGTCATGTGATTACTGCATCCACTGTCAAGGTACCAGATATCAGTGTCAGATTTAGATGTAGCAGAGTGACAGGCATAGAACATTGCACCTTCCTCATCTGCTTGTCTTGCAACATTTGCATTCTGCTTCCCGTTGCAGTCCTTGGCCATGTGACCAAACTTGTTGCATTGATAACACTTGGTTTTTCCTTTGAACCAGCATTCCCCATAGTGTAGTTTGTCACAGATCCTGCACTTAGTACCACTGCTCTCAGCTTTACTGGGATTCACACTTTGGTTGTAGTTAGGCTTTCCAGAATTGAACTTCTGATTCCAGTTTTTGTTTCCCTTAAACTGCTTCTTGAACTTGCTTTGACCAGTCCCTTGCTGTCCCTTATCATGCATAGATAAACTAGAAAATGCTTTATCCATAGTACTCTCATGCATTTCTAGTCTTTGATCAAAAGCTCTAATGGAAGCCACTACATTCTCAACATTCACAGTGTCCATATCTCTAGTTTCTTCTATAATAGATACTATAGAATCATAGGATTTAGTTAGGCTGATCAATACTTTCTGTGCTAACCGTTTTTCAGTAACATCTTCACCATAAGTTCTCATTTGATTCACTATTTCATATAGTCTAGACAGATAGTTGGATAAGGATTCAGTTTCTTTCATCCTTGTATATTCAAAATCACGTCTTAAGGATTGTAACTTGACTGCTCTTACCTTCTGATCACCTCTGTACTCTCTTTTCAGCAGATCCCAGGTTGATTTGGCAGTCTCCTCGTTTGAGATTTTTGAGAAGATAGTATCAGCAACTGATGTTTGAAGCATCCCCAAGGCTCTTGCATCCTTGATGTAATCTGCTCGGGTTGGTTGGTTAACCACATCACCGGCAGCATCTCCTGCTTCTTCATGCATTCCAACATCAACATACTCCCAGAGATCATGTGCTCTGAGGATGGTCCGCATTTTGATACTCCAGAATTCGTAGTTAGTTCCATCAAAGATCGGAGCTCGTAGCTCTGATCCACCAGCTCCTGTCATGTTAGACGCATCTGCTTCTTCTTCACAGATGATCGTCCCTAGTGCCAATGCTCACGGATCAGATAGCTCTGATACAATGTTGATTTCAGCAGCTTCAACACAATCGGAAAGCATTTGCAGATTCAATCGGGTAAGTTCTGTAAACTCAACACGAATCGAATATGGTTTTATTGCAGATTTGGATTGATAGTTCTTAGATGTAGAAATGAATCCTTCGGGTGATGAACTCTAGATTTAATTTCTGTAGGAATGGAATGATTTTGTTTGTTTGCACACCAATTGTTTGATGAAATACTACTATGAAATTCTTGAAGGATTCGGATGCTCTCTTATGCTATAACAGAGAGAGTATTCAATTGTTATTGAATTGTATATTGATTACACTCTCTCACACACCTTACATACACACTTACATTCTGTTAGTGTAATGACACTATGATGTCACACACACACACACCCACACGGCTCTTCTAGCTTGGGCGCCAAGTTAGGCTCACATACTCATTCACTATTTTCTGTTGTAACAGACTCTTAACAATTCTGCTAACACCTCATTTGCTGACTTGTCTAGGAATTAGTTACCTAGATGCCTTGTTGACAGCTTAAGCACCAACATCATGAACTGGCTACCGATGCCCGCCATGCGCAATTGACACCGCTCCATCTTGCATCGGCGATGGTTTCAGACCCTACTGGTGTTTTCAGCCAAGCAATTGCCAATGCTAGTGGCAACAAAGAAGCACAAGGGTCCGTGGAAAGAGTGTTCAATCAGGCACTCAAGAAGCTTCCGTCTCAGTCACCTCCGTCGGATGAAGTCCCAGCCAGCACTACTCTCATCAAAGCAATTTGGAGAGCTCAGTCGGCACAGAAGCAATGAGGGGACACCCACTTGGCTGTTGATCAGTTGATTCTTGGCCTTCTTGAGGATTCCCAAATTGGGGACTTGTTGAAAGAAGCTGGCATTTCCGCTGCCAGAGTGAAATCAGAAGTTGAAAAGCTTTGTGGGAAGGAAGGGAAGAAGGTGGAGAGTGCAACGGGAGACACAAATTTTCAGGCATTGAAGACTTATGGACGAGACCTTGTTGAGGTTGCAGGGAAGCTTGACCCCGTTATAGGCCGAGATGAGGAGATAAGGAGGGTTGTTCGGATTCTCTCAAGGCGAACAAAGAACAATCCGGTGCTAATTGGAGAGCCAGGAGTTGGAAAAACTGTTGTGGTTGAAGGATTGGCTCAAAGAATTGTAAGTGGGGATATTCCTAGTAATTTATCTGATGTAAGTCTCATAGCATTGGATATGGGTGCTTTTGTGGCCGGGGCGAAGTATAGAGGAGAGTTTGAGGAGAGGTTGAAGGCTGTTCTGAAAGAAGTGGAAGAGGTTGAAGGGAAGGTGATTTTGTTCATTGATGAAATTCACCTTGTTCTTGGTGCTGGTAGAACTGAGGGGTCTATGGATGCAGCTAACCTCTTTAAGCCAATGCTCGCTAGAGGCCAACTACGATGCATTGGTGCCACAACTCTTGAAGAGTACATGAAATATGTGGAGAAGGATGCTGCATTTGAGAGAAGGTTCCAATAGGTTTATTATTGGTGATTAAGCTGCATCACTGGCAGCTAACTTGGCAGCATACCAGCTACTGACTCAAGAAGGAAGGTGTCATTAAATAAAGGCACGAAGGAAGAGCATGAATGTTAGCTTTGTGAGTGTGTGAAACAGTTAGCAGTGATGTATGTGTGTGAGAGCAGATTAAGGAGTGAGCAAGAGAGTGTGTGTCGTGACATCATAGTGTCATCATCTCTAACCTTTTTGTAGAGAGAGTGAGTGTGAGTATATTCTGTGTAATTTGAACAATCTAGTAGAGAAGCAATCAATATAGAAATCACCCGGGAGAAAGTCAGTGCTAGCTGACCTCCCTCTATTCAGAAAATCTCTCTAAAGCATATTATCAAACACTTAGACTGCATATGATCATCACACTGATCAACACCTAAACACTGCAAGTTTTCAATCCAATTTCACTAAACCTAAACAGAGAATCAAACAAAGAAACTGAATGCATCAAGAGCTAGTCTCGATTCAGAGTTTAAGCTAGAGATTAGGTTTTGATTCATACCTTGCAAGCGGTTGCTTCTCCCTGCTGTGAAGAGAATCGCCTCCGATCCTTGAAGAGTCATCATCCTCTTCCGCGAATCGGTCCCAATCGATCAGCCTCTGCGATTTCCCTTCGAGTCTGGTCATCCAACATGGTATCAGAGCTTTGAGATCATATCTCTGGGGCGTCTATCTATGGTGAAGCTGAGCAGGAGTTAAGCAGGAGTTACCTTCATTGCCATGTCATGGTTGGTACTGGAGGAGAAGAACCGAAGATCCCTGTATTCACAAGAGTGAATTATGACTTATGGAAAATAAAAATGAAAACAACACTGAAAGCATGTGATATATGGACAATTGTCACTCAAGGCTTACCTAATCCTGAGCTTGATGGTGAAGAAGAAGAGCTTGAGACTGCAACAAGCCACGCCGATCAGATCAAGAATGCCAAGGCTTTGAATCTGATTCATAATGCAGTTTTTGAAGAACTTTTCTCAAGGATCTCGAATGAGGAGATAGCCAAATGCGCATGGGAGATTCTGCAAAAGGAATACAGAGGAGATCCTAAGGTGAGAGCAGCTAAACCACAAAGTCTTAGAAGAGATTTTGAATATACACGTATGAAGAATGATGAATCCTTTTCTACATATATGACTAGATTGGTTGGCGTTATTAATCAAATGAAAACATATGGTGAAGAAGTAACTGAAAAGAGATTAGCATAGAAATGTTTTATAAGCTTGACTAAACCTTATGATTCAATTGTGTCAATACTTGAAGAAACTAGAGATTTAGAACAAATTAGTGTTGAAAGTATCTCTGCATCAATCAGGGCATTTGATCAACGTTTGGAGATGCATACTGAGGGTGATGTAGAGAAAGCATTCTCAAGTATGACTGTGAATAACAAGTCACATGCACAATCAAGTTCTAATAAAGGAAAGTTCAAGAATAAGCAATTCAAAGGTGGAAACAAAGGTTGGACTAATAGCAAATTCAAAGGAAATGCTAAGTATGAGAACAAGTTCTCATGAAACCAGAAAGGAGAATCCAGTGGTTCTAAGGATGCTTGCAAGAATTGCAACAAACTTCACTGGGGTGAATGCTGGTTCAAAGGAAAAATGAAGTGTTTCAAGTGCTCTAAATTTGGCCATATTTCCAAAGACTGTTCTGAAAACCAGGTTGCTAATCTAGCTCAGAAAGTGAATGAAGATGAAGGCAACATGTTCTATGCTTGCCCTTTAGCCTCCATTGAGAAGGATGTGGGTGTGTGGTACTTAGATAGTGGTTGTAGTAACCATATGGCTGGACATGAGTCCTTACTGACCAACATTGATTGACATCTGAATGTAAAAGTGAAGATGGGTACTGGTGAGTTAGTTCAAGCTGCAGGGAAATGTTCCTTGCTGGTCCATACTGACCAAGGTGACAAGTACATCAAGGAAGTGATGCGTGTACCTGGTTTGGATGAGAACCTACTAAGTGTAGGTCAGATGGTGGAACATGGATACTACCTTGAATTTGGGGATAGTACAACAAAGGTCTACGAAGATAAGACCATGAAGCAAATGGTTGCCAAGGTCCCTATGACAGGCAACAGATGTTTCAAGCTTTCTCTGGACTATGTAAGTCCAGTAGCTAGAAGAGCATAAGCAAAGGAAAGCACAGATTTGGGCATTTCAACTATGCAAGTCTAAAACAACTAAGACAGAAGGACATGGTGGTTGGTCTACCTAGTCTAGAAGGTGACAAAGAACTCTGTGAAGGGTGTATTTCAGGGAAACACCATGTGAGTCCTTTTGACACATAAGAGGCTTGGAGGGTAACTACACCTCTTGAGTTAATACACTCAGATGTGTGTGGTCCTATGCAAATAGAAACTATGGGAGGTAATCTGTATTTCCTTACCTTCATTGATGATCACTCTAGAATGTGCTGGTTGTATTTCCTAAGACACAAGTCAGGTGTGTTGAATGTGTTCAAAAAGTTCAAAGCTATGGTTGAACTACAAAGTGGATGCAAGATGAAGAAGTTAAGAAGTGGTAGAGGTGGAGAGTACACCTCAAATGAATTCCAAAAACTCTGTGAAAATCATGGAATTGAAAGACAGCTGACATCGGCTTACTCTCCTCAGCAGAATGGGGTTGCTGAGAGGAAAAACAGGACTATAGTAGAGATGGCTAAGTCTATGTTACATGGTATGAAACTACCCTATGAGTTATGGGGTGAAGCAGTTAACATTTCTTAATAGATGTCCTACCAAGGCTGTGCAAAGTAAGACTCCATTTGAGAAGTTCTCTGGTAGAAGACCAGGAGTGTCACACCTAAGGGTATTTGGCTCTATATGCTACATGCATATTCCATCTCAAAAGAGACAGAAACTAGATGATTCAAGTGTGAAAGGTGTTCTAGTAGGCTATTGTAGCTGTGAGAAGGGCTACAGAATCTATAATCTGGAAATTGGAAAGATTGTGGTGTCTAGAAGTGTAATATTTAATGAAGAATGAAGTTGAGATTGGAAGAAACATGCAGAAGTACAGGAGTTCATACCAGTAAGATTTGAAACTGGGACTGATGATGCTACACCAGCAACTCATGGTCCTCAAACTACTAGCACCAGTTCAAGTTCAAACTCAACTCCTGATTCTGACCCTAGCACAAATCCTAGTTCTAGTTTCTGTGATTCTCACAGTTCAAGTTCTAGTGGTACACCTGTGAGACTAAGAAGCCTAAGTGATGTGTATGCTAGATGTCACATGTGCATGCTAGATGTCACATGTGCATAATAGAACCTGAAAGTTTCAGTGAAGCAATCAGGAATTTAGCTTGGAAGAAAGCTATGGAAGTAGAGAAGCAATCAATATAGAAATCAAACGGGAGAAAGTCAGTGATAGCTGACCTCCCTCTATTCAGAAAATCTCTCTAAAGCATATTATCAAACACTTAGAGTGCATATGATCATCACACTGATAAACACCTAAACACTGCAAGTTTTCAATCCAATTTCACTAAAATTAAACAGAGAATCAAACATAGAAACTGAATGCATCACGAGCTAGTCTCGATTCAGAGGTTCAGCTAGAGATTAGGTTTTGATTCATACCTTGCATGCGGTTGCTTCTCCCTGCTGTGAAGAGAATCGCCTCCGATCCTTGAAGAGTCATCATCCTCTTCGGCAAATCGGTCCCAATCGATCAGCCTCTGCGATTCCCCTTTGAGTCTGGTCATCCAACATTTATGTGGCTGAACCTAGTGTTCTTGACACAATTAATATCCTTCGAGGGTTGAAAGAGAAATATGAAGGTCATCATGGTTTTCGAATTCTCGATAGGGCTCTTGTTGTTGCTGCGCAACTTTCAAGTCGGTACATCACTGGTAAGAATTATAATAACAGATGTAGTGTGTTTTTCTTGATTGATATAGATTGAAATTTCAATTTTGCTTGATGTTTAAATTTGCTTGGATTGAATTTCTGTTTTGTTTTTGTTTTACAGGGCGCCATTTGCCTGACAAGGCAATTGATCTAGTTGATGAAGCCTGTGCAAATGTGAGAGTTCAGCTTGATAGTCAACCTGAAGAAATTGATAACCTTGAAAGGAAGAGGATGCAGCTGGAAGTTGAGCTTCATGCCCTTGAGAAAGAGAAGGACAAAGCTAGCAAAGCTCGCCTTGTCGAGGTGAGTGCTAGTTCCAAAATTTATTTATTAAGAAAATATTAGTCTGGTGAAGTTGCGGAATATTTTTTAGCTTAATTGTTCTTATTCTTCTGTTGATTCTACGTTTTATTCTCAGGTGAAAAAAGAGCTAGATGACTTGAGAGACAAGCTTCAGCCGTTGGTGATGAAATATAGAAAGGAGAAGGAGAGGGTTGATGAGCTTCGAAAGCTCAAGCAGAAGCGCGAAGAGCTGCTAGTCTCTTTGGCAGAGGCTGAAAGAAGATATGATTTAGCCAGGGCTGCAGACTTGCGTTACGGGGGTATTCAAGAAGTGGAAGCTGCCATTGCAAAGCTCGAAAGTAGCACCGATGAAAACTTGATATTGACAGAGACGGTTGGACCAGAACAAATTGCAGAAGTTGTTAGTCGTTGGACAGGCATACCTGTTACAAGGCTTGGCCAGGATGACAAAGAGAGGTTAATAGGGCTTGCTGACAGGTTGCATAAGAGAGTAGTGGGGCAGGACCAGGCAGTTGAAGCCGTTGCAGAGGCGGTCTTGAGGTCTAGAGCCGGGCTAGGGAGGCCGCAGCAGCCAACTGGTTCGTTCCTCTTCTTGGGTCCGACTGGTGTTGGTAAAACCGAGCTTGCAAAGGCACTTGCGGAGCAACTCTTTGATGATGAAAACCTGATTGTGAGATTAGACATGTCTGAGTACATGGAGCAACATTCTATCTCACGTTTGATTGGAGCTCCTCCAGGGTAAGTGAATTTGCATTTTGCTTGACCATTCACATCTTTTATGTGTGATCAAGCATGATAAAATCTCACTTGTTTACATTTTACAGGTATGTTGGTCATGAGGAAGGTGGGCAACTCACAGAGGCCGTGAGACGGAGGCCTTATAGCGTTGTTTTGTTTGATGAAGTGGAGAAGGCGCATACTTCTGTTTTCAATACTCTCTTGCAAGTGTTGGATGATGGAAGGTTAACTGATGGCCAAGGCCGGACCGTTGACTTCAGGAACACCGTGATAATTATGACTTCGAACCTGGGAGCCGAGCATCTCCTAGCTGGTTTATTGGGCAAGTCTTCAATGCAAGTTGCCCGTGACCATGTTATGCAAGAGGTATATTTAATGATCACAAATTTTTGACTTCATGATGCTTATAGCTCGTTTCTTTGATAATGTAGATACTAAACTAGGCATTTGGTACCTGGATAGGTGAGAAAACACTTTAGGCCTGAGTTGCTGAATCGACTTGATGAAGTCGTTGTATTCGACCCGCTTTCGCGTGACCAATTGAGGAAGGTTGCTAGGCTGCAGATGAAAGATGTTGCAGTCCGATTGGCTGACAAGGGCATTGCTCTTGCAGTGACTGATGCAGCAATGGATTATATTCTGGATGAGAACTCGTTTAGTATGCCGTATTGTACTGACTATCTCAGTCGGATAGACTAATCTATCCACCGAATAGACTAACTATTGAGTCGGACGTTTAGTGCTCTACCGGATTAAAATGCCGATTATATTATACATGCCAGATTACATTATACTAGTTGTTAAGAAATATCTATATATCATAAATATTAATTATGTATAATAATAATTATATTATTTATTATTTATTTTAATTAATTATTGATCTTATTATTATTACTACTTATTTTATTATTATTAATTATTAATTTATTATTATTATTATTCTTTTTTTATTATTATTCATATTTATTATCATTATTATTATTATTATTATTACTTTTCAAAATTATTAGTTATCCGACTATTTAATACGGATAATTTCGAGGGTATTATTTTAGTTGGTGTTGACCGTATAAAGGTGCTCAATTGTATTAACTTATTCGGTGGTTAATTAATACGAGTGATATTAAACATCAATTTCGTATTATATTATCTTATCTAGTTCCTTATACGGCGTACCAAACATAGCCTTTTAGTTTTTACACAAAACCCACCGGAGAAAGTTTGAACATGGAAATTCTCTCTATTTGTTTCTCTTTGAATCCATGACTTGTATTTATGGTCTATTTTTCTTGGGTTGCATTTGTGCATACGGTGGAGGGGGCTAGGTCCAGAGAGGTCCTAGGGTCCAGAGGGGGCTAGGTCCAAAGAGGCTATAGGCCTCTTTCAACGATTAGTATTTGTTATTATATTAAATATGTGTATTTTCTTGTTACTATAATTATTTATATAAAATATTTCGTTTAACATAAACTTTTTAATTTGTAACATGATCAAGGCACGATTTCTTTTTGGTTGAATTTTTTTTTAAGTATATATCTATAAAAAAAGTGTATTTTTTTACTTATATTCCTGTCTACGATGTGCATCGGTCAATTGTATAAAGTCTTTATTGTCTTCCTTCAATTATTAATAACATAGTCGAATTCTGGTTTGGTTTCTTATGGTTTTTGCTTTAGTTGAAATGGAAAGTTAATCAAAATGCATTGTGGATGTTGACCAAGCCCTGTGCAATTGTCAATTAAACGTGTATGTTTTTGTCCTTGTGCACGGTGGCACTGTGCTCTCTCAACCGTCACTGCCCAATCTAAACCTCTTTAATTCCACGCTAAGCTTTATTTCTGCATCTTTTTAATTTATTCTCTTACAATTTACTCCACATAGGTTGGACACACCACCATCATTACCAAAACTTTTGACCATTTCGACCAAAATCAAAGACACCATCACCTTCCTCTCCTTTTCACGAACTTAACCATACCATCCTTGAAGCTCAAGGACAGCCGTGGACGTCACTGCCCATCGGTGTCCCTTCGGTGTTCCTTTCTGTCCCTTCTTATGCCTGGTTGGGTCGTAGATGTCTTCGGGACACCTTCCCAAATGGCCTGCTATGTTGGTTGGGGTTGCTTTCGGTTATTACCACGCCCAGCAGCGCGGGCTTTGTTCCACTCGATATTCCTGCATTGTCATCTAGTCATTCCGATGGCCGACCCTTGCGTTCCGTTTGGTGGTTATGGGCTTTAGTTAACGTCATGGCGTGTGAGTGGTGAATAGGGTGATGCGTCGGCAGGCTCCTTGCTTGGGCAATGAACTGTCGGCTCTCTCCTTCCTCAGTGATGAATCAAGATTTGATTTTGGGCAAATAGGGTTCCGGTTTTTGCTGCATGTCGTAACAGAATGGGATAAAGTGAACATCTCTTTTATCTTTTAGTTTGATTCTCTATTTTTTTTATAATATAGTTTATAATATTAATTGATTAAAAGTTGGAAATTAGATGGATTAACAATATATATTGTCTTTGATTTAATGGAAAAGTTAATGAAATTCACATCAAGGACGAAATTGCGGTGTGAGACAGACATATAGAGATGATATTGATACATCAATATTAGGGAAGATGATATATATATATATATATATATATATAAGTATGGGAAATCGATCTTGTTTTTTATAATTATTGAACACGAGACCTAATACCTTTCACTACTCATGAGTACGTAGGAATATATATATACCGGTAAGATAAATGAAAATGATATATGAGTTTGGAATAAGATATACAAAGGAATATATATACCATTAAGATAAATGAAAATGATATATGAGTTTGGAATAAGATATACAATGGCTATTCATGATAAAAACCCACATATATATATATATAATTTAAATTTCTTTGTTTTCCAGGTGGGTGAGAAAATGATGGTCTTGAATCTAAGCAGTTGCCTTAATCTAACTTCTATTCCTGATTTATCTGCTGCAAATGGGTCCTTGGAAAAGATTGTTCTTGAGCATTGCATTAATCTCATTAAGCTTCGATCATGACTCCATTGGGAATTTGAATACATTACTCCACTTGAACCTCCGAGAATGTTCAAGCCTCATTCAACTCCCAAGTGATGTCTCCAGTTGCTTGAGAATGTTCAAGCCTAACAAAGCTCGAAACCCTAATCCTCTCCGGTTGCTTGCAATTCAAGAAAACATAGACAGCATGGTATCACTATACAGCTTTCGCAGGATGACACAGCCATAGAAACTCTTCCCGAAACCATCTTCCGGCTTACAAAACTCAAAACCCTCAACTTGAACCGGTGCAAAAATCTGAAAGGGATGCCGGACTTGATTGGAAAGTTGTGTTAACTCAAAGAGATCGGTTGGCAATCAGGCTCTTGAAGCTAGGGTGCAGAACTTCAATGGCAGCAAACAGGTAAATCTCCCTAACTCAAAACTCTAGCTGAAACCGATTGAATCAGGGCTAGCCTGTGATGTTTTTACTTTGATTCTTTCTTATCTTTTCAAATTGGATTGAATTATGTGATTGAATCTGAGTGATGATCACTATGATGATCAATGCACTCCAAGTGTTTGTTAAAATGCTTAATTGAATTTTCTGTGTAAAACTTCTCAGCTATGACTGTTGTTCATTCAATTGAGTCTCTAACGATTACAATCACTCACACACTCATTCTCTCACTCAATTCAATTAGATGAATGAAACTATGATATCACTCACACCACTCATGGGCTGCTACATGGTCAAGCTGTTTTACACTTCTCTTTGCTACTTAAGCAAATGCACACACTCACACATTACTCACACACAATCTGTTTTAGCTTACAGCACACACACACACACACACACACACACACACACACACACACACACACACACACACACACTTGATCCACCTCAAGGCCTTGTAAGAGTCCAGCTAGGATGTTTAGTCACCAACACTCCCCTCTAAGCTACTAGCTAGTTTAACCCCAAGTAGAGTTCTTGGGTGTCCCAACCTATCTTTAGGCAGTGCCTTGGTGAAGATGTCAGTCAATTGGTCCTCTGATCTGCAGTACATCAGAGTGATCAAATTCTCCTAAAAAGCTTCCTTGATAAAATGGTACCTTCTGTTGATGTGTTTTGTCTTTTGATGAAACACAGGATTCTTGGCCATTGCTATGGCTGACATATTGTCACATAGCAATGGTCTAGGTTTACTTTGTTCCTCTCCAAAATCCTTAAGTACAAATCTCAACCACATTGCATGTGTAGTAGCTTCTGCTGCACTGACATACTCAGCCTCAACAGTGGACTTCTCTTTTCAATTTTGATTGAATTCTGTAATTGAATATGAGTGATGATCACTATGATGATCAATGCACTCCAAGTGTTTGTTAAAATGCTTAATTGAATTTTCTGTGTAAAACTTCTCAGCTATGATTGAGATTGTTTATTCAATTGAGTCTTTAACGATTACAATCACTCACACACTCATTCTCTCACTCAATTCAGTTAGATGAGTGACACTATGATATCACTCACACCACTCACGGGCTGCCACATGGTCAAGCCATTTTACACTTCTCCTTGCTACTCAAGCAAAGGCACACACTCACACATTACTCACACACAATATGTTTTAGCTTACATCACACTTTATACACACACACACACACACACACACACAAACACTCACACATTCTTGATCCACCTCACGGTCTTGTAGGAGTCCAGCTAGGATGTTTAGTCGCCAACACTCCCCTCTAAGCTACTAGCTGGTTTAACCCCAATTAGAGTTCTTAGGTGTCCCAACCTGTCTTCAGGCAGTTCCTTGGTGAAGATGTCAGCCAATTGGTCCTCTGATATGCAGTACATTAGAGTGATCAAATTCTCCTGCAAAGCTTCCATGATAAAATGGTACCTCCTATTGATGTGTTTTGTCTTTTGATGAAACACATGATTCTTGGCCATTGCTATCGTTGACATATTGTCACATAGAAATTATGTAGGTTCACCTTGTTCCTCTCCAAAATCCTAGAATACAAATCTCAACCACATTGCATGTGTAGTAGCTTATGTTGCACTGTCATACTCAGCCTCAGCAGTGGACAAAGCAATATTGCTTTGCTTCACAGAGGCCCAAGAGAACACCCCACTACCCAAAGTAAAAGCATAACCCGAGATGCTCCTCATGTCATCTTCAGATCCACCCCAATCACTATCACAAAAACCAATCAAAGTAGATTGCTTGCCCTTAACATATTCAATGCCATAGGATAATGTACCTTGAATGTATCTCAAAACCCTCTTTGCAGTTCCGTAGTGTTTGCTTGTAGGACCATGCATGAATCTAGATAGGAGACTTGCAGCATACATATTGTCTAGTCTTGTTGCTGTAAGGTATAGCAAGTTACCAACAATCTACCGATACAGATGCGTATATGCAGCGTCACTGCCATCTTCTTTCCTCAATCTGTCTCCTAGAACCAATGGTGTGCTCACTAGTTTGCTCACTGGTTTACAGTCCTTGAGACCAAACTTCTCAAGTAGTGTAGATGCATTCTTCCTTTGATGAATGAATTTGATCTTGTCATATTGAATAACACTCATCCCTAGGAAGTGATGAGGTAGGCCTAGGTCTGTCATTTCATACTTACTCATCATCACATGCTTGAACTCCTTGATCATAGCCTATGAACTTCTAGTATACACAATATCATCTACATAGATGGATACAATTAGAATCTCACCAGCTTCATCAAATTTGATGTACAGTGTGGCTTTACTAGGACTCCTTTTGAATTCATAGCTAAGCAAGTAGGAATCAATTTCACCATATCAAGCCTTTGGTGCTTGTTTGAGTCCATAGAGTGCCTTCTTAAGCTTGTACACCTTTCATTCTTCAATTTGGACTTCAAAACCCTCAGGTTGGTCAATGTAGACCTCATCCTCTAGTACACCATTTACGAATGCATATTTCACATCAAGCTAGTATAACTTCCAGTTTCTTTGAGCTGCTAAGGCAATGAGTGTTCTGATAGTGTCCAACCTTGCCATAGGGGCAAAGGTTTCATTGAAATCAATGCCAGGCTTTTGAGCATAGCCCTTGGCACCAATCTGGCCTTGTACTTCTGGATTGAACCATCAAGGTTTAGTTTTGTCTAGTAAACCCACTTAACCCCAATCACAGGTTTGTTCATAGGTCTATCAACAAGCTCCCATGTCTCATTCTTTTGAATCATGTCAATTTATGCTTCATGGCCTTCCTCCAAGCCTTGTCTTTAGCAACTTCAAGATAGTTCTCTGGTTCAATGATGCACATGTGGCATCTATCATAGATGTCACTTATGCTTCTGAGTCTCACAGGTGTGCTACTAGGAGATTCAGCCTCTAGTTGTACTTCAACAGTTTGGAGTTCATTTCCTTGTGGAGTATGTGCTGCATTCTCAGTTTAAGGATTAGCAAGCTCATTTCTGTATTCAATGCCATAATTCAGTGTGATAGACCCTCCCCCATTTAGCTTAGCTTCATCCCAATTCCACTTTGCACTTTCATTGAAAATAACATTCCTAGATTTCACAATCTTGCAAGTTTGCAGATTGTATAGTCTGTAGCCCTTATCACAGCTACCATACCCCATGAGCACACACTTGGTGCCCTTCTCATCTAGTTTCTGCCTTAGCTGACTAGGAATGTGAGCATAACAAATGGAACCAAACACCCTTAGATGCTTAACTCCTAGTCTTTTACCACTAAATTGTTCAAATGGTGTCTTGCAATTTACAGCCTTTGTAGGACATCTGTTCTGCAAGTACACAACAATGTTTACTGCTTCACATCAGAACTTGTAGGGTATGTCTTTTTCATGCATCATAGCTTTTGCCATCTCCACTATTGTTCTATTTTTTCTCTCAGCAACACCATTTTGCTGAGGTGAATAAGCCATAGTCAATTGCCTTTCAATCCCAGTTTCATCACAAAATTGCTCAAACTCCTTGGATAGGTACTCACCTCCCCTATCACTTCTTAGTCTCTTTACTTTGTAACCACTTTGTAACTCCACCATTGACTTCAACTTCTTAAACACATTCAAGACTCCTGACTTGTGCTTAAGGAAGTATAACCATGTCATTCTTGAAAAATCATCAATAAAAGTGAGGAAATACTTATTTCCACCAGTAGTTTCTTCTTGCATTGACCCCCACACATCTGTATGAATGAGTTCCAATGGTGTGGGTGCCTTCCATGCCTTCTCTTTATCAAAAGACTCCACATGCTGCTTACCACCAATACAACCTTCATTCACTTCACTTTCACTTGTGAGCTTAGGAAAACCCACCACCATATATTTATGTTGCAGTGTCTTCAAGCTTGCGTAGTTCAAGTGACCATATCTCTTGTGCCACAGTTTTGAGTCTTCAATGAGTGTAGATCTCATTGCCACATGATTAACACATTCTAGTGACATAGGGAAACACCTATTTCTTGTCATAGGCACCTTAGCAACTCTATACTTCAGTTCTTTGTCCTCAAAGATGTCAACTGTGTGGTCACCAAAAACCAGAAAATATCCATGCTCAATCATCTGTCCCACACTCAACAAGTCCTCATCCAACATAGGAAATAACATGACATCTCTTGCTTAGTGTGAATGATTAGGGTCCATTTTCCTTCAGCTTGCACAAGTTCATCATTTCCGATTTTCACCTTTGCTTTTATACTCATGTCAATGTCCACAAGCAAGGAATCTTAGGTTGTCATATGATTGCTACAAGCACTATACACATACCACACATTGTCATCCTTAGTCACAGAGGCATCATTGTAGGCATAGAACAGATTCCCTATGGTTTCTGTTACATCATTTGCCAAATTCACAACAGACTTTCCTGCACAATCCTTGGCAATATGCCCAAACTTGTTGCAATTATAACACTTAAGTTTGCCCTCGAACCAACACTCACCATAGTGTAGCTTATCACACACTTTGCATGCATTCTTGGTACCATTACTCTCACCCTTGTTAGAGTTTGTATTCTGAGTGTAACCAGATTTTCTAGCACCATTAGACTTTTGGTTCCAGTTCTTATTGCCCTTATAGGGTTTCTTGAACTTACCTTGTCCACTGCCCTGTTTAGGATTTACAGATAGGCTAGCAAATGCCTTTTCAACAACACCATATGTATGCATTTCAATTCTTTGATCAAAAACTCTAATGGATGCAACTACATTCTCAACATTAACGGTTTCCATATCTCTGGTTTCTTCAATAATGGATACTATAAGATCATAAGGCTTAGTCAAACTGATCAAAATCTTTTGAGCTAATCTCTTTTCTGAAATGTCCTCTCCATATGTTCTCATTTGATTCACAACACCATAGATTCTAGACATGCATACAGACAAGGACTCATCTTCTTTCATTCTTGTGTATTCAAAATCACGTCTAAGAGATTGAAGTTTGACAGCTTTCGCCTTAGAGTCACCTCTGTATTCACGTTTCAAGAGATCCCAAGCAGCTTTGGAGGTTTCCTCATTCTGGATTATGGGGAAAATGTCATCAGCCATTGCATTTTGAAGCATACGAAGAACCTTAGCATCTCTGACCAAATCCAGATAAGCATTTTTAATTTCCACATCTTCTGCACCTTCTCTTCTGATCATTGTCTCAAGTACTCCCTCATCCACCAGCTTTCATAAGTCATAAGCCTTTAGCATAGTTTTCATTTGAACACACCGGAAGTCATAATTTGCACCAGTGAAAATCGGTGCCCTCAGCTCTCCTCCAACTCCAGCCATGTTAGACCAGAACTCAGCAACAATATAAGCTACTCAACACAATCAGACGCCCCAGATGATGATCTTAGAGCTCTGATACCATATTGGTAATTAGGCTCTCGAAGCTCGGGTGCAGAACTTCAATGGCAACAAACAAGTAAATCTCCCTAACTCAAAACTCTAGCTAAAACTGATTGAATCAGGGCTAGCCTGTGATGCTTTTACTTTGATTCTTTCTTCTATTTTCAATTTGGATTGAATTCTGTGATTGAATATGAGTGATGATCACTATGATGATCAATGCACTCCATGTGTTTGTTAAAATGCTTAATTGAATTTTCTGTGTAAAACTTCTCAACTATGACTAAGATTGCTCATTCAATTGAGTCTCTAACGATTACAATCACTCACACACTCATTCTCTCACTCAATTCAGTTAGATGAGTGACACTATAATATCACTCACACCACTCAAGGGCTGCCACATGGTCAAGCCGTTTTACACTTCTCCTTGCTACTCAAGCAAAGGCACACACTCACACATTACTCACACACAATCTATTTTAGCTGACAGCACACTCTACACACACATTCTTGATCCACCTCACGGCCTTGTAGGAGTCTAGCTAGGATGCTTAGCCACTAACAAGATCTCCGTCAACGAATGTGGAAAGTTGGAAAAAATTCCGAATTCGATTGGTTCTTTGGCAAGCCTTGAGATACTAAGTTTGTTCTGGTGCACATCGATCACTCGAGAGCATTCCTGATTCTATTGGCGACCACAAATCGTTGATGCAAATGTTTACTTTCGGCAGCTCAATCCAAGAGCCACCTCCGTCAATTGGTTCGTTATCAAATTTAAAGAATTTATTAATCAGGCAATGTGAATTTCTGACCACATTGCCTCCTTCAGTTGGGGGTTTGAATTCTCTCGTTGAGCTTAAAATAGAGGAAACCCTAATCACAAGTCTCCCACATGAAATTGGAGCCTTGAAATCACTCGAGAAGCTTGAGCTGAGGAAATGCCGAAAGCTTACATCATTACCGAAATCAATTGGACACATGAGGGCACTCACGGGTATGATCATGACCGAAGCTGACATTACTGAGCTCCCGGAATCAGTAGGGATGTTGGAAATTGTAACTATGCTACGATTAGACAGATGCAAACGTTTGTGTAGGTTTCCGACCACAGTGACACAACTGTAGTGACGGAAACCGCAGTGACACAACTGCCCGAAACCTTCGGGATGCTCTCGGGTCTAATGGTCTTTAATATTGGAAAGCATCATGATCAAGATAGAAATCAAAATCAAAACGGCTCCTTCTCTAATCTTATACTCCCAGCTTCTATCTCTAATCTATCATTGCTATATATATGACCTAAATGCTCGTGGATGCAACATATCCGGTAAAATTGCTGATGATTTCGAGAGCTTACGTCACTCGAAGTGTTGAATCTAGGCCGGAATAATATTTGCGGCCTTCCAGCGAGCATGAGCAGGCTTTCTCTCCTCACAAAGCTTATCTTGCCTCACTGTAAACAGCTCAAGGCTCTGAATCTCACCCCCACACCACCCCACCCCCTTCCCTCGAGTTTTGGAAGAGGTGAATGTTGCAAACTGTAGTGCATTGGAAAGCATCTCTGATATTTCAAACCTGGAGTACTTGAGGCTACTCAATCTTACTATTTGTGAGAAAGCTGTGGATATTCCGGGGATCGAATGCTTGAAAACGTTGATAAGGTTGTATATGAGCGGTTGCAGTGCTTGTTCCTCACGTGTTGAGAAAAGTCTTGCTAGGGTGAGTTCTCTCTCTCCATACATTATATTTATAGATATGTAGGCGTTGAAGCGCCATAATACAGTACTTAGGTAGGTCCATACATTATATTTGAGAAAAGTCTTGCTAGGGTGAGTTCTCTCTCTCACAATGTAGCTTTTCATTACGTAGGTCCACATTTAAAGATTATTCCGGCAAAAATTCATTTAAATTGGTAATCATTTAGCATTCAATTATTGTTATGAACATCATTGTGTTATAAAAAGCACTCAATATATTTATATATTTGGTTGTACCGTTGGATACTCAAACGTTTATTAATTTTGATGAATTTTTGCAAGGATGAAATTTTTAAATGAGAACCTACAAAATGAAATTATATGGGCCATTTTTGTTTTGTTTTTCTTTCTATAGTTTTCAATTTTTGTACATGAGACATGTAAAAAGTATAGGAAAGGAAGACAAGATATATGAAGAAGAGTGATGGTACGGAGAGGAAGAAATAAAGAAGGAAGAATAAAAAAAACAAAACAACAAAAATTTTAACTCACAAAAAAGAGATTTTGGTTTTTAGTTTTCAATTTGTCCATTGTTTCTTCCACATTTGTTCTCCATCTCTTCTACCATATTCTTACTCCATCCTTATACATCCCTCTCGTTTCCTCATATTTTTTTTTTTGTCAGTGACACGCATTATCCCAAAACTTTCAACTAAGAAATAATCTGCGTCGAGGGCCGGGAAGACTCACAGAGGCATTTCAGCCTCCTTCTGGCCACAAGTCAAATACTAGTTTCGTGTCTTGAACCCAAGACCAGAGAGCAAACCTAACTTGGAACCCGAGTTTTCATTAGACCACTTGCTCGTGGTTCTCGTTTCCTCATATCTCAAACATAAAAAATAGAAACTGAAAAATGAAAATAAAATGATTATCAAATCGCCTCTTAGATAATTGTGACATTATTGTTAGTGTAATGAATTCAAACAAGTTGTTCCTATCGTGTATATATATGGAACCAATTAGCTGGCACTTGAGAACACTCCTGAATCCTAATATAAGGAAACTTTTGTTTTGCAGGGCAAAATGAGGAAAATACGCAATCTTAGCATGTCGGGAAGTAAAGTACTGACTGGTTTGCTACCGATGTGGTTACATTCACGGAACAAAGAAACCGTGCTCTGAAAGGTGTGATCATATTTGATGTCGTGTCTCTGAACCAGGAAACATCGGATGCGATGAGAGATGAGCTTCTGGCAATAGTGCACATTCAAGCAAAGATCCTCATACTGGATTCTACCATGTTCACTACAGCCCTCTACATAATGGATGTACCAAATACATATGAAGACCAATTTCACTTGTTCCGATACTCCATTGATCATCCCTTGGTTTCTCAATTGAAAGATGGGTATAAGATGGTTGTGATGAGGAGAGAGCCGCGATTGATGAAAGGGGTTGAGCTCAAGAGGTGGGGGATTCATTTGGTCTATGAAGGTGACGATGATTATGTCGGAGATGAAGAATCTTTGAATGAAAGCCATCAATCTTTCTTAGAAAATTGGCAAGGTTGGAAAAACCTTTCTCTCTCTAGAAACCTTTCTGCCTTCTCTCTAGCGCCTCTACCTTGGTCGAAACCCTAGTTGCCGCCCCCTCCTGGGGTCGGTGGCAGCCCCCTTCGTTTTTATTTCTCTTCCTTCCTCCCCTCTCATCCTCTTCTCCTTCTCCTCTCTTCTGTTCTGATTGCCTTCTCTCTGCCCTGGATTCTGCATTGATGCGAGTCCATGGCCATTGGGAAGTGCTGTGGCGGTCGGTGCCTACCACTATGGTGGCCCACCTACCGGACTGAAGCTATTCTCGTTTGTGGATAGCTTGGGGTTTGATTTAGGTGGGAGATCCGGATCTAGCTCATATTCTGATGCTACGACGGTGGAGCTTGCATGCGAGGCGTGCTGCCTCGGCGGCGGTGCTGAGCATGCAGCGGCGGTGCTGCGCATGCAACGGCAGCGATAGTTTGGTGGGTTGCTGCGGCTGCGGCGGTGTAAGGGGAGCGCTGTTGCAACTGAGGCGATGATTGGATAGGTTATTGCTGGATTCTCTTTAAGGCTAGTGCTTTTATTTATGAGTCCACTTGTGGGTAATCCTTAAGTTTCTTGTTTTTTGTGGGGAATGCTCATTGTAAACTTGTGGTTCTATTTTTTTTTAATGATACTATTTACCTATCAAAAAAAATAAATTGGCAAGGTTCTTCGGCAGCATTTTTTACATCATGATCATGAGAAGATTGCAAAAAAATCAACCAAATTGGATCGAGTGTGCCATATTGGTTAATTGTCTGGTTTTTGTTTGTTTCTCTCTGATTGATTATACCTAACTACAGACTTTCAATCTTGATCCTTCAAAAATATTAAACGATTGTGATTGTGTCACATCATTCAATATTCATTTTGATTTTTGTCATAATATTATTTGAAATATATACATGTAAGTGGAAAGACAAGAAAGTGTGTTGTAACTTCTAAGAAACTTTTGATGGCCGATTTTGTTTTCAATTAGCTGCTTCAAGCTTTGTCATTAATGATGAACATGGAGTCACAATATATTTAAGCTCAAGAAGTAACAATATATTTAAGTTCAAGAAGTACCGATGACACTAATGTACCCTAATCGCTAGAAGATATGTTCTTTTGAATGGTATGAGATTTGCAACTATTAGGAGTATCCGATGTTTTAGGGCACAAGGTGATTCCAGGTATCTTATTAATGTTATTAATTTACGGACTCAAGTTACATAAAGCTACACACACAATCATTAATTTAAAACATTTAGGCATTGACATGCTCTTATGAATATATTCATTTACACGATGACTTCTCATGATCACAAGCTTAATTGATAGAATACAGATTTAATTTCACTCTCTTTTTGCATGGTGGCGCTAATAGAGCTTGTCTTTGAGATTTTGTATCGTTAGATTGTCCTAAAAACTCCTCCTTTACCAAGCATTAATTTAATTTGTGAAGACGAATTTAAATTCAAAATGGGTTTGCATAATTGGTCGCGATTGGGAAAGGACTAAGCGGAGTACGTAGCTGAGCTTTGTTGTTAGTTTGTGTGCCGCATGAGTAGTGAGTGAGGGACACGAGATTTTTGACAATGAAATGAAAGGCATCTAATTAAGGTCGGAGACTTTTCCGGCTTTTTGAAGCCACGTCCCTATCTACCTATGCCATATGTGGCCTAAAGCAAATTTTACAATCGACGTTTTCTTAATTTTATATTTAAATATAAATTTTTTTTTCAACTTGAAATAAAGCAATACATAATTCATAAAGAATTAATTATATATTAGTCCATTTCTAATTACCAACATTTAAAGTAGTCCACTAAACTGATTAATGTAAATTCACATCAGCATTTTATCTTATTTTATTTTTTTACTACATCTTTTATTCTTTTAACACATATTATAATATTTAAAAATAAAATACTAAAATATACCTAATTTTTTGGATCAATTATCATATATTAATTATCAATTTTTGAAATTTTAATTATCAATTTGATTGAATTAATCCTTTATAAAAAGATAAATGAAGAGTGAGGATTGAGGAAGAATCGGAAGAAGAGAGAGTGAGCACAAACCACGGGCAATGTCGGCAAGCTAGCTCTGGTATATTGATTTTTGTCATAATATTATTTGAAATATATGCATATGAGTGGGCTACCTGTTTACAGAAAATGTGTTGTAACTTCTAAGAAACTTGATGGCCGGTTTTGTTTTCAATTAGCTGCTTCAGGTTATGATGAACATGGAGTCGCAATATATTTAAGTTCAAGAAGTACCTGGCACTAATGTACCCTAATCGCTAAAAGATATGTTCTTTTTATTGGTATGAGATTTGCAACTAATAGGAGTACTATCCGATGTTTTGGAGCACAAAGTGATTCCAAGTATCCTATTGATGTATTAATTTACGGACTCAAGTTACATGAAAGTTGCACACACAATCATTAATTTAAAACATCTAGACATTGACATGCTCTTATGAATATATTCATCTAGACGATATGGCTTCTCGAGATCACAAGCTTGATAGAATACAGATTTAATTTCACACTCTTTTTGCATGATGGCGCTAATAGAGCTTGTCTTTGAGCTTTTTTATCGTTAGATTGTCCTAAAAATTTCTCCTTTACCAAGCATTAATTTAATTTGTGATCATCAAGACGAATTTAAATTCAAAATGGGATTGCATAATTAGTCGCGATTGGGAAAGGAGTACGTAGCTGAGCTTTGTATATATGTAACCCTAGACGCAAGATGATTTGTATATGTTGGAGGGTTTTGTGCTACCTATTTGATCAGTAGTATTTGTAATGGTGTACAAATTTAAATTAACATCATTATTCATCACTCTATGCAAAATTCATCAAAATCAAATATATATCGTTTAGTTATTTAATTATATCGTATTTCTCTCTGTGGTTGGATTGAAATGTTTCGATTGCTAATGATAGTTGGTACCGGACCCCGTGATGAATACTACTGGAAAGCGAGTTGATGAGAGCTCAGGCGCCAGCAATACATATAGCATGTACTTTTACACAGTTAACATTGATACTAATAATATATGGATCTCTATATGTATAATATTGTTCGGTATAATATTGAGAAGTTTCAAATTTGATATTCAATATTTATATATGATTTAAGGATTATTTTTTTTAGGGTTTTGTTCGGTAGTTGACACCATGCTAGCTACCTAAGCTTGCATCCATTCCCACTGTCGTCCTTTTTGCTCAATTACGAAAGAAGATTAATGGTGTACGTTGATCTCATCGTTTTGTAAAAGATTAATATTCTCTTGGTTTATGGATATCATTTGATTTGAAGACGCATCGGTTACAATTTTAAATATCTTTAAAAAGTTAGCAGAGAGATTATGGGTGATTTAATGGTGAAGAGAGAGAATTTAGCATATATGCACGGATGAAAATATCTGTAATATCCGTAAAATTTTCGCCGATATATCCATATTTTAGGATCTCGACATAAAAATAGGGGGAAGAAATATTCGCGATATTTCCGTGGATATATCCGTATTTAAGGCTCTAGGCATAAAAATAAGGAGGGAATAACTAATTTCAACGATATTCGTATTAGTTTTATATAAGTATTATTGGGTGTTTAAATTTTTCCCAAAATTTCATTCAAAATTTTCAAGTTTTTGACTAAATTTCCAAAAAAAAAAATTGTTGAGCGTGAACGATATCGATATCAAAATATCCGTCGATATTTTCATAAATTTGACTGTCGATATTTCCGTGAAAAATGATATTTTCATTCTTGCATATATGGTGAGTTCATAGTTAAGAGAGAGAGAGAGAGTTCATGCAGAGATGGTGGTTCCACGAAGGAGATAGAATTTATGCGGCCATAATTTCACGTTATGGAGAAAGCTATGGTGATTTTTTTTTCTTTGATTGCAATGCAACATGATTTTGTTATTTCGTGTATTTAAGTTTCAAACTTAAGGGCATTCAAGTCTATTTAAGTAGATTTGTGGTTATATTTGAAAGTTTTTTAATAAAATGACATTTTTTAATTGAAGAGTCAAATTTTAACTATTTTTGACAAGAATGATATGGACAAAATATAAACCCATACTTTTGCACACTATTTAGGCATTGATTGATGACCCTGCAGGATTGCAGTTGCCAAATCGGACAACATCAATATGTGATTACATCTCATCTCTCGTGGTACGAAGAGTTACCACCCTTTCGATTTATTGAATAATCAATATGTATATATCATAATTGGAACCGTTCAACTCATAAATCATCATTTTAAAATTATTTAAACAAAAAATCAACTAAATTGGAGATCATTTAATATTTCATATGTGTGAACTAAATGGACAGTTTAACATAAAGATCTTCTTTGTTACCAACAACTTTAAATAGTTTGATACATATGAATAACTAAACCACCCCCAACGTTGTTAATTTTTTATGGAGATTATCTTCAAATGATTATGTAGGAGATGAATAATTTTGATATGATACATATATACGAATTATTTCATATATCTAAAGGGTGATATGAAAATGTACCATACCACTTGGGTAGTACGAGAAGGTACCATATCACCGAGGTGGGATGCAAGTATTGTCCATAGCAATTCTTTCCATTAAACTTCATACAATCTGTTGATGCAAAAAATGGATCAACTTAGAGTTGCATCGCTGAGCTTGTTTGACTCGTTCTCCTTGGAGATAGGAAGACCTACAAGGAAAAGGAAAGAGCAAAAGAGCACTGGTAGGGGGCTGGCCTAATAGTCTCTAATGCTTAAGTCAGTTAAGTGTGGAGGGTATTGTAGTAATTAGGTAGCGTAAGGGCCAAGTTCTTATTACCTTTTTTAGGGGAGGTGCCCTTGTATTTATAATGGCATTGAATGTTGTAGGTGAAACATTTCAATGTGGGATAAATGTCCCTGATCCTGGAGCTGACACGTGTCATGGTGGTCCTGAGTCCCGCGGTTGTGTTAACACGGTCGGCCGATGGACAGGTAGGCCGACCAGATCTTGTCGGCCTAGTGACTTTTGCTGTCTTTTGTCTAAGGTTGCATTGGTGGGATGCACCTGATGTTGTAGAATTGTATTGTTGTTTTCTTGTTGAGCCGAGGGCCAATAATGGTTGTGGCGGGACTGATCGGTCTTAACCAAGTTAACAAAATTAGGTATGAACAGAAGTCCCCCAAGTCATTGACTGAGGTGGATTTCCTCGGTTGAGGGCTTGTCGTCACTTATCTGCCTGTACGGATATTTGTCCTATACTAGTCCCCAGTCCCCCAAGCCCTTGGCTGAGGCGAGTCGTTGTGCTCAATCTTTGCCAAAAAAGGGTTGGTGAGAGAGGATGGTCGGTGTTAAATTTTGGCTATGGTTGAGTGCCATCTTGCACGGCCCGCAAGAGCGGAACTTCGCACGTTCATGTGGTCGATCAGCTAGGAATGTTCATGGCCGATCGAGTGCCACTTGCAAGATGTGTGTATGTCATCTTGTACGGCCCGCATGTAACGACCCGGAAATTTTATTTGTGAATTTTCATAAATTAATTTACAAAAGGACAAAATTACCCTTAGTTGTTTAAGGGGCTTGAAAGTCAATTTTTATTTCGAGATGCTTTTGGCTGTGTTTCGGGGACCGTTGAATAGGTCTCGAACTCACGAGTTCGTAGACAGACGGCACGCAAGAATTGGAGTTTGTGTGCAAGAGATGTGGGTCTAGAATGTTCAGGGGGCATTTTGGTAATTTGCCCTGGGAAGATATTTTTAACCCAGGGAGAGCAGATTCACCTCATTTCTCTCTCTCTCTTCCCGATCTTCATCCATTCTGTGCGACCGAACCCAAAAAAAAAACCCAAAATTTTGAACTTCAATTCGAGGCAAGCTCATCCATTTTCGTTCCACTCATCGGACTATACTCCTTCCCGCGATCAAGAACGTACCAATTATCGCAGGAAGCAACTGTGGGAGACACCGAATGGAGGAAAGGAAAAATTGGAACTTTCTATCGATTTTCCAACCAACACATGTATGAGTTTCGTGTTTAGACTTCAATTTTGAGTTCCTGAGTTCGAGTAGATGGATTTAGACTAAAAATTTGTGAATAACGATTAAGATTTGAGGAAGTTAGGAAAAATTCAAGGTCAACCAGCAATGGAGTTTTTCGGTGAGCACGGACGTTGGTGCACGGCGGAGCTGTCGTCTTCTCCGGCGACTGGTTCAATCAAAGGGGGCTGACGTGGCATGCCACGTGGAGCCATATGGAGGCCACTTGGCGGCTGAGTCATCACCGAGTTAGGCGCGTGAGGTACTATAGCAACACATGAGGTACTATAGCGGTGCGTGAGGTGTTGTAGCCGGTGCGTGGTGGCACGTGGCGGCACGTTGTGGCACGTGGGGCACGTGGCCGGCGCGTGGTGGCACGTGGCCGGCGCGTGGTGGCACGTGGCGGCACGTGGCCGACGCGTGGTGGCACGTGGCGGCACGTGGCAGACGCGTGGTGGCACGTGGCGGCACGTGGCCGGCGAGTGGTGGCACGTGGCGGTACGTGGCCGGCGCGTGGCGGGGTGTGGCGCGTGGTCTGACCTTCCGCCGGTTCGTGGGACCGGTCTTTGGGTCACAGCGACGCATGTCGACAAGGTTTCGATATTCTAGACCTTTTGGTGCATGTTTCGTGTTAATCGGACGTCGTTTAGGGGTAGTTTTGGGCGTCCGAAGTGGCTGCTTTTTTTAGTGTGACGCATGCAGACCTCCCGGGTTTTAGGGAGTCTGAATGTAGGGTTTTAATTACCGTTGGTAGTCCCGATTGTTACTTGTGACAGGCGATATTGCTCTGGGAACTTCAGAGGAGCGTACGACTCGGGATTGAGCTTATTTGAACGTGTGGTGAGTGGACTTTGGTTTTTGTAAATTACAATGCATGCATAAAGGTATGTTTGAAATAAATTCTTGTTACATATTATTTTTGGCAAATTTCAGAATTGAGAAATTATTATTACTGAACACGGGCTTTCAATAATTATTTGGAACTGACGTTTTGCGTTATGGCCTGGCTTTATGGTTTCGGGTTTTATATGGTTTGACTTGATTGATTTTAGATTTCGGTCGAGTCCACGATTTTGAGTTTAAACCCGGTTTGGCAATGAATTTGGCCTAAGCCAAGAAACAAGGATTTCAAAACATGGATCTGAATTAATGTCCTCGAGGGTCAAGGTTTTGTCCGATACTAGCATCGAGGGTCTTTCTCCGCCATATCGTTGAGGCGACCCACGGCTCGGGAGTCCATTCGGGGAGCGGTGAGTCAAGTTTATGATATTTTATGTCCAGGTCGGTTTACATGATTTTAAACTCCTTTGAGGAGGGTTTTCAAAGCAGGGTTGTGGACTGTTGGTAGATTTAAAGAGCAAGAAATATGCAATTCAATTCTAACAGTTATAAAATCCTTGCAAGTGCACAAATCGATAAGTATAGTATAGTAGCACAGCAAGAGTCGATCCCTCGAGGACTTGTATCAACGTTATGACCAATTTAGTTCAGATTTGTTAACTTAAATAAAAACACACACACACACACAGGGGGGGGGGGTTTATGATGTGAT
Source organism: Oemleria cerasiformis (assembly GCA_037349345.1). Lineage (NCBI taxonomy): Eukaryota > Viridiplantae > Streptophyta > Magnoliopsida > Rosales > Rosaceae > Oemleria > Oemleria cerasiformis. Next base: position 15,133,928 of record JAZGTL010000018.1, read on the forward strand.
AACTGAAATTTAAAGACAAGTAAATCAAAGTGCAGAAAATAACAATGCAAGAATGAAAGGTTGTTAACTAAGGCGAATTAAGGCTTACTATCCACTCTAACCAATTATAGCTTTTAACCAGATTTCCTTGATCAAATTACTATGCATTTTCTGAATTAGGTGCCCGTGCCTAGGACCTGGCGTTGGTTCACTAGACACATCTTATTCCCTCTTACTTAGCATGTTCTAAACAGGGCATATGCCTAGAACGTCTATCACCTACCTTTTAAGATGATGCATGAAGTTTAAAGAGAATTTAATGACACCACATTAGCCTAGCAAAGTGGCATGCAATCCTAGGTCGTCATGAGTTAAGATTACAAGTACGAATACTTTCGATGCTCCAAATCACCAGATGATATGACGGTCACTCAAGCAATTACATCTATAATTATATGCAAACAAGGTAGCTAATCTTATAGGCATAAATTAAGTTCATTAAGCATGGTAATCCAACTTATTCAGCATGCATAGCAATCATAATCAAGAGCCAGAAATCCAATCAATAAGCTAACATGGCTAGGGCTTCAAGCAGCCCTAATCCTAATGACTACTCACACATAACTGAAATAAACACAAGTATAATTGAATCCATAAGTAAATTGCAATAATGAAAATAAGGGTACAGAAGAGATTGTTAAGAACAGATGCAGCAGAAGACACGGCAGGGCCTTCTTCTCCAAGCTCCACGTCCAATAATCTAAGTGAAAGATTATCTCCGAAAATATATGGTCCCTAATTCTCTAGAAAACCAAAACGGAACTCTGTGGCTCAGGTCTCTGTTTTCCCAGAAACCAAAAACGTCCCTAGCTAATTATCTCCCCTAAAACACTGAACAAAGGCTCCCTTTTATAGACAAAGGGAAAACCTTGTTCTATAAGGATTGGTATAACCTTGTTCTATACAGATTGGTAAAACCATGTCCTATAGGAATAGGGAAAGTTATTTTACTTTTAATTAATTATAAAGTCTTTAAAATCTATTCGAACCAATCAGAGCATGGCCGGAAGTGTGAATGCAAGCTGGCAAGTGGGAACGCAAGCTGGCCAAACTTGGATTTTTGACTGTCTTCGTAATCAGGATCTGGGACCGCGCTTTTGAAGTACGTTAGGAGTATAATAGAAGCGCATCGTCGTTCAGGCTTGGCGCAAATGTTGTCATGCTTGGCGCAGAGGGAGAACCTCGGATCCACCGCTGGCGGAACAGGGACCCCGGCTTGGGCGCACTTCTGGGCTCGGATGGCAGTTCTTGGGACATGTCCTCGACCTGCCTTGGCGCGACCGTGGCACTTCTAGGACTTGACCTTGATGTCATGAAACACAAGTTCGGGACCCGGAGGGCCTGATATGAGGTACTTGGCCAGTGGCCCAAAATAGGCGCACTGGCGCACTGGCGCACTGGCGCACTGGCGCACTGGCGCACTCAGGCCTCCATTCAGGACCTGATATTGAAATGAGGATATCTCCTTCATGTGGACTCCGATTTGAGTCATTCTTTTTGCGTTCTTTCCAGATTTTACCTATCTTTCTAACTCTGCACAGGTCTCACAAGATTGATCATTTTCTACTATTGATGGCACGAAATCATTCAAAAGACATGTAAGAGAGGCATATAAAGACCTCAAAATGATGCATAAATAACGACTGATCAAATACCCCCAAACCTATCTTTTGCTAGTCCATGAGCAAAACAAATGCTAACAAAATGAAAAGACTCGATTTTAGTTAAGATAGAACATTTAAACCCCTAGGTTCACCTAGTAGGAGGAGTTTTGTCTCCTGAGGCTTATAACAGTACGATACCCACAAACGTTTTACTTAAACAAAAAGATGCTAGATATAGTACTCTTAACAAGCTAATAAGAATCAAAGTAAGTAGACATGCTTTGCAGAACTAAAAGTAATGCCATAGCCGTGAGTGTCATGTGAAGGTGTACGTGTATAAATGCCAATATTTTCAAGTGATCAAGTTTGAAAACAACTTCATCTAAGTGCCCTAGAAAGATTTCGCCTCGACTCTAATCCTCACTAGGCAACTCTCAATTCACACAAGAATCCTAGGCTTACACTCTTTTCAAGCATATGTGATGAGTTTATGTTATGAAATTCAAATTTAATCACATATGAGTAACAATGAAGAATAGCACTTTATGGAAATAAAGATCTCATGAAAGGAATTGAACTTTAAGAACATAGATACGTACCTTAATCCTCAGCATGATTGTCCATAAGATCCGTTAGGTCTTCCTTTTTAGGTTGTATTGGGGCTAAGCTTTGGGGTTTAGCAAGGAAGGATGGGATTCAAAGAACCTGAGTTGTGCCAAGGCATGAGAAGTCATGAATTGAACTTTGAATTTCTGAACTGAATCCTTTCTTAAGGCCCACAACATTGTGCTTTCCTGATGACTTATTTTGTGGCTCTTGTGGCTTATTTTGAGGCTCTTGTGGCTTATTTTGAGGCTCTTGGCTCACTTGGCTCAATTCACTTTGTTTTTCACTTATTTTTTTCCTTCTTTTTCTCAACGTTTCTTTCTTTCTTTTGATTTGAACGTTTTTTTGTTTATGTTCGTCTTTGAATTTAATTGAACCAAGATCATGCAATGATTTCCTCAAATTTTCATGCAGCTTGCAACTTGTAAATCTTTTCTTTACTTTTGAACTTTCAATTGACGCCAATGTCCTTTGAATTGGGCATCATCTTCTTTCACCTCTCATTCTCACCATGAATCTCATTTATGGCAACCTTAGCACAAACTGAGGTTATAGGGTATGGCTGTGATGAATGGCTAAGTATTTTGGGTTAGGTTATACTTTGGGTGATGAAAGAAAAGGCTGAGTGTTTGGCTTCAAAATTGGCTTAGGGAGCATGCAATAGGGTAGGATAAGGCCTTTAGAGGTTAAAGCACACATAGCCTACATCATTTCTTATGGCAAAGCATACATTAAATAAAGAGTATCTAAATGATGTTAGTTCTTTAAAATTCAATGCAAATATGATGTAATGAGATCAACAATTAAGAACAAAAGTGATGAGTATTTAAGAGTAGAAACAAGTATATCCCTCAGAAAGAATGGCAATTAGGCTCAAAGATCTCACAGGGTAGTCTCCACTAATTTTCTAAGGTTCACTCAAATTCAGTTATTTCGTTCACTTAATCACTTAAAACATGGCATTATGAAGTGCAAATTATGAACTACTTGACCATGGCATGACTCTTAGTAAAGCAAAGATAGTTAACTTAGCATATACATTCCTATTAACAAGTTATCATACTAATCACAAGCAGAAATTTAAATGTCCTGGCCGTGTATCACCCCCAAACCTACTTGTTTCTATATGCAAAATTTTAAATCCACACCCCCAAACCTAAACTGAACATTGTCCTCAATGTGATAAGCAATAAGCTTGACAACAGTAGAAAGGTTTGAGAGATATAACGGGCAGCAACAGAAAAGGAAGTGAGAAATACAAACCAGGGCTAGGCTGCCTCCTAGGAGCGCTTTATTTAACGTCTAGGCAAGACGGGGCTGACATGCTAGGAGCTGGGCGCATGCGGAGTTGCAAGGTTGACTGCGCTTGGATTAGAAACATCCTTCAAGTAGTGTTTGAGGCGGTGGCCATTTACCTTGAACGGATCATGCCGTTCCGGGTGCTGGATTTCAACTGCACCATGAGGAAAAACGTTAGTAATAATAAATGGTCCCGTCCATCTTGAACGCAACTTACCTGGCATTAGTCTGAGCCGGGAGTCAAAGAGGAGGACTTCCTGTCCGATGTGAAAGTCCTTGGGCTGAATGCGCTTGTCGTGGAAAGCTTTGGTCTTTTCCTTGTAGATACGAGCACTGTCAAAGGCCTCGTTTCGCAACTCCTCTAATTCACTTAGCTGAAGCTTCCTATGTATTCCAGCGTCATCGAAGTTCAGGTTCATCTGCTTAATAGCCCAGAATGCTTTATGCTCCAATTCCACTGGTAGGTGGCAGCCTTTTCCAAAAACCAGCCGGAAGGGAGACATGCCAATCGGGGTCTTGTATGCAGTCCGATAGGCCCACAGCGCATCATTCAATTTGCTGGACCAATCTTTGCGGTTAGGATTTACCGTTTTTTCCAATATGGCCTTTACTTCCCGATTGGACACTTCCGCTTGGCCACTCGTTTGAGGGTGATATGGTGTTGAGACCTTGTGGGTGACGCCATACTTCTTCATTAGGGCTGCAAACGAATGATTGCAGAAGTGTGCCCCCCCATCGCTGATGATTGCCCTAGGTGCGCCGAATCTGGCTAAGATGTGACTCTGTAAAAAACGCACCACTACTTTGGCGTCGTTAGTTTTGGTGGGAATTGCTTCCACCCATTTGGAGACATAATCAACTGCAAGCAGAATATAAAGATTGCCAAAGGAATTCGGAAAAGGCCCCATAAAATCAATGCCCCATACGTCGAAGATTTCGACCACAAGAATAGGGTGTAATGGCATTTGATTTCGAGGGCCGATGTTACCTAGGCGTTGGCAGCGGTCACAGGTGAGTACAAATTCGTGTGCATCCTTGAAAAGTGTGGGCCAGTAGAGTCCACTTTGGAGTACCTTGAGGGCTGTTTTCTTAGCTCCAAAATGGCCCCCACATGCCAAACTATGGCAAAACGTCAAGACGGATTTCATCTCGTCTTCTGGGATGCAGCGCCGAATGATTTGGTCTGGACAATGCTTCCATAGGTACGGCTCATCCCATATGTAGTACTTAGCTTGTTTAGCCAGCTTGTCCTTTTGGTACCTGTTTAAAGATGAAGGAATTTGCTTAGTGACAAGGTAATTAATGAGATCGGCATACCATGGATCAATAGCTTGGATTGCGAAGAGCTGTTCGTCAGGAAAGGTCTCGAGGAGGGGCAACTGATCGGCCTCTTCATTGGAACTGTGAAGCAATCGGCTCATATGGTCAGCGACCACGTTTTCGCTGCCCTTCTTGTCTCTGATTTCAAGGTCGAATTCCTGGAGCAGTAGCATCCAACGTAGCAACCTTGGCTTGGCGTCCTTTTTAGTGAGCAGATACTTCAAGGCAGCATGATCCGTGTATACTATGACCTTGGTTTGAATTAGATATGAACGGAACTTCTCCAGGGCAAAGATAACAGCAAGGAGCTCCTTCTCGGTGGTGGAGTAGTTCAGCTGGGCATCATTCAGGGTTCGGCTTGCGTAGTAAATGACATGAGGGAGCTTGTCAACACGCTGTCCCAAAACCGCTCCTATGGCGAAGTCTGAGGCATCACACATTAGTTCGAATGGTAAGTCCCAATTCGGTGGCATGATGATGGGTGATGCCGTGAGCTTTGCCTTGAGTGTGTTGAATGCCTCACGGCATCCCTTAGTGAACTTGAATGTGGCGTCCTTGGCTAGAAGATCACACAAAGGTCTTGTGATTTTCGAGAAATCTTTGATGAATCTGCGGTAAAAGCCAGCATGCCCTAAGAACGATCGAACCTCTTTGACTGTAGTGGGGTACGGCAGCCTCTCTACTATGTCTAACTTTGCTTTGTCCACTTCAATGCCTCGGCTAGAGATCACATGACCCAAGACAATTCCCTGTTGTACCATGAAATGGCACTTTTCCCAGTTCAGCACTAAGTTGCTTTCTCTGCACCGTTCCAGTACTCGGGTTAGGTTAACTAAGCACAGTTCGAATGAATGTCCAAACACTGAGAAGTCGTCCATGAATACTTCAATAATATCTTCCACCATATCGGAGAAGATGCTCATCATGCAACGCTGAAAGGTAGCTGGGGCATTGCACAATCCAAACGGCATTCTTCTGTATGCAAAGGTGCCATATGGGCATGTGAATGTTGTTTTTTCTTGATCTTCGGGTGCAATAGCAATCTGATTGTATCCTGAGTAGCCGTCCAAGAAGCAATAGTGGGAGTGTCCAGCCAGGCGCTCGAGCATTTGATCAATGAAGGGCAAAGGAAAGTGGTCCTTGCGTGTGGTTATATTCAGCTTTCGATAGTCGATGCACACTCTCCATCCTGTTTGAATCCGTTGAGGTACAAGCTCATCCTGCTCGTTTTTAACCACTGTGATCCCACTTTTCTTTGGCACGACCTGGACTGGGCTCACCCACTTGGAGTCACTAATTGGATAGATGATTCCAACGTCCAAGAGCTTTAGGACTTCTTTCTTCACGACCTCCTTCATAGGTGGATGCAATCGCCTCTGTGCCTCCCGTGATGGTTTGGAGTCTTCCTCCAGCAGTATCCGATGCATGCATTTTGCGGGACTTATGCCTTTGATGTCAGCTATTGTCCATCCAATTGCCGTTTGATTGACCTTAAGGACGTGAACCAATGCCTTTTCCTCGTTCGCACTTAGGGTAGATGCAATGATGACTGGAAGGGTTTGATTGTCGCCCAAATATGCATACTTTAAGTGCTCGGGCAAGGGCTTCAGCTCGAGTTCAGGAGCCTTTATGATGGACGGCAGGGTTTTCTGACTTGTGAATGGTAGCGCTTCGAGGGGAGGCCTGTGCAATGGGAGGGCTGGCATGATGTCAAGGGCTCGTACCTCTTCGATCACGCTATCTGTAAGTGAATCCACAGTGTGTGGGTTACTAGTAACGGCCTTCTCAAGGTCATCCGTCATGCAAGAATGAGCAATTGTCTCCCGTAGCAGTAAGTCCATTGTGTTTAACGGAAAATCTACAATAGGCTCGGCAGGGTACTAGATGGTGTCATGGATGGAGAATGTCCGAAGCTGGTCCAGGACCTTGATGGAGACCTGGCCCTTTCTGACGTCGATGAGGCACTCGGCTGTGGCTAGTAAGGGCCTTCCGAAGATGAGGGGAGGTTCCTCACTTTTGTCAATTCTGTCCATTCTTAGTACGTAGAAGTCGGCAGGGATGCATGTATCTCCGATTTGTACCAGTACGTCCTCAAGAACCCCCATTAGGTTGGTTACAGAAGCGTTAGCCAACCTGACACATAGGTGCGTGGGCTTGAGTGCGCCTAGGTTGAGTGACCTGTAAATGTGGAATGGCATGATGTTTACTGATGCTCCCGTGTCGCAAAGGCAATGTTCGAATCTTTTTGACTGAATGACACATGGAAGGGATGGCGGCCCAGGATCATTGGCCTTAAGGGGCATGCGCAAAAGGGCAGCCGAGCAGGCCATAGGGATGTCAATGGTGTCCGTGGAGCTAAAACCACGCTTTCCTGCAACTAAGTCCTTGATCAGCTTTGCAAAGATAGGCATGTGCTTGACAATTTTATGGAAAGGCAGTGTGATCTGAAGCTTCTACAACATGCTGATGATTTCTTCCTCAAAGTCCTCCTTTTGCTTATTCCTGTTTTGGAACCTGCGAGGAAATGGATAATCAACATTATTAGCTAACTCAAAAGTGACTTTTTTAGAATTGGAATTCTGAGGTTTAGAGTTAGAAGTAATCGAGTGATGCGACTTGGGCTTAGGAGCAGGTTGCATGCCAGACGTGGCCGAAGTAGGCGCAGTGTCAGGTCCTCTTTGCGGTAGGGCACTTGGTGATTCATTGGACTGGTTCTACGCCAGAGGTGTTGGCCGTGGCATGTTTTGCGGCGCGCCCTGGTCGGTGATCCTTGGCAGAGTAGGTTGAGGCTCAGTTTCAGGTCCTGTGAGGGTGGCATATGTGGGGTCTTGAAGTGGTGTTTCCTTCTCCAGTGTGATGGCATTAGCCGTAGGATTGTGAAATCCTTTCGGATTTACCAGGACTTGACTCGGTAGCTTGCCCTGCTCTCGCTGATTTAGTTGGTTCGCCACCTGTCCCATTTGACGCTCCAAGTTTGCAATTGCATTTTTGAAGTCTCCCGTCTGACTCTGGCTATCGTGCATGAATTTTATGAGTTGAGCCTGCTGTTGAGTCAGGATATGGATGGAGTCCTCAACAGACTTGCTTCCGCCATTCTGGTTTGAGGAAGGACCATGGTAGTTCCCCTGAGGGCCTGCAGCTTGCTGCTCAAATCCAGGGGGTGGCAAGGGATTCGCGGCTGCTTGATTGTTGCTCCAACGGAAATTAGGATGATTTCTCCACCCCGGATTGTAAGTGTTGGAATATGGGTCATTCCGGGGTCGAGAATTGCTATTGAACCCTCCAGCAAAGTTGGCCTCTTCCACAACCGGGCAGTCCTGGGATGTGTGGCCCTGAATTGAACATACCTCGCAGATGTGAACTCCTTTGGCTTTCTCGCTACACAATTGTTTTACCATTGCCGTGAGCTGAGCAATGGCGTCATCTTTGTATTTGGCGGATGCATCACCCGTAGCTCTAGAGGAGGGACCCCTGTAGCTGAACTGTTTTTCCCTTTGAGCAATGTTCTCAAAGGCGGTCCTTGCTTCCTCGGCTGTGCCTTCTAGAATCCCTTGGGATTGAGAATCCACCATTGTCCGATCGCTAGTTTTCAAGCCTCCATAGAAGTATAGCATAAGATGATGGGCATCAATATGGTGGTGGGGGCACGCCCGTAGCATCTGATTGAACCGCTCCCAAAACTCGTAGAAAGACTCCTCCATGTCTTGTCGTGGGTTCATGATCTTGGACTTTAACTCATTTGTCTTTTCCACGGGAAAGTATTGTGTTAAGAATTTGGACGTCAAGTCCCTCCAAGAGTGAATGGAAGCCGGCGCCAATGAATGAAACCATGTCTTGGCGCGATCCTTGAGACTGAAGTGAAAGAGCCGCAGGCGGATTTCCGATTCCGTCATACCATTGATGCGCAGTGTTGAACAAACCTCAACAAATTCCTTGATATGAAAGTGCGGGTCCTCGCCAGCAAGGCCGTGGAATGTAGGCAGCATGTGAATTGTCCCCGACTTTAATTCGAAGTTTGCCACTGTTGACTCGGGAAAAACAATTGGAAATTGATCCTCCGAGACATGGGGCATGGCAAAATCCTTAAGGCGCCATGGGGCTTGCGGTACTAGGCCACGTTCCAGGCCCTGCTCTTCTCTGTGGTCCGCCATCCTCCTTGGGCTTGGTGGCGGAGAGCCGTGGACTGAAGATGCTTGCGATGATGGTCCACTTGATGACCCGTGCACTGAACCTTGGAATGACATACACGGGTACCTAACAAAAAAAAGAAAAAAAAACTAAGTTACAAATCTAAACTTGAATGGGCACCGTTGAGGGACAAGTCCCCGGCAGCGGCGCCAAAAACTTGTTGGTAGATTTAAAGAGCAAGAAATATGCAATTCAATTCTAACAGTTATAAAATCCTTGCAAGTGCACAAATCGATAAGTATAGTATAGTAGCACAGCAAGAGTCGATCCCTCGAGGACTTGTATCAACGTTATGACCAATTTAGTTCAGATTTGTTAACTTAAATAAAAACACACACACACACACACACAGGGGGGGGTTTATGATGTGATAACTGAAATTTAAAGACAAGTAAATCAAAGTGCAGAAAATAACAATGCAAGAATGAAAGGTTGTTAACTAAGGCGAATTAAGGCTTACTATCCACTCTAACCAATTATAGCTTTTAACCAGATTTCCTTGATCAAATTACTATGCATTTTCTGAATTAGGTGCCCGTGCCTAGGACCTGGCGTTGGTTCACTAGACACATCTTATTCCCTCTTACTTAGCATGTTCTAAACAGGGCATATGCCTAGAACGTCTATCACCTACCTTTTAAGATGATGCATGAAGTTTAAAGAGAATTTAATGACACCACATTAGCCTAGCAAAGTGGCATGCAATCCTAGGTCGTCATGAGTTAAGATTACAAGTACGAATACTTTCGATGCTCCAAATCACCAGATGATATGACGGTCACTCAAGCAATTACATCTATAATTATATGCAAACAAGGTAGCTAATCTTATAGGCATAAATTAAGTTCATTAAGCATGGTAATCCAACTTATTCAGCATGCATAGCAATCATAATCAAGAGCCAGAAATCCAATCAATAAGCTAACATGGCTAGGGCTTCAAGCAGCCCTAATCCTAATGACTACTCACACATAACTGAAATAAACACAAGTATAATTGAATCCATAAGTAAATTGCAATAATGAAAATAAGGGTACAGAAGAGATTGTTAAGAACAGATGCAGCAGAAGACACGGCAGGGCCTTCTTCTCCAAGCTCCACGTCCAATAATCTAAGTGAAAGATTATCTCCGAAAATATATGGTCCCTAATTCTCTAGAAAACCAAAACGGAACTCTGTGGCTCAGGTCTCTGTTTTCCCAGAAACCAAAAACGTCCCTAGCTAATTATCTCCCCTAAAACACTGAACAAAGGCTCCCTTTTATAGACAAAGGGAAAACCTTGTTCTATAAGGATTGGTATAACCTTGTTCTATACAGATTGGTAAAACCATGTCCTATAGGAATAGGGAAAGTTATTTTACTTTTAATTAATTATAAAGTCTTTAAAATCTATTCGAACCAATCAGAGCATGGCCGGAAGTGTGAATGCAAGCTGGCAAGTGGGAACGCAAGCTGGCCAAACTTGGATTTTTGACTGTCTTCGTAATCAGGATCTGGGACCGCGCTTTTGAAGTACGTTAGGAGTATAATAGAAGCGCATCGTCGTTCAGGCTTGGCGCAAATGTTGTCATGCTTGGCGCAGAGGGAGAACCTCGGATCCACCGCTGGCGGAACAGGGACCCCGGCTTGGGCGCACTTCTGGGCTCGGATGGCAGTTCTTGGGACATGTCCTCGACCTGCCTTGGCGCGACCGTGGCACTTCTAGGACTTGACCTTGATGTCATGAAACACAAGTTCGGGACCCGGAGGGCCTGATATGAGGTACTTGGCCAGTGGCCCAAAATAGGCGCACTGGCGCACTGGCGCACTGGCGCATTGGCGCACTGGCGCACTCAGGCCTCCATTCAGGACCTGATATTGAAATGATGATATCTCCTTCATCTGGACTCCGATTTGAGTCATTCTTTTTGCGTTCTTTCCAGATTTTACCTATCTTTCTAACTCTGCACAAGTCTCACAAGATTGATCATTTTCTACTATTGATGGCACGAAATCATTCAAAAGACATGTAAGAGAGGCATATAAAGACCTCAAAATGATGCATAAATAACGACTGATCATGGACCACGGAATGTTTTCATTATTCGGGTTTTCGTGGGTCCCACCAAGTGTTTTAACAAAAGATGGATTTTTCCAGTGGATTTTCGGATTATCTATATATTATATTTATATAAAAAGGAATTTTATGTTTTGCATGCATGGTTTTACTCATAGAGGGGGGAAAAGGTATGTTTTCCTCGGAAATGATTTTTAAATGATTATTTTGTCCACTCACAATTTTCGTATTTTAAATCCCTTCCAGGCCGCTGAGTTGACGTGGGCATATCTAGAGGCGGAGGCATTAAATTTTCAACTACGAGTTTACCTAGACTATCGAGTAGGATATTTATTTATGTATTTGTTTATCCTACCTAGATGCTCTGATAAGTCTTTTGGACTGATTGTAAAATTGTGGTTACGTCGCTGGATGTTTGACCTTATTGGAATTTGGAGTGTTATCTGATTCTTCGTCTAACATGTGGAAGACGGTTAACTAGTCCTTAAGGGGAGATTCTGCAGGATTTTTTGTAGAATTCTCATAATTAATTGCAAGGGCTTAAGGGTATTCTGGGAATTTCTTTCAGTTGTCAGGCGGGAGTAGGGTTTTTCCCGAGTTTCGAGGGGAAATTCGGGAAAGGTCCTATCAACTTGGTATCATAGCACTAGGTTTAAATTCCTGTAGACTGTACACCTAGTGTACAACTGATTGTGGTATTGATGATATATGGTTCTTTTCAGCATAATGCCTCCGAGACGCGAGCCCCGTCAGCGGTCTGGAAAAGGTGAGGACACACATGAACCCATAGTAGAGCCTGATTTGAGGCAGACCCTGGATCAATTGGCTCGGGCTTTGATGACGGTATTTCAGGGTAAGGATACGTCTGAAGTTTCGGACATTGAGCGTGCCCAGAGGTTAGGGGCGACAGTGTTTACGGGCGAGTTAGGCCCAGATGATTCAGATGAGTGGATTACTCGTTTGGAACGAGTGTTTGCTGTTATGAGTTACCCTGCGGAGGAAAGGATGCGACTAGCCACATTTCTTCTGGGTGGCTATGCGTACCGGTGGTGGCATGCTTTGGAGCTGACAGACTGGGATGTCAAAACTTTTACTTGGGAAACTTTCTGGGAGCGCTTCCACGAGCAGTTTTATCCTCGCTCATATGGTGATGCTAGAGAGGCTGAGTTCTTGCAGCTACAACAAGGGGACGTGACGGTGGCCCAGTATGAACAGAAATTTCTTGAGTTTTCACGCTTTGTACTGGCTCTGGTGGCAACTGAGATAGATAAGTGCCGAAGATTTGAGTATGGGGTGAGGAACGAGGTTCGGGTAGCAGTAACTGCTATGGCACATACTTCTTTGAGGGCTTTGTCATACGCTGCTACTAGAGTAGAGTTGAGTTTGCCAGCTCAACACTAGTTTAGTGGTTCCAGGTGACGCTGAGATCGCCAGAGTTTCGGGGACTCTAGTCAAGGACCATCTAAGAGGGGCATTTTCAGTTCTGGAGCTTCTGAGGGTGCAAGATCCGAATCAGGCGGTGGCGGAGCCGGTTAGGGACAGCAATAATCCACTCATTCTAGCGGGGCTTCAATGTAGTCCATCGGAAGACAGAGTGGCAGACCCGCACGGATGGGTGACACCGGTTGTTATTTCTGTGGGGAGATGGATCATTTTAAGAGAGACTGTCCACATCGTCGTCCGGGCAGTAGTTCCTTGGGACGAGCTGCCGCTGAATCGAGTAAGAGAGCAACGCAGACATCTAGTACTGCAGTAGGGAGCCAGACCTAGTCTAGTAGGGACAGCAGGGCCAGTGGGGCCAACAGGGCCAGTTAGGCCGACAGAGCCAGAGGGAGACGGGGGGTCGTAGTCAATCTTCTAGTACACATGCCCGAGTTTTTGCTATAACTCAGCAAGAGGCTCAAGCAGCACCAGAGATGGTTACTGGTACATTGTCTATTTTTAATCATGATGCTCGTATTTTGATAGATCCTAGGGCTACACATTCTTTTATTTCTCGGGATTTTACATTTTTTACTGATAGAGAATTGTCCCCGATTGGTTGGGACATGTGTATTAGCACTCCTACCGGAGATATGTTAATGGCGAAGGTGTCTCGTAATGAAGGTTGATTCGGGTAAATTAAGGTCGTTCAAGATGAGGTTCCGCCTCATAGTGAAGAAAGGTCGATCACTTGGTAGAACGACATATTGCCAAAGAGATGAGAGAGAAGAGGTTTTACCTCATTGTAAAATTCATTCATTAATAATATCAACTGGGTATGCCATGAATGATTACAAAAAATTCGGTCCTTAGCCAATTATGTTTGTGGCCATGGGCCAGTTTACTTGTAGTAGAATTTGAGATGGTCCACATTCCATGGATGTGGAAGTGTCTTTCCTTTTGAGTCTTGGAGCTCATAGGTCCCCTATCGGCATACTTTGGAGACTTTGTAGGGTCCTTCCCTAGTAGGGGCAAATGTGCCAGTAGATCTCCTTAGTTGCAAGGCTGACTTTCTTCATGACTACATCTCCTATCTTGAAGCTTCTGTAGCGAACCCTTGAGTCGTAATATCTTGCAACTCTTTGCTTGTATGCAATGTTCTTTAGGTTGGCCTTCTTTCTGCATTCCTCCAGTAGGTCCAAGCTAAGAGCTATTTGATGATTATTTTGTTCTGGGTCGTAGGAGATGACTCGATAGGATGTCTCACCAATGTCCACCGGTACGACTGCTTCTGTGCCGAAAGCCAAGGCAAAAGGAGTCTCATATATGGTTGTCTTATATGAGGTTCTGTGGGACCATAGCACGTCATCAATAATGTCATACCATTTGCCTTTGTCTTCATCGAGTCTCTTCTTTAAGTTCTACTTGATATTCTTGTTGACTGCTTCCATTGTTTGTTGGATTGTGGGTGAGATAGTGAAGTAAAGAGGAGTTTGATGTCATAGGTTTCACAAAATTCCCTGAAGCGATTGCAATCAAATTACTTCCCATTATCAGTGATAATGGTGTGTGGGATCCGGAAGCGGTAAATGATGTGTTGGTAGACGAAGTGCTCGATCTGGGATGTTATGATGGTTGCTAATGGTTTCGCTTCTGCCCATTTTGTGAAGTAGTCCACAGCTACAACTGCGTAGTTGACCTTTCCATTTTCTTCAAGCATTTGGCCGATCAGATCTAGTCCCCATTGAGAGAACGGCTAAGGACAAAGCATAAAAGTTAAGTGCTCTGCTGGGAGGTGAGGGATTTATGCATGTCGCTGGCACTTGTCGCATTTTTGCGTGAGTTCAATGGCACCTAAGAGCATGGTGGGCCAATAGCACCCTTGCCTGAAGGCTTTTTATGCCAAAGTTTTGGCTCCATAATGATCTCCGCAAATGCCTTCGTGCATTTCTCTTAGCACGTAATCACCCATGTCTGGTGTCAGGCATTTCAATAGTGGAGTAGTGAAACCACGCTTGTAGAGATGGTCATGTTGGATGGTGTATCGAGCTGATTGTCTCTTGATTTTCTTGGCCCCAATCTTGTCCTCTAGTAGAGTGCCGTCTTGGAGGAAAGCTTTGATGGGATCCAACCAAGTGGGACTCGTGTTGATGGTGTATACTGGTCGTGGTCTCGTGTTGGGCACGTGTTGGACTTCCACAAGCACCCTTCATTTTTCCTTATCATCTAGTGAGGATGCAAGTCTTGCCAGAGCATCGGCATGAATGCTTTCTGATCTTGGGATTTTGTTGATTTCATAGGCCAAGAAGCTTTGACGAAGTTGCTTTGCTAGGACCAAGTAAAATGACATGGATACGTCCTTGGCTTCAAATTCGTTGTTGATTTGGCTGACCACCAATTGTGAATCGATGTAGATCCTCAACTGTTTGGCCTCCAGATCTTTGGCTAAGCGTAGGCCAACCAACAATGCTTCATACTCGGCCTCATTGTTGGATGCCTTGAAGCTGAAGCGTATGTCATATTCCAGCTTGACTTGTTCTGGGGAAGTGAGAACTAGTCCTACTCCTGATTCACTGTGGCAAGCAGATCCATCCATGTAAAGTGTCCAACATGGGCATTCCGGATCAATTGGGGGTGCCTTGGTTGATTCGGGGATTTCCTTGGTGGTGACTCCTTAACGAGGGGTTGCCTCAAGTGGTATGTATTGTGTAGGATGGTAAGAGTATTCGGCGATCAAGTCAGCCACTCCTTGTCCTTTCTCAGCTGTCTTGGCTACATTGGAGATGTCAAACTCGCTCAGCTCGATCGCCCATTTGGTGAGACAGCCAGAGATGTCTGGCTTTTGTAGAACTTGTCTCAAGGGTTTGCTGGTGACGACCTTCATCTCATGTGCTTGGAAGTATGGCTTGAGCCTCCATGTTGTGACTACTATAGCCAGAGAAAGTTTATCTAGGTCAGGGTACCAGGTCTCCGCATCCTAAAATGTTTTGCTGACGTAGTAGACAGGATGATCCACCCCTTCCCGTCTTGTGATAAGAACAGAGCTGACAGCTGAGGTTGATACTGATAAGTATACGAAGAGATGTTCTCCGGTCTCTGGTCTGGCTAGCAGTGGTGCCCTGCTCATGTATTTCTTGAGTTCAACGAATGCCTTGTTGCATTCCTCTGTCCAATCAATTTGTTTGCTCTTGCTTTTTAGAGCTTTGAAGAATGGGGCGCATATGTTTGTTGCTTTAGATATGAAGCGAGTGAGAGCTGCCACTAGTCCCGTCAAGCTTTGGATGTCTTTGTGGGTTTTTGGAGGTTGCATGTCAAGGATTGCCTTTATCTTTTCAGTATTTTCCTCAATGCCTCTCTAGCTGATCATATATCCTAAGAATTTGCATGATCCCACTCCGAAGACACATTTGATGGGGTTGAGGCGCATCTTGTACTCCTTGAGGACTTTGAACATCCTAGCTAGGTTGGGAGTGTGCTCATCATCTATTTTTCTCTTGACAAGCATGTCGTCCACATAGACCTCTATTGTTTTACCGATTTGATCGGCGAACATGAAGTTGACCAATCTTTGGTATGTCGCTTTTGCATTCTTTAGGGCCAAAAGGTATAACATTGTAGCAGTAGACACCTAGGTTAGTTCGAAAGCTTGTATGGATTTGATCACCTGGATTCATAAGGATATGGTTCTAGCCTGAGTAAGCATCCAAGAAGCTGAGTAATTCATGTCCCGCGGTGGCATCCACGAGCATATCGATCTTAGGTAATGGGAAACTATCCTTGGGACAAGCCTTGTTGAGATCAGTGAAGTCGATGCACATACGCCAGAATCCGGATGGTTTCTTGACGAGCACCACGTTTGCTACCCATGCGGCATATATGGCTTTCTAGATGAAGTGTATGATGCTCAACTTTGTGATTTCGGCATGCTTGGCCAATTGTCTCTCGGTATCATAGTTTCGCTACTTCTATGTGACTGGCTTGTATGATGGGTCGATGGTGAGCCTGTGGTAGATCACATCAGTGGAGATGCCTGGCATGTCTGCGTAAGACCATGCAAAGACTTCGGCATGTTCCTTCAAGAATTCTATGATGGATGCTCGTATGGTGGGTTTCAGCTTTGATCCTATCTAGACCATGCGATATTTGTGTTGATCATATAGAGGTATTGCCTCTGTCTCTTCCATAGGTTCGGCTTATGGCATGTTTGCAAGGTCTCGTGGATCTTCCGGGGGGTTGTCTCGGAATTCTTCCATGAGTTTTAGGTTGATGGGGTCATTCCCTAGGGCAGTTTCGGTGACTAATAGAGTTTCTATTTTATCTGGCTGATTCTACTTGCTCGTCTTGGTTAAGGTCGTGGCATAACATGTTCTTCTAGAGAGCTGGTTTCCTCGCACATGTCTCGTTCCTATGGCTGTTGGGAATTTCATCAATAGTAGGTGGGTTGCCACGATGGCCTTCATTTGATTGAGTAATCCTCGTTCGATAAAGGCGTTATAGGCCGTGGGGCAATCGACCACAAGGAAGGTCGTGATGTTTGTGGCTATCTTTGGGGTAGTCCTTATTGATACTAGTAGAGAGATGATGCCCTTGGGTAAGACTAAGTCCCCTGAGAAACCCAGAAGTGGCATGAGCTTTAGGTCGAGCTCTTTCTAGTCTATGCCCATATGTTTGAAAGCATCCCAGAAGAGTACATTGACCGAGCTCCCACTATCAACGAGTATTCTTCCTATGTCGTAATTGGAAATTTAGGCCTTGATGGTGAAGGGGTCGTCATGCGGGAACACGATGCCTTTCTCCTCTTCCTCTAAGAACGTGATGGGTTTCCATCCATTCTTGGCCACCTTAGTTGTTTGACCGGAGTCGATGTTGAGTACTTGGTGGTTGGCTTGGGTAGCTCAAAGAAAGTTCTTCTTCGCTCGATTGGAAGTTAGTGAAGAGGGAAAGGTTGGTCCTCCGCTGATGGTGTTGATCTGCTATTGTGCTAGGGCCAAAGGGGTATGTTGTAGGAACTGATTAAGTCTTCCTTCGCGGTATAGCTGCTCGACAATGTCCTTGAATGCAATGCACTCCTCAATGGTGTGGCCACTGTACTTGTGATATTGGCAGAAAACTTCTTTGTTGACGATGGGGCGGTAGTTGGGGTTTCTGGGCTTGGCCTTGGGGATCATGCCTTCCACGTTTAGCAATACGTGGTCTAAAGAGGTGTTCAGTATCATGTATGTTTCGAAGCGATGCATTGGTCTGGAGTTGTCTCCTACCAAGTCTCATGCCCCTTGGTGATGGTTGTAAGTTTGAATCCCCTGTTATCGTAATTTGGTCAACCCTTCTTGTCATGATGTTGTCTGGCATAGGTGAGTTTCCTCTTTCTTTGGTGAGATTGATTGGAGCCAAGATTGTAGCCTCCCAAGTATTGGTTGGTCTTACCTTAGCTGGGGGAGTTGAGTATAAGGTGCTCTGATCTCCTTGGTGGGAGTGTGGAAGAATTCTGCTTTGGCATGGATTGTTGCCCTTCGCATGATCTCACTGTAATCCTTCCAATCTTCAGTATGGGCATCATACTTGAAAGGTGACTCCCTGAGGCCGCTTCGAAAAGCGTTGAATGCAGCATTGTCATCAGTGTCCCGGCAGCGGGAGTATTCGAGGCTAAACCTATACGCATATTTTTGAAGTGTTTCGTCTTCTTCCTGCCTGAGGGAGAAAATATATTTCGTGGAGACCAGCCTATTCGTCTAGATCATGAATTGGTTAAGGAAAGTTGTCTGTAATTCATCGAAGGAGTCGATGGTATTGGGAGCTAGGCGGTAGAACCAATTAAGAGTTGCGTCGGTAAGAGTAGAGCTGAAGATAAGGCATTGGACCTCGTCCGTCACGTTCTTGTATGCAAGGGCGGAGACATAATTGTTCAAGTGGGTGAATGAGTCTCCTTTTCCCGTGTAGAGAGCTATTTTCATAGGGTTGACCTCTAATCTATCTCTTGACCAAAGGATTCGGTTGGTGAAATGACCAGTGCTAGTCTTCCCCCAAGCTGGTGGTTTACCTTTGTCCTTCTCTGCCTCAAGATTGTGCACTTAGCGTAAGAGACTTTCCACCAGGGCATTGTCCTGTTGAGGTGGAGGCAGGTTTGGTTGGTGTTCCTCTTGACCATTGTTTTTTTCTCGGTGATTTCTTTTTCTCCTTCGGCCATGGGAGTAGCTCCCGACAGTTGAGCCAATCTCATCTTGCATTTCTCGAGTGTTTGCCCTATGTTGTGGTTTAGGACCTCTCGTCCTTTGATCTTCTCGGCCATTGGTCATGTCGAAAGCGTGTCCCGTCGTCTGTCTGCTTGCCATAGTTAAGATGGGTAAGGGAGGTTGTCCCACAACCCTTGGGTATGATGTAGCGTAAGTTAGGCGGAGGGGCTCTAACTCAACTTGGCAATCTTTTAGAAGTTGGCGAGCGTCCCAATAGATTCTTGGTTGAGAAAGGTCGGCGCCATTAGGTGGTTGGATGAGCAGTCGCCCTCTGGATGAGGTGGGGTTTTTCCTAGACTGCTGTTTCTTATGTCTGTCTGAGGAAATTTTCTCGATGACAGGTTGATCGCCGGGGTCCGGTCGATCACAATCTAGTCGGCTAGTACCTAGTCGACTGGCCCCTTGTCTCGCCCTTGATTGCGCTGGGACATTCTCACAAGGGCGAGTGTGCTCGTATTGCTCATACATGACTTGATTCTTAGCGTCCATCTTGTCGTTGTGAGCCCAGAGCTCAGTCACTTCTCGTTGGAGGTCGTCTAACGTCTGTCTCAGCACATTAGGGATGTTGTCCCTTGATTGTCCAACATGATGCCCGGAGGGTGTTGGGACGACCTAGGTGGTAAGTGAGTTCATGGGAGGTTGTTTCAAAATTCCCACAGATGGCGTCAAACTGTTGATGCCAAAAATGGACCAACTTAGAGTTGTCTCGCTGAGCTCGCTTGTCTCGATCTCCTCGGAGATATGAAGACCTGCAAGGAGAGGGTAAAAGCAAAGGAGCACCGATGGGGTGCCGGCCTAATATTCTCCGATGCTTGAGTCAGTTAAGTGTTGAGGGTATTGTAGTAATTAGGTAGCGTAAGGGCCAGGTTCTTATTACTTTTTTTAGGGGAGGTGCCCTTGTATTTATAGTGGCATTGAATGTTGTAAGTGAAACATTTCGATGTGGGATAAATGTCCATGATCCTAGAACTGACACGTGTCTTGGTGGTCCCTAGTCTCGCAGTTGTGTTAACACGATCGGCCGATGGACGGGTAAGCCGACCAGATATGGTCGGCCTAGTGGCTTTTAGTATTTTTGGTCTAAGGCTGCATTGGTGGGATGCACTTGATTTTGTAGATTTGTATTGTTGTTTTCTTATTGAGCCGATGGCCAAGCATGAGTTTGGCGGAACTGATCGGTCTTAACAAGATTGATCAAATTAGATACGAACACTATCTGTATTGAAAAAAAAAAAAAGTTTTCATCGGAAAAAAAATATAAGTTTTCGATTTCTTCAGCTTGCATTCAAGAATATTCCAATGAATTAAGTCCAGACGGAATCATATTTTATTTTCCAGTCCGTACTCCGTAGTGGCTAGGTCCATAATGAATTAGCTCCGTTGTAGCCTTTTGCAGATGGAGCCAGAGTATGCCACAAGCATGCAATACTAAAGAATTAGCTCCGTTGTAATCTTTTGCAGATGGAGCCAGAGTCTGCCACAAGCATGCGTATTGCTGTGTGTACGTGGACACCTGTAAACCAGGCTAACCACGGAGGTAGTTAGCTACAGTAACGGACCCAGGAATTTTTTTCCAAGGGTTCCTAAACTTCTTTTGCTTAAGACATCCATGTTTAAACAATACACATCTTTTTTTATATGTAAATATTAAATTTTAGTTTCGTTATCAATATTACCAAAATTAAAACTCCTAAAAAAATTTTGCATGAATAGAAATTAATTTTATCAATAGAACGAGAACAACAATGGCATATCACTCCCACAAAAAGAAATTAATTTTATCAATAGAACGAGAATATCAATGAAATATTTATATTTTGATGAGCATTTATAAAGACGAAAAAATTCCAAAATTATGCATATAAAAATCCTCGGAATTTTTGTAACGTTGATGATATGGTCAAATTTAAAGAGAATAAAATTTTATTTTATATTTTTAATTTGACTCTATGTAAGACTTTTATCTCTTAAAAAGATTTATTTAATTAGTTTTTTATTTTCGACGTACAAGGGTTCTCTACTTTGTTAGAGAAAAAGATGGCGAATATATTAAGAAGGTTTTTTCTTTTGTAAAGAACAAACAAAGAAGTTGATATTTACATTCTAGAATACTCATTTTACACCTAATAATATCGAAATAACAAAATAGATTAAAGTCATTTGCCAAAGTCGTGGCACTCAAAGTCAAACAAAATTTCTCTCTTTTTAGTTAGGGGAGGGGGGTTAGAGCTAGCTTTCATTCTTTGGATACGTACCCAACCTTCTACATATACGTGTCTCATCTACCAGTCATAGATGGAAAATATGGTTACCTTCCTCACACAAAACTAAAATAATAAAATAAAAAATTAATAAATTCAACATAACCCACCAAACAAATCCAACACGTTTCCAACCTACAAGACACAAACACAAACACACACACTCCCCTTACCTTATAAATTATCTCCAAACATATAACTTCACATGTTGTGCAACTACCACAACACAATCTAACACAATGTTGGTTCTCATATTCGCCACCGCCGTCGTCGCCCTCTTCCTCTACCGGTTCTTTGTCCCCGCCAGCCGCCACTCCCTCCCCCTCGCCCCGGGCCCAAGACCATGGCCGATCGTCGGTAACTTGCCTCACTTGGGCTCCGTCCCCCACCACTCTCTCGCGGCATTAGCCCGCCAGTATGGGCCCCTCATGCACCTCCGCCTCGGCTTCGTTGACGTCGTCGTCGCCGCCTCCGCCTCCGTGGCGTCACAGTTCTTGAAGACCCACGACGCCAACTTCTCGAGCCGACCGCCCAACTCCGGCGCCAAGCATATTGCGTATAACTACCAGGATTTGGTGTTCAGGCCCTATGGCCCACGCTGGCGGATGCTCCGGAAAATCAGCTCCGTCCACTTGTTCTCCGGCAAGGCCTTGGATGACCTTAAACATGTCCGCCAGGTCAGCTTCATTGAAAAGTCATCAATGACTTGGTCTTGGTTTACGTTATTTTTAGTATCAAAACGTGTCACGTAGTAATTGCTAATGTTGGAATGATACTAGATTGATAATAATAGGTATTTCTATAAAGAAAGATGGTGGTGTGGCGAAATTTATATATAAATATAAATATATATATATATATAACAATAATTAATCGAGGATATTTTTTATTATAGGAAGAGGTAGCTGTGCTAGCACGTGGGTTGGCAAACGCAGGGTCAAAGGCAGTGAACTTAGCGCAGCTGCTGAACGTGTGCACGGTCAACGCCCTAGGGCGGGTGATGGTGGGGAAGAGGCTATTCGGTGATGGCACCGGCATCGGAGATGCGAAAGCCGACGAGTTCAAGGAGATGGTGGTGGAGATCATGGTGTTGGCCGGAGTGTTCAACATCGGAGACTTTGTTCCGTCGTTAGAGTGGCTGGACTTGCAGGGGGTGGCCGGAAAGATGAAGAGGCTGCACAAGAGGTTTGACGCATTTTTGACAGCCATTGTTGAAGACCACAAAAGGAGCAGCCCAGGTGAACATGTGGACATGTTAACTACTCTACTGTCACTCAAGGACAGCGCTGAGGACGACGAAAAGCTCACAGACACTGAGATTAAAGCTCTGCTTTTGGTAGGCCCCACCTCATCATCTCTGCTTTTTATATCTTTAATCTTAACTTCCTAATTCTGAAAAGCAAATTTATTTAGTGATAGAATTTTATCTTTTAATTTAAGTAGATAAAATCCTGCCATAAAAAAAGAAAGACAAAACGTTAAATTGTTATTATGCTTTACTAACTTTGAAGAGAAAAAATGTAGACTAAATTGTAAGTTTATAACCAAGTCTCTAATCAACCCAAATTTATAAATGAGACAAGATTCACGTGACTACAAATGAACAAAGAGTAGTGTCCATATGTATAACGGATAATACTTGCATATCATTTTGATAATTTCTTCTCGTATTACTTATTCGGTTTATTGAATTATTTTTGTACATATATTATAATCAAAATCGTTAATTATCTAAATCATCATTTCAAGATCATCTCTGTAAAAAATTCAACAAAATTACAGGTCGTTATATGCATTCATAAATCAATTATTTGAAAACAATTAAGATGGTCATTGTGAATCGTCAATTTAGTCGATATATATGGATGACTAAATGATTATCCAATTTGGTTAAATGTTTGCATAAATAATTTTGAAATGTTGATTTAGAAATTGAATAATTTCGATTATAATACATATAACGACAATTCGATCAATTGAAAAAGTGGTACGAATAGATAATACTATGGGAGAATGCAAACATGGTTCTATTAAAATATAATATATTTGGTATCAAATCTGTTAATAATGAAATGTAGTTATTTATTTATTGATAATGCAAGTGGGTTCAAATAAATAATAAATTATATGCTCCTAATCACGTTTGATATCAAAATTCAGAAGCTCGATGACATAGAAATAATTACTTATAAAATTATATGTTATTAATATATCACATTGATATTAAAATTCAAAACTTCTATCATTGATGACATATAAATAAGTACTTTTAAATTTAAATATTTTTCTATAAGAATATTGAAGAGCAGGTTATGTCTACCGATTATCAAAACTTTATAAAAAAATTAGGTTTTTTATTCAAGATATCTCATGAATTTTAACTTTAGTCTTAAGGTGGATCCTGAATTCGATGGTGTAACAAAATACCCCATGAAATTCACTTTTCGTTTCAAAATGCCCCTTGAAACCCACTTTTCGTTTCAAAATGCCCTTTTTTCCTCAAGCCTATTAACTTACCGTCAATTTCAAGGGCATAATTGTCACTTTGGAGATCTAAGTTTGGAAATGGTGGAGACTTGATTTCCACCATGAAATCTGGAGATCTAAGCTTGGAAATAGTGGAGACTTGTTTAATGCATTACGCTAAGAAGTACATTCCTAGCATTTTAAGAACACCATGAAACGGTTATGATGGCGCTGTTAGACTACCGTCGTTGATGGTCATCGGAAAGTTAATTGATGGTGGCTTGGTGGAGCTGCGAAGCAATCTTCTTCTATGTCGTCGTTTTTGATTTCAGCTCCGTTTCTCTAATCCAAGCCATTTAAGAAGTAACTTAAGATCCTTTCCTCGCAATCGACGTCGTAGAGAGTCTTGTTGTTGTACAAGTAGCTCGGGATGAGTATGTCGTCTACGGTGGCTTGGTGGAGGTGCAAAGCAATCAACTTCTCCAGCGCGATTTTGCCGGCTTCATATGCATTGAGTATGTTGGCAGTTCTCAATAGTTCGAAGAGGAATCGAGTGGTGGTGGAAGGTCTGGAGCTCTTCTCTAACGAAAGATTGGAGATAATTGTCTCCAATAGCTCTTTTTGTTGACTCTCCGAAGCTAAAGACGACGGTACAGCAACAACGGTGTCAACAGTGGTGGAGGATAAATATGAAGGCTTTCGTGGCGTTCTTGAAATGCTAGGAATGTACTTCTTAGCGTAATGCATTAAACAAATCTCTACCATTTCCAAGTTTAGATCTCCAAAAGTGACAATTTTGCCCCTAAAATTGACAGTAAGTTAGTAGACTTGAAGAAAAAGAGACATTTTTTAGACGAAAAATGAGTTTCATGGGTATTTTGTTACAAAATCAAATTCAGAATTCACCTTAAATCTAAAGTTAAAATTTTCATAAGCCATTTTAAGTAAAAAGTCAAAATTTTGACATAAAAATATCGAGTCTATGTTCAAGGAACAATCCAAATGAAGTGGGCCCAATATATTGATCGACGGTGGTGAAGCTGCATGCCGACATTATTATTGAATCCTCATAAATTATTCACGGATCACCGATTCACCATCCCTACTCCGCATTTGCCCTAACCAGCACATTTGACACTTGGCACCAATCTGACGGCTGAGAGTGCAGTATTGCCAAATCCTAGGACGTGAAAGCTATTGTTAGCGACAGCGGGCCCCCAATACTTATCAAACACGAGCTCCTTGTACGGTTGTACATCAACAGTCTCCAACTTCAATCGTATTTTGATTTTAAAAAATTAGATTTTTATCTCGTGAAAATTGATGTTGATGGATTACCTTGTCCTCCGTTCTGAATCTGTTTTCGGTGGCTAAGAGACCTGGACCCCTCCGGGAGGTGGTCTGATGTCCTTGTGTGGACCTCTTGCTTTTCTTAGTCTTTTTCGGCTGATGTACTTTGCGTTTATTCCCTATTTGTGGTGTTTAGTCTTAGACTCATGAGTAGGCTAATGGAGTTTTAGGTTTTTCCAGCTTCCCTTCTTAATGAATTTTCACTCATTTGACCCAAAAATAAATAAAAAATTGATGTTGATATGTTTTTTTGTTTTTTTTCCAGCAGTTTGACTAACCCATTACGCATGATTACAGAACATGTTCACAGCGGGTACGGACACGTCATCAAGCACAGTGGAATGGGCTATAGCTGAACTCCTTCGCCACCCCAAAATTCTAGCCCAAGTCCAACAAGAGCTTGACCAAGTTGTGGGCCGAGACCGGCTCGTAACAGAATCGGACCTGCCCAACTTGACCTACCTCCAAGCCGTGGTCAAGGAAACCTTCCGGCTCCACCCGTCCACCCCGCTCTCCTTGCCCCGGATGGCCTCCGAAAGTTGCGAAATCAACGGCTACCATATTCCCAAGGGCGCCACGCTCTTGGTCAACGTATGGGCTATATCGCGTGACCCGGAGCAATGGAACGAGCCACTAGAGTTCAGGCCGGAGAGATTCCTGCCAGGCGGCGAGAAGCCCAACGTTGACATCAGGGGGAATGATTTTGAAGTGATCCCATTTGGTGCTGGGCGCAGAATATGCGCTGGGATGAGCTTGGGCCTGAGGATGGTCCATCTGATGGCTGCGACCCTGGTCCATTCTTTTGATTGGGCCTTACCTGATGGGCTGACCCGTGAGAAATTGAACATGGACGAGGCCTATGGGCTCACCCTACAGCGAGCCGCACCTTTAGTGCTGCACCCACGTACAAGGCTAAGTCCACGTGCATATAAGGCGTCATCATAATCTTGATTCTTGAGAGAGTTGGGGGTATGATGGTAATTTTAAGGTGAAGTTTGGACGGACCTTTATTGTTATGTTTCTAAGTTTAGTTTAGTTTGTAAGTTAAATAGAAGTAGTGGTACTATCGTAATAAGTTTTGATTTTGGGTCCAAACAACAGTGTTTACTATCCCTTGCCTAATGAAAAGGTGTTTGTATTTTCCACTTCCACTCAAAGCATCCCTGAAATCTCATGCCACTTTACGAAATGCCCAAGAGACAGATAAATTTCCATCTGTTTTTTCATGGTTCAATACATAATTTGATGTAACGGAGACTAAAAATGTAATTGATTTTTAATCGGGAATCAATTTATTCTTTAAAAGATAATACATAAATAAATATATTCATTCAAATGATGTTTATACGAAGAATTTACGCTAAACATTGAGCTCTAATTCGATCTTCATTCTTAAAAATTAAATCCTAGACTACAAATTCATGTAGAATAAAAATTATGAGAGAGCTTGCCATTCCAAATAATCATGGTAAACTCTATCTATGTAAATGGAAAAAAAAAATTAAAGTGCGAATATTATCCTTAATTGAAATAAGTGAATACAACATTGTATTTAAGATCATGGTTTATGAATTAAGATTTTTTTTAAATGAATCATATTTTTAGTTTTGTAGTTCGATTTATTTTTTACGATTTCTATCTGTCACATGATATAACCATTTTTGAAAGAGTGATTATACATATTGAGTATTGAACTTACTTTTTATGAAAGTCGAACTGTTAATCACCTACTAAAAATAAATAGAAATATTATTAGAACGTGATATTAATAACTTTATCAACCTTACTTTAATCATATTGCTCCAAATGAAATTAGAGAAAAAAAATAATGGGGATGAAAGTGCAAATGCATCAAACTATGGGACCAAAAATATAATATTTCCTTTTTTCCAGTACCAACCACCAAGTAACCCAGTGCGCTCTTCTGTTCTCAACAACAAGCGAAAGGAGCGAAAACAACGAACTCTCTCTGAAGTCTAAACAAATGCGATATTTCCAATTTCAATCTGAGCCGTCCAAATGAGGGTTTTGTCCCTAAATCCAATCTGATTTCCGGAGAAATGGTACCGAATCTTCAAGAACACTTGAACACCTCGGTCAACTCACCGATCCCCAGCATTCCAGATACAATCGACGATCAAGATCACAGCTTTTCCGTCGTCGGCCAGACGGAGTGCCATGGAATCTGGTACGTCGCCGTTCTGGTTGTTCCCTCGGTCGTTTTCCTGGTGTACTTGGCGTTCCACGCCAAGAAGAACGTGAGTAAGCTCTCCAATGGGAGGTCCTATATCATGATTTCCTATTATGCCCTCCTCTGGACTGCCAGCCTTCTTAACCTCGCCTGGTGCTCTCTTCAGGTTCGTGGGTTTTTTATTTTTAGCTTTTAGGTGTTGTGGGTGTTACAGTTTGGGATTGTGATTGGTGTTTGATTGTGGGTCGATGCAGGCTTGGCAATGCTCAGCCGGAAAGGAGGTTGCTTGGAATCTATTATCGCTGTTCACGGCGTCTGCAATGCTGTGTTTGGAGATTAGCTTGGTGGGGTTTTTACTGCAGGACAATTATGCCAGTGGGGTTGAAGCTTTAGCTCATACTTTTCTTGTCTCAGGGATTGTTGTTGGTGTAGACATACTGCTCAAGGTAATGTCGCTCTTTATTATAATTGGTAAAGAATGAGATCAATTGGGTATATGCATATTGTGATTTCAGCTTAATCATCCATAGTTAATTTTAATTTCAGTAGGTCTTTATGTGTTTATAGATCTTCCTATTTGACTTTGCATTTATGAATTATGAGATTGATATGATTATTCATCAATGAGATTGATATGATTATTCATCAATGAGATAGCAAATTCTGTTTCTTAATAGTGTGCTAGAATTTCTTATCTTTGAGCATAGATGCTATTCCTGCAGTGGTAAATTTAGTAATTCAGCTATCACCTGCCAAGGCCTACCATGGCTTGCCTGTTGCTATGGTCATTGAAGATGTCTAGATTTTTTTTGGGGAAGAGATTGAAGAATTCCAGTTATTAATAGCTTTGACAATTATTGTCTGCCATTCTTGTCTTATGTTTTGACAAAAACTTTGCTTTGTTTTGGTCATTGAAGAGGTCTAATGTTTTGCAGGGTTTTTGTTAGTACGACACTACGAATTCTAGTTGTTAATGGTTTACAATTACTTTCTATTTCCAAGTCCATTCTTGCACTTGTACTCGAACCATCTTTTACATCGATTAGTAGGGTTGTAATAAGCCTTGTTCACTTTCAGGCAATCTATGTATTTGGATTCGGGGTCCCACTGTTTATTGTAAGCATTGGAAGTACACATGGAGTGAAGTGGGGCTTGTGGCTCTTCCACAAATTATTGCTCACAGCAGTTTATGGCTTCATATTGTTTGTGCATTTCTCAAAATGGAGAGAGAAGTTACCTCGTGAGTACATTTCTGATCCTACCATCATTGCTTCCCGCTAAACTTTTAACTGATTCAACGTGGTTGTCTTCTCATTGTGTAGCCAGACCAGCATTCTACAACTACATTATCGTAATGTTTGTACTCAGTGCTGTGGCATTGTTTGCTTGCGCACTTGCTGGACTTGGAGCTGGTTTCGGCATCTGGTACTCAAAAATTAAGTTAAAGATTGAATTATGACAATTTTTGCAATTATAATTCTTGTGTGTATATCTTGCAGGTTGTACAATTTCACCGACACATGCTACCACACTCTCTATCTTCCCTTTCTGTACGTAATTTTCCTAGCAGATTTTTTCCAGGTGATCATTCTCCACACATCGTTAAACAGCATATTCTTGTTTTCAATAACTCGTGCTGAGGCAATAATAGCATTGTGATGTTTACAGGAAGAAAGTTTTCTTCTGGAAAATGCATATTACTCTGAGATGAAGGATGCCGGGTTCTTTGATGCGGATTGGGACTAGTCCATCTCGGCAACTTGTAAACTGGAAAATGCAGCTGAAAGTCTGATGCTCGGTTCTTTGATGTTCTTTCGGATTAGTCTATCTATAAATTAGTTTGTATGAAAAGAAGATAGAAGAAAGGCCTTCATTTTGTATACATCGTAAATGCCACTGTAAAATGTAGGAGATGATGATTAGTGTTCCCTTTCAATCCTATGTTGCTCTCAATCA
The DNA here is from genome assembly GCA_037349345.1 of Oemleria cerasiformis. Taxonomy (NCBI): domain Eukaryota; kingdom Viridiplantae; phylum Streptophyta; class Magnoliopsida; order Rosales; family Rosaceae; genus Oemleria; species Oemleria cerasiformis. The sequence goes on from JAZGTL010000018.1 coordinate 15,162,917, forward strand.
AGTGTCTAACTTGATCGATTTTCCAATGCTAAATGCAAAATACACCGACCGATTTAAAATGCGGAAAAGGTAAATTTTGTTTTAGGCTTATTTACACACCAATGTCTTTCGTCGTTAGGTCTCATTTTACCCTAAATTCTGTGAACTTTTTGCAAAGCTAAATAAATGGGTTTTAATTCATATCATTCGGGGGCAAAAACAAAGTAGATACTTTACACCATCTAGTTGACAAAGAGTCATATATATGACGCTATAAATTTAAAAGAAAAATCAAAATAAGAAACTACATATAGATATATACACCATGAAGGTCCAAAATATTTAAGATTATCTACCATGATTACTACCATTCCATAAGTTCTGAAATAGAGTGCTCTTGTTCAAAACCGAGATAACAATCCGAAATTAAGAGCAATTTCATCCCCTGAAAAATAGGGTGAAATAATGTTAACAAGCAAAGCAAGGAAAAGTGAAGTCAAATGACCGTATTTGTATGAGAAAATGACCGTAGTGAAACGTGAAGTAAAAGGCACACGGTACCTGGGTAGCAGCGGGAGCGGACGGTAACTCCATGTGAGTAACCAAGTGATTCGAGAAAGATACTCTCTTCAGAGCATATAGTTCTGATGTTGAGGAGTTCCCAAGGACCAACCACCATGCTTCGCTTTTCACCTGTAAAAAAGAATCTGAAGCTCAGCTTGGTTTCTCATTTACTAGTTTAGAAGAGCGGGGAGGACTTCTTTACCTTAGGGAAACGTGGTGTAAACGCTCTTGATTTGGTTTGCCTGTAATTCGTCTTCACCAATCTGATGTTTAAAGAGCGACCCTCTCCATTGTTCTTTTGCTGAAGTTTTAGTTTCACGTCAATGCGTGGAAAAGGATCCAGATCCTAGAACAACAAAAAATCAACTACAAAATCAGTTTTTATGCCTTGAAATCAATAAGAGAACCGAAAGCAACTGTTCAGTTGTGTTACATCTCGACATCTGGGTAAGTCAGCTGAGTCAACTATCTTAGATGTTCGTACCTGATTCAATTTTGAAGCAAAATTTCCAACCATGGTCTGCAGAGTTGCCCTCGGAAGATCCAATAGTTGCTGTATGCTAAATATTCCTCTTCTGCTTAGTGAGTCAGCAAGTTCGACATTCATGCATGGCATCATCCATAAGGAAGAATCCACATCAAACCACAATCCCTGAAAAGAACCCAAAACATATGAGCAGAGGCCGGAGGTGAAACTCTACCCTTCTGAGGAAGAAAAAAAGCGTCCGAATCATAGATTAATTGTTAGAAAGAACGATTAAACCTAAGCTTCACCCTTTTTTTCCCTAGAAAACACTAATCTACCATATAAATGCAAGTATACATTCACCTTACAGACAAAGATATGGTTAAATTCCAATGTTCCCCTTCTAATAACATACAAGTAATTTATAATTTATCAGGTACTAGGGATCTTTCACATCCAACCCATCCTCAGGCCAAATTAATCTGCATATACAGAATCAAACTAGATTTGAGTCCTGCTCAGATGGCCCTGAATTTTGTACCGTGACATAGAAAAGAAAAGAAAAGGGGACTTTCTCTTCAAAAACAAAGGAATGAATAAAAATACAGGAATGAGGTATGGACTAATAGAACTCACAAATGTTCAGTATCACCAATTAACCTGTCTAACTAATCAACTAATATGCTGGATATAGAATGTCATAATATGAACAAGGCATTGCCAAGTTGCAATCCTCTTTTAATCTAGGCAAGTACACTTTGCCATTTATTTCAAAAAAGAAGAGACCAAAATGGTAAGAGAATACCTGAATGACCATTTGCAGCAGATGCATGCAAGTAATTGAGCTTGAGAGCCACCCGCTGTTGGCACATATATCTATCATGGCCTGGATGATCCGAATACTTTGATCCAATACTGACTTCAAGTCTGTAATGTAATCACTGATTGGCAATTCTAACTGCGAGAAATGTGCCTGAATGCAATATTCATGCATGGTACAAGAATAAGAAAATGAAAGAACTACAAGGAAAAGGGTACGGCATAAAGTTTCTATAATGAAGAATATATAGTTGAATGTACTTCTGACCTGAAATAGCAGATTGGCTTTAACATGTGGATCATCTAAGCGGTCCTTATCCACTTTATATCGTACTCTCTGAGACAATGCTTCATTGTAATTTTCCTATTATCAAGGATGATTTTTACTTAGATATTACGACATATATTTCATATTCTTTCAATATTATTGATTCAATTTTTAATTGTCGCAATAACAAAGGGTGGGACCAGTGTCCAAAAAGAATTCACTATGATCCAAAGTAGAACTTAATGTCCTCTTGTGGTATGCAAACAAAAACGTATGTTAGTTGGCAAATTTGTATAGAGGAAGGATTCCGTATGACCGGCATTAGTTATTCCTTCCAGTGCTGCAAGATATGACGACATGATTCTGACTTCTTTTTCTTAATAGAAATAAGTTTCACAGAATGACAGACTTAATATCGTATGTTTTATTATCACCGCATTTTTTTTACAGAAGTTAGAAGAGTCCCTCACTCCCCAAAATCTCACTGACAAGCAGGTCAATCTCAAAAGTCCTTTCTTAACATATAGGATGGACAACACTTGCTCACAAAATAATGGTTCAAGACTATAACAGTAAAAGGTTAGTTTTAAGCCGTCTCAACTTTCAGAAGAATCCACTTTTAATACATCTAGTCATTCAAGCATGTGCTTCTTTACGTGTACAAAAACAAAGCGATAGCCCAAGTAACCATAGACTAACCTCGTTATGCCGCACAGGAAGTTCGTTATATTCAGAAGCAGCAGATAGGATATGCAAGAATACCTATAATAGAGAACCTTCTTAAGCATAACAATGTACAAAAAAGTAACAGTGAGAAATTAGAACACTGAATAAAATCTACAAGAACCATTTCTTACTTCAAGCGATGTATCCGAACTTATGTTTGAACCAAACATTGATACAGTCATGTAGCTAAGGTAATACTGGGATGCTATTGAACCCAGCATCATTGGCTCCACACCATCTTCATTCATCTTGATGCATCCACCGTCTTCCAGATCCTCAAAAGTGTTTTGCACCAAGCTGCCAAAGCAAAAACTAAATAGTAAGTAATCAAAGCAATGCCACTGAAAGAGAAAGACACATTCTAATAAAAGAAAAAGAATCGATGAGAATTGAAAATGTTATTACCTAGACAAGTAAGAGCTCAGAACTTCGGGTTCTGTATTCTCCAAGCCATAGTAAGCTGGATTAAACATCTGCACCACATTGTGTTCCCATAAGATCTTTTACAGGCAAGCTCAATAAATCAAATACTAAGGACCAAAAATAAGAAGCATCAAAGGCTTTTAACTTGGTCTTGATCATATTTAAGGTACAAGATGAAAGTGCAGCCATCGTCACAATAGCAACGCAAAATGCTTTAGATATACAGATAGGTGCAGAGTTCTAAGTTTGTGTTTCTTTTTAAAATAGAAAAAAACCATACCAGTCTACGGAATAAATATGTCCAGGTAAGGTAATGCAAAGCATCCTCTTTATGGCAAATTGTCCCAGAAACAATTTCCGCATTCATGTGATTGTGCAACTGTTCCCTCAGACTACTCTCGACAGGAAATGGTTCATATAAAAACTGCAATTCATAAAACCACAAATTATTCCACCATCCTAATTATACATTCAACTAACTATATAAAGCCACTACATCAAGTATTGACCTTTTTATAGAAACTCTTTTTCGGTTCATGAACAAGAATGACTGCTTTCCCATGTTGATCGTATTGTGGGCGGCCAGCACGACCCATCATTTGCAAGATATCTGTGATTGGAAAATCAACATATCTTTTTGCTTTCCCATCAAAAAATTCTGTTCCCTGCAAGAGGAGCAACAGTTATCTAAATATGACAATTTTCTGATGAACAGCTGCTGCAATAGATCCCTGCTAGAGTACTTATCTAGAAAACAAATGGAAAAGCCTATCCAACAAGTTTTGCCTTACCTTAATAATCACCAGATGAGCTGGAAGGTTTACACCCCATGCCAATGTGCTAGTACAAACCAATACCTAAAATATAACAGATAATATATAATCAGTATAAAGACTGAGCAAATAATTTTTCTGTATTCTCTTTTCCTAATTTGTTTGTCAGGAAAGAAACATGAGTAACCAGGTAAAAGGGAAATGCCTGTATCTTATTGTTTGCAAAAAGCTCCTCAACTAGAGTTCTATCTTTGTCATTCAGACCAGCATGATGTAATCCAATGCCAAACTGTAAGGTCTGCCTCAGGTTATTATCAGTGACCTGATAAAGAACCATCTGCAGGGATTCTTCTGGCATACTAAGAAACTGCCTTGGATGTTCATCGGAAGATGCAAACTTCAATTACAAAAAAGCACAATAAACGATTAGTCACAATTATGGAATGCTTCGTATTCCCAGAATAACTTCATATCCTACCTGAATGAGGTCCAATGCAGTAAGCCTTGTTTGCCGACGAGAGGAAACAAATATTAAAACTGGTTTCGTAGGCGAATGGGTGCATATTGCAGCATATGCGGGTTTGTTCATGCTATTCATCCTTGGGCAATAGAACTTTCCAGGGTATCCCTGTTCATAAACCGACATATTACTGCTATGAAGTAAACATATATGATGCCCTTATCTACTTTCGTAACAACATGAAAAAGAATTATGAACAAGAAGAGACAGCTCTACATTCCTACCGCATCTAGTGTGCTGTGCACATCAGGAAAATATCATAATAATACGTAAGCTAGCATGCTTAGATCAGGAGCAATACAGTACGATTGGAGCAGTCACATAACCAATCCAAAATACCCTTGTAATATCTAGTGGCAACATGTGCATCTAATTTCTCATTATATTAAGATTATGTGATACAATTGCATAGGACTGACTAGGTGTACAGTGAGATCTAAGTCTAATAGCTAATATCAAGGCAAAGATTGCAAACGATGATGAGATTATCTCACAATTAACTCTGCATTTAAAACTAGCTACCGTACCAGACAAACACCACAACACTAATACCACAAAATAAGTAAACAATAAATAACAGAGATTCTGTAACAAAGTCACTTACAAATTTAAAGCTCCAGGAAAGAAATCAAATCATTTAAAAGTGGAAAAGAAAGACCAAACATGAAACCAGAATCCATTGAAACATTAAATCCACTACCTGAATATGAACTTCAAGAGGTACAGGTCTCACACTTGGTTTGAAATTGAAGAGTCCAATTTCCCCAACACCCAACCAATCAGCCAAATCCCTAAGCAATTGAAATGGCATAACAACATAAAAACATAATATACTAATCAAGGATAAATGGAAAAAGAAATCAATTCTACACCAATTCCAAAAAAAAGAGCATGGAACACGTGACACCTTCCACTCTTGCTTAGCTTTTGAATTGTTTAAAAGTTTACAGCTAAAACATCCCTAAGAATACAGATAGTATTAATGACAAATTTAGAACATATAGAAATAATGCAAAAGAGAGGGTTGCAGTGAGTAATCTGCAAACATATGTCATCTAAGGATCCAACTCAACATTAGATCTGATTAGGAAAGGTCAAGACTTTCCAACAAATTAAACAGGACTTGAATTAATGGATGCCATGATCAAAGATACATACAGACATACCCTGCATTTGCTAAAGCTGTAGAAAGGCCTACAAACCGTACTTCACGCTCTGTCTGTGATGATATGTATCTCATCCTTGACACAATAACCTGGGAGATACTTTTCCAAACTCAAATCCAGTCCAAAAAATATACGCTAGTTCCGATCAAATACCAGGACATTGTCCCACACATTTTTACATATAAAATTTTCAAACATTATTTAACTATTTAAAAAAATAAAAAGAAAACTACAAAGACTAGGGTAGGGTGCCTTATAACTTTCTATATCTAATAAGTTTGCCTTTTAGTTGCATTACAGTTATGTCCATCGTCATTATCATATTAAAGATAGTTTTCCTTTCCCTAAGAAAAATTGTTTGATCATCTAAAGTGTCCACATGCACCCACACACATACACACAACAAATGGCGATATATACTTGCTAGTCACCACTTAAGCATGGAAATAACCAAATTCTTTTCTCTTATATGTCAAATTTTGTGATTTCTAATAAACTAACCAAAACCCAATGGAGCACAACTTTTGAAGCACCCCATTCAATTCATAAGTTAATTTTTCTGACTATAGAAGGTAATAGCTATCTTTAGGCTTTATTGGAGTTTAGTAGATAATTTTGAAATATAAAGGGGGCACCTGAGGCTCCAAACTCAAATTTCATCACAAAAACCATAATCAGTAATGATGTGACACAAAGTGTAACCCCAAAAAAAGAGGAGAAGAAAAATACAACCTACAAAAACTTGGTTCATTTTAGCGATGAGCAATAGAGTTTTCCACAAGTACCTCAAGGATGGGTCCACGATCAGCTCCCAACAAGTGAATCTCATCCAAGATCAGAAGCCCAACCTAATTATGAAATACACACGATAAGACACAGCTTGCACAATACTTGAGGAGCTCTCTTAAAATTCATGTGAAACAAGTAACCAAATAAAGTAGAAAACTAATAAAACAGATAAACTAATGCTTTATTCAAGAAGGAAAAGAAAACCCAATATGTGAATGAAGGCACCTTTTTAACGTAGGCTCGACTATGCCAATTACGACTTATACCATCCCACTTCTCAGGAGTAGATATTATGATATCAGCTGACAAGATGGCCATTAAATCTGGAGTATAGTCTCCGGTCATTTCAACCTGACAAAAACAGTGAGTTATTTCCACTAACACATATTAAGAAGTTAAAGCTGTAAGGTGAAAAAAAATTACCATCTTTTTCCCTAGCTGAGAGACAAGACGCCTTCGCCAATCATTCATTCTTTCCCGAACAATAGCCTTCAAAGGTGCTATGTAAATGACCTACAGTCAACAATTCAGACACAGTGCACTTAAGCTTATAAAGCAACACTCAAAACAGGTACTGGAACACAAATATCATACATACAACCCAATGTTTCATCTTCACAATGAGAAACCATAATCACAGCAGAGCTGCATAGTATGAAAGCATGAGACTTCAACAATAGCACAGTGGATCCTAGTGTTTCCCAGATGAGGACATCGTCTTGCATTTCCTGAGTTACATTGAAATTAAGAAAGATGAATGGGATACCTTCATATCAGGTTGGGTATTGAAGAGGCGAAGCATAGCGAGTTCAGCAGATATAGTCTTGCCACTTCCGGTGGGAGCTCCTAATAGAACATTATTGTCTGTGTGATACAGGACATGGAAAGTCTGCCCAATTCCGGAAAATGTATAACATCATTGAAATGTGATGGGTAGGAATAAGAACACAAATAGAAGGTGTAGAATGACTGAATCAAACCTGTGTTTGTATTGGATTAAAGTGTGAGAATCTATACAATGCTTCATAAGTACTGTTGCCAAGTGAAGTCACAGGCAGAGGTTTCAAATCTAGCAGTTCTGTATGTGAAGTATGAGCCTGAAGAAAATAATGGTTGTCTGAGAAGAATAGATAAATTAAAAACCCGCATATCCTAATAAATAAACAATGGAAGATATATACCTCTGGTAATGCTAGATTCTGGAAAGATATAGTGTAGAAAGCCTCCGAATGCAACCAAGAATCAGAAACAGCACGAATATAATACTGTGGCGGATGTGGCTCAAATATTGGCACAGTGAAAGAAAGCTTCTGAGGTTCCACTTTAGCCATCCGCTTTGTCAGAGTGAAAAGCTCTGAGTGATAAATGTGGTCGTTCTCCGAATCCTTTAACATAGTTATACAGGATGCAAAATGATATTTAAAATGAGAATCAAAAGTTTGCTCCTTAAACATGTATCATATATGAAGACATGGCCTGAAGAAAATTAACAAGAAAATGGATACCAAGTCAGCACCTCAACTAGAATCCACCAACGTTGGGCTGTCCCATGAAAACGATCTTTCCATATAAAGTCTGGTGTAATCAGCAAATCCACCTGAGAAAATAAATAATTAAGTAGGATTTTAAAATAAATTCTTGAATGATTAGACAATAATCAGGTAATTACTAGACACACAAAAAATATAATAACAAAGGTTCACAGTGGGAAGTTACCTTTAAAACAGTTCTTGTGATTGGACTTACAGTTGCTGACAACTGGATCCATGGAAAATATCCCAAATATTTCTTGACCAGCTTCGTCAAAACAAAAACAGAACAAACAAGGAAAGAAAGGGATAAGCAAATTTATATTGTTCGGCATATCCAATACCAGAATGAAGCTTAAAGAAACATACTAAAGATAGTATACCTTTCCTCCAGGTGCATAGCGAATCAGTGCTCCAATGTCCTTTTCCTCCATCTCATATAGGCGATCTAAGTCAGCCCCTCGTTCTTCAAGTTTCCGTAGTATCTGAATGAACAGAAACATATTGTCAAACAATGGACTAGACTTTCAGCTATAAATAAAACAAAAGTATGATGTACACACATCTGCTGAAATCTCCTTGTCAAATTGTCTTAGAGGATGCTGTTGGGGCCAAACTTGGCGGTCCACAGCCTTGCAATATTCCAACATGAACAATGTCATCTCAGACCAGCCTTTTCGTAAACAAATCTCGAATAAAGCCCGCATAATCCGAGCCAAACTTGCACTTATATATGCAGCATCAGAAACCAACGAGAAAGTATCAATTGAACCACGAGATATGTACAACTGCAAAAAGCCATAAATTGGTGAAAAATCAGTTCCTTTTTTATAACTTTTTAAACTAGAATTTGGTACCAGTAACTGAGCATAAAGCAACCTGAATGAGAATGGAAATCTTTCCATGTTTATTTGAAGGACCCCCCCTAACTTCTAAAGGGCACGATGAGCGCACTAACATCTCTAGTTCATTCTGTTCCTCATCTCGAACAACAATATTTTCAAATTCTGAAGAGTGGGCTACCATGTGAATTACCTGAAGCAAAAGTAGCACCAAAAAATCAAGTAAAATGATAATCATTAACAAGAAACTCATTACAAGAGCACAGCAAGAAACATATATCAAGGTCGTGCGTAGAGAGAGAATCTATTTCATAGTAGGAAAGAATGAAGCATTTTAAACAGGAAAACAAATTTAAAACACAAATGAAATAGTTCACAGAAACAATAACCTCAGTCTCATTCATGTGGCGTCTCAACATTTCATTGTACGTTTCCACACTTGAATATTGAATATAAAAGTGGCTTGCAATTCGACCAAGTTCTGTACAATAAAAGTTTCCACTTTTCTCATCAAAGCGCATCATTTTTGCTTTGTCCAGGGCACGTGCAGCATCTGCTACGAGAGCTCTTTGCTTCAAACTCAAGGAAGGATCTGCAACAACCTGAAAAATGCAGGAGAAAATATCCATTACCTAAAACAAAAAAACAAATATCCTATTCATAAGCACCAATAAATAAAAATGAATTATGCATCCTTTCCTCTTCTGAGCTGCTAGGCAAAAAAAAAGTTCAACAGAGACTAAATTTCTACCTCATCCCACCCGATACCATACGCCAAAGGGTTCAGCCTCATTCTTATAAAAAGGTAAGTATATCCAAGCCATGCACAAGCTTCCTTGACATTAGTGACAGTACCAAGTGCCACCTCTGCATTCAAATTGTCTTTCATGGAACTAATAAACTGCATATATAGAGAGAAAACAGAGAGAAATATCAAGAACAACGTAAGTGAATAATCTTGGCAGATCCTTGGGATAAATTCAATACATACAATGCTTATAACACACAAGACTATTATGATATAACCATTCTACTTCTTTTTATAATTTAAAAGTTAAGTATGTGGAGGACTTTAAATTGCAGCATTTCAATGAAGATCTATGATACCTTGTCCTAAAAATTACTTGCACTTCCTGATCTACTAAAGCTGATGAATAAGCAAAATTTGAAGTTTACCTTGTCCCACAAAATATTTGGACTTTCAGATCTACTAAAGCCAAATAATATGCAGATTTCAAAGTAAATAATCAAATAAAAGCAGACTTATTTGAATATGCTGTGCTGTCAGGGTAAGTGTAACATTCCCTGTCTAGACCCATCCAAATTTAATTTATTACAGAAAATCAGTACACTTAACGCAAGACACAGAGGTGAAATATTTTTAACAAACTCCCTACATAAATAACATAATGTTCTAAGCTGTCACTTAAACTACACAAGTACCTGGCTTTCTATAGGAAGTTGACTTGTCAGCAACCGCAGATAATAAGCTAGTTTGTCATGAGACGTTATTATAATGCCTTCACCACTTTTGTCGAATTGAGGTCTCCCAGCCCGTCCAAAAATCTAAAGAAATATACCATGAGAACAAGAAAACGAACAACAGATCATAACGAGAAGTGCTTTGAGTCTCACCTGCATAACATCTAGCATGCCCAGGTCTCGCCACCCACCAGCCTTTGGATCATATAATTGAGTCCCCTAAAGAAAACAGCAGGTACTCAGTAATTATGCAGGCACATATTGTTCTTTTATTGGTAAAAGAAACTAAAATAAAGGAGAACTCAATATATAATGAAAGACGGACAAAAAGTGTCAAGCAAAATCAGTAATCGGTGAATAATAATTACATAAACCCAAAACTCTTAACCAAAAGAACTACAGTTAGGCCTGTAAATGGGTGAATCGGATTGGTACCATCATTTTTATTGAATTTATTTACCTTTTATCTTTAATTAAAAATATTAGGTTTTGTGAATAAACAATGCATAAAAAGGTCCAATGAGTCCTACATATATGTATATGTAGTATATACTCATATATATCTATATAAAACATAAAAATTGAATTATGCCATATATTAAGTCAAATACGATCAGCTCTAAGCCATATTTGATTTGTTGAGCTAACAGATTACCGTATCGAGATCACCTCAAGCCACTTCCTATTAATATTATCGGATTTGGATTGTATTCGGATGGTCCAGTCTATTGACAGTTCTCATTACAGTGGAAGGGAATATATCTAAAGTAAACTAAAACAATATCCTAATACTCTCAGGAAAAAAATAATATCACCAAATGCAAATTCTAGTTTACAATCAATTGCAACGAGTATATATTCACTTGCCAACAGAGAGTACATTTGATCACCATGGCAATATGTTGTAAGCATACAAGGATGAAAAAAGAATTTAAGAATTTCTCCTTTTATCAAAAGTTAAAGTAAATTATATTCTAAAGCTCCTTGGAAATGAACGCTCAGTTTGAGGGCAACGTAGAAAACTAAACTATCTAAATTCTGGTTCATTTTTGTCACTAAACTAAAGCAAGTTTTTTTGCCACAGAATTCAATAATACTTCCAGAAATGTGCACAAACCTTTATCACAACAGTGTGAGCTGGAAGATTCACACCCCATGCCAAGGTTGCCGTACAAACAAGTACCTAAATCAGAAAATAACATTATTTGAAAAAAAACTATTTCAACCAAATATAAAATGCTGGTATGAAGGGTAACTATATTATATCTACCTTTAGTAGTCCATCAGAGAAAAGACGCTCAGTCAGACCCCTATCTGAACGTAACATCCCTGCATGATGAACTCCAACTCCGAATTCAAAAAGTTCAACAAGATCCTTATTTCTGGACTTCCTAACATCCTTCTGAAATTCATAAAATGCTACATCTATTAAAAATAAATAAACATATGATACTTATAATCAGATCAAGATAATTGAAGCTTTTTTTTTTCCTGCCTGGATCAATGCAAACTGTGGGTGTTCATCATTCCTAAAAAGATCGAGTCCTTCAAACTTGCGAGCAAGTTCAACCTGTTCAACGCGTAATGTGGTTAGTAGTGAAACCAATGCATAATTTGAAGTTCATCTAGATATAAGAACCCAAATTATCCTTTTAGATTATACGTAATACCACATCTTCAATTGCATCCCTTTCAATATACCCTCATGCTCTTTATCATCCACTTAATTGACATCTTATGGAACTTCAAAATTTTCCCAATAAATTGCTTATAAATTTCCAGTTGACACTCTCACAGTGCCAGCAGATCTTATTTTAAATAATAATCCCACATGATCGTATACCTTCCACATAAAACGTTTATCAATCCTTTTACTTATGTCATAATTCTATTGATATATTTCATCTTTTTTTTAACAAGAGCAACTAACGCCCAACCGAAAAACAATATAAGATGAAAGAAATGGAACATATAGTCCAAAGAAAACATATTATTAAAAAATCAAGGCAGTCGTGTAACTAATATCATAACTTGCAAAGATTCATACATGTCTAGCTAATGCAATTTTACCAACAACCAACTGAAGCTTCCTTATTGACAAAGTCCGCATGACTAGTATATTATTAACACTTGCACAAAAGAAACTCACACCAAATAGAAAACCCAAAAAATTTAGATGAAATAGAAAGGTATACCAATTTTTGTGCTGTTTTTGCTGTGTCCTTTCGAGAATGAACAAATACCATTGCCTGATAACCTTGCCTGAGAGATTCAACAACCTGGAAGAAGTATCAATCAGTTAATAATCATCCAAATACATACATCAAACAAAGGACAGCCCACCAGGAAGAAGGGACCTTCTTGTAGCATATCTCATTCAGCAATTCATTTCGGGCTGCAAAGTTCTTCTCACTAATACCAATATACTGTTGTGCGAGGGGCACAGGTCTATAGCTAGAATCAAAGAAGAAGAGTCCTGCGTCTGGATTCACTCTTAGAAACTGTGCAACCTGGGTGGTTATAAAAGAAGAATTCACATCAAGAACTAAATACGCTTTATGGAATTTAAAGGCAATAAATACAGATCATTATATCATCAAGTGGCCAAGAAACCTCTAAGTAGTTGGGTAGAGTGGCTGAAAGGCCCACAATGCGTATCATTGTCTGTGAAGACTCCACCTGCCACACAGAGAATAGAAAACCAAGAGAGAAAAAAAAAAGGTCATAAGCAATTAAATTTTTGCAGCCAATCATATAACTAGAGAAGTAACATGTAACAGACAGACATCTGATGCTAATATGCCATCACTTAACACTTCAAAAAGTGTCTAGTTATCCTCCACATACAGTGCCTTCAATAAGAATCTGGTCGATACTGTGTACCAAAAAACAAAGATAAATGACTTGTTCACAATACACCTTTCATGTCTATTTATAAGTTATAACTAGAGTAGAACCCCAATACTTTAATACCCGATAAATTAATAACCTCGATTAAATAATATTTTTGGCCGGTTCCGACTTGGGGATAACGTGCTAAATTAATAATTCGCTAAATTTATAAGATAATACATTATAAAAAATTCGCATAGGTCCCATGTAATATATAAATTAATAATTTCTTGATACATAGTGCTTATGATTCGACTATTTTCTAAAATAACACTCAATCATTGTTTGTTTCTTCTTGAAATTGATGGCACCTTAGACCTCATCTCTAACTTTTCTTAAAATGGAAAGAAGTTTTGGTGTGGTTTTTCTCATATTGCAACAAAAAATTATTCAGTGTCATCATCACTTTGAAAGCTTCTTTTTGCAAAACTGGCTCGATAGTTGAACTATCATCTTCAACTTCATCATCTTGATCATTTCCATTCATTAATATCTCGATAAATTAATAGAATTCCTTGGCCCCAAGGCTATTAAATTATAGGGGTTAACTGTATTTGTTTGACATACATTGTTGGTTTATTATCTAACAGCTTAAGATTTGACATCCTATGGAGGTATAAAGTTAGAGAAGGGGTCAGGGGTTCAACACCTCCCATCTTCACCACCTAGTAATTTGCAAGGTGCTTCTCTTTGTCCGCGTCTTCACATGCAAGATGGGACTGCATCTGAAGGATAAGCTTTTTGCGTTGTTGGCTCATTCTCAGCTTAAGTTTTTGGGTCCATTGGTTCTCTAACTAAAACAAAAAAAGTGCACGTTCCTACCAAAATAATCAATATAATAAAACAGGGATGTACAACAACAACAATAAATATGTATACACAGTAAGTATATATGAGAGTTTCAAAGTATGGTAAAAATAAATGGGAACCAAACTTTCCCTCCAATATCAAACAAATATCAGAAGATGAAACATGAAGACTAAAAGCAATAAGAAACAGATAGTATCTATCCAACCTTCACAAGCACAAGTTGCAACCATACACATGTTCTCAACAAATTTAAATAGAGTGATTATTATTAAACAGCAAGAAACCAAGAACAATTATTCACTAGAACTTTACCTGGCGCAAAGTTCGAGCAACTAGGGCCTCAATTACAGGGCCTCTATCATCATTCAATAGATGCACCTCATCAATAATGAGGAGCTTCACTAGCACTGCAAGTGACATGTCACTGCTCTTGCGAGTAATGACATCCCATTTCTCAGGTGTTGTAACTATCATCTGCATAACAAGAAAGTGAAACTTCTGAGGTGTTTTGGTAACAGTGAAACCATTAGGTTTTTAATGCACGTGCCAACAGCATAGTGAACATGCAAAATTTGACAAAAGTTACCTGAGTTTCTTCAAGTTCGTTCTTAGAGAGTTGCATGTCTCCAGTGAGTTCTCTTACAGTCATATTCAATGGAGATAAGCGATGGCTAAAAGTTGATGTGACTTCTGAAGCTAATGCCTAAAAGAACGTGATAATAAGTATCAAGCCACTATTTCAATTCCACTCAGAAAAATAAATAAATTGAAGAGCGTGATATAGAGTGGATACCTTCATAGGTGCAACATAAACTATCTTAAATTCATCTTTATGCAAATAACCATCTTTGAAGTGCTGTCCAATCTGCCACCAAATGTCTACTCAGTATCTTAATCTCAAAATAGATCATATACTACAGTGAATACTTAGAAAACTTAATGAGGTTAAATCAACATGAAAAGTACCATAAGTAGCTCGATAGTAGCCCCATAGGGGGCCATAATTTAAAAGGAGTTAGCTAACTAAGTCAACCAAAAGTTTTGTTTCCTTGCTTTTCGCAAGTTGATATCTTTAAGACATTGACTCTCCTTGAAATATATGTGCTTGCCCAGCTCATATGACATTACAGCCTTTCCCACATGCCACAGAAACTATGCAATGGACCCAAGTTAACTTGCTTACTTTTCCTGAAGCTGAGCCGTCCTATTAAAATTTAGCTACGCTAATGGAACAGGAAAAGTTTTCAGTTGATATGGACCCCTAGCGAGAACCTCTAATTGCTTATGGGTCGCACACTCTACACAATATTAAATCATTTGCATACCTCATGAAGAATAGAAATCATAGCTATGTTTGTTTTTCCAGCTCCTGTGGGAGCACAAACCTGCAAGTAAATGGATATCACATTCAAGAATGTCATACCTATACTATCAGTACCATGGTTTGAAATCCACATAGTCAGCAGAATAAACAACTTACAAGTATATTTTCATTAGTGTAATAAACAGTTTGAAATATGCGGCTCTGAATACGATTTAGAGATTTGTATCCACGAAAAGCAGCTTGAGCAAATTCATCTAACTCATCTATCGCAATCTGAAAACATCCGATAGTAAACAGAAATTAAAATAAAATAAATCAGGGTCAGTAGATGATAAGAGAATGGGAAGCAATGACAATCCTATCTGTGAAACAACCAGCAAATACATATATTCTACATCCAATTTTCCAGTGAACTCCAATTGCATCACAAACTAATAAAATTATCATAGAGCTACAAAGTATGTCATGCTCAATATAATTCTCCTAAAATGTAGGCAAATTGATGACGGCTTCCGGACATATTTCTTTCACTGGACTGGGAAGAATAAGGGAAGCTTCAATAAGCTAACGCACGCTAGACCATCCCACTTATAGATGCTTGCCCAAAAGCCAACATAAGCCTTACTCTGATTTCATTTCCAAGTTCACAAATAATGCAATAAAAGAAAATTTTCTTTTCCGGTTGATTGCCTCGAAGAGGAACAGTGGCAATATTCTCTAAGAAGCAACTTTAAAGTGAGAATCCTTAATTTTATTTTATATTCTGTTTGTGGTTTCTTCACTAGATTCATATCATAAACATAGTGAAATCTCATTCATCATGGACAGGAAAAGCATGCTTAGTACTTGAGAGTTATGAGAGCAGCTAGTATCTAAAATAATAGCAAAGGAGATTTTCCCACTTGGTGGCCACTGGTTCATTTCCTAAAGGACCCTAATAGTAATAAGTCATCAACCACCATCATTTAAGCAAAAGCATTGAGAACTAATAAATAAAAATAAAATAAAAACATGAAGTAGAATGATCAGAACTGCAAATGGCTACCAGCTTTTCTCCAGGTTTCATTCCTGCTGCTGGTGTTGGGGGAATAATGACCTCCTCATACCCCTTATGATGTTTCCTCACAGTTCCTTGAGGAAGAGCACTAACGATTAAAGAGTTGGGCCCTTCACCAAAGCCTACGAGATCATCAACGGGATTTTTTCTCTCACTTGCTTGTAGTAAAGAAGAAAAATTCACGGAAGCCAGATCACTATCATTGCCAGATTCTGTTCCCCGTCGGTGTCGCTTTTCTTCTTTTCGCCGAAGTTTATCAATTTGCCGTTCAGATTCTGTTTGAACAGTAACCTGAAAAAGTAATTGGAATGATTGATGCCATATGTAGCCTTTTGATGATTTATTTGTAGGAAAATCTATACGCAAAATCAGTTATACCTGTGTACCATAACTAGGCATACGTGATTGAGAGCTTAAAGATGATTTTTCTGCTTTCAGTCCCCGTAACCCATGATGGATAGCACCAACAAGATCCTTTCGATGCTGGGAAAATATAAGAACAAAAAGTTAAGAAGAAACTTTAGCCATAAACTAACCAAAAGGTAAATCTGGAATAAAACTACTCTAACAAAAAACTCATCCAATACGTATCCCGTGATGGCCAAAGAAACAAATTGTATCCTAAAATTAAAATTTTGTATGCTGTTACAGGAAAGGGGAATTAATATTGCATTTGAATGTTGAAGATTACAGTAAATAGATTTAACTGCACAAGAAAGTACCACTTCTTCAAATGAATATCATGATAACACAAGTTAGGAACAAGTACTAGGAGGAAGGGGATTTTTGGTTTGTCTGTACATGTGTGTGTTGGTGCATTTTGGGAGGAAATCACAGAGTATTTCAACGTGGTATTAAAATAATTAGACTCTTACTGATATGAGGTCTTGAACAGTTGAAAATGCACCATCCCCAACAAGATCTAACAAGTCACCTGCTATCTTCATTAAGAAAAAGGTCTCACAATTAATATGAAGTTAGTTGTCTACAAAAAGCTCAAGACTGGAACCCATTACAGTAAAATCAGATGAATTGTTAATGAGTACCTCATCACCAGGTTTTTCAGAGTCAAGAACCCGACAGATGGCCATAGCCAGTTCATCCCGAGAAAGCTGTGAAGTACTTTTTGTTATTATCTGATCACTTGCATCTTTTAACCAACTCAAATTAAAGATTTGTCCATCAGAAGCAGGGTGATGATCATTCCAATCACTGTGACTATATAATCCTTCATCATATGAAGAAGATAGTCCAGTGCTTTCCTCACCCAATAAGTCCCCATCCTCCAAAGAAACATCCACTAGAAACCGAGCTGGTGCATGAAAAACAAGGTCCGCACCAAATTCTGCATTCTCATCAGTCCCACTTACAGGCCTTTCCGGAACAAGTGTGGACCCCTCGCTACTAAGCTGCATCCTAGAAAGTCTTTGGGCAAGGGAGGCAACTTTCTGCACGTGCGCATCCGAAGTGCCGTGACCAAGTAGCTTTTGCACTTCAAGCCTACATTTTAAATATTACTATATGCACTCAAAATTCTTGAAGCTTTGTTTTTATGTTTCCTTTTGCTCAATAATTATTGTTAAAATTAAAAACCTCTCAAATTATGCAAGATAAGTAAATCAAACAATGGTGGATACTCATTTGACATGATCCCCGCATTCTTTAATTTTCATATGTATGACTGTATGACAATTTTAAACATCTTGAATAATGAATTGGTTTTACCCTTCAATGAGCAAACCCGGTCTATAATAGCTCATTTTGGTACCTTGAGAAACCTAAGAACCAGTAATGGAATTTAAACAAGTGTTCATAGTAATCCAGGAGGAAAGAACAGAACGGACTCCTAGAACTTCAAAGTTTTTAAACACTAAATACAATAAAAACTAAGTTTAATTTAATTATCAAGGGAAAAAAACGAAAGAAATCCAAATGTACATGTTTTTATATGTGCTAGCATTTGATAGATGCATTACCTACTCCTACCAAATACACATGCACATTAACTCCTCAGCTTACTAAATATTATAATTCAATCAGGAACCAGCAATCATTATATTACTAATTTGATATTTATCTGATAAAATTAAAAGATAAATTTAAGAACATAATTCTTACTTTTTTTCGGCAATATTTGTTTGAACATTGTCTTCCTCCTCTGGCCTGCCAAAAAGACGGTACACAGCCAGTGCCACCTCACGGAACTCTTCAGAGGGAACTTCTCCATCTATCAACTCCACCACAGCTCCAATAAACTGCTTGTAGGCCTGCCGCAATTCCACCGAAGCTGCTCCACAAATTTTCAATTTATTCATTATATCAAATACAATGCGGTATGTCCACACTCACATTTCAGCAAGTTGTCAATATTACCTTCTTCCCATTTATAAACTATCTTCCGTGCAAGTTCTGACTCCTCAACTGAGCTCGAAGACCTATAACAAGCAAGTTCGGAATTCAACAGTTATTTGGTTATTAATTGGTCAAAGTCCAAGTCATCAGGAACTGCAGATAGCTTGAGTGGCAAAAATTAGAACAAAGTTCACGTGCCCAGCACTGCAATACTCCTCCATTTTGGCACAGAAAATATATAGAACATTAATTCCGATTAATTGATCTTGATTGGTGTTAAGTTTCCATTAAAATTTAGAATCCAACTATGCCAAATTGTGTTGAGCTCATTCTAGGGGGATTTCCAGGCCAATCTTGTATCACCACACACTCATACGTTTCTTCTGTTGAGGAACAATCAATTACTATTCCTACTAACAATGCTTCAAATTTCCTACGTTTTCTCGGCAACCAAACAGAACATAACAGTAAAAAAAGAACGATGGCAAGAAAAAAAAAAGTGAATGGTTGAAAGGAAATACTGGCGAGGGTTCTGGTGCTGAAGGATCTGCTTGCGCAGCAAATAGGCCTGATCAACGTCAAATGGCTCTCTGAGAGAACTGGTCAGCCGCGGAAGCTGAACCAACATCGTTCCTAATTCTTCTTCAGCCAAATGACGCTTTGTTACTCCGGGTGTCTGTAGAGTCTCTGGTTTATTGTGCTATAGGCTTTGGGGACGACAAGTAAACGAAGCAGACACTGTATACGGGTCATTACCCGAGTTTCGTTATTTTATGTTTGGGGAACTGATTTGGGCTTTATGATTTGGGCCCAGGTAGTGAATTTGAGAAATATCGGGACGAATCGAATTGGCATGGGCTGTATACCTTGTAGCTCTCGCGATGAACTATGGCCCGCATCACCGAAGTTAATAAGGGCCACATCATATGGACACAGAAAAATTATTGTGGGACCCTTAACTTATAGTTATTTTGATAAATAAAATTTTTAATAATAAAAATATAAATTATGATGAATTACTTAAAATCCTCCTATCTTTGTTAGGGATTTCAAATTAGATTCAACTTTTTAAAATATTTCAAATAAAGATCCAATCTATTTGAAAATATACACTTGTTAGGCCCTCACTTAAATTTCCGTTAAATATTTACTTGGCAATGTCATATACGACTTTTTAGATTTGTTTGGCCTCCAAACTAAAACGAAAAGGTCATCATGCATCCAAAAATTTTATTAAGCACTCCAAACTTGAAAAATCATAAGGTACATTTCTACCTGAAATATGTTACGATGACCTTTTTAAAGTGCGATGATAGTTTTATGGTATTATTTGATGTATGAGTAGGTATAGGCATAATTACCCATGAGCTTGGGTACCGATGAGTATTAGCAATATAGGCAAAGATATTGATGGGTGTGGCATGGGTTACTCGCGAGTACCCTTTATCCGCTGAGAATTGCCCCTTTTATTTTCTAACTTTTATGACGCTGCATGGGGGTATGAAGCAGCTAGGGTGTGCGGTAGGACTTGGCCGGCGTGTGGTGCCTTCTTTCACTCAAGAAGAAATTTTCTTCTTTTGTTCATAAACTTTTGCAACTCTTTGCTTTTTAACAAGGCTTATTACTCAAAATGCTCTCTGAACCAGATTTCTAGTCTCAATTTGCTTCACAAACGCGAAATCGTAATACTGTAATCCCTGAACCCCCCTTATGTCAGCTCCGTTGCACCAAAAGTTATACTCTGTTACTAACGGCAGTTAGAATAGGGGTATTTTGTCAAAAAATTAAAACAATTACCCTAAAAGATAAAAATTATTCCCATGTAACGACCCGGACCAGAAATTAAATTATTTTGAGAATTGGACGATTTTACCCTCGATTTTGGACGGGTTCGGGAGTCACTTTTTGACTGGCAGTACTTTTGGGAATTTTTCTTGGGTCGTTGCGTAGGTCTTGAACTCACGAGTTCGTAGACAGGCGGCACGCGGAAAACGAAGACCCGGTGAGTTCGTTACGGGTCTAGAAGTTTCAGGGGCAGTTTGGTAATTTTGGAAAAGTTGGAATTATATATCAGATATTTTCTCTCTCCTCAAGGGGGGGAGGGGTCCAGATATTTTTTTCAGTCTCTCTCTCTCCTACCCGTTTCTCCTCGTGAGAACACCAAGACCCATTTTCATCGGACGAATTTCAGTCCGATTTGACGAAACTAAGGCTGGGAGGATCTTCCCCGCGACCCCACAAGTCTTTTGGTGTAATCATCGGAGCGGGAGCACCGCCGTAGGCGACGAACGGAGGAGGGAGATGGACCGAATCTTCTCGGTCATTTCCCGGCCAAACCAGGTACAATCTCGGAACTTTGACCTCATATTTGGATTCCTGGTGAAAAGTAGATGAATTTACATGTGTGGATCGTGAAAAACGGTGAAGAAATGAAGAAGTTATAAAAGCTTGAAGTTTCGATCGGAAATGGGGGATTCCGGCGAAACCAGACGGCGGCGGCGACGGCTGCCGGTCATCTTCTCAGGCCAGACTTCGACGACGGCGTCGGCAGCCGATCGTCTTCTCTGACGACCGGTCGAGTCGGGTCAGATCGGGTCGGGTCGAGTCGGGTCAGATCAGGTCGAGTCGAGTGAACCGATCGGGGTTGAGTGAACCGATCGGGTTGAGTCGAGTTGGACCAGGTCAGGTCGAGCCGGGCCGGATTGGACCGATCCAGGCGCGTGAACACTGTAGCAGGCGCGTGACCGGCGCGTGACGGCGCGTGAGCGCGTGTTCTGACCTTCCGGTGGCGCGTGGCGGCGCCTTTGACTGTTCCCGATGTCACGGCGGCGTGTGACTAGGGTTTTGGGACGTTCCGGATCAGATTTTATTGGTTTCGATGTAACGACCTGGACCAGAAATTAAATTATTTTGAGAATTGGACAATTTTACCCTCAATTTTGGACGGGTTCGGGAGTCACTTTTTGACTGATAGTACTTTTGGGAATTTTTCTTGGGTCGCTGCGTAGGTCTCGAACTCACGAGTTCGTAGACAGGTGGCACGCGGAAAACAAAGACCGGATGAGTTCGTTACGGGTCTAGAAGCTTCAGGGGTAGTTTGGTAATTTTGGAAAAGTTGGAACTATATAGTAGATATTTTTCTCTCTCCTCGGAAGATTGGTCGATGCAATCTCTCTCTCTCCTACCCGAAATCCTCCATGTGCGAACACCGAACACCCCTATCATCGGATGGATTTCGATCTGATTCGACCAAAACCAAGGTCAGAATGATCTTCCCCGGGACCCCACGAGTATCTTGGGGTAGTTATTGGAGCAGGAGCACCGCCGTAGGCGTGGAAGGAGGAGGGAGGTGAACCGAATCTTCTCGGCCATTTTTAGGCCAAACCAGGTACGATATCGGAACTTTGACCTCATATTTGGATTCCTGGTGAAAAGTAGATGAATTTACATGTGTGGATCGTGACAAACGGTTAAGAAATGAAGAAGTTAGAAAACCTTGAAAATCGACCGGAAATGGCAATTTCCGGCGAACCAGACGGCGGCGGAAGTGGCGGTCCGGTCATCTTCTCCGGCCAGCCTCCGGCGACGGCCATCCGGTCGTCTTCTCCGGCAAGTCACCGGTAACCGGTCGAGTCGAGTTGAACCGATCGGGTTGAGTGAACCAGTCGGGTTGAGTGAACCGATCGGGTCGAGTTGGGCCGGGTCAGGTTGAGCCGGACCGGGTTGGACCGATCCAGGCGCGTGAACACTGTAGCAGGCGCGTGACCGGCGCGTGAGGGCGCGTGGGCGCGTGTGCCGAACTTCCGGCAGTGCGTGGCGGCGCGTGGGGCCGAGTATGAGGTCACGGCGACGCGTGGTAACTAGTTTTCAACGTTTCGAATCTGTTGGTACAGGTTTCAGGTTGATCGGACGTCATTTAGAGGTCATTTTGGGCAATCCCAGCGGTAATGGTTGACCTTATTAGCGGGTTTTGAGCACGAAAAGTCAAGGTAGTTGGGTCATTATTGTGCATGTGTTCCTTGGGCTAGAGCGTCCATGAATTAAGGGTTGGATGATGTATGTGAGTGGACTTTTGTTTTATAAACTGAAATGCATGCATCAAAATATCTTTGTTTAAATACTGTTATGTATTGTGGCATTGAATTTCTAGATTTTAGAAATGATTACTAGACATATGTTTTCCACTATATCAGTTAAAGTGTGGTTTGAGAAATATCATGGGTTTTGGACTCGATTTTGATATCATTTTGACGTGGAAATTATTGAGTCCATGATTTGGGTTTTGACCCGGATGTATGAGTTTATCGGAATTGGTCATATATTTGAGGGAGACCAGAACCCGGGACTAGGATCCGTTATTAACGGTGTGTAAGGACCCTTCCCGAATTTTCCCACGAAACCCGGAAAGAACCCTTATCCCATCTGACAGCTCTTTACTTCAAAATTTAAACACCAGAAATACCCTTTGTTCTGGAATAATTTTTATTAAGCCTTACAAGGTTCCCGACAGAACCTCTGTACTTACTAACCACTTATACCTGTCAGACGCAGGATAGTATACTGGTCAAAACCAAAACCTCGGAGTAGTGGTGGTCCAAATAGGAATACCCTATGTCACCAAACGTCAGTAGGTCAGACACTGCTGACTTCTCTACTGGAATACCACAAGACAACAGACTAGTCAAATACTTGTAAACCAACTATAATTCGTCCCTCTGGGTCACCGCCCACACCTACCCACTGACCCGGCTGACGAAGTATTTTCATAGGTTGATTAAGCCCATGACCATCGTCGTCTGTTTCATATTAGAGCCGGATATATCCTCGGCTATCATATCGTATCATCAGCCGGTATAACCTTCGGCTACCATAACATATCAGTCGGCATATCTCTCGACTATCCTGTCCCTAGCCACTAGGGTATCCCTTGGGGTGTGCTAGTCATGTATCATATCATATCAGTCGGCATATACCTCGACTATCATATCATATCAGTCGGCATCTCTCGACTATCATAACATATCAGTCGGCATATCTCGACTATCATATCATATCAGTCGGCATATCTCGACTATCATATCATATCAGTCGGCATATCTCGACTATCATATCATATCAGTCGGCATATCTCGACTATCATATCATATCAGTCGGCATATCTCGACTATCATATCATATCAGTCGGCATATCTCGACTATCATATCATATCAGTCGGCATATCTCGACTATCATATCATATCAGTCGGCATATCTCGACTATCATATCATATCAGTCGGCATATCTCGACTATCATATCATATCAGTCGGCATATCTCGACTATCATATCATATCAGTCGGCATATCTCGACTATCATATCATATCAGTCGGCATATCTCGACTCTCATATCATATCAGTCGGCATATCTCGACTATCATATCATATCAGTCGGCATATCTCGACTATCATATCATATCAGTCGGCATATCTCGACTATCATATCATATCAGTCGGCATATCTCGACTATCATATCATATCAGTCGGCATATCTCGACTATCATATCATATCAGTCGGCATATCTCGACTATCATATCATATCAGTCGGCATATCTCGACTATCATATCATATCAGTCGGCATATCTCGACTATCATATCATATCTTATCAGATATTGGAGGTTCACCGGTTCACCGCTAATAACGGATCCTCGTCCCGAGTCCTGGCCTCCCTCAATATGACCAAAACACACTTTAATCGAAATAGTGGAAAACATATATCCAGTAATCATTTCTAAATTCCGGGAAATCATTGCAACAATACATAACAATATGTAAACAAAGATATATTGATGCATGCATTACAGTTTATAAACAATAGTCCACTAATATACATCAACCAACCCTTAATTCAAGGACGCTCTAGCCCAAGCAACACATGCACAATAATGTCCCAACTACCTGGACTTCCCGAGCTCAAAACCCGCTAATACGGTCAACTATTACCGCTGGGATTGCCCAAAACCACCTCTAAACGACGTCTGATCAACCTCAAACCTGTACCAACAGATTCGGAACGTCGAAAACTAGTTCCCACGCGCTGCCGTGACCTCAGTCTCGGCCCCACGCGCCGCCACGCGCCGCCGGAAGGTCGGCACACGCGCCCACGCGCGCTCACGCGCCGGTCACGCGCTACTACAGTGTTCACGCGCCTGGACCGGTCCAACCCGGTCCGGCTCAACCAGACCCGGTCCAACTCGACCCGACCGGTTCACTCAACCCGACCGGTTCAACTCGACCCGACCGGTCAACTCGACCCGACCGGTCATCGGTGACTCGCCGGAGAAGACTACCGGACGCCGTCACCGTCACCGGAGGCTGGCCGGAGAAGATGACCGGACCGCCACCTCCGCCGCCGTCTGGTTCGCCGGAATCCCCCATTTCCGGCCGAAACTACCAGTTTTCTAACTTCTTCATTTCTTAACCGTTTTTCACGATCTATACATGGAAATTTATCTACTCTTCACCAGGAATCCAAATATGAGGTCAAAGTTCCGAGATCGTACCTGGTTTGGCCGGAAAACGGCCGAGAAGTTTCGGTTCACCTCCCTCCTCCGTCCGTCGCCTACGGCGGTGCTCCCGCTCCAATATCTACCCCAAAATGCTCGTGGGGTCCCGGGGATGATCCTCCCGACCTTGGTTTCACTCAACTCGGATCGAAATCCGTCCGATGAAGATCAAGCTTTGTGTTCACACGGGGGGGGGGGTTTTCGGGTAGGAGAGAGAGAGCCCATATTGACCAATCTGCCGAGGAGAGAGAAAATATCTATTATATAGTTCCAACTTCTCCAAAATTACCAAACTGCCCCTGAAGCTTCTAGACCCGTAATGTACTCACCGGGTCTCCATTTTCCGCGTGCCGCCTGTCTACGAACTCGTGAGTTCGAGACCTACGCAACGACTTTAGAAAATTTCCCAAAAGTCTTGCCAGTCAAAAAGTGACTCCCAAACCCGTCCAAAACTGAGGGTAAAATTGTCCAATCCTCAAAATAGTTTAATTTCTGGTCCGGGTCGTTACACGGTGAACCCGGTTAACCTCCAATATAATATGATATAATATAATAGTCGAAGGTTATACCGGCTGATGATATGATATGATAGCCGAGGATACTTGTCGACTGATATGATATAATAGCCGAAGGTTATACCGGCTGATGATATGATATGATATGATAGTCGAGAGATATGCCGACTGATACGATATGATAGCCGAAGGTTATACCGGCTGATAATATGATATGATAGTCGAGAGATATGCCGAATGATATGATATGATAGCCGAAGGTTATACTGGCTGATGATATGATATGATAGTTGATGAGTCAATTATATACTTGTATTTTCCCATATATTTAATTAGTTATTATTATTATTTTGGGAAGAATTGATACTTGAATTGATTATATTGACAGGTTTATTCTAGAAGGAGTGTTTGGAGCAAAAGAAGGAAGTATATCAATAAAATCCCAATTCAAGAAGGAGAAGGCATATGCTCTCCTATTTATGTTCAAACTAGGAATTAGATTTGATTATTTTTATTTTACTCCTTTTCAGAATAGGATTAGGAATATTTCCTTATAAATACCCAAGCTTGGCTTAGATTTAAGGACACCAAAAATTCAGAATACAATTCTTCATCTAAGAGTACGGCAAGCTGGGATTTTCGGCTACCTTTGTTCTACAAACTGTTTGTTCTCTTAACTTCAATTTTAATGAAATTATTTCTATTCATTATGAGCATGAGTAACTAATTTTCTCACTAGGGTTAGACCTAAGCCTTAACATGATTATGTGATTTATCCTTTTCCTATGTTGTCGTATATGCATGCTTTGAATTTTTAATCACTGTTTAAAACTATCTTTATGTCTTAATGCTTGATCACCCTTAGGATATTTAGACAAGTAATTTGATGCAATTTTATAGGAATGCCCACCTAAAAATTGGGATTAGCTTCTTGTGATTAAGGATTGTAATACATCTAGGTTAAATACCATAACTAAGAGATTGCATGGTTATAAAAGATTTTCATGAACTTAATGAATCTTGCATGTAGAATTAGATCTAAATGCCATAGACTAATCGCATGTTAGGTATACGTTTTCACTTGAATGCCCACGAGGAAAATATGCTTTCGAAAAATCTAACCTTCAAAGTTGCATGTATTGATTCATAGATTCTTTTCTAAGTCACGTATGATTGTTAATGGTGAAGGTTGAACCCTAGTACTTGTTTAAATTGTTTACTTAATTTTTATTCAGTCACCAAACTTATTGCAATTATTTTATTATTAATTAAGAGTGAATTCTAAAAATAAGAATTATCCATATCAGTCCCTGAGGAAATCGACCCTGCTTTCAGTGCTATACTACAACAGCCCTGTACTCTTGCAGGTATTATTTGTGTGATTTTAACCCTTGTTTTACAGGTGGGAAAAATCCTATCAATAGTCGAGAGATATGCCGACTGATATGATATAATAGCCGAAGGTTATACCGGCTGATGATATGATATGATAGTCGATGATACTTGCCGACTGATATGATATAATAGCCGAAGGTTATACCGGCTGATGATATGATATGATAGTCGAGGATACTTGTCGACTGATGTGTCAGGACCCATCCCGAATTTCCCCTCGAAACCCGGGAAGAACCCTGATCCCGTCTGACAACCTAAGAAAAGGTTCCCAAAATACCCTTCAATCCATACAATTTATAATAACAATGATAAATACTTCCTCTTGTCAGACAAGGGACTTAAGCACTCAATAATTCCCGTAATTAACGGCCAAACAAATACAACATAATATCAGAGCGTCTAAGTAGGATCAAGAGTAAAATTTAGATATCCTACTCAAAATACAACACAGCGCAGTCGAAATCCTAATGCCTCAGCCTCGAGATCAATGTTCGCGTCAACGCTACTCAACTGCTTGAAGGGGGATTTAAACACAAAAATTGTGAGTGGACAAAAATAATCATTTATAAATTCCTTTTCGAAGAATTACCTTTCTTCCCCTCCATTTATAAAATCATGCATGCATAACATAAAACAATTTATCATATAAAAGCATCATATGTAAATCATCCAAAATTCACATTTATCTTTAAAACCATTTAATTGGACTCACATAAAATCTGTATAATGAAAATACCTCGTGATCCACAATTTGGTTTGAAAACTCTCTTCAAATGAGTTTAAAATCATTTAATTCAATTTGGACACAAATTATCTCAAATTCAAATCATTTGGTTCAATCGGACACATAATATCTCAAAATCAAATCATTTGGTTCAATCTGCCACATAATATCTCAAATTCACTGTTCCCGACATATTCATAACACACCAGGGTATCCCTTGAGATGTGTTCAAATCTGTACAACTCTGTGTACCATATGTACTGTCTGTAATATCTGTACTATGCATAGACAGTTTCGCGACCCGGCGGAGCCATGCCCCTCAACACCTAAGGTCCGAACCCTCAACAACTGGTAGAGCAAGGCCCCTCAACACCAGTCAGAGCAACAACAATCATCGGGACGGGAATCAGTGAATCAAATCCATACTTCGAAATCTTTGTTTCGCGGCCTAAGCCAAATTCTTTGAAATATCATTTTATGGCCAAAATCGGTAAAATCACAATTATGAGTCTAAACCCAAATCACATACTCAAATAGTCACCACGTCAAAACGATATCAAAATCGAGTACAAAATCAGGTCATTTCTCAAAACATACTTTCACAGAAATATTGTAAAATATGTGTCCAGCATCATTTCTAAAATCCAGAAATTCATTTCACCCACACACAACAGTATTTAAATCAAATATACATTTATGCATGCATTACAGTTTATAAATCAAAGTCCACTCACAAACCTGTCAAAGCAATCTCAATCCCGAACTGTACGCTCCCCTGAAGTTCCCGGAGTAGTATCGCCTGTCCAAATTAATAATCGGGATTACCAACTAATAATAATAATCTTAAATATAAACCCCATAAACCCCGGGATTCTAACTATGCTGGCCTAGAAAACGCAGCAACCTTAAAACGTCCGAAACAACCCCTAAACGACATCCAATCGACTCGAAACCTGTGCCAACAGGTCCGAAACGTCAAAAACTAATTGTCACGCGTCACCGTGACCTCAGACTCGGCCCCACGCGCCGCCACGCGCCGACGGAAGGTCCGAACACGCGCTCACGCGCCGCCACGCGCCCTCACGCGCCGGTCACGCGCCTGCTACAGTACCCACGCGCCTGGACCGGTCCAACCCGGTCCAACTCGGCCCGACCCGGTCCAACCCGGTCTGACCGGTTCACTCAATCGGACCGGTTCAACTAGACCTGACCGGTTCAACTGACCCGACCGGTTCAACTCAACCTGACCGGTCACCGGCGACTCGCCGGAGAAGATGACCGGTTACCGTCACCGTCGCCGGAGGTTGGCCGGAGAAGATGACCGGACCACCACCTCCGCCGCCGTCTGGTTTCGCCGGAATCCTCCATTTCCGGCCGAAACTCCAAGCTTTCCAACTTCCTCAAAACTCAACCATTTTTCACAAATTTTACGTCTAAATCTATCTACTCAAACCCAGGAATCCAAATATGACCTTAGAACATCAAACACGTACCTGTGCTGGCCGGAAAATCGATCGGAAGGTCCGAAACTTCCTTCACTCGGCTCTGCTTCCACCGTGGTCCTCTCCTTCGATGGTTGGTACGGTTGTGATCGCGGAACGGAGTAGAACACGATTAGTTGATCAAAACTGGAAGTTGAAGCCTTGAAATCAAAGTTGACTTTTGTTTTTCTCTTGGTTTTTCTTCGGTTTCGGGTGTGGTTTGGGAGGGTTGTCACAGAGAAAGAACGAAATGAAGATGAAATGAAGATGAGGATGTAAATGAAATGAAGGTGAGACAATGATTGGCCTAAATATCTTCTCCCAAAACCAAATTACCAAAATGCCCTTGCACATTTAGACCCATAACTCTCGTCTACGAACTCCGTTTTCCGCGTGCCGCCTGTCTACGAACTCGTGAGTTCGAGACCTACGCAACGGTATACAAAACACCACCAAAAAGGTTTCGAAACAAAACTTGATTTCCATGCCCTTTAACAAGCAAGGGCAAAATCGTCATTTTACATAAATAATTTAATTAAATCCAATAATTGAAATTCCGGGTTGTTACAGATGTGATATAATAGCCGAAGGTTATACCGCCTGATGATATGATATGATAGTCGAGGATACTTGTCGACTGATGTGATATCATAGTACAGAGAGTTGTGATACAGGACTAGCACACCCCAAGGGATACCCTGGTGGCTAGGGATATGCCAGTCGAGGGATATGCCGACTGATGTGATATGATAGCCGAAGGTTATACCGACTGATGATATGATATGATAGTCGAGGATACTTGCCGACTGATGTGATATCATAGTACAGAGAGTTGTGATACAAGACTAGCACACCCCAAGGGATACCCTGGTGGCTAGGGATATGCCAGTCGAGAGATATGCCGACTGATGTGATATGATAGCCGAAGGTTATACCGGCTGATGATATGATATGATAGTCGAGGATACTTGCGACTGATGTGATATCATAGTACAGAGAGTTGTGATACAGGACTAGCACACCCCAAGGGATACCCTGGTGGCTAGGGATATGTCAGTAAAGGGATATGCCGACTGATGTGATATGATAGCCGAGGATATTTTCGGCTCTAATATGATTTGACGACGATTGTCATGGGCTTAATCAGCCTACGAAAATACTTCGTCATCCTTCTTTTGGTATTCCATTAGAGATGTCAACAGTATCTGACCTACTGACAATTGGTGTCAGAGAGTGTTCCTATTTGGACCGCCACTATTCCGAGGTCTTGGCTTTGACCTGTATACTATCCTGCGTCTGACAGGTAGGAATGGTCAGTAAGTACAAAGGTTCGGTTGGGAAGCCTGTAAGGTTTACAAAAAAGAAAAAATTTATTTAAGGATAAAGGGTATTTCTGATATTTAAAATTTGAGATAAAAGAGCTGTCAGACGGGATAAGGGTTCTTTCCGGGTTTCGAGGGAAAATTCGGGAAGGGTCCTTACATTCGAGGCCATAGGAGTTCGTTTAAGGCCCGATTTGGGCAATTCCAGCGGTAATGGTTGACCTTGAATCGGATTTTGAGCTCGGAAAGTCAAGGTAGTTGGGTTATTATTGTGCATGTGTTCCTTGGGCTAGAGCGTCCATGAATTTTGGGTTGGATGATGTTTGTGAGTGGACTTTTACTATAATGCATGCATAAATGTATCTTTGATTTAAATACTGTTATGTATGGGTGCAATGGTTCATGGAAATTATAAATGATTGCTGGACAATTGTTGTCCAATATTTCAGTGAAAGTGTGTTGTGAGAAATGGCATGGTTGTTGGATTCAGTTTTGATATTGTTTTGACGCGGTAATTATTTGAGTCCATGATTTGGAGTTGAAACCGTATTTGTGATTATAAAATACTTGATTTTGGATCCAATATCGATTTGAGGGGGCTAGGATCCTGGCTAGGATCCGCTGAGATGGTGAACCCGGTGAACCTCCAAAATAAACAATACCGATTTGAGGGGGCCAGGATCCGGGTTAGGATCCGCTATTGGCGGTGAACCCGGTGAACCTCCGAGATAAACATTGATTTAGGGAGGCTAGGATCTGGGCCAGGATCCGCTATTGGCGGTGAACCCGGTGAACCTCCGAGATAAAAATTGATTGAGGGAGGCTAGGATCTGGGCCAGGATCCGCTATTGGCGGTGAACCCGGTGAACCTTCAATATAATTGGTTACTGTTCTTC
This sequence comes from Oemleria cerasiformis, assembly GCA_037349345.1. Lineage (NCBI taxonomy): Eukaryota > Viridiplantae > Streptophyta > Magnoliopsida > Rosales > Rosaceae > Oemleria > Oemleria cerasiformis. Next base: position 15,194,579 of record JAZGTL010000018.1, read on the forward strand.
GAATAGCATCGAGAGTTTTACTCCGTTTGTTCGTTGAGTGCTCCGACTTTGGCATCGAGGAGTTTTGGCTCCGCCGGGTGGCGAGGCTATTTATGCATAGTACAGAGAGTGGTGATACAGGACTAGCACACCCCAAGGGAAACCCTGGTGGCTAGGGATATATCGACTGATGTGATATGATAGCCGAATGTTATTTCGATTAAGGATACAATATGATAACCGATGATATTTCCGGCTCTAATATGGTTTGACGACGATTGTCATGTGATTAATCAACCTATGGAAATACTTCGTCATCCGGGTCTGTGGGTTGGTGTGGGCGGTGACCCAGAGGGATGAATTATTGTTGGTTCACAAGTATCTGACTAGTCGGTTGTCTTGTGGTATTCCAGTAGAGTTGTCAGCAGTGTCTAACCTACTGACATTTGGTGTCAGAGGGTATTGATATTGGACCACCACTATTCCGAGGTCTTGGCTTTGACCTGTATGATGTCCTACGTCTGATAGGTAGGAGTGGTCAGTAAGTACAGAGGCTCTGTTGGGAACGCTGTAAGGTTTACTAAAAATTATTTAAAGATAAAGGGTAGTTCTGGTATAAAATCTTGAGGAAAAAAGACTGTCAGACGGGATAAGGGTTCTTTCTGGGTTTCGAGGAGAAATTCGGGAAGGGTCCTTACATCCCATCTCTAACCCGACCCTCCACAACCCTCCCAATTCTCGCCTTCAACCAAATTACCCAACCCACCACCTCTTCACCTTCGATCCCATCGTCATCCTCTTCTCACAAACCTAACACCACCATCATTTTCATCTCTCGCTTCGTCTCCCTTCTTTGCCAATGTAAGGCAAATAAATTTTCCCCCAGACTTCAAAACTTTCTCACATGGAAAATGAAAATGCAATCTCACACAACAAGGAAACAAAATTGTTGACAGCATAATTGCATAAATTTGAAAGAGAATAATAAGCCCATCACACCTCTAATAAATACTGATTCCCAAGCCCAACAATTAAACCCTAACATTCATTAAAATTAAAAAAAAAAATCAAACCACTATACTTAGTCACTTACCCAGCCGTCATTATCAAGACCTCAACCCACTCGACCATGCTCTGCAACTCGACCACCCTCTGCAACTCTATCCTCTTCGTCTTTTTCTCTCCCTTTTTCGTCTCTCCATCCTCGTCTCTCTCTCTCTCTCTCTCTCTCTCTCTCTCTCTCTCTCTCTCTTTGTATTGCGTTGGAGGCTTCAACGCGTCAAGGCGTTGCATGATGGGAAATCTCCTCGACGGCTCGACCTCGAATTCGCGAAAATCTCCTCGACCTCGACCTCAATTTGTTGCCCAGACCGCCAAGTTCTCCTCATCCGCACAACACTCCTTGGCCGCCTAGGTCCGCCGAGGTCTGCCTAAGGGACCGTATAATGGCAGTCCGACTAGCTCCACCGAATAGCCCATACGCGGGGCGTTTCTCCACCGCATAGGCCACCGTTTTGAACATTGAAGAGGTGGTGGGTTAGGTAATTTGATTGAAGGCAAGAATTGGGAGGGTTGTGGAGGGTTGGGGTGGAGATGAGAATAATTTTTTTCTTTTATGGTAATTATTTTAATTTTTTTGACAAAATACCCCTTTTCTAAATGCCGTTAGTAACAGAATATAACTTTTGGTGCAACGGAACTGACAAAAGGGGGGTTCAGGGATTATATTGTTACGATTTCGCGTTCGGGGAGCAAATTGAGACTCGAAGTCTAATTTGGGGAGCATTTTGAGTATTAAGCCTTTTAACAATTGATGTGCAATTAATATATATATTAATTAGTTCTCTGTCCCCATTGGCGTTTCATTTTGTGGCTTTTGAAATATATACACAAATATATATATATATATAAATGTTTATATTATATTATAATATATATTATTTTCTTTTTTCATCATCGATGTTGAGATTATTGATGACGATGAAGATGATTAAACTTAAATAAACGTCCTCATTATTTTGTTATAATTTTATAAGATTGAACTTAAATTTGTAATATGGTGAACTTTTATACATGTACTAGGATCAAAAGAAAAATTAATATTGTGTTTTAAAATCTTGAGATTGTATGTTATTTATTATAATGGAGGATAAAAAATGAAAAGCAAGTAAAAAAAATAAAAAGCAAAAAAAAAATGAAAAGCAATAGAAATTGAAAGGAAAAAAAAAATTAGAAGTTAAAAACAAAATGAAAATCAAGAAAATAAATTGAAGGGAAAAATAAAAGGTAAATTGTCATGGGTACCCATTACTCAATGGGAAGGGTTTGGGTAAACCCTCAAAAATTGAGAATGGGTCTAGATGGGTATAATACTCATTTGTACCCATGTTGGATGAGAGTTTGCCCATGCCCTTAATTTTACTCATTTGGTCATCCCTATGTATGAGTGTGAGACTCGTCATTTTCAGTACTTATGTAAATTTCTAAATAAATAGGACACTTATTTTAATATTTGAAAAGATTAGGACCAATTTGAAATCATCAATAAAGATAAAAGTATTTTTGGTAATTGATTAAATTAAAATTCTTAACCGAGGAAGTGCGTTTTAAGACAAATATTACATATGAGTACGTAAACAATCTCTTGGTTTTTTTTTATACATAAATAAATTTTTTTAAACAATGAAACACCCCTACTACAACCGCAGTCAAAGAAATCAGACTTCCAAACACTAGAAGCTTCACGGGGAAGAACAATCTCATGGTTTCACAAAAATAAAATAAAAAATCAATCTCTTGGTAAATATAACTTAAAAAAAAAAAAAAAATAAAGGAGTCATGTGTGTCGCTCTTAAGTGAAAAATGCCTCTTGTATGTACAAAAGTGTGTATAAAGATGCTTGTATATTTATATGTTAATCACGCATTTTACTCATTTTTGTTGCATAATTTTGCATTACCGTTTAATTTTATTTAAATTATATTTTAATTTTAACTATACAAAATGAGATTCAAACTCTTGTATAAACGTGATGAACATTCACCTTAACCAGTTGAGTACGCAAAGCGTACATATGTGTGTTTATTTTTGAAGTTAATAGATCGGTTGGGCCTGGTATGAAAAGAATAGATCCGATTTAAAAAAAAGAAAAAAGAATAGATCCGTTATACAATTTTGTCTCATCAAATAATTGAAATGGAGTCCCGCTTGCGTCTGTTGAGTTTACTCCATGAAACAAACCATATTGGTTTGGTCTGGTTTGCACTTTGCATTTTACCTTCTTTTTTTGGTAAATATTACAATTTGTGCCTACACACGAAAGATGGACTTAATTCCACTGGAGATTCAACTTGTTTTTTGTCATAAATTACTCATAAGCGAATTTCGAACTCATGTCAATTAATCATAAAAAATTTCATCTTTTAGAATAAGCAATTTACTAATTGCATCACACATTATGATTATACTTTTCAATGCGGTAAAAGAGTAAAAATGAAGGAAAGGAAGAGTGTTTAAAAATGGTACACATAGCAAGACGCAGAAAGAGAGAAAAGCACCCGCAAGCCGACACCACATACACAGCACAAGGCCACTATCACCGCACCGTCTACATCACCAGTTAATCCTTTTTTTGTCTAGATATTATTACCCATCTCTCTTTTCTCTCACACACCCCAACACCACTTTTCCTTGTCTCTCTCACTCTCTCTCACTCTCTCTCTGGCTGCAGCACCAGAGCTACAGCTTGCTTGAAGCACAACCGTTTAAACTTCAAACACACCCTACTCTCACCACTCTCTTCCATCAATGGCTGCTTTAGCTTTTGCTACACTGCTTCTCTTGGCCATGGCTGGCCAGTCAAGTAAGTCATTCCCATATATGAGCTTAAACCCACACATTTATATATTTTTTTTTTTAAATTTTTTGTGTACTTTTTTCATGTTCATCTTCTAAGAAAACCTCTAAATTCGTCTGATTTTTTAAAAAGATTACATTTTTCCTCACTAGTAATGTGTCCATTTTTGTAGATTTGAAGCCACTCCACCATTTCATTGTATGTCATAATTTTTTTTTTCTATTTTTCTTACCTTTATTTCTGTTAAATGTTTATATGTAAAAAAAAGATCTGATCTTTAATGTGCAAGGTCCTTCCTTTTCAATTTCTGCTATTTATTTTGTGCCTACTTATTTTGTATTTGAATTAAACAGGTGCCAATTGGTGTGTTTGCAAAGAGGGCCTAGGAGATACAGTCCTGCAGAGGGCACTGGACTATGCCTGTGGAGCTGGGGCTGACTGCAACCCCATACACCCAAATGGCGCTTGCTACAACCCCAACACCGTTAAAGCTCACTGCAATTATGCTGTCAACAGCTATTTCCAGAAGAAGGGCCAAAGTCAAGGCTCCTGTGAATTTGCTGGCGCAGCAAGCCCGGTTACTTCTGACCCGAGTAAGCCCCCAACTGCTACTCCTATTGGCCCCTTTGCTTTTTGGGTAGTTTCAGATCAAGCTATTAACTCTTTCCTTGGTGATTTACAGGCACAACTGGTTGTGTTTTTCCTGCTAGCGCCAGGTAAGGTTTGGTTTTGGACCCAAATTTTTTTTTAATTTAAAATTTTCCAGGGATTTTAGTTTGGCCTAATTTTTTTTTCCTACCAATGCTTGAATATTTTAAATGCTGCCATTTTAATGGCTGACACTCCACTGGCTTCATTCTCTGGATTTCAAATTTGGGGAAGGGCTCAAAATTCAAATGGACTTACTTTCTTCATAAAGCAAGTAGAACTGTAGTTGCACTTTTAAGCTAATATGCATCTACTTTAGCTTCATTTTGAGTTCTGTTGTCTTATTGAGAGTCCATTAATCAAAGAGTTTGATTTAGTTTATTTACATTGCATTTTTCCCGTGATCAAATAGGCATCTTTTGCTTATATATATATATTAAAAAAATATCCTCCTTTCAAACAATGACAATTACTTTAACAGCTTTCTTTGTGAATTTGACCTTCAATTTCAATTAATAGGGTTTCTATACATGTAACGTCCAAATCCAATATGCTCCTTTTTCTTTTTCTTTTTTCAATCAAAATGAACTCTCTTTTTTTTTGGTAAGAAAATGACCTCTCTTTTTTTTGGTAAGAAAATGACCTATTTCATCAATTGACTATTATTGTAATTGCATCATGATGTCCCTGACTCATTGCCTATTTATTGGTAGTGGAGCTCAATTTTCACAAAAGGTGCTGCAAATAATTTGGATCCAATGCTTTTTAACTAAAGGTTAAGCTTTTATTTTTATTTTTATCATGAGGTTAAGCCTTTGTTGAATTGAACAGTCCAAAGGGTAATTTCTCTGACAATTACAGATAGACCCTTGGCTTTAGACCATTTTACATTACGTCTGGCCGTTTCTCACTGAGTCAAAATCCAAAAGTAATGGCCACCAAGAATTGTGGTGGAAGGGTTTTTGTCCTCGTTGTGATGAGCAATTTTGCCCATCACAAAAAGCACAGTAACACTTTCGTGGTGGGACAACATGTCTTCTTGATGAGATTCAAAAGCTAACATCAAAGCTTTGGGATACTCAAAACTTTTTGAGATTTGAACCAACTTTTTGAAGTTTTCTGTTTTCGACTGCTGTGCCCTTATAGTCTTACTCCATCATATTTTTTTGGGAGGCTCCCCTGAGCTTATTTTCTTTTTGGTTTTTTTTTGTTCTTGCAATGGTTTTTAGTTTAGTTTTGTGGTTCTGGTACTTATGCATTACTGTTGCTCCTATTTATCTTGTTTTTTCTCTTTCAAAATTTCCCCAGATTACTGTTGTCTACTTTTTGATGGATTTCATTTAAATTTTAAAATTTTATACATATATAAATTACTTAAGCTTTTTTGTTTCAAAAGCGTTCGAGAATGACCTTTGATGATATACTTTAAACTACTGAAAATATGCTGGTTATCTTTGTGTCCTTTTGGTTGAAATGTATGATTCATGTCGTCAATTATCACCTCCTAAGCAGTATTAGTTAATTGGTGCATTTAAGGATATAATTGCCTTTTTATCCACTATAAGTGCCTGATCTTTAATGGAGATTCAACATTTTCTGCAATGGCATCAGCTTTTGCAAACAGCTTAAGTAAGTCGGTTTTCTTCCAAAACATGGAAATAGGGACACAATGACTTGAAACATGGAAACATGGAAATATAGTTTTATTTGTTTCGGACAGATTCATTTTATTGATCAAGCATGAATTTAAATCTTATTACTAATCTTGGTAATAGGATCAGACTTGACACTGCTACCCCATGTTATTACTAATCTTATTACTAATCTTGGACATGAACGTTCATTGGTGTGATGGTTGATGCATAAATTTGAATAACTTCAAACTCTCCATGTTATTGGTATTTGTTAACTATTTTGAATATGATGAAGCTTGCATTTTGAGCATTTCTCTGTACTCAACTGCATTTTCAATATCACGTTTGGTCCTTTACAACACATTTCTTATGGACGGATTTTCTTCAAAAGCTATTATCTTGTGTTTGAATATTCTCATGGCGCAAGATTATATGGACCATATACATGACTTATGATACTTTGTAATGTGAATTTTGAGGAATAAAACGTTCGGGTATGTGCCATCATATTTTGTAAGTCTTGATGAAATGATGTTGGGTATAAAAAAATAGAATGATAGCATCTTCTATGATTCCATTTCAAATAGTTCTGAGGTAGAACCTATGAATATTTGTATGAGAAAAGTCCAAATAGATGCCATTGGATTTGCAAGTTGAGTAAGCTTTATTCCATATGGTCTCCATTCATGCACTGCATAATCATAGGACAGTAAATTTCTTGCAAATTATGATCTTATGTATCGCCTTTAATTTCATTCGGTATGCTTCTAATGATCATGTGTTTGCAGCTTACTTTCGGTCATTTCTAGTGTTTGTGGCTTATGTGTTCAATGTTGTTTTTTTGTCCTTCAGTTCCTCAGGCACTACCCCAACTTCGGGAACACCATCCACAGGCACTGGTACCACCACCCCATCCACCGGCACTGGTACCACTACCCCATCCACCGGCACTGGTACCACCACCCCATCCACCGGCACTGGTACCACCACCCCATCCACCTCCACTACACCCACAACTGGTACTGGCACCACAACTGGCACTGGAACTGGTACTGGCACTGGAACTGGTACTGGTACTACAGGCACCACTCCATACACAGCAACTCCTGGGGTATTAGGAGGGATTGGCACGGGCGTAGGGCCATCGGGCCAAAGCATCAACACGGACGACAGTGGTGGGATTGGACTTATGGACACTAGTTTGTTTTCTTCTTTCCTAACCTTATTCATTTCAGGGTTGATGATGCTTTGGTGGGGTTGAAAAGAAATTTAGATGGGGTGAGGTGGGGTAGGGTTTGTGGATCATAATATCACAGATGATGCTGGATTTCAATGTGCAGAGAAACAACTATGCCATGTGAGTGAGTCTGCTGTTGATTTGTAGGTTTTCATCTTAGATTTAGTGGCAGCCAGCCTAGCCTTGGCCCTTGCCTTGCTTAAGTGTTTGTTTTGTTATATCTTCAACCTCACCCTTCTAAGTTTGTATGTGGGAAAAAAGAGATGAGCTTTTGATTCCTTTTGGGTGGTGTTTTTGTTGCTACTTGCTGGTGGGACTATGGAACAAGCATCTCTGTCTTTATGTCTACTACTTTTTGGTGTTATTGTATATTAGATTAGATCTAATCTGAGTGTACTGCTAGCTAGCTAGTCTATTAATTTGATGAGTATTTGGCACACCCTATGGCTATGGTTAATTATTGAGTATCGATTTGGCACTATTTGAGATCATTATTTTGCTTCTCATGCACTCTCTCATCATGGGCTTTGGATTTTATCCAATTAGATTAAAGTTGAATATAGTAGAAACTGGAAGAAAAAATCCAATTATGTTTACAAAGAAAAATATACAGGGTGTTCTTAGTTTCTTGTTCTTACCATAAAACCTGATCTTTGGTAAATTTGAAATGCGTTGTAGCCTCATTCTTTTATTGATGTGGCCCACATTGATCATGGTGGGCCTGTAGAATCTGTACATCGGCCGCATAGTATTAGCTTTCAATGTAGATTTCTTTACCCTCACCCACCTCATGCTAATGAAAACACATGGAAAATGGTTATCTAGCGAAAAAAATTTCATGAAACGGGAATTATATGACACCGAGCGTCATCGTATGTTTTAAACTTTCTTGCATAATAGTATTGTTACATGTTTTAACTTTATCGTATAATAGTTTTTGATTGGTGAATTTTTTACCATATTAATATAGGATTGCTTGCCATATCAAAATTAAAACAAACTCCTCTCCTATATCAAAATTAAAACAAACTCCTCTCCGCGACTCCCTCATTCTCTGCGACGCAACTGCGAGTTGCACCACCCATCGTCGCCCTCCACTGCGACCAAGACCAGCCAAGACATCTCGCCCAAACAAACCCCCTTACTCACAAGAACCCTTCCTTGCCTCCACAGCGGTCTACTTCCATCGAAGGGGACAAAACAAAGCCGAGAAGGCCATAGATCCTCGTCGTCTCCGATGACCACTCTGGTCGAATCAGGCCATGAGACCAACTCCAAAAGGTTCGTCTGGACAAGACGAATCTAACCCTACCATTCTTCACGGCCATTGGGACTCGTAGCTTGTGAATCGAGCGTTGAAGTTTGACGGTGTTCGAAGGCTTCCAACCATTTTTTGCGCATTTCAGGTAGAAGAGTATCGGTTTCAATTTTTAGAGTGAGAAAGGAAGTGAATTTGAGAGAGAGAGAGCGCGCTAGTTGTAGAAAGATCGGAAAATGCAGAGACAAAGTCCTCCAAAGCACCGACACAATGGGACTTCGCCGCTTCCTCTTGGGATGGATTAGAGTCCTCCACCGCGGAAATGGGTTCGTTTTCTTTAGCTCTTTTTCAATTGCATTCATTTCAAGTTCCTAATTTTGAATTACATTGTCGTTGAGTTTGTAAATAGAGCTTACCACTTACTTCGTCTACCGTCAGGTATGCGATTGTCCAATCAAAGCTTAATACGTTATAATATAAGTTTTTAATGACTAGTTTGGGGTTAATTTGGCTGTGGGGTTTTTCTGTTTTTGTCTCTCAAATTGTGGGAGGTCTAGTTTTGGTAGAGTTGGGTTTGTTGTATCCAAGCTAGAATCATCGAAAATTGAAGAAGAAGATGATGAACACCATCTGGCGGCGGAAAGTGAGGCGGATGAGAGTAAGGTGGAGAAGTAGGTGTATTTACAGAAAATATTGGGTGGGCGGGCGGTGGGCATAGGAATGGGTTAAGAAACCCAGATGGTGTTCATCTTCTTCTTCTTCATCTTTTGTTTTTTTTTTCTTTCTAATATTTAGTTTTAATATTTTGCTACAAAATAAATAAAACATTCAATCCCTTGTTGTCACGTAAGCATCTCAAACAGAGTTTATAACATTGTTAACTTTTGGTGCAACGAAACTGACAAAATGGGGATTTTGGGAGCACATTGTTATGATTTCGCGTTCATGGAGCAAATTTAGACTCAATGTCATGTTTGTGGTGCATTTTGAGTAATAAGACATAATATAATCCCCTACTTCAATAAAATTGTATAAAAAAAAAATTTTATATGATTGCTTAGTTGAAAAATTATCAAAATGACGTATGGTTGCATGTAATTGTTTAGAAGAGAATCTCCTTAGGGAGGAAAATAAGAATGACCATCACGAGAGACTGAACCCATTAAAAAATCAAAGCTCTACTGCAAATTTGAGAGATTGCAAGATCAATGGAGACCCACATGACACAGTAATAATTTATGAATCAAAAGTATAGTATGTTGTCACACGTTTCAGAATATTGTGCTCCATATTCTCATACTGAATTACAGAATTTGTAATCACATAATATGATAATAAATATTGTTCATTAGAATTTTTTGTTGCAATGGTCTTTGATTTTTCATTTCATAAATACTTGTTGATTATATTATTTACTGTTGTATGACGAAAATTACTTTTCACTTTTTCGGCAAAAGGATTAATTACATATGGTAATTTGACAAAGAAAAAAAAAACCACAATCTTTTCACAGTGACGAGCAACCCAACGCACCACCCAACCCGACCCAAACAGAATCTCTCGCAATCAGAGTTTCACCGTCAGCTTTTGCCGCCATTAGAGAGCGGAGCAGACAGCAGAGCACGGTGCACCAAAGAATTGTTTTTGTAAAAGACTATTAGCAGAAATGAGAGCTACAAGCAAAACCCACATGGTAAACACCCTAAAATACCCCTCTCTTTCACCAATATTCTCCCTTCCCTTTGCATTTGGCTGCTTCTGCTTTTACTTTTTCACACTGATTTTTGTTGCGTGACAGTCATGAGTATTTCATATTTTCATGTTTGTTTGTTGAGAAATACACACAAATAGAACTGGTTACATATTTTTAATCAAAATTAGGCACTAAACCAACCATAAGTAGTATATAAATCACTGTTCATTACCCTTATATTGACGTCTTAGTGTCTCTTGATTTTCATGTTTGATTATTATGTAATGTGGGCTTTGTTGGGAAAGCCTTGAAAATTGAAATGGATGGTCAAGAAAGCATTTTCTGACACTCTGTTGATTCTGTACAAAATCTGTACGCTAAACAAACCTCTATATCAGTAAATATAATAGAGAACTGCACCAAGATGGGTAATTTTTTAACAACAATCCTCCCAAGGAACTTGTTTTCCATAAAAATGTCTCGCTGTGGATAAAAATAGCAGTTGATTGGACAAAAGTTTTGATTTGTGTGTTAAATTTGAAGTATACATTGGTTTAAAAATGTAAATGCTGTTTTGCTTGCTCTTGAAGAATGCAATATTCATCATATCAAGCTCTTGAGTTACCGAGACTTTTCAATCGCGAGGTACCATTAAGAAGAGCTCAATATGGTGCTATTTTGCCTCTAACATGAACTTGAAGTGAACTTTAATGTTCATTCAACTTCCACTTCACCATGACCCTGTACTCAGCCTAGCATGGATTTTCTTGTTTGCGCATTTTGCAATCTCCTTGCTCTTTTCATCCACGCGTTAAAATCTATCCCGTAACTCAGCTGCTTGTGTTAAAATCACCACTCATCTGGTTTTAAATTTTGAAGCCTTGAAACCACATACATTATAGGACAAATTAATTTTAGTACCCTGAGGTTTACATCAACTTTCAGAATTATACCTAACGTTTTAGAGTTTTCACTTTAGTACCTTGACCTTTTCAAATTATTAGTAACCTTTCAGAACAACGCCCATCTCCTCCACGGCACTTGCGATGTCTATTGAAGAGTCGCGATGGAGAGGGGAGACCTCTACGGCACTCGCGATGCGTATTGAAGAGTCGCGATGGTGAGCCGAGAACTCCAAGGCACTGGATGTGTATTGAAGAGTGGCGATGGTGAGCCGAGAACTCCAAGGCACACTGGATGTGTATTGAAGAGTCGAGATGTGAGAGGAAGGGATTTATTAGACAGGGATCCTCTCGGTGGTTTACTGCCGAATTCTTGGGTGAGAAATAGAAAAGGATAATTAGGTAATTCTGCCCTTAAAGTCATTATTATATTCAAATTGGGTGGAGCCAAACGATCCACGTAAGCTTCTCACGGACCACTTAATGGAAATTGCAAATGTGGGACCCGAGTGTAACATTTTGAAAAGGTCAGGGAACTAAAATGAAAAATCTGAAACGTTAGGTATAAGTCTGAAAATTGATGTAAACCTCAGGGTACTAAAGTGTAATTGTCTCTACATTATATATGCCTAATGATTTGTACTGACGTCAAAGATCTATATCAAATACTCTTTGATCATCTATGAGGCAAAGGTCTATCTCTATTAAGACACTTGCTTGCAATGTCTAATTCGATGATCTTATTCTGTAGGGCAAACCTTCTGATGTATGTGATGATATAGGCTTTGCAGTGCTGGACTTGGAAACTGCAGTTCTGATTATAAGGTTGTCTTCTGTTTGATAACTATGTTGCTAGGTTTTGAAATTTCTATAATGGTCACATATTTGGAACGATTTGGTTCTGAACCTTGTTTCCTTTATAAACCCGGGAATCCAATCTTGTTTATTTCACATGACCAAATGAGCTTCACTTGCCAATCTTGTAATGTATCTATATCTTCGAAGTTGGTGCGTAGAACTAGAAAGGATTGCAGATGGTGCATATACATTGAATAACCAGCTACTGCGTGTTTTTCATTTGTGTATTTTCGATTTTGTATAACTAATTTGGACACTTAATCTAAACATGTTTCTATTTCTTTTTCCAGCTATTGCATGCTTGTCTGCCCAAAATATGTTCCAGAAATTTGGTTTACTGAAACAAGGCTTTAGAATCAATCACCTCTGAGACAGTCCTCTCCGAGTCTCTTAGATGTCGCAGTCTGTGGGTTCCAGAAGGCTTATTGAAGAGTCAGGCAGTTCAGGTCACATGAAAAAGCAAATTTCCTCAAGAACTGCCAGAGTAAAGTTTATTCCTACTGAAACGGCTATAAAAATGTCATCTGGAGCACGAAAGTTTGAATTTACTTCACCAAGTAAATTGCACTCAAGCTCTGTCCGAATAGATGCCATGCAAACAATGTCTAGAAGGTCTCCTGCTGAGTTTAAACTTGCTCCTCAAAAAATTCCTCTGCGGAAGGTGAAGGAAATTTACAAAAATGTACCTGCCAGCCTTTTCAAGCTTTCTAGACATGGCAGTGAAGAAATCAAACAGACACAAGAGTCTAAATCGTGTACCAAATTAAAATGTAAGAATACATAACTCAAAACATCTAATGCATGGAATTTTCCGAAAAATGTTTAGTCATGTAACTTATGTTTATGGATGCGTTTGCGATTCTGTTTCAGATAAAGCAACTCCTACCGAGCATAAGAATCAAAATCTTTGCAAGAAAGAGGCACTGGATGCTCCTCCGTGCATCAACTTTCCAGGTATAACAAATTTCTCAACCTTTTTCATATCATGTCTTGTTGTGCAATATGGTCCTTCGGTTACGTGATTGAAACTTGCTAATTGAATGTATTTTTTCAGGAGGAAATTTATGTGCTGATAATAAACCGAAGAAATCTATCTCTCAAGTGTCTGATCTGCTAAACATTTTGCCCAAATCAGAGATAAATCTTCCAGCTCACCCAGTTTTAGATGTTACCTGGTGGTGAGAACCTCATACTTTATGAAGTTGCATACTCATGTATTTATTGATCAATGTGAAAAGCAATCAAGAATCACGCGCCCGGGCTCCAACTTTGCATTTTGAAATTTCTGTGATCATTATATGTCTAACCTGCATATTGTCTGATTAATGTTGCTTGTTTGATGAATGTGATTAGTGGAAGCCTTGAGATCCTTGGCATGGTTTCTTGCGCTCAATTTTATGACGGATTCCGGGCTCATCTTCTTGGGAAAGTTCATCGTAAAGCAAAAGAGTATTCAAGGCTCATGCCTAACGTGCTCCTGTGTTCATTGCTCCCTTGTTGCAATGTATGGGCAGCAATGTTTCAGAATGACAGACCCACTGAAAATGATGTAGCACTGGTCTTTTCCCCCGGCGATTTTGAGAGGTCTGTCCATGAACCCAATCTCTAGTTCTTAATATCCAACTGCTTAACAGATGATGGTATAAAATGAAGCCTTCAAATATTAGTGTAGGTCTAAACAGCAGTATTTTAGCCTCTTGGGACTTCTGGAGAGGAAAGATATGGGACTGAGGACTCTCATAAACGGCGTCAATCTTTTGATTTTCTCTTCAAAAAAGCTAACTCTGGATTCTCATGGTGAGTGCCATTTAATTTGGCTATGAAGATAAATCATTGGTGCCTTCTGTAAAATTTGGAGTGTAATTTCTATACGCATCTGAACCGTGCTTTATTATAGATTCATTTGTGTCAATCTTGTTTTAGGATTGGAAATAGAAGCCTTCTTGTGGGGGGTATATTGCCCTGCAAAAGGCCATTTGGCCTCTCCTCCTCCTTATCTATGACTCCGAAGAACACGGTGGCCATTGCATTTCTCCTGGGGTTTTAAAGCAAGGCAGATTCTGGTGATGCTGCTCAGTGCTCACTACATGATTTAACAAAATCAATGGTTTATTTATTGGACTTTGGATTTGTAGGTGAAACTCTCAAGCTTGTATCTAAATCCTTGATTTATGGCAATATGTTCAAACTTTTTTAGCTATATCCCAATGTGTACACTACTTCACTACCCTAGTGGAATGATACGACAAACAATGACAAGTAGGATTGATTATGACATAATGACGTGTAAATTGCTATAGAATTAGGCGCACATTGAAATGGACCCACAATAACAAAAGATGGTGATTGCTGAAGACCCTTTCATTTCATTGCCCTAGTTTGATTTGACCATTGATACTCAAGAGTCAAAGAGTAGTGAGTCAAGAATGAATCGAAAAGACTGCCCAATTGGATTACATGGCCATTGGTTGGCATCCAGCCTATCTAATCTTAGATAAATGATTTTCTTTTGTTTCAACTTTGAAAAGTTTCATGGTGGATAAAAAGCTAGCAAAGTAGATAGAATAATTCAATATCAAAGATAAATAAGTAATTTTACATGTTGTTATTAATCTAATTATGTTATAACATGTCATATATATTTAAGAAAAAAATACACTTATATATTGACGTTGATGAAGAAAGTTTTCATTAATTGCAAACTTAAAAATGGGTACAAGAAGATAACAATAAGACCCCATACGAGTGGACCGACTCTCTCTCTAAAACAAAAGCTCCAATCTCTCTCTAAAACAAAACTGAAACCCTAGTCGCCAATCCCTTTTGGGATCGGCGGCAACCCTTTTTCCTTTTCCCTTCTCTTCCTCTTCTTTCTTCCTTCTCTTTCTCTTCTCCTCTTCATTCTCTATTTCCCTTCACTTCGAATTGCCTCACTGCCTCTGCTTTGGATTGGCTTATGTTGTGCTCCTATGGCATATGCCTGTGGTGCGGCGGTTGGGGGCGGCGATTGGCCTGCCACTGGGGTGGCTCATCTGGGAGGCTTGACGGTGAACTCGTGGCGTGAGTCCCGATGTTGAGTCAGTCGCGATGGAAGTCTAGATCTATCTGTGGGCTTTTGTGGACGACGTGTTCGAACTGAGACGGCAGTGGTTGTGCGCGGGGTCTGCTGCTTCAATGCGATGTTTGCAGCGACGATGCGTCGGAGGTGATTCATGTTTACGACGACGGAGGAGCGAGGAGTTGTTGCGGCTACGACGACGCTTGGGAGGCGGCGTTGATGCGGCTACGGCGAGGCGTGGGTGTTGTGCTGCTGCGGCTGCGGCGACGCTTGGGGTGGCGTTGTTGTGGCTACAGCGGTGCTTCTTTGCTCTGCTGCGACTGTTATAAGTGTGTTGGCGGCGGTTCTTCTTGAATATGCCTACTCCGATTGTTGCGACAGTGGCTGCGTCGGTGACTGTGTCAATGGTGGCGACAGCTGCTGCGGCGGTGGCCATGACGGTGGCTCCGGTGTTGGCTGCGACGGTGATAAAGGAGTGGGCTTGGTTTGGGTCTACGGTGTGTTGGTGCAAGTGGTGAGGCTGTGTCGTCTGGCTCAGCGAGTGGGCTTTCTGTATTTGGGCTGTGTGTTGGTCCAACTGACATGACCCTTCCCGAATTTCCCCTCGAAAATCGAAAAAACCCCTGCTCCCGTCTGACAACTTAATAAACTTCCCAGAATACCCTCAAGCCCTTTCAATTAGATACGAGGATTCTGCCAAAAATCCGGCAGAATCTCCCCTTAAGGACTGGTTAACCGTCTTCCACATGTCAGACGAATGATCAAATAACACTCCAAATTCCAACATCACCAAACAACCATCGATGTAGTCATAATTTACAGTAAGTCCAAAAAGGCTTATCATAATATCTGTTGTACAAATAGCAACATAAAAATTACGCAACTATATGCACATTTTAACTCGCAAGTGCACAAGATAAGACAAATAGTATAGAAAGCAAATACAAGATCATTCCCACGAGGACTGGATTAATATGTGTTTAAAATTGATTTTAAGATGATTTTGAAAACTGAAAATTTAGAAACAAAATATTAAAAAAAAAAGCGTTTGATTAAAAATAGAATTGGATTGAGGTTAAAACAATGAGAAAACCAGTTAAGGATTCGATGTTCACCGCTAATCTTCTTCCTTAAGCAAACAACATGCACAATGCTACAAAACAGATTTTAGATGCTCATGTTTGTCAACTTAAAGGCATGATATCTACTCTTTAAATTATTGATTTCCCTAAGCAACAAGTTAGGCATGGGTATCTACACTAGCTCTTTTCATTCTTAAAGTATTTAGCATGGTATCTACTAAGTTGCACTTTAAGAACGCATAACACAATGGAAATCGATAAACACACAACTCCTAGAACATGATATCTATTCTAGTAATTCATGATGATTAATTTGAAGAACTGATAACTAGTTCTTTTTTTACTCTCATAGGCACAAGATTCGGTCATCTAAATTTACCTATGTAACAAACTCAATACACAGCATGCATATGGCGATCAAGCATAACATAACGTATGTAAAGAGTAAAATATAATATGAAATTAATCAATTAAGCATCATAAAAATAGTTTACAACAAAGGCATATCGAAATCCTTAAAGAAACATGATTAGGGCTTCAATCGAGCCCTAACTAAAGTACTTAGTTACCCATAATTTAAATAGACAACAAGAACATAAAAAAACAGAAAATAAAAAGAGGAAGAAGATAGCTCTTTGATGATGTGTTGGTCAGCCAGAATGATTGGATGACGCCTTGACGTTCCTCCTTGCTTCCTAAGCCTTTTAGACCTTGGAACCTTGAAGGATGGAGCAGAATGAGATGGTGTGGCTGAGTCCTTGTGTGAGAGCTTCCAACGTTTCTGCAGTTTTCTTTTTGGGAGAAAAAGAGACGTTCCAAAGTATGAGATAGAGATAGACGTTTTTCACTTTTTGTGTCGGAGAATGACTCTTTGCTGGCTGCCTTTTTGTCTTCCTCACGTTTTTCCCCTTGTCCCATGTATGTGTCTGCCCCTTTGCTGCCTAAAATTGATGTGGGTGTTAATTTCCTTAATGAGGGAGAGAGACGTTACTGTTTGCATTCGCTGCTCAATCAATCCTCACGTTGTGGCTGCTCCTCTCCCTTTATTATTCTTTTATCTTCCTTTTTCTGATTAAAACGTTCCCTCTCGTAACCTTAATAAACTAGGCCTCTCGTCGTCCAAGCTCGATAAGGATTAGAAAACTTGAAATAGAAGGAATGCTGAATTCCAGCTCAGCCTGACCTTGCTGTACTAAAACGGCCATAACTCATTCTAGAAAACTCCAATTCACAAACCGTAAAATTCTCTAGAAACTAGACTTCCGTATCTTTCCAAAGATATATGGTCCATCAGCTAGTTCTTCCCGAGTAGGTGCAGTTAATTTCGAGAAGTTGACACATCTGCTGAAGTCTGTTTCAAAGTTTCCTCCTTAGATTTCCAAAACAGCACTTATTAACTCCTTTTGTAACTTTGCTTCCAAAAATCCTACAAAACACGAAAACAAGCTAAGTATTAAGAAAACATACGAAACATGCTAAGAAAAGTACAAGAAAACAAGATAAAATGTCGCATAAATATGCTCCTATCAGCATCTAGGTAGGAAAGGTAAATACAGAAAATTATAATTCCTACTCGATAGTCTAGGTAAATGCGCAGCTGAAATTTAATGCCTCCGCCTCTGGATGTGCCCTCGTCAACTCACGGCTTGGAGGAGATTTAAAACACCAAAAGTATAAGTGGACAAAATAATATTTTTAAAACAATTTCCGAGAAAAACATACATTTTCCCCCCTCCACGAGTAAAACAATGCATGCATAATATAAAATTCCTTTTTACACAAATCCATAAAGATAAGCCGAAAACTTATCAAAAATCCATTGTTTTTGGTAAAACACAGGTGGGACCCACGAAAACCTGAATAATGAAAATATTTCGTGGTCCATAACCCTGCTTTGGAAACCCTCCTCAAAGGAATGTAAAAATCATGTAAACATACCTGGACATAAAAATATCACAAACATATCCCACTGCTCCCCGAATGAAATCCTGAGCCGTAGCTCGATAACCTACACACACCCGTTATACCTCGAGTTGTGCAGAACCATGTACTACACGTAGACAGCCTCAACGACCTGGTGGAGAAATACCCCTCGATACCATCGTCGGAGAACCCTCAATGATCTGGCGGAGAAAGACCCTCAACGCCAGAATCGGAGAAAACTCCTCGCGGACAGTAATTCAGTGAAAACCAAAATCCATGTTTGAAATCCTTATTTCTTGGCCTAAGCCAAATTCATTGAAAAACCAGGTTTATGCCCAAATCCAATAAAATCACAAATTCGGGTCTAAGCCCAAAAAATTATGGAATCAACCGAAACCCAAAATCTATAAGGTTAAAACGACATAAAAACAGAGTCCAAAAATCAGGCCATAGCCCAAAACGTCATTTCCAATTTATTATTAAGAACACGTGTCCAGTAAATTCTAAATTCCAGAAATTTGCCAAAATCAATACGTGACAAGAACTTATTTCAAATATGCCTTTATGCATGCATTATAATTTATAAAACCAAAGTCAACTCACCGAACGTCCAATTAAGCTCAATCATGAGTCATACGCTCCTCAGAAGTACCCGGAGCACTATTGTCTGTCAAAAGTAACAACCGGGGTTACCAACGTTAATTAAAAACACTACATTCAGACTCCCTAAACCTCGGGAGGTCCGCACGCGTCTCACTAAAAATGCAGCCACTTCAGATGCCCAAAACTACCCCTAAACGATGTCCTATTAACCCGAAACTTACGCCAAAAGGTCCGGAATGTCAAAAACATGTCGACATGCGTTGCCGTGACCCAAGAATCGGTCACACGCACTGCCACAAGCGTGCTATAGTACCCCACGTGCATGCTACAGTACCTCACGCGCCTGCTACAATACTTCACACACCTGCAAGCGCGCTGACTTGGCGCTGACTCAGTCGCTAGGTGGCTCCACGTGGCCGCCAGGTGGCCTCCACGCAGTTTCACGTGTCTACCAGGTGGCATCCACGTGGCTGCTAGGTGGCATCCACGTGGCTGTCAGGTGGCATCCACATGGCTAACAGGTGGCATGCCACGTCAGCCCCTCTAACCGAACCAGTTGTTGGAAAGTCGCCAGAGAAAACGACCGCTCCGCTGCGTGCATTCGTCGCTGAAAATCGCCATTGCCGGCCGACCTTGAAATTTTCCCAACTTCCTCAAAACTCAACCGTTTTTTACAAATTTATAGTCTAAATACATCTACTCGAAACTGAAGTCTAAACACGAAACCCATACTTGTGTTGGTCGAAAAATGGATCGAAAGGTTTGGTTTTCCCTTTCCTCGGTTCGGTGTATCCCGCGGTTGTTTCCTTCGACGGCCAGTACGTCCTTGATCGCGGGAAGGGGGAGATTTCGATGCGCGGAGCCAAATCGGACGAGGTTGCCTCAAATCAAAGTTCAAAGTCTTGGGTTTTTGGGTTCGGTCGCACATATTGGATGAGGATCGGGAAGTGAGAGAGAGAAATTAGGAGAATCTGAAACTGTCTAGGTTAAAATATCTACCCATGGAAAATTACCAAAATGCCCCAGAACATTCTAGACCTGCAACTCTCTCACGAACTCTGTTTTTCGCGTGTCGCCTGTCTAGGAACTCGTGAGTTCGAGACCTATGCAACGGCTCTCGAAAAAAATGCCAAATATGTCTCTAACTATAAAGTGATTTTCGAGCCCTTATAAAACCAAGGGTAAATTCGTCCTTTTCCAAATTAATTTACGAAAATTCATTAATTAAATTTTCGGGTCGTTACACCAACCCTTTTGGGCTGGGCCTTGGTTCTATTCTTTCTTTGGCCTATTCGGCTGGGGGTTTGAATTAGGTTAGGCTAGCTTTTGGGCTGGGCTTTATTTTAGTTTAGGTCATAATCTGGGCTTTGAACTAATATTTTTGGATCAATGTTTGCTTTGATCCAGGTTAAGCTAAGTGCTTGTATTTTATGAGTTTATTTATGGGTGTTAACTAAGTTTCTTGTTTTCCCTGGGGAATGCCCTTTGTAAACTTGTAGTATTATTTTGTTTGAATGAAACTTTTGACCTATAAAAAAAAAAGGTAATAATAAGTTAAAAGGAAAATTGTTGCCAATGTCCCTGAATTTTACACTAATTTTATCTATCACCCATGAACTTTATTATTAATAGCAGACATCCCTGAACTATGTCTAAATTTGCAAGGACAGTCATTCCGTTAAATGGCTCAATGATTTCTGTTGATAATAAGGGTAAAGTTGTCTATCATGTTTTTAACATAAATTGTTGAGAAATTTAACGGAATGACTGTCCTTGCACGTTTAGATATAATTTAGGGATGTCTGCTACTAATAATAAAGTTCATGGACAATAGTTAAAATTAGTGTAAAATTCAAGGACGCTGACAACCATTTTTCCAATAAGTTACATGTTACCATATCAACTCAGTATTCAAACTTCGTAAAAAAAAAAAATATTTCTCTAACAATTCGTATATTTATTTAAGAAAATATTGTCTTACTATTTTTTATTTTGATATTTCTTTCCTAATTAATATCTTACCAACTTATTATTCGATAATTTTTTTTCTGGATTAATATGACACTATTACCTTGAGTTGTACAATATGAATATTTGTTCAATGCATTAGGACTAGGAGGGTGTATTAAATTCAATCACGTGAATTAATAAGGAAAGTTAAATACTCGGTCATCTAATAAATCATGAATTAGTTAAGAACCAGGTAAAACTTAAAAGATCCAATTCGAAACGGCGTTAGTAATGGTGTGACTGAATTGGTGTAACGATTTTGACGATGCAACTATTTAGGAAGCAAATTGAAGCAAATTACAATTATAGGTATATTTTGAGATTAAATAACGTATTCTATGTGCATTTTAAGTAGAATAATACTAGGGGTACCACTTACAATCTCACTTTTTTATATCCCACTACATGTTGCGCACGATGTGATAAGCCACATCATCATTTTTTTATTATATATCTCAAAATAAAATCAAACAAAAAAAATAATTAAAATAACAATAAATAAAACAAAAAATATATTTCCAGATTGTTTCATAAGTTTTTTATAAATCGTAATAATTTAATTCTGCATCAAATATTCTCCCATAAATCGTAATAATTTCATTATGCATCAAATGTTCTCCTTCCCAAAAAATCAGAAATCCTAAAAATTCAAATATTATTCTCTCCTTTAAGACTAAAGCCGTGAGCACAACCTCCCTTTAATCGTCTCCGATTTTTGAGAAAATGGTAATGTTGGAGTGAGTCTTCATGGCAGCGATATCATTGGCCGGCATGATTGCGAGATTGTTTCTGGGAAGGGCTAATGATGTTGTGAAGAATCATTGGCATGTGATCATGGCGAGAAAATGTAGAGAGCAATCTAGTGCTTATAGGAGGAGGAAGTTGTGTCATCCGTTTGTAGAGCAAGTAGTGGTTTCAATGGAGGTGTCAAGGAGGAAGAAGAAGAAGCAATTACAATCTCAAAAGTCCCTCCGTTTTAATGGTGGATTTTATGGGAACCCAAATCCTTTTGAGCTCTTTCAGGGTGTTATGTCATTAATTAATTAATTAATACACTGTTTTTTATTTTGTTCTTGGATTTTTGGGTTTATTGTTATTATTTTGATGTGATGCTCAGAGAGGAAGAGCAATGAGGTGATGAGGAGGTTGGTGAGGCAGACGCAGAGCAAATCTTGGGATTCAAGAGATGTTGATGAGGGCCATTTATGTAATATATATGTATCTTCCCCACCACCATCATCCATCGTACATGGTGGCCGGCGTTGCAATGCAACAGTCAAACTACACCATAACCCTCACAATAATAACTCAGATCCATCATCAATGTCTGCGACATCACTTTCAGCCGGCGGCAAGCCCTCGCTGTCAGATGAGGGCAAAGTTGGCGACGGCAGCAACCACCATGGCGGCCATGAGAGCCTCCTCCTTCCACTACCAGTTGAAAGAAGAAAAATAAATCTGCCTCGATGGATTTAGGGTTCCTTTGTCGGAGAGAGCATGATCAATATCGCTCCTACACCATAGTTCTGATACTACCGTTTTTCCAAAAATCGGAGATGATTAAAACGAGCTCGTGGTTAGGACTTTCAGTTTTCAAATGAGGACGGTTGAATTCTCAGGTTTATGTTTTTGGGGAAAGAGATGATTTGATGCAAAATGAAAATTTTAGGATTTATGTTTTTTTGGGAATAAGACAATTTGATGGAGAAATAAATTCTTAGAATTTATAGAACAATAAGTAAATATCTTTTTTCGTTTTATTTATTTTTTATTTTTTTATGTTTGATTTTAGTTTTACTTTGAGATAAACAATTAAAAAATAATTATGTGAATTACCACAGCATACGGCATATGTGCTGTGATCCAAAATGTGTGATTTTAAGTAGTAATCGTAGCGTTATTGTTTTAAGTATAAGCCTAATAAAGACTTGTGCAAAAGAAAGCATTTTCCCTGTGATAAAAAAAAAACACACAAAGCATTTTCCCAGTCTCCTCCACACAGCGCGCAAGCACGAAGGTGGATTAAGGCTCCGCCAAATAGCGGGTACAGAGGACAATACTACAGCCCAATGAGAGCACGCCACGACACCCCACGACCCCCCACCTGGTGCTTGTGACATTCCTTTTTCTAACCGACATTTTGATATATATGCTGTGTTCCTCCATCTCTCTCCCTCAAAAACAGAGGCGAGACATGAGTCAGCGAGCGAGTCGGCGAGTGAGTGGTGGGTCACTCATTATTTTATGCAACTGGAAGACTCAGGCAGGCACGTTTCTTTCAAGGCACAGGGACCGAAAAGAGTAAAAGACCCACTAAAAAAGCTTAAAGAAATCCCAAGCAAGCAAGCAGAGTGCAACAATCAAGAGAGACCCACATGGTAAAGCCCTCCATAAGCCCTGATCTCCTTCTTTTGTCTGCTCTCTTGTCCATTTCAAGCCCACCCACCTATCTTTCCTCCATTTTTTTACTGCTTTTCGGCTCACCACCTTCTATATTCTTCTCATTACTTTTTTTGTCTGCACTGTATAAGCAAGTAGTGTCCTCGGATCTTCATATTTCTTGCATTTCCTTGCTATTTAAGGTTGAGTTTTTTTCTTGGTTTTTTAAATTTCTAAATTTTTATGGTTTAGATTTGTTAGTTGGTGAGGTAAGTTATTATGGTTTTTTCCCCTGTTTTTACTGGCATTTTTTTTTTTAAAATTAAATTTTTTGTTAGTTTCCAGAGTACCACTGAGTAGTAATGAGATGATTAGAGCACCCTTCAGGATTCTACTCAAGATGAATCTATTGAGAGTTATTGGACTGAAGACGAATTTACCCATGTACTTGTGGCATGTCCAGGTTAATCTATAAAGGAAAAAAAAAATGTAGCTGTTTGTGATTCTTCATCACTTAAGACAAATTTGAAAATGTGATCTGCTGCTCACGAATTGGGGGTGGGGTGCCCTACTAAGCCCTAAGCCGGGGTTAGGGCGTGCTTAATTTGATAATCTCATCGAAAGATGTTAATTGTCATCTCACGTATCTGACTTATTTTTCATCGCCCTACATAATTACAAAACTCACGCTTTAAGGCTCGGAAAATGGGATACCTGTTTCACTCGTTACAGCCTTGCTCAATATGGTGATCAGCAAGTTCATCTAGAACTTCACTCTGAGCTTGAGTTGGATATAATGTTAAATGAGCTTTCTCAATATGGTGATGATCAAGCTCATTTAAAACTGAACTCTGAGCTTGAGCTTAATATCTTATAATGTAGGTGTCCCAACTACAACCTGTGTCAGATTGAAATTCAGATTTGGTTCAAGTTGGGCTATGAAACTTCCTTATATATAGTTACATGCTCACTACCTTCTTTATTTTTACATGGCATGGTTGGTCTCCAACGAAGCAATGTTTGGGAAGCATGTATTGGACAGCAAACCAAATGAATGCTGTACACACTTTAAAAGAATTTAAAATTTTACATTCGATGGCTCTTGCGTAAATCGCGGAAAACTGATGCCAAATAGGCAGATGATCAATGTGCATATGGTGTTCGTGTTACGTTTTCATTTTGTTTTGGTAATCATGTAATGTCGAAACTTTTTTACAAGTATTTTCGTAGATTCTGCTTCCCTAGCACGAATTGACATGATTTGTTTGACATGAATAATCTCTTTTTAGATAGAACCAATTAGAATCTCCTACAATTTCCAGTTTCTGAGTTATATTTTGACGTGTTTGTATATATTTGGCTTCCTTGACATGGTTTGCTATATGGATTAGAGAATAAATGTTACGAGCCCTGTCCTTTATGTGCTTCTCTTAATCTGTGAGGGCCTCTAAAAAAACAAAATTGCAAGACAGACTCTAGAAACTCCTAAAAAGTTTTGTTTGGGCTTAACTGATTTTTTCAATGTGATCTAACTACTTTTCAGGACGGATGCTGTGATATATGTGGTGGTTTAACTGAGAAAGAGATTATTGCAACTTGTGCAAAATGCAATATCAATTGTGAACACCCGTATGACTCTCCCTTGGTCTCTCCCTGTCTCTCTCTTATATATATCTGTATCTGCATTTATGTGTGCATGCATTTTGATTACTTTGTTTGCATGTTTCAATCAACAACTGAATGGTGTGTCTTATAAATAATATCATTCTATCAAAATCAGAATGGTCGTGTTTCTCGCTGTTTTTCTTGATAAAAGTACAACGAAAGTGAAGGAGCAGTTCTAATAATGTGATTACTAACTATCATTATCACAAAACAGCTAAAGAAAACAATCTCTTAGGCAAGGGCAACCTTGCAGCCTGCATGGATAAGCTCACGAAATTCAGCAGAAACTGAAGCCCATAGAGTTTCCTAGGAATGAGCTTCCCACATATGATCCTTCTCATTGATGCTAGCTTCCTTAAGTATTCTGAATTACTCTCATCAGCATTGTATGCCCTTTCATACATAGTATTTAATTTTGTTGTATCCCCCTTTGTTTTTGTTGTTTTGTTTTCCTTCTCATTGACTTGCTTGACTTATATATTGCTTAAAAATTAATTACGAGAAATAAAATATAAAGGTTTCATGATGAATCAGGCTAAGTCCGAAAGTGGCGAGATATTGGACATAAACTAATGGACATATGTTATATCCTTTTCTCCCTTTAAATTCATAGTACATCTTGTCTATATTGGTTTCTACGGTTGTGATCTCTCCATTTTCAGGTATTGCATGCGAAGAAATCTCTTGGAAGTTCCAGACGATTGGATTTGTGAACCATGTGAGCTCGGGAATATCAAAATTACTTCTCCAAAATCTGGCTTAGTCCACCATAATGGCTCAGGGTGGCAAGATCATTCTAGAAGGCAAAAGGCTGTTGAGACTGGAAAAGTAAAGTTCATTCCAAATGACGAAGCCATTAAGCTTTCATCGGGATTTCCAACAATGAGATATCAGCGAAGTATTTTCAGCTCTAAATCTGTTCACTCAAGTTTTGTGCCACCTAAGCCCCAAAGAACTCCTTTTGGGTCCAAATCTATGACTCCAAAGTCTCCCATGTCTGCGGTGAAAGCAAATCCTAGATGTGACGGGACCATCAGGATGCAAAGCATCTCAACGATTAATCAGAGAACATCTCCAATTTTGAAGGATTCGAAAGGTGAAAAATATAAGTTATATTCTTAAGAATTTGTGTCGTATAATGGCTAATACAGACACTAAGAGGGATGCATATTACAAACACTTGTTGTGACATTGGGGTTGTGTTCTCTCACGGACTTCCTACATATCCATCTCAACATCCTCATTTGTCAATGCTAATAATGAAAATGTTGTTTTCCAACTGTCCAGCATTCTGTTTAATGTAGCACTGCTGGTCTAGTAGATATTCTATAAAACTTAGCTTCCATTTCTGACAGCATAAGATGTTTACACAATATGCGACACATCCTCCATTTTCCCATCATCCTTTGATTCTATGAGCCACATCATCTCCAATATCTGCCTCTATATGAATGATTGATTAGATGCTAGATAGTGAAAATTTTTGCCTTCTGATATAATCTTACTGGTGAATGGGTTGCTCTTATGCCTTCCTCAGAACCAAAGACTCCTCTTGCTCAGAATTCAAAGGAATATGGCTCCAGTGACCATCGAGTAGCGGCAACCTCACCTGCTAAAGAAGTCAGATCATCTAAACTCGGTAGACATAATGGTACAAACAAAAACTCTTTTGTATCTTCAATATTGTCATCAACAGAGTGTCTTCCATATCATTGGTACATGCAAGTAAAAGTCGTTAATCAGTCAGTAGCTGAAGATTCATGCGCCCATAACTTATGCCTCTTCTTTTCATTATTTTTTATAAGTTTGTCCTTAGAAGTTACTCATAATGATTATGGAGTAGATGAAAGCATTGCAGGGAACAAATGTAGTTTGTGGTTTAGAAATCAGAACTGAAAAATATAAGGTCCGAGGTGTAGAAATCACAGTTAATTTTGTGTTTCTTATTTAAAGAAAACCTATCAGTTTGTGGTAGAATTCATGTTTGGTTCAATAGACTTTGCTTACTAAGAGTGTTGAGACTGTATTTGTCTCATATCTATTCCCCTTTTTTTTGTTCAAAATAATTTTGGATCCATTACTAAAAGTGCAAAGATGGTGGTCTTGATAGCATTTTATAACTTTGGTAAATGGATCTGCTTATGACTTATCTCTGTAATAGAAACAAAGACTTCAGTAGCTTCTGGAAAGGAGCATGTTTGGGAGAAGCAACCAATCTTACTTCCAGTAAAAGACGTTGAAACTTCTTATAAGAAGATGGAGACAGCAATGGTGGGGGATCCATGCACTGTTTCAGCAATGAGGCACTTGTCACCTATCTCCAATCCAGGCAAGGGTTATATAATTAACTTACAAGTTTTTTCTTTTTGGAATCGCACAATTGATTCTTCTTCAAGTGAAATTTATTACTACCTTTAAGTGGTAATTTGTATGTGGTAATATTTTTGCCTTAAAATTGAACATACCTTACTCTATGTGGTAACACTTGTGTTGTTGAACATGACCATGCAGTTGAAGAAGAAATAGACCTCCTGAATATTTTTGCTAGTTTCAATCTAAACCATTCGTGTCTTCCTGCTGTAGATGTTCCTTGGAGGTGGGTATCTCCGTTTACGACGTTACATATGTATATTCTTTCATGGTTTAGCGAATTCGTGCACTGATTTGAATCATGGAATACCAAGCATAATTAGAGTGAATGTCTTCTTTGGTATTAAGTTGATCAGAAAGAAGTTGATTTGAATATACTGATATTGTGAACGCACTCTTTTGTCCTGTCTGCTTTTCATCCTACGGTTACCACCTTTGAACTTTAACTTTATCTATCCATTAACAGCTTTCATAATTTTTCTATATATTCAAGACCTGCAAATGTATATGGCACTTGGTGTTTCAATATTTCCATTATTTAAGTGCTCTCAAAAGCTTACTTGGTGTTTCTTTCTTTAGGGGAGGCTTCATTCTTGAGGTGGAATTCATTGGTGGGTTCCAGGTACGACCTCCATGTAAAAGCCATCCTAAAGTCTCTACTTTTTTTAAAAAAATGCCTCTCGTCCTCAAGGCTGATTGGCTTCCAAGATCCAACCTTTGGACTGATCTCTTCCAATACGAATGTCCTGACCTTCAAGACATTGCACTCTACTTTTTCCCTGATGAAAACATTGAGAGGTCTGTTTTAACTTCTGTTTCCATGGCTTTGCTGTCTGAATTATTTTGTTGATGCAACTGTAGGAACAAATTTTTTTCCTGCTGATCTGTAGGTCAACAGAGAACCAGGATCGTCTGATTGAGCGTATGGAGGAGCAAGATTCAATGATGAGAATTGGCTTTGATAATGAGGGCTTTGAGTTGCTGATATTTGCTTCAGAAACTCTACAGTTAGACTCACAAAGTGCGTTTATGAATTCCTCATTCTTTCTGAGTTCTTCATTAGAAATTTTGTCTTGATAACTACCATTAACGTACTAGTTCATGACCGCAGTGGCAAGCTTCTTATGGGGAGTCTTTCGTCCTATAAAGAAAGACCATCTTCGTTGCAATAAGGGACATGATCAAGAAAACATGGATGACAATAAGGATATGGATATGGAAATTGACATGGTAGGTGGAAAGACAGTGGGAAGAGTTGACATGGTGGTTTTAAGGGATGCAAAGGTTGCTAAGAAGACTAAGACATCACCAGGTACTATTTTTCAAACCTTTGACCTTGTTCATTTCTTAAACATGAACTAAGTTGTATTCTTGTGTTCTGCCAGAGATGAAGACCAGAACCAGATATGGCATCGTAAAATGTGAGATATCCAGTGAATCAGAGAAAGAATTGGTCGGTGCACCACCCGGTTTTCATGTGAGCAGCCCTCAAACTGCAACTAGTTCAACTGAGGGAATGGCATTGGCAACTGGCAAGGGCATCTTCAACTGTCAACATCGACGACGCTGAATCTGCCGCAGCTATAGAGTTTGATTTTAACCCCTAGTAAGCATAGATAATAGATAGCTAACAAGAAAAAAAATATGAAATCACATCCATCTTTTTGGTAGGTTTGTGATTGACTTATGAGCAAAAGTTATCTAATAGCAAAAGTTATCTTATAGCCTTCTCTCATTGAACGAATATGGCATGTGTACAGGGGCCGCCTTAAGTCGAATTACAAAATTGTGACCCGTGAATCCGTGATCTATGTGTATGCATGTGATTTTCTTTGTTATAAGTTAATTTTGGAATTTTAAAGTGCAGTAAGCCAATAAGTAAAAAATGAAGTGTGAAAATCAGCTCTATTTTTTGACACAATATAATTGAACCTTAAATATATACTTGTATAATAAACGACGATTGCCCGCCTATAACCAAGGCGACCTATGCCTGTGTATCTTTTCCAAACTCGAAGGATGGGCTTAATCCTTGTTCGAGGCATATGCCTGTGTATTTTTCCCACACCCGAATACCCGAATGGTGGGCTTAATTCATGCTCGGGGCATAGGCAACCTATGCTTTTGTCCTTTTCCAAACCCGAATAGTGGGCCTAATTCCTATTCGGAGTGTAGCTTCTCTTGACCACAAAATACTCCTAATGCGTTTTGAATTATTGACACTTTGACACTAAGAAATTTACCCTTTAAAAGTAATAATTTAAAAATTACACTACACCATGTGTGGTTATACTTTTTGGTTGGTTACACTTTTTGGTTGGTGCGATATTCAAACCTTTTGACCAGAGGGAGGCAAATTTCCTAAGTTAGGCCTGCTTGCGTACGATGGATGATAATGAGTCAATCAACCAACCAAACAAATTTTCGCAAGAAATACAATTTGAATTTTCAAACTTGATATTTTGTGAAGCTAAAAATGAATAGAACAAAAAAAAAAGTCCAGAAAATAAGAAAAAGTAAAAGAAGGAAGAAAAGAGGAAAAGAGTGACTGAGTGAGAGTGGGAAAGTCCAACGCCAAATTACAAGGACCCATAAAGAGTGGGGCAGTGGGGTTGGGTCATTTTCCAGTTCTCGCTCCCGCTTTCTTGGGCCTGAGAGAGGCAACGGAGGTTGTTGATTCTGACTGGTGAGAGCAAAAGTCATCGGAGGAGGATGAGGAGGGTAGGATTGTTATACGATGAGAGGATGTGTAAGCACTCTACACCCTACGGCGATGATCATCCAGAAAACCCAGATCGAATTAAGGCAATTTGGAACAAGCTCCAAGCAGCTGCCATTACTCAGAGGTACACTGACATATATTGATAATTTCGTACACTTGTCTGTTTGGGAAGTGAGAAAATAAAAGAAAAGGGAAATGTACGAAAAGAGAGAGTTTTACATGTCTGTAATTCTAGTATTCAGTATTTTTTATAGGCTGCTGCTTCTACTGCTGTGTGTACTGTGTAGTGTTGGACCTGATACTCGAAGTTTTCTATGTTGAAATTTTGGTTTATGACAACTGGGCTATAATGGAAAATGGGTTTAGAGCATAATTAAGTTGTATTATTCATGTGTATAGAAATGTATAAGCACATTCATATATTGAGTGAGAAATATATGTGGTGGGGAAGAATTGAAAGTTGTTGCTCGGTTCGCCATTTGTTGAAACCAATTATGAATTCTGTTGGAGGTTTACCCTTTCCCAGGTGTGTTGTTTTGGATGCCAAGGAAGCTGAAGACAAACATATCTTGTCAGTTCATTCCAAAAAACATGTTGATCTGATTAGGAATATAAGCTCCAAACAGTTTGATTCACGAAGAGATCGGATTGCATCAAAATTCAATTCCATATATTTCAATGAAGGATCATCTGAAGCAGCCTACCTTGCTGCAGGTTCTGCCATAGAGGTAACTTCTGTGAACAGTATGCATCCATACTGAAAACGTTCTGGGGTTCTAGTAAGTGCATTGAGAATAATTCATACTTGTTTAGACCACTTTTCTTGTCTTTTCATTTCTTAAAAGTAAAAAAATAAGCATCTAAGAAACACCTTTGGTTGCAGTCTAAAGTGTATGTTTCCTGAATACTCATGGGTTATATTCGAATTTATCTATCCTAAGTTCCTAACTGGTGTTTCCTTAAATAGGTAACTGAAAGAGTAGCCAAAGGAGAACTGGATTCTGCCGTGGCTATCATTAGGCCTCCAGGACATCATGCTGAACAAGATCAAGCTATGGGATTTTGTCTGTACAACAATGTAGCTATTGCAGCAAATCTCCTTTTAAATGAAAAAGTAAGACCTGCCTTATTGTTATTTAGCAACTAGAGAATTTTAATCATATAAAACTTCAACTTTTTTTTTCACTATTATTAATTTGTAACCTGAAAGCATCATATCCATACTTTCTACTTGACAGCCAGAATTGGGTATCAACAAAATTTTAATCGTTGATTGGGATGTGCATCATGGTAATGGTACTCAAAAAATGTTCTGGAAGGATCCTCGTGTTTTATTCTTCTCGGTTCATAGGTATGCCAAAATTTTGAACTCATGTCCGTTCTTTCGCTGATCATGAGTAATATGCACAAAGTTTAAGTTAGACTCGTTCATGTAGTGTTGTTAAGATGTACTGCATGGTACTCCTTTGTTGTTTTCTTGAATTACATTTTTCAAGGAGTCTGTGACATAATAATCTCTAAATTTTAAAAATCTATCAAAAGTCTCTGATTGGAGATTGTAGCCTGTAACTGATTTGTTTGACTTATCTCACATATGATCAAAGTTCCTAGTTATGATGACAGTATGGAGCTGTGCTTTTTTCAGGTATGAGTTTGGAGGTTTTTATCCAGCTACTGATGATGGTTTCTATACTAAGATTGGAGGAGGACCAGGAACGGGGTACAATATTAATGTCCCCTGGGAAAATGGTCGGTGTGGGGATGCAGACTATTTTGCAGTTTGGGACCATATTTTGGTTCCAGTTGCCAAGGAATTTAATCCTGACATCATTATAGTCTCTGCAGGATTTGATGCAGGTTGGTGGGTTAACCTTCTGTGCTGAAAATTTATTCTGTATACCTTCCATTTTTGTGACTAACAGAGGTTTGTGATGGTTGTGTTACGAATATGTCAAATAGGAATCCATTAAGAGACTATTCAAGGGTGGATATCTCATAAAGTTTAGTTACAATCTGAAAATGGTTTTTTTTTCTTATGTCAGATGTGGTCTGGGGGTGTTTTTTTAAAGTTATGTATTTACTCTGTTCATCCCAATTTCAATAGTTTCTATTTTTGTTCATTTTTATCATTTGGAGATGGTCACTTTTAAACATCA
Source organism: Oemleria cerasiformis (assembly GCA_037349345.1). Taxonomy (NCBI): domain Eukaryota; kingdom Viridiplantae; phylum Streptophyta; class Magnoliopsida; order Rosales; family Rosaceae; genus Oemleria; species Oemleria cerasiformis. The sequence continues at coordinate 15,226,612 of JAZGTL010000018.1, forward strand.
CTGCAGTGGGAAGAATGCAACTTTTTAAAGAAAGTTGCTGGGATTTTTTTTTTGTTCTATTTAAGCGTTCTTCTCTCCTTCACACTTAGTGAATGAGTTTTCTATTATATGGTGTGGAAATTTTTGCTAGTAGTACATGTAACTGATAATTCTTGAACATAATATTTTCAAATAAATTGCTTGAAACAGCTGCTGGTGATCCTCTAGGGGGTTGTTGTGTCACACCATTTGGATATGCGGTTATGCTGAAGAAGGTCGGTTTATAGTTTAATGTTATTTCTCTTTTCTCATTAATGTGGCCTTGATTAATTGCATCATGTTTGACATAGTTTTAATTTGTGATGCTTTTTTTCTTTCCTGCTCCTCTCTAGCTTCCTATTATGGTTAGGCCTGTCTCTCCAGTTAAACAAATTCCCTATCAGTATTGGTTTGGAGTGATTTTTAGATGCTATTGTGCTTATTACTTTTACTGTCTTCAGTTGATGAATTTTGCCCATGGTAAGATCGTGTTGGCTTTAGAAGGAGGATACAATCTCGAGTCTATAGCAAATTCAACTCTTGCTTGCGTTGAAGTTCTGCTGGAGGACAAGCCTATTAATGGTTCTTCAGAGGCATACCCATTTGAATCTACATGGCGTGTGATAAAAGCGGTAAAATGACATGTGGTCCCTCTTTAAGTTTTTCCCTAGACATAGTGTTGGGTTATCCATTTCCTCCTCATATTCATTTTAGCTGTTTTTATTTACTGCGACTTGGTGAGTCATTATTAATATGCTTCAAAGTTTCTTCGTTTTTCTAATGCACATGTGATTTTCTTTCCAGGTTCGCCAGAAACTGAGTGCTTTCTGGCCGTCACTGGCAGATGAATTACCAGAGAACTTAACTAATCAAAAAGCGCCTCCAGCTTCGGTACATTTCCTTATCTCATTAGTACTTTGTTGTTGATTGCTTCTGAGTTGGGTGCTCAATAGTTCGAGTTGAACATTTGATGTTTCCCAAATAACTTTTATTACCTATTTTGTTCCCACGAACATTAATAAGAGATTTGTTTTGCAATTCTAGTATGCTCTGACCTCAAGCTCTGATTCTGAAACGGAGGACAATGAAGGTCCAAATGTCAGAACTAAACCTCTTGAGGAAGTTATTCAGGATGTTATAGAGCCCTTTTCAAAGTTAAAAGTTAATGAAAGTATTCAAGGTAAAGTGATAACTGATATTTAGGAAATGATTTAACTGTTTGTTGTAGTTCATTAATGAGCTGTTAACTGAATCCAGATCATGCAGCAAGCAATTCTTCCTCCTGGAGATCAGAGCTTTCAAAGGTTGACGTCTGGTATGCCACTTTTGGATCAAATATGTGGTTGAAAAGATTTCTTTGCTATATTGAAGGTGGACAGGTAATCACAATTCCAAAAACTTTCTCTGATATTATTATTAAATATAATAACAGACTAAGCCTTTTATAGCTTCAACTTCTTTTCCAAAGAAAAATAGGTTATAAGCTTCCAATATCAATCATATCCCGTCTTGTGAAAAAACTGAGTTGGTAATTAGTCGAGTGCCCTTATATTTTGCCACTTTACGTAAAACCTCTTTTACTTCATTTCCTTTTGGGGTTTAATAAAATTTTGGCAGCCTTTGACACGAATAGAAAATTTTACAACGTGGTTACTTCTGAATTCTGATGTATTGCTGAATGCCCCTCATGTCTTGGAAAATACTGTGATAATGCCCATTTTCCATTCTTGTCTCCACCACTCCTGCTGTTGACATCCACAAGATGATTTTCAGGTGGAAGGTATGATAGAACCAAATCCTGGTGCAGTGGATAAAACTCCGCCAAAGGAGATTATGTGGAAGACTTTCCCTCATCGCTTATTTTTTGCTCGTGAATATACACGTCCATGGGGTCCTGGAGGGGCTGCATTCCTCAATCCTGAAAGCAACATCGAGGATAAGGCTTATATGTGCCTATATAGAATTACGTATGTTCTCTAGTGATGCAATCCTGTCCTGTTATTTTATCTTTTAAATCATTTTCTGTTTGAACACGGCACTTCGATTTTTCACTTCCCTGAATCAAACTTAGTTGTGTTTTAAACTCAATTTTTCATGACAGGCTCGAGCAGTTCAACGATGTAATGGTCAAGGAAAATTCTTCAAGTTTCACCATGAACTCTCCTTTGTTTGACTTGACTGATTTACAATTGGTCACAAGTGAAGAGCCTCATTCTCTGGAGGTTAACATCCTAAAGGTAGAGCTGACTTTGCTATGCCTATTTGTTTTAGAATGCATAAAAGCACGTACCTATTTGTTACACTTACTGTGTCGTTGTGCTTAATTTTGTTTCAGAATTCTTGGTACCATAATGTCGTCTACTTGGGGAAAGAGCATAATACACCGATACTGACTTTTACGTATGCATCAGTTTCATTGCCCTTTTTCGTTGATTTGTTTGCGAAATCTGTATAAATTGTAAAGAACTGAATGTGCAGGTGTACAAAATTGCAAATGGAGGGCTTTAAATCCGGAGAGCTCCCCTCTCGTCCTCCTGCCAAAGCTTATGTCAACACAATAGTGAGAGGCCTGGTGGAAGGAAAAGAGCTTTCCCAAGAGGCGGCAATGGCTTACATACAAGAAGCTATTACGAAACCATTCTGATGGCGCCAACTTCTCATCTTTGCAGTACTTGTAAATCTAGCACAATTTAAGAACTTAACGCCTGCTGAAGGCCAAACTTCCGATTTAGTGGGGATGCTCTATTCGTCGATATTGATACAGTATCACAGTAGTTAGTACATTGGAATGGTTCATATTGGTCTCTATCTCTCTGCCTTCTAAGCAGATTGTGAAATTTAGATTTATCAGTTCTCATGGGAAATTCGTAGCGGAGCCTGGCTTTCATTTATCCCAGATGCATATTTCACCATTTTCTGGCAGTTTAGTTTGAATTCGTACTATTCGTCACTGAAATTTAGAAGTTGCAGCTAAAACTCTCAAGTCTTGCCATATTGCAGTTTATAATTTGGCAGTTTATAATTTGCACTATCTCATGTATGACAGGCTCATCTTACAAACTGTGGTGGTATGCCTTGGTAAATGCCACCAGGTGTCCTCATACTTCGGGAGTGGGCCTAATCCCCGCTCTTGTGCACCTTCAGGCTTCAGTGATCCATATTCTCCGGCACACCATCCAGAAAGCCGTTATACCTAAAGTTTTTCACGACATTAGATGGAAACCGAAAAACTGTTTGCTACCATGTCCTGCATCCGTTGAATGAGAAACATAACGATTCACAAACTCAAGACATCGCTGTGTTGCTCACATTCCATATACCAGCGAAAATAAAACTACTACAAAAATTACCTATTTTCAAAGCATCCAAATAAAACTTTCATACCTTCCAATCGCAACATTTTCGCAAGAAAACCAGTCATACCCGAAATAATTGCATTTATAAAGATTATAAACATTCCAAAACTTTTTCAACAAACAAGTTGCAGTATGGCTAGAACTATGATGTTTGGTGATATCATTCCTTTGTGGTGCAGGACATAGTTGAATTCACAAAAGCGAAGAACCAAACTAGAAGACTGCTTTGGATACATACCCTTGTATCTGCTGAGGCCTTTGCCTATTTCTGTATCTTATCAAAAGGAAAGAATGCTCACAAATAAAGAATTGCCGCCGTTCAATGTCTAAATTACTCTTCTATGGTTGATAATTTAATCACGTTAGGTCAATATTCAGTACATTTTCCCTCATTGATGCTTCAGCTTAGCGTGTCCAGTGTCACCCAAATGAGCATGTAACTTGTTTCTGCCATGATAAAACAAACAAAATCAAACTAATTAATATCTATAGCAGATGAGTCTGAATGACAGTCGGAGACGAGGCAGAGCAACCAGGAGCAGAAGCAATGGAAGGACATAACTAATTACCTTGATTCGAACTCCTCTCCGCATGTGTCACACATATTACTAGTATTCTTCGATGCTGCCTGCTTTGGAACATATTCGATTAATAAATGGAACGAAACATGAATGAGCAGCAATGAATAATACAAAAATCCATTATGTGGGAAAATTAAATATCCAATGGTAGCTGATTTTGGCTTCAAGCACCTGGAATGTGACACCTAAGAAAAATCTTTATATAATATAACCAGAAACTAAGTGTTCTACATGTTCCTCACTAGTTCAAAAACAACAATCAACCATCAATCAAATAAGAAGCTTTTTTCAAGTTCTATCTAAAGCTTTATTAGTCTTCAAAATTTATTTCGCATCCGGCTTTAAACCAAGAGTAGAAGACAGTGGCAACTAAACATGGTATGGAAAAGAGGATTTTCTAAATCTTCTTGAATTCAAATATCTAATCATTGTTTTCGTATCATACAAGCACTTAGGATTTAAGCATTTTAATCTGAGTTGCAAGGTCACAAACACAATATAACTTCCGACAACAAGTAACATATCATACAAGCACTTAGGACCTAAGCATTCAATCTGAGTTGCAAGGTCACAAACACAATAAGCAAGTACATTATATATACCTAATTATGGTAAGCTTTGAAAAGTTGAGTTCTAAAGCAACAACATTACCTTAGCTTTCTTCTCTTTAGATGAGTTCTTTGATTTGCTGTTTGCCTCTTTCTTCACACACTCTTTCTTATCAACATTTTGGCTGGAGCTCTTTTTCTTTCTTCCTAGCTGATCATCATCTGTCTTATCAGTACTCGCATTTTCCATATTGGAATCCGATGTGGATTCCTTTTTATCTAAATTGTCATGCTCATTAATCTCATCACTCTGACCACCATTAATTTCACTTCTACCAGCCTTTTTAGCTGCCCCGGCATTCTTCTTTCGCCTCTCTTTCCTTCTTGTGCTTTTCCGGTTATCATATTCCATAACATTCGCCTCATCCCCATCGTTCTCCACATGAATATCCGCCTCAGGCTCAACCCTCAAAGCTGCAACTTTCCTACTCTTTCGCCCCGCCACCATTGCTTCAAGAAAACCCAGTTCATCTTCACTATCATCTCCATCAAACCCGACTGGCTCATCACCAACTTCATCAAATTCGTCTTCCCTATCACTCCCTCCTATCCCATCTTCTTCCTCTTCCTCAATCTTCAACCCTTCTCTAATTTCCCCACCTAATTCATCAGTATCAACCCCATCAATATCATCCACTGACCCCCTTTCTTCACCCTCTCCCTCCAAAAACTCTTCATCAAGCTCTTCATCCCCAATTGAATCCCTAAACTCCGCAACCTTATCGCGGTGTTTCTTCGACTGCTCATGATTCTTCCACTGCTTCTCACTCTTAAACTTTTTCCCACACACCACACAATACAATTCCTTCCTTCTCCTCTCCGCCTCCTCCTCCAATTCCTCAACCCCATTTTCTTCTTCCTCCTCCTCAGCTGCTCTTGCCCATTCTGGCTCTTCATACGGCATAGCTCTCTCCAATTTCTCCTTCTCCAACCTCTTCTTCTTCTCTCTTTCTTCCGCCCTCTTTTTCTCCCTCTCCTCCTCCCTCTTCACCATCATATCCATAACTCTTTTATCCCTCTTCTTCACAAACTCCGCCAACCCCCGCACCGTATCGTTGTACTCTCTCTTGGCCTTCTTCCGAAGCTTCTTGTTATCCTCCTCCATTAACCTCCTCAGCTTCCGGCTCGGACCGCTCATCACATCATACTGGTCCACCCAGAAAAAGTCCATAATCGTACAGAAGCCCAACCAATAGTTATAAAACGCAGTCACCTGCGCGTACGGACTCTCCAAATTCCCCATGACCGGAGCTTCACGCACCGCGTCGGATCCTAGCCCCAATTTACGAGCGAAGCTGAGCTCGTTGGCGTAAATTTTATTGAAAACGTCGACATAGACCTTGTAGAATCCGCGACCGGAGTCGGAGTATCCGGAGAAGACGGTGGTGGAGAAGTAGGAGAAGAGATTGGGGATGACCGAGTCGGGAACCGAGTTGGCCGAGCTGGGATTTGCGAAGAGGATTTGGGAGCGGTGAGAATCGTACCAGGCTCGCTCTTTGGGGTCGGAGAGGACCTCGTAGGCTTGGGACAGCTCCTGGAACTGGGCGGTGGCTTGGGATTGGGACAGGCCAGATTGTACGAGCTTGTCCGGGTGGCGCTGGAGAGCGAGCTTCCTGTACGCAGATCGGATCTCATCCGCGGAGCAGTCGCGTGCTAAACCTAAGACCTCGTAGTGGCACCGCCTCTCCGACGATGCCATGTTTGATGCTTCTTCGCTTCTAGTTCTTACCCAATTGTTGGGGCTTTGACCCACTTATGTTTCACGGGTTTATACAGGGGTGTTTAAGTCCTTTTTGTACAAGGAATTTAATCATTATTGTTTTTCATTTTAAATTTCCAACAATGGTAATGAGGAGGAGTGTCGGATTCCGATACTACCATATACTCTTTAACTTTTAACCCCCATACCCGCATTCATACTCGGATAATTCCCCATACCCGAGTTATTACAATCGGGTATTACCCATACCCCATCCATCAGTATTACCTATAACTAAAGATTAAACTTGATAAAGAAGGTTTAGTGTCTCACATACCTCAATTAGTGATAATTTGAGTGTTGGATTTAGGAAGTTGGAGGAGGAGTTTAGTGGTTTGTGTTTGAAAGTAAGACGATATTGAAATACAGGGACTGCAACGGTAAAATCTCTGTATATAGAATAAAAATTAGGGCAACTATATATATAATCTATATTAATATACTATCTAATATTAAAAACATTAAATAATATAATACATTTCAGGTTTGTATTGGACGACACTAATACCATATTCAACCCATACACATTGCAAGTATATATAAAAATATCCATACCTAAACCTCACCGCCATATCCTTCACAAGCGGGTAGGATATCCGAAGGTCCGCATTCACGATTTTTGTTGTCATTTCTAACTATATAATCCCCTCCTATATTAAAAAAATATATATATATATAAATATAAATTAAAATAACATATTCAATGTGTTTGCCTTTAGTATCACGGTCTAGTGGCATTACTAATAATGAGATCAATAATTAATGTATCACCCTATCTAATATCATTGTATAAAAAATAAAAAAAATAAAACAATATCCAATATATTTTATGAAGCTGATTTTGGCATTCCACAAATTACTTGTTGCACTCCATTTTTTTTACTTTAATGATTTCTTATTTTTCCATTAATCAAACTTCCAAACTTACCCCTATTCCTTTTGAATTTAATATATTTTATTTTTATTTCTTTTGTTTATATAAAATATTTGGACTTCTTTTTTTCTCGAAAAATCCTACTCTCCCGCTTTCTATTTTTACAATTGTGAGTATTATGCTTCTGCCATTAAAGCATAATGGTAGTTCTAAGCTGCTTGAATTTTTATTTATTTTAGTTAAATGACAGCTTGAATTATATGGACATTTTACTCCATATGTACATGATTAATTTTTTTTTTTTTGCAATATAATAGAAAGACGTTAGTAAATAGTAATATTTGGTGATAATTTATAGTTAGGCTATTAAATTATTGTGAATTTTTAAATTTTGATAAAATAAAGTAAATTAAGAGATAAAAGGTAAATTTGATTCATAAAAAAAAATAAGAAAACATTAAAAAAAAAAAAAAGAATGCAACAAATAATTTGCAAAGTGTCAAAATAAACTCCCATATTTTAAAGTTTACATCCCCTAAGCATGAATTATTGAACCGTTATATACATGTTAATACAGAACTGTTATTTTCACCACCAAAAAGATCATATTGGGTTCCTTTGAGATGCATGACGATGATGTGTCATAATTTTAACAGCTACACTAACTGAGCCTTCAAATGTAAACTCTCTCTCAATTAAGTACTCATTTGAAACATTTGAAAAGATTGGGACTAACTTGAAATCACCGGCAATGTACGCATTACATCAAAATAATTTGATACATGAAAATGTCCCTATATAAGTATATATACTCAACAAACTCCATGGGACGAGGAGGAATATCCAAAAATAAAAAACCGGTGCATGTTTCTCAAGCGGCCCCTGGTAAAGGTGAACCCTTTTTCTCTACAGACAACCTAGCAACTTCTTTGGTATTGCTATCATGTAAACCTCGGGATGATGCTTCATTGAAATGCTCTCTGAGAAATTCCACGGCCATAAATGTAAGAGCTGAAGCCGGAATATACCACGTAATCCTCGGGACGCTGCCTCTGAACATCCCTTGAGCACCTTCAGCCTTCCATGTCCGACGAATTGCATCCAACCAGCCATTGTACCTAAAATTCACAACATTAGATAGAAACCAGATAGATGATGCTTTTGCCATCACGTAATGAGTAACAGAACCATAAACAAAAATATACCGGGTTCAACGGAAAATCGCTTGATAAATCTTCGGTCGCAATAACAAAAGTAACCAGAAAATAGAACTAATACCTCAAAGTTGATCCCTGTACTTGCAACCTTGTTTTGATCACATCCAAGGGGGTGGTAAGATATGCACTAATGCCTGAAAAATCAATGCAAGTACAAATTACTTACCCTACAGAAAATACTAATTAATAAATTCGATATAGAAGACTTACAACCTCCACCAAGTGGGAGAAATTATAAGCAAGGTACATACCACCAGCCAATCCTCCTAGTATGAGTCCCTCAACGGAACTATTGATATGGAAATTTGGATTCCGTACGTATTTTTTCTTCCCGTATTCTGTCAAATCTTTCAACCCTTCATAGAACATAACCTGCATACCGCAGACAAAATCATATTTGTGAAATAAAACTATTCTGCTGGAAATAAGAAAAAGAGATTATCAAGGGATGAGCAACAGCATAATGAGAACAAGATCTTTAGAGGCCAAAATCCTAACTGCCTATGATTCACAAGTGATCGGAAGACAATATGTCTGTTCAGGTTAAGAGTTGCTATCCTATTTGAATAAATTTTGGTTATTACACTTGCAGCCCTATTTTGCCAGTATTATGAAGCAGCTGACGAAATGGCCAAATTTAAGAGTGGTATATACAAACTATCTCCAGCCAACGTACCATTAGACCAGCAAAAGGCACATCCCTTGCAAGTGTGGACCAATATCTGCCAATTGCAAGAAAAAATAAATCCAGAATTACAAAAGGGCATTACAGTCATAATTCAAATGTGTAGTATGCATGCCTGAGATGTGGCTTTCTGTCCAGGTGCATATGCATGGATGGGGGTTGGCAGGCAACAGCCTCCAGTATTTAATTGTGAACCATTGAACTCATGGTGAAACTGGATTGCATGTTCATACTAACAATTTGTATAACACACACAAGTTTGACCTAAGGAGGCCTTAATTACTCGATCCCCACCAGGATGAAAAATAAAGAAAAGACGGAAATGGGATCAGGGGAACACCACATGCAGAAAAAAATTACACCTTCAGAGATTAGAGAGGTTGAGTTTAAGATATACCCTGCATATAATCCTTTTAGCCCCTGCTCCTTCCATATTGAGCAGCCCGCATTGAACATTCCAGTATAGTAACCGTACATCTGGTTACCAGGCTTCATAGAGATATTATCTTTCACGATAACAGAACTCCAAGAAGCCAATGTGCCTTGAACCTGCATGCGTTGCTTCATCACTTCACAAGGAACATATACAAAAGAACCAAGTGTATCTCCTGAAATACATAAAGAAAAGGAATACAGACATTTTGAGTCCCCTGAGGCACATGATGGCTGAAGAGTCCACAACAATTCCAGTTTCTAACACTAAGACTGAAAACCTAAACGGACATCCATACTTAACAGCATAGCAACAATAATTTGCTGCTGAAAGCCAACTTGATGTCTATGCATACAATGTACCAGCACAAACATCTTGTCAAGACGTAGAACAGCACTCAGAATTCAAAGTGATACTACACTTAATAACTCACAACAATAACAAAATTCTTTGTAGAGCACAGGATGGTTCCTCACGGTGCATTTCTTTGTAATAAACAACAGAAACATGGAATGGTAAGTAGAAAGAGTTTGTAAACTCAGGATAATAATGTTAAGCAATAAGCACATATAATTATACTTCATGACTAATTGTTATACTTCATGACTAATTGGCCAACACAAGTAAAAGGAAAGATCAATAACTACTTAGCATATCAGAAATATAAATAGCATTCACAAGCGTTTGAATCAAAGGTTGTTTTCCAGTAACTCAAAAGCCATCATTTAATAATTTTATTTCGGCACACTCAGAGTAACTGTATTGCGAGAAACTCAAATTATATAAGCATGAATGAGATTAAAGTATTGAGAGTTTCTGAACAACTTACCAACAGCTCCAGCAATGAAATGTGCCCAATGTCCCCCAAGGCTCGGATGTGATTCTTCAATCCACTTTTTGGTTGACTCTATGACACCAAAATATGTTGCTCCAGTTGCAAGAGAACCAGTGACACCAGGAGCTAGTCCCCTGTAAAAGCCTACAGAATTCATCAGTTACGAACTACATGCTATGAGAATACACCAGCACTAAACCACGATAAAAGTGAAAACAAATCACTCGGCCCAGAGTCCAAAACTTTTGATTAATTGCCTGGCTGCTTATAATTTTTTGATAAAACATACATAAATCAGAGAAAATAACCAATTTTTTACACATGGAAATAGGCAGTGTAAACATGTTACATGAGACACAATGGAACTAAGACATCACATGCAAATACTTAAGAAAAAGCTTCAGAAAGGAAAATGAAGTACCCCTTAATCCATCAGTAACCCAGACTGCTCGTACCATCTGCATTATGCTCTTTGGGCTCTGAAAATATGAAATAAATTACTAAGAATTGCTGCATTTTCTAGCTTAGAAATGAAAACTTTGGCAAGATAAAGTGCCACATCCAAAACTCACAAATCCACTTTCTTACATACACTAGCTTCTTATTTTTCTTTCATCCCAACCCTTTTATATCAATAGGGAGGTAGCTTCCTCCATTTATATCAAATCAAATGCCATTCATAGGTTCATACACAAAAAAATTGAAAATTTTCATCTATAACATCTTTCCCCTATGAGCATACCTGCCTTACAGCAAGAATAGCTTGGCTCTGAATTCGTGTCTTTACCGTGTCAACCGGATGCATGATGCCTTCCCCAAATGCCCCAGCAATACCTCCCCACAGAAACTCCCTCACAACTACATTAGCAGAGCAATAGATCAATCACTACCTTTCAACAAGTCCATTTTACATGCTTTACAATAGTTTTGTGGATATAATTGGAAAATCATACCAAAAAAATAATTTTATACCCATTATCATATATAATTACACATCCACTAAATATTAAAAAGTTCCTTTCTTTTCCTTCCCAACAATATCTCTTCATAGCTGAATATACTATTTCCTTCCACTTCCATCACTGCGTGAATAAATTATTTCATTTATATTGAAATCAATAAACAAATTTTGTTTTCAGCAGCTTCAAATTCCAAAAGTACATAGTCGAAGGAGGAAGGCTTACCAAAGAAGTGCTTCTCAGTTGTATCGCCTAAGGCATGTGGTTCGCCCGAAGTCGAGCTCTGTATCGCCATTGAAATGGCTCTCTCTTGCTCTCTATTTCACTGGTTAGGGTTTATGGTGCGGGTTTTAGCTCAATAAATCAATAGTGACTTGGGTGGTGAAGAAGTTAGCAGACGACGAACGGGCAAGGCGAAAACTCGTCCTAGACTCCTAGTCATAGGAAATTTTGTCCACAACTGCAAAAGACAAACAACCTTGGGGTCAGCTTGCAAATATGAAGAATAGATAATATCCTTTTCCAATCCATAAAAGAATCTAACCCGCTTATAATCATCGAATCTTCCAGCATCTCTAATAAAGTCTTTAAATTTAAGTTAAATTGTAGATAAAATAATTAAAAAATTATTACAAAATATTTTTAAAAATTTTATTTTAGTAGTGTTCTCTATTTTGGTACTTTTCAAATATTTTATTATTTATTTCAAATTAAATATTTGAATATTCTCAATTTATTATTTTATTATTTATAAAATTCATCATATTATGAAGAGATAACAATTGTTACTTTCTCCCTCTTATTTGCTAAATTTAGGGATTCAGAGTCTTTAAAATATAAAAATTCTAAAGTAGGAAGTGAGATAGAGACACTACTGGAGTCCTTTTTTTTTTGAAAATCCCTAAAGTAACTAAAAAATATATTTTAAACACTCTGTTGGAGATGCTCTTAAGTTCGAAATTATGGGAAATTTTGGAATGTTGGTAATATTGAAATCGAAATTAAAATTTTTTCAGTTTTGTAAGAAAATAAAGTATTGGACCTCGACTATTTTTCAAAAGTCAATATCTTTTATTTGATGGGCCGGGCTGACTGGGCCAACCCTGAGTTGATTTTAGCGTTTGCACTCAGCAACATACTAAAACGGCGCCGTAGTGCCTTCTCATTGTACATAGCAAAACTTTACTTGGCCAAAGCATTTCGCATTTGATTATCAACGAAGCGAGAGAGTGAAAAAACGCACCTGAGCTCGCAGCTCTTGTTTCTAATCAGTCGGATCCGAACATCTAGTTCTAGGGTTTTCAAAATCCCATCACGAATCTCTAATCGATGGCGATGGCTGCTCTGAGACGAGAAGGGAGGCGTTTCGCCCCTTTGGTTTCACCCCATCCGATGGCCGCCATCCGATCCTCAATCGTCCCTACCGAGTACGTTCTCTTTCCAAACCCACTTTTATTTTTTTGGGTGTTCAGTATAATTGTTTAGCTTGCATAATGCATTCTTATTGCCCTCTGTTTGCCTAGAAATTTGAGAACTGGAGAAAAGAAAATTAAACAGAATATGTAGGACTTGGAAGCCTCAACTCAAACCGGGAGTGGTTCATTTAAGATTCCTTCATTTTCTCGGTGAATAAAAAGCGGATAATTGAATTTTTGATGAAGTATTGAAAATGCTAGGATTTAATGGAAGGCTGAAACTTTTAATTTACACAAAATTGACATTAATTTTGGCAAGTAAGCTTAAAACTATTGATGTTGTTCTGCTTGGATAGTGCTGTTCAAAAGTCCTTTCTTTTTTATATTGCCTTTGTTTTCTTCTTGTGTATTGAAACAATTAGATTATTTGGTTTGGTTGGCAGGGAGCAGGTCCCTTTCGGAGTGCGCTCAATTTCTACTCAAATTGGTAAGAACAATTGTCATTTACTAGTTATTGTTATTTTTCCTCCTTTGTGACATACTTGCAGTTTTCTCTGATTATTTTTTTTGATGAAATATCATTAGCAAATGGTAATGCTGTTGTTTTTTGATACTTTGGGCATTCAGTTAGAACCCGGATGAAGAGTGTGAAGAGTATCCAGAAAATTACAAAGGCAATGAAGATGGTTGCAGCATCAAAGCTACGAGCCATTCAAGTTAAAGCCGAAAATTCTCGTGGCCTGTGGCAGCCTTTCACAGCACTATTGGGCGACACTCCCAGTATGTTTACCAGCATAATCTTCGTTCCTAAGTTTATATATATTTGGCTCGTTTACATTTGGATTACTTGACATGGTCCTGGCTGGTGTTTCAGTTTTGTCCTTTATAAGCTGTAAATGTTTAAATTCGATTAACAGCATAATCTGCATGCTCAATCAAAATTGTATGGAAGGAGCTCATGCGGGAGGTTACTTTCTGAGTGTTTATAAAAAGAGAAACCTCTATTAAGAATGCATAGAGTGACTTTCTATGATTAACTTCTAAGTAGGAAGTTCTCTCACTGATTTTCGAATGTTCTTAAAGACATTGCATCTTTGGCAGCATTGCAGTCTCATGTAGTTGCCTAGTTGATTGCAACCAATTTTGTAGATAACTTTTCTTTATCTTTGACTACCTTAATGGATTTTACCTCTTTCCATGTCCTACCTCAACTGGAAACTGAAATTGTTCTTCTCCTTTTAATGATGATATATGTGCTTTCTGGAGGTGTTTTTTTAACTCATTGTTTTCCCCAAATTTAGAAGCTACTTTCTGCTTATTCATATTGATATCTAAACAAGTGTCCCTCACTGTGCATTTCTATGTTTCCATGCTAGGCATCAAAGTTAAGAAGGATGTTATTGTTACCATCTCTTCGGACAAAGGTTTATGTGGTGGGATTAACTCTACTTCAGTCAAGATAAGCAAGGCCTTGCACAAAATGAATTCTGGTACTTCTTGAAGCTGGGAAGTTGATTTTTAGTCTGATTTCTTCTAAGTTTATGTTCTAAGCACATTAATCTTTGTCTTCCTTTAACACTGTCATAGGTCCTGACAAAGAGACTAAATACGTCATTTTGGGGGAAAAGGCAAAGGCTCAATTGATTCGTGACTCAAAGAAAGACATTGAGCTATGCATAACTGAGTTGCAGAAGAATCCTTTGAACTACACCCAGGTTAGTATGCCATAAGTTCACTTTGACTTGCAGAAGAATCCTTTAACTGGTTGTTACTATTAATTTTCTTTGATGAATCTTTTATTTGGTTTATACTAACACAGTTATCAATTTGTTCGTTATATATCCCAAATATACAAGTTCTTACCATTATTTCTGTGTATGTTTTATCCTTTCAGGTATCTGTCCTAGTGGATGACATTTTAAAAAATGTAGAGTTTGATGCTTTGAGAATCGTCTTTAACAAGTTTCAGTCAGTTGTCTCATTTCTGCCGACAGTGTCTACCGTATTATCTCCAGAGGTGATGAGAATGCCTCAGTAATACAAACATACACTTCATCCCTCCTATATATGTTCTGATGTGATGGGTAATTGATTCATTGTTTCTATAGGTTGTGGAGAGAGAGGCTGAAGCTGGTGGAAAGCTTGGCGACCTAGATTCCTACGAAATTGAAGGTGGTGAGACAAAGTCAGAGATACTCCAAAATCTGGCAGAGTTCCAATTCTCTTGTGTAAGTATTCCCTTGAGTTTAGAGACCTCGTATTTCCTATGTGCATGCAGTAGGTGGGATTGAATCCATTGTTTTGTGCTTAGTTATAGCTTGAACTTGATCTTGATGCCTACAGAATTTGTAGAAATCTTTTCTTCAGCAATTTAAAAGTGTCCATTACTGAATATATTTTATTGTCCTTTATTCATATTTTGGACAGGTCATGTTCAATGCCGTGTTGGAAAATGCTTGCAGTGAACAAGGTGCAAGAATGTCTGCCATGGACAGCTCAAGCAGAAATGCCGGAGACATGCTTGACCGCCTTACCCTCACTTATAACAGGTCTCCTCTTCCTCCACTCACATTGCTTTCAATACTAGTTGTTCCTTTACTGGAGAAATTGTTGATTAATTATTTGTTGTATAAATGACTCATCTTTGCTGTTTATGTGATTATTTGTTATAGAACTCGTCAAGCATCGATTACCACTGAATTGATCGAGATTATATCTGGAGCATCAGCACTGGAGGGCTAAGTTTATCCGATGGTAACGAAATAAAATTCTGTTTTGAAATTTAAGATGTCTCCTCCGAGAGGCATTTTTTTTTTTTTTTCAAATAATTATTCCAGGGTCAAGTTCTGGGAACCGAAAATTATATCAATGATGGTTTAAATTGATGATTCTGGGGTTCTTTTTTTTCCTTCCTTTACGTTTCGCATTTGAGAAAATCACCTTAAATGATTGAGGATTGTATAAACTGTATCAGTTCGTTTTCTTCGGGTAAAAAATTTCATGTTTATTCTCCACCCAGCTTTCTATTATTTCGTACTATTTGGCTCTCAAACGGCATCTTGGTTGAGTCATGTTTAATGTTCGATTGTTTTTTTTTTTTCATACAATGATATTGGAGAATGGGGATTACAAAGATATACATTGGGTATCGATTTTATTATTTAAGAAAATCAAATTTGAGATTGAATACTATTAAATTATAGTACTAAGTCACTGTGACTCTATATTGAATTCTTTAAATTCATGTTAATCTTTGCATAACGTTTCTCAAATGTGCCCTTTTCGTTGTTATTTACTTTTCGTAATCGAATCTTATAGCCAAACATCATAGAAGCGATAGGCCGCGTGGTTTTTTATTTCAAGTATTAAAACATATTTACGTGGATAGGTGTGAACCGTGACTGTACACACGGTGTTCCAGGGTATATTGGTAAATTGATCCAGGGTATATTGAAGAATTGCTCGTTTAGATTGATTTAAACCTAATGATTATAATCAGAAATTTAAACCTTGTGGGTGACTATATTCTTATGAACTTCCAATTGGTGGATTTGGTACAAAAAAGATTGAGAAAAAGAATTAAGAAAAACTTCGTAACTAGTAATTCTCCTTGTGAAATACAAATCTTGTAGAGGTTTTGGTGGAAAATGTGGTACACATACTCTGCAACTCTTTTGCTAGGGTTGGTGGTCCACAGTAGAAAACCCCTGTCCAAGAAACCCCAAAATTTCAAATTAGCATTCTTAACCTACAAATTCGAGTTCGGTGTATATAGAGGCACTCTCGCATTCTCACCAATCCGCGCTTCTCTATGCCGACTTGCCAATGTTGAGAAGATGGTGAACCAATTTGGTCTGGAAAAATGTGTGCGTACCTGAAATTTCCATGAGAAAATACAATCCATGTTTAACATCCAAATGTATTTTACAACCTCTTAACCATGATTAGGCATTGTAGTGAAGCACTTACAGGCATCCGAGAGACCAAGTCGATGCCATTTTTGGCATAATGCAATGCTTGTATCACACTGATTAGAACTGACCGCGCGTCCCCCTCTCGATACACACAAGTTAAGAAATTGTGCATTTCTACAACAGACTAAATGATGAAAGATAAACAAAAGTAATTACAATACTTCGATACTTTGATCCCCGAATTAAGTTATTACATTTTTGTAGTCCCTTAACTCTATCAAACATGCCTAATTGGTCAATTCTCTGTTATTTTTTACCATTTTACGCCTGTACTCCAAAATGAACGACCCAATTGCCTCTCATTTATGTAAATGTTCAATTTATTGGTACTTCAAATTGGGATGGAAATTAAGAGTTGTCTTCTTTTTGTTGTTTTTAAGCTTAAGTTTTTGCTTTTACTTAATTACTATTTTATAAAATATGAATATATCATTCAAAAAGAGGTTAAAATGTTCAAAATTTTGACATATTTGATAAATTTTTCCCCCCAACATATTTGATAGTTTGAGCATTACAAAATATAATAATTGAATTTTGGGATCAAAATGACACTCGTATAATTTAGGAATTATTTGAGGCATTAACCATGTAATCAAGTTTATTAAAGAGATGATATATATATATATATATGGGGTTTTGTTACTTTTGTACCTGTTTTTTGTTTGAGGCAGATAATATTTCCTTCATGATGTCTCTAAACCATTCAAAGGAGCTTTGCTCTCTTGTAACCCAATACAGATAGGCTTTCAATGGAGCCTTCTTTAAGCTGCATTCTCTGCAACCACTCTATTTTAAACACAAACCCATCAGCAGATTTGTTCATTGATGAATTCAAACGAGTAAAATCGGCGAAAATCTTACATGATCACAGTTAGATTTCTCAGCAGAATTGACAATATCTTTGAGGATGCCAATGAAAGGTGTAACTCCAATGCCTAGACCGATTAGAACAACAATGTCATACTTGACATGGTCTTGAGATGCAGCACCATATGGCCCATCAATGTGTATTTTGGGGTAACCTTTAGCTCCTGATAATGTTGCCTGAAAATAATTCAAAGTGGAAATCACAGAAATTTTTACAAGCATTTTCACCAATTTGAATTGAGCTTTGGTTTATCAAATCTTACCTCTTGGAATAGACTGTAAATTTGATAGCTCCAATCTCCTGAGTTTCGGATATGGACGCTTAGGTGGTTGTCTTCTGGCCCTGAAGTTAGGGAAAATGGATGCCTGGCAATGAACAAAGAAGAGAAGGAAACGGACTCAACATAGATTATTAGCTAACAAATAAGGACAATTAAACCCTAAGCTGTAAGCTCTCCTACAGCCACCCATGCTCAAATACCCTCTCACTCTCCTCAAAACTTTCTTAAAATCCTAAATCTTAAGCAATGACAGAGCCAAAAACTTTAATAGCAGTGGACAAAGTTTTTTGTTGGAGCCTATTATCTGTCGGTAATTAAAAGCGGGGTTATTTTGGGTTTTATTAACTTACACTGGGTTAATTTTAAATGAATGGGTGTATTACTTTCCATCAAATTGGCAATTTTCATTAAAATTAATACTAAAACATTGATTTTTTTTATCACTTACACTGGACTGGAGCACACCCTAGCCCAAGGGTGACTCTGCCCTTGATCTTAAGTCGTGAAACCCTAGACAATCCAAACCCTAACCCTCCTTATATCTTGGGTTCCTGCCAAAATTCAAGAACTAAAGGCTAAGTAGCAAGCTCTTGTACAACCATCCATACCCAAACACCCCCTCACTCTCCCGTAAACTTTCTTATAATAATAAATCTTAAACTCAAAATAACACTATTGATTTCTGCAAGAGTAAACAAGTAAAACACAATTATGAAAGTTTGGACTTGGAAATTAAAATTAACAAGCTCATTTCCCTTAAGGGCAAACAAGTAAAATCACATGCCTTGAAAAATGAGTTCGCCCTTTAATATAAATTTGGATAGAATATTTTCAGTGTAATTTTGTCTTTATGTTTTCGGGTCAAACAACTCGGAAACAGATAATGGTTAGAAAGTTTCAGTGCTGACTTACCATTCAAATGGAGAAATTTGAGGGCATTGAATGAGTATGTACATGCCACTGAGGTACCTAAAGCCTTCCGGGTTGTGCAATTTGAGGGACAGAACTTTTCCTGGATAAATACTTGCCTTCACAGTTATTTGCTCACACAAAAAGAAGCAAACAGTTAGAATTTGATGAAAAATTTAAAATCTTCCCTTCAAATTGAACAAGGAAATTACATGACAGTGTATCTATAATTTTTTATACCTTCAAAATTTCCACTTCATAAAATCCTGATCTTATGGCACGAAATACCCTTTCACCAGTGTATAACATAACTGGAATGGCAATGTACATCCATGTCTGCTTAAGCAAATTCTCAACATTAAAACTTGTGATGCAAGAAACAAAATTCAAATACATGGTGAAAAAATGAAGGGCTGACTACATTTTACCCCAAAGTTTCGGGCCATTTTAAAAACGGACCCTCATGTTTTGATTTTCTTTAATTGTTTACTCCTTTCAAAGTGCATCAATTTAGACCATGCATCTTTTTGTTTGACAATTAGTATTCAGTTAAATTAGTGTCATAACAACTATGATATTAATAAAGTCTTTAGTGAACAATTACAAAAATAAAGTCTTTCAAAATAAATTTGAATTATTCCATTTGTCTACAAATCAATATAAAAGTTGGTACCATATATATCACGACACTAGTTTGATAGAATACGAACAATCAAACAAAATTAACATGTGAATTGATGTATTTTGAAATTTTACGAGATACAGATGTAGTTAGTCAAAAAATGAATAGAATTGCCCTGATGATCGAAACACTTACCGTTTTTTCAGTTACTTTGTCGGTAAGAAAGAGGAACATAGAGTGAAGTATTAGCAATGCATATACAGCAATGAACAAATGGTGTGAGTACCAGAAAGTGTTATAGCCTGTGACCTTCCGAATCGACTTGGGCAGCGACGGAGGTTGGCGGCGCGGCCACTTTGTTGCAAGGGAAAATGCTACCGCCATTAGAACCACCATAGCAATCCCTGAGGCCACCTCCTTCGTTTCCAATATTTCAATGTACGACGGTTGATGGTACCCGAACCGGGCGGCTATCGTTTGTTCGAAAATCAAACGGTCGGAATCGCTTATTCTTGGAAAATCACAAGCAAGATGAGCGCCACCGTGGAGAATAACTCCAACCACTATCCCTCCTGCAATCATCTATATATTTTCAACACAAAATGTACACATGTTATTGTTAGCTAAGTTGTGAGCCAACTTCGGCCATCTCCAATCACCGGAGCTAAAGAGATGGCTAGTCCCACCGTGCAAGTTGTTGTGGACTGGGCTCGCAAAAGGGCCAGAAATAGCCAGCCTTTTGGTCTACAAATGTGGCTTGGTCTGACTCTGACTCTTAACCTTGTGGTTGGAGATGATTAAAAAAAATCGGGGTTTAAGAAATTAGGAGTATGATTGGAGATGAGCTTACCTTGTGGAAGTTGAGGTTATCATTGAATGGAATGATGGAGTTGATCGAACGGTTCTTGCGAAGCCACGTGATTGTGTTGCGACAAACAGGGAGGAGAATGAGAGCCATGTTGAATTTCAGGGTTTCTGCGGCGCCTTTGGCCGTGGATAGGCAGAACCCCATTACTTGAAACGCAGCTCTGTGTCGATATTGAATGAATTTCCAGGTGAATATTGCACTGCATATAATCAACCACACCGAAATTACCCACGCCCGCCGCCAATACAATCGAAACAAAATTTCTGGCTTAGACTTTGGCTCTTGGGACGCATCAAAATTGTGGGATGCATTATGTCGGATTTCAAAGGAGCCCTTTGATGAGCTCGCTTTGAGGAGAGTCTCAAATTGATTGAGCTGCAAGTTAGTGATCAAAATGGAGAGAAAGTCGATTAGCTAATGGCATATTTTTTCCGTACATGACGTTTATATTTTTTTTTAGAGACGTGACCATGTCGAAAATTTCACTTACATATAATTTCCTTCAATTTTGATCACCATTTGTAGACATATGGTTGATTAAGAAAGTTTTATAATGACCCGTTAGAGCTTCGATTTAAGTTTTAAGTATCAAAATTTTAAATTAAAACCTAAAATTAAAGCGATCTGAGACTACAAATTTAAAGTCTAAACTCCAAACGACGATTCTATATCCTAAAAAAAAACAAAATGAGTAGAAACCCCGATTTTCTAAGTTCGGTGAAGAGAAAGACTCACTTCAATGAAGCCCCGATTTTCGGTGTCGAGCAGTTCCATGACTGAAGCAGCAGAGTCTTCTGCTTCCTCGTGGGTTAAAAATAACTTATTTGTAGAAGCACTTAGTATAATGGTCTGAAAATTAAACAAGTAAATTAGAAACCATGAACAAAAGAATGTCATAGTTATAATCAATTACAAAACGACCTGCTTAGTATCTTTCTTTGTTATTCTTCCATCCATGTTTCTGTCACACCTGAAACAAAATTAAGCATTTTGTTGAATTTTAACACTTCTTGCTGCAATCAATAATAATATGAAGCTAATTAAATCATCATGTTGAATTTTAATTAAGGGGGATTATTACAAGCGAAAGTAAATTCGAATCCTTGAATCGAAGGAAGGTTCGGTTAATCGACACCAGTAACTATGGAGTTCGTCTTTTGTCATATCAAAATTCCGATCCTTCCTTCCCCTCAGAGCCCTTAATAGCTCGTCAGCAAATTCCGACGACTTTTGCATCCCTACAAAACACACATAATAATATGACCGTTGATGCGTTGATTATTATTTTTTCGTCCCAATTTATGTAATTGATAATAAAGGAATAGAACGAAAAGCACAGAGGCCAAGCCAAGAGAAAAAACAAGCTACCAAGAACCAGAACAAAGCCAGAAGTTGTTAATTGTATTTGCTTAAAGTTAATAGTGTACAATAATGGCAGTAGTTTAATGAAGTGTTAGGCTGGCTCACCTATACACAGACCAAAATCAGACCATTTTATTACCGGTTCAATCCCTTGGCCGGTGAATGAAAGCCGGTCGAACTTCTTTGCCACATCCTTCCACAGAATCATCCCCTCCTTGCTCATGGTGTACGTGTCAATGAATCTTAGCCGTTCAATTTCATTGGCTGAACCGGCCGCGGATGCCTCCCCATTCTCTGCTGGCATATAGGGTTGCTCCCGGTTCACTACTGAACCATTGCTTGGTTCGGTTTTGTCATCAGGCGGTTCAGTCAAGACCGGAGAGAAAGACAGAGGAAGAATGCTTGCACTGCAAGAAGAAGATGATGATGAAGATGGTGAGAGGGATGAGGATGCCTCCATTGGTAGTTGGTGATCAAATTCTTGACGAAGGAAGAGAGAAATGTGGTTGGTTTTTATGGGAGATTTTGTACGAGGAAAAGAAGATTGGTGGATTTTGTACAAGCTAAATAAGCCAGCTAACTAGCTACGAGGGTTTTCTTGTTAAAGTGGGTTTAAATATGGCAGAGTTTTGCGTTTCTTGGGTTTGGGTGGTTGAATAATAAGATGGGTTTTGTTAGGGGTTGAAAAAATTAGGAGCAGAAAGGAGATGGAAGCAGGTGAGACCTAATGAAAAGCTTGTGAGGAGTGAGGAGTGAGGAAGAGAGGGAGAGAGTGAGCTTTTGGAAAATAAGATTCGTTTATAAAACGATATGAGAATGTTGATTTTATTTGTTACGAGTGTCGAATTTAAAATTTAAAACTGTCTCATTTCACGTGATTAAAAATAAGAAAAAATGATGTCAATTTCTCCAACAACTAGGCTAAACCAAATACATATCCCAAAATGAAAAGATAGATGAGCATGCAAGAAAGGGAAAGGGGATTAGGAGAAGAATTTATTGTAATTGAGAAGTCATGTTTTTGACCTTGCAGCTCCCAATTACTTCATTCATTTGGACATTGGACTTGTGCATTCAGCATGCCCTATATGAGTTATATTCTGTGGACAAGAGACAAAGGGTGTGCATACACTTTACATTTACCTGATTGATCACCCAAACAACATCATGACAAGTTTTTTTTATACACGACTATCGCATCTAACAACTCTTATATAAAACTAGGATCTTGAATAAGGATGGAAAGATTAGAATATGTAGTGACCTTCACGTAGTTTATGAAGCTGAAAGGACAATTTACGTGATCCGACAGTCGTATACTAGAATTTCTCTATAGGGTCATTGTCAAAATTAGATAAAGGATTGGGTAAAGTAGTTCATAAAGTACATGTAATTGATAGAATTTTTACCTTCTCTTTGCAGAAGCAACATGAAATGATATTATCAGCTGTAGTTTTGGTAACTTGTTAATAAGGTGAAAAGATCTTGTGTTAACAACAACTTAGCATGCATTTCACCATGTAGATGGATATTGTTACCATGTGCCTTCATACACCCAATTGGCCTGACTATTTGAACAACTTGATTGTTGCTTGTTGATAAAAAAAGCTATGTATTTTTCACTAATGACATTAGTCTGATATGCGAACAACTTGATTGTTGCTTGTTGATAAAAAAAGCTATGTATTTTTCACTAATGACATTAGTCTGATATGCTCTCAAATTTAATATTTGAATTTCACTTGTTATCGCTTATGATCATCATAGGGTGTAAGAAGTGCCCCTGGCTTGTTATGACCTCATGTAGGTGTCGGGGTCCCATGAAGGCGAGAATTAGTCTCATACCAATATGTGTGAAGACACCTCGTAAAATGTAAAAAAAAATTATTTAATTAGCACTTTTTTTCCTTTAATATTTAATTAAAAATATAATAAAATTTTGAAAATGGCCTTACGAGATCCCCAAATTTGCCTATTATTTATTCATCAAGTAATGAAAACAAAGTGTAATTCAATTTTTTTCAACTCTGAATATATATTATAATTTCTACCTTCTTCTCTTCTGTATTTCAAAAAATTGGAAAATATATGGAATATTTTTCAGATAATTAATTGTTTGTCTTTTGACAGTATGAAAAAGCTATCAAAATCAAACCCATTGGCACAAAAAGAAAATCCTTTTTTTTTCTCTTTTAAAAAATTATTTATTTTATACTATATATTTTTTAATATTACCCCCTAAAGAAAAAGCTACAAAATATATTTAGAAAACAATAATGCTACGGGTGCAATGTGAATTACTGTAATCTCGCCAGTCGTCCGGTCCGGTCACCTAAAAAGTGGACCGGTTGTCCAATCTTCATAGCGTCGTCCTATTTTCTCTTCTAGGCCCAACAAAGGCCCAAGATCTCCACTCTCTTCAACAAACTGGTTGGGCTGTCCTATCTGATGGGCCTAAATTGGGTCCACACCTGACCCACCAACTTATCTACCTTTACCAACCATCCTGTCCCAAAAAAATAAAAAACAGAGATTGCGAGCCAAACATTGAAGAGGTGTGGGAGAGAGCTTCAGGAAAATCAAAAGCAAAGGAAGCAGCAGCTAGATCTGAAAAAGAAAGCAAAAGCAGTAACATACAACGGTAATTTTCATTTTCTGTTTTGTTTAAATTTTTAGTTTTTTTTCTTCTCCCTTGATGTTCTGTTGCCCTCTTTCAAGTATTTTGTTCAAAAGTTTCAGACTGCTTATGAGATTTTGCTCTCTGTTTGGTTTCCAAGAAAATGCTGAGGGATGATAATAGTTTGATGCTATAGAGTGCGTCTTGTTCGTTGCATTAATTATGTGGAACTTAGAAGTTTTCTGCTATTAAGTTTTCGTTTATGTATGTATGTATGTACTATGTACGTCGACATGTGTTCTTTTTGCCCAGAATATGTTAAATTTAACATTTTTGGCTGTTGGTTTTCTTAATTCATGGGTTTGATGAATTGGGTTGTTGTGTTTTTCTTAATGCTATTCAATTTCTGTGAAATGTTGGAATCTTTGTGATCGGTTTGAAAAATATTTTCTTTGTGATGTTATTCTTGATGTGTTAGAAACAGATTTCATGGAAGGGTTGGTGGCTGCGTCAAGAGTCACCCCAATTCGTACTCATTCAAGGCAAAGACACCTTCCTTTTGTTCCTACGACTTCATTGCAATATATGAAAGTTGTGTATAGAAATAGAAGACAATTTGGAATGAGCCATCCGAAATTACTCAAACCAATTGCTGCTTCAACTCAGCCTTTAGAAGGCTCCACAGTGAGCCGCTTTGACAACACACTACCATCCAAAGGTAATGTGATCGATCGAATCTGGTAACTTGTATTTGCATTTGTGGTAAAATTGGTTTGTGGAAAAAAATGAATTCACTTTCATTGTGAATGGGATATGGAATTTTGATTCATTGGAGCTGAAAACTACCTCTGTAACTTAGATTTATATTCAGTTGGTAGAGAATGTGACACTATTGCTTGTTGGATCACTTAAATTTAGTATGGAGTTGATGCTCGAAGACTGGAGAACAATTGCCCCACCTAAGCATAAGAGTACGAACTGATGGGTTGAGCTGTTAAATTTAATAACAATAAAAAGCTAAATAAAGTGAAGTTTGAAACTTTTAGAACCATAGGGCATTGGGTGATGGTTGTCATTTAATGTTCATAGAACTTCTTGATATATGGAGAAATGCTGATGCGGTGTGCTTCGACGTGGATAGCACGGTTTGCCTGGATGAGGGCATTGATGAACTTGCAGAATATTGTGGGGCTGGAAAGGCTGTTGCAGAATGGACTGCAAGGTTAGGGATGTTATTGGAATTGTTTTCATGCGTTTCGTTCTGTAGAATTTTCAATTCTGACTGCAGTTCTCATCCTTGCTAGGGCAATGAGTGGCTCAGTACCTTTTGAGGAGGCTTTGGCCGCTAGACTATCTTTGTTCAATCCTTCCCTGTCCCAAGTTGAAAATTTTCTCAAAGAGAGGCCAGCGAGGTAGGAGATCTCCTTTAAATTATCTTGAGTGTACACCAGTTTCCTTTTAATTATCCGCAATCTATTTAGCTAAGTAGATATTATTATGCCATAAAGTTTGTCCTGGATACTATGTAGCTGGTCTCTCTATTTATATTGTTTTTCCACTGTACTAACCATCCTTGAATTCTGAATTCGGGCCAAAATGGTGTACTTATTTCAAGAAACGTGCCAAAGCCATTGAGCATATTGCTTCTATTCTGTTAATCCATAATAAAGACATCCTAATGGTTATATATACTTACCGCAATAGAAATAGGTGAGCTGGTAGAAATGAAATGATTTGGGATCTACTTATAATTTGCACTTCTGGAAATTTGATGATCAAAATTTTTCTGAATCTAGTTGTCGTGTACAATTCTATGCAGGCTTTCTCCTGGAATTGATGAGTTAGTCAAAAAGCTGAAGGCTAATAATATTGATGTCTACCTGGTCTCTGGAGGCTTCCGTCAAATGATCAAAGTATGCTACTGCATAATTCAATGAGTGCCTTTGTTTTGTTGCTACTTTTTTTTCTCTCATTTATCTTCTGTCAGTAGAAGATCTGTATTGCTGAGTTAAAAATAAATGGTCTCAATTGCACTAACTTCAACTTGATGACATTAATAGAGTTATGGCTCTACATATTCGCAACTCTTCTAACAGATAGGCTCCAACTATGGACATTGTATACAAGTACAAATGCATAACTTGTCTAAATTGGATCTCACATATCACATATAGAATTAACTTCTGATGCCGAATCAAATGAATTTTCAATATCCTACTTTTGTATTGTAATTATTAACTGTGATTAACCTCTTCTGTAGCCTATTGCATCGATTCTTGGGATACCAATTGAAAATGTGTTTGCTAATCAACTGCTATTTGGAAATTCTGGAGAGTTTCTGGGGTTTGACAAAAATGAGCCCACATCAAGAAGCGGTGGAAAAGCCACTGCAGTGCGACAGATAAGAAAGGTTGGTCTATAGCTGCTTGTCCAACGATCTAATTGTCGAGTATGTTACTTGAAAAGCTGATTAAATTGGCTTTCCAGGCTCATAATTACAAGGAATTGGTCATGATTGGGGATGGTGCAACTGATCTTGAGGTAATTGATCCCTGAAATGTTCAAACTGCTGTCGTGCAAAAGATTCTTTTTTGTTTCCTGTGTCTCACATACTTGCATATAGCCATGACTATATAACTAAATGATAACTAAATGATAATCATACTCAATGAACCTTGATTGAAACTTTAAAATTTCTTTCGTATAAAACAAGCTGAAAAATATAGTGGGTCGATTATTTAGTGGAAGAAGATTTCAAGTATGATCTTTTACTTGAAGTCAACTCTTTTAGGATGGTTTGACGAAATCAGTCAAGGGCCTTGTGCATTTCTCATATATATATAAGCATTATATTGAACCAATCTTTTTGTAAGCTGACACATGAAACTCTCCATCCCATACCATTTATCTCTATATTCAGGCACGCCAACCAGGAGGTGCCGACTTGTTCATTTGCTATGCTGGTGTTCAACTTCGAGAGGCTGTTGCAGCAAAGGCTGATTGGCTTGTTTTCAACTTTGAAGGCTTGATAAGTTCCTTGTAGTGATACTAATATAGCCTGTATTATTATGAGCCATATTCCTTCTTTATATTCTGCACTCCTGTGTATAAAACTCACATGGGAAGATGAATAAGGAGTGTTTCTTAGGCATTACTATGTACTTGTGAATTGATTGTTGTGATGAATGGGAAGTGCTAGTTTTGAAGTTTATATAAATAATTGGACCATTTTCCATTTACCCTGTGTTGTTCTAAAGCAAATAGATGTCTGATATGTCATGGAGATGAAACTCAGGTCTTCCTTTCATTTATGGAAAGTTTGGAGGTTAACAACACTTTCCTTAAATGGAATAGAGAAGAGTTTCCTTTTACCTAGTAATAGTATGTAAAACATCTTTCTGTTTTCTGATGTGGAGCTTCACTCTTGGAAATGCAATTGGTCACTGTTTGGCTTCCATCCACCACCATTGGTGCTGGATATTAAAATTCTAATCAATCAAAAAATTGGTGGTTGGCCAACCATTTTAGTTTGGTATAGTCCCCACCTCATTCATCTGAATTCTAAAGTTTGAGAAGAATTTGAACTTGGGTACTTAAAATCTCACTTAAATATAATTTTTTTCAATTTCGATCACATTTAACGAGGTTGATTAGTTCTAAATTTGTTACTTAAAATTTCAAATTAAAGCGATTAACTAATCTGAGACCGTAAACTCAAATTCTAAATTATAAATGACAATTTTACTTTCTAATATAATCAATCATGTGAATAAATAAAAATAAAATTAAAAAAAACGAGGTTGA
Source organism: Oemleria cerasiformis (assembly GCA_037349345.1). Lineage (NCBI taxonomy): Eukaryota > Viridiplantae > Streptophyta > Magnoliopsida > Rosales > Rosaceae > Oemleria > Oemleria cerasiformis. The sequence goes on from JAZGTL010000018.1 coordinate 15,254,656, forward strand.
CAAGTATCAATATCATCATAATTCAAGTGCATTTTTTTTCTATAATCAATATGAAGTTTTTGCAACATTGATTATTAAGTGTTGTTTTCATCTTTTTGCTTTCTACTTGAAGCAGCTGTTGATGGGTCCATATCCATGTGTTTTGCTTGGTCTGAGGCCAAGCTATTAAGGGACATAAACATAAGTCTCACTTTTGTTTGTGTCCTTTTCACATGACCTAATTCTCTCATGTCCTTTGCCTTTGCCCTCTCTATATTCAACCCTCATAAATTTTTTTTCCTACAAATAATTAATAATAATTACACCTGCATCTTCTCAAATTTTAAATTGTTAAATTAGAAAAGATAAGTGAACAAGATTGTAGGTATTATTATTATTTTTTTTTCATTTTTGTTTTTTGGCTTTGTAAATGGCAATTATATCTAAGTGATATCAAAATAAAGCCGACCAATTTCTTTCACAGTCTACCTACTTTGAAAAGGAGGTAAGAAATCCAAAGTTTAAATTGAAAATATTTCTTTTTAATATAAAATTTACGAAGTGATTACGTAATATTTCCAATTATTTATATATAATTTAAATGACTAATATAATTTATGTTTACACTCATAATTCCGCGTTTGAATTCTTTCCACAAACATAGCATAAATTTAAATAGCAAACGTAATAATAATGCAAACGGCCAGTTCATTAAATTCTTTTTTTGTCCAAATTTTTTCTCTTTTTGTCTAACTCACTTCCTTTTCTTCTTTGTGAGTTTCGGGAATATCCTCATTCATAAAGTGGAGATCCATAAATATAATTGACCTTTCAAAATAAATATAACTAAATATCACAATATGATAATAAGGGTAGAGTGAAAGTTTTCAAAAATCAATTTTGAATTATGATCTTTTAATTTATTCATAAGCTAAATAAAGCAAATTTATTCATACACATGAAATCCTATTTTAGTCTCCACATTTTCAATATTGGTTGTATAAAAATTAAACAAATATAGATCAAAAGAGGGTAGCCAATATTCGATAGTAACACTTCAGGCAGAATTATTTTATGCGTCCTTAAAATAAGAAGACTAGAGGACAAAAGGACAACAAGAAAAAGAAAAAGACCTCGTTTACCAAATGTAAGAACTTTGTGAGGTGTATCGCTCTGTAGATAACAGAGCAGCGGGTGGTGTCATTCGTCCGAGGAATTCTATTCTTCAAGATTCAGCAAAATCGTCTTGGAAAGCTGGGTTTCTTTTAGATTTACTTTACAAACTCACGGGGGTTCTTTAAAGTAAGCTCCTTTATTCCCCTTTTGATTTCATTCTCTCTCTTTTCCATCGCCAAGACGAGTAAGAGCTCTGAGTTATTTTTCACCTTCTTGCCAATGGGAGTCAGTGAACTGGGTTTTTGTGGTCAAGATTCTGGTTTCGAATTGGTTTAGCTTAGATTTTTGACATCTAGGCATCCGTGGGCTCTTGTTGCTGGTTGTGGCTGTTGGAATGAGTTTTCTGAGGAAATGGGGTTTGTTCTTTATTGCTATTGATAACTGGGTAGAGTTTTGATTTTCGGAATTTCTTGGAAATTGGTTGTTGTTTATGAAATTCTGCTTTTCTTGTAGCTCTTGGTTGATTATCTTTTGTGAATTTGAAGAATTTGGCTTTGCAATTGTTTATTGCTGCAGAAATTGAGGCTTGTTCAGTATTTTGGTGTTTCATATTGATGCCCATGTACTGTTTTGTTCTCCCCCACAATTAGTATCTGACTATTTACCAGATTTTGAGGCTGAAAAGTGATAGGGGAAATTCCTTTTCGATGAATTGAGTACCTGCTTTACGTCTCGAGTTCTTGATTTTAGATCAGATTGCAATTCCATAATCAGTTGCTTCGAAACTATAAGGGTTTTGGATTCTTAGGTTGGAACTTCGTTTGCTCACATTTGGCTTCATGGAAGTTCTTGGCTATGGGTTGTTGATATTGAGAATTGAAAGAAAGAGAAAAGATTGCTTAGTGGAATCCAGTTAGTTTTTTTCAGTGGAAGGGAGAGAAGATATGGACTTGTGGGTTGTTGCAGCAGCTGCAGGCGCTGGATATTTGACTAAGTATTGGCAAAATATTTCTAAGAATGGGGATAAAGATAGCTTTTTACAGTTGCCTTTTGGGGATGCAAATCTTGACGAATCTGAGTCCCCAAGCCATCCCTTCCGCAGACTCACACAGAGAAAGAAATTTGGCGATGGCGTTCCCACAGACAGAAAAAAGGCTTCAGATGAGGGACTTTCAGATGTTAGCCTGTTGGAAAGTGTTTGTGGAACAGAAGTGGCTTCTACCAGTGGGTATGATGGTGAAAATCTGGGAGGCTTGGGGAATTACAAGGATTGCAATGTACTTTCTATATCAAATGTATCACCGGTATACTCAGGAAATGTGAATGAGAATGGGGATGGAACTTGGCTAAGTCATGATACTGATGACAGTACTGGTGTCATGTTTCCTAAATCTCCGAATGAAGAGAGCGGTTCTTTTCATGTTCCTTTGAGGAACAGAAACTCTGTTAGAACTGAACGTTCATATGGGCATATTGTTAAGCCAGTAAGTTCCTTAGAAAGTTGCCTTATGGCTCAATTATATAAAGAGCGTGCTAAAAAGGAACAGCATGTGCTTACCCTTCCATCACCTTCCACTCCAAGTATGAGGCCGTTATTTGTGACTGATGGAAGCCGGATAATCAGCAGAGCAAGTGGTGATCGTTTCAGCACTCATATTGGAATTCAGGAAAATAAGAGGCATAAGGAACACTACCTAGAAACTCATGAAGATGCCAGTGGGCTTCCTCCACCACCAAAACTTGGTTATTTGGATCTCACAAAGAAGTCGAAAGTTAAGACAGGAAAGGGGCTCAATGGAAGATTGAGCAGTTCCAGTAAAATGGTCAACGGAAAACACTTCCCTTCTGAAGGTGGTATTCTTCTCGTATTGTAGGGGTAATTTGATCTTTTATGTAGACTAGAATTCCACTTCCTAAACCTACTTCTTCATTTTAGAGGCTGTTCAAGGCTTTCTCTTTGCTCAAAATTTTGTGTGTCCTTTCCTTGCCTTGGCATATTCATTTCTTGGGATAAATGTTATTTTTCTCAAAGCACTGGAGAGTCATTGTATGCCTACTGTTATGCTGGAGAAACGGATGTGTACTCTCCAGTTTTATTAGTTTGCTAAGGAAGGGAAAGTCACTAGGTCCAAGAGACTAATAATAGGTTCTAAATGCATATCTGATAAAATCTCCCTTAGAAGAAACTATATATATCTACAACTTGAACATTCTCATTTCAGCTTGTAGTTTATCGTATTTTTGCAACTTATCGCAGTTAATGTCCTAATGATTTTACCTTCATCAGGTTCACTAGATGGAGCAGTTCTACTCTGCCTTGGGATTTCTATTGGCATAATATCGTCTTTTCTAGCAAATAAAAGAGAAGTTGATAAGTTGAAAGATTTATTGAAGCAGACGGAGAACTTGGTTCAGGATCTAGAGGAGGAACTTGAAATGAAAGATTCGGTAACAGTGAAGGAGATAGCTAATGAGAATTATGAATCGCAGGATACTTGTGACGTCTCCCTATTTGATAGGGCACCAAATTCTTTTTCTCCGGAACAGAATATGGACAAATATGATGGTGCAAATCTATATGACCGGAAAGAAGAAGAGAGTTCAGACTCGATGAGTAAAATAGAGGCAGAACTTGAAGCTGAACTTGAGAGGTTGGGGCTAAACATGAATACTTCTATTACGGAGAGAAGATTGACAGACCTTGCTGAGGTCAGTGTAGTTTTAACTTTGTGTTTGTTTGTTTAAGCAGCACATCTATGCATTTTAGTATTTACACTGAATCTCGATTGATTGGGTTCAATTACTTCACTGTATTGAATATACATTTCGCTCTTTTCCTATTACTCAAAGTATTTTCTGTACTTGTACTACTATTTAAATATAATGGACCTTTCAAAATCTTTAGAACTTACCAAAATGCATAGAATTTAAGATATTTGAGTTTTAACATTTTATTTTTGGCTCGTTTATGTATTTATTGATAAGTTTTTCTCTATTTTTATTCCTGTTCTAGTATCTTGTCTTTTCTAAAACATAGATTTTTATCTCATTGGGCTGGCATAGTACTTGTTTCCTTCAATTCAAAGCATTTTTTTTGGCTTATGTGGTAATCTCATCGAATTCTTGTTTAGTGCTAACAGAAATGAAAATGTGTGCAGCTTGACCCAGACTTGATGGCAGATTTTGCTCAAGGCGAGTTGAGAGCTGACATGGTTGGTGGAATAGCTGTTGCGGTACCCAAGTCAAATGAAAAGTCAAGCAGCACCTCAACGGCGGCCCATCACACTGCAAACTATGCAGTTTCTCCTAGAGAGCTTAGCTTGCGTCTGCACGAAGTTATCCAATCAAGACTCGAAGAACGTGTCCAGGAGCTTGAGACAGCCTTACAAAACAGCCAAAGGAAGGTCCAAATCGCGGAATTAAAGCACAAGGGTTCTTGGAGAGGTTTCGCAGACAGTGGTGATATACATTCGAAAATCCAAGAAATCACAAATTCTGAAGAAGAATGCAAAACCTTGCCGGAGCCTCTAGTAATGAATCTATCAGGAGAAGCTTTAGATGCGTACAATGAAGCTTATGATGAGTTGCTGAAGATCGGTGAGTCAGAAGAGGAGGAGGATTCACCTTGTCAAGTTTTTGAAACATTCAGGACTCATAGCCCCAGTCAAACTCTAAGTGATGAGGTAAACGGTTCGATAGGAAATTTTGCTTTCAGTAAACAGGATGATGATGTCTTCAAGAGCAAAGTAAGAATGTTGGATGAGGAGCCCATTTCCAGAGCTCTAGTTTCAGATGAGGAGCCCATTTCCGGAGCTCTAGTTTCGGATGAGGAGCCCATTTCTGGGGATGAGGGTGCAAAGAACACTTTGGAGAATAGTGATTCTGATGGTGAGATGGAGAAGCAATTGATAATGCAGATTGTGGAGAAGACCAAGAAAGGTTCTCCTGTGGTCCTCAATGCACAAAGGTGGTTGTTCCAATCCTCCCTGGACAACAACGAGAACGACCACCAGAGTTGAACCGAATCGAAACAAGGATAATTGAGTTTTGCAGTGTATAGATTAGATTCATACAAAATATAGATGATGGGGGTTTTCAGATAAAAAAACAATAGATGATGGGGGGTTTAGGTTACTCATTCCAGAGCTAAAGGCTAAAGCTAATCTGTCATTTGTTCAAACGCTTTTGTTAACTGGTATCAGCTTTTCAAGGCGTTCTCCCATTCAAATGTTCAATTATTTTTCAGTTTTAAGTTATCGTAGGAATCGTCAGACTTATTTTTCTTCTATTATTGTCCAACTGATCATAAGAATTTGTGCCATAAAATTGAAAAATGTTAAGACTTGGCTCTTCCTTGTGTTTGTCAAATGCAAAAAAATGAGAACCTAAATTCCAAATTGAAACAAAAATTACCATCACGGTGTAGTTAGTATGAATAAACTAGAAATCCAAACATGCTCAAAAGAAAAATGTTGGCAACTCAATTGACAAGCTGAAAGAGATAATGATAATCACAATTATTTCCACAATCCAGATCGTTGATTTTAACAAAGCACACTAAAAGGTGCATGAAGTTGTTAACAGGCAAATCTGATGACATAAATGAAATAAATAGTTCGGGGAGACTAGGGGGGACATTAGACGCTGTAACAAAAAAAACAATCTACTGCTTGTAGCACTTCTCAGAATGAAATCTAGTAATGATATCAGGCCCTTTTGAGAAAGTCATCTGCGTCATCATCGTCCCGATCGTTCGCCTCCAATGGATTATCTCTAAATGGAGCGCCACCACTGCCAAAGCTGCTGTCAGCACCTCCAATACCAACGGTATCAGCCCCACCAACGTTGTCAAAGCTATCAGCACCACCAACAGCGCCAGTAGGACCAAAATTGCTGCTATCACCAAAACCTCCACTGCTGGCAGTTTCAAAAGAGTTTCCGCTCGGATAATTACCACCACTGTTGTAGCCACCTGCACTTCCACCATACCCACTGCCAGTGCTTCCACCACCATAGCTGTCACCTGAACCGCCTCCATAACCACCACTGCCACCTCCATAACCACCACTGCCGCCTCCATAACCACCACCGCCGCCTCCATAACCACCACTGCCGCCTCCATAACCACCACCACCATAACCGCCCCCACCATAACCGCCACCGCCATCACCGCCAAAGTTGGTGCGAGGCCTATCAGTAGCATAATTCACCCTTACTCGGCGACCATGAAGATCCTAGGAGGATTTTCAGGACAATTATTTTATCAGTTACAAAGGATAAAATAGAGAGAAAAGAGAGAAAAGATAAAATAGCAATCACTACCTGCCCATCCAAGGCCTGGATGGCACTGGATGCCTCTTCGCTACTGGTGAAAGTGACGAACCCAAATCCCCTGGATCTACCAGTATCACGGTCCATGATGATTCTTGCTACATTAATCAATAGGCACCAAATTATTGCACAAGTTCAAATTTTCTAACTAATAAGGCATGGGACAAAATTATGACGTTAGAATTATCTGTAGCGAACTCAAATGACAGATACACATGCCACAAACAGATATATCTTCATAAGAAAAAATTAATAAAATAAAAGGAAAGAAACACACATCACATTCAACCAAGCATTTTATGGTCATTTGACTCTTATGACAGATCCATTAACACGGATAGAGAGGCCATTGCAAGTCAATGTGACTAATTTTGTCTAGAATTCACAAAAAAGAGAAATGAACCTCATGACATACCATCAACAACATCACCATATTTTGCAAAAGCTTCCCTCAGACTCTGCTCATCTGTCTGATATGAAATGCCTGCATTACAAAAAAACAAGACAATCTTAACACAGGATGGCCCACATGGAAGGGGGAAATTATTATCGAAACTCTTTGAGTGAATCTGCAAGCACCTCCAATAAAGAGCTTTGAACTTGGCATGGATGACATGCATCTTATAGCTTGGTTGATGGTCAATTTGAAAGGAGATAATTCAGATCTGATCTGCTTGTTTGCAGTCTGCCTAAGTATATTCCCAAATTTACTTAAGAAAGCCATTGAAATAACCTACGAAAGCACAAGAAAACAAGTGTGAGTAAATAAATATTCGTCAAAGTAAGAGTACATAAGGCAATCAATTTATTTAGTAACTAACCCCAAATTACGCCAAAGAACGAAACTCCCAAATCCCCAACGTATGTGTATGTGCACAGGGCTCTGTATGTAATTCAGTAATTAGTCTACTTCTTACTTGCTTAAAATAAACATTGGACATCTTGGAGGTGACTTTGTTAAAGAAAAGAATATTAAAACTCTAGTAATAACAACTATGCAAATCCATAGCAAATGATCAACTTATACTGATATCCAACCCATGAATATTTGTTACAAATTAAGAATTTCTTAGCATGTAATTACTTAATATCCTACTTGGTCATCGGTAAAAAATACAGGAAAATGAGTGTACAAAATAAAAATTTTTAAAAATATAAAAGAATCCATTTTGAATAATCGACGAAACCAAACAGAATCCTTCAGTAACAAAACAATACATTGTCGAAAATTTCAATCACAAACACTCTTGGATTCAGCTTTCCTATAGCACCCAGAAATCAAATTTCATTTTTCAATTCCCTCACTTCCCGACCTACCAAACAGAGCTCTATGAACAATAGTCACAAACATAAATACATATATATTCATGAATCATCAACCAAATAACCATATTCAAGTATTAAAAAAATCCCTATGAACAAATAGAGGAAAATCAGTAGCTAATAGAAACAATAAATCAAAGAAAATGTGCAAGGAAAGTAGAATCGAAATGAAGTATTAAGCGATCGATGAGAAGCCCAGTGAAGCCTTACCTTGTCCGCTACTCTCTCTCTCTCACTCCTCAGGGACCGACTAAAACCCTAAGGTTTTGATTCGAATAGGGTTTATGTATTAGAAGTTGGGGCTCGGAGTCAGCTTATATGGAGAGCTCTAGAAGATCTGACCCGTCAACTTTGAGGTCAAATTTACAGCCGTTGGATTGGAGCCGCGATGGTAAGCGTTGCAGATATTAGCTCCGCGCTATTGCGTACACGTGGGACGTTTGTATTTGATTGTCTTAGAATTTCGTGACAGGCAGGCAAACTCTTCTTACCTCATAAAAATGTCGTTTGGTGGCGAGCACCCTTAATAAAACAACCGTAATTTTTTTTATTTTTTTCATACAAGAATATTAAATAGGAGATTATATTATATAAATATTGGGTATTAACCTCCTACATAATAAATTGAGAAAAATACTACTAGACCATAACACTAAATGACAACCGTAATTTCTTTTATACAATTTGGGATTATGAATGTTAAATTTTATAGAAAGTTGAATTCCGAAGCTTTTCAATGGTATACAAAAAATATATGAGAATTCCCATCTCGATTGGAAAATTTTCTTCGATTTTGATTGAAAAATGTTGTTTCTTAATACACGAAGTTGATAAATTACCTTCATAATCTTGGGACGACATAAATCTCGAAATTTTTTATGGGATAAAAAATAATAATCTCATACACACCTGAGAAAAAATTATGACATTTAAAATAAAATCATAGAAAAAAAAATTAAGGGAAAATGCATCTTTTTAAAATTATACAAATTATCTATCACAAAAAAAGAAAAAAATAAATTGATTTTCACACTCTATTTTTACTTATTGCATCATACTTTTAGTTCTATCTTTTACCTTTTTAAATAAAGAATTGAATGTGGTAAAAATTTAAATGTAAAACATCAGCTACAAAGAAAAATTGAAAATTTACCACCCAATAGAGATGAGCGGCTAAGATTCTTCATCATCAACGTCGACCAGTCAAGAAGGCAAAGTACCAAAGCCCTGCGAGAAATCTCAAAGCGGAACGCACCAAGGCGCGAGGAAATCTCAAAGACCCATCAATCGGAGCACCCCAAGAACCAAAATTGATCCGATTGACGAATGCCCGATGGCCCATAACCAAAGACCCACAACGATTCTCGAATCTCTCGGCGAAGAGCTCGTCAGAATCATCACACCAGTCTCTATCTGCATGTTGTTGGTGGTCATTTTGGTCACAATCTTAAGCGCGGACTCTTCATCTTCATCAGAAACAGTGACCTCCATAGCCACCATTGCTTACACAGAGACCACCTCAGACTCCTTCTGGGACAAATTCGTAGGTGCCCTTTTGAATTCCCTTGTGTTTGTTGCTGTCGTCACTGTTGTCACCTTCGTTTTGGTGCTCCTTTTCTATCTCAGATGCACTAGGTTCTTGAAAATCTACATGGGTTTCTCTTCTTTTATTGTGCTGGGATTTATGGGCGGTGAAATCGCCCTGTTTTTGATTCAGGACTTCAATGTCCCGATTGATTCCGTCACATTTTTTCTGCTTTTGTTCAATTTTACTGTTGTTGGTGTCTTGGCTGTGTTCATGTCAAAAATGGCAATTTTTGTGACACAAGGATATTTGGTTGTTATTGGAATGCTGGTTGCTTATTGGTTTACATTGTTGCCTGAATGGACCACTTGGGTGCTGCTGGTTGCCATGGCTTTGTATGATCTTGCTGCTGTTTTGCTGCCTGTTGGGCCATTGAAGCTCTTGGTGGAGCTTGCAATCTCTAGGGATGAAGAGATTCCTGCTTTGGTTTACGAGGCTAGGCCGGTAACTCCCCATGATTCCCATAATTCCAATGGTAGTGTGAATCAAAGGAGGGTTTGGAGAGATAGGAGAAATGAGAATTCTTCTGATTTGGGAGAGAATGGGAATTCCGAGTCAAACCCTAACCCTATTGTGAATGCCAATGACAATGGTCATTCAAGTTTCGTTAGGGTTGAAGAAGGCCGGGTTCCAAACAGGGATCCAGAGCTTTCTGCCCCATTGCTCGAACACATAACAAATGTTCAGCAGCGCGGGCAGGAAGACATTGTGGCAAGTGAAAGCTTGGTGCTGGAGGGGATTGGATTGGGATCGTCTGGTTCAATCAAGCTGGGATTGGGAGACTTTATCTTCTACAGTGTTTTAGTTGGGCGGGCAGCAATGTATGATTTCATGACAGTCTATGCTTGTTATCTTGCCATTATAGGCGGCCTGGGAGTCACTCTGATGCTCTTGGCTTTGTATCAGAAAGCTCTTCCCGCTCTTCCTTTGTCAATCATGCTCGGGGTCCTGTTCTATGTATTGACCCGGCTTTTACTTGAAGTTTTCGTTGTACAATGTTCTTTGAATCTCATCATGTTTTAGAATTGAAAATGAATATTGTGTTATATAGAAGGTTAATTTCCAGCTGCAGAATTTACATACATGTAAAGCAAGCATCATATTATACGGTATGAAGCTGACGACTTAGTTGAAACTGTTTTATCTTTTTTCTGTGATATTTGACAGACCAGCACATTTTAAACACAAGAAACACTACAAATGTGAAACTGTATTAACAAAGCTTCACCTTTTGCGTGAAAATTTAGTGTGCAATGATCTTGGAGAGCCTTCAAAGAGATCGAAAAGATACGTCTCCAGATCATCCTCGGAGTACTTAATGTCCTTATCACTGATCTTCCCCAAGACTCTCCCAACAAAATTCCGATATGCATGGATTACATTCTGTGAAATCGAAACCTGTAGACCTTCCTGGAGCTTAAGATCCGGGATGGACCACCCTGTCTGGCTCCTGTACACCAGCTCGAAGGCAACACTGAAAGCCCGGCACCTCTCTCTCAAACTTGACCGGGAGGGAGAATGCGAAAGCGGATTCTCGAATCTCAGCAGAGAAAGAACTGGATTCCAAGTGATTCTCTCATAACTTGTTGCATGCTGCTGCACTTTAGCAGTGTGTTCTCTTATCCATTGATCTCCGAGTAAACACATGAGCTTCGAGCTCTTCGCCTTTTGGACCATGTAATTGACGTTGTTCATCAAGAAAACATGTTGTAAAGCGCTATCCTTGTACAATTTGGATCTGTTTTCAAGGCTGGATTGCAAGGCAGATACGATTGACTGAAGGTGGATTTGAGCCGTTGGATATGAATCTTGAATGCTCTCATAATCAGTTAGCAGATGAAGGATGTTGCCATATTCAGTGAGGGTTTTGAGGTAGTTCATAACATATCTGGTGAGGGGATGAATGCCACCTCCAGAGAATGGATTAGATGACGTGTTGGAGGCAATGGCATTCTCGAATCCCACGAATGTTGTCTTTGCTAACTTGCCTAACTTCTTCATAAGCTCTTGGAATGCGATCCTTATCTCATCTCCAAACAGAGTCTCTATATCCAGGACAAGATCAGCAACAACCTCGTACATGTCAAGCACAGAAAACAGCTCCTCGGGCCGGCGAGGCCCTAGGGCTACTGCTTCGCCGAAATTCAAGAGCCATGACATTGTATCCTTTGAGGTGTCAAGAAAGCTAACTGAAGTGACTGACTCAAAGTCCCCCAAGATTTGATCACATAGCCTCTTTTCGCTAGCAATATAGACCCGGACGATGATCTTCATCATCCAGTTCCATTTCTTGATCTCCAAGTTTAAGCATGTCCAATCCATTTTCATCACATCTTCAACCCCGAATTTCTGCAGACCAAGAACATCCATGTACTCATTCAAGGCATATTTCCTTGCGTTTATATAAGACTGGCAAAACTCAGGGCCATAATTTGAAGCAAACATAACTCTTGCAATAGACTTGAGATGGGGAATCACCGAAGGCTGCACCAAATCCACAACATAATAGTTATCTGATTGATCAGTTGAGCTATTTCTCTGCGATGATTCCTCAACAAATTCTTCCTCAGTTGAAACAAACCACCCATCATAAACAATATCTGCCCCGGAGGATCGGAAGGACATGTACTCTGGCTCAAGGTGTTGCTGGTGAAGAACAAAAATTTGGATCAGTTCCTCCTCGAGTGTCAACATTGCCAGCTCCAATACACAATCAGCTCGGCGGAGAAGTCCATTGTTGTTCTTCCCATACTCATCCGAGTAAAAGCTTCTAAAGTTGGGTATGAGTGTGAGAAGTTCATCAACGGATTTTAGATACTTGGAAGCTTCGAGAGGGCCGGATTCCCAGAGTGTTAGTTGGTCATTTGACTCCCAACTGAGAACCGTTTCCTCAGCTCTCTTGAACCGGTTCACAAACTGGGAGAATTCTAAGGCCCTTCTTGCGGCGGTTTCAGCAATGGCGGACAAGTGGGATTCAAGATCAGAGAGGGTTTTTCTCAACTCATCTGTCAGGTAGTTACTTGCCCTCAGTTCCTTCATTACGCGGCGAGCTGCTGCAACGACTTGTTGTTCTCTTTCATGGGTTGGGGTGTAGGGTTTGTAGTCCTCCATTGTTAAGAAAACTTGAAAGAGTCGAAGAATAGAGTAGCCAACTGAACTGAAGCCTCAAAATAATAAACTTAACCAAAAAATATATTTGTTGAATGAAATGGTAGAAAAATGGGAGAGATAGAGGGTGAGAAAAATCAAGGGGTTAGAAAACTTGAGGAAGATGAACCTGAAATTCGGTTTAGGGCTTCAAATTTTCATGATTTTTCAAAGATTAAATATGGAAACAACATTGGTTGACCCTAAATTAAAGTAGTTGATAATTTGACCCTAAATTTTAGTAATTGACGACTAATTAAATGTGAATTAATATTCAAAAAGATAAGAATGAGCTTAGGGTTTCATTTCTTGAAGAGTTATTACATAGTAAACTACCACAGTCATGTAACGTATCTAGTTCATATTTTATAATATTAGTAGATATTTATTGATATCTTACCTTAAAGATGAAGAATTCCAATAATGTCGTCTACTCATAATCTCATATCATAATATATTGATTGAATACATCACGTGACTGTAATACGATAACATTCAATAATCTATCCATTTCTTGGTCCATTTAGAAGATTTTACAAACCTCAAGGAATCCACGAATATCATTATCGATAACATATGAATAATAAAACATGAGTAACGCTACGGGTACCACCTAAAATCCCACTTTTTATATCCCATCACATGTGGCGCACGACGTGGCAATCTTACATTATCCTTTTTTAATTACATATCTCCAAATAAAAACAAAATTAAAACTATAATCAAACATAAAAAATAAAAAATAAATAAGACAAAAAAAATTATTTCCTATGATTTCATAACTTTTTCATAAACCCTAATATTTTCATTTTACATCAAATCGTGTCCTTCTCAAAAAATCATAAACTCTAAAAATTCAACCGTTTTTCCCTCCGTTTAATGGTGGATTTTATGAGCACCAAATAAATTCTTTTGAGTTCTTTGAGATAGAGCATATTTTGGGAATGTTTAAGTAATGTTGATGAACATGACTTTCAGTCTTCAAAGGAGGAGAAGAACAGTTTAATTCTTAGGGTTTATGTATTTGGGAAATGAGATAATTTGATGCAGAATGAAATTCTTATAGTTTATGTTTTTATGGGAATAAGACAATTTGATTCATAATGAAATTATTAGGATTTATGAAACAATAGAAAATATATTTTTTATTTTATTTATTTTCTATTTTTGATTTTTTATGTTTAATTTTATTCTTATTTTTGTTTTTATGTTGAGATATGTAATTAAAAAAGGATGACGTGGGATTGACACGTCGTGTGTCACATGTGGTGAGATATAAAAAACGAGATTATAGGTGCTATCCGTAGCATTATTCAATAAAACATATCAAGATATCAAATAAAATTCATTAATAGTAAATATTTATACATGTGTCAATAACAAAACGTAGCGACATGGAAGTGAATATCAGTTATTTGTGGATTTAGCTACAACAAGGACAATAAGGGCAAATACAGCAATGGATTTTAGAAAATAGTTAAGACGGCGAGGACGCGCAATGGATTTTAGAAAATAGTTAAGACGGCGAGGACGCGCAATGGGGCACAAGTTGGTTGCTATATGGAAATAGAGAGAGAGAAAGCAGCGCCTAAGTATATGCAAGGCCTTATAATCTTCCCCTGGCCTCAGGTGCCTCTCTCTCCTCACTGTCCATTTCATTTTTGTTTTTTCATTTTCCATTTTGTCTTTTGTTTTTCTTTGAATTTTCAGTCTGAGCCCCCATTACTTGATAGGTTTTGCGTCGATGCGAAACCGAGACTGCTGATTCTCAGGCCATTGAGGGAGGAGGGGAATCATTATCATTTTCAAGGCCAGAGGAGATTGGCAGTCTCTTTGATTTTGTGGGCACCTAAATTTATTGACATTGGTTTTGCATGTAAGTTTCTGCATTGCATTCATGCACATTTGTCAGCTTTCATGGATTTTTCTTCCTGATTTTTCAAGTTTTTCTTCTTGCATTGACATATTCATTTATCTTGTTATACAATTTGGTTCATTTGAATATGAGAATCCAGCTCTTTTCATTGATCATAAATGTAATGTTATTGGGTTACTTTTCCCCTTTAATTTCATGCATGGAAAAGGATAGAAGTTTCAATTTCAGAGAGAACATGAACAACCCATGTATGAATGTATTCTGGTTTTTTATTTTCAATCAAATCAATGGACTCAAATTTCAATTTTGTATTCTGATTTCAATTCAAATTTTCACCTCTACAATTTTCGGATTTTTTTCACAAATTTAGGCGGGAAACTGTTAATGAAGCTCTCAAACAATGAAAGAATCCATCTTTTTAACCAGGGTTTATTTGAGTGTTTATCAAATGTGATTGGATTGGAAAGCCTTATGATTTTCTTGGTTTCATTTTCGTGTTGCAGAAACCCGATGGTTTTTGATTGCTGGAGCCAAAATCCGGACAATTTCTAGTATGGAATCTGCAGATGAGGGAAAAAGGTTAAGCCCCCCCTCCTCCTCATTACCAACATCTTCAGACTCTCTCCACTCAGCAGCAGCAGCCTCTGAATCCCCCGAAACCACAACTTCCCAGAAAAAACCCGATGAAGACAACGTCAAAAAAACCGATTTGGACCCCGGACTAAACCAGACGTCACCAGTTGGAGATGGAAGAATTAGTGCCAGTGATTCAAGAACAAGTCTAGCTACAGGCCCTGATCAGCTCGGTGAAGCTAATAAAGGCGAAAATTTTAATCACTCTATATCTGAGGGTTCTGAAGCCTTTGAATTGGCTACAAATGCAAGTCCTAACTCTCAGGCGGGCTCAGATTACACCGATAATGATTTTCTAGGCCCCACCGGGTCAATGCCAAATAATCCTCAACGAGAAATTGATGATCTTGATTCGTCACCAGCAGCAACGCAATCTCCTCCCACGCAAGTGATGGAGAGACCGGGTGATCCTGCTTCGTCTCCTTATCGGATTCCAGACTATGTGTTTGCGAGGAACAAATCGACAGCCCCAATGGAGTGGAGCACTGCTTCAAATGAGTCCCTTTTCAGCATCCATATGGGGAACATGAGTTTTACCAGAGAGCAATTTCATTGGTTGGGTAAATCTGGTGAGCTGGGTTTACCTGGTGACGTAAATATGATGATGCCTCCTCCTAGTAGTCCACTCCATACCATTGACTTCACAAGCAATCAGCCTCCATCTAAGCAGCAGCCCTCTGAATATCAGCAGCCTCCCAAAAAAAGCAGTGGCAATTTGAATGAGCAACCGAGCCCAAGAGTGGCCGAAGAAAAAGCTGCAGAAAACATGAGACAGGTCATAATGGAAGAAGCCGAGAAAGAAAGCAATCATGAAGCTGATAAACCCAACTCCTTCTCCCCCGTCGCCGTTGAGGGCAAGAAGTTTCATGAAGCTTGCCACTCTCACTGCTCTGATGGAAGTACAAAATCCTTTGCATTTCCAATGTAAGTTAAAACAACGAAGAAATTAAGGTTTCAAATTTTGATGTTTTTTTATTTTTTGTTTTTGTTTTGGAACATTGGCATATTGTTGAGACAAACAGCTGAGACTTAATTTGTTGAAACGTGAAGATTGGCAGGGGATGGAGATGCGAGTGCTTCACTGAGGGGAGATGCAATGAAACAGAAGAACCGTTCGCCGTCAAAGCCACGGTCGCCAAGAGATTCGCGGCCGCAAACGCCGACAGAAACTCCGACTTCCCAGTCTCCGACCCCAAAATCTGAAACAACAAATGTAGCAAAGTGCAGATGGGGGATACCTTGCTTCTCTTGTTGCCCATCTTGCTGTTAGAAGTTGTTAACAAAAAATATTGCAACAGAAGAAACAACATTTGAAAAAACAAAAAGTAAAGAGTTAATATTGTAGCTTAGTGGTTTAATCTTTTATTTCTTTTTAATCTCTTGTGGTTGTACATTGCATATGGTGGATATTTTGTGGGCTTGGTGGAGTTGTAATGTGAGGTTAATTAACAAGTGTTTAGCGTTAATAGAGATTAATTCAATGAATCATTTAGGTCTTTCCAATAGTGAATGTAAATATTTGATACATGATAATGCAAAACTTACTTCTTCACCACTCTGGTTTGCTGTTAACTTTTTTTGTAATTTTACCTGCACAATTACAGGTGGTTTTAATTTTTTTCTTGGTGATTTTGTTTTGGCTGAACCAGATATTTAGAAGAAGAAGAAGAAAAAAAAGTAAATATGAGGGAATTAAAAACCCAACAAGTATAGGTTAACTTGGGCAACAAGATTCAGATTTGTGGAACAAAAAACAGTTAGGGAAAAATTTAGCATTCGGTCCCCAAATTAAGTCGGTTTGAGTTGTGGTCTTAATTTCTAATTTATTTTTGGGTCCCCGGTCTTTAATTTTGTGCAAATGTTTTAAGATATATTTTGAGCATATCAAAATAACTAAACAATGGATTTTCAAAGTAACATATCGATACACGTTACTTACAAATTATTTGAAATTCCTTGCGATTTTGAAGTTTCTTATTTTTAATTATGGTCTAAATTTATTGGAATTTTGAAATTTCTGAACCAAATATACCTTTAAGAGTTTAAGGTGAGAAGGAAAAAGTGAAATTTTGTGGCCTGTAACAAGCCACAGTCCGAACGGGAATTAGACTCGCTCTTTAAATGTGAGGACGCATAGTAATATTTACCAAAAAAACAAAACGGAAAAGCAAAAGAAAATCGGAAGGTTGTGGGCTAACGAGGTCCACTGCTAATTTTCGTAATGACAATATGAATGGGCCCATAATATTATAGCCCAACTCCCGAAGTACAGAAACCCTTGATGGTCGAATCGTAAATCCAGTTTCAATAGAAGGAAAAAATGGTAAAACCGATGAAAGGAAATCGAACGGGCGCGGGGGCGCGGCTGCCCACAAAATCAAACCGAAAATAAAACCAGGAAAGGTAATTTTGGCGCCAAAAAAAGGAAAATAGATTTGTTTGCGAATCCTTGCGGGAAATGATTTCGAAAATCACAAATTCTCCCGCTGAAACCCACTCATACAAAAACCCCCCATTCCCACTCACAGACTTATTATTCCCATCATCTCTCTATCCGCCTCCAAAATTCTAGCGAGAGAAAGAGAGAGAGCAACGGAGAGAAGAGAGAGAGAACTGAGTATGGCGAAGTTAGGACCAACCCCAGATGCGATATCGACCATTTTGGCGTGCCCAGATCCGAGTGGGTCGGTTGAGCTGCCGGAGATCGTGATTCAGATCCTCGATCTCACTCCCAAGGGAAAGTCTTTCATGTGAGTTTTCTCTTCTTCACCCCTCATGTTTGGTGTTTATATTCATCCATGGATTAATAACTACTCTGCTGATACGTCCTAAATACATAGATTCTCTGTTCGTTTTGTTTCTATTGTATTTCGTTGTGGGGTTTAGGTTGGGTTTTCAGAAAGGCCTTACTAGATCTAGAAGCTTTTAAAATGGAAGTTTATAACTTTTCTAGAACAATTTTTTTTGGATATTGTTTGGTCGGTTTTGCTTTTTGAGGGAAACAAGGTCTAATTGGGGGCTCTTGTATTTTTGTTTGGGTTTTAGGTTTACTGCTAATGATGGAAAGACGAAGCTAAGGGGAATGCTTAACTCACAGCTGGCTCCCCAAGTAACCTCTGGGAACATTCAGAACATGGGTCTTGTTCGCGTTCTTGATTATGTTGTTAATGAGATTCCTGGCAAGTCTGAAAAGTAAGTAATCAGTTCTCTATGTGTCTCTCTTTTTGAAATTTCTGGAATTGGATTTTGATGTTTGTTTCTCGTTGTTGTTTCACTGTTTCAGCTACGTGCTTGTAAGGCAATGTGAGGTTGTCTCACCTGCACTTGATGCAGAGATAAAAAGTGTGGTCAAACGCGAGGTCAAAAAGGAAGAAGTTGGCATTATTTTGAAGCCCAAACAAGAAATGGTTTCCAAATCAGCTGCTCAAATTGTGCATGAGCAGAATGGAAAGTAAGTGTTTTGGTTTATGTCAAGCAGTTGTGATTGTATATTGGAATTCATGGCTGTGTGTATTGACAGTGTCACTTTTTTATGTGAATTAATTTCAGTAATGCCCCTACTGCGCGAATGGCCATGACCCGAAGGGTTCATCCACTTGTTTCTTTGAATCCCTATCAAGGGAATTGGACCATAAAGGTTCGTGTTACAAACAAGGGTACCATGCGTACTTATAGGAATGCTAGAGGTGAAGGATGTGTCTTTAATGTGGAGTTAACAGATGAAGATGTAAGCAAAAGAGTTGTTTGATTTTGTTGATATTTTGATTGTCCCTAGTTGTGCTTGCTTATTGAATGTGACAGTGATTCTAAATTTTGTGCTAATGTGTTTACTATTGTTTAGGGCACGCAAATTCAAGCAACAATGTTTAATGAAGCTGCAAAGAAGTTCTATGAGAAGTTTGAATTGGGGAAGGTTTATTACATTTCAAAGGGATCTCTAAGGGTTGCTAACAAGCAGTTTAAGACGGTGCAAAATGATTATGAAATGAATTTAAATGAGAGTTCTGAGGTGGAAGAGGCTAGCAATGAAGCAGCTTTTGTGCCCAAAACGAAATTCAGTTTTGTCCCCGTTGATATGCTGGGTCCCCATGTTAATGGGAAGGAGCTTGTGGGTAAGCATCCACTCTCAGAATCTGTGTTAGACTGGGTGTTTTAAGTTTCCTTTTTTCTCATGTACTCATTTTTGCTCCATCTCTCAGATGTTATTGGAGTTGTTCAAAGTGTGTCTCCAACAATGAGCATTAGAAGGAAGAGCAACAATGAGAGCATCCCAAAGCGTGATATCACCATTGCTGATGAAACGTAAGCTGATATTACTTCTTGCTTGCTGATATTGTCGTATGTTAATGCTTTACATTGAACCAATTAGTATCTGAATTGCAGGAAAAAGACAGTTGTGGTTTCTTTGTGGGGTGAGCTTGCAACTAATGTAGGCCAGGAATTGCTTGACGTTGCTGACCAATCTCCCGTAGTTGCTATCAAGTCCCTCAAAGTAGGAGACTTCCAAGGTAGCCTATTGTAGTTTACATAACAACAGTTTATGAAATTATGCATATTTGAAGAAAAAAGTAACAAAGTTCCTCTTTTATATAATGTTGCAGGTGTATCATTGTCAACATTGAGCAGAAGCACAATATTGGTAAATCCAGACTTACCTGAAGCAGAGAGGTTGAGGTCTTGGTAAGTTATTCCTCAGCAGACTATTTACCTTCTCTTTTCTTCATCTCAGCATTGTTCCATATATGATTATTGATATAAAAAAAAAATCATTGGCAGGTATGAATCTGAAGGTAAAGGAGCTTCATTGGCCTCTGTTGGCAATGGCATGAGCCCATTAGCCAGGACTGGAGGAAGGTCCATGTACTCTGACAGAGTGTCCCTGTCTCATATTTCTGAAGACCCCTCTTTGGGGGAAGATAAGGTATTAATTACTACAATATGGTAGCTTAAGTGAGAACATTGAAAGTCCTTTTACTTGAAATTTATGGTAGGATTGAAAATTCTCTTGTGATTGTGCTGAATATTCTGTTTTGTTCTTGGCACAGCCTGTGTTTTTCAGTGTTAAAGCATTTATAAGTTCCATCAAGCCTGATCAGGCAATGTGGTACCGTGCTTGCAAAACTTGCAATAAGAAAGTGACTGAAGCAATTGGGTCTGGTTACTGGTGTGAAGGGTGCCAGAAAAATGATGAAGAATGTAGTTTAAGGTAAGATTTGGGTTCAGTATTTCTTGACAAGGTTGATATTGGTGTTGTTATACAGCTTCCCATTTTCTCATTACATTTGGTGTCTCTTTTCCAGGTATATATTAGTTGCAAGAATCACTGATCCAAGTGGAGAAACATATCTTTCTTTATTTAATGATGAAGCTGAGAGGGTTATTGGGTGCTCAGCAGATGAGCTTGACAAATTGAAATCACAGGTTTATATTTTAAAATTGTCTTGGCATGCCTATACTTAGGTCCTAAGTTAACCTTGATGGCTTCTAATTGTTGAAAATCTTGCATTTTTAGGAGGGAGATGAGAACGAGTACCAACTGAAGTTGAAGCAAGCTACTTGGGTTCCTCATCTTTTTAGGGTCAGTGTTACTCAGAACGAATACAATAATGAGAAGAGGAAGAGGATAACTGCCAGGGCAGTTGCTCCTGTTGATTTTGCTGCTGAATCAAAGTTTCTGCTTGAAGAGATATCGAAGATGAAAACTTAATTGCATAGTCCATGCATTCTTCTTCAAATGGAAAGGATCAAAGGATGTTGTCTGGGCAATGTTTTGAGGTTCGTATTGGGAATGGCAGTTAGGGTTAGTTGAAAATTTTGGTTATTAGACCTGACTTATGTATGTCATTTTCTGAAGATCAGTACAGGTGGTTTTTGTTGGCATTCTAGAAATGACTGGTTGTTACTTGTTCGCTTGTTGTATAAATGAAGTTCTTTTTTTCAATCTTTTGTGCAATTGCCATTTTTTTGATGAACGCCAATGACGGTTGTGAAGGTACTAAGTTGAAATCTCAGAAGTTATATATCTTATGCAGACACTTAAGTATGACGATTAGTCAGTCTATAATATCCTTAAGGATTGTTTGGTGGATTGAATAATTCAATGGAATTTCAAAGTAAAAGTGAATGTATTTTATTTTTTGGGTATCAAGGGAGATTATGACAAAAGAAAATGTATCAAACTTAATCTCTTTAAAATAGTAGAATTAGAATTAGAAGAGGTTAATTTTCTTTCATATCTAATTCTCTTACTTGAGCCCTTCATCATGATGGATCTATTATCGGGAACTTTTATGTCATCCTTTTAGAATGAAAAACATTCGCATCAATTTTTAAAATACATTTAATTTGATCAATTATCCTTCAATCGAATTTAAGGAAAGATGATACAAAATGAATGGGAAAATGAAAAAACCTACAAACAACCCTTTCAGAACTAATTTTACAAGTGCACAGAGGTTGCTGCAATTAAAAACAATGACAAGATAAAAAGATACCTAAATGTGTAGTATCTTATGCCCTTTTATATGAAGAGACCATTGATGCTATTTTATGCAACAAGTTTGATGCTTTTTGGATATCACTCCCATTAAAGGAGGTCCACTCTTGAAAATTATGCAGGGTGCCTGTGAAGTCCGTAAAAAGTCCATCAACACCTATCTTGTTAATCCAATAATCATACTCCACGTATGGATCTTGATGAAAGTCCAAGTGCAGGAACGAGTTCTCATTTCGGTAAGTGTATGGGTGCACCTGCATTGAAGTTGGGGAAGATGAATATACAAAGACAATGAGCTGAAGCATTCATATTTCAGTAGAAAAATCAAACAGAGACGTTAAAACTTGTTATTTTATAAGCTGGTTGAGAACTTAGAGAACTTCGAGTCCTTTTCTTCTTGAGAGTAATGTAAATATACCATGACCACTTGCATTTTTCATAATGCATAACCCCAAATCAAGCATATAGTCTTTGCAGAGAAGAAATCTACCTGTAGGTCACGGGCATGGGCTCGGGAGACCAGATCAGTAGGTGTTTGCACATAATTGTTTGCTACCGGAACCACAGTATCCTTCCACGGTCCAATGCCCACCACATAATCTTTAATGTAGTCAAGGTAGGGATCCGAAGTAATTTCCCAATACGACTGCACACATCAATTTCATGTCAGTGAGACTGCATAACTAGCCCATGGGGAGACAACTCGAGGAAAAACACAAACCTGATTTGTGTCTTGAGTTGGAATTGTAACATCATCAATTAAGAAGATCTTGGGTGAGTTTGTCAGATTTGATACATATACGAGTGAAGTTGGAGCAAATGACTGGATAAATACAGGTTGTTTCAACCAGTCCTCGGACATGTATGAGCCCTTGTATCCGTATTTCTTAAGTGTCTCCACAAACTCGTCCTCAAATCTCTTTCCACCCGGCCACGTTACCTGTCATCAAATAAAACATTTAGCCAAGTGAAAGAGTTACCTATCAGATTCATTACCAATGAACCAAAATTTCTGGATACTCACATGCTGGTTGATCAAGACTGGATTTTTAATCTCCGGATATATTCCAACGACTCTAGGGGCGTCCAGTGCGATTGAAATGAACTCTTCAAAAGTGATAATAGGAAATTTTCCTGAGGGATACACAAAAAGAATTCATTTAACCATCCTTATATATCCCCCTATAGAAAAGTAGAAAGCTTGAATTCAAACTTATTTTACCAGAAATAGGAACTAACCATTATATTGTTGATCCCGAAATGGGTATCTTTGCTTCACTCGTAATGACTTCAGTTCTTTTAGTGTAAAATCAACTGCATGTGTATAAAGTCACTTTTAATTTCCGCAGTTGATAACATTGAATGGAAATAAACTCGACACAATGTGATTAATTTTCAGATAAATTAAAATTTTAAAAAGTGTTGAAAGAAAAAGGGCTTCACATACCAGTAAAAAAACCAGTAGTGTTGACCCCTTGAACCTCATAGGTTCTTTTGCGATTCGCGAACTCCTTGTGTTGTGAAACATCAGTTGTTTCATCAAGGGTCACGTCATGAAAGCATATAAGAACACCATCTTTAGCAGATAGAATATCTGTTTCAATGAAGTCTGCACCCTCTTCAATAGCTCTCTGCTAGAACAACTGTTTTAGTACTCATTCACCAACAAATGTTTTTCATTTAGTGGATGAAGTTTATGAGTATTATTACCATATATGCAGCTGCGGTTTCTTCAGGAATTTCTCCATTTGAACCCCGGTGAGCAACATTGTATGGACGAAAAGTTTGTAAAGGCTGTCTGTTGGCTTCAGCTGATTTACTAGGAAGTGGATAGATTGGCCTTCCGGAACAACCAACAAGCAGTAATAGGAACACAAAAGATGCAAAGCCTGAGAAATGTAAAAGCAATTTAATCAAACTCTCGATTCTAGACCTAAGAATGCTGCTGGCCTACATACATAATTAGGTAATGACCAAAGTATGTTCATTTTCGTAGTTTTGAGAATGAATATATTCTGAGTGTTGCTATCGTAGAAGGTAAATAAACTTGCTAATTCAAATTGGCATCCAATTTACGAGTCTTAGCTACATACCATAGTTGCAATAGAAATTAGTCTGTCCCTTTCCATACATAAGGTTTACCATATTTAGAAAACCAATTGTCTCATCCAACTAAAAACACCTGATTATAAATAGTATGGAAACCGCAATCTCACATTTACACCTTACCTTGGTGATCATTTTGCTAAATTAACAAAATTTGCAGGAATTTCCAACTAAAGAGCAATTTCCCCAAAATGCAAAAGTTACATTTCTCTAAAATCACCCAATTAACTTGTGCCAACCCAAATTTCATTGGCTATGGTAAAAAAAATGTCAGCTTCAACCAACCCAGAAAAGAAATTTCCAAGGGAAAATAAGATAGACAACCAAGATCAGAATTCAGAAGCGTATCATTGATATCCAATGACCAAAAAAATTTCAAGTTTCAAACTTTTTACAGAACTGAGAGAAACCCAGAAGCCTAAACACACAAACATTGACAAAATGACACCATCAACAACAAGAAGACTGAAAAGAAAACTAAAATTTCAATCTTTAGAGACAAGTAAGCAGCTTACAGTGTGAGGAAACCATGGTCTTGCCCAGCTTCTCTCTGCCTGCTGTTCAAGTGAAAATCAGATGGAGCTAATAAAGCTTTCTCCTTGAAGAAGAATAAATATGTGTTTTATTGAGGAGGTAGAATCGTGTGTGACCGGGAGTTTTATAATAGGAAAGGCTCCGAGAATTCCGTGCCATGGATCTACCTATAAACGGAGAATATTCCCTGAATAGATAGGCTCGACCGGGAACATAATTTTAGCAGCGACAGGTGATATGCCAGTGGAAAGGTGAAACTGCAATACTGGCCTTTGATGTGTAGGAGAGGTTGGACAGGTGGAGGGTCATGATTAGGTCTGTTATATCAGTGGTTTTGAAGGTTGCCGCCATCTTAGAGGATGACAATTATGTATTATTTGTTTTGCTGGATGCTAATTTCTAAATTAAGCGACCCGTAGCCGTTGACTGACTTTTAGCGTCTCTTGACTTTGTGGGACGAGGGAAAGTGTTACGTAAGATGGCTTATTATTTATAATTTTAAGACATTTTATATAGGAATGGGCTTTTGTTGTGTTGTAAGCCTGCATTGGAGATGAGTTTTTGTTGTGTTATAAGCCTGCATTAGAGATGGGCTTTTGTTGTGTTATAAGCCCACATTATTGAGCTCGGTCTTGGTCATAATTTATTGGGCAAATTACATTTTAGTATTATGTAGTTTACACTTTACAACATATTCATACATGATCTTTCAAATATTACAATTACCCCTATGAACTCTTCAAAACGTGACATTTTGGCTCGTTCGTTTAAATTTTTCATCTCAACTTCCGTTAGATGCTGACGTGACATCTGTGAGTCTTATTTTCCAACTGTTATCAACCTAATTAAAATGACATGTCTGTCAATTTATCCATTTTTTGGCTCCCAAAACTAAGAGAATGGAAACGAAATCAGGCGTCAAAATGGGCAAATTGGCAGAAATGCCCTTTTAATGAGGTTGATAACTGTTGGAAAATGGGACCCACAAACACCATATTAGCAACTAATGAAAGTTGTGACAAAAAATTTAACGGACGAGCTAAGGTGTTATGCTTTGAAGAATTTAAAGGGGTAATTGCAACATTTGAATGCCAAGTATGAATCTGTTATAATATGTAAACTATATAGTAGTAAAGTGTAATTTGTCTTAATTTATAAGACTTTATTAGAAAGTGAAAAAAGAATAGAAGAAGAAAATCTGAGAGCATTTAATTAGAAAGTGAAAAAAGAAGAGAAGAAGAAAATCTAAGAGCATTTAAAACTCAATCAAGAAGAAATAAACGTATCAGATTTTGTGTAAATCAGATGGTATGAATGAGATCTGAAGGAAAGGAGAAAAAAAAAATAAGAGTAGTAAATCCAACTATACTAACAAAATAGACCTTAGCACTCGGCTAACAATCCATATGCGTCAAACCGAAATCCTACTGAGCTTCACAAAGCCAACAAGTTAAGAGGTAATATAGTGTACCGTTTTTGTTCTTTACGAGTGTTGAACTCAAAACCTAAGACCTTCCACTAAACAGTAGAGAGAAATATCATTATATCGTAATACTGATAGCTAGGTAACCGGAAGTTAGTTTGTTGTCTATTGTTCTAGTGCTTTGGGGCTTATGTATATGTCCAAATACATAAGCTTATAAATAGCTTGATATTTCCATATAAAACATCCACAGTTATTTCAGAAAGGACCATATCAGAAAGAATCAGAGAAACTTCATTACAAAAATGGAGCTAATTGCATCACCAAAAAAATGGAGCTAATTGCTCCCTACTCATGGTGTTTCTTTATAAATTAAAATTACAGGGGGTAACAGTGCCACCACCCTCGACTGAAGGAAGCATCGGAGCCACCATTTCTACCCTAATCATCGCCATCAGGAGGAGGAGGGTCAATACCGATGTGTCTCAAGGGGTCTGCCACCTCATTTCCTCCAGCATATTTGATAAAGCTGGCTGGGGAGTGAAATTTGCCATGGCAAACACACAAAATGAGCACCTGGCCTTTTCCGTATCTATAGAGGACGCCTTCTGTCAGCCTCCCATTTGCTCCAATGGTTCTCACAGAAGGCATTCTCAATCTCTTCTCCCTCTCATCCCAAATAGTGCCCTGGAATTTTTTCACCCTCTTTGAGGGATTTTCCCGGGCGTTTTCTGCTCCTGGAGATCTGATCAGCGGCTTAACCTCCAATGGGCGAAAGCCAGGAGGCACATTTCCAGCTGGAGCCCCTGCAAGGAATTTACAGAAGACGAAATCTCTGAGCAATAATGTACAGTAGAACAATAGTGAATGGAAGTAAATGTCACAGCAGGGATTTCAATCTGAAACTAGCAAGTTGTCACAAAATTTTAGGCTCCGTTTGGAGTAGTGTGGATTTGGATTTGGATTTGGATTTGATAGTAAGGCTAAATTTGTTGACAGAACATTACAATGCATGTGTGCTAGGATTTGAATAAGAAGAAAAATGAAGAAAGCAAATTGGATTTCAAATGACTTTGTTGCTATAATCCTATGGCTTTACTGAATTCATGAATCAGGAATCTTATGTACTTGAGTATCAGAAATCTTGCCTAGTTCTTTTTGGTGCCACATTATGCTGAACAAAAACTCGTAGGGACGAAATTTCTGTTTTTGATTTATCTAATTGTTGGTTTATCAGAAAACAAATTGACAGCTAAATTAAAGAATGTTTCTACTAAGAAAAACAAAGTCAATTTCAACTTTTACATTGAGTGGTTTACAGTACAAGCATGTTATCAAGCAAGGATTATGAATAGGCAAATCAGACTTGCTACCGCGCACAGATTTTGTTTTAAGCATTACCATCTGTAATTGGGCTACCATTTATGAGACATGGATACTGCTTTTATAAGAGAAATGATCCTTTGGAAATAAAGTCGAAAGAAGCAAGAACCAAACTCAAATAGATAATCACACAAATAACATGTATATAACACAGCTGAACAAGAAAGTGGATATAAAAACCATGTTTCAGTTGTCTCTAAATTGAAAGGGCAAAAGTGGATATATATATATATATCATGTATATCAGGAGGGACATGGTAAACAACAGTCCACACAAGCAATTCAAACCTATAAAGACAACGAATACTAGTTTCTGTCTCAATTTAAGAACCGTGCATCACTTAGGAGAAGCCTAGAAAATGTTATTGAACTGGGGTGACAAATAAAACCATTCTTTTGTTTTCTATTGTTTTTCTTTCTTTGCCTAACAACATCTCACACACTGGTGTTTTCACTCCAGAAATTGACATATTATGCTCATGAACCGGCCCAAAGATCAGTATCCCAAAGCCACCTCAGCTAAAGATATCAACTGAAGATATCATGAGCTTTGCCAGTATGAAACTTTAAGATATCTAACAGACAAGATTGCTACAAACTAAACATTCCAACAGAGATGCTTCTACAAAATTTTAGTCAGAAGGTTGAAACAAAGTTGAGAAAAAGGGGAAACATAGGGCAAAAGATTCTTGATGTGTTACAACCCTTACTTTTATGATCCAGAAAACTAACTCTATTCAGCACATGAACCATTTCGTGTCGCTTATAAGTTCCATAGCAGCAAGGTGACTTCTACGTTACACATACACATAATAATACACGTGACTAGGCATTACTAAGTGAGAAAAACTTTTGAATTAAATTATAGAATGAACTATGAAGATGAAAAAATTGATTTTGTCGCTACATTGTCGGATATATAATTGTTCTTTAAAAATTTTCGATTTAGAAATCAATTTCATTTCTTTTCCGTTGATGACATTGATGGATATAGCTTCTTTCCTAATTCTTGTCGGTACGTGGTTTCTTTTCCAGAGTGGTTACTCCGATTCACCAATTATTTCCATCTTTAACCGTTGACAACACGAAAATAAACATAAATCATCTTTCCACTTGGATGCCGCCAATCCTCCTAGCTTGCTTACCAACATGCTCTGCGATTTGCTTCACGTTTTATAACATAATCGAATATACCAACCACCGAATCCTATACACTAACTAGCATATCATACCAATTACCACAACCAAATTTCATGCACAGCATTTCCCCTCCATGAACACAATTTGCACCTCCTTTTTAATTTTTATTAGCTACCTTAAGTTGTTGACTAACACACAATGGATTCAACTATGAACCAAAATTGAAACGAATCATAACAACAAAGAAGCACACAAGAGAATCATTAAAGAACAAACATCCAAACATATCTCACTTTCCTCCTGCAACAAACTCTATATGCATTTCTTTCAACAGAAAACATGATGCTGCAAAATTCATATGTCAACCTATATGAATATGATCTAAAGTCGAGGACAGCAAATTATTAAAGGGTAAACAATCACAAATCATCTCAAGCAAACTATTAAAAGTGTAACACAAAATAGAAAAACAATAAAAATAAAAAAAGGAAAATAATTGACTAGATATGTAGATTACCGTTGTGAGCAGGAGTCACACTGATACATTCCTCTGTTTTGACCTTAAAAGCTGTACTGGAGGTCCCGGTGCGGTCTGGAGCAGAAGATATATTCCTGGCTGTGAGTTGGGAAGGCTGCGATTTCGGTGTTGCAGCCGGAGTGTTAGTCTTCTGTGGCAAAGAAACTGCTATCTGCTGGCTCCTCTGCTTCTCAGCTAATCTCTGTTTTGTCTCCAATCTCTTCACCGCCAGAATGTTCTGAGGCCTAATGGGCCTCTTCATTCTTGGCTCTGGCTTCTTCCGACCGTAGGTTGACGTTGCCTGCCCGACTGATGGAAGAGGAGCAGCAGGAACGACCGGAGCAGCCATCTGCGGCGGCGGCATTCTGGGCTCTGCCCGAGTTACGACTCGGGGCACCGTTGAAGACCGAGCCAGAGGGTTTACTCTCTGATGAAGCTGCATTCTGGGACATTCCCGAGTTCGGACTCCGGCCACCGTTGAAGACCGAGCCAGAGGGTTGACGCTGGGATTTCCGGTGTAAATTGCCCCCAAAGAGAATTCCAGTGTTGGTTCTGGGTTGTCAAAAGTTGATGGCAGGTTTTGCATGCGGTGGTTGTTTGCTCCGGCCATCGGATACAGCAAGTAGCAGATTAGGCTCAGAAAACGCTTCCTTTAAGCTTCTTCTGTATCAACAAAACCAAAATTCAGGCACAAAAACAGGAATATAAAATTTAAAAATTATATACTAAACACCATGAAAAAATTGATGCATCGAGAAAAATTCTTTAGGCCAATTGAAAACTTGAGCAGATAATAACGATGAAAGACTGAGAGAGAGAAATGAAGAAAAACCAGATAGACTTGCATGGTTTTTTGACAGAAAAATCTAATCTTTTACCCAATTTCTGAAATTTCAGCCAAAAAAATGTTCGATCTTTAACCAAAATTACGAGTTAAGAGCAGAAAATGAAGATGAAAGAGTGAGAAAGAGAGAGAAACTAAGCGAACCCAGATAGGCTTACAAGGTTCTTATGACAGACTCCTCTCTGAAATTACAGAACTGCGAGTGATGGGAGCTCAGAAGGGGGGATTTATATTGGAAATTGGTCGAGAAAGGGACGCAATTTGTTGCTTTTAGGCGTTGCATTGGCCATGCCATAGCTGACGATTGACAACGCATTTCTCAAAATTCCACGTGGTCATCGGAGGAGAGCGGTTCACCTCTTCTACGGTTACTCTTTTGAGCTCGCTATTTTGTCAGTTTTCGCAAGTTGCAGGTCTTTCCCTACGATTTTGCGCCAATGCCACCGCACGTAACTCAGCTTTGCTGTTTCTGGGTTGTGCCTCTTTCTCCTTTTGTGGGTTGCGTTTGTAATTTTTAGGAAAATCGAGGGCTATTCCCAGAAAGAAAAAAGTGGAGGGGAAATTGGCAGAGCTTTTGCTTACAGTAGTATCTTACTGGGTTTTAGCAGTCTGATATTTTGAGTGGGAGGAGTAAAATAGGGTGTGGAAATATTTTTATTTTTTATTTTCTTTGATCAAAATGGTGTGGAGAAGTTGTTTACCTTCTATGCTGACCACAATTTGGATCCCTATGGCATGACTAAAATTAATCTGAAGTCTAGGGTTTTTATTTATTTTTTAATTGTATTTTTAGAATGAGATTTAAATTAATTATACAATAAATCTAAGTTTATTGTTATTAGGTATCAAACTCGATATAAGTATATTTTTGTTAATTACAGAATGAGAGTCGAATATGAAACTTCTCATTTATCAAAAGAGTATGTATTCTTTTTCAATGCTAGAAATCCCCATGATTTCACATCCTGGGAGTAGGTTATTCCTTATCCTTTTAAGAGAGCTGATTAGAAACTTTTACACATTTTGAAAGGAAATTAAAAATTTTGAGGGGCGGACTTCTGTGAGTATTGGTGTAAGATTGTCAAAATGCTCAATGGTGTGTCGAAGGATGGCTGGGCAGTGCAGGTGTTCGTTTTCGGTCTATGTAGGCTCTGGAAATGCAGAAACTGCATCTGCTTTCAGGACTGTGTTGTGCCATCAGAGGAGGCCATTAGGCTGCTGCTGTTGCAGCTGCAGGAGTACACTGACCTACATTGCAGGCCGCAGTTTGTGAGGTGCGATGCTGGGCTGGCTGCTTTATAACCCAGCGTGAAAATTATGCAGGGTGCCTGTGAAGTCCGTAAAAAGTCCATCAACACCTATCTTGGAAGGCGGTCGGAGTGGTCTACTTTGCAAGTCAAGTTTGCAAGCTGAAGCCTTGGCGTTGAGGGAGGCTATGATTGCTAGCTTAGAGGAAGGATTCAGAAATGTTTCTCTGGAAACTGATTCCAAAAATCTGGTGACTGCTATCTTGGAGGGAAAGCAGATTGACAGCAACATTGAGGGGCTGATCTTTGATATTGTGAGCCTTAGAGGCCAGTCTGAGAGCGTAACTCTTCGTTACATTCCTAGAGAAGCCAACAAAGCTGCACATGAGATTGCAGCCTTTGCGGGACGTGTTCATGGCATCCATCGTTGGAATGGCCTGGAACTTTTTTGGTTATTCAATATTCTAGTTGCCGATGTAAACATTGCCATTCGACTTTAATATGAGGTATCCATTTGACAAAAAAAAGAAAGGAAATTAAAAATTTATGCACACGTTTCAAATTCGATTTGTCTACAAATACAATAGCTTTTGGCTTCGTGAGGCACCTTTCTATATTTCATTGGTTCCGTTTTTGTTTTATGAGGTTTAATTTTTATTTCATCAGGTTTGATAGAGTTCGATTTCTTATTGATTTGGTTGATTTTTTTAACATTCGGAAGACGTCTTATTATGTTCTTGACTAGGCATATTATAGGCCTAGTGATATTCCTCTCTATATGTTATGTGGGAGGTCTCGGGTTCAACTTTCGTCGGGTGAGGTCGATACCTAATGTTTATATAATGTAATCCCCCTCCCCTAATATCCTTGCATAAAAAAAAAACATAATTACACATCGTCATTCATATGAGTCAAATATAAAATATTTCATTTATAAAATTAAAAAATGTTAATAAACCGCATGACATGACCTTTCCCGAATTTCAACTCGAAATCCGCAAAAAGCCCTGCTCCCGTCTGACAGCCTTTAATCACAGAAATTAATACCTGAAATACCCTTAATCTTTGGAAATATCAAATGAAATTTATAGGGACTCCAACAGAACCTCATCTGTACTTGATTGACCTTCACCCACCTGTCAGACGAATGACAGACCAGTAGTTCACAAACTACCTCGAAGGACCTCCTCCGTAATCAAACAAGACAACTGACGTGTTACCCTCATGTGAACCTTCATCAACTCGTCAATCAGAGTCACCACCCACACCACCACTGACCCTGATGACAAAAGTACCCTTGCCACATCTCAGGCATTGGTCACACTTCGTGGCTATCATATCTTTGATTCAATCATTACTCTGTAGTGATGTCCTGGATACGCCAATCTAGTCAGGCTTCCGTTTTACCTGAACCCTTATAGAAGTCTACACATGCCTTACTGATTTGATCCAATTAAATATTCAAGACTTGGTTGAATTGAGTCTCACTGACTTAGCTCGAGTCGTAACTCGATATCCCGGCTCATCCCGAGCTGTAGCTCTATAACCCGGTTCATCCCGAGAGTATGATGGAATCTTCCATAACATACCTCAGATCATTCATTAGGGTCAAAACCCAAATCACAATTCGTGGTATAACATAATACATAGAACATGAATACCTTGCAATCCCGGAAACCCAGTCCGTTCATAGTACATCCAAAGTACCAACTCAAGGAAGCCCTAGCCCCAAGGAACCCTTTGAAATCTCAATAATCAAACTCTCTTGACCATCCCCACCCACCCCCTCCCCACCCACCCCCTCCCCACCCCCCCTCCCCCCCCCCCCCCCCCCCCCCCCCAAGCCAAAATCCACCCGTGGGTGTCCATTACAACTGGGATTACTTAAACGGGGCTCTAAACGGATTCCAATGGCCTCAAAACTGCCAAAACCCGATTCGAAATGGTCCAAAACCCTAGACACGCATCACCGTGGCCCGGGAAACAGTCCCACGCGTCACCACGAGCACCGACGCGCATCAACACTATCACGGCGAAATATTCCGTCGAACCTGATGGAATCAGAATCTTCCGTCCAAACTAACGGTGTTAGGGTTCCGGTATAACACCGTTACCTTTTGACGGAATTACTAACGCCGTCAGCATATTTCGCCAAACCCTGACGACGTCAGTTGACCCAACGGTCAACCAACTGTTGACTGGACCGATGACTGTGCTGCCACGTGGCAGCTGAGTCAACTGCTGACTGGTCACCACGTGGCTGCCAGGTGGCATGCCAAGTCAGCACCCGCAGTTTGAACTAGTCATCGGAGTTCATCGGGGATGACGATCGGACCACCGCCATCGCCACCGTCGCCGTGGTCGAAATCAGGGATCACTCGCCGGAATCTTCCATTAACGGCCGAAAGCTCAAGCTTCCCAGATTCCTCCAAACTCCACCATTTTTCAAGATCCACATGTGCAAATTCATCTACTCTTTCCTAGGAGTCCAAATCCAAGCTCAGTATTGAGAGATCTTACCTAGTTCGATTGGAATCTGGCCGAGAAGTTTCGGTCCACTTCTCCTCTTCCATCCGCCGTCTATGGCGGTGTTCCCACCTCAAAAATGACACCAAACCGTTTGTGGAGTTGAGGGGAAGACTTCCATGGCCTTGGATTTGGTCGAACCGACCCCAAAATGGGACGATGAAGGTGATAGTGGTGCGGTGATCGCACGAGAGGAGAGAGAGTGCGGGGAAAGAGAGAGAAAGAGTCTGACCCAAGAGTGGGAAGAGAGAGAGAGAAAATATCCCAATTATATTTGGACTTCTGAGAAATTACCGAACTAGCCCTGAAGCTTCTAGACCCACAGTTCTCTCATTGGGTCTCCGTTTTCCGCGTGCCGCTTGTCTACGAAATCATGAATTCGAGACATACGCAACGGTCCAAGAAAAACTTCCAAAAGACTCTCTGAACAAAAAGTAACTTTCGAACCCCTCCTAAACCTGAGGGTAAAGTCTTCATTTTCCAATTAATTTTTCCAATTTACTTTAAATTAAGTTCGGGTCGTTACACCGCACGTGGTGATGATAATGTTAAAACTACTTTATTTAATTAAAAGAAATTAAGGAAGTTATGGAAAAAAATTAAAAGAAATTAAGGAAGAAGATCCAAGCATTAAAACCTCAATCAAGAAGAAACAACACCATGAGATTTTGTTTATTTGAGTGTGTGAATGAGATCCGATGAAATTGAAAGCAGCAGAAAAAAAAAAAAAATTATTGGATCCAACTATAAAAAGGAGCTTCCTAATAGAACAGATTTCATATCTCCAAATAATCAAACACAAAATAAAGTAGAAAATTTGTGGGGAAAAAAAAAATCTTTCATTTTGGGATTTTAGATCGATTCAAAGGATGATGAAGCAGACTTGTTGAGCTTTGAATGTAACACAAAGCCAACAAATTGTTAGGGTTTCCGAAGCCTGCTCGATATCCATTTTTGATTTGAATCCTCTTAAAATTCTGAATCTTTTAAGTTCAATTTTGAATTTTTTATAATGTTACGACCCTCTCTTGTTAGGTAAAATCCTCGATGTCGCCGTCTCTCACTTAAATCTTGGTTGGATCCTTAGAGAGTCGAATGCAGGACTCATCGCACCAAAATAAATTCGCCTTAACAACTAAATTATCTGTTGTTACCCCGAAAAATTCCGTTGGATGCCTTTTGGTATGTAGGCATGGAAATTTGTCATTTTGCGTGAGTGTGCCTCTATTGATATTTGCTAGAAAGTCAATAGATTAGATAGAGATTTTGTAAGTGTTGTGTGTGCGCAACAAAAATCCGATTGCTAATCAAGGATTGTGCTCCGAATGGGGAACTGGCTCGGATTGATTCTTTTCTACGCCTTTTAAGGTAAAAGACTTTACATTTACTTGTTTTTGAAAGCTTTAAATCATTTTTAGAGCAAGAGAAATAAAAGTAACAAAATAAACTACTTTCATATTGGAATTAAAGTGCTGGAAATGAGAAATTATGCTAACAAGTAGAAAAACATAATAGAAATAAGCAAGATAAGCTGAGAAGCAAGCTGGATCTCTGAGAGCTAGTTATTCTCTCTGCATATAGTTTGAATCTTAAAGAAGATTTGTATGTTGAAGGTGTTATCCTTGTTCATCTACTTGAGCTTGGCTTAAATAGAAGACTTGGTGCCCATTGTGGTGCTTTTGAGGATAAGAGGCATCAACCATCTCTCCATTGATTTGGGCGGCATAGAAAACTTGTGGTTGAGATCTTGACAACAAGTTGGTAGCAACTTGCTTGGAAAGGCAAAAGAAAAGTAAACAAAAGTAGGAAGAAAGAGAACAAAAAGAAGAAGAAAACAAAAGTAAACAAAAGTTGGAAGAAAGAGAACAAAAATAAGAAGAAAGAAATGATGAAGATGTGTCGGGATAATGGGTGAGAAAAAGCACAAGGAAAGAAAGAGAGAGAGAGAAGAGAGAGAGAGAGAGAGGTTAGAAAACTTTGCTTTTTCTTCCAACGCCCAAGTCGGGATAGTCTCTAGGGGTGACAAGCTCTCAGGATATTATTGGTGCAAACATAAGCCCCCCAGTTTCCATGAATTTGAGCAAAATTTGTGGAAATCATAACCAAATAACATGTTTAACTTTTCTCCTAAGGAAATAGCTCACTGGTAGCTTGATGAATCATATGTTGCGCCAGTAGTGGCGGTGAACAGAGAAATTTAAGAGCTGGAGGTGCATTTGCTCTTCTCCGAATGGCGCTCGCAGGCTGCCACGTCAGGTTGGTCAGTCCGAATTTATTTGAAAATTTCCCTATCATGCAAGTTAAGGGGTGGCCAATCATGTTTCACTCCAAGGCTTGATTTCCTTGGGCCTTTAGCACGATTTCCATGTTTCTTCAAAAGATCTCATGGTTGATCAAGAACTTTGACGACCTTTCGTCTTTGGAGTTGTGGGATTTCCTGCGAAGCTGGAGGTGGCCATTCATGCTTCACGTTAAGGCTTGATTCCCCTGGATTTTTGAAATGATTCCCACACTTTTCTGGGTGATAAAACAATTCGAAAATTTTATCACTGCTCCGCCTTTGGGGTTGAAATGGAATTTCAAGCCCCTCGAGTGTGGTTACTTGGTCAGGTATGGCCATAGGCTCCCATCTAGATGACAGTGATTCTGGCAAGTCAGCCTTGCCATTTATGATCATCTCAACTCCCACGTTGTTTTTAGTTTTAGTCATATCTTGGCTTTCGAAATGAGCCGTGTGATTTTTTATGCTTCTTGAGAGCTCATCAATCTGACTGTTCATCATGTCTATACATGACTATATTGGTGCAATTCCTTCTTTGATAGTCTATAACAAATCTTCTCGGGTCAGGGCTGCCTTCTTAGCATTTATTTTTTTAAGAACTTTAGTAGTAGACTCCTCCTTGGCGACTCTAGGTAGAGTTGATTTTAGTGTTTGAATTTGAGGAGAAGTTTTCAGAAATCTCCCTTTAGAATCTCTTCTTTTCTCTAGGTACTTGAAATTTGAAGAATCCAATGCATGATACCCATGAGGTTGCTTCTCTAGATAATAACTATTTTCATCACAAGGATAAAAATAATCAAGCTTTTCGACCTCCTCACGATCACAGTTAACAATAAAATAATAACCACCATCTATGCTGTTGAAATACAGTCGACTACTATTACCCTAGGCATAGCCATGATTTGGCTTGTGATAATTTTCATCATCCTTGTCATAATCCAAATCCTCAAGAATAGAAATATTTTGGACTTCGATCAACTATAGAATTGCTTGGCTTTTTGTAACCATATTCTGGCACAAAATTGCTCTCATTAGAACTAGAATTTGATTCATAACCATGATTTGACATGAACTCATATTGATTTTTGTAACCATATTCTGGCACAAAATTGCTCTTATTAGAACTAGAATCTGATTCATAACCATGATTTGGTGTGAACTCATATTGATTTTTGTTACCATATTCTGGCACAAAATTTCTCTCATCAGAACTAGAATCTGATTCATAACCATGATTTGGGATAAACTCATATTGATTGTAATCAATATTATCATCATGATAATAGCCATCGTCTCTGCCATATTGTGATGGATCATCTTCTTAACCATGGGTTGACACCATATTGGACCAGACTCAATGGGCCACATACATCAAGCCCAAAGCCTACTTTACAAGCTCAAATACCACATAGGCCCAAGTCCACACAACCAATAAACCCAAACAAGGGTCAAACACTCACTGACACGTGGACACATCTCGACCATCCATCCAGATGCCACATGTCATCACCACAACATAAGTGCATTTATCCCACATCTAAACTATTCATCAAACCTCCCTCAAACATCAATACAAAAAGGAGGCACATTTCCCAAAAAGGTAATTAAGATTCACTATTTTACTATTACTCTGTCAAAATCATTATTTATCACATACCTCTTACATACACAGACCTACATATTGACTTGGGCGTCGGAGACCCTTTAGGCCGGTACCACATCGGTGCCTATATAACGACCCGGACAAGAAATTAACGTAATTTGAGATTTTAATTTAGGAAATTATGAGTTTACCCTTAGTTTTATAAGGGCTCGAATATTACTTTTTGGTTAGAGACACATTTGACAGTTTTTCAAGGACTGTTGCGTAGGTCTCGAACTCACGAGTTCGTAGACATGTGGCACGCGAAAAACGGAGTTCGTCTGAGAGAGTTGTGGATCTGGAATGTTCAGGGGCAATTTGGTAATTTTTGTGGGTAAGATATTTTAAAACCCATTATTCCAGATTTTTCTACATTTTTATTGTCTCTCTCCCCGTGCTCTCTCTTTCTCATCCAAACCGTGAAACACACAAACCCTCAAATTTTGATTTTTGATTTCGGCCAAACCACCACAAACCATTCACATCATCATCTTCCTCTCTTCATTTTGAGCTCAACCATATCCTCCATCGAGCTTGGAAGTGTTAGGAGAAGGAGATTCGAAGGTGAACATTAACCACCACCGTCTCGGCAATTTTTCGGCCACCACAGATAATGAATCTCAATTCTAATTACATATTTGGATTCCTTGGCTTGAGTAGATGAATTTCCATTATTAGAACGTTGGATTTCATTGAGAATTGAGGGAGATATGAAGCTTGGAAGTTAGGGTGGTTATGGAGATTTCTACACAGTGAGCAGTACTCGAACTCTGAGGTTGAAGGCGAGTAGGGTGTGCAATCGCGCGTGGGGGAGGGAGTCCCAGCCATCCACCGGCACGTGGCGGTGCATGTAGCTCCTCCTCAAGCCCTTGTGAACACGAGTTTTAAAGTTCTCGATGTTCCGAACATGTTGGCGTAGGTTTCGGGTCATTCAAACATCGTATAGAGGTAGTTTTGGGCGTCTGAAGTGGTTGCGTTTCTAGTTTGAATAGTGTATACCTCTCGGCATTTTAGGGGTTGAATTTTAGGTCTATAATTGCAATTTAATAATGTCACGTATCGTTTTGACAAGCATGGTGGCTCCGAAGGTCACGAGGGATCGATTAGCTGGAAATTAGGCTTGCTTGGGCCTCGAGGTGAGTGGACTTGGTTTCCTAGTTTGTAAGACATGCGTAATTCTATGTTTTAAATGTAATATTACGGATTATGAGTTGTGGAAATTGAGAGAAATTATAAGAAAATATACGATTATCCTTTTAGGGCTCGGAAACTAAGGATAATGGTTTAAATGGATTTATTGAATTTCTTATCGTTATGTATTTCCCGAATTAAGAATGATTTATTATAATTATGAGTTTCGGGAATTAAATGGAATATCTAAACCCCGAAAATTCAGGATAATGATTTTATTTCGATTTTTCACTGCTTATGGATCTCAATAATGATTTTGGGAAACGATTTTGGTATTGACTTAGGCTTAAGCTGGGAAGGTAATTTTATGAATTTCGGCGTATGGATTTTAGGTTGAAGCTCGGGGTGATGTATGTGGGCTTAGGCCTAGGTAGTTGATGGTTTGGGGATTTGGCCCAAGAAGGTGGGTTAGGCTTCGGCCTGGTGGGTGGGCTGGTGGGACTTTACAGGTAATTGATATGAGGTATGTTATGGAGGATTCCATCATACTCTTGGGATGATATGAGGTATGTTATGGAGGATTCCATCATACTCTCAGGATGCTATGAGGTATGTTATGGAGGATTCCATCATACTCTTGGGATGATATGAGGTATGTTATGGAGGATTCCAACATACTCTCGGGATGATATGAGGTATGTTATGGAGGATTCCATCATATTCTCGGGATGATATGAGGTATGTTATGGAGGATTCCAACATACTCTCGGGATGATATGAGGTATGTTATGGAGGCTTCCATCATACTCTCGGGATGATATGAGGTATGTTATGGAGGATTCCATCATACTCTCGGGATGATATGAGGTATGTTATGGAGGATTCCATCATACTCTCAGGATGCTATGAGGTATGTTATGGAGGATTCCATCATACTCTCGGAATGATATGAGGTATGTTATGGAGGATTCCATCATACTCTCGGGATACTATGAGGTATGCTATGAAGGATTCCATCATATGCTAGCCGAGATATTGAGCTGCGGCTCAGAATGAGCCGGGATATTGAGTTATGGCTCGTAATGAGCTGGGATATTGAGATATGGCTCAAGATGAGCCGTGCTATTAAATTACGACTGGGATAAGTCGGGATATTGAGCTATGGCTCGGGATGAGTTGGAATTTTGAGCTACAACTCGGGATGAGCCGGGATATTGAGCCCGAGCTGAGATATTAAGCTACGGCTGGGGATGAGCAGAGACATCGAGCTACGGCTCGAGATGACAGTTACGATCGAGATATCGAGGTACGGCTTGGGATTACGCTTACGGTCGGGATATCAAGCTATGGCTCAGGATGATGACTTTGGTCGGGTTACTGATATTGCGAGCACATGTAAAGATAGCGTGGGTTCCATCGAGGTATTGTATTTACTTATATATGCGGATATTGATGCATGTAAAGTTTGATAAAGAGGTGGAACACGATAGCCGAGAGTTAAGCCGGTTGATAGGAGTTGACGATGACTTTCACGGGCTTTGATAGGTGATTGATGCACTAGTGAGAAAATGCTCGTTACTGTGGTCAGTGGGTTGGTGTAGGCAGTGACCCATAGTGACGAGTTGTGATTGGTTCGCACGGGTATTACATTTCAGTTATTTAATACCGTCTTGTGAGACGAGGTTACAATTGCAGATATACGAGGCTTGGTGTAACACTATTTGATTTATTTTTTTTGTTTTATATCCTTAGTCTGACTGGTGGAAGACGGTTCAACCAAAGTATAGGGGAGATTCTGCCGAATTTTCAGTAGAATGCTCTTAAAGTGTTTATAAGACAATAAGGGTATTTTAGGAATTATTTTGGGTTGTCAGACGGGAGCAAGGCTTTTCTCAGATTTCGAGGGGAATTCGGGAAGGGTCATGTCAATTTGGTATCAGAGCATTAGGTTTAACTTCCTGCAGACCGCACACTTGTGTGCAGATTATTTTAGTGGTTCTTGGCAGCGAGATGCCTCCGAAATGTTTGTCTCATCAGTGGCCTAGTACTGAGGAAGGCGGAGAGTGCATAGTAGGAGAGGTGCAGGAGTCCGTGGTTAAGCTAATTTGGGAGACCCTGGATCCGTTGGGTCGGGCGATGATTAGGATGGTATGGAGTAGAAGTACTACTGAGGTTGGGAGCCATGATAAGTACGGTTTTAATTTGAGTATGGGCCTTTTGGGTTAGACCGTGACTTTGATTTTATCGGGTTTGGGCTTTGGCCCCAGTTTTTCTATGGTTTTGGCTTAGGCCAGGAAACAAGGATTTCAAAAAAATGGATTTGGATTTTACTTTACGGGTTTGTTTCCATTATGTATACTATCCTCGAGGGTCATGGTTTTCTCCGGCACGTGATGTACGGTATTTTCCACCACGTGTTCGCTGAGGGTTCTCCGATATTGGTGTTGTAGGGTATTTCTCTGCCAGATCGTTGAGGGGTTTCTCCGATGCTGGCGTTGCAAGGTATTTCTCCGCCACATCATTGAGGTTGTCTATGCGTAGTACAGGGGTCTGCATATTTTGAGACACACAGATATGTGGAAGGATTTCTCCGATACTGGCGTTGCAGGGTATTTCTTCGTCAGACCATTGAAGCTGACTATACTTAATATAGGGGTTTGCATGAATTCATCATACCTTCGGGTGCATGTGTACCTATCTGACACATAACTTCGAGGTTTATTTGGTCTTGTGACGTCATGACTTGAGGTATTTTAGTCATGTGGGGAGTAGGCCTAGAGTTGGATCTCTCGGGTTCTGATTATTTCTTTGAGGTATCGTCAGTAGAGGTTAAAAAGGATAGATTTCTGGGTTGAACGACCCTGGGTATTGAGCATTCTGGTGCCTTTAGGCATCTCCTAGATGTTGTTCTCGCCTACGGTCTGTTGTCAAGACGGGAACAAAGACATGTGTAGGGTGCATAGGATTTAAGGTTTTGACATATTGTATCATTTTGGGTCAACTTACATTGAGTTTGTAGAGGTTCAATTGGGAATCGTAGCAGAGGTTCAGTTCGTACTGGTAGAGACGCAAGAGGGCTCGAAAGGTTATAGGAGGTTGGTTCTTTGACCTGAGTTAAAGTGAATTTCGAGGATGAAATTTCTTTAAGGGCGGAATTGAAACGACCCGGATAAGAAATTAACTTAATTTGATATTTAAATTTAGGAAAGGACGAGTTTACCCCTGGTTTTATTAGGGGCTTGAATATCACTTTTTGGTTAGAAACACATTTGACAGTTTTTCTGGGACCGTTGCGTAGGTCTCGAACTCACGAGTTCGTAGACAGGCGACACACAAAAAATGGAGTTTGTATGAGAGAGTTGTGGGTCTGGAATGTTCAAGGGCAGTTTAGTAATTTTTGTGGTTCAGATATTTTATAACCCATTATTCCAGATTTTTCTACATTTTTATCCTCTCTCTCCCCATGCTCTCTCTTTCTCATCCAAACCGTGAAACACACAAACCCTCAAATTTTGATTTCGATTTAGACCAAACCACCATAAACCATTCACATCATCATCTTCCTCTCTTCATTTTGAGCTCAACCATATCCTTCATCGAGCTTGGAAGTGTTAGGAGAAGGAGATTCGAAGGTGAACAGTAACCACCACATTCTCGTCCATTTTTCGGCCACCACAGGTAATGAATCTCAATTATAATTACATTTTTGGATTCCTTGGCTCGAGTAGATGAATTTCCATTATTAGAATGTTGGATTTCGTTGAGAATTGAGGGAGATATGAAGATTGGAAGTTAGGGTGGTCATGGAGATTTCTGCAAAGTGAGCAGTACTCGAACTCTGAGGTTGAAGGCGAGTAGGGTGTGCAGTCGCGTGTGGGGTAGGGAGTCCCGGCCATCCACCGGCGTGTGATGGTGCGTGGAGCTCCTCCTCAAGCTCCGGGGAACACGAGTTTTAAAGTTCTCGATGTTCCGGACCTGTTAGCGCAGGTTTCGGGTCAATCGGACATCGTTTAGGGGTAGTTTTGGGAGTCCGAAGTGGCTGCATTTCTAGTTAGGACGCGTGTATACCTCTCGGGGTTTCGGGGGTTGGATTTTAGGTTTATAATTGCAATTTAATAATGTCATGTATCGTTTTGACAAGCATGGTGACTCTGAAGGTCACGAGGGATCGATTAGTTGGAAATTAGGCTCGTTTGGGCCTCGAGGTGAGTGGACTTGGTTTCCTAGTTTGTAAGACATGCGTAATTCTATGTTTTAAATGTAATATTACGGATTATGAGTTGTGGGAATTGAGAGAAATTATAAGAAAATATACTATTATCCTTTTAAGGCTCGGAAACTAAGGATAAGGGTTTAAATGGATTTATTGAATTTCTTATCGTTATGTATTTCCTGAATTAAGAATGATTTATTATAATTATGAGTTTCGGGAATTAAATGGAATATCTAAACCTCGGAAATTCAGGATAATGATTTTATTTCGATTTTTCACTGCTTATGGATCTTAATAATGATTTTGGGAACGATTTTGGTATTGACTTAGGCTTAAGCCGGGAAGGTAATTTTATGAATTTCAGTGTATGGATTTTAGGCTGAGGCCCGGGGTGATGTATGTGGGCTTAGGCCTGGGTATTTGATTATTTGGGGATTTGGCCCAGGAATGTGGGTTAGGCTTCTGCCTGGTGGGTGGGCTGGTGGGACTTTACAAGTAATTGATATGAGGTATGTTATGGAGGATTCCATCATACTCTCGGGATGATATGAGGTATGTTATGGAGGATTCCATCATACTCTCGGGATGCTATGAGGTATGTTATGGAGGATTCCATCATACTCTCGGGATGATATGAGGTATGTTATGGAGGATTCCATCATACTCTCGGGATGATATGAGTTATGTTATGGAGGATTACATCATACTCTCGGGATGCTATGAGGTATGTTATGGCGGATTTCATCATATGCTAGCTGGGATATTGAGCTACGGCTCGGGATGAGCCGGGATATTGAGCTACGACTCGGGATGAGTCGGGATATTGAGCTATAGCTCGGGATGAGTCGGAATATTGAGCTACGGCTCAGGATGAGCAGAGATATTGAGCTACGGCTGGGAATGAGTCGGGATATTGAGCTACGACTTGGGATGAGC
Organism: Oemleria cerasiformis; assembly: GCA_037349345.1. Classification (NCBI taxonomy): domain Eukaryota; kingdom Viridiplantae; phylum Streptophyta; class Magnoliopsida; order Rosales; family Rosaceae; genus Oemleria; species Oemleria cerasiformis. The sequence continues at coordinate 15,298,065 of JAZGTL010000018.1, forward strand.
TGGGATATTGAGCTAAAACTGAGGATAAGCCGGGATATTGAGCCCGAGCCAGGATATTGAGCTACGGCTGGGGATGAGCATAGACATCGAGCTGGCTCGAGATGACGATTACGACCTTGATATCGAGATACGACTTGGGATTACGTTTACGGTCGGGATATCAAGCTCTGACTCGGGATTATGACTTCGGCCGTGTTACTGATATTGCAGGCATATGTAAAGATAGCGTGGGCTCCACTGAGGTATTGTATTTACTTATATATGCGGATATTGATGCAAGTAAGGTTTGATAAAGAGGTGGAATACGATTGGTGGGAGTTAAGCCGGTTGATACGAGTTGACGACGACTTTCAAGGGCTTTGATAAGTGATCGATGCACCTGTGAGAAAATGCTTGTTACCGTGGTCAGTGGGTTGGTGTGGGCGGTGACCCAGAGTGATGAGTTGTGATTGGTTCGCACGAGTATTACATTTCAATTATTTAATACAGTCTTGAGAGACGAGGCTACAATTGCAGATATACGAGGTTGGGTGTAACACTGTTTGATTTATTTTTTTTATTTTATATCCTTCGTCTGACAGGTGGAAGACGGTTCAAAGAAAGTATAGGGGATATTCTGCCAAATTTTCAGTAGAATGCTCGAAAAGTGTTTGTAAGACATTAAGGGTATTTTAGGAATTATTTTGGGTTGTCAGACGGGAGTAGTACTTTTCTCGGATTTCGAGGGGAATTCGGATCCTGTAAATTCTATCCCCTAACCGACGACCAATCTCTCCCCCTTTTATAGGTCTCCCGAAGAGCCCGTGGAACACACAGAGTAGACAGAGTATCACCTCTAAGTTAGTACATTTCGTGCATCAACACCATGGTTTACAGATCATTTTCCTCACCATAGTTTGGTAGGTCATCGTCGTCGCCATAGTTTGGTGGATCATCTTCCCCACCATAGTTTGGCATATCATCGTCGTCGTCGTCGTAGTTTGGCGGATCATCTTCCTCACCATAGTTTGGCAGGTCATCGTTGTCACTGTAGTTTATCATGATTAAAATTTAAAAACAAGCGTCCTACCGGGCGTGCCAATGTTGTTACCCCGAAAAATTCCGCTGGATGCCTTTTGGTGTGCAGGCATTGAAATTTGTCATTTTACGTGAGCGTGCCACTATTGATATTTGCTAGAAATTCAATAGATTCAATAGAGAATTTGCGCGTGTTGTGTGTGCGCACCGAAAATCCGACTGCTAACCAAGGATTGTGCTCCGAGTGGGGAACTAGCTCAGATTGATTATTTTCTATGCCTTTTAAGATGAAGGACTTTACATTTACTTGTTTTTGAAAGCTTTAAATCATTTTTAGAGCAAGAGAAATAAAAGTAACAAAAGAAACTAATTTCATATTGGAATTGAAGTGCTGGAAATGAGAAATTATGCTAACAAGTAGAAAAGCAGAATAAAAATAAGAAAGATAATAAGCTGAGAAACAAGCTGGATCTCTGAGAGCTAACTTTTCTCTCTGCATATAGTTTGAATCTTGAAGAAGATTTGTATGTTGAAGTTGTTGTCCTTGTTCATCTACCCGAGCTTGACTTAAATAGAACATTTGGTGCTGATTGTGGTGTTTTTGAGGATAAGGGGCATCACCATCTCTCCATTGATTTGAGCGGGATAGAGAACTTGTGGTTGAGATTTTGACAACAAGTTGAAAGCAAATTGCTTGGAAAGGCAAAAGAAAAGTAAACAAAAATAGAAAGAAAGAGAACAAAAAGAAGAAGGAAAAAAAAGTAAGCAAAAGTAAGAAGAAAGATAATAAAAAGAAAAAGAAAGAAATGATGAAGATGTGTCAGGACAATGGGTGAGAAAAAACACAAAGAAAGAAAGAAAGAAAGAAAGAGAGAGGTTAGAAAACTTTACTTTTTCTTCCAGACGCCCAAGTCGGGATAGTCTCTCTGAGTGACAAACTCTTGGGATATTTTTGGTGCAAACACTATCCAAGAGTATTTTTGGTGCAAACACTATCCAAGAGTAGATAATTTCGACATTTATTTTAGAAAGGACTGTATATGATAGAATTAATCAAACACCCTTACGAAAATGGAGCTAATTAAATGCTCAAGTCAAGCAGTTCAATTATCAATCATATTTACAAATACGGGACGCCGGCCACCACCGTTAAGCTAATCCTATCTGCCGGAGCCGAGGAGAGAAGGAAGCTCAAAAATCATCATCGCAACCAAGGAGGAGGGCCGATAACGATGTATTTTAAAGGATTCTTCACTTGCTGTTTACCTCCGCCGGCATGGGTGACAAAATCGGCGGCGTGGCAAAAACAAGCGATGCACACGCGCGAGTGGTCACGCTCATACTTGTGCAGAATCCCTTCTATCTGCCTCATCCCATTTCCTTCAATTGTTCGGACATAATGCATTTTCGGCTCACTCTAGACAATACTGCGCGGGGAAACCCTAGCTTTTTTGGTGGGGATTTCCCCGGCAGTTGTTTCTGCTCCAGCCGGAGATGGGATCACCGGGTTGACCAGGATCACCAGGTTGAATGGCCCGGGAGGCACAGCTACTGGCACAGTTCCTGCATGAAGTTCACAGAAGATCAAATCTCCCAGGAATAATATTGATGTATATTATACAGAACAATATTTAATGGAAGTAAATGTTGCATGTCAAAGCAATAAGATTAATTTTGTTGTTCCAAAATGTAATGGATGTTACGAATTTCCACGAATTAATTCACTAATAATCATCACACTATCTGTAATTTTGAAAACGCAAAAATACACATAGATCAATTTTCCACGTGGATGCTGCAAATCCTCTTAGGTGCTGCCAAACATGCTTGGCGATTTATTACACGTTTTATGACTGAACCAAGTTCACTTATCATCGCTCACTGGCTCCATCGACGACATGAAAAAAAAAACATAATTATTCTTTTTTCCGTATGGATGCTGAAAATCCTTCTGGCGTGCTTCCCAACATCCTCCGCGATTTGTTGGATATTTCATAAGTACGTGAATTGAGTTCACTAATCATTACACCACCTTTAACCAGTCACAACACGAGAAAAGAACAAAGATATTATTTCCACGTGGATGTCGCACGTACTCCTCTAAACATGATTCGCGATTAGTTAAATGTTTCGTGGCTGAATCGAGTTCACTAATTATCTCCCCATCTTTAACCATAGATGACGCCGAAAGAAATATTGATAATCTCCTCCACGCGAATGCTGCAAACCCTCTTGGCGTGCTTCCAAATATGCTACGCGATTTGTTAGACGTTTCATAATCAAATCAAGTTTATTAATTATCGCTGCAATTTTAATGTATCGTTGACAACGCGAAAAAAAACATAAATTATCTTTCCACGTGAATACTGCAAATTAATCTTCTCGACAAGCTTTCCAACATGTTCTACGATTTATTACACGTTTCATGATCGAATCGAATATACCAACTACCGAATCGTATATACTAACTGCCGGATTGTATCAAATATCAATTAATTACCCTAACCAAATTTCATGTACAACATATTTTCAATCCCTAATTCCATGAACACGTCAATACTTCTTAATTATAGTGACCTTCCAATTACTAAGTACACCTCCTTTTTCTTTCTTATTTGCTATCTTTACTAACACGCAAAGCCTTAATTACTGCGGACCAAAACATTAAAAAATCTTAACAACCAATTAACGAACACACGTGAGAATCATAAAAGAAACAAAGATCTCATGCCATATCCAAACATGGCTTAATTTCCTCTCATGCAATAAGCTATACATGCATTTTTTTTTTAATCTAGAAGAACATGAATCTAAAATCAAGAAAGTCTCAATCCCAAGTAAAAATAAGATCAAACAAATATAAATAAACACTTATTTAACTTTTTTAGAAAATAATCGAATCGAATAATTAGTGGCGGCTTACCGTTTGGAACAGGAGTGAAAGCGACAAATCCCTGAGCTTGGAACTGAAACAGTGAAGGAGAGGCCCCGGTCGCGTCTGCGGGGATAGCGGATATAGCCCAGCCTTTGAGTTCAGGCGGCTATGATGAAGGCGGTGCTGTAAGTTGAGGCGGCTGCGGTGACGACAGAGCTGCCTCGTCCTCAATAGTGTTAGTCTTGTCTTGCCCTAAATAATCTACCAATTGCCGCCTCCTCCGCTTCTCCTCTAAGTCTTGTTTTGCCTTCAATCTATGGAGGGCCTGTATGTCCTTAAGGCTCATAGGCCACATGATCATTTGCTGAACTGGCATGTCAGCGGAGGTTGACATTGCCAGCTCTGCTGTACGAGTAGGAGCTGGAATAGCGGCAGCCATCTGCGGTGGCGGCGGTGGCATTGTAGCCTGTTCCCGAGGAAAATTGTAAATTTCGGCCAAAGTGAATTCCAGGTTGGGTTCTCGGTTGTCAGAAGTGGATGGAATGTCGTTATTGTTGATGTTTGCCATTGGAATTAAAGTATTAAACACAGAAAGATTTGGATTGAAAACGATTTGTGTAATTAAGCCTCTTCTGCAGGAACAAAATCAAAAGTCAGGCATGCACAAAAACACAAACGTACATAAAATCAGAAACGAAGAGAAACTACGCGAAAAATTTGGTGAACCCCCCAGATGATCGGTTCTTTAACCTAATAGAAAAATTCAACATAAAATGAAGATGAAAGACACAGAAATTAAGAAAACCCATGATGTGTTTACATGGTTTTTGACAGAAAGATGTAATCTTTAACCAGATTGTTGTAATTAAGTGCAGCAGAAAATGAAGATAAAGATGGAGGAGTGAGGAAGACGGAGAAATGAAGCAAACCCAGAGAGGCTTGCATTTTTCGCAAAGAAAAAAAATGTAATCTTGAACCAGATTCAGCAGAAAATATATGTAGATGAAGGAGTGATGAAGAGAAAGAAATGAAGCAAACCCAGAAAGTCCTGCATGGTTTTTTGACAGAAAAACTCCATCTTTAACCAGAATTTAGAAAAAAAATGAAGAAAATTTTGAAAGACTGATCAAAAGAGAGAGACTAAGCAAAGCCAGATAGGCTGCTGCTTACAATATTTTTTTTAACGGAGTCCTTCTGCCAGCACACTGATCTCTTCTACAAATACAGAACTATTCTGACTGTGAGTGAAGAGATATGAGTAAGGAAGGGGATATTTATGGTGGAAAACAGGAAATTAATGGGTTAAGAAAGGGATGCAACTTGTTGTTTGTAGGTATGTTGCAGTGGCAATGTCATTGTAGCAGACGATTGACAACGCATTTCTCAAAAACCATGTGGTCATCGGACAGGTTTTCTACAATTAGGGTCCGTTTGCGTAGTTATGAATTAAAATTTGGATTTGGATTTGGATTTTCAAATCCAAATTTATCTGTTTGAATAATTATTTGTTGTGAGGATTTAGATTTGGCCCAAATGTTCTAGGGATTTCATAAGACCAAATTTTAAAACTTCAAATCCATTTTGAAACCAGTCATTTGACAAATCCACTTTCTCTCTTTCCCCTCTTTATTTTCAAAAAAAATAAAACGTCTTTGTTTTCATTTCTTTTTTTCCATCCTCTTTTTTTCACCTTTTTTTACGTGCTCTATTTTTTTCATTTTTTTTTCTAGCATCTCTTGACTAAAAACATCTCTATTTTTCATTTTTTAATCATTTTTTTCCTCTTCTTTCCATCATTTTGTTTTTTTTTCATCCTTTTCTTTCATCATTTTTTTTTTCATATTTACTTTTTTCATCCTTTTTTTTTCCATCATTCTATTTTTTTTCCATCATATTTCGTCATTTTTTTGTCATGTTTCTTTTTTTTTTCATCCTTCTTTGTTCCGTTCTGTCTTCCCATATGTCAGCTCATATTTCTCTCTTCTCTACCTTTGTCGTCCATTTCTCTCATCCTCCTCATTTACCACCCCTATTTTCTCCTCATCCTCTACCACCCATATTTATCTTTCCTCCTCCTCTACTCGCCACTTTTCTCTTCATCAATCCTTATGTAGGTTATAAACATTCACGTGATGTTCACAAACCACCACTTTTTTCAAATTTTTTGATATTATTATTCTAACGGACTAATAATTGAATTAGAACAAGATTTTGGTGGCCTTTAATTGAATAATAATTTAATTAACAAAAGATTTTGGTGCTCCTTAATTACCCAAGAATCGTCCAAAAGCTTGTTTACCAAGATTTTTAACTTGCAATGCCAATTTGTCAACAGTCGCTAACAATTCCAACATTGAGCCACTGGTACTAAAATTGATGTAACACACCCTAGAAAACTCAAAATCATGGACTATAAAATTCTCCAGAAACTAGACTTATAGAGCTTTCCAAGCAAATAAGGCTCATTATCTGGTTCTTTCTAAGCATATACAGTTAGGGTTGTTAATCGAAACCGAAAAATCGAACCGTACTGAACCGTCCCAAAAAATAACCGAGCTGGAAAAAAAATTGAAACCAAAACAAAAAACCGAACAGAACCGAAGTGGAACCTGTTCGGTTTTGGTATTCAAGTGGCCCAGTACGGAAAATCGGTACAGAACCGTTCAGCCAAATAATCCTAAAGCATACGACATTGTTGCCAAACCCCCCACCCCCTTCTTCGTTAATATCGATCATTCTGATCTTCACGCCTTAGATCTCAGTCTCTCCTCTCCCATTCCTCAAACTCGAAGAAAAGCACCACGCCACCACCAAACATCGGTCCATATCCATCCTCATCGTATTGAACCAAATCGGACCCCATGCCCTTCACCTCTTCACGCTCACAGTCTCACGCATGAAAACTCGAACCCTTCACATACCTTCTTCATTCTCATGCACGCACACTCGAAGGCTTCATCTCCCTCGTCTCTCCCTCAATCGCACTTCGAAAGTTCGATTAGATGCCAAATTCGATCAGGCCCTCTTGGTTCATGTAGCTCACTTGGGTTTGATTCGTCGTCGTACCCATCGCAGTCACAAGGCCGTCTCCATTGCGAGGACGCCTCCATCGCAGTTCGCCCTTCGCATTTCGCATCGATTGATCTTCGAGGATGCCTCCATGATTTCGTCGCGAGGTCGCAACCATGATTGTCGTCGCGAGGTCAGATCGTCTCCATGACTTCATCGCCTCCATCTCTATGCTCAGGTATTCAGTGCATTTCTCTCTCTCGAGTCTCTCGATCTAGTCTCTATCGAGTCTCTCTCGATAAATTATGGATTAGAGATGGAGTCGAACTCTGTCTCTCTTCACTCTCTGTCTCTGGTTTTTGAAATGAATGAGGAAGTACCGAAAAAATTGATATTGAACCAAATCGGTCGGTCCGGTTTGATTTCGGTTCAACTAATGAAAAATGTTTGTACCGAACCGGTACCAATACAGAAAATGAACCTCGGCTCGATTTCGGTGAAATACCAAATTGAACATACCGATTAACAGCCCTACATCAATCCGTAAAGTTGACATATTTGCCTTAGCAATTTTATTGACAACACTGAGCTACTATTATTAATACTGATGAAACTCCTTCTAGAAACTCGAAATTATGAGTCATAAAAATCTAATAACCTTTAAGGGCAATTTCTCACAAAAATTGCTCTTAATACGTTAAAACGATCAATTCTACTTAAAAAACTAGTGGTAAACATATGAATAAGGTATGGAAAGTAAATGTAAATATTATTAGTCTTCAGTTTCAATTTATATTATTATTTTTACTTAACTTAATCTTTAAAAAAATTAAAATATATATTTACGCAGTTAATTATGTATTAATGGTTATGATTATTAATAATATTCATTTAGCTAAATAAATAATTAGTCATTTTGACATTATTATTTTCAATTTCTGTAATAAAATTACTTAGGCTGGAGTTTCCTTGGACCTGATTAATGGGGGGGCCTAGGAAGAAGTTGGGCCCAAAAAGAGGTATGAGCTTGCCACTAGACACTCCAATTGAACTTCTGAGGCCCGTTTGTGTGGGCCTGGAGGAACCAAACTTTCAATTAATTGATCCAGGCCCTGGGGTCTCTTTAGGCTCGATGTTGCGTGTTGAGAGGGGGGTTGATTCTTACTCGTTTAAGTCTATTATGCATTCCTCTGTAGCTAGCCTGGGCGATGGAGATTTGGTTCTCGGGGTCTCGAATCCTGGTCCGTTGGAGAAGGTCGATGGGACGTTGGCCGTCGCGCCATCGGTTGGCATCGATGCGACGATGGAGGGGGATGGGGTGAACCTCTAATTGCTTTCGGCCTCGCCACTTGCCGCTGCCACCGCTGGAAAGCTCAGGTAAGATTTTAAGCCCAAATTCCTTTGGTGCACTGGGTGGGTTTGCGGATGACTAGGACTTGGATGTGGATGGGCACAATTCATCAGATTTGGGTCTGGATTGTCACGATGGTCAGTTGGGTGCTTCTACCTTTTTGGGTCTCACCAAGAAGAAGAAGATTAAGGGTAAGCGAAAGCGTAAAGTCTAAATTGTTGGGAAATTGTCCTGGGTTCTCTCTATCCCCCATCCTCATGCTTTAGTGCAGGTTGTTGGAATGTCCGTGGGCTGTTTACCTCAGCAGCTTTAGGTCAGGAAGTATATTCTTGATAATAAATTATGTGTTGTTGGGCTATTGGATACTAGAGTTAAGGAGCGGAATTTTGATGCGGTCTCCTCTTCTATTCTTCATAATTGAAATTCCTACAATAATTACTCCCATCACTATAACAGGAGGATTTGGTTAGGATGGAATCCTAATGTGGTAATGGTGTTAGTTTTGAGTGTCACTAATCATGTGGTGAGCTGTAGTGTCCAAGTTCTGAGCATTGGAGTTCAGGTGTTTTTGTTAATGGTTCAAATGTTGATTCTAACTGCAGGATGCTATGGGATAGTCTGTGTTCATTTGCTGCTATTGTGGGAGAGGTGCCTTTGGCTGTGTTGGGTGATTTTAACATCACCATATGCCTTAATGCTAGTACTGGTAGTATCTATGGGCGTGTTGGGGCTATCTCTAATTTCAACCAGTGTTTGCGGGATGTGGGGCTTGATGATTTGGGGTATATTGGTAACCACCTTACCTAGTGCAATCTTCAGTTTCGAGGGTTATTAATTAAGCGGAAGCTTGACCGGGTGTTGGGAAATGAGGCGTGGCTATCTCATTTTCCTAATTGTGATGTTCAATTTCTCCTCCGTTCGTCTTCGGCCCATTGCCCTGGCCGGATTGATTTTGGTCCCCCAAGGTCTAACCGGAGAGCCCCCTTTAAGATTTTTGATTTCTATGTTGACCGGTCGGATTTTATCACAATTGTTTAGCAGGCATTTGATACCCCGTGTTATGGTACGCATTAATATCGGTTGGTTAGGAGATTAAAGATTGTAAAGGCTGCTTTGAAGAAAATCAATAGAGGGCCTAATTATGATGTCTCTGAGGAGGTTTTGAAGGCTAAAGTGGAGCTTGATGACTGCCAGTCCCGTCTATGTTTTAACCCTTTGGACAGTGACTTGCTGGATCGGGAGAGGGCTTGTCTTCGGTTATTCGCTGATTGCTTAATTAGGGAGGAGAGCTTCTTTCGGCAAAATTCAAGGCTCTGGTGGATGGCGGAGGGCGTTCTTAACACTTCTTATTTTCACAGTATGGTTAAGAAGCGCTCCAATTGGAACCGAATCTCTTCGATTGGGTTGAGTGATGGTAAGGTGTCCTCTAATGAGGCTGAAGTTAAGGATGAGGCGCTTTCCTTTTTTCAGAATCTTCTGGGGTGTCCCCTCATGTTGCTGTTTGTAATTTCAGTGGGTTGATTGAGGAGACTATTGAGGATGGGGAGGCCTTGAACATGGTTCAGGAATTTTCTGTTGAGGAAATTCGCAGAGTTTGTTTTCAGCTTAAACCTAATAAGGCGCCGGGGCTCGATGGATTCAATGGGCTATTCTTCCAGAAAGCTTGGAGTGTGGTGGAGCATCACGTCATTTTCGCGGTTAGAGAATTCTTCTTTTCGAGTTGTTTACTAGGTGAGGTTAATGCCACTATCATCACTTTGGTGCCGATAGTCCTAAACCCTGCTACCATGGCTGACTTTTCGGCCCATATCTTGTTGTAATACGCTGTACAAAATTATTTCCGAGCTGATTGCTAATAGGATTGTGGGGATCCTTCCTTCAATCATTAGTGAGAATCAATCAGCCTTCGTTGGTGAGCGCTGGATTGGGGATAATATCTTGTTGGTCTAGGAGTTGATGCGTGGATATCATCTGAATGGGGGTGCACCGAGATGTATGGCCAAAGTAGACATTTTGAAAGCGTATGACACGCTGAATTGGGGTTTCCTTTTACGGGCTATGGAAAAGTTTAATTTTCACCCAAAGTTAATTGTTTGGTTGGAAAAATGCATTTCCTCTGCTAGGTTCTCAATGGCGGTTAATGGGGAGCTTGTGGGCTTCTTTGAAGGGAATGGGGGGTTACGAAAGGGGGACCCCCTTTTTCCGTACCTCTTTATCATTGCTATGGAAATCTTCTCCTAGATGTTGAAGACTAGGATTGCAGCCTCTCCCCAGTTCAGGTACCACTAGGATTGCAGCCTCTCCCCAGTGCCTGTCGGCCTTTCGCATTTGCCTTTTGCAGATGATCTGTTGGTTTTTTGCCATGGTGATAGGTATTTAGCTACGGTTATTAATGATACTTTAGCCTTGTTCTCCTTGGTCTCAGGGTTGGTCCCCAATCATGCCAAAAGTAATATTTTTGTGTCGGGTGGGTCAGAGTCTCTCTTAGGTCAGATTATGCGCATCTTGGGTTTGAGGAGGGTTTGTTGCTGGTTCGCTATTTGGGTGTCCCTCTTATTTCCTCCGAGCTTAGGTTCTATGATTGTTATCCTTTCCTTGAGCGAGTGGAAGCCCATATTAGTAGTTGGGTGCACTGTAAGCTCTCCTTCACTGGTAGGCTCCAGTTAATTAAATTTGTGTTGTCTAGTTTGCAGGTTTATTGAGCTTCCATCTTTTCCTCACAAAGAAAATTTTTAGGGACATGGAGCTCAAATTCTGTAGGTTCCTGTGGTCAAGTAATGTGACGGGGAGGTATCATGCAAAGGTGGCATGGAAAGATTTGTAGACCGAAAGTGATGGGGGGCTTGGAGCTCCTGGAATTAAACTTGTGGAATGTCGCCCTTATGACTCGTCACTTGTCATACTTGTTTGATTCTAAGAAGAAAGGTTTGTGGGTTAAGTAGGTGAAGGCCTACTTTATTTGTGGTCAGTGCTTTCGGTGTCCCCCCTCCCCGATGTTCTTGGAATTGGAGGAAGTTGCTCAAGATTAGACCTTTAGTTAAGTCTTTCATTAGGGCGATGATTGGGCATAGAACTGATGTGTTTCACTGGTGTGATAATTGGCTAGAAGTTGGACCTCTTGGGAATTTGGTTGGTGGTGAGGTGGTTGGTACCTCTGGGGTGGCGGCTCACTCCAAGGTCAGTACGGTTATCGATGGCTCAGTTTGGTGTTGGCCTACTTTGCCTAGCCCGGTGATTAGGTTGGTTAATGTTGATGCCGAACGGCTCTGTCCCAGAACTACTGTTTCTGATTCTTTCCGGTGGGTTGGAGAGTCTACTAGGAAATTTTCGTCATCTTCAATGTGGATTAGTTTGTGTCCTGCAGGTCGTAGTGTTCCATGGCATGGTTTGGTGTGGTTCTCGGGACATATTCCTATGCGAGTTTTATTTTGTGGCTTGCTCTATGTGGGAGGCTGTCTATGATGGATAGATTGAGGGTGTTTAATGCGCAAGGTAATGGGTTGTGCGTTCTTTGCAATCTTGTCTCGGAATCCCATTCTCACATCTTCTTCGAGTGTCAGTTTTCTACCTATGTTTGGGAGAAGGTGTTGATTCGGTGTGGGGTTACATGGCGGCTTCCATCTTGGCCCTCTCTTGTCTCTCTGCTTGCCGGATAGTGGGTTGGTAAGTCTTTTGGATCTATTGCTTGTAAAATTGCTCTGGCTGCTACTGCTTATGAGATTTGGCTAGAACGTAACCAAAGAGTTTTTAGGCACTCTTCCAAGTCTACATATGTTGTTTTCCTTTCTATTTGTAATATGATTAGATCTCGCCTTTGTACTTTGAATTTCAGGTCTTCCAATGTTAATGTGTTGGACGCACTGAGTTGGAACATTAATATTTAGCTGAGGTGGGTACGCCTAGGTGACTACTGTTGTCTGTCTGCTATCTGTCCTCCACCGCTTCGGCAATGGCTGTCACTCAGGCCTTGAAGATTCTCGGATCTTCTGGGTCGATCCAGCGTATCGACCCGAGGTTTCGCACACCGGAGAAGTCGTAAAAGTGGAGCCCTGAGGAGTATTCGGATCCTACAGTCGCAATGTCAGGATACACTCAGCAAATCGAGCTAGGTTATGTTCTCTAAATGCGTACGGATTGTTCCCGCGTGGCTCAGATACCAGTCGTAGCTGGAGATCTGGCTGCCATGGGCGATCCAGACAGAGTCGTCTTCACCGCCGCTGATCGCCGAAGGACAGCCATCGGAGGTAGGTTGTACGGTGGTGACTATCGAAGCGTCAATTCTCGAGAAAGGAAGCGGCGACATCGCCGACTTGAGCTGCGACTTGATACTATAGTAGAGTTGCGACTCTTTCTTGGAGAATCGGTGAGCCGTGGAAGGGATATCGTTCGATCGAATGAGAGAATTGATGACAGAAAAGATCTCGGGGTCTCGGTTTATGAAAATCGGGCTCAGGTCGTTAGTGGAGCGATTGGAGAAGGCGGCTAAGAGAGAGTCGGGTCCACCAGCCTGGATTGTTGAGATGGTGGCTTCGAAGAATTTCTCGCCGACGTTGAGCTTGGTACGGTCGTCGGTGCTAGGGGCAGTACGGGAATTTTCGTTGTCCTTTAATGGAATACTAGGCCGCTAGAGGTTGAAGATGGTTTTACAATCTTCAACTTCACAGGAATTAGGAACGAAAAAGGCATAAGGTCTGGGGAGCTATGGAGTGTGTGGAGGCCATGGTCGCTGGGACTAAGTTGGGAGAGACCGAGATGAATGGTGTGAGGGGTTGAGGGGTAATTTTTTTTTTTAATAATTTTGTTTTGTAATTTATTTTAAAATTTTATTAATTATTTTTAATATATCAAATTTTCATTATTTTTTTGTCTACATAGTGTCCATATCAGCATAAAAAATGGCCTCACAAATGTCACTTTGACACTTAACAGATTTTTTTAACATATTGTTAACGGTGGGTACCTAGATGTTGTGTTTTAATAGTTTGAGTACATGGATGAAAATTTTCATAGTTGGGTATGAACTTGAAATCATCCCTATAATTTTGGTACTTTTATATATTTTATCATGAAGGAATTAATCCCTTCATTTAAAATCCAAATCCTTATTTCCAAACGGGCCCTTATTCTTTAATTTTCATCTCTCGCTCTTTCGTCGGGTGTCTTTCACCCTCTTTCGGGTTTTGTTTGTAATTGTGACAAAATTTGGGGTAATTAATTAGGTATAAAAAAGAAAGAGTTGAAATGCAGAGCTTTTTGGTTTCTTAAAAGTGTATTACTGGGTTCTTTTTGCAGACGAGGGATTTTGGGGGAGAGAGAGAAGAGAAGAGTGGAAGGAGTAAATGTGGGTGTGGACATATTCAAATGATATCTTTCTTTTTTTTTAGAAGTATTCAATGATATCTTCTCCAACTAGAAGGAGCCAAATTTGGCTCTGTTTTGTGCCTTGGGATCAGATACTTTATTTCAACTTATACTTACATCCTACTCCTGATGATATCTTCTCGTATCATATTTTAAATTTATATAATAATTCGTATACATATATTATAATAAGAACCGTTTAACTCATAAATCATCATGTCTAGATCAATTCTATGTACAAAAATTTAGTCAAGTTGGAGATAATTTAGCCATTCATATGTGTGAACTAAATGAACGGTTCACTATAAGGACCTTCATTGTTCCCAATACCATTAATTTGTTTTAGGATTATGTTTACATCTCACCTCTGGTGATACCTCCTCGTACCACACTTCCGATTAATATAATAATGGTATGCATATACTATAATTGAAACCGTTCAACTCCTAAATAATCCTTTTAAGATCATCTGCACAAAAAATCAACAACTTTGAAAGTTCTTTAGTCGTTCATATGTATCAAACAAATCAGCAGTATTTGTAACAATGAAAATCCTCATGGTGAGTCGTCCATTTAGTTTACACATATGAATGACTAAAAAACCTTCAAAATTGTGGATTTTTTTACTGAGATGATCTTAAAAGGATTATTTAGAAGTTGAACGGTTCCGATTATAATATATGTACAAGGATTATTTAATATATCGAAATGGTGGTACGAAAAAATATCACTGGTATGAAATGCAATTATTCTCCATTTTAATTTCACACCCTTTTTTTTTTCCGGAAAGTTTCACACCCTTTTAAGGGGATTGATTAACTCCTTTTGTTTTGCACCTTTCTAAGAAAATTCAATTTTGTTTTTTTCCCAATGTTAGTTAAAATCGATTTTAACAGGTTTGATCGGATTTCTAAATTTTGTTTGAGGAATCAGTTTATCAAAATTCAATCTTTAGTTTATTGAAAAATTTAATATATTTGAATAAGAAATAAAATTCCATGTATGCAATGTCGATTTCCATGACTGGGCGAAAAGAAGTATAGTTGCAGAGAGAGGAAAACCCGCGGGAAAAATGGAGAGGAGTTCTGAGATCCGATGTGAGATGTATGGGCCATGCGGGAGGCTCTCAGTCGGTCAGGTAGCCCCCCTCGCCACTCGATTTCCCAACTTGGGGTTTTGACGACAGGCCCGGCCCAATGAGTTCATGCATACATTAATGCCTTTGGTTGCGAGTCACATAATGAGTCTCTTATTTTAGCAGGAGTTGAATTAAATATAATTTGTCGACTTGTGAGAGTTGAATTTGAGATGCCCGAGAGCATGGTAGTCCGAAGAACTCTTCGGTATTTGAACTTGAGAGGGCTGAAATTCCTGAGAGACATGAGACCTCTCACGTAACAGTAAAGAGAAAATACCATTAGACCTGTGAGACCTTTCACTCAACCGTAGATGAATACCACTATACCGACCTGTGAGACCTATCACTCAACCCTGTAAGACCTATCACTCAACAGTAGATGAATACCACTACACCGGATTGAGCTACCAATAACCTGGAAATCGGTCTAACGAGCACCTATGGGCCAACAATGTCCAATACTCGAATATGGGCCGGCCATATCTAGCTAGGTCAGCCCATCCGGGATACATAACATTGCCAACGAATGGGCTTAAACCAGAATAGAACCCAAGCCCAATAAAACAGACTATCGCTAGAAGAAGGGAAAACCATCACATTCATAAATCCATCTGAGAATCAGAAATTTGACCTGCTCGTCCCGGGCAGAAAGTAGGGAACATGCTCCAAACAAGATTAGAAGTTAGGAAAATTGGTGCACTTCAGTTCCTAACTGATCAAATGAATATGCGATCAATAAAAAATACATTCCGTGTATGAAAATGAAGTCAGTTCATTCATCTCCAAACTCACCCAAGTGAGGGAATATTCATTCATCTCATTGAAAAATCATTGCAGTTACTAACATCGTCACGGCTAAAGTAAACAGGAAACACCGTAATTCAACAGAAATCCAAATAAATCCACATAGGAAACAAAGAGGCAGTACAGATCTTGCTAAAACGACGAGCTACAACATATTAGAGAAGCTCAAATAGCCATTAGATCGCCATAGCTCCTCATTAGAAGAATTGATCCTGCAAACAGCCCAGCAGCACGCAGCAATTTCTGCAACACAGAAACATATTTTTAGTTCTCCTCTGTTTCCATTGTCTACTCAACAAAAAGATAAAGTTCGAGTGAAATATACCATCTCGTATACATGCAAAACACACAGTTCTGAAAGCGTGGAAGAAGAGTTTAACTGCAATGTGACAATGTCTAAAGACCTTGGATGCATTATTAAGCAATACTTTCTTTTTTAACTTTATCGACAGCCAAGGGTTTGTAATCAAACTTTTGGGAGAAGAACCCAGGTCATAAACTCTCGTCCACAAAATAGCTTCATCACCGCACATACAATTCTGACTTATTACCCATCACTTTGAAGTGTTCAAAATATAAAAACAAACTTTTCAAAATCGCATCCAATCATCAGAATCTGAAAATTTCAATAGACAACCACAGACGAACACTTTGGAATATTATTTTCGGGCACTTGAGCGAAACCCATTCTTACGACAAGCTTTTAATAATATGGCCGTGATCTGTCATTACGTGCGTCTATCTCCACTATAGAAATAAAAAAAAGGAACGAAAGAACAAATCCGTTAATAAATACTAGAAAAAGGGGTAGGCTTTCTACATATGTATCGGTCAAAACAACGATTGTCATATGAGGAAAGCTTATCTGGCCTCGGGTTACAATATTTCCTGGACACTAAGCTCAACCTATGAGGAGACAGGTTGTTATAGGCACAATGGAAATAATAAATTCTTGTACAGAATAAGTTATCCCATTTGTAATGTTAATCACTAATTTCCTAATCTAAATTTCGCATCTTAAAAGAACAAAAAAGAAAAGTTTGGGCAGCACTTCATAATCTAAGTCACGCAGCAGAGTTAACAATCAACAATAAAAACAGGACACAACCATCAAGCACCCATCAGTCATTCAGTGATTCCAATGAATCAAATACACAACCAGCTAAGTAATTCGGGTTCGTGACACTCATATAAACCATGAGAAACAATTTTCCTTGCAGAACCAAACTTGCCCATTACTAATCTCACAACAAGAGGCACACAACAGAAATCCCTACGACATCCATGACTCAAAATTGCAAGTTCCAGCAAAATTATAGATCCAAATCCAGAAAATTTAAACTTTTCCTACCTCCTACTCTGCCCATAACATACGAAAATTATAAATTCTACAAATTTTCTTTTAGTTGCATTAATCAAAATTAAGACGATTGAAAACTACTGCAGCATGAATTTGGGAGAGTACCATGTTAAGTGCCCACTTTTCCTCGTCGTGGTACTGCGACTGCAAAAAATATTTCGCCTTTTCAACTGAGGCCGCCAAGTCCGCCATTGATTCTGTGTGAAGAAGCAGATAAAGAAAGATCGAATTTGAGCTCTAGGGTTTAGGTTTGGGTTTTGGCAGCGTTCGAGAATTGGCAAGAAGAGTGAAACCGTGCGAAACTCCCTTTAAAAAGGAAGTACATAAATTACCAAAACAACCTCACCCATAAAAAAAAAAACATAATTAAATAAATAATTAAATTTCCTTTGAAATCCACCTATCCACGACGTGCCACGTCGACATTGGAACCTGATCTTCCTTGTCCACTAATTTAAGCCCAAACCCCCCTTCATTGAATTCAAGCACTCTGAGAAAAACACAGTGAAAGAGAGGTTGAGAAACCATGGAGGCCAAAGCTTTTTGTAGCAGTTTGAGAGGTGGTCCAATCAGAGCAAGGAGAGGGAACTTCGCTTCTTCCTCACCCCTCCTCATCCAATCCATGGCTACCCAGAAACCCATTCCTTCAGCCACCAAAACAGTCAGCTCCAAGAAGGTCAATTTTCTACCTTCTCTTTAAATTTTGCTAATAAATTCCATCCATCTTTATAAAGTTCTGTAATTTCCGTTTAATGTACCAATAATGGTCACACATTTGAGGAACTAACCACACAATATTGCGAACCATTTATGCAATTTTGTTCTTTCCGTTAATCTATTGGAAATTCTATTTTAAAATGGTGTTGAACTAAATCTAAATGTGAACCATTTACGATCCAGAATTCAACTAAGCCAGCGGTGAAGCTACTAACAAGGGTGGAGCAACTGAAGCTACTGACAAAAGCAGAGAAGGCCGGCCTGCTGTCGGCGGCGGAGAACTCGGGGCTCTCACTGTCGATCATAGAGAAGCTGGGTCTGCTCTCCAAGGCGGAAGAATTCGGAGTCCTGTCGGCCGCCACCGACACAGGAACCCCCAGGGCATTGTTGAGCTTAAGCCTATTGCTGCTGCTTTTGGGTCCTTTTGTTGTTTATCTTGTGCCTGAAGATTATCCTGTGGAGATAGGAGTACAGGCTGTTGTTGCTTTGGTTTCAGTGGTGGGTGGTTCTGCAGCTTTTGCTGCATCAAATCTTGTATCCAACTTGCAGAAATCAAATTGAAATTTCTATGAGCTAAAGAAATGTACGTCTCACGGAATCTGAATTAAATTAAAATAGAATGTCGTTTTATGAAAAATAACATGATATATGAATTTGAATTTGTGGAAATATTGATACATGGAACTAACACAACTTACTCACGCCATGTAGGCTCTACAAAATCTATGAGAAATGTGGGTTATGAAGAAAAAGTAAGAACAAAGAGTCTTCACAGAAACTCAGCAGATATAACAGAAACAAAAACCCTAAATTTCTAATAGCTCAATACAACTCTTTTGATCCAACAAATTACAATTGGTGGAAAGAAGGGGAAAAAAAGGGACCCTCTTGTTGCAGTGTGAAAAAAAAATTGTCTATCCAACACTTTCTTTCTAAAAAGTTAAGCGGGAAGAGGACTGCGGTTTGCTGGGCCGCCTGGGCGGCCGCCCCTTCCATTCGCCCGCTGATAACCCTCCCCATTGCGTCCTCCTGAACCTCTGGGTCGCCCGGAATACTCACCCTGGTTTCTGAATTCGTTCCTTCCAAAGCTACGGCCACCACCACCATAGCTCCCACGACCCCGGAAATTCTCATTCCGAAAGCCGGATCTTCCTGACGCGAACCTCCCTCTCCCGCCACTGCTAACTGGAACAACCAGAAGGTTTGTTAGCTCTAACGTTGTTTAGTAGCAGGTTTTGGTTTTTACCTTACAAGTTCAATATAGGATAAACATAAAGTAATACAAGTTTACCTCGAGTTGAGGTTCTCTTTTCCTCAATCACGGCTGGGCGATCACCAACGGTGATAGATGAAGCCTGTAATGATTTTCAAACAAGTTCAAAATTGGAAAAAACATGCGATGATCCAAGTTACAAAAACTAAGAGCTCAAAGATACAGTAGGTGATAAGATCCCGGGCTCAATCATGGTCTTTGCCTTTTGAGGGGGGATGGTAGGGTTGGGGTTGTGTAATTAAGTAGCAAAAGAAAAAAGTCCTCGAGTGGATTATATAGATGCATTCAATGCTAATTTTTAACTAAACAAGCCAAATTCAATGCTAATTTTTAACTAAACAAGCCAAATTAACACTAATCGTATGCTAAAACGCAAGAAACCTCAAGAAACTTGTTGAATTTTCGACGAGTGGAAAATGAAAGTAAACACAGTACCTCAAGTGCGCTTTGCATGGAACTCAAAGTTTCAAATTCGACAAAGCCAAAACAGAATCCTTGCTGCAAGAAGCCAAAATATACGACATGTAAGGCAAATTCTCAGTTGGATTAGGAAGTGGACCATAAACATGAAACATACCTTACTACTCCTGACTTGGATCCCATCACGCTTAATAGTCCCAAATTTCTTAAACTCCTTCTCAAGTTGTTCCACAGTTGCATCGTATGGCAAGTTCCGAACGTGTATGGAGTAACCTTCAGCTGTAAACAATAATAAAAAGAAAATCCAAAGCACACTTCGATTGGTTGTGCATTTTGAGAGAAAATGAAAAACAGAAAGTTGAGTATTATTTACCTTCATCTTGGGCATTGCTACTTTCCGGGGCAGCGTCACCACTAGGAGCTGATGTCTCTGGTGCAGGAGACGGTTTTGCAGAACCAAGGGATTGACGGTCTGTGTTCGCAGATATTGTCCTCACAATTGAGCCTAAACGCACAATTGAGGCATATGATTGCTTTGGAGCATCCTCCTGGGATTCAGGGGCTGGAACGGGGGATGGATCAACATATGCAGGACCTGTACTCAGAATTGAGTGAGCTGGTGGGGGATCCACAAGCTCTTCTTCAATAACCGATCCTTCCTCAATATCTGAAGGATCACAAACTTCAGCATCATTAATGAGATCTTCTTCCTCATAGGAAGTTGGAGGTTCCACCACGAGGTGATCCGGAATATGAGTAGGCTCTGGAAAAATGAAGAAGAAATTTGAATATGAAGGCCAAAGCAAACAAAAGAAGGTACATTGAGCAAGAAAACTGATGCCAACCTGGTTCTGTTGTCGGGATAGCTTCTGGGGCACTAGCTTCTGGGGCACTAGCTTCTGGGGCACTTTCATTGATGCCATTAACTGAGACAGTGTTGGTGGGCAATGATGTATTGTCCTCAATAAACCTAAAAACATCATTTAAAACATAATATCCTTTCTCTTGTGGAGCTAGAAAGAAAGTTTGTGCGAATTTTCGTCCCACATTGTCCTTTCCAGTCAAGCATCCAGTCACGAGAACAATCACCCCTTTCTCATGAGACTCCTGAGAATCTGCAGTTTTTATTTCTGCCGTATAGTCTCCATAGTTTAAGGACTGAATTTTTTCACCTATTGCCTGTTCACAAAGATAATGAAATGTTAAAATACTTAATATTTTTCACCGACATTCCTATTTACGCTAATAATTCAGAATTCTCAGTCCACTTCATATCGAGTCCAAGAGGTAATAGACATGTTCAACCATTTAAAGATACATCCTACAACATGTTTACTATTAATTAAACTTTTTGTAATGCCTTGAAGTGAAAAATGTTTCCAGAAACATACAGAAAAATAGTGTCCCAACTCATATTAAGCCATACAAAAGAGAAAAGTCAAGACTCGATAAGTGTTATAAAATAAACATTTCGTGAAAATGAATCATGAATCATGAGCATATCACAAAGTATAGAAGGCCTTGAACTAAAAACTGGACCATGAAGATTATCAAAGTACACATACTTGCATGGTCGTCACCGTTGTCAAATTGCCAATGATATCTGTCCGGCTTAGCGAGCTTGAATCCTGATAAAACCTATGCACTAATTCCGGAGATTGGTGAAGAATATGGTAATATTGCTCCACAAAGGCATTGCCAACAAGTTGGGCACTGGGGGCAGTGGAAGGGGCAGGAGTTGCTTCCTGCATGACTATCTACACGAATTTTAAAATCAGTAACATTAGTAAGAGGAACATATTTAACGAGAGAACCAAAAAATAACAATTTTAATAAATCTAAAACCAAACAAGGCATGAAAACAAGAAAAAAAACATAACATTCCAAAATTTCACAGCGGTGTGTACATAGTACATACCCAACCCAACCAATCAAAGAAATTCATTAAATTCAGATAAAATCAAATCTTAATCATCACAAAATCCAATAAGATTTGACAATTAATCTAGAAGCATAATCAATGTATCATATTTTAAGTAAGATAATCATCAAACTAGCAAGGTAATAACTACATTACGAAGACTTTAAGTGCCAGCTTTACACCCAAAAGGCATAATATCACAAGCATAAGCATAATATCACAAAGCACAAGCTAGGTACCAATTCAAACACACATGCTCAAATCACAGAAATACGAAAACAGCTATAAGCAATTTTGCAAAAAAAAAAGCATTTATTCATGTTATAAGTAACATAACAGCAACACCAATAAAACCCTAATGTAGCATCGAGTGAATTTGACCCGAGAAAAAGAAGGGTCACCTGAAAAAATTGAAACAGACCGACAATTTAACACATCAGAATGATAAAGAAAACAAATTTAATCACAAATTGTGACTGGTGTAAACCCCTAATAGTGAAAAAATACATACAAAAGAAAAACACAGAAATTAATCAACAGTATCATTCAAACTAATGAAGAAATTGACCAGTGAAATATGATATTGACAGATCAATGAGCATCATACTATGTTGACAGATAAAACTAAAGACCAAATTAACCAGTAAGCAGCAGTATCGATAGAGAAAGTGGGGGCGAAGAGAAGAATTTCAGTACCTGCTTTGGAGTGATCTGGGCTCTGGAGAGAGATCTGTGGGCTTCAGAGGAAGCAAAGTAGAGTTGAAGAGAGAAGAGGAACAGTGTGAGAGGATAGGGAAGGCAAAATGAGGAGGAATAGATGCCCAAGGCTCAAGCTTTTTTATATATTTGATGAGATCACAGGAGAAGAGCTGCTTCAGACTTTTAATTATTTTTTATAAAGGCTCATAAAAAATTGAGTATATTTTGGGATTTTATTTTCATGTTCCTTGCAATACAAAATAAAAAATAAAAATTGGGTATTTGGGTTTTTTTTTAAATTGAACAATAAAAGTGATGAGATAGGTTTTCTTTGTAAATTTGGGATACTAGAATAATGGTCCAAGTTCTTGAGAAATTATGATTTCTATGTTGAAATATTTGTAAAAAAATATAATATATCATACTTAAAATCAATAATTTACAATAAAATAATTGTGATTTGTACACATTTGTTCTAAACAGTATAACGAATTTATATGTCCTAAATTTATAATTTTTTTAACTATATATTTATATGATCTTTAGATGAAAAATTAAATTTATATAGGTAAATTAAATTTAAATGAAAAACTAATAAATATTCTCAATTGAGTTGAACCCAGTTAATTCTGGTCAACACACAAGAAGTGTTTTTTTTTTCACCAAAAAAGTGTGATGTACTTGTGTGCGCTTCTTTTTCTATGAGTGGGTGTGTAAATGTAATGTTTCTAGAGATTTCAATTAAAATATCTTCTAGTATTGACAAAAAAAAGTTAAAATATTTTGTAGTTGGAAAAATTAAAATTAAAAGATATTCAAAATGAAAAAGTTGGATGAGAAAATGGAAATTATGAGGTTTATTCAGAAAAAGCACGTGCACATCACAAAAACTTCATTTCGACCGAAAACGAGTCCAAAGTACCCCCCTTCCTCTCTTCTTCTCTCTGGTCTGTATCTGAATTCTCCATGGCGAAGCAGGTGACCACCGCCACCTCATCCTTTTTGCAAACTCTGAGGCGGTACCTAAAGAAACCGTGGGAGATAACGGGTCCATGCGCCGACCCGGAGTACAAACTCGCCGTACCCGCCGCGACTGAGTACCGGCTCCACTGCCCGGCCTCGTCCCAGGTTCAGGCCTGCGTGCCCACCTCCGACCCAGAAACCGTTTACGACATCAAGTATTACGCCCGCGACCAGAGGCGCAACCGGCCTCCGATTAAGCGCACCGTTTTGAGGAAGGCGGATGTGGAGAGGCTGATGAAGGAGAAGAAGACCTTCGACGTCTCGGAATTCCCTCCGGTTTACTTGACCGATTTCGTTGAAGAAGACTACAATGCCCGAGGTGGAGGCTACCAGAAATGAATTGGGTTCGTTCTCCATCACCTCAATCTAATTTTTTTAAGGGTTTCATTATTTAGTTTTATTGTTCTGATATTCTGAAATTAGTAGAATTGTGTGTTTAGGGTCTTACAATTCTTTGAATTTTCCTAATTGCGCGTTCTATATACAAAAGTGGGATTTTTATTACTGTTTGTAATAGGTTTGATTGATCTCATTAGTTTGGCTAATTCAATTTGGCAGTTGGCTACCATCTTATCTGTCTATTCATAAAGCTGTTCCCTGTAGTTTGTTTAGTAGCTAGACGGCAATGAAAAAGGTTCTTATGTTCTTGGTTTTACATAAGGGAGGTTGAATTATTGGTTTTGATTTTGGTGGTTTGCTTATGTCTCCGTAGTGGTTGGAAAATTCATCAAATGGTCAGATTAGGGTTGAAGTTTATGTTTTTTTTTTGAGGTTGATTGATTAAAATTTGCCACGTTAAGTGGCATTATAGATATATCTTTGGATTAGTGCAATTTCAGTTTCTACCCCACCGAAAGAGATTGTATTTTGCTTCAGCAGACCTCTCTAAGTGCTGAGTGGTCGATTGGTTACTTTTATTGCCTTAGGCAGCTGCGGAATTCTTGACAGTTGGCATCGATAAGTCTTTAGTTTACGCATCATAATTAATTTCACTGCAAACACTTAGTTTACACCGTAAACCTTCATGCACAGCCCATACCTCATTGGGGCGATTGAAAATATGGCTTTGTTGCTTGGTTTTGAAACAGTTTTCTGTTATCTTTATCTTCATTTGAAACTTAATAAGAGCAAACTTTCTGTTGTTACTTGTGTGACTATTTAGTGTTTACCCCTTGAGCAAGGTTGTTGGCATTGTTGTCTGAATGGCTTTGCAAGGCAAGCTGAGGACCTTTATGCCTACAAGTAGACATGAAAGCCTTCTAGGCAGAGAAAAAGCAACCTTGAGACGTTACAATGAGCTTCCCTGAACTCTCATCCCTAGTATAACATCAATTTGTTGTAGAACTTGAAGGCAGATGTTCGACCCCTACGTAGATATTATACAAGGATCCTATAGTCCAATCTCATTGAAAACTGGAATTTAGATGCATCATTCAAAGTCTATACCCTGGTTGAGTTTGACTGGTATATTGCTCAGATTTGACTGGAGTGTATGATCTCAGTTAGAATATATTTTGAGCTGATGCTTTGTCAGGAGTGATTAGATGCGTCTGTCAGATACTGTGGTGCTTCATATTTGCTCCAAATTTTTAGAAGAGCTCACGGAACATCCATGAGGGTGGAACTCATGATAGGACCAGAGAAAAGTGAGGATTTTAGTTTTATTCTTGTTTGGTGGGTGTGAAAGAAGAGAAAGTCTTTAATTGAGGACATATTTGAAAATTAAATCACCACGGACTTGATTTACTCCCCAAATCTCTCCTATTTGAAAGAAAATGGACCGAAGAAAACTAAGGCTCCAGTATTCTGTATATTAACTTTTCCTTCTATCTACAGCGCAGGAGAATAATCTTAAAAAGTTGTCTCCATTTCTCTCAATCGTTACATGTTGTTCATGGGATAACCTGCTTTCCTTAGCTGGTATCTTCTGTTGAATGATCTGATAACTAGGTCCATCTGCAGGAATTGCTTTTGCTTGATAGACATCCAAAACTTGACCCTACACAGTCTACACAGTCTCTTCTGGTGACAATTATTAATTTCCTTTCGGCTGTTTGGTTTCATCCCAAGTGTAGTGATGTTTTTGGAAGTTTTGTATAGATGATTGGGCCAATCGAAATTACATAGGGCCCTTAGGCTATCCACATCTCCTTCCTATTATTTTTTAGGTTCCTTTGGTTATCTCTTCAGTTCCTGTCTTTGTTTCGAGTTTTTGCCCTCCTTTCATTTGGGTTCTCACGTTATGTACTTAAGTCTGGTGTTGCTTGCATATGGGGGGGTGTAAGTACCTATAAAATGACTGTTGGCTTGTTTTTGTGTTTTTGCAGGCATATGGGGTTGTTAGAAAATGTCTATGCTCCAGTCTTTTGTTCCTCTCATCTGGTCTGTCACTAAAGAGGTGCTGTTTACGTTAGCATGGATGTTTGCTGAGTCTGCTCACTTATTGAAATGCTGTATTCGACATAAATAAAGGCTACTTGATACAACCATTTTTTCCCCTTTTGTTTGTTCAAGAATGTATTTTTATAAAATCCAAATGCAACCGCAGTTGGGTGATGGATGCCATTACAACTAGTTTCTTTAACTTCTAAGATTTCTACTGGTGATAATCTTGTGTCTTTGTCACAGTGATTTGCTTTCCCCAACTCCAATCATATATGAAGACCTAGGTTTATGATTTAGAAATTATATTGACAAGAATCTCTTGTGTGTATTTCTCGGGTCGTTCGTGGCATGTTTAGTTACTTCGAATGGAGGAAGTCATGCATCAGGATACAAAAACTTCAGGCCCTACACAGTGTGGCCACTTGGGCCTTGAAGAAACCTTCATTTGTAGGACAATTGTTGTTATTGTTTTGCCATAATAACTCCAGGCCCTTCGAGAGGGTTGCTTTTCCTCATTCTGCTGGCTCTATGTAGCCGAATATCCTTCAACATAACCAAATCTGGTAATGACCGAGGATTATTGTCTTTTTAAGTTACATCGTCTAGAGCCGAGGCAACAAAAACTCTCAACGGATCCTCCACACGCTGGGAATATCTCTTCTCTGCGTTTTCTCAATCTCTCTTTATGCACGTACTCGAGTTTAAATCTTCCTTACGAGAGATTTGGGATTTTGTTGGAAGGTTGTACGTGGATTAAATTATATGGAGGGATTTGGATTATATTATACACATTGGGTATTGATATTGCCCTTTAAGAGAGTCGAACTCGAGACCTTGCACATAACGTGGGGAAAAAAATACCACTAGACTGTAGTACTAAGTGTCAACAAAAATTGGGTTAATACAGTGGATTTTCATTAAGGATATTCTCGATCTCATAATACGCACCTACAAGCAACTCCGCTATTTTTTTTGTTTACAAAAAACAACTTCGAATTTGATATACATCAGATAAATGAAAGAAAGTTAAACTCCGGCCAAATGAATGAGCACGTGTAGAGTTTAAGAGGATTTGACAAGAGAGACATGCTGTTACAAAAAACTTGGAATTTTCCATGGAATACATCTGACTATACTTGAAAATCAAGCAAGAAACGTGTTGTAACAAAAACAAAATGAATTATGGGATGGATCGATATGTTATTTTCTTGGTGCACTTTTTTTTGTCGCTTCACTTTCATGTTTGAAGTTGGAGAGACAGTGATGGGAAAGTTTGTTGGAAAAGCATTATCAGGCATGACTCAAGTCATGAGCATGCAAATAAAGATCCATACGTGGTAAATAGTATGTAGACGTCGTCTGAGGTAAATTGAAGTATGAATGAAGCAAAAGAATTGGGAAGAAAATAATTATACCACAACTAGTAGTTTATTAGACATTTTGTCACGACTCCGGTAAAGATTCAGTGGATACACAAATCTGATGGATTCATTATTCAACGGTGTATAAATTAGTGTTCTTTTAAGACACTTAAAATTAATATCCAAATGTATACCGACGAATCCATCTAATAAATGTACCAATCAAATCACCACGTGAACTGAAAAAAGCACTAAGCCGTACTTTTTGACTTAATTGTTCATCTTGAGAGATTGGGAGGAGGCACAATAATGGGATGCATCTGATATATGATCAGCCTCAAGATTAACCAGGACATGATTAGCCTTGGATGAATTCTATATGAGTGTACTGTGTACGTGCACATATAATGGGAACTTTTTATAGGGCTATAAGATTTCTCTCTAATTAAGGAGATATTTTTGAGTGTTTCGATACATCTTATTAATTTGATCAATATATATAAGATGCTTTCATTTTGGGGATGCTATATATATATTCTCCTTCTCTTTCAACCTTCTCCTCCTTTCTTTCCTTTCATAATCTTTTGCAATATTTGTATATGATTGGATGACTCGTTTATTTTGAAGTCGTCTTTTAAAAACCAATTGTGCAAAAAGAATCAATCATTTAATACCAAATTTAAAGATATTATATATTGAAATACACTTGGATGTCTAAATGAATTCAAATAGAGACAATCTAATCGAAAATTTAGACAAATTGTTACATATCAAACAACATAGAAAAGAAATCGAAAAGGGAAAAAAAGAAGAACCATTTCGAATTTATTTAATTTTATAGAGATGATCTTTACAAAAATGAAAAATAATAACCTAAAACATAGATGTACATGACTAGTACTGGTTGACTTCAGTACTCATCCACCAATATCACCGCCAAATTAATGATCAAGCAGAAAAAAAGGAGGAGAAATTTTAGAAGTTCGAGAGTGTTGCTGTCATATAATTTCTCTTCTGGGGATGTATATATTCACAAATCACAACTTCTATATATAGGGATGTTTAATTAGATTGTCCTGTGTTGATTTCTGTTCTTTTTTCTTTTACCTAATTATTTACCGATGCAATTATCAGACGATCGAGCTTAACTAATTATTTAAATTTGTGGCTTTAACTAATTAATACCATATCCATAAGTAGAGAGAGAGAGAGAGAGAGAGAGAGAGAGAGAGTTGAGAAGGGAAAGGGAAAGGGAAAGGGATTTACTTTGTGTTGCAGACTGGTGGGAGTGGGATGGAGAGCAGCAGCTTGCAGCTTTGCATTATTCACAGATGGATGGAGATGGAGGCAGCAGAGAAAGAGTCAGATAGTCACACACCAAGCATTTATTTTTGTATTCTCTCCTTCCCTCCTCCTTCCATTATTTCTTTTTCCGCCTGCTAGGGTTTCCCCATTATTGGCCCTGTCCTTTTCGCGCCACTCAATTCTCAACCAAAATTAACACCAGAAAAAAAAAAGAAAAAAAAAAGGACAATTACACGACTCCTCGTGTGAATGAATTAAGGAAACATCCAATTTTTCAGTTTTTTAATCAGATCAAACATCAGAATTCCAACTGTTCAAATACTATCGGTACCATTTTTAAAATTTTCTGAATTTTTAGGTTAATTATATATAAATTTGATTCTTCGATTCATCGTCTACGTACCCTAATTTGGTTTCTATCCATACATATCTCTCCTCCCACCACATATATACGTATGAATAGTACATTAGAAAATTAGAATTTTGGATGGATATGGACCATCCCTGCTCTGTCGACTCGATCTCTCTCTCTCTCTCATGTATCGTCATGATGATGCTGATGGATATATGCATTTCTTTCCTTTTCTAATTTCTAAGATAATTAATTAGGTTTACATTAAGTATATGTATATATATATAATTTCTAAGATAATTAATTAGGTTTACATCAGGAGATTCTTTTCCGTGGTCATTTTCATTTCATTGATATATAGCTAGCATTCACAAAATGGAAAGCTGCTTGCTTTGAAATAATAATACAGTCCGTCGTGATCAGTGATATCGATGTATTCCTGTATTGATTACGATAGAGGATGAAAGCTCTATATGTTTATTGATGTTTCATCAAACTTATTAATTCTTATTTAATTTGTTATTCTAATTGTTTAATTAATAAACCAATTAAGGTTTTGGCCTTGACTTTTTCTCCAATCTCCATTACTGCTCTTGATTCCTTTTTGCTGCTGCATGCATCTGCTGGGCTCTCTGCAACATGTAAGAATTTTAATTTTTTAAAAAAAAAAAAAATCACAGCAGCTGCAGGAGCAGGAGGGTCCTGGATCCCTTGAAATGGGTCAGAGTGAGGAAATTAATTTTACCAAAAAAGTGAAAAACAAGGTGAATGATGAACAATGTAACAGTAGGTGGTACTGGCGATGTCTGTGCAGGAGGAGCAATGATCTGTACATAATTTACTATTTTCTTGTAGAAATTAAATGCAGCAGCAAAATTCAGCAGCTCTCCTATCAACAGAGATAACCGCCACCACAACTTTTTCTCTGTTAGTTTACACACAGAAATAACTTCTGCTCCACTCTGATCCATTCTTTAATTATAGCTAGCTTTTAATTAATTATTCAATGCATCCTTTTTTATTTAATTATTTTACAAAATAACTTCAAAGTTTAAGTTAGGGTTCGATATATATCTAGCTAGCTAATTGCAAATTCAAAGTAGTGCAATATATTAAGTGTCGGGCATCCGGTAAATTTTTCTTTATAACATACCTAGGATGCACTACATTGGATGTGCCTTAAGCACGAAAATTTCATCTTGTGCCCAAATCTCACTAGGTCAGAGGAGGTTAATGATTATGCACTGCTCGCAAAACAACTTGGGGGATCGAACAGCTGACCATGGCTAAGCTTTACAACTACATGCCCTAATCCTCTCCTAGAACAAACTACTCTACGTTCCTGGAGACTGGTCATAAAAGAATAGCCCAAAAGGACTCAAACACAAGAACTGATACATCTCATACTTGTGCGCCCTCGATCACCGCTAGACAACATCCCTTTGGTGGTTCCGTCCGGTTAATTTCAACTCAAAATCAATTGATAATATAAAAGAGTAACGCAACTCCGTATAAAGTCCGGCATGGCTTTTAGATGCTTTGTGTCTTGAATGTACACGAAAAAGTAGATGGAGTATTGAGCTTTTTTATTACGTTTGAACTGCAAGAACTACAGTACGTGTCTCTACATGATATTAATCGTACGTTCTCAATTATGTTTTGGAAGAGAGAAAGATTCCACTTTTCTTCATTATTGAGGTGTGCCTTATATCATCTGTAGGTCTATAAACAAAACCTCTCACTCTCCCCTGAAGCACACAATTTTTACAGGAACATAAATATATTATTGCGACTTGGGTTGTGAAAATCTCACTGGTAGCTGCTGCTGCTGCTGCTATGTAGATCAGTAGATGTAGGTTAAGTCAGAGTGGTCCCTCAGCTGATGGATTTGTCTGCAATTCGATCAGTGGATGCTTTAAAGAACCTGCTTTGGTCCCTCCCTCCCTCTACGATCATCATCTACAAAGCTCTCTACCCTATATATATATATATATCTACCTTTATATATCATCTCTAAATTATCATAATCCCGGCCGCTGATGATCGATATATATATATATATATATATATATGCATATATTCATCCAACAACACCCGATCGATAAATATAGCTAGCTTAATTAAGCTTGACTAACTTGAGGCAGCAGGCCGGCTTTTCTATATCTATACATTTATTAAATTTATTGTTATGTTAATGTACGTACTTAATTACCTGCTAGCTAGTTTAACAATGACTCTGTATGGAGAATTATGGAGTAATAATTCCTCGGAAAGTTAGTAAACCTTGCCAAAGCGACTTATTATAAGAATTTTATTAGGACATGCGGACATGACTAATTAAGGTAGTTGGGTTCGCTTTTTTATCTATTTATTGACCTAGCTAGTTATCTAGTTAATAGTTAGAATTTATGTATACAAAAGATTGATAAACGTTACAAAGATTTATAAAACGAGTTGGGTAAGTACCACCATTGTTGATTGATTTTGGGACAAAATTCGAATTGGTAGTAAAGTAAGTATATAATATCACAAAACCCTAATCTTGTATTAATAAGTTTCCAATTGTATATTCCAAATCAAATTTTATATATAGAAGGACAAAACAATGAACATTCTCTCAAACTCTTTTATCAATTAGGGTTTTTTTTTTATGGGATATCAATTAGCTAGGGTTTTTATATAATACTATACTTATATTTTGTGGATATTTTTGGATTAAACATGGTAGCTATAGGTAAGCATGCCTCGTTGAATTCATGCTGTGTGGAATACACCAATAAAGGTATTTGTACGTAGTTGCCGATAAAGTGTGAGAGAGAGGATATGGTCCCGGCCCCTTGAAAATAATCCAATGTCTATCAAAAAACCTAGACAGCCTATATATATATATATATATATATATATTGCATAATTATGTATAGTAAACTACCAGACCAAACTTATTCATTCATTAACCAAGTATACTGATTGTTCAGTCTGTGGTATATGACGAATTTGATCAAAATTTTACCATAAATTTCACTGTATCACACGTTAATATACACAGACACCACGTGGCCGTAAATTCGCCATACCTTTTTCTTTTTCCTTCTCATGCAACATGATGTGGTAAATTCTATCTAGCTACAGCTAGCATCTTTTCTTTACCAAATTGTGAGATTATTATTTCTTAAAAGTTTATTTTTTTTAATTAAACATCGTTACTGATTCTTCAGTCTGTGATATATGACGAATTTGATCAAAATTTTACCATAAATTTCACCGTAAAACGCGTTAATATACCCAGACACTACGTGGCCGAAAATTCGCCATACCTTTTTGTTTTTCCTTCTCCCGCAACATGAATTCTAACTAGCGCTAGCTATAGCTAGCATCTTTTCTTTACCAAATTGTGAAATTATTAATATTTCTTAAAAGTTTATATTCTTTCACTCTATATATGCAAAATGAGGTACACAGCTCGATCAGTAAGAATATTTTCATAAGAGCATCATATATGTACATATATGTATATATATATGTCATATACATATACTTAATTAGCAAGATGTTGGAATTTCAGTACTGTAGCATAATCTTCTTCTCCTACTTGTTCTTCATCACCTGCTGCCTCTGGCTATATTGAGTTTTGGACAGCCAAGAACTAAATCTGACTTCAGCTGCTGCTGCTGCTACTGCTGCAACCTCAATTCTCAGTCTGATGTGGGTACCGGTACAGTTCATCTTTTGGTCCTAATTACATCTTCCAACTTGGATTGATAAGAGATAAAGGTAATTTTATTAGGGTTTCGTGTTCGAATTCGTAGAATTTCAGCTAGCTTTCCTCCTCCTCCTCCTCATCATCATGTTTAATTAGTTCTTTTGAATTTGCATGATTCCTAAAACATTATTCATCTTCTCTTCAACTTCTTCCAAAGCTCAGTCATAGTTTTTGAGAATTAAGGTCACAAATTTCAGATTTGCAAATGGAGATCCTTAATTAGAATTGTTTGCATGTAGGAATTGTTTATATATTATGAGAATTATTCTTCATTTGTATCAAAAGGATCAATTTTAAGCCCATCATATATGAAACAATTTAGCAAAAGAAAGAAACTCATACAATCGATCTTACATATATATTCTTGTTTTTAAAATTATCAGCTCAAATAATCATATTGGAGTTCGAAGATCGAAGAAATTTATCCGATTTCTACATAAATTAAGGAGCAATTGAAATAAGAATGATGATGATGAGATTATAATCCGATAGTACGCAGTTTACAATGATACCAAATTCAAGGGAAAAGGCTTTCCAAGCTGCAGCAAAGCAAGAGGGCCAACACTACAACAACAATGTATCATCTTCATCAGCAACTACTACTACGTCAAGGCAATGGACTGGATTCAGAAACCCGAGAATTGTGCGCGTTTCGCGCACGTTTGGTGGGAAAGATAGACACAGCAAAGTCTCCACAGTGAGGGGATTGAGAGACAGAAGAATTAGGCTTTCAGTCCCAACCGCCATTCAATTATACGATCTTCAAAACAGGCTTGGTCTCAGCCAACCTAGCAAAGTTGTAGACTGGCTTCTTGAAGTCACTGAACACGACATCGATAAGCTCCCCCCACTTCAAGTCCCTCATGGATTATTTGGTCACCATCATCAAATCCTCAACCCTCATCATCCATTTGGTCATCATCATCAAATCCTCAACCCTCATCATCCACCGTCGAACAATAACAATCCTCTCGGTGGTTTTGCTCCCTTGTTTGATCAAAATCATGACCAGCTAAGAATGAGTAATAGCAATGAGGGTGGTGATCAGAAAGGAAAGTCGATCATCAAAACAAACGATGACGATGAACAAGAGGATCGTCGTGGTCGTCATAATTTTCATCAGCATCATCATCCTTCTTCTATACCTGGATTGCTGAACAATGGCATGGCATACAACTACTTTCACAACTTTTCGGAGCCTTCGAGTTTGTCTCTATCTCAGTTTGGTAGCCATGGATTTACACAAGCCCCTCAAATGGATCACAATGCCTTACCATTTTCAGCCTCTATGCCGCCATTATTGGGGACGGGGTCTCATCAGTTGTTCTTCTGTCCATCAACGGCAACCCCTAGCTCCCTTTTCGGTCCATATCCTCCTTATCTGAGCAATCCATTAGTGGAAAGTAGTGGTGCTCATGAAGCAAGACAAGCCAGCCATTTCCAATTTCTGAGTTCATCGTCGAGCTCACAAAATTTGGTGCCTAATAATTCTCTCATCATGCCTTCTCTTGATTCAATCAGCTCATCTTTGAGATCCTTTGGGGCTAATAATCCCAACAAGCAGCTCAGCTCTCAAAACATCAATGGAGGCAGCCAACCAAACAAGGACCAACATTAGCTATAAAGTTTATATATATGTCTCATGATGATATATCATGCATTGATCGAACTGCGCAACATAAGAGGGACATGGAAATGGATGGGGACTTCTTCATCGGCAAAACAAAATATATTGGCATCTATGGTTATATATTTCGTGCAAAAAGAGACAAGAATTAATAGAGTTGAACTTTGTAAGTACGACAATGTTTTTTTTTTCCGAAGACATTTGCATATATACTTGTGATTGATTATTATCAGATTGCTTATTATCTCGATCATTATATATATTATATACTCGATCTATTCATAACCTCGATACAACTTATTGGATATGGATATATATATATATATATATGTACACATGTTTATTTAGGTCTTTGCATTCATATAAATTGCATATATATATATATATATATATATATTATTGAGATTATTGGTGATCGATCATATGCATGAGCAAGAAAAGAAAATTACACTTCTACTTCTCAAGTTATTGAATGATCTATATTATATATATATATATATAGTTAGTCCAAATTATTATCTTAAACAATTTGTAATTTGCTCTGGATAAATATATAGGTGTTTTGTTTGGGTATTTGGCAAGCATCAGCTTCTTTTTCTCGTGTCGTACGTGCACATGGGTGCATTTGGGTATTTGATCACTAAGCTATGATATCGAACTTCTTTTTCTGATTATAGAAGGTAATATATGTATACATAATAGAATTGAGGATTTAGCATATGGTAGTTATAAGAATTGAGCAATATTGATCATATTGTATTTATGGGCATAACAACAAAATTGAAGATCCATATATATATATATATGCACCAAGTTTGAAGAATCAATCAAAACTTTTTAAAGCTGATCGGTCTGCGTACGTACATTAATTAGTACTAATAATTTATTATTTGTTGCGTCTATGTGTTTTGATTGGCTCTTGAAATAACTAGGAGTACGTAGGATGGGTGAACAAACTCACCTTCAACTTCAAGACCCCAAACAATTATGACCAACTTCATTAATATTCATTTTGTGAATATTAATGGTCTTGCTTATTTGCTGTTTACAATTTCAAACGTACAACTATATATATATATATATATTATAATTAGCAGCGCGCTAGAGGGAGAGATATATATAAGATAGAAAATGGATGGAGTGGAATCATAGTATTGATTATATAGAAGCTAGAGCAGGGAGAGATTGAAGGAGCAGCAGATGTTCATCATGTTCGGCAGGCCATGGCCAGGAATAAGTAATTAGCTTATTAATAAATGACCTCCTCCTCTTGCTGTTGCTGCTGCTGCAGCATTGGTATATATATATATATATATGTATGTACGTGCGTGGAGTGGGGTTTATGTATATAAGATGCACGTGTGCAGTAATATATATATTAGATCATGGATGGATCTGCAGCTAAAACTATTATAAGCTCTCCAGCTATCTCATGCACGCATCATGATGGATCAACGTCGTCCATTGCTGATCATGAACCGTTGTTTATATCTGGGAAATTACATATTTAGTATTAGCTGGAAACACGCATGTGTAGCTAATAACAACCAATATATATATATATATATATAAATATAGCACTCGAAAAATATGGATTACGCACTCGATCTGTGTATATATATATATGTTAGAGTATTTGCAGGATTAATGAGAATTGTTGTGTCCATAGCACCAGAGCAATTAATATGTATATATAGTGTCGCATTCTTATCGAATATTAAGATATATATATAGATAAAATACGAGTTGAGCGTTGATAGCTAATTAATTAAAAAATAAAAAAAATAAAATCTATAATGGATGGAGTAAAACGGATTCGGACCGTAATTGCGTCTCCCAAACCTGGCCGGCGACAATGGATAGCCTATATTGCGCACCAGTTCCTCATGATAAGGGACTGAGTTTTAATGTACGTAGCTTACATATGTTACCAGGGCTCCGGGTAGGGGAGATGTAAGAAATTGAATGACCAAAAAGCACATCACATTACCTTACGTACCCTAGCTAGGTTTTCCTCTTACTTAGTTGTATACCTTCTGTGTCTAGTGATGAACTCCAACGATAATTCACATGCATTCTCATATATATATATATAGTGGATCTGGTAGGGGGTTCAATTATTTTTTCCTTGAAATACTTTTGATCATCACGAGTTAGACTTAGAGCTGAAGGAGGAGGCATAAGGCGCGAGGATGAGAAAGAAGAAGAAAGATAGAATTGGAATCTGCGCTGGTGTATGTATACAATTCTGATTTTGTGAGAATAATGAAAGTGAAAGAACATTGAGTCCACAGCCAGAGAGAGACTCAGAGACTGTCAATTAGAATAGCTCTGTCTGTCGTCTCTCTCTCTCTCTCTCTCTCATATCTGATCACCACCAGTAGCATCATGTCACAAGATCCAAGAAGCATTCATTAAAAGGATCCATCACACTCAACCCCAAAGTTGCCAGTTATTGCCACTTCCTTACCTTCCCTCTTTAATCTTTATGTCTTTACGTGGCATCACACAAATAGCTAAGCCTTTCCCCTCACTACTACTACTAGTATTATGGTCCCACCCTCCTCCTACCTCCTACCTCCTATGCCCCTAGCGGTATCTTTAACTTAATTTCTGCTATTGTTGTATATCTTTAGAAATATCACGCATTTACATAAATTTTTTATAAGAAAGAATTAGATAGATAAATAAGTATACATGTGTATATAGGACAATATTTGCATCCCACTCTGGTGGAATGCCCTCGTACCATCCTTTCGATTTATCAAATTGTCTATGTACATATATCATAATCGGAACCGTTCATTCTCTAAATCATCATGTCAATATAATTTCCTTAAAAAATCAGTAAGATTGGAGGTCGTTAATTATTCATACTTATCAACTAAATGGACGATTCTCCATAAGAATCATAATTATTCTTATCAAAATCGTTGATTTATTTGATACATGTGAATGACTAAACGACCTCCAATCTTGTTGATTTTTTACGGAGATGATCTTGACATAATGATTAAGAGAATGAACGATTCCGATTATGATATATGTCAATATGTAATTGGTTCATATCAAATGGGTGGTATGAGGGCATCCCACCATGATGGAATGCAAGTATTGTCCATATATAAATATATATATATATATATATATATATAATCAAATTCATCTAAAACGTTACTTGATTTCTTCTCTTATGAAATTTATAGTTTGATCAAGGGCGTTAAATTTTTCGTAATATTATTTTTATACTGTGGGAAATATTCTATATATAGAATGGAATAATGTGGGTAGAGGCAGGCATGCTGATAGGTACTTCTTCTTCTTCTTTCTAAGATTTCTGGAATTTTCTGTGGTCCTACTCCTAACTCTCTTCTTTACATATATATAGGACCACATCTTATCCATGCTATTACTCAAACGAATTGGCTTCATTTTAATTTGATGCTTCTTCAAATAAATAGTTGTGAATCCTTTTTTCTTCTAATAATATTATATACCAAACTTGTTCATTTTATATTCCTTGTAAACCAGATGTAGCCACATTGACTAATTTATAGTAAACTATGACAATTTTAAAATTACAAAAAAAAAACACAAAAATTCTTCTGAAAAAAAAAAAAGATAAAATAAACAAAGCATAGCCATGGCCCATGGGGCCTAAGTTCTTTTTGGCTGGGTTAGATGGACCGAATACAAACGTGCCGCAAAGTCCAGCCCATTTGATTGCAAAGACTGAAAATAAAAATTAAAAAGCCCCCGGCGAGGATCGAACTCGCGACCTTTCGCTTACGAAGCGAACGCACTACCACTATGCTACGGAGGCTTGTTGTCAATCTTAAGCTACTAATTTAATTTATTCCAATAAATATTCTATCCCTAGCTCACCTTTCCATTAGATTTTAGAAAAGTGCTGAAAAAAATACCTTTGTAAATCTCATACTAATACAAGTAGGATCCAGGGCCGGTCCTAATATATTGGGGGTCCAAGGCAAACCTTCAAATTGGCCACCCCCCACATTCTTCAACCCTCAAAGTGTCTGTATATATATATATATATATATATATTTCTTACACTTTTAAAAAACTATTTTTATATCAAATCTCACAAAAATTAAAACTAGGATAAGAAATAATTACCAAACAATGTAATCAAATAAGTACTTAAGTTCCTTAATTAATAATTTCTCAAAAACAAATACATGTACTTAATAAATATAATGAAATTTCATTTGAATATCGCACTTCTTGCGTTTTGAGAGGTAAAAGTGTTAATTTAGTTTTCATAATCTAGTTTTGCTACCAATTTTTTTTTCAATTGATAAAGTAGCAAAGCCATTCAATCTTTCTTGTGATAAAAGAAAATATTATGTTTGATTTAGGAAAAGAGAAAACAAAAGAAAAAGGAAAATGAAAAGAAAATATTGTGTGAAAAGGAAAGGAAAATCAAAAGAAAAGAAAAAGGAAAAAAACTCTTTACAGAGAGCCCCCATTGGGATTCAAACAGGGCCTCAACGAAGCTAACAAGCGCCCCAACCAACTCACCTAAGTATCATATTTTAATTATTATTGAAGTGAGATAATTATATAACAAATTAACATAACAATTATGTAAAAAAAAAAACTTTCAGGGCCTCCAAGCTGGGGGCCCTAGGCGGCCGCCTTACCCGGCTACCCTTAGGGCCGGCCCTGGTAGGATCCACTTATAATTTGAGGATTTTACCTATATTAGCATGTCGTTTACAAATATAATCGATAAATATGGTATCCTTAACATTGTCCTTATATTTATCTCCATAACGAACAACAATACAATTCTAAAGCAGAATTAGTTGGGAAATCAATTGCAAAATGAAGAGGGATAAAAAATAAAGGATCTTATATATATATCATTGCTCTTCAAATATACGTTTATATAAACGACTTTGACAGTTAACTTCTTTACAATCCAGCATCAAGAACTGCAGATCTTACACACATCTTATTCCACTGCTTGTCACAAAAAAAAATTCAAATCACAATGAAAACCCAAATGGACAAGATTACATTACATTACAATGACACTACTTAGCAAAAAGCTGCCTTTTCCGGTGCCTAGCTGGCCTTGCTCGCAAGCTAGCTGCCTCACCAATCACAATCTCATCAACCAAATCCTTAAAGATCAATCTTTCAACATCTAACACTACACCAGACATCTCACCTCGAAAAACTGTCCAGCTTTCTGAACGATGCATAACGTCCTCACACAATATGCTTTTCAAACCATCATCTTCATCCTCCACATTGCACTCCAGTTTCTTGGCTTGCAATTGTTCTATTTCACACGACAGCTCCCTCAGAAGCTTTTGAGCATTGAGGGCTTTCTTGGCCAGCTTGTCAGTCTTCAGCCATGGCTCGGGAAGTAAGTCCAGCTTGTCAACGAGAATTTCATTGACAGCATCGAATATGAGTTTCCGATGGGATTTCTCTTTCTCTTGTTTCCCATGAGTTTCCTTCTCGGGGAGGCTTTCTTCTTTCGCAAGCAAACTGCTTGCCTTGGTTTGCTCCAGAACATAGAATAGCTCCGGGTTGATGGGATGACCTGAGGGATGGAGCTGGAATGTTGTCAAGCTGGAGCCAAGGTCTCTGAGTAGGAGACCCGATGCCAACAAGATTTCAGAAATGTATCTGTGGTCCGGATTTGAATTCTCGCAGAGTGATGCAATATAGTCGGTTCTGGCTTCATCATGATTCGAGTTCAATCTTCTGAGCTTCTGAACTAAGTTTTCAATGTTCTTCAGTTTCTTGCGATTGATCTCCGAAGTAAGACCAGATCCCATGCTGTCAAGGTTATCTTCCGGATTCCATTGATCTTCACCTTCGCTGTGGTGGTTCGAATCTTCAGCACCTTCGCCTGTATGCCAAAAAAGTATTAAAAATCTTTTAGGTGGGATGATTTTGAAAGAGAAAATAATTCTTCTATTTTGGAAGAGAGATTAATGTACCTTGGAGGGCATTTGGCATCTGCTTTACGGGAGATGGTGCATCATCTCTATATGCCGAGGCATCAAGAACAGACACAGGACTAGGATGTTCTGGAGCAACTGTGGCAAGTTCTGCAACAGATCCATCTTCTTCCAACCTCGGACTTGATTTCTGAAATGTCACCCAAACAAAATTAGTTAAAAACTAAATTTTCGAAAATGGTTGAGTGGAAACAGAAGATTAAAACTATAACACCTACTTGCTGCTGCATTGAACCTGAAGCCAAATACTTGGAAGCTTTCAGAGATGGACTCTGGCTGTCATTCATCTCCGTAGCTCCAACGTTGCTATTAAGTTCCATATCGAGGTCATCTCCTTGGAAACTCAAGGTTCTGGACTCATTGCTTATCTCACTTAACTGGTCATCACTTTGCTGCAAGTTGGAAGATTTGGGTCTGAGTTTTCCGCCTGGTGAATTTGACTCTGTTAGTTGCTTGCTGGATTGTCTTCTGGACTTTCTTGTATCAGATGGAGGGGTAGGCGGGCGAGATGACTTTCCCAACTCAAGCTTCTTTTGTTGTAGCCTTGGACTCACAGAACCCGAACTCTTAATTGAAATCGTTCCAATGTTGTCCTTCGGCTGAGATTGTGTTGATCTCATATTCCTGCCAGTTGCTTTCTTGTCAGTTGAACTCACAGCAGAATCTTTCCCACTCTTTTTCAGATTCTGAGATTTTGCTGTTCGGCTGCTCGTTGAACCCCTCTTATTATCCATAATTCCCCCTCTCGCATGAGCATCAGAAATGCCATCTATCGGAATCAATGATGAAGTGGGAATGCCAGATTTTTCGACAAGTTTTGCAGGTTTCATGATCACAATTGGAGATTCAAAACCCCTAGAGGAAGCAGAGCCCCTAGCTGTGGAAGAATTCACATGTTTGCTTGCGCTTTGTTGGTTTAGTGACCTTGAATTTTGATTGGAACTTGTAAACTTTGATTCACTGTCCTTTTGAGTTCCAAAGTTTGAATCTTGTTCTTCTTTTTTGTTCTCCAACAGCCCTTTTGCTTGCATTGCCTCCAATATCTGTTTCAGAGCTCTGAGATCCTTTCCAGATTGCTTAAATTCCAAATCCTTCAATCTCTTCTCAATCTCACTGTAAACCGAAGGGAAGGAGTCCGGAGTTCTGACTTGACCTGTTACAGGTTTGGAAGATGGTTTCTGAGAACCTCGACTTCCATCCTGCATTTTCCACGGAGCTGGTTCAATTGGAAACCTTGAACTTGAAATAGGCCTCATAACCAAATCAAAATTCTTCCACCGCGGTGATGTAGGGTCTTTCAGAGAACTTCTTGAGGTGTTAGAAATTCTCATAGGCCTGTGCAGATTATTTAATTTCAGTGGCTTTGGAAAAGGATCAATGTCTTTAACCAGGAAGGTACTAGTCATGGCAGAATCTGGCAAGGCTTCCAAACCCATCAACTTTGCTACAACACTAGGAGGCCGATTATGAGTTCCAGATGACTGAGCTAGATTCAGGTCTCTGTCATTTGAGTTGCCACTATCTTGAAAACCTTGTGAAGGGTGATTTGATTTTGAATCAGACCGGAAACCTCGCAGTGAACCTTCCCTACTGTCCAGTGAATGTCTTGGGGGCAACTCTTTCAGCTTCGAAGTTGATCTATCTCTTGAATCCAAAGACAAACGATGTCTCTCTCTGCCATCATAAGAATGTCGCGGAGCATCCTTTGAAGTTGTACTCCACATACTATCTTTCCCTTCATATGATGATCTTGGATGATCTCTAGCTTCATCGCCATAACAAGGTGCTTCTCGAATTTTAGCAAGAACTCTAAGAGACTCCTTGAGGTCAGCAGCCACATTTTGCTTCCCATTAGATCCTTCAACCGATTTGGACAGCTGTAAGGGTCTTGGAGAGTCTCTATGCTTCACTCCACTGCCTGCTGCTTCCTCTTTGGTTGCAGTTTTAACTGATAGTCCCCGGGCTTCCCTATGCATAGAGTCCTTCACCACATCCCGGAGATCAAGGGACAGCCTCCCAAGTCTAGGGGAAGTACTTGATTGGTTACTCAGTAAGTCCGTCGGGGGAGTTTCGGGAAAAATGGTTCTGTCGTAGGAAGAGGTTCCCGGTTGAGCAGTTTTGTTATAGTCCAGAGATGATAAGGAAGAACACGTGGATGAAAAAGAGGCTCTTGATGATTCCGTTGACATTCTTTGTCTTTCATTCAAACTCTTGTTCAAATTCATTTCCTGCAATTACAAGAAGTACATAAAATTCAGGTTTAGTAACACAAAATCTCCTAAAATATCTTTATGGCTTCAAGTTCAATTGCAA
Source organism: Oemleria cerasiformis (assembly GCA_037349345.1). Taxonomy (NCBI): domain Eukaryota; kingdom Viridiplantae; phylum Streptophyta; class Magnoliopsida; order Rosales; family Rosaceae; genus Oemleria; species Oemleria cerasiformis. Next base: position 15,340,138 of record JAZGTL010000018.1, read on the forward strand.
CCATATATACATATCATTCAACTTGTACTGAATCGGTTTTTAATCAATGAACCTTTCGGATTAAACATTCTCCTTGATCCTATCAATCCATCATTCATGCCAAATTTCAAGTTTTCATCTAAATTTTTCATGAAGTTAACAGTTCAAAACTACATTCGAAATTGTAAAACGCATAGTAACTGATATCTGATCTAGCACGTATAACATGTATAAATAGGTTTTACACAAAGGTGTTTTGAACTTACAACATAATCCTCAGATTTTGTAAACAAAAAGATAAGACGGAGTCATGAATATAGAGATTTCTTACAGCTACTGTCTGCCGATGGTATGCATTGTTGTACTCTCTTTCCATCCCACCATTGCTGAAATGGGAATTTCCTGCGAAAGCATTTAAGGTTAACAATTCAATTCAATTTGCAAACAAGACAAGATAATATAAAGAATAAAATTCAATTGGAAATTGGAAATTGGAAATAGGCAATATGAATAGAAATAGAAAAGAAAATCTTTTCAATTAATGATATTTCCATTAAGATACTACCTTGAGGAAGCCTCTTGAGGTGGCTAATGCGCCTACCGGTGAGTACATGGTGACGATCGAAAATCTGAAAAATTCCATTCATGCATCCAATTTGCTTCTGCAAATCTGGGTTGTCATCAGCTAAAGAATGCAGAAGTTTTGCAGCCATCTATCTCTATCTGTCTCCTCTAATAACCAACTCAATTATGGAAACAACCACCACTTTTTCTTCAACCCAGATTTTTATATCATTTCAGCCCCCTTCTGCTTCAAACTTGAATCTAAGGCCCTTTGAAAATGCCCCAACCAAGGTTGCCAATAAGCAAATCAAACTTTCAATGTCAGGCCAATCAAGAATCAGTGATTTTAATTGACAAGCTGTAAGTTCAGGCGCCTCATTGACCTTTATGCACACTGAGACCAAAAACCAAAGCTTAAGTAGAAGAAAATTTTAATCTCAATAGCAAAGCCAACAGCTCAATTGCAGCTCTTTTCAATCAACTTTCTTCCTTCATGTAATTACTAATAGAGGCTACCAAAAATTTCAAGTTACCTACCAAAACCCAAAAGTCTTCTCAAGACTCAATCTTTCCAGCTAATTACAGCTCAAAGCTCAAAGAAGAGAAAGTTTTCATCTTTGAAACAACACCATATCAAAAACTGTCCTTTTCAATCAAAGGTCCCAAATTTCCAAACATTTCCTCTTATAACATAAAAACCTTCTGGGTTTCCTCAGACTTTGCCCAATCTCAACACTTCATAAGAATCAAGACAAAAAAATGAAAATTTGAGCAAACCCAGAAAATCAAATCAAACCCAAACCAATCCCATCCAATCCAATCCAGAGAGTGAGAGAGAAACCTTATTGGGTTGCAAAAAATAAGCCAGAGACAATGGCTTGTGCCAGAGCCAAGAAAGGGCCAAAGAAATTGGAGGGAGACTGGGGACCCATTAATTTACATCAACATGCACAGAGGCTGAGCACCTTCCGGAGTAATCAACAAAAATATTATCTTGAGAATTGCCTAAACGAAACTAAAACCAATGCAATGTGTAAAGGAATCTTTTTGCAGATCCAAGATGAGATGTTTGCCTGAAAGAACAAATGGGAGGACAGCTAAAACAGATGGGAAGGTTTGTTGTTTTATGAAAATGTGCCAATGCCTTAACCAATCTTGTGAGAAAGTTAAAAGACTATGAGGGTTGGCAAGAAAAATTAAAAAATTGAAAAAGAAAGAAGAAGTTTTTTTTTGTACAGAGAGGGAAGTTAAGAGATGGGTTTGTGTGTGGGTCAGATCTCTCACATCCATGTGGAATGAGGATGTGGGTGGGTCAAAAGCTGTCTGCATGTGCATGTGATATTGTCAGGAGAGAGAGAGAGAGAGGTGCATTTATAAATTTGGTGACTGGGAGTTGGAGGGGAGGGGAGGGAGGGAGGAAAGGGAAAGGATTTTGCTTCCTTGTGTTGTTGTAACCTGCAGCAGACTCCAAGTGCCCTTCTTCTTCAAGCACTGATCAGGTGCTCATTGACCATAGTACCATTTGGTACATACTAAAAGCTAATTAAGTTCACTTTACAAAAATGTTAAACGAATTTGCTCAAATGAGTTTTCGATATCATATTGTCAAATTTACTATTAATTTTGAGTTTAAACTATCCGATATCAATACGTTTATATGAGAATTAACTCTTGTAAGTATTTTTTTTTTCTGTTGAATATGTGAATGTTATCTGTTATGGACAAAAAAGGAAAAAAAGATGAAAATTATGAAGGCTTATAGGTGAGGTTTAAAGAGTTATGAGTGGTTTGGTAGTAGCAATCTTGAATTAGAAAATGGCCAGTTGCTCAAGTGGAGATGATTAGTAACTATTAAAGATTGCCATTTGAGTGTTGAGACTTAAAAGGCACCATAGCTTAGTACAATAGATGGACCATTTTGCATCAAAACATAGGAAGGTGGTTCCCACATGGCCAAAGGCCAAGGCAAATTAGGGGTTCATTGATTTTCTTTTCTACTTTTAGGCTTTTAGGTAAGGTGTTTAGTTGATTAAAACTTTGATGATTATCTAAATTTGTTAATTTAAATAGTGGAAATGGAGATTGAAATTTCGGTGCATGGATGAGCCTATTTAGTATATACTCTAATTAATTTATGTACCTTCACGTTTGCTCTACATATCGGATTTAATTTTCATTGGAATTAATAAACCAAGATTTTAAAAAGAGGAAGTAACAGTGTATTGCTACACTAGTCTTGTTGAGATTTTACTTAACAACGGTAAAAAATTCTCTCATTAACCAAAAAAAGTTATTAAAAAGTAATGCGTATCCATAATTTTTTTTCTTATGAGAAACTGAGTTTTCTCCTTATTATATGCCGCATGCACTAATTAAAAATAATAAACTAATTAAAAATGGGGTTTAACTCATTTTTCAACTCTTATGCAAGGGCCCTATGTTTTGCAAATTAATCAAATAGGATATAATAATAAGTGTAGGGGTAGCAATTTGTTTATAGAGAAAAAAATTTGTAGCAGTTAGGGAACATATAGAATGGCAATATGAACAACTCAAGACATCGTAAGCATGATAATTAGAAGAGTCTTTATACCTAATCTAAAGACATTATATGCTTAATTATCTCAATAAGTCATTATTAACAAAACAAAAACTCCCTACAAAACTCATGTATGTAAGAAGCTTCCATTTCCATGGCTGCCATAGTGAGACCAAGAATTATAGGAATTGTGTGTCAGATTCTTTGGGCACATGGTTCTCCACCATCTAATGCATTGTCAAACTCTATCTCTTTATAAGCACAAAACAAATAGGGGCTATTATTATGGAAATATTTATAATTAGATATGAAGTTTATTATAAATATAAGTCATTATTATTTACGTGAATTAAACTTGTAATTTCGAAGTTATAGAATGAAATCGAATCTAGCTGGACCATAAATTCACTATTATTTATAATTAGATATGAAGTTTATTATAAATACAAGTCATTATTATTTACGTGAATTAAACTTGAAATTTCGAAGTTATAGAATGAAATCGAATCTAGCTGGACCATAAATTTCGAAGTTATAGAATGAAATCGAATCTAGCTGGACCATGAATTAGTACAGTAACCTGCCACTATGATATTCCAAAGAGACATAAATTCACCTTAAGGGCACGTTTGTTTAAGCTTGGATTTGGATTTGGGCCTCCAAATCCAAATTCAGCTGTTTGAGTATAAATTTAAATGAAGGATATGAATTTGGGCCAAATCCATAGGGTATTTCAGACCCTAAAATATGTGGATTTCAAATCCATTTTACAAGTAGTCATTTGGTAAATCCCTCGCTCTTCCGTGTTGTGTCTTTCGCGAACCTCCTTCGCATTTGCCTCCACCTCCATCGAGTCTGCCTTCACCTCCATCGTGTTTGCCTTCATTGTTCGCGTTCATAGTTCGCCTCCACCATTCTCTGCACCTCAACTCTTGACCTAGCCAAGTTCCATGGCTCTACCTGCCAATCCTCTAATCTAAACCTCAGTTGCTCTCTATCGTTCTCCTTCAACGTCATTTCTTCTTCAAATCCTCAGGTAACATAGTTTTCTATTTTTGTAATTTTAGTTGTTGATTTTACTTTTGGGTTCCAATTAGGACTATATAGAGAGCTCAATAAAATTGAAATTTTAGGTGTTCTGAAACTTTTGGGTTGTGGTCGATTTGAGTGTGTTTGGGATGTACTTGTAGAAGGAGAAGAGTGTGTTTGGGATTTATCCCCAGTACTTACTTTCGAAGCGAAAAAGACTATAAATTATTGAAAATCAGCATAAGTATGCACAAAAAAGGAAATGGAAAGAATTAGAAAAGAAAAGTAAGAATGCAATAAATAATATGTTTGTATATATGTAAATGTAAAACGAATAATAACTCGGAGCATAAAAAACTTAGATAAAGGAGTAAGAATGACATGACCCTTCTCGAATTTCCCCTCGAAACCCGTGAAAAGTCCTGTTCCCGCCTGACAACTTAATAAATTGCCTAGAATACCCTTCTGCCCTTACAATTAGTTACGAGAATTCTGCCAAAAATTCGGCAGAACCTCCCCTTAAAGGATGATTAACCGTCTTTCACCTGTCAGACAAATGATCAAATAACACTCTCGAATCCCAACATCACCAAATAACCATTGACGTAGTCATAATTTACAATAAGTCCAAAAGGCTTACCAAAACAACTAGGTAGGAAAGGAAAATACAGAAAACTTATAATCCTACTCGACAGTCTTAGGTAAAGGCGCAGCTGGAATTTAGTGCCTCTGCCTCTGGATGTGCTCTCGTCAACTCAACGGCCTGGAGGGGATTTAAAATACACAAAAATGTGAGTGGACAAAATAATCGTTTAAAACAATTTCCGAGGAAACATACATTTTCCCCCTCTGTGTGTAAAACAATGCATGCATAATATAAAATTATTTTTTAAACAAATAATATATAAAGATAATCCGAAAACTTACCGAAAAATCCATTTTTAGTTAAAATCCTCGGTGGGACCCACGAAAATCTGAACAAAGGAAACATCCCGTGATCCACAACCTTGCTTTGAAAACCCTCCTAAAAGGAGTTTAAAAATCATGTAAACATACATGTACACAAAAATATCATAACATATCTCACCGCTCCCCGAATGGAATCCGAAGTCGTAGCTCGATATCCGAGCTGACTGACCCGTGTCCAACCCTCCACACACCTGATACACCTCGAGTTGTGCAGAACCATGTACTAAGCGTAGACAGCCTCAACGACCTGGTGGAGAAATACCCTACGACGCCAGCATCGGAGAATCCTCAACGATCTGGCGGAGAAATACCCTTCGACGCCAGCATCGGAGAAAACCATGACCCTCGGGGATAGTAGACATAGTGAAAACAAGCCCGTAAGGTAAAATCCACAATCCGTTTTTGAAATTCTTGTTTCTTGGTCTAAGCCAAATTCATAGAAAAATCGGGTCTATGCCAAATCCAATAAAGTCACCTCGTCCTTTCTCAAATTAATTTACGAAAATTCACTAATTAAATTTCCAGGTCGAAAATTCACCTCGTCCATTATACCCAAATGGATTATGGCTTTGAATCTAAAATTGAAATTATTTTCTGCAATGTTTTGTTTTGGACATTTTTTCGATTAACTGCAATCTAAGATTCAGTCATAGTGTTATGTTTCCATTTAAGATGTTAATGCACAACTCTATACCTTATTCGATCCCCTTCCTCAAGTTCATAAATGGAAGTATAATTTTTTTAAGCTTCTGTGTTCTTGCAGATAGTTTTAATAATGACATTTGAATGATCTTGTTTCCAGGAAACTAACTTTAAAAAATCGAAGCTGGTGATTCAGGGAATAGTTAGATTTGCGAGATGCGATACTGAGCATCCAGATTCCACATCGATTGCGAGATGCGATGCTGAGCAGCTACCTTCATAATGAGGTTAGGTATTGAAGTTTTTCACCGACTCTTTTTTCTCTTGTTAATGAAACAATAATTGTTAGTCAAATAATTACAATCTTTGTAGACAAGGTCTGTCACTAAATACAAAATAGCCAGTGCATGAAGGCTCTAGCTAACCAAATGATATCAGCCAATCCCAATGGACAATGTAGTCAGTTTTATGATATTTTGATTTTGTTCTTCATTTTTCTGTTTTAGATGTTGGTGAGATGTATGATCCTTAAGGGGACATCTTGTCTTATGTGTTTTAACTTTCATTTTTGATTACTGATACTTGTGTTTTAACCAGTTTGATCCAACTGCACAAGCAATAGATCAAGTAGCAACTTCACTTGAGAAGTTTTTCGCAAGTCAAATGAGCCCAACATTCAAGGAAGAGCTTCTAATAAGTGTCAACCCGGAAGATTTTTCTCTATTGAAATCCCTTATTGAGAATGAGAAGACATAGTGGATTGAGTTTCTCATCAATCAATCTGAAGAAACTTTTTGAGAATATCTTGTTTGTAGGACATTAAGATAGTTCATGATGTCATTTCACTGTTTTTCATGTTTGCATGAAACTCATTAAAAAATATATGATAAAAGAATCTATCTAGAAGGAAAATAGAGGATATGAAGAAGATGAAGAAGGGCATACGCATGATAATTTCTATATTTTCATTTTTGTAATTGTAAGAAAGAATTAGCCAACAACAATGTTGATGTTTATCTGGTTTAATATAATTTTGGTGATGAAATTGACAGTTGGATGAATTATAATTAATATTATTTTTAATTTATGTAGTGAAATTATTTATTTGAAATCTACAATTCAAATCCTTACAAATAATATTTTGTCAAACAATTGATTTCAAATGGAGGGATTTCAAATTCCCACATAAATAATTAATTTACCAAACAATGAGATTTAAAATAAAGAAATTTAAAATTCAAATCTAAATCAAAAATCATGTTCCCAAAAAGACCCTAAGACTTTAATATAAGAATTTGATATGGCTTTATTTTCCTCCAATAAATTATGCGACTTTCGCTACAAACAAAATATCTTTGAGGAAATTAGTTATAGGTACACGTGCATGCTAGCTAATCACGGACCAGCATGCATTGGCTTATTGAAAAAGTTGAAAACCAAACATGAAAAGGTGATAGCGATAGGGATATGCTGCATTATAATCCATAATCACCACTGAGGAAGATTGATCCCTGGCCGCACGATCTAATTAATCTTCATCATCAACACAAATTGATGATAAATAAGAAGCAAGTACACCGTACACGTCCTATGCCTGATCTCCATTAGGGCAAGACCAACTCACCCACGATCATCATCATCTAGGAGCAATATTACTCATTGACCCCTCTCCATCTCTTTGATTGGCACATTATGCCCTACTTTTCAATTCATGATCCATTTCATCCCCCCACAAATAATCATCATCATGGTCATTGAGACATTGACACACTTAGTAGGGTTTGATTGGCACATTATGCCCTACTTTTCAATTCATGATCCATGCATCCCCACAAATAATCATCATGATCCATGAGACATTGACCGACACACTTCAAATTTGTTTATTTAGTAGGGCACTGTTGGAGAGTTGATGATTCGGGAGCTCATGATAAATTTTACAGATATCGATTATTATGTTAACGTCCCTGACCTTCAATGGAGTGTCCCTAGTATAACCCTACAAATTTTTTCAATTTTTAATAAATGACGAATCGATTATTGTCTTAACGTCCCTCGCCTTCAAGGAGTGCCCCTAATATAACCCTACAAATTCATCCAATTTTTAGTAAGTGACGTACGTGAGCTCATAATAGATTCTAGATGAATCAACGACGACTTTGTTAACATCATTCGCCTCGCCTTTTAGGGAGTGGCCCTAGCAAAATACTACAAGTTTATCTAAATTTTAATAGAAGGGCCCTAGCATAATCCTACAAGCTAGGTCATTGCAACTTGCAAGAGGAAGGGGGAGAAAAGAGGGTTTGAAAAAAAGTCCTTATATGAAACATGCAAGCACGATCGAGCTTCCATTTTTGAAAGCATTTCAAGTAAAGTAAATAAATCCTTTACAAAATTCAATATTATACCGCCGGCTCGCTCTTGTAAACGAAAATGAAATTCTCGACAACATATCAAAAATCAAAAATCGCCGTTAAAATATTTCACATGAACCCCACCACATTTACAGAACATGCCAAGTGGATCATGACGGTAATTGAATAAGAATCATCCAACGATCACATTAATCACGAGCTCTCTCAATGATTAACCTATAATTCGTATTAATTAGGATAATAAATTAGGCTCTGAACCCAGCACAAAAACTGGTCCCCGAAACATTTATTGTTAGGTGAAATAAGGCAGGCACATGGAATCTGATATGGTAGGTACGAACTAACAAGATGCATCCCTAACAGAAGATAAATAATTATACAAGCAAAGCAAAAGCCAGTGAGATTTTCCTCAAACTCTAAGCCAACGATAACAAATTTCTATAACTGTCAACACCAACCGCCACGGAGGTTGTCAACACCAACCGCCACGGAGGTTGTTGAAGATGGTGACAGTGAGGAGGAAGAAGGTGAAGCAAAATTATGAGTCTGTTAGTTTATAACAGAACCAAAAATTATACAGAATAAAACTCAAAAAAGGATTTTTCATTTGTGGTTAACATATAACTTGAGAAATCAATCATCTTTTACTTTCCCGTTTGAGATCAGCTACAACTTTGCTATAAAAGTTCCACCTCAAATGCTTTTCTGTGATGGGCCGCTGACCAAAGGGGTGCTGCCGTATGTATTCTTGAACGTTGTCAGCCGCTGCTATTCCCTCCAGATAAGCCCGGATATCACCTCCGGGTCCTGTGATGACCAATCATAACAATGTAGACATCAGACTAGACTAACAATATAGACATCCGACCAGAGTAAGAACAATGACACACCAAAAACATCGTAAAAACTTGGATGTTTTACTGACACTAGATCTGTTTTCTTCATCAAAACCATTGTTCAAAAATCTAAAGGAGGAACCTACGGACATAAAATTTTGAAGCCGCCCAACATGAATAATGATTTAAGGATATAATGACGTAACTAGGCGCACACAGATCAAATTTTGGCCTACTACTTGAGCTGAGATCAACCATGTGGGCATAATGGCATTCGAAACGAAACAGGTAAGCCTGTAATTCAATTTACAAATGCAAAAGCATACAAACTTAGCCTTACTGTGTTGATGGTTGCTCACCTAGTGATGTATCGCGTGTGTCCCTGTACTGATACGAGTAGGGAAATATTGCTGTGTCCGGCTAAACAATTAAAAGCAAAAGTATAAGAATCAGGTTGTAATTGATGTACTAGAACCAGTCACATCCATAAGAGAGAAAATTCAGAGGAAAGAGTCGATCAACTAACTGGATTGCTTAAAGCCTTGTACGGGGAATCATCCAGCAATAACGTGTTTGACTCGTTGTACTCTCCTCTTACCCATGGAAGATCAGGGTCAACCTTCTCCCATAGCTTTTTAAGTTCCTTCAAAACAATGGGCTTATTCTCATTGCCAAGGGTACTGAATCTCGTATTAGTACAGTGGGATTGATTCTGCATAAACCAATCATCATAAGAATAAAGTAATAGGCACAATGAAATTCAATGCAATCCAATGCAATGATGAAATAATTGCAGCCATGGTTTTTACCAGGTTATATGATTCAGAAAATAAGGGAACAGCAAAACATATATCTCTAATCATACTGCCAATATCAGCAAAATTTCATGTAATATGGCTATGTAACTGCAGCAATATTGCATATCAATTTTAAAACTCAGCATTATTGCTTACACCATCGTTTTCACACTCTTTATACAATATAATAACTTATTTAACATATTGAAAAAAGGCTTAAGCCAATAAAATCACACCAAAAAAGGTTCAACTGCACAAACATAAGATACCCAATAAGCAATTAACAATTTAAAAGTTGGTGTCAAAATCTTAGCCTATTCATGACTTCTTTTTTTCTCACATTGCAGCACACGCCTTGGTGTGGGACTAATCCCCGCCCCCATGGGGCCTCGGCGCCCACATGAGGTCGATAGTAGGCCAGGGGCACCCATTACGTCCTCCAGTGGCCAAAAGATATAACTAGTGGGATTCGAACACATGAGCATAGAGGAAAGTAGGAAAAGAACTATTATAGCCGAAATGTTTTTAAAAAAGAGAAAAAAACCAAGGAAATTATAGTTTTGAAGAACAATAAGAGAAAAAAAAAGATGAAGAAGTATGAAAGTCACAAAAAATGCAATTTAAATGAACTGGTAATGTAAGATTATAGAAATTGAACTATTATTAAAAATGGAAATTCAACCACATATTAGCAAGCCTGAATCCAGCCATAAATTATCAGTATTAGTTTTTAACTCTAACTTTGAAAAGAAAAGCTATGGCAAACTGAATACAAGTTTACAAATTTCTGAGAATCATTTGTCTCGAGGGAAGTTGGAAACATAATTACTGAATATTATTTTTAACTTAAAAAACCCTACTGAACAAGTCCTTAAGTTGTTAAGATGGTATTTACCCAGCAAAAGAGCAACTTGCATTTGGAATTCCCCAAAAGAAAATTCATCACCAAGTCCACGTTCTTCCTGCAAATAAGAGTGTAAAAGACCATATACCCTACAAAAGAAGGAAAAGAGAAAAGGAAAAGATATATACATTTAGAATGAAGCTTACTTGGTTCTTGAAGACCAAACACCCACATTAAATTTGTTGAAGCAGAACTGTAGAAAATCATCACAAAATGGCCTCTTAAATACTGTGAAACAGTAGGAGGCAATTAGATCAGTAAAGCTAGAAACGAATATAACTCTCAAATACATTTAAACATAAATTATCACCTGCTTTCTTTGATATTGTTGTATCTGGTTCATATCGGTTGGGGATAAAACTTTCCCGTTGGACAATATCGGCAAGAAGCCCGTTTACATCAAGAATGAGAAGCTTTTTCTTAGAAGGGGTAACAATAGATCTTTCAACTGCAGAGTCTGATATCTGTGAAAGATCTTCACCCTCCTTCGTAGAAACAGCCACACCAACATCAGCTTTTACAGACAAGGGTAGCAAGGAAGGAACTTCAATCTTAGTTACTGTCTGTTCTGTATCAGTAATATCTTTAGCTTCAGGAAAAGCATCTGAACAATGTGATGAAGTGCCATTAACACCCTTCTCCTTAAAGCAATCCAAATCAAGGACTGGGTTACAGGACTGATCCACATTCTCATGATCGATTTCATCTTTACCCTTCCTCCTGTAGGTCTTCATATTAACCCATTCCTGTGAAGCACAATTAATCTGTGTCTCAATTTTACTCCTTGAACCACCATCTGCACTACTTTGGAGACCATTTTTCTCCTCAAGGATAGAACTTTCATTTATATCCATAGGGTCCAAGGTTTTATGCCTTCTGTTCGTTTTCTTTTTCTGATTTTCTTGTGAGCAACTCACATCAGTATTGGGTTTGGGACCTTCTGAACTTGCTTCTCTGCTAATTCCCTCCATAAGTGGTTGCTCTTGTTCTGACAATACTTCAACAGGAGGCTGTACCGACAGATCTACTCCTGGCATAATATTTCCTGAAGAAGTACCAACTGAAAGATCACATCTTTCATCATTGCGTTCAAAGGTTTTATGCTTTCTTTTAGTTTTCTTTTTCTGATTTTCTTGTGAGCAACTCACATCTGTATTGGGTTTGGGACCTTCTGAACTTGCTTCTGTGCTAATGCCCTCTATAAGAGGTTGTGACAATTCTAGCTTTTGTTCTGAGAATCCTGCGACTGGAGGCTGCTGAGAGGCATCTGTTCCAGGCAGAATATTTTCCACTAAAGTACTGAACGAGGGGTCACATTTATTATCATTACCACAACTCTCATCATTACTCTCAAGGGTTTTACTCTTTTTCTTCAGCTTCTGTTTCTTGCTTTTTCTTGGGCTACTCAAATCCGCAAGAGGTTCAGAACTTCCTGAATTTGTTTTTGTGCTAATTACCCCTGTAAGTAGTTGTGGTAGTTCTAGCTTTTGTTCTGAGAATTCTGAGACTGAAGGCTGTTGACAGGGATCTAATCCTCGCAAAATATTTTCCTCCAACGAAGTACAAACAGAAATATCACATTTCTTATCAATTCCACAACTTTCATCATTACTCTCTTGGGTTTCAGACCTTCTCTTCTGCTTCCTTTTCTTCTTTTTTCTTGAGCAACTCAAATCTGCAATGGGTTCAGAACTTTCTGAGTTTGGTAATGTGCTAATTCCCTCCGTAGGTGGTTGTGCCACTACCACATCTAGCTCTTGTTCTGAGACTTCTGAGACAGAAGGCTGTAGAGACTGATATACTGTTAAAATAATATTTTCAACTGAAGAAGTACCGCCCGAAAGATCACAACTTTTATAACTACTCTCGTGGGCTTGACGCATTTTCTTCTTATTTTTCATCTTCCTTTGTGAGCAACTTGGCTCCACATTTGTTCTGGTACTTTCACAAATTCTATCATTATTCTCAGGGACTTCACGATCTTTATTCTGCTTCTTTTTCATCTGTCTTTGTAAGGGAAGCAAATCCGAATGCTCATTGGCCTTTTCTGAATTTGGTGTTGTGCAAATACCAGCACATGATTCCAGGAATGAACTATCAGATTCTGAGGCAGCACTTATTTTAGTCTTCTTCCCCTTTCTCTTCCTTCTACTCAAGTCTGCATGAGGTAGTACTGGTACCAAATCTGAGATAATATTCACTGATGGCTCCTCCAGCAGTGTATCAGTACTATGTGGAGATTTATGCTGTACATTTCTACCCAAAGACTGCACGGAAGAAATTTTTTCAGAGGAAATATTCTCCACTGAAGGAACCCCCTTCAAACAATCTGGATCAGAATCATCATTTATCGGGGCCTTAGTTTTCCTAGCTCTCTTCCGCTTTCTCTTTGGCACTAGAGAAGGCAGCGCTTCCACTTGAGGCAAATCTCCACAATTATTAACTGAAGGCTCCTCCAGAATAGTATTATTCAGTGAAGAAGTCCCTTGTGGACATTGGACATCACTATCTCTAAGAAAATATTTATCCTCATTGGGCTTCTGTGACTCCTCCTTTACTGACTGTGAATTTGGTTTTTCCCTGCTTGGTGTAATTTCCATATTGATCAGTAACTAATAACCAGGAGAATATTCTCCTTGAATTTAAGACTTGTCAATAACCATCCCTCCAAATTATTTGTTTTGGAGTAATGTAATAACTCTTATTAAAATATGGCCCTCCTCAGAGGCCACTCTTCCCAGCCACTTAAATCTTTGTCTTCTCGGTCTGTTTTCTAAGACCTGAAATAACAGTCAACAGAAACCAAAATAAGAAACATAAGACATATTGATATAGTATCTCCTTAACACACGTCATGCAATCACCCATTCAAGGTGTTTTTAAGAATATCTTGGCCACAATTTAAAAGGAAAAAATATGCTGCCTTTCACACTAATACTAAAGGAAAACAAACGACTTCAATGAAACAGAGATAGAACAGCCTTGAGCCAATAATATTAAACACATGAATGGATCTTAAATTTCCTAAAAGGGACCTGAGGTGAGCAAATTGAGCCTTCATTGATCCGCCAATCTCTAAAATAAAAGGAGAAAAATAGCTAAGGTGAGGTGCAAAGTAGCTAAGTACCGTGCAAAGTAGCTAAGGTGGGGGACAAATTGTCTTAAAATGCCCCAAACGCTGAGAAAGCAAACAAATGGTAGTTAAGCAGTGATAAGAACATAGTACGATACAATAAGTCAGGCCTCGGAACTGAAGGCGAGATAAATATATATCATAGTATCATACTGGTGAAAATCAAAACTAACATTTAATATAAAACAAAAAAGAACAACAAACACAAAAGATAGTAGGAAAAGATTGAATACCCAACAAAAGGACTTAATTCTTCAGCACTATTATAACAATGGGATTAAGCAATTTGCTTATTCAAACAAAGAAATGGATCCTAATTTGCGTCCAAATGCCAAAATTGCACTCGGTCAGTTGATATTCACAAAAGACTGAGCACCCAACAAAAATTGATAAACTAGCAAGAATTAATACAAGCACCACTCGAATCAAGTCAATATTTCAACTAGAACAATGGATTTCAAAAAAAAAAAGAATTGGGGCAGAAACAACAGGCGTAAGATTGACAAATCAAGAGCACAATCAATTAGAAATTTCTTAAAAAATATATCAGAAATGTAAAATTGGACGGAAAATAACACGGAAAACTCACCAAACCCAGTAGGCATACAAAGCAGCGGGCCTCAATATCATTCGCGAGCAGATACCTGACAGCCCCAATTTACAAAGCGGGGGAGGAGCAACCGAGCCGCGCCGAGAGAAAAAGAAGAAGAGACGAAAATGAAGGAGTTGAAGTTGAAGAAGTTGAAGAAGTTGAAGAAGTTTAAACGAAGCGTCGAAGAGTCGAATGGTCGGTTTTGGTTACTGTGCTGATTGAAATTGCAACTCAGATTTACTGGCTCTGGTTTTCGTTTCGTTCGGCGCGCGGCTACCTGGGGGTATTTGGTTTGCTACTTATCTTGTTTATTACAGTTACATATTTTTTTTCTACTTTCTTCTTTTTTCTACCCCTGTCTCTTCATATGCCGAATATTCCGATTAGGCTTTTATTAAAAAATTCAGTTTCGAGAAACGTTCACCGAATAAATCATTTGAACTCAGTAGACGCCTACTGGGTTTTTATTTTGAATTTTTAAAAAAGATTTGATTGAATTTAAGAATTGAAAATTTTAATTTCGGCAGCGCTTATTCGAATAAATCCCTTACAATAGAATTTCGATAATTTAATAATTTTAATTAAATAATATTTTTGATCGGTCCTAATTTATGGACAACATACTAAATTAATAATTCGTTAAATTTATAAAATAATTCATTGTAAAAAATTCAGATAAATCTCATGTAATATTTAAATTAATAATATCTTAGTACGTAGTGGTTACAATTTAACTATTATGCCTTTATAAAATAAGACTCATTCATTGTTTATTTCTTCTTTAATTTGATGTCATATTGGACCTCATATCTAACATTTTTTTTTTTTTTGAGAGGGAACGTTAATTCATAAAAATGATAAAAAAAATCATACAATTCGTTGTGGGTGCATAAGAGTGGCCTCATTAAAAGCTTGACGGGGCTTTCAATCCGGTCTAAGGAAAATGAGTACAACATACCCGCCATTCAAGATTCAATGAGTCTTGTAATAACAAATCGAAAATTACATCAGGAGGTTCTTCAAACCATAAAACTTCATCTCTAACACTTCTTAACATAATAAGAAGTTCTTATCGATGTGGTTTTCTTCATTAAAACAAAAAATTCTTCACTTTTATCATCATATGAAAGACGAATTATAATATACAGAATTATAGAAACCACCTTTATAATATACAAAATTATAATATACAACGTTGAGTAGATAACTACAAACAATAATAATACTCAAAGAAACAAATATCATTACATACATTCGTGTTCTGCGGCTGCTACAAATACAGAACCTTGCTAAGGCTGAAATGCTAAGCAGAGTGCCGTCGTTATCTTTCCAATAAATTCGACTTTGCTCCGTTTGTCAGCCGCCACCGCCACCGTCAGTAACGCCACACTCATGCCCCTCGCCGGCCTCAGCCGGCGGTCGTCGACCCTCGCTATGGCTCCGAAATGCGCCTTGTTCCCACCGGTCCAAACCCATTGCACCATTGACAAGGTTTTTCTTTTTTTCAATACAACTAAGCTTTTGGGTATTCATTTCTTCATCAAAAAAGAGAAAGAGATCCCAAAATGTCTAGCGAAATATTTATGAAATATATTATTATTACTTGTATGATTCATGAAAACTCCACCTTCGTATTAATTTAATCATAAACCGATCATGTATACTCCATTCTTCATATCATCGATCATGTGCCTCTTTGACTCAAATGTGAATTACTACTTTCTTTAACTATTATATGTAGCAATTTTTTGTCTAATTTTATATTTAGTATTTACTTGTTTATATAATTAAAAGTTTATTAAAATTAACAGCGTATTTATTTTATAATTTTTAGTATACATGCAACATGGTGATGGATGGGTAGGTAGATGATTGAATATCCAAGGGAAGATATGGATCAATCTCACTTAATTATATGGTTTTCTAACTTTGTTGGCTGTCTTTATGCGGAGTAGTTAATTAATTTTGGTTCGAAATGAAAGCAACTGGAGTGATTGTGACGGCACGGCATATCAATTGTCACGGGAATCATAATTTTGGTATACAGTACACCAATTTAGTAACATTTTTATTAGGTTTATTACTCAAAATACTCACCGAATGAGATTTCGAGTCTCAATTTGTTTCCCGAACGCGAAATCATAACAACGTAATCCCTGAACCCCCCTTCTGAGAGCTCCGTTGCACCAAAAATTATAATTCGTTATTAACGGCAGTTAGAAGAGGGGTATTTTGTCAAAAAATTAAAACAATTACCTTAAAAGAAAAAAATTATTCCCATCTCCACCCCAACCCTCCACATTCCTCTCAATTCTCACCTTCAACCAAATTACCCAACCCACCACAACCCTCTCAATTCTCGCCTTCAAGCTAGGCGGCCGAGGAGTGTTGTACGGGCGAGGAGAACTTGGCGAAGATGAAGATGAGAAAGTTGGACACAATTTTGGACGGGGTTTTTAGAAACAATCTCTTCTTTCTTGACTCGATTGTACAAAAAAGTTACAAACCTTCCAAACCCACGACTTCCCACCAAGCAATAGCAATGGACTCCGACTCTGACAAGGTGCTATCTTTCGACTCCTTTTGATTTTTCTCGCTCTTCTCGGCCTTCCCTCTCGACCCACCGAACCAAAACCCCAGATATACTCTTCGATTCCTTTTTTTTTTCCGATGTTTTTGTATATTGATTTTCTTTATGGATTGGATTTGCATGTATCAACGCCTATCACCGAGCCCGTCATCGATCCCACCACCAGCCCTCCACCTCCAGACTCATCAGTCTCAAACTCAGGTTAATTTTGTATTGATTTTTCTAGCTTTATGTCTCGTTGGCGGTCTGGGCAACAAATTGAGGTCGAGATCGAGGAGATTGCCACTACTTCAAGGTCGAGACGTCGAGGAGATTTCCCATCCTGCAACGCCTTGACGCATTGAAGCCTCCAACGCCTTGACGCGTTGAAGCCTCCAACGCCTTGACACGTTGAAGCCTCCAACGCAAGACGAAGAGAAAGACGAGGATGGAGAGACAAAAAGGGAGAGAGAAAGACGAAGATGAGAGAGTTGGAGGCGAGAATTGGGAGGGTTGTGGAGGGTTGGGGTGGAGATGGGAATAATTTTTTTCTTTTAGGGTAATTGTTTTAATTTTTTGACAAAATACCCCGCCGTTAGTAACAGAGTATAACTTTTGGTGTAACAGAACTGATAGAAGGGGGGTTCAAAGATTACATTGTTACGATTTCGCGTTCGGGAAGCAAATTGAGACTCGAAGTCTGGCTCGGGTAGCATTTTGAGTAATAAGCATTTTTATTATCATATTATTGAGATTTATTGCTATATGAATCTGCAAAGCATGATGAGAGGGCAATTCCAAATTAATGAATATATAAATATACACAATATTATACATATTAGATTGAGAAATTGATGGAAATAGAACACTTTCTACAAATTTATTCAAAAATAAAACACTAAAAAATTTGTTTATAAAAATAGAACATATATAAAGGGGATGGTAACCTTGTAGTAACCAAGACTCAATCTTGGCTTGAAATTAGAAAAGAGGGCAAGGGAGCTGGTGAAATCTCTCTCATCTTCCTCTCATCTTCCTCTCATCTTCTCTATGTTTGATTTTTGTTAAGGTGGATGAACTACAAGTGTTGGACATTCAAGAAATTAAAGCAAATAACCAATTGGAGAGTGAGGAAGATGAATTTGGAGGTGTGAGGTCGGGAAGATGATTGGGTAGAAGGCCATAGAAACCAGGGCAATTTTGTAGATATAGTCATATATTGGCCCATTGGTTTAGATCTAGTCTTATAGTCAGGGTAGTGTCTTCATAGTCCAAAGATTTTGGACTAAATTAGCAGAGTAAGCTTAAAAGAAATAAACAAAATCAACTCACCTTTTAGCCTGCTGCTCTTCAAGCTGTTTTGTTCTGTGTATAAGTATATCACCTTTACTCCCTGACAAAGTTCCAAAAAAAGGATCCATCATCCAAAAGAAATAATAAGGCCTTAACGAAACAACTCCAAGATACACCTACAGCACTGTAAAGAAAATCTATAACTATTTTAAGGCAGCTCCCCAATCTAACCAAAGTACACACTATGGAAGATCCCTATAACAAAATTCTAACTAAAAGCAATAAAATCTTCCAACCAAGGCACCAAAATGAAGTTCACAGGTTTTAATTAGACACATAAAGACAATTAACATATTACAATATGCATAAGAGTTAGCCATGGGATAATTTGACCAAATTCAAACAAGGGTTCCTAAAAATAACATGACATGATCACATGAACATGGAGAGCGCATGTTATTTGGAATCCCCAATTGGGCCCATTTCTCATTTTCGAAAATACATGCTCTCTTCATGTTCAAGGGACCGTGTCATGCCATTTTTAGGAACCCCTTGTTTGAATTTGGTCAAATTATCCCATGGCTAACTCTGATGCATATTGTAGTATGTTAATTGTCTTTATGTGTCTAATTAAAACCTGTGAACTTCATTTTGGTGCCTTGGTTGGAAGATTTTATTGCTTTTAGTTAGAATTTTGTTATAGGGATCTTCCATAGTGTGTACTTTGGTTGAAAAATAATAAAGCTTATAGCCATTACACAATAATGATATGATAAGATTCCAACATTCATTAGTCTGACCTTTACCTTGTACAGGTGCTTTGGTAGTTGGCTTGAGTCCTCCAACCTTACAAGGAAATGCTACAAAGAAATTGGTCTCATCTTATTTATCCAATTAACAAACTTATTAATTATGCTACTTTTGAAATAATTCTAACCCAACAATGTATTCGAATTTACTTCTACAATTCTAACCTAGTTGGTTTGGACATTGTTGATCACTAAAGTCCCTGGCAGTTGCTTCTTTCTTCGATTTTTGTTCATTGTATACCCTCACTTTCTCTATGTTTAGCACTTGTTAGTAAAAATATTGATAATTACTATATTTACTGAAATATGAAATTAAAACAAACTTTATATTCAACATGAATTATAAAAAAAAAGCAAAATAAGAGACACTTTACATGTGATCGAGTTTGGAACTTAGTTCTATTTCCTTAGAACGAAATTGCCTCCTCACTTCAAGGCTTTTTGCTTGGCAAATGTCTCCTAGGATACAACGATTGGCTTCTTACGGAAATAGCACTTCAATCCACAAGAATAACGAACGCAAACTGTGTTCAAAATTCTCTCTTGGAATATTCTAAAACTATATGCTTTATAGAACTAATTTTCAATCTCCACAAATGGATTGAATAATTGAATGTATGAATTGAATATTTTTCATGAATCAAATGCAATGTGGGTTTCTCTATTTATAGATGTATAAACATCTTTTCATAAGAGACATCTCTTCATAAGAGATACATATATTCAGAAGAGACATCTCTTCATAAGAGATACATCCCTAAATTCTCGTTTGAAATGAAAAAACTGTACAAAGTAAAAACCCGACATTCCCAACCAACAACAGTGGAAAACTACCAAAGCTCCGTCAGGTATAAGGAGTTCCAACGGCGTACAAGGCTGAGCAAAATTTTCTGCCATAGCATGCCTGGCTGGCTGGTTGCTTGAATTGCATCAGAGAACTAGACGTTGACATACTTCTCAACATAACCCTGCAGAACATATAGAGAAAGGATGATCGTAAAAGCATGGAAATATTAACTTTTATAGGAAAAAAAAAATGTTGATTCTTATTGAAATCAAATCGGTGGACCAACAAGGAAATGGTCATTTTGTGATGTGCATGTCCCTCTTTTTTTTTTTGAGGAGCGTGACTATTATAGAAAGCAACCAAGAAGCGAAAAAGTAGAGCTATTTGATCCGAATTTTCTTTTTCTAACTGTGTTTCCCATTTGAAGATTGCCGACTGAAACAAGTTTCCAAAGTTCTCACTGGTAAAGCACATCAAATGTGGGAAACACAAGAAAATGTCATTTGGCCTTAAACTCTTAGTCTAGCTCATTCTCTCTTGATGTCAAAAATGTCGAAAACTAATCTAAGCAGAGCTTTAAGTGGGTGTGCAATGGTATGCCAAAATCCAACTCAACTAACAACACTAAATCATTCCAAAAGCAGAAAGGAATTGGAAAATGTATTTACCTTCACCAGTTTTGTTAGTTTCCGCTGCGATGAGTCAATGTAGTGATCTATCTTTGCCTGTGACTTGGGTATCTGGTGCCTCTTCATGGCTCCAGAGACCTTGTCAACAGTCTTTTTGACAATGGTCTTAAATGCCTCCTTGCTCATATTACCCTGCTGCCATGAGGGCTTCAGAAAATCCTTCACAAAATCTGCAACAGCAATCTTGAAAAGTCTCATTGATCTGGAATCCTTTTTCTTGTTGCTCTTCCCCGTAGACTCCACCTGATCAATCTCAACCTCTCCTGCAACCATGTTTGCTGCACCATCAGGATCACTAGGACTCTCATCCTCAACAACACCCACTTCTGCATCGGCTGTCTCACCGTACTCATCCGTATCCAGAGATGTGGCTGATGCAACAGTGCCAACCTCTTCGTGTTTGATGTTCTCTTCCACATCCAATGGCTGACAGGAATCACTGAGCATCACCTTGATACTGGAGGCACTAGGGGGGTTCTGCTTTTGACCTTGACCACTTTTCTTGAGTGGAGTTGACGATGGCTCAACACTGTCCAAAAGTGGATCGTACTGATCACCATCCGACTTGGGCAAAAGATGACCAACTCTAGCAGAACTTGGCGAGGAAGTTGTCTGTCTTGATCCAACATTGCCAACACCTTGCCCATCAAGAGGAACTTGGCTCAAAATGGAGGGAGTATCAAATATGTTACCAGAGGGAGTATCACCTTCTTGATTGAGAATGTTAGAACTGAATTTGGAGCTTGGTGGCTGCTCAAAAGTAGCTGCATAAGGATTATGATGTCCGGGAATTCTAGACGCCCCAAAATCAGGAAGGCAAGATGATTGATTCCTGTCCAGAATATCTGTAGGGTATCTAGACATGGGACCATCTTTCCCAGGAAAACCCAAAATGCTATCACCTACAGGGTACTGAACACCAGTCTTTCCAGGCACACCCAAAATGCTATCACCAACAGGGTACTGCATGCCATAGGTTGGCTGTTGGTTCTGTGAAGGAGAATGTATCTGTGAGGATGTATTTAAAAGTTCACCTGAAGGAAAATTGTCACCAGAGAAATTTTGCATTTTGTTCATGGTTGATTCCCGTGGAGGAGCAGGTTGTGGGTGTATGTTTCCATGAGCAAAAGCGTTTGAAGAATTTAAATCCTGCACAGGAGCATGAGTAAAGCGATCTTCTCTCATTGGACCAGGGCCCCCATATGGTTGACTTATTGGGTTGCCTGATATGAAATCTTCCCTGTGCAATAGAGGGCGAGGAAACCCCCTCACTGGTGGGTACATCTGATGCTGAAAGTCACCAGCTTGAGAATGAGAAGGCGATTCAGTTGGGTAAGGTCGGACAGAAGGCTGAGAACCAAAGTTGTTCCTTGGAACCAAGTGATTATGCTGAAACTGTGGAGAAACACCTCGTGCAGCAGTTCCTGCATTGTAAGATGAGCCATAATGTGGTCGTGGAGGTGGCGGCGGCAAGGGTGGCCAAGAGGAATTTGCTGGTTGAGAGAAATGAGCATGTTGGCTGGATAAGGAATCTCCATAAGAATGAACACTTCCTGTAGGAGTGGACTGAAGTGGATAGGATGGCATCAGATTGTGATCCCTATGCAACTGTGGAATAAGAACAGCACTGCTACCTTGTGAAAGTGGAGGAGGAAGTGGAGGAGGAGGGGGCAGCTGTAAATAATATGGAATATTTGCAGTAGAAAGGCTGGGAAGTGTTAACTCTTTAGAATAAGGATCCCTGAATTGTGATGAATGTTGTTCTGATGAGAAAGGTTGGCCATTAGAACTTTCCATAGGCCAGACATGATCCGATACATCTGGTAAAGGTTCGGTACTAGAAATCTTATATGGAGAAGTCTTCGATGCTCTATCTGGTGATAAATTAGATACTAGGGAGTTTTCCATGTGCTCAGACAGATGATCAACCCTTTGAAGCTGTGCAACAGATTTATTGCTTTGATTTTGCTCAACTATGGACTTTTCCATAAGAGGAAGTATAACTGGAGAAATTTCCTCATATGACTTCATACTATCAGCAGCACTCATCAGCTGGGGGGATGGGTGGTGAGGTTTGAACGTTTGATGAAATTCTTTATTTTGAGGGATGTGAGTGGTGGCTTCCTCCTGTGTTTCTGGAAGAATTTGTTTTGCTTGCGGTGCAGCAGCTTCCCCTCTAGAGCTCTCACAATTAATCTCTTCCTTAAGTCTAGGCACACCTTGACAGACTAGTAGCTCCTGAGGTTTAACTTCATCATGCAGATTCGTGTCAGATGTATGCTTAATCTCTTCCTTAAGTCTAGAACTATTCAAACTATGCTGAGTTTCCAGATTCTTTGGTTTGCTCCTATGGTGCCTTGAACTGTTGTTTTTATCATGCTCACGGTGCATATACCGACATGATGCTCCACGATAGCATCTGCCTCGAAGGAAGTCAAAACATTCTGGAATATGGCGCCTGTCCCAACTTTTATTGCCATCTCTGAACTCACCTGCACGCCTAAATGTGGGAGATCTGCTCCTGCTTCTCTGATTTCTTGAAGACCAACTAGAACACAAACAAGAAAAATACTATTATTCTCCACACTCCACAGATAATATACTCAATGAAATCATAATTGTCTTCATATTTAAAACCCAGAAAAATTCAGCTGGCCAAGACCTAGAATTAAATTTAACATTAAGTTAATGCATCAACTAAATATAACAATAAAAGGCAGGGTTGAAAGTACCTGCGAGAACGACTTCGCTTCTTTCGTCTCCGTGAACTCCTACTCCTGCTTTCAAGAGGAGACCGAGACCTGCTGTGGCTGCGGCTGCGGCTGCGGATTCCACTTCTACCTCTTTTATTATGCCTCTTATTATAGCGTGAATCATCAGAGTTACTGTCACTGGAACCGCCTCTCACCAATCTCCCAAACTCATCCACCTTTGGAGGAACTGATTCAAACTTACCCTTTTTGCCCTCCTGAGACCTATCCCTCGTAGAAACTACATCAATACCAGCACTATCCGATGCATCTTTTTCTCGGAAAGCACCATGACTCTCAATTTTAATTGACGTTGTACTGGTATCCTTAACCCCTTTACTTGTATGTAGGGAATCAGCCTTATAAGGTTTTCTTGATTCAGATGGTCGCCTAGACTCTTTATCAGTCGTGCACGGACTCTCAGATCCCATATATGTCTTTAAATGACTCTCAGTATCTTTATGGCTACTTTCTGAAACAGCTGTAACTGATGGTGGTACTATTCCAACATTACCATCTTCAATGAAGGCTTCAACATCATTTTCTGAGCTGTTGTCAGAAGCATAGTCTTGTAGAAGTCTAAATGGACTGCCAACTTTAATAAATTGATTAGAAAACCTATCTGATTTGTTCACGTCAGCAGCTGCAGGAGCACTTAATGTACTTTGATCATCAATCATGGGAATAGAAGATTTCTCTAGATTCCAGGCCAAGGGGCATTCAGCAGCTCCAGTTGAATACTCATTATCAACTCTGGAAGGCGACTTTTCAGTTTTTGGCCATCCTTGTTCAAATAAGAGATTTGGTCCTGTATTTTGATATAACAAAAAAAGTAACTTAGAGCATACATTACAACAGAAAAGGATTGTTATAAAAAGTAAATATGAGCAAGCCTGAGGATAACACACAATTGTAACACTAATGGAATAGGACTTCAATGTATACCATTCATGCAGCAGTGCAACTCTTAACACAGGCAAAAAAATAAAAATTTAAAACAGGAAAATGGTAACTATATAATGTATCTTCATCTGACCTTCTAAGGTGCTTCAGCACCCTCACTCATATATCTTTAAAAATACTTTGACCCAACTGGCAGTATTAATGTGTAAAGCAAAAAATTTACATAATTTATAAGTGTTTCTGATTTCCAGGAAGAGCAATAAATGATAAGAAAAAGCTTAACTTGTGTGTGTGTGTGTGTGAGAGAGAGAGAGAGAGAGAGAGAGAGGACAATGTAGAAGTTAAACCTTCACTTAGTTTGCACAGTTCTGTGGACAAAGAGCATGACACCTTTTCACAAGGTGAAAAGACAGCCTGGGATGCGCTCCTTTCTGTTGAACTTTGTGGCCTATGTAGCTGCTTTTTTACATCAAGCTCTTCACCAATCAAATGATCCTTGCAGTTTATAGCTTCAGTTGAATCATTAACCCTCTGGTCTCTGTCAGACAGGGTGATATCGTCTTGAATCCACCCACAGGGTTTAAGTTGTCAGCTCAAAAATCAGTTATTTGACAAATACATAGAAAAATACATGGAAAAATTCAAAGAATATTTGCAATACATACTGACATCAAAAATCACTCAACATTTAGGAACAAAATTATCAGGTCAATAAGGTAAGGGAAAATATGATGCACAAAGCACTTTATAAGTATCAAGGTTTCCAGGCACAAAAGTTCAATAAAAGATCAGTCACATATGGAAAGTACCATGATCAGAAATATAAACGCACAAAGGCACACCTGCCTAACATATACAGAATTCCCAAAACTTTAAAATTATGCGTATTGGAGAGAAAAGAGTAAAATAATTTTTGCTAACCGTCCATCTCCATGTCAGAATCAGCAGGCAAGCTATCCCCAGATGAAGCATTCAAATGTTTAGATTGAGATGAAGGGTCCATTACTGAACACCTCAAGGGAGATTCCTTTGTCCCCTTCAAGAAACTTACAAGCCAAAATACAAGTCTTCTTCATCCACAGGAAACATTCATAGGCAATTGCAGCTCTACTTCCTGGTTCCCCACCAAATAAAAATTCAAACTTTCTATTCTCAGATTCATTTTGACGAGTCACATATGGAAAGTACCATGATCAGAAATATAAACGCACAAAGGCACACCAAGAACAGCCTTAAGCCAATATTATTAAACACATGCTTGGATCTTAAATTTCCTATAAGGGACCTGAGGTGAGCAAATTGAGCCTCCATTGATCTTCCAATCTCTAAAATAAGACGAGAAAAATAGCTAAGGTGAGGTGCAAAGTAGCTAAGTACCGTGCGAAGTAGCTAAGGTGGGGACAAATTGTCTTAAAATGCCCCCAAGAAGCTGGGAAAGAAAACAAGTGGTAGTTACGCAGTGATAAGAACATAGTACGATATAATGAGTCCGGCCTCGGAACTGAAGGTGAGATAATTATATATCATAGTATCATACTAGTGAAATTCAAAGTTAACATTTAATATAAAAAAAAAACAACAACAAACACAAAAGATAGGAGGAATAGTTTGAATACCCAACAAAAGGACTTCATTCTTCAGCACTCATATAGCCATGTGATTAAGCAATTTGCTTAACAAAGAAACGGATCCTAATTTGCGTCCAAATGCAAAAATTGCACTCGGCCAGTTGATATTCACACAGGACTGAGCACCCAACAAAAATTGATAAACTAGCAAGCATCAGTACAAGCACCACTCACATCAAGTCAAAATTTCAACTAGAAAGATGGATTAAAAAAAAAGAATTTGGGCAGAAACAACAGGCGTAAGATTGAAAAATCAAGAACACAATCAATTTGAAATTTCTTAAAAAAATATCATAAATCTAAAATAGGACGGGAAAAAGCACGGAAAACTCACCAAACCCAGTAGGGATACAAAGCAGCGGGCCTCACTATCAGTCGCGAGCAGATACCTAACAGCCCCAATTTACAAGGCAGCGGAGGAGCAACCGAGCTCCGACGAGAGAAAAAGAAGAAGAGACGAATGGTCGGTTTTGGTTACTGTGCTGGTTGAAATTGCAACTCAGATTTACTGGCTCTGGTTTTCGTTTCGTTCGCGGTTACCTGGGTTATTTGGTCTGCTACTTGCGCCATCTCCAACTCCAACCATGGGCTAAAAATCCACAAGGCAAAAAATGGGGCAAGAATCCCCAAGGCAAAAATGGGCAACAAAAAAAAAAAATTCTCCGACCACAAACTCAAGGCCCATGAATATATTCGGTCAAGGGCCAGTAACCAAATTCTTCCTTAAATTTATCTAAAAAATTAGAATTTTCCTAAATCTTAAATTGAAGTGGGCCTCAATTCTATTTGCAAATTTGTTGAAATGGTGACAGCCCACATGAACCTCCATTTCTTTTCTTTTTTTCTACTCACGAAAAATAATAATAAAATATTAAAATAGTAATTATTTAGTTCCAAATAGTTGAAGATGGTAAAATATAGTCATGTAACTATTCATTTAAAATTTAATTTTGAGAGCCAAATTCTAGCTTGGTCCTCAAATTTGGGGAGCGGATTCCTTCCGGATCTGATAAGATCCGGATGGTCCGGACCCTGTAATATTAGCATAAGATGAAATCTAATGGCTATAAAGAGCTTAAAAAATTTATACTTTTCACATTAATTGTAGCGCGCGTCGTATTTCGCGCTCCTCTTGTTACACTTTGTACCGCGAGAAAAAGAAATTCATGATGCCCATTTGAGAGAATTTATTAATGCTCTTCTATGAATTATAAATAATAGAAATTGAGTCTCTACTCGATATTCTCTAAAATTTGGAGATCTAGATATGGTTTTGAATAAATTTTGTTCTCTTGGTTTCCGAGTCACACAAATATGGGGCAACCCTAGCTGCATGGGCTCGGCGGGAGATGCACGGGGAAATCTGGTTAGACAGACCCATCTTCCTTAGTCTAGTGTTGTCTAGAGATGGCTTTACATGTCCACCTTGTAGAGACGATGTATGAGTGCCCTCTACTGTGTTTTTCTACCCTTCGCCTATGTTTCTTTGATTTGTTTTTTGGTTTTCGCCCCCATAATTGGCTCTTGAAATGAAATATTCATTGAACACAGAATTTGAGCAGACACGCGCAATTCTATTTGCCCTAAAAGGTTAACAAAAATTGAAACTCCTTCTTGGCCATTGGATTTGATCGTGTGGCCAATATTGACTACTTTGGACAAGCTCCGAATTGTCAGATCTAGGTAGGATCCAATTCCTCAAATTTGACCCCATTGTTAGAGATGGCTTTATCTTTGAGCTTCTTAGTCTAAATGTCCATGATATCATTCGATAAGTATCATTTGACCTTTGGAACCGTGAATTGCCTCACTTTGGCCCGGAAACGTGGTTTCCATAAAACAAAGTTGGCACATTTCGTTACACCCAATCCTTTAGCGTTAAACCTAAGGGTATTTTTGTCATCTAATCTATGATTAGCCAATTACAAGCTGACATGTGGCATATGGTTTTTTTTTCCCCTGGACATGTGGCATATGGTTTCGGTGGGCTGGACAAGGAAAGAGGAAAAATTGTGCAGGTATGGAGCGAGGTGATGAAGAAGAAGATGGTGGGTGGGGTACACATATGCCATGATTAGCTTGGCCATACATTGCAGATGGCTCAACTTAATAATGCTTTCAATCCTACAAGTTCATTGCATAAAACCGAATTTGCAGAGACTTGATCTTTAGCTTAAGCTTCCACCGAATTCCTTAAACATCATTAGTAAGCATAGAATGTGTATTAGTGAAAAGAAAATTTAAGAAATTTTACTGAGAAACAATGGAACCATGCATCAACCAGTAACTATTCCAATACTCTATCTTCACAAATATCTTCAATAACATTAATCCAAATACTTTTAATTTTCTTTTATTTCATGGTTAATTATTTTAGGATGCTAGTCCATCATTTAAAATTTAGACTTCAAATTGACATGAGCCTTTTTTTTTACACACAAATTGATTAGAGACTTTGAGCATCTCCAACATAGTCCTTAAAACAAATTTTTTTACTTAATTTGGAGATTTTCAAAGAAAATAGGACTCCAGCAAAGTTTATATCTTACTCTCTATTTTAGAATTTTGATATTTTGGGGTTCTAGATTCCTAGAAGCATCTCCAGTAGAATTGCTAAATTTTATTCTAGCTAAAATAGTTGAAAAATTATTTTAGCAACCGGCTTTAAAAAAGTTTACTTAGCAATGTTCTCAAATATTGTTTTAAGTTATTTTATTATTTGTTTCAAGTTAAACATTTGAAATTATTAAATTTAAGCTAAAATAGTTGGAAAGTTATTTTAACAATCCGCTTTAAAAAAGTTTACTCAGCAGTATTTTATATTTTAACAAATCTCAAATATTTTATTATTTATTTCAAATTAAAATTTTGAAATTTGAATGAAATTCATGGTGATATAAATTCCTACTTTGTCTCTCATCTTTAATAAATGTAGGGATCCAAAACCTCCAAAATATCAAAAATTCTAAAATAGAGAATTTGATAAGGATTTTACAGGAAATCCTATTTTCTTTGAAAAGTTGAATATAGTTAAAAATGTGTTTTAGGAACTATGCTGGAGATACTTTAAATTTATCAAATATAAGAAAGAAAATAGCAATTGTTATCTCCTTTTAACGAGATGAATTTCCTTCAAATTTCAAACGTTTAACTTAAAACAAATAATAGAATATTTGAGATTTCCTAAAATAGAGTACACTGATAGAGTTTTCAACTATTTTAATTATAATTTAGTTT
Source organism: Oemleria cerasiformis (assembly GCA_037349345.1). NCBI lineage: Eukaryota > Viridiplantae > Streptophyta > Magnoliopsida > Rosales > Rosaceae > Oemleria > Oemleria cerasiformis. The sequence goes on from JAZGTL010000018.1 coordinate 15,369,162, forward strand.
AAATTTAACAATTATGCTGGAGATGCTCCATAATAAAAATTGTTAAAAAAAATTGGAAGGGTTAAAATTAACGGAAGGTAAAAGCATGAATCCAATGAGGTTAAATGAGATATTTTAAGTTCACAGGGGATTTTTTAGATTAATCCAAAAATTATAGGGGCGAAAGCAATATCTAAGCCAACAAAAACCATTAATAAACGGCGGAAATCAAAATATCAAACAATGGGCCCCATCAGATGCCATTTGAATTTCACTATATAAATAAAGGACGTTACTGTTGAGTTTCGCTAGTAAGTGCTTTGGACTCATATCTGATCCGAAGTCCAAACAACGCAACGCAGGTGAGAATCTCTCTCGCTTTCCTACTCTTGTTTGGTTAACGAGAAAATGAGGGAAAATAAGCTATCAAGTAATCTGAATTTACTCTTGATTTGGGGGATCTATGCCCTAACCCTGAATTCAATTACATCCATTTCCTTCCCAATTAACAATGGGGGTTCACAATTTTACTTTGCTTTTACTATGGAGTTGCTTCTTGTTCTTGATGATGATGATGAGGATGATGATTTACTGTTATTAGTTTTTCATGATCTAGGGAATCCTTGTGCCAATAGACTTTGAATTTCCACTTCTATTAATGTATAGAGTAGAAGTTTTCAAATTGCATAGGGGTTTTGCTCCTATCTTGAATCCCTATTTTCATTTCTGTTTTTGAAGTCGAATTTCCCTGGATTTCAGGTTCAATTGATGTAGGCAAAAATGTAGTACTTGGATATGAGAGATCATGAGTTGCATAGATATTCTAGAACAGTACAGTTGAATATTTTTAGTTAGCAATGGATGATCTTATTTCATTCATTTTTATTTATTTGAATAAATTTAGTTGGCAATGGGTGGTGTTATTTCATTCATTTTATTTATTTGAATGGAAAAAATGTATGCAGTCCTTCATTCAAAGACATAGAGCATGGGTCGAGGAGTGAGTAGCGGAGGGGGAGAAAGTTCTTTGGGCTATCTTTTTGGAGGTGGGGAAGAAACTCAAAAACCCTCCCCGAAAAAGGTTGATGCTTCTGAGAACCAGGCCCCGGCCCCAATCAATGCACCGCCTTCTCCAAAAGCCTAGTGCCCCGGCACAACCTGCACAAGTCAATAAGGAGACTCCAGCAGGTGTCCCTGGGAACACTTCAAATAACTACCACCGAGTTGATGGCCAGAACTGTGGCAACTTCCTCACGGTATGATCTTCTTCTTGTTCATAGTAATCATATGTGCATTCAATTTTGAAGTTGCAACTTTGACTTGAAATTTCAAGGTAATTTCCACCTTTAGTTTTCCTATTAAATGAATATGCTTCCTATTAACCATTAGGCTACAAAGATCAAGAAAATAGACCATGAATCAGTCTTGAACACGATGGGATTTGTGATTTGCATTTTTTTGCGTTCTAATGAATTAGTTTTGAAAATTTGCTTGGCAGGATCGGCCATCAACGAAGGTCGTGGCAGCTCCTGGTGGCGGATCATCACTAGATTACCTGTTCGGAGGTAGCAAATGAAGCGTTTTGGTCCTTAGATTTCTATTTAATTTCTATCTTGTAATATGAGTACTTCATGGGGTAAAGAATTTTCTTGGATTTTGAACTTTCTTACTGTTAAATCTGGGAATCTAAATTGGTCAATGCTATTTGATTCACGATTGCAATGCTTATTATACAAGATGTATTTTTGGACAACGTTGGCCGATATCTATCAGAGATTTTTCCCATATATGAAAGATTTGGGGAAGTTTTTTGAAGATAGAATTGGGTTTGATAATAGGTTTTGATTACCATGGCGTCGTGAGGCATGTGGGGAGGCGGGAAAGAGTTTGGTATTTTATTTATTATTATCTATATAACTTTTTTATATATAAAATATATTTGGAAAAAGAATTATACGGCTCGAGTTAGATTTTGATTTTTATGAGAGTAGAATATAAAATTATTTTGATTTTTGATTTTTATGAGAGTCGAACATGAAATTACGTATTACACGATGGCGAGGAGAAAAGGTTTTTGTAACACATAGGATTAGAGTACGTGGCTATGAACCTTGATGGTGTGAGGGGAGAGGTTTTGCAATTTTAAATCCCTCCTCATCTACAACTGGCCAGAAAGAACATTACATTTTCTTCTTTTGGGAGTATGAAAATCATGATCAGGGTAACAAACCTAAATCTACTGCATTTAGATGTTAGTTTAGATGTTTTGTATGTCCCGTAACATGTGGAAGTATTGACATAATCATAAAGAATATAAACAAGATTGTTAACAAATATTTGGTTCCTTTTAGGAGATTTTATTTGGTGCGCAATGACACTACTTTCAATTATGTGATTTTATTTTTTAATATTAAAATTTTCTAATTTAACAGTTACAAAATATGATACACCGATAGATCTGTTTATATCATATAATTTTCTTATTTTTCAAGCTTGGTGTTGAAAAATCTGATATCTAGAACACAAGAATTAAGGTACACGAAGATTAAATGTATTTAAACACTAGAAGGAAGGGCATGGCATGCCCTTGAGCCCAAGAAAATGAATCATTTCGTGCCATATTAGCAATTTTGATAATTTTTTAGTAGATGGGAAGGTGGGGTAAAATGATATAAAATGAGTTCTAGGGACTTAACTGAAACAAAATATTAATTTCAGGGTCATTTCAAGAAATAAGTCTCGTATATATACTAAACGTTACCGCTGCTTTACTACTCAGTGTTTTCTCTACTCAGATCTGTATTGAAGTCCGAGCTACAAAATTTCACAGGTGCGATTCTCTCTCGTTTTCGCTCTCTTGTTTGGTTAACGAGAAAATGAAGGAAAATTAAGTTATCCAGTCATCTGAATTTACTCTAGATTTAGCAGATCTACATTCTGAGCCTGAATTTGATAATATCTGTTTCCTACAAAATGATCGTTGGGTTTACAATTTCGCTTATGCTTTTGCTATAGAGTTGCTTCTTGTTGTTGTTATTGATTGTTATGTTATTATTTTGTGTGATCTAGTGAGCTTTGTGCCTGTTTGCTTGTTGATCACCTTAGATTTGGATTTCTACTTTTGTTAATGTATCTGATTCTGATGGATTCAGGAGAGCTATTCAGGTTGCAGATGCTTGAGTTTGATTATATTGAATCTGATCTTTCATTACTGTTTCCAATTCGAATTTTTGGAATTCAGGTTAAATTTGGCTGTGGCATGCATTTCTAGTTCAATTGATGATATATAGGATCTACTCCCTAATAACCATTTTATGGCATTTTCATGCTTCTTTTTGTGATGCATTGGATTCTGTATAATTTTTAGCTGACATTGTGTGGTGCTGGTTTCATTTCGGTTTTATATAAATGGTTGGAGCTAATATGTGCGCAGGCTTGATTCACTGAGAGAGCATGGGTCGTGGAGTGAGCAGCGGAGGGGGAGAGAGTTCTTTGGGGTATCTTTTTGGAGGTGGTGAAGAAACTCCAAAACCCACCAAGGCAGCTCCTGAGGCACCGGCTCCAACCAGTGAACCACCTCCCCAGAAGCCTAGTGCTCCGGCACAACCTACAGAGATCAACAAGCAGACCCCAGCTGGCATTCCTGGAAACACTTCAAACAACTATTTACGTGCTGATGGCCAGAACTGCGGCAACTTCCTCACGGTATGATCTTGTTCATAGTTATTATTTGCTGTAAATTAAATAAGCATGTATTCGATTTTGAAGTTGCAACAACAATATCAGATAGATAGTATTCATGGAGAACTTGAACTTAACTGAATGGTTCCACTACCTATTAGGGCTACAATGATCGACAAGATAGAACTTGAATCAATGTTGATGATGATTAAGAATTTTATTTCGAATGATATTCTAGAATAATAGACGATCTATGTTTTCATTTTCCCCTGTGAAGAGGTTGGCTAAAATTTTGATTTGCACATTGTTGGATGTTCGGAATCTTGGATAGGGAAGAAGATATTTTTTCGTCTAAGCATTTTTATTACCTTTTTTACATATTAATGATATAGCTTTGGAAATTCGGTTGACAGGATCGTCCATCCACCAAGGTGGTGGCAGCTCCGGGTGGCGGATCATCCCTAGATTACCTGTTCGGAGGTGGTGGCAAGTGAAGCCTTTTGTTCCTTGGATCTCTCTGTGAATTTGGCCATCTTTAATTTCTATATTTTAATATGTTTATTTTGTGTGGTGAAGAATTTGTTGGATTTTGAATTTTCTTACTGTTAAACTCGCGAATTTAAATTGGTCAATGATATTTGGTTCACAATTGCAATGCATATGATACAAGCTTATTTTTAGTCCTTTGAATACTGCGTTGAGACTATTGAGTTGCAAATACATGTACGATGGAATCAGGTCAGGTCTTCACCATATGAAAGAGTTTTGGGGAAATATTTTGACAAAAGTAATTGGGTTTTATATTTACTAGAGATATAAAATTCTCTGCACAATTTGAACATTTTTGGTTTTTTATTTTTTATTTTTATAAAGGATGTATAAAAGGATCCCATTTGATAGAGTCTATACCAGTGCAAAGGAAGAAACAAATTTTTGATTTTTGGTTTTTATCCCATCAAGATTCAAATGCATAAACGCTGGAACCTTCAAAGAAACAAAAACCCTCAAGAAGAAAAAGTAGCAAAGTAAAACCAGAGAATTCTCCAGAAACTAATCTCCATCCAAACCACGATTGTAATAAGGAACTTAAAATTTAAGCCATCTTTTACATCTCACGGAGATGAAACCAGAAGAAGAATGTGCATCATTGCAACTGCCATTCATTCTTTTTTGCTGCAAAAAGGGTAGCAATAACTTCAAGAGTCACGAAATTTGGGTAAGCAACCTCTTTTTCCCATAATGCATGAAGCCTGGTCAATTAGAAGTCCGAACTAATGAAGAAGTCGCCGGATTATAAAACTAGAGTTTTAGACCTAAGCACGGTTAGAAGGCGGCAGATGATGGCAACTTCTGTATTTCTCCTGTCATGCATCTATGATCTCCTTGACACGATGAATGTACATATAGCTGGTGGTTTTCCATTTCGGGTTTTGTTAAGAAGAAATCCTCAACCAAGCTGTTTCAAATCGATGCTTCTTCATGGTGTCCTTCAGTTGTTAGGTTCCTGTTATCTGTCATCGTAAAATTAGACAGCCAATCTCAGCAGAAGATCATTATATTGTCATATGCATCAACACTGATGAGCCTGTGCAAGCCTAGTAAAAAATACTCATGGAAATTCCTACCTTGGTTTAGGGGTGAAACAACAGCCATATTTCCGGCGAGAAAATTTTGTGTATCAGTTTTCCTGTGACTCCTGTCGTCTCCCACAACTTCGGTGTCAGAGTTTGGAGCATCATTTGTCGGATTACCGCCCAGATTTGAAGGAGTCACTGACTGGGCAGAAATTGTAGAAACCTGCATAACAATCCAGTGTTTAAATGCAAACCAACATATATTTACCACAAAGCAACAAAACCCTCTGGAATGGATTCACTTCATACCCACTCCCCCACTCACCCGTCCCCTTTATTCCCGTCTATCAGCCCCAATGTAAAGGGAAAGTAAGATCTGACCTTCTGCAGGTGAGAAGTATCAGAAGGTGCTTGATTCTTTGAAATGGAAGCCACAGCAGCTTCTGTCTGCTCATGTGGTGCGGAATCCATTCCACAAACACTTTCTGGCTGCCTGTGATCTATTGTCTCTTGCATGATTCCCCTGGAAGTTTTTGATCTGCTGTTGTAATCACCATTTGACATCAACCCACCAGCTTCACTGGTAGTCCGCTTCCTGATATAGGAATCACATGATTAAAGTTAGACTGAATTACTCTAGACAATGGTGATATAATGATTGATGTTCGAATAAATTAGTAACAGTATCCATATCGTCCAGCCTAAATGCAGACGATTCCCCGACCGAAAATGATCATATTCTTACCTGCTGGGATTAGGAGTAGCAATGTTGGGAATATGATTAGGAGTAGTAATGTCGGGAATATCCGGCTTGCTGGAAAACAATATTCCACGAAGAGGCTTTCCATCAATGACGGTTTCAATCGTATATCCATCAAAAAGTTTTTCAGTAACCTTTGCTTGAAACGACTTCTTCCCCTGAAGAAGCGGGGATGGACTCACTGGGATATTCTGTCTGGCTGCAGGTTATAGCAAAAGAACTTATGAGGTAGACACCAAATTCTCAAACTTGCCACAAAAAAAGAAAAAAAAAAATCTTCAAGTTTACACACTACAAGAAACTCCTCTTCTAGTACATATTCAACCAGTATTTCTTTTCCTTTTCCGTTAGTGGAATAGATAACCAGTACTTCACTCCCAACAATGCACTAGAAACATACTCTTACATATACGGAAGTTACAGCATAAACAACTTTAAGGTGCTAACTCATGCAAGTATGAACAGAAATTTTAGCTTCACCGCAAGTTGGACATTAGCACAAGTAAAGACACAGAATTCCAGAGTATTAACCTCAAATGGAGGAATACAGACACTCAAAGAAAACCAAACATACAGCTTGTCCAACAGTCCCCTTAAAGGAAGAATCATAAAAAATAAGGATTGGCCGTTAGAGACTGTTAATCATTTTGCCAAGAGAGGAAAACGAAGAAGCCTAGCCAAGGGCCTAACCTCTGCATCATAACTTGTTTTCAGAAGCCAGCAGCTTAATATACCTCAGAATTTCAGTGGTTCACTCAAAATTCAGAAATATCTTGACAGACAAGAAAACAAGAGATCAAATGACGTGCACTCCATCTTCCATTCAAGGAAAATAACTTAAGCATCAACACAACTTTCGCCAAGGCTGGTAATCCTGCAGGTAACAGTTAAACTAATACCCTTGGATTACAATGGCAATTGTACTTTATACAATAATAACCTGATTCCTTATTTCCTTGTCCATTCAGAAACAGCCTTGTTTCTTTTATTAGCTGAGAATCTAGATAACACAACAGTAGAGGCCATATCCTTCCTTGGCTAGGGCTGGTTTGGTGGGGAAGATTGAATTGGATTGAAAAACTTATCAGTTTGAAGATAGAAGTGAATGTCTTTTCATTATAAGGGGATTAGACATAGAAGGAAACTTATCCAATCCCCTCAAAATGGTAGGATTAGAATAGGTAAGTTTCACTCTATGTCTATCCCCTCACAATGAAATTTCATTCACTTCTATCTTCAAAATACCTTGAATTTTATGAATTATCCAATCCAATCCAATCCAATACTACCCACCAAACAAGCCCTAAATGTTTAGGAGTTCAGTGCAATAGCTCCAGAATATAATAGCAGCCAAGCACATCTTTCACGTGTAGGATAACATAATGCACCATTCATGGGATAAGGAAACATATTTCAAACTACGCACACACAGAAGAAGCTAATGAAGTCAAAACACATAAAACTGATGGCACACTCTTCGAATGTGTTTCCATGGAGTAAGAGTACTGGATAGTGAAAAAAAAGAAGGATAATTCCTTCAAGGAACAGACAGTTTTTCCTGCCTTTAAATGAAGCAGGAGTTTGTAAATTTGATGAAATAAATAAAAAAGCTAGAGATCATCATGACCAAAAAGACACCATGGTGCATATAAGGAGACCTGATTTCATGTAGTTTCGCTAAATAGTCACGAGAATTGTGCAGGGAAAACCAAAAAAAAATAATAGCAAGTGTACAAACAAACCTCACCCCTTTCTCTTTCTCTGCACTCAAGACAGAAAGGAAAGGTTCTAGATCCTGATGCAGTCGAGACAGGTAACCACTATCTTTATCATCATGGATGTATTACAAGAACGGTTAACAAATCTTCTCACAAAAGAGCTTACTCTCTTTCGAAACACCGGATACGGTTAGATCTAATTCTAGCACAACCGATAACTCTTCTGCCTTTTTACTCTCCTGCTCGTACAACTATATCTTATATGTAGTATTCCCCTCGTTCAAATTTCTTTTGGACATGTGATTATGATTCCTTCAGAAAATATGTACATTTTGATGGCAAAAAGAAAAAATGGGACACAGTACCTAAAAAAGTAATACTTACATGGTTGGGCATATAATGGCAGGGCCAGGGGTTGGCTCATATCAGCACCAGTTCCAACGTTAACAAGAGGCTTGTCATGAACAGAAGTGAGATTTTGTTCTTGGCACTTTAACTTTAATTGCTTCTTCAAAGATAAATTCTCTAGCCTCCTTTCACTTTCCCTGATAAGTCCTAAAATTGGAAATCATATCAGGTCAGTAAGTCTTTATGAGATTTCAAATACAGAAGATTTACCTTAACAAAATAATACAAATATTTAAGGGGGAAGGAAATGAAAATGTGATACTTAACCAGTGTTTAAGTAATACATGTCTTCCAGTGCCTCAAGACCTTTATTGCAACCACCAATAAACACAAGAACACCTCCCTTCACAGGATCCAAGCAGTCCCCAGCAACAGAAAATCTAGCAGAAGGTCCATCACCTACAGTTATCACCTTCGTCCATAAACCAGTATCTGCACCAATTGGGATAGAGTTGGTATCATTAAGGATACCAGTCCATACAAATTAAGCCTCTGGAGAAAAAAAGTAAGAAGCTAGAGCATAAAGTACATGTAACCAAAAGTTGATCAGGAGAAAGTAACCCAAAGGAACCATGTATTTCAAGTTGTGACACTCACATTAGATATCAATTTTATTTACCACGATCATAGTTCAAACAAGATATCTAGAGATAATTGTCATCAGATGGTTGACTTCAAGTCTTCAACCATCCAAGGAATTCTTTTTTACCTCAAATGTAACATCCTTGTGCATGTCAGTAAAAATGTCACAAAGAAAACAGAATAAACTCGTGCAAATGCATCCGTGTACGGCCCATACTCTCTCTATAGATATAGTGGAAAGAAATGAATTTGTTGCAGAAAAGTAGTTGATACATACCAACATCAAGCATGTGGAGGTCATTGTATAGATTTTGGGCATCTGTGAATCCCCCAAAAACAAATAAGTTCTTTCCAAAAGCAACAGTTGAATGACCCGCTCGAGGTGGCAAAAACTGGCCAGCAGTGTTTAGTTCCCTCCATATTAGAGCATCTAATGAAGTACAATAATATCAGAATTATAAAAAGTACATATATCACTAAGCTCGGCTCAAGAAATATTTAACTATGCAACGCTTTTGTTTAATATACTTGTAATTTTACAAAAGAAATATAAGAAAACTATGGATACCTGCATCAAGGATATGGACATCGGACAAATAGTAATCATGCCCATCTTCACCACCAATGACAATTACTTTATTCTTCCAAGATGAGCAAGTATGGCTATCACGGGGAGATGGTGGGCAGCCGGATGTTGTAGCATGCTTCCACACAAATGTCTCTACCAAGAAAAGGAAAAATAAAAGTATTATGTCCTATATGTATCAATCAGTGACCTAGGTAAAGTCAAGGTTCCAAACCTATGTAAAACTGAAAGCGATTTCCTACCCTACCATTCTCACTCCCTCCTCCTCCAGTCTAGAGTCTACAATGACAAAATACTTAGACTAAATTGAAGAGCACACCAAAATATCCATAGCCTAAGAAGGTCGACATGCTATCCATGCTACTCATGCCAAAGAAGATATCAGTCCCGCTCACCTAAATGACTAAAAGGAAGGGAAGGCGAGCAACTAGTTTATTGGAGCCGTAGGATTTATCGAACAGCACAATATATCTATTAACTTAACTAATTAGAAAACCCGTTTAGTTTTGGCCTGCAAAGATGAACTGACGTGTTTTGTGCATCTTCCACAAGTAGCCATCTCTCTCCCTCATCCCCTTCTCTCTCTAGCTCCCCCCCTGTTTGATTAATGGATATAAGAGGAATTGCTTTGCTGGAAGTGGATGTTAATTCCCTATTAAAATATAATCTCGGTGAAAAATGTCAAATCAATTCGGCCTAACAAAGAAAAAAGCAGAGATTGATGTAATGTTGCGTTACAACCGACAAACTTGTCAAAACACTAGCTTTTCATCGAATAGAAATGGAAGGTAATATGTCAATTAAATCTGTTAGAAATCAGAGAGACAAATATCTTGAGAAAGGGATGAGGGAGAGAGATAACTGGATGAGGAAGCTTCAAAACACATTTATTCTTCCTTGTGAGTCAAAACTAAATCGGATTTTCTGCCTGAAGCCAATATGTGTACGTGTCAAGTTATATCTTAATAGGAATGTCCGTTACTGGATTAATCCTGCGGCTGTTATAAGGGAACTTGTAATATCCGTGTGAGTAGTATAACGTAAGTGCACAATTGCCATTTGTACAACGAAAATGTTACAAAAGAAATTCAAACCAATCCTCACCAAAGTCATTAATAAACTAACCTTATATGGGAAACTTACCTGTATTCAAAATGTAAAGATCATTGTAGTACACTTCATCATAATTATTAGCAGATTTTCCACAGCCGCCAAATATAAATAGTCGTTTCCCAACAAGGGCTGCACTATGACCCTCGCGTGCCTCTGGTCCATCGCCTCTTACACTTGGAGATATCCATGTATGTGAAGCTACACAAACATACAGAACATAAGGGAGCACATTGGTAATTGCAGGACAGAAATCAATAATGAGGAATTTGATACAAAACCCTAAAAGGTACTGGCGTCAGTATATGTAGAGAGTATATCTGGTTTCAACTCTTAAGCATACCAATAATTGATTTACTTCCCATAAGAATATATCATGGTAAGCTGATACGGTGTTGATATATAGAAGAGTGAACATATTATCTGGTCAAGAAAAGATAGCTAGTAAAAAAGCAAAGATGGAAGGGAGAAATTCACTCACATGTATCCAATATATGCAAATCCTTGAGAGGGTTCATGCCATCCGTACCCCCAAAGACAAAGAGATTATCACCAACTGTGGTGCAGCTGTGGCTGTCCCTTGGAGTTGGTGGGTTGCCTTTTATCACTGGCTGGCTCCATGCATTTGTAGCTGTAGTCAGAAATTCAGAACAGAATGAGAAAATGAATGATCTCAAAACAATCTCCATACAAAATGCAATAACACACAAGAAAATGCAAAGTTCTACTCCATTAGCACCTACAACGAAAATTAAAACTGAAAATGAAGAGCTCATGGAAGTATAGAGCCGTTCAGAATTGTATAACAAGAATAAAAACAATAATTTTGGCAGTTAACCAGTCAAACCCTATATTCCAAGTTCAATAGCATACCCATGAAGCATTTACGCAAGTTTTGTTGCAGAAAATGAAACTCATCACAGCATTGATTCCAATAAAAAATAAGAAGACCCGTTAAAATTTTAACAAATTAAACCCAACAAAAACCCTAATTACAAGCCCACTAACACCCGCATGGACATCAATTTACAGGGTATATAAGAAAAATTCAAACTTTTTCCCAGAAAAATCACAGGCAACAATGCTAAACCAAAATCGCACAAACCCCATGGATGAAATTAAACAAAAAAATCTCGAGAAATTCTTTAGCATTTGAGGAAGAAGACCTACCAGTGTCAAAAACGTGAACTTGGTTGGTCTGACAGTTATCTTTGCCGTAGCCCCCAAAGACATAGAGCAACCTCCCTTCTTTAATGGCGTTGCAGGTGTGTCCCCACCTCTTCCCTGGCCCAGATATCTCACCCAACACTTGTTGTTGTTGCTGGTGAGCTTGTTTAGGCTGTAGCTGGACCTTTTCCCACCTCATTTTCAGGGTAACAATGGGGGGAGGAGATACCCAGTTGTTAGAAAATAGGAAAAAGTGAAAGATGTCGAATTACAGAGATGAATTTTCGATGGGTTTTTTCTAGGATTGACTGGATTTTATTGTTCATTTGGATTTCAGACTGGAATTTATTGAGTTCAATGGCTCATGCAAGTAAGGAAATGAATAATTAAAATAATAACAGAGAGAAAAATGTGTCCTTTCTTTGGGTTAAGAAAAAACAAATGTGTACTTCAGGTATTTACTATGATGAGTCCTTTTATTAGGTAATAAATATGAAATTCAATTTTCGTAAAAAAAAATTAAAATTGATATTTAATGTATGTTCTTATACTTTCATTATTACTGTATATATTTTATTCAATATCCTAATGTATTTCTCCTATTTTATTTGAATTTAAATTTCTGTACTTTTATTACTTCTATCAGTTTAAAATAACTACTAGTCATGTAGCAAAAATGCATTATTCTATAATTTTTTGAATTAAAATTTCTCTTTTCTTAAATCTGTATAAAGTAAGAAGATTATATATATATAAAAATATATATAATGACTATGTGGCATGTCTTTCGTCCAGTTGTACTCCATGCACGTAAGTAAAAGCTTAGAAAGCATCAATATTGAATAGGCGCCTGTTACATACATACGTTACAAAATTGGCTTATCCACAAAAGAAGACTCATGGATAAGATTTGGTTTTGAGAAAAAGCCGAGTGTACCAAAATTTTCTGAAGTGGGCCCAAACAGAAACTTGCCAGGGCCATACTACTTTGGTTTCCATAGGGCGACGACTATTGAGACACCGAAGCCCAAGTTCAAGAGCTGACTGTAACCTCTTGTAGCACATATCAGTGACAGTGACATCACAAGTCTGAGAGAGACATTCAATTTGTGTTTCCGTCAGATTTTTGAGTGTAATCGGTCATATATACAAATAATGCAAAACTCATTATGTAACAAATTTCTCCTGATCATATACCAAATACAGAGATATTCAAGATGGGCATTAAAAAGGTTCAGAAAGGCTGTGAAGTCAGTGTCAAATGTGAATGGATGATATGATTGATGAGGTAATTTAAATGAGCAGAGAAACCAGCTGATAGTTAACAAGCTGGACTATAGTTTCCTAGCCAGAACATCTACAAAATGTTGCATAAGTAATCGGCAGAAGCCAGTACAAAAGATCAGAACCGCCGACCCTTCCGAAGTCGTGCCCAGGCTATGGCTGCAACAGCAGCACCTCCCAAGTGTGCAGATCCTGAGATATGACTGTCTCCCTGCAATACCAAATTGATGTCACCATGAACGTGGGCGCAGGCACACTAAAACTCGGAAAACAATTTGAAAGCAGGAAGATGATCAACATACCTCTATGATCCTCAAGATATCTTTCCCAATTAGGAAGATCCCCTAAAATGGAAAAACGAGAGGTAAATTTTCGAGGGTTTGCTTAATAGCCTCAACCAATCAGCGAATGTAGAAGAAAACTTACCAGCAGGATGGCAGGAACTGGTATGAAAAACTCCAAGTATAGCGTGTTTCTTGGGAAGAGGAATATATCAAGCAACATGATTGCATTAACAGCCCCGCTTGCGCCCTATATGTCACAAACCGACAAAATTCAAGAAATGTTCTATCTAAATACAACTAAACTGATTCAGCATGTCAACTGTTAGTCAAATAATCCATGAAGAGAATGAAGCGCGAGAAGTAGGGGTGCATGTGAAGGCATTTATCCTAGCTCACCACTATATAACTGAGCTTGATGCATGGTACATTTATGTAAATAAAAAAAAGCCCGGGGGAGAAAGAGAAACTAAAGAAATAAATATCCCATCTTATTTCTGGCACTATATAACAGTCTCATCTTATTTCTTTGGTGCTTTTCCTTTTCTAGGCTGTTCAGATTTGTTAGGCAAATGATAATCGAGGAATATGGTTTCAACTTTCATCTGATGTCCTGGTTTATTTAAGAAATGTAAGGATCACAGCATGTAAAGAGTTTCTGAAGGTATACCAGCCCAGGTATCCTTGATGGGTCCACGGTCCACGGTTCCCTGCCCTGCAAACAGCAGATTGTGATGAAATACTGAAGATTGTATATTCACAAAACAATCCAGGAGTTTCCATTCTCAATATTGTACGTTCAGTAAACATATTGCTTTTTTTCTTGTGTGCACAAATTGATTTGTAGATTATCATTTTGAGCACACCCTTGAAAATGGTTGTATCACATAAACTGAGCATCATTTTACCTTCGATGACACGGCCAAAATGGCTTTGTGCACCAAGAAAAAGACCGAGCCACCAACAGCTCCAGCTAGATACAACTTTAGCAAAAATTCAGGCCCAAAAACTCTTCCAATCTGGTCAGTGCACCAACAACAGAGAAAGATGATTCAAACAGATTGAATATACAACATCATAAAAATCATGGAGTACGTCAATTTCATGATATATCCTCCAACTAATTATATGTCAAACAAAAAATTCGATACCTTACACTACCATTTATGATGTGTTACCACCTTAGCTCAAGAAAAAAAGTAATAAATAAAAAAGCTTCTGATAAAATCAACTTACATTCATCCCGAAAAAATATAGTCCAATCATGTTAGAAATGAGATGCCAAGTGTCGATATGACTGAATGCAGAAGTTATCAACGTGTGCAGACGTCCACTTGTAACATTGTCTAATGAAATCTGGTTAGAGAAAATTAGTAAGTTAGGAAACTGAAGTGAAATGCGAAATATTATCAAAGAATACTAAGCAGCTGTAAAGTAAGTCTTTCAACATTTTGTTTCCTTGGCTCTTCCCTTTAGTTTACCTCACTTCTAAGTTCTAAGTAGGGCCAATGGATTCACATTGAACATAATCTTTTATTTTTCGACAAGAGAGAGCCCGAGAAGAGGTGGCAGGAAATAAAGTCATGTGAAAGGCACATTTAGTTAATTTCAAATTGAGGGACTCACCATAAAATTCTTCATCATGAAGCTACGATCCGCCACCCTCCATAATAGAAAAACAGCAACGTTAGCTACAACCAATCCCAAAACCACGTCACTTTCTGATAACCTTTGGAACCATGATCTCCTGTGAAGAGGAGAAGAAAGTTACAGACAGAATAACTTACAGACATTCTCTAGAATAACTTAAAGTATTGTAAGTTGATGGTGAAAACAGTTACTTTTGTTAGTGATGCATAAAATTCATGTAATGAGGATGGAAACTTGGGGTGCCTAGGAGCAGACAAAGTGGATTCTGGGTTTCTGATTTTTGAACAAAGAGAACTAATTGGCATCCTACGACACGTGAATAGAAATTAGAAAAATCGAAAAAAGACTTTAGAAGAAGACCAACACTACCAAGGCAATTTTGCAAATGGTAAAAACATCAAGATTGAGCAGAGTTCTCTACACCTACAGTAGGGCAGTAATTTTGAACCTTTTTTATAACTAATGTATAATAAAATGTGAAGACCAGCAGACAAACCCAAAGGAAACTTTTGCTATTTGTTCATATTTTTATCTTTTGCATATGTTTTCTTCAACAACAAGATAACAGATTTTGAAACAGTCCTTAGTTTATAGAAAACCGGAAGAAAGAAGCTGGATCGGAAACTGAATTTCAAATTTACACTTAATTCTGAGTGGAGAAAATGACCACCGGTCCACAAGTAAAGCAACATCTCTTTACACTCACAAAACAGAAACTTCAATATATTTCTTGCAACCAAAACAATGAACAGGAAACTTTGAACAGGTAGTTTTTCTCGATTTCCTAAATAACAATTAACAAATGTCAATATTCTAATGTTAATGAAATAGTACACTGCATTTTTATCATCAAACAACTTTCAAAATGGCAAGAGCATTTGTAGTAAATAAGTCGGGAGCTTTTGTGATGAATAAAGCAAGCAATGGCGTCAAGCAAATATGTAGAAATATTCGTACAGACAACAAATCACAAATGGAAACGTGTCCTCCTTTTCTGCCCCAGCTCCATTACTTTTCTCTCCATTGTCAAATCAACAGTACGAATCAGAAGCCAAATGAAAATTTCAAATTAACCGAAAGAACCCTAACTGAAGCACAAACGATTTCACAATATGCTGAAGTAAAATTAAAAAATCAATACAAATTAAACATTAATGTTGCGGAGAAATCATAGAAAATTTGATTTTACGGAAGAAAAGGTAAGAATTCGTGGTTGAATTTACTATATTTCCTTCATTTTGTTAACTAAACAGAGAACTTTGCCAATCGACATAAACGAAAATTACCATGCACTCCGCTGAGAAGTAAAATTTGGGTTGAACTTAAAACTCTGTCTGGGAAATTGGGCGAAGCCAAGTCTGCAATCTAAAAGACTCTTGCTTGAGACTCTCAACAGGAAGTGCCTTCTGAGTAACAGGTTGGAGAGAAACCCATGAATTTTTTGAGTGAGAGTGTGCTGCGACCGCCATGAATGAGTATGATGGTGAAGCGGGTGGGTGGGGAGGGAGCTGAAGAAGTGGTTTTGGGCCTGGGTTTGGGGCGGTTTGGCGAGAGAAAACGATTTTTGAGGTTGAAATTGGAAGATTGAAGAGGTGGTGGTGGTGGTGGTGGTGGTTGGGAGTTTTTTGGGGAGGTTTGAGGCTAGTTTCAAAGATAGGAGCCTCTGCATTTTTCAAGTATTGATGAAAGAAGCGGTCTTTGGTGGGTATTATTATGTGGGTTTTTGGGCAAGCTGAGATCAACGGAAATGTGCAAACTCTCAACAAAGTTTCAAATGCCTAGGCATGTTAGATTGGAATTATCTCATACAAGTTGAGTATATAGAACAAATTTTGATAAAACATGTTATATTAGAATTGTTTCTTTAACTTCCATGTATCAAATAAGTTGATGACTTTAGTAGTGTTAATTGGATCCGAATCCCCAAGTTTCAATATTTGATTGAACCATTTGATATGTTTCACTTCAATATTTGATTGAACCGTTTGATTTGTTTGAAACATATAAAAAACTAAACGAATATAATACCAATACTTAATTGACATACACATGATGGTTTCAATTGAAATTTATAATTTGTAATGGAGAAATTAATGGTTATAATTATGACAATATACATTGAAGATTCGTGAATCGATTCACATCCTTTCAGTGCGTTACGAAATTGCTTATTTTATTCTTCAATGATACATGTTTGAGCCTAAAATGGACTTAACGGGATACGGCCTTGCTTGTTGCTGGTATGCCTTCTTCTCGTCTGTTGGTAGATCTGCGAGAGAAGAAGAAGAGTACTTGACACCGGTGGGGTGCCGACCTAGTAGACTTCGATGCTTAAGTTAGTAAGTGAATGGGAGATCTGGCATGAATTAGGTAGTATAGAGGCAAGTGATCGTTACCTTGTGAGAGGGTTTGACTTGTATTAATAGTGGTAATGAATGTGCTGGTTGAACCCTAATGGTGTGGGGTTCAAGCCACTTCAGGAGATGTTGACACGTGTCTCGAGGATTCGGGATGATGAACATGTGGTGGTGGACCTCCTGGTGTGTCAGAAAAGTGTTGTTGTGATTTGACAGAGGTGTGGACCGAGTGTGCCGACCATGAGTGCTGACTAGTTAGGTGTTGGATGGTTGTGGGTTCACACTAGGGGCCGACCAGGGAGGATTGCTTGAAGAGGATCGACCGAGGAGGATCGATTGAGGCTGACCCGGTCTTCCTTCATGTGGTCGGTCGATATAGTATCAACATAAGTCCCCTAAGTCGTTGACTGAGGTGGATTTCCTCGGTCGAGGACTTGTAAATCCGGCCGATCTGTATCGACCGACCAGAGAGGTATACCCCCTAGTCCCCCAAGTTCTTGATTGAGGAAGTGTGCCTTGGTCGGACGAGTCCCCTAGTCGCCTTGAATTATGCGTATAATCGGTTGCCTCGTATGGGCATGCCAATCGGAGCATATGTCTGAGAGAGTACCTCGAATGATGCGTCTGATCGGTCGCCTCGTACGGGCATGCCGACCAGAGCATATGTCTAAGAGAGTACCTCGAATAATGCGTCTGATCGATCGCCTCGTACGGGCATGCCGACTGGAGCATATGTCTGAGAGAGTACCTCGAATGATGCGCCCGATCGATTGCCTCATACGGGCATGCCGATCGGAGCATATGTCTGAGAAAGTACCTCGAATGATGCATCTGATCGGTCGCCTCGTACGAGCATGCCGACATGAGCATATGTCTGAGAGAGTACCTCGAATGATGCGTCTGATTGATCACCTCGTACAAGCATTCCAACCGGAGCATATGTCTGAGAGAGTACCTCGAATGATGCGTCTGATCGGTCGCCTCGTACGGACATACCAACCGGAGCATATATCTGAGAGAGTACCTCGAATGATGCGTCTGATCGGTCGCGTCGTACGGGCATGTCGACCGGAGTATCCTTTGTATTGTAAATATCTATTTTTTGTACGTATTTGTATTCGTATGCCTCAGTTAGTCAGACGCATGTCAACATCTGCGTGGTTGTGCATGTGAAAGGTTGCGAGCTATTAATGATGAGGTAGTGCGGCTTGCCTTTTAGTGCTTCGTTTCGGACTGTTGTGAGGGTCTATATAAGGGGGTGAAGTCATTTGTGCATACTTTTCTCAAACTTCACTTCAGAGCTCTGACATTGACCGATTGATAATCTAGACATTCGACCGCGTTCGTATCCTACCAAGCATCAGCCGACCATATTTGTGGAGTGATCGAACGTTCGATCGGAATTTCTTGAGGTATGTTGAGTTTTTTGTTTGCCGTTTTTTGCTCTTCCATTTTGCAATAGGGTAGTTTGATTCTTAGTTGTAGTTTCCCTTTGTATTGTAGATGTCAGAGTCAGAGTCTACGAATGGATTTGGGGCGAAGTCCCCTCAAACTTTTGGTGGTGAATCACCTTCTCACTCTACAATTGATGCGCCGAGTGAGAATAGTGCTTCATCGGCCACTAGTGGGTCCTCATCGAACGGTAGTGAAAGTGGTAGTGGATCGTCTTCTTCCTATGTTGATAGCCTAGACATTGCCTTAAGGTACCTATTAATCAAGGGTGCCGACCAACAGAAAGATGCTGGTGAGCCCTCTACATCTGGAAGGAATATTATAGATCTTGAAGAATAAAGGACCGAGGAAGAGGAAGTAGGGGCTGAAAAGGAAGAGGCCGAGGAGAAAGGGGTCGAGGAGGAAGGGGCCGAGGAGGAAGGGATAGAGGAGGAAGAGGCCGAAGAGATAAAACCGATCTCCATGGTAGTTCCCTTGAATAGCTCTCCTTATGCTATGGATCACGAAGTGACCACACTCAAAGAATCTAACTTTGTGAAGTTTAGAGATTTGTATAATGTTCCGTCTGACATAGTTTTTAGTCACCCCCTCCTGGTGCTAGGCCGAGTGAGCCGCCAGAGGGGTCAATTTTGTTTTATATTGATTATTTTGAGCATGGCTTCCGTCTTCCTCTGCATCCATGGCTCTAAGATGCGCTTGCTCGGGCGAGGATTGCCTTCAGATAATTGAATGTAAATGGCTGGATTACGCTGATCAGCCTATATACGGCCTTCCGTCTATGTAATAAGGGGGAGTCGAGTTGGGGGCAGCTTTGTCACTTGTATAAGTTTGGGAAGCAGAAACATGGCCCGGGTTGGTATCACATTGAGCGTTTGGGTAAGAAAGCCAGAGGGGTGTTCATTATTGATATTCCGACCTCCCACATGTATTGTTAGGTGTCTGGTCCCTATGATGGAGAGCCGAGCAACTTAGAAAGGAGGATTATTCATGACTTCCAATCGGAAGGTTGTTAGTGTCGAAGAACAGCTTGTGATTTATTGCTGCTTATTTTTTTATTTAATCTTTTGTTTGCTCTGCCTTGTGAGTGTTATGACCGACCACTTTTGATTGTACGTTCATTCAAAGGCAGTTGTTCAACTGTCGAAGAAGAGGTGTGAAAGGAAGTTCATCGGCAGCTTTCACCCCTTGATAGGAGTCGTTTCATTCTTAGGCTTCCAGAGACGTTGTTAGCCGTCGGCCTAATCTTTGCCCTAGTAAGTATTTTGTTGGTCGGTTGCATGTCATGTTCTGTATGTGCCGAGTGGCTTTAACTTGGGAATTTTGTGTTGTTGTGTTCTTTGTAGTTCATCCAAAGGTTCAAGCAGCTCCTCAAAAAAAGATGGAGGAGATCGTTGCCAAGCATCTGGCGGCTGAGGAGGCTGGTGGTGACATGACCCTTCACGAATTTCCCCTCGAAACCCGGGAAGAACCTTGCTCCGGTCTGACAATCTAAATAAATTTTCAGAATACCCCTAAGTCCTTGCAATTTATTTATGAGCATTCTGCCAAAAAACAGGCAGAATCTCCCCTTAAGGACTGGTCAACCGTCTTAGCCTCTCGACTGAGCAACTGTACCGATGGCTAACTGCCCTGGTCATGTCAAGGTAAGAGCCAATGCTTCGCCACATATCACAATGTGAGAACCCCTTATCATGATTCGAAGTTTATAGCCATCTGCTAACAAGCTCTGATACCAAGTTGACAGTAAGTCAGACACTGCTGAAACCTCATACCAGTGGTGGCCCTACAGGGTAACCTCATGAACTTGTTTTATGCCCCAGCCTCTCGACTGACAGCTTTTAACATAAAATTTTAATACCTGAAATACCCTTAACCTTTAGAAACATTAAATAAACTTTACAGTGGTTGCAACCGAACCTCCTATGTACTTGACTGACCCCACCTACATGTCAGACGAAGGATAGCCTAGTAGTTCACAAACTACCGGAGGACCTCCTCTGCAATAAAACGAGACAACTGACGTGTCACCCTCATGTGAACCGTCAACTACCCGTCAATCTAAGTCATTGCCCACACCAACCCACTGACCCAGATGACGAAGGTATAAGACTTAGTTGAATTGAGTCTCACTGTCTTACCCCGAGTCGTAACTCGATATCCCGACTCATCCTGAGCACCCCGAGTGGTAACTCGATATTCCGGCTCATCCTGAGCACCCCAAGTGGTAACTAGATATCTCTGCTCATCCTGAGCACCCCGAGTGGTAACTGGATATCCCAGCTCATCTTGAGCACCCCGAGTGGTAACTCGATATCCCCGCTCATCCTGAGCACCCCAAGTAGTAACTCGATATTCCGGCTCATCCTGAGCACCCCGAGTGGTAACTCGATATCCCGGCTCATCTTGAGCACCTCGAGTGGTAATTCGATATCCTGGCTCATCTTGAGCACCCCGAGTGGTAACTCGATATCCCGGCTCATCCTGAGCACCCCGAGTGGTAACTCGATATCTCCGCTCATCTTGAGCACCCCGTGTGGTAACTCGATATCTCAGCTCATCCTGAGCACCCCGAGTGTTAACTCGATATCCGGGCTCATCCTGAGCACCCCGAGTGGTAACTCGATATCCCGACACATCCTGAGCACCCCGACATCATATCAGTCTGAGTTAGATACTTTTTCCTAAGAACTTGAGCCCATAAGCCATTATCTTCCTGCATCAGTTTCCAGCTAGATTTAGCAAGGAGGACGTGATTCATGAGATGAGAATTTTTAATGCCTAATCCACCAAGCTGTTTAGGTTTGCAGACCTTATCCCATTTAACAAGATGGATTTTCTCCTTATCTTCAGTATGACCCCACAAAAAGTTTGTATTCAGTTTATCCAATCTCTCGCACAGGGAAACCGAAAGGCGAGTGGTTTGCATAGCAAAAATAGGAATGGCATTAGTAACATACTGAATATAGACTAACCTCCCAGCCATAGAAAGGGTGTGACTCTTTCAGTCAGTGAGACGCTTTTGGACTTTATCCACAATGCTGCCATAGGCGTTCTTATTGATTCTAGAGTGCAACAGAGGCACACCAAGATAATTACCCAAATCAGTGGTGAGGGGGGAGCCACAGATGGAAGCAATTTCAGAAGCTTTATGCCTAGGGACATTTGGAGAACATAAAATTCTGGATTTTTCAAAGCTAACCTGCTGCCCAGAAATTCCACAAAAGACATCTAAGCAAATTTTCAAGATTCGGGCTTACTTGGGAGACGCCCCAAGCAAATAAAATAAGGTCATCAGCAAAGAAAAAATGGGAGATAGATGGACCATCAGTAGAGACCTTAACTGGCTTCTAGCTCCCGTCAAGGACGCACCCATTGATGATGTGTGCTAGTTTTTCCATGCAGAGGACAAAGATATATGGGAAAAGGGGTTTCCTTGTCTTATCCCACATTCCAGTCTGAAGGCTTCAGATTTTTCACCGTTAATGATCACATGGTACATGACTGAAGAGAAGCAGTCCATAATTAGGTCCAGAAGCTTTCCCCGGATACCAATCTCGCAAAGAACTTCCGTAATGAAAGCCCACTGAAGTCTATCATAGGCTTTGGAGAGGTCAATTTTCCAAGCAATATAACCTTTTTTGCTCTTGGTCACCTTGTATTTGTGGAGGATTTCTTGCGCAATGAGACTATTGTCAGTAATATGCCTCCTAGGAACAAAGCTAACCTGGGTTGGGCTTACAATTTTAACAAGCAAAGGTCTAAGTTTGCCAACAATAATTTTGGAAACAGCTTTATAGATAGTAGAGCATAGGCTTATGGGTCTCATTTGAGACATAGAGGTGGGGTTGTCACACTTTGCAATTAAAGAGATCCAAGTGCTATTAATGTCAGCAGGGAGCCGGCCATGGGTAAAGCACATCTTCACCAAGTGACATATATTTGGACCACAGAGAGACCAAATCTGTTGATAAAATCTAGCAGGGATACCATCAGGGCCAGGAGCTTTGAGCCCACCAATGGAGAATATGCTGTTCTTGACCTCAGAGTCCGTGATCACACAATCCAGACTAACCACATCATCATCAGATAGAGGAGGGAACATCTGAGGCATATCAGCAAGACAACCAATTTGTGGCTGAGGGGAGAAAATATCCTGAAAATACTTGATGATGATTGTCTTCCGAGGCTCCTTCTCAGTGACCCAAACACCATCGGTATTGGTTAGGCCTTCAATTTTATTTTTCCGTCTTCTCACCACAGTTGAAAGATGAAAAAATTTAGTGTTTCTATCCCCTTCTTAGAGCCAGGTGTTCCTGGATTTTTGGAGCCAAAATAATTCCTCTTGATCCAAGGTGAAGTTGTACTCACTGGTCAGCTGTTTCTCAAGGTCCACAAGGAAGGGGATGTAGCGAATGGAGAGAGCCCTTTGGATACCCCAATCTTGGCTATTAGCCTTCTTCTTTTTTTGAAAATGCAACCAAAGACATCTTGATTCCATTGATGAAGAGCACCAGCAAAATTCAGTGATTTATAGTAAGCGTTACCAGTAGCAGAATTCCAAGTGGAGTTAGCAAAATCATTAAAATCCTCGTGAAGCATCCACATGGCCTGAAATCTGAAACATTTGAGCTCTGGTCTCGGGATGTGAGAAGAGTGTAAATCAATATGGATTGGGCAATGGTCAGAATTTATTCTAGTCAGGTGCCTCACAAAGGCTTCAGGATGACGATGCCTCCATTCAATGTTGCAAAGAGCCCTGTCCAGACGCTCCCAAACAGCCTCACCACTCGCAGACTTCCTGCACCAGGTGAAATTGGCCCCAATAAAACCAAGGTCAAGCAATCTGTTCCTTGGGTCCTGCTGATGGGAGGTAGAAATTGGCAGCTCCTTAGCAGGAAGGTCCAAACAATCCAGAGGTCCAAACCTGAAGCCAGAAGAATGGCAAAACCATAAACATGCAGCAAAGCTGCAATTGTAGAGAATGTCAAAACCATAAACATGCAGCAAAGCTGCAATTGTAGAGAATGTCAAAACCATAAACATGCAGAGCCGTGGGGTCCACCTCCACTTTTGTTTTAGGACATCCCAAAAGGGCTAGTTATATTTAGGATAACATTTATGATATTTATTGAAGATGAATTTTGATTCAAAATTTTTAAATTTTACTTTTTAATCTGTGTTTAGACCATTGTTAGAGATGATTTGAGTGTAAGTCTCGGCATTGGTAGTTTAAGTAGTTTAAGTTGCTGAATTTATTAATTTTAAGGGCAATTGAGTCTATTAATTAGACTTTTTGTTTTATTTAAAAGTTCTTTTAAAAATTGATATTTTTAAATTAGAGGATAAATTTTGGCGAAGTAGGATAAAAACTCGCGTCTTGGCAAAAAAAAAAGATAAAAACTCGCCAGAATTGCCCTTTTTTCTCATTTTTATTTCATTTTTTCGGCGCAAACGGACTTAGGTGAATGTGAATGTGTCATACATGTCGTTAGAGCTCAACCAGCTCAACCCAGATTTGTGAAATGGCAATAAGGGTTCTAACGAGAGCCACCGTTACCCGCTTCACATTCAGTTTAACCGCCAAGCCAAATGCAACTTTCTCGAACCAAAATTTTCAATCTTTCTCAACAAACCCAATAAAAACCAGATTCTCCGAGCAATCCCAATACAGGAAACAGATTTCCCTCGCCACTCTGCTCCAAAGGTACGGCTTCCCATCTTCTCTGCTTCACAGTTTCATATTAAAGAATCACATTTTATTGAATTCCAACTTAGAAGAATTAGAAAAGTCTCTGGCTTTACTGTTATCTTTCAAAATACCTCAGAATTCCCTTGTTTCGTTGATTTGTGACTGTCCTGGAGTTTTGGATTTTCAGTTCCTTAAGAAATGGGAAATGGGGTTTTCAAATTTGGGGCTTTTAAGTGCTTTCCCATTGATGATTAAGAGTGTTTTGGAGCAATCTAAGAGGTTTCAGATGGACCCAGACGGTGTTTTTAAGAGTGTGGAGGTTCTGAGGGGTTTAGGGTTTACTGATGGCACTGTCAGTAAGGTTTTAGAGGGCTTTCCGGGAGTGGTTTTGATGAATGGGAGGGAAATTGAAAGGAGACTTGAATTCTTGGCGGGAATTGGAATTCCAAGGGATGGAATTGATTGGGTTCTTCGTTCTTTTCCTGGGGTTTTAGGATTTGGAGTTGAAGATAGGCTGAAGCCATTGCTTTATGAGTTAAAAGATTTCGGCTTTAGTGAGGATGTGATTAGGAGAGAGATAATTAAAGAGCCAACAATTCTTGGCTTGGAATTGGGTGAATTTTCCCGGTGTTTGGAATTCTTGAGGACTTTGAAATGTAGGGTACCAATCAAGGAGAAGATTTTCAGTGAGGGAGAATTTAGAGCTGGGTTTGAAGTGAAATTGAGAGTTGATTGCTTGTGCAAATACGGGTTGATTCGTAGAGAAGCATTTGAGGTGTTGTGGAAGGAACCAAGGTCAATCATATATAAGGTGGGGGAGATTGAGAGGAAGATTGAGTTTTTAATACATAGGATGAAATTCAATATTCGTTGTTTGGTTGAAGTTCCGGAGTATTTGGGAGTGAATTTTGAGAAGCAAATCATTGCTCGGTACAATGTGATAGAGCATTTGAGATCAAAAGGTGGGCTTGGTTATGAGATTGGGTTAGGGGGTCTGATCAAGCCTAGCAGGCTTAGATTCTATAACCTGTATGTCAAGCCATATCCGGATTGTGTAAAAATGTTTGGGAGATTTTCAGGAGATAGTAAAGTTCAAAGCCGCCATCCTGTTGGACTATGGAAGCTTTTCAAGCCACAAAGGTATCCACAATCCAATGAAGATGTGATGAACACAAAGCTATTTATGGAATCAGTGAGTTTGAGCCATTCTTCATTGTCAAGCTGAGGACTTTACCGGTTAGACTTCTGTGTCTATAATCTGAATGGATGCAACAATTGTTGGTGTCATGAAATTTTCTTCTGGCATATGGAGGAAATACTTGTTGGTATACACAGATTTCTCTTTAGCTCTTCCCTTTTATGATGCCTGTAGAAATATTTGGGAAAACTTAGCCTAATCAATTGAAATTCGGATTTAAATTGCTGATACATCAGAACTAGAAGCTGCATTATCATATCAGAACTCATCTGTGACTTGAATCCATTATCGTGTGCTTTGTCACTGAAGAAAAGACATAGAATGAAGAAGCTAGTAGCAGCGGGGGCAAGCAACTGTCGAATGTTCACTAATACAACATTATTGGATTTGACTGCCAACGGTCCACGAATCTTATGGGATATCAGGAAGATAAGGTATGCAACAGGTTTTTTGTCCAGTTTATGATATGTCTTGAAAACCTTGCCCCGAGGGAGGGCTGGAAGAATCGAATGTGGGCAAACATGCTGATGGAATGGTTGAATGCGGCTATTGTTTCTGTGGATTTATTCATTTCTTGCACAGATGGCTGCTGATCATACATGGGATCGGTTTTACGTTGGCAGACATGTCTTTGGCTGTGGTTTTCTCCAAACCAATTCTTGCATTATAATTCTGCTGCGAAACTATTACATTACTCATTGCCTTTGTAGAATGTTGCTGTAGTAAACTGATTTGTATCCCGACAATTTTACCAATCTAACTAGTTTTTACCGTCAACTTTTAAAGCTCGTCTCGTCTGTAAGTTACTTTTTGTTACTGTTTATGACTGTAGACATCATTTTCTGTATTTTCTTCTTTTAAGATTGTTGAATTTGTGCCTGAACAACAGACATATAATTGATACTTTTTTTAGGTGTTTGATTATGTGAAAGGGCTATGTGGAACATGAGAGAGTGACACAAAGTTAGACCAAAAAACAGGAGGAACTCCTTCACTGCCTTCAACTTTGTGTCATCAAACTTGTCATCATCATCGTCTTTGACCAAAGTTTTGAAAACTCATTAGATTTAAGATATGTTGTTGGAGTAAGAAATGATTATTAGATTTAAAATTGTGTTCATATTGAAAATGAAAGATTAGTTAGTCATGAAGATTGACAAGAGGGAGTTTATCCATTCAAATCTTACGTAATACTCTTCCTGATTAATTCATCTTAATACATTCAATTCGGACAAAACTTGAAAGTTAGTCTTCAACATACTGTAAATCTAATAAGTTATTCAATTTCATCCAATTATGTTATATATCGTAACGTTTTATGCAAATATCAAAATCCTAATGAAGAAATTGAGATGCATATTATATATTATTATGTGTATCTTTCTATTGTCGCATGATATGTTTCCAACACGTAAGCAGCTGGGACAATTGGCCTGGCATCTATCCTTAGAAAGCAAGTGAATGTCCCCAAGATTCTACCAAATCGAGCTGTAAAAGATCATCATGCTTGACCCAAATCAACAACCCTTTTTTAACGTTGTTGAAATTATATACTAATTCAACCATACTGTCTGCAGGTTGTTCATGGAATCTTTGCATTTACCCAGAAAGAATCTTACAGCTGCACTGTAGCCTCCAATATTTTAACTCCAAAAAAACAGAGGTAAGATGCTTTGGGTAAGTTTTGATTAGTGTTAATTATTTGGATTAACCACTTTAAGTAAATTTGTTCAACACAATACGATCCATTACTTTATCCAACATGATCTGGTCAAAACTCAAAACCCTTGTACATTATGTCTACATTTTGTCTACATTTTGTCTATCGATTACCAACATTTTATACAAAATTTAAAATCATATTGATTAATTTATATTATGCATTTGATTCTTGTGTTCAGCATATGAGAAACTTGTAGGGTCATCGTGTAGCAACCTAGAAAATCAATCTTAGTACCAAAACATGGGAGGCAAGAAACCCTTTTGACATTTAGAACTAATTAATTAAAGGGGTAACTATAAATTAATCCATTTTTAATAATCAACATATAAATTAGTCCATTTACAGATTTATCAGATTCACATATTATTATTTTTTTACTTAATAACTTTTTTATTTACCTAATACCCTTTATGCCCTTTTAACCGGCTATTTTTCATATATACCTATTTTATTGGGAGTCTGGTTATCAGATGTGGATGATAATTTTTCAAAATTTAAATATTTTCTATTTTCTATTTAATTTTTAATATTTATGTTGATAATTAAGATATATAATTTTTGCAAATAAATTTCCTCCCGATATGTTTTAAAGAGTCATTTTAATCATCTAAGCCTTTTACTATACTATATATATATATATATATATATGATATGTTTGCAAGATTATAATACATATATTTTATATATCTTTTAATTTTTTTATTTTTTTCCTTTTGATATAATTAGAATTTAAATTGTAATATACCTATATTACATATCATATTCCTAATATACCTCTATATATATTAGAATTCGATTATAATATACCTATATATATATATATATATTACATATCATATTACTTGACTCTAAAATTTTGGCTTACTCCTTTGCCGCAGGTACTTAAACTATATGTATATAAATATAGTTAGATTTTAAATTTGAATTTACCTATAGTTATACTATTCCACCATGCCTAATCCACCAATCCACCCACCCTAATATACCTATTGTAATTTATCCTAACAATTTGTTGTAGGTAAAATGAATCGTAAATTCTTGCACATGCACATTTGACCACTATATCTATTACTCACCATAGGTAAATTAGCATGTCTGAACACGCAATCAATTAAAATCCACCATACCTCCATATATTGCTAGAACCGCAATAGGTAAAAAAAAAAAAAAAGATGAAAACATAACCAAGAAGACTAAATTTTAGTTGTAAACAAAATCAAACAATTCAAATTTGAATAAAATAGTGGTCAAAGGTGCTACCTTCTTCGGAACAAAAACGCCGACGAGTTTCAATAACCATGTGGGGCAAAAAAACAAAATTGAATTTTGCACCGGGATAACAAATTTCTTTATAAATTCCACAAGAACATGTATTATTATTGATTTTGGTAAGTAATACGTAGATAATTATTAATTTACCTACTATACCGTTATTTCTACATGTATGACTATAATCAGAAGGAATAAAACCGAAAAAAAAATTATAAGATAGATAAAATACATGTATGACTGTAATCTTGCCAAAGTATCAGATAGTACCAAGAAGTTCAGACGATTAAAATGACTCGTTAATTTATGGTTAATTCTTAAAGAAATCCGTAGGAAATTTATTTGGAAAAATTATCTTATCAAAATAAATATTAAAAATTTAATACAAAAAATTTAAATTTTGAAAATTCCTCATTCACATCTGATAAACAGACTCACAAAATATAGATGCAGTAAGTAAGTAGTCGATTAAAAGGGTATAAAGGGTATTAGAAAACTAAAAAAAAAAAAGTAAATTAGTTAAGTGAAATTTAGTAAATCAGTAAATTGACTAACTTATATGTTATACCTTAAAACTGGGTTAATTTATAATTAATTCTTAATTAAACAATTCTAGTAAGATTTTGTTGATGCATTTTTGCTACTCACTTAGCAAACATATACCAAACATATTAGCGTCCACCAAGGAATAGTCTACTTATAATCTATCCATCTAATGCATTTCTACCGACCAACATTATACGAAAACAGTAGCATAGTCAAAAATTAACTTGTGGAGGGGCCTTTCATCACAAAATACTCAAAAAAAAAAAACACTTTTAATGTATTCTTACCATAATGCTTACAAATTAGCAACATAATATAATCTTTTATACCGATTTATTATGTAGTTATTTTCGATGAGTTCTTATTCTTTGAAGTCGCTGTAATTTAGTATTTATTTTTCTTTTGTGATTTTTTTTAATAACTGAAAAAGATATATTGATAATTTAAATTTGAGCCCTTGTAATAGAAATTTATATAGGAAATTTAATAAAAATAAGAAATTATAAACACAAAGTTCCCAAGTGCACATAAACGAACTCATGTAGGAAAGAAAAATAATTTTCTAGAATTTGTTTTATTTAATATTTACCTCCTTTTTTGTCAAGATGTATTTAATTAATATTTAACAAAATATATTATAATATAAGGATATTATATAATATACATGGTATATATATATATATATATATATGATATATATATATATATATGAAGAGGGATCCAGACTCCCCTGGAATCCCTTTTCCTCCGCATTTGTGCGGAATGTTTAAAATTCAATTGATATATGAATAATAATGATGATTTATATTTTATGTAAAATTCAAAACAATTTAATAATGAAAATTAGGGTTTCCCCTGCTAAAATGTAATTGGCCAGATTTTTTAGTGGCAGACAAGATTGCTTTTTAGTGCTAACATTGTTCACTAACAATATTGGCTGTGGCCCGATATACATTGGGAGTATTTTTGCTCGTCACTTCACTCTATCAATGACATGTGACTTTTAATTTAATTATAATTAAGTATTACATTAAATAAATTTTTTAATATTAAAAATTTAATAAAAATTACAATTAAATCTAATATAAAATACCATAACCCAACCAACACTCCGTCTTCTCCTCTGCACTTCGAAGTCAATAGAGAAGATCGCCGTTGACGCTACCGAAGCTCGCTCTAACTGTTTGGTGCTCCTCCTGAATCACCTATAAAATGGAACGTAAGGAGAATAATAGCCACATCTCCTTCAGCTATTATTGCTATTTATTAAGCTATCCATAATCAAATCCCTCATGCTTTTCTTATCATTTTTAACGCTGCGTACCTGAACCGAAAATGAGATCTTAGTGTAAGAAAAAAAAAATAGATGCAAGCGAAAGATTGGATATAGATCCGTTGGGAATGGGAGGCACTGCACATGTTTAAAGAAAGAAATGAGAAGAGGGAGGGGAGAAGAAAAGAAACAAAACAGAGAAAAAGGTGGCCGCCCGTCACCGCCGTCGAGAATCGAAGAGGTTGTTGCCAACAACGAAGGAAAGCGTGATCGGCGTGCGTGTGGAAGACTGGAAGCCAAGGCTGGTTGGGTTATGGTATTTTTAATTAGATTTAATTGTAATTTTTATTAATTTTTTAATATTAAAAAATTCATTTAATGCAATACTTAACTACAACTAAATTAAAAGCCACATGTCACTGATAGAATGAAGTGGTGCACCATGTGGTGAGAAAAAAATGCTCCCATATACATTTCTCTAACAAAATTGATTAATTAATTTATATATTTTTTAGAAATATTTTAGAGGAAAATTCCAGGTGGGTTTAGTCCACTTTGGTCAAAATGTACAGTTTGGTTGCCACGCGACAATGAGTCAATTGACAAGCATGTTTTGTATTTTTAATGTGGTAACTCCTAGACAACTTCCTTAAATTAAGTAGACCTAATTAGATACTACCTAGGACTAATTAGGAATTATGGTTCATAATCATATTTTGACGTACGTCCATTGCATGCAATGCGGTACTGTGTCCTACATGAGTTTGATCCGGCCACCATTCGCGTATAATGTGTAGTTTTGAATGCGATCAACAACGTCATTAATTACTAGAAGTCGTTGAATGTGTTATTTAATCATCCATAAATTAAGGACTACAAAGCTTAATTATACATCACCTTATTAAAGAGATAAATTCATAATATATATATATATATATATGTTTTAAAGCCAAATATGTGTGTTTTAAAATAGAATTGTAGAAAATATGTTGATAGTACGTATGCATATTAATAATAGATATTCTTGTTTCTGTCACAGCATCATGTGTCCAAATTTGGTGAGAATATATATATATATATGTCTATTAATTTTGTATATTAAGGCCTCTCGAAAGAGTACGTACAATATATAGTACAAAGAATTGAAATCTTAAGAACCATTATTAGTAAAATGCTAAAAGGAAGAGACGCCACACATCTATTTTATTCACTCTACTACTTTTTTCGGATTAATCAAAGTTCGTTTCATAGTTTGCTATCAACCCGTTAGGGGTAGCTAGGGTACGTAGTGTGTCCTTGGAAACAAGATTCTAGTCCACCAATCATTTTAATGTCCTATTTAGTTACAAGCTCACGCTACTAGGCTGTGCCACTTTCCTACTCTTTGAGTGTGTGATCCATGCTGTAGCAAAATTAAATATAATATATATATATATATATATATATATAATATGAGGTTCCTTGTCTAACTAGGTCAGAACATTTTATCTTAAATAACGAGGGAAAACTGATTTATTAGGAGCTCTCCAAAAAAAAAAAATTCCCTCCGATGACCATATATTTCATAATTTAACGAGTCATAAATATTTTATTTTATTAAATTTTAATACCTTTTAATAAATATAATATTTTGAAAAAGGTATGTATGTTTGGGAAAAAATATAAGTTCATTTAACTAACTCGTTAAAAATGCTCCTACCTTGATACCGTCTTCTAATATAATTGCATTGAAATCTTTTGTGATAAAATCATACACTTGGGAAGATATTTTGGATCTCCTCCCACCCAATTGGACATATATAGGTGGCTAAGGCCGACGGCCGGAGTTGTAAGGACCTTGTCACACTTGAAAGGGTGACGGCCGGAGGATGGATATCGCTACCTGAATGTGTAAAGTAATACAACAATATATAATCGAAGGTATACTATTTACATATAGATGATATCCCTCCTAATTAATTATATCCAGACTTATTTATACACGAGTCTCTGCATTTACTATCTACGCATTTATACACATTTAAAATAATATTAATTACCATTGATTTAATCTAATGGATTAGTAAGTTATTCCACCTTGTATTTGATAATAGCAGAGAATTTCCACAATCATATCCATATAAAGCAATCAAACGACCAAGATCGCACCCCATTAGCCATGTCCATTTATTATTACACAAATTTTCTAAGTCCAGAAAAAAGCAAATATATAAAAATAAATAAATAAATAAAAAATTAGGTCATCATCTTCCTCCACCCTAATCTGCTATATATATATATATATATATATATACTTCATTGCCATATATATAGCTCTATTAAACTTTCACAGACTTGGGAATTTATATTTTCGATTTATTATAAATTTTATGCCGTGCGATAATGAAACAATAATTCATAAATAATATTTGAGATTGGATTAATTATTTTCTAGCTAGTTGCAAAGCATTTCAAATTTTTCTCATATGAAATTGAAATCTATCTTTAATTGATGGATATTAATATGAAAAAAAATGAAGTTGGGTAGGTGTTTAATTTTATTGGTTTCATACCTTAAAAATTATTCCAAATGGATATGATATAAACGAAAGAGGAAGAAAGATGTACTAAAAGAAAAATTAGGAAACGAAGGAAAGAAAGGGAGAAAGATGAAGAGGGAGCAACATAACGCAAGCTTAAAATTGCATAATCAAGATGTAATTACGGGAGAGAAAGCGGGAAAGGAAAGCACAAGAAACAAGGCGGAGATATCGATGGGTGGTGATAAGTTTTTTCTAATACTAAAACGCTGATGTGAAATAATTTAAGGCCGTCAGATTAATTCAATGGTTGATCTTCTTTTAAATGCGTGTGAATGCATAGAAAATAAATGCAGAGGCTCGCAGTCCTATGTATATATATGAATTAAAAGAAACACGAATAAATTTCGTGCCTCAAAACCAATAAACCGCGCGTATGTACGTATTTGATATTTTCTCCAAATTAGGTTTTACATCTTATAAATGAAGTTAGGTATAAGAATTAGCATTTCACCAATTTTATTGATGATCACTGTCATTTTAATAGAGTATACTTGTACAAAAATTGTGTGGAAATAAAGAACAAAAGGTAAAAATAATGGAAGCACAACGTTATCACCGAAGGATGCTCAAGAGGCATGCACACAAAAAATTTATTTGCTCCTTCAATTATTTTCCCGAACCGGCCACTTGCTGTATTTTTTTATTTTTTTTTCGAACCACTTGTACAGCTTTGACTACTATCTAAATCTTCTTCTAGGTAATTAATAATAAGTAAAAACGTACACCACTAAATCATTAGGATTAATAATGACAACTTCGGCCACATAATAATTTCGCGACATTTTAGTCTTAGAGCATCTCCAATGCAAGGATGTAAATTTGAAGATGTCAATGTATTTTTTACAATTTCGATGTCAACATCTTTTTAGAATATTCCAAAATGTAAAACTACTTTGATTTAGTGGGAAATTGCAGAATATTGAGATTTAAAATTTATATTTTAATCCAGAAGTTTGATCTCAATCATTGATTCCAAATGAATTTAATTTCAACCGTTAGATATATAGCTGATGCATTAAATGCATACATTTATATTAAACTAGCAACGTGGCATCCGCTACGCGTGTGTTAATTCATTTTTTTTTTTCATTAGAAAAAGTTAAAATAAAATGAAATAGAATAAAATAAATTTTTAATTAAAAAATATATATGAAAATGAGAGGAATAACTACCTTAGCCATTCACTTCTCTCATTAACAATTAATTTTGAATAAATTAAAAGTTTAATATATGATTTTACTATTATATCCTTAAATATTAAATAATTTAAAGAGCATTTTCGTCAGAATTTTTTGGTGAAGCCTTTTAACCCTCTTGGATTTATAATAATATAGATAATCCACTATTTTCATTAAATAATTTTCAGATTTATTGCATGACACTACAAGAAATCAGAGGTTGCCCGGCGAAACCATTTCGTCGAGCCACGTAACTCCTCCGTCGAGTAACATATACAACGGCGAATCTCTGTCGGGCAATAGACGTCGGGCTACCGCGGTCGGGCTTTGTGTTTACTCGACGAGCACAGTGTCCTCGTCTAGCAATTAACTAATGCCCGGCGATAAAGTTCGTCGCTGACATCTTCGTCGAGCAACATAAAGTCAACATCATAAGACCGTCGGGTAAGGGCTTCCTCATCCGTTGGGTAATCTATTAAATATATGTCGTGGGAGGTTTATAGACCATCGGGTAACGTTATATATACCCGTCGGGTAACGTTATAAACACCGTCGGGTAAGGTTAAATGCAGTCGTCGGGCACTGTTATATACACGCGTCGGATAACATGATAAACACCCATCGGGTAACGTTTTACACAGCCGTCGGGTAACATGTCACTCAATCGTCGGGTATAGTTTGAACCTGCGTCGGGTAACATGTAACTCATTCGTCGGGTATAGTTTTAAATGTCGTCGGGTAACATGTCACCGATTCGTCGGATGTATTTTTACAATTCGTCGGGTAACATGTCCAGAATTTGTGGGGCAACCTCCTCTTTATATTGAAAATAAAATATTAAATTAAATAATAAATAATAAAAAGTTTAATTAAAAATTTTAATATAAAGAATCAAAATAAAATTAAATTAATATTAAAAAAAATTAATGTAATTTTTTGACATCATTAAGAGTATAAAAATATTTTATATATACTCTAAGAATTAGTGGAGTTGTCAAAATAGCCGGGATCCTGAGGGGGCGGTTGGGTGGGCGGTGAGAAAATATCATCCAATCCACGATCACCCAAATGTTGAAGGATGTTGTCAAGGGCGCTCTTGATATGTTGGTTTTGGACTTGAATCTCCGCGTATTGGGCTTTGATCATAGGATTTTCGGCCTCGAGATTTCTCATACGATCCGCCGTCTCCTGGGTATTGCCTACCCGAGATGAAGACGACGATTGAGTAGAGATATCCCGCACAATCTCGTCGCCCGCCCCCCGAACGACCCTCCCTGGGCGCCTCCCTAGTTGTCGCTCCAGAATAGCGATCGACATGTCGACATTAGGGAGCTGCTGATGCAAAGGCACATCTGGATGTTGTTGGGTGAGCTCAGCTTGTGTCTGCTGGACGTCTTGCACCATCGCATCCTACAAATTCGAATAAATATTAATTAGAAATATAATTATGAAATTAAGAAAAAATGTTTAATCAGAAGGAAATAAACTTACGTGAATTCGATCAGCCTCTTCATCCCCCCGTCCAGCATACACCTGCCCCCAGGCATCCACCGCTGGGAACATCGACCCGGCGATGCGCCGATCCTCCTGCCGGGCCGATAAGGATCGCGATCCCCCGTGGTGGTTGAATTTCTTTGCCCTCCGGTTCGATGTGTTGGCAATCGATTTCCGCTGTTCATTCGTAAAACCAAAAATTAGATTTGAAAATGGAAAATAACATAAAAATTAAATAATTTAATTAATTAGATAGATAATACGTACCAGATAAGTGGGGGACATGAAATGGTCGTACAACCACAACCACCCTGGCAGTTTCGGCCCGTCTAACTCCTCCGGAGGATTTGCCCGAGCTTCCTCCGGAGAAGGCCAAGTCAAGAAGTACTTGTGGAGCTCGTACTTCCAGTCGGCGTACCGTAACTGCTAGTGTTGGCACAGGTACCTACTGAGGTCGACGTTCTCCAAGTCGAACTCAAAATTGATCTGCAATCAAATATTAAAGTTAAAAAAATAATTAAAAAAATATGAAATTAACGTTAAAAATGGGAAAAAAACATACAAATAACTCTCCCCAACAACGCGAGATCTCCTCTGCGGTTTGGGTTCGGAAAGTCTCCCCCATCATCAGTGACTTGGTGCAAAGAATCGCACCAATGTCATGAGCCAGGAGGCTGTGAATTTTGATTGGCGCGGACCGGAGGCGTGGCACGTACACCACCAGTATCTTTGCATTTGTCGTCCTACAAATGTGTTGGGATGTCAAACCTCGGTTGATCCCGCGCACATTCACTGACCTACCTGCAAATTCGATGAACATTGATAAATAAAATGAGTATCAAATAAAAACGATTGGTTAAATAAACAAAATAATAAACTTACCCTTAGGGAGTGCTCCGATATTAGGCCCCATTTCGTCTGCTCCGACGTTGTCCTGTGAGGGCTGGGGGTCGGTACGGGGTTCCCCCCGTTTCTTGCTATGTTGTCTACGAGCCGATCAGACACTCGGTCGCTGATAGACTGACAGGGGTGCATGAACCGACGCCGATGTTGAGGCAACTGAGTCAGGGGCTGCCTCCTCCAGCTCATGATCATCAACAGGATCCGGGCAAGGGCGAGTCCTCAATGTGATTAAGGTGCAATGCGACATCTACAATAACACATATAAATTAATTAATATAAAATTCAAGAACATACTTTTAATTAAATAAAAAAGAAAGCAAACATTTTTAATATTAAATATTAAATATTAATTTAAAAAAATTAAAACAAAATCACATTTAAAATTAACCAACATTTTATAATTCCAATAAACATAAATAAATAAAGCATCAAATTTTTTTAGTAATAATTAGTAAATTGGTATCTAAAAACTAAAACCATCAAATTCTAATTTTTTTTAAATAAATCCAACACAAACGAAAATTAAACTTAAACAACTAATTAATCCAAGCGTACTAAACTCAAAATTCACAACATTATACCTAAATTCCTAAATCCAAATTTCGGGACCAAAATCAAACTTACATATTAATCCAAACATATACTAATAATATCCAAATCCAAAAATTCACAAATTACAAATTTATAAAACACACATTTCCAAAATCCACTTTATACTACACCATATCAAAATTTCCCATAATTGTTTTTAAAATTCAAATACCCAAAATTCATACATTTCACATAAATACCATATAAAAAATAATACCATTATATCAATTTCAACATTATACCAAACATCAAAATTTCAACAAATCTTCAACTATTATATATACCTTAACAAATATATATATCCAAATATATATATATATATATATATATATATATATATATACATAATCATTAACAATAACAATATCCAATTTCATAAATTCAATTTTCAAATCAAAATTAACAATAAACCAATATATCCAATATAAACCAATAAACAATAAACCAATATATCCAAATTAACAATAAACAATATATCAAAATTAACATTAACATTAACAAGGAGAGCAGCGGCGACGGCAAACCTCGGTGAGGGGAGCGGCGGTGACGGCAAACCTCCGTGAACAAAAACAGTGTCCTTGACTGTTTGGGAGAGGGGAGCCGACAGGAAAACTAAGTGTAATAAAAGGCGTCATTGACTGCTTGAGGGAGAGGAAGATGCAAGTGCCGCTTCAAGCAAAAATGAAGAAGAACCAAAGAAGAAAGAAATTAGAAGGAAATACAGAAAATGAAGAAGAAGGATGAAGAAGAAGACTCGGTCTGATTTATGTATCTGATTGGTATTGCTCGACGGAGACATCCGTCGGTTAACACTTTAATGATTCGTCGGGCATCAGAAAAAGGATATATGTGTCGGGTAACGTTTCAGAACCCGTCGGGTAACAATTAAATCAACTCGTCGGGTAACGTTTAACACCCCGTCGGGCAATACCATCATCGAAATACGGAATATTAGGTTTGACGTCCGTCGGGTAACAGCCATCCCACCCGTCGGGTAAGGCTGATTGTCGAATATCCCTCGGGTTATACCTTTATACTCCCTCGGGCAACAAAATGCGGGACTCCTGAGAATCCGCGAAAATTAAGTCGGTCGGGCCCGTCGGGCAAACTGTAACTCATTCTTCGAGGAAAACAAAGCGGCAAATTTGAGATTTCGCGGAAAATTAGGCGGAAAATTGAAATTTTCAAAAAACTGGACGATTTATTGCGGTTACCCAACGGAAATTTTAATGATTCGTCAGGTAACAACAAGCGGCAAATTTGAGATTTCGCGAAAAATTAGGCGGAAAATTGAAATTTTCAAAAACTGGACGATTTATTGATGTTACCCAACGGAAATGTTGAAATATCCGTCGGGCATGACCTTCCTGATGCCGTTTTTGGAATCAATCTGAAAACCAAGTCCGGCGAAAGTATATGCAACATCATGACCGTTCAAATTTTGGTTTTATATGCCTAAAACCCCATCTATCGTTATTGTGATGTTTTGGGGATTTCAAAACGTCCGATCGTTAAGAAACGTTGTGTAACCGTTGAATCGTCGCACACCGTTACCTAATCCCGGGATTTCCAATTTGGGAAATGTTTCGTGCAGACGATCTATGGGTACCTACCATAAATATGGACGGGCAGATCGGTCAGTTTTGGTTTTATGTTTTTTAAAATCGAAAAACAAGCATATTGCCCAAGGGGTTTAAACTCTTGAAGGAAACTTCAATACATTTTTTGAATTTTTGGTTCTATTGATGTTCAAACGAATGAATTTGAGCGATCTAACCGTTCACTCTTTGGTTTTACGTGCCTAGACGTCGCCCGTCGAAAATCTTGATGTTTTAAGGATTTCAAGCCTTCCGATCGTGATGAAACGTTCTGTAACCATTGAATCGTCGCGCACCGTTACCTAATCCCGGGATTTCCAATTTGGGAAATTGTTCTCGCAGATGATCTATGGGTACCGACCATAAATGTGGACGGTTAGA
The DNA here is from genome assembly GCA_037349345.1 of Oemleria cerasiformis. NCBI lineage: Eukaryota > Viridiplantae > Streptophyta > Magnoliopsida > Rosales > Rosaceae > Oemleria > Oemleria cerasiformis. The sequence continues at coordinate 15,408,176 of JAZGTL010000018.1, forward strand.
TCGGTCAGTTTCAATTTTTAAGTTTTTAAAATCGGAAAACAAGCATATCGCCCAAGGAGGTTAAACTCTTGTAGGAAACTTCAATACATTTATTGAATTTTGGTTCTATTGATATTCAAATGATTGAATTTGAACGATCTAACCGTTTACTCTGTGGTTTTACGTGCCTAGATGTCGCCCGTCGAAAATCTTGATGTTTTGAGGATTTCAAGCCTTCTGATCGTGATGAAACATTCTGTAACCGTTGAATCGTCGCGCACCGTTACCTAATTCCGGGATTTCCAATTTGGGAAATTTTTCTCGCAGATGATCTATGGGTACCGACCATAAATTTGGACGGTTAGATCGGTCAGTTTCAATTTTTAAGTTTTTGAAAATTTGTGTAAAAAAAAATGTAAAGTTTTTAATCTGGTAAATACATGTGTAATAAAAATTGTAAATTTAATCAACTAAATCAAACCCGAAGAATCTTCATATATCTCCGTCGGGTATTTATACGGAGTTTGTCGTTGGGTAACCCATACATTATCCGTCGGGTAACAGGTCTAATAAAATTGTAAATTTAATCAACTAAATCAGACCCGACGAATCTTCATATATCTCCGTCGGGTCATGATACGGATTCTGTCGTCGGGTAACCCATAAATCATCCATCGGGTAACAGGTGTAATATAAATGGTAAATTTAATTAGCTAAATCAGACCCTACGAATCTTCATATATATCCGTCGGGTTATTTCAGGCTGAGGCCGTCGTCGGGTAAACCTTCAATTCCCCGTCGGGTAACGTTTTACATATAGTCGTCGGGTAATAGTTACGCATCCGTCGGGTAACAGTTGTGGCGATCCGTCGCGTAAAATACGTGAAATCCGTCGGGCATAATCAATTTAAACAAATTGTTTATTAAATAAAGGTAAATTTAATATACTAACTAATTGTTTATAAAAATATTACCAAAGAACATTATATATGCAAAAAAATTTATAAAAAATTGTTGTATCTTATTAGGTTAATATGAAAGTTGGGTTCAATTTTTTTGACATTGCATTAAAGAGTAAAAAAAGAGTAAAAATTGACTTATCATCAAAATATTGTACTAAATCTTTTACCTTCATTTAGTTTGAAGTTGCGTATTTTTTGGAGGGCATGTATGGTTTCCTCACTTTAAGAAAGTAAAAAAACTATTTTTTTACAATGAAATCATACAACATACATAAAAATAAAATTTATTGATTTGAAGATGGATATTTCATATATGAATGAAATTTCAAAATTACAACGCTTCATTCGGATTCGTTTTCCCCCTCCAAATCACGCTCGTCATCTTACATGTGTACAGTACTTGATTCCTCCGAATCACTTTCAATTTGTTCTAATTCCCCTAGATCAATAAAAATGTCATCAATCGCAATTGGTGTTATGATGTCATTGGTCCGAACTCCATCCACGTTTTGGGTGGATGCCGATGAATCTACCTGATAAATGATTTGGTCGTCGTTTATTTCCCCATCTTCTTCATGGTATCGGTCATCCAAGTCCCAAATGTTTATGTGATTCACCATCTTAGCTACTCTCCATCCACCACCAGCTTTTGGATCATCCACATATAATACTTGTTTCGCCGTACTAGCGAAGATGTAGGGATCACTCTCAAACCACCGGGTGTTTGTGGTTATAGAAGTATATAACTAATCTTTAATGACACTGCCTCAGATACTTGGGTTCATATTAAACCAATGACACTTGAACAAGATGACTTCCTTGCGATCGGCGTATAACACCTTAACCACAGTTAACAATTTGCCGCAGAAACCCGTCTCAGCATTTTCCACATTTCCTAATTTCATAACATATTTTCTATTTTCCTAATTTCATAACATATTTTCTATTTTCATATTTTCCTAACAAATTTTCTAATTTCTAATTTCCAAAAATTCTAAAAATTTTCTACACATTTTCCACAATAAATACAAAATTTCCTAACATAATTATATCCAACATTCTTAACAAAATTAATTTGAGAGGTAAACACACATACCTTTTCACAAGTATTCCTTCAAATCAACTACAAAATTTCTACAACACAACACATAATTAATTCCTAATCAAAAATCAAAATTTCAAAAAAATCAAAATTTCATACCGTAATATTTAATATTTGATGATTGATAGAGAAAAAATATTTGTTGGTAATGAAAATGGTGATGAGATGATAATAATATGTATATAAAGAGAGTGAGTGAGTGAGAGGGAGAGAGAGAGAGCAGAGAGAAGGATGAGAAGCAGAGAGGAGGAAGAAGAAGAAAAAAAAAAAAAACTCTGGTATTTAGAGTGTTTAGACAGTTGTCCGACGAACATTATTCGCAGGGCTATATTAAATGATTCGTCAGGCAATATAGAGTCAACGTCTACTATTACCCGACGGCGATTGGTCGTCGTTGTTGACACTGTTACCCGACGGGGAGTTCAAATCGTCGGGTAACAATGTCCAATTTTGCGCGCCAACAAATTTTTCTTCCCGCCAACTTGTTACCCGGCGACTGTGCATATCCGTCGGGCATTATGACCTTACCCCGCGAGATATAATCCGTCGGGCAAAATCTAGTCGGGCAGCTACGATTTTCTTGTAGTGTGATGGCATGTAATGGAGATATAAAAAAAATTGTAAATATATATATATATATATATATTTACAATTTCCGACGAGATGTTAAATTTACATCTTGCTTTTTTGATCCATTGGAATTCAAAATAGTAAAATTTACATTCCGACGAATTTACATCTATAAGGCACACAAGTAAAATGACCTTAATTAATAATTAAGATCTCATAATTGTGAAATATTAAAACTCAAATAAATGCTATAAAGGTTTGTGAAATAAAGCACATAATTAATTTAGAATTAAAGCCAAATAAATTACCTATAAATATGAAAATTAACAAATTTCAAAATGAATTAGCAAAAAAAAAAATCAAAATGGAGGCCATACGCTTTAATTAGTTTTTGTTGGTGAGAAAATATTAATATTGCAACAACGGCCGAGATTTTCTTATCACATTATTGATTTTGACATTATAGAGTACGTAGACCTCTCATCATCATGCCGTCAACTAGCCTCCTTGATTATTCTAACATACGCATATCCCTCAACAAATAATGCCCTAAAAGCATTCAAGAATCATAAACTTTCAAGAAAGAGACTGCACAAATAGACTACCCATAGAATCTATTTCATATATGACGTACGAGGCCACATTATATATTATATATCGTTGTACGATTGAGTTTGTTTCAACGAAAATCGTACTAAAGATCTCTAAGAAAAAACATTCAAGAATCATAATTTTTTTCAAAAAGAGATTGCGCAAATAGACTAGACCTAATATATGTTTTTTTTTCTTTTTTTTCCGAAAAAAAAGTGTGGAAGGGGGCAACTTTGTATGGATTGACGCTGAGGAATGTATGCTCAACCACAATAGGACGGGCTCGTCACCTCAGCCCCACCAAAGGACTAGCAAGCAGGAGCCGGTGGGAGTCGATCAAAGGATCTCCACCCACCAAACTACATGGGAGTAAGCCCTTACCACTAAGTCATCACCCTCGATGGTAGACCTAGCTAGGATATGTTTAATGGTGCTTTTAAATGAACGAAAAATGTTTTCTGAAAATTAAAAGATTTTTGAGAACATTTGATAAAAAGAGTTCAGCATAGTTTTAAATTATAAAAACCTTTTTTTGGATAATGAACACTACTAAATGCTTTGCTTTTTCATGAAGCACTTATTAATTTCACATACCTAGAAGATTTTAACATGTTTATAATAAAAACACTTTTGTTATGAGCGAGTATGTACAAAAGTGCTTCCTAGTGAAGCAGTCTCAAACGAGCCCTTAATAGAAGACAAAAATAGCACATACACTATCCAATTATGTAATGATCGCACATTAGTTAGTGCGAGTTTGTATGTGGGTGTTTATTTCATTTATCGTGATTTAACTTTCTAAAATCAAATTAAAATTTAAGTAAAAGTTTATATCAATGAATTTATACACTACCTCTTTCTGAAATTTTAACTTCAATATGGAGTTGGATGTTAACTTCTTAACAAATAAAACAAAAACAATACACCACACTTTGATTCTTCAAGTAAAATAAATCATTTTTACGGAGGGGCAAATCTGTCCAGGAAAACGAGGCATCGCGAACCCGCAGTAAAAACAAAATCTTTACGGCGGTTAGAACAATGAAAAGCACATTCCCTCTCTATATAAGCTCACTCTCCTATCTCTTCCTCTCCCACTACAATCCCACGCCTTCAATTTCCTCATAATTATTTCTTGTTTCCTAAGCCTTGCCTTTTCATTTTCTCGCTCACTTTCCCAGTACACCCAAACACACCCAAAAAAAAAAAATGTCTCTCCAACCCAATGACCCTCTCTTCTTTCCACCAAATGGGTTTTCAACAGTTTTAAGCTTGGAGTTGATTCTCTGTCTCTCCGTCGTCGTCTTTGTTTTCTGCTTTTGGCTCTCACCCGGTGGCCTGGCTTGGGCTTTGTCCACGTCATCCAGAGCTCAAGCCCCTTCAAAAACCGCCATTCCCGGCCCCTCCGGCCTCCCTCTTCTCGGCCTGGCCTTGGCCTTCACCGGCTCACTCACTCACAGAGTTCTAGCCAAGCTTGCCGAGACCTCAAAGGCCAAGTCTTTAATGGCATTTTCCGTTGGGTTTACTCCATTTGTCATCTCCAGCCACCCCGACACTGCCAAAGAGCTTTTGAACAGCTCGGCCTTCGCCGATAGACCCATCAAGGAGTCAGCTTTTGAGCTTTTGTTTCATAAAGCAATGGGCTTTGCCCCTTTTGGTGAGTATTGGAGGAGCTTAAGGAGGATCTCGGCCACCCATTTGTTCAGCCCTAAAAGAATTGCCAGTTTCGGGGTTTTTCGTGGAATTATCGGGGGAGAAATGGTGGAGGAGGTGAGGGGTCTGATGGAGAGGAGTGGTGTGGTTGAGGTTAGGAGGGTGTTGCATTTTGGGGCTTTGAATAATGTGATGATGAGTGTTTTTGGGAGGAGGTATGAGTTTGGTGAAGGGTGTGAGGGGCATGAGCTTGAGGGGTTGGTGAGTGAAGGGTATGAGTTGCTTGGGGTTTTCAATTGGAGTGACCATTTTCCACTTTTGGGTTTGTTGGACCTGCAAGGTGTGAGGAGGAGGTGCAAGAAGTTGGTGTCAAAGGTGAAAGCTTTTGTTGGGAAGATCATAGAGGATCATAGGGTTAAGAGGGTTGGGAATCATTTTAATGGAGGTGTGGGTCTTGATGATTATGATCAAGGTCAAAGTGGTGATTTTGTTGATGTGCTTCTTGATTTGGAGAAGGAGAACAAACTCAGTGATTCTGATATGATTGCTGTTTTGTGGGTAAGTTAATTTGATTTTTGAAAACATATGGTACTTGTTCTATAACTTGTTCTTATATAATTGCAAAAATTCAAGATTTTATTAACCTGATTGTTAATTACTTTTCAAAGTTTTGATTGAAAATCAAATATATATTGCTTGTTCGATCTATAACGTTTAATTTCTTATATAAATGCGAGTACTTGATATTTTATTAACCTGAATGTTACTTTTCAAAATGATTTAATTTGTTATGCAATTCACGATGTTTTTACCTCATGATATTTTGCTTTGATTGTTTATACAATATATAAACCTAGCTAGGTTTTAAATATTTCAGGAAATGATCTTCAGAGGGACTGATACAGTAGCAATACTACTAGAATGGATTCTTGCAAGAATGGTTCTCCACCCAGATATCCAAGCCAAGGCCCAATCAGAGATCGACACTGTTGTGGGCGCGGGGCATCGGTTGGTATCCGATTCCGACCTCCCCAACCTCCCATACCTCCACGCCATAGTGAAAGAAACCCTAAGAATGCATCCACCTGGGCCCCTCCTGTCGTGGGCCAGGCTGGCAATCCACGACACCAAAATAGGTCAACACAAGATCCCGGCAGGAACCACGGCCATGGTCAACATGTTTGCAATCGCACACGACGAGAGCATCTGGTCGGAGCCCGATGAGTTCAAGCCGGAGAGATTCACGGACCATGAAGATGTTCCGATCATGGGGTCTGATCTGAGGCTGGCTCCCTTTGGGTCTGGGAGAAGGGTTTGCCCTGGTAAAGCCATGGGGTTGGCCACTGTTGAGCTGTGGCTGGCTCAGTTGCTTCAGAGCTTCAACTGGGTCCCTTCTGATGATGAGTCAGCAGCTGTGGACTTGAGGGAGGCATTGAAGCTATCTATGGAGATGAAGAAGTCGCTTGTCTGCAAGGCTGTTGCTAGGGTTGTGATATGATGTGCCTCTTTTTCTGACCTAGCTCTATGTTTATCGTTTTACTATGCTTAGAATTACAATGCTATCTATGGAGATGTAGAAGTCTCTTTTTCTGACCTAGCAAGCCTGTTGCTAGGGTTGTGATATATATATGATGTGTCTCTTTTTCTGACCTAGCTCTGTGTGTATCTTTTTCCTATGTTAGAATTACAATTATCAATGCAATTAATTACCAGTGTTTTTCACTTTTTCATTGTTATCTCCTTGCTTAATCAATTCATTATAATTCGAAAATTCTCCATAAATATGTTACGATAATGAAATGTTGATTATTTCTAAGGAGGGGAGGCTACCCAATCCCAAGGTCTGGACATATATACCAAGCCCCGAGGACTTATAAGGCAACTTATTTATCTCCGTTGTAGAGTTTATAAATCGTCCAAAAAAAAAACGACCGATAACAATAGGAATTAAAAACGTTGATTAATTGTTTGATATAGATCGATATCAGTGACCGAATTAACCACCTGATAATCCAATTCAAATTATTGGGAATTTGGATTGAATTATTAGGTGAAATTAGTTGATCCCCCAGACATGCATATATGGTGGTCCAAAGGAACTACTTTAGTTAGGAATCACACACTGGATATGCTTAACAATTGGTGTCCTGGACATCTGTGTTGTGTTTCATGAGCTTAAAATTAATTAAACTATCCATTATTTGTAATTAATTAATAATTTTAAGTACGTATAATCATAGCCCTAATTGCCATCGATCATTATTTGGTTCCCAATAATCTTGCATATATATATATGGTTCCAAATTAATGTGAACAATTAAGAGAAATAATTAAGGGATCTCAAAAAAGAAAACAAATTAAGGGCTAAAATTCCTTAATTGAGGGCTAGTTAGCTGCATGTGATTAAAAACAAAATAAAAAAAAAGAAAAAGGGTTAAATTTGATTGCTTTGAATAATTTGATCAACACATTGCAGAAGCCTTTAAAAATGATTTGAGGAATAAGAACTTGGACCACACAATGAAATACATGGCGGCTCATTTCTCTGATCACCGGCCTGATCTTTTATGTGATCCAAATCCTTCTCAAGAATATATGTTTTGGTGAAGATCTGCCTGTGAAAAGCTTTGCTCCTTTTTTCCAGCTATAAAGAAGAAAAGAAAGATCGATGATGCAAACAGATTTGAATATCCAATTAAACTAACGTTCATTTTTCCATTTTTTGATCTACATCAATCCATGCAACTAGTTGCTTTTATTTGATTCTCAGTCACCCATATCGATCTATATACCCCTATATATTCGTTGGTTTTTTACTCAAAATGCCTCCAATGTCGATCCAAAAAATTTCACTACTTTGCCACATCTTTGTGTCTAATGCGCCAAAACGTGAAATTTTTAGATAAAGTTTGGAATTAATTAACGACGAGAAATATCACAGTTCATGAAGCAGCAACGTGAAAATTTTAAACTAGTCACAAAAATATATAAAGTAAAAAACCATATTCGTTCCCTAACCGATCTCGATCACTCTCACCATCAATATTAAAAAGACAAATATTAATGCAAAATGCAATCGAACATTTTGAACACATGACATATCGATCCGTACATAATAATGCACACATAATATTCAAGTAAAAGATAAACTATTAATTAAGAACCAAAGGATCGAGGATGATGAATAATAATTCTATCACATTATGATCATTGCCTCTATATATAGCCACGTGTATGGTTATGATCACATCATCTTGACGATCAAATCTCTGTACTTTTCAGGCACAAAACTTTCGGGGATCGATGGATATATATATACCAGAAGATATATATATTTGATGCAAAAAAAGATTGATAAAGAATTATGAGTGGCATCTCTCTGGCTACCTACCTACCAAACATTTGAAGGGAATTTAATTATGTTTTTATTTGTTGATCCAAAAAAAAATGTACGTTAAAAAGGAATCAATCTTTTATTTTGAACTCCAATTACTATCACTCTTTAAATTCCACTGTCTCCATCTTCATCTTTAACCCTTGTGTATTTTTCCAGTACCAATATTAGATAGGATTGACTATTGTCTTTACTTGCAGAACAATTTGAATTCGATCGAAAAGGCCGGAGAATGCTTAAATGTATATTAATTGCCTTCGAAACTAATTAAGAGAGGATTATATGTGGAGTTTTTTTGTCTTTTTTTTTTTGCCAAAGAATCATATATATATATATATATATAGAGAGTTTAATTATGACACAGAGATTTCGGACAATTTTCTTTTATAGATAGAGACATAAGACCTAAATCTTGATTAATAGATGAAGACAACTCTAGCTAATCAGAAAATTAACAACTAATTAAGGATAAAAGTTTCAACAAATAATAAAAAATATTACTCTTATCCACTAAATTTATAAAATTCCAACATTCGCCTTTGAACAAAAAAAATGTCGGATTAATCAATGGCTTATGGATTAGGGTTTAGCCCAAATTTGGGCTCCGTCCAAAACTCGAGGACTAAACCCTAAGCCATAAGCGTGCTCTCCCACCTCCATCCCAAACAGTAAGAGCATCTCCAGCAGAGTCCCTGCTAAAACACTTTTTTTAGTTAGTTTAGGGATTTTTAAAAAAAAAAATGACTCCAGCAGAGTCCTTATCTCACTCCCTATTTTAGAATTTTGTTATTTTGAGGGTTTTGAATTCCTAAATTTAACAAAAACGAGAGAGAAAGAAGGAATTCCCTATCTCCTAACAATTGAATGAATTTCATTAAAAAAAAATAATTAAAAGAGTGATAACTTGAGGATATTCAAATGTTTAGCTTGAAATAAATAATAAAATATTTGAGATTTGTTAAAATATGAAACATTGTTAATGGAGTAAACTTTTTAAAAGCAATTTATTAAAATAACTTTCTAACTATTTTAACTTAAATTTAGGGACTCTACTGGAGATACTCTACCCCCAACCCTAAATGCTAAACCGTTAGACCCTAAACAACACCCTTGGTTTCATTAAGAACAACACAAGTAAAATCACGGTTTAAAAAAAAATTGAATTTCTACTTGGAAATTAACGTACACTTATATATATATATATATATATATATATATATATATATATATATATATATATATGTTTCCTTTGAAACAAACAAGTCAAATCACAATTCTTAAAAAATGATCGAGCTAGGTTGTTCTTGATTATAAGAGAAAAAGTTAAAGTATTATTTTATGTAAATGAGGTAATTATAATTGTGCCCTTAAGTGTAATTTCACTTTGTATATATAAGGATTTGATCAAGTATGGCATGCAGGTAGGTGAATGAGGCCCCGACGATGATCTTGATGCTTGCCATGAGGAGATCATGATTTTGATGATGATGAGAAACTATTCATGGTACAAATTAGGGCATGCCTACTCTGCTAGAAAGTAGAAACCCTAGCTACTGCTGCTGCTGCTGCTGCTAGCTAGCTAGGTTTCAAAAGCCTTAAAGATGGAAGCACATCTGAGCAAATCATCAGCCATCACCCTAACCACACACACCTTATTCTATATAAACCCAAAAGGTTTTTTAAATCATAAAATTATTGTACTATATATATATATATATGCATAATATTTCATGCGTACTTAAAGTGTTGCTGCTGGTCATCATCAAGTAGTAATTTTTTATTATAATGGGCGTCGATCTTCATTATATATATTCTCTTGTTGGATGCTTCCCAACATATATATCTTTAACCTTTGCCTACACATGCACCTTTAGCCAATCTAGTGATCGAGGCGAATTTATTTATGTGTGTTTAATAGATGGTGAGTTCGATTCTTTTTCGGATCACATAAATTATAAGTTTTAAGTGAAAGACTATAACGGCGAGTCGTTGTTCTTCTCTTCTCGAAATTTTACCTGATAAGTATCAATCTAATGTGATTAATTATGTTCTGAAAGAGACATTCCTTCGTTAAGTTAAAAAAAGATATCTATGTTTTTATTTAAGGACAACATTTGCATATCACCATGGTGGCACCCTTTCAATTTATCGAATTGTTTTTGTACATATATCATAATCGGAACCGTACGTTCATTCTCTATAAATCATCATGTCAAGATCATCTCCGTAAAAAGTCAACAAGAATGGAGGTCGTTTAGTCATTCATATATATATCAAGTAATTAAATGGTCGGACAGTTCATCATGAGGATATTAATTCTTATCAAAACCGTTGATTTATTTGATACATATGAAGGACTAAACGACATCTAATTTTGTTGATTTTTAACGGTGATGATCTTGACATGATGATTTAGAAAATGAGTGGTTCGGATTATGATACATGTATAAAGACAATTCAATAAATCGAAATGGTATTACGAAGAGGTACCATATTTAATTAACATCATAAATAAGGAACACAATTTGAGAAAAAAAGATGCTAAAGTATGAGATTCTCTATAGAAATTCGGTCTCTCTTATGAGATAACAACAAATTCGATCATTTAAAAACAAATTTTCAAAAGAATTTTGTTCACACATTTCTTTTTACGGGAATTATATATAGTATGCTCCACCCTCATCATTCCATGGACCACTCCTAATAGTGGTTAATTATATATATATATATATATACATGGTGCACATATAATTAGCAAGTGATGGATGTATGAGAGACAGTGGATGAATCTAGAGACTTGTCTTTGGGATCCCAGTAGGAAGAAAACCCAGACCCTGTTGTAGGGCACAGAATTTATTTATTTAGTTTAATAATCCAAGTTGTTTTTGCGGTACGTGTCAAAGGTATCATCCTTAAGAAAAAATATATATATATTATCTTCGAATAATTTTGTGCATTTGAGTCCACATCATCATGTAGCTAATGAAGCTAGCTGGGTCCATCGTCCATCACTCTCCATATATAATTAAGTTTAAGTACTTAGCAGTATCTTTGTTTAGGCTAGCTTTAATCCATCTTAGTGTCAAATGGGATCCACACCTTCTTATATATATATATATTTATATATTCCTTCTTCATCTTTAATTTTATGATCATTATGTGATTACAATCATGACAAATTGTCAATCACAATAATTAAGGATGATTACGCGGAGAGATCAGAGCGTGTGGAATAAGTTTCATCTCATCAGTGTATGCAATTTCTTGCCCTACAATGTTACCTGCGTGGCGAATTGGGTTCTGTTACGCGTTATGATAATCTGATTGATTTATAATGCGATATAAATTCGTGTATTTTAATCGTAAATTTGAGAAAAATTGAGCAAACCAAGTAACATGAATTTACTTATTTTTTTCTCAGTAAGATCTATATCTTTAGTTGATGTACACGTACATTGCTATATATGCTCAAATTAACAACTTTATTTGAATTTTCTTTTTACAATATATTGAAAATTATGTCACCAACAAAATTAAAAGTTTTTGTCATCATCCACTAAGAAGTAGGACCAAAAATTAGCTAGAAATGCATCATAAGAATTCAATTTCTTACTATTGTGTTCAGAACAACTTTGACCTTTGTCAAATCAATTCTTTTCTTTTTATGGGTAAAAGGATAATATTCATTAATGCAAGAGAAAAAGTTTAAAACTCATAATAGAAATCAAATTATATAATTCAATAGAAATAAGAAAATCTATAATCAAATCATGAAAAATATATATAATCAAATAAAAATATACAAAAGAAGCCGCCGCCACCGCTACCATGAGGAAATCAGAAACACAATGAGCCATGAAGGAGGATCTGTAGAGAATAGTGTTAGGATAACAAGCCATCACCCGTCTGCATACTCAAACAATCCAAAGAGTCAACAAAAACCTTAGAACAAATCAAACCGAAACTTGCATTATCCGCATTAGATCGAGTTTGATTAATCTATCAATTTACCCCTTGAAACTTGCATTCTCTTGGCTAATTTACGCCATACACTTTTATTTCAGTCATATCTCACCTAAACAATTATATTTACTCACATTTTATTTAATTTTTTAATAAAAAATTACACATTAGGTCATTAAATATTAGCAAGTTAGTAATTGGCAACAATTATAGAGACTCATGGAGTTAGCTACTTGCTATTGTTGTTGTTTGCCTTTGATTTTGGTAGAACTTGCATTGTACGTATGACCACTAATTATGTCATAAACACCAATAAAATTCACATGTGGAGATCCAACATAGCGCGCGAGCTCCATTGATTTCTTGAACTTGGCTGATCGAAACGTTGCCGTATTGATCCAGAAGAATAAACTCATCTATGAGAATTGCAATTGGCACAATGAGTTTGTTTGCCCTTGTTGTTCATCATTCTTGTTTCACGGTTCACTGCCACCCAAAAATGATCTCCAGAAATATGGTCCTTTTTATGTTGACCGGATAGTCAACTATAATTTCTGATGTGTTCGCCTTTGACCCTGTGACCCAAAACTTTTGAACCCTTTTTCCCGCGTATTCAGAGACTAGAACAAAGGAGCCCCCCTTACTAACTGCGGTCCCAAATGCCAACGAAAGCCCTCTTAATAAGACCGTCACTTGTTTCGTTTGTGGATTGTATTTCATTAACCATCCCGTGCATTTGACTCGTGGATTTCTCTTAATATGCATAGAATCAGTGGCGTAGTCAGGAATTTAAGTAAGAAGAGACGCTATAAATGCTAGTGTTTTCCGACTGAAAGGAAATCACTATTTTGATTTCATTCGGAATTATGAAGTTAATGTTAAAAGATGCATTTTATATAGATAATCATAATAACGGAAAATACACAAAATCAATATAATGGAAATGCTAATGGACGAGACAATATTTTTATGGGCATATATCCATTTTTCAAAAAAGTAATCGTGGTATCATCTATTTTGAGTATCAAAAAATATGCAAAACAAATACTCATGCAATCAGATTTTCAATATTTGTTAAGTGAAGTTGACATGTTAATAGAAAATTAGGAAGAAATAAGCAAAAGAAGAGAAATACACTTTAATAATTTTAACAATATTTGTATAATTTGTACACAAATATACAAGTAAAAATGGTAACAAAAAAATTGCTGGAGGGGCTTCGGACCCTTCTGGTCCCTAGCTGCCTCCGCCCGTGCATAGGAGTTTAAATTTAATAAGAGCTGACACCTAGTGGTATTCCTCTCCACTTGTTATGTGTGAGGTCTCGGGTTCGACTCTTGTCGGGTGAGGTCAATAACCAATGTTTATATAATGTAATCCTCCTCCCCTAATATCCTTGTATCAAAAAAAAAAAAAAATTAATAAGAGTTATGCTAATGTCAGTCACACGAGATATACGAAGTGTACTTTAACTCATAAACGGAACTAGCATCTGTGAAATAAATTATCCTAGTAATCGGGTCGACATCCAAACCATTAAGGAATCTGAAAGGCGTTCACTCTGCCCCGGTGGCTAGTTTGGTTCCTAAGGTTTTAGGCCATCTCTTTGTCTTTTGCCAGAGGTGAAGAGAATATGCTATTTCTTGCGACTAAGAGTCCATAATAGGCATCGGCAATGTAAAGCAAGGTGCCCAGATTGTTAAACCCCATGCCAAGTGGCCCATCCACAAATAGGAACCAAATTTGTTGCTATGGACGTAGTGGTTAATAGATTTCCCTTCAAAGTTGTGTTTTGAGTGTTTTGACATCTTGAATTGAAGCTGTAACAACAATAAAATGATAGTTACATGCCGATTTCAATTATTTTTAGTCAAGAACATTTTTGAATTAAAAATTTACTTAACGGTAGTTATTTATACAGAAAGATTACCTGTCAATAAAAATAACGGAAAAATCTACGAAGCCAACATTAGGGTCTCCGTACTTAAGGATTCAACCCTAAGAATTGCCCGCATAGGGTCCTTCACTATTTTTATCGAAGGCGAAAGACACTGGGCCTTCTGTGTGCGGCGGCAAGTCCAGCCTGTGAAAGTAATCAGTATTCATCACAACCATAAAGGTGGAAGAAAAGAGAAGAATTGGTAGTATTTTGAGGCCAAATATGGCGGTCATTAGTATTGGTGGAGAGACATAACAATTTTAGATTGTGACCTTATAATCATGATTGGTTAGGAAAATTAAACCTTTGGCTCAACCAAGGGGCTTCCTTTATCTTTGTTTTTCACCGGCGTCAAACGTTGGCTACAAATTTTAAGCATGCATGTCACGATTCTTGACCTAGATGAAAGAAGTTAGGAAAATACAATAATACAAATCAGTTAATTTTTATAAATTATTTAATCAACTATTGAATCTCCTTTAAATTAGGTAGGCTTTCATAAAATTACTCGAACAATTTATTTTTTGAAAAAAAGTGTGAAAATTCAATAAAATGTTTATCGTATTAGGTATTTAAGCAATTTGTTTTTTAAAAAAGAGTGAAAATTCAATTAAACGTTCATCGTATTAGGTATTTAAATCGGATTCATCGTATTAGGTATTTAAATCGGATTGCATGAAAAGACAGCTTAACATCTTAAGATCTGAGTCCAGCCCAATCACAATTTAGTTTTCGGCCTATGACTTAATCGTGCTCATTTGTTTTAAATAATAAATTTAAGATCTAAAAAATATTCTATATTATCTTTTCCTTCTCATAATCTGAAAGTTGAATTTTATTGTACAAAAGTCAACACTACATTCAATTTCGTGCCTAACTCATATGATATGAGTCATATCGTGCTCATGCGTGCCGGGCCCAATGGGCTAAAATCTTAAGCCCAGCCCACATATTTTATCATACCAAACCACACTCAACCTATATCAACTCGTATCATGCCCTGTTTTAATCGTGTGGGCCCTATTTTAATTCACAACTTTGACAACTTTGATATTGATTAAAGAATATTGCTATTTAAACTTACTAAATTGACTATATTTAATAACCATTTTGATGTGTTAATTAATAAAGGATATTATTTCAATAAATTAAATTACTTCATATTTATTTTGTGCGATCAATAGAATACCATATCGATGTGATCACTAAATGTGATCAATTTAATATATCTAAATAACTTTACTCAGTTGATTAAAACGGGATACCAAGTGATCTAAAAAGAAGGGAAATCTCCCCAAAACAATCATGAAATCGCAACAATAGTAGCTTTCGTATCTTACAACAATAACACAATTTTTGATTTCCTCTAGGGTTCTTATAACACCCCAGTTTTTTTTTTTTTTTGACCTCATTAATTTTCTTCATGCAGAAAAGCGACAATTCTACCTCTTTGGAAACAGTTAGCTGCTAAAATCAGGCATGAGAATCTGCAACTAAGTACCAGCAAACAAATGTGCCTGCAAACAGGGGCGCAGCAAGAAATCATCCCTGGTAGGAGCCAAGAGGTACAAAAATAAAAATTCAAGAGAAACAAGAATCAAGTTTGAGATTTATCAGTCTTTGGTAAGGAAAATGCAAAGTTTATTTAAATTTTCGGTTTCCATATAATAAAGCTTGAAAAACTCATTTCTTTCAGATTCTTTAAGTTACATACTTGTGTTCAATCCTTGATATACCTACTTGTCATTCAAAAAATGTTCTCTATACACATGTCATAATCAGAACCGTTCATTTCTTAAATTATTATCTAAAGATCAATTGTAAAAAAAAAAAAATCAATCAAATTGCACATTATCATTGGGACCACTCCGTTTAGTTTATATGTTTGTTGATACACAGTGACGATCACCATAACAATTCCCAATTTGATAAATGTTTATTTAGAGATCATCTTTAAATGATGATTTAAGAAATAAACTATTTCAATTATGAAATGTAGATATGAAAAATTCGTTAATCACAACAAGAGGGACGTGCATATACTCCTAATAATTGTTAAAAATAATTATGGAAAACAAGTTCAAAGACGTATAAACATCTTTTTTCAATTCTAATAGTCTCAAACTAAGCCATACAAAATAATTGTCCATAAAGCAAATTCCTAGACAGATTTTGCCGACTTTGAAACTTTTACCAAAGGTTGCAAAATTTGTTGTAAACCTTATACAATTACATCATAGATTTGAATGCTTAAAAAAATTGCAGGGGGCCAATGCCACCCCCTTTTTCTTTTTCGTTCTCGAGTGAGTGTGCAATGTGCATGCATAATAAAAGAGAGGAAAGGGAACAAGAATAGCCTTACAGTTGGTGTTGTAGAACATGCACTACAACAAACTGTCAACGTTAATTTCAACAAAGGAGCATGGATCAGGAACGTCGAAGTTGTTTAAAACCTGAAAATACATGAAAACAAGACAATTAAGGTAATTCAGATAGAGAAGTTTGAATATGTTATAGTGTGCTGGACTAAATGTGTGTGGCGATGTATACCTCTGGGTGCACAATGCCAAAGCTTCCAATGTGCTTCCCTTTATAAATGATGCTTGCTTGTCTGCCCTTTAGAAACTCCGGATCCTTTAGGAGATGTCAAGATAGCAAGTGAATGATCCATAGCAATCTCAAGAGCCAGTAAAAGATGAATGCAAGTAATAGAATATACTCACATCTGAAGGCTTTATGAAGTACCCTGTATTGTCACCGACAGGAACAAAAGACGCCCCAATCTTTTCCATAACTGTATCCACCAGGCCATGAATCAACTGCAGATCAGAAAACAAAGGTAAGGAATAGGAAACTATTTCTCATATATCTTGTTGCAGAAGACGAGATTTAACGGCAGGGGAACACAGATACAGATTTTCCAGGTCCTTTTTTTTTTGGTATCAAACTTAGCTAACAGACCAGACTGATTAACTTAGAGCTATCCAACATACTAGAGCAGTAAAATATAAACAATAGATATACCCAGCTGTATAGACCAGGGTTTTTGTATTGTACCTCAAATCCAGAGGTAGCACCGCAGTATAGAGCTGCTAGTTGGAGACGATTTGTTGCACCAACATCTTTCTTCTCATCCAAGAGTGCTATATCACCCACTTCGAAAATCTATAACAAAGTGAAAGTGAGATGAAATTTTCATATTGTGCAGAGGCAAGATAACCATTTAAAATATACCTTAATGGGCTTTGGATGATCTTTGTTACCACCAACAGTTTTCAATAGGCCAGGCAGCAGACTGGTTCGGACAAGCTCAAAATCAGACGAACGGGGATTTCCAACAACCACTGCCGTTGATTTGTCATCTTTACGATTTAACATGGCAAAATTTTCTCTCCACGATCCCAATATAAATGTCAAGACCTCTGTATAGCCATACATTGCAATCTAAGACAAAAGTTTAAAGAAACAAAAAAGAAGTTACGATAAACCACAATCCCACTAAGTGAAACTATGGAAGGATGCAGCTTCAATTGCTATTTATCAACTGAAAATTCTATTTTGATACCTCCAATCTGATAAGGTCTTTGATCTCATTCAAAATTAATGGCTTCAATGACGCAGGCTTTCTCTTTGGAATATTATTATATCCATAAGCAATTGCAACATCCTAAACAAGAAAGAAAATGCCTTGTCAAAGAAACCCAGCAAAGCGTTTGTTTTATTAAGCCAGAAATTCACTATGAGTAAATCTAGTTGAACCTCCATAACATCACAAGGGTGAAGAATGTCGCTTCTGGTTGGAGGTACAAACACAGTAATATTGCCTGATTCAGACTGCTTAGCATGTAATTGCATCCGATTCAACAAATCCGTTACCTACGTGGTAATGATAAATAAAGATGAGATAAGAAAAAATTTGAAGTCTTTCAACTAAATTTGCTATACGATTCCAAAGAGATTCCAATTTTACCATTAACATATTCAGTTATTGACATACCTCTTCCGCTTCCAAAGAGATTCCAATTGCACCATTAACATATTCTACGGAAACATCCATGTTGTAAACTGATAAGTCAGGATAGACACTTGACTTTCCATCAGGAAAGGTCACTTCAACTGGTTCAATCTCAAACTTTCTTTCACAATCTGCTGAAAATGCTGTCACCTACAAAAATAAGTTTATGTCATCATCCACTAACAAGTAGGAACTAAAAAATAACTAGAAATCCATCATAAACGTTCAGTTTCTTACTATTGTATTCAGAACAATTTTGGCCTTCGTCAAATCAGTAGCTGTACATTCTACGAAAACATTCTTTGTCTTTAATGTGATGGCTGAATGTGCGCCATTAATAATGGGGGGTAAAGATAATACAGTTCTGCCAAAACAAACTAAACATCACTTAACAAGATTTAGAAAGCAATCCTACAAACTCGAGTTCTCTACAACCCACGGAAAGCTCGAGGTTGATAAAAGGTGATTTGAAATGACCAGAATAATCAATGTAAGAGAAAGAATCATACCTGTTGTGATCATATAACACGGGAAACACCGGCGAGTTCTCTATTATGTGCAAAAACTTCTTCAGTTTCAAATCTGACTGCCAGAATACAGTGAAATTTTTTGGATCAATATACTCTACTTCCCTACAGTCTTTCAAGAGTCTCATTTGTAAAAGTTATACCAAACAGGAGAAACTAAACAACGATGTGCACAAAATAGATAACATTACAATAATTTCTAAAATGCCATTTCTTGGTTGGTCCTATAAACTATAAACCTTCCCCAGAAAGGAGGAAAAGTAATATATAAAGAATTAAAAAGCACCCAATTAAGAACTCACTTTGTAAAACTCCATCAGCTCATCAGCTCTGAAGTTCTTCACCTAATATAGAAATCAAAACAACCTGATATCAGGGCTTACAATATCAATTAACATGTATCTTCAAACTACTGAAGAGAGTAGATATATACAGAAATAAAATTCATACAAAATACTAAATTGGCAATAGTATAAGGCTATAAGCTGATAGATTTACCTGTTTCAGAGGCACAAAATTTATACTTGAAGGTGGTAAAGCCTGAACATGGAAAGTCATGTAAGTCATCAGTAGCAGTTTGTGTATGTATTATATGTGCCTAAAACAGAAATCTGCACTTATTATTCTTACAACTAAATGGTTCAATATAGCATCGGAACCATTAGCTAAATTCGTTTTTAGTCAATACCACATGACTCCTCATACAAAAAAACAATGCAGAAAACAATACTATAGAAAAGAGTACAAGTTACACACCTCATATGTGAAAGGGGCTTGTAATGTATCCAAGTCATGAGTCCCAATGGCAACTAGGGTTCTTCGCCTATATAAAAAGAGCAGATGTAAGCATTTCAGCTGAATACCCACACAAACTATTTTGGAAATAGCTCTTAGTACATGCATCCATTCTGATTTGTCTTCCTACTCTTCCCCTTCTAGCATTTACATAAACCATTCTGGTTTCTTTTCTATTCTCTCTCTAATTTAAATAGCCATATAAATTACTCAAACTTATTAAAGACAAAAGAAAAGAAAACATCCAAAAATAATTTAAAACGGATGGCTGGCATATATTTTGAAACAGAATACAGGTGCCATGAGAAACCGGGAGCATGCCAAGCTTAAACGTGATTAAAGCTATGAATCCAAAAACATTACCGGCATATATTTTGATGAAGCTTGTCTTGTAGGTCAATAAAGCTGTTATAACTTGCTTCAGTGAAGGTTATGCCTCTTAAAACAGCACAGACAACATAAGGGCGAATAGAAGATGTCTGCAAGTGGAAATGCGGCATTAATGAACTAAACAGTACCATCAAATAAAAAGCACCTGCAATAGTACTTTTCATGTCTAATATAACTACCTACTTTTCACATCTAATATAACTACCTCTGGCTTCACATGCATTTTAATCATGGACTCCTTACTAATGTCCGCCAACTTATACGTGGGAATCTCCTGTACCCTACTGAAAATACGGAGGGCCTGAGCAATCCCTTCAAGGCAAAGTAAATCATATCTGTGTATAAATCAAGAAACAAACCCATCACTACTCTATATATAATGGGAAAACGAGATAAAAATCAGTCCTTTTAAGCAAACACGAACATACGTATTCGGCCTCAAGGGTTATGCAAATATCAAAATCTCAAACCAACCCATGAATTGGATTAGGATAAAACATCAAGTTGCAAAATCAAGCTAATTAAGTAAACTTTCATTGCAAGTCAAGTAAATAAACAGAATCAGCATAATTCTATGCACATCAGAAAAAGAAAATGAACTGTTACCTATTCGCCGCAACTTCGATTTTATAAATAACTTCTTCATCTTCGTCACCTTCGTCATCCAAATGCTTTTCCTTTCTAATAATTGCTTTCTCAGTTGTCTAGAAATACATTCACCATTAGCAAATTAGGCATCTCGAGGATAAATCAGAAGACAATGAATGGTATACAATAAAAAGAGTAATGAAAGCAAAAGTGAAATGCTTACAACGTCGTCGAGTTCGATGCCGAATTCAAAGCATACTTTTTCAAACTCTTCCTGAGCTGTCAGATTCAATTCCCAATACAGAGAAAGAGTGAATTCCTTATTCATATGATACATACATAGATGAAATAAAGAGTGAGAAAATAAACATTCAGAGCTCACTGTAAGTTCTTCCTATTGCTGCAAACAGCCGATCTCGGCCTACGCTGACGGTCGGCATGGCTCACTTCGACTGCTTACTCCGATGGATTACACAAAACGCAACTACAAAAGAATCAACTGAAACCAAAACCCTACGCTATGTTTTGACTTCGGATGTTTAACCTTTCTGTTTTACAGTTTATTTGGGCCGAAAGTTTACGTTATTTAATTTGGGCCGAAATTAAATTTTGTGTACACTATTTATCAAGCCCATTTTAAGGCCCACAATTCTCTAAAACCCTTGCGATAAATTGAAAAAACCCTAACCAGCCGAAGAAGAAGAAAGCATTTTTGTGAGGCTCGATACTGAGTGAAATATTCGTATTCTCCAGAAAGACCGAGGAAGAGAGACATGGGCAGCGACAGCGAAGTAGAGAAGAAGAAGGAGGCGAAGAAGATGCTGGCCCTGTCTCCGATAGCCAAACCCCTCGCCGGCAAGAAGCTCTGCAAGAGAACCTTCAAGCTTATCCGTCGAGGTATATACGCTTACATATTGCATACACAATCACATGTCTATATATATAGATAATGTATGTATATGAATGAAATTTTATGCTACTGTTGAATATTGTAGCTGCTGAGAAGAAATGCTTGAAGAGAGGAGTCAAGGAGGTCGTCAAAAGCATTAGGCGCGGTCAAAAGGGGTCAGTTTTTCAATGAAATTTCTGTACTTTTCCAATTTTGTTGTTGTCTCTGTATTTTTATGCTATATTGATTGATTTAAGTTATTTTGTATAACTTTTTCCATCCTGAAGTTATTAATTCAATCAATTCTGAAATTATGGGTAAATATAGAAGGGAATGCAGTAAATGTGAGACATGCATAATTGATTGGGTCTTAATCAGTGTTAATGTGACTTGGAAGGCTTACATTATTAGTATGATGGGTAATGTTTTGAAGTATATTTACAACTTAATTCGATAGTCTCAGTGCACTGATGTTGTGTAATCAATGAATTCAATTGATGCATGACTCAAGTTCTACGCTTTGGATTGGAGGTGGCTACTGCAATGCAAATATGCAATCATTAGTTTATTAGTTTCAAGAGATCAAACTGGTTTAGGATATAAATCATGTAAGTTTCGGAGTTACTTATAACAATGAATTTAATGAAATTGTGTTCTTTTGCTGGAGTGCAGGATTTGTATTATTGCTGGGAACATTTCGCCGATAGACGTGATCACGCATGTCCCAGTCTTGTGTGAAGATGCTGAAATCCCATACATTTATGTGCCTTCAAAGGAAGTAAGTTAGGCATATGTTTCATTGTTTGTCTGACATCTTTATATGTGAAACAGAAACCAACAAGATGAGTAATTGACCTTAAAGAAGCTTTTATTTCACGTGTCTTCTAAGTTCCTGTAATTCTGGAAATTTTCTGGATGCCACCTATAAAGTATAGTATTCAATGGGCAACCATTCATTCATGTTCAGTGAATCACTTATCTGAGTATTGATCATGTAGTCTCTAGGGTTCATGTTAGCGCAAAAATTCATTTATGTTATACAGTTATAACAAGTTTATGGCCAATTTTATTAATTGCATCATCTTCCTAGCTAACATTTTGCAGTATATCATTACCTAGACATACATTCTTTCATGTTACCTGCCTCGTTGATAATCCAAGTGTTGCTAATGTCATCTTCCAGGATCTAGCAAATGCCGGAGCCACCAAGAGGCCTACTTGCTGTGTTTTGGTGACAACCAAGCCAGCCAAGGGGGATTTAGCCCAAGACGAACAGGAAAAGCTAAAGGCAGATTATGATCAGGTCTTTGCAGAGGTTAAAGAACTTCAATCCACCCTTTTCTGAAGCCTGGAAACATTTGCTTGCTTCTGTAATGATTATGTTGTGCCGGGTTTTTCTTTTTTCTCCGAACACTGACTCTGTACTTTGTTTTAGAAAAAAAATATTAGAATGTGGTTGTGTTTGACACCCTGATAGGTTAGTTAAACTCCTTTTGAAGATGAATTAACTCAATCTAGATCACCCGAGATAGTACCTAATGAAATTAAGAATGGCTTATTACTCAAAATGCTCTTCGAATCAGACTTCGAGTCTCAATTTGCTTTCCGAATGCAAAATCGTAACAATGTAATCCTTGAACTCCTTTTTTGTCAGTTTCGTTGCACTAAAAGTTATATTCCGTTATTAACGGCGGTTAGAAAATGAGTATTTTGTCAAAAAATTAAAATAAATATCCTAAAAGAAAAAAATTATTCCCATCTCCACCTCAATCCTTCCAATTCTCGCCTTCAACCAAATTACCCAACCCACCATTTCTTCACCTTCGATCTCGTCGTCATCCTCTTCTCACAAACCCAGCATCACCATCATTTTCATCTCTCGCTTCGTCTCCTTTCTCTGCCAATGTAAGGTAAATAAAATTTCCCCCAAACTTCAAAACTTTCTCACATGGAAAATGAAAATGCAATCTCACACAACAACGAAACAAAATTGTTGACAGCATAATTGCATAAATTTGAAAGAGAAAAATAAGTCCAGCACACCTCTGATAAATACTGATTCCCAAGCATAGGCCCAAGCTCTGGCTCCATCAAAGCATCCAATCCACCTTTGTCAACTACAACATCAAAGGAGTAGGTCTCTAAGTTCGAACCACTCGGCGTACCACTCGAAGGAGTCGTCGGTGCCATGGTGAAGAACTCATCCCAATTCTCTTTGCTTGTGAAGTCTCCAAAGGTTCCAAGTAACTTTGCTAATTGCTCCTCCTTCTTCCCTATTTCTTGCATCGTCTCCCCCTTCTCTGTCGGCGTCGAAGAGCAACATCAACCATCATCTCAAAGCTTCGAACTTGGATCCCAAACGACACTCATTATCTTCATCTTGCCCTCACGAGTCCGTTGGACTGAGCCGTGAGCCACGAGGGCTACCGTGACCCGAGTTGCAGAGCGAAACCCGACAAGGACCTGACTACGACCCGACGAGATTGTGAACGAATCAAGTAAGTTCGATCTCTTTGAGTTTAACCATCGTCTTATACGCAATGAGGACTTCATTATGGCCTCAACATGTTGATTTTGAGGCAGGTTTGATGGCGGTCGACACTGCCGGAAGTTGTAGAGCCACCGCACTCCCCATGAAATCCAGCAAACTAAACCTCGCATCCAACACTTTCATGATCGTCTTATACGCACTGAGGACTTCATTCTGGCCTCAACATGTCGATTTCGAGATAGGTTTGATGGCGGTCGACACTGCCAGAAGTTGCAGAGCCACCGCATTCCCCATGAAATCCAGCGAACTAAACCTCGCATCCAATACCTTCATGATCGTCTTATACGCACTGAGGACTTCATTATGGCCTCAACATGTCGATTTCGAGACAAGTTTAATGGCGGCCGACACTGCCGGAAGTTGCAGAGCCACCGCACTCCCCATGAAATCCAGCGAACTAAACCTCGCATCCAACACCTTCATGATCGTCTCGACTAAGGGGTGAGGATAACACAAGCAAAGGCAAATCCACCATGTTCTGATTGACACCATCGTTCTCCTGCAATCAATCAAACAATGTCCATTTCCATGGCCTTGTTTTCTCCAACCCATATCCCAGTTTTCTCTCCTTCTTCATCATACTTGAAACCCAAATTCACCCACAAATCTTATCTCTCTCTTAGACCTAAGAACCCTATCTTCGCCACCAAGGCCTCTGCTGAAAATGGAGCAGGGATCGAAGGTGAAGAGGTGGTGGGTTGGGTAATTTGGTTGAAGGCGAGAATTGGGAGGGTTGTGGAGGGTTGGGGTGGATTGGGGAATAATTTTTTTCTTTTAGGGTAATTGTTTTAATTTTTTGACAAAATATTCCTCGTCTAACTGCCGTTAATAACGGAGTACAACTTTTGGTGCAACGGAACTGACAGAAAAGGAGTTCAGGAATTACATTGTTACGATTTCACATTCGGGAAACAAATTGAGACTCGAAGTCTAGTTCGTGAAGCATTTTGAGTAATAAGCCATTAAGAATTGCCAAAGCTTCTATTTTCATTCAGAATCAAGAATTATGTCAATTGAACAAATATGGAACAGGCTTTGGGCAAAAAAACCAAATATGGAACGCTCATTTGGAACACTTCCCACTTTTATTTGTATAGGCATCAAAAGTTTAACTATAATTGTGCTATACAACTGCCATTTAAACTTTGTGTATACAAATACGACGACTATTTACTATTATGGCCAGGCCAGGCACACTTAACCAAACCTAGACAATTCTATACTAGACCAATGCAGTCCGCCCTCATTTGAGACATAACAGAGCTTGACATGAAACTATTTCTGGGAAGCCAGACTCCTGAAGAAGAAGACGCCTAAACCACCGATTGCTAAAGCAAGACCGACTGGGACATATGAGTCGATATCAGTTATTCTTCCAGTACTATCAGTTCTTCCTTGGCGAAGCCTCTCTGCTGAATACTCTCGCAGAAAATTGCTCATATTGTCTATCTGGTGCATGATCTGGCGTTGGCTCCGGGTGATGGCTAATATCTGTTGAGTGTGCTCCAAGTCACAAAATAAGTACATCAGAAGGGAAGGGAAGAGAAGAAATTGAATCAAATAAACTTTTATATTGATCATCGTAATCCATATGCAACTTAAAAAGTACCTCTTCCATCAGAGGAGACTGGTTCACCAGTTGTGAAGAAGAAGAAGAATTGGGAAGTAAGGATCCTGCCAATGAACCATTGCTTAAGCCAGTAACAAAGACAGAAGTGGGTCCAGATCCATTGCAGGCTTCAGCCTGCAAAGCCAAGTTTTGCTGGCTACCTGAAACTTTTCTGACTGAGAACTTGGAGTTGAGCTCTTCAACACGAGATGTAAACTCATCCATCCTCTCATTCAGTGTAGAAATTTGTTCTGAAAGTTGAGTAATGACCCCCTAAAAAATACAAAAGTAAAATGGGGAAAAATAAATTCATACACGAATAGTGCAAACACTGTACTTACTCCCAATCTCATTTTGATATTCAGCAGCCCAACACAGTAAGTGAAGTTTTCTGTGCAGTAAGCTCGAGGAAGAGTTAACTCACCTGGTTTGAAAGTGCTGCAGGCGAATCAATGGTTCTTCCATCAAACCTTGTATTGTTAACAGCAAGTTTTGTTAGCTTGGACATAGTCTGGTCCCTTTGATTTGAATATGAGTGTGATACACCGCTGCCAAGTAGAGAATATGATGTTAAAGGTACCAATCAGTACATACAAGCATGATCAGCTGGATGAAAGTATATTGGTTAAGAAAAACTAAAACAGAAGTAGTTTATTGGATTCTTTGCTGTGAAGGCTCATTTTTTCCCTTCCCTTTTCATTTTAGCATCCTTTCAATTCCGATCAAATAGCTGAAAATGAAAATTACCGGTTGAGATACTTGTTTCTCCTATCTGCTGAGGCTCGGGAAAGGGCTTCCTTAGGGCTTGAAACAAAATCAACATCTATGCTGAGCTTTGTCTTCAAATCATCTGGCAAGGTCTGCAGATTGATCACAGCAGGAGTTCAGGACTATGCACAAGCAGGAGTACAGCACAATGCAAGTTCATTTGAGACAAGAGTCATACCATGACATCATTTACAAGTTTCTCCAGCTGAATTTGTTCGATGTAAGTACGAGGAACATATGAACCATCCAGACCAAGCTGCTCTGCGACATGTTTAACATATTGCCGATCCTTTCCTTGCACCTTCATACCAGTTCAGGAAGTTAGTGCTAAGCTTAGCAAAATTCGCCTCGAAAGTAAACACTAACAGTCTCTTTTTTAGTCCCTTTATATTGTACAGCTTGAATTCATGTTATATTATTCAAGTTAATTGCTTTTCATCTTCTAGATTAAAAGTTAAGCATATCTTGATCAAAAAGCTAGTCCTACATGATTGTTTCGCAAAACCTCAATGATGTGAAACTAATTTTAAAAACGAAAGTGAGGATACAGGTTTAGTTCTTTTTCAAGGTGAAGAAGTATGTACAACTGCTTCTCGACGCTATATCATTTCTCTAGCCATAAAGGTATATTAACTAAATAGTATGTCCTAGGGTAAAGAATTTTTTTGACAAAAGGCAGCCCAATAACAGTTTCCAGAAAAGAAAAGAACATCTTACATGAAGAACAGACAGTCAGAAAAGAAAAATGCATTAAAAGCTCCAAAACAATCTGTAAAGGTGAATGCAAAAAATGGCATGGTACCTGAACATATTGGCGATTAAGTTGCTCCAACCAGTCAGTTTTCACGCAAACCTTATCATCACAAAATCCATGGCTGCTTCTTTTCAAGATGGATGCAATTGTATACCCTAAGGCCATGAGACCTCCAAGAAGGCGCACACTAACTTCAAAAGTTATTCGAGGTGATATGATGAAGGGACTGTCTGTAACCCACTCCTGCAAGAGAGGGTAAAACTAGTCAGAGATCCTACTCTAGAATAAATTATGATATTAGCACGATGATCTGCCACCAAGCACATACCAGCAGAATCCTATATAAATTTTATGGAAATTTTCACCTGCGCCCCCATATAATTAAAATTCAACCATGTGAGCTGTATATGAGTTTCTAGACATGTAAGAATGTGCTTTCCCGTCAACTCCCCAAGTCACAATCTTCAAATCTTTGCCTTAAAATGTCCGTTATCCAGATGATGAGCAAGCATATTTCTAAATGGAATCAGAAATTCATTTCACTAAAGTACAATAGCAAGGTGCCTGTTTGAAATGGAAAGACACATTTAAACTGATACTTTGATGGACCAAGGAACAATGGGTAGACCTCAGGAAATCTATTTTCAACTCCACAGGTATATAAAATCTAGGGAAAGATAAATAGCTCAAAACTAGTTTTAGAGAAAAGACAGTAGCTTTAGGTGAAAATGTATGAGATGCTTTCATTCAAGGAAGAGGACTAGCATGCATTCTAGATCTCTCTTTTTAGGCCTATACCAGTTAGTAATGCAATAACAGTGACTAAGAAAGAAGAGTCAAACACAAAGAGTAGGTAATTGTATAGCGATGATAATGACTATAACCAGGATAACAAGATCACATTCAGGGAGAAAACTAGGAATGAGTTATCTCTCATCTCTAAGCAAACCCTAACAATAAACCTTTATAGATTAATTTTTTTACCACTGACCTACCATGGAAACACCTCTGATATACATGTAGGCAAGGACATGGATAGGATCAACTTAAACATATATATTAGCTTTAAGCATCTTTAGGTTAAAGAAGTTGAACCTCAAACATTAGATTGTATTTCCCATCCCTGTTCCTCATCCTGAGATATGATTGACATGCTTCAGGATCTTCACCGGGTGGTAAAAGATATATGTCATAAGTGTCTTCTGTGGTTTCTTTGTGATCTTCAGATATAACAGCCTTGATCTGATCCACTGTCACAGCCTTGGTTGACTGTAATAAGAAAAAAACAGCCCATTGAAACAGTTAGAAAAATAAACAATATGTATTACTTGAAACATACAAACTGGGGAAAATGAAGGACCAAAAGAAGGAACTTTAGTAGCCAACCTTTAAAATATAAGTAGGGTTCTGAAAACCAGTGAAGGGATTGAACTTGTTGGTGATTTTTATATGTGCTGTCTGGAGATCTGGCTCAATAAAGGCCTTGTACATAGGATGCACCTGCAACAGAATTCTGGATGAGAACCACCAAAAATCTTTGGTATGCCTAAATTTTACAAGTTATAGAGGCCACTCAGTATAAGTCCCAAAGGAAAAACCAAAAATTTTAACCAAGATAAAGAGGTAACCGTTTCAGAAATTTGATGAATAATTTCTTCAGGCTGCTGTCCAGCACGTTGAATGTCCCGTAAAACCCGTTTTACAAGGTCGAAGTGAACTCCACCAGTTATAGACACACGAAGATCTAGCAAAGGCCTCAATTTCTCACTTAAGGCATATATGCCCTCAATGATCACAATACGGGAACTAGGGACCTCTACCGTCCTGTTAGAACACCGGAATGACGATGAATATACATGAGAATAAGTGAAAGGATGGCAAATTAACATGGATTAGGATTTTGCCTCATAGATAAACTACCTGTAACCTATGCGGGAGCTAGACTTGAAATCATATACTGGTACCTCAACAGGTTTGCCTGCTTTTAAACCATGTATATTTTCAAGCAATGTGTCATAATCTGTCAGGCGTGGATCTGTTTCAAAACATTTCAACAGTACACTTTCAGGACAACTATAAACAAGGAAGTGAAAAATATTGGAAAAACATAAAGAACATAAAAACTGTAAAAGAAAATCACCGAAAAGATCCAAGTTAGGTATTAATCAATACTCTAACAAACGGAGGTGCATGCTTATAAAACTCAAACCAAAGAGATGTGTTATGGACTAAGTAAGGTATTAACCTATACTCTAAATTCCTTTATTTGTATGACAATGGATTCAAGACAGTAAAGATGTTTTAGATGGAATAAGGGAGAGAGAAAAGTGAAAAAAAAATAAAAAACAGTCTTCAATTCCGGTCACCAGATACAAATTCAAGAGGGACATCTTCATATTTTGAACACACTGACAGTATATGCTGGTATATATACCATATCTGGCACTCACTAAAATTGGAATTTAAGGACTGTTAGAAGTTACCTATACATTTAACTCAAATGTCTCAAAACACAAGTCTTTTTATGTCATGATCTCTCTAAAATCTCTTCCCTAAGTCCTCACCCAAACCCACTGAAAGAGTGTGAATGTTAACCCTAAATTCTTAAGAATTCACTATTGAGAAAAAAAATAACAGTGATCATAGAACAAAGAAAGAAGCTAAATGCTGAAAAGTAAAGGCTTACTGCAAACACCAGAGAAGTTGACATGCGAAAATAACTCTAAAGATCTCAAAAAGACCCTCACCGTCAAAGTTGCCATCGATTATCCGACTAGCGTCATTGTAGTTGTCCATTGTGATGACAGCAATGCTGGGCATGAAATTGAGCACCTTCTCCGTGAAAACAGTCTTCCCAGCTCCAGAAGGGCCTGCTACTCCAACCAGTATTATCCCCTCATTCTTCTGAGCCAACAACTGACATGCCCGGATTACTATAAAGAAACCTTTCTCAAACGAAAGTATATCTTGAATTGGGACAATCTCATATCGATCAGAATCCTTTCTTTTAACCAGTTGGACCTGATCTCGCAATAGACCAGACCGCCGCCTCGGCGATTCAGCACCACAAGCTGCATCTTGAGCCATTTTCAGTTGAAAATCTATACTATTTCCCACACACTGTATAAACAAACACCAAAAGTAACATTTTAAATTAGCAGTGATTATTTATGCAAAGAAATTGCAGAACTTTAAACTGTCAAATTCTTGAACATCAAGTAGGCAAGAAACACGAAGTTAACAATAAAAAATCATTGATATTGAGACTGACAAATAGAATAAAGGAAAATATAGAGTCCAACATGCATGATTCTGACTATCAATAATGAAAATGGAGATACCCAGAAGAAGAAATCATCAAAGAACAGTGACCCAGAAACTAAATTCGCATAAAGTTCAAGACTTTGTTGGATTGATTGAACCTTTTTGAAGAAAGAAATAGAAATCACAGCTGCAAGTCTGCAACTGCTTCTCTGAATTCTGGGAGTTTCTTTTCCGGCAAATTTGATCGGTTGCAATAATCGTTTGTCATCTTGTGAGAGGATTGAGGCAAAGGAGAGAGATGACACGTGGAGGGGACTCGTTGGTTAAGTTCGAGAGGTACGCGCGAGAAAATATCGGGGATGCGAAAATTCCTCAGAAAAAAAATGGGATTTGTGTTTTTTACTTTTACTTTTCTACCGACAATATGGAGAGGAAGATTTTAGGGACTGCTAGGGTGAAGTGTCCATCGTTGATTTGTACTCAACCAGTACCGCTACCAGTTGGAATAGATTCTTATTTTCCAAGGTGACGTTAATTTTCTTTAAAATAAATTACATAAAAATATTTAAATTATAAAAGTCATTTTAAGTTCATATTTCAATTATAAATTTTTTTATTTAGGTATATAAATTATTAAAATACAAAATTTAAGTACCCACCATTAGTAATATGTTAAAAAATTTTGTTAAGTGCCAAAGTGACATTTATGGGGCCCTTTTTGCTGACATGAACTCCGTGTAGATAAAAAAATAATAAAAAATTGATATATTAAAAATAATTAATAAAATTTTAAAATAAATTATAAAACAAAATTATTAAAAAGAAAATTTATCAAAACACTACAAGTGCGTCCATGTCCCAATTAAACCACCAAACTTGGATCTTTGTCTCTCCCTCCCTTCCTCCACCTTAAAATTCCTCCTAAATCCACTGTCGTCTTTTTCAAATCTCACTTATCTCACTCCTCATTTCTCCTCACACCCCACAACAATGGCATCCAAGACCGACACTACCATATCCGGATCCGCCGTTCCCAACAGCTCCGCCGCTTAGGATCCACCCGCAGTTGGAGATAGACGAGTCGTGATCTTGGGCGGTGTCCAAGGCCGAGTCAGTGAGTGAATCCTCAGAGAAATTACCATAATAGAAGGTAGTGAAATCATGTGAGGGATTGATTTCGAGCGGAATCGGGAATTTAGTGTGGACTCGATTTTGATTTTCTAATTCGATTTTATTGATTAATTTTGAAGAGGATTTGGACGATGAGGTTACCAAGAATAAAAAAGTAATGAAAGCTGGAGTTGATGTGTCATTTGATTGTGTAGGCTTTAACAAAACCATGTCAACCGCCCTGAGCGCCACCCATCCTGGCGGCAAAGTTTGCCTGGTTGGAAAGGGGCACCACGTGATGACCGTCCCACTGACACCCGCCGCCGCAAGGGAGGTGGACGTGGTTGAGATTTTCCGATACAAATTTGGGAATTAGGGTTTAATTTGGATGGTGGCTTTTCAGTTTTTACGTTTTGGGTGGGATCGATTTTGTCATCAGTTTTGGCGTTCTAGGTGTGGATGATGGTGTTGATGCATGTAGGGGAAGGAGATGATGGTGTTGATGCAGGTAGGGGATCGATTTTTTCTTCCTTTTTGTTTTTTTTTTTTGGTTAATTTTGTAAAATTAAATTTTTTTAATTTTTTTGTGTCTACGTGACTTCCATGTCAGCATAAAAAAAAGCTCCACAAGTGCCACTTAGACACTTAACATATTTTTTTAATATATTGCTAATGGTGGGTACCTAGATGTTATGTTTTGATAGTTTTGGTACTTAGATGAAATTTTTTATAGTTGGGATATGAATTTGAAATGACCCCGATAATTTGGGTACTTTTATGTAGTTTATCCTTTTCTTTATTGGCCTTTTACTGAGAAGAAATGTAAGAACCTGAAGTTTCCAATTTTTATCGCAGTAAATTAGAAGGTGAGTAAAAAAGTATGTATTAACTTTGTGAGAAGAGAGCATCAGAAGTAGTTTTACTAATATATGAGTAAATTTCAAGTCTTTAGGGAAGTAATTGGAGTTTTTCATTTATATGGTGGCTTAATTTCTTAGGGTAAGAGTGAAGCCCCTTGCTGAAGAAGTAATAGAATAAGGGTAACTCTTGGCATCAACAAATTTAAGACCGACTAATTTTCTTTAAAGCGGTTAACTTGTTAAAATAAAAGATAATAGATTGTTGAAATATTCGTATTAGCAACTCAATAAAGCGCCATGTTGGTTAAAAAAAGAATTTCCACATAAAAATTGACTGAAACTTGTATGCATCAATATCGTACCTATATTGATATTTTCATGTATGTATAAGAACAACTCAATAAATGAAAATTAGTGTAATGAGAAATACCGTTTAGGTAAGATGAAACTATTGTAATTTCAAATTGTTAACCTCTCTCATTGCTTTAGTAAAATGTAGTGAAATTTTTACCAACTTTTGCATCATTGCACCTTATCTCTTATATTTGGTAAATATTCCCACCTTATCTCATATTTGGCCCCCTTGCCTAGATAACCCAATTAGGCAGATAACTAATTTATGCTATAAATGGCGATAAATATGAGTTATATTGTTTATTTATAAATTATGACACTTTTCATTATACGAATATAGAAATTAATTACACTACTACTGAATTTTTGTATTAAAGAATATATTTTCCATGTGAAGTAACAAAAATAGCAGAATGTGTACCTAGTCCGCGGTTAATGTTGTTTTTCTATGTTTGTTCACTTGGGGAAAGATATCCTTTGTTTTAATTTTATTTTGTTTTTGTTGGTTTCCCTAGTGTTTGATCCGTATGGATTCGAAATTCGCATGAGGCATTTTATGATAGGAGATAAACCATACTTTGATTGAGAATTAGATCAGAATAACATATCCCGAATAATATACTCGGAAGGGGAATTAGGCTCACCTTATATGCTTATATTTACAAAAAGAACATAGTAAAGTCAGTGAGCCAAAAAGTTTGGAACCCTGACACACGCACAGGCTCACTTTGCAGCTCACACACGTTGTGTGCACAGACTCATTCAAAAGCTCTCAATCTATTTGTCCTTCAAATTCAATTCTTCAACCAAACAAAAGCTCTCTTTGGTTCTTCTCTCAGTTTGGCTATGGCTTTGAATATGGAAGGCACGCCGGATGTCCATGGATACTACATGCCTGCAGAGTGGGCACCCCATTCAGAGACTTGGATTGGATGGCCTGTAAGTCTGTCTCTATCCCCTCTCTTTCATCTATCTCACTGCCTTTCTGGGTTTCATCAATTTTACATCTTTATGTTGGATAATTTTGCTATTTGGGCTGATGGGTTTTGAGAATCTGTGTTTTCTGTGCATGTTGATTTAAAATTTCTTGTTGTGAAGGCGGGCAATATTCTACTTTAATGATGTGGGAAATTTTCCAATTCGATTTATATGTGCTTTTGTTGATCCAGTTTTAAGTGCCAATTTTGCTTCCTCTGATATCATATTAGGTAACTGATACATGAACTATTTAGGCCAGTTTACTGTTAGATAGGTTTCTCTAAATAATAGATTTCGATTTAAACTTTTCTTGTCGTCTCATATCGTGGATGCATTGATCTGATTAGTGATGTCTATTATTCGTGTTGAAGGAACGCCCTGATAACTGGAGAGACAATGCAGTGCCTGCTCAACAGGTATTTGTCGAGGTTGCATCTATAATCTCAAAGTTTGAGCCTGTGACTGTGTGTGCAAGTGCCAAGCAGGTTGGTATAATTTGTACGAGATGAAAGTCTTTAGTTTATCTCTAGTAGTCTTTAATATCATTCTCTTATGAGATTTCATTTTGAATACATGACACGCAGTGGGCAAACGCACGAAGTCAGCTACCAGAAAATATCAGGGTTGTCGAGATGAGTTTGAATGACTCGTGGTTTCGTGATACAGGGCCAACAGTGAGCTTCTGCCATGCACTCATTTTTGGAAGTTCTGATAAGATTTACAGTAGTTGGATACTATAATTATTTTGTTAACCTATGAACGTTATATCTTAAAATGTTAATGCTTTTTTATTTCTTTTTCTTTTAAGTTTGTAATAGGAAGGAGTCCATTCTCAAGTACCCTAGAGCCAAAGGTTGCTGGTATTGATTGGAATTTCAACAGTTGGGGAGGTAGGGTTTATGTAGCTCGTGTCTTTATGAATCAACACAACACTAGAATCTGTTTTCAAATAATACCAATGCTAGTTAGAAACTTTGATGTTTTTAGGTTATAATTTCGTCATATTAATGTCTACTCATGCTTGCATTTTACTTTAACCTACTCTTTGCATTTATAGGTGTTGATGGTGGTTGTTATCGTGATTGGAGTCATGACCTTCTTGTGGCACAAAAGGTTAGACTAACTGAATAGGTCATAGCTTGATCTTAATGATCTAAACCTTTGGTTTCCCTAACTCTCATAATCTACAGATTCTGGCAATTGAGAAGGTTCCGAGGTTTCGGCACCCTATGATTCTCGAAGGTGGAAGCATTCATGTTGATGGAGAAGGTATCATAGCTTTGAACTTATCATTCGTATTTACTATTTAGAAAGTTCTTGCCTCTTCCTTTGAAGCAAATCAAGGTAGAATTGGCTTTCACCAGCAACAGAATTACTTCCGGTTGCCAAACCAATTCATGCCTTAAAATTGTTTGAATCATGTGGCTCACAACCCATTTTCTCTGCTGCCAGTAAAGTTTTCATTATTGTGACTTAAACAGAACTTGTTTTCTTCATTCAGGGACTTGCCTCACCACCGAGGAATGCCTCCTAAATAAAAACAGAAACCCGGGTTTGACCAAAGAGCAAATAGAGGATCACCTTAAGGCATATCTTGGAGTGACGAAAGTTATTTGGTTGCCTCGTGGGTTATACGGTAAGAAGTCTACTTGGTTACTAACTCCTACATGATATTAGTTTAATTTCTTTCAGAATGAGATGCTCATTGCTCCTTTTTTCTTCTCTTTAGATGATATTTGCATGATATGTCCTACAAAAATGCTTGACAGGAGACGATGATACAAATGGTCATATCGACAATATGTGCTGTTTTGTGAAGCCGGGGGTGGTTATGCTGTCCTGGACTGATGATGAAAATGATCCTCAGTATGAAAGAGCGGTAGAAGCATTATCTGTTCTCTCCAAAACTACTGATGCAAACGGTAGGAAGTTAGAAGTAATTAAAATTCATGTACCAGGGCCGCTCTACATGACAGACGAAGAGGCTGCTGGAATTTCTCAGGTAAACATTATCCTCCAAAATAGCCACTGGCTTTTAATGCATATTTTGCTTCTTTTGTCGTTTGCCAAAGTAACGACCTGCAATCTTCCAATGCATGATTGTTTTATTCTTTTTTGGTTAATAGTGTTTGGGATATCTGGCCTCTATTTTTGGGTCTCCTTTTCTTCATCTTAGAAATCAGAACTTCCCAGAGAAACAAAGAAAGTTAAACTCTTCAATTTCACCTTTTCAATACCATACGCTACATTTCTTGAAACCCAGCTCTACGTAGAATAATTACCGCTTTTATTTTCTATCTAAAAGTTATGGTGCATTGTTTTACTCCTTGTGGTTAATGTTTTTACAGGAGGGATGTGATGCTAAACCAAGATTTGCAGGCACGAGACTTGCTGCTTCGTATGTAAATTTCTACATTGCCAATGGAGCAATCATTGCACCCCAGTTTGGGGACCAAAAACGGGATGATGAGGCTGTTCGTGTCCTATCCCAAGCCTTTCCAGACCATGAAGTAAGCCGATTTTGTTGTTTGATTGCTCCTCCAGCATCTTCATAGATAATTATGTGCAGATGATGAATTAGCTGCAGATTTTAAAGCTTCATAAAGAACCGTATTTGTATAATTTTAAGATTAAAATGGATTGAGTTTCTTTTATCCGGATTTAAGTTTTATGTCTGCGATTTCTGTTGTTGCTGAACAAGTCTACTCTAATGTCGGGTTGGCTCAGGTGGTGAGAATCGAAGGTGCAAGGGAGATTGTTCTAGCAGGTGGAAACATACATTGCATCACTCAGCAACAACCTCGAGGTCTTCACAGTATTATCAACCACCATTGATTTCATACCTAGATTGGTGCATATTATTTGCATCAAATGTGGGATTAAGCTAAAAGATACATTTGTACCATTGTTACAAAGGATTGACTCTCAAGCCTCCAAAGTACTAGATTATAAAGTGCAAGTATTGAAGATTCATGATTCTTGTTCATTGACTTTTGGTGTATTATTTCTTGTTTTCAAGTAGATTTCCTAGTGTACTTACTCAAGATACCCATCCAATACTATACTTATCCAGGGTTACTGGATTTGATTTGGATTTTATACATTGGATTTGATTGGATAATGTAAATTGAAAGTAAAAATCGATTTGCTTTCATTGCAAGAGAATTATATAAGAATATACATAGAAAGAAATTGACATTCATTTAATAACACTATTTTGAGGGAATTAGATATTGAATGTAAAAATCGATTTGTTTTCATTACAAGAGGATTAGATAAGAATAGACATAGAATGAAATTGACAATCGCTTAATAATACTATTTTGAGGGAATTAGATTGAATAAGTTTTTCTTCATGTCTACTACTTTCCTCTCTTCTTTTTGGTCGACATTTCTACTCCTCTATTCCACTCACAATGAAAATATATATAAAATACATTGAATTTGATAAATTATTCAATTCAATATCACTCAACAAACGAGTACCGTAATCATGAGCGTCTTTTGATGAGCATTCGTCAAATAAGTTTCTAGGATAACACGCTATTTCGTTTTTAAATGCTATTTGATATTTTTCTTTTCTTGAAATTTGACCTATTTAACGAAACATTATACGAAATGTAATCATAAGGGCAAAATTAACCATTAATAATTGTTCAGGGAAATTGAAGAAATTGACAAGCTTATAGGGAAATTGATAAGCAGTTTATTTTGTAAGAGATTGGTACGAGTGTACAACCTTAACACCCACAAAATCCACCAAGACAACAAACATTCAATCTTTGCTTGGAGCCCACAAATTCTTACCCCACAAACCCAGAACGACCCACCTACCAACACAGAGAACCGCATTACCATCCACAGACCCCTTGGATCCAAAATAGGACTTATGTTCAGTTGCATTAAATTGTTCACAGCTTTACAAATTATGTTTAGAATGTTTATATGGCAATAAAAAATTGAGTATTTGAGTCATTTTGTAGCAACTTACTAAATTTAATATTAAATATATAAAAATAGGAAATGCCATTAAGTTTTAGAGCGCTGCTATTTGAACACATTAAATTGACTATATTATTTGCCATACTTGATGTGGTGGTTGATGTAACATTTTATTTACCATAAAAAATAAATACATTGAAAAAAAATTCTATAAAATGTGATTTAATTTATTGAAATAACATATTTCATTAATTATCGTATCATATGGTTCAATTGACCTTTTTTTTATACGAAAGAAAAAGTACCTGAAGGAATAAGCCCATTAGGCAAACATTGTTAAGACTTAAGAGTGTCAAAACACCAAGCTTGTTTCGATGCATCAAGTAGTGATATGACCCATTATCTTGGAGTCGGTGAAGAGTGACTCATCTTAGTTAAAGAATCAGCAACAAAATTGGCATCACATAAGAGGGATGTGATGAAATCAGCTTGTTAGGGAAAGTACATTTTGAACAATACAAATGATTCAATTGATGTGCTCGATTAAGTGTGTTCAAATATCATTAATTTTAAATTTAATAATTATTATTTTATTATTATTTTAAATATATATATTGTTATTATTTAAATTGTTTAAAAAATTATGACTTGCTAAAAATAACATTTATAACCTTCTAAATAAACGAATGTGGTTGGAGTAGAAGTAAGTTATATGACTATTGGTATTTTATTGAACACATAAAATAAATACAATATGATTTAATTTATTAAAATAATATTATTCGGTAGTCAAAAAGTAAAAGAAAAAAAGTTATAACAGTAGCCGCAAATTTCCACGCTCACCACCGACAGCCACCCACCGGCGGCAGCCCCGCTTCTCCTCACCGTCGGACAAGAATTCCCTCCTCTCTCTCTATCCCTCCCCTTTAAAACCCTATCACAACGAGCTCACTTTGTAGCTCCCACTTGTTCTGTTTACAAGCTAGCGAGCCATGATTCAGTGGGTCTCAAGTCTTTGTCCTTCAATCCAATTCATCTTCTTCAACCAAAGAAAGTCCACCAAAGTCAGTTTATCACCTCCATTAATGATTGGTTCTTGTCAAAGAGGGAGAGATGGCAGGCTGTGGACATGATGAATATGGAAGCCACGCCAGCTGCCCATGGATACTACATGCCTGCAGAGTGGGAACCCTATTCACAAACTTGGACTGGATGGCCTGTAAGCAACTCTCCTCTTCGATTTGTCTCTCGTGCTTTTCTGGGTTTCATAAATTTTGCACCTTTATGTAGGAGAATTGTGTTTTCTGGGTCCTTGCCTATCAATCTATATATCTTCTGTATGTTTTATTTTTTTAATTACTGCTAAGATGCATGTGGAACCTTTGCCAATTAGATTGATGTTTCCTTTTGTCATTGCGAAGTTGATTCATCTGTGAAATCATGAATGAAAAGTCATTGTGAAGACTTGGTTTTTGTTGCTGATTTTACAATTTAAGCAATTAGAGAACACTGAGATAGTTTCTGCCTTATTTTAAATTCTCAGTTCTTAATCCCTTCCCCATCCACACACATATCTGCAATTACTTGGGAGTTGGGACTTTATAGTGCTCCATTCCATAGCCCTATCCGAAACGCCAATTTTCCTGCGTCTACAAGTGCATAGACTTAGACGTTTATATGAGGTTTGATATATTTCACTTTCATCTACAATTATTGGTGGTACTAGTCTATGTAGTATAGGCCATTACGTTTGAGGCTACTTTCTATTATCATTGGGCCACTCACATTACTTACAGTCACTCCTTATCCAATCTTAGCATTCTCGTTTCATGGATGTGTACTTCGATTTTAATCCCAACATTCTGTCCCATAAAAGTTTTAATCTCCTTGTTCAGTCGACTGTGACAATTGAAGCTTCATCGTGATTTATAGGAACGCCTGGATTGCTGGAGAGAAAATGCAGTGCCTGCTGTACGGGTGTTTGCCAATGTAGCATCTGCAATCTCGAAGTTTGAGCCCGTGACTGTCTGCGCAAGTGCCAATCAGGTTGGTATAATTTGTAAGAGATGAAAGTCTTTAGTATCTCTACTAGTCTCTTTTATCATTCTCATACAAGATTTAATTTTCAATTCAATACACACAGTGGGATAATGCACGAACTCAGCTACCAGAAAATATCAGGGCCGTTTCGTGATACTGGGCCGACAGTGAGCATCTTCCTTTAACTCATTTATGGAAATTCTTATAATATTTTCATTAGTAGGATACTAAGGTTTTTTCGTTTACCTTTAAAAAATTATTTATCTTACAATGCTCATGTTTTTGCCTTCTTTTTTTAGTTTGTAATAGGAATAAGTCCATCCGATTCTAGTACCCTAGAGCCAGAGCTTGCTGGTATTGATTGGAATTTCAACAGTTGGGGTGATAGGATTTATATTCAAAGCGCGTGTCTTTATGAAGTGGTACTGTTTTCTAAGGAGGCAATTCCATACTCTACCTTTCAGGCGACACAACACTAGAACTTTTTTTTGAATAATACCACAGATTATTTGAAACTTTGATTTTAGGGGTATAATTTTATTATTTTAATGTTCAAGCGCATTTTACATGGACCTGTTCACATGGACCTATTCCTGGAATTTATAGGCACGGATGATGGTTGTTATCGAGACTTGAGTCACGATCTTCTTGTCACACGGAAGGTTGGAGTATAACTGAATAGATCATTTCTGAATTCTGATTGTACATGGTCTGGTATCTGTTTTGTTTTGAGACTGGTGTTTTCCTAACACTCCTAATGTGCAGATCCTGACAATTGAGAAGCTTCCAAGGTTTCCGCACTCTATGATTCTCGAAGGTGGAAGCATCCATATAGATGGAGAAGGTAACAAAATTTCATGATTGTCATTTAGCATTTAGAAAGTTCTTACCTCTTTCTTTGAAGAAAATATTTAAGGTAGAATTAGCTAGCAACAAAATCAATTCCGTATGCCAAACCAGTTCATGCCTTTTGGTTTAAATTATTACTGTGTGGGGTTCTCTTCCCGGTGGTGTTAATCCGCTATTTCTTGAATTATGTACCATAACCCTGTTTTTGATGAATTAGAAATTGACACTCTACCTTCACCTTCTTTCTCCTTCTTTTTTGTTCTACGTTATTATTTTACTATAAAAACCGGCACAAAACTTGTCTTTCTGATTTACTCAGAACTTGCTTTCTTCCTTCAGGGACGTGCCTCACCACTGAGGAGTGCTCTTAAATGGAAAAAGTAACCCAGATTTGTCCAGGAGAAAATAGAGGATCAACTTAAGGCATATCTTGGAGTGACGAAAGTCATTTGGTTGCCTCGTGGATTGTACGGTAGTAAGTCTACTTGGTTACTAACTAGCATCCTACATGATATTAGTTTAATTTACTTACAATGAGATGCTCGTTGCTATATGCTCTCGGTTCCTTCTTTTTTCCAAAACCTAAACTGCCTACAAAAATTCTTAACAGGAGACGATGATCACATGGTCATATCTACACTATGTGCTTTTTTGTGAAGCCTGGTGTGTTTATGTCGTCCTGGACTGATGATGAAAAGGATCCTCAGTATGAAAGATCTGTAGAAGCCTTTTTTGTTCTCTCCAATGTTACTGGTGCTAATGGTAGGAAATTAGAAGTAATTAAATTCGTGTACCCAGACGAAGAGGCTTCTAGAGTTTCTCAGGTAAACATATTCGTCCAGCATAACCATTAACTTCCAATCCGTATTTCGCTTCCCTCTGTTGATTGTCAAAGGCCTTGTTACGGTGCATTTGTCCTCATATTCAATGTTTCTACAGGAGGGCAGTGATTCTAAATCAAGATATGCAGGCATGAGACTTGCTGCTTCATATGTAAATTTCTACATTGACAATGGAGCAATCATTGCTCCCCGGGACCAGAAACGGGATGATGAGGCTGTTGGTATCCTATCTCAAGCCTCCCAAACCATGAAGTAAGCCAAATTTCTTCTTGGTTGTATAAGTAAGTCTTGGTGGTGAACTAATTATTTCATTCCGTTTATTTGGACTGGACCACTACAAGTTGGAATGGATTCTTATTGACTAAACCACTACAAGTTGGAATAGATTCTTATTGACTGAACCACTACATGTACCATATGTTGTATCATTGCACCTTGATCTCATATCTTATATTTGGTAGGTCCTACCTTATCTTATATTTGTCCCCCTTGCCTTCTAGTAAGCCATTCTTAACATGGATTTACTTAGCCTTTTAAGCAGAGCAGAACGACACGGACCAGTACAGCTTACTCATTCAACGGCAGTTGCCTATACAACCCAATTTGCCCATGCTACAGAAATTAGGCAGGTAAAAGAGTACTAACTAATTTATGCTATAAAGAACGGTAAATATGATTTATATCGTTTATTTATAAATTACACCACAGTAATTATGTGAACACGAACATTGATCATACTACTATCACTAGCACTACTGTCTAATGGTACTCATGCCTCTTCAATAGTAAGTGAGAGGTCGCAGGTTCAACTCTCATGGATGGCGAGGACGTTATATATTGGTGTAGAGTATGATACCTTGTAGTGGGCTCATTGTGTGGCTTAGCCCAAATCCCCCTCCCCTTAGATTAGAATTAGAGTAGAATATCGTTCTATAAAAAACAAAAGAATTT
The DNA here is from genome assembly GCA_037349345.1 of Oemleria cerasiformis. Classification (NCBI taxonomy): domain Eukaryota; kingdom Viridiplantae; phylum Streptophyta; class Magnoliopsida; order Rosales; family Rosaceae; genus Oemleria; species Oemleria cerasiformis. Next base: position 15,450,405 of record JAZGTL010000018.1, read on the forward strand.
CCATGTGAAGTAACAAAAGTAGAAGAATGTGTACGGATTCTGCAGTTAATTTTGTTTTTCTCTGTTTCGTTTGTTCATAAAAATAGCAGAATGTGTACAAAATCGGCAGTTAAATTCTGCCCCTGTGAATCAGGAATCTAGTAAAGTCAATGACCCAAAAGAGTTGAATTCCTAACACACGCAGAGGGAGCAGCATAATTTATATGTGACGAGGAGAAGAGGCCCCAATTTGCAGCTTTCACTTGTTCTGTGCACAAACTAATTCAGAAGCTCTCTTTCTATTTGTCCTTAAATTCTTCAACCAAACAAAATATCTCTTTGACTATGGCTATGAATATGGAAGGCACGCCGGGTGTCCATGGATACTACATGCCTGCAGAGTAGGAACCCCATTCACAGACCTGGATTGGATGGCCAGTAAGTCTATGGCTAACCCTTCTCTTTCATTTATCTCACTGCCTTTCTGGGTTTCATCAATTTTGCATCTTTATGTTGGATAATTGTGCTATTTAGGGTCATGGGTTTTGAGAATCTGTGTCTTCTGTGCATGTTAATTTAATCTTCTAGCAGTATTCTAACCCGAGTGCATATAGGGAGCACATGTACTCTGGCTAATGTGGGAAATTTTCCTATTCGATTTATATGTGCATTTGTTGATGCTAACTAGGTTCATGCATTTGTGAAATCATGAATTTGTTATGAGGAAGAATCGAGTTTTTACTGCCAATTTTGCTTCCTCTGATATCATATTAGGTAACTGATATATGAACTATTTATGCTAGTTTTCTGTTATATAGGTTTCTCCAAATAATCGATTCAATTTAATCTTTCTTGTCATCATCATGATCAAAAATACATTGTCCTGTCATGGATGCATTGATCTGCTTATTTATGTTATTATTCGTGTTATAGGAACGCCCGGATAACTGGAGAGACAATGTAGTGCCTGCTCAACAGGTGTTTTCCAAGGTAGCATCTGCAATCTCAAAGTTTGAGCCTGTAACTGTGTGTGCAGGTGCCGAGGAGGTTGGCATAATTTGTTTCAGATGAAAGTCTTCAGTATATCTCTACTAGCCTTTTATATCATTCTCATATGAGATTTCATTTTGAATTTGTTACACTCAGTGGGAAAATGCACAAAGTCAGCTACCAGAAAATATCAGGGTTGTCGAGAGAGCTTTAATGATGCCTGGTTTCGTGATACAGGGCCGACAGTGGGTTTCTTCCTTCGACTCATTTTTGGAAATTTTGATAAGATTTACAGTAGTTGGACACTAATTATTTTGTTAACTTTTAAACGTTGCATCTTAAAATGTTAATTCTTTTTCCTTTTCTTTATAAGTTTGTAATAGGAAGAAGTCCATCATGTTCAATCACCCCAGAGCCAAAGGTTACTGGTATTGATTGGAATTTCAACAGTTGGGTAGGTAGGGTTTATATTCAAAGCTCTTGTCTTTATGAAGCGGTGCTGTTTCATATGGATGCCATTCTGCAATATACATTTCAAGCAACACAATACTAGAATCTGTTTTTTGAACAACACGAAAGATTGTTAAATTTGATGTTTTGAGGGTATAATTTCATCATTTTAATGTTTACTCATGCATATAGGTGTTGATGATGGTTCTTATCGTGATTGGAGTCATGACCTTCTTGTGGACGAAAGGTTAAATAACTGAATAGATCATTGCTTGATCTTAATGATCTAAAACTTTGGTTTCCCTAACTCTCATAATCTGCAGATTCTGGCAATTGAGAAGCTTCCGAGGTTCCCACACTCTATGATTCTCGAAGGTGGAAGCATCCATATCGATGGAGAAGGTATCAATGTTTTAAACTTATCATTGCTATATACTATTTAGAAAGTTTTAAACTTAAAATTGTTTTGAATCATGTGGCTCACCTCGTATATTTTCTTTCTTTCCAGTACATAGAATACCATTATGAAAACTCATTTTCTCTGCTGCTAGTAATGCTGTCATCTTTACCACTTAAACAGAACTTGTTTTCTTCCTTCAGGGACTTACCTCACCACTGAGGAATGCCTCCTAAATAAAAACAGGAACCCGGATTTGACCAAGGAGCAAATTGAGGAACAACTCAAGCCATATCTTGGAGTGACGAAAGTTATTTGGTTGCCTCGTGGATTATACGGTAAGAAATCTACTTGGTTACTAACTCCTATATGGTATTAGTTTAATTTTCTTTCAGAATGAGATGCTCATTGCTCCTTTTTCTCCTCTTGAGATGATATTTGCATGATATGTCCACATGTGAATATAATAGATAGAATTCAAGTTTACTTCTTTTTTTTGGAACCTAAACTACTTACAAAATTGCTTGATAGGAGACAATGAAATAAATGGTCATATCGACAATATGTGCTGTTTTGTGAAGCCAGGTGTGGTTATGCTGGCCTGGACTGATCATGAAAATGATCCACAGTATGAAAGAGCGGTATAAGCATTTTCTGTTCTCTCCAATACTACTGATGCCAATGGTAGGAAATTAGAAATTCATATTCCAGGGCCACTCTACATGACAGACGAAGAGGCTGCTGGAGTTTCTCAGGTAAACATTTTTGTCCACCATAGCCAATGGCTTATAATGCAAATTTTGCTTCCTTCTGTCATTCACCAAAGGCCTTTTCGTTATGCCCTTGTATCGAGCTGCACTCTTCCAATGCATGACAAAGTGTTTTAAGTACATTGCTGACAAGCGGGATGGGGAGAGATTTTAATATATAACTCCTTGTTTCAATACCATACGCTACATTTCTTGAAACTCAGCTCTAGACATAGAATAGTTACCCTTACTATTTTCTATCAAAAAGTTGCGGTGCATTGTTTTACTCCTTGTGTTTAATGTTTTTACAGGAGGACTCGTATGGTAAACCAAAATCTGCAGGCACAAGACTTGCTGCTTCATATATAAATTTCTACATTGCCAATGGAGCAATCATTGCACCCCAGTTTGGGTACCAAAAAGGGGATGATCAGGCTGTTCGTGTCCTATCCCAAGCCTTTCCAGACAATGAAGTAAGCCGAATTTATTGTTTGATTTCTCTCCAGCATCTTCATATATAATTATGTGCAGATGATTTATGAATTAGCTGCAGATTGTTAAGCTTCTATCCTGTCATTTTTAGTTGAGCTGAGTTCATTAGTGTATCTTGTGCTAGGTTTAACAGACATTGTGAAATGCATTCAATTTCATTTTTCCAATTAAATTTTTACATCTGCAACTTTTGTTGTTGCTGAACAAGTCAATTCTAATGTCGGGTTGGCTCAGGTGGTAAGAATCGAAGGTGCAAGGGAGATTGCTCTGGGGGCCGGAAACATACATTTCATCACTCAGCAACAACCACGCGGTTAAATTCATACATAGATTGGTGGATATTAGCATCCATGTGGGATTAAGCTAAAAGATACATTTTTACTTTTGTTACGAAGGGAGCACTTTCATGCCTCCAAAGTACTAGGAAATAAAGTGCCTAGAGACAAAGGTTATCATTCGAGTTTTGGTGTATTATGTCTTGTTTGCAGGTGGATTTCCAAGGTATCAGTAGGGCCTTGGCTGTACAAATGTAAAAATAAACACAAACAATGATCACATCAACATGGGCCAGAAGGCCTTCCCTCTCAAGTCTTAAAGCTATGTGATATTATGTTTTATGTTTTCTTGAAATGTGACAAATTTAACGAAATTAGACGAAATGTGACATGAAGGGGGAAATTGACCACTAATAATAGTTCATGAGACAAATCGGCTCATATAAAAGTTTTTGGGGAAGTTGGTAAGGAGTGCAAGTTTAGGAGGCAAATTGCTTTTTTTTTTACATTATACTTTACTACTATGTATTTTATAGGTTATACACGAACTTTCAGATTTTGCATTTAACTATTCTGATCTTTAAAATGTTGCATTTAATCTTGTCCGTTAAATCTCCGTCATAAGTTATGTAGTTGAGACGTGTCTCATGCCGAGTCACTCAAAAATGACTTTGAAGCTGCGTTTAGGGGCAAATTAGCCATTTTTCACGAATTTCCTATCCAACCAAATGATGCAAAATCGCAACTTTGCCTCCTAAAGTAAGTTTCATAGTTGTTTGTTGGTTGACTTGCATTTGAGGACATGTCATCAATTAACGGAACATCATAAATTGTAACTAATGTGTTTCACTTAGTGAAACGTTATACAGAATTTAGGATAGTTAAATGTAAAACATGAAAGTTTCATGTATAACTTTGAGGTTTGTGTATTCAATTGGAATGCTAGAGGATTGTGAAAGACAATTATTAAATAAAGGATTTATGATTTTTTACCAATATTTAAAAAATATCTAGTTGAATTTTAGGGTTTAAGAATTTGGTGGCTATGTGAGTGCTTTTGGTTTGTTAAAACAAAGAACAATGTAGTAAATTAACAACCCTAGCCGCCACAACCGAATCACATTAACCACCATCACAGACCAAAAGAAAAAAACTCAAACTATCACCTCTCTTTCATCTGGACTTTTGCCTTCAAATCCAACCTCCAAGTCTCTATCTCTCTATCTTGTATCAAATTTCATTATAGATTTTGGCCTTCAAATCTAACCCCTTTATTAATTAAATTCAAAATTTGGGGTCGATCCCCTTAATTTCCGATTGAAGCTTCCAAATTTTTTGAGGGAAATAATTTGGTGCTTTTATGGTTATACGGCTGCTTGGGAAGAAGATCAACCAAGGGTTCCAAAAAGAAGAGAACTATCTGGGAAGATTAATGGATGTCAGCAAGGAAAGGAGAAGGTGGGTGGATGATGATGGTGTTTTCCGATTGAAGCTTCCAAACTTGCCTCATGGCCTCCTCAAACAATTCCAAGGTAGAGAGTGGAATTTATAATGACTTTTGCCATGTATGTTTCTCACCTTATAATCCACCAAATTCCCAACTAAATTATATCCCTCAAAATTCTTGTTGATGTGAATTCACCCAAATTTTTGTGGATATTTTTAAAATTTTAATTGATTACATAAGAATTTATAGAAATATTTTAAAAATTTTTAAATGATTCAATTAAATATTTCTGAATTTTATTTTTGTTTTTTAAAACACCAAGAAATTCTTATTAAATAAGTATGAATTTTTAAAAACTTTCACTTACAATTCCATATTGAATACACCTTAGTATACATAATGTACTTACGCCAAAGAAAATTAATCAAAAGTAAGAAAATTTTGATAAATGGCTAGCAATTGAGGAGCAAAAGGAGATAAATTTATACCGATGAGACGATTTATTCAGTCTGAATATTGACAAATATGAGAGGAGCCCCTGAAGCCCAAGCTGCAAAAAACCAAGCCATGCACCTGGTTGTGGTCGCCTCCGTGCAATACTCGCCTGGCAGTGGCATAAGCAAAATGGACCTGACAATCATGCATCGCTGATCCGACAAATAGCTATCAACTCCAGTCATATTTCATCCCCCTCTTGTTAAATCCCATGTATTCCACATTCACCAAACTCCGGCTCATTCCAGTCATATGTTATGTTAACATACCGTAAATCATGTGTAATCCAATCTCACATAAAACAACATAACTTTATCTAATCGTCGCTAAATAACCATTCAAAACTTGATCTAATCGTCGCTAAATCACCATTCAAAAATCTGTAGAGAAAGAAAAATGCTAGTGAAATTACATTTGTAAATCACATACTAATACATGTAGGTTTTATTTGTATTGGTGGATGCTACCTATATTAGTATGTGGTTTACAAATATTGTGTACAAATGTAATATTCATGATATTGCTCGTCAAGAAATACATACCTTGCAGCTCAGTGCATTCATCTGAGGTAAAGTCTTATTGAATTATGAATTTTTAAAAACTGTTAAAATTCCTTACAATTCCAAATTGAATACACCTTAGTATACATAATGTACTTACGTCAAAGAAAATTAATCGAAAGTAAGAAAAATTTGATAAATGGCTAGCAATTGAGGAGTAAAAGGAGATAAATTTATACCGATGAGACGATTTATTCAGTCTGAATGTTGACAAATATGAGAGGAGCCCTTGAAGCCCAAGCTGCAAAAAACCAAGCCATGCACCTGGCTGTGGTCGCCTCCGTGCAATACTCGCCGGGCAGTGGCATAAGCATAATGGACCTAACAATCGTGCACCGCTGATCCGACAAATAGCTATGAACTTTCATCTTCCAGTCATATTTCATCCCCCTCTTGCTAAATCTCATGTATTCCACATTCACCAAACTCCGGCCCATTTCTGCAAAATCAAATCAACTCAATTCTCAAACTGTCACTGTTTGATATGTTATGTTATCATACCGTAAATCATGTGCAATCCAATCTCACATAAAACTACATAACTTGATCTAATCGTCGCTAAATCACCATTCAAAAATCTGTAGAGAAAGAAAAATACTAGTGAAATTATATTTGTAAACCATATACCAATGCAGATGGATTCTACTTGTATTAGTGGATACTACCTGTATTAATATGTGATTTACAAATATTGTGTACAAATGTAATATTCATGATATTGCTCGTCAAGAAATACATACCTTGCAGCTCAGTGCATTCATCTGAGGTCAAGTCCCCTAAAACCGCAACATATATGTCTGTCATCAGTCGCGGCCTTAATCGTGTACTTCTTCTGAAGCATCGAAAGCCTCTTGGCGACGACGCGGGTCCGGAGCTTCGGCGTGCTCTCACCCCTCCTCCCCTTCACCCAAATGATCTCCACATGGCTGAACTTGGCAAGCTGCGAGGAAAGCTCCGACTTCGCCTTTGTAGGCACAAACAAGTGATCGCCAATATTAACGTCATTGCTCTCACAACAGTTATAAAACCCTTCAATGATGTCCCCCGGCAACGGCATCGTTTCGTCCCATTCCTCCGGCACCTCTTGCTTTACACACACCAGCGTCGTCGTCGTCGGCACCGCCATCTTTGATCTGTTGGTCTTGAAAACACTGCAGCTATAGCTACTTCCCATAACCTTATCAAACCGATTCGAAGAGGATATAATTCATGGAGGTCTTAGGAATGTCCATCAACTTGCGAACAATTCAAGGTTTTTAATTTTGGTTTTCACGTCCTAATTAAGTCACATAGTGAGGGACTTAACTAGGCCATGCCTTTGGGGGTCTATATATTTATATTTTTATATTGTGACAATGTCTAGGCTGTGTTATTTAGTGCTATGGTCTAGTGATATTTCCCATCCCCACTTGTTATGTAGGAAGTCTCGGGTTTCACTCTCGTCGGGTGAGATCGATACCCTCAAATTGTGGACATTGAAATTGAGGTATGCTGGCCGACATCTGAACGGTGACGTCCAAATGACGAAAGCCAAAAAGTTAAAAACGATGAATTTTAGGAAGTCGTGTGAGCAGTAATTAGTAAAAAATCAATCAACAGTTAATACACTATTTTGAGTCTAAAAGGTTTTGGGCTCAAGTATACCAGTCCATTGTTTTACATACACAAAGCCCAAAACGTCACCCATAAGGGTATTTTGGTCATTTTAAATATCTGATTTCAAATTTACAGAACGGGATGTAACAGTCTGCCCCTTAAAGAAATTTACTCGGGGGTGTTTTGGTGATTTTAATTTTGATCGATGTTTATATAATACAATCCCCCTCACCCATATCCTTCTATAAAAAAATATGTCTAGGCTGCCGGCGACCTCATCTACATGAAACATTAATGCAAAATTGGAAATATGGGAAATGGGAAAGCAAATACTAAAATTAAAAAGAATAATAAGTTAAAAACAAGATGAAAAAAAATCATTATTAATTATCATTATAATTAATTAATCTGTTTAGTTAAAAGTTCAAACATGGATCTCCAAATGTATGGGAATTTCCTATGCAGATTGAGATTGTTCCTCCAGTCTTACAGGTTGTTCCTGGAGTTCCTCAATTTTGGCTATCTCATTTTCAAGAGAAGAGATTGCTTCTTGAGCTTTAGCCCTTATTTGTGGATCATTTGAATCTAAACCCGGTCTCAACTTTGAAATTTGACGCTTGAAGCTTTTAATCTGCAAATGTTATTAGAAAAAGAAATTAGTTGATGACATAAATTTGATAATTTGTTTCATTACATATGGACATAACTCAAAAATTTTGACAAATAACCCAGAATTACCGATAGCCACCAAAATCGGAATCCCAACAATGTCTCTAATTAAATTCAAAGATATTAGGTTAATAGCTTACTAAGGTTTAGCTCAAAAGTTTTGGATTCCATCCGAAATTCAAGGATGAAGGGTCAGTTTGGTATTGATGTGTTTTTTTGAAAAATTGTTTATGCTGTGTTTTTTTTAAAAGTTCTTTCGTTGTGCATAATTGTACACTAAAATAGTTTTGGTAAAATCAGCTTTCAAAAATCACATGCAGACTGTTTTTAAAGGTTATTGTCAAAAGTCCATTACTTTTCAAAAACACTTTTATACTACTTCACCTTCAAATAAAGCAACTTTTCAAGAAGAAAAAAAAAACAATATCAAACTGGACGTAAACCCTTAGCTATAATAAACTCTCTCACCCTACTTAAACATCACCTCTACAAAACTTTCTAAAACCCAAAATCATAAACCGCTAAAATCCCAGACACCATCATTGATTCCGTCAAGAGCAGATAAGTAAAATCATATTTGTAAAGAAATGAGCTTGAATTTGGTAATTCATAGTTGATTTTGGAAAATAATGCAAAAAATAGAAAGAATTGATGTATGAGAAGTTTGACAAACCTTTCTACTAGGCCATCGACGCAATCCTCCTCTGCGACTTATCCTTTTGACTACCGTGGGGCATACTCTCAACTTCCGAGCAGCTTTTTCAATCGGAAAATGGAAGTATTCACGAAGATCATCCAATGTCATTTTCCGTGTTCTCTCCCTCTGCACTACTCCCCCACCAGTCACACAAATAATCATGTTAAAAATCTACTTAGTGATGTGTTCTCTCATCGTATCTAAGGGCATTTAGGGAACCAATTAATTAGTGAAAAAACTTGTTCTGCAAGGTTAACAGCAACAACCTGCTGTGCAAGGGAAATCCGCCTAGGGCGAACCTCAGCCTCATTATTCTCCGTCGCCGGCGGTTGAGGTGGAGGTTCTGGGGGTTCTTGTTCCATGGCACCTGCCCATCCTGAAATTAAAAAAAGAAGCTAAAACTTACTATAATCGTGCAATGTGACTCACAGGCAGACTCAGAAATTCAAAAACAGCAAAAAGTAGTAAGAATAAACCAAGGAGTTTGGAGCCGGGAGAGACACAGATCACAAAGCGAACAGACCCATAGTCTACATATGTAAAAAGACCAACCAGTCGAAGCTGCTCAAAGGGTATGCATTGCGTATCAACCTCACTTCTTATGAATGTCGAACTCAAAACTTAAGGTTTCTTAATATAAAAGGAAGAGAAATACCTCTAAATTATAGAAGTGATTAATCTCAACTTTATATGGATATTAATTCCGTAAATGATACAAATTTACGAGAAAACTCGAACGATTGATGAACCTGAAATTGGTTGAGATGGTGGGGAAATGAAGTCATGGGTGGTGTTTAGTAAGTCGTCCCACTCCAATCCAACACAGAGGGCCTCATAAAAGAATGACATTGGATCTTGCTGCATAATGTAGCCCTGTAGCTTTCTGTCCAAGCAATACTGCACCAGAAATTGCTTCACATCTTCCATGCCTTTCTTGCAAAAACTAATCAAAAAACAAAATATTACACATGTAAGAAAAGAACAGAAAATAAAAAATAAAAAATCGTATTTTTTTTTTCATGTTTGCATTAATAGCTTACTCAAACATTTGATACTGATGATTGTCAGAAGAATTCACATCCAAATTGAACCAAGTGTGAAGAATAGCATGACAGATCACACCGAGCCGTCCATGGATTTCGAATTTCATAACATGGTTTCCTTCGATCCAATACAAAATTTAAATAAAAAAAATAATTAATACAATGGTCGACAACATTTAACTTTAAATAAGATTCACTAAACTGCGATACTCATTACACAAAAATGAACATAAAACTTACCTTTTAAGTGTGTAATGTCCCTAAGCACTTGGCAACAACTACAATTAAATGGGACTGGCTCAGGAGGCCAAATTGAAGGTGGCCTCGTATTAACAAAATCCTCATGATTCTGTTCATTGTCATCTCCTCCTGGGGGAATCGGTTCACCCGAGTCTTCGGGAACCCGCGAAGGAATCGGTTCTTGTGGGTCCACATCCCCTCCTTCATCATCAGACCCGTTGATGAAGTCCCACATTTCGGCATCTATTAAAGGCTCATTAACGTCTCCGATTGTTCCACCACCATACAGAGGAATCACGCCTCCCTGATCCAATGGTGGTGGTGCATTCTCATCAAGCCTTGGCTGTTCAGAATCATCATAAAACAAGTCCATAATATCAATGAACGGGCCGTGATCATGTGGATCATGGTACGGTACAACAGCCGTTGGATCTGCCATGCCATGCAACAATTTTGTATACAAACTTTCAAAATTCAATGTGAAATATTTCTTCCGATTCTTTAAAATTATTGTTCAAATTTTGCAAATGGTGCGTAATAAGAAAGCGATTCGAAGGTCTCAAGCACCAAAGTTTCGAACTTTGGTGCTTGAGGGAGGAATTGTTGAAACAGGGTTTGTTTTTTTTCTTTTTGAATTAAAACTGGGAAATGTGTTAAGAGGGTGCGAAAGAAATAGTGGGAGGAGGCGCGAGTGACAGTTAGTTACCGTTTGAGACAAAGTCGGTTAGGAATTTGAAAAAGTGTGAGGTGAAACGCGGCTGGGATATTCCTCGGCGCCTAGGCGGGCTCGGCGGCTTCTGCGCGCTCCTGGGAGGCTCGGCGGCTGGCAGCTAGGCGGTTGGAGCTAATTTCAATTTTTTTTCCTAAGTCGCGTTAAATTTCACCCAAAGCAGAATTGAAACCAAAAATTGAAACCCAAATTAGAAATCAAATCTCACCATCGCCTCCATCGCCTCTCTGTCGCGACTCGCACTCGCAAGTCGCACCATCGCAGTGGCACCATCGCCTCGCTGGTCGCTGCAATCGCAATCGCACTCGCCTCCATCGCCTCCGTCGCGCCTCGCGAGTCGGCGACGTCTCCATCTTCTCAGGTATTCAGTCTCTTCACTGTCCAGTCTCTGGAATCTCTGGACTCTGGACTCTGGATTAGAGATAGAGTCGATGACTCAGTCTCTCTTCTCTACTCTCTTCACTATCTGCATGGCTGCCTCTCTGGATCATTCTCGAACGTGAGGAAGAAAGAAGCTGGGTTTCAGCTTTCCAAATGAATGAAATTGGATTTAATGAGGAAGAAAGAAGACTCGAAGGGAATGAATAAATGGCTTTCCAAATGAATGAAAATGGATTTAATGAGGAAGAAAGAAGACCGGAAGGGAATGAATAAATGGCTTTCCATGGACCATATGAATGAATTAATAAAGAATGGGATATTAATTGGGTTTGGGTGAAATGGTCAATTAATTAAGCCAAATTGAAATTTGCAATTGTCTTTTAGTCTTTTACTCAGCAACCAACTCTCAATCTCTCACTGTTAACGTCTCTATCTAAAGTCCACCACTGAGCGCTTGAGCAGTGACCACATTTCCCATAATTAAGGCTTATTACTCAAAATGCTTCCCGAATTAGACTTCGAATCTCAATTTGCTATATGAACACGAAATCGTAACAATATAATCCATGAACCCTCCTTTTGTCAATTCCGTTGCATCAAAAGTTATACTCTGTTACTAACGGCAGTTAGAAAATGAATATTTTGTCAAAAAATTAAAACAATTACCCTTAGAGAAAAAAATTATTCCCGTCTCTACCCCAACCCTCCACAACCCTCCCAATTCTCGCCTTCAACCAAATTACCCAACCCACCACCTCTTCACCTTCGATCCTATCGTCGTCCTCTTCTCACAAACCCATCACCACCATCATTTTCATCTCTCGCTTTGTCTCCCTTCTCTGCCAATGTAAGGCAAATAAATTTTCCCCCATACTTCAAAACTTTCTCACATGAAAAATGAAAATGCAATCTCACACAACAACGAAACAAAATTGTTGACAACATAACTGCATAAATTTGATAGAGAAAAATAAGCCTAGCACACCTCTGATAAATACTTATTCCCAAGCTTAGGCCCAAGCTCTAGCTCCATCAAAGCATCCAATCCACCTTTGTCAACTACAACATCAAAGGAATGGGTCTCTGAGCTCGAACCACTCGGCGTACCACTCGAAGGAGTAGTCGGTGCCTCGGATGGTGCAAAACTAGTCCCAATTCTCTTTGCTTGTGAAATCTCCAAGGGTTCCAAGTAGCTCTGCTAACTGCTCATCCTTCTTCCCCATTTCTTGCATCGTCTCGCCCTTCTCCCCCTTCTTTATTGACGCAGAAGAGCAACCTCAACCATCATCTCAAATCTTCGAACCAGGATCCCATACAACACTCATTATCTTCATTTTGCCCTCACGAGCCCGTTGGACTGAGTCGTGAGCCACGAGGGCTACCGTGACCCGAGTTGCAGAGCGAAACCCAATAAGGACCCGACTACGACCCGACGAGATTGTGAACGAATCAAGTAAGTTCGATCTCTTTGAGTTTAACCATCGTCTTATACGCACTGAGGACTTCATTCTGGCCTCAACATAACGATTTCGAGACAGGTTTGTTGGCGGTCGACATTGCCGGAAGTTGCAGAGCCACCGCACTCCCCATGAAATCCAACGAACTAAACCTCGCATCCAACACCTTCATGATCGTCTCGACTAAGGGGTGAGGATAGCCCAAGCAAAGGCAAAGCCACCATGTTCTGATTGACACCATCGTTCTCCTGCAATCAATCAAACAATGTCCATTTCCATGGCCTCATTTTCTCCAACCCATATCCCAGTTTTCTCTCGTTCTTCATCATACTTGAAACCCAAATTCACCCACAAATATGATCTCTCTCTTAGACCCAAGAACCCTATCTTCGCCACCAAGGCCTCTGCTGAAAATGGAGTAGGGATCGAAGGTGAAGAGGTGGTGGGTTGGGTAATTTGGTTAAAGGCGAGAATTGGGAGGGTTGGGGTGGATTGGGGAATAATTTTTTTCTTTTAGGGTAATTGTTTTAATTTTTTGACAAAATACCCCTCTTCTAACTGTCGTTAGTAATGAAGTATAACTTTTGGTGCAACGGAGCTGACAGAAGGGGAGTTCAGGGATTACATTGTTACGATTTCGCGTTCGGGGAGTAAATTAAGACTCGAAGTCTGATTTGGAGAGCATTTTGAGTAATAAGCCCATAATTAATTAATTGCACTCACCATAAATCCATAATTAATTAATTGCACTCACCATATGAGTTTGAGTTTGATAGGAGAGAATATTGGAAGAATATAGAGAAGAAGTGTTAGAGGCCAAGTTATTTATATTTATGTTCTTTATAAAACTTCAATTTTGAACATCTTTAATTCCCAACTCAATTTATTGTGTTTTGAATGAATTTTTATTCTAGAATTATTTAGTGGTATTCATTATATCATTAATTTATTGATTTTTGTCCTTAAAAAAACCGCTTAGGCTCCGGCCTAGTCCCTAGGCCCCTACACGCTGCCCTGGGAGCGCCTAGCGTCTTTTTGAATATTGGTTAGGGTGCTATGAGTTCCACAATAAAGTTATATTCCCTACTAATATTTGGAGTGAACGACTGCAATAAATACCAACATCATCACATTTTTGTAGGAAATTTTGTACTCTTATATATTTCTATTAACTATGAATATTTTGCTGTAATACTTTCGACAGATGATCTATTTAGTAAAGGTTTCTTATGGTTAATATGAAATAAATGGTGTCACAAATTGATTTACGACACTTATTCTTCTTAGAAGACACATGTATTTTATTTCATGACTCTTATTATGTGACTCTAAGACGTTTGGTAAGGGTCCTTAAACATAATAGCGGATACGTTTTTTGCGTCCTTAATCGATTTTGATGACACACTTTTATATTTCAATGACATCTATTGGGCGTCCTTAAAAGTTTTAAATGACACGTTAACTGTGTCATTAACTCCCTCCAATGACACGTTTATATATTTCCATGACATTTATTAGGTGTCCTTAAATTAGGAGGAGGCGCGAGTGATAGTTAGTTACCATTCGAGACAAAGTCGGTTAGGAATTTGAAAACGTGTGAGGTTTTGTTCGGGTGTTATGAGTTCCACAGTAAAGTTATATTTCCCGAAACGTTGTGTATTTGTGTCGTTTTCATATCATACACCCACCAATTATTTTCATTCCCTGATAATGAGTTACGTTTAAAATATACGCAATCACCCCTACAACCAAGTTTACTTGCAGATATTGGAATGCAGCAATTTTCCCCCACAAACAATGCTTTATCTCCAACACTCCCAATTTTAACCCATGAGAGTTTGCCAATATCAAGCCTCAAAACCTCCACACTGTCCACTTGATCCGCCGAGCTTTTCTTAGATATGAGAAACACCAATAAGATCTGGCCACCTGTTTCGAGCAAGCATTCTCTAAAATGCCGGAATGGAATTGACGGAATTGCCCTTGTCCTACCAAGGGCAGTAATTGTAGGGTTGTTGGGATTAGTAACTTCCAATAGCATTATTGAATTGCATGTAACGACGCCGTTGTGAGTTGTGATGTGATTCAGCTGGGTCAGTAATCCTGCAATACAGCTCTATCCATCCCCTGAAATTTCTGTTAATGCGGAACAAGAAATCTGGATGACTCATGCCAGTTAAAACCATTAATATATTATGAGGCCGATATTCATATGTGGCGGACAAAATGCATCATCTCCTGGGTGTTCTCAATGATTTAGACACGCCTTCAAAATTCATGTGGTCTATGAGAGTAGAATCCTTCCCGATATCCTTTTGGATTAAGTTGAGGAAGATCCGGCCATGAATTAGTTTTCCCTTTTTTCTTCTTCTCCTTCACCTTGTGATCACCCATGAGGGAAAATGGAAAGCGAGAGGGTTTTGAATTCGAATTTGAATTTGATCTTACCGATGACTTCATGGACAAATATAAATAAGTCTATGACTTGGTTTACAAGTATAATTAATTTGTCAAATTGGATTCCTTGGTGTACAAGGATACAAATCCTAAAGAGCAATGTGTGTATGACATAGTAAATGCCACTTTACGAGTCTTAACTTAGGGGGTGTATTCAATTTGAATTTTAGAGGATATTGAAAGACTTATTTTAAATGATATATTCATGGATATTTTCCAAATCCTACAGAATTGACATGGACAAATAGGCTATACAAATATAATTTCATCTAAGACTTTCATAAATATATATATGGACATTTATTAATAGATATTGGTTGAGAATAACGGAATTAGTCGTTATATCTCATCTAAAATACAGTCCGCACTATCCCAATATTTTTGTGCAAAGAGAATATCAAAATAATATTAATACAAAAAAGCAATGATCATATGGTTTGATTGAAAAAAAGGAAAAAATTATATATATATATATATATATATATATATATATATAAACAAATATAAAAGAAGGGGAAAAAAGACATAATAAGTGAAGTTGTAGTGGAAGGATTAATTGGAAATATGAGTTTATATGATGACTGCCTGCATTTCAAAACGACGTCGTTTTGGGTAGTGGGCAGAGGCCCAAAGAGGGAGACGATCATGTGGGTTGGGGAAGGGTAATTAATTTTATTTGTTTTAATTTTTAAAAATAATTTTAGTTTAAATTTAATAAAATATTACAAATGTCTTAATTGTCCATACGAATTTTGTAATATTACTGACACATCATCACTTTTAATGGCGTTAATAATAGAGATTGACGAATGGTGCAACGAAGATAACAAAATGGCTGTTATGGGTACCAAATGAGGCAAATTTCAATTCTAAATGTATTTTGAGTAATAATCCTCGATTTTATTGGTGGTGGATGCCCTACGGGCTACGGGCAGTTCTTTGTCTTAGTTGTTTCTTTATTTTGTATCAAAAAAAAATAGCCGCCAGAATTCGCACGCTCACCACCGACATCCACGCACCGGCAGCATCCCCCTCTTCTCCTCACCGTCCGAAAAAAATCCCCTGCCTTCTATCTCTCCCCTTTAAAAACCCCATCACAACGAGCTCACTTTGTAGATCCCACTTGTTCTGTTTACAAGCTAGTGACCCATGATTCAGAGGGTCTCAAGCTCTTTTTCCTTCAATCCAATTCATCTTCTTCAACCAAATAAAGTCCACCAAAGCCAGTTTATCACTTCCATCAATGGTTGGTTCTTGTCAAAGAGGGAGAGATGGCAAGCTGTGGATATGGTGAATATGGAAGGCACGCCTGCTCTCCATGGATACTACATGCCTGCAGAGTGGGAACCCCATTCACAAACTTGGATGGGATGGCCTGTAAGCAACTCTCCTCTTCGATTTGTCTCTCGCGCCTTTCTGGGTTTCATAAATTTTACCCCTTTATGTTGGAGAATTGTGTTTTCTGGGTCCTTGCCTATCAATCTATATATCTTCTGTATGCTGTTTTTTTATTGCTAAGTTGCTTGTGGAGCCTTTTCCAGTTGGATTGATGTTTCCTTTGGTTATTACTAAGTTGATCTATTTGTGAAATCATGAATGAAAAGTTATTGTGAACGTCTCGTATCTCCAATTACGTGGGGGTTGGGACTTTATACTGCTCCATTGAATAGACTTAGACGTTTATATGAGGTTTGATGTACTTCACCGTCATCAATGATTATAGGTGGTATAGTCTATGTAGTATAGTCCATTACATTTGAGGCTAGTTTCTATTATCTTGGTGCCACTCACTTATTTCTCTAATAGATTGATTTTAATCCATTCTGGCCTATAAATGTTTAATCTACATGGTTCAGTCTATTGGCAATCAATCTTGATTTTGATTCATAGGAACGCCTGGATTGCTGGAGAGACAATGCAGTGCCTGCTCAACGGGTGTTTGCCAAGGTAGCATCTGCAATCTCAAAGTTTGAGCCTGTGACTGTCTGCGCAAGTGCCAATCAGGTTGTTGTTAGATAAAAGTCTTTAGTATCTCTACTAGTCTCTTATATCATTCTCATACAAGATTTAATTTTTATATCATTACACGCAGTGGGCAAATGCACGAACTCAGCTACCAGAAAATATCAGGGTTGTCGAGATGAGTTTAAATGATTCATGGTTTCGTGATACAGGGCCAACAGTGAGGATACTAAGGTTTTTTGGTTTACCTTTAAAACATTATTTATCTTACAATTTTCATGTTTTTTCTTCTTTTTTCAGTTTGTAGTAGGAAGAAGTCCATCCAGTTCTAGTAACCTAGAGCCAAAGCTTGCTGGTATTGATTGGAATTTCAACAGTTGGGGAGGTAGGATGCATATTCAAAGTTCGTGCCTTTATGAATTGGTACTGTTTTCTAAGGAGCGCATTCCATCATTGACCTTTCAGCAACACAACATTAGAACTTTTTTTGAATAATACCAAAGATTATTGAAACTTTGGTTCTTAGGGTATAATTTCATCATTTTAATGTTCACTCATGCATGCATTTTACATGGACCTATTCCTGGAATTTATAGGCACTGATGATGGTTGTTATCGAGACTTGAGTCACGATCTTCTTGTAGCACAGAAGGTGGGAGTATAACTGAATGGATCATTTCTGATTGTACATGATCTGTGATCTGTTTTGTTTTGAGAGACTGGTGTTTTCCTAACACTCATAATCTGCAGATCCTGGCTATTGAGAAGCTTCCAAGGTTTCCACACTCTATGATTCTCGAAGGTGGAAGCATCCATGTAGATGGAGAAGGTAACAAAATTTCATACTTGTCATTTAGTATTTAGAAAGTTCTTGCCTCTTTCTTTGAAGCAACCATTTAAGGTAGAATTGGCTTTCACCAGCAACAAAATCACTTCTCTATGCCATACCAATTCATGCCTTTTGGTTTAAATTATAAATGTGTGGGGTTCTCTTTCTGGTGGTGTTAATCTGCTCTTTCTTGAATTATGAACCAAAACCCTGTTTTTGATGAATTAGAAATTGACACTCTAACTTCACCTTCTTTCTCCTTTTTTGTTCTTCTTTATTTTTTTATTACAAAAAAAGGCACAAAATTATCTTTATGATTTAATCAGAACTTGCTTTCTTCCTTCAGGGACTTGCCTCACCACTGAGGAATGCCTCTTAAATGAAAACAGGAACCCAGATTTTAACAAGGAGAAAATAGAGGATCAACTTAAGGCATATCTTGGAGTGTCGAAAGTTATTTGGTTGCCTCGTGGATTGTACGGTAATTAGTCTACTTGGTTACTAAATACTATCCTACATGATTTTAGTTTAATTTCCTTACAATAAGATGCTCGTTGCTATATGCTCTCAGTTCCTTCTTTTTTCCAAAACCTTAACTGCCTACAAAAATGCTTAACAGGAGACGATGATACAAATGGTCACATTGACAATATGTGCTGTTTTGTGAAGCCTGGTGTGGTTATGTTGTCCTGGACTGATGATGAAAAGGATCCTCAGTATGAAAGATCTGTAGAAGCCTTTTCTGTGCTCTCCAATACTACTGATGCTAATGGTAGGAAATTAGAAGTAATTAAAATTCATCTACCGGGGCCGCTGTACATGACAGATGAAGAGGCTTCTGGAATTTCTCAGGTAAACATTATCAGCCACCATAGCCATTAACTTTCAATGCGTATTTGGTATTTCTCTTCCCTCGATATGGTGTATTGTTTTATCCTCGTGTTCAATGTTTCAACAGGAGGGCTGTGATGCTCAATCAATATTTGCAGGCATGAGGCTTGCTGCTTCATATGTAAATTTCTACATTGCCAATGGAGCAATCATTGCACCCCAATTTGGGGACCAGAGACGGGATGATGATGCTGTTCGTGTCCTATCTCAAGCCTTTCCATACCATGAAGTAAGCCGAATTTTTCTTCATATATAATTATGTCCGGCTGGTGAACTACTTATTCCATTCCAGTAACTGATAAATGTTCAATGATTCATCGTTGATGTTGCAAGATTATAAAGCCTGATCCTGTGATTTTTATGAGTATAATTTGATACAAAGTAATCTCTTTTCCATGCTAAGGGAAACAAGCAAGACAGTTTCATATCTTTTGTAGACTAAAATGGATTCAATTTTCTTTATCTTCATTGATTGTTCATTTCTTTCTCTGGGACCAAAACAAGAACAATTCTAATGTCGGGTTGGCGCAGGTGGTAAGAATCGAAGGTACCAGGGAGATTGTTCTAGCAGGGGGAAACATACATTGCATTACTCAGCAACAACCACGCGTTCCTCACCGTATTTTGAATCACCATTGATTTCATTCATAGAACACCATAGATTTGTCAGAGGATAGCTCACAATGTTTCAGAAGTGAATCCATTTTTACTGGAATTACCTTTGGTTTTTGGTACACTAGGGAATTTGATATAAACACTGCGTGGCTGAACAACTTTGAGAAGATGGCCCAATTTTGAACTTTGTTGGAACTAGGAGAAAGTAGATTTACTCCAGTCCAGTCCAGTCCAGCCCAGTTGACTAAATCGATCGTGCGTATGGTCGTGTGGCCAAAAATGTATGGTCGTGTCAAGATGTTATTTATATGATTTATGTCAAAATATTCAGCTAAATATTGTTTCACTTTCAGCTATTTTTTTAAGAGAAAACATGTAATGCTAAATTGAACCAAAAGAGAAAGGCTATATTGCATTGTTGTTCACAAAATTAAAGCAAAAATTCATGACATATTGAACTTTTTTGTTTACAAGGAACCAATTCCTTATGGGATCTTATAAGATTTTCTTTTCCTTTTTCTTCTTTTTGTCAAATTTTTATTTTATTTTTATACAATAATATTGAGAGAGTGAGAATACATTATATACATTGGTATCGACCTCACGTTTTATCAGAGTAGAATCTGAAACCTACTAAAGAAAAAAAAGGAAAAAAAATCCTATAGTAATATAGTATATCAGTAATGGACCTTCTTTAAAAACACCATTTATATGATAACAATCCTAATTGTAAGTCCTAACTTTTAAGAAAGAAAAAAAATGGTTGACAAAAAAATAACAAAATTAAATATTATTATTTATACTTTGCTTCGAGAAAAGGTTGGTTTGGTTCTACATAAGCAAAACCGAGGAAAAAATGGAGGGGAACTGAGAGTGACTCATGAAAAAAATTTACAGTAACACAAAGCATCCATGTGTTTGGCTGAGATTTGAGAGATCCGACACCAAATAAGAAAAATTAAATTTGAAGGCCACAATTACACTCAAACTCCCATTACCTCATTTGACTGATTGACATGAACTCAGGTCTTCCAAATCCTTTTTGAAAGCCTGATTTCGTTCGTCTCTCTCTTTTTTTTCTTCATTTATTTGAGAGAAGAGGAACGACTGAAGATGGGTTGTACATTCTCTGGTTTGAACGCTCTGTACGATGCCGTTAATGGGGGAGGCGACGTGTGGATCAATGAGAACCGGTTGAAGATCGTGAGGCAACTCGGGGAAGGTGGGTTCGCCTATGTGTTTTTGGTCAAGGAGGTGGTCTCCGACGCCTCTGCCGCTGGTGGTGGTCTCGCTAAGAAATTCAAGGACCCCTCTCATGTATCAGGTGTGATTGATCGCTCCTTCCCTTTGGTTCAATTTCTGGGCTTTTGTGAATTTTGGTTATGTTTATGGGATTTTGGGATCTGGGTCGTTTGGATATGAGTACTGGAATGGCTGTGTTTGGTTTAGTATGAGTATAGGAGTGATCTGTTCTGAATTTTGTTATCTGGGTGCACGAAGGTTGAATCTTTGAGCGATGGTGTGGTTTTGTGCTTTGGGAATTAGTGATCTCGGTCATTTGAATGAGAGTATCTGAGCTGGATTTTATTAGTTTTGATTCTCTCAGCTGGGAAACAATAGTGATCTTGCCATGGAATGTAAAATTGAGTTTAAATTGGGACTCTTTTGTTCGAAATTTAATCTTCGAATGGTGCCCGGTGCCATGCATCCATTGTTTGGTGATATGAACGTTTGATCTATGAATTTTTGGCATTGTTTTGATAATTTGGTATCTAAGAAAGTGGGGACCTTTTCGAAGTAGTTCAATGATTAAATGTATTTGAAATTTGGCCTTTATGTTCTTACCTGTATGCATTATTGATGATACAGTGGCTTGTTGGCCAGTTTGCAATTCAACTTCGGAAATGATTTCAGCTTGCTTATTCTCTATTATTTTGCAGATGATGGAACTTATGCTATGAAAAAAGTTCTCATTCAGAATGCTGAGCAGTTGGAGTTGGTGAAGGAGGAGATCCGAGTTTCATCACTGTTCAGTCATCCTAATCTGCTTCCACTTCTTGATCATGCCATTATCTCCGTTAAGGTTAAGATCTTGATTCTTATTTTTATTTTGCTTATAGATTAGTTTTGGGTGTTCACTTCTCATAAAATTTGACTTCTAAACATGATCGGGTTCGTTTTGGCTGCTGCTTTATGTCATGATACTTGAGAAAAGACTACTGCTATTCAACTATGATTGTCCTAGACTTTTCTCGAGCCTTAAAGTGGATATGTTTTTCTGAAAATAGGAAAAACTTAGCAGATACTATTGGAGTTACATATGTAGAGTTGTTTCCTCTTCCTTGGTATGCAGAATAAGATAATTTTATTGGATATACTTGAGCTCCTCTCAGTTTTCAGTGGTACTGCCCATTTTAACGATATTACCATTTTTTTCTCCAGCAAATTCTACTTTAGGACAGTAGCTATCTGTCAGTTTTATCATTGTTTCATTTTTTCTTAATTATCTTCATGCAATTTATTCATTTATAATATTCTCTTCTGTCAACAGCCAACACAAGAAACATCTTGGAACCATGAAGCATACTTGTTATTTCCAGTTCATCTGGATGGAACATTACTGGACAATGCCAAGACAATGAAGGCTAAGAAGGAGTTCTTTTCCACCTCAGATGTTCTTCAAATATTCCGGCAGGTGAATGAAGATTTCATCCTCCTTTTTTTCTCACATAATTTGACAGTTTCTCTTTCGGAAAGAAGGGTCACTTTTCCATACTTGAAAGGCAACGAAACAAGGGCTACACTTATAGTGCTTACTATAGACAACTTACAGCATTCTAACTTCTTGTTAAGCAAATTATATAAGCTTTGTTAAGGCTTCAACTTTGCTACCAAGATCTGGGGTAATTGGTGTGCCATGTTCCGCTTGATTTTCAACCAAAAAAATTATTTTGTAAGGAAAGGGGCCTTACAAGCATCTCAAAAGCATTTTGACTGAAAAAACCAATGTCACAGGTATGTGCTGGACTCAAACACATGCACAGTTTGGATCCACCATATGCACATAATGATATCAAACCCGGAAATGTTCTGATAACTCATAGAAAAGGACAACCACCTCTCGCCATCTTGATGGACTTTGGCAGTGCTCGACCTGCAAGGAGGAAAATTCAATCTCGTACAGAGGCACTTCAGTTGCAGGTATATATATATTTTCAAATCTGTTTCTTATCTCTACATATATGTTTGTATTTTCTGGAATAGCTGCAAACTTTTTCACCATTCTTCATGTATGACTACAAGCGATGTCTTTGTGATTTATTAAAGTAGTTTAATGTCTGAAAAGATGACACCTTTCTGTGTTTACTACGCTGTTTGTAAAGGTGCTCAACCAATATATAGGGATTAGCATGAGGTTTGGGTTCTTCGCTTGTCTACTAACTTTTAGAAGAAAAAACTATTGAAAGGTTGGTTACTCTTGCTTGTTGTGTAGGAATGGGCGTCTGAGCATTGTTCAGCACCGTTTCGAGCTCCAGAGTTGTGGGATTGCCCAAGCCAGGTAGATATTGACGAGAGAACTGATATATGGTCCTTAGGATGCACTTTGTATGCAATACTGTGAGTACCGAACCTTCTTTTTTCATTTGTGTTTATATTTTTTAATTTTGAGCATCATATTGGTCGTGTACCTTCTGCCTCACCAGTGAATGCTTTCTTTTGCATTTTTTTAGGAACTGTTTGATTTAATCTGTGGGTACATATACTTGCATATCAAATATGTATTTAACATGGAAAAGCTATAAAGATACTGAACATAATATCTTCTTGTTATCTCACGCATTAAGGGCCATTAGAAGCATCTTATTGTCTTCATGATCTTAGAATGTAGACTATTCCATAGAAGCAAAACTATGCAACTAGTTTGCTTCTGTAACTATTCTTTCCCAGCACTTATGCTTGATTCTTTTATAGGTATGGAGTATCTCCATTTGAGTACGCACTCGGTGAATCTGGAGGAAGCCTACAATTAGCAATAGTCAATGTGCAGGTAAAGTGGCCAGCTGGACCAAAGCCTCCATATCCAGATGCTCTTCACCAGTTTATTACATGGATGCTCCAGCCCCAGGCTGCTGTCCGTCCTCGCATCGACGATATCATAATACATGTGGACAAGTTGATCTCCAAGTTCTCAAATTGAGAAAATATAGATGGAAAGAAAGTACGAAATGAACTTTATAAAAGTCAGCCATCATCATGGTTTTTATTTTGTACTTGAGAGTCAATAGGACAATTGAATTGATAGCAGTTTCCTCCAGTATTTACACAGTATCTTTTTTTTTTTTTTTTTTGTCAGTAGGTTTGACAGTTTGTGCATTAGTTCATTGTTAATGTACTCTTCTGTCTCAACTATATTTGATTTTTTATTTGTAAGTTATTGAACTTGCCTGTCTCCTTGGCTTGGATTCTTTTTGAATAGTTAAAATACAATAATTTCGATTCATTAAAAGAGGCTTGTAAAGCTCGTTGTGTGTTTACCTAGGGTTTTTATTTCTTCATTTCCAAGCAACCAACATGCTCCTAGTCTGAGAAGAGAAGGCCATGGTGGCATTAGAGGATATATGCAAACGCATATGCCCAAAATCAATGGTTTTCTAAAGTACAATCTTTTTCTTCATTGTCAAGCAACTAAAAAGGGGCATGCTCGTCGTTATACAGAGAGATATCTCGACATCTTATAACCAAACCTTTTAGGATCTATGGTTTAAAGTACATTTGCTCAAACTAAATGGAACTCAATGGTTTAAAGTACATTACAGGGATCATAAAGAAAGGCTTAATAATCTGATAACAAATTGTTTATCGTTATAATCTTATGAATGCGTAGGCACCTCACTTTCGAACAATCTTATGAAGGCGTAGGCACCTCACTTTCGGACAATCTTTTGACTGTCAATCTTTGTGTTCGTCTTCACCTTCAGAATCTGCAGTGCACAAGAAAGGTAGCGTAAGTGGGGAACAACCATATGATGATGTTATTCAATGAGTTCTTGTCTAATTTATAAAACCAGCCATGAATAACTTGTTACCAGATCGAACATCATCATCGATTCTCCCTCTTGAGCGAATTTGCTTCAAGAGCATCCAAACCATCAACTTCCACCAATAAATATGACAAATGAGCAAGCAAATTAAAAGAGTATTGAACAAGTAATAGTATATAGATCCATTGACTATGTGCTTCTCCTTGTCCAAGTTCAAAAGAGCTTCATAGCTGCCAAAAATAAATCGAAGGAAAAATCAACCAAGTTGCTCATATACAAATTAGGAATATAAAGACATTAGAGAGGAAAATGCTACTAATGATTGAATTTGAGCTAGTTTAGAAAACAAAAGACTGCGTGGAATTCTTAATCAAAATCTAGCCACTCAATATGAAAGAAATCAACAGCCCTTGATTCTTCACACCTTCATGTCCTGCATTTCTTGTACAAGTTTTGAAGTTCACGTTATTCATGGTTGCTTATGCTTCTATATTACGAGAAAAACTTATCATTTACAAAGGAAATTCAACAAGGACATGATATATTCCCTCTGCACATGTCAACCAGAAAAAAGATATTAATAGCAAAATTCTCTCCATACATTTAACTAACCTGGTACTCCAAATTATCCACAATGGGAAGTAAATAAGACGCAGTACTGTCCAAGAAAGA
This sequence comes from Oemleria cerasiformis, assembly GCA_037349345.1. Classification (NCBI taxonomy): domain Eukaryota; kingdom Viridiplantae; phylum Streptophyta; class Magnoliopsida; order Rosales; family Rosaceae; genus Oemleria; species Oemleria cerasiformis. The sequence continues at coordinate 15,475,520 of JAZGTL010000018.1, forward strand.
ACAAAACTAACGAAAGCAAAGCCAGCAAGCACTTCAAAGCCACAATATTTTGACAACTTTGCGATTTCTAAAAACACATCAGATCCTTCATGAAGGACTAAAATGATCGAACCAACACGAGAAAACCTGCAGGGAAGAAAACAGATCATTATGACACGAGAAAAGATAGAGGTATCCTGCATAACCAAAAGAGAAGAAAACATTGTTTGAGAATAGCCGAGAAGCAAGCTGAAATGCTTTAAAAACTTACTTGAACAAGTAAGATGACACAATTAAAATTGTGGTTGTTATATGATGAGCCATTGACACTAAAAAGTCAGAACGCCTTGTTTCCCAAAACACTAAAGCAAAGCTAGAGTAGATGTAGAACCCAGCGGAATACATGTAGAGTCCCTTCAATTTTAATCTGTCAATCAGGGAGAAATCGATGATTAAAAAAAGCCAGAAGAGATCCAAAAAGCAATTGTTTGTAGAACAATATCACACATATGATCAGACATAAAAGCAAAAAACATCTTTTACTTGACTTTGACATTGAAGAACGATTTCTAAAATGAGTAAAGGAACGAACTTAGTTTTCTGGTCGGGCCAAACCTGATCGCCAGGCCCTACCCAAAAGTATTTGGTTTCAGAAAACCATGGCTCGTTGTATGTAACATAAAGGGCCATAAGCTCCGCAGAGAAAAAATAAACACTTTTAAATGCCGACTCTTTGAATTTATTAACTTTCTTCCTCTTTTCATGTGTCTCAAGATTCAGCAATGCATGCTTCTTTCCATACATAAGGCGCCTCGCTAATCTCTGCCCAAAGAAAAAGAAGAAAAAGATACAACGTAAATGATTAGGACCACAGCTGCTTTCAAGTCCACCAAATGAACTCTCAAAAAGCAAGTAATGTAATATCAAAGGATAGTTTCAGATGGTGAAATTTTCACATAGCATATGACTACTAAGTTGGGGATGATGAATTGATGATTGTCTTTGCACAAAATTGAATGGTGGGTTGCATACATTTGGCTATTTTAACAGTAGAGTTGCACAAAACCATGACGACTTCGATGAATTACAACACAAAAGCTAAAACCAACTAAACCATATCAACGAAGAAAGACTACAAATTTTATTTCCAACTGTTAAGAATGCAGCAAATAGTTTTCCTTGGAGTTCAAATGAGACCCAATTTTCATACAACAATTATCTACCATTGATATTAACATAAAGTAAACCGGACAGTATTTTCTTGTGCAGTTAAATGGTTGACTTCATTCAGATATAAAGCGTGAAATCTTATATCTCTCAAATCATTAGAGCATGAACAATTAAAACCCACAAGAAATCACATACAATGGCTTTAGATTAAGTAAATTTGTGAAAATTGTAAACATTTAAGAGCTGCAAGAGTGAGTTGTACTTGTACCTCAAAGACAAAAATGTCAAGGAAGAGCCTGAGTGAAGGGAAGAAAAGAACAAACAAGGGAAGGGCCAAAAAGTCTTTGGGCACTGGGTATGACTCCTCCTCCCAGTTGAGTTTGAACAAGCCACTGATTTCCACCATCTGTTTTGATGAACTGAAACAACCCAGAGAATTTGGAGAGGAGGAGGAGGAGGCTCAAGTTGTCGTTCTGTGGAAATTACGATTTAAAGGTGATTGACTTTTGAAAAGCGACTTCTAAATGCGCCGGACCTCAACGGTTTTTTTCACAGGTATCGTAATCGGGTCATGCAGTTCTATATGACCCGGTTGAGTTCAACCCGATTTGGGCGAGTCCGTTTACTATCACCTAGTCTCCTAACCTACTTGATATTTGTGTATTGTAGGGAGTCGTAAATTTAAAGTTGGGCACTCGAGAGAACGATGATGTATATGTTATTGTTATTTTCATTAACATTACAAAAAAGAAAAGAAATAGCCTTTTAGAGGAAGATCGGAACTTGGACTACCCGATTCTACCGCCCGTTTAGTTGTGGGTTTTTTTGAGGGGCACTCTCCTCCACTATTAAATCAACAATTAAGTTAATACATTTTTTATATTAATTAAAAAAATTTACCCATTTTATTTTTCATTAAGAAACTAATTATTTTAATTTAAATACTTTTTTCAAACTAATACATTTAAACAAACTACAAAAGCAAGATTAATTAAACTTAATGTAAACATACTTTTTTTTCTTAAAAAACTGTTTTATTTAAAAGTGAAGTACCACAATAGTATTTGGTAAAAATAAAAAATCTTATTTTTTTTGAAAAGCGATAAACTTTTGACAACTTTTAAAAGCAGTCTGTAGGTTGTTTTTGAAAGTTGCTTTTACAAAAAATATTTAGTGTATAGCTACTTATTATAAAAGTACAACAAAAACAACTTTTCAAAAAAACACAGCAGAAGCAGTTTTTTTAAAAAAACACATCAATCCCAAATTAGCCATAAATACACTAATTTAAAAGAGTAGCTAAATTAAAATAATTAGTTATTTAATGAAAAATAGAATGGGTAAGAATTTTAATTAATATCAATAATGACCTTAATTAAATTGATGATTTAATAGTGAAATAGGTTGACGGAATACATTGATGTGATCTAAAACCCACATTGAGTAAAATGATGAAATTGAAACTCAGTGGTCAATTCTGAAATTGACCATCAAACTTTGGGGTATAAAGTGATATGGGAGGTCTTGGGTGAAACTTTCATGGACGTGATCGATATCCAATATTTATATATCGTAATCTCCCTTCATCAATATTATTGTATATACAAAAAAAAAATGAAAGGGGGGAACGTGGACATATATGGTGCACGTAAGTGTTCTTCATTTCGTGCCCCAGTGTACCAAAGGAAGATTAAGGAAGATTCGGACATTGGGTGGTTGAACTAATTAATGTTGTCACTATTATTACTAGGATGCTTATTTATTAGATTTGTTTATATTATTGTTATTAATATCTATATTATTCGACGAATGGTAACATTTCCAAATCAATTCAACCACCGTATTCTCTAACTAAATTTAATGTCAATTAGTATTCTAAATTTATTGCTATTTGCAATCTCTTTTCTTGTTTTAATTTTTTGTTGTAGCCATTTGTGTTGGTTTGTAGTCTTTCTCCTCAATTAGGTTTTGTTCCGTTGGAGTTTTCCAGTTTTTCTAATAAGATTTTTAATGAGGCAATTATTACAAAATTTTATTAGGATACCTATTTTTCGATTTTAATTGTTCTCATAAATATGTTTAAACAACAAGTATTTTTAAGATTTCTCCTGAATTTTGTCGATTTAAGTCAATTCCAGTAGCAATTAATCTGGTCGAAACAAATAGTATTATGGCCCATTTAATTTGATCGAAGGCCCAAACTAGAGTTTCTATTTTATTTTATAAGGAACCCAAACTTGTAGAGCGACCCTTTCTTTATTAATAGAATTTTCTTGGAAATAGTTTTTTTTTTTTTTAAGGAATAAATTATCTTCGATTTGTAAGGAAAATTATTTTAAAAAAGAGTGCACGTTTGGAAATGAAAATGTTTTTTTTTGTTTGCTACCCATTTTAATAAATTGAGATTTGATTTGACTGTCGGTTTTTTTGCCTTACAAGATTGACTAAAGTTAGGCATGCATTCTTGAATCCAAAAAAAAAATTTAGGCTTTCCTCAAAAAAAAAAAAAAATTTAGGCGTGTAATTCATTTTCTAGCATCACATGTCATTGCTAGGTTAAGTAGCAACGCATGACACAAACAATAATATACATACTATGATCTAAATTAATTATTATGATTACGGATATATATTTTTTTGTTATTAGCACTGAATTTAAATTATTAAATATGAAATAATCGCGATCATAATAATATTTTTTTGTAAATTATTAAATAGGTTTTGTTCCGTTGGAATTTTCCAATTTTTCTAATAAGATTTTTAATGAGGCAATTATTACAAAATATGTTTAAGCAACAAGTCTTTTTAAGATTTCTCCTGAATTTTGTCGATTTGAGCCAATTCCAGTAACGATCGCGATCGGCGATCCTTTGCCCTCGTCCTCACTTTTACAAACCTTTTATCCCCCGCATGAGTGCTTGATCGCGATCGGCGACCTTCACGGAGACTTGGAGAAGACCAAGGAATCGCTCAGACTTACTAAGGGAGGTGTGGTTATGCTCTCTTTGCCCAGACGAATCTATTGGAGGTGGTTTCGAAGGTTGGATAGGCTGGAAACGCCGTCGATGGCAGCAAAGGTTTGTAGGTTTCTCGGCTGCGATTCGTGTTTTACAGCGAGCTTCGACGGTGATGGGTGGCAGGGACGGGTTCGTCTTGACGAGGGGAAGTGTTTAGGAATAGTGGTGAGGTTGGTCGTGGTCGAAATCAAGGGCGGTGGTGATGGTTGTCACCGTTATCGCAGAGGGAGGGAGTCAGGGAGAGAGAAGCTGGGTAGGAGAGAGTGAAAAATAAAAATAAAAAATTAATAAAAAGAAAAGTAAAATTATTATTTTAAGTCCATGTTAGCATGAAAAAGGGTCCCACAAGTGCCATTTGGGCACTTAACAAATTGCTAACGGTGGGTACCTAGATGTTGTATTTTGATAGTGTGGGTACCTAGATGAATTTTTTTATAATTGGGGTATGAACTTGAAATGACCCCTATAATTTTGGTACTTTTATGTAGTTTATCCTAAGATTTTTAATGAGGCAATTATTACAAAATTTTGTTTTGATATGCCGTTTATTAGGATACATGTTTTTCGATTTTAATTGTTCTCATAAATATGTTTAAGCAACAAGTCTTTTTAAGATTACTCCTGATTTTTGTCGATTTGAGCCAATTCCAGTAGCGATTCAATTCGGTCGAAACAAATAGTATTATGGCCCATTTAATTCGGTCAAAGGCCCAAACTAGAGTTTCTATTTTATTTTATAAGAAGCTCAAACTTATAAAGCGAGTCTTTCTTTATTAGTAGAATTTTCTTGGAAATAGTTTTTTTTTTTTTTTAAGAAATAAATTATCTTCGATTTGTAGGGAAAATTATTTTTAAAAAGAGTGCACGTTTGGAAATGAAAATGACTTGTTTGTTTGCTACCCATTTTAATAAATTGAAATTTGATTTGACTGTCGGCGTGTAATTCTTTTTCTAGCATCACATGTCATTGCTAGGTTAAGTAGCTAACACATGACACAAACAATAATATACATACTATTATCTAAATTAATTATTATGGTTACGGATATATATATATATATATATATTTTTTTGTTATTAACACCGAATTTAAATTATTAAATATGAAATAATTGCGATAATAATAATAATTTTTTTTTTGGAGGGACAGCTGGACGTGTTCGTCGGCATGCTTGCATTGTATTTAGTAGGCTTTACATCAATTTGCTGTAGAGATCTGATTGCAACCCCTCCTCACTCTTTACGTAACTCCAGATGTTGAGTTACGGTAGTGGTCCTAGACGTGCTTCTAATGTTGTGTTGTGTTCGTGTTATTAGATATTTCGTCTGAGGTTGTGTTCGTGTTCCATGAAAGTTTTGAATTCTTCTATTGACTCCCATGTGACTAGGAACTGGGGGTGTTTAATTTGGTTCTCTCGCTTCTCTGTGGGTTGTTTTCGCCTTTGGCTTCCAGCTCTCTCCCTTTCTTTGGGCTTTGTCCTTCTTATAAATTGATTGATTTAGGAAAATAAAAAATTAAAAAACCCTCCTCACTCCTCACTCCTCACTCTTCACTCTTCACTCGCATGGATGATAAATTGAATTGAATTGACCTCCGCCATCTATGAGTCAACGCCACCTGTTTCACTGTCCACGTGAATTGCAAAACACATTTTCAATGCGGAGAAGAAGTTTCGAAAATAACTGTCGCGTAATGTTACTATTTCAATTTAATGTATTACAATATATATGAACGAAAATGTTAATGTATTCTATTTTCAAAATATTATAATAAAAAAAAAATAAAACTACATCTTATATTATACGTGAAATGAACACGTGGTGATATTTCAGACACGCCTTTAAATTCCAGGCATGATAAAAAAAATAATTAACTAGCGTAAAGGAGAGGGGAGAATCAGATCTGGTCCGGCCCAGCTTTGACAATATTGTCCGATTGCAATACAGAGGAACAGTACTCACGTGGAAGGGTGGGAGGAGGACAAGAAGGAAGCAAATCGGGATGTGATGACCCCAAAACGACAACCACCAAGAATAATACATGGGCCTCACCGCTGTCTACTGCCACCTCCTTCTATTATGCATTATCTACATTAATCATCATCTAGCCATTTAGGATTACAGTAATATTTCGTGTCAGAAGTCTCTGAATCAATTCTCTTAAAGAGCCAACATCGATAATCAATGTGTCTAATGCAATTTCTCACATTATATCGTTACATATAAAATAAAATAAAAAATAAAAATTATCGTCTAAATTACTCTAACATATGATGAAAAGAATTGAACTTGATCAGTGAAATGGGGTGAATACAAGACCTTATAAACAACTACCCCAATACATGGTGAGAGGAACTGAACTCGAGAGAAATAAAAGTGGATAAAAAACCGTAAAATTAACTTAACGTAAAAATACTTAATGCATGGTGAAAGGAATTGAGCTCAAGAGAAATGAAGTGGACTCAAAATCTCATAACTAGCAAACGTAATGCAGGTACGTGAGAGGAACTGAACTCTAGAGAAATTAAGAGGATATAGAACGAACGTTAATACCAACTAACGTAAAACTACTCTAATACATGATGAAAGGAATGAAACTCGAGAGAAATAAAGCAGACATAAAATTTTATATCAAATTGACGTAAAACTAATATATATATATAATGTACAGATAGAGGAATTAAACTCGAGAGAAATAAACGGAACACACAATTTTATAACCAAGTGACTTAGTTTATATTTGAATGTTTAGGTATATTCCAAATTGCAAGTGGGAAGTAGACAATAGTCTTGCTTCAAAGTATTGAAGCATGGTGTCCCCAAAACACCTGGCTTTTAAACTCCTAAGTTCGTTTTGTTCTTACCCTTCCCAATCAAGGAGGGCCCATGATCACACGACTTGTCAATCGTAATTTGTGTCTATTTTTACAGGGTAAATTGGTAAATTGACTGATGATTAGGGTCTGAAAACTCTGAAAGGCTTTGATCAGCAGAACAGCTCATGACCTCATCATGCATTTGCTTTGGAGAACTACTGAAAGTGAATGAATCATTAAGGCTTTGCAAAATTGAAAGGTTAAAAGTAAAAATGTCATTTCATAGAGTTATTACAGAAGTAAATTCTGGAAGATATCTGTCTGATCACTATAAATTTCACCCAGCTGCTCAACTTTCACCTTCAAAAGCCAGAGCAATTAATAAGACAAAACAAGGATGATTTCAGCAGCTGATGAGAAAAAATTCAATCTTTACGGCAGCATCACGCATACAATATAATATTCGAGATACATATTATATATGATTACTCACCAAGCTGGATTGCATAATGTAACAAAGGCCTGCGCTTTTATGAAATCCGCAATCCAAAGAAGCAAATAATTGATACCTTTTTGAATCCGATAAATACAGATAGATACATTGTATATGAGAAAAAAATGTCAGACGAGTGACATAATTTTTTATCGGATTCAAGATTTTGTCTCAAGTAACACAAAGCAAATAATTGAGATGTTCTAAAGTCTGATTAATACAGATAGATACATAACTTACAAGAAGTGTCGGACGAGTGAGATGATGCAGTGCCGGACCCAAAACTTTCTCTCGAGTAACACAAAGCAAATAATTGAGACGTTCTTAAATCCGGCTAATACTTATAGATACATTACTTACGAGAAGTATCGGAAGAGTGAAACAGTGTCGGACCCAAGAGTTTCTCACAAGTAACACAAAACAAAAGACATAATCTTAGCTTTGAGGAGACACTAGACAAACATCATCAAATTGGTGGAGGAGGAGGGCAACACCATGCCACAAACCGACATAGAAAATATGACAAGTTCCTATCTATCTAATTAGACTATTCCTATCTAAAACCCTAATAAAACTGAAGCAAAATGAAAAGCCAGCTCACATTTAAATGACAAGTAGGGATTTTGCCACAGGTTTGAAAGCTAAATGAGGTCCTAAATGTGCCCTACTTAAAAACATGGTTGGTCTTAGCCTCTTAATTATAATATTATTCTCTTTTGTTCTTGCTTGAGGCACTCTGTTTCTGCATTTAAGGCTCCCCTCAGAGAGAAACCACCAATGTCCTTTCAAATTCAAGGAAGTAGCCTACCCTCTTGCTGCCTCTAGGGTTTTTGCAACGCAGATTTCACTTTCATTGACAGCAGAGCTTCTGAGCTGAGCTGCTGAGCTGGCCTCTGCTGAGTAAAAAAAAGTCAGAGAATTTATGGGTATATTTAGAATTCCAGGGGGTATGGTGTTGAGATTTATTGCATCTCATTAGCTATTAATAAGGATTAAAGAGAGAGAGAGGCTCATATTTTTGTGTTGCTTCAAATGTGAGATTTCTAGGTACTCTTTTTTGCTTTTGTCTTCTCTGTATTATTTCTGATACATAAAAAAAAGCTCTGTTCTTTTATCAATCTTCTCTGTTTTCAGCTATGGAGTCTTCCAAAGTGTTTGGAGAGGAATGTCACAGCAGCGAATCCGGGTGGACGACGTACATTGGCTCGTGGATTGACGGAGAAAATGACAATGGCGAGGATGAGCACGATCATGGTGATTGTGATCGTAAGGGTGGTGACGACGACGATGATGATGATGAGAGTGATGATTCTATGGTGTCTGATGCATCCTCTGGGCCGAGCCACCATCATCCTGGACGTCCACGTGGAGGAGAAGGAGAGAGATCATCATCGTCATCTAAAGGCTATGGTGGGCTGGTTGTTGATGACAAGACGGATAAGAAGAAGGTGAAGGAGCAGAAGCAGCAGAGTAGGGCTGTGAGGAGGAAGGAGGAGAAGAAAGCTGAGAAGAAGGCATTGGTTCATGGCAAGAAACGCTGAAGGCTCTCAATTGGTGAAGAAGGTTCATTTTGAAAGCGCAAATTAATTCAGTAGCTGTTTAGTTGTTATATAAATATGATATGACTAGCTAGATTGTATCCAAGTCAAGAAAAATTGGGGTGCAATTTAGTAATGACTATGGTTTCATTATCGAACTTTTGGTGTAATATATATGTTCAAGAACTTAATTAGGTATAATTATTGATTAGTTAGGTAGAATTTTGGTTGGATGAACACGTGCACATACAAGCGAGGGTAAATTTCTGAGAGTCCGTTACGTGATATTGAAGGTTGGTGAAATTAATTGTAGTGGCATCTGACCAAAGGACAGAAAATGGTAAGTTTAGGGTTATATACTAGCATGTTTCTCCTTTTAGGGTTAGGGAACATAAAATTGACATTCCAAAACACTCGAGTAAAATCATAAGCTAAGATAATAAGACGGTTAGCATGATTGTTCTGCAGAATGTATAACAATGATGATGCTAACTAAGACTACTCAGAAAGCCGGAAATCGCAGGTTGTGGCTTCGGAGGACTTGCCTCTGGTCTGCACAGTATCTGAAGTGGCAGCCATGGACTTGGCGGTCTTCTTACTTTTGTCTAGGAGGGTCTAGGCATAAGCACCCAAAGATTGCTGGTCTACAGCACCTTCACAATCCTTTCAAACCGATTTCACAATGTCAGAAACGTTTTAGGCCCACAAAGACAATCTGTAAACGGATAGTAGAATGTGGACATGAAACTCACATGATTGCTCCAGTAGGAGGATAACATATTGCTAGCTAACATGATCACTAGCCATCCAAATTTCGCACTACCATCTCCAGCCCATGGAACCTTGTATCCCAATCCATGCGTAGAATAACACGGCGATAGTAGGTCCAATCTATTACCCGGAACTGGCTGTGGCTTCAGAGGATGTGCTTTCGGTCTGTTTTGCAGCATTTGAAATGGCAGCCGTTAACTTGATTCTCTTCCTTTTGTTCGGAGGGCCTTGGGTTGTTTCCCCAATGGATATTGGGAGAGTTTGCCTCTGTTTAATATTGAAAACATCATAAGAACACTGATCTTCAACAAGGTTACAACCCAATGTTTCCTCAGAAACTGTTAGGACAAGTTTCCTTTGTTCAATGGTGGTGACCTCACAACCACCATAAAAACATCTTTCTTCGACACGGTCATAGTCCAAGGGATTGACAATCTCAGCATCATAAGAACACTGATCTTCAACACGGTCACCGTCCAATGTTTCCTCAACAACTGGTACGGCAAGTTGCCTTTGTTCAATCGTCCTGACCTCATAAGCACCATAAAAACATCTTTCTCTGACACGGTCATAGGCCACGGGATTGACAATTCCATGCAGAGTCCCAGTTTGCCAATCATCAACATCTCTGAATCCTTGAGAAGGAAACCATCGTGTAGGCGGCTCCGACAACATAGGCAGTAGCAACATCAACCATCGTGTAGTTTCCTTGAGAAGGAAACCAAGAACAACACTTGCGGTCCTCATGCCAGTCAAATAGCCACGAAGGGCGTCCTAGGCTGTTTGACCCAATGGTTGACATGCTCCAATGTCCTGTCATATTCGAAATTATTCCTGAGACCAAACCATAATTCAAAACAAAGTTATCGATGTTAAATGGATTATCAGTACCCCAAGCTGGACTGTCACTGAGAATCGGAATATATAAAGTCTCTTCTGGAGTGCCCTTGATGTGAGTAGGGCGAATATTTTCATTCAAGTGAATGAGAAAGCAGTCATACTCTAATGAACAATAAACTTCTTTATGTAAGTAATGCTGTGAAAATGCCGAGGAACAGAGTGTCTGGACAGCCTTGCGATTTGAAACATATAGATCATGGATCCATGTAGAGATGTAGACTCTGGTGGCATGAGTCCATGGAGGTACGTCCCGTGGAAGAGAAGACTCTTTGATTAGGCATTTGAACAATTTCCATTGACACTGAAAGAGAGGAATGTAGAGCGAGACAAGTTGATTAAAGATGGTCTGAAGATGTAAGGAAACACAGCGGCTGACACGTTGCTTGGGCCATTCCACAATGTGACCTTTTTCTAGTAGCATTTTTGTTACTCTTCCCAGTGTTTCGCTTAAGTTGTCTTCAATCTTAGTCATATCTGAGAAGATACAATACCCAAATCATCAATCCACTAATGCACACAATAATACATAACATGATAACCACTCCCACAAGGAGTCTTACGGTCATCGTGCCCATGCATAATCCATAAGATAAGCTCCTCCAAATCCACAAGGCAAGCTACAATCATTACTGTATATCATTTCCAAAATCAAACAGGTTCGCCTCCATATTTTCACACTTATAGGCACAGAGGCATACACATTAGACTCCAAACCAATACTCAATAAACAAAATGAGATTTAGATGCAATTTCACAAAAGAATCAGTAGGCATGTTCGTTATTTGAATCATGCTTATTTCTTGAAACAATCATGCTCATACAAACATTTTCTATGCAAACCAAGTTATGGAAAGTCTGAAATCGTGTTATGAGCAAATTTATAAAAGTATCAATACCATTTCAGAACCCCCAAGAGCACCCCATGCTACAACATTTGAAAGATTCCGATTTTACACAGGTGGCGTCTAATTGTCCAACGTATTAGTACAACCCTTGATATCTTGGTCCTAAAATGTTTATCTAACATGAAAAACATAACTCACAAGTTCCAATTCAGTTTCTTGACTTCTAAACCCAAGTGTGCAATAACCACTTTTCTAATCCTTAGTCTTGAGTTCCCAGCTCAGTTCGCTTAATCACCAATAATTCCTATCAACTATATTGGCTCCTTTTACATGTTTATCAAGTAATGTCCATATTATGTATCCTAATCCTAAAATGAAAAAGACTAATTAGAGAGTGATTTAAGGTGTGGGACAACTTAAAATAGTTCCTTCCCCAAAATTTTCCCACATTCATGTCACACACAAAGTTTCTTATACACCTCCATTGGCCCTCAACAATTTGGACGAAATTTAAACCTTCAATCCATTACATGAAACAATCTAGCAATCTACCAAAATCATTGGTTTGCAGCATAGAGAAACTACCTACATTCAGACGGTATTCTTCTATATTCCTCCATACTTGGCTGTTATAATTTGATTTGAGAAAGTTTTAGATTTTCGTTTCTTCTGCATTATTTCGATTTAGAGTAACATAGCTGAAACCTACTAATTGACTCTTTGACAACACACATTTAATCCCGAACTTATTGACATGTCTTTTAGTCAGCTCATCCTAAAATCTCAATTTCTCAACCACCCAACATAAAGTAAAGCAATTTGGTGTAAATTAGCTATCTAATTGAAGAAACTAAAACAAAAGTAGGGCATACCTTTGATTAAACAGTTCCAATCACGAGCCAGCTAGAGCCTAGAGCGAGCACTGATTTCAAAACAACTCAGAAACTCTCAAAATGTGAAGCAACCGAGTTCCTCAATCGACCCAAATTCTGAAAATCCCGAAAATCAAAACCCATTAACCAAGTCTGAGCCTTTCAAACCCAGAAAGTTAAGCAGTGATAACAAAGGCAATGCCATGAAAATGAAAAAAAACATGTGCGTTTCAGTTGGCCAAAAAAAAAAGTACAAATCTTGGAGATTTTACCCGGAATTGGGAAACTGGAACCACCCACCTACAACCCGAGAAGAATCGGTTGCATGCAACCAAACAGAAGCGGAGGAAGAGCTGCAGACAGAATTGAAAATGCTCTTGAGTTTCATTTTGCTTTGGCTCACACTCTGCATTTACCACTTTTTTTTGCTGTAAAACCAAACGTCGTCTGCTAAATATGACCCGCCCCAAATCATACGGGCTCCCGCCCATTATTAGTGTACCTCTTACTTTTTACCCATACGAAAGAGTTTAGTTGTTCTTTTTTTATTTCTTTCTGACCAAAGAAAAAGAGTCATTTAATTAAAATATTAACAAGTACAAAATTGGTCAAACAATAGCGTAATACTCCTATCTATCATTTCATTTATAAAATTAGAATAAACTTTATAAAAATATTCAAATTATAGGTGTAATTTCAAGTTCATACCCCAACTATAAAATTTTTCATCTAGATACCCAAACTATTAAAACTTATCAATTAACTACAATCCGTCAGTGAACTGTTAGTCAATCCGTTAGTCAATACTTATGTGACATTTTTAGTCAATTATTTTATGATAAGAAGTCCACCTAGACCAAAAAATTAATAAAATATAGGATACATATTTATTTGTTAAAATATCAAAAATTAGAAATAAAAAAAAATCAAAATTTATAAAAAAAACCCAATCTTTTTCCCCGATAACCCTTTCCCGCCACTCCTCGCCTCATCGATCCCACCCAAAAGCCAAAACTGAAAAGCCACCACCTAAATTGAACCGGCAATACAACATGAATCGGTCCAATGTGAACGTCCTACGTCGAGAAGCCACCGTTTTCAAAACAACGGTAGGTATCCAACCCGAGCGGAGCATGCTGGACTAGATCCCCTTCTCCACATTCTCAAAGCTCTCGTTTTCAGTCCCAAAACTAGAGGACTTGCTTGTCTGTGGTGGTCCAGAGTTCTACGATCGCTCGGTTGATCGAATCACACCCAAGAACGTGAGTCGGCTCGAGCGATTCAAGAATCGCAACTTCTTCAAGGTCACCACCACAAACGACTGAGTCATTCGCCGCCTCCCAACTTCTTGAAGGTCACCACCACAGACGCCACCGTCCCTCTCGCCTCCGGGCCAGCTGCTTATACGCCGACTTGATTTGGGTCACGGATTCGGACTCGGGTATGCCGAAAAGCTCATAGAAGGTGGCGTTTGTGAACGGTGTGAGTGGTTGAGAGCTTGGAATGAGTTGGGAGAGACATTGGCTCACTACTCTCAAAAACCTAATCTCGAAGAGTCTCACTTCTACTCAAAACCTTCAAAGAGAAATTCCCAATTTTTTCCATATCGCATCTAAGCGAATTCAGCAAGAGAACAAGATGAGCCCTATACGCCATCAAATCCCAAATCCAAAACAGAGAAGCCCAAACCTCAATCAAACTTCTGCTAGCCCTATTGCAAAGATTGAATCTAACAATCCACCCAAAACCCAGCTCAAGATGATCCACCTCACTAAATTTAACAATCCAACAACCTAAACAGAACTACACATCCTCAGGAGTTCGAATTTGGGCTTGGTTATTCGAGATTCTACTTGCATCAAATGGAAAACGGTCGGGAAGCTTTGAATAATGCTGGCTTCCAACCCTCGATTCACGAGCTACGGACTCCGATGATCGTGGAGGAGGGCATGGATGGCTTCGTCTTTCCCAGGCGAAGCGTTTGAGGCTGGTCTCGCCGCCCAATTTGGCTGAAAACGACGACAGTAGCGGTGGTTGTTTCTGGGTTTTCTCTGCTGTGAATCTCCCTCAACAGAGAGCGTCGACTGTGATGCTAGCAGGACCGATTTCGACTTGACGAGGGGAAGCATATGGTGTCACTGGCGAGGGTTGGAATGATCAGAAGCGAGGGTTGCGATGGTGGCCTCGTCGCTGTCGCAGAGAAGAGAAGAAGGTGAGGGTCAGGGAGAGAGAAGGAGATAGGAGAGAGAGAGTGTGTGAGTGAAAGATGGAGAGAGAGAGAGAAAGAGAGAGAGAAATTATTATTTGTATACTTTTATTTTAATTTCCCAAATAGAAATTTTAGTTTTTTAATTATTTTAAAAGATTGTTTGACGAAAATGCCCTTCTAATTTTGGCTACCTCACGAGCTGACTGGACCATTTATTTGCCACTTGTCTTTTTAACGGCTTAATGGATGGAAAATGTAACGGATGTACTCTTATGTTGGTGGCAATATAGTTTGGGTACTTATATGCAAATTTTCATAGTTGATGTACGATTTGAAATGACCCCTATAGTTTGGGTACTTTTATGTAGTTTATCCAAATAATTATTATAAAGGGCTGAAATGAATGCTGATCTTAAATACTTATTTTATTTCATGCAATTTGATAAATATAATTAATTTAAGTGAATCTTTATTATTTAATATGAGTCATTAGAGAGTTATTTATGCCGATAATTGCTTAGCTTTTTTGTGTTTTTATGAAACTCCTTATAGCTTTTGTTATGGGAAAAATTGTTGAAAGGGGATGAGTTGGGAATCAATGGCTAAAACGCTGAGAAATAAAAGTTGCAAGTTGTGTTCGAGAAAATTATTGTCTATCACTGGCCACTAGGGAAAATTAATTGAGGGCTTGAGAGGCTGTAATTTACCCTGTGATGAATCAATTCAAAAATCGATGATTATTGGAAAAATAATCACGGATAAAATAGTAAGGTGTCAAAATCCCACTAGGTTGGGATCCCAAACCCACACCCTGCCCGTGAGTGGTCAGGCCCGGAATCAAATTCCCCACAAACTGGTCGAACCCTATCCTTACCAGTGATCGAATCAGGAATCAAAATTCCCTCAAATAACTCCGGATTTTGTGAGTTCGAATTTGCAAACCGGGATTTCGTCGGGCGTCGGGTCGGGTTGGGTTGGGGGAGAGAGATTAAATTCGAGCACTAATAAATACACCACGTCGATAAGCCAAAAATGGTGACGTGGACAAAATTTAACCTGGTCATCCTCTACTCCAGCTCAACGTTCGTTTGACCTTTCCTTTATTCTTCTTCGTCTTCCCTCACTCACAGAGTCCTCACAGTGAGGGATGTCGAAGCTGATTCTTCTTCACACTTCTCACCATCTCGCCCCAATCAACCGGCGAGCCTTAAGCGCTGTCGTTTCGGCATCTCTGCCCAAGCCTCACCTCACTTCCTTCTTTATTCCAGCCCTCCACCCCCAATGCCTCCGCTCTCAACTCTCTCCCTCTCCCCCTATTTCAGCCCGAGACTTCTCCGCCCGCGCCTTCGACTCGTCGGAGACCAGGGAAGAAGTATTGGAGGAAAATGAGGGCGATTCTGGGTCTCAGGGCAAGGTCAATAGTACGACTGTCAACACAGGTACAGCGGACAAGGACTACCCTACCGGAGATTTCGAGTTTCAGAAGGCCGGCGCCTGGAAGAGCTTCGTCGTCAAGCTTCGCATGCTCATTGCCTTCCCTTGGCAGCGTGTCAAAAAGGGCAGCGTCTTGACCATCAAATTGCGAGGCCAGGTTTTGTTCTTCACATTTCCATTTTGATTTATATATGTATGTGTCTGTGTGTTTGGGATTTAAGTTGTAAAAAATATGTTGTTTATTTTGGCGATCAGATATCTGATCAGCTAAAGAGTAGATTCTCCAGTGGACTTTCGCTGCCTCAAATTTGCGAGAATTTGGTGAAAGCAGCCTATGATCCTCGAATTCCTGGCGTCTATTTGCAAATTGAGAGCTTGAACTGTGGCTGGGGTAAAGTCGAAGAAATTCGAAGGCATATCTTGGATTTCAAGAAATCAGGTACTTCATTGTGTCCGTCTAACTGTGATTGTCAACGTTGAAGGTAAATTAATTCTGTTATTAACTTATTATGTTTACCCTTCACTCTTGAAGGTAAATTCATTTTGGCCTATGTACCTACTTGTGGAGAGAAGGAGTACTACCTTGCTTGTGCATGCCAAGAAATATATGCCCCTCCAAGTGCTTATTTTTCTTTGTTTGGTCTCACTGTTCAGGCCTCGTTTGTAAGAGGTCAGTTTCCCTGAAATCTCTTATTTTTGTTTGCAGGAAATCCCTTAAAACTATCTTCATTGTGGTCTTGTTGATTTGATCATATGCATCTCGAGTTTTATAGATGCTTTTTCAGGTGTTACCATTTCCTGTTGACCATATCTGTGCCACACCTACACGTATGGCTCAAGTCATGAATGAGCTTTCATGGAATTCATATTTTGTTTCAGGTGTTCTTGAGAAAGTTGGAATTGAGCCACAAGTGGAAAGGATTGGTAAATACAAAAGTGCTGGCGATCAACTTGCTCGAAAAACCATGTCTGAAGAAAATTGCGAGATGCTGACAGCATTGCTTGATAATATATATGAAAATTGGCTGGATGTAATTTCTTCTACAAGAGGTGCTTAGAAATTTGACATTTGACCAATCTTCGAGTCTTTTTAGTCACTTATGAACTTTTGAACTTTTTTACAGGAAAGACAAGAGAAGATATCCAGAATTTTATTAATGAAGGAGTGTACAAAGTAGAGAAACTGAAAGAAGAGGGCTGGATCACAAACATACACTATGATGATGAGGTACGGAGTTCTAGTATCTGTTTTCTTTGGGGTTAATGTTTTGATGCATCTTAAGAAAGAATCAATATTTGCTATCATAGTTCAGAAATTTGAGATGCTTGTATTGATTTATAATGTAAATTTTTAATCTTAATTATGTTGACATTATTTTTATTTGAAAGTCATAGGTGAGGGGTATGTGTTGTATCTGTAAAACATTATTCATCATTATGATAGTATTCAGGTAGCTTTTTCAATAATAAGTAGCCTTTTCAGGTCATTTCAATGTTGAAGGAAAGACTTGGAGTACAAAAAGAAAAAGTTCTTCCTATGGTTGATTACAGGTAATCAACGTTCTTATAGGTAGCCTTCGATTGTTACTATGTTGATGTCCACTCTGTTTTCTGTATGCCAGTATATAACCATCCCTTTCTCCATTTCATTCTTATGGCAGGAAATACTCTAGGGTCCGCCAATCAACTGTTGGCTTGTCAGGCGGTAACGACAAGATAGCCATAATTAGAGCCTCGGGGAGCATTAGTCGTGTACGTGGATCTTTTAGTCTTCCTGGTTCGGGTATTATTGGAGAACAGTTCATTGAGAAGATTCGTAGTGTGAGAGGTATGGTTTATCTTGTAAGTTCATTTGCTCAATGTCATGCTTCTTTTTCTTTTGATAAATTCTCAGTCTGTATAATAGTTATTTATAACAGGTTGTGACTGTACTAAGTATTTAATGAGACAATGTTATACTGTGATTTACTAGTGCTACCCATACACATGTTCCATCATTATATGGGTTCTAGATGTTTGCATGTATACAAGAGCTGATTAAGTAATTGTGTCAAGAAACCTTCTTAGGCAATTATGATGATTATGGCTTCTTCCCCTAGATTTTGAGGTCTTGTTATAGGATAGAAGAAGGAAGTGAACAATAAAATGGATCCTCGAAGCTGAGTGGTAGAACTTATGCGTTTATGACATGAAACCTTTCACCACTGCTTATTTGTGTCATTCTTTTGCTCTAATTTTTGTACCTCTATCCCCATTCTAGAATCAAAAAGATACAAGGCAGCTATCATCCGAATTGACAGCCCTGGTGGTGATGCCCTTGCTTCTGATTTGTAAGTGCTAGTATATAATGGCTGATATTTTTATGTGCAACAAATCCATTATTGATGCATCAACTAGGAAAGTTTCAATTGGCTTACATGTATAATAAGTGAGGTTCAGTAGAGATATTATTGTCCACATAGTTTAGAACTTGGGTGCCAGAGCATATATTATGACAGGGTCTGGCAGAAGGAAGGGGTTCATTCAGGAAATGGATATTTATTGTTATATTAAATTTTCAAAAATAGGATCAGTATACGAGTCTGTGAATGGTGTTTATGGAAATACAAGCAGTAACCCGTTTGATAAAACAGCCTTTCCATGTGACCTTTTTGAAACTTTGGATACTTAAGGTGTTGAAGTTATTGTT
Organism: Oemleria cerasiformis; assembly: GCA_037349345.1. Classification (NCBI taxonomy): domain Eukaryota; kingdom Viridiplantae; phylum Streptophyta; class Magnoliopsida; order Rosales; family Rosaceae; genus Oemleria; species Oemleria cerasiformis. Next base: position 15,494,253 of record JAZGTL010000018.1, read on the forward strand.
TTTTTCGCTGCTTACAGTTCTAGATGTTGGAATTTGTCCCCATAATTGTTGATATGTTGACAAGTACTCTTGTACAGAACAAGAATGTGTTACTCTGATGTGTGTGCATGTAGATTTATTTGTTTATGGGTGCACCCAACTACTCTGATGTGTTTATGGTGCGCAGAATGTGGAGGGAAATCAGACTTTTGGCTGCGTCAAAACCAGTTATTGCATCAATGTCTGATGTGGCAGCAAGCGGAGGATACTATATGGCAATGGCAGCAGATGCCATTGTTGCAGAAAATCTCACCTTAACTGGTTCTATTGGAGTTGTGACCGGTGAGTTTGACTTAACATAATTATAAATTAGATGAACAAATAGAGAAGAGTTGAATGACACACATCAGAGTAACCTATATGATATATTTTCGTTGGTCAGAAGCACATAGACAAACGCACATCTAAATGCCCAACAAATGTTTGTTATACTGTATTTTTTTTTGTTTGATCTCACCTCAGTTAAAAAAGTTTCTAATACTTTTGTTGGTATTCAGAAAGACATTTCGATTAGGTTAGTTGTGGTTTTTCATATGAATTTTCATTTGCAGGGAAGTTTAACCTGGGAAAACTGTATGAGAAGATTGGTTTCAACAAGGAAATCATATCAAGGGGAAAATATGCAGAGGTTCTTGCAGCTGAGCAACGACCGTTCAGGTAAGCCCATTTGTTTCACTGTTAAGTTAGGTATATGTAATCTCCTTCAATATTCCTACTAATGGCAAAAGATTTTGACTTCAAATTCTCTTATTCTTTCCGACTACAGACCAGAAGAAGCTGAGCTCTTTGCTAAGTCTGCAAAGCATGCATATAAGCAATTTCGAGACAAGGCAGCTTTTTCCAGATCAATGACTGTATGCTGTTCAATTTAACCTTTGATTTGAGTTGAGTCGCATTCTGTTCACTCCTGTTATCGTGAAATCTAAAAAGGTCTCCTCTTATGTGTTTCCAGGTAGATAAAATGGAGGAGGTTGCACAAGGGAGAGTTTGGACTGGTAATGACGCAGCTTCACGGGGTTTAGTTGATGCTATTGGTGGACTTTCTCGGGCTGTCGCAATAGCAAAACTCAAGGCAAATATACCCCAAGACAGACAGGTATATATGGTTATGAACATAAACTATTGTTGTTACGATCTTCTCATACATAAACTGTCTCTCAAAGATGTTCTCTATTGGGGTCTGCATGCTATGGTTCCAGGTTACACTCGTGGAGCTGGCGAGACCCTCCCCTACACTGCCAGAAATTTTAAGTGGCATAGGGAGTACGTTGGTCGGAGTGGATAGAACAATGAAGGAAGTTCTGCAAGACTTGACCTTTGCCGATGGAGTTCAAGCCCGGATGGACGGAATCATGTTTCAAAGACTGGAGGGAGCTTCTCAGGCCAACCCCATATTCTCTTTGTTGAAAGATTACCTCAGTTCCCTCTAACCATACTGTTAGCTACCGCCTTCTCTTTTTTTCCTGGGAGGGGTCGGTTTACATATTTTGTTGTAAATGTTATAGAAAAGGGCCTATTCTTTTGTTAAAGCTATAAAAAAATCACAGTTCTTCGCTCCTGAATATTCAGGAGGTAGGCAAAATTAGGAGATGACTAATAATTAATTAAAAATCACGGTTAATTATGTCTTATGTTCAGAAAAATACTGAAATATAAAGAGGCATTCATCGACTAGTAATTAATTATAAATCATTAAACACTGTCCTAGAATGGGTTAGGTATTCAATCCCAAATAAGAAATACTTAATTAATCGGCTAAGTCAAGTTGTAATTTTTTCAAAATTTGACATGAAGAGTAGATTCTAACAAAGTACAAATCCATGAAGAAGATAAATATAAAATAGGTTTTGTCACACCTTTTGGTCATTAAGAATGAAATATAATGTCATTTGGATTAAAAAATGTCATTACCCTTTCAAGTCTTGGAATTTCAACCATCAATTTTTTCAAAATTGTTGAAATTGATGCCTCTGAACTTGGTTACGGAGGTATTTTTAAACATAAAAGTCATCCAAATAGTTCTGAGTTAATTGTCCGTTTTCATTTATGTGCCTGTAATTCTATTTAAAATAATTATAGTACTATTAAAAAAGAAATTTTATCTGTAGTATTATGTATATGCAAATTTTAAGAAGATTTATTAAATAATTTTTTTTAATTCGTGTTGATTGTAAAAGTGCAAAATATGTTTTGGAAAAAAATATTAAAAATATTGCATCCAAATAGATTTTTGCCCGATGATAATCCATATTAAGCATTTTTTATTAATATGTTAGAAAGACAATTACATATATATATATATATATATATATATATATAACCAAAATTAAACGCAAGCCAAAATTATTTAATGATATATAATAAAAGATGCAATTTTTAAGCCAGGATGGAATGGGAAAATTGAATTTTTAAGGTTAAAGATGGAGGATTTTACCTTGTTTTTGAGAAATTGAGAAGTTTGGGCATCTACTCTTTTTTCATTGAATCTGTGGCTGAGATCAAATACATAAATATATGGTGGTCTTTGGATCCCTATTCAAGTATCATATATAGTAAAATTACAACTTAACATTCTGTTGTTTTTTGTTTTTTCTTTTTGAATTTGAAAGGCCAATTTCCTATCTTCTCTGCAAGTATCTGGATAATGGCTTCTGTGGCAGTGGCGCCACCACTCTCATCATGCCAATGTCATCATCTCCTTCCCCTTTCCTTGCCAACTCCAAACACCAGACGTTCCTTTAATCACTCAATCTTCACTCCAAAACCAAAACCATCACTTTCTTGCTCTGCCCAGCAAACAGAGTCTCTCACTTTGCTCCAAGATATCGACAATCTCTGCGACTCTGGAAACCTCTCGGCGGCTCTCAATCTTCTTCAAACAGTCTGTCACGATGCCATTTCCAGCTCACAGCAAACGAAAGACGCAATGAGTGCCCTGTTACAGGCCTGTGGGCGCCACAAAGACATCGAAGCTGGGAGGAAAGTCAATGGCTTGGTCTCGGCATCCACCCAATTCAGCAATGACTTTGTTCTCAATACCCGCATCATTACCATGTATTCCATGTGCGCTTCTCCTTCCGATTCTCGCTTGGTTTTCGACGGGTTGCAGAGGAAGAACTTGTTTCTGTGGAATGCACTTATTAGCGGGTATGCAAGAAACGAGCTTTATAGTGATGCAATTGATGCGTTTATTGAGTTGATTACCCTCACGGAGTTTAAACCTGATGCTTTTACGTTTCCTTGCCTTATTAAGGCCTGTGGAGGGCTTTTGGACGTGCGATTGGGGCAGGTCATCCATGGCATGGCTGTGAAGATGGGATTGATTTCAGATGTCTTTGTGGGTAATGCATTGATTGCAATGTATGGAAAATGTGGGTCTGTGGAAGATGCGGTTAAAGTGTTTGAGTTAATGCCTGAGAAGAACTTGGTTTCTTGGAATTCAATGATATGCGGGTTTTCGGAGAATGGGCTTTCTCAAGATACCTACAGTTTATTGGGGAAGATTTTAGAGGGTGAGGAAGCTTTAGTACCGGATGTTGCTACATTGGTGACCATATTGCCTTTGTGTGCTGGGAAAGGAGAAGTTAGTATGGGGATGATGATTCATGGAGTGGCAGTGAAATTGGGGCTAAACCATGAACTAATGGTCAATAATGCCTTGACGGACATGTACTCAAAAGGTGGCTACTTAGATGAAGCTCAAGCCTTGTTTGATAAGAATGACAACAAAAATGTGGTTTCTTGGAACACCATGATCGCATATTATTCTAGAGAAGGAGATGTTTATGGCACATTTGATCTTTTGCGAAAAATGCAGAGGGAAGAGGGGAAATTGAAGTTGAATGAGGTGACCATATTGAATGTGTTACCAGCTTGTTTAGCGGAGTCAGAACTATTGAAGTTGAAAACACTTCATGGTTATTCAATCAGACATGGGTTTCTGTATGATGAACTGGTAGCCAATGCTTTTGTTGCAGCCTACGCAAAATGCGGGTCACTGACTTTGTCTGAACAGGTCTTTCGCGGTATAGAGACGAAGACAGTGAGCTCCTGGAACGCAGTTATTGGTGGCTGTGCCCAAAATGGAGATCCAGAAAAGGCATTGGATTTGTATCTTCAAATGAAATATTCAGGCTTGGAACCGGACTGGTTTAGCATTGGTAGCCTCCTTCTAGCTTGTGCCAACCTGAAACTTCTCGAGTATGGTAGAGAGATTCATGGATTCATGGTACGTAATGGGTTAGAAATGGACTCATTCATTGGTATTTCATTACTATCCTTTTACATCCAATGTGGTAAACTATCATCTGCAAGAGTATTATTCGACATGATGGATGCTAAAAGTAGTGTGTCTTGGAATGCAATGATCTCGGGTTACACTCAGATTGGACTTCCTGATGAAGCCCTTGATCTCTTTCGCCAAATGCTCTCCAATGAAATCCTACCCTGTGAGATTGCCACAATGAGTCTGCTTGGGGCTTGTTCACAACTCTCAACTTTGCGTTTAGGTAAAGAATTACATTGCTTTGCTTTGAAATCTCGCCTCACAGAAGACATGTTTGTTGGTTGTTCTCTCATAGACATGTATGCAAAAAGCGGGAGCATAGAACAAGCTTATAGGGTTTTTGATTGGCTAGGTGAGAAAGATCTTCCCTTATGGAATGCCATGATTGCAGGATATGGAGTTCATGGACATGGACACAAGGCCTTAGAACTGTTTGGAGAAATGGTAAGGTTGGGGCAGAAGCCTGATGGTTATACATTTATTGGAGTTCTAACAGCGTGTAGCCATGCTGGATTGATTAAGGAGGGGCTAAGATATTTCAACAGAATGCAAAGCTTGTATGGGATAGAGCCTAAATTGGAGCATTATTCTTGTGTGGTGGACATGCTGGGTCGGGCTGGTCGATTGGAGGAAGCATTAAACCTCATAGATGAGATGCCTGAGGAGCCAGATACTAGAATGTGGAGCTCATTGCTTAGTTCTTGTAGGAGCTATAACAATTTGGATATGGGGCAGAAAATTGCCAAAAAATTATTGGAGCTGGAGCCTGAGAAGGCAGAGAATTATGTGCTACTGTCAAACTTATATGCTGCATCAGGGAAATGGGGAGATGTGAGATGGATACGGCGAAGGATGAAGGAGATTGGGGTTCAGAAAGATGCTGGCCGAAGTTGGATTGAAGTGGGAGGCCAAGTTTATAGCTTTGTCGTTGGTGACACATCACTGGCAGAGTCAGGAGAGATGAAGAAGGTGTGGAGGAAATTAGAGGAAAAGATAAGTAAATTTGGATATAAACCCAACACAGGGTCTGTGCTTCATGAACTGGAAGAAGAGGAGAAGGTTGAAATATTGAGAGGGCACAGCGAGAAGCTTGCGATTTCATTTGGATTGTTGAAGTTGAGCAAAGGTGCAACATTGAGAGTCTGCAAAAATCTGAGAATCTGTGTAGATTGTCACAATGCTGCTAAGTTGATATCGAAAGCTATTGAAAGAGAGATAGTTGTGAGAGACAACAAGCGGTTTCATCATTTCAAAGAAGGCCTTTGTTCATGTGGAGATTATTGGTAAATATATGAATGAGAAAAAGTATTCCAATTTCATCTGTTGCTTTATCTTACCAGGATCCTGGCACATATTTGTACTTCATCATGCAAGTGATAGCTGAAAGTATCTACCTGTGACATGGATATGTAGCATGTTGCAGTGTTGAGGTAAAAAAAATTGAAAAAATGAAAGAAAGTTGAATCAGATCAATTTAATTTTGGTGTGATAAGGAAAAAGAAAGGAAAACATATGTGATTGATTTGTTCTTGTTGGCCTAGAAAAATCTATATCAATTAAACAGAAGAAAACAAACCCAATCTGTCAGTCCAGTTCTTCATTCTGTCGATGCTCACATGAATATAACTAATTGTTCTTTGATCTTCTGCAATAGTCTCTCTCCCTGTCCGTTTCTTCTTTCGGTTGATCGTCCTCTCTGGCCGTCTCTTAGGTAAATTTAATCATTAATTAGTAGCTATTTTGAATTCTTCTAAGAACATATTACAAATTTAGGGATCTTGCCGGTCCTTATTCCTTTGTGAAACCCATAGTTGGTGTTCGACATTGGATTCATCGAGATGAATTCGAGGAAATTAATCCCATTAATGTCCGATTCATAAAAATTAGTAAACAATAACAATCAAAATTAATCTCATTAATGTCCTAATTCCATATGGTTAGTAAACACCTCAATGTGAATGATTACCTACTTCTTCGATTACCCACCTCTCCGATTGCCTACTTCTCTGATTACCTACTACTTCCATTCCTCGTAAGTGAACGTACCCTAAAATTGCATAATTAGGCTAGGGGCTTTGAAGTAGTCTAGCTAGGTTATGTTTCGTATTTTTGTATTTCAAGTCAGGTTGTTTACATCAGGATACCCTGATGTCTTGCTTTTTGTTCATCCTAATTTAAGAATTGGTTTCTCTGTAAAACCATCTCTTATGATGGAGTTCAGTTCTCAGGAGTACTGGGATGCTCGGAGAGATTTTACTCAAGCTTCTGCTGCACTTACTGATCCTAATAGAGCTCATATGTAGAATCTAAATTGAAGGCGCATCATGAATATTATACCTCTTGGGATAGGCTTGCAAGCTGTCGTGAAGTCATCATCAAAGATCGATTTGAGGCACTTAGGGATCTTCCCGGCCCTTTGTTTGTGAAACCCATAGTTAGTGTTCGACATTGGATTCATCAGGATGAATTTGAGAAAATTCGTGAGGTTATCGATGCTGTTGGTTTTGTCACTACAACGAAGACATACTAGAAGAATGATCGTAGGATGGAGGGTTTTGTAATGGATAATTCTTCCGAGGAATAGGTTTTGTTTCCTATGAGTTTGCCTTTTTAGGGATCTTGCCAATCCTTATTCGTTTGTGAAACCTATAGTTGGTGTTCGACATTGGATTCATCGAGATGAATTAAAGGAAATTAATCCCAATAATGTTCAATTCATATAAACTAGTAAACAATAACAATGAAAATTAATCTCATTAATGTCCTAATTCTATATGGTTAGTAAAAACCTTAATGTGAATGATTACCTACTTCTTCGATTACCCACATTTTTGATTGCCTACTTCTCTAATTACTTACTTCTCCCATTTCTCGTAAGTAAACGTACCCTAGAATTGCAGAATTGGGCTAGTGGCTTTGAAGTAGTCTAGTTGGGTTATGTTTCATATTTTAGTATTTCAAGTCAAGGTGTTTACATCAGGATACCTTGAAGTAATCTCTTCCGATGGAGTTCAGTTTTCAGGAGTACTGGGATGCCTAGAGAGATTTTACTCAAGCTTCTGCTACACTTACTGATCCTAATTGAGCTCATGATGCAGAATCTAAATTGAAGGCGCAACAGGAATATTATACCTCTTGGGATAGGCTTGCAAGCTGTCGTGAAGTGATCATCAAAGATTGATTTGAGGCTAACATTCTTAGGGATCTTCCTGGCCCTTTGTTTGTGAAACCCATAGTTGGTGTTCGACATTGGATTCGTCGGGATGAATTTGAGAAAATTTGTGAGGTTATCGGTGTTGTTGGTTTTGTCACTAGAACGAAGACAGACTAGAAGAATCATCGTAGGACGGAGGGTTTTGTAATGGATAATTCTTACGAGGAATAGGTTTTGTTTCCTATGAGTTTGCAGTTTTAGGGATCTTGCCAGTCCTTATTCGTTTGTGAAACCTATAGTTGGTGTTCGAATTGGATTCATCGAGATGAATTCGAGGAAATTAATCTCATTAATGTCCAATTCATATAAACTAGTAAACAATAACAATTAAAATTAATCTCATTAATGTCCTAATTCTATATGGTTAGTAAACACCTCAATGTAAATGATTACCTACTTCTTCGATTACCACCTCTCTGATTGCCTACTTCTCCGATTACCTACTTCTCTCATTCCTCATAAGTAAACGTACCCTAAAATTGCATAATTGAGCCAGTGGCTTTGAAGGAGTCTAGTTGGGTTATGTTTCATATTTTAGTATTTCAAGTCAGGGTGTTTACATAAGGATAACCTGAAGTAATCTCTTCCGATGAAGTTCAATTTTCAGGAGTACTGGGATGCCCGGAAAGATTTTACTCAAGCTTCTGCTGCACTTGCTGATACTAATTGAGCTCATGATGCATAATCTAAATTGAAGGCGCAACAGGAATATTATACCTCTTGGGATAGGTTTGCAAGCTGTCGTGAAGTCATCATCAAAGATCGGTTTGAGGTTGACATTCTTAGGAATTTTCCCGGCCCTTTGTTTGTGAAACCCATAGTTGGTGTTCGACATTGGATTCGTTGAGATGAATTCGAGAAAATTCGTGAGGTTATCGGTGATGTTGGTTTTGTCACTAGAATGAAGACAGACTAGAAGAATGATCGTAGGACGAAGGGTTTTGTAATGGATAATTCTTCCGAGGAATAGGCTTTGTTTCCTATGTGTAACAACCCGGACTTTTCATAATTTATTTTATGCAATTATTTTTATTAAATGACGATTTTACCCTTGGTCGGTAAAGGGCTTGGAAATCAAGTTTTGTTTCGAGACACTTTTGGTGTTGTTTCGGGTACCGTTGCGTAGGTCTCGAACTCACAAGTTCGTAGACAGGCGGCACGCAGGAAACGGAGTTCGTATACGGAAGTTGTGGGTCTAGATGTGTAAGGGCATTTTGGTAATTTGCCATGGATGGGAGATATTTTACCTCAATTATTTTACATCTTCATTTCATCTTATCTCCTTATCCTTCATTCTCTCTGTAACAAAACAAACATCACACAAACACACCGAAACATTGAACCGAAACCGAGAGAAAAACCAAAAGAGAAACCAAAAGTCAACGACGGATTCAAGGCTTTAACTTCCCATTTGGATCAACTAATCGTATTCTACTCTTTCCCACGATCACAACCGTACCAACCATCGAAGGAGAGGACCACGGTGGAAGCCGAGCCGAGTAAAGGAAGTTTCGGATCTTTGGATCGATTTTTCCGGCTTATACAGGTACGTGTTTGATGTTTTGAGGTTATATTTGGATTCCTGGGTTTGAGTAGATAGATTTAGACGTAAAATTTGTGTAAAACGGTTGAGTTTTGAGGAAGTTGTAAAGCTTGGAAGTTCGGTCGGAAATGGCGGATTCCGGCGAACCAGACGGCGGCGGAGGTGGCGGTCCGGTCATCTTCTCCGGCCAGCCTCCGGCGACGGTGACGGCGTCCGGTTGTCTTCTCCGGCGAGTCATCGGTGACCGGTCGGGTCGAGTTGAACCGGTCGAGTTGAGTGAACCGGTCGGGTCGAGTTGGACCGGGTCAGGTTGAGCCGAACCGGGTTGGACCGGTTCAGGCGCGTGGTTACTGTAGCAGGCGAGTGACCGGCGCGTGAGGGCGCGTGGGCGCGTGTGCCGACCTTCCGGCGGCGCGTGGCGGCGCGTGGGGTCGAGGCTGACGTCACGGCGGCGCGTGGCAACTAGTTTCAGACGTTCTGAATCTGTTGGTACAGGTTTCAGGTTGATCGGACATCGTTTAGAGGTCGTTTTAAGTGTCCGAAGTTGCTGTGATTTTAGGAACAGCAAGGGTAGACTTCCCGAGGTTTAGGAAGTTGTTATATACGAGTCTTATTACTAGCCGGTAATCCCGATTGTTGTTTTTGACAGGCGATATCGTTCCGGGAACCTCAGAGGAACGAGTGAGACGGGATTGATCTAGCTTGAACAGGTTTGTGAGTGGACTTTGTTTTATAAACTGAATTGCATGCATCAAAATATCTTTGTTAAATACGGTTATGTATTGTGGCATTGAATTTCTAAATGTTAGAAATGATTTCTAGACATATGTTCTCCACTATTTCAGTTAAAGTATGACAGTCGAGATATGCCGACTGATATGATATGACAGTCGAGATATGCCGACTGATATGATATGACAGTCGAGATATGCCGACTGATATGATATGATAGTCGAGATATGCCGACTGATATGATAAGATAGTCGAGATATGCCGACTGATATGATATGATAGTCGAGATATGCCGACTGATATGATATGATAGTCGAGATATGCCGACTGATATGATATGATAGTCGAGATATGCCGACTGATATGATATGATAGTCGAGATATGCCGACTGATATGATATGATAGTCGAGATATGCCGACTGATATGATATGCTAGTCGAGAGATAGGCCGACTGATGTGATAGCATAGTACAGAGAATTGTGATACAGTACTAGCACACCCCAAGGGATACCCTGGTGGCTAGTGGATGGGTCGATGAAAGTGGATTTGAGATGTTATGTGTCTAGGTGGAAATAAATGATTTTGAACAAGAAAATGCCGGTGATTTAAAGATGATGTTTTTATAACATGAATTGTTTATGTGATGCATGCATGGTTTTATAAATGGAGGGGGAAAAAGGTAATATTCCTTGGAAAGCGTTTTATAAACGATTATTTTTGTCCACTCACAACTTTTGTGTTTAAACCCCCTTCAGGCCGTAGAGTTGACGAGGACAGTATCTCGAGGCAGAGGCATTAGCACTTCCGCTACGCTGTATAGTTGTACTTGAGTAGGATATCTAATTTGTACATTGATCCTACTTAGACGCTCTGATATTCTTGTATTTGGTTGATATTTACTTACGGGAATTTTAAGTGCTTAAATCCCTTGTCTGACAAGAGAAATTATTTATTGTTATTATATTATGCTAAGGATTGAAGGGTATTTGGGAACCTTTCCTTAGGTTGTCAGACGGGATCAGGGTTCTTCCCGGGTTTCGAGGGGAAATTCGGGACGGGTCCTGACACTATGAGTTTGCATTTTTAGGGATCTTGCCAGTCCTTATTCGTTTGTGAAACCTATAGTTGGTGTTCAACATTGGATTCATCGAGATGAATTCGAGGAAATTAATCCCATTAATGTCCAATTCATATAAACTAGTAAACAATAACAATGAAAATTAATTTCATTAATGTCCTAATTCTATATGGTTAGTAAATACCTCAATGTGAATGATTACCTACTTCTTCGATTACCCACATCTCTGATTACCTACTTCTCTCATTCCTCGTAAGTAAACGTACCCTAAAATTGCATAATTGGGCCAGTGGCTTTGAAGTAATCTAGTTGGGTTATGTTTCATATTTTAGTATTTCAAGTCAGGGTGTTCACATCAGGATACCCTGAAGTAATCTCTTCCTATGGAGTTCATTTTTCAGGAGTACTGTGATGCTCGAAGAGATTTTACACAAGCTTTTGCTGCACTTACTTATCCAAATCGAGCTCTTGATTTAGAAGCTGAATTGAAGGCGCAACAAGCATATTATACCTTTTGGGATAGGCTTGAAAACTGTCATGAAGTCATCATCTCAAATTGGTTTGAAGCCTTACATTCTTAGGGATATTGTCGGTCCTTATTCGTCTGTGAAACCCATAATTGGTGTTTGACATTGGATTCATCGAGATGAATTCGAGTAAATACGTGAGGTTGTCGGTGCTATTGGTTTTGTCATGAGAAGGAAGATCAGATTCTTCCAAGGAATAGGGTTTTGCTTCCTATATGAGTTTGCATTCATAGGGATCTCGAGAAACTAAGACGAGAAGCCGCCAGATGTGGTGGCAGGGTAATTATAATGCACATGAACCACGAGTCAATTATGGGTTTGTTGGAGGTGGTCTCAAAGGTTGGGTAGGCTGGAAACGCCGTCGATGGCGGTGGAGGTTTGTAGGTTTCTCGGCTACGATTTGTCTTTTACGGCGAGCTTCGACGGTGATGGGTGGCAGGGATGGGTTCGTCTTGACGAAGGGAGGTGTTTAGGAATGGTGGTGAGGCTGGTCGTGGTCGGAATCAAGGGCGGTGGTGATGGTTGACACCGTCGTCGCAGAGGGAGGGAGTCGGGGAGAGAGAGGCTAGGTAGGAGAATGAGTAAAAAATAAAAATAAAAAAATAATAAAAATAAAAGTAAAATAATTATTTTAAATCCATATCAGCATGAAAAATGGCCCTACAAGTGTCACTTGGGTACTTAACAGATTTTTTTAACAAATTGCTAACAGTGGGTACCTAGATGTTATGTTTTGATCATTTGGATACTTAGATGAAAATTTTCATAGTTGGGGAATGAGCTTGAAATGACCCCTATACTTTGAGTACGTTGATTTAGTTTATCCAAAAAATAAAGAATATCATATTTAATAGATCTTTATTCTGTGGCATCAAGATCATAATGAAGGGTGAGGATTAAAAGATTGACAAATGTTGATTTCTTTAGCTAGGTAATATATTTGAATTTTCTTAGCATTAATTTGGTATTCATAAGAGCAAAAGTTTTTAATTTACTTAGCATTCTGTTTCCTTAGGGTACTGTGTATATTTTTATAGTTCACATCATGGAAAAATCGTCAGGTGAGTCTCTGTCTTCTGATTCCGCCAAAGATATTGATGTGTCGAGTCCTTATAATATCCATAATTCCGATCATCCTGATTTACCGTTGGTTTCTAAAATGTTGAACGGAGAAAATTATGCAGCATGCAGTCGTTCAATGACCATTGCACTTACCTCCAAGAAAAACTAGGTTTTATCGATGACACCGCCAAAACTCCTTCACAAACGTCACAACCAACTGGGTGTGCCCTTTGGAATGGAATCGTTGCAGCAAGATGATTCCAAAGCGCATACTTGGTTGGTTGTGATGTTTGTGACGACTTTCATGAGTGTTATATATGCTGAAACCGCCAAGGAAGTATGAGACGACTTCCATGAGCGTTTTTCACAAGGTAATGCACCACACATTTTTTTCAGATTAAGAAATCGATTGTGTCTCTTACTCAAAGAATGATGTTCGTATCTTCATATTACACACAATTGAAACGCTTGTGGGATGAATTTTCATCCTGTCGTGCCATGCCCACTTTCTCTTGTGGCGGTATCAAAACTTACAATGAAGAAGACGACCAAGATAGTAAGATGCAATTCCTCATGGGTCTCAATTAATCTTACAATGTCGTGTGAGGACAAATTCTTGCTAGCCGAGACGTTTACTTTCGTGAACACATATTCCCCATATTCTCTCTCCCAGCCCCCACTGGCTGATGCCCCATCCTAATCCCAATCTAATTCGGGCCAGACCCAACCTCCCAGCCCGCTTTCCTCTCGACATTCTTCTCGTCCCACGCAACCCCGCGAGTGGCATCAAGATTATCACATGACCAACACGTTCCTTTCCCAGGTTCAATCATTCGACTTGGCGTCACTTACTCGTCAAGGTACCAAATTTTCCTTTTTCTCCTTCCCATCATTGTTTTTTAGCTAACATTTTTGGTCACAGCGAACCTTCTTCCTATTCTCAAGCTGCTCAAGATCCCAATTGGCAAGAGGCCATGGATGCTGAATTAGATGATCTCACTCACAAAAATACATAGACCCTTGTCCCTCTTCATGTTGGCCATCAGCCCATTGGTTGCAAATGGGTTTACCAGATTAAATACCATTCGGTGGGTCAATTGAACCTTGGGATCAAAATTTTCACATGAAGTAAATTAGAAATGAATGAAATTTACCATGTGTGCCAAGTCCAAGAAAAGAAAATTATTCATGGAAAACAAAAAAGAAAAAAAAATTATTGAAAGTGAGGATATTAATCAGCATGCTAATTCACCAAGACTCGGGCTCAGGGGACTCACACCACTTAAATTTTCATTCCAACTAAACTAAATAAAGTGTTCGTTAATTTGTGGATTCCCAAATAAATTTCAAAGTGGTACAAAACCACTTAGCATGAACTACGCCGGTTTGATTCCTGCGGAGGGATACGTAGGCAATCTAGAGATTCAATCTAGATATAATCGCAAATCCAAATTCCAATCGAATCCTTGTTTCTTCAAATCAAATTCACCAAAACAGTTATCCACCAAATGAAACACAAATCCCCATTTCATAAAGTCATTCACTCTTTGAAAAGACCCCAAAATCTCAAAGTTTGGAACTACGCCGGTTTAATTCCCGCAAAAGGATACGTAGGCAATCTAGCGTCTCACTAGATTTAACCGCAACCAAACTTGAATCCCTAGTTCGCACCAAAACAAATTCAGCCAACCCAAATTCCAAACTACGCGGTTTGATCCCACGAAGGGTACTTAGGCAATCTAGAATAAAATCTAGATGCAATCGCAAGCCCAAACAGAATCCCAGATCGATTTATCCAAATCAAATTCGCCCTAAATACCATCATACTCAAAGTCATCCCAAATACCACCATGGCCAAATTGCCTCAAACACTACAACCATCACCCAAATTCAACCACAAAAGTTCCAATGAACTACGAGTTGGCTTGATTCCCTCAAAAGGATACGTATGCAACTTGAAACTCAAGTGCAGCCACAAAACCAAACAAACACACTTTTCCCTCCGAAATCCATGTTCCTTTGTGATTTTAATCAAAGAGTATTTCCTTTATAATGATGATAAAAATATTATTATTATTAAGGATTGTAATTAAGGTACTAAAAAAATAATAAAAACCATGTTCTTTATAGAATATTGGTGAAATTGTGATGGGAGAAGTTTGTACTTAAATCGCAAATTTGTCTCAACATGAACGATACAAGGCCCGCTTGGTCGCTAATAAGGGCTATATCCAAGTTGAGGGCGTTGATTATCTTGAAACTTTTTCTCCGACTACCAAGCTCACTACCCTTGGTTGTTTATCACAATTGATGCTGTTTGTGGCTGGTTTATTCACCAACTTGATGTTCATAGTGCATTTCTAAATGGGGATTCACATGAGGAGATGTATATGGATTCTCTCAAATATAAGGTATTGGTTCTTCCTTTCAAAAGTGCCATAAAACAAGGAAGCACTTTTTTTCTCTTTTAATGAAATTTGCATCCTTCCAATAATATTCTTATATTCAATTAGTAATACTCTAAATGTCCAAATTCACTATATTTTAATTATTTATTTAATTTATCGATACTCTTATGAAACTTTCGTTATTTCAATAATATCCTTATATTTATTTAATTAGTATTTGTTCTTCATTCTATTGTTATCAATGATTATCTTTGACTTTTGGAATATTCTTTTAATGTTACAAAAATTAGACTCCCTATATTTGACAAATTTTAAATATTATATTAATTTTTTTAAATTTGAATATATAACAACATAATTTTTATAAACGGCTAGTTTTTAACAAAGGAAATGCAAATGCATCCAGTTCCTGGGAAGCTAAATGAATAAAAGAGAAAATGCAATTAACCAGAAATGCTGCATCCATCAGTTTTCAGAGCTACTACAAATTAATATCTTTCACCAAAAAACAGAAGAGGGAGGGAGAGAAGATCATGAGAGTAACAAACAATGTCATTCAACTATACAACTAATTACAACTTACAGAAGTGCATCAACCAGTTTTTTGAAGTATACAGAAATGCAATATGTTGGAAAATAATGGGCAAAAACCTTAAGCTATTAACAAGTGGCTGTTTTTTGAAGTATGCAAAATTTTTGATGCTCTTTCTTTTTGCGGATGAAATAGCGAGCTAGGAGGCTGTTTGAAACCTTCCCAAATTGCTTTCGGAGACAATGAACCAGAAGTAACTTTGGCATGATCTGATATTCTTTTTCTTAGATCTTCTTTCTTCCTTTTTGCCAGAACGAGCAATAACCTTGCCTATACAGTTATCTACTTTTTTTATCCGTCTTCTGCTCTTCAATCGGTACTCTTGGTATCTCAGACCAATCCAAAAAGCTTGAGGCTTTAAGAGTTCTCGATAGGCAGATATCAAATAAGTTTAGAACTCCAAGCCTTCCTAGTTGCAAAAGAAACTCCTTTTCCAACTTTAACACATCCGAATTAGCAAAGTCTCCTCCAAAACATCAAGATTTTGTAGTAACAAACTAAAATGAGATACACTGTAAGCTTCTAAGCCTTTACTGGACATGAAGTTTCCTTCTGCAACAGGCATCTCGTTCTCACCAATGTCGGGTGAACTACTCTTTGACACCCTCCTAAAGCTAATCTGAAAGGAAAAAAATGATGCTAAGTCTTTGATCTACCAAAAACAAAGAAAAGATAGTGTGATAAGATCATGCAACTTTTTAGCAACAATTCAATGAAAGGGAAAAGTGTCACCTCTTCCATTTCTGGGACACCAAGCCCACCAGTACATTAATTAATTTTAGCAACAATTCAATGAAAAAATACGCACAAAATGCCACCAGTAATCCCACATTCCCACCACAGAGTATGCATTACTAATTCCACTAGCAATCAGCAAGGATTATGTGCGTATGATATTATGTCAACAGAAATTAGCACATCAGCAACAATTTTTCACTTGGTCGAAGAAGAGAGGATGAAGAAGAGAGAAACGCAGATGAAAAAGGTAGCGAGGGTGAGCCGCTCGGTACTAGTAGCGAGTAGTGTTCCAAATGTTAAAATTAGGGTTAAATTTAGCTAGTCTTACTTAGATTTATGGAGGAAGCAAGAGTAGATGCCCAAACTTGTCAATTTTTCAGAAACAAGGTAAAATCCTCCATCTTTAACCTCAAAGTTCAAATTTTGGTTATGCTTGCAGCTTGCTTCCTTGCTCCTGTCTGTACGTCTCTGTCCAATAAATTTTGTATAACTTAAGATTGTCCTGCATGTTTCATTATCTGTGGTCTGATTCATTCTAATTCTAATTCTATTTTCTGTCTTTATGTTTGTAGATGACTAAGTACAACTTGGTGGAGCAAGGCATTAGTAGCTTGCCAGATGACATTCTTGATAGAATATTGTCTTTGTTGCCGCTAAAAGAAGCCATAGCCACTAGTGTTCTTTCTAGGCGATGGTCGTCTCTGTGGACGTCTACTACCAATCTCGATTTTGATCCTGGTAAAACTATATATGGCTTCAAAGATTTCACACAAGAATTACAAGACCAGAAAGTCCGTAGATTAACGATTTGGTCAATCGTATGCTCCAACAACACAAGGGTCCTGTCATCAAAAAATTTAGGATTTGCTTCGCTCTAAATTCAAGTTTTACTAGTTCCTTCGATCAATGGATAAAGTTTGCAATGGAAAAGAAAGTTTAAGTGCTTGTGCTCGATTTTATTGGATTATATGAATCGGCATATGTTTTGTGCTTGTGCTCGATTTTATTGGATTATATGAATCGGCATATGTTTTTCCACACAAACTGTTAGGTATCGGAAATGTGTCAGTTCCGAAGCACCACATTGGATTTAAGTACCCAATTATCTTCTTTCATGAAAGCAACTCCTTCTTTGCAGAGACTTGTGTTGAAGGTAAATTTATAATTCTGTATATAAGTAGTTGGTAGATTACATTTACATGGTAGAACAGACAATTTGTTATCTTTGGTTCATTTGCTAATTTTGAAGATAAAAAAAGGTATGGAATGAAAAACATTAAAGCGAGCTTTGGTGCGTAAGGTTGTATTGGCGGATAAGTCAATAGAATTTTAGAAGGAAGGAAATGTTCTAATTTGGGGACGGTGAATGTTTGTACTGTGATGTGCAGAGATTTGTTTTATCTAGCTAGTTCATCATCTCATCAATCTGTTAGATTTAGTAGAAATAGAAGTGAATGAAACCTTACTTATTTTAGACAAAATGAACATTGAATTTGCACGTACGTACGTACTCTAGTAATAATAATAATCTATTTTGTAATTTCTTGGTGCAGGTGGTGGTGGCTTTCGAGCCTGTTTATGCGGAGAGAAAAATAAAAGAAGGTGGTAAATGCCCACATCATAATCTCAAGGTACTAGAAGTATTTGGGTACGGTGGTCGTACAAATGTTTATGAACATATCAAGCATGTTATAGAGAATGCTGTTAGATTGGAGAAGATTGTAATCGATGTTAAGAATTCGAATGATGATCAGAGTGGAGCCGAAATGAATGAGATAATAAGAAAAACAGTCCCTTCAAGCATACAATTTGATGTTGTATCATATCTTGTTGTTTTGAGCTTATTGTTAGTGAAGTTAGAAATAAAGTGTTTCTATCCCTTAAGACTCATTTGATCAAAGTTCATTTGTCATGAATTCTGCTGCATTTTGTCACTTGCTTGTGATGTTTTTTGTATTTAATTGTTTATGTTTTCATTATATTTTGGTTGCAGATTAGCACCGTATCGCCTTTTGTGAATCGAAAACGGCCCCTAAACGAACAAAATCGAAATTTCGTTATGCTATTTTTTCTAAAATTGTTTTTCTTGGAATTTTTTTGTATTTTATTGTTTAGAATGTAGTTTGTATTTCACACTATATACAACTAGGGGTAGACATAAATTCGTTAAAACCGTTAATCGATTCGATCCAAACCATTATTGGCCAATAGTTTCATTTTGACCGGATAAAAGTCAAACTGTTTGAGAATTCAAACCATTCCGTTAGTAACGGTTCAATTTTGGATTTTCATCGTGGAAATTCGTTGGAATCCAAATCGGACCGTTAAAGAATATATTAATTTTTATTAACTTTTAAATATTAATATTTAAGATACTTACCATGTACCCTTACATACATGAGTGGAATGTATGATTGTGAATGTTTGAAAGTCTGATTCTGTTTTGGTTGGAATGTATGATATGAATGAAGGAATCAGCTCATCAGTATTTCGTGGTAGGTAATTTTCTTATGACTAACTTTGTTTGACCTTATTGTGTACAGCACAAATGCTGCATTCTTTTTGTTAAGTGCAGATCCATGGTGTGCCAATCAGGTACATCACTCAACGCAAGTATTCAATTGAGCGGTTGCCATAAGCTACAATTGGCGGAGGTAAAGCTTAGATACCAGGAAGTTACAAAAAAACAGATTGTGAATGTAGGTAGGGTTGAAGGAACCTTAAAGATGTTTTGGTTGGGAATGTGACTTTGTGAGTCCAGATAGTCTATATACTAACAGATTTTTTATTATGCCTAAACCGTCTGTATTGATCCAAACCAAACCGTTACTATATGGTTTGATTTGAAACGCTTTCGTTTCTAATTTTAGAAAATTCAATCCGTATCGAACTGTTTAGATTTTAATGATTTGGATTTGGATATTGCCAATATCCATATCGAACCGTACCGTGCCTACCCATATATACAACCGTAATTCTAAGTTTGCCTCTAAATCAGCAGCTTATCAGGTCCAACTTGTTTAAAGAAAGGATTTAAATGGATATGAGATTATCCCAATTCGAGATATACTTTCGTTTGAGAAAATGCGTCTTTATCCGACTAGCAGTCATTGTAGTTGTCCATTGTGATGACAGCAATGCTGGGCATGGAATTGAGCACCTACAATGGACAATTCCATGCCCAGCATTGCTGTCATCACAATGGACAGCTACAATGACGCTAGTCGGATAAAGAAGCCTTCCTCAAACGAAAGTATATCTCGAATTGGGACAATCTCATATCAATCTGAATACTTTCTTTCAACAACTTGGACCTGATCTGGAAATAGACCAGACCGCCGCCTCCCGCATAGGTTAATGGTACCACTATATGATTTCAAGTCTAGCTCCCTCGTAGGTTAATGGTAGTTTATCAATGATGCAAAATCCTAATCCATGTTAACTTGCCATCCTTCCGGTGTTGTGATTCATGGTCATTCCGGTGTTGTGATCATTGAGGGCATATATGCCTTGAGTGAGAAATTGAGGCCTTTGCTAGATATTCGTGCGCCTATAACTGGTGGAGTCACTTCGACCTTGTAAAACGGGTTTTACGGGACATTCAACGTTCTGGGCAGCAGCCCGAAGAAATTATTCATCAAATTTCTGAAATGGTTACCTCTTTATCTTGTTTAAAATTTTTGGTTTTTCCTTTGGGACTTATACTGATCATAGTGGCCTCGGTAACATGTAAAATTTAGGCATACCAAAGATTTTTCGTGGTTCTCATCCAGAATTCTGTTACAGGTGCATCCTATGTGCAAGGCCTTTATTAAGCCAGATCTCCAGACAGCACATATAAAAATCACCAACAAGTTCAATCCCCTCACTTGTTTTCAGAACCCTGCTTATATTTTAAAGGTTGGCTACTAAAGTTCCTTCTTTTGGTCCTTCATTTTCCCCAGTTTGTATGTTTCAAGTAATACATATTGTTTATTTTTCTAACTGTTTCAATGGGCTGTTTTTTTCTTATTACAGTCAACCAAGGCGGTGACAGTGGATCAAATCAAGGCTGTTATATCTGAAGATCACAAAGAAACCACAGAAGAAACTTATGACATATATATTTTACCACCCGATGAAGATCCTGATGCATGTCAATTGTATCTCAGGATGAGGAACACGGATGGGAAACACAATCTAATGTTTAAGGTTCAACTTCTTTAACCTAAAGATGCTTAAAGCTAATAAATAGGCTTGAGTTGATCCTATCCGTGTCCTTGCCTACATGTATATCAGAGGTGTTTCCATGATAGGTCAGTAGTAAAGAAATTAATCTATAAAGGTTTATTGTTAGGATTTGCTTAGAGACGAGAGATAACTCATACCTAGTTTTCTCCCTGAAAGTGATCTTGTTGTCCCGGTTATAGTCATTGTCATCGCTATACAATTACCTACTCTTTGTGTTTGACTCTTCTTTCTTAGTCACTGTTGTTGCATTACTAACTGTTATAGGCCTAAAAAGAGAGAGCTAGAATGCATGCTATTCCTCTTCCTCGAATGAAAGCATCTCATATATTTTCACCTAAAGCTACTGTCTTTTCTCTGAAACTAGTTTTGAGCTATTTATCTTTACCTAGATTTTATATACCTGTGGAGTTGAAAATAGATATCCTGAGGTCTACCCATTGTTCCTTGGTCCATCAAAGTTACAGTTTAAATGTGTCTTTCCATTTCAAACAGGCACCTTGCTATTGTACTTTAGTGAAATTAATTTCTGATTCCATTTAGAAATATGCTTGCTCATCATCTGGATAACGAACATTTTAAGGCAAATATTTGAAGATTGTGACTTGGGGGATTCACGGGGAAGCACATTCTTACATGTCTGGAAACTCATATACAGCTTACATGGTTGAATTTTAATTATATGGGGGCGCAGGTGAATATTTCCATAAAATTTATATAGGATTCTGCTGGTATGCGCTTGGTGGCAGATCATCGTGCTAATATAATAATTTGTTCTAGAGTAGGATCTCTGACTAGTTTTATCCTCTCTCGCAGGAGTGGGTTACAGACAGTCCCTTCATCATATCACCTCGAATAATTTTTGAAGTTAGTGTGCGCCTTCTTGGTGGTCTCATGGCCTTAGGGTATACAATTCCATACATCTTGAAAAATAGCAGCCATGGATTCTGTGATGACAAGGTTTGCGTGAAAACTGACTGATTGGAGCAACTTAATCGCCAATATGTTCAGGTACCATGCCATTTTTTGCATGCACCTTTACAGAGGGGTTTGGAGCTTTTGATGCATTTTTCTTTTCTAACTGTCTGTTCTTCATGTAAGATGTTCGTTTCTTTTCTGGAAATTGTTATTGGGCTGCCTTTTGTCAAAAGTTTTCTTTACTCTAGGACATACTATTTGGCTAATATATCTTTATGGCTAGAGAAATGATATAGTGTCGAGAAACAGTTGTTCATAGTTCTTCACCTTGAAAAAGAACTAAGCCTGTATCCTCACTTTCGTTTTTAAAATTAGTTTCACATCATTGAGGTTTTGCCAAACAAACATGTAGGAATAGCTTTTTTATCTAGATATGCTTAACTTTTAATCTAGAAGATGAAAAGCAATTTACTTGAATAATATAACATGAATTCAAGTTGTACAATATAAAGGGACGGAAAAAGAGTCTTTGTGTTACTTTCGAGGCGAATTTTGCTAAGCTTAGCACCAACTTTCTGAACTGGTTTGAAGGTGCAAGGAAAGGATCGGCAATATGTTCAACATGGCGCAGAGAAGCTTGGTCTGGATGGTTCATATGTTCCTTGTACTTACATCGAACAAATTCAGCTGGAGAAACTTGTAAATGATGTCATAGTATGATTATGTTGTGATTTCGTTTAAAAATGGGAAAGACAAACAAAGCTTTGGAATCGAAGAAAATAAGCAAGAAGATAAACATCACCAATAATTAACATCGTTCAGCTATGTGCCTACGTCCACGGGCCAGCAACAACAAACTTCCACTACATCAATAATGGGTAGAACGAATTATCTTACCAAGCTTCTAGAATTAAGGCTTGATGAACAACTAGAAAGAACAAGAAACAGAAACAAAACACTCTTATCTCTTTTCTTCTCTTCCTTACAAACTCTGTCATATTGATATTCTCTCACTCTAACACCTTGAGTGGTATAACACAATCTTCCTTTGTTGCTAGCTAATTGGACACATCAAACTAGTGCAACATCCCTCCTTTTATAGCCGCGGTAATGGCCTTCAATTAGGAATCCTAATCCTAGTTGGATTCTAAGTATCTTTCCAGTTGGGAAAACAATTTCCTATTGGGAATAGGATTTCTATCCTCTAAGACTATTATTTCTAATAGACTTAGGAATCTCATCATGGGCTGGAAAAATACAACAGATTCTTGTCTTAAATGAACTTGCATTGTGCTGCACTCCTGCTTGTGCATAGTCCTGAACTCCTGATTTGATCAATCTGCAGACCTTGCCAGATGATTTAAAGACAAAGCTCGGCATAGATGATGATTTTGTTTCAAACCATAACGAAGCCCTTTCCCGGGTCTCAGCAGATAGGAGAAACAAGTATCTCAACCCATAATTTTCATTTTCAGCTATTTGATTGGAATTGAAAGGATACTAAAATGAAAAGGGAAGGGAAAAAATAAGCCTTGAATCCAATAATCTACTTCTGTTTTAGTTTTTCTTAACCAATATACTTTCATCCAGCTGATCATGCTTGTATGTGTACTGATTGGTCATATTCTCTGTACTTAGCAGCGGTGTATCACACTCGTTTTCAAATCAAAGGGACCAGTCTATGTCCAAGCAAACAAAAAACTTGCTGTAAACAATAGAAGGTTTGATGGAAGAACCGTTGATTCACCTGAAGCACTTTCAAACCAGGTGAGTTAACTCTTCCTCGAGCTTACTGCGCAGAAAACTTCACTTACTGTGTCAGGTTGCTGAAGATTTGGGCATTGTGTTTGGTTCCTTTTTTTTTAACTTGAAATTGCTGAATTGGGCCAGGTTCTTTGAAGTATTGTGTTTTATATTTTCAAGTTGGGCTGTTTACAATGTCTTGCTTTTTTTTTCATCCTAATTTGAGAATTGTTTTCTCTGAAAAACCCATTTTATATCTCTTCAGATGGAGTCTACTTTTCACGAGTACTTGGATGCTTTTACCCAAGCTTCTGCTGCTCTTGCTGATCCTGAGTTTACTTTTCACGACTACTGGGATGCTCGGCGTGATTTTACCGAAGATTCTGCTGCACTTGCTGATCCTGATCTAGCTCGTGATCCACTAGCTAAACTGAAGGCGCAGCAGGAATATTATGCCTTTTGGGCGAGGCTTGCAAGCTGCCGAGAAGTGATCATCGAAGATCGATTTCAGGCCAGAATTATTAGGGATCTTCCTGGCCCTTCGTTTGTGAAACCCATTGTCGGGGTTACACATTGGATTTGTCAGAAAGAATTCAAGAAAATTCGTAAGGTTGTTGGTGCTGCTGGTTATGTTACAAGAATGAAGTTCAGACTAGAGGCCAGCTGACATGGTTCACCTGAGGCTTTTTGCTTCTTTTTGTTGAGCCTGTGATTTCTCTGGTTGTGAACCATGTATACAAATACAATATACCTAGAAAACAGATATAAATTTAACTCTTACCTATTATATAGAAAGAAAAAACGGTAGTGGGTACACGAGCTATTATACATTTTATACGGAATTACTTTCACTATACCTTCTTTATAAGAAGACAACCTCATTATACATACAAAATATAAGTAATCTATCTACTATTTGGGTAGAAATAAATCTATCTTAAAAAGATTGTAAAGAAGAAATAGAATGCAAAACAGAAACGAAACAATACGGCGATGAAAATTTGTGCTCATAGAGCTTTTTGGGATGAAATTTTGGATAATAATTGAAAAAAAATGAGAGATGTTGAGGAAGGAGAAGAAGAAGATGGCTAAGTATAAGGATTTTCTTTATATTGGGCATTTCGATGTCGGCGGTAAGGTGAAATTGTGAAAGTTGATTTCCGCCGTTTGGATTAACTGAATAGGTTGGAGGTTATCGGAGTTGGGGGTGTGCTATGACCGCCGGCGGAGTTGGCTGAACAGGTTTCCGCTGTCGACTATAAAAAGATAATTAAAATTTTTTTTTTTTTCAAAAGTGTAAGTAAATTACAAGTAGAAAATTCTAGAACATCGGAGATTCAAAGAGTCAAATAAAATAGCATTAGAGGCACAAACAGGAGCTTGACGAATCTAGATCTTAGTTCCATCCAAAAAGTGACCTTTATAAGCTAAAGCATCAGCAGTAAAATTAGCCTCACGAAGAATGTGTTTAAAGCTGATAGAATGAAAACGATGAGAAACACTCCAAATATCTTGGATGACCGTCTTGAGCTTCCAAGGGAGGGAACAACGATGAAATATGCAGTCAATAACAAGCTTAATTAGAGTCACCTTCAACCAAGATATCTTGGTAACCAGCATTCGAAGCCTGCAAAAGACCGAGCAAGAGGGCCGCAGCTTCCACGTGATGAACTGATGAAGCTTTGACAGACTGAGCACCAGCAAGCAAAGGTGAACCACCAGAGTCACGAATGATGAAACCTCCAGCAGCTGAGGAATTTCTAAAAGAACCATCAAAATTGTGTTTAACAATATCATTAGGAGGATAAGACCATTTAATAGAATGAGTACCACCGAAATGTCTTGTCAAGGAAGGGGAGTTGGTGAAAGAAATATTGTTGGCAGTCCAAAAAGCATCTCCAACTTTGGCAGCAATACGAAGAACACGAACTGGATGAGGCCTAAGATTCCTAAAAATCAGATTGTTTCTAGCCTCCCGATCTGCCAACAAATCAAAAGGATCTTACAAAGACTGGGATTCAGAGAGTTTGAAGGTAGAGACCAAGAAGGAAAAGAAGCAAACCAATCCAAGAAAGCGGTATGTATGTAAAGGGGGTTTAGGTAAGTCATTGATAGCAGACCAAATAGATTGGGTAAACGAGCAATGGCAGAAGAGATGATCAATATTCTCGGAGGAAGAGGAACAAAAGGAGCAGGATTGATCCATATGTGGCATAGAATGAACAAGTCGATCTTGTTGCTACATGCTACCCAATATTTAGCATTTTGGCTTTTGCTGGTGCTTGAAATTTGAAACGGCAGCAATTTAACCAATAACCCATTTCTGCCAAGAGGTACCCCCTAAAGGTAAACAAGTAAATTTAATTTATTTTTCTTACCAAAAAAATAGTGAAATAATAAAATATTGTTCCTAAAATATAAAATACAAGTATATATACTTTTTTTTTGTAAATTCAACTATTCAACAATTAAAATTCAAGCATTAAATCTGTTGTGTCACAAAACTTTTGCGAGCAATAATTCAACGCAGGTCACATGGTATGTATGCAGATGGTTAGTGGATGGTAATGGTAGGCATGTGAATGGTTTTGCTAAGTATTTATTTGCATTTAAAGTTAATTTTTATAATTTTTTATAAAACCTATTTAATATATATTAAATTGTTACACGTGGTAGCCAAAGAGTTTAGTGGTGAGCAGGAATGCTCCCTGTTTATGGGACACAATAGCACCAGAGAAGCACTCAAAGATCATTCAAGATGAGTCAGCCTCCACGCGATCAAAGGTAGCAATGGGGTTTCCCATATGAAGATAATGAAGAATGGTGAGTATGCTTTATATCAAAAGTCAAATAATTATTCCAATAATTCCTAAAATAAGTAATTCCAAAATTAAGAGATTATGTGTATTTTTCACAATTATAATCTTGGGGTATATTTGGTATGATAAAAATATAAATGTTATAGTTGAGCTAGACAACTAGCTAGTGGACCTAACTCTATATATTATGTAACGACCCGTACTGAAAAATAAATTTAAACTTGTAAAATTATTTGAGAAATGACGTTTTTACCCTTAAGAGTTAGAAGGGTCTGGGAGTCATTTTTCGTTTGGAATTACTTTTGGAAGTTTTTATTCGACCTCTACATAGGTCTCGAACTCACGACTTCATAGACAGGCGGCACGCAAAAATCGGAAATTGTACAAGGAAGTTACCGGCTTAAAATGACCAGGGGCATTTTGATATTTTTAGAAAAGTCTCATGTTTCAATACCCATTTTCCCTCTCCTCACTGGATTTGGCAAAGATATTTTTTCTCTCTCTTTTCTCTCTCTCTTCTCGTCGCGATCTCCATTCACCCTACCACCACAGCGACTTTTCCGACCGTTTCGAGCCAAACCAACACCACCATCTTCTTCCTCACGAGTCCATTAGTACCATTTTTAGGCCTTGAGGACCACTGTAGACTGCGGATCAATGACTGAAAGTTTGAGTCAATCTTCCCGTCCAAAGTTTGAATTTTCAGTTACCAAAGCAAACCAAACTCCACGAACATGGAACTACCAGCATCCATTCGTTGTGGTTTTTTTTCATTTGTTTTAAAAATAAAATATAAAATTAAAAATTGAAATCACGTTTTATTTATTAAAAAAATACTGATTGACACACGCGTTTACAATAAATTTAAGTGCGTTTAAAGTCACACGTAGTGTAACGTAATACGCAAATGACTCGCGCACACATGTGTCAATTTGCTATTGAGTTGTAAAGTCGTGCGTAGTGCCAAAACTTGATTTTGGTTAAATTTTCAATAAACCCAAAAAAATACTTGGTTGAAGAAAATATTAAAGAAAATATAATCTAATATATTAAGGGTAAAAAGGTCAAAAGGATAATAAAATAAAAAAGATATAAATATTTAATTGTTGTAACATTTTTGAATTTTTAAAGCAATCAACGTTATATGATTCTTTATTTTTAGTTATCATAAGTAGGGGTGAGCACGGTTTGAATCGATGTAGATATCATCCGAATCCAAATTCAAACCATTAAAATCTTAACATTTCGATACGGTTTGAATTTTCAAAAAATAGAATTGAAACCGTTCCAATCCAAACCATTATCAACGGTTTGATTTGGATCGGTTTGGACGGTTTAGGCATAAAATTTTCATATAATTTGTTCACTAAAAAAGACTCCTCCAAAACATTTTTTTTTCCAAAATTCCAAAATTCCACAATTTTCATCAATATTACATTTATTCACATCAAGATTTCATTTATTCGCATGAATATTTCATTCATACATATCAACAAATTAAAATTTTCAACATTTTTAACTTCGAAATATGACTGGTTATGTTTAAATATAATTTAAATTCGAAAGTAGCACAAGATGAGTAAGGATTCAGTGAGGTATGATATGTAATGAACACTTACATTAACATATTATAGAATGAAAAATGTTAAACTAACAAATATAAATAAATAAGAACTTTAAGTTCGGTTTCGAATTCAACGGTTTTCAAAATGAAAATCCAAAACCAAACCATTACTAATTGAACAATTTGGATTTTCAAACCGTTTAACTTTTATCCAGTCAAATCCAAACCGAAGTGTCAATAACGGTTTTAATCGAATCGGTTTCCGATTTCAACGGATTTATGCCCACCCCTAATCATAAGAGCATTTTTTGGTATTATTTTCTTCCACATACCCACATTCATTTTTTTTTAGTTACCAAAGCAAACCAAACTATATGAACATGGAACTACTAGCATCCATTTACATTGTTTTTTTTTTTTCATTTGTTTTTAGATATAAAACATAAAAACTTAAAAATTGTAATCACATTTTATATAGGATAAACTACATAAAACTACCCAAATTATAGGGGTCATTTCAAGTTCATACCCCAACTATGAAAATTTTCATCTAGGTACCCAAATTATCAAAACATTACATCTAGGTACCCTCCGTTAGTCAATCTGTTAGTCAAACCGTTAATTGATGAGTTGTCATTTTTTGGTCAACTATTTGTGCTGAGTTGGAGTCTATGTGGATAAAAAAATAATTAAAAATTAAATATATTATTAAAAATAATTAATAAAAAATTTAAAATAAATTATAAAATAAAATTATTAAAAAAATAAAATCTTAAATGCCTCCTTATAGCATTTTAAACTGTCTGGGCGAGCAAACCCAGCTCTAAACTCAACCTCAGACTCCGACTTCGACCCAGACCCAACCACCACACCATGACTCCATCGAGGCTAGTACCATCGCTGAAGTGAACCTCACACCCACAAAATTAGCAATGCTCCGTCCCATAATCCCCTTCTAGCCCCGAAAGATCCGAAAACTCTCTCTCGACATCTTCGACCTGAATTTCTCCCAACATATCGTCGATGTACCCTAAAACTGTAGACTTGTCGCAATCGTAGCCACTACCAAGGCCGCCAAGTCAAGGACCCCACAACAACGAGCCGTTTCTACCCCCAAAGTCGCAGGGCGACCGCTATAGTGAGGATGCAAGCTTGAAACGGAGAAACGCCATCTCCGAGCATCTCGCCGCGGAGGTCAGATCCGGGTGTGACGGCGTAGTCGATGTTCGAGATGATCTTGGTGCGAGGGAGGAAGGCGGTGACGTGCTGGAGGTCGAACATCTCGCCGCGAAGAGGACGACTAGTTGGAGAGAAAGGCGGCGACGTGCTATGAGGAGGCGTTTAAGATTTTGTTTTTTTAATAATTTTATTTTATAATTTATTTTAAAATTTTATTAATTATTTTTAATAATATATTTATTTTTTAATTATTTTTTTATCCACATGAACTCCAACTCAGTACAAACAGTTGACCACAAAATGACAACTCAGCAATTAACGGTTTGACTAACAGATTGACTAACAGATAGTACTTAAATGTAGTGTTTAGATAATTTGGGTACCTAGATGAAAATTTTCATAGTTGAGGTATGAACTTGAAATGACCCCTATAGTTTGGATACTTTTATATAGTTTATCCTTTTATATATTTAAAAAATGCAAATTGACACGCGCATATACAATAAATTTAAGTGCATTTAAAATCGTACGTAATACGGCGTGATATTAAAATATCTCGTGTACATATATACCAATTTATTGCTCAGTTGTTAAGTCACACGTAACTCGCATAAATGTCTCCGCGCTTGCATTGAGGCTAGTTATGTATCCAAACGCAACAAATCCCTTAAGAAAATTATTAAAATTTCTTAAGTAAAGATGATTATTTGCTGCCGGTGGACCTACCTGAGCTCGGTCCCACAATAACCATCCCTCGCTGAAATAAAACAAAAAAAAAAGACTGCAGAGATTGAAGCAGCAAACTTTGAAGCCTCGATTTTTCACTTTGCTGTGGAGTTGAGAGTTGTTTATAGATAGTTGTTAGTTGTTAGCAGCGAAATTGTGGAATGGCGAGTGCGCCGTCTCCGCCGTCTATTATGCTAACAATCTCCTCTTCCAGCTCCGGCGAGTCCGCCACTGATCGCCTTCGCGTCCCTTACTCTCCTCCAAATCCACAGGTTCTCTCCTTCTCTCTCGCTCTATACATATATCGTTGTCGATATATAATAATATACACATCTATATGTATATTTATTGCATGGTCTCTGTAATGATTTTTTATGGGTTTTTCTCATTTCATCTTTTTATAAATATGTCTTAAGGTTGATTCTGGAGTCAACAATGGGGTTCTCAATGTCGACGAAGAAAAGCCAGAAATTTCTGCATTGTTTGGGTGAGTCTTATTTTCTTTATTGTCATTTTTTGTCTTCTTTTTGTGCGTGGATAATTCACCTGCATCCTTATGTTCATTGGTGTGAGGCATGTATTTACAATTCCTTACTCTCTGTCCTCTCTTTGGTAATTGTTATCGATTCTCTTGGTGTTTATTTATACCAATAGATTAAATTTCAAGGTGGAAGATGAAATTTTACTTGCCGATTTGTGAAATTTTGTTCTGTTGGTGCTTTGACGTACTAATAAAGTTAGTTTTTTTAGCGGACTTAACTTATGTTTACTTTTATGTGTTTTTCATTTATTTTTTGGCTAAGTGGGTATGAACTGGTTTACCAAGGAGAAGAGGGAATTAATTTAAGCAGTTGGGTTCATTAAATTTTACAATTTTAGCATAGTCCTCCTGAATTATGAACATGAGCTAAGAAACTACTGAAAGATTGAATTATTTAGATTGTATATGGACAGTGTTAATCTCCTCAGGAAGAATATAACCCATGTTTTAAATACGGATAATTGTGACCTAAAGATCAATCAGAGAATGAAGCTATCTTCAGAAAAACATGTTTTTGCATAGTTTGGACGGTAGCAGTCCATAGTGGTTTCCATTTAGCCATAGGAAGTCGCAGTCAACATAATTAGCCACTTAATTGAAAGAAGGTACTACGATGCTTATGTTAAATTAGACTGAAGAGGTGCCTCAGTTTTCATAATGGTATTGCAATAGCCTCTGACCTCCACAGCCGATACATGCTGACTGAGTTCAACCTACTCGAAGCTAATGGTCTCATTCAGACTGATTGATATTGACAGTAGCCTTGGTTTCTCAGCTTTATGCATTATTTTTTGTGCTGCAGTTGGAGAGGTCAGACACCTTGTCTTACTCACCAAATTGTAATAAGTAGAACATTGTATATGATTCATAATAACGCAAAACTATCAAAGGTAAGTTTCTCTTTCTTTGAAGCTTAGTTGGAAAGTTTTTTACTTATGTCCTTACTGCTGGAAACAGCGAGGATTAGTTCTTGACATTGTCTTGGTCTATCTCAGAGAAATCTCTTTTTAATTAGCTTATGCAGATGACATCATTTCCTACTTTCCCTTTTTTTTTTTGTAAGAGGATATGTGAATTACATCTTTGTCTCTTTCCCTTGTAATTATAAACGCCTGGAATTTGTCGTGGCTGGTGTGTGCGGTTTTCATGAATGCAAATTAGCCTTGTTGATCTACCAGTTACGATCTTAGTTGTTTAAAGGTCATGACATGTGAGTTTAATTATTTTTAAGGACCGGGATTTCAGATTATTTCTATAACCAATGGCTATGATGCTAGGGCTGTTGTAACTACAATCTCTTATTTCGAGTCTTTGTATTTAGTTTTTGACAAAATATGTATCATCGGTTACAGAATTTCATTTCGATCACCCTTGCCCTAGACATTGAACTATCATTATGTCAGTTTGCTCTTATTGATGTGTGTACTTCGGAATGATTTTCTCTTGCTGTGAGCTGAGCGGAAATTTTTGCTGCTGCTCGGGAAGTTTAGCTTCGCAGTTATCTTTCATGCATAAATGAATATTACCTCTCTTGCATGTTATATTATTATGCAATTGCACCAGAGGGTGGATGATAAACTATGTCCTTTGTTTGTGTTAGTGATCTTCATAGTGCCGACCACATTGAGAAGTTCCAGAAATATGAAGCTGACTACAGTCGTTGGTTGACTGCAAAATACTTCTCAAACAAGAATCTATATGGAGGTTTGCAACATATTTTTCGATCCGCATACATTTGAAACACCGGTTTTCATAATTGAATGAAAATTATATTGAATGCGTGTCACTGGATTATACAACATTAAATCTACTTCATTCTTGCAGGCAATATCTTTGATGAAAACATGACAATACATGGTGAGGTTATAAAGTCAAGCAGGTAAAATATATTGAAGAAGCATGTGGTTTTTAACTGAAATTTTGTGTGTTATCTCCGCAGCTAATCATGTTTAGTTCCTCTATATCTAGATGGCCTTGTACCCGATCATATGCAGACCCAGTTCATGGTTTTGAAGATCAGATCAACAGCTGTTCAACGTCTACTACTGCAGCCGAAACCTCACCTAACATCTCAAATGGGAAGCATTTACTAAAGAAGAGCGGCTGATGATGGTTTTCTTCGAAACCTGGATTAGTCTGGGTTTTGAAGAACAAAGCAACAGTTGCTCAACTTCTACCACCATCCCTGCCAAAAAAAAAAACTTCTACCACCACAGCCGAAGCCTCGTCTAACATCTCAAACGGGAAGCAACTAATAACGAAGAGCGGGTGATGATAGTTTTCTTTTATTTTCCAGGACCTTTATCCATAATATTGTATATAAATAAACAGGCTGATGAATGCTGACACATTGTTTGAGTACATGGACTCAAAATTTTGAAAATCTCTAATCCAGTTATAAGAATTTCCTTATAATCTCACCTGATCATATTATAGCACAACATAATTTAGTGTCCTCATGTATCTGTTTCTGTGATTACTAAGAGAAAGGCGAAGAAAAACAACGAAAACCCAGAATTTATGCATCAATACTGCGGAACCCCTGTGGAGATGTAATCATGGAGTGGCTGAATCTTCAGCTCGAAGTCGATTGCCATTGGAGTTGGTGGTGACATCTCCTCCCACATTCCTCATAGGATTGATGAGGTCAGCAAGGAGGATTTGAAGGGCAGAAACTCTCTCTTTGAGCTGAGCATTCTCTTGCAGGATCTGCTGGTTGCCCTCTAAGAGTTGGATGAGCTTCTCCGAGAGGTGACGATTTGTAGCGTGAAGCTGATCCACCTGATACTGCAGCTCTTCAATCTGCTTCTTCTTGCGCATTCGTGATCTTCGTGCAGACTCTCTGTTGGATATCATTCTCTTGATCCTTCTTTCATAGTTAATGCTTTGCTCCCCTGCCTCATCAAAGGCAGCTTCATTGCTGAGAGAGGATGCGTTTGGTGAGAAATCGTGTGTCGGAACATGGATATGAGAGATGGGGAAGAACCTAGACGGGCAGAGCGACATGGAATCTGGATGAGGTAAGTAATGGAGACCCTTTGATTCATCTGGCTCCATGAAGAAGATGAAGAGTTCTCAGGGTTTTTAGTGTTTAGTTTAGAGGAAGAAGAAGCATAGTGATTTTTATAGTGAACTTCTAGTAGCTATATATACACACATTTCTTGGCATTCAAGTATTAAGAAATTAATTGATGCAAAGACGCAAGCATATTAGCTTCTTGTCACATATACTATGTTGTTTAATTAACATTTTTCTTTTGTCTTCACACAAATTCATATCAACATCTGAATGCATGA
This sequence comes from Oemleria cerasiformis, assembly GCA_037349345.1. Classification (NCBI taxonomy): domain Eukaryota; kingdom Viridiplantae; phylum Streptophyta; class Magnoliopsida; order Rosales; family Rosaceae; genus Oemleria; species Oemleria cerasiformis. The sequence goes on from JAZGTL010000018.1 coordinate 15,527,487, forward strand.
CTCAGATATATGCGAATTTAGGAAATGCGTGCGAAATTATTAAAGAATTTAGGATCGAATGATCACATAAATTTACATAATTAGATATCTTACATTGCTTACTTCGAACGTCTCACTCGTAATGTGCTTAACAAAGAAAATAGGATTTGCTATAAATGTAGGGAAGAGCTAATTCAAGAAGACAAGTGATCTCATGAAATCGACTGACTGATGTTCAAACCGAAAGGTTTACAAGAATGGAATTGTATTGTATGCATCAAGCTAAATTGAAAATATGAGGCTATATATAAATAGATGGACCTCATTTTGGATAGATTTTAATTCCTTGAGCTCTTTTTTGGTTGCTTATAGGATTAATTTATGTGAAAATATCAATAATTTTTTAAGAGTGCAAAGCTATACCATTAAAAAGGCCCGTATGTGCAAAATTAAATCTAATTTTGACTAAAATAATCCTTTCAGGAGTTTATACACAAACGCGTGAAATTATTAATTGAAAATAAACAAACGCTTTTAGCATAAAAGAGAAACAATCAAGTTACAAATAATGGGCATAATCAGCCTCCTTTGGCTAAATTTGTACATAAACATAAATATGATTCAATTTTGTGGTTGAACTCTTTAATCATCCCTTGAGACTTGATACAATACTTAATCCAATGTGTTGACTATCATTAACATCTGCTTGAGGCACATAAGCACCAACTTTCTTGCTTTATTGCTTTTTACTAAAATGGAGGCCAAGAAGATATCAAAAGTCATGTAGTGGATGATCAAATCATAAAACCATAAGTTTAACTTGCCGGGAAAGTTTATTAATATAACCGACTTTCAATTAACTTGGTGATTAGGGTGAACTTGCACCATGTATAATTTTATATGTCGTAAGTTCAATTCTTCCTGGGATTAAACCAATACATAAGTGGAAGATCGTAACGGTTGATTAATACGCTTATCTTCCCAAAATCCCCTTGAAAGGAGTCCCTCGTTAACAATTTTTTTTCACTCGAGTGGACTCACAAGTGAGGTTAATTGATAGTTTGATACAACAAGACGTTTTTTTTCACTCGAGTGGACTCACAAGTGAGGTTAATTGATAGTTTGATACAACAAGACGCGATGGAGTCAGATACATGGTAGTTAAATACATTGGGTACGAACTTTACTTTTCATGTGTCACGATATTACTTCTTTCTTTAGTTGTTGATTTCATTTGGTTGTTTTGAATTTGGTGAACTGTGTTCATCTTTAATGTAAATACACTTACTTTTCTATTAATGAACAATACTTTTTTCTGCTTCGTATCAAATAAAAGTTTAAAATAGACTCCTTTATTGTCACCATCTTTATCAGAAAAAGCCTAGATGCCAAGTTTATGCCTTAAAATGTAAAGGTTGAAGTATGGCACACAAAATATAAGAACACAAAACCAAAATTGAGTACCCGCCAATGTTATTACATTATATGATTGATCATCATCCTCCAACAAAAATCAAGCATAAAAAATGTGTAAACTGGTCAGAGATCATTAACATAAACATCTATAGAAATGCTTAATTGTCTGATAAAAAAAAAACATCTATAGAAAAAACAATCTAACCATAAAAATGTCTGAAATCTCATCAAAACAAACAAAGCAACATGAATGAATCACATTATCCTCACAAAGAAAACTCTTCATCACAACAGTATCTACATTTTCAAAACCCTAATGCTGACTGAGTTGCTGAGAATTCAGAAAATTATTTCGTCGTAATAGTCAGGTGCCTCGTCCTGAGCATAGCCATGAGCAGGACTTGGGGTCCTTCTACGCTCATATGCAGCATCATCGGTAGGCAATTCATGTCGGCAAACAGGACATGTATTCCTAATCCGCAGCCAAGGAACAATGCAATCACCATGGTACCTATGTGCACAAGGCAACCGCTTTGCTGCTTCCCCAACATTCATATCGTCCTTGCAAACAGCACAAAGTGCATTGCCGTTGTCTACATCCTCCCGACTCAAAACGATTGAGGGAAGATTCTCAACAACAGAGATGGCGGCTGGAGGCCTGCCACCGGTTGACACATTCTCATTCTCAGAGAATTGCCCGAAAAACATATCATCAACACCAGCAGGGTAAATATAATCATCAAGATCTCCACCAACATCGGGGTTTATCTCCCAACTATTCACATCCAACAAAACTTCCCACTCCACATTCTCCAAAGGTTCAAATCTCTCCACACTCGCATCCACTTCAAGGGCCATTGCTCTAGCTGAAACTCCAACAGGCCCCGATTCTTCGTGATCAGAATCAATAAACATGTTGAAGACCTCCCGCCCATCAACAGCGCCGCGTTCAACTTCTTCCCACTCGAAATCTTCATTGTTTTCCCTATGATCATCTAGAAGAAGTGAATCCCAACGAAGTGGGATGCTTGTATCATCCTCCTCATAGTCATCAAGGACATCATCAGCCCCATACTCATCTACAGAATTCAAATCAAGCCCAATAACGTCATCCTCATCTGAATCGGTACCGAATCCAACATGCCGCACGCAATTCTCATAGGCTTCACGCCTACTTAAATTGGAGGTTGCCTCACCGGATTCAGACCCAGAAACCCTCCTACCCACAAAGAAATCATCATCTTCATGAACATCAACCCCATCACCATCCAAACAATGCCTAAAATCTAACCCTGACCCTAACCCTAAACTTAAATCAAGGTCCAAACCATTAGACCCATCACAATTCCCATCAATAATCCCAAAACTTGAATCATCGTTAACAAGTTCAGAAACCAAAACGGAACGAGCGGTTACCTGAGCTTGCTCAACGCGTTGTTGGAAGAGATCCATAACGAAATTGACCTGGTTCTCCCGCTCCAACGAGTCGGGGTTGGAGATGGAATTGTGGTCGGAGACGTCGCCGTCGTTCTGAATTGAGTGGATAGTGGATTGGTATTGGGAGAAGAGGTCGTCACCGTCGTCGTCTTCTTCATCTTCGTGAACAGTGACGATGAGGGCGCGGCGGGAGCGATCGGAGGCCGGGCATTCGGGATCGGAGGTATAGAGTTCGAATTCATGGTGGCTCCAGTAAGGGAGGGGGTCTATGGACAAGTTATGGTGAGGCTCGTCGTCTGCGTCGTGGAGGTGAAAGGAGGTGACCTCCGCCATCGACATGTTAGATTCTTCGTCTTCGGTTTCGGTTCGGGTTTTCCGATTCATTTTGATTCGAGCAAATTTCAGTGCTTCTCATTTTTAAAGTTTGGTAAATGTATCAACAGTCAAATTACGGATACACCCCTCTTCTTTGCCATATGGACTTGTGTTGTTCGGTTTTTCTTACGTTTTTGTGTTCCGGAACAGGAGGTAGACAGATGTGTGGCTGTTTCCTTTTTTTTTTTTCCAAGATGTGTGGCTGTTTTACATCCTCAATATAATAAAACTGGCATTGGTAAAAAAAAAGATAATAAAACTGGCAAGTGTTCTCCAGGCCTTGGGCCAGATATATGTGAGCCATTCTTAGCCCATCACAAGTTTTAAGCCCAATAATCGAATTTGAGGGTAGTTTCGGTTTTACAAGTACTTTTTCTGGTGGCATGGAGCTCTCAATTTTTCCTGGTCTCATACAAATTTATTTATTTATTTTTTAGCTAAAAATACAAATAAAAAAACTGAAAGCTTTGATGCTTACATAATTACACAGCACACCTATTAGTATTACATTCAGTCCCTCATAACCGTACAAAAAAACTGAGACAATGAATGTTGATTCTCAGATGATAAATTAAATCAAATCTCAACTCTAAACTATGCTTTCAATCTCCTTGTAATAACTAATTAGCGAGAATCGAGAGGATCTTACTTGATTACTTTCTTCATGAATGGATTCGATGTTCGTCGAGGTGCTTCTGCCTTCTTCACTTGTTCTTGATCATTTGAAGGATTACATAGAGGAGGATGTGATGATTGTAGCACAGACATTTCCCCTACCTTCTTCATGTCTCCTGCATTGTTCGCCTTTGCAGCATTTTCCTCCTCTGTCGTCGTCTTTGCCTTCCCCGCATCATCCACCATTGCAGTCTGCTTTTGTTCTTTTTTGACTGTTCCAACTTTAGCTTCTTGCGCTTTGGCTTTCTTTGTGAATATTGGAGCCGACAATTTTGGTGTTGACGATGGAATGTCATTCCCTGACAACTTACTTTGTTCGGTAGAGTTCATTGTTTTGCTTGCTGCAATGGTGGGGAAAGTTGCTTCTGAGGGTACTTTGCTTTCATTTAGCAACCTTTCCTGTTAGAAGGCATAAAAGATCATGAGAAAATACAGGATGGAAATGGAAACAGATTGATCTTCCATGCAGCTAACTAAAGCCGGAGATATGAAGATTCGTATTTGGATATTGAAAGCTTACCTCCAATATGCTATTGAACCTTTCCGCCAAGTTAGGGAGCTTCAGAACAGTAACAAGCTTGATTGCACCCCTAACTGATTTTTCTAGGGACAGAAGCTTCACAAGTTCAGTAGCTCTCATAAGCTTGTCTCCTGAAATAGTCACCACAAGCAAGCATTGCAAATATTGTAAAGTTTTTTTCTTTTTGTTGGAATCAAGATCATGAAATTGGAGGCTAGATTTGCATATAGATTGTAAGACACTCACCATTGCAGCAGGACGCGATAAGCTTTAAGATGCATCTATCTTGAGTTGCTTCTGTATTGAAAGCTTCGTCATCAAGTGAAGTAGTGTCTAAACCAGCATCCGCCACTTCTTCTATTTGCTTTTGAATCTGTAAGTTGCATACACATGATCATCTTAGCCATTGACCAACAGTAGGTAGAAGAGCCAGTTCTTTTCTCAAACATAGAACAGGCTAAAAATTGAAAAGAATTGCCCGACAGACAATAAACGCTATGAGATGAGGAGGATGAAAGGGCAAACCTGTACAAGGTGCATGTTGTTTAGCATAAACTCGTTTTCAAGGGCTTCTGCTCCTAGATCAGAGGATGCTAGAGGAAATGAAAGATTTAGCGGAGTGAGGATTGGCTTGGGCATCACCTGAAAAATAGGACGGTAAGGTAATATTCACAAAGGAAAAATTTGAGAGCAAAGAGGCGGTGAGTCATCCCTACCTGAGGGTATAAGTCAGGACTTTTGCAAACTATGCAAAACAATTTGCTTGCATTCAATCCAACCATCCAATAGTTTTCATTGGCCTTTTTTTCTTTACTAGCACTGCATAAGAGAGATACGTTACAAATAAAGTGACAAAATCCAATTAGGAGATTTTTACTTATAGAAGCATTCTATATTGTTCTTTAGCGGAAGAATCTTGAACCTGAAGAGTGGGAGCCAGCTGCCGCCATATTGGTTCGTGAAAACTCTTAGCACACCCTATAAAATAAAATAGAAAAGGACTCATCTCTAATCTCAAAACTAGTTTCTTAGTCATAGTAATAGAATGACTTAAGAATAAAGTGAAAATACCTTGGAATCAAAGGAGCTTAATTTCCCTCCTTCACTAAACCCAAACCAAGTTAAATGTGAACCAGGAGTCAAAGGGAGACGTCCTCTAAGAGGCTGGTTCCCATTAGTTATGTTAAGTACTCTAAATTCAAGCATCTGCAAATTTCATAAGAAATAAACATTTCATTTCAGCATAGAAAATAGTATGAGATAAAAAGAGCAAACCATCACCAGTAGCACCTTGACAAATGGACAATCACTGAAGTGAATGGGTGACTTAACAAGAGGACAATTGATCAATTATATTTAAAACTATTGCCAAGAGTACCAACATGCACTTCTGGACTTACACTGTTTGAGATTTTATAAAACTACATTCCTTAAGTTTTAAAAGGTGAATCGGACAATTGGTGAACATATTAGCACCCTATCATAATATTGACAATCACTACCTGCTCATTTGAGGGAAGACAATCCGAAGCATGAGTGACAATCGCAAGCTCATCCTTGAAGCCTGATGCAGTCACCACAGGTCCATCAAGACAGAGAACATGCCTCTGCAATAAATTGCAAGCTCACTATTGTCAACAATTCAGAGCAACTTGAATAAAAAGTGAGATAGATTAACTACTTTAGATTTAAGAATATACTCAGGAAAGCAAAATTCTATTAAGGCCAAATATGTTTGGTTCCTCCCAAACTGAAAATAACTTAGGTGAAACCTCAGCTGTATCAATTAAGCGTGAAATACTACTGCCACCGGAAGAAAATAACCCTAAAATGATGAAGAGACTTCCTCTTCTTCTTGTACTTCTCTTCAATACTGACTTTTCAGCTGTTGTTAGTTTTATAAATTTAATCCTTATAAATTTCAAATGGGTCATCAGAGAACAAGTCTAGCTTAAAACACAAAAAAATGCCAAGATTTTTCTGTACATTACTCTTATGAAAGATAAAACTCAAAATAATATCAGTGACATTTCCACTTCTCCCTTCCTACTTGTCTATCCAACATACCTTCTCACCCCTCATCTAACCCGCAGATACAAATTTACAACTACTTCTCATGGGTAATATGGTTACCTTTAGTCATTCAAACAAGTTCCTGGCCCTTTCAGGTAAAGTAAAATGATCATTGTTTAGAAAGATCCATTAAGATGTCAGCATTAGACAAACATATGAATGAGACAGTTAGAAAGATCTCAACAATATCATTTAATTAATAAATAAATATGAATAAAAGTACATCCACATACCTGCAAACCACCATCAGTGAAGATACGGAGGAAGTTAAGACTCGTAATTGCTGCCACCCAAGCTGTACCAAGCGCCACAACCTTCACTTCTTCACCTTCAAATCGCATAGACCACTGGGTTTGCATCACAGATCAAAGTCAGCTTACACTAAAGTTCTTGAATTCATCATGCTTATACAGTTAACATGTTCAGAGTGCATGCATAATGTATAAATCACCACACCAGAACATAGCATGAATACAAAATCTTAAAAGGCAATGATCTAACCTCACTATTATTTGCCCAGCTACTAAATGGGCGATACATGAGAGTACTCATGCATTTTTCACCCTTGCAGGGATTTGCAAAAACACTTCCGTTCTCATTTAGTGAAGCCATTGTAAAGCCAAAATGATCGATCATTGATGGAACTCTCGGACCTCGGCTTGTATCATGAAAATCTATCTGTATCCAAGACATTAAAACGTCAGTATGATATATAGGTTTTTCTGTCTAACAAAAACAATCCTACCTTAAAGTCTCTGTGTGGGGAGGGTGGAGACATGCAGAGGGAGAGGAAATGGGAGAGGGAGAGGTAGTTTGGTAAAGTTAAGGAACGTTACCTCAATATGGGAGGACCCCTCATGTTCAATTGTAGTTATAGCTCCAAGCATGTTATAGCACAAAAAGTGCCTTTTTTCAGGCTGCAAAGGAGTAGCACCTGGCTGGAATTCCGCCTGCATTTTTGGTCTAACGGATGTCATTTTGCTGCTCACTCCTTCTTTATCAGTACTTTCACTGTGTTTGCGGCGTGCTTTTTTATGGGAATCAACTTTGGGGAGCAAGTTCAAGTCGTTAAAATCATCCTCTTCCAACTCATTCTCATAAGCAGAGTGCTTGTGTAGTCTCTTCCTTCTAGGTAGTTCAGATTCACCATGGCTCTCTTCACCAAGATCACTTAAACTACCACTAAGCTCCTGACCCTCCTCCTCATCAAAGAAAAGCAGACCATTACTGTTCTTAGATTGTAGATTGGGAACATCTTCGGTGGGAGACTTCATTGATGAAGGAGTCACTGATTCCCACACACCATACTTTCCCATACAATCAATAAAAGCCAGTGCATTGCCAATTGGCTTCCACGCCAAGCTACATACTCTCTCATCAAATTTTTGCCTATCAATATCCTGCTGCCGCTTAACATCCCAAATAAGAACCTGTTTATCCAAACCAGAAGTAGCCATGTATTTCCCATTAGGTGACCAAGCCAAGAAACAAATAGGCTGTGTGTGCTCGCCTTTCAGTGAAAACAGCTTTTCAGCTGTGTCTCTATCATACACCACCACATCATTTCTCAACCCTGGAACAGCTAATTGGTTTCCATCAGGACTCCAGCTGAGTGCATTCATGATGGAATGGTCGAAACCAGAGTTAGGAGCTATCCCTTTAAGGGTGTGCAATGTAGTTCCAGATTGAAGTTCCCAGTATATTACAGTCCCAGTTGAATCAATAGAGGCCAAATATTCACTGAGGGGATCAAAACCTAAGCCAGTCACAGATCCTTTGTGCCCTTTGAGAACCCTTGAAATCGAACCATCAACTGTGTTAATAAGCTTGATGCCCTCATCATCACCAGCAGCCGCCAACAGTGTCCCTGATTTATTAAACGCAAGGGCGCGTATTGGCAACGTAAATCTGGTAATATTAGTCTGAAACTCGCCACCTGAAAATTTTTGAATTACAAAACTAATCAAATAGAGGTTCTTCCTCTCAGTCAAAATCTAACGACAGTATCAAACAAGCATAATTCAAAAGATGATTAGCCATGGCAACAATAGGCAACCCCCAATCAAATTCAAATGCCATACTTAACCAAGTATAAATAGACATTCCCACACAAGATTTTACACTGACATGTTCATAACTATAAAATGCCTTTGCAATTATAAAACATATAATTCTCTAAACATATGCAATAGTTCTGTTTTTTTGTGAGACGCAATAACTTGAGATTTTTTTAATTCAATAACTCCTTGCAATTCCAGCATTTCCCGCTCCACATTCACAATCTAATTTCACTCATACATCAATTTCAAACCAATAAATCAAACAAATGCAAGAAAACCCCAATTTGTACAAAACCCCTATTTATGAAAATCGAGAGAAATGGGAGGAAGATAGTGACCAGGAAACTTGTAGAGCTTGACAGAGTGGTCGACGGAGCCCGAGGCAAGGCACGTGGAGTTGGGGCTGAGAGCGAGGGCAGTGACACCGTCTCGATGGTGACGGAGGAGCTGCGGAGGACTGGACAGGAGAAGAGAGTCGTGGATGGCGATGGTGGGGTCCGCGGAGGAGGCCGTCACCACATGGTAGGCCTGCTGGTCCCACAGCACCGAGCAGAACGATGGCCTGCCGCTGCTGCTGCTCGGGGCCTTGTGGGCCTCTCGGAGCTTCAACGATCGGACCTTCATTGCTCTGCCGCTCGATGGAATTTTGGGTTTGGTTTTTGTTGTTTTATTTTCTTTTTGTAATTTTTCGATATAAACTAATTGAGAGTGAAAGTCCCGTGTGTGTTTTGGCGGGAAATGGAGGTTTGCATTCCGCGGGTTCTTTTTATGGTTAAATACTTTTTCTGGTGTGGTGGGCTGCTATTGGGCTTAGGGCTTTCAATAATCATTACAGATGAGTGGAAGGTGATAGGCCCACCAATAACGCAGCCGTTATAAGGACCCGTCCATTACAGGTGAGTTAATTTGCATCCATAACTCAAATTATTTATTAATTGACATAAGATTTACGCATATATTTATTACTACATAATAATTCCTAAACCCTAATTAATAGGTATTAGTTATATGATTTAATTTTATAGCAAACAAAAATATAATGAGTAAAATTGTAAAATTAAAACCACAATAACCAAAATTATAGTAACCAATAATGAATTTTACCCTTATATTTTTAAGATTAACGGTCCAATTAAAATTGTTAAGTCTTTTCTATTTTTTCTTTTAGGACTGATTATGTTTTATTAATTTTATTGAGATGATAGGCGATTGGTAGATTTGACATGGCATTAATCCATGTTATGTGCCACACGTTTTAGTATCAAAAAATTTAAAAAATAATTGATGTCCGCAACCGCACACCATGAATAATATAATCTCATTAACATTTTTTCTTATGTACTGATTAAATATTGGGAAAATGAAGGTTACGATGTATGTTTAGGCCGGTACATATCTAACCGAAATATCGAAATCAAACCGTTTCATATTAAACAGAGCTTAAAAAATACCGAATAATTAAACCGAATTAAAATTCGGTACGTATACCGAACCGAATCGGTTTTGTTCGGTATGATTTTTGTTCTAAGTTTTGAAATACCGTATAATTCCGTACCATACTAAATCATACTTTTTTAAAAATATTTTTTGAAAAAAAATTAATAACACATTATTATTTTGCAGTTTTAATTTTTAATTTTATGGATTTTATGGCAAAGAATGGAATATTTGTATGGATTGTATTATATGTTTATGGCAGAAAATGGATTGTATGGATTATATTATATGTTATATTTGTTCAGCAAAAAAGGTCATTGACTCAAAACGAAAATTTAAAAATTTGGTCCAAAATCGAACCAAATCGAAACCATATCGAACACAATCGGTATAGTAAGATCCGATTTCAATTTGCAAATTATGGAATACCGACCATACCAAACCGGTTACAATTTTTTGTATGCTTTCAATATCGACCCACTACTGAACCGTGTCCAAGGCTATATATGCTTGGAAGACTCGGAGATCGACGACTGATACACGATTCATGAAGCATTATTGTTGGCGAAAAGTTTGTTCATCAACATAATTTCACCGCCACTGACACGACCCTTCCCGAATTTTCCCTCGAAATCCGTGAAAAGCCCTGCTCATGTCTAACAACCCAAAATAATTCCTAAAATACCCTTATTGCCATATAAACACTTATTGTCAAACCAAGGATATAAAATAAAAATAAATCAAATAGTGTTACACCCCGTTTCGTATATCTACAACTGTAACCTCGTCTCTCAAGACGGTATTAATTAACTGAAATGTTGTACCCGTGCGAACCAATCACAACTCGTCAATCTGGGTCACCGCCCACACCACCCACTGACCCTGATGACGAAAGTAGCCTTGTCATATCTCAGGCATTGGTCACACTTCGTGATCGTATTCATCATACACAAACCAAAAGGTTCTTTGGCTATCATATTGTCGATTCAATTATTACACTATAGCTATTCTCTGAATATGCTAATCTGGTCAAATTCCCGACTTGGTTGAATTGAGTCTCACTGACCTTACCCCGAGTCGTAACTCGATATCCCAGCTCATCCCGAGCCGTAGTCAATATCCCGAGAGTATGATGGAATCTTCCAGAACATACCTTAAATAATTCATCAGGGCTAAACCCATGATGGAATCTTCCAGAACATACCTTAAATCATTCATTAGGGCCAAACCCAAATCACAATCCCGATCTGAAACCCTAAAATAAATTCATAAGCCTCGAGAGATGCGTAGTGATAGGACGTTCGATGAATCCCTGTAAACCTTAAGCTTTCCTTTCCGAGCCTCGAAAGGGTGCTAATATATTCCTAATAATTTCTCTCAATTTCTACCACTCACAATCCGTGGTATGACATAATACATAGAAATACGCATGCCTTGCAATCCCAGAAACCCAATCCGTTAATACATCCAAAGTACCAGCTCAAGGAAGCCCTAGCCTCAAGGAACCCTTTGACATACTAATAACCAAACTCCCTTGACCCCCCGAGCCAAAATTATCCCCGTGGTTGCTCATTACAATCGGGGATTACTTAAACAGGGCTCTAAATAGACTCCAACGGCCTCAAAACCGCCAAAACCCGATCCAAAATGTTCCAAATCCCTAGGCACGCGACGCCGTGGGCAGGGACATAGCCCTACGTGCCGCCACGCGTGTCTGCACTGTCACGGCGGAATATTTCGTCGCTCTGACGGAATCGAAACCTTCCGTCCAAACTAACGGCGTTATTGTTCCGTTATCACATTGTTACCCTTTGACGGAATATACTAACGTCGTCAGCATATTCTGTCAAACCCTGACAGTGTTAGTTGACCTAACGGTTGACAAACCGCTTACTGTGTTGCCACGTGGCTCTACGTGGCAGCTTAGTCAGCTGCTGACTGGTCGTCATGTGGCTCCATGTGGCGCCACGTGGTTGCCATGTGGCATGTCACGTCAGCATACCTCGGTCGAACCAGTCGCCGAGCTCGTCGGGAACGACGACCGGACCGTCGCCGTCACCAGTGGTCGGAATCTGGAAATTTCTCGCCGGAAATGGCAATTTCTAGCGAGCTTCTAACTATCCCCAAACTCCACCGATTTTTACGATCCACACCTGTAGAATCATCTACTCAATGCCAGGAACTCGGAAATCAAGTCAGGAATGCGAGATCATACATGGTTTGATGAGAAACTGGCCATGAAGTTCCGGCCAAATCCCTCTCCTCGGTTCTCCATCTCAGGCGGTGTTCGGTTCTCGACCTTGACACCACTCGGATTGCAAGGACTAGGGGATGTTGTTCCTCGCCTCGGTTTGGCTCGAATCAACCAAAAGTGGGTCGATGATGAAGACGGTGGTGCCGTGATCGCACGGGGAGAAAGAAACCGAGATAGATGAGAGAGAGAGAGAGTCTGAGCCAAGTCTATCAAGAGAAAGAAAAACATCTCACTTAAATTTGGACTTCTGGGAAATTACCAAATTGCCTCTTATGCTTCTAGACCCACAACTCTCTCACCGGGTCTTCGTTTTTCACGTGCGCTTGTCTACGAACTCGTGAGTTCGAGACCTACAAAACCGTTCAAGAAAAGTTTCCAAAAGTACTTCCAGACAAAAAGTGATTCCCGAACCCCTCCGAAATCGGGGGTAAACTCGTCATTTCCCTACTTTCCCTAATTAAATTCTCAAATTACGTTAATTTCTTGTCCGGGTCGTTACAGCCACTGCCTGAGCAATGGGTTTTATTATTTATTTTTAGGTTCGACCCATTCAAGATAAGGGTGTCTTTTAATTAAAACCCCTTGATCGAAAAGGAAAACCCTTTGATTCCAATAATACAGAAACATAATAAAGAGATGGATGTTTGTTTGTTTTTGCAACTATACCTAAGTCGAACCTTAGGTTGCCTACGTATCCGTCACCGGAATCAAGCCACTCGTAGTTCTAGGATTTTCAATGAGTGAATGAGTCATTAAAAATAAAGAATTTGGAGTGAATGTATTTGGAAATGTGTTTGGGAGAATTTGGTTGGAATGAACCTGAGATTTTGTATAGAACAAGTGTTTAAGTGAATTTGGTTTGGAATGAAATAGGGATTCGAACACATTTCCAACGTAGTTCATTGATTTAGTTCTCAATGAGTGAATGACTCACTAATAAAAGAAGAAAGTGTTTGATTTGGTAAATGAATGTTTGAGCGAATTTGATTTGAGAAACCAGTGAGTCAATTTAGATTTGGAGATTACGATTGCATCTAGATTGAGTCTCTAGATTGCCTACGCATCCTTCTGCATGAATCAAACTGGCGTAGTTCATGATTTTCAATGAGTGAATGACTCATTGAAAAGAAGATTTATTTGAGAGTTTAGTGAGTGAATGACCCACTAAAAATATGTGTTTGAGTAGTTTGGAGTGGATTTAATTTTATTTGAGGTGGTGGTTGCATCTAGATTTGATTCTAGATTACCTATGTACCCTTGGCGAGATCAAAACCAGCGTAGTTCGATTTTTTGGATGGTTGGATTTGATTGGTTAGGAACCAGATGATTAAAAATGGGTTGCGATTGCATCTAGCGGAATGCCATATTGCCTATGTATCCGTTACGGGAATCAAACCGACGTAGTTCGCTATGGGATTTTTGGTGTTGGAATTTGGGTGGTGGTGGCAGTATTTGAGGCTGATTATTTGGCCATGCTGATATTTGGATTGAATTTGGAAATGAGGTGTATGGGGTGAATTTGGTTAGGGTAAACCAAGGATTCTGTTTGGGCTTGCGGTTGCATCTAGATTTTACTCTAGATTGACTATGTACCCCTGACGGGATCAAACCAGCGTAGTTCGGAATTTGGGTGACTAATAGGTAGATGACCCGTAATTTGGAGTTTAAGAATTAATTTGTACTTTTTAAAGTAAACCAACTAATTTAAATTTTGATTTTCTTTGTTAAAGTTGATGAACCACCAGCCTTGACTTTAAAGTTGATGAGCTACAGCCTCTTATGACTTTTTTTGAAGTGGATGAACCACGAGCTTTGATTTTAAAGTGGACAAGGCACGGCTTGTACTTTAAAGGGGCCGGAGCCTGCTGCATCTTGGCATTCATCGAAAGGGTACAAACCCTTAGACGATAAACAAACCTTCCTTTGATTATGTTTATTGGTTCATCACATGGTTTATATGATAATCTTGGAAATGACCAAGACTAAATCTCTTTAACATGTAGGCTTGCTATTTGACAAACGCCTCACCCACTGTAGCTTTGGTGTTCACTTTGGAGAGTAATGATTTAGTTTTTTTTGCTGTCTTGAGCATAATTCAAGAGACAAAACATGACTTCAAATCTTTATCACCTTGCATCCATGACATAATCTCTTCGACTCAAATGACCCAACATCTAAATTGGACATATTTTCTGCAGAAAAGAAGAGGCTTAGTTTCATTCAGTGACAACAATCAACTCTCCAGAGCTTCAATTTTGTTTCGATCATGAAACCACTAAGACCAATTGTAGTCAAATAAGGATTTGCACAAGCAGCCTTATACAAAAAAGGACCGAAGCCCAGAGTGCCGACTTCGAAACTGCAGTTTGGTCCACAAAGGCCGAGACTTCCTCCTGTGGTTTTAAGCAAAGGTCACCCTTTTACTTAAGCCAACCATGGAGTATTCTTTCCCTTTTATCATATCATAAACTGATATAAATCTTTTCTTCTTCTTCTTGCAGGTGCTGTATAGAAACCAGAAGTATAAAAGCTTGCATTCCTCGCCATCGCAGACAGTAAGCAAGGTAGGCAAAAGGTCACCCTTTAACTTCCCATTGAATAAGCTTTGTGTTTTGATCTTAGCCTTGACGAAATTTTCCTTCCTTCATCCTTGCAGGTGTGCATAGAGACCAGAAGACAAAAGCTTGAATCCTCTATTTTCCTTCATTGAAGCAGAACACAAAGTGAATAAAGGTCACCCTTTTGCCCACCTAAATTTGGCTCCTTTATCAATGATGTTGATGCATACATCTTTTATCTTTGTAGGTACCTCAGTACGGATCGGAAACTGACTTATGTTTGATGAATTTTGGATGCTCTGATATCATTATTGGTATTTTGGGAGTGTTTATGTTGAATTTATGAATGAATGAAGTTTAAGAAATGATAAAATATAAACACAATTTTATTGATATAACAAAAGAGTACAAAACCTAGTTACTTTTTACTAGTATCACTGACAGCTCTTCTCGTGGAGCTCACACTACACTCACTTGGTTTTGTTTCTTACACTCTTGCATTTCACTTCCTCACTTACTCACTCTTTCTTGTTTTACTTTTCACATGTTTTACTCTTTGCTTGTTCGTCTCTTCTTTTCTATTTCTCACTTGGTTCTACTATTTTACATGACCACAACTCTATTTATAGAGTTGGTTGTTAGCCGACCTTTCCAAGTCCCACCGACTTGGAGTTCCACACAATTCCATTTCATTTATCTTATTACAACATCATCCTTGCTGCCACATGCGCACCGACTACATCATTATCTAAGTCCACCAACTTTAGATGTTTCTTCCCAGCCACTAATTGTGGCAGTCATCTAGACCTTTCTCTAATTATCAATTACAAAATCATCTTCTAGACTTGTCCATATCGATCTAGGACTATTTTCATGCTTCTCATCTTTTCTACAATTTTCTAGAAGCTTGTAGCAAATGTGCATTAATTCCAACACTCCTCCTTAATGTCCATTTGTGATTCTTCAAGCTTGCTTCACAACTACTCGAATCTTTCTTTTGGAAGTGTTTTGGCAACGATGTCTTCTTGTTGCTCATCTCGAGTCTAGTACTGCTGACATTTTTGTTCATCCGGCTGGTCCATGTTTGTGGCGCTTGCTTCGGTCCGTTGTAGGGTTTCTTTGGCCTTGGGATTTAATATTCTCCTCATTTTTCTATGAGCCTTTTTGTTGGCTTCCTTTCTTCTTTTATCGACCTTCTCTTTTTGTCTCGTCTCCCTGTAACTCCAAGACTTACTGGTTCTATAGTCGTGAAGGTGCATGTTTCATATTTTTCTTTGAGATATATGATTCTCCTTGACTTCAATTCTGGAGAAGTTTCATGATGTGTTGTTGGAGGACTTGTTCTTGATGATAGTGGAGCTATAGACGTACCTGGAGTGTCTAAAGTCTTTCATGCTTCAGCTTCTGCTTCATCTCTGCTTCTCCTTGTAACTTTGTGTGCCTTCTTTGTTTGGGCATCATTCTTCCTTTCTGCTTTTGTAGCAGTATCTCTAAGAAAGTTCCATCTTCCGAATGGAAAATTTTTATTTTCCATCTCAACTTTCATAATTATTTTATTTCTTTTATCATAGATTTTGCAGAAATTTCTAGAAAATACAGAGAGTACCCATTCTCGAGCATTTGACCAATGCTCAATAAATTATGCTTCAGGCTAGGAACTAATAAAACATCTTTTATATATTTAGTCCCTTTATTAGTGTGGATAGAAATTGTACCTTTGCCTTGCGTCTCCACCATAGCACCATCTCCCATCTTGACCTTGCATTTGACAGACTTGTCTATGCTGGCAAAGATGCTTTCGTCTCCTGTCATGTGATTACTGCAGCTGCTGTCTATGTACCATTTCCGGTTGTTTTTTTTCTGACATTTGACGAGCATAGAACAAATGTTCATTCTTCTCTTTTTCTTCTATATAGTTGGCATGGTGATTTTTCTTATGCCAACATTCTCTTTCTATAAGCCAAATTTTCTACAATTCCAACATTTGAGCTTTCCTCAAAGCCAACTTTCTTTTTCTAGGTGGCTTGTCTTTTTACACACCCGACACGGAGGATATTTTTTCCTTTCATTATTTTCTCTTTCATTTTCTTTTCATTTTCCCACTTTTTATTAGATTTATCACCTCCTCTAAAATTTTCTTTTATTCTCCTTTCCTGTTCTTCTGATTTTTGAAACTTTATATTTAATTTCGATTGGAAGGCACTCTTTACTAAACTTTCTTCTCGCCTACTCAGCCTTTTTCATAGGCTTCTAGTGAGCCCATCAATCATGTCACTGAAAGAGTCGATATAATCTTTCGACTGTTCAATGACAGTTACTATTGCATCATACTTATCACTCAGACTTATACGTATTTTTTCTACAACTTTAGCATCGGTGATTTTTTCACCATATGCTCTCAACTGATTTATAATTTCGTTTACGTTTGCATAATAATCTTGAGCAGTCTCATAATCCTTCATTTTTATATTTTCTAAATCACTTTTTAGAGTTTATACTTTAACGGAACATACATTTTCGTTCCCGTGAAACTCCTCCTTCAAAGTTTCCCACGCTTTCTTTGCCGTCGTTGCTCCCATGATTCTCGAGAATATTGTGTCATCCAAGGCTAGTTCGAGAGTATATAGAACCTTCGCATCTCTTTGTTGCTATTTCTTCAACTGCCTCTGCTGCTCTGCATTCGGATTTTTCGGACCTGCGAATCCGACTTCAACTATGTCCCATAAGTCTTGAGACATATAATAAGTCTTCATCTTGATACTCCATAAGCCATAGTTTTCTTCGGAAAATATTGGAAGCTGGACAAAACTTTGGCTTGATGTAGACATGATAGATGACTAGAATGAAACCAACGCCCAAACTTGCTCCGCTGATCGAACGAGCTCTGATACGACTTGCTTTTTGATCGAACCAGCTCTGATACCACTATTGGTATTTTGGGAGTGTTTATGTTGGATTTATGAATAAAGGAGATTTAAAAAATGATATAATACAAACACAATTTTATATATACAACATAGGAGTACAAGACCTAGCTACTTTTGCAACATCATCCTTGCTGCCATATGCCCACCAACTACATAATTATCTAAGTCCACCAACTACATCATTATCTAAGTCCACCAACTACATCATTATCTAAGTCCACCAACTTATATGTTTCTTCCCAGCCACTAATTGTGGCGGTCATCTAGACCTTTCTCTAATTATCAATTACAAAATCATCTTCTAGACTTGTCCATATCAATCTAGGACTATCTTCATGCTTCTCAACTTTTCTACAATTTTCGAGAAGTTGTAGCATATGTGCATTAATTCCAACACTATTGTTCGCATGTTACATAAGGCTATGAGCCATAGGAATAATAATGTATGTAGAGAGAAGGGATAGAGTTTGTCTCTTAGAGAGAGTGAGAATTGTAGAGAGAGAGGAGCTTCTTGATAATGAGGGAGAAACTCCCTATATATAGGCAATAATTAGGTTTAGGTGATGGGCCTTACTAGTGGGCTTTAGGCATGGGCCTTGTTGATGGGCCTTGATGATGGGCTTGGTCTTGACCCAAGTGATCTTTCGAGTATTTTCGTTAAGTCCATTGCTTGGTCAGTAACGTTCAACAGAAGTCCCCAAAGTTATTGACTGAGGTGGATTGCCAGGTGGAGGACTTGTAACAAAAGTACATTGACCGAGCAATTTCCTAGTTTCTGTCTACCAATCCGCACGGTGCACTATATCCAGTTCCCCAAGTCCTCGTTCGAGGTGGGATGTCGAGGGAGACTCACATGTTGTTTGTAGTGTCGGATATGACAGAGGGATGAGAACCGTCTTGGCGAGGGTGAAAAAGACTGACCGCTCCGCCTTGTGGTGGCCTAGGCCTGTTTGTGTTCATATCGAGTCGGCCTAGCAATAATGGGAACCTTGTAGTCCCCAGGTGATGCCTTCAGCCGAGATGTTGCCTGCAAGGTCGTGTTGGTCGGTCGAGGCGATGCCTTCGGCCAACCAGGTGCCATTTTGATGTGGGGTTGCCACTGTGACCGATCAGCCGTGGAGAATGCCATGTTGTAACAGATCGAGAGCCACTTTGAGATGAGTGTATGTCATCTCTTACGGCTCGCATGAGCGAAATCTCGTACGAGTAGGTGGCTGATCGGCTAGGAATGTCCATGGTCGATTGAGTGCCACTTGCAAGATGAGTGTATGTCATCTTGGTCGACCTATTGGCGTGGAACCTCGCACGATTATATGGCCGGTCGACTAGGAATGTCCATGGCCGATCGACTAGGAATGTCCATGGCCGATCGAGTGCCATTTGAGGTGGTGTGTTTGCCACCTCGTATAGGGATGCCTGCGAGCTCATGTCGATCAGTAGCGGGGAACGCTTGCGAGTATGTCGATCGACAGGGAGGCGTATGACCATCCCTCTTGCAGGGATGTCTGCGAGCTCATGTCAGACGGTAACAAGGAATGCATGCGAGCTTATCGATCGGTAGCAGGGAATGCCTGCGAGTATGCCGATCGATAAGGAAGCGTATGACCGTCCCTTTTGCAGGGATGCCTGCGAGCTCATGCCAGACGGTAACAGGGAATGCCTGTGAGCTTATCAATCAGTAGCAGGGAACGCCTGCGAGTATGTCGATCTATAGGGAGGCGTATGACCATCCATCTTACAAGGAAGCATGCGAGCTCATGCCAGACGGTAATAGGGAATGCCTGCGAGCTTATCGATTGGTAGCAGGGAACACCTGCGAGTATGCCGATCGATAGGGAGGCGTATGACCGTCCCTCTTGCAGCGATGTCTGCGAGCTCATGTCGATCGGTACCGAGGAACGCCTGCGAGTATGCCGATCGATAGGGAGGCGTATGACCGTCCCTCTTGCAGGGATGCCATGCGAGCTCATGACATTTGCATGATGTTTAATGATGTTAATATGATGCTCATGTGCCATGGGCAATGATGTAAGCATGTGCCGAGAGGCAATGATATTAATATGATGCTCATGTGTCATGGGCAATGATGTGAGCATGTGCCGAAAGCCGATGATAATAATATGATGCTCATGTGGCGTGGGCAATGATGTGAGCATGTGTCGAAAGGCAATGATATTAATATGATGCTCATGTGTCGTGGTCAATGATGTGAGCATGTGCCGAGAGGCAATGATATTAATATGATGCTCATGTGAGTATGATACTTATAATGTTATAAAATGATATTGCATCGAAAGACGATATGTAATTCGAATGTAGCGTAAAGCGTGTCGAGAGATAATGATACGTACGTGTCATGATGCTCGTCACTCAGTGAGAAAAGTGATTGTCCAGGATTACTGGAGGAGTGACATGTCTCGCTCGGCAAGAAAGGTGGCCGTTGCGGGGCGAGTCGGCCTGAGCCGAACACTTGTCATGGACATGCAAATGGGAGTTGCCGAAGGGCATCTTAAAGCATGTT
The DNA here is from genome assembly GCA_037349345.1 of Oemleria cerasiformis. Taxonomy (NCBI): domain Eukaryota; kingdom Viridiplantae; phylum Streptophyta; class Magnoliopsida; order Rosales; family Rosaceae; genus Oemleria; species Oemleria cerasiformis. The sequence continues at coordinate 15,547,719 of JAZGTL010000018.1, forward strand.
GCCGATAGGCGAAGATGGCCGATTGACTATGTCGATCGATAATCAGGTCATTCGATAATTCCTGATAATAAGAAATTAATTTTTCGATACATAAATCCGTAGGATTTAATAATATATTTGTATGTTGCACAAATAAGAATATTTAATTGCTTAAATATTGGCATAATAAGCATACTCAAAGTGCGTAAGCAATATGTGATTAGAATATGAATTATGACATGTGCAATTGCTTGGAATAAATATTGTTTAATTTAAACCTAATAAGAATATTTAATTGCTTAAATATTGGCATAATAAGCATACTCAAAGTGCGTAAGCAATATGTGATTAGAGTATGAATTATGACATGTGCAATTGCTTGGAATAAATATTGTTTAATTTAAACTTAAGTGTCAGCAAAGCCCATTAAGTAACATTTTTGTTTTACTTAACTAATGTTATAAAGGACCAACTAGTTATTATAAGTCCAATTAAAAGGGATAATGGGTTAATGCCCATTTGTTGTTTGGGTTAATGCCCATTTGTTGTTTAGCCCAATTAGTGTGTTCAGCCCAACAAGTAATGAACACAAATTCAAGGAGGCCTTATCTTGTTGATTCGGCTAACAGGTGGTTTAGCAGGTCGCGGGGATGGTCCGGGGTGGAGCGGCGATGCGGTGACACGTCTATCATCAATGCCGATCAACGGAATTTATGGGAGAAGAGAGATCGAAGTCCCTCGTTTCCCGTCGCGGTAGTCGTGTCGTGCGTTGATGACGGAGACAATCGCAACGATGGCTTCGAATTTTTTGGGCGATGGCCGATCGTTTCCCGTCGTCGACGAGGTGTGGTGGGCTGTAGACGCGGAGGACGAAACGCAAACGGCCACAGCTCGGCTCAGCTGCTCAGGCAGCTTCTTGAGTAACGAAGATCTCAACCTAGAGAGGCAGTCGGGTCGAGCTTCCGGTGCCGAATGACTAGGCGCACGCTGGGCGTGGAGACGCCGAACCCGCAGTGGCGCTGGGCGTGGAGAGCGAGTCTCCAAAGCTCCAACCGCTCTGGGTGTTTTGATCGGTACCCCCGGGCTCGGGTCGGTTGTTGCGACGGATTTGGCTTCGAAGCAGAGCTGCAAGGATGCAGGAGTGCAGGGGCGGCTCGAGTTGGTAGGTGACTCGTCAATGCGCTTGAGGGTGGTTGTCGAACTGAGCAGTGGTGACAGGTCGGAAGCGCTCTCGGTCGGTCATCATCGACCGAAGAAATTGCAAAGAGGGTGTCGCTTGGCGGAGGCGCGGCGGTGGTGTTGGTTAGATGAGCTGGGTCCTTGCTGCCGAGAGGATGATCTTGATCCCGTTGCTCTTCCTTCGCGATAAAAAGGGAGGATCATGTACCCTTTGTTTTTTTTTTTTTTGCTTCCTTGTTTCTCTGTGGCCATGAGAGTAGAGAGGGAGAATATGTGAATTTTTATTTTTTTATTTTTCCCTTCTCTGAAATATGAGTGAGAGAGGTGAGGTGAAATGGCTTTGAGTAGCCTGGAATGTTTTCTACTGGGTCATGGTTGGTTGATGAGGAGAGATGAGAGTGATGTTTCTCTCAATGACCGAGATAGGAAGATAGTGATGCCCCCAAGCTAGAGCCAAGCCATACACGCCCCCAAACTCAATCTTAGGCTGCTGTGAGTGAGAGATTGAATGAGGTTTTTTTTGGGTTTTTTATTTGGCAGATTGAAAACCGACCTCGATTTTCTTGGCTGGGTCCTTTCTCCTCTATGAGGAGGAGATATGTGAGACCGTGGAATTTGACAGTGAGGTTGGGCAAGTTGTCGAGACCAGAGAGAGGAAGAAGAGATTTTTCTAGGTTGTTTTGGCAGTGAGCCAATCTGGGATTTTTGGGCTTGGTGTTCTTGAGTTCATGGTGTTTTAACGAAGTTGTGAGATTTTGAGAGGGAACCTACCTGAATTTTTGTCGCGTTTCCCACATAAGGCGCTAACTGTTGAATCGTAAAATGAATCGGTAGAACTGTGAAAGCACACACTCACACCAAGGCACAACGATGTACGTCGTTCACTCGAATTGGGTTACGTTCACGGTATTACTCTACTCTCATTAATAATATATGTATTTGTACATGTTACATTAGGCTATGAACCGTAGGAATAATAATGTATGTAAAGAGAAGGAAGAGTGTTTGTCTATTAGAGAGAGAGTGAGAATTGTAGAGAGAAAGGAGTTTTTTGATAATAAGAGAGAAGCTCCCTATATATAGGTAATAATTAGGTTTAGATTATGGGTGTTGTTAGTGGACTTTAGGTATGGGTCTTACTAATGGAGTTAGTCTTGATCCAAATGATTTTTCAGGTATTTTTGATAATGACTAAGAAGCTCCCTATATGTATCAATACCTAGTAAAGGACAAATCGAACCGCACCCCTCAAAAGTAAAGGCTCTATTGTACTCCCCCTACTGGCCATCAATGCATGTTTAAACTTATTTTAGACTCTGGAGACAAAGAGATGTGCAGGCTTTTCTTGGGATAATACCGTGGCATGGCTTACATGACCTTGACGATACCGCAGCAAGGTTTCCACAGCGGTGAGGCTTACATTTGTATAGCAACATGGAGTATAAAAGAGACGAACAGAGCACCAAAATTTACCTTTTCCTTCAAAACTTTGGCTTCCTTCGGCTCGTTTCTTCCGTCTTCGACAAAAAAGAGCTTAAGCTCCTTTCTTCCTCTCTGCATCTAAGCTGCTGCCTTTCTCTTCTGCGTCCTTTTCTTTTTTCTCCTTTATCTTTATGACTTTCATGCCTTAATATACTCTCACCTATGAGAGTTTGAGATATGGACGTCATGCTGCTACAAATGCTTATCATCTAGTGTTTGTTCGTTGTTCAACACTAGCCATATATAACCTGAAATCTTATTATCTTCTAGCCATATATAACCTGAAATCTTATTGTCTTCTGCATTTCCGTGAGGCATTTGATCGGCTCCCTTTGTTATTTCCTACTAATTAGGAGTTTTAATTTTGCTGACTCATTTTTTATTTATTTTTTTTATCTTCTTTTATATTTATCTTTATTATTAAAATTTGGATTCCTAACAATTATTAACCGACTCACCGACAATTGCATGCCCTCAAATTTCAAAATCGATCCATGGGAATGTAAAAACTTTTCAAAAAAAGTCATCAGTCAAATGTGGAAATGCTCGAGCAGCCTTCTAAAAAAATAATATAACAAATAATCCAATTTTTTCAATAAGAGTTATATTCTTGATTATTATAAAGCAAAGAGGTGATTTGATGAATTTTTTTTTTTTTACTTATGCGCTTTATTTCTTGATACAATATTAATTATACCAAGTTATATTTAAAAGGTTAAAATCATAATAAAACAGTGAAAAATGAAATAAGAAAACAAAAATGTGACAGTAAGAAAGAAAAAAAGTTAAGTTCTCACCCCACTTTTCATCTCATTATTGTTTTTTTTTTCTCTTTATCTATTTTTATAATAAAAAAAAACATAAATTTAAAAAGAAGAAAAAAACATTTATACCCGACATAAAAAATAAAAATAAAATCACACTGTACGTATGTGATTAAAACAAAATATCTCTTACACGCACGAGTACAAAATACTAATTTTATTATAATGTAAGCAAAGCTACGAAATTAGAATCAAATATCCGTTATTTTCAAGTAAAAGTATACCAAGTCTAGAAGGAGGACGTCCTCTACTATATATGAATGCGTGCCAAGGCAATTACCTTAGTCAAATCAGGGGCATGTGCTTCCCTCTCAAAATTCCCCTTTTTTAACGGTGATTAATACTTTATTTTACCGCATGACAGAATCTGCAAGGTGTGTTTAAATAATAGTTATTGCTTACCCAAAACAAAACTAAATAATAGTTATAACATAAAATCCAAAACCCTAGGGTTAATTTGTTCGCGGCCAACCTTGGCCACCAAAACAAACCACCTCGTTGCATGCACGGCGGCAGACAGTCCCTCAACACCGTATCTTTTATCCCACACCATCACGTTATAATTTAATTCGTAAATTATTATTTTAATTAAAAATATTTATACAAAAAATTAATTAAATTGAATGCATTTTAATATCTATATAAGTCAGCTAACTAGACGGTTGATCATGAAAATCTTGATTGTTATTAATATCATTAATTTGTTTGATGTAAAAATAACTAAACAACCTTTAATTTATTATTATTTTTTTAATAAATAAAGGATTCATATTGTGACATATTTATATCAAAAGTTTCCTAAATCAAAAAGTTGAAACTAATTCATCCAAAAATATTGAAAGGCACGTATTTTTTTTTATTTTACCTCAATGACTGAATTAAATTTTTTTAATTCAATAGAAAGTTTTTTTTTATTGGAAAATAAAAGAAAGAGAGTTTAAAATCACTGAATTTCAGAATTAAAAATTTGAAACTACCTAACCTGCTACCTCACAGCACAGGCTAAAACCATCTTCAACTTTTCCATTAATCAAGCTTCCGTTCCAGCATGCTATTTGTTTTCGTTGACCAAAACACAACATGCTTTTGTTTTCTATATATTAAGTAATAATTAATTTGTTCTCTTTATTTATTTTTACCCCTTTCCCCAGAGAGCCCCGTAAATCATATTTTAATTACGATAGACAGACATGCATGGAAAATAGGAAAAGCTAGAGTTGAGTGTTGACAACTGTTTGCTGCTTTGACCTCTCATCGCTTGTTTGGACTTTGGAGACGTACGCACTCTATAATAAAAGGAAACCCTCTTGCCTTTAAAATGGTTCCTCTCTTTTGCTAATCAAGGTTAATTAATCTTGTTAACACGAAGTTATGGTGTCTTTAATAGCAAGGCTCGTTGCCCTTGTTCCTCTCTTCGTTTTGCTGCATCTATCTGAGTCTATGGCTCATACACACTCAGGTACATCTCAATAGTTCCATTAATAATCGAAGGAAATTGTTATTAACGCGACGAAAATGTCACACTTCATTTCCTTCCTATATAAATATACATATATCTGTAATTTGAAAATTACTATATATCTCTATTAATTCATGATCATTCGATGTTATTTCGTAAAAATTATTGCAGTGAGTAAAATTGTTCTGCCAAAAAGACCAAGCTCCCTAAATGTTAAAAAGGTACTACCATAATATATATATATATATATATATATATATATAGTTATATGTATATGGGGTATATATGTGTCTGTTTTGTGTGCCTCCTAGCTAGGAATTTAATTAATTTGTTTTAATTTCTCAGGAAATTATTTACGACGGGGTGCCTGCTGCGGTGGCTGAAGTTGAATATACAAGAATTGGAGGGAGGAAAATGGCGGTGCCTAAAAAGAGTCTGGGGATGATAAATGAGGAAGGGCTCGACAATGTTAACGGAGAAGGCAGCAGATTGAGAAATAAAAGTAGCCGTCTTCGGCATTTGCAGGCCGAATTAATAGCTGGTTTTATACCTTTGAATGCCGATTATCATGTCCCAAAACCTCATCCACCTAAGAATAACTAACAAAGAGCAAGATTAGGGAAACAAAATTTTGTTATACTCTAGAATCTACATCTTCATTTTTTTTTGTTGCTTTGTATAAGCTTTTTTTCTCTTTTATTCTTCTTTAATTAGGATATTAATTATCGATGGATTATGTAAGACAGGTTTGGAATATCATACTTGAAAGGAACGAGGTTTTTTTATAATACAGATTTTCATGAAATATTAATTAATTTTTACGTTATGGTTATGCATATTTAATTTCTTTGATTGATATGCATATAAATGTTACATTCTTGCATTTGTTAAGTTTTTTCGCTAGAGATTAGGATTCGAAAGTTAAAAACTGAAATTACAGTCAATCAAATCCATTGGCGACAAACATTTTATGAATATATTAATGTACATGTATGGTGAAATTGTGCTTTTGGTAATTTGACGTTAAATTTTGGATATTATAAAATTTCATACACTTAATTTTCTAAAAATTAAAATTGATAAACAATATTCGTAATTGATTTTTTAAGACTAAATAATATTCATAAAATTAATATTATTGATGGTGGAAACATCTTTTTAATAAATTGACACTCAAAAGTCAGAGAATAAAGTTTTGTCATGCATAACTTGTATTAGACCCATAAAAACTTCAAAGTGATAATATATATATATATTATTAATTTTTTTATTAGTGACATGTATTATTTTAAAATTTTCAACTAATAACTAATATGTGTTGAGAACCAGAAAGACCCACAGAGGATAGTATTGATACATATGACGACACACATGAGTCTTTTTGTAAGACTTACCAATTTAAGGTTTGCCAATCTCATGTACCAAAAAAACCATGAGCACCCTTACCCATTTGATACCCCTATGATTTTTTGGGTAAAATTGGAAAGCTAAAATATATGAAGCTGGCCCCATGTATATCTATCAACTATTTAGGTGAAACTACCTCAAAGCATTGCAGTAAATCGCCTGCCAAACGGAAATTAAATTAATCTTCTAAATATGGAGATATTTTGTAATATTTACCAAAAAACAAAATGTAACTGCAAGTGACGTCAATTCGCATTCCTTGAAATATATATACTAATATACTACATATTAAAAAGGAAAAACCACATAATTGGCAATACGTAAATATTTATTATTATTTTGTCTTTCAATTTCTATTTTGCATGGTTTGCAAACTACCCGCCGGAATTTCCAACGCCGCCAGACGCTCCACCAGACAACCCAACTCCTTCACGGAACTTCCACCCTCTTTAATGGCTTCAAGTGCCGCTTTACGTAACACCACGGCTCGCTCCCTCTCGACCCGGTTCCCACCCACCGATTCCGCCACCACTCGGGCCAACTCGTCTGAGTCAGGTACGCTTCGTGCCCCCTCGCAAACCCTGACTCCCACTTTGAGCTGGTCCACCAATAACGTGGCATCGCTGAATTGGTCGGCCCCCATGGGCCAAGCCAGCATCGGCACACCCGCCACCACCGATTCCAGCACCGAGTTCCACCCGCAGTGAGTCAGGAACGAGCCCACGGCTCGGTGGCCCAAGATAAAAACCTGCGGGGCCCACCCTCGAATCACAAGACCCCTCCGCGCTACCCGATCTTCAAACCCGGATGGGACGGTTCCGTACTCGTCCTCCGCGTGTCCGTTGGTGGGCCCCTTCACGGACCAGATGAAACGGACCCCACTTTTCTCCAAGCCCAACGCCAGCGCATCCATTTGACGATTTGTCAACACTGCTTGACTCCCGAAGCACACGTAGATCACTTTGTGATCCTCTACGCACGCGTCCAGCCACGTTTTAATGTGGTCTACAGAGATAGAGCTGGACCCGCCTCTCTGTGTGGGCCCCGACAAATTCGCATCACCAATATCAGGAGGGAGCAGTGGTCCAACGGCCCACACCCGATCATGGCCCAACTCTTTTTTGAGATGCTCAAGATAAACTCGCTCCAACTCGGTGAAAGAGTTGACGACGATTCCCCAACTTTCCCTATTGGCCTGAAATCCGTCTTTGATGAATTCCGAATCTGGGTCTCCCTCGACGTAGGAGCGGTAGACGGTGGAGAGCTGCCACCAGGGGTATTCTGGGGAATTCGGAACATGAGGAAACGAGAATAATTGGTTTTGGTCATTGGGGTCGTTTCTTTTGGGGAGGCGCTGCCACAGCGAGTCAATGACGGAGAGGGCGAAAGCGCCGGAAGGGGAGAAAACAAGGCTTCGAATGCCGAGCTGGGAGGCGAGGCGGTGGACCCAGCCCAAAAACATGTCGGAGATGATGGCGACGGGTGGGTTAGGGTGGGATTCGAACCAGCGGAGGAGGGGATGGTGTAGTTGGCCCAAGGCGCACATCATGGCCGTGAAGGAGTTGACGGGGAGGTCCTTGACGTTCTCAAAGCCGGCGGGGATGGAGGGGTGGGCGGGGAAAGGGAGGACGAGGGGTTGGATGGGGTTGCGGTTGCGGTGGTTGTGGGAGGAGAGGAGGGGGTGGAGGAAAGGGAGGTTTTTAGGGGTGACGAGAATGGTGATGGTGAGTCCACGGGTGGCGAGTTGGTGAGTGAGGTCGAGGAGAGGGATCATGTGACCCTGTGCCGGGTATGGGAACATTAGGACATGGTTTGTTTTTTTGGGAGGTGTAGTCATCGCCGGTGGACGAGATGATGAATCCGATGCACGATAGTTGGATTTTTTCAAAAAGTTACGCTCTTTTCTAATGATAAAGTAATTGAGAGGTGCGTGATGACTGATGACTGATGACTGATGTGGTCTAATACTTTAATTTGTATATGGTAATGTAAATTAGGTTGCCAAATTAGGGCCTTATAAATCACCGGTGCTGCAAGCTTGTAAGGATATGGACAACAATTAGGTCCAAATTTGTTTTTAAAATATTAATTTTACTTTTATTAACGAGTCAATTTCTTTTAGGTAAAATTATATAGGATTTACTCAAATTAATTAAAATAAACCTCCAAAAGATTCGTACAAAAATCCATCGTTTAGCTTCCTACTCGACCTCACGACATGTGAAGCGATATACAAGACACAAGCTCGAAATCCTGAATAATGCATGAGTTGCGTACTTAACTTTCTCTACACTTTTCTTATTATTATTCCTTTACTCATTTCATTATTTTTTTTTTTGTATTTCATAAAGAAAAATAAAAAATGAAATGGTTGGCGCTTTATTTTAATTTATTTCCTCACACTCCCTCAAATAGCCTTTTAAGTCGTGCAAAATTGTTTATCTCTTCACTCTTCAACGCACTATTTTCTTTTGTTTTGTTTGTACAAAAGAGCTTCAAAAGTTATTAGTACTATTAAGAATTAATTATAAATTGATCCAGTTTTAGGTATAACTTATAAGTTAGTTCATTTACTGATTTGTCAGATTCCATTTAAGTATTTTACTTTTTTTTATTATTTAATTACTTTTTATATTTTCCTAATACCCTTTTAACTGACTATTTACCTATTGCACTTATTTGTTGGAAGTCTGTTTATCAGATATGGATGAGAAATTTTCAAATTTTAAATATTTTATATTTAATTTTAATTTTATTTTAATAAGATAATTGTCCAATTATTTATAAATTAACGAGTCATTTTAATCGTCCGAACTTTTTTGATACTATATGATATTTTTGCAAGATTACAGTCATACAGATAAATTGTCTATCTTTTAAATTTTTTGTTTTAATCATTTTGATTATGTGGAAATAAAAATATAATAAGTAAATTAATTATTATCTGCATATTACTTTTGGGTATAATATACCTATACCAACATTTACACTGAAACCATCTCTACTCTCTGAAATATACCCTTTAAGCTTCCTAACCAACCACCATAATTCACTAAATGAATAAAAAAATAATTGAAAACAAAATTAAAAGCAAAAACGCCAGCCCTGTTTGTTGTCTTTGTCACAGAGTCCCTGCCTTCTGTGAAGAATTTTACATATCCTCATCATCAATTGATCATTAGCCTTTTGAAAAATTAGTCTGGGGAAGCTTACCTAGAAGGCTACAACGGTCAGCACCATGACTCGCCCAAGGAATTCTCATTCCGACACTTGAAAACTCACAAAGATAACTTGCCCTATAAGCGTGGCGCTCCTAGTAGTCACATATCCACAAACTTGCCTAAAATTGATGATTCACTTTCCGAGTCATTCTCTGACTCGCCCTTCAATAGTAAAAAAAATGTTCTTCTGCCTGAAATTCCAATTGAGATTGTGAGCGACGAAGAGATGGCTCGGTTCGAAGTTGCTTTAATCTCCGCTCGCGCGTCATTCTCTACAGTCCCTGCAATTCGCTCATTCTTCTCAACGGTTTCGTTCCATAGCAACGGACTAAAACATATGATACATATTAAACAACAGTAAAAATATTACGTGATTCTACAGTTACTGTTCTTATTTACTGAGGTAAACCAATTTATATATTGAATTTTAATAAAAATACCTATTTATAATTAACCCTATTATTAATTTAGTAAATTTTATCTATTATATAGTGAACAATTTTAATTTTTGAATTCGACATTAATAAAAAATAAAAATAAAAATGATACTTAAAATTAAATATCCAACTCTCGCAATTTCGTTATATTAAAAAAAAATTCATCTTTCCATTTTCCTCGAGTTCATGAACTGAGTTACTGAAACACATTAAATGAGACATTGTCTTGTCTAATGAAACAAAAAAGAGCATTTATTTTCTTCCCAAAAAGACGTACCATAAAGTTGAAAGCTGGCGTGGCAACATTAGGTGTAGTCGATAATGGCTTGATGAATCACAAAAGTAGGTGTAGTCTGTGGATGCAAATGTGCCTCCATATCTAACATCTCAACCAGAAAGTCCGCAACGAGAAAATCATCTCATGCATTTTTTATTCACGAGACAGAGTCTTTGATGTTGGGGGTTTTTAGGTAATTTTTTTATTTTAAATAATTAGTTTCAGATATTATGTTTTTCTTTGATGAAGTAAGTAATGATATGTTATTTTGTATATGAACAGAGATTTTCGAAAATTCGTTGTCAATTCAGTGACAATGTTTTCGAAAATCCTCCATCAATTCTAATATTATTGAGAAGGCTGATATCAAACACTATTTAAATCTTTCCGAAAATATATGACTAATTAGCTGATTCATTATGAGAAAAATGTACAAATAGAAAGAAAAAAAAATATATATATATATATATATATATTATATCTCTCTCTCTAAGCGTTGCAACTTGCTTCTAATAAATAGAGAATGTTTGTCGTTACATTCGAACATCAGTCAAATTCCTAGTGAAGCCTATATTGGGTCAAATTCCTAGTGAAGCCTATATTGGGCCATGAATTTTCAAGAGGATTGGGTCAATTGGGCCATGAATTTTCAAGAGGATTGGGTCAATTGGGCCATGAATTTTCAAGAGGATTGGGTCAATTGGGCCATGAATTTTCAAGAGAATTGGGTCGATTAGGCCATGAGGTTTTTTTTTTGTTTGAGTGGCTATGAAGTTTTAAGACAATCCTAACGAACTCCGGTTGGATTTGGCGCATAGTGAGCTCTAAGCTTACACCAATGGCGGGTGAGCCAGACATCTCGTCTTCTTCCGCAAACAAACGCCGGAAAACCCTAAATCCCAAATTCGAATTCGGAGGGGAGCCAACTGCCTACCTACCCCAAGAAGCCGAGAGCTGCGCTGTTTGCTACTTGGACGATGGCAAAGCGATCCGAGGACAAATCGATTGCTGTGACCATCACTTCTGCTTCTTGTGCATCATGGAATGGTCTAAGACGGAGTCCCGCTGCCCACTTTGCCGTCGCAGGTTCCACACCATTCGCAGACCGCCCAAAGGTGTGCTACGCGAGCGAGTCGTCAAGGTCCCTGTTCGCGATCAGGTGAGGAAATTTGTAATATAAACCCATCTTTCTGATTTGGGATTTTTATTTTCTGAATTGAATTATTGGTAAGTGGTAACGGTCTTAATTTCAAACGTAAGTACGATTATAGTTTGTATCACTTTGGTTCAGTTGTAATTTATGCTAAAAATTTGCAGCTTTCTAACGGTGAATGTTGTTGCAATGTATGTTTCCATCACTTTGGTTTTGTTGTAATTTATACTAAATCTAAAATTCAATGTTATTGAGATTTATGTTTCTGTCAGTGTGTTGTAATTCATGCTTAAAGTTTGCAGCTTTCCGATTCAATAGGCGATTGTTTTAATTCAAATTAATGTTTCCCTGAAATTGTTTGTGTTGTACTTTTCAGGCTTCATTTGGCAACACAGCTGGGGTTACTCAGTCTTATGAAGAAACTAGGTGTACTGTGTGCCAAAGTTCTACAGATGAATATCTTCTGTTGCTCTGTGATCTTTGTGATTCAGCAGCTCATACATACTGCATTGGCCTTGGAAATACAGTACCTGAAGGTGATTGGTTCTGCCATGACTGCACTGCATCCAGGCCTGAAAATCATAGCAATTTTGATTCTCAGGAAGATGAAGATACACCTTTTGGATATTGGCTTAGAATCACTCGGAATCTAAACCAATCTTCAGGCCCCACGCCTCCTCCTGTTGTCCCTGACAGGTTTACCATTATCCGGGATGAAGTAACTACACGAACACCTCCAAATGTTGCCAATAGACCAACTGAATCGGTTGCAAGGGTTGTGGATGAAGTAACTACGCCAGCGAGGAGACTACCAAGTGTTGCCAGTAGGGGAACTGAATCAATTGCAAGAACATTGGATCGCTGTCGCAATGCGCATAGTCACATACAAGCACTTCACAGAAATTGGAATGGTTTCCGAAGTGGTTCATTGAGCTTCCGAAATGGTGTGGTGTTCCACGAAAGATCAGGCCAAGCACAATCCTCGTTATCCTCAAGCTGTCAGCAAGTGGAAAATCGAGATAGTTGTGGATCACATGATGCTGACAAGGCATGGAAAATGATGGATATCGCGAGCTCTGGCAGCAGCAGTAGTAAAAAGAGCAACAATGGCGTGGTGTTCCATGAAAGATCAGGCCAAACACAATCCGCATCGTCTTCAAGTTGTCAGCAAATGGAGAATCGTGATAGTTCTGGCTCATATGATGTTGACAAGGCATGGAAAATGATGGATATTGCGAGACGGCATGCTCAAAAAAAGTGCAGCAATGCAATTCAGTCCCCAAAAGTTCCTCCTAGCGGAAGCAATGCCAGTCCTGGTTTTGGTACATCAGGTCAAGCAAAATCCTCATCTTCAACGGGTTGTCCGCAACCTACAAGTCAAGTGGGTTGTCCGCAACCTACAAGTCAAGTTGGTTGTGGCTCTCGTGATATAGACAAGGCATCGAAAATTATTAATACTACGAAGTCAAAACATGTTCACAGAAATGATACCAGCAGCAGCAGTGCTTCAAAGGAAGCAACCAATGTAAATAGGTCAACATTGTCACAGACAAATTGTGTCATTGGTGATCGAACTCGGTCAGGTCCTTCAATAAACGAAGGAACTACAGGAAAAGCAAGGAAAGATGATGATGATGATGATGCCAAAAGTGAAATTAGATCTCTTGTGAAGATCAACTTGAAGCTTTTAAGCAAAGACAAACCGTTAGGTACAATTGTTATGTTTAGCCTCATTTGCACTGTTTGAATGGATTTGACGAAGGAAATTTGTCACTCTTTGTGCAGGATACAAGGCATTCAAGGAAATGGCGAGGCTTTCGACGCATACCATCTTGGCTGCGTGTGGTTTGGAGCATCCAAAGTCTGGGATGCCTTGCTTCCCAAGCTTAGTATGCGGCCACAACCAGCAGTTTCAGCTGTCGTATAAATCCAGTTTGTCACCTCCGTCGTGCCGAGCTTGCTTTAATGGCTTTGTGAAAGATGTAGTGAGTCGCATTCTGTTTGATTCGCAGCAGCTTCTGCAAAACTAAGTTGAGGTCTATGTGTATGTATGACGGATTTGTAATCCGTCCCAACCGCCGCATTCCAACCATGTGGGAATAAATTGTAACTTGTAAGTAGCTGAACAAATAGTTTGTTTCCTCTCCCGTGTGAGCAAGTAATTTATTTAGGTTTTCTTTTTGGTTTAGGGTTTAGGATGAAGCAATGTGCAATGTGCAATGTGCAACCAGATGTATCAATGTAGGGATTCGTCATCATCCCGTGTCTATATCGATAGTAGATTACTTGTCAATTTGCTCCGTGAATTTGTAACTTTTGTCAGTTTCTTTCTTCGTCACACCTGATAGGTTAGTTAAATAGGATAGAGTTAAATATCCTATATCCGATAGGAAAATTGGTCATGAATAATAGTATGAAAATTGACGAGTACAAATTTAAAGGACAAATTAGGAAAACTGCCTCTATAGTAATTAACTCAACTTTTATTTTGTTGATTTGAACTCTTAATTTTCTGCAAGATATTTCTTGCCAAAGACTTTTTTAATCCCAAAATATCTACCTATTTAATTAAAGAAACTAAATCGAACAAAAACTCTTGTTTTTCTTCTTCTTCTTCTGTTTCAACCTCAAAGTTTGGCATGTTCAGATATGCTGCTATACCACCGAGGGTGATGGCCTAGTGGCAAGGGCTTACTCCCATGTGGTTTGATGAGTGGAGGTCCTGTGATCGAATCCCACCGGCTTTTCCTTGTTAGACCTTCAGTGGGGATGAGGTGACGCGCCCGTCTTATTCAAGCGTGTGGGAGTCCCTATAGTCACGCCCAAGGAGATATCCATCTAAGGTTGCCATTTTCCACACTTTTTTCAGAAAAAAAATAAAAAAATATGCTGCTATGATCCTCTTAGCCTCGAGGCATACAGCCTCAGGTTCACTTGCCGTCTCCTCTTGGCCTCCAAACTCCCTGCTCATCATCTCACCAATTTGAAATATCTTGTGATAACAACAAAAATATGACTTATTCCGTAAGATAATAACTTTTAATTTATTTCTAATCTTAGGATATAAATTGGCTGAGAAATATTAAACTTAACGATAATTTATTCATTAATGGTCATATGCCTTTCTACCTAGCTATTTCTTCTTCTTGCTCATTTAACCTAGTTTTTTATTGTTGTTTAATCAACATGTTTAGATCCATTAGAATTGCTCTGTGGTATTGGGTTCGAGACACGAAACTGGCATTTGACTTATGCCCAGGGGAGGCTGAAATGCCTCTGTGAGTCTTCCCGGCCCTCGGCGCAGATTAGTCATTGATTGAAAGCCTTGGGATATTGCGTGTCAATGGCAAAAAAAATAAAAAATAAAAAATTGCTCGAGGAGTAATACACTACAATAAAATCGATCTTGCCCAGCGAACACATTTCATCGAGCAAAGTCATACCTTCGTCGAGCAAGATTCAAAACGGCGAATCTCCGTCGGGCAATGTTCGTCGAGCTAATGCAGTCGGACTTGATGTTAGTCGAAGACAACAGTGAATTCGTCGAGCAATTAAAGCTTGCCCGGCGGATATGTTCGTCACATATGATTTGTCGAGCAACGCAAAAGTCAACAAATTTTCCCGATGGACCCATTTCATTGGGCAACGGTACAAAAATTCGGTGGGTATCCATCGAAATTTATTACTATGCCCAACGAAATGACTAGCCGTTTGGCAAACTCATTATATTTAAAAATATATTTTTAATAAATTATTTAATTAAATAAATATATAATTAAAAATAAACATATTTTTAAAAAATTCAATTATTATGCCCGACGAAATGACTATTCGTCGGGCAAACTCTGAATATTTAAAAAAATAATTTAAATAAATATATATAATTAAAAATAAAAACATTTTAAAAAAATTCAACTAAAAGAATAAAAAGAATCAAAATAAAATAAAATAAATATGTATAAAAATTAATGTTATATTTTTACATAATTAAAACTAAAACAATATTTTACATATATTACATTCTAACTACTTGTCGACAGGTCGAAGTGGTCGGGATCATGGGCCGGCTGTTGAGACGGGGGCTGAGACTGAGAGAAAAGCTCATCCAATCCACGATCACCCAAGCGGTCAAGAACCTTGGCAAGGGCGGTCTCGATTTGATCATTTTGGGCTTGGATCTTCGCGTATTGAGCCTTGATTTCAGCATTTTCGGCCTGGAGGAACTCGAAGTTTCTCCTGAGGTCCGACATTTCATCAGGATTGCCTACCCGGGATGAACTCGACGAGTGACTGGAGACATCCCGCACTATCCCGTCGCCCGCCCCCCGAACGATCTTCCCTGGACGCCTCCCAAGTCGTCGTTGGAGGATGGTGATCGACTTCTCGAGATTCGGGAGCTACTGCTCCAACGGTACTTCCGGATGCTGTTGTGTGAGCTCAGCTTGTGTCTGCTGGATGTCTTGCTCCATCGCCTCCTACAAATTTGAATAAATATTAATTAGAAATATAATTATATACTAAAAAAGAATGTTTAATCTGCAAAAAATAAACTTACGTGAATTTTGTTAGCCTCTTGGTCCCCCCGTCTAGCGTACACTTGCCCCCAGGCATCCACCTCTGGGAACATCAACCCGGCAATGCGCCGATCCTCCTGCTGGGCCGATAAGGATCGCGACCCCCCAAGGTGGTTGAATTTCTTCGCTCCCCGGTTCGATGTGTTAGCAACCAATTTCCGTTGTTCATTCATAAAAACAAAAATTATATTTTCAAATGGAAAATAACATAAAAATTAAATAATTTTATTAACTAGGTGGATAATACGTACCACATAGGTGGGGGACATGAAATGGTCGCACAACCACAACCACAACCACCCTGGCAGTTTCGGCCCGTCCAACTCCTCCGGAGGATTTGCCCGAGCTTCCTCCGGGGAAGGTCAGCGAGCTTCCTCCGGGGAAGGTCAGCTCTTGTAGTACTTGTGGAGCTCGTACTTCCAGTCGGCGTACCGTAACTGCCAGTGGTGTCTCAGGTATCTACTGAGCTCGACGTCCTCCAAGTTGAACTCAAAATTGATTTGCAATAAATTATTAAAGTTAGTAAAATAATTAAAAAATATGAAATTAGTTTTAAAAATGGGAAAAACACGTACCGATAACTCTCCCCAACAACGCATGATCTCCTCCAGGGGTTGGGTTATGAAAGTTTCCCCCATCATCAGGGACTTGGTGCGAATAATCGCACCAATGTCATGCACAAGGAGGCTGTGGATTTTTAACGGCACGGACTAGAGGCGCGACACGTACAACACCAATATCTTTGCATTCGTTGTCCTGCAAATCCGTTGGGATGTCAAACCCTGGTTTATCCCGCGCACGTTCACCGACCTACCTGCAAATTCGATGAACATTCGTACATAAAATGAGTAACAAATAAAAACGGTTGGTTAAATAAACAAAATAATCAACTTACCCTTAGGGAGTGCTCCGACATTAGGCCCTGTTTTGTCTGGTCCGACGTCGCCCTGTGGGGGCTAGGGGTCGGTACGGGGTTCCTCCCGTTTCTTGTTATGCTGTCGACAAGTCGATCGGGTACCGGGTCGCTGATGATCCGACATCGGTGGCTGAACCGACGACGTTGTTGAGGCAAACAAGTCAGGGGATGCCTCCTCCGGAGCATGATCATCAACGGGATCAGGGCATGGGAGGGTCCTAGACGTGATTAAGGTGCGGTGCGACATTTACAATAAGAAATATAAAATAATTAATATAAAATTAAACAACATATTTTTAATTAAATAAAAAAAACCAAACATTTTTAATATTAAATATTAAATTCAAAAAATAAAAACAAAACCACATTTAAAATTAACCAACATTTTTTAATTCCAATAAATGTAAATAAATAGAGCAATTTTTAGTAAAAATTAGTAAATTGGTATCTAAAAACTAAAACCACCAAATTCTAATTTTTTTTAAATAAAACCAACACAAACGAAAATTAAACCTAAAATACTAATTAATCCAAAAGTACTAAACTCAAAATTCACAACATTATACCTAAATTTCTAAATCCAAATTTCGGGAATAAAATCAAACTTACAAATTAATCCAAACATACAATAATAATATCCAAATCATAAACTTCACATATTAAAAATTTATAAAACTCACATATCCAAAATTCACATATACTACACCATATCAAAATTTCACATAAATGTTTTTAAATTCAAATATCCAAAATTCATAAAATTCACATATCCAAAATTCACATAAAATTCATATCCAAAATCATAACAAAAATCATATGCAAAATTCATAACATTATACCAATTTCAACATTATACCAAACATCAAAATTTCAACAAATCTTCAACTATTATATTCCAATCCAAGCAAATCTTCAAAATTTCAACATTATACCAAACAAATATTTATATTCCAATCCAATCCAAAATCACAATATTTAACTAACCCCCTAAATACTCAATCTGCAAATTTAACAATAAAGCACAATCTGCAATAATGAAATCCAAATTTAAATTCCATTTTCAATACAATTTCATAATATCCAAACCAAATTTAAATTGAAATTTCAATCCCAACTAAAATTAAAATTTAACCAATCAAAATTAACAATAACCAATCTACATTAACAATAGAGAGAGAGAGAGGGACAATGAGCTCGACCTTGAAGAAACTGTCGGCAAGGATAGGGGCGGCGACGGCGACGGTTTACCTCAGTGAGAAATGTCCGGAAAGTTACGGTGAGAAACGTCCGACTGGAGTCTGACTGAAAGAGAGTGAGAAAGGGTTGGAGTTGCAGTGACCGGACGACTGCAGTGAGGGGGAGTCGACTGAGTTGCAGGGAGGGGGAGTCGACTGGGTTCGGGAGAAAATAAGGAAAATGAGGAAGAAGGAAGAAGAAGAATAGTCGTTCTAATTTATTAGTTTGATTGTCCTTGCCCGACGAACATGTTTGTCGGGTAAACCTTTTAATGATTCGTCGGGTAATAACAAGCGGTGGATATTCGTTGAGTAACTATTTAAATAATCGTTGGGCAACAATCGACGAGAAGTTTGAGATTTCGCGAAAATTTTGGCTGGATGTTTGTCGGGCAACCGTTAAAATCCTTCATTGGGTAACATCAAGGGTTGTGTATCTGTCGGGTAACATTTTTAATATTTACCGGGCAAAATTAGGTGGTATTTTTTATATTTCGCGAAAATTGAGGCGGAATTTTTGAAATTTTCTGGGCAAAAAATTGCGCGTTTTATTTACGTAGCCCGACGACGTGTCTATTGTAATCATGAATTCGTTTAAGTGTTATTGCAATATGAAGTGTGAGTAGTTTTTCATAAAACTAGGGATACTTGAAGCCCTACTCATGTAGTTGTTTAATATGATTTTGGCCCTTAGTTTACATGCTTTGAATGGTGAATATAGTTGTGATTACTATACGTAATGATCTTAGTTTATGTTTATGAGCTTAGTCCTCTTATATGCATAATATATAGGTGAATGATTGCTTGATTGACTGGCTATCTTCTTGTGATTATTTGGCACCAACGGTAGTGGATTTACATCTTACTTGTAATTCAACTCATGACAACCTAGATTACTGAACATTCTCTAGGGATAATGTGATGTCATTAAATTTTCTTTCGTACTTCATGCATTCTACTGAATAGTTGTTGTAGCGAGTTTGAGAGACCTGCGACATATAAACTAAGAGGGAAATAATTTGTGTGAAGTGAGCCTTGATTGGACCATTGCATGGGAATCATATTCAGTTAATTCATAGTAATGGAACCATGGAAATCATGTTACACTACAAGAAATCAGATGTTGCCCGGCCAGATTTTGCCAAACTAAGGAAATTTCACCGCCTAAAGATACTTTGCCTGGTGAAATTATCAGTTCGCCAGGCAAAAACCTGTCCAATTTAGCTCGGCGAAGTATTTTGTAGGGCAAATGAAGTACGTGGGGGCAAGTTTTTGGCTCGAAAAAGAAATTTTTCCCCCGTAATTTTGTTATGTTTGCCCGGTGAAATATTTAGTAGGGCTAGAAATATTCGTCAGGCAAGATTTTGGCGCCATAAAAAAAAATTGGCGCGTAATTACAAAGCTTGGCTGACTAAGAGGTTCGTCGGGCAAAGCTTCCGCATTGACATGTATGGAAAATATATATACGATTTTAAATTAGTATTAAAATTTGATATGAAATTAAATTAGTATGGAAATTTGATATGAAATTAATTTAGTATCGAAATTTGATATGGAAATTAATTTAGTATCGAAATTTGATATGAAAATTAATCTTTGAATATTGGATGAAATATTGGCTGGATTCGTCGATGTGAATTAATTTCATATCAAAATTATTTTATATGGAAATTAATTTTGTATGGAAATTTGATATGGAATTAATGTAACAAAATTAATTTGGTATGGAAAGTTGATCTAAAAATTAATTTCGTATCGAAATTTGATATGAAAATTAATTGAGTATTGAAATTTGATATGAAAATTAATCTTTAATATTGGATGTAATATTGGCTAGATTCGTCGATGTGAATTAATTTTATAGGGAGATTAATTTAATATCAAAATTTGATATGAAAATTAATTTATGAATATGGAATACAATATTGGCTAGATTTGTCGATATGCATTAATGGGTTTTCAAGCATTATTGCCTATATAAAGAGATGGAATGAGCATTCTAAAATCATTCTCAAAGCATCATTCCCTATATTTGCATGCGGTGCACCAGTTGACCAGGCCTCATAAATGTGTGCCCCTTTGAACCTTCCTTAAGTGAGTAAGTGGATGAGATTAATGGCTCTTCTAAAAATTTAATTTTTTTTTTCCTAAAATTTAAGGCTTGCCCGACGAACTAGTAGATTTCGGCGAGCAAGATGAACACAACGTCGGTGCACAGATGCTGAATTTCAGAATCTGAATTCGGTGGAATGTCTCGTTTTTTTTTTGAACTTTGCTCGGTGAAATTCTGCCTTCGCCGGGCAAGGTTAAAGACTTTTGCCCGACGAATTTTTATTGCTCGACGAATCTTAGGTGACCATTACCCTTTGTCGAGCAAGTTTCACTTTGCTTGGCGAACTCACTTTTTTGGACGGCCAACATCATGCCCGGCGCGTTTTGCCGACGGAGGTTCGACGGCGTTAGGTTTCCCCGGTGAATTATCAGCTTTGCCGGCGAACTTGTTTCGTAGGGCAAGAACTAATTTCCTGTAGTGTTAAGAACTTGAATGGTTAATGGTGGATAGTTAGTCTTAGTTCGCCTTTAGTTAATAAATCAATAAAATATCTTTGCTTCCGTTTTTATTGTTTCTTGCTTGTTAAGTTACTTGTCTTTATTTTTAGAACTCGAAAATCATAAAAATCCCCCCGCCCCATATACTTGTTGCCTTGAGGCTTGTTGAGTCCTTTTGTCTTTCTTGTGTCACAAGTTAGTGTCAAGTTTGTGGTCATTTCTCTTATTTCATTATTTTGAGTCTTTTTTTGAGTTAATCTTATCTAAACTTTAATTTGATCTTCATGTTGATATAAGTTCTCGAGGGATCGACCCTTACTTTTCTGCTATACTCGTAATTGACTTGTGCACTTGCAAGGATCATAGTTATTAAAGATAGAGTTCATATTTGTATTCTTTAATTTCACCAACAACACCGTTTTATGTTCGGCTTTTGTCACATGGACCCAGTGTCTAGGTGTCGGCCAACATTCCTGAACTCAGTGTCCACATGAACTTTTTGGGTTGGGATGTGTCATTATTACTCATAAGAAGATTATTAATTCCATTAAAATAAATATATATATATATATATATAGTAACTGTTATTTTTTGCTGAGAATATAAAATCTTATTCTTCTAATGATAAATAATTATTAGTAATTTACTTATTTGAGTCATTAGTCATTTCGTATAAAAGAGTAAGTAAATTATACATAAAAGAGTAATTATTTATGATAAAAAAAGTAGGTAAATTACATGACACACACACGACCTAAAAAGTCCACATGAACACCGTAATTGAGGAATATTGTTAGTCGACACATGACACACGCGCGAAAAAAAGTAGGTAAATTACATGACACACACGCGAAAAATTTTCCAAATTGGAAATTCCAGGATTAAGAAACGGTGCGCGACGATTCAACGGTTACACAACGTTTCTTCACGATCGGACGGCTTGAAATCTTCAAAACATCAAGATTTTCGACGGGCGAGATCTAGGCACGTAAATCCACAAAGTGAACGGTTAGATCGCTCAAATTCAATCATTTGAATATCAATAGGATCCAAAATTCGAAAAATGTATTGAAGTTTCCATGAAGAGTTTAAACTCCTTGGGCAATATGGTTGATTTCTGATTTTCAAAAACTTAAAAATTGAAAATGACCGATCTAACCATCCACATTTATGGTAGGTACCCATAGATTGCCTACGTGAAAAATTTCCCAAATTGGAAATCCCAGGATTAGGAAACGGTGCGCGACGATTCAACGGTTACACAACATTTCTTCACGATCATATGGCTTGAAACTTCAAAACATCAAGATTTTCGACGGGCGAGATCTAGGCACGTAAAACCACATAGTGAACAGTTAGATCGCTCAAATTCAATCGTTTGAATATCAATAGGATGCAAAATTCGAAAAATGTATTGAAGTTTGCTTGAAGAGTTTAAACTCCTTGGGCAATATGGTTGATTTCTGATTTTCAAAAACTTAAAAATTGAAAATGACCGATCTAACCGTCCACATTTATGGTAGGTACCCATAGATCGCATACGCGAAAAATATCCCAAAATTGGAAATCCCAGGATTAGGAAACTGTGCGCGACGATTCAACGGTTACACAACATTTCTTCACGATCGGACGGCTTGCAATCCTCAAAACAACACAATAACGATAAATGGGGCTTTAGACATGTAAAACCAAATTTTGAACGGTCCCGAAGTTGCTTATACTTTCGCCGGACTTGGTTTTCTGATTAAGGCCAAAAACGACTTCAGAACGGTCATGCCCGATGCACATGTGAAAACCTCCGTCGAGTAACTTAAATAAAACGGCCAGTTTTCAAAAATTCCAAATTTCTGCCTAATTTTTTGCTAAATCTCAAATTTCCCGCTTGGTGTTACCCGACGAACATTTTAAATCTTACCCGACGGCCTACGACCGGATATATTACCGGGCGGATATTATAAATGTTACACGACGGACCCTGCGCCTAAATTTTCGCGGATTCTCAAAAGTCCCGCGTTTTGTGGCCCGACGGGTGTGTGGAATGTTACCTGACGGGCGATCTACCTAAATATTCGCAGATTCTGAAATTTACCGCTTAATATTGCCCGATGGCAATGTAAAATAACCCGACGGTAAGTAAAACGTTACCCGACGATATGATTTAATCGCGACCCGACGGATGTTGAACACAAATACCCGACGAATAAGCACTGGTTTCTAATACCCGACGGGTCATTAAAGTGTTACCCGACGGATGTATGCGTCGGGCCACAGACAGTCTGATACTTAAATCAGACAGACTCTTCTTCTTCATCATTCTTCTTCCTTTTCTGAAATTTCCCATCTCCGAAAACTGCCGACCCATTCTTCCTCTTGCTCTCGGACCCGAAAACTTCGACATTTTCTACCTTTCCAAGCTGCCAACTTGTCTTTCTATCCCTCAAGCCGCCGGCCAAGCAGTCAAGGACACCGTCTCCCCTCACCGAGGTATGCCATCGTCGCCGCTTCCCTTGTTAATGTTAATATTATTGTTAGTTTCAATATATTGTTTACTGTTAATTTGGATATATTTGTTTATATTGGTTGATATTGGATATATTGGTTTATTGGTTTATATTGGTTGATATTGGATATATTGGTTTAGTGTTAATTTTCATTTGGAAAAAGAATTTATGAAATTAGATATTGTTTTTGTTAATGTTAATGTTAATGTTAGTTTCAATATATTGTTTATTGTTAATTTGGATATATTTGTTTATATTGGTTTATATTGGTTGATATTGGATATATTGGTTTATTGGTTTATATTGGTTGATATTGGATATATTGGTTTAGTGTTAATTTTTATTTGGAAAAAGAATTTATGAAATTGGATATTGTTTTTGTTAACGTTTATGTATATATATTTGGATATATATTTGTTATTGGTTTATTGTTATTGTTAATGTATATATAATAGTTGAAGATTTGTTGAAATTTTGATGTTTGGTATAATGTTGGAATTGATATAATGTTATGTTTTTTGTTATGCTTTTGGATATGAAATTTATGTGAATTTTGGATATGTGAAATTTATGAATTTTGAGTAATTGAATTTTAAAAACAATTTTGAGAAATTTTTATATGGTGTAGTATAAGTGAATTTTGGAAATGTGAGTTTTAAAAATTTTTTATTTGTGAATTTTAGGATTTGGATATTATATGTTTGGATTAATATGTAAGTTAGATTTTGGTCCCGTAATTTGGATTTAGAAATTTAGGTATAATGTTGTGAATTTTGAGTTTAGTACGTTTGGATTAATTAGTTTTTTAAGTTAATTTTTCTTTTGTGTTGGATTTATTTAAAAAAATTAGAATTTGGTGGTTTTAGTTTTTAGATACCAATTTACCAATTCTTACTAAAAACAATTATTGCTTTATTTTTTTAAGTTTATTGGAATTATAAAATGTTGGTTAATTTTAAATGTGATTTTTTTAATTTTTTATTTAATATTTAATATTTAAAATGTTTGGTTTTTTTTTATTTAATTAAAAATGTGATGGTTAGTTTTATATTTGATATTGTAGATGTCGCATCACACCTTCATCACGTCTAGGTCTCGCCCTTGCCCTGATCCCGTTGATGTTCATGAGCCAGAGGAGGCAGCCCCAGACTCGGTTGCCTCAACAGCGGCGTCCGTTCACGCACAGTTGTCGATATATATACGACCCGGTGTCCGATCGGCTCGTCGACAACATAGTAAGAAACGGGGGAAACCCCGTACCGACCCCCAGCCCTCACAAGTACTTCTTGTCTTGACCTTCTTGTCTTGGAAAATCATGTGAAAATTAAGTATCTTTTGATAATGAACCGAACACGTCATTTAGGAACTATGGAGAAAGCTTAGATAAGGAGGAGACGAAAATCAATGCAAAATGATGAAACAAACAAATACATTGATAAATATTGTGTAAAATAAAGTTAATACAATATTTATTTTTATATAGAAAGTTAATAAATTTAACAAAATCAATAATACCTAAATCAAATTAACATGAAAGTCCATTAAACGGGTTCATTAACAAAAAAAAAAATCCATCAAATGAGTTGAAAATAGATTCCAAAATAAAATAGGAAACACCTATAATAGATAGGGGTATTTTTAAGAAGAGAAAAAACAAACAATCTGACTCATCAAACCAATTATAGAAATAAGCTTATGTGGCATCTAGTTAATGGATTTAACCCATGAAAAAATAACATAATGGGTTGCAAGTTCAATAAAATGAATTTTAGGGGGATTCGTCTAATTCTCTGAAATAATAATAAGTAAACATAATAAAATAGATAAATTTACATATATATTCGGTTCGAGTTGGATTTTTACGGATTTTATGATTGCAAACCACGAACTAAACTTAATAATTCGGATCAGTTTGGTTTGTTCTTAATTTGATTGACAAAAAGCATAAAAAAAATTGAATTAAATCGGTTCGGATCAAGTTGGTTTTCAAGTTTGTTTGGATTCAGTTACCCATATCCCTAATAGAGAATAGAGATAAACCATGCAACATAATTGATTAAAAGGATCCAATGGTGTCTACATGGCTTCGTTAAAAAATTTTGGAGACTTTAAATCTTGGATATGGAAAGAGTACGTACTTGGCAATTCCAAATACAGCTCTCGCCAGAGGATGACAACCATAATCCACACTCGATCATCACCATACGTGGATGCTTATTTATAGATTTGTTTTGTCAACTGGTTATTTATAGATTTCAAGTACGCATGTAATTAAGGAAAATGGACAACCCTAGCTCCCATTTTCAAGGATCCTATTTTTAAACCCCCTCCTAAGTCCTAACTATATAAATATTTGCACAATCTCATCCTCTCATTGATTAATTAATCAAGGAACAAAATGGCGTTGAACAGCAAGCAGCTTGTGTTGTGCATTTTCTTGGTTTCAATAACCCTAACTCAAGTGGCGGCAAACCTTCCCCAAGCAGAAATCGATGGGTTCCTTGCTGAACACAACAAGGCTCGAGCGGATGTCGGTAACCCTCCACTGAAATGGAACGAGAAAATCGCCAAGTATGCTCAAGACTACGCCGATAAGAGGGCCGGGGACTGCGCAATGGAGCACTCTATGGGGCCTTATGCCGAGAACTTGTCCTCGGGTGATGGGATGACAGGTGCAGACGCCACCAAGTATTGGGTTACTGAGAAGGAGTTCTATAAATACGAGACCAACAAATGTGAACCAGAAGGATGTGGGCACTGGCTTGCTGTGGTTTGGAGCAAAACCACAGATCTTGGATGTGGCATTTCCAAGTGTAAGGATGGAAAAAACTATGTCATCTGCAACTATGATCCTTCTTGGCAAGATGATGAGCGTCCCTATACTAAACAATAAGCCGCCATGTTTAATTAGTCACCCAACAAAGCCTAATTAAGCCTATGATTGTATTGGATTGGATTGGATTAAATTGTATCTAAGAAAATAATTAACCAATATAATCCAAAAAATAGCAGTTAAAAATATAGAGTCTGATTTTGCTCCCACCAATGTTTAGTGGTGACATTTACCACCAACCTTATAATTCGTCATGTGTCCTTTAAATTAATTATGATTAATAATTTCAATTATTAATATATAAATTTGTTACCTAAAAGAGAGAAAAATGTTATTCTTTCCTTATTTGTATTGAATAAATCACTCTTTTATTTGATTTCATTAATGGGTTCAATTTCATATCCAATTAATTAGTAGTTTAATTAGCACCCTTCAAATAATAGAAAGATTTACTCAATACAAATATGAAAAGAATAATATTTTTCTCTCTTTTAATTAACAAATTTATATATTTATTGATATTGCAAAGCAATGTTTTTCTTTGAAAAGATTCGAATGACACATAGTAAACGAATTTTAAAATTGGTGGTACTCGTCACCGCCGAAAAATGGTAATCAGCAAATTTGTACTAAAAAATATAAGGATTCTTGGATATTGGACCTTCCAATTCATTTTCTATAAACACACGCCCGTGTACTTATTAATTATTAATGCAGCCAAAATTCAAATCCTATTTATTAGTTTAGATCAATTTTTTCCCATATAATAGTGTACACAATTAACAATTAATGTGATCGTCCTTATTCATGCAAACATATTTATTTTCTTTCAAATGCCTAATTTTTAAGTTGATTGTAATAAATGATCTTTGAAAAAATCATTTAGTGCTCCATACGTTATGTAGAAAGTCTTGATTTCGACTTTCGGCGAAATTCATACCCAATATATATATATATATATATATATATATATATATATATATATATATATATATATATTATTGTACTCCCTCTCCCCCAATATCTTTGTATATAAATAAAACAAAACAAAACTTTCAATTTTTCAAAAATTATAAAATATTTCCACAATCGAAAATTATAGTATTGACATTTTTTGCACTTAATTTCCAAATAATGTACATGACCTACAAATCTCTGTATATATGATTATAATAACCTGTTAGAAAAAATATCGTCAATAAGAATATATTAATTTTTTTTTCTGTGGAGAAGAGAATGACCTGAATTTATTTAAAAGAAAATTTCAAATATATATTGCAACCTACTAGATAATTATAAAACATAAAAATAGGTAGATTGGTCATAATAAAAACCAATGGAAATTAGGTTGAACGAGAAAAATACATACAATTTATGAGTAGGTAAATTATTTATTAAAATTAAGTATGTTATTTTTAGTTAAAATTAGGTAAATTATATATGTATATATAGGTCAATTATTATTTTTTAAATTGGGTAAATTATTTTGAGTTTTGAGATATGCAACCCCTGAAAAATTAAGTACCCTCTTAACAAATAAAAATAGAGGAATATTAATTATGTTCTTTCATTACAAACATATGCATGACAAAAATGCATTACAAACATATGCATGCAAAAAAATGCATTACAAACATATGCATGAAAAAAAATGTCGGAAAAGAAAACAACAAATTTAATTAGTACCTTTTTATAATGAATCAGAAGATATATGTAATTTAGGAACTCAAGAAAAAGAGAGATTATTTTATGATTATGATAGAGAGAGAGAGAAATAAAATGAAATATTGGGAAGCCGATTCAAAGACGAGGACATCAAAAATTTGTGGCTTCAGTACATATATAAAAGATTAATTGAATTTTTTGTTAATGAAATCATAAAACATACATATAAATCACATTTATTGATTTGAAGATGGAT
This sequence comes from Oemleria cerasiformis, assembly GCA_037349345.1. Lineage (NCBI taxonomy): Eukaryota > Viridiplantae > Streptophyta > Magnoliopsida > Rosales > Rosaceae > Oemleria > Oemleria cerasiformis. Next base: position 15,575,667 of record JAZGTL010000018.1, read on the forward strand.
ATTACATATATAAATGAAATTTCTAATTTACAACTTTCATTCGGTGTCGGATTCACTTTCCTTATTTCATTAATTTACAACCTTGGCTTCAGTGGAAAATAACGCAACACCTTGTTAGGAATTTTGTTCTTTTGAAACCTAGGCTCATTGCACACGGGACATTTTTCAAGCTGCTCGAATTCACCGTAAAACAATGCACATTTGTTCTTGCATGCCTGGATCTTGATATACCCTAAACCAAGGCCATTCAACAACTTCTTCGAGCTATAATGATCTTTAGGCATACAATTGTCTTTAGGCAGCATTCGGATGATGATGTCCATCATGTGATCAAAATGCTTGTTCGTTTGATTATACTCAACTTTCATGTGCATCAACTCCACAACTTCCCCTAGAACCGAAAATGATTTACAACCGGGGTACAATTCGCGCTGAGCTTCTTGCAACAATCTCTTATTTCATTATTTTGAGTCTTTTCTTGAGTTAATCTTATCTAAACTTTAATTTGATCTTCATGTTGATACAAGTTCTCGAGGGATCGACCCTACTTTTCTGCTATACTCGTAATTGACTTGTGCACTTACAAGGATCATAATTATTAAAGATAGAGTTCATATTTGTATTCTTTATTTTCACCAACAACACCGTTTTATGTTCGGCTTTTGTCACATGGACCACTATAAGAAAATCTTAGTTGCACGACTAGTTTTTGCCCGACGGATACTATCTCGCGGGGTAATCTAATATTGCCCGACGGATATGAATACTCGCCGGGTAACATTTTGGCGGGAAGAAAAAGTCTTTGGCGCGCAAAATTGGAAGTTGTTACCCGACGATTTGAATTCCCCGTCGCGTAACATTATCAACAACGACGACCAATCGTCGTCGGGTAACACTGGGTGTTGACTCTATATTGCCCGACGAATCATTAAAGATTGCTCTGCGAATTGAGTTCGTCGGGCAAAAGTCTAAACACACTTAATACCCGAGACTCTCTCTTTTCTTCTTCTTCTTCTTCCTCCTCTCTGCTTCATCCTTCGTTCTGCTCTCTCTTTCTCCCTCTCACTCACTCACTCTCTTTCTCTACCTATTGTTATCATCTCATCACCAATTTTACTACCAATCAAATCCTTTTTCTCTATCAATCATAAAATATCAAATATTAAGGTATGAAAATTTTATTTTTTTGTAATTTTGAAATTTTGATTTTTGATTAGGAATTAATTATGTTTTGTGTTGTAGGAATTTTGTAGTTGATTTGAAGGAATACTTATAAAAATGTATGTGTGTTTACCTCTCTATTTAATTTTGTTAAGAATGTTGGATATAATTATGTTAGGAATTTTTGTATTTATTGTGGAAAATGTGTAGAAATTGTTTAGAATTTGTGGAAATTAGAAATTAGAAAATTTGTTAGGAATATATGAAAATAGAAAATATGTTATGAAATTAGGAAAGTATGAAAATATAAAACATGTTAGGAAATTAGGAAATTTTGTTGTTAAATAGGAAAATAAAAAATATGTAATGAAATGATTGAAATTAGAAAATATGTTTGGAAATTAAGAAAAATGTTAGGAAATTAGGGAAATATAAAATATGTTAGGAAATTAAAAAATTTTGTTAGAAAATAGGAAATATAAAAATATGTAATGAAATTATTGAAATTAGAAAATATGTTAGGAATATAAGGAAATAGAAAATATTTTAGGAAATTAGGAAATTAGAAATCATTTTAGGAAAATAAAAATATGTAATGAAATTATTAAAATTTGAAATTATGTTTGCAAATTAGAAAATATGTTAGGAAAATAGGGAAATAGAAAATATATACCTAAATTATAAAATTTAAAACTTTGTTTTATGCATAATTTATATATGTTCGTATTTGTGAATTTGTTGTGATATTTTGGTTAAAACGCTTTATTTAGTTGCGACGGAGTGAAATACATTCATATTTCATAATCGTTTATGCGAAGTTAATCGAGTTGATTAACTTCGTATAATGAAATTCAATGAAAAATCATAGACCCGTTTGAGAGTTAGTGAATCGGATTGATTGACTGACTCTTGAATTTTCCATTTATTCGGACAGTTTGGGGGTGCGCAAGTATGTGTTGTGTGATTGGCGGTCTACGATGTTAGGTTTCGATTGTGGGAAATTTGGTTTGTATCCCCTACACGTTCTCCGAATGCATACTAGATATTTGTCTATAATATCTACGTCGTGCATTTGGGGAACTGTAGGGAGATGCTGCCGAAATTTCCCTTGATCGGAACTTAGCCTCGTAGGTCGCAAACTACACAGCATAGAACGTGCACTCTCGAATGAGATAGGGCCAAATCACCGGAGGCATAAGGAGAAGGGTTGCTTTTGATTTTAACTTGTTCTATTTACGGGACAATGTTAACTCAATTACTTACGTTGACTATATATTGGATGGGATCGACAACTTCATTGCCTTTGCACGTAGTCATTGCAGTGATACAAGAGGTATTAGGTGTTCGTGTCGTAAATGTAATAATTGCATTTAGATGTCGTTGAATGAGATCCAAACTCATCTGGAATGGAATGAGATCGTACACAACTACACTAATTGGATCTATCACGGTGAAGAAATATTTTCCGCATCGACATCTTCGGTTCTCGGGACCCACCGGGACGAAAGTGGTTTGGATGGGCGATGTGATAATGATCAAGTCGTTGAGTTATTAACCGATATTTTTCCTCCGACATCAGATGATATGGAAGATGATGCGCCAAGGTTGCGACCCGAAGACTTTGAGCTCCATTATGAGAGATTGTTGAAAGAAGCTCAACGCGAATTGTACCCCGGGTGTAAATCATTTTCGGTTCTAGGGGCAGTTGTGGAGTTGATGCACATGAAAGTTGAGTATAATCAAACGAACAAGCATTTTGATCACATGTTGGACATTATCATCCGAATGCTCCCTGAAGACAACTGTCTGCCAAAAGATCATTACAACTCGAAGAAGTTGTTGAAGGGGCTTGGTTTAGGGTATATCAAGATCCATGCATGCAAGAACAACTGTGCTTTATTTTACGGTGAATTCGAGCAGCTTGACAAATGTCCCGTGTGCAATGAGCCTAGGTTTCAAAAAAACAAGATTCCTAACAAGGTGTTGCGTTATTATCCACTGAAGCCAAGGTTACAAAGATTCTACATGTCGTCCCACGCAACCCGTGATATGAGGTGGCATAAGGATGAACGCATTGTAGCTGGCCCAGTGCATTATCGTTGGATGTACCCAATCGAGAGGTATAACTTATCCCTGCTATTTGATAATATTTCCTTACTATCATGTATATATGTGAATCTTAATGTAACTTTCTTTGCATAATGTTAGGTACGTATAAGCGGTACGTTCGGAACAAGACACGTCCTGAAGGCTCTATAGTCGATGCGGACATTGCAAATGAGGCACTCACATTTTGTGCAATGTACCTTCGAAATGCTGAAACTGGCTTCAATAGGGTGTCTCGCAACGATGATGGTGATCAACGTCCCGAGTCCCTATCTATATTTGCCCAACCTGCACGACCATTCGGCACTGGTCCAATCTCAGAGTCGTTCATCAATACCGACATGGAGGTGGCTCATTGGTTCATTCTCAACAACTGTGATGAAGTCTGGCCCTTTCACGAGCATCACGAGACGTTGATGAAGGCCCAATTTCCTTCTAATTGGGAAGAAATGGACAAACAACTGTTTCCACGTTGGTTTTCCCAGCATGTAAGTCAAATATTTTATTTCCAAATTTTTTAAATTGGTTTTAAGCTTACCTATTTCGTTTCTTGTGTGTATCTTACCAGATGGCACAGCTGAAAGATGTCAACTCGCCAAAATTCAATAAACAATTAATGCATCTGGCCATTGGCCCATTCCGAGGAGAAACGTACGCTGGTTGTCATGTTAACGGAGTTAAGTTCGTGTGCACAGAACGAGACGACAATTTGTTTACGCAAAACAGCGGGGTCTTCGTGCCGGGGGATGGGGAAAATGCTGAGACAGGTTTCTATGGCAAATTGTTAACTATGGTTAAGGTGTTATACGCTGATCGCAAGGAAGTCGTCTTGTTCAAGTGTCATTGGTTTGATACGAACCCAAGTATCCCAAGCAGTGTCATCAAAGATCAGTTATATACTTCTATAAACACAAACACTCGGTGGTTTGAGAGTGATCCCTACATCCTCGCTAGTACGGCGAAACAAGTATTCTATTTGGATGATCCAAAAGCTGGTGGTGGATGGAGAGTAGCTGAGATGGTGAATCATAGAAATATTTGGGTCTTGGATGACCGATACCATGAAGAAGATGGGGAAATAAACGATGACCAAATTATTTACCAGGTGGATTCATCGGCATCCACCCACAACGTGGATGGAGTTCGGACCAATGACATCATCCCACCAATTACAATTGATGACATTTTTATTGATCTGGGGGAATTAGAACAAATTGAAAGTGATTCGGAGGAATCAAGTATTGTACACATGACGGATGACGAGCATGATTGGGAGGGGGAAAACGATTCCGAATGAAAGTTATAAATTCGAAATTTCATTCATATATGTAATATCCATCTTCAAATCAATATATTTGATTTATATGTATGTTGTATGATTTCATTCAAAAAAAAATAGTTTTTTTACTTTCTTAATGTGAGGAGACCATACATGCACTCCATAAAATACGCAACTTCAAAATAAATGAAGGTAAAAGATTTTGTAAAATATTTTGATGATAAGTCATGAAGGTCAAAGTGATAAAAAGAACCCAATATATATTCATATTAAACCAAATAAGATACAACAATGTTTTTTCAAAAATATTGTCTATAAAATGTGATTTGATAAGTTTTTTACAAACAATTATTTACCCGACGGATATGGTACGGGTGACCTGACGACAACCTTCTCTTATCCTTACCCGACGCATAGGGTACCTGTTACCCGACGACGCCCTCTGCATATAATTACCCGACGTATTTTGTAACAACCCGGAATTTCAATTATTGGATTTAAGTAAATTATTTATGTAAAATGATGATTTTACCCTTGCTTGTTAAGGGGCATGAAAGTCAAATTTTGTTTCGAGACACTTTTGGTGGTGTTTTGGATACCGTTGCGTAGGTCTCGAACTCACGAAAGTTATAGGTCTAGATGTGCAAGGGCACTTTGGTAATTTTGGTTTGGGAGAAGATATTTTTTACCCCAATCATTTTACATCTTCAATTACATCTTCTTCTCATTATCATCTCCGTCTCTCTGTGTGAAACACACTCCCAACCATCGAACCCGTGCGAAAAAAAACACCCAAAACCCACAAATTTCAAGTTTGATTCCAAGCCAAGACTTCCATTTCTATTCCACTAATCGTATTCCAAACATTGAAGGAGAAGACCACGGAGGAAGCTGAACCGAGTATACCGGTCGGGTTGAGTGAACCGATCGGGTCGAGTTAGATCGGGTCAGGCCGACTTGGGTCGGGTTGGACCGGTCCAGGCGTGGGCACTGTAGCAGGCGAGTGACCGGCGCGTGAGTGCGCGTGTTCCGACCTTCCGTCGGCGCGTGGCGGCGCGTGTTCCGACCTTCCGTCGGCGCGTGGCGGCGCGTGGGGCAGAGTCTGAGGTCACGGTGACGCGTGACAGCTAGTTTTTGACGTTTCGGATATGTTGGTGTAGGTTTTGGGTCGATCGGTCGTCGTTTAGGGGTTGTTTTGGGCATTTTAAGTTGCTGCGTTTTCTAGGCCAAAATAGGTAGACCTCCCGGGTTTAGGAGATTTATATTTAAGGTTCTTATTATTAGCTGGTAATCCTGATTATTAATTTGTACAGGCGATACTGCTCTAGGAACTTCAGGGGAGCGTACAATTCGGGATTGAGCTTGCTTGGACAGGTTTGTGAGTGGACTTTTGGTTTATAAACTAAAATGCATGCATAAATATATATTTGATTTAAATACTGTTAGGTATGGGTGCAATGAATTTCTGGAATTTAGAAATGATGCTGGACACATGTTTTTCAATATTTCAGTGAAAGTGTGTTTTGAGAAATGGCATGGTTTTTGTACTCGATTTTGATATCGTTTTGAAGTGGTAACTATTTGAGCCTGTGATTTGGGTTTAGACCCGTAATTGTGATATTATTAATTTTGGCCGTAAATGATATTTCAAAGAATTTGGCTTAGGCCAAGAAACAAAGATTTCAAAATACGGATTTGGTTCACTGGTTTTCTATCCCGATGGTTACAGTTGCTCTGACTGGTGTTGAGGGGTTTTGCTCCGCTGGTTGTTGAGGGCTTCGACTTTGGTGTTGAGGGGTCTTGCTCCACCGGGTCGCGAGGCTGTCTATGCATAGTACAGAGAGTTGTAATACAGATTTTAACACATCTCAAGGGATACCCTGGTGTGTTATGGATATGTCGGGAACAGTGAATTTGAGATATTATGTGTCCAGGTTGAATTAAATGATTTTTAACTCCTTTGAAGATAGTTTTCAAACCAAATTGTGGATCACGAGGTATTTTCATTATACAAATTTTATGTGAGTCCAACTAAGTGGTTTTAAAGAGAAATGGAATTTCGTTGGTTTCAAATAATGTTTTTATATCATAAACTGTTTTATGTGATGCATGCATTGTTTTATAAATGGAGGGGGAAAAAGGTAATATTTCCTTGGAAAACAATTTATAAATGATTTTTTTTGTCCACTCACAACTTTTATGTTTAAACCCCCTTCAGGCTGTTGAGTTGAGTTGACGCAGACACTTATCTCGAGGCAGAGGCATTAGTACTTTCGGCTGCGCTGTGTAGTTATACTTGAGTAGGATATCTAAATTATACTCTTGATCCTACTTAGACGCTCTGATATTATATTGTATTTGGTTAGTCATTAATTACGGGAATTATTGAGTGCTTGAATCCCTTGTCTGACAAGTGGAAGTATTTATTTTTATTATAATTTGTAAGGATTGAAGGGTATTTTGGGAACCTTTCCTTAGGTTGTCAGACGGGATCAAGGTTCTTCCCGGATTTCGAGGGGAAATTCGGGACGGGTCCTGAAAATTGGTATCAGAGCACTAGGTTAAATTCATGTAGACTGTACACTTAGTGTACAATTTTATTGGTATTGATGAGTTATAGTTCTTTTCAGCGTAATGCCTCCGAGACGCGAGTCCCATCAACAGTCTGGAAACATTGGGGACACACATGAACCTGGAGTGGAGCCTGATATGAGGCAAACACTGGAACAATTGGGTCACACTTTGACTTCTGTACTTCAGAGTAGGGCTGCTACTGAAGGTTCGGACATTGAGAAAGCCCAGAGATTAGGGGCTACAATATATATGGGGCGACTCATTCTTTCATTTCTCGGGGTTTTACATTGTTTGCTGATAGAGAATTGTCTCCGATTGGTTGGGACATGAGTATTAGTACTCCTACAGGGAATATGTTAGTGGTGAATCTCGTGATTCGTAGTTGTTCAATGTTAGTGGAAGGTCATGCATTAGAGGCAGATTTAATCCCCTTAGATATTTTTTATTTTGATGTGATTAAGGGGATGGATTGGTTGACTATGCACCATGCCTCTATTGATTGTTATGACAAGAGAGTGGATTTCCGGAGTCCAGGTTTACCGGAACTTACATTCAGGGGAGATCGTAGGGTACTATCCTGTGGAGTGATATCAGCTTTGACCGCTGAGAAATTGTTGAGGACAGGTTGTGAGGGTTACTTGGCTCATGTGTTTGATTCTCGGGATACTCCGATGAGAGTGGAGGATATTCCAGTGGTGAGTGAGTTCTCTGATGTGTTTCCAGATGATCTTTCGGGATTGCCACCTCACCGGGAGATTGAGTTCACCATAGAGCTTTTACCAGGTACTCAACCTATCTCACAGGCACCGTATAGAATGGCACCGGCAGAATTGCGAGAGTTGAAGACTCAGTTGCAGGATTTGGTGAATATGGGATTTATTCGCCCAAGTGTTTCACCTTGGGGTGCACCAGAGTTATTTGTGAGGAAAAATGATGGTGGTCTGAGGTTATGTATCGACTACCGGCAGCTAAACAGGGCTACAGTGCGGAATAAGTATCCTCTGCCAAGGATAGATGACTTGTTTGATCAACTTAAGGGGGCAAGATATTTTTCGAAAATTGACCTTCGATCCGGGTACCATCAGTTGAGGATCAGAGAAGGGGATGTTCAGAAAACAGCTTTCAGGACTCGTTATGGTCATTATGAGTTCCTGGTGATGCCCTCCGGGTTGACTAATGCCCCAGCAGCATTTATGGATTTGATGAACAGGGTGTTCCAAAAGTATTTGGATCGGTTTTTGATTGTGTTCATCGATGACATCTTGGTGTATTCGAGGAGTGCTAAGGCACATGAGAAGCACTTAAGGTTGGTGCTGAATATGCTTAGGAAAAAGCATTTGTTTGCCAAGTTCAGTAAATGCCAGTTTTGATTTACCGAAGTTGGATTCTTAGGTCATGTGATTTCGGCTAAGGGTATCAGCGTAGATCCCCAAAAGGTTGAGGCAGTGGCAAACTAGGAGCAACCGAGGACAGTGACAGAGGTGAGGAGCTTTCTGGGTTTGGCAGGATATTATCGACGGTTCGTAGAAGAATTTTCTAAGATAGCAGGCCCGTTGACTCGGTTGACTAGGAAAGGAGTCAAGTTTGACTGGGGAGTTGATTGTGAATAGGGATTTCAGGAGCTGAAGAGGAGGTTGACTTCTGCTCCAGTATTAACCCTTCCTGATGATACTGGGGGATTCGAGGTGTATAGTGATGCATCATTACGGGGTATAGGCTGCGTGTTGATGCAGCATGGAAAGGTGATAGCGTATGCTTCTAGGCAACTTAAACCCCATGAGTTGAATTACCCCACACATGATTTGGAGTTAGCTGCAGTGGTGCATGCACTGAAAATCTGGCGACATTATTTGTACGGGGAGATGTGTCGGATCTTCACCGACCATAAGAGTTTAAAGTACTTGTTCACCCAAAAGGACTTGAATCTGAGGCAGAGAAGATGGCTTGAGCTAATAAAGGATTATGATTGTACTATAGAGTACCATCCAGGGAAAGCCAATGTTGTGGCGGATGCCTTGAGCAGGAAATCCATGGGTTCTTTGGCCCATTTGCATACAGTCTACCTACCGTTACTGGTAGAGTTCCGTAGAGCAGGGATACTACTGGACATGGATAACCAGGGGGCTTTATTGGCTAGTTTCCATGTGAGGCCTGTTCTGATTGATCGGATTATTGAGGCTCAAATCCAGGACCCTACATTGTGCATTATCAGGATGGAGTTGGAGGCTAGAAACATGCAAGACTATGTGCTTAGGGATGATGGAGCTTTGGTTAGGGATTGCCGGTTGTGCGTACCGAATGAGCTGGAGCTAAAGAGGGAAATTCTTGATGAGGCTCATAGTTCGGCTTACGCTATGCATCCAGGAGGTACCAAGATGTATCCTACCCTAAGGAAACACTATTGGTGGACTGGGATGAAAAAGGAAATTGCTGAATTTGTGAGTAGATGTCTGACATGTCAGCAAGTGAAAGCAGAGAGGCAGAAACCATATGGGGCACTTCAACTATTACCTATTCCGGAATGGAAGTGGGATCACATTACGATGGATTTTGTGTATAAACTTCCAAGGACACAGACGGGACATGATGGGATATGGGTAATTGTTGATAGACTCACGAAGTCTGCACATTTCTTGCCAGTGCGGGAAGATTTTCGGATGAGTCGGTATGCCAAATTATTCGTTGATGAGATCATACGGCTACATGGGACTCCAGAGTCAATTGTTTCGGACAGGGATCCTAGATTTACCTCCAGGTTTTGACGGAGTTTGCAGGAGGCTTTTGGCACTACCTTGCATTTTAGTACAACTTTTCATCGTCAGACGGATGGTCAGTCTGAGAGGACAATCCAGGTTTTGGAGGATATGATGAGAGCTTGTGTACTGCAGTTTAAAGAAAACTGGGATTCACACCTGGCTCTGATGGAATTTGCTTATAATAATAGTTATCAGTCGAGTATTGGGATGTCTTCTTTCGAGGCACTATATGGGAGGCAGTGCAGGACACCTTTATGCTGGAACGAAGTGGGTGAAAGGAAACTGTTAACACCAGAGTTGGTGGATACGACTGAGGAAAAGATAAGAATCATCAGAGAAAGGTTGAAGACAGCTCAAGATCGCTAGAAGAGCTATGCCGACCGTCGAACCAGAGATCTTGAGTTGGAGGTAGGTGACTGGGTGTTCTTGAAACTATCTCCTTGGAAGGGAGTGGTACGTTTTGGTAGACGAGGAAAACTGAGTCCTCGCTATATTGGTCCGTATGAGATTTTGGAGAGGATAGGACCATTGTCATATCGTCTTGCTTTACCATCGGAATTATTCAGAGTTCATAATATTTTCCATGTATCTTTGCTCCGGAAATATCGGTTTGATGAGTCTCACGTATTGGAAGAGCAGCCACTTGAGCTAAAGGATGATTTGACCTTTGAGGAGCAACCGGTGCAAATTTTGGATTGGAAGGAGAAGGTATTGCGCAGAAAGAGTATTCCTCTAGTTAAAGTGTTGTGGAGGAATCATAACGTGGAGGAGGCCATGTGGGAAATCGAGGAACTAATGCGGGCGCAGTATCCTCATTTGTTCCAAGGGTAGAGTTGAATTTCAAGGACGAAATTTCTTAAGGGGGGTGGATTGTAACAACCTGGAATTTCAATTATTGGATTTAAGTAAATTATTTATGTAAAATGACGATTTTACCCTTGCTTGTTAAAGGGCGTGAAAGTCAAATTTTGTTTCGAGACACTTTTGGTGGTGTTTTGGATACCGTTGCGTAGGTCTCGAACTCATGAGTTCGTAGACAGACGGCACGTGAAAAACGGAGTTCGTGTACGGAAGTTAAGGGTCTAGATATGCAAGGGCATTTTGGTAATTTTGGTTTGGGAGAAGATATTTTTTACCCCAATCATTTTACATCTTCAATTACATCTTTTTCTCATTATCATCTCCCTCTCTCTCTGTGAAACACACTCCCAACCATCGAACCCGTGCGAAAAAAAAACACCCAAAACCCACAAATTTCAAGTTTGATTCCAGGCCAAGACTTCCATTTCTATTCCACTAATCGTATTCTACTCCTTCCCACGATCACAACCGTACCAACCATCGAAGGAGATGACCACGGGGGAAGCCGAACCGAGTATAGGAAGTTTCGGATCTTCCGATCGATTTTCCAGCTAGCACAGGTACGTGTTTGATGTTTTAAGGTCATATTTGGATTCCTGGGTTCGAGTAGATAGATTTAGACATAATATTTGTGAAAATGGTTGAGTTTTGAGGAAGTTATGAAAGCTTGAAGTTTCGGCCGGAAATGGGGGATTCCGGCGGAAACCAGACGGTGGCGCTGGCGGCCGGTCGTCTTCTCCGGCGAGTCACCGGTGATCGGTCGGGTCTAGTGATCGGTCGAGTTGAGTGAACCGATAGGGGTTAAGTGAACCGGTCGGGTTGAGTGAACCGTCCGGATCGAGTTGAACCAGTCGGGTTAAGTGAACCGGTCAGGTTGAGTGAATCGGTCAGGTCGAGTTAGACCGGGTCAGGCCAAGTTGGGCCGGGTTGGACCGGTCCAGACACGTGGGCAATGTAGCAGGTGCGTGAAGGCGTGTGGCAGCACGTGGGCTCGTGTTCCGACCTTCCGTCGGCGCGTGGCGGTGCGTGGGGCCTAGTCTGAGGTCACGGTGACGCGTGACACCTAGTTTTTGACGTTCCGGATCTGTTGGTGCAGGTTTTGGGTCGATCGGACGTCGTTTAGGGGTTGTTTTGGGCATTTGAAGTTGCTGCGTTTTCTAGGCCAGCATAGGTAGACCTCCCGGGGTTTAGGAGATTTATATTTAAGGTTCTTATTATTAGCTGGTAATCCTGATTATTAATTTGTACAGGCGATACTGCTCTAGGAACTTCAGGGGAGCGTACAATTCGGGATTGAGCTTGCTTGGACAGGTTTGTGAGTGGACTTTTGGTTTATAAACTAAAATGCATGCATAAATATATATTTGATTTAAATACTGTTATGTATGGGTGCAATGAATTTCTGGAATTTAGAAATGATGCTGGACACATGTTTTTCAATATTTCAGTGAAAGTGTGTTTTGAGAAATGGCATGGTTTTTGTACTCGATTTTGATATCGTTTTGAAGTTGTAACTATTTGAGCCTGTGATTTGGGTTTAGACCCGTAATTGTGATATTATTAATTTTGGCCGTAAATGATATTTCAAAGAATTTGGCTTAGGCCAAGAAACAAAGATTTCAAAATACGGATTTGGTTCACTGGTTTTCTATCCCGATGGTTACAGTTGCTCTGACTGGTGTTGAGGGGTTTTGCTCCGCTGGTTGTTGAGGGCTTCGACTTTGGTGTTGAGGGGTTTTGCTCCGCTGGTTGTTGAGGGCTTCGACTTTGGTGTTGAGGGGTCTTGCTCCACCGGGTCGCGAGGCTGTCTATGCATAGTACAGAGAGTTGTAATACAGATTTTAACACATCTCAAGGGATACCCTGGTGTGTTGTGGATATGTCGGGAACAGTGAATTTGAGATATTATGTGTCCAGGTTGAATTAAATGATTTTTAACTCCTTTGAAGATAGTTTTCAAACCAAATTGTGGATCACGAGGTATTTTCATTATACATATTTTATGTGAGTCCAACTAAGTGGTTTTAAAGAGAAATGGAATTTCGTTGGTTTCAAATAATGTTTTTATATCATAAACTGTTTTATGTGATGCATGCATGATTTTATAAATGGAGGGGGGAAAAGGTAATATTTCCTTGGAAAACGATTTATAAATGATTATTTTTGTCCACTCACAACTTTTGTGTTTAAACCCCATTCAGGCTGTTGAGTTGAGTTGACGCGGACACTTATCTCGAGGCAGAGGCATTAGTACTTTCGGCTGCGCTGTGTAGTTATACTTGAGTATGATCTCTAAATTATACTCTTGATCCTACTTAGACGCTCTGATATTATATTGTATTTGGTTGGTCATTAATTACGGGAATTATTGAGTGCTTGAATCCCTTGTCTGACAAGTGGAAGTATTTATTATTATTATAATTTGTAAGGATTGAAGGATATTTTGGGAACCTTTCCTTAGGTTGTCAAACGGGATCAGGGTTCTTACCGGGTTTCGAGGGGAAATTCGGGACGGGTCCTGACATATTGATTATCCATCGGGTATCATTTAGCTGATTATATTTACAATTTTTAATAACACATGTTACCCGATGGGTACATTACAAGTTACCCGACGTTAACCTCCGCTTATATTTACCCGACGGGTATAAATGACTATCTGTCGGGTATGATTTAGCAGATTATATTACAATTTTTTTAACGCTTGTTACCCGACGGATAGGTTATTGGTTACCCGACATCTACCTCCTCCTATGATTACCGAACGGGGTATTGATATATAAATATCCCTCGGGTAATAATAAGCAGATTATATTTATAATTTTTTATTACACATGTTACCCGACAGGTTGTATTTAATTCTTCGTCGGGTATGATGGTTTTCGCAGATTAAAAACTTTAAATTTTTTTTTTACCCAACCTTTTTAAAAACTTAAAATTTGAAAATGACCGATCTAACCATCCACATTTATGGTAGGTACCCATAGATCGCCTACGCGAAAAATTTCCCAAATTGGAAATCCCAGGATTAAGAAACGGTGTGCGACGATTCAACGGTTACACAACGTTTCTTCACGATCGGACGGCTTGAAATCTTCAAAACATCAAGATTTTTGACGGGCGAGATCTAAGCATGAAAAACCACAAAGTGAACGGTTATATCACTCAAATTCAATCATTTGAATATCAATAGGATCCAAAATTCGAAAAATGTATTGAAGTTTCCATGAAGAGTTTAAACTCCTTGGGCAATATGGTTGATTTCTGATTTTTAAAAACTTAAAAATTGAAAATGACCGATCTAACCGACCACAATTATGGTAGGTACCCATAGATTGCCTTCGCGAAAAAATTTCCCGAATTGGAAATCCCAGGATTAGGAAAAGGTGCGCGACGATTCAACGGTTACACAACGTTTCTTCACGATCATACGGCTTGAAATCTTCAAAACATCAAGATTTTCGACGGGCGGGATCTAGGCACGTAAAACCACAAAGTGAACAGTTAGATCGCTCAAATTCAATCGTTTGAATATCAATAGGATCCAAAATTCGAAAAATGGATTGAAGTTTCCTCGAAGAGTTTAAACTCCTTGGGCAATATGGTTGATTTCTAATTTTCAAAAACTTAAGAATTGAAAATGACCGATCTAACCATCCACATTTATGGTAGGTACCCATAGATCGCCTACGCGAAAAATATCCTAAATTGAAAATCCCAGGATTAGGAAACGGTGCGCGACGATTCAACGGTTACACAACGTTTCTTCACCATCGGACGGCTTGAAATCCTCAAAACAACACGATAACGATAAATGGGGCTTTAGGCATGTAAAACCAAATTTTGAACGGTCCCGAAGTTGCTTATACTTTCGCCGGCCTTGGTTTTCCGATTAAGGCCAAAAACGACTTCAGAACGGTCATGCCCGACGGACATGGGAAAGCCTCCGTCGAGTAACTTAAATAAAACGGCCATTTTTCAAAAATTCCAAATTTTCGCTTAATTTTTTGCGAAATCTCAAATTTCCCGCTTGGTGTTACTCGACGGACATTTTAAATCTTACCCGACGGCCTACCGACCGAATATATTACCTGGCGGATATTATAAATGTTACCCAACGGACCTTGCGCCTAAATTTTCGCGGATTCTCAAAAGTACAACATTTTGTGGCCCGATGGGTGTGTGGGATGTTACCCGACGGGCGATCTACCTAAATATTCGCGGATTCTGAAATTTACCGCTTAATATTGCCCGATGGCAATGTAAAATAACCCGACGGCGTTCATAGAGTTTACCCGACGGTAAGTAAAACGTTACCCGACGATATGATTTAATCGTGACCCGACGGATGTTGAACACAAATACTCGACGAATAAGCCCTGGTTTCTAATACCCGACGGGTCATTAAAGTGTTACCCAACGGATGTATGCTTCGGGCCACAGACATTCTGATACTTAAATCAGACAGACTCTTCTTCTTCTTCCTTCTTCTTCATTTTCTGAAATTTCCCATCTCCAAAAACTGCCGACCCATTCTTCCTCTTTCTCTCCGACCCGAAAACTTCGTCATTTTCTACCTTTCCAAGCTACCAACTTGTCTTGCTATCCCTCAAGTCGCCGGCCAAGCAGTCAAGGATACCGTCTCCCTTCACCGAGGTATGCGTCGCCGCCGCTTCCCTTGTTAATGTTAATGTTAATGTTAGTTTCAATAAATTGTTTACTGTTAATTTGGATATATTTGTTTATATTGGTTGATATTGGATATATTGGTTTATTGGTTTATATTGGTTGATATTGGATATATTGGTTTAGTGTTAATTTTCATTTGGAAAAAGAATTTATGAAATTAGATATTGTTTTTGTTAATGTTAATGTTAATGTTAGTTTCAATATATTGTTTATTGTTAATTTGGATATATTTGTTTATATTGGTTTATATTGGTTGATATTGGATATATTGGTTTATTGGTTTATATTGGTTGATATTGGATATATTGGTTTAGTGTTAATTTTTATTTGGAAAAAGAATTTATGAAATTGGATATTGTTTTTGTTAACGTTTATGTATATATATATTTGGATATATATTTGTTATTGGTTTATTGTTATTGTTAATGTATATATAATAGTTGAAGATTTGTTGAAATTTTGATGTTTGGTATAATGTTGGAATTGATATAATGTTATGTTTTTTGTTATGCTTTTGGATATGAAATTTATGTGAATTTTGGATATGTGAAATTTATGAATTTTGGGTAATTTAATTTTAAAAACAATTTTGGGAAATTTTTGTATGGTGTAGTATAAGTGAATTTTGGAAATGTGAGTTTTAAAAATTTTTAATTTGTGAATTTTAGAATTTGGATATTATATGTTTGGATTAATATGTAAGTTAGATTTTGGTCCCGAAATTTGGATTTAGAAATTTAGGTATAATGTTGTGAATTTTGAGTTTAGTACGTTTGGATTAATTAGTTTTTTAAGTTAATTTTTCGTTTGTGTTGGATTTATTTAAAAAAATTAGAATTTGGTGGTTTTAGTTTTTAGATACCAATTTACTAATTATTACTAAAAACAATTATTGCTTTATTTTTTTAAGTTTATTGGAATTTTAAAATGTTGGTTAATTTTAAATGTGATTTGTTTTTATTTTTTTAATTTAATATTTAAAATGTTTGGTTTTTTTATTTAATTAAAAATGTGATGGTTAATTTTATATTAATTAATTTATATTTGATATTGTAAATGTCGCATCACACCTTCATCACGTCTAGGTCTCGCCCTTGCCCTGATCCCGTTGATGTTCATGAGCCGGAGGAGCAGCCCCGGACTCGGTTGCCTCAACAACGGCATCCGTTCACGCACCACGGTCGATTTATATGCGACCCGGTGCCCGATCGGCTCGTTGACAACATAGTGAGAAACGGGGGGAACCCCGTACTGACCCCCAACCCTCACAGGACGTCCTCGGAGCCGAAAAAACAGGCTCCAATATCGGATCACTCCCTACGGATTTGCAGGACAACAAATGCAAAGATACTGGTGGTGTACGTGCAGCGCCTTCGGTCTGCGTCGGTAAAAATTCACAGCCTCCTAGTTCATGACATTGGTGCGATTCTTCGCACCAAGTCACTGATGATGGGGGAGACTTTTCGAATTTGTAGGATGCGATGCAGCAATACGTCCAGCAGACACAAGCTGAGCTCACCCAACAACATCCGGATGTGCTGTTGGAGCAGCAGCTCCCTAATGTCAATATGTCGATCGCTATTCTGGAGCGACAACTTGGGAGGCGCCCATGGAGGGTCGTTCGGGGGCGGGCGACGGGATTGTGTGGGCTGTCTCTCAGTCGTCGTCTTCATCTCGGATAGGCAATACCCAGGAGACGTCGGACCTAAGGAGAAACTTCGATATCCTTCAGGCCGAAAATGCTCAGCTCAAAGCCCAATTTGCGGAGATACAAGTCCAAAACCAACAAATCAAGAGCGCCCTTGACATCATCTCTCAACGTATGGGTGACCGTGGATTGGATGTCATTTTCTCACCGCCCACCCAACAGTCCCCTCAGGATCCCGGTTACTTTGACCCCTCGATTAATTGTTAGAGTGTACTATATATACAATATTTTTATAGTTTTAATGATGTCAAAATATTACATTCATTTTTTTTAATATTAATTTAATTTTGATTCTTTTTATTAAAACTTTTTAATTATATTTTTTAATTATATTTTTTATTTTTTATTATTTAATTAAATTTTTTATTAAAAACATATTAAATATGGAACGCTTGCCCGACGCACAGTCATTCCATCGGGCATAAAAACGGGATTTTTTAAAACTGTACCCGACGAAAGGGAGAAATGTTACCCGACAGCTGTGTAACACGTTACCCGACGGACATATATAACGTTACCCGATGGGTTGTGTAACACGTTACCCGACGGACATATATAACGTTACCCGACGGGTGTTGTAAAACTTTACCCGACGGACATATATGACTTTACCCGACGGGTTTCCCAACACGTTACCCGACGGGTTTCCCAACACGTTACCCGACGGATAGTATTAACCTTAACTGACGGATTGTATGAACCTTACCCGACGGTAATAAGATGTTGACTTTAGTTGCTCGACGACAGTATCAACAACGAACACGACCGCCGGGCATTGTGAAATTGCTCGACGAGGACACTATGCTCGTCGAGAAATATGAAAGCCCGACTGCAATAGCCCGACGCCTATTGCCCGACGGTGAGTCGCCGTTGTCAGTGTTACTCGACGGATGTCTTACGTTGCGTGACGACGTCATTCCGCCGGGCAACTTATGATTTCTTGTAGTGGACTCAATGTCTAGGTGTTGGCCAACATTCCTCGAACTCAGAGTCCACATGAACTTTTTGGGTTGGGATGTGTCATTATTACTCATAAGGATATTATTAATTCCATTAAAAATATATATATATATATATATATAGTAACTGTTATTTTTTGATGAGAATATAAAATCTTATTCTTCGAATGATAAATAATTATTAATAATTTACTTATTTGAATCATTAGTCATTGCTTATAAAAGAGTAAGTAAATTATACATAAAAGAGTAATTATTTATGAAAAAAAAAAAGTAGGTAAATTACATGACACACACGACCTAAAAAGTCCACATGGACACCGTAATTGAGGAATATTGTTAGTCGACACATGGACGCTGGGTCCCAGAGTCGAAATTAATTAAAAAATAAAACGAAGTGTTTTGGAAAATCATGTGAAAATTAAGTATCTTTTGATAATGAACCGAACACGTCATTTAGGAACTATGGAGAAAGCTTAGATAACGAGGAGACGAAAACCAATGCAAAATGATGAAACAAACAAATACATTGATAAATATTGTGTAAAATAAAGTTAATAGAATATTTATTTTTATATAGAAAGTTAATAAATTTAACAAAATCAATAATACCTAAATCAAATTAACATGAAATTCCATTAAACGGGTTCATTAACAAAAAAAAAAAATCCATCAAATGAGTTGAAAATAGATTCCAAAATAAAATAGGAAACACCTATAATAGATAGGGGTATTTTTAAGAAGAGAAAAAACAAACAATCTGATTCATCTAACCAATTATAGAAATAAGCTTATGTGGCATCTAGTTAATGGATTTAACCCATGAAAAAAATAACATAATGGGTTGCAAGTTTAATAAAATGAATTTTAGGGGGATTCGTCTAATTCTCTAAAATAATAATAAGTAAACATAATAAAATAGATAAATTTACATATATATTCGGTTCGAGTTGGATTTTTACGGATTTTATGATTGCAAACCACGAACTAAACTTAATAATTCGGATCAGTTTGGTTTGTTCTTAATTTGATTGACAAAAAGCATAAAAAAAATTGAATTAAATCGGTTCGGATCAAGTTGGTTTTCAAGTTTGTTTGGATTCAGTTACCCATATCCCTAATAGAGAATAGAGATAAACCATGCAACATAATTGATTAAAAGGATCCAATGGTGTCTACATGGCTTCGTTAAAAAATTTTGGAGACTTTAAATCTTGGATATGGAAAGAGTACGTACTTGGCAATTCCAAATACAGCTCTCGCCAGAGGATGACAACCATAATCCACACTCGATCATCACCATACGTGGATGCTTATTTATAGATTTGTTTTGTCAACTGGTTATTTATAGATTTCAAGTACGCATGTAATTAAGGAAAATGGACAACCCTAGCTCCCATTTTCAAGGATCCTATTTTTAAACCCCCTCCTAAGTCCTAACTATATAAATATTTGCACAATCTCATCCTCTCATTGATTAATTAATCAAGGAACAAAATGGCGTTGAACAGCAAGCAGCTTGTGTTGTGCATTTTCTTGGTTTCAATAACCCTAACTCAAGTGGCGGCAAACCTTCCCCAAGCAGAAATCGATGGGTTCCTTGCTGAACACAACAAGGCTCGAGCGGATGTCGGTAACCCTCCACTGAAATGGAACGAGAAAATCGCCAAGTATGCTCAAGACTACGCCGATAAGAGGGCCGGGGACTGCGCAATGGAGCACTCGATGGGGCCTTATGCCGAGAACTTGTCCTCGGGTGATGGGATGACAGGTGCAGACGCCACCAAGTATTGGGTTACTGAGAAGGAGTTCTATAAATACGAGACCAACAAATGTGAACCAGAAGGATGTGGGCACTGGCTTGCTGTGGTTTGGAGCAAAACCACAGATCTTGGATGTGGCATTTCCAAGTGTAAGGATGGAAAAAACTATGTCATCTGCAACTATGATCCTTCTTGGCAAGATGATGAGCGTCCCTATACTAAACAATAAGCCGCCATGTTTAATTAGTCACCCAACAAAGCCTAATTAAGCCTATGATTGTATTGGATTGGATTGGATTAAATTGTATCTAAGAAAATAATTAACCAATATAATCCAAAAAATAGCAGTTAAAAATATAGAGTCTGATTTTGCTCCCACCAATGTTTGGTGGTGACATTTACCACCAACCTTATAATTCGTCATGTGTCCTTTAAATTAATTATGATTAATAATTTCAATTATTAATATATAAATTTGTTACCTAAAAGAGAGAAAAATGTTATTCTTTCCTTATTTGTATTGAATAAATCACTCTTTTATTTGATTTCATTAATGGGTTCAATTTCATATCCAATTAATTAGTAGTTTAATTAGCACCCTTCAAATAATAGAGAGATTTACTCAATACAAATATGAAAAGAATAATATTTTTCTCTCTTTTAATTAACAAATTTATATATTTATTGATATTGCAAAGCAATGTTTTTCTTTGAGAAGATTCGAATGACACATAACAATCGAATTTTGAAATTGGTGGTACTCGTCACCGCCGAAAAATGGTAATCAGCAAATTTGTACTAAAAATTCGTCACCGCCAAAACAAAACTTTCAATTTTTCAAAAATTATAAAATATTTCCACAATCGAAAATTATAGTATTGACATTTTTTGCACTTAATTTCCAAATAATGTACATGACCTACAAACCTCTGTATATATGATTATAATAACCGGTTAGAAAAAACATCGTCAATAAGAATATATTAATTTTTTTTTCTGTGGAGAAGAGAATGACCTGAATTTATTTAAAAGAAAATTTCCTTGACCTAATTAGATTTTCTTGACCTAATTACTATGCATTTTCTAAATTAGGTGCTCGTGCCTAGGACCTGGCGTTGGTTCACTAGACACATCTTATTCCCTCTTACTTAGCATGTTCTAAACAGGGCATATGCCTAGAACGTCTATCACCTACCTTTTAAGATGATGCATGAAGTTTAAAGAGAATTTAATAACACCACATTAGCCTAGCAAAGTGGCATGCAATCCTAGGTCGTTATGAGTTAAGATTACAAGTAAGAATACTTTCGATGCTCCAAATCACAAGATGATATGACGGTCACTCAAGCAATTACATCTATAATTATATGCAAACAAGGTAGCTTATCTTATAGGCATAAATTAAGGTCATTAAGCATAGTAATCCAACTTATTCAGCATGCATAGCAATCATAATCAAGAGCCAGAAATCCAATCAGCAAGCTAACATGGCTAGGGCTTCAAGCAGCCCTAATCCTAACGACTACTCACACATAACTGAAATTGAAACAAATATAATTGAATTCATAAGTAAATTGGAATAATGAAAATAAGGGTACATAAGATATTGTGAAGAACAGGTGCAGCAGAAGACACGGCATAGCCTTCTTCTCCAAGCTCCACGTCCAGCACACTCAACTTCGGGAAGAACAAATCTTTGGCATAAAACTCTAAAACATCATTTACTATTTGCGGCTCAGGTCTCTGTTTTTCCAGAAACAAAAACGGACCTCTCTCACTCTCTGCCACCTTCTAATCCTCCTCCTTATTCTTTTATTCCAAAACACTGAACAAAGGCTCCCTTTTATAGACAAAGGGAAAACCTTGTTCTATAAGGATTGGTATAACCTTATTCTATAAGGATTAGTAAAACCATGTCCTATAAGAATAGGGAAAGTTATTGTATTTATAATTAATTACAAAGTCCTTAAATCTATTAGAACCAATCAGAGCATGGCTGGAAGTGTGAATGCAAGCTGGCGAGTAGGAACGCAAGCTGGCCAAACTTGGATTTTGGATTGTCTTCGTAATCAGGATCTGGGACTGCGCTTTTGAAGCACAACATGAGTATAGTAGAAGTGCATCGTCGATCAGGATTGGCGCAAATGTTGTCAGGCTTAGCGCAGATGGAGAACCTCTGATCCACCGCTGGCGGAACAGGGACCCCGGGCTTAGGCGCACATCTGGGCTCGGATGGGAGTTCTTGGGACATGTCTGATCAGTCGTTATTTATGCATCATTTTGAGGTCTTTATATGCCTCTCTTACATGTCTTTTGAATGATTTCGTGCCATCAATAGTAGAAAATGATCAATCTTGTGAGACTTGTGCAGAGTTAGAAAGATAGGTAAAATCTGGAAAGAACGCAAAAAGAATGACTCAAATCGGACTTCAGATGAAGGAGATGTCCTCATTTCAATATCAGGTCCTCAACGGGGTCCTGAGTGCGCCAGTGCGCCTATTTTGGGCCACTGGCCAAGTACCTCATATCAGGCCCTCCGGGTCCCAAACTTATGTTTCATGACATCAGGGTCAGGTCCTAGAAGTGCCAAGGTCGCGCCGAGGCAGGTCGAGGACATGTCCCAAGAACTCCCATATGAGCCCAGATGTGTGCCTAAGCCCGGGGTCCCTGTTCCGCCAGCGGTGAATCAGAGGTTCTCCCTCTGCGCTAAGCCTGACAACATTTGCGCCAAGCCTGAACGACGATGCGCTTCTATTATACTCCTAACGTACTTCAAAAGCGCGGTTCCAGATCCTGATTACGAAGACAGTCAAAAATCCAAGTTTGGCCAGCTTGCGTTCACACTTGCCAGCCTGCATTCACACTCCCGGCCGTGCTCTGATTGGTTCGAATAAATTTTAAAGACTTGGTAATTAATTAAAAGTAAAATAACTTTCCCTATTCCTATAGGACATGGTTTTACCAATCCTTATAGAACAAGGTTATACCAATCCTTATAGGACATGGTTTTACCAATCCTTATAGAACAAGGTTTTCCCTTGTCTATAAAAAGGAGAATCAGACAGAGGATTGGGGGCGTTTTTGTTTCTGGGAAAACAGAGACCTGAGCCACAGAGAGTTCCGTTTTGGTTTTCTAGAGAATTAGGGACCATATTTTGGCAGATAATCTTTCACATAGATTATTGCACGTGGAGCTTGGAGAAGAAGGCTCTGCCGTGTCTTCTGCTGCACCTGTTCTTAACAATCTCTTATGTACCCTTATTTTCATTATTGCAATTTACTTATGAATTCAATTATACTTGTGTTTATTTCAGTTATGTGTGAGTAGTCATTAGGATTAGGGCTGCTTGAAGCCCTAGCCATGTTAGCTTGTTAATTGGATTTCTGGCTCTTGATTATGATTGCTATGCACGCTGAATAAGTTGGATTACTATGCTTAATGAACTTAATTTATGCCTATAAGATTAGCTACCTTGTTTGCATATAATTATAGATGTAATTGCTTGAGTGACCGTCATATCATCTTGTGATTTGGAGCATCGAAAGTATTCGTACTTGTAATCTTAACTCATGACGACCTAGGATTGCATGCCACTTTGCTAGGCTAATGTGGTGTCATTAAATTCTCTTTAAACTTCATGCATCATCTTAAAAGGTAGGTGATAGACGTTCTAGGCATATGCCCTGTTTAGAACATGCTAAGTAAGAGGGAATAAGATGTGTCTAGTGAACCAACGCCAGGTCCTAGGCACGGGCACCTAATTCAGAAAATGCATAGTAATTTGATCAAGGAAATCTGGTTAAGAGCTATAATTGGTTAGAGTGGATAGTAAGCCTTAATTCGCCTTAGTTAATAATCAATCAACCGTTAATTCTTGCATTGTTATTTTCTGCACTTTATTTTACTTGTCTTTAACTTTCAGTTCTCACATCATAAACCCCCCTGCGTGTGTGTGTGTGTTTTCACTAAGTTAATAAATCTGAACTAAATTGGTCATAACGTTGATACAAGTCCTCGAGGGATCGACTCTTGCTGTGCTACTATACTATACTTATCGATTGGTGCACTTGCAAGGATTTTATAACTGTTTTAATTGAATTGCATATTTCTTGCTCTTTAAATCTACCAACAATGTCCTCGACCTGCCTTGGCGCGACCTTGGAAATTCTAGGACCTGACCTTGATGTCATGAAACACAGGTTTGAGACCCGGAGGGCCTGATATGAGGTACTTGGTCAGTGGCCCAAAATAGGTGCATTGGCGCACTCAGGACCCCGTTCAGGACCTGATATTGAAATGAGAACATCTCCTTCATCTGGACTCCGATTTGAGTCATTCTTTTTGCGTTCTTTCCAGATTTTACCTATCTTTCTAACTCTGCACAAGTCTCACAAGATTGATCATTTTCTACTATTGATGGCACGAAATCATTCAAAAGACATGTACGAGAGGCATATAAAGACATCAAAATAATGCATAAATAACGACTGATCAAATACCCCCAAACCTATCTTTTGCTAGTCCCTGAGCAAAACAAACGCTAGTAGGAGGAGTTTTGTCTCCTGAGGGTTATAACAGCACGATACCCACAAACGTTTTACTTATACAAAAAAAAGATGCTAGAGATAGTACTTTTAACAAGCTAATAAGAATCAAAGTAAGTAGACATGCTTTGCAGAACTAAAAGGAATGTCATAGCCGTGAGTGTCATGTGAAGGTGTACGTGTATAAATGCCAAAATTTCGAAGTGATCATGTTTGAAAATAACTTAATCTAAGTGCCCTAGAAAGATTTCGCCTCGACTCTAATCCTCACTAGGCAACTCTCAATTCGCACAAGAATCCTAGGCTTTCACTCTTTTCAAGCATATGTGATGAGTTTATGTTATGAAATTCAAATTTAATCACATATAAGTAACAATGAAGAGTAGCAATTTATGGAAATAAAGATCTCATGAAAGGAATTAAACTTTAAGAACATAGATACGTACATTAATCCTCAGCATGATTGTCCATAAGATCAGTTAGGTCTTCCTTTTTAGGTTGTAATGGGGCTAAGCTTTGGGGTTTAGCAAGGAAGGATGGGATTCAAAGAACCTGAGATGTGCCAAGGCATGAGAAGTCATGACTTGAACTTGGAATTTCTGAACTGAATCCTTTCTTAAGGCCCACAACATTGTGCTTTCTTGATGACTTATTTTGAGGCTCTTGTGGCTTATTTTGAGGCTCTTGGCTCACTTGGCTCAATTCACTTTGTTTTTCACTTTATCTCAATGTTTCTTTCTTTCTTTTGATTTGAACGTTTCTTTCTTTCTTTTGATTTCTTTATTTTTTTTCTTTTCTTCTTTGAATTGAATTGAACCAAGATCATGCAATGATTTCCTCAAACTTTCGTGCAGCTTGCAACTTGTAAAGCTTTTCTTTACTTTTGAACTTTGAATTGACGCCAAAGTCCTTTGAATTGGGCAGCATCTTCTTTCACCTCTCATTCTCACCATGAATCTCATTTACGGCAACCTTAGCACAACTGAGGTTATAGGGTATGGCTGTGATGAATGGCTAAGTATTTCGGTTAGGTTATACTTTGGGTGATGAAAGAAAAGGCTGAGTGTTTTGCTTCAAAATTGGCTTAGGGAGCATGCAATAGGGTAGGATAAGGTCTTTAGAGGTTAAAGCATACATAGCCTACATCACTTCTTATGGCAAACCACACATTAGATCAACAGTATCTAAATGATGTTAGTTCTTTAAAATTCAATGCAAAATATGATGTAATGAGATCAACAATTAAGAACAAAATCGATGAGTGTTTAAGAGTAGAAACAAGTATATCCCTAAGAAAGAATGGCAATTAGGCTCAAAGATCTCACAGGGTAGTCTCCACTAATTTTCTAAGGTTCACTCAAATTCAGTTATTTTGTTCACTTAATCACTTAAAACATGGCATTGTGAAGTGCAGATTATGAACTACTTGACCATGGCATGACTCTTAGTAAAGCAAAGATAGTTAACTTAGCATATACATTCCTATTAACAACTTATCATACTAATCACAAGCAGAAATTTAAATGTCCTGGCCGTGTATCACCCCCAAACCTACTTGTTTCTATATGCAAAATTTTAAATCCACACCCCCAAACCTAAACAGAACATTGTCCTCAATGTGATAAGCAGTAAGCATGACAACAGTAGAAAGGTTTGAGAGATATAACGGGCAGAAACAGAAAAGGAAGTGAGAAATACAAACCAGGGCTAGGCTGCCTCCTAGGAGCGCTTTATTTAACGTTCAGGCAAGACGGGGCTGGCATGCTAGGCATTTGATGGTGTGCCCAGGATTTCAGTGTCAACATGTAACCGATTATGATCCTCTTGCTGTAGAATCTGCGCTGCATCATGGAGAAAAAAATTAGAACCACAAAAAGGAATCCATCGACAAGAACGTAACTTATAGGGAAAGAGATTGAGGAGTGATTTGAATGAGAGCAGTTGTTGTCCACTCTTGAATGTCTTCCTTGGACAATGCTCGTGGGGGAACAGCTTTGGTTGTGCCTTGTACGTTCTTGACTTCATCCTTGGTCCCTTCCGTTGATTTTTCCTTCGGAACTTGAAGAGGGGGACCAAGTTGAGTGCCTTTAGCATATTCTTGGTGTTTTTATGGTGGAACCTGCACGAGAAAAGTTCAACAGTATTAGGAGCTAAATCAGAATTCAAATCCAAGTTTGCCTTATTAAAATGAAAGTTAAATGTTTCAGGATTGAGTTGAGAAGGCGTATTGAATTTCAAAATCGGGTCCTTGTCCTTGGGCAGGGGCTGAGACACAGCTGGCAGCACATTGGGAGGCACAGGCTGGTCCTTGGGTTCTGCCGTGGATGTGTCTTGAAGCGTGGCCACAGCGCTGCGCGTCTCAGATACGTGTTGGGAAGGTTCTGGTGCAACGGCTAAAGACTTGCCCTGCAGTGAATCAGTTGGCGCAGCTTGGCACGTTGAAGTCATTCCCTGGACATGTCCAGGTTCTGTGGCACTGGGTTATGGCTGCGGCAGGGCATTTATCAAGTCCTGGGACTCAGCAGGATGCTGGGTTTGCGGCAGGGCAGTAGGCAGAACATGGTCATGGTTGTGGGACACTGCTTGGGGCAATGCGTTGCTGCTGGGCAGCACATAGGGCAGCGGAATGGGTTTGACCTGGATGTCCTTGTCACCATCATCCGTCCTATTCTCTTCCTCCCAGCTTTCTTCCATTTTGATTTCCAATTTGTTAGTGCAAGGCAAAGAAGTATAGTTAGACATGAAATCGGAATCAAAATCATTATAAAAGGAAGAGTATACTGGAGGGTATGAATTGGGTGCGTCCCATTGCTCAATCTAAGCATAATCGGGAGACACTCTCATGGCATGGCCTTGGGCGGAATTCATGGCATCCATGGCAAGCACTTGTCGAAGTGTTAGCTTGGTGGTGTCCTTATTATGCTCTTCATCTGTGTGATTGTTCTGATTACAAGCCTCCATGCTTTGTATCCTGGTCCACAGCGAAGGTTGGGTGGACTTCGCGGCCTCTATGGCAAGCACTTATCGAAGTGTTGGCTCAATGATAGCTTCACCATGATCATCATTCACGGCCTCACTTGGCAGGAATCGTGCCCTTTCTTCTGTTTGGCATACGATGAACTCAAACACCCTCTTACTCTTTTCTAGTATCTCCTCCAAGCGCTAGTTTTGCTCTCGTTGTTCTTCACAAAAAGCTGCCATGCATTGATTACGAGCCTCTATGCATTGCTCCAAGGCCCTCAGCGAAGGTAGGAGGTCAGCAGTGGGTTCGGAGTGAGGAACTATTTGTGGGGAGTTCCATGCGAAATTAGGCTGCTGGCACCATCCTGGGTTGTATGGTTCTGGATTTTCATGATTGCTCCAACCTGGGTTGTATGGTTCTGGGTTTTCGTGATTGCTCCAACCCGGGTTGTATGAAGTTGGGTATGGATTGTTCCAAGCTCCCGTCTGCATGTATGGATAATTCCATGGTCCCATATCCATGTATGAGTTGTTCATATGTACATGAGAAGGATGACAGACAAAGTTAGTAAACAATCTAAATGAAATCTAAATAGGTACTAAACAAAATTTAGTTAACTAAATCTGAATTAATGGGCACCGTTGAGGGACCAGTCCCCGACAACGGCGCCAAAAACTTGTTGGTAGAATTAAAGAGCAAGAAATATGCAATTCAATTCTAACAATTATAAAATCCTTGCAAGTGCACAAATCGATAAGTATAGTATAGTAGCACAGCAAGAGTCGATCCCTCGAGGACTTGTTCAACGATTAACCCAATTAAGTTCAGATTTGTTAACTTATAGAAAAACACACACACACACACACACCAAGAGGCGGGTTTATGATTGAGAGCTGAAAATTAAAGACAAGTAAATCAAAGTGCAGAAAATAACAATGCAACAATGAAAGGTTGTTAACTAAAGCGAATTAAGGCTTACTATCCACTCTAACCAATTATAGTTACTAATCAGATTTCCTTGACCTAATTGCTATGCATTTTATGAATTAGGTGCTCGTGCCTAGGACCTAGCGTTGGTTCACTAGACACATCTTATTCCCTCTTACTTAGCATGTTCTAAACAGGGCATATGCCTAGAACGTCTATCACCTACCTTTTAAGATGATGCATGAAGTTTAAAGAGAATTTAATGACACCACATTAGCCTAGCAAAGTGGCATGCAATCCTAGGTCGTTATGAGTTAAGATTACAAGTAAGAATACTTTTGATGCTCCAAATCACAAGATGATATGACGGTCACTCAAGCAATTACATCTATAATTATATGCAAACAAGGTAGCTAATCTTATAGGCATAAATTAAGGTCATTAAGCATAGTAATCCAACTTATTCAGCATGCATAGCAATCATAATCAAGAGCCAGAAATCCAATCAACAAGCTAACATGGCTAGGGCTTCAAGCAGCCCTAATCCTAACGACTACTCACACATAACTGAAATTGAAACAAATATAATTGAATTCATAAGTAAATTTCAATAATGAAAATAAGGGTACAGAAGATATTGTGAAGAACAGGTGCAGCAGAAGACACGGCAGAGCCTTCTTCTCCAAGCTCCACGTCCAGCACACTCAACTTCGGGAAGAACAAATCTTTGGCATAAAACTCTAAAAAATCAATTACTATCTGCGGCTCAGGTTTCTGTTTTTCCAGAAACAAAAATGGACCTCTCTCACTCTCTGCCTCCTTCTAATCCTCCTCCTTATTCTTTTATTCCAAAACACTGAACAAAGGCTTCTTTTTATAGACAAAGGGAAAACCTTGTTCTATAAGGATTGGTATAACCTTATTCTATAAGGATTGGTAAAACCATGTCCTATAAGAATTGGGAAAGTTATTGTATTTATAATTAATTACAAAGTCCTTAAATCTATTAGAACCAATCAGAGCACGGCTGGAACTGTGAATGCAAGCTGGCGAGTGGGAACGCAAGCTGGCCAAACTTGGATTTTGGACTGTCTTCGTAATCAGGATCTAGGACTGCGCTTTTGAAGCACAACATGAGTATAGTAGAAGCACATCGTCGATCAAGATTGGCGCAAATGTTGTCAGGCTTAGCACAGATGGAGAACCTTTGATCCACCGATGGCGGAACAGGGACCCCGGGCTTAGGCGCACAACTGGGCTCGGATGGGAGTTCTTGGGACTTGTCCTCGACCTGCCTTGGCGCGACCTTGGAAATTCTAGGACCTGACCTTGATGTCATGAAACACAGGCCAACCCTTCCTATTTTGCATCCAATGTATTGCTCTTCAGGCCAACATGTTACCCGGCGAGCCTTCGGATCTGTCGGGCAAACATTGTTTATCCCGCGAAATTTACTTCGTCGGGCAATCTCGGCATTCTTGTAGTGATAGCTTGCGGTTTAATCACGTTCTGGTTACTTAATTAGTGACTTAAATCTATCTAATATGTTTTATTGTTATTCTATGGATTCGATTAGACTTTATGTTTTAATTCAAACTTTATGCTTTATTGTTATGTTTTAATTCGGACTTTATGTTTTATCCAATTGAAACATTTTTTTTTTGATACATTTTTCAATTGAAACATAAAGCATTAAAACATAAAATCCGAATTAAAACATAACAATAAAGCATAAAGTCGGATCGAATCCCTAGTATAACAATAAAACATATTAGATAGATTAAGACACTAATTAAGTAACCAGTGATCAAACCGCAAGCTATTACCCCTCCTCGAGCAACGCTAATGACCTAAACATCTTAATTGAACAACAATAAACAGCTATGTTAAATGAGCAACAACTAAGTAGAATGAGCATGCTAATTAATCTGGGTTGCTCTACATTATGTATAGGGTGAATTATAGGGGGAGAGATAGTGGGAATTACATTATGGGAGTCTTGATGGGGGAGCTTTCGGGGTTCATCCTGTGAGAATATGAAGGTACAAAATTCCCACATTGGAAAGTTGCACAACTTTGCAAGCGCTTATAACGAGTTGAGTCTCTCCCCCATAGCCATTTAATTTTGGGGTCGAACCTCAACGTCCTTCATGGTATCAGAGCGGGTTATCCCACGTGTAAGGCTTAACTAACTGTCACACGTGCTCCACGTCACCCAATATGGGTTATCCACGTGTTAGGCTTGAAAATTCGTCACACGTGAGGAGGCGTGTGAGAATGTGAAGATACAAAAATCCCACATTGGAAAGTTGCACAATTTTGCAAGCGCTTATAAGGCGTTGAGCCTCTCCCCCCATAGTCAATTGGTTTTGGGGTCGAACCTCAACTTTCTTCACATGCTAAGACCATTTTCAGACCATGTTTGACCATGGCTATCTCATGACTCCATGCTACCATGGATATCTCATGACTCTTTGTATATCTACCTCTCTGAGTTCTTCTCAATATTCCTTCAATATCATGCATGGGAAATTGATTTTAGAAATCTGTCACGCCCGTGCTCCAAATACTCATATATATATATCTATTGCCTTATGTAGAAATAAGTCTTTTCCAAAGGACTTGATTCTGCTAGTATCTTTTATTCCCAAAGGACTTATTGTTTGGGAATAAACGATACTAGCATAATCAAGATAGACAGAGATAACCAGCCACTTGGGCGGATGAGTTCACTAGACAGAAATAAGATCTCAACACTTAAGGCTCTGATACCAAAAGGGGACGGAAGCAGTTACTAGTGTGATTGATTCCATAAATCAAGCATGTCAAGAGCATAGATACAAATTAACTCAAGAAGTTTAGGAATAAGGTAATAATTTAAATAGCATGAGAAAATGTAAATGATATGCAAAATAATTACATATATGAATATGAAAATTATATGTAAATTGATTATGCTTAAAATCATGAAAGACTGAAATAACTTTGTTTTACTGATTTGAAACTCTGAAAACTTAGAAATCTTAAAACATATATGAAAACTAAGAAATGAAAAGAGAATGAAATTTCGAGTCCTCTGTAACTGGGAATGAGCTCTCTTTATATAGGCAGAGTCATCAAGACATGAATGATTATAAAATACTGTGACCGAAAGTAACTTTGGCGTTTATTGTGGCACGTTGCCAAATTGTCAGAAAGGTGACGAAGCAGCACGCGGCGACACTGTTCATGAATAGTGTGTTGTCGGAATACTGTAACATCACAAGACTGGTACTGTTGGTGAATAGTGACTTTGTTTACTGCAGCTTCACAAGATTGGGACAGGGGCCTCAGAGCTCATTGAGATCATAAGGCTCGTAAGGATCTTGACTATCTTGAAAGTCGGACCAAAGAATCTTCTTCTTTTCTTTTGACTGTTTACTGGATGATGGGTGATCAGTAGCAGCTTGATTTCCCAGGGGGGAGGAATAGGTTGACTTGTGACTGCTTGGAGAGGATGACTGTGAAGGGCATTTATCATCTTCAGAATCATCGCCTTCAACGCCTAACTGCGAAGCTCGAATCATAAGCATTTGGGCCAATTCTTTTAACTCTGCAGGTGACTTGTCATCTAGAGATAGAGTGGAGGAGGAAGAGGTGATTGGCTTGGAAGGGTTGACTGTAAGTTCCTTCTTGACTGGTGACTTTGTGACTGAAAACTCTTGATGCACCTGAGAAATGATGCGATCATGGTTGAATTTATCCCACCATTTGACTGAGAAGTGACGAACCAAAATATCATTGTGAATCTCATAACGCCACTTAAGTATCCACGGCACCTTGTACTTGGCCATGAAATGCAAAAGTAGTGGGAACTCTCGATCTGTTTCACTAAAATAATGTCGCTCAGTGAAGAATTTGACTGCTTCTTGGAGGGGCGGCGGCAGGAGCCGGAGCATTGGTCCAAAGTCGGACCACCATTTTAAAAACCACTTAGGAAATGATCCTTTGAATTTACTGTCGAAGTTGATAAACCAAGAGTGACTGAAAGTCTCCATTTGATGGAGAAAAACCTTACTCCAGGCATCAATGTAATCAAAGTACGTGAAGGGGGTATCAGAATTTGGGAGATCCTGCCTGCCATATGGGGGACGTTTCCACTGGGACAGGCTGATTACTTTCATAATGTAAATTGAATGATAAAGGATGTTACTGGGATTGCTTTTGTCATGAATTGGATTGAGGTGAATAGATACAGTATGGAGGAGGATCTCCATGTAAAATTTGATTGATTTTTTGGGGTGAACTGGAGCAAAGTGCCAATTTGGGGGGAAAATGGTTTTGGCAATGTCTTCAGGAGATTTGAGTTGACTAAGGGATGGCTCAATGAAGAATAGATTGTGACTAGGGTCTTTAGGAATATAAGGGGAAGAATGAGAATAAGGGACTGGGCTTGACTGGGGTTTTACTAGAGATTGAAAAGGATCGTAACTGGAAACCAGGGCTGACTGATAATTAGGCATGATTTGGCCCAAGGTAGAACCAAGGACAGTGTATTGGTTTCTGATGGGAATTGGTGAATGACCAGGGTAAGGGACTAGGGAGGAAGGAGTGAATGACTCCTGTTTGACTGGTGCTAAGGAGGCAGGGAGCCTCCTGGTTGACTGCTTGTCCGGAGCCTTCTCAAACATGTTTACTCTGCAAGAATTCTCTAGTTAAGAAATCTGGAATACAATTGTCTCTCCCTCTCAAATATTCTATTTCAAAATCAAAAATACTTAATATAGCTTGTCATCGTGCAAAAATCTGTTTGGATGCAACATTTTGAACATCTTTTTCAATAACATGCTTGGCGCTTTTGCAATCGACTCTAACTAAAAAGTTTTGGTTTAACAAATCATCTTGAAATTTTGAGATGCATAAGACTATAGATAAAATTTCCTTTTTAATAGTACTATAATTGTTTTGAGCTTGGTTCCAAATACCGGAATGGAAACGAACAAGTTGTTCTGATTGACTCTGGGGAGTTCTTTGTTTGAGAATACCGCCATAACCGACGTCAAAAGCATCTGTTTCAACAATTTTGAAAGAATTGACTGAAGGAATACCAAGACAAGGAAGAGTCTTGACATGTAATTTGATTTGTTTGACTATGTTGGTATGAGTGACTGTCCAGGCAGGAGGATTGCTCTGGAGACGATCAAATAAAGGCTTACACTGTTTTCGCAGATCTTGATAAAAATCAGAGACATAATTGAGGGATCCGAGAAATCTTTGGTGTTGACTTTTATCTAGAATTTCATCTGGAAATTTATTAGCGAATTTAATGACACGGTTAATTGGTTTGACTGTGGATTGGAATACATCAAAACCAAGGAATCTAATTTTGGTTTGGAATATCTTAACTTTTGATGCGGAAACAACTAAACCATTCTTCTGGACAATTTCTAAGAATTTACTAAGATGTTTCCAATGTTGTTCAATTGACTGGGAGAAGATAAGAACATCATCAATGTAAACTATGGAAAATTCACTGTATGGATTGAATATTTCATTCATTATATTCTGGAATTCACTAGGCGCATTCTTAAGACCAAATGGCATTACATTCCATTCGTAATGGCCAAAAGGGGTGACAAATGCAGTTTTGTACCTATCATTCTCATGAATCTGGATTTGCCAAAATCCGCTTTTCATATCGAATTTTGAAAAGACTACGGCATTTCCTAGACGATTGACTAGATCTCTTTTATTAGGAATTGGGTATCTAATCCATTCAATAACTGAGTTAAGAGGTTTATAATTAATGACTAACCTGGGGACTCCTCGTTCTAATTCGGCTTGCTTTTGGACATAAAATGCAGCGCATGACCATGGGGATTTACTTTTCCTAATTATTCCTTTACTGAGTAATTCATTTATTTCTGTCTTGCAGAACTCCATTATTTCTTAACTCATTTGGATTGGTCTTGCTTTTGTAGGTATTTTACTTTCACTGAAGTCTTTAATATAGGGAAGACGCACTAAATGTTTCTTCCTATGCCAGAAAGCATTGGGAAGGTCAGCACAGATTTTACTTTTGATACTTGCTTCAAACGATTGTATTTTAGATTGAAGTGTTTCCTGTTTTAACTGTTCTTCAATTCTTTTAAATTTGATTTCTTCCTTAAGATAAGATAACTGTTGGGTTTTACAATTAATTAGATTAATGGTTTGTGATATGGAATCTTTTTGAAAGGCTTTGATTGTTTGAAGTGCAGGATTGACTAGAAATTTGAATGTGACTTTTTGATGCATTGGGTAAGTAGTTATTGACTCGTAATCTGTTGTGAAAGGATATAATAACGTGATAAATGGGAGACCTAGAATCATTTGATCACTTATATTTTTTATTAAAACAAAGGGTGTTTTAAAACAGACATTATCTTGGCAAATATGGGCTTTTGGGATTTCATATTTTAGCTCCATTTTACTACCATTTGCAGACTTCAAAGATTGAGTTGATTTAATATAATACTTTGTTGGAACTAACCCTTCCTGAAGGCAGTTTAGATCTGCACCGGAATCAACTAAGGCAATAGTGGTTAATTCAAAATCTTGAATGACTAATCGGACTGTGATATACCATTTTTTAATATGAATTTGTTGTATAAGATTTAAAATATTATCATGACTTTGGTCTCTTTCGGATTCATGGTAGGATTGTTTTGCCTCTAAATTATTGGTATTGATTAACTGAGTTTTGATTTCTTGATTTTCAATTCTTAACTCTTGACTTGTAAGTTTTAACTGTTTGATATCTTCTTTAATCTTGTTGACTTCAGAATGTAAATCTTGGATGGTTACTTCTTTTTTAACTTTATTAAAGCGTTCTAATGTTGTTGTAAGACTTATGGTGCCGGATGGTTTTTTAACTGGATCTTGTTCCTGCTCATTTCTGATAATGACTCTTCTTAACTTTTTTAAGTATCCTGACTTTAATTCTGGGTTCTCAATTTTCCCAATTAGATCTATCAGTAACTCTTCTTGTTCTTCTTGTTTAGTAAGGACATTGATTGTTTTACAACAAGTATCTTGACAACCTATTTTTATTCCTGAGGAACTGGACATTTCATCATCAGTAGAAGTATGATTACTAGATTCGGAATCAGAAAGGACTTCTTCACTGGAGTCAGTATTTCGTAATTCTAATATTCGTATTAAGTCTTCTTTTTCTTCATCAGTAATTTTTAACTGGTTAATCTTGTTTTTTACTGGGCATTTATTTGCAAAGTGACCAGGCTTTTGACACTTATAGCATTTAGCTGTATGTTTGTCTGTGCGTGTTTTGGGTATCCAATTTTTTGACTTGTTTGGCCAATGTTTTCTTGGTCTTCGTTTCTCATAAAATTTATCAGTCTGGAATTTGTTTTTATTATATGGTTTGTAAGATTTAAAATATTTCTTATTACTGTATTTATGTTTCTTTTCAGAAATATGTTTATTTTTTCGTGAGGGAGGAATAGGAGGTAGACCATATTGTTCACAGAAATTTCCTAGTTCATATTTTGCTTTTCTTTTATCATTATTAATTTGCCTACTTATTTTCATATCAATGCACATTTTTAGGCCTTCTTTCTGGATGACACTTACTATGTTTCCATAGGTGAGTTTATCATAATTAATGTGACCTTGTTCATTATTGAGGACTTGTCGAATTTTGTGAGCAAATAGATTTGGTAGACCATTAATAAATTTTTCTTTCCAAAATGATTGATTACTATCTTCACGTAACATTACTCTAGATATAAAGACATCTTTATACCACCGAAAGTCACTTAATGTTGGACATCTTAGGTTACTAAGTTGGTCGTGAATTCTGGTAGTAACATTACTTGGGGTTCCTATGAAATGTTCAATTATCGTGAGAAGTAAAGTGTTAACTGCATCAGGAACTCCTACTCCAATTCTTTCATCAAAGACAGGGAGGCCTTCCTCATCGTGAAGGACTGAATGTATAATTTCTTGTTTAGAATGTTCAGTGAGATGTTTTTCCCACCAAGCACGTAGGGTGCCGGAAAATCCGGTAATGAAGAGATCAAGGATCTCTGGTTGACTGAGGTTATGGTTGGTAGCATAGCTGTTGGCAACCATTGTCATGTGTTGTAATTTATTTAATATTTCTTGTTCAGATAAACCATCTATATTCCATTCATAAAGTTTATCAGCAGACACTGTGAATTGGTTTTGAAAGATTCTTTCTTCATGTTGAATGTCTGGGGGTGTTGGCCTATTATACCAGTTTTTAGTTAAACTTGTTGGGTTTATCTTATGAGATAGTATTTTTATTTCAAGGTTTTTAAAAGCATTTTCGATTTTACTGATATTACTTGAATCAGACTCATGGGAACTCGAACTCTCAGATTCCTGACTGTAAAGGTCAATTACTTGTAAACTTTTCTGGGGATCTTTCGATTGAGGGAAAGTTAAGTCTTTTATCATTCGTTCTATTTTTATAATGGACGATGAAGGTTTGGGTGGTAATCCTTTTTTACTGTCCGAGAATGTTAGTAAATGGGATTCTCGCTTGGGTTTAGGGTTTTTTTCTTCAATTACTGAGTTATCAATTTTTGTTTCAATTTTATCTAACTGTTTTCCTAGGGTGATGAGACTTTGATTTGTATAGTTGTTTTGTTCGATTAATTTCTTAAAATCTTGACCTGTTTCCTGTGTGGGAACTTTAAACGGTGATGCGACAACTTTGGCTTGATTGACATTAAGTATGATTGTTTCAGGAGGAGGATGGCTAGATGTTACTTGGGTTGAATCTTGCTTAACCCAATGTTCTTGGGTAATGACTTTTAAGTTATTAACTTCTGGATAATGGTTATCAATAAAATCGAGGAAAAATATAGTAGTTTGAGTTTGTTTCATGAAATTTTCCCAATGTTGAAATATATTTTCTTTTTGCGAATTAAATCTTTGTCGGAAAACATTTCTTCGTTGAATATTGTTAATTGACTCTATATCCTGATTTAGGAGTTTCCAATTAATTTGAAACGGTTTCGTCATTGTTAACAATTGAGAATAGACTTCAAAGTCTGATTAGGTTGGTGAAGTTGGTTCTTTATAAGTACCGTAGCTAATTTGAGACTTAGTTTGGACACCTTTTAACTTTAAGTTTTTTAATTCTTGGTTGATGTCATGGTCTCTTATGGACTCAGTCATGGTAGATGCAGTCCCAGCAAAAGAATGCCTGGAAGGGTCAACTTTTGCAGAAGAGGAAGTATCGTCGATGTCTCTTAGTTGGACACTAGACCTGGGTCTTTGACTATCAAATTTTATTTTTACTGTACCATCCAAGTATTGTTGAATATCATCAAAATTTGTAAAGTTACGTTGTATATTAAGCGGCTGACTTTCATTGACCAATGACCATTCAGATGGGAGATTAACATCAGACCAACTATTTGTCTGGGGGACTCGAATTCTTGAGTTTCCTTGGTTACTTTGTATTAGCAAGGTTTGATCTTTTGGGTTTTTATTAAGAGCTTGGAAATTCATGTTTTTGCCTATTGTTTTGTAATAAATTCGGAATATTAAGGCTAAGGGTTGACTACCTTCAAGTATATGGTATCCTGAGGTTTTAATGTTTAATGTTAAAGCTTTTAAGACATGGGGATCAGAGAGACTGATTGTGAAATCTGGATAACAATCAAAGTGGATTGGTCCATTACACAGGCTTGACTCAATCATTCCAAGAGTGCTATCACTAAAATCAGTGAATCTTGCATCTCGGAGACATAATAATACTGAAGCATTAAGACCTAATCTTGTCAGGGGTTTAACTGCGACTTGGACTAAGCTGATATGTAAGAAGTTATGACCATTTATTCTGTGTTTTCGTAAGGACTCAACATTAAAC
This sequence comes from Oemleria cerasiformis, assembly GCA_037349345.1. Taxonomy (NCBI): domain Eukaryota; kingdom Viridiplantae; phylum Streptophyta; class Magnoliopsida; order Rosales; family Rosaceae; genus Oemleria; species Oemleria cerasiformis. The sequence continues at coordinate 15,613,840 of JAZGTL010000018.1, forward strand.
AATTGACAAGTTTCATGTTCTTTACTTAAAGCATAAACTTGTTCTACTGTCTTAACATGATGTTCACTTTTAAATGAGGAAATTGACCATTTTTTCTTATAAATTTCACTGGTTGGAATTTTGGGTATATTCCAGTCATGGAAGTTTACTTCTTCATTAGCAGTATAAGTTACCTATTCTTCATTGACTATATCTGGAATTTTCGTTAAATTGGGCATACTATATCTAGAGCTAGTTGAAGAATTAGATCTGAATAGCCTACTTATATTTCCAAAGTTTCAGGTATCCTAAATACCTTAATTAAACTAACAACGCTTATATCTCAAATTCATAATTACCTTAGAACCTACTGATGTTCACTCATCTCCGCTCATGCACCACCCGCTCATGCCTCTCCCTGGGACTTATTGTTTGGGTCCGGGACTGCATCATATTTCCAAAGGACTCGAAATTAGACAGAGATAAAAGACTTAACTTTCCCAGTTAAAAGGCTTATTTCTACATAAAAGACAGAGATAAAAGACTTATTGTGAAATCTGGATAACAATCAAAGTGGATTGGTCCATTACACAGGCTTGAATCAATCATTCCAAGAGTGCTATCACTAAAATCAGTGAATCTTGCATCTCGGAGACATAATAATACTGAAGCATTAAGACCTAATCTTATTAGGGGTTTAACTGCGACTTGGACTAAGCCGATATGTAAGAAGTTATGACCATCTTTTCTGTGTTTTCGTAAGGACTCAACATTAAACAATTGACAAGTTTCATGTTCTTTACTTAAAGCATAAATTTGTTCTACTGTCTTAACATGATGTTCACTTTTAAATGAGGAAATTGACCATTTTTTCTTATAAATTTCACTGGTTGGAATTTTGGGTATATTCCAGTCATGGAAGTTTACTTCTTCATTAGCAGTATAAGTTACCTGTTCTTCATTGACTATATCTAGAATTTTCGTTAAATTGGGCATACTATATCTAGAGCTAGTTGAAGATTTAGATCTGAATAGCCTACTCATATTTCCAAAGTTTCAGGTATATATATATATATATGCAATAATGGGGTATGTAAAATAGTTAATATTTTATCCATGTCATATGAATTAGAAATGTATTCGAAATATTGTAATGTAGTAGGGTGCTAATAATCTATTCATGTTATATAGCACATGAATTATAAATTTACTCTAAATACTCTTACATAATGGTACAAATACATAACAGTTAGTATTTTGTCCATACATGTTATAATATGCACCATAAAAATATTACATGACAAGTTTTCGAATTCACTTTACAATTTGTCATGTGTCATCCCTTACAATTTAGTTTCAAACTAGAGCTTTTTGAATTCACTTTATAATTTGTCATGTGTCACCAGTGATTTCATATCCGGTCAAAATTTTGGCTAATTGATCGAAGTGGGTAGCATTTTGTCCATACATGTTATAATATGCACCATAAAAATATTACATGACAATTTTTCGAATTCACTTTACAATTTGTCATGTGTCATCCCTTACAATTTAGTTTCAAACTAGAGCTTTTAACTCGCTGGTTACTGCGAATTTGTGAAACGCGTTAAAGAAATGGGAATGGGGGACAAAATCTATAGCGATCATTTTACATAAATATGCATATAATATGTACATACCATTCATACAAAATATGTGAAAACCTGATGAAAAAGATCAAAGCAAAAGGGCTGAGCTTGAGGTTCCATGGTCAATGGAGAGAGTTTTGTGTCAGACTGCGTTAGGATTTGAATGGTCCGACCGCCCAATCCAAGGTTGCCATGTATTGCCTACTCAGCCTTCTTCACGTGGGTAAGAACAGAGAAAAAGAGAAAACGGATAAAGAGAAAAAGGAGTGATCCAGATGGTCCAAGCAAAGCTTCACATATTGCATATTGATATTCACATGTTGCATGTCGATATTCTCTACTCTGTGTGAATAAATAAAGGAGGAAAGGAGGAAGGAAGGCATCGAGCATCGAGCAACAAACTGCGTTAGGATTTGCTCTCAAGCCCTCAAGTTTTCATACAAAATATGTGCAAGCCTGATGAAAAAGATAAAAGCAAGAGGACTAACCACTATGTTACTTTTTTTATTTTTAACCTTACCTATTCTATGTACAGCTGCTATGCGCTTGAGGTTCCACAGTCAATGGCATCAAAGTCATGATGGATGAACTGCCGCAGAGACACAATTTTGCTGACTTTTTTCTTGTTTATGAATCTTATCCTTCATTCCCACATCTTCAACGCATTTTACAAACCTGCAACAACGCGCGGCCTAAAACTCTAGCGATACTCTATATGATCTAATTATTCGAGAAGTTTGCTTGCGCTTTGATTCTGTCCCAAGTATAAACGATTGTGCTTCGGTATCTAATGAATAATATATTATATGGAATATGGGGTGATAAGTTCAGTTGCTAGCCTTGGTTCTTCTTCTTGTACAAATTTACTATATAATGAGATCAATCTAATTGCAACAATGCAACAATTATGCATTTCAGCCCATACCTTTCTCTCCCGTTTTAGGAGTTTCCTAGTTGGGCTTCAGCTCGAAGTAAGACCAAATTAATTCATATGAGAAGATACTAGGATTTGAGACAAAAAATGGCAGGCCATCAACACATGTCTTGGCTATAGGCTCAAACATTGGGCTTTTGAAATGTGGTAGCCTCCCATCCTCAAAACCAGAGCTCAAAGTACCAACTTGGTAATGTAAAGGGCCAACCTTCTAAACTCATTTCTATAAATTTGTGAATGCCACAGGCGTAGGACACAAAAACTTCCCATCTCCAAAAACGGCCACATATGCCGTCTATAAGATTCGAACTCACAAACTCTTTCGATAAAATAGACACGGATTATCCCTTTCCCATCACAATTTCATTCCGTGTAAAATGTATGAGTTGTGGTATTAACGGTTTCCTCCCTAGTATTATAGTCTAGTTACATCCACCTAATTGTGTAGAGAGTCTCAAATTTCGAGTTTGCCGTTACAAAAAACTGAGTTTGCTTTCTAGATGTTGTATAAAAGAATGAAATAGGTTGCTAACATAGATTTCTATATGAAGAAGACTTATATTATAGCATGTGCTAACAAAATGGATGAAAGTGGTCCTAAGTTACTAATCAATCAACCATAATGTGCTAAAAACAATGGCAAGTGCCGCCCAAAATCTGCAACAAACTGCAAGACCCTGGGAAGCTAAATCCAATCTTTAATGGAAATGCCAAACTTCATATGTTTAGAATCTAATGGGCTTTGGCTGCCACGGTTGACGGAGACACTTGTCCCACCTCTACAGGGGCCACGTCTCGCTTATGACGACCGGGCAAAAGTGCACGCTACAACTACAAGACCACGTGAGTGCGCCACATCACCCAGGGATTCCCCGCCGATCAGGTCCCACATCTCGCTTTCCCATTTCAATGACCCATAAACGACAGGTCACTTTGGAAAGGCAAGCACATGCCCCCACTCGAGTTTTGCCTTTCTCTTTTTTGGATGGGTAATTCCACGGGCCCCACCTCCATCCCCACGTGACACCGTCACGAGAAAGAGAGAGACCCCCCACCGCCTAACACGTGCTCTCACTTACCGGCGCTATTTGCCTAATGGCCTTATGGCACTAGCTCTAGCTCTAGCCCTAGCCAACCTATAAAATCCCAAGCCATGCGTGATGCGGCCATGCCCATGCTCACTCCCTTTTATTTTATTCCGTCCTTCCCATACTATCCCAGCATCACCGAAGTCATCTCGCAACACTCCAAAGGGTGGTTTAGATATTTCCCCATTCAACCAACACTTTCTCCTTGAATTCGAGTTTCGTAAAAAAAATAAGATTAATATTTTTAAAACGTGAACAAAAGCTAGCAGCCTTTGACGGTGTTGTGACGAACGGCGGAGATGCGAAGGCGTGGCGATATGGCTGGAGGGAGAGTCCCCACCGCACGCGAGGAGGCGGAAGAGATTGATGAGGCAGGAACGGCAGGGGATGGGCGCAGAGTCACGTGCGGGGGCGCTTAGCCTTTCGTTTGTGTATGGTGTGTGAGTGGGGAGGAGGGAGGAGGGTCCAGTCACGTCATTATAAGGCCATACGTAAGCACAGCAAATGGCTATGGCGAGTACAGTGGTATTTCACTATTTCCCCACCATCAACCAAAACCCGATTTTCTCAGTTTTATCTTTCCCAAATATCCCCGAAACCCTACCATCCCAACGCGTCATTAAGGAACACTGTTTTAAAAACTGTTTTCTCAGCAACATCCAAACGATAGAGCAATTCGAGCACGTTAATTTTCTTGAGAGCGCGCATATATTATTAGACAAAAGGACTCTTACGTACAAAAATTCTTAGACTCTACATCGGGAGTTTCTGAATCCGACTCGTAAATGAGACTATTCAATTTCCTCTCCAATATGTCGTAAAAATAAATTTGGAATTCGACTTTTATAAATAATGAAATTATGTCGAACGTTGTTATTCCCTTCTCTAATATATCTTTTATGAAAAAATATCTACTTTTTTTTATAATATACGAAATTTTATTGATAGAATAAAAATAAAAGATAAAGACAAATTAAGTTGTAATAACTTGACGATAAATATGGATATATACCTTCAATGATCATGATACAATAGTGACAAAAATACGCAAATACACATTAAGTAATATTTTTTGCATTTAATAAAAAGGTTACGATAAAAAATTTAAATGGAAGAGTGGATATCTCCTTATTTCCTAAAAATTATAAATAATACATTCATATAGAAATAATTAACGTATATAGTCTTGCGCGGATTCATGAGAATATAGAAAACAAACATTTTCCGTTTTTGTTGTAAATGACTTAACGAACTGTACTGACGCCGTCTATACGAGAGTGCCCAAAACCGCTTTAGAGGATGCTAAAACCGGTGTTCTAATAAAAAAACATTTGTCTTTTAAAAAATGAAAAAGAAATAGAAGGGGAAACGGGATCGCGTAATAGTTGTAGTGGCGTGGGGGGCCCAGCAACAACGAAAGGGTGAGTTGGCCACGTGATTTGGGAGGATGACGATGTGGTAGGCAGACATTTTGAATCACGTGATGGGGTGCGGAATCCGCGGGCGAACTGACACGCGTCAGTTCCCGTTAAAGTCGTGGAGAAAACGAATTAATTGCGTTGTGAAATTACATTAATTAAGCAGAAAATAAGATTAATTAATGGTATTTGTCAGTGAGCGTCTGAGAGAGAAGAGAGAAAGTTTGGAAAAATCTTAAAATCCATTATCCTAAGACTGCAAAGCCAAAGACACGCAAAAAGGATTTGTTAACTAATCCCTAAACGGATTCCTGAAGAAGGGAATGTCCATGTTACGCCGGAACGCTCTCTTACTAAAAACAAAATCCACCCTAATATCAAATTGTTCTTAATCTTTTTAATTAATAAATTGATTTTATGCATTTATCACAATCAGAACAGTTCATTTTTTAAATATAATCATGTCAATATTTAATCTCCAGAAATTCAACCAAATTAGATGTCGTTTGGTCATATTCATATATTTGAAAAAAAATCAACGCAATGGCGGAACCAGGAATCTATATAGCCCTGAGCTAAATTTTTTCTTTGTCAAATCTAAATTAGCCTCTAATTGTATTTAAACGCATCATATTATATTCATGAAGAAAGAATAGTTATAATTAAAATAAATTGAAAAGGCTATTAACAAATCAAAATAGAAAATTTAAAAAAAAATATATTGAGTGGAGAAATTTAAGATTGATCAATTTCTTAAACAAAAAAAATTGATAAAATTTGAAGAGCATCAACTATCAAGGGTGAGATGTGTGATTTATGACTCGATATTTTGAACGTACATGAAAAAACAAATCTTGTTATATTGGGAAATAAATCATAGTACGTAGATTATAACTCTTAATATGTTTTTTTTTTTATCATATATCTTAATATTTTGAATTGGACTAGATTTCCTTTTCTATTAATTATATATAAAAAAAAAACTACGTTTTTTTTAACCATAAAAAACTACACTGTGCTACAGCATAGCATAGGGTAGCCCATATGGAGCTCTGCCTTTTAATCAACGGTATTTGTAATAATTCGTAAAGAAGATAATCTTAAAATATTGAATTTGTTGAACGTTTATAATTATGATATTGGATTCGATAAATGAAAATAGTGCAATGAGGTGTTCCTCCTAGGTGAAATGCAAATATATATATATATATATATATATATATATGTTGGAAATAAAAACAGAAATAATGGTATGGATTATACTTAAATATTTCTTCTAATTTCCATAATTTATTATAACTCTCCAAAATATCCCAAATTCCTGTACAATTACATGGTATTTCTTACGTTTGTCTTCGTTCCATTTGTGCTAGATGCATTTAACTAAAACGAATATCCTTTTTTTATGTACCAAAATCGTAGAGACTAAATAACATTATTGTTTGAGAGGGCATGCATGAACTATATTGTCTGGGTGGGTTCGTATTTTCTCATTTATCTAGCTAATTAATTGCTAAATTTTAAAAAGAAGGAAGTTTTTGTTAAAGAATATTATTGGTGCTGTGCATGGTACATGAACCAAGTGTGCTGTCTTCGTGTATTGGAATCTTTAATCACTTAATTTACTACAAGTTTGTTTTTTATTAAGTAATCACTCTTATTATAAGTTAATTACTTGTTTAATATTTAGGTAGGGATAGAATATTGAAGTGGTCACAACAAGCTACATATATTCGTATTCTTTCAAGTTATAGCTCCTTTTTATTAAATAATTAAGTTAATATTAATCTTATATGATTAGGATTATTTTAACTATCTGTGTAATTATTTAATTAATTAAAGGTTCAATGATAAGGTAAAGGTCTTGATGGATAACATAACTAACATTGTTTATGTGTTTAATTATATCCCAGAAAACTTCACATATTCATTGCTTACGTTCTGAGATTACTTCCCACGTATTGATCGAGTTTTTTTTTTTATGGCCACGTATTGAGTTATTTGGATATTACAAAATATTATATGAAATTAGTATATTCAAATTCATCTACAATCTTCATTCAAAACAAATATTTTAGATGAAATTTATTATCACGCAATTCAAATTGTAGTTTACCATTGTTAGATAATAAGGTCATTCTATACGGGTATAGAAGAGTCCGATTCGGTATTCTTAAAATAAATACAAAATTAGAGAAATTAGAACCAAGTCAAGATGATACGGGTCTACTACTCCTTCTTCTTGCACCAAAGATCTTATAATTTTCGATGAAATTGGAGTTACATCTATTTCTCAAATTTTATCTACTATTGTACGTAGAAAGGACAATGTTAAATCTTTATTAATTGAGCATATTTTCTTGATAGTTAATGCCATTTTCTTTTGAACTACTAATTATATTAATCGCATTTATTTAGGATTATTTTGATTCGTAATTTTTTACTTAGGTGATGACCAACTTAGGTCATCTCCAACAATTTCCTATAATTTGAGGGCTATGCCAAATTTAGCCCTAAAAAATAATAATTTTGTAATGAATTGTGCAAGGCTATATTTTACCATCTCCAACCATTTAAGGCTTTATCATTACTATTTCAATATTTTATCATTATTTTATATATGTTTTAAATTTAATAATTATTTAATTAAACTAATATAACATTTTTGAACAAAACATATTGTTATGGGTAAATAATTGCGTGATAAGATTTGAAGTGGGCAAATAATTTTGTGATAAGATTTTTAGGTTACACGTGTCAACACGTGAGTAAATATTTAGATTTTCGATTATATGATGGCTATGTGGCACATGAATAATTTTGTAGGAAGATATTCAAGTGTCACGTGTTAACCATACGATAAAATGTCTAGATATTTGATAAGAATTAAAACATTAAGTGTAAGTGGTGGGCAACTAATTATAATAAGGATTTACCCCCACTATATATTTAGGAAATAGGAAATTTCTTAAATATTTTGAAAAATTTGAGGAATCGTTTGACCCTTGGCTATTAACCAAAATTTGTCCATGGGCCTTGGCCTTGTAGTTGAAGATTATTTTTTATCAAATTTTCCTACCATTTAACTTTTTGCCCATAATTAAAGATGGCCTTAGGTGTAGAGTGTAGACAATAACTATTGACTCCTATGTTACAACTATTAGTTAAATACTTGCATTTTTTAAAATAAAGTTAATTGTGTTTATGAGAGGTCACCAGTAATACTACGATTTGCTTAGTAGTATTTTTGTTTGGAATTGATTGACCTTTGTTAAAAAAAAAAATTATATTTTTTTTCTTTGATATAATGATGCTGATAGAGAAATTTTACATTATATACATTGAATATCGATTTATATTTTTTATGAAAATTAAATTCAAAACTTTTAATATAACATATGAAAAAAGTAATATTAAACTATAGCATTAAGGGCCGAGACAGTAAATGTTATGTTTCTTCTACACAACATTGAACTTCGGAAGATGAATGATGCAGAGAATGACAGAATATGAAGTGGGAGAGATTTATGATGAGGAAATTTTGGGATTTGTTTAAGTGGAAATGGGATTATGGGACCCAAAAAAGCAAGAGGGTGACAGAGTTTGTTTGGTTGGGTCATCTCATCAAAACTCAAAGGCCAAAATTAAAGCACCAATATATATATTGTTGATGATATATATGGCTATTGCTGCTGCTGTTGCCGTTTGTTGAGGAAGTTAAGTAATTTTTATGCACGTGAGGTGGGGGGTCAACTCAGGTGGCCCAACGCCTTTGTGACGACAACCATGAAAATGACCGCACATTACTTTTTCAGGTCACATCATCCCCACAGGTTGAGCCGCTCCACACCACCCTCTCTAATCTCAACCCTAACCCTGATCCTAACCCTAACCCTAATCCTAACCCTAACCCTAGCTAACCTCCCTCGGGTCTACTTATTTTTCACTCAATTTCTTATCATCATTAATTATAAGGGATCAGTTGCTTTCTTCTCACGAGTTTATTAACTGTTTAATTACCATGATATTAATCAAATACATATATATATATATATATATATATATTGTTATTTATCTACAATAATACTTGCTTAACACTCTTTCGATTTATATATATACATATATCAAATTGTCGTTATATATATATATGTATATATCATAATTTCAAAAAAATTTTAAAATAAAAAATCAACGAAATTAAAAATCGTTATTTAATTATTCATATGTATCAATTAAATAGATAATTCACCATAAATATCTCAATTATTATCAAAATTATTGATTTATTTTATACATATGATTAATTATTTAAACGAATTACAATCTTTTTATTTTTTTACGGAAATAATCTTAAAACGATTAACTCGTGTTTATGGGACATTGAACATTAAAATATGACTGTACGTAAAAATGAATGCATATCGTGGAAGTGATGGAAGATAAGATAAGACAGCATTTTTTGCATATATATACTTGCATGTACAGCTCTGGATAATCGGGTTCTGTAGGTTCATAGAGAAAGATACAGATAGATTGATCGATGCATGTGGGGTTCATTTTTCTCCATACAAATTTTTATCCTCTATTCATAGGATGGTCACGTGTGGATATTTCTTTGGACTCTAGCTACTTCATATATATATATATACACACCAAGTACAACTTCTGCCAAATTTCAAGTCTTTCAAAATCTTCGATCTACCTCAGAAAAATTAGACCTCCATAGCTTCATTATTTGCCCGTTGTATAATTATTTTCTTCTAAACTTAGGGAATAATCGAGAAAAATAAGAGATGAATATTTGTGGTAAAAATCATTAGCAAAAAATATGCATTTGTGGTTAACGAGGATTGGTTAAGTTGGTAAGGACGTTCCCTTTGTTAGATCAAGGCATGAGTGAGATTCCGCTGCCTACAATATACTTGGTGAGTGATATGTGTAAATTCAAAAAATGAAGTTAAGACCCTCCTTGTAAGTCCTCAATGAGACCGTGGTATGCCCTGATTTATCTTTTAGTTATTTATTAAAGTGAATTAGGGATAAATATTAAGAGTTTAGATTTGGTTTATCTTTCACAAATTTAACTATTAAAGTAAATTGGGAGAAAAACAATTTCAAATTCCATTCAAACAAAATATTACCGTTAATCTTTGTTTTAGTCTTGTGTCATATTTTAGGTCTATGCATACTTTACCTAACTTATGAAAATTGGACTGCCGCATAATACAGTTATTATATGATGAATATTATTCTAATAATTTAGGCAAGATGGCTTGGTTTTAGCTACAGCTTCCTAGGAAACAAGAGTGGCGCATTCACATATATATATATATATATATATATATATATATATATATATATATATATATATATATATATATATATTCTTTAATAATAATTAGTATATGATCATGTGACTTAATTAAATTATAGAAGGAACTAATTGGATGAAAACAGGTGTTTACAATTAATTAAGCATCTTAATTAATTATATTATTATCGGGTCGATTTTTGGGTAGGGGTCACATGACAATTCTTACCATATTATTCAATAAAAATATCTAATTCTAGCTTCACACGGCATGCATTTGGCTTATTACTGAAAAACATGTCCCCTAACAATGGATCAAATCCAATATATTTTGGCAAACCCCAAATTTAAAATTTTTAATTAAGAAAAATTAACTAGTCCTACAGCTTAATAATAATTTTAATAAATGAGAAAGAACAGAGGAACATTCATGGTACGATTAATTAAAATTTGATTCTAATTTTTGTACGACTTGTGAATTGAAAGGCATGTTATGCGTATTTTTAATATATCAAGGAAGGTGATATAGATGAAAAAGATATATGCTGTCACGCCAAGCTGTTGGATCGCAATGTGAATGCTTCATTGCCATGCATGATTGTCGGAGATTAACACAAATATAAAACCCTAATTATTAATTAGATTATAATTAAGATTCTCTTAATTATTAACAAAAACACTGTAGAGGAATCCATTAGAGAACATATTAAGCACATTAAAATACAGCTGGATATGATTCCTGATGCATGTCCCACCTTTATATCCAATAATGCTCTCTTTTAAGCTGGTGTATCAAACCGGCCGATTCAATCTCTAGATTCATGATCGATTTATTTGTTTGCAAATTTGAGTTGTGATGAAAACAATTTAATGATCTTCAACTTTAATTTGATGATATATAATTACGAAGGTTAAGATATAAACCACTCTCGGATAGTCGGGTGGATAGGGCAAGCTTGCGTCTGTTTGGTTTTCTACATATCATTGATTCGGTTTCTCATAAGATGAAACCACATTTAACCAGTCGACTATCGATTAATTAAATCGAAAATGACATCCACAAAACAATTAATTGAATGGAATTGAACCAAATGCGCAAAATTTCTCTCTACATATCCTTGTACAAATAAAATAATTGGACTGCAGTGCCAAATAAAATTAGAATTAGAATTATTGACCATAAAAAGATAGAATATGTTGAAAAATAAAATATTTGCAAAAAATTAGGAATAAATCTAGAATAATATTTTCTGTGGACTGGTGGGAGGGACAGAGAAGTGAATAGAGTTAGATAAGGCCTGAGACTGAGAGAGCAGTGAAGGGTACATCGGGAAATGCAATTGATCAGCCGGCCCACAGATAGAAGCCCCGCTTTTTTCGGCAGAGACGAAATAAAAGCCGAATCAGTCACTGAACAGAAGAGAGTGGAGCGGCACGTGACATTTCCTCCGTTACCACCAACACGTAACGTAACAACATCTCTTTCTCTTTCAGGTGGCAAGTCTGTCAGCCACAGCCCAAAAGCTTATCTCACCTCGTGACCTCCGTTCCGTAACAGTAACAATAATAAATAATAATGGAAATAATAAATATTATAAAGAATTTAGTTAATTGGGATCTGCGCCACTAATCATCACTCAAGTGAATATCAGCTGTTGTTAAATCTCGGAAGGCGGGGTCAACATTCTATTGTTTCCACGTCAACGTTTAGTTTACCCCGTCACGTGACTCTTTTCTTCATTTTTTCCCCTCTCATGTACGTAATTACAGGTCCAATGTAGCCTGTCCTGCCTTCGTCAAGTTTCATTTCCATTGCGATTTTCTGCGGAACAAATGCCTACTATTTACTTTCACACGTTTGTTACATAACAGAATTTTATTATTTTTTATTTGAGTTATAATGGAGGCTCTAACCTTGGTTAACACAAGGATTCCCCATAATCGATGGTCAGAATATTACAGGATAATTTCAAATTTCCATTAGGCTCGTATATGCTGTAATTTTTTTTTTCTGTGTCTAAATTTTTTCCCATTAATTTTTTCTCACAAGATTTTTTAACGAGTCAGCACAACGCGCCACTACCATATTTGCTCGTTGATGGACGAAATAAGACATTTATACCAATTTGTAAGTTATAGTCATGGAACACAGTTGTAAGTTTTTTTATTTTTTTTTATTGTGGTTCATCCTATGTGAATTTATTCAAGCTGTAAATCTTTTTTAATATTTTACTTTTGACCACAATATTCACAATTAGATGCACAAATAATCTTATCATTATCCTTATAGGGTTTCACCGTCTTAAAAAAACAAAAGAAAAAAAAGAGGGAGCTCTAACGCCCAAAAACAGAGAGAGTAGAGTACGTCTGGACTTGCACCCACCCAATGCGCGTGTGTTGGTATCAAACGTACTTGACACTGCCCCTGGTGCCTCTCAGAGCACAGGACCCCTTTCACAGTCGGGCTATGTTTTATACGGTTCAAAATTTATTTTAGGTCATTTTTTGCTTGTTTTAAAAAAAAAGAGATTCGGAAGAATATACAAAATAAGATATGAAATTCATTTGCTTAGGTGAATTACTATACTGGATAGGAATAGAATACTACCAAATTACTGATACAAGTAACTTTCGAAATTGAGTTTCCCAGAATTCACCCTACATTTTTTTCTCTCTATATGATTGTTATTTTAACAAAGACATATTTGTCCATATGTGCGATTGAATTAATGAAATACAGGTAAATATATTGAGATTTTAAATTCAAAATTTTATATCTACGAGAGTGAATTACACACAATAAATAATATATAATTTTTAAATTAAAATAAATAGAGTGATTATACAATATTTGGTATTATTTTAATTTTAAATAGAGTGATTATATTGGTATGTGGACAAACGGACAGAACAACAAGCAGGTAAAGAAACTATTATTTGAAAAAGAAAAAAAAATATTACTCGGGATTGCCAAATCATAAAAAGAATATACAAAAATTGGGATTGCCGAAAATAAAAGTAAATAATTGAGTTCCGTGACCCATAAAACCTTACCCAGTTACACTAAATGGCGACCGAAGGATTATCCAACATTTCCCTCCGCTCAATTCCTTAACGCCGTCAACCCCGCCGCTACGTCTTTGGCCCAACGGCGGGTTAACCTAACGGAAAACAACCAAAACATCTACAAAAAAGAAAAATACATAAAGCAAGCAAATGGAAACTGTATAAAAGATCTTCGCCCAAACAACTCACAAGCTCACAAAGACAGAGAGAGAAACAGAGAGCGCGAGCGACCGAGCGAGATCACAACGAGGAATTACAAAAAAGCAGAGACGAGACTGATCAGAATTTTTCAAAAGGTGAAATTTTTTATCTCGGAATTTCGAAGCAGATTTTTTTATTTTTCTTCGATCTTTTCAAGCTCTAAATTTGAAGCAGTTACTGCAGTGTACATATATACTTGGGAGCTGAATCTTCACGTGAATTTATCCGATAATTCAAAATTCGAATCGCAGAGACTGCAGGTTTGAATTTTTCTTTGGTTAATTTGAACTTTGCTTTTAACTTGTAGTCTGGATCTTCAAGCTCTTGCGTTTGTGATAATTGTTGACTTCGAATTGTGCATAACTAATTAGTATATATCAATCTGCTTGATATATATTTATGTATGGGAATTTTTATTCAAGGTAATTATTAGTATTTTTTCCTTTCTGGTTATAATTCAGTGCTAGATTTATTGAATTCTGTGAATTTACGTCGTGTTTGGTTTGGTTAATTACGATGAACAACTCAAGATTAAAATTTTGGTGCTGACAAAATTGCAGGTGAAGCAATTGCTATTGAAAAGCATTCGTAGGATTGGAATTGAAGGCTTGGAATTTTGGCCTCTTCTGTAAGCGAAAGCGAATGCGCCTCCGATCGTCTGGCGGAGGCGTTACTTCTTTTCCGAAGGCTATCGGCGGATCTGTCAAGCACTTGAAAAAATTCGATCACCTCAGACGCTCTCCGAGTCATTAATCCCAAAATTCACTGAATTTTACTTAAATTTAAAAGTTTTGATTCTGAAATTCAACAAAATTTCAAAGCGATTATTTTTCCGTGGAAATCATATCCAGCCGGTCTATGCGTATGGAGCTTCCTCAACCCCGTCCGTTTGGAACTGAAGGTATCCATTTTTCGAAAACAGATTTTTTTTTTTTCGTTTTCTTTTTGGATTATCTTTTTTTTTTAATAAACAAATTAGGAGATATAAACCAATTTAATTAAAATGTGTTTTATTTCTTAACCTTGATTTCAAAGTTTTTCTACAGGAAGAAAACCAACGCATGACTTTCTGTCACTGTACAGTCATTCAACAGCCCAACAAGATCCAAGGCCACCTTCTCAAGGTATCCTTCTTTTTTATTTTTCCTTCAATTCCAAAATAATAATAATAATAATGATATAAATAATTTCTTATTTCATTTTCCTTTTCGTTTTATGTGCATGTGTGAATTAATATGTGAGAGAAAATATTTATCTTGTTTGTTAAATTAAATAAAAGAAATAAATAAGGGGTCACGATTTTGTATGCACGTGACCGCAATTGAATCATGGATCATGGATCTGGTTATCTATTTATCTGGGCCATGAATTGTAGGCCAGCCTTGAATCGGCTGCCAATGCGGAAAAGGAAAGGGCTAGCCTTTACCAATCAACACCATTAGATTGGCACGAGATGGAGATGTTGAGGGTCCTTCATGGGACCCACCTGTGGAAGTTAGACATGATTTGACATTTCACATATCACGCCTGATGCAGGTGCACAGTTTTGAGAATTTGAGATCAAGCGTGGGCTGTGAAGTGGCTTTAATCCTTTGTGTTTTTTTTTAATATTACACCTTTGCTATAGCCAGTAGGACAAAAGGAAGGATGGTACTTTGTCATATTCATTAATTTTTGCGGTTAAGTTTTTGAACATGTTTTGTTTTCAAATCTTGAATCTGAGAAATGAAGCTGAATATTTTGCATGTGTTTTGATGGATGAAGAGAATTTATTATTTGGTTTAGTTATCCGTTACTATGAGACATAAGTCCACTAGCTAGTTTCTTCATACGAGATTCTAATAGTTCAAACTATTATTAATCTTGGTTCATAATTTATAAACAAAGTTTCTGACTTTAAAAATATTAAGACTAAGTCCACTAGTTTCTTCATACGAGATTATCAAACTATTAATTAGAAATTAATCTTGATTCATAATTTATAAACAAAGTTTCCGAACTTCAAAATATTAAGACTAGTATTAGGTGAAAATTCGAGAAAAGATGATAGTACAGCTAGGTTTTGCAATGCTATTTGGATGACATGGTGAATCTATTCCCAATATTATCTTAATTTTGGTTTATGTGACCAGGGAGCTACCTTGAAACTCATGATTTCCTACAACCACTGGAACGAATGGGAAAGACTTGTGTTGCTAAGGAGGAAACCTCAGTTGAGATATCAACTGCTGAAAAACTGCCGTCTCTGGCGGCGAAGCCAACTTCTTCTGTGGAGCACATTCTTCCCGGTGGGATTGGGACTTACAGCATAAGCCACATTTCGTATTTTAATCAAAGGGTTCCGAAACCAGAGGAATCGCCGGTGTTTACAGTTGCTCAAGCGGGTAGCACCGATAGAAATGTGGAAGAAAACTCAAACTGCAGTTCTTACACCGGGAGTGGATTCGCTCTTTGGGGAGAATCTGCACTCAAGAAAAAGGGAAAGACAGGGAAGGAGAATATGGGAGAAAGGCCTGCTGGTCCTGTAAGAGGTAATTGAACTCATTTTTATTTTTGCATGTGGTATATATCCTCTAAAATTCTCATTTTAATTCATGCATGACTAGCAAAGTTATACGAAGAAGTCTTACAAGCCTAATGAATTTAGAATATATTACGTAGCGTGCGGTTCAAGTCTTACCTAATTGTTTTTTACTATTTCACTTCTGAAGATTTTGTCAAAATAATCTTACAATTTGCTACCGTTTTAAGTAAAATGATACTTGCACTTCATACCTAACAACCTCATCAGAAGTGTCTGTTAACTTCAAATTTACTTATGAGTACTAATTTCAGCCCTTGGGATATGGCAGGTCAATGGACGTCTTCAGAGCGGCCGGCGCAGTCATCTTCCAACAACCAACGAAACTGTTTTAGTTCGCAGTCAGTCACTGGCCCTCACAAATCTATTCTTACTATAATCACTCTATTTTTAATTCTTTATGTTACTGGTTTTGAATATTGGAGATGCAGTTTTTGATATATAGTTGGAATTCAATAGGTCATCTGGGCAGAAGAATATGAGCTTCATGGAGATGATGAAGTCCGCGGCTAAGGGTAATGCCCAGGAAGACGAATTTGACAATGAAGAAGAGTTTGTTCTCAAAAAAGAGACCTCTACTACTACCACCACTGCCACCACCCCCTATAAGGGTATGTCTCCCTTTTAGTTCTAGGACATTTACGATTCATTTGAAATTCTTTAGCCTTTTCTTTTTCTTCATTTTCATCTTCACTGAAGAGTTTTGGTGCTTGTTTGAAGGAGATTTGAGGGTAAAAGTTGATGTTAAGAGCTCTGATCAGAAGGCTACCACGCCACGGTCTAAACATTCTGCCACCGAGCAGCGAAGGAGAAGTAAAATAAATGACAGGCAAGTGTTCTTCCTCTCTTGTAATTATAATGTCGATAGTTTGTACATCCTGAATCAGCTGCCATAGATTTCCTCTTTAATATAATACAATGAATCGTGTCACGAGCGTAGTTTCATATGCATGAAGGAATAGTTTCTGACCGTTGAAGTTACTGTTGCAGATTCCAAATGTTGAGAGAGCTCATTCCTCATAGTGATCAAAAAAGGGACAAGGCCTCATTTTTATTAGAGGTACAGACAAGTTTTAACTGTTGTAATTTAACCCTTCCTTTCACCGTCATTCAAATTGTTGAAATGATTCTGTTTTATTTTTCTTGTTGCTTCCCAGGTTATCGAATACATTCAGTTTTTACAGGAAAAGGTAAACAAGTATGAGGGTTCATACCAAGGATACCCTGATCCATCAAAATTGATGCCTTGGGTAAAACCTTGTTACTGCCTTTACACATTATGTTCAGATCTTTCGCCTTTGTGGCATGGTATTCTCTTCGTCTTTAATTAAAAATTTGTCTCAATATCGTTGCTGTGAAACAGAGAAACAATCACAAGCTTAGGGAAAGTTACAGTGACCAATCTCGGGGCATAAATGGTGGTTCTGGTCCTGCATTAGTCTTTGCCACAAATTTCGATGAGAAAACTCCTTCTGTCTCACCGACGATTCCTGGAAGCTTTGCTCAGAACCCTGTAGAATCCGACACAAGCACTGAAACAACCTTCAAAGCAATGGATCACCACCCGGGAATAACAAGCAAGCCAATGCCCTTTCCTTTGTCAACCCCGCCGAATGTCTTCACTCCTATCAGGAGTAGTAGCGCTGCAGTCCCTCAACTTCCACCCAGATTGCCATCTGATGGAGAAAACACATCTCAACATCAATCTATGTTGTGCCAGACAATATCATGTAGTAGTACTGAGGGTGCTGCCTCTAGGGATAAGCTAAAAGCACAGCAGCTGACAATTGAAGGTGGTCGAATTAACTTCTCAAGCGCCTACTCCCAAGGGTGCGTTTTCTTTCTGATTTCATACCAAAAGAATATAATTCATCAGAACTGGCAAAAAATGCATTGGTATTTACAAGTCTGACATAAATTTTTTTGGGATTGAACAGGTTGTTAAATACTCTGACTCAAGCCCTGCAGAATTCTGGTGTGGATTTGTCCCAGGCCAGCATCTCAGTGCAAATCGAGCTTGGGAAGCGAGCAAATGGCAGATCGCCTATACCAAAATCCGTTGTTAAGGTATGATTTTCAACATTGATGTTGAAAACAAGGGAAGGGGTGATGATGGCCGGGGTATCGAATTATACATAATTGGACTTTGCAGGATTATAGCTAAAACTTTTCTCTGATTCTTTCTGCAGGAAAATGAGATTCCCACAATGAATCGAGGGAAAAGACAGTGTAGAGTTTCCAGTGGTGAAGACTCTGAACAAACCCAAAAGAAGCTCAAGATAAGCAGAAACTAATTAATATGACACGCCTACTGTATTATTAAAAGTATTATTATTTTTTAAAAAAGAAATTTATAATTAATTCATTTTTTTGGGCACCCCTTTGATATTATGGGGGGTTAATTGTTCATGTCTTGTGCTTGGTTTATAAAATGTACCCAGACAAGACAGAGATTGATTGTAATCTGTAAATGTAGTGTCTTACAGAAGTCTAGTTTTGTTGGGGGGATCCATAGATTTCTTTCCCAACCAAATTATTATTATTTATTATTTTGTTATGATTATTAATTATTGAGGCTTCCATTCTGATGTTGAGAAGCTGCTTTTTTTTTTAGTTTTTTCAGTTGAGAATGATTTCCTCTGTAATTCTTGCGGTCTTGTTCTTTTCTTTGGAAACAAGACCTTTCTTGGATGTAATATTATTTCTGATTATTTTCTTGGATGTAATATTATACTGGTTACTGCTCCATGTAAAATAGATGTACTTTCACCTTTAAAGTAGAGCTTAAATCATCTTCACTTCAGTTTTAAAATAGACTGAAGTCTGTTGATTGTATACTAGAAGTTCTGATAATTGGGTTATGAGAACAAATTGAGGAGTTGAATTCATACTTATGCATCAATTTAAAGCCTTCTAGGCTTCTACTATCCCAAAGGGATCATATGAGCAAAGGAAAATTCACGATGCTGAATATATGAAACGATCCTGAATTTGGCGGAATAAGTGACCGAACTAAATTATAGGACCTCGGTACCAATTCAAAGTTTAGAAAGGAGTCTTGCTATTAGTGCTAATGTTTAGAAAGAAGTCTTGGTATTGAAGAATATGAGATTAGGGTTTCGAAGTTCAATTTTTTTTCTTTCAAAATTTCGATGTTTGATTTTACAATTATAGGGTTCGTGGGAACTCTGGCGTTTGATATTACGGGTTGGAGAAAGAATTTTGAATTTCTTCCTTTCGATTTTAGTTTTTCTATGATAAGATTGATATAAACTCTCACAATATGAGGTTGGGGTTTCAAAATTCATTTTTTTTCTTTTCAAAATTTCGAGTTTGGATTTTGGAATTATAAGGTTCATATGAACTTTAGCGCTTGGTATTACGGATTGGAGAAATAATTTGGAATTTTTTCCATTTTGAGTTTGGTTTTTCTATGGCAAGATTAAGGTTCATGTGAACTTTCACAATATGAGATTAGGGTTTCGAAATTCAATTTTATTTTCTCAATACTTCTAGATTTGAGTTGAAATTATAAGCTTCATATGAACTCTAACGTTTGATATTACAGGTTGGAGAAATAATTTTGAATCTCTCCCTTTTGAGTTTGGTTTTTCTATGGTAAGGTACTAAGGTTGATGTAAACTCCCACAATATTACATTGAGATTTTGAAGTTCATTTTTTTGGTTTTCAAAAAT
Source organism: Oemleria cerasiformis (assembly GCA_037349345.1). Taxonomy (NCBI): domain Eukaryota; kingdom Viridiplantae; phylum Streptophyta; class Magnoliopsida; order Rosales; family Rosaceae; genus Oemleria; species Oemleria cerasiformis. The sequence goes on from JAZGTL010000018.1 coordinate 15,633,742, forward strand.
TTTGAGTTTGAATTTTGGAATTATAAGGTTCATATGAACTTTAGCATTTGATATTACGGGTTGGGAAAAGAAATTTAAGTTTTCTCTAGTTTCAGTTTGATTTTTCTATTGTAAGGTTAATGCGAAATCACACAATATGAGATTGGGGTTTCGAAGTTCAATTTTTTTTTTTCAAACTTTCGAGTTTGGATTTTGGAGTTATAAGGTTTATATGAACTCTAGCGCTTGATATTACGGATTGAAGAAAAAATTTTGAATTTTTTCCATTTTGAGTTTGATTTTTCTATAATAAGTTTGATGTGAACTCTCACAATACGATATTAAGGTTTCGTAGTTCAATTTTTTTTTCTTCAAAATTTGGAGGTTTGATTTTTGAATTGTAAGGTTCATATGAGCTCTAGAGTTTGATATTACGGATTGGAGAAATAATTTTGAACTTTCTCCCTTAGAGTTTGGTTTTTCTATGGTAAGGTTGATGTGAATCATCGCAATATAAAATTAAGGCTTCGAAGTTCATTTTTTTTTTTTCAATATAGAAAAATCAAACTCAAAACAAATTTTTTTTTTAATTTTTTTTCCAATCCGTAATATCAAGCGCTAGAATTTATATGAACCTTATAACTCCAAAATCCAAATGCGAAATTTTGGAAGAAAAAAAGGTTGAACTTCAAAACCCTAATTTCATATTTTGAGAATTCACATCAACCTTACCATAGAAAAACCAAACTCAAAGTAGAGAAAATTTAAAATTCTTTATCCAACTTGTAATATCAAACACTAGAGTTCATATGAACCTTATAATTCCAAAATTCAAACTCGAAATTTTCAAAAAAAAAAAATTGAACTTCGAAACTCTAATCTCATATTATAAGAGTTCGCATTAACTATACCATAGAGAAACCAAACTCATAATGGAAAAAATTCAAAATTCTTTCGCTAATCCGTAATATAAATGACTATAGCTCATATGAACCTTATTATTTCAAAATACAAACTCAAAATTTTGAAAACAAAAATTCAACTTCAAAATTTTAATCACATATTGTTAGAGTTTACATCAGCCTCACCATTAAAAACCAAACTCAAAAGGAGAAAATTCAAAATTCTTTCTCCAACTCGTAATATCAAACGTTAAAATTCATATTAACCTTATAATTCCAAACTCAAACACCAAAATTTTGAAAAAATAAAATTGAACTTTGAAACCCTAATCTCATATGGTGAGAGTTTACATCAACTTTATCATACAAAACCAAACTAAAAATGGAAAAAATTCAAAATTTGATCTCAAATCCATAATAGCAAACACTAGAGTTTATAAGAATCTTATAATTCAAAAATCTAAACTCGATATTTTGAAGAAAAAAATTAAAGTTTGAATTATTAATCTCATATTGCGAGAGTTCACATCAACATTACCATAGAAAAACCAAACTCAAAAGGTAGAAAGTTCAAATTTCTTTCTCTAACCCGTAATATTAAACGCTAGAGTCATATGAACCTTATAATTCGAAACTCAAACCTCGAAATATTGATTGAAAAATTAAAAACCCTAATCTCATATTATGAGAGTACCAAACTAAAAATGGAAAAAATTTGAATTTTTTTCTCTAATCCATAATCTCAAACACTAGAGTTCATATGAACTTTATATTTCCAAAAATCCAAACTCGAAATTATGAAGAAGAAAAAAATTGAACTTCGAAACCCCAATTTTATATTGAGATTTCACATAACCTTACTATAGAAAACCAAATTCAAAAGAGAAAAAATACAAAATCCTTTGTCTAAGCCCAAATATCAAATGCTAGAGTTTTTTTTTTCTTTTTCCAATCAAACGTTAGAGTTCATATTAACCTTATAATTCCAAATCATACCTCGAAAATTTGAAAAAATAAAATTGAACTTCTAAACCCCAATTTTATATCAAGAGTTCACATAACCTTAGTATAGAAAAACTAAATTCAAAAGGGAGAAAATAAAAATTCTTTGTCCAACCCCGAATATCAAATGCTGGAGGTTTTTTTTCTTTTTTTTTCCAATCAAACACTAGAGTTCACTTATAATTCCAAAATCATACCTCGAAAATTTGAAAAAATAAAATTGAACTTCGAAATCCTAATTTCATATTGTGAGAATTCACCTCAATCTTACCATAGAAAAACCAAACTTAAAATGGAAAAAATTCAATGCAACTTGCAAGGAATTGAACTATCACAGAATTGTTAGTGGAGGAAAATACTGTTTGATGTATTCTTCTTGTTTCTAAGGGTTTGTGGTACTCTTTTCCCTTAGACTATTTTAATCGGCAAGGTTTTGATGAGTCCATTGATATATGCTCTTTTGTTGTAACTTCTCATGTTTAATCAATCGAAGTTCAATTCTAAAAATAAAAAAAATAAAAAAAAACTATGCCACCCCTAATGCAAGGGACTAGGGAGAGTGCCAAGTCGGGTCAACCCAACTTCGATATGACTCTATCCTCGATTAACATATGGGCCAGCCCAACCTATAGCCTCAGCATGGGCCGAACATTCGGATTAGTCGGTTGGGCCAAATCTAAAATGGGGCCAATATGGGATCCATCTCACTGACTTATTCTTTCTCTACCTCACGTACAATATTTCTCCAATATTTATGGGAAGATCGTGAAAATGACTTCAAACGCACGTAACCGGTAGCAGTCAAAAGACAAGGTCATTAAACTTAATTACTAAAGAGATTGTTGGATCGGGTGTTAAAACATCGGATCGGGTGTGAATAATTTTATCGTCCCCCAATTTCTGAAGACTTTCCTCAGTTCAATTACCCAAGAGCATCGTATTCTTAAACCAGATAAATAAAAATGTAATTAAAAAATAAGCTTCAATTTATAATAAATTATAAGTTAAAAATCAAATATTGTTTATTATTGTTGATGCCAAAACTGGACCAATTTAGAATTGCCTCACTGAGCTCGCTTCACTCACTCTCCTCGTGGATAGAAAGACCTGCAGAGAGAAGGTAAGAGCAAAGGAGCACCGGTGGGGTGCCGGCCTAACAGTCTCCGATGCTTAAGTTAATTAAGTGTGGAGGGATTTAGGCAGTGGAAGGGCAAATATGTCATTACCTTTTTAAGGGGAGGTGCCCTTGTATTTATAGTGGCATTGAATGTTGTTGGTGAAACATTTCGATGTGGGATAAATGTCCATGATCCTGGAATTGACGTGTGACCTGGTGGTCTCGAGTCCCGCGGTTGTGATGACACGGTCGACCGATGGACGGGTAGGCCGACCAGATTTGGTCGGCCTAGTGGCATTTGGTGTCTTTTGTAAAAGGTTGTGTTGGTGGGATGCACCTGATGTAGATTTGTATTGTTGTACTCTTGTTGAGCCGAAGGTCAAATATGGTTTTGGAGGGACTGATCGGCCTTGACTAGGTTGACCAAATTAGGTATGAACAATTATTGACTTAAAATTTAAGCAAAAGGTGATATGCATTTCCTTTAAACGTGCAATTTTTCTTTTTCTAGTTAGTGCCTTAGTGGGTAGCTGGAATTTCGTTTGGTTTATATTATATTATCATTAACTAAAAATTATTAAATTCTGAAAAAACTTGAACGTAATTGTATTTTATTAAAAAAATGGGTTCTTTCGATTTTAAACTATTTAAAATAAAAAATAATTTGTTATTATTATTGATTTTGACGTGGTGCAAAAGCAACATGATGAAGTGCTTAATGAATGATTATGATAATGGGTTTGATTTACTAATTAATAGTGTTTAGGGATTGGCAATGAGTCTAATGACTAATGACCAAAGAGTGCTTAACCAAACAAAACCTCGTTTCGTGGGCTAAGACTTATTTCTCAGTGTGGGATGTGGCTTTCTTGGATCATCCAAAATCCAAATTCATTGTCAACAATTGGACAAAGAGACTAATCATATTGATTAGTATTAATCTAAGACGTAATTAAAGCACTAAGTCTCCCACCACCATCTCCAATCTCCATCACCATTCACCAATCCATTTGTATAAATATTCTTGATACAAGACAAAAATAATAAATAATAAAAGTGTTTAAATCAAAGTAAAATAAGCCAGTTTCGTGTTTTACAAGGTATTTTGTTTTTGGATAGAGAGAGGGGAATAATATTTGCACAAATTCGGCTTTGCAACAAGTGCTGTATCTTTGGGGCCATTTACTTTCAGTCAAATCTGCCAATCTTCGTCTTATTAGAATCTTTTAGAATTTCTGATGACACTAAAATAGTCATTGTGAATTCCTTTTCATGAAGAAAAAAAAAGACGGGTCAATGATAAAGACGGGTCAATGGGTTCAAGCGACCCCCATATCTATGTTTTTTGTTCCACTAATTTTCTTTTCGTTGTTTGTTCTTAGACCCTAATATTCAAGATTGAGTCATTGACCATGACATGTTCGATAAAATGCCCTTAATTCATACTAAAGTTAAAAGGAGAAGGCTGAGGGTCATAGGCAAGGTATTTATAGGTTATGAGATTGAAGGCTAATGATTGAATACTAAAATCTTCCACCGTGTAATGAAGCGGGGGTAGAAGGGAGGGCTTCCACAGAGTCAGATGGAGGAAAAAGAGAAGTAGTAAGCTCGGGGGAGCGAAGGAAAAGCCTTCTAAGAACGGGGGTAGGCTAGAAGAAAGAAGTCTGGAAGCGACATTACGTTGAAGGATCTTGAAGGCAATTGAAGTAAGGAAAGTGACCTTCTATAGGGGGCTGCGATCGTAATAAAGTAAACTCTCGATCCTTATTTGCAAGCTCATCTCCAGAAATACGATTAGACTATAAAATTAGTAATACAAACACTAATAACGTTTTTTTTTGTTACATAGCTCGAAATCTTTCATATAAAAACCAACTGAAAAAGAAAAATAACACACCCTAAAAGCAACAAAAGTTCACAAGTTTTTGTTGCTAAAAATGGCGGTGCAAAGCCCATCTCCTATGATCCCTATCACATGGTAGTTCTATTATATAGAGAAATGAATGCTAGCAAATGTTTCCCATGGAAGAAAAACACAAGAATATAGAGAAGGTACAAAAGCATATCAATTTGCCAGCTTGCTTGATCAAACTGATCCAAGGACCACATCCAATCATTCCATTCAATTTCACTTTCCCTTCACATGAAACCAAATCTTCCTTCCTTATAAATTTCCATGTACAATTTTGTTTCTTATGTTTTGCTCAAATGGGCAAAGTTCTTAGCAAATACGTGAGTTAACAAATGATAAGTAATTAAGATTGTTTATCTCCGAATATTTAAGGTTGTTTGTATAGACAAATAAATGATAAGGGCAATGATGGAAAGGAGGCATGCAAATACCACCAGATCCACATGTCAAAGTACAATTGGCCCCAGAAAACATGCTTGACTGGACAGTCATCCTCATTTGAGATTCACCAAACCAGCTTCTGTAAGCATATTCACTTCACATGGTACAAGTTCTATGTCCAGAAATGACCAAACTGAAGAACAAAACCCCAGAAATCCAAGCAAAGGAAAGAAACACTCTTGGGACATACGAATTAATGGAGATTTCGGTCATTTTATCTGGATTACACCGGCATTACAAACGGGGAAAGAGGCAATGATCTGTGCAAGCAGAAAAATCATAGGAGGAGATGTATATGCTAGAGAATCACAATGCCACCATACAGGTTTGATCTAAAAGAACCCAAAAATTAAAAATTAAAATTAAAATACAAAAAGAAAAAATTAAGGAATTTGGAACTTTGGGGTTGACCCTTGTTGATGATTTTGCAGTACCAGTAAACCAAACCTATATGTTGCTTCCCCCCCCCACATACAATGCAGCTTAATTTGTTCCCACCCTGAATGGCAGGGTAGCTTTCTATACATGATTTGGATGGATTATTTCGGCTTATATAAAAACATAAAACTGGTCCTCCAGCTCGTACCATAGTCATAGATGATCCTCTCGGGCTCTCTTGAAGATTACTTACTTTTCTCCTCCGCTATAGTCTTCATCGCCTTTTCCGAACAAAATCTTCACTATGGCTGCTATACCTCTGTAGGCAGCTTTGTTATGGATGTGTGGGAAAGTAGCCAACAATGTGGAACATGGATGTGTGTCACAATCTTCTAACATTATATATTACGTACTATTCAGTTGATCTTCTGATGGTTGCAAACACTCTTCTGGGTTGGCATAGAAATAGTCCTCTTCTTTAGGCCGGTCTTGGATCATCAACCTATTTGTTGGGTTCCCCATGCGACCTGCATGAGCTTCTTTTACTGCAGATGAAAACTCATCCCAATTCAATGACCCACTAGTGTATTGGTCTATCAAATCAACAAGAAGCTTTCGGTCCAGTAGAATCGTCTTCTTGAACCCAAGAAATCTGAGGAAACAAGAAAACATTAAGCAAATCCTAAAACAGACATCCATGTAGAAGAACAAATAAACTAAAGCTCCAAAACTGGTAATAGTTTCAGTCAAAAGTTGGAATGCCAAATAATTGGCCTGCGGTTTGACTTGCAAAATCAATCATCTAAAGCCAAACAATGCCAATCAATGCAATCAAAACTTGGCATATAAGTTTTGATATAAACAAAATGAGAAATTGAGAACTAGATTAATAGCAGAAACTACCTGCGATGGCCTTCAACAACTTTAGCCATGTTTCCGTCATACGTGGGAACAAAAATATCACTCTCCAATGAGACAAGATAATCCAATGCTGCCATTTGGGAAGAATGATTTTGAAAGAACCGAAGGTCAGATGGTTCCAACAGTGTTTCCTTTCTCACCTGTTTGAACAAACCCAAAGGCTACTTTTAAAAACGGACACAATGTAAACCAAATACAGGATACAGAAGATACAGAAGGTGGCTTTAGCTTTCTACTCACCAATTTCGGATAAGCCTTAGCAAGACTTGCCATTCTCCTCTCTGCACCATAGATTTCACCAGCTGCAATATAAATCTGAATATCACGATCAATGTCAAGTGCGCTTAGTGTAAGAGCAGTTTCTTCAGGTGTCAAAGGACACAAACCATCTTTCCTTTTCAGGTCAGAGTTTATGATTTTCTCTTTCCACCAGGGATAAGCATATCTGCCAAAGAAAATAAATCATAAGTTAGGGTACATTTTTGTGTTTTGAATGCATTGTATCCAACAACTGTTAAGTATATATACGGTACCTCATTCTTGTCAACTCTTCCACTTCCTCGGTGTTACACCCTTGAGTACAACCAGAAAAGGCCAACATGTCCATTTCATACCTAAGATGAAGTACTAGGAATGGACCATTTTGCCTTAGAAGCCTGATAACCCTTCTACCCAACTCCTCTATCTGAGGAGTGAATCTCAGAGCACTAAAATTTACTCGGCAACGAAGTCTCTGAATCTCCAAGGGTAGTCCATTATTAGCAAGCCGAGCATCAGTTCTATTTAGATGCACAACTTTGTATTTTTGTATCAGTGGAAGAATCTGTACAAAACATAAGAGAAACACATTAATTTAAAGAAGGAACAACTGTTATCTCAATCATATCAGAAACTGAGCAGGAAAGAAATTATGAGGTTTATAAATGTTTATGAGCTGCAACAAGGAGAACGTCTTGGCAAATTATAGAGATCAATGAAAAGAACTGACCTGATTATGATAATAAGATATGTCAGACCAACTAACTGGTGGCATGGTATAAATCATTCCTAGCTCCACTCTCCTCTTAACCCTAGGCGGCAACTCTCTCAATACACGAACCTCATCTCTCAAGGATGTGATGAAATGATCCAAATCAAATATGTCTTGGAATTCACTGCCATATCACAAAAGTTAAGAGTCAATATTGGGTGGAAGAAAACTAGCCATCCTTTATAATTTTCAACACATTCAGTAACTTGAAAATGTCAGGAAAATATATTGGCTATACCTGGGATCAGCCCAAAAGGAGGTCTTATCAAGTTCGGGGACTACAAGAGTGACATTCAAATATCTTGCGATCGCAACCATGTCACAAATCTGTAAACATGACACGAAGAAATTAAAAAGAAAACTGATAAGCAGCTGCATGCTAAGAAGTAAAGTAATTTGATCGCCAAGGATGAAGTCTTGTTCATGTGCAAAGAAAACAATTGCTGACCACTCACCGCAGCTCTCATTTGATTGAGTCCCCCATTGCATGAAACCATCAGGTAGCCGTTGTTTTTATAAACCCCTATTGGAAACAATAAAAAGACAGATTAGCGGCCAATTAAAGAATAATCCAAATGGAAAAAGCCAAAGAACAAAACAACAACCAAAAGAAAGTCAGTAGAGAAGGGTACAGACTACCGGAATCAGTATTTCATAGGAATTGAGTTTTCTACCAGTTTGGCATATGTTACAAAAGGCAAACAAGGGGGAAGATTTACAATTGTAGAATTTAAGCATTATCACCAAATATGATGCTAAAATGGGATAGGGCATCAATTAACTTGAAACTAGCTGCTTTCTGATTATAAGCCTTCTGCTTGCAAGTCTAGTACTTCATTCTTGGTGCCAGGGCAGCTGGACACTGGAAGTTGTAATTACTAGTTTGCCTCTCACACAAGCTTGAACACTCAAGTGAGGAAATGGGTTGGTTTCGGAAAATCTCAAAACACAGAAAAGCACTGCTCCAGTTGGAAACTACCCACAAAATTAGTATCAAAATGCAACCCTACTACCCATGGAGTAATTGGTAATGTAATTGCAAGCACTCAAATCCAATTAACTTTAAAATACCCAAACTTTCCTGAAAATAGAAATTACAAACTCACTCTTGGGCGGAAGCGCTCTGGCCGGAACGGAAGGCAACTTGTCTTGCAAAACTGAAGAGGCTGCAGCAGACTCCTGAGTGAAACAAGCAGGCCACCCTTTCAAAACCCTTGGCCCCCACATATCCCCCAAAGCCGTTAATTGTACGATGCACGTCCACAACAAAACCGACGTCGTCGCTCGTATCATCCACAGCTTCATTTTCGACCTCGACGGCGACGTAGTCGCCATCATCGAGTTCTTTAACTTGTCCCCTCCGCCTCCTAACACCTTGAATCCCATCACTCCCTTTCTCTCCTTCTTCTCTACTTTGCACATCAATCTCAGTATCTCTCTATCTTCCTTCTGCAGCATCCGGCAGTAACGAAATGCTTCTTCTTGATCAATGCCGGATCCAAAAAAATGGCTTTCCTTTTTAAGCTCTTGCTATATATAGAAACCAGCAAAGATCCGAAACAGATTTTCCAAAACTGGGCCGATACTCACCACATTCCTAACCAGTCCTTAAAAGATTTCGTCCCAAACTCTCGCTTTCAAAGATTCCCTCCAGAAATTGCATCAACAACCCTAATTCCCTACAACACTGCTGAAAAAACAAAGAAACTGAACCCTCTGATCTCTTCTCCAACCCTCGCCCTCCAGACTCGGGGAAAACCGATTCGAACCCGAAATGCGAGCTGCAATCTCCTCCCGGATCCGCCGAATTCTCCGGCGAGTTCAGTCGCCGGAGCTTTCCCCGGTGATTGGAATAAGAAGCTAGGCAATGAGAGAGAAAGGGAGGGAGATGGAGGAGAGGGCAAGCAGAGGAGGTGGTGGTGTCATCATATGTGGTCCGATGTAGAGAAAAACAAAAAACGCGTGATGGGGTGTGCGTGACGTGCACCGACGGTTTCCGTGGGCTCAGTCTCAGACTTGGGCTTTCCTCTTCGTCTTAACACATTTTAGCTTAAAGCTCTTCTCAAAACCTCCAATAAATGCCAGCCAGCTATATGCTCATTCGGCCGGCCCCACCCCAATTATGTTTTGCCTACGTGTCTCCCATCCGTCCCTCGATTGTTGCCACGTTGAGTCCCAGATCGTGAGTTTTTGCGGAGCCCGTACCAGATTACGCTTACGTTGTCGACACGCCGACAATATATCGCGATAAGTTTAGTTTTATCGTCTCGCCCGGTCCCGCAGCTGGAGTTAATTATGAAGGCTTTAGCTTTTTAAGTGTGATTAATGGGCTCTAATCACGATGTTCCTTGGTACTTAACTGCTAACAATGGTTTTGAGACTGCGACGGTATTTTGGCGATAAGAACAGCAACAATTGGCACGATCCCGTACCCTAGCGGTCAAGGCTCCGTCTGAGTGTCGGTTGTGCCCGGCAGAAACGACGTCTCTTTCGGGATGGCAGCCCGACGGTCGGGACACGTGGAGCAATCAGGAGGGGTTTCGGACGCATCAAAGGAAAAGATTGTGGGGTCCTTTTTTCAATCTGATTGGGACGGATTGTAAGTACATTGTCAAGTGTACAGCGGAGGCCCGAGGATGGTGAAGGTGTACGCGCCCGTCAAGCTCTACGGTGGTCGTTGTGTAACACGTGTCTTAATTTCAGTGGACCGTGTAAACACGCGCTCAATGGATTGAGTTGGACTGTTGGAGTACGGAGATGTGGGCCCTTCTGGTATGTAGCAGTGGATCCATAACTCACCATAGTCCACTCAGCCAGACAGCAGCTCTTCAAAGTGATTCGTATTTTTTATTTTTCACCCAACAAAAATTTTACTTTTGTTTTTCACCTAATGTTAAACCCTATTATGTAAAAAAAAAAACCTATTATGTAAAGGGAAATCAAATGAAAAACATTTTTCAGTAACCAGAATATTATTGTAATAAATAAATTTTTATGCTTGATTTGGTTTTATATTTTTTACTTAATATATTTATTCATGAAGTTCGCTCGAATTTAATTTTTTGTAAGTTAACGATTTCAAATTTATAAAGAAAATAAGTAAATAATTAATCAGTATTGCTTTCTAATTCCTATTTTGTTTGCATATATGTGAGGGTGTGATCCTTTTAACGTAAACGCAAATAAAATTTCCTTTTAGCAATTATAAAATTTACCATATGTAAAAATGGGTAATCATGAAAATGAATATATGATATCTATAATCATATCTTTTGAGAATATAATCTTATGGAAGAAAAATACCTATGCCAAGAGCAATAATAACCAACCCACTTAGAATTCCATAGTTATAAAGAGGTGCATTCTTTGGGTCAATTATGAATTTGTATAAAAGAAGTGGGGTGGTGCCAAAGTGTGGTGGTTAAATTTCATTGTCTATATGGAATTTAGAAACCTACCCAGTAAAGTTATTGGCTAAAATAATGCGCATATATATATATGTACTAATTATAGAGATGTCAAATTTTGAATATTAACTAATATCACGATATTTCATTCATTTTTATATATTAATGATAAATTAAAGACGGTTACAACATTTGGAGTTAAAAATTTGATATAAAAATTTAAAGACTGTTTGATAATCATTCCGTTTTTTTTTTCAATTTTTACTTTTTATATATATATTTTTTGATACATACTTTTTATACTTGAAATAGAGTTATTTATACAAATATTCCTTGAGATATTTTGTGTTTCCACAAACACTCCTTCAGGTTTTGGATCTTACACAAACACTCCTTCAAATTCCAAAAATATTACACATAACCTATAAAATATGAAGAAGAAAAAATATTAATTAAATATAATATAAGTTATGTAAATATTAAAATACCTTTATGGTTGTTTGGATACATTATCATTCTAATTCTGAAAATATTTATGCAGAAGGTCAATTTTGTTAATTTTTAGGTTGATGTAAGCTTTTAATTGATAATCACTTAACAAATGATTTTATGTGTAATATTTTTTGAACCTAAGTGGGTGTCTGTGTAAGGTCTAAAACTTGAGGGGCTGTTTGTGAAAACACAAATAATCTCAAGGGGTATTTATGTAAATAACTCTAATTACGAGGAAATGAGAGATGAAGACAAATGAAAGAAGAAGATGTGCAAGAGATGGAGTTTAAATTTAGAAGAAAAAATTAACAAAAGAAATTGGAAATTAAAACTTATTTTTTGTGAGTTTTGCTTTTTGTTTTTCTATTTTTAAGTTTTTTCTTCTTCTTTCTTTACTTCTTTCTCACCATACCACTATTCTTCTTCGTCCCTTTCACGTTGCTAATACTTTCTACACGTCTTATAAACAAATAATGAAATCTGAAAATGAGAAACTGAATAATTATCAAACGTCCTCTTGGTTACTCAATCATTCGAGCGTTTATATTTGAAGGAGCTATGGTTGACATCTTTCCCTAGTGTTCCACCATTTTGGAAAGAAAAAAAAAGTCCGAAAATTTGAGTGGTTGACTCACCGTTTTAAAATGAATCAACAATTGGAAAAAATGGGTGGAGTCATGGTGGCATGGTGCGCACATTGCTCCTATTTTTCCAGTTTCAAAGTTTTGTGCATGCCATCACGCCAAGTATTATTATGCTTTTCATTTTTGCAATGGGACATGTCAAGTCAACTGCCAAAATTATCAAACCAAAAGCTTAAAAGGAGATTACATGCCTCTCCTCCATTAAGCTAATAAAAATCTATGACTTTGACATCTATGCTTGATGTTCATAATGAAGATATTAAACACGAGATGCTTGATGTTCATAATGAATAACTATGAATCGTTGATACGTTGTGAGATTCATTTGCATTAACGATTTACATTCTTATAAATTATGAAATCCGACCACTTATGATATCAATAACACTCTCGTACCTAATTTTTTGACTTGATTTTTCATTCATGATTATGTGCCTTGCCAATTAATGTACCTTGAAGGGAATTATCTACCAAGTACATAAAGCAACAAAATTCATTGAGGAACCTTTTACCTGCTTTGTCATGCTATTTAAACCATGTCTTCATATGTTAGGGTTCTCCCAACTTATGAAAATAATATTGAATTTATTTTTCATTTCTAAATTTGCCTAATTACTATTTTGAAACATGACAGAAGTAGACCCAACCCTATGTTTTCTTCAAATATGCTTCTAGAAAGCAAATAAGGATATGACCTTTAATTATTTAATTGAAAAAGAATATGGTTTGACAGTTCAGTTGTTGGGTGATTAACAAGAAATATTTATTTATTTAATTTTTTATACAATCTTATTGGAGGAGGGTATTACAATATATACATAGCAAATCGACTTTGTTATTTACGAAAGTCGAATTCGAAATCTCCCATAAAAACGTATGAAGATGATAACCACTAGGCCGTATCCGAAACATTATCATGTAATGTTATTCAGAATTGATATATATATTTTTAATAATGCGTAAATTGATAACACCACGTGACACATTTTCGTCAAGAAGAAGCTCCATTGGCAAATTTATTTATCAATAATTGACATATTGATATTAGAGACATTCTGTCACCTCATGTAAACAAGAATGAAAAAACATTAATTAAGTAGCTGCCATTACAATCCCTTAGTAATGATCTCAGCTAATTAAGCGCTACCTAGCCAATCGCCTTTTCTCATTAAGAGCACGAGGTTAATGATAATTATTTGAGCTCATTAATCACTGGTAATTATGCAATTGGATCTGTTTAGCTGTGAGGCAGCTGTTGATTAGTTCTTAGGTAAAGCTTTAGGTGAGGCATTTCATCTCATGCTTCGCCCTATCCCTCACTAATTATTTAATTAACTAGCCTTTTCATATATATATATATTCTTCCACAACTTGGCTTGCATTCGATGCTTAGCGCCGGGCCTCTCTTTTCTCAAGAAAGAAAAAAAAAGATCCTGTTCTTTGAGAAGCAACTGCATTCTCATCTTCCAAATAGCTTCGCCCGAGAAATTTGTCCCTTTACTCAAAAAATCAAGCTCATAGTCAGGCACGGGATGATCCGCATGTGGTCTACTATTGCATGCCCCTTACCTTTCTCATTTAGGGCTTATGGGTAAAAAAATGGAACAGTGAGAAACGAGCTAAATTTATGAAAACGGGCCCCTTCTTAGCTCTTGGTGCTGAACCGACCGACCGACCCTTATTATATTTGTTTGTCAGGCATCTCGCACACAGACTATATATACACACGAGAAATATTAACGAAACTTATTCAATAAAGAATTTATAAACGGATTTGGAAACAGAAAATTTCCTAATCTCTTCTATTATATATTATTTTGCAATCTTAGATACCGGTTTGATGGAACAGATATTCTCTATTTAAAAAAAATATATTTATATACATATAATTATAGTATTATTGCATGCTAAGGTGGATGAAATAAAATTAGGAAGATTTAAAAAACTATTATGTAATTGTGATTTTGACTAAGAGCAATAGAGGCATAGAAGCTTCAGTGGTTGACTGGTCTGCATCATGTCTTTAATACTTGACACCAAATCCATGATACATCATACATCCTAGTCGCTTAAATTCTCTTCTCAGTTCTTACATACAAATAAAACACTGAAAAAGAAAGTAACACCATTTTAATTATTAATGGCTACATCATCATCATCATGCTCTGAAATTATAATAAACTGAGGATTCCAGTTCCCTCCAGCAGCAAAATTAAAAATATAATTCCTAATCTCCAACGTTGCCATATAATAATGTGACCAAATAAAACGTTGTGAATAATTTAGATTTATTGCAAATTTGTCACCTAATTATGGATTGTATTTAAAAAAAATTAAATTAAATTCGGTTCCGAATGGCAAACTTATTGGGCTTTAGTAGACTCAAATAAAGAGTTATTGGGCCACGATCATTTGGGTTGTCATGTGGTGGCGTCCTTGAGACAGACTTTTAGGCCGCGGCCCAGAATGTTTCTTTTTTATCTAACCGAGAATTTCGATCCAAAGTAATCAGATGCAGTTCTGGAACAGTTTCCAGCATGCATGTGTGCCATTTGGCTCATAAATCCACCAATACATAATATCTCCTTCCAAATAAGTAGAAAATCTTCCAATGGCCGGCCGGATAATAAGCACAAAATTGTTAAATCAATCCTTACTAGGAGTCTTGGAGTGCACTCAAGCAATGTAACACCCCAGCCCAAAATTTTTTAATTTAAATTAGTTTTAGTGCCATTTGGACCGATATACCCCTACTAAGGTACAAACAAGAACACGCAAATGGTAAAAAAGTTTGAGTTAAAATGAGCAAGTTATTGACCTTTTTAAGTTTAGGGGAAGATATTTAATGAGTCATTTAGTCCGTCTTTGAGAAGGAGTCGTCATAAACAATTTAGAAATAAAGGAGAAATTATTTAGTGAGTCATTCAGTTTGTCTTTGAGAATGAATCGTCATAAGCAATTTAAAAATAAAAGAAACATTATTTAGTGAGTCATTCACCCGGTATCACATTGATTTCTATACTTCAAGAACTATGTCCTATGCGGAAATCCTGCTCAATAAAAGAAACATTAGTTGTGTTAATATGATAGTAAAAGTTAAAACCTAACAACCTACCTCAAAATTGTGAACTAATAGTAAAAAGTAAGAGTAGAAGTAAAACCACCATTTGACCTAGCTTGAAGCAATGACAAAATGCAAGCTCACTCATGGCTCTTGATATACAGTAGCTAGCAAAATGTTAATCAGTGACCATTCTTTAATCTTCATTTCCAAGTTGAGTTAGGAAACTATGAAATCAGTCAATCCACTGCAACTAAATTCTGATACTCTTGGCCAGAGATGATTGCTTCCATGACATGATCCAAACTAATATCCCCATCATTGTCCAAGAACAACTTCACCAAATTGTCACTGCAGCCACCCACCATCACCACCCCTTCATCCCTTAAATTCTTCAAATCCACCGGAAACAAACTTTGGCATCCGATTACATTCCAATACACAAGCTGTGGCACCACATCCCGATACCCTTTCTCCTCAAACTTGCCCTGTATCACCTTGTAATCACTCCCCTAACTGTCACCGGAATCCTCCTCGTATATTTTATAATTTGTTAACACAATCACTTTCTTCACCATATCCTTCGGCTTCAATTTCGCGTTCACGGCAACATCGAGAATCAAATCAAACACCTTGTCGAAGCTAGTGTAATATCCCGAATCCATGTTGTTCAAAGACTCACACTTGGACTTGAGATTGTGGCTGCATTGTACGGAATGAGGCTGAGGCGATTCGCTGAATGGAATCACCTTCCCTTTACATGGGCTTGATAATTTATGTTCCATATATATTTTCAATTTCATCCAATATCTTATTTTAAATGTGTTAAACTATCTTTAAATCTACATTTACTTATTAAGAGAGACTTCAGATTCATATTTCCCTAGCAATAAAAACCATTAAGGTTTCAGGATATATATATAGCATAATGTTCATATATAATTTGTTCATAGATATATTCCCTAGATACATAAATAATAAAAATATGAAATGATACAGCCTAGTGTTCATTTATAAATTGTTGTTGGAAAATGAAAATTTTATGCGAGAAGAAATGAAAATAAAAGGCATCCAAGTCACATGACAAATGAAAAAAGAAACATGCAAGTAATATCCCGTTTTAGGTAAAAAATATGAAACATTCGATTTACGCGGATGAAGCCTTAATTCTTTTGGCTTCAAAATTCTGTCAATGAATGAGAAATTAAAATGAGTAAGATAACAATACAAAAAATATTTTAATATAAAAGGAAAATTTTAAAGTATAATAGAATTATAGAATTACTTCAAATCATTAGGCAAATGGATTTCTGGATTTGAGGAGAGGATTCATCTCAACTTTTAATCTTGGTTCAGTATTTTAGTAAAAAATTTCAAATTGATTACTAATTCAAGAATTTTGAGACTAAATTTCTAACTTTGTGATTGAGATTGAGAGTGAGATTGCAAGAATATTAGAATAAATATATTAATTTATAATCATAAATTACAAAAAATAAATAAATTTCTGACCGTTGTTCCAAAGCTAATCATTGGAATTCTTGAAACTCTTTCAAACTTCATCTTGAAGATGAAAATCAAAATCTAGAGACCTATTTGGAATTTGATCGTTGCTGAATTAATGCCTTCTTGATTCTTACCTCTTTTTTCTTTTTTTCGGTAGAATTCTAATCGATAAAACCATTCTAACCTTTAATTAATGTTAAATACGTTTGATTTTTCCGCACGCGATAAGTTTTATTTAATTTAAATTTTTTTTTTTATGACATATTAATAATTTTAAGCTTTATATTATTTTGAGACGGGGCTTGCGCGGTTAGCCCTTGTTAATGGCCGGCCCATTGTGAAGCATTTGGTTCAGACGTTCATCGGCGACAAAGGTGCCTTTGAACAGTTATTGCTTCTCGTAGAAGAAAAGATCGAGGCAGTTGTTGCCGAAAGTGGAGCTGATGAAAAAGGGTCGGGGTAGTTTGGGTATTTCGGTTTCTGGCTGTGGAGATGGCGGCGGCGGTCTTAGTGGGGTGGGTGGTTTTAGCCGAGAAGGACCAACAAGAGTACTTGAAGTTGCAGGAGCCGCCATTCTTGTAAGGACTTGGTTTCGGCAAGCTTTACGGACTTGGACTTCGTTTACTTGTGTTTGAGAAATTGTCTCAGAGAGGCAAGTTTCTATTTAACTGGCAATTGGAATTTTATGTAAAAATCGACAGAAACTGAATATATTTATCAACATTGATCGTTCATACAAATTCTTCTAGCTAATATAAAAAAAAAGGGTAAGCTACTAAATTAAAGTAACGATACAAGACATTAGACTTGTTTGATCTTTCTAGACTTCTAGGGTAAGCTACTGTTTTGGGTTCAATCCCGCATTCACGAGCCAGCTTCTTAATCTTGGCCATCTCTCTGGGATTGGTATCAGTATGCATAACCACATGGTTTCCCTGCCACGACTGCCGGAGTTTGATCTGCTGCGTCCGTACTGGTCACCGCATAAATCGTATCAAATTCCTTAAGCTGTTCCGCACACTTCCCCATCCGCATTCTAGCCTTCTCTCTCCGATGGGGGCCTTGCTGCTGTTGGAGTGCGTTATGGAGGATCACCGTCACCGTCTCCGCCACCGCCAGCAACAGTTGTAAGAGGCACTGTTGGTGTCAGCTGTGAATAAATGCCTCCGACGACGGCCTGGTTTCCGGTTTGGCGGCATGCTTTCAGAACCGAGCTGATCATGATCGGCGGTTTTTGCACCACGGAGACTTTCATGACCATCAAATTCAATTTCTAACAACGCCAATTTGGATTTTCTCGATGGCTTGGTTAAAGAAAGAAAAGAGACTAGTGTGAAACTAGGAATGCTTATAGCAACGCCGCTTACTTGGGCCCCAAGATTTTGTTGTTGGGCCCAACCAACTCCAACGAGTTTGGCTCAAGAACTTTCCGGAAAGCTGGAAACGGCTTAGCCAGAGGTACAATCCAGCTGCTAAAAAGGGACCATCCATCGCATGGTGTTCCGGTGCACCCCTAGCGGACCTTGAAAATCCAGAGGACGGAGTGCCATCTATGCCCGATCGTACTCATAACCGCATGGTCGATGAAATCGTATAACCTATTTTAATTTACGAATATGTATGCGGTGAATTATTCTGCATATCCGATAATTTTGTATCATTCTCCTTTGCCTTTGGGAGTAAATGAAAAGAAAGCTTATTCACAATCCACTTAAACACTCATCAGAATATACATTTACATCAGATCAAAGTATATACATGAAAAGAAACACCAGAGAAGCTTATGTCCTAAGGAAAACCTGAACGAATGCTGGCAGGACATGCTGCAAAACCAAGCTGACAAAGATTTCATTCATTACAAATCATCATATTCCTTTCCTTTCTTCTGCAACTTGTCTTTCTCTTCGTCCTGTCGTTCCAGAAAGTTTGTACCATCATCAGTAAGAAACAAAAACTAAGTTATTAACAAACTGTGCAGACACACATTGTGTCCGACTTTGATCTTAACATGCTAAAAATTCATGTTTCTAGGATGAAATCATTTACATCGGAACATCTATAGGTCAATCTTGTACAGGCACATGAGCCTAAAAGAAGGAAAAGAAAACATTGAACAAAAGACCAAGGGAAATAAAAGAGGCAGGCTTACTGAGCTGTCTGTGAAATAGTCAAAATCTTCATCAAAGTCCCCATCCCCATCATCTGAAAGACCAGATAGATGATCAATAT
Organism: Oemleria cerasiformis; assembly: GCA_037349345.1. NCBI lineage: Eukaryota > Viridiplantae > Streptophyta > Magnoliopsida > Rosales > Rosaceae > Oemleria > Oemleria cerasiformis. Next base: position 15,652,763 of record JAZGTL010000018.1, read on the forward strand.
TAGAACGTTACCAAATAGTAAAGAAACAACAAAGTTTAAGCTGCTCAATGTCCCCACATAAGTCACACAAAAACCATGTTGCATATATCATCTAGTTATGGTACATACTAATGGTAATTGAGTCTAGAATAATTCTAAGAGACTTCAACAGAGTGAAGACTTAATGATTTCAAAATGTAACCATCAGCCTTCCTATGAATGAAAACCATTCAAGAACCTTTGGTCCTTTCAAGAGATAAAAGATGGATAGGACAGCTGCTGGTAACTAGGTAAGACGTTTGTGTGAAAAAACAGTAGATGTTAACCCAAAATCAGTATATTAATTTCATGGCATAAGGGCATATTCAAGTACTCTATTGAAATTAGTCGCTTATGCATGTCAATTCTCTGGCAACTTGAAAAGTGTTGTCATCGGACTTGAACAATGCACACTAAAAAAGGTGCATGGTAACAAGTAATGAAGCATTTACCTGGATGGTCATCATCACTGTCTCCAGGATCTCCTAGGAGAAATGCATCCAAGTCTTGCTCAGTAGTTGATGAGGTGGAAGTTGTACTTTGATGTTTTGTTTCCTTCTCCTCTGGTTTAGAAGTTATTTCAACTTTACTAGGTTCCTTTACTGTGCCAGCTTTCAATTGTTCGGTTGACTTCAACTTCACATACTCATTGTACCTCTTCTCATACCTAAAATGAAGCACACGATTAAACCATATAGAAGTAGAATGAGAATCTCAGTCACAGTGCAGCAGAGTGAGGCAATTTTATAAGTCTTTTAAGGTATATCTACAAGAATGTAAACAAGAGATAGTAGCATATCATAAGTACATCCAATTTCATATTCTTTTTCGGAAAAACCAAATACCTAGATGTTTTCACATCTATAAACCATTTCCATTTAACAAACAAAACTTCTGGTACATTACGAAAAAACAGAACATAGAAATCTAGTAGTGAAAGGGTGACTCATACCATTTCAAGAATCAATTCTCACAAGTGAAATATGACATTATTTTATTGCATAGCAACATATGCCAGAACCCAGAAGTCTAACCAGATAAGTCAGCACATGTCACAACTTGCCCGTGAACTTACTCAAATGTGCTTCAAGAGATGAGGGTACTTACGGTGCCACGTGATTGTTAACCAGTATAAAGTATATCCTCCAAAATTTTCTTTCTTTCATAATACGTGGGCACAACTCGTATCTTAATTGTGAAATTTCCTGCATTGAAAGCATTTAGAAATGACAGTCAATGTATGCATACTACCATTAAGAAGTGGTGTAACTAAAGGCTCAAAATAGATGACGAATGCATAACTAGGGCATACTTAACATACGACACGAAACAATTTCTGATTCTGCATTTGCTCATTTGGTACCCCATCAACATCAGACACAGGCATCATGTGTCATTTGTGGATGCCATAAATTTGAAACATATATGTAACTTGAAATATTTCGCCATCTACTAAACAGTTCCACCTCCATCACTAGAGTCCATAAGGCCAGATAATTAAATTTCATGTCAAATACTTCAAGTTTCAAATTCCATGTCAAGTTTCAAATCACAATCGAATTCTATGTCAGGTTTCAAATCATAATCGAATTCTATGTCAAGTTTCAAATCACAATCGAATTCTATGTCAAGTTTCAAATCACAATCAATTCTATGTCAAGTTTCAAATCACAATCGAATTCTATGTTAAATTTCAAATTATAATCAAAATCCATGTTTTCAATAAATCCGTCTTTAATATACGAGCTGTCATACTTAATGATAATTTTTTTGCCATCTGATTTCTAAATTTCAACAGAAAGTTTATTTTCCTTCAAACCTGTGTGACTTTAAGTGACATGAATGAAGCTGGGGATCACTTAAGCTACCTTGACAGTGGAAAGAACAAAACTGGCATGCTTTTCTTGCCACTCTGAAAGATCCTGCCTAACATTTGTGACTGTAGGAACGTCAGAGAATTGTGTATCATCTGCAAATTCCATTTAGCTTTTAGTAAATAATCAAAAGTGTTGGAATTTAAGTAGTCTAAAATCAGAATTCCAAAGCTGCATTTACAATCAACCCAAATAGTTATAAGAAGCTAAATGTCTTTCATTTTCTCGGAAACCAAACAAAATTTGATTAATTGGAAAAAAGAAAGAAAGTTACCTTGAAGAGGAAAATCCTTAAACGTAATGAAGGTGATTCCTTTAGCAAAGTCTCTTAACTCCTCGGTGATCCCAAACGCTTCCAATTCCAAATCAGTCTCTTTGATATTGAGCTGAGCCGCCTCGAGGGGAGTTTTGGTGGCCGTGGCGCTGGTTAACTGCTTATTAACCTCGTCGGCTCGCTTCAAAGCCTCGGCAGCGATTTCCTTGGATCGCTTTGCGGCGTCGGCGACTATCTCAGAGAGCTTCGAACCGCCGATCGTCAACTCCTGCGATCGCTTCGCGGCTTCCTCTGCCACTCCCCGGGCTTTGTTCCACAAATCCATAGCTTCGCGCGCTGACTTTTGATTATTTCGCTTGCAAATTTGCAGTTAACCGTCCGTTTATTTCCGTTTCTGAGTTGGAAAACTAAGCTGCAACGGCGCTTTTCTAACTCCTCACGTGCGGCTTCTTCAATTTGTAATGTACCGAATGTTGTATATATATTCGGCAGAATATCTCCGATTCAGTTGATATTCGGTAGCTTTGATGAAAAAAAGGAAAATTTCATAGCTTGCCATAAGCTAGTGAACATATTAAGGTGTGAGTCTCACCTTGAAATTCATAATCAAATGCTTCAAAACCAAGAATCACGTCTCATTCAAATTTCAAATTTCTTTGCTCTAAATAAGTAAGCAAATGATATGAAAGGCCTTCAAAATTTGAATACCATAGTAGTTGTGCTTACTTTAGTGTCCATGAGTGCAAATAAAAGTTAGAGCCCATGAGTATTATCAAGAAAAGAAGGGCTCACAAGTCATGGCATTAGATTTTGTCAGTCAAGAAATGGAGCCCATGAGTTTATAAGAAAAAGAAGGGCTCATGGTTAGATTTAGCCCAGTGTTTACTGCAATATAGTAGATGTTCATATTTGTGTGTGAAAATAAAATGAAGTTTTCATTTTATTTTTTAATTTCGTCCATGTATTATTTCACTTTATATATTTGCAATTCTTTTTCTTCACTACTATTTTATTTTTTTTCATTTATTTTATGTAGTTTCGTTTTATTTTTAAAAGATACAAAGATCAAAATTAAAAATTAAAATTGAGATAATTATCAAAGCCAACTTGTTTTTTTGTAAATACCACCAAGTGTCTCCACATCGGAATAATGGACCTAATCTTCATTCAGAGTGCAATTTGACACTGACCACAAAATGCTTCCAACGAGTATTTTAACAATATGTACATATTCTTCCTCCCCATTTGTTTTCAATGGATTTGGTTAGAATGAGCCCATGAGCCTCAATTTCTTGAGGTTATAATCAAACGCAAGATATCCCTTCAAATCCAATAATTAGCCAAGTTGTGCTGGAAGTGGACCTTTCAATGTTTTTGGTAGATTCTACAAGTGCAAGTGCAACCATTTATGTGGCTGCTTGTTACCTTGTATTTGCAAAATATAATCCACGCCATTACACGTTAAATTTTTCAATATAAAAAAGGAAAAGGATAAACTACATAAAAGTATTCAAATTATAAGGATCATTTCAAGTTCATATTCGAACTATGAATATTTTCATCTAGGTACCCAAACTACCAAAACAAAATATTTAGGTATCCATCGTTAGTAATCTGTTAAAAAAATCTGTTAAGTGCCAAAGTGGCATTTGTGGGGTCCTTTTTTATGTTGACAGGGATGCCATGTAGACAAAAAATATATATTAAAAGTAATTAGTAAAATCTTAAAATAAATAAAAACCCTCCGCAGTCCCCAGCATCGAGAACGATCACCCAATTCCACCTCATTCGTCTTCTCCGTCATCTCCAACTCCACCTCACCCCTCAACTATGACCCAAAATCAAAACCCTCCATTTCACCGAGAAAAAAACCCAGAAAATCTCCGCTGCCTTCCACAGCCTCCATGACGTATCCCTCCACCCCTTGCACACCAACGCCGCCGACAAAAGGCCAAGAAGAACGTGAAACGAAGCAGTGTCGGCGGTCCATTTGATCAGAATCTTGGGCCAAGATTAAGAGGTTGGTTTTAAAGAGATATACACATTTACTATCACTAATTGAACAATTTAGCATTTCAATCATAGCATTTCTCCAAGGCTTTGGAGTAGTATTTCAAAGACCCAATTTTATCACTATTTTCTCAAATTCGACAACAACTAAAACTAGCTAAGAAGAGAATGAAGGAACACAATCGAGCACGGAAATGCAGAACAATTACGAAACCTCCAATCCATACCTTAAGATAAAGGAGCAAAGAGTACGAGAGCGAGCTTAAAAGCGCGAAGAAGGATGCCATGTAACGACCCGTACCTGAAATTAATTAATTTCGTAATTTATTTAGGAAAAATAATATTTTTACCCGTGAGAGTTAGGAGGTCCGGGGTTCACTTTTCGTTTGGAATATTTTTGGGAGTTTTCTAAGACTGTTGCATATGTCTTGAACTCACGAGTTAGTAGACAGATGACACTCGAAAATCAGAATTCAAAGGAAGAAATTACAAAAATTTAAGTATAGGGGCATTTTGATAATTTGACAAAATATATTGCTATCAATTTGAATTATTTCATATTGTGACACTTGTCAGAAGTACAAACACAAACTCCTTTATAGTCTGCACCGGCTTGGACTTCCATTAATTCCTTTTCAAATGGAATTATCATATCCATTGTTAAAGGAAGAAACCATTCGACACCCCCCAACGACCGCGAAGCCAACCGCTGACCCTCTACCGTTATCTGTCATTTTCGGTGAGTGAATTTTGGTTGAGCTTAATCTAGTTTCGGTGAATGAATTTTGGTTTTCCTAAATTATAATGCATGCATATTGTGTTGTTTTTAATATTTTATTATCAAATTCTAATATCTTATTATTTTCATGAGTCTTGGAAAGTAAGGATTCTTATTGTTTTCATTAATTTGTTATGTATTATGGATTTCAATGACGATTTTGAAATTGGGCGTTAGATCGGATATGTGATTTTGGGCTATGGCCCGGTTTTATGGATTTCAATTTTATGAATTATGGTTCTATGGATTTTGGGATTTTTGGATTTATGGATTTTGGGATTTTTGGATTTATGGATTTTGGGATTTTTGGATTTATGGATTTTGGCTTCGGCCGAGCTTATGATTTTGGACTTAGACCCTGGATTTCGATCTATTGGATTTTGGGTTTTTTGTCCAGGTTTTCTATGATTTTGGCTTAGGCTAGGTAAAAAGGATTTCAAATTGGATTTCAGATTTACGTTACGGTTTTCACTATGTATATCATCCTTGGGTATCATGGTTTTTCTCCGGCACATGATGTGAAGTATTTTCCATCATGTGTTCGCTGAGGGTTATTTCTTCTACACATGACGTCGAAGTATTTTCCGTCATGTGCTCGTTGAGGGTTGTTTCTCCAACGTTTGGTGTTGAGGTATTCTTCGACATATGATCGTTGAGGCTGTTTACACGTAGTACAGGGTTACGTCCGCATATCTTGGGATATTTTCGAATATGTGGAGAGTAGGTCCTCGGGTTGGACCTCTCGATTTCTAGCCATTGCTTGAGATATTATCGGCAGTGGTTAGGTGGGCTTGTCCCCGTGTTGGACAGCCCCGTATATCGAGTTATAGCTCAGGATTACATTCGAGGGGTGGTGGAATATTTTTAAAAGTATTTTGTGTCCAAGTTTTCTCATGATTTTAAGCTCCTTTGTGGAGGGTTTTCAAAGCAAGGTTGAGGATCATGGGATGTTTTCATTGTTCGTGTTTTCGTCGGTCCACCAGATTTTAAATTATTAAATGGGTTTTCGGTAAGTTCTTTTGTACGTGATTATTTTATTTGGTTAATTACTTAAAAATTATTTTACATTATGCATACATGGTTTTACTTATGGAGGGAATGTTATGTTTTCCTCGAAAATTATTTTTTTAAATGATTATTATTATTTTTATCCACTCACACTTTTTCTTATTTTACGTCCTCTCCAGGCCGTTGAGTTCGACGAGGGCACATCTTGAGGCGGAGGCACTAACTTCCAGATGCGCTATTACTACGATCATGGAGTAGGGTTTGTTGGGCTTGCACATTTATCTTTTAAATAGAAATATCGTAGAATCTTGTTGGGCTAGTGAGGGTATTTTAAGAATTATGGTGAAATTTTCGAGTATTGTCAGGCGGGAGAAGGATTTCACTCGGATTTCGAGGGAAAATTCGGGAGTGGTCCTGTCAACTTGGTATCAGAGCTCTAGGTTTAAATTTCTGCAGACCGCACACTTAGTATGCATGTTAGTTGTGGTACTAACGAATTTTGTTTCTTCTCAGTGAGATGCCTCCGAGACGCGTGCTCCGTCAGTGGCCTGGAAATGAGGAAGAGGAAGAAAACACTAAGGGTGCATAGGATCCCGTATTAGAGCTCGATCTGAGGCAGACCTTGGATCAATTGGATCAGGCAATTACTACTGTACTTCATAGTAGGGGCACTTATGAGTTTTCTAACATAGAGTGAGCTCAGAGGCTTGGGGCCACAGTGTTTACGGGCGAGTTGGGCACAGAGATGCTGAAGAATGGATTACTCGTCTGGAACGAGTTTTTTATGTTATGAGGTGTGCTCCGGGTGATAGGATGCGTTTGGCCACTTTTCTGCTGGATGGCTATGCTTACCGTTGGTTGCATGCCTTGGTTATGACGGGCTAGGATGTTCGTACGCTTACTTGGGAAGCTTTCCGGGAGCACTTTCTCCTCTATCGTACCGGGATGCCGGGGAGGCTGATTTTTTACAGTTGCAACAGAGGAACATGAGAGTAGCGCAATATGAGCAGAGGTTTCTTGAATTGTCTCTTTTTGCTACGGCCTTAGTGGCCGATGAGGTAGACAAATGTCGTCGGTTTGATTATGGACTGAGAGACGAGACCAGAGTAGTAGTCACTGCCATTGAGTATACTTCTCTGAGAGCCTTGTCTGACGCTGTTGCCAAGTTGGAACATAGCTTGCTGGCTAGGGATCAACCTGATAGTTCCAGGCGGCATTGGGATCGCGTGAAGTTTGGAGCCTCTAGTGAGGGACCATCAAAGAGAGGCGGTTATAGCTCAGGGTCCAGAGAGTGCCAGATCTGGTTCGGGCAGTGGTGGAGCCGGGCGAGGAGGTTCCCAAGTTTTTTTTTTTACTGCAAGGCAGCAGTTAGTATAATCGACCGAGAGATAAAGCGGTTACGGTACGGAACAAATATCCTTTGCCACATATTGATGATTTGTTCGATTAGTTAAGGGGAGCGAATATTTCTCGAAGATTAATCTCATGTCGGGGGTACCATTAGTTAAGAATCAGAGAAGAGGATATTCCTAAGACGGCGTTCAGGACCCATTATGGACATTATGTGTTCCTGGTGATGCTTTTTGGATTGACTAATGCACCAACGACGTTCATGGACCTCATGAACAGGGTGTTTGGGCTATATTTGGACCGGTTTGTGATTGTGTTTATCAATGATATTCTAGCATATTCGAAGAGTGCTAAGGCGCATGAGAAGCACTTGAGGTTAGTGCTAAATACTCTGAGGAAAAAACAGTTGTGCGCCAAGTTCAGTAAATGTCAGTTTTAGTTGACTAGTGTGGGATTCTTAGGTCACGTGGTCTCAGCATAGGGTAGCAGTGTGGATCCCCATAAAGTAAAAGTGGTGTCGAATTGGGAGCAACCCAAGACGGTTTCAGAGGTGAGAAGTTTTCTGGGTTTGGCAGGATATTATAGACGGTTCTTAGAGGGGCTTTCTATGATAGTTGTTCCACTAACCCGGTTGATTAGGAAAAGGCTTAGGTTTGAATGCGATGATGAATGAGAATAGAGTTTTTAGGAACTTAAAAGAAGGATGACTTATGCTTTGGTATTAGCCATTCCAAACGATAGTGGAGGTTTCAAGGTGTACAATGATGCGTAATTTCGGGGTTTAGACTGTGTGTTTATGCAGCAGGGAAAGGTAATAGCCTATGCTTCCAAGTAACTCAAGCCACATGAGTTAAATTACCCCACACATGATTTAGAATTAGCTGCAGTGGTGCATGCACTGAAAATTTGGATACACTATTTGAATGGGGAAACGTGTCGGATCTTTAAAGACCATCATAGTTTGAAGTATTTGTCACCAGAAGGAACTAAATTTGAGACAACGGAGGTGGTTATAGTTGATTAAGGATTATGATTGCACCATCAAGTATCACCCTAGAAAAACTAATGTCGTGACATATGCACTGAGAAGGAAGTCATTGGGTTCTTTGGCACATTTGTGCACGGTTTATCTGCCACTGTTGGTGGAACTAAGGAAATAAGGGGTTGTACTTGGTGTGGATAACCAAGGGGCATTGCTTACCAGTTTTCAGGTGAGGCCAATATTGATTGACCGTGTCATTAAGGCTCAACTTCTGGATCCGACATAGTGCATTATTAGGATGGAGTTGGAAAGTGGAAACATGCAGGATTATTCTGTTAAAGATGATGGATGACAGAACCCTTCCCGAATTTCCCTTCAAAACCCGTGAAAAGCCCTACTCCTGCCTGACAACTTAATAAATTGCCTAGAATACCCTTAAGCCGTTACAATTAGTTACAAGAATTCTACCAAAAATCCGACAGAACCTCCCCTATAAAATGGTTAACCGTCTTCCACCTGTCAGACGAAGCATCAAATACCACTCTCGAATCCCAATCTCACCAAATAACCATCGACGTAGTCATAATTTACAATAAGTCCAAAAGGTTTATCAGAGCATCTAGGTAGGAAAGGTAAATACATAAAATTTATAAGTCCTACTCGATAGTCTTAGGTAAAAGCGCAACTGGAATTTTGTGCCTCCGCCTCTGGATGTGCCCTCGTCAACTCAACGGCTTGGAGGGGATTTAAAACACGAAAAAAGTGTGAGAGGAAAAATAATCGTTTAAAATAATTTCCGAGGAAAACATACATTTTCCCCCTCCATGAGTAAAACAATGCATGCATAATATAAAATTCCTTTTCAAACAAATAATCTATAAGGAACTTACCGGAAAATCAATTTTAGTTAAAACACTCCGTGGGACCCACAAAAACCCGAACAATGGAAACATCCCTTGGTCCACAACTTTTCTTTGAAACCTTTCCTAAAAGGAGTTTAAAAATCATGTGAACAGATATGGACACAAAAATATCATAACATATCTCACGGTTCCCCGAATGTAATTCCGAGCTGACTGACCCGGGAACCGATGCTCCACACACCCGATAATATTTCGAGTTGTGGAGATGTAACCTTGTACTACGCGTAGACAGCCTCAACGACCTAGTGGAGAAATACCATTCGACACTAGCGTCGGAGAAACCTCAACGATCTGGCGGAGAAATACCCTTCGACGCCAGCATCGGAGAAACCTCGACGAACACGTGATGAGAAATATCCCACATCATGTGCCGGAGAAAAACCATGACCCTCAGGGACAATATACATAGTGGAAACAAACCCGTAAAGAAAATTCCAAAATCAATTTTTTTGAAATCCTTGTTTATTGGCCTAAGCCAAATTCATTGAAAAACCGGGTCTATGCCCAAATCCAACAAACTCACAAATTCGGGTCTAAACCCAAAAATCATGGACTCAACCTAAACCCAAAATCTATAAAGTCAAAACTACATAAAAGTAAAGTCCAAAAAGCCGGGCCACAGCCCAAAACGTCTTTTCCAATTTATTATTGAGAACCAAGTCCAGTAAAGCTTTATTAGAATAATTTTTTAAATTCCAGAAATTTGCCAAAAATAATACTTAGCAAGAAATTATTTCAAATATACGTTTATGCATGCATTATAATTTACAAAACCAAAGTCCACTCACCGAACGTCCAATTAAGCTCAATCCCGAGTCGTACGCTCCTCTGAAGTTCTTGAAGCAGTATCGCCTGTCAAAAGTAACAATCAGGGTTACCAACGATAATTAAAAACCCTATATTCCGACTCCCTAAACCCCGGGAGGTCCACACGCATCCCACTAACAATGCAGCCACTTCGGACGCCCAAAACTACCCCTAAACGATTGCCAATTAACCCGAAACCTACGCCAAAAGGTTCGAAAAGTTGAAACATACCGACAAGCGCCCTCGTGGCCCAAGGATCGGCCCTACGCGCTGGCGGAAGGTCGGTGGCTCATCCACGCGCCAGCTACAGTGCCGACGAACCTGCACGCGCGCTGACTAGCCCGCCAGGTGGCATGCCACGTTAGGTTTCTGACCAAACTAGTCGTCGGAGAAGATTACCGCTCCGATGTACGCCGTTGTCGGAAATCGCCATTACCGGCGACCTTGAAAATTCCTATTTTCTTCAAATCTTAACCATTTTTCACGAATTAATAGCCTAAAACTATCTACTCAAGCCCAGGAACTCGAAACTAAAGTCTAAACACGAAACTCATACCTGAGTTGGCCAGAAAATTAATCGAAAGGTTCAGTCTTCTCCTTCCTTGGTTCAGTGTTTCCCGTGGATGTTTCCCTCGAAGGCTGGTACGTCCTTGATCGCGGGAAGGAGGAGAAGAAGATGGGTTGAACCAAAAGGAACGAGGTTACTTCAAACCAAAAGTTCAAGGTATGGGGTTTTTGGGTTCGGTTGCACGGTTTGGATGAGGAATGCGAAGAGAGAGAGGAAAATGAAAAGAAAATGGAGTGGGTCTGAGTTAAAAATATCTGCCAAGTGCAAATTACCAAATTGTCCCTGAACATTCTAGACCCACAACTCTCTCATACGAACTCCATTTTTCGCGTGTCATCTGTCTACGAACTCGTGAGTTAAAGACCTACGCAACAGTCCACGAAAAACTTCAAATGCGTCTCCAAAAAAAAAAAAGGACTTTCAAGCCTCTTATAAAACTAAAGGTAAACTCGCCATTTCCCAAATTAATTTACGAAATTCACTAATTAAATTTACGAGTCGTTACAATGGAGCCTTGGTTAAGGACGGTCGGTTATGTGTACCTAAAGACCCGAAGATTAAAAGGGAGATTCTTGAGGAAGCTCACAGTTTGGCATATGTGATGCACCCTAGCAATGCCAAAATATATTGCACCCTTAAGGAGCATTATTGGTGGACTGGGATGAAAAGGGAAATAGCAGAGTTTGTGAGCAGATGTCTGACATGTCAAAAAGTAAAAGTAGAAAGGCAGAAACCGTATGTGGCACTACAACCACTTCCTATTCCGGAATGGAAGTGGGACCATATTACTATGGATTTGTATACAAGCTTTCATGGACTCAGAGGACATGATGAAGTTTAGGTGATTGTGGATAGGCTTACCAAGTCAGCGCATTTCTTGTTGGTACGGGAAGATTATAGATTGGACCATTTAGCCCAGTTGTTTGTGGATGAGATCAACAGGTTACACTGAACCCTAGAGTCGATTGTGTCATACAGGGATCCTAGGTTCACTTCGAAATTTTGGCAGAGGTTGTAGAGAGCTTTGGGGACTAGACTACACTTTAGTATAACTTCTCATCCTCATATTGGCGGCCAGTCTGAGAGGACGATTAAGATCTTGGAGGATATGTTTGATGAGTCATAAATGCTGGAAGAGAAACCAACTGAGCTTAGGGAAAAGTTGAGCTTTAAGGAGCAACCAGTACAGAGTTTGGATTAGGAAGAAAAGCTACTGTGTAAAAAGACCATTCCCTTCGTGAAAGCCCGGTGGAAGGTCACAATGTTGATGAGGCTATTTGAGAGGCCCAAGATCAAATGCGAGCCTAGTATCCACATCTCCTCTATTCATAGAACAAATTTCGAGGAAGAAATTTCTTTTAGAGGGGGTGAGTTGTAACGACCTGTACCTAAAATTTAATTAATTTCGTAATTTATTTAAGAAAAATGACATTTTTACCCTTGAGAGTTAGGAGGTTCGGTGTTCACTTTTCATTTGGAAATATTTTTGGTAATTTAAGAAGACATATTGCACCCAAAAATTGGAATTCGAACTCACAAGTTAGTAGACAGATGACACGTGAAAATCGGAATTCAAATGAAGATGTTACAAAAATTTAAAAATCAGGGCATTTTGGTAATTTGACAAAATATATTACTATAAATTTGAATTCTTTCATATTGTGACACTTGTCACAAGTAGAAACACAAACTACTTTGTAGTCTGCACCACCTTGGACTTTCGTTAATTCCTTTTCAAATGGAATTATCATATCCATTGTCAAAGGAAGAAACCATTCGACACCCCCCAACGACCGCGAAGCAAACCGTCGACCCTCTACCGTTATCTGCCATTTTCGACCTCCTCAAATGACAAGGTTAGTACCCATGTGTCCGTCTCGACGAACTCAACAATTTATTAATTTTGGTTTTATAAAATAGTTACTCGTTTTTATAGTTTTAACCTTAGAAGTTTCAAGTTTTCGAATTATTTTTCAAGTTTTTTGATAACTTTGGATCACTTTTGGCTCAGGTATGAAAGTTTATTTACTCGTTGAGCCCAACGTAGTGGTATAATTGATTTTGATTTTCGTGAAAGTTGAAATTTGAGAGTATTAAGCAGTATTGACTACCGAGCGCTTTCCTTGATTAATGAAAATATGACCGTTGGATTGCTTTTAAATTTCTGTTTTCTGATTGTGGAATTATTATTGACCTGCTGAAACTTTCGGATTGGAAATCTGAGATCCTTAGACTCTGAATTGGATTTCTAGTGTTTCGATCTGAAACGGATTGAGTTGAATGAGTGTTGACTTTTTAGTCAACTCTTCATTTTTTGGATCAGAGTTGGTTTTTAACCTAGCTAAATCGACCGGTTGACCTTCGCTTGGTCATTTTGGATTTAGTTTCGTTTTACGATAATTTAAGCTTAGGATCGTTGAGGGCGTGAGAGAGCCTACTAGAGTTTGGGTCTCGGGTTTAAGGCTTAGAATTAACGTTTATTGATCCTGATTGTCACTTTTAACATGCGATATTGATCCGGAGACAGTAAAGGAGCGCACAGCTCAAGGTTGAGCTTAATCGAGCTTCTGTGAGTTGGTTTTGGTTTTCCTAAATTATAATGCATGCATATTGTGATTTTTTCAATATTTTATTATAGAATTCTAATCTCAGGAAATTAAATAATTTATTATTTTCATGAGTCTTGGAAAGTAAGGATTTTTATTGTTTTCATTAATTTGTTATGTATTATGGATTTCAATGACGATTTTGAAATGCATTTGGGCGTTAGCCCGGATATGTGATTTTGGGCTATGGCCCGATTTTATGAATTTCAATTTTATGAATTATGGTTCTATAGGTTTTGGGATTTTGGCTTCGGCCGAGTTTATGATTTTGGGCTTAGGCCCGGGATTTCGATCTATTGAATTTTGGCTTTTTGCCCAGGTTTTCTATGATTTTGGCTTAGGCCAGGTGAAAATGATTTCAAATTGGATTTCGGATTTACGTTACGGTTTTCACTATGTATACCATCCCAGGGTATCATGGTTTTTCTCCGGCATATGATGTGAGGTATTTTCCACCGTGTGTTCGTTGAGAGTTATTTCTCCGAAACATGACGTCGGGGTATTTTCCGTCATGGACTCGTTGAGGGTTGTTTCTCTGACGTTTGGCGTTGAGGTATTCTCCAGCATACGATCGTTGAGGTTGTTTACGCGTAGTACAGGGTTACGTCCGCATATCTTGAGGTATTTTCGGATATGTGGAGAGTAGGTCCCCGAGTTAGACCTCTCGGTTTCTAGCCATTGCTTGGGTATTATCGGCAGTGGTTAGGAGGGCTTGTCCCCATGTTGGACAACCCGGGATATCAAGCTACGGCTCAGGATTACATTCGGGGGGTGGTGGAAATTTTTACAGTATTTTGTGTCCTGGTTTTCTCATGATTTTAAGCTCCTTTGTGGAGGGTTTTCAAAGCAAGGTTGAGGACCACGTGATGTTTTCATTGTTCGTGTTTTCGTGGATCCCGCCGAATTTTAAATTTTTAAATGGGTTTCCGGTAAATTCTTTTGTAATTATTTTATTTGGTTAATTACTTAAAAAAGATTTTACATTATGAATGCATGGTTTTACTTATGGAGAGGAAGGTTATGTTTTATTCGGAAATTATGTTTTTAAATAATTATTATTTTTATCCCCTCACACTTTTTCTTGTTTTACGTCCCCTCCAGGCCATTGAGTTCGACGAGGGCATAACTTGAGGCAGAGACACTAACTTCCAGCTGCGCTATTACTTACGATCATCGAGTAAGGTCTGTTGGGCTTGCACATTTATCTTTCCAACCTAGTTGCTCTGATAAATCATTTGGGATTATTTGTAAATTATTCTGTAGTTGGTTATTTTGGACTTGGAGTTGATTGGTTGTTATTTTGATTTGGACAGCTTGGATATTAGGTTAGTATTTAAATCCTTCGTCTGACAGGTGGAAGACAGTTGATCAATTTACTAGGGAGATTCTGTCGAATTTTCGGTAGAATTCTCGTAGAATCTTGTTGGGCTAGTGAGGGTATTTTAGGAATTATGGTGAAATTTTCGAGTATTGTCAAACGGGACCAGGATTTCTCTCGGATTTCGAGGGGAAATTCGGGAGCGGTACTGTCATGCCAACTCCGACTCAGACGCAGTACCACAACAGAAAGCTCTGGCAAAGATTGCCAATGGCATGAGCGATACAAGACTCGTCGTTGGCGTGGTTGCAAGGCGGGTGTTGCTTGGAGCCATTTTTGTTCGGAGACGAGCTCAATGAAATCACCTTCTCTTCTCTAGAGTTCGTTGGAGAGACCATTGGTTTCACAATCTGCCAATGCCATCGACGACGCCAGAGGCGTGATTCTCCGGCGTTGAATTTTGTAGAAGAGCCATTTCTCGCCTCCCCGGAAAAAATCGTTGGCGAATTCCCATCGGTTAGGGACAACCTTTCTAAATCCCTAAAATTCCAGATTTGAAAATTTGGGGTTTGGACTCGTTCGCAACTGAATTGAAAATTCGGGGTCTTGATGATGGCGATGAAACAGAGCCAAATTTGTGGTTAGGGTTTGGTCTGGAGTCGAACTCTCAGGGCTCAGTCTCTGAATTGTGCGAATTTAAAACTATACCAGGGCTTGTATCTTGAAATTGATGGTAGGTGGTTCTCGGTGAAATTGATTTGGGGAGAGAGGTGGGTCAATTTCTTCATTCTCGGTGGTAGGTGGTTCTCGGTGAAATTGATTAGGGGGAGGGTTCGAGGTGGAGTTGAGAGGAAGAAGGTGGGGAGCGTTTTGATTTTGGTTTTGTTTTTGTTTTTTTTAATTAATTAATTTATTTATTTTAAGATTTTATTAATTACTTTTAACAATATCAATTTATTATTATTTTTTTTGTCTACATGTCGTCCATATCAGCATAAAAATGGCCCCACAAGTACCTATTGGGCATTTAACAAATTTGTTTTTAACGGATTATTAGCGGTGGGTACTTAGATGTTGTGTTTTGATAGTTTGTATAACTAGATTAAAATTTTTATACTTGAGATATAAACTTGAAATGACCTTTATAATTCGGATATTTTTATGTAGTTTATCCAAAGAAAAATATAATCAAATCAAAACAAAAAAGTTTAGACACTTATATATAATGAAATATTTCCAACCAAACATGGCTTTTTCAATGGCATTGGCCGCGTTTTCTTGGTGTACATAATTGAGCATGATTAAGTATTTATTAAGACCCAAATAATCACAAAATCCGACGACTGGCATGGGGCTAACCCATTCGATTCAACGGTGGATGAGAGTGACAAGACAATGAGTTAGAAAGGAGTTGTTGGGACGTATTTGTATTGTGTAATTATAAGGAGGAAAAAAAATATCAGCAAGATGCGACCTTGTGATGTTTAGGGTTCATGTATTCCATTGAAATTGGCATTTGGCATTTGGCATTTGCCAGTGTGAAGGAGAGAGATAAACAGAAAGACAATCACTAGCAATTGTTGCCATCATGTGGGCATATGGGGACCAAAATGCTGACCACTGAATTTGTCCATCACTTCATTGCAAATTTGGAATCATATCCCATCCTCAACACCTCATTTTTCTAGCAATCAATCAACCAAGAAAAATTTCTACAAATTATATGATTAATTTGTTCACAAATATACCATCAATCACCATAAACAAGAACACTAATTTTTGTATTCTATGCTAAAATAAGGTAGAGCTATTAATACATTTATTGACCTGAATTCTTGTATATTGAAATGGACAATACTTACATCCCACCCTGGTGGGATGCCCTCGTACCACCCTTTCGATTTATCAAATTGTCTTTTTACATATATTATAATCGAAATCGTTCATTATCTAAATCATCATGTCAAGATCATCTCCGTAAAAAATCAGTAAGATTGGAGGTCGTTTAGTTATTCATATTTATCAACTAAATGGACGATTCTCCATAAGGATCCTAATTCTTACCAAAACCGTTGATTTATTTGATACATGTAAATGACTAAACGGCCTCCAATCTTATTAATCTTTTTACGGAGATGATCTTGACATAATGATTTAGATAATGAACGGTTCCGATTATGATATATGTCAATATGTAATTGGTTTATATCAAAAGGGTGGTATGAGGATATCCCATCCTAGTGGGATATAAGTATTGTCCTATTGAAATTGAAGGTTACGATTAGCAAGTTTATTCATGTAAACATATCAAATCCTGAAAGTTAACAATAATAACAATCTAACATTCTAAATATCTTACACGGAGTAGAAATCCTATTTGATAAATAATCAACTCGTACAAACTAATTAAATCTATTAAGGAAATTAGTTATTTCCTAAAATTATAATTTTTTTAAACTATTTTTCTGATATTGCAAAGCTTATTAAACACTCTCATTTTATCCTCCTTTCAAAATATAACTCTGTTCCTCTATGTTGTCTCTACTTGATTCATTTTCGGATTTTCTATTTAACTTGTAACGGTCGATTGATTTGAAACCTCATAATTATATATACTTTTCAACATTTAATCATCGAGGCTTTTTTTTTTATCAAAACAAAAATGATTGAATTTTTATAAAATTTAAGTAACTTTTTAATCTTGTGACATTCAATTTATACTTTATAACGAAAAACAGACAAAGTATGGATTTTTTAAATACGAAAATGTCAAATGGGTTGCGATAAAGCAAGATAAGGCGGGTCCAAATATTAATGAAGTATAAAAGCGCAGGAGGAGAGGCGAGCGTGTGAAAGCGAGCGGCTATGATCACTCACTCACTCTCTGTTAGACCTAACATTATAGAAAAGTCTTTAGGGGGGACCGCAATGAACAAATATCATCTTTTATTTGGCGTACCAGGAACATTCTCGATCTCAACTCTAATTCTCTAAAGCACGATGATGAAGCAGATATTTTGTTGTTAGTTTAATAATACGTTGTTTACACCTTAATCCAAACTAAACATCATTCCCTCATGTGCTTACTTCAACCCACAATCTTTCTCTGGGGCACATGATCCCATATGATTATATCATATTTTGCAATCTTTTTACTCTCACCATTCTTATATCCCACTCCTTATTTTCTTTCTTAATTGAAAGAAATCTACAACTTTATACGGTGGACGAATTGAAGAATTTCTTAAGGCCACTTAAGTTTATAATATATCTCACATCGGAGGAATGGTATCAACTTCAGAGCATTATTTCGTTTAGTTGCTCGCTTTTTTCATACGATTCCTAATAAGTTACCTAATTTTATAGATTATACTTCACTAGTATTATGAGTAATATTTGACACAACGTTATTGAAAATGAGAATTTTACTGTTAGTAAAATTGAACTCTCTTTCAAGTATTGAAACCTGAGACATGAAACCCCTCGTAAATCTATATTGAAATATCTATATCCTTACTCCCAAAGAACAACTATTTGATAATTTATTTTCACCGTGTAGCGAGCTGAATGCCCTTGAGATATTGAATGTCCCCCCATGTTTGGATTTTGGGAATTTGAATGAGAGTTTAATTTCCCTAAAAGAAAAATAAAAGGAGGGAAGCATGGAAGGGTTTGTAGAGCTAAATTGGGGGGTGGGCTGGGCCCCAATGAACACGTGATAGGTTGGGGACGGTGGTGGGACAGATCATTGGGAGAGCACTGTCTCGACTCCAACAGACTGGGCCCGTAGCTTGTAGGAGCTCATCAGCCCAAAATTTGTGACATTGACATTCTAATAGTCATAGAGAGAGTAATAAGTAATTAGTAAAAAGTATTACAGTCAATGTGAATGGGAATTTATGATTAATCGGTTACGATTTAAACTAAATCTATAATTTATCTCTTACAATAGAATATCGTTATATAAAAGAGGAGATAAGGACTACTACAACTAAAATAGTACAACAAAGGAGAGCATGAAACTCCATAATCTTTTCCGATCTTAGGGATTGTGAAAGCTGCCCACAATTCGAGACACCATCCCCAAATCGAACCTAATCTGCTTTCACTCCAAAACAAGGGAGGGCTACTACTTATGTAGCTTCTGAGTTTTTGGAGAAGGATCAATGGACAACGGAGGAGGATGTGGACAATTACCAGAAGACCTAATTCGGAGACCCACCACCGTCCCATGTGCATGTGAACTTGTTTCCATCCATCCATCCATCGTTTTCATATATTTACTTAACCTCTTCACTCTCTCACTCGTACCAATCACAATCAAACACCGATTCTTTTCACTTGATGTTTTTGTTTCAGTACACCTATTATCTCGCCTCCCTCCGGACGTGAAATTAATTGTCGATTCATTTTAAGATAGATATTTTAAATTATTTGAACCCAATTATATGAGTTGGTGTGTGGTGTTGTGACAATATTGGCAAATGGTTGTATTGGAGGATGATGATGCAACGAGTGAGACTGTGGGAGCCATTGCTTGAATCGCGCTGCTTATGGCCTCCGAAAACAGTCAAATGGCGGTTGATTTGTACTGCGCATGGGGCCATTGGTAATTAATTTACAATCATGCGTAACATCAACAGAGATGGAGAGAGCCTGTACGTGGCCGGATATGTATGTGACGCGAACGGGCAGATGGACCGAATCATTTCTCGATGATAAATTTGAATTTTATTTCGTTTATATATGAATTGGTTGATAATTACTAATTAATTACTTACATTGAGATCAAGGAATCAGGAGTACTTCTAGTTAAGGGTGCAAGTCTTCCCCTTTAAGATTTGATGATTGTTGGCCATTATGGGAGTTGTGAGGGTTCCACGCTCACATGTCGTAAATTTCGTTCGAATTCTAGGGCTTAGGAGATGTGGAGTTGAAGCAATATTGAGTCATTGATTTGCCATCAATAATTTGATATGCAAAATGACCAAATTCAGCCCCAAATCACAATTTCTATGTTTAATTTTTTGGAAAATATTTGTCCAAATTGGTCATCTATTTTATAAATTTGATCAAAATAGATAATTACGGATCAAGTTTTTGTTTCTTCTTCTCATTTAGCCTAGCGGATGATTGTTAGTAACACAACCGTGAAATGGTTTTTTTTTTGTCTCAAAATTTTAAATTTTATGCGGCATATCATAGCAGATAACTAAATTTCACTGTGTACCTTAAGTAACCGGTTAAATTGTTTGCAATCGTAAGTGAAATGTTTCAATTTTGATAATATTAAGTAAAAGTGAACAGCTGAAATTGAACCCGCATCGTTACTATAAATACGAAAGATTTATCGATATGAATTTTGATACTATCAACTAACTCATTAGTACAAATTTCTTTTTATTATTTCTTGCATGCAAATATGCAATGGTGAATGGATTGACAAAATAAATATATAATAAAGGGTACATCGTAGACCGTACAAACACCCTAGTCTCAACAGACAATATCACGTCAGATACATCCTACAGTAACCTCCACGTACTTTCCCACAACTCACCAGTAACAATGGGCAACGTGGCGCCTTCTCCACCAGTTATGTCTCAGCCCACAAGCTTAAGGGTGGCCGACAAGTCGACAATCACATCTCGCCGGACCAAAACACCCTCCCTCCTTTCCCCATCTCGCCCGTCCACGCGTCCTCCACCGACGGTTCGATCGCATGCCCTCTACCAGGTCCGTTCGCTCCCGTACGTGGGGTCCTCCCTGGTCCAAGTACAACCAACTGTATGATATCGAAGGCGAAACCTCTTCAAGCTCTGCGGCAACGTTTGTTCATTCATAAAGGCTAGTTTTGTAATTTTGACACCCTAAACAATGGTCAGTGTCACACTGTCGTTTGCGTGCGTCGTGGGGCGAATTTGGTAAGTTTTGATAAAATGGAAAGAGTTTGGGAAGTTATGTGGGGGGATATTTGTCGGTGTTTGCAGCCTTTCAACTTCTTCCCTTCCATTTCTCCCATTTCTCTCCTTCCACTCTCTCCAATCTCTCTCTCTCTTCCTATAACAAAAAAACCAACTGAAAACGGAGAGCGTGAGAAGGAAAATTATGGACATTCAAACCGCGCAAATGTGATCATTTTCCCGGAAAATTCAGCAATTCACCGGAAATTTAGTTCCTAGCGAGAAAATTAGTGAATCATCATCTGATATTATAACTTGAAATGCAAGACATTGGAGGGAGGTTCTTCGGAGGCTCAGGAGGGCCAGACCGGCGGCTGAGGCCGCACCAGCACTCGAGCCAGCAGGCCTTGAAGTGCCCGCGGTGCGATTCCATCAACACCAAGTTCTGCTACTACAACAACTATAACCTCTCTCAGCCCCGCCACTTCTGCAAGTCCTGCCGCCGCTACTGGACCAAAGGCGGCGTCCTTCGCAACGTCCCCGTCGGCGGTGGCTGCCGCAAAACCAAGCGCTCAAAGTCCAAATCTACCTCCTTATCATCGCCGCTGCCTCCCCCGCAGCCGAACAGTGCCGATCAGCACAAATCCAGCTCTCTTTCGAGCAGCGAGAGCTCCAGCCTCACCAACACCAACACCGCCGCCGCGTCCGCGACGGCCACCGAGGTGGTTTCGGCGCCTTCTTCTACTGGCTCGGCTACGAACAACTTGTTGAGCAATATCCATCATCAGGACCCGAAATTCTTCGGTTCTCAAAGCGGCGGGAACGCTGGCTTCGAGCCTGGTGCGGCGGGGTTGCTGGAGCAGAGTGCGGAGATTAATGGAATGTTCTCGGAGTTTGGAAGCTTCACCAGCTTGATTACGTCGTCCAACGACGTGCCGTTTAATTTCGGCAACATCGGCGCTGATGGTTCCGTTTCGCCGTTCAGGCTGAGTCAGCAAGCGCAAGGTCATCATCATCAAAATCAGGATCAGCAGAATCAATGGGGGCTGCAGAACCAGAGCCAGGAATTGAAGATGCAGGAGACCAATGGCGGATTGCTGGATCAGACGGCTCAGGTCGATTTGTCAGTGTTTCATAGCAGATCCAACGGCGGAGGAGTAGGATTTGGATCGTTGGATTGGCAACCAAGTTCAGGTGATCAAGGTTTGTTTGATCTTCCTAACACCGTTGATCAAGCATATTGGAGTCAGGGTCAATGGACTGATCAAGACCACCCTACTCTCTACCTCCCATAAAAATCGTTCACTTTAATTAACCTTCTATTAAAAAAAATTTCAAATTTGGTTAATCAAATTAAATTTGAGATGACTTTTTTTAATTTATAAAATTACGAATATATATATATATATATATATATATATGACTGCTCTTGTATGCAATGTAAATTTTTTATATATAATTTTTTCTTGGTTTTCTTTGGGAGGTTTAATTTGATGATTTTGGAAGGTGTTTGGGTTTGCTCCTGCCTCTTGAGGTTCACGTGCAACTAACTTTCAATTTAGTTTTCATCTTTAATTTTGTTTTTGGGTTTATTTTTTTCCCTTGCACTTTGTCTCCTCTAATGTATCTGGCTTTGAATCAATCAAATACATAGAGAGAGAAATATTATAGTGTCTTGCTGTTTTGCTTTTGATCCCCCTCTTCTTTTACATTATGTAGCTGTTAATCTCAGTTAGATTTATTCATATTTTCATACTCCAATGAGAGTCGATCACTAAATTAATTGTCGCCCTTGAGCAACATTCAAATTTCAAATACTCACTTAACTCAAAAATAATATAAAATAGTCCAAATTGTAGTTTAAATCGATAATATTACGCGACAGTAATTTAAACGGAAAGTAGCGGTAATCAAGTTTTTGAGATATTTATTTGTTTTTTTGTTTAGAGTAGGGAATTAGTGTACGGATGAGTGGCCCGGGGGTGGAGTCGCTTAGGAATTGGGGGGTGGGTGGTGGTGGTGTCGCTTAGGAATTGCGTGGGGAGGGTGGGGTCCAAGGTGGATCGGAGAAGTAAGTCCCATGCGCGATGATGAGTCCACGTGGCGGAAGGGATGGGCATGGACGGTAATGAGAGAGGCCGCGCGATGGGCCAGGGGAAGAGCCGCAGGGGGGGGGTGGGGGTCGGTTTGTCCTGGCTCTCGTGGGTTTTTCTCTCCTGAAGTCGCACTCACAGAGAGTGAGTGACAAGTGAGTGCGGGTGGTGAATGGAGTTCGGGTTGAGCTGCTTACTGGGGCGAGAGTGACGGGCAGATGGACATACGCATACCAACATGTGCATGTTGGTGTGTGAACTGTGAAGATGGTGGGGGTGATGATGATGACGTGGATATATACTGTGGGCTTAAGGGACCCTGTTTAGGTTAGTTGGGTGGGTTGGTGGGGACTGGTTAAAAAGGGGTACTAAGTCTGGTGGGGTCCAGATAGCAACTGCGGGAAGTGGTCTCTGACTCGGCGACTTTTCCCCCACGACTCACGCACGGTGTCTGCATGCTTCATATTAGCAGTTAGGAATATATTTCTCCTAATTCAGATTAATTTTAAGTATATCATCTGATTGCGATAAAGCGGAGTTCAGGGATCGGATCGGATCGAAGCTGAAAAGTGCATGTTTGGACATCCCAAGCCTGACTTCAAAATGTCTGATAAAATGGAAATTAAACTAATCAATAAAGTTAATTAAGATTAACACTTGATCCATACCTAATATCTTCATCAAAACAAATATTTTAATGTAAAAATCGTTCTAAACACAAAGAGAAACACTGAATCGGAATAGTAACAGTAACAAAACTAACCATTCAGTTTTCCTCGTAAAATTTTCGGAAGATTTGAATTGCAAGAAGCTGAAATGGGTGCATTTTCTTACCTTCGAACGAATTTGATTTGATTTTGATAGTGGTACAATTATGAATTTGATTTTGGATAATATCTGATTGGGGGAGTGGGTGACTGGGGGGCCTCTCAATCCAAATCTCAATCTTGCTGTCATCAATAAATAATTATTGGTGTTGTTTCCATATCTTCTTAATGGCTGCACATTCAAATCCTTGACCTTTTCATCCCATATCACACTAGCAACGGCGGGTGATTATTTCAAATCTCTTTCTCCAATTATAAATTCTTAGACTTTCAGAATCCAACGTTCACATCTCCTTCCTTCATCCTCCGTCCATTTCATATTATAATCATACTATTTACATAAATTATTAACACAAACAGCGACATAAAACAACTTAAGCTTAAAATCGAGATGAGCGACAGAGTTTAATATGCATGTGCGAACTGCACTCTCCCGGCAGGCACATTGGAGGGAGGAGGGACATGGATGGCCCTTGGAGCTTCTTGCCTAACCCTAATTAAGAAGTGGCATTGAAGACTTTTAATAGCAAAATGGACCATGCAATGCAAGTTGCGGGCAAGCAACAAATGTGCCCTTAAGGACTCTGACTTCACGTTTCCAGTTGGAAATAATTTGGAGAATGGAATTCCAGACACCAACCCTAGCTCTCTCTCACAGTTCGGCAGATCCTTAATTGTGGACCTTTTGTTTTCTTGGTGCACCATTATGTATGTTTACCATATCCAGCACTTTCCAGTTTCAACCAAGCAATTGAGTCTTTGACAATGGAGCCTTGCCTGTTTTAGAGGCTTCGAGGCTACATCCACTTAGACAACAACGTTTGGGCAACCTTCAATTTCTGGTATTGGATTTGGAATTCTTCCGCGCCTTTTAAAATTAGAATCCATTTATAATCGGATTATCGCACTCTGATCAGCCTCGAAAGCTGGTTGGTAACCTAGAATTTAGGCAACTTCAACTAAGAGTTTAATTGTAGTTAAGCTTTGTTTGATTCTGATCTCTCTTACCAACTCAGTTAGGTTCCCAGAAGAATTCTCGATCAACAACACAAAATTTAATAAAGTTCTCAGGTGACTTAAGTACTATGACACGAAATGAAGCTGCATTTTGCAAACCCCTTGTGATTAATTCAGAGGGGAAAAAAAATTCAACAGTAAAAACACTTTGAAAATTCATTTAACGGATTAAAAAAGTTTCAAAAATCCAACAAATGCCCTTGAATAATTAAGATACATAAATACAACAATTAAAAATTAAGGGCATAATAATTTAAATATTCTAAATTTTTAAAAAAAAAGGAAAAGAAATAAAAATTTCAACTGCTGATAGTTACTCACACAAACTCCGCATACATATGAACTATCAACATCACTTTTCTCTGTTTTTTGTCTTTTAAAAGATAACAAAATTTAATCAAATTTCATATATTAAAAAAATGCCGATTGACGTGCGCATAATATATTGTTTACATCAAAACATGTACAAATGTATAAGGCATGTATGTATGTGTATGAGATTCAGAATTTACAGCAGAGAAACCGAATCCCCCATCCAGAATGCCGGTGTCTTCTCAATTGTCTTTCGTCAGCTGCCACCATCCTTGCCGGACTGCCATTCCATTCAGACGATAATCTGCTCAATCATCGAAGCTAAAAACTATGATCCACATGTTACATTATTAACTGAGAAACAAATAAGGAGGCAGAAGTAGTGATGATAATTACATGGGAAAAGCAAAAGACCGGCGAGAGCTAGTTGTGCTGCTGTTAGAGCGAAGAGAGGTGCTGCCAAAACCCGGCAATGCTCCTGAGAATCCTAAAGGCCCTGAAGTTGGCTCGGAGGCAGAGGAACTGGACTCTGCATCGCAATGCTGGTGTCGTTGGCTTGATTCTTTCGCGCTGTCTGAAATCCCATATTCGGACCAAGCAGACGCGAAGATGTTTCCAATTTCCGAGGGATGAAGCTCTACACTTTGTGCAGCTTCATGTCTTCTGTTTATGAAAGAATTTTCCCGGTCACTTTTGACAGAAGAAGCGTTACTTGCGCAGCGGTTGTCATCCATGGCCTCACTTGGAGCCTGTGGAAATAGAAACCGAACCAGATAAGTTTATACAAGTAATGATGAAGATATTTTCCAATGTGTACTCATTCATAGAATTCAACTTATGCAGTGGAAATAGCATTGATTGTGAGGCAAACACGAAAATCAGACGCTTTTGGCTCTCCAAAATGTTCACATTACCAATCCAGCAGCAGTTTCAACATCTTGACTTTTAATCGCTAACCGCGTGACATTAAAACCAACTAGTTGGTTCGTTTTTTCCATCTGATATTGACTCTCAAAGTTAATCATCCTGAAAACACGAATGAAATAAATTGTAACTTACCTGAACTACCACAGATAGTGTTTCAGATATAGTCCTCTTTGTTGAAAGATGATCTCTTGCCGTAAAAAATATTTCTTCTTGAATCTCCAAGTTCTTGGAATTACCACACTCGTTGCTTTGATCCTCAGTTGAAGTGGAGGATCCTGAGTCCAGAGATTCCCCAATTGATTCACTGTCGCTGTCGGGATCAGAGTCAAGAATGCAGGAAATAGTATTATGATCTAACTCACAGTTTTCTACCGGACACATATTATCCTGACATGTCACCTCCTTGTCAATGCAAATGTCCTTGAAAAACTGGTAAGTGCTGCTCTCTTGAAGGAAACCAACCAACTCCGGCGAGTCATAATCCCCAGCAGCCCTTCTCGTAGAAATCTTCTTTCTTTCATTGCTCTCCATACAATCTTTCCAAGCCGTGTAAAAAATACTATTCGGGATATCATCCGGATGCGGATTTAGAACCAGCTCATTGTCTTTACTTTTCAGATTGGAAATCAATACATTATCTTCGTCTTTCAAACTGGTATTTTTTTCTACCTTCAATTCTTTCTTGAGTTGAGTGCTTTTGAACTTGAAAGACTTGTAAACTGGCTTGTAGATCGAAGCTGGATCTCCATCCATGGATTCCATATTTCACTGGTGATCAGTACCGAAGAAAGGCTGAGACTTGTTTCATCTGTAACATAAAAAATTAAAAAAAAAAATCTTTTGCAATGAGAGCCTTGATTTCATCTGTAATAAAACTACAAAGACTAGAAAATGTTACTAAAAAATGGTCAAGCATGTAGCACTTGCAGCTATTGGTACTGACCTGGTAGTTGCATATCATTGGAGTGCCTGCATTAGCAGAATAATAATTGCCCTTTCTCCACTGGTTTCCGAACAATCCGGATATCTATGATTGAGATGGCCTCCATTAGCAGAAAGCTTAGAGCTAGGTTTTGAAGATTCATTTTTTTAATAAACCCTAATTGAAACTTAAAACTAAAAGATTCTGGTAACCTAGGATTACAAGTGCAATTAGGAAAAAGGCTACAAGAATCATAAACTCACCGGAGCAAATCAAATCCAGGATCAGCCCGGTAAAGTGAACTCAGAGGCTCGATTGCACTACTAGATTGGACTGAAATTAAAATTTCTTGGTTTAATCAGAGACTCTTGAAACCCAATAAATCTAAGAGATTCCAGTAAAAAAATAAATAAATCTAAGAGATGGAACAAATGCAGAAAGTTTTGAAATTTGAAAATTAACTTGTATTTTGAATAGGAACCCCAATCAAAGATTACCAAATAAGCAAATGGGAATTTGTAGATTTGACAATTAGCTACCACGTTTGTTGTCATAAATTATAATTACTGTTAGGTGAACCTCACATAGTCACAAATCCATGAATTCGTCCATTTTTCTTCTGTCAATCAATCTTATCTGCATTATTTTTCCTTCGTTCTTGGTTAATACAATCATTCAATTACGAAAAAAAAGAAAAAACCCATCATTTTAATCTTCTTTTGTCAACTTATCATTGATCAAACGAGAAGCGAAGATTCGAACTTGGGACCTTTTCCAATTACGACTCAATTTTCTGTCAACTTTTTTTATTTCCAGGAAATAAACAAACGCCATGATATTTCTTTAATTTAATTACTCAACAACAAAAAAGAATCATTATTCATCAATTGGGTTAATTATAAATAAATAGAGGATGAGGAAGAGATAGAACCTGAAGCAAGTTGTTGAGCAGCCCAGGTGCTGCTGCTGCTGCTGCTGCCCTGCAACAGAAGAAAAGTCAAAGAATTTAATCATATATGTTCATGAAAGAGTGATGAGGGCAATTGAGATTGAGATTGAGATTGTTGAGAGTGTCATATATAAAGCATTTAGATTTAGAAGAATATATTCAACATGAAGAGTTTCGAAAAAGAACATGACAATTAAAGGACAGTTGAAAACATTAAATAGCCATGAAAATGAAACAGGTCCTCCTACTGAGGAAAGCGTAAAGACCGATGATGCTTTTAGTAACCGAACTCTCTCACTTTTCCAACACAAATCTTCTTCCTAAGTCCTAACAATGTTGGCATCTTTTTCTCCTTTTTCTTTTTCCCTTTGTTTTTGTTTTTAAAACTGCCCCACCTGTCCACCTGTCCTACTAAATGAATATTTATGCTTTTTCCACATTTATTTATGGTTTAATTATCTTTTACTCCATGTATGTAACCCTTGACAACTAAAAGATGGTACAATGATGTGATCACCTAATATAGAACATGATTATGGTACTGTATTAAGACATATTTACTTATTCTGAAAGCAACCCACACACTGTGATTTGTGAATTTAAGGTTAGTTACTATCTAACAGAAAATTATTTCCAATGTGCATATATTTGATCATTCCAGAAGTACCATATGCATGATTGAGAAGAGATATATAAGTTATAACAATGGAAATAGGCAGCTGCCTAATCCAATAGAGAACTTAACAATGGATCAATTTATTGTGTGTGTATATATATATCACTCATTTTCTAGAGAAGATGATGCAATAGAAATAAATCATACAATTTGGTTATATTCGGCCTAGAGATAGATGAGGCCGAGTGAGGAGGCGACAAGGTATGGGGAGCGGAATGGGAGGAAATCGAGGGTGAATCTAGGAGAGGTTGTCGCAGAGGGAGGGAGTTGGGGAGATAGAAGGGCTAGGTAGGAGAGAGAGTAAAAAAATAGAAATAAAAAATAATAATAAAAATAAAAGTAAAATAATTATTTTTAGTCCATATCAGAATGATAAAGGGCCCCACAAATGCCATTTGAGTATTCAACAGATTTTTTTAACAGATTGCTAACGGTGGGTATCTAAATGTTGTGTTTTGATAGCTTAGATACCTAGATGCCAATTTTCATAGTTGGAGTACGAACTTGAAATAACCCTTATAGTTTGGGTACTTTTATATAGTTTATCCTATAAATAAGACATACAATTTTTAACTACTTTTTTAATTTTTATATTTTGGAAAACAAAGAAAAGGGTCAATGAAATATAAAGAAAATTAGCAATGCCCCTTATATTATGGAATTATCTTCATTTTCCATTTGAACTTTAGATTTGGTTTCGATTATATAAAAAATTTTAAAATTACTAATACCACTTCGAAAGGTTAGAAGGTTCAAAATCAAATTGAAAATTCAAAGGTGCAAATGAAACATATATATTTTTCTAATTTTTTTTTTAAAAAAGATATAAGTTAGTGGCGAACCACGACAGTATACCATTTCTGAACTGTGAAGACTTATACATGCGTTTTAACACACTTCTAACCACAATAAGAAGTCGTGTATCATTTTGGTAATTTTGGTAAACTCATAGTGCAATACTAATTTTTTACCAAAATTAAAACCAAAGCATAGTTTGAATTTTGAATGCTTAATTAAAAGCATTAAGGGTATTTTAGTAAAAATATACATTCGTTGAAAAATCGATTGTCTGGAAAAAGAAACTATTTTGCAATTGTCCCCCGACTGTGCCACTCTATCTCTCTCTCTAATTTTTCCATCTCCGACTTGATTTTCTAAATTTTAATTTCAGAAGAAAATAAAGAAAATAAATTGGAGAAGGAGGACGATGTACGAGCCACAGGAGTTCCTGGAATCGGAAGATAATTCAAGCAATTTCGCGGACCTAAAATCATGGCTTTCCGAGGATCCCAACTCGTCCCCGACTCACCGCCCAACTCAGTCCTCACTAGCTCACTCTTCCGCCACCACCAACAATAATGTCGATCACGTCCTATTCAAAGACTTGGTCGAGATCGTCCCTCTCGTTCAGTCCCTCATCGTAAGCTCTATCTCTATTTCTATTGAAGTGTAAGTTGTAAGCTTATTTATAGGATTTTCTTTTGAAGGTGTTTGATATGGGGAACATAAGAGTAACTGGCTGACTTGGATGAATTGGGTTATTTTCTTAGTACTTTATTTGTTTCTGATTCGAGCTGGGGAATATGAAATTAAGATTTAGTAATGATCTTTCTTCTTCTTTTGCTCCCAAATTAATTACCTAACTCTTTTAGGATCGGAAAGCTCGCAGCTCCTTTACGCGGCGTGCTTCGGTGACCTACACCAAGACACCTTCAAGAGAATCCTTATCCAGAAAAGTAAGAGTTTTATTTTGTTGCTTTAAAGCTGTAATTTTTAACTTCCGTGATGAACAATGTCATTCTTTAATGGGGGTAGTCATGCTTTTGCTAGCTTGTCAATTTTGCAATAATCAACTGTTATAGGGTAACTTATGTGATTCTTTTAGTCATGAAGCATAGATTGATATGCATGTTTTAACATTAATTGTTGTAAATCCAATTTTAGTAAAATTTGTGCCTGGTAGCACTTAGCACGATGGCATCTCAAATTGGTGGTGTTGAACTACTGTTTTGTCCTTAGAAGAATTTGATGTCTGAGAATGTTTTAGTAGCGTTATCATTACCAAAGACTCGATGAATCTTTTTTGTTTGTTTATTTTGAGATCTCATTTAACAGAAAACAAGTAAATGATATAGATGCTTGAATTTATGTAAAACCTATGATGTTCGTTGGATTAGGTGGACTGGGATTACAAGGTCGACTAGGACCATTACCAATCACCATTGGACTTGTTGCTAATACATCAAGATTGTTCCTTGGTGTTTTATTTAAGTTCTGAAGCTCTCACTTTGTTTACCTAATTATGTCATTTTGATCCTTTTGTTTTGTGTTATAAAAGTACGCTGCATTTCCAACTTCAGATCAAAATTTTTTTTTACACGATTCATCAAATAGGTACTTAATAATCATCTCTCCTTATCCACTGAAGGTTACTGAAAAAGGGAGGAATCCAGCCCAATCCATACCCCCAAAAAAGAAGAGGGATCATGGAGACAAGGACCCAAGCAAGAATGCTAGTAATAACTTGGATTCTGACAGCTTTTCAAGCTTTTCGTCCAGGGCTTCGGTAGCAGAAAGGGAGCAAGAATTGGATGCATTAAGGGTACAAGTGGATGATCTACAAAGGAAAGTTTTTGAGAAAGAGGAACTTTTAAAGTCATCAGAGATCTCAAAGGACCAAGTGATTGCTATTCAAGCAAAACTTGATGAATTCAAGCACCAAGCTGCAGAAAAGGATGCAATAATCAAGGCTTGTAAGCTACAACTCTCTGATGCAAAGGTATATATGCATCACGTGACATTTTATTTCCTTGTGATGCCTAATAACTGTAATCAATATAGATTTTGGAGTTTTGTCATGGATGCTGGAGGGTACTCTAAAGCTTCTTTTCAAAGGCTATGGATTCTGGCTGTAATGTGTAGTAATGACTAATGGCATTATTTTTGATCTCAATCCAAGTTGATTAGATTGTCTGAAACATTAACTGTGTTAATGTACACTACAATATCTGTGTTCTTTAATTTTTTTAGTTTTAATGCTTAGGTACATTTTTTTCTCCTTTCGGTTTAATCTAGTTCACGTTGAAAATGTATATCCAAATGCCTAAAATGGAACAGAATTAGGGTCCCGCTCTCTCTTTGATGTACACGTGCACTCTTTTCCGTGAATCATACTGTTACCAATATCTGTCCTCCTTCACAGGTTAAGCTTGCAGACAAGCAAGCTGCTTTGGAAAGATTACAATGGGAAGCAATGACATCCAACAAGAAAGTGGAGAAGCTCGAACAAGAGATAGACTCCTTGCAAGGACAGATTTCATCATTTATGCTCCTGTTTGAAGGTTTGATCGTAGTTGACCCCGTTGAATTCGCTGAAGATTATGATATTTCACCGTGTACTATGGATCATCTTCCTCAAATTGTAAGTTCATAACCCCACCCCTTGTATCTTGTTGTTTATTTCCTTTATTCTGTTGGTTGCTCACTTGGTTAATGTATGTGAGTAACAAAGGCACTGAATTTTGAGCCCAAAGTTGTACTATTGCCCCGGAATAACTTCTTGAGAAGAGTTTGTTTATGATTTATATGAGTATATCTGCTTGTTCGCCATTATATTCCGGGAAATTGAAAAACTGCCATCTTGTTGAACAGGATGATATGAATGAGGCACAAATGCAGAAAATGGAAGAAGCTAGAGAAGCTTACATTGCTGCTGTTACCGCGGCCAAAGAAAGGCAAGATGAAGAATCTATTGCTGCTGCAGCCAGTGCAAGGTTACATCTTCAGTCATTTGTTTTCAACTGAATTAGGGTTTAGCTCCACTAGGTATTCACCAGCTTTGCGCCCCGATGTAGTACACATGATTTCTTGTTTATTGTTGTATATTGTTATCACTCTTTCCTCTCTGTCTTTCGACTATATGGGATTTTTTTTGATAATAATATACCATCTGATTTCGCCAAGGATGGACAAGTTGAAAATTTCATGGCCGGATGCAATCAAAATAAAAATCAGTTCTAAAACAAAGGTAACAACGCAGCAATTTGGTTCTGCTTGTAATTCAATCTCATGGAGGACAAAATGGGAAAACAATAGAAAAATACATTTCATCATTCAAAATCTACAACACTGAAACTGAAAGCCTGCACTGCGGTGCTTGTTCTTTCTGAATTCCACAGTTTCGGATTTTGGCATCTGCACCGGACTCCCGGTCCACTCGAAACCCAACCTGCATTTCATTTTTACAAACTTATTAAGAAAAAAATCATGCATTAATATTAGTCAGTTTATATTCAAAAGGCCACTTTTTTTTTTTTTTTTTTTTTCTTACACAGGGAAAGCAAACGAGGCTGTGCTGCCATCGGATTGATTGGAATCACCCGATTCACCGGAGTCTGCCGGGAGATCCTCGCCGGAAGCTGGTTCTGTACCCAAGCCATTCCCATCCTTACCAACAGAAAGGCTCTCTACCTTTTGGTCAAAGAGGATGCATTTCCCATCATTTGCAGGGTAAAAATCACATGCTTTCCCAGTCAAATTCTCCTCATTGCTGCACCTTTCAACTGCCTTTGAATCCCCTCCATAATTAAGCTGCTTTAATAATTAGAAAGAAAAAAAACACTAATCAAATTAACCCTCTTTTTTCAATCAAATAAACAGTCACTGTCTCACTGACCTTCCGATTGACAGGCCTTGATGAGTTCCGCGACGTGGCGGGTGATTCCAGCTTGCCATTTCTCACAATGTCGATTGATCCATCTTCATTAAAGCAGAACACTATATATTCCTCTTCATCTGCGAAATGTGAGGAACTGGCCGGCCTACCTGGGGAAGTAGTGTCTTTAACATTTATCGGATTATGGCTTAATCTTCCTGCTCGGCTGCATTTCTTGTGCCCCAATTTGCTTTGATTCTTTCCCTCATTGCCTCTGCTTTCACACTGCATATCGAATGCAGTGTTTCGTATTGCCAATTTGGGTGATCCATCAGCTGGTTCCTCATCATCTACACATAAAAAATGGAAAACATATGTTTTTAATCAATTTGAAATAAGTTATATATACTGATTAATTGGGTGAAGAATATGTTGAATATTTTGGTTACCTAAAGGAAACCTGCAAGCCAAGAAACACGAAGCCCAGTCCCTCACGCGCCACCTCACTAGTCTCGTCATTGTCCATGGTGAGGTGCTCCACATTTTGATTTTCTAAGTTTCTATCTTGATTTTAATCCTCTAAGAGAGAGAGGCAGTTGGAGAAGAAGAAGAAGCAAATGTGCATTTGAATTTGAAAAATAAAATAAAAGGTGTGCATAAGTTACAGTGAATTAACCCATAATGAGCAATTAACCCCAATTAATAAAAAATCATTTATTCATAAATTTTAACATGAAAACATTACAAACATTAATACATGAAATTAAATCTATGGAAAAAAAAAATACATGAAATTAAATTCGGAATTGAAAATACTTTATCTTAGTACAAAATTATTCCTATTTATCAGTCGATCACCAGTACCGCTTAGAAATTTTTGGTGTTCATCTTCTTTTGCTAGCTAGTAGTGTAAGAGTGTGACATTGTATCCAATGATTGCGACCATTTGGGTGGTGGAGAAGGTCCTCGCAAGGCAAAAGCCACGAGCAAGCCTAAACTTTCCGGTGCCGCCGACTACCGGTATTTCCCTCTCTTCTCTCATCACAAGGTTCCGACCCACCACACTAAACGTGCTGCCATTGTAAGCTCCAGTAGTGAACCCATAAGTTAGTGTCATGAGCAGGCTGAACTCGTCGTGCGACGACATGGCGTATATTCCTTGGGCCCGGCCCAAGAGCTCTGACTTTGGATCAGGTGTGGACGTTAGAGGGTTGTCCATGACGTACACTGACCCGAACGACATCGCTGGAATCGGGTCTGGGGCGCCCGTGGAGTTGGACAACCGGCCAGCTACTCGGACCGCGGTTTGGTTGGGCCCGGCTATGGTGTCGTGCATGTAGAATTGAATTGTGGTAATTTTGTGTTTGGAGGCTTCGGTTGTGGAAGAACACAAAACAAGAGCTGCAATGAGAAGAATCACAGCAGCTGCCATGGCTAGTAATACCAACAGCCAATATTTCTTTTTTTCTTCTACTTTATATGGAGATTGCCAATTTGCAATGTTAGTTCAGAGATTCAAGTATCATATATTTATAGGTAGGTGATGAGTTTGGTCAATGGTGTTGACTTTAGCTTGTGCCAGATTTTTCCATGGTGCAGAAAAAAAATTGTTTCCATTCAATACTTTTGTGTATGTTCCAGTCTTCCAGAATGCTTCCTAGAAATTAGGGAATAGTCTGTGAGTTCAAACTTAACGTCGGGCTTGGGAGGCACGACACTTGGAAGTTGGGATGAAATTTGCCATTTCAATTCAAAGTTTCAAACCCATGAAGCACGTTAAGTGCAGAGTCAAGAGAATGGAAATTTGATACCTATTATTTAAGGGTATGCAAGTGGCGTAGCAAGGAATTAAGTTGAAAGGGAATTTTTCGAAAAATATTTAAAACAAAAAAATTGAACTTTTAATATAATTTAACTAATAATGCATACCAAAATATCAAAAACATCATTATCGTATTACTAAATTATTACATTAATAGTTGTCATCAACGAGTTCTCATCTTTTGAGTTGGACATTTAATCTCTTCTCAATCAGGCACGAACCCATGAATTAAAAATAAGGTGGTTTAAATTCTAATTTGAATTTTTTTTTAATCAAATTTCGACGATATTAGGTGAATTTCATTATTAAAAAAATAAACCTAATAAAAATACATACATTATACAAAGAAACAATCAATAATCATGCAATAAAATGCAATACAAAATACTTAGATTACAATAAGCTCATCTTTTACGTGGACAAAATAACATTACATAAATTTTTCCTTTGGGTCATTAATTTCGGGTGGGCTAGAGCACACCCAACCTTTGATGCTGGCCCATGCCTGTTCTCAATCTTTCTTCAACCCAAGTGAGATTTTTTCGGGTGTAAACATGAGCCTTTCATAAAATACTTAAAATAAAAAAATTGAATTTTTTATATAATTTAGGACAAACTACATAAAATGTCCTAAACTATAGGGGTCATTTCAAGTTAATACTCGAACTATGAAGATTTTCATCTAGGTACCAAAACTATCAAAACACAACTTCTAGGTACTCACCGTTAACAATCTGTTAAAAAAATATGTTAAAAGCCAAAGTGGCATTTATGAGACCCTATTTTATAATTATAATAATCCGAATAAGCAAAAATTCTTATAAAATAAAAAAAATTCCAAAAACGTAATTATCAAAACAAGAAAACACGAGAAAAGAAAAAAACCCAAAACATCACCAAAACAATGACAACCCCGCCCCCCCCCCCCCCCCCCCCCCCCCCCACCATTTTTTTCCTTTGTCTGCTCTTCCTCGTCCTCGTCCTCTTTCATTTTTCATCTCTCTACAAATTGCAGACCACCACCACCAAAAACCATTACAATAAATGGGGGCACCTCCTCCTCCTCTTTTTGAAAATTACCAGATGGGTCTCTTTCACCCAGCATCTTCATCTTTATCGCTGGCAAACCAGCAAAACCCAACTACCCCCAAACCCAACAAATGTTGGTGCTTAAGCTGTCAACAAGTCATCTAGGTAACTAAGTCCTAGACAAGTCAGCAAAGGAGGTGTTAAGCAGAACTGAGAAGAGTTTGTTACAACAGAAAACAGTGAAGGAGTGTGTGAGCCTAACTTGGCGCCCAAGCTAGAAGAGCCGTGTGGGTGCGTGTGTGTGTGTGTGTGACATCATAGTGTCATTGCACTAACAGAATGTAAGAGTGTATGTAAGGTGTGTGTGAGAGTGTAATCATACAACAATTCAATAACAATTGAATACTCTCTCTGTTATAGCAGAAGAGAGCATCCGAATCCTTCAAGAATTCCATAGTAGCATTTCATCAAACAATTGGTGTGCAACAAACAAAATCATTCCATTCCTACAGAAATTAAATCTAGAGTTCATCACCCGAAGGATTCATTCCTACATCTAAGAACTATCAATCCAAATCTGAAATTAAAACCATACTCAATTCAAGTTGAGTTTAGAGAACTTACCCGATTGAAGTAGAAATGCTTTTCGATTGTGTTGAAGCTGCTGAAATCAACATGGTATCAGAGCTATCTGATCCGTGAGCATTGACACAAGGGACAATCATCTGTGAAGAAGAAGCAGCTGCGTCTAACATGACAGGAGCTGGTGGATCAGAGCTATGAGCTCCGATCTTTGATGGAACTAACTACGAATTCTGGAGTATCAAAATGCGGACCATCCTCAGAGCACATGATCTCTGGGAGTATGTTGATGTTGGACTGCATGAAGAAGCAGGAGATGCTGCTGGTGATGTGGTTAACCAACCAACCCGAGCAGATTACATCAAGGATGCAAGAGCCTTGGGGATGCTTCAAACATCAGTTGCTGATACTATCTTCTCAAAAATCTCAAACGAGGAAACTGCCAAATCAACATGGGATCTGCTGAAAAGAGAGTACAGAGGTGATCAGAAGGTAAGAGCAGTAAAGTTACAATCCTTAAGACGTGATTTTGAGTATACAAGGATGAAAGAAACTGAATCCTTATCCAACTATCTGTCTAGACTATATGAAATAGTGAATCAAATGACAACCTATGGTGAAGATGTTACTGAAAAACGGTTAGCACAGAAAGTATTGATCATCCTAACTAAATGCTATGATTCTATAGTATCTATTATAAAAGAAACTAGAGATATGAACACTGTGAATGTTGAGAATGTAGTGGCTTCCATTAGAGCTTTTGATCAAAGACTAGAAATGCATGAGAGTACTATGGATAAAGCATTTTCTAGTTTATCTATGCATGATAAGGGACAGCAAGGGACTGGTCAAAACAAGTTCAAGAAGCAGTTTAAGGGAAACAAAAACTGGAATCAGAAGTTCAATTCTGGAAAGCCTAACTACAAACAAAGTGTGAATCCCAGTAAAGCTGAGAGCAGTGGTACTAAGTGCAGGATCTGTGACAAACTACACTATGGGGAATGCTGGTTCAAAGGAAAAACCAAGTGTTATCAATGCAACAAGTTTGGTCACATGGCCAAGGACTGCAACGGGAAGCAGAATGCAAATGTTGCAAGACAAGCAGATGAGGAAGGTGCAATGTTCTATGCCTGTCACTCTGCTACATCTAAATCTGACACTGATATCTGGTACCTTGACAGTGGATGCAGTAATCACATGACATCGAATGAAGCCTCATTGATTAACTTAGATAAGTCTCTAAAGTCCAAGGTGAAAATGGGGACTGGTGAACTTGTGGATGCAAGTGGTAAAGGCACACTGGTGATCAAGACACATAATGGAGACAGATTGATCAAGGAAGTGATGTTAGTGCCAGGTCTAGATGAGAATCTGCTCAGTGTTGGACAGATGGTGGAGCATGGATACAATCTTGTGTTTGAGGACAAGATTGCTAAGATCTATAATCAGGGAAATGAGGTTGCAACTGTTCCAATGACAAGGAATATGTGTTTTCCACTCTCATTCAACCAAGTGATTCCAGTAGCAAGGATTGCCACTGAAGAGGGATGTTCCTGGCTATGATATAGGAGGTTTGGTCATCTGAATCACTCTAGCCTAGATGTTCTGTACACAGAAGATATGGTTGTGGGAATGCCTAAGCTATCCAAGAAGAGTGCAGTGTGTGAAGGCTGCATTGTTGGCAAACAGCATGTTGAAAGTTTTGACAAGGGTAAAGCTCGGAGAGCATCAAAACTACTAGAGTTGATCCACTCTGATGTATGTGGTCCAATGCAGACTGAGACAATGGGAGGAAACAAGTATTTCCTAACATTCATTGATGACTACTCTAGGATGTGTTGGGTTTATTTTCTTAAACACAAGTCTGGGGTGTTTAATGCATTCAAAAAGTTTAAGGCAATGGTTGAACTGCAGACAGAAAACAAGATCAAACGGTTGAGAAGTGACAGAGGAGGTGAGTTCACATCACAAGAGTTTCTGACCTACTGTGTACAAATGGGAATAGAAAGGCAGCTCATTGTGGCATACTCACCACAACAGAATGGGGTTGCAGAAAGGAAGAACAGAACTATTGTGGAAATGGCTAAATCTATGATGCATGACAAGAAGATGCCATATCAGTTTTGGGCTGAAGCTGTTAATACATCAGTCTATCTACTCAACAGGTGCCCTACAGAGGCAGTTCTAAGGATGACACCATTTGAGGTGTACAGTGGGAGGAAACTAGGAGTAAAACACTTAAGAGTGTTTGGTTCTGTGTGCTACACTCATGTACCTTCACAGCTTAGACAGAAGCTAGATGAAACTGCTTCAAAAGGGGTGTTTGTAGGCTATGGAAGTTGTGAGAAGGGGTATAGGATTCACAATCTGGAAACCAAGAAAATTGTGATTTCCAGAACTGTGACCTTCAATGAGAGAGAAATGTGGAACTGGGAAACAAATGAAGAACTCAGAATCCAAGTTCCTGAGATGGAGACTGACATTCCTATGGTTCAAGAACCAGACCTTCAAGCTCAGGACTCACAACCAAGTTTAAGCATCAGCTCATCCTCAGAAACATCAGCTGAGTTAGAAAACATTCCAGCAAAGATGAGGAATATTGAAGATATCTATGCTAGATGTAACCTAACTATTGTTGAGCCTGAGAACTTTGAAGAAGCAGTAAAGGACAATGCCTGGAAGACAGCAATGAAGAATGAAATTGAGATGATTGAGAAGAACTCAACCTGGGAGTTGGTTAACAGACCAGCTGATAAACCAGTTATTGGGTAAATGGGTATACAAGACCAAGTTGAACCTAGATGGCTCAATCCTGAAGCATAAGGCAAGGCTAGTAGCTAAAGGCTATGCACAAAAGCCTGGAATTGACTTCAATGAAACATTTGCTCCTGTTGCAAGACTAGATACAATCAGGACTTTGATTGCACTAGCTGCACAGAAGGAATGGAGTCTATATCAGCTAGATGTCAAATCAGCCTTCCTAAATGGTGTCCTAGAAGAGGAAGTCTATGTGGATCAGCATGCTGGTTTTGAAGTACAAAGAGAAGAAGGGAAGGTCTATAAGCTCAGAAAGGCCTTGTATGGTTTGAAACAAGCCCCTGGAGCTTGGTATGGTGAGAAAGATTCTCACTTACTCAGCTGTGGATACCTAAGGAGTCCTAGCGAAGCAACATTGTACATGAAAGCAACTAACGATGGCAGGACCTTAATAGTTTCCATATATGTAGATGACATTGTCTATACTAGCAATTGTGACAGATTGATGAAGGAATTCAAGGAGGACATGATGACTAAGTATGAGATGACTGATTTGGGACTTCTACATCATTTTCTCGGTATGGGAGTTATTCAAATAGAGAAGTTCATCTTCATCTATCAGCAGAAATATGCACATGCTTTACTTGACAAGTTTGGAATGAAAGATTGTAAACCTGTGAGCACACCACTTGCTACTGATGACAAGCTCAGCAGAAGTGATGGTTCAGAAGCTGCAGATGAAGGTACCTATAGACAGATTGTTGGTAGTTTGTTATGCTTAACTGCCACTAGACCAGACATCATGTTTGCATCTAGTTTGCTATCTAGGTACATGCATAATCCATCAAAGAAACACTATGGTACAGCTAAGAGAGTGTTGAGATACATTCAAGGAACTATCTCTTATGGGATTGAATATCAAAAGGGAAAACAAGCTACTCTAGTAGGTTATTGTGATAGTGATTGGAGTGGTAGTTTGGATGATATGAGAAGCACCTATGGTTATGCCTTCTCATTTGGCAGTGGGGTATTTTCTTGGGCCTCTGTGAAAAAGCATAGTGTTGCCTTATCTACTGATGAGGCAGAATATGTAAGTGCATATGAGGCTACTGCTCAAGCCAAATGGCTGAGATTCGTGTTAGAGGACTTTGGAGAAGAACTAGTTGGAGCTACACCTATCCTATGTGATAATACTTCAGCTATAGCCATGTCAAAAAACCCAGTCTTTCACCAAAAGACTAAGCACATCAACAGGAGGTTTCACTTCATAAGAGAAGCTATGCAAGCTGGTGAGATTGAGGACCAGCTTGCAGATGTGTTTACTAAAGCACTACCTAAAAACAGGTTCTACTACTTAAGGAGTATGTTAGGGGTAATGTCAGTGAACAGCTTAGGAAGGGATGTTGGTGCTTAAGCTGTCAACAAGTCATCTAGGTAACTAAGTCCTAGACAAGTCAGCAAAGGAGGTATTAAGCAGAACTGAGAAGAGTTTGTTACAACAGAAAACAGTGAAGGAGTGTGTGAGCCTAACTTGGCGCCCAAGCTAGAAGAGCCGTGTGGGTGTGTGTGTGTGTGACATCATAGTGTCATTACCCTAACAGAATGTAAGAGTGTATGTAAGGTGTGTGTGAGAGTGTAATCATACAACAATTCAATAACAATTGAATACTCTCTCTGTTATAGCAGAAGAGAGCATCCGAATCCTTCAAGAATTCCATAGTAGCATTTCATCAAACAATTGGTGTGCAACAAACAAAATCATTCCATTCCTACAGAAATTAAATCTAGAGTTCATCACCCGAAGGATTCATTCTTACATCTAAGAACTATCAATCCAAATCTGAAATTAAAACCATACTCAATTCAGGTTGAGTTTAGAGAACTTACCCGATTGAAGTAGAAATGCTTTCCGATTGTGTTGAAGCTGCTGAAATCAACAACAAAAGTGGTCTTAGGTTGGGGTATGTCGGTGCACTAGAGCTGCGACTTGGAGTTTGGGTGTGTCGGGGATGGTGTGGTGCACATAAATGCTTGCATACACGCCTTGCACTGGATTGACATGGCTTT
Source organism: Oemleria cerasiformis (assembly GCA_037349345.1). NCBI lineage: Eukaryota > Viridiplantae > Streptophyta > Magnoliopsida > Rosales > Rosaceae > Oemleria > Oemleria cerasiformis. The sequence continues at coordinate 15,693,816 of JAZGTL010000018.1, forward strand.
CTCGGTGCTGGGGAGAAGACGAAGGAGGGATCATCGCTCTCGGTACTGGGGAGATTTTGTATTTGTTTTTGTTTTTTTTAATTTTAATATTTTATTAATTACTTTTAATAATATTCAAAAAAAAATTTTGTCTACACGGCGTCCATGTCAGTATAAAAAAGAACCCCACAAATGCTACTTAGGCATTTAATATATATTTTTAATAGATTACTAACGGTGGGTACCTAGATAAAAAATTTCATAGTTGGGGTATAAACTTAAAATGACCTTTATAATTTTGGTATTTTTATGTAGTTTATCTTATAATTCAAGTAATAATGCATACCAAAAGATCAAGAACATCATATCATATTACTAAATTATTACATTAATAGTTGTCATCGATGAGTTCTCATCTTTTGAAATCGTGATATCTCAATCAACATTTGCTTTTCTTTTGTGATATTTTTCTGTAATTGAAAACATATTGACTCAATTTAAATTCAAACAATTCTAATAGAAATCCATACATGTGGAATATAATAGAAGTAAGAAATCACAAACACAAAGTTCCCCATGCAAAGATTAATAAATTAATTAATGGATAAACCACATAAAAATACCCAAACTATAGCGGTCATTTCAACTCGTACCCCAACTATGAAAATTGGATTATAGGTACCCAAACTATCAAAACACAACATTTAGGTAATCACCGTTAGCAATCTGTTAAAAAAATCTGTTAAGTACCCAAGTGACATTTGTGGGGCCTTTTTTTATGCTGACATGGACGCCATGTAGACAAAAAAATAAAATAAAATTTGAATATTATTAAAGTAATTAATAAAATCTTAAAATAAAAAAACAAAAAAAAAATTAAAATCAAATCCCTCCTAGAACCGAGAACGATGACCCCCCTTTCGCCTTCTCCTTCCTCTCTAACTCCACCTCACCCCCAATTTTCGATGGCTTCAATTCAATCATTCTGATAAACCACCACCCATTCCGCCATCGACACACCCACTGCCGCCCCTATATTTTTAATTCAATTTCAACCCACCCGTTCAATTTGAGGCAATTTGAACGTACTTACACATATGGGCGAGCAAACCCAGGTCCAAACCCAGCCTCAAACTCCGACTCTGACCCAGACCCAACAGCCGCACCATGACTCCATCGAGGCCGCCAAGTCAAGGACCCCACATCAACGCGCCGTTTCTGCCCCCAAAGTCGCAGGGCGACCACTGTTGTGCGAAGGCGAGCTTGAAACGGCAAAACACCACCTCCGAGCATCTCGTCGCGGAGGTCGGATCCGGCGATGACGGCATAGTCGACATCCGCGATGATCTTGGTGCGGGGAAGGAAGGGGCATACATGAAGAACCAGTAAAGGGATTTCATGAAACCTGACGGAGCAGCAGCCTCCGAGTCGTCGCCAACCCAACATTCTTCGCGGGAACCCGAGTCCACTTGTTCGTGGTACCAACCTATCGATTTATGAGCTTCCAGTAGAGAGGTCGACTGACGTAGAGAGAGAGCGAGATCGAGTTAAAAAACCCAACTCGGAGATGATCCAAGTGGAATCGGAGACCCTTTGTTGGGTTCGACGACTGATAGTGATGATAATGAAATCGACGATGGTTGTTGGGTTTTGTATTGCGATGAAATCGATGATGGTTCCTGGGCTGATGCGATGAAAGTGATGAAGACAATGAAGGCTCCTGTGTATAATTAATTTTTGTTTAATGTTTTATTTATTTGTTTTTTATTTTCTTGTTTTTTCATAAAAATAATTTTTTATTAATTTTTTTTCCTATTAATTAAGGTTTTATTAAAATTAATTTTTTTTTGTCTATATGGCGTCCATATCAGCATAAAAAAAGACCCTACAAATGCCACTTGGGCGCTTAACATATTTTTTTAACAGATTGCTAACGGTGGGTACCTAAATGTTGTATTTTGATAGTTTGGGTACCTAGAATTCAATTTTCATAGTTGGGGTACGAATTTGAAATGACCCTTATAGTTTGGGTACTTTTATGTAGTTTATCCTTAATTAATTTAACAAATTCGAAATTGTAAGGGAAAGAAAAATACTTACTTGCATTAGAATCAATTTAATACTTATTTAAACAACATAGATTATATATAAGTGAGGAGGAGCCCAGGACTCCCCGGACCCCACCTTCCCTCCGCCCCTAGGTATAGTATGTAGTATCGAGTTTGATTTTGTAAAGGACGAAGTTGATACATGGTGTAAAATAAAAAAAGGGATTTGCGCAACCTACTAAGCACATTCAAAGATTTCATTAATATATTGTTCGGCACGAGTACGTTATGAAACACAAAATGAGCCCAACTTAAATGAACCGAGCCAATACAGCTTGATTCGTTTGACACCTTTAAATGTAGCGAACGCCATGGATAGTAATGGCCGAAACATAATCGATAACAACCTAGACACCTAGGTTCTACCAATAACTTGGAGTAGTGGTATTCTTCTATATTATATAGTGAATTGGTCGAGACGAGGTTGATAAAGTATGTGTATAATCCTCTCCGGAAATGTTGTTGTAAAATCCCCACTGAATACGCCATAACATGACACCGCACGTAGATATGAGTTTCAGTTGGCTCGCACCGAAGTTCTTAATTTTGTATTTTGATTTTTGAAAATTATATATTTATGACAAAACTAAAGCAGAGTAGGATGAGTGAAAATCCCCTGCCAAACCGAATGCCCCCAAAACAAGCTTGAGAAAAGACTATCTTTCATCGAAACTCTCCAACCTCTCTCTAAACAACCCCCCGCCGGCCCTAACTGCTCTGAGGTGGAGGTTTCTCCAATCTCCACCTCCTGGTGGTTGATATGGAGCAAACTTCCACCTCCCATCTTCCTCTTCCATTCCTTTTTCGTTTTCCTTCCCCAGTAACCCTTCATCTTCTCCTCTTTGGACGACCGTTTCTCGCTCCCTCCCTCTCCCACGTCGTACTTGGCGTCGGAGTACGGTGTCGGTGGTGATGACTGGTGCTCGAGATGGATTTTTGGAGATGGGAATTTTCCTATCTCGGCGTTCTTAGCCGGTGGCTCGGTCTCCTTGGCTGCTTTTGTTTTTTTTCTTTCGGCTCCTTCCCTTTTAGCTTTTTTCTTTTCAGCCCCTTTGATTACTCACAACCCCACTCCCATCCCTTCATTCCCCTCCAACTCCCACCATACATCCTCATCATTCCTTTCCCCCAAATCTATAGCCTACATATTTATATGGATGTCTCTCTTGGCTACCATGCTGGACACTGGCAATGCGATTCCCCACCTTCATCCCTTCCCCAAATTTCCGATTTGGGCGTTTGGGTTGAGAAATTTGTCGGTCTTTCTAAATCTAACTGATCGCTCGAGTATGATGATTCTTGGCGGCCCTGTGTCTCCAAGCCATGCTCTACTAATCGATCTCTTTAGCTCCAGACTAGATTGTGTTCCTCTGTGGTGGTTGGTTACTAGGGAGTGGCGGCTGGTAGAGACCTTATTAGCATCTAGGATTTATTTTGTTTTGTTAATATTGTGAGTTTTATTTAAGTTCTGGGCTAAATTTGTTTTGGGCTGTTTATTTCTTTTCTTATTTTGGGTTTTATTTATTTTTTAGTTTGGATCTATTAGTACTGCTTGTATTTTTGGATTTTTCTTATAAATGAATATTTATACGTTTGACCCAAAAAAAACCGAATGCCCCAGACCCTTGCACTGAGAAGAGAGGAGAAGAAATGACAGCAAACGAGAGACAAATCCATGTACGTACACTCGCGGGAGAATCGACCACCGTTTCAGTCTCCGTCAATGACACCATTGAAAAACTCAAGCTCTTTCTCAAGCATTCCTTCCCTCCCGCCGCTCGCTCTCCCAATTTTCACCTCTTTTTCCAGGCAAGGATTTCCATCTATCACATATTCTTTTTTGTTTGTTTATTTAATTTCATGCTGTTTGTTTATTCAATTTTAATTTTATGTCTCAGGGTGGTAAGTTGAGGTTGCAGAGTCAGATAGGTAGTCTCAACATTAAGCCTGATGAATTTGTAGTGCTTGTCCCATTCACTAAGAAAAAAACAAATAATCAGACCCAGCAATCTGATCAATCAAAACCTTCATTCAATGATTCTGATAAAAGCTCCACCATAGGAAAGCTTGCCGATTCGGCTTGGTGTGATATGATCCAAGACCTTTCGTTTTTGCGTGACAATTCAAATAGTAAAACCCCAATGGAGTCTAGTGTAGGGAGTTTCAGTCTTGAAGGAAGGATTGAAGCAATGAATGAAACTTCTAGTTCTTGCTCGTATGAAGCAAAATGCAAACATGGTTTTGATTGTGATGACATTGTATTGGATATATTGCGGTCCAGTAGAAGCAAGAATGTGCTTGATGAACAGAATTTTACAAGGTTTGTTGAGGTTTTGGAGTCGGTGAATTGTTTATCCGACCCATATTCTAGGGACTGCATGTTGTGGAGAAGAGTTAGTTTACGGAGCCAGGTCTTTGGCATGGGGCTGCATAAAAGCAATGCTAGTTCTAGTTCATGCTTGTGTCCAGCGTGGTTGAAGATAATCATGAAGGCATTTGCTTTCTTAAACATTTTTTGTGCATTTCTTCGTTCACGGCAGCAAAGAACAGCCACAGTTATTTTGGAGCAAGCACTGGGCCAGCTTGGGAAATTTGGAGTTGAACTTAGTTTGAAGGACATAGAGCATCTTTCAGCTATTTCTCCTAAGGTGATTCATATCGCTACTTGAATACACTGAGGGATGTAAGTATGAGCAAGAAACATTTGTATCGTGTGAAATAATGTTTGCCATTTGGGTTGGGTTTTTGGTAAAGCAGGTAGTACATTTTGCAAATAAGAATGACGAGGAGACAAGTTCTGTTAATGCGCTTGTTATAGTCAATTGTTCAACAGAACAGAATGGTTGGATCAAAGATGATCATAAATCCGGTATTATGGAGGATATGCATATCCTTTGTCCCATTTCCAGAGTTAATCTGAAATGCATGAGCTTTTAATTGGATAATGTGTTTACGTTGGCCTCATGTTCGTGTTTGTTAGCTTGCAAACAGATGGATGATTCAATGATAGTCAGTGTATTGAGGATACGAGAAAGTTCTTTCAGAAGTAATTTGTGGGAGGCTGTAGAGTGGCTATTGGTATGTCTAAACTCTCTCTCTCTCTGCCGGCCTGCTTCTAATGAGCATTCAGTGGTGTTAGTTTCATCTCGTTTAGGCTTACAGAAATGTCCTGATATAATGACCATAACTTTTTCACATTAAATGATAGTCCTTTTACTAGCAAAAACAAATGTGCATCTTGATTAGGAATATAATCTCTCTGCCTGAATCCTGCATTCCGTCACTTTTTCAAGTACCCGATTATACAAATATTTACTCCTACTACTAGGAATATAGCATCTCGATTCCTTGATAAAGCAATATAATCCAATCATGAGAGTCATTAGACAATGTAGAACCATTTTACTGCCATTGTAAGCTAGGTAGTTTTGTTTGTTAGACTGTTACTAAGATTTTTTTTTTTGTAAGTTACACTGTTCGATAATCAAGCAGTTAAGCATGAAATTTTCTGTTCTATATCTACAGTCATTATGGACTAGTAGTTGATCTGAATTTTGCAGGTTAAAACTGGAAATGAAATTTCCATGGATTTTTGCTTGGAGGAGTTGCTCATATGTGCGAAGGAATGTGGTACTACTGCAAGAGGAAATGGAGCAAAAAAACCGAGGATCACCCGTTCAGCTTCAAATAATTATTCTGATAAAACACACTCTGCGGCTTCAAGAACTCACCGATGCCATGTAAGTCTTGATCCTCTCAATTTACTTCCTTCAGTTTCATTTTTGTGTTTTCACTTATTTCTCATAATGTGCAAGTTCATAATTCATACTCTACGAAATTGAAAAAAGAAAATGAAGTTGATTTCAAGTCATTAGCATCTAATTAACTTGTCAAATGTTGACCAGTTTAGTAGTAGAATCAATCTGACTTCTCTGCAATGGATAATTTTGCAGTTAATATGATGTCTCCTTGTCTCAACTTCGTAGTTAACTCTTTTTTATTAGTGTCATTCTATTATCACGGTGTCTGGGTTATATTGAATTGTGGATACTTCATACATTGTTCCTTTTTCCCTTTTCTGTTTCTTACTCGGGGAATTTATTGGCTCACCAACTACAATGTCTCCATCAGTATCTAAGGGAAGAGGGGATTCTATTTGCCCAATACCCATTGTCATTAATACTTGTTGAATAGAAGTTGCTTTGTATACAGTAAAAGGGCTGTAATTACTAATTAGTATATGATGTTCTTGAACTGCCTACTAATGGGATAGCGAATGTAAAATGTTTTGATTTCCAGATACAACAATTTTTTTCCAAGTAGCACCTCATATAGGATTCTACCTGGAGAACAAAGTGGTATCAGATCCTTGACCAATGGAAGATAATTGTTTTGTTACGCTTCATTGGAATTTTCAATATCTTCTAATCCTTAAAAGTTAAAATGCCGAGTTCTTTTGGGTGCTCTGAGAAATGAAACTTATGTAGAACCATTTTGTCTCTGCAGGTAACAGATTCATTGCTGCCAGTGGAGATGGTTGAACATCTTAAAAAGGGCATTGGCTGTAAAGGGCAGGTTTTCCCTACACTTTATCCATAACTTTAAGTTTGATGTGGGTAATGGAAAAGTGAAATACACAACCCTGGTTTGTTTGGACCTAGTTGCCTAATATGTATATACACAAAACCAACTGTTTGTTTTGTCAAATAAAAATATTTGTTCACTACTCAAACCACTAAGGTTATGTGGGTCTGGCATACTGTCGTGTCTCTAGCAGTAAGTAAATGGTTAGCTCTGCTAAGCATTGCACCGTGAAACTGTGGATGCAGATAGTGCATGTTGAAGACATTGGTGCTCGGAGAGCTGTTTTTGTAGATGTTCCACATGAACTATCAGAAAACATGATATCTGCACTTCATAGTATTGGAATCACCCAATTATATAGCCATCAGGTATGGATGTTTTCTAAGCCTTAGGATACCATCCTTCTTGAAGAGCACTAGCACTACTTGTAGAATGTGTTTAAGCTTTTTTACCTTTTTCATGATCTCTATAGGCAGAGTCGATACAAGCCTCACTTTCGGGGAAAAATGTTGTTGTGGCAACAATGACATCCAGTGGGAAATCTCTTTGCTACAATCTTCCGGTCTTGGAAGCTCTGTCGCAGAGTTCTTCATCATGTGCTCTATACTTATTTCCCACAAAGGTTTGTTCCATACGTGTGTGCATATTTATGAATAGAAAATCATTATCGTTGGTATTGCTTTTGGTAACATAAATTTTAGTTAAATCCCAATTGTTTGTGCTCGCAGGCTTTAGCTCAAGATCAACTAAGAACTCTGTTGGCTATGACCAAAGGATTCATTGGTAGTTTAAACATTGGTGTATATGATGGTGACACTCCTCAGGAGGAGAGGACATGGCTGCTCCATAATTCTAGACTGGTATATTTTTTAAGTAATGATTGTTGGCAGTTTTCTTAGCTTGCATCCTCTCCTAAGTTATGCTGGACTTCTTATCTGGTTACATGCAGCTAATCACGAATCCAGATATGTTGCATGTATCAATCCTGCCACACCATAGACGATTTGCACGGATTTTAGGAAACCTTAGGTATTGTCTTTTGGACTTTGATGAATCATTTGTCACTTGATGGCTCATCAATATGTGTGTGAGTGTGTGTGTTTGTTTGACATTCTTATTTAAATCTTTTTGGTGTCTTATAATATAAAATTGAACTGGTTGATTGACCAATATGTGGTTATTGTTATAATGAGTATTAAATTATCTATACTATAGAGATTCACTTCATATTTAATTCATTAGGTTTGTAGTCGTTGATGAGGCACACGTTTATAAGGGAGCATTTGGTTGTCATACTGCTTTTATTATACGGAGACTTAGCCGGCTCTGCTCACATGGTATATCCTTCCCTTAGAGTCTGCAATGGATTAGATGGTTTACTATTGGATTCTTCCATCAAAATTGAAAAATTAAATAGGTGCTTGTTTCTACTTGCAGTGTATGGAAGTGATCCTTCTTTTGTGTTCTCTACCGCAACTTCGGCGAATCCTCACGATCATTGTATGGTAAAGATTTGTTCACATGTATCCTTTGTTGTGTTATACAAATTATCCTGGTTTCTCTTTCTGAGTTATATGAATTATAAGGCTGACTATTCTGGTTCTTCAGGAACTTGCAAATTTACCAACTTTAGAGCTGATTCAGAAAGATGGAAGTCCTGCTGCAAGAAAGCTCTTCATCCTTTGGAATCCCATTGTGGATCAAGAAAACGTTGGTGTTCTGTCATTGTTACGGTGCCCTATAACTTTTGTTAAAATAAAATACCAGTTAATTTGCTAAACCCTGATGTTGTTTCATCATTGTTTTCGAAGAATCCCAACAATATTATGGATAATGGTTCTGCTGTTGAAATTTCCCACCTCAAGAGTTCAAGGTAACAGTTCGTCACACTCAAAAAACACAGACAGCTGTGGAGAATGAGAATATTTTTTTTTACTTAGATTCTGATTTATATGTCATACTAAATCTGTGTAACAATTAAAGTAGCTTGACAAGTTTATCTAATATGTTGTTTTCCCATCTTTCAAGACCACAATTTAAATGCCCTTTTTACTTACCCTTTCTCTTTTTTGGATGGTCCTCAGAAGTTGGTGAATTTACCACCAAGCTGTCTTTATAAGCACTGTTTGAGTAACTTCGTTGCTCCTGTTAGAAATAAATGTAGCATACTCCATACTGAACTAGTGGTGTCTCTTAGTACTTCACAAGTTGCTTACTTAGATTCGTAAAATGTTAAATTTCATTTGACCATACCATGTGATACACACCTACTGCCATATAGTTCTGGTAATTATTTCTGTTTCATTCTTTTTCCTTTGAATTCCTTTGGAAAATTCAGTATGTAGTTTTCTTAGTTCTTGTGGTTTTGTAACCTCAACATATGAGGCTTTAATTATCTTTGCAGCCCAATTTTGGATGTTTCATGCCTCTTTGCTGAAATGGTACAGCATGGACTGCGCTGCATTGCGTTTTGCAAAACACGCAAACTTTGTGAACTTGTGTTGTGCTATACGTAAGTCTCATAAATTTCTTGGATTCAATACTCCAATGCTATGTGCATGATTTATGGAAATGCTTGTTCAAGCTTTGTTATTTATCTGGTGTTATGGGGAGGTAAATGCTCATAAAGTAATGGAAGAAAGAAAATGATGAAATAAATTAATAATAATATTATTGTGGTAGGCGTGAAATTCTTCAGGAGACAGCACCCCATCTGGCAGACTCTGTATGTGCTTATCGTGCTGGTTACATTGCCCAGGTTAGTAAGCTATTGGCCCAGCATCATTTGCTGTCATCTGAAATGCAGTCTTTGTTGAAGACAACCTTGGGTTGGTTAGTTCTGGTGCTGTTGTAAATGAATATAGAAAGACCAAAAAGTAGAAAAAATTCTGATCCTTGACATTTTTTGTTGAAATCTAGATTGTTGGACGATTACATTTTTTTCACTCTCAATATTTCACAATCATAGACTGCAATCAATAGGTGGAGTCAGTTGTTGATCTAGATTATTCCTGCATGCTGTTTACTTAAAATTAGAACTTAGTATTCCTATTAAAGCTGATATAAATTATCCTCTCTCTCTCTCGTTCCGTTTGATACAAAGTAACAGAGAGCATGTGCTGTATTTCTGATAGTACTGTTTGGTACTTTGTGTGACTATTAAACTGGAATCCAACTTGTCTATCTTGCTAATGTCCTGTTTAATTTGAATGACCTTCAGACAGTATCTGATTGATTGACCTATGTGATTGGTTATGCATTGATTGTCTGGTGGAACAGGATAGGAGAAGAATAGAGAGTGATTTTTTCGATGGAAAACTTTGTGGTATTGCTGCAACAAATGCTCTTGAATTGGGTATTGATGTTGGACACATTGATGTAACTCTTCATTTAGGTTTTCCTGGTAGTATTTCTAGGTAGGCTTCTAGTCAATCCTGTTCCCATCTGTGGTTTAACTTACCGCTCAAATTGTTTCAAATCAGTGTATATGTTGTTTTCCTCTATGTATGTCTGAAGCCTGTGGCAACAAGCTGGCAGAGCCGGGAGGAGAGGTAGACCTTCTCTTGCTGTGTATGTTGCATTTGGAGGGCCCCTTGATCAATACTTTATGAAACATCCAAAGAAACTCTTTGGAAGCCCAATTGAGTGCTGTCATGTTGATGCTAAGAACCAACAGGTTTTAAAATTTCTAATATTTACATTTCTTTCATTTATCCGTATCTAATTTTTGTCTAGAGAATTGGCAATTTTGACTTTATGCTTCTTGATACTCACTCCTTGTAGGTTCTTGCACAGCATTTGGTTTGCGCTGCTCATGAACATCCACTGAGTTTGCCTTATGATGAGAATTTTTTCTGTTCTGGTTTAGACAGTGTCATACTGTCTCTTCAAAATAGAGGATGTTTGAGTTATGATCCATCATGTAATTCTTCTGCTAAGATGTGGAACTATATTGGGCGTGAGGTACATTATTTATTTCATTATCTGAGTTTTATTGTTACCTTTCTTTGGTTTATGATTTTTCTCCTTGTAGCGTGCTGTTGTTTGCTCTGAACAGGATTCTGTATATTGTCAACAAGCACGACTTTTTGGTTTCTAACATAATTTTTTTTTGTGGAATATTTTTCTAGAAAATCCCCTCACATTCAGTTAGTATCCGATCTATAGAAACTGAGAGATACAAAGTTATAGTCGAGCAAACGAAAGAAATCATTGAAGAGATAGAGGAAAGCAAGGCTTTCTTCCAGGTAAATTTAAATTCTGATGCACAATCGTAATACATGTGCTCCCTTGTTGGAAACCTATAAAATACTTTGTACACTTTTCTGGGTTTTTGTCCCCATTTATCTCCTTAGTACTTTACATTGAAAATGTTTTCCTCATTTGTTAATCCAGGTATATGAAGGCGCTGTCTATATGAACCAAGGAAAGACATACCTGGTCACAAGCTTAGATTTAACCCGTAAGGTTGCTTCGTGCTGCGTAGCTGATTTGAAGTATTATACAAAAACCCGTGATTACACAGATATTCATGTCATCGGCAGTAAAAATGTATGTCAGTTTCTTAACTTTTGTTCACTGTTCCTCAATGCCTTCCGGTAACTTGCATGAGTTAATTTGGTGATTGGAAATGCATGATGGTCTATTATGTAGCCCAACTGAAATAGTTGTCGTTGCATTTTTTAAAATTCGCCAACTTTATTATATTTCTGTTATTTCTTTGCATTTTTATTATGCTTTTGATTTATTTATTTGTTCTAAAATGCTCACCTGCTACATGTCCTGGTGTTGCAGGCTTATCTAGCTAAGATTTCCAACAGCCAAAACTCTAGAACAATGGCCCGGGCAGATCTTTGCAAAGTAACAACTACGTGGTTTGGTTTCCATCGTGTATGGAGAGGAAGCAATCTGATATTTGAAACAGTTGAACTTGTACTTCCTAAATATTCGTATGAGTCACAGGTATACCTGAGTAATTAGTGACATTGTCTAGGGTAGTGTTGTATTGCTTCACATTTTGTCTATGGAATATGTTTCATCTTTTCATCAAAACAGGCAGTTTGGGTTCCGGTTCCACAATCAGTAAAAGAAGCTGTGAATATGAAAAGCCTTGATTTTCGGGCAGGGCTGCATGCTGCATCACATGCTGTTCTAAACGTTGTGCCTTTGTGAGTCGCTTATATTTGTGATTTTCATATAACAATCTCCATCAGCTGGTGTATTGCATACATAGTTTACATTCTGCTTTACTTGTTCGCTCTTGAGATTCACTAAATTATGATGCTTTGGCATGCAGTATATCTATGATTTTCATATAACAATCTCCATCAACTGGTGTATTGCGTACATAGTTTACATTCTGCTTTATGATTTCAATGGTTGCACGCCTGACTAAATTATGATGCTTTGGCATGCAGACGAATAATATGCAACTTATCTGACTTAGCTCCAGAGTGTGCAAACCCTGATGACACCCGCTATTACCCGGAAAGGATTCTATTATATGACCAGCATCCTGGAGGGAGTGGTGTCTCTGTACAGGTAACGTGAATTTGATGAAACTGAAGTACAATTCTGTTAATAATTTACTTATTCTGAAGAAAGAAAAATTAATCTTCTTAAGGCGGTGAATATGAGGCAACGTAAGGGATGCTGGGTGGCCCTTTATATATCTGATAAGATTTTCATGTTGACTCTATTGAAATGATTGTATGCAATCGAGAAAGAGAGTGATTTGGTTGTATTTTTTGGTTGGACGTAATGTAATAGGTTCAACCGGTTTTCATGGAGCTCTTCACTGCTGCCCTGGAACTTCTTACATCTTGCCGCTGCTCAGAATTCGGAGGCTGCCCTAATTGTGTTCAAGTCTGTTCCTCATCCTCCATATTTACTTTTATCTCTCCCTCTTTCTCTTGCTTAAGATGAAGATGAAGTAACAGTTCAAGCATTTTGCATTGCAGAGTTTTGCCTGTAAGGAGTATAATGAGGTTTTGCACAAGGAGGCAGCAATTATGATTATTCAGGGTGTTCTGGATGCAGAAAATTTGGGATACGCCGAACAGGGATATCCGGAATCTTCCAAATCTTGAGTGAAGAAGCAAGCTAGGTAGAAGTATTTGACACTGAAGAGAATATCTTCCTTCTCCCTAATCCTTTGTAACTTATCCTTCAGCGATATTCAATATGGAATGTGTTGGTTTTGTTTGTGAGATATGATAAGTACTTGACACTGAAGAGATTATCTTCCTTCTCCCTAATCCTTTGTAACTTATAGTTGAGCGATCTTTATTTGGTTCTGATTGTGTTAAAAATGGAATGTGTTGGTTCTGATTGTGAGATGTGATAAGTATTTGACACCGAAGAGATTATCTTCCTTATCCCTAATCCTTTGTAACTTATAGTTGAGCGATATTTAAAGCACATTCAAAATGGAATGTGTTGGTTCTGATTGTGAGATATATGATAAAAAAAATTAACTTGGTCCATGCAGGTCGCAGGCACATTCAAAATGGAATGTGTTAGTTCTGATGGTGAGATATGATGAACATTTGAATGTGTTAGTTCTAATTGGGAGAGATATGATAAGCCTTTGGTTCTGATTGTGAGAGATATGATAAGCATTTGGTTCTGATTGTGAGAGATATGATAAGCATTTGGTTCTGATTGTGCGATATGATAAGCATTTGGTTATGTGATAAGCAGGTTCTGATTGTGAGATATGATATGATTAGCATTTGGTTTTGTGATAAGCATTTGGTTGAGATTGTGAGATATGATAAAAATATGGACAAATTATATTTTATTATTCTGTGTTTTACACAAAGTAATATTTTCATATTTATATTTTAAAATGTTGTAATTATTGCTTTATATTTTTTAAAACATTACAACATGAACCATCTGTTAACTATTTCGTTAATTTTTCTGTTAAATGATGATATAGACAAAATAAGATTCACAATTTAATTAAAATATATGACATATAAGTACTATGTGACAAAATTAATTTTAAAAACTAATTCATTTGTAAAAAAAATAAAAAATTCTCCCTTCATCTTCTTTTCTTCCCAGAACCCGACCCACCACCATACCCTCCTCCCCTCATCTTCTTTCAACAACCACCACCACCATTAACATCTACCTCTTCCTCATAGTCCTCCTCATCCTCTCCCCTTCTTCACCATAGTTTTTCGGTTCCCACAGATTGAAATTACAAAATCGGACACAGATTGCAGATTGGGTGTGTGTGTTTGGAGACGGGATGGGTAGCGCCGAAACGCCGTCATTGATGAAGGACTTGCTCAAGCAGGCCGGCGGCGTCGCGGTGGTGGACGGTGGACTTGCCACCGAGCTCGAACGCCACGGTGCTGACCTCAATGATCCTCTCTGGAGAGCCAAATGCCTCCTCACTTCCCCTCACCTCATTCGAGCGGTACTAACCCTTCTCATCTCTATCTAGGAAGTATAAATTTGAAAATGCTGTACTTGAAATGAAATGGGTTTGTGCAGAAAATTCAGTTTTAATGGAGACTGCTGCTTCTATCTCTATTTGCAGTTCAAGATCTGTCATTTGTATTCTTCCTCTTTTTGAAATTCTGAATTTTTTTGTAACTTGGAAATGTTCTTATTGTTTTCTTGTGGTGTTTGAATGTGTGTTATTGATGCATCAACAGTGGAAAGAACCCAGCTTTAACAAATTTATGGTTTTTCTTTTTCAGGTGGTGATGGAGAGTGGAGGAACCCTTATTCAGAGAGGGAGGCATGCACAATCAAGAAAAGCAAAGATGTTTAATGGTGTGGTGGTGGTTGGAAGAAGATGAGGGGAGGAGGGTATGGTGGTGGGTCGGGTTCTGGGTAGAAAAGCAGATGAAGGGAGATTTTTTTACTTTTTTTTTTACAAATAAACTAGTTTTTAAATAAATTAATTTTGCCACGTGATTCTTATATGTCACATATTTTAATTAAATAGTAAATTTTATTTTATCCAAATAAGTATTTAACAAAAAAATTAATAAAATAGTTAACGGAAGGTCCATATTATAATATTTTAAAGAATATATGGTAATAATTGTAACATTTTAAAGTATGAAAGTGTTATTTGATGTAAGTATGTAAATATAAGTATGAAAGTGTTATTTGATGTAAACCATACCACAGTAAAGTGTAATTTATTTTAAAAAAATTTAAATTGGCCTATGCAGATCTCGAAACTGCCATTTTTGCGTTATTAGCACGACGCTCTGCGACCTTAGCGTTATTAGCACGACGCTCTGCGACCTTTGCGTTATTAGCACGAGGCTTTAACCAGCTGAGCTAATAGGCCAATTTGTCTAGTGCTGTATGTCTGGAAGGCAAAACTGAACAACAGTCCAATTTGTCTAGTGCGGTATGTCTGGAAGGCAAAACAGAACAACAGTGAAGGAATTATCTGGACAAAGGTTGATGATGGTGACTTGTACAGTGTAAAATTCGAATAATTGATTATGAATGATTGATCCATTCTATCGGACACTTGCAGACAGCTGATCTTCAGATCACATTGACTCGCAGACAGCTGATCTTCTGCTTGATAGTGAAAGAGGCAAAGTTGCAAGGAGGAAGAGAGTAAGAGGGAGATGGGGTGGGCAATAGCACTCCACGGCGGTGCAGGCGACATTCCCCTTTCTCTGTCACCGGAGCGCCGCCTCCCTCGCGAGGCCGGCCTCCGCCACTGCCTCCACATCGGCGTCGAAGCTCTGAAAGCAAACACCCCTCCTTTAGACGTCGTAGAGCTTGTGGTAATCAAATGAACTCAAAATCATCAAATGCTTTCAATTCGTGGATCGTCCGAATAAATTAATTTAATTTTTTTGGTTCAAAATTTGATTTTGTGAATGAGGTTCGTGAGCTGGAGAACATTCCCCACTTCAATGCTGGTAAAGGCTCTGTCTTGACGACCCAAGGCACAGTGGAAATGGAAGCTTGTATCATGGATGGCGCCAAGAGATGTGGGGCTGTTTCTGGGCTCACCACTGTTGTCAATCCCATTTCTTTAGCAAGACTGGTCATGGAGAAAACCCCTCATATTTATCTTGCTTTTGATGGAGCTGAAGCCTTTGCAAGGGAACAAGTAATTACTCACTCACTCTCCCAAAAGCAATTTACTTTTTACCATTTGCTTCCTTTTACTGTAATGGGTTCTTTTGTTAGTGAAAATCTCTGGTATAATTTAAACTTGAGCTTCCCATTTTTCCAGGGTGTTGAGACTGTAGATTCAAGCCATTTCATCACCCAAGAGAATGTTGAAAGGCTGAAGCAGGCAAGAGAAGCCAATAGAGTTCAGGTATAAATTGTCTATCTGCCTCATTCCTAGGAGATATAATCTTAGCTTGTGACTTTGTGAGTATGGTAAATTCGTGTTTGTATAGAAATCTTAGCTTGTGAATTGGCAAGTTAAATACTTTACTTGTTTGAATTGGCTGGTAACTTTTGCCCAAATATGTACAGATTGATTATACACAGCCCCTTCACAAAGATGGGAACAATGAGGCAACAGAAGCTAATAGTGATAGTAAACTTGGGACAGTCGGATGCGTGGCTGTTGATGGTCTGGGGAATTTAGCTTCTGCAACTTCTACCGGTGGATTAGTCAACAAGATGGTTGGGCGGATTGGGGACACTCCCATCATTGGTGCAGGGACATATGCCAACAATATGTGTGCAGTTTCTGCCACAGGCAAAGGGGAAGCAATAATTCGTGGCACGGTTGGAAGGGATGTGGCTGCTCTAATGGAGTTCAAAGGGGTTTCTCTCAGAGAAGCAGCAGCTTATGTTGTGGAGAAGGGCACTCCAAATGGAATGGTAGGCTTGGTTGCTGTGTCTGCCAGTGGGGAAGTCACAATGCCTTTCAATACCACAGGTATGTTTCGAGCTTGCGCTACCGAGGATGGATTTTCGGAGATTGGAATTTGGCCTTCTGTGCAAAATTGATTTGTTGGTTTCTTGATCTTGCACTGTTTGAACCTTAATCCATGAGATTTTCTTTCACACGATTCCCGAACTTGACACTTGTGAAATTGATTGGCATTGATCCATGGAAATAACATTTCTCAGCAGCATTTACTTAAATTACAAGATTTTCTATTGCTATGTATATTTGAGGACAGGATGATTATGACTAGGTCAAATCCTTGAATTAAGGGATCACTAAAGCCTTCCTACCACAGGTTAAAAGAGAAAACCTCCATCTATAAAATGCTTTGAAAGAAAATAATTATTTGATTAACTTTTCTTTTTATTCATGAGATTATGGCTTCTGTTTCTGCTTATGCTGATCAAGAACAGGAGGAAAACCAGAATGTTCATCGGAATTTCAAAGAAATTCTCTCAACCCTCCAAAAAGACAGAGGCTGGGAAGATGAGCATTACTTCCAATACCAAGGCTTTTGGTATCCCCATTTTTTTGTTGAAGGTGTCATTTGGGCACAACAAAATTTCAGGGCAAGAGACACTGACGTTTTCGTGGCCACATTTCCAAAATGTGGTACAACATGGGTGAAGGGGCTCATGTTTGCCATAAAAAACCGAAAAGTCATTCATCACATCCATTGCTCTCAAAAAGTCCTCTTGAATGTGTACCCTTCGTAGAGTTTCTTGTTCATCAAGACAACCCAATAGACTACCTTGACTCTCTGCCCTCCCCAAGATTGCTTGGAACTCACATTCCCCGTGAATCCTTGCCAAAGTCCATTCTGGATTCGAGTACTCGAATTGTGTGCATTGCAAGGAACCCGAAAGATGTTCTTATTTCTTTGTTTCATTTTACCGAAAAAATAAGAGACAATGTAAATGGTCATGTTGATCCCCTCTCTATAGAGGATGCATTTGAGTTGTTTTGCAAAGGAGTTTCAATGGTAGGTCCATTTTGGGATCATATACTTGGCTACTGGGAAGCAAGCTTGAAAAGTCCAGATAAGGTCCTATTTATCAAGTACGAGGATATCAAATCGGACCCAGAATCCTACGTGAAGAGATTGGCTGAGTTCATAGGCGAACCCTTTTCTTCAGAGGAAGAGAAAGATGGTTTGGTGCAGGAAATAATAAAGTTTTGTAGTTTTGAGAATTTGAGTAGTTTGGAGGTGAACAAAAATGGGACATTCCATGTAGGGCCCAAAATAAGTGGTGCAAAAATCGGCAACGATGCCTTTTACCGGCGAGGCAAGACCGGAGACTCGAAGAAGGAGCTGACTCCTGAGATTCTGGAGCGTCTTGACAGAATCACAGAGCAAAAGTTGGGCCCTTCTGGTTTGAAATTTTAGAACATGACAACCTTTGAAAGTTCTAATCTAACAAATCGTAGTTATTTGACCAAAAAACCTTCACAAGTATTACTATTCAATCCTCACACTCATAAAACTAACTTGAGCGTCAAAAAATCATAAACCGGCACTACACGGATGTCACCCATTAATTTCCATTTATTCCTCTTTGTAATAGGTCATGCCGAGGGAGTATATTCATGCATAACACATGAAAAATGAGGATGAAAGTTGTAGTTGGTAGTAGGTAGGTCTTATGTGTGGCTGTTTATTCGTTTGGGACTAATCAAGTTTCCAAACTATAAGAATCTACAAATATGGTCTCTCAATAATTAATGTTACTCTGTTTAATTTCCATTTGTATTCGTCCCTTGCTAATTCCTTGTTATTATTATTATTTTTTTTTTATCAAAGTGCAACTGCTTGATATATATGGCTTTCTGGATCATGTGGATGTATAGCTAGATCTGGCCTTAATTAGTCCCACAAAATGATTGTGGAGATCAAACATTAATCTAGCTTAGTGATCGATGAGAGCTACCATGAAGACAAAGGCTGGGGACCTGAGACATGCTACTACCAATATGAAGGCTTTTGGTACCCAAGCTCCATGCTTGTAGCCACCATTATTAGGGCACAACAAAGCTTCACCCCCACACGCAATGACATCCTCCTGGCAAGCAATATCCGAAGTCTGGCCCAACCTTGATGAAGGCCCTCATGTTTCACATTGACATCCGTTGCTCCCACAAAATCCTTATGTTTGCATACCATTTCTTGAGCACCTAAAATCATCTTCCCCTCACCTCCCACCTTCACCAAGATTGTTTTCGACCCACATTCCATACACATCCTTGCCAAAATCCATTTTGAACACGAATTCGGGTGGTCGAATTGTGTACATTAACGCCAGGAACCCTAAAGATGTTTTTCTTTCTTTGTGGATGTTTTGATCCAAAGTATCATTATCAAATGGCCGGTTTGGGACCCCAAATTGTACATCCCATTTTTGTTCACCTCCAAATTACTCAAATTCTTAAAGCTGCGCAAGTTCATATCCTCATATTTCAAAAATAGTACCTAATCGAAACGTCAAGGAAGGAGGTTTAATTTATAATGGGTTAGAAGTTTGATTTAATCTATTACTATAACAAAAGAAAAGTAGCACGTATTCCAAATTCGCTTTTCAATATCCGACCGAGCACATGATCCCAAAGGGGCCTCTAATCGAGACCCCTTTACCAAACAACTCGAATGCCTCTTCCATAGAAATTGCTACAAGTGGTGGCCCTTGTACATGGCCATCATCATCATTTTTATTACTTGATGGTACATCGTTTTTAATTTTCTGGGAAAAGATCCAAAAGGAAAGAAAAACATATTTAGGGTTCCTAGCAATGTACACAATTCGACCACCCCAATTATTACTCAAAATTGACTTTGGTAATGATGTGTATTGAATGTGGGTTGCTTGCAATCTAGGTGAAGGAACAGAGTCTAGGTACACCGGCGCCATCGGAGGATCACCATCTCTTGTCCGTACTTCTTTATGTTCATGGTCTATGTATGGCACGCAACTATGCGGATTTTTTGTGAGCAAAGGATGCTGGGAAGAAGAAGAAGATGAAGAAGATTATGATGACCGAGTGATCGAAGGCGGCGTAGATGTTTCGATTTTTTATGGCAAACATGAGGGCCTTGGTCCATGTCGTGCCACACTATGGATAGCTTGCCAAGAGAATGTCAGTGTCTCTAGCCATGAAGCTTTGTTGTGCCCTAATGGTGCCTTGAAGCCAAATTTTTGGATACCAAAAGCCTTGGTATTGGTAGTAACACCCTTCAGCTCCCCACCCTCTCTCTTTAGGGAGGCTTGACATGTACGTCATCATTTCTCTGCAGTTTTTATCGTTCAATTCCTCTATTTTTTCGGCCAGAAGATATTCGGAGTTGCCACGAACCATATATATAATCTTATCAATACTATATATAGCTTTACAATTATTGCTACTCAATCACCACACTCACAAAACTAACTTGAGCATCAGAAATTCAAAAACTGGCAATATATCGATGTCACCCTTTAATCTCCATTTATTTCTCTTTGTAATAGGTCAGGCCGAGGGTGTAGAAAATCATGTCTAGCACATGAAAAATGAGGATGAAAAAAAATTAAGTACGGAGTTGTCGGTTGGTAGTAGGTAGGTCTTATGTGTGGCTGTTGTTCCGTTTGGGGCTAATCTTAATAATTAATGTTATTCTGTTTAATTTCCATTTGTATTTCCCCCTTGTTAATTCCTTGTTTTAAAAAAAAAAAAATTTCTTATCAAATTTCAGCTGCTTGAATATATATATATATAGACGGATCCGTGATATCATATTTTAAATATAAATTTTGACATAATTTATAAACCATTAGATTTAAATACTCTCAATGACTAAGATTAATGATGATATAACTTTTAATTTAAAAATTAAATTTAATTAAAACTGAAATAATACTTTTTAATTGAATTGTTTTTAATCTCTTATATTCTTAAAATAAGATTAAAAAACAAAAATTCTGAGAAACCCTCTCAGACCGCCTCTCCTCTTCCCCGACTATCTACTTGTGCCTCGTGGTGTTGATTTCCAAGAGTCGAAGTGATTCACGGCGAAGTCAGGGTTTTGCTCTCGTTCTACTCACTGCGAAGCCAGGGTTTTGCAAAAGCACCAAAACATCGTCGTTGTGCACCACGAGGACTGCATCGACAACTTCAATCACAGATGAGCATCGCGTTGGGCTGCGGTGATTGAACTGTCCGGAAGGTTTTTTCCAACCATACTACTGTTTCCTTTGTTCAATTATGTTCTTTATTTCTCTCTAACGGTGTATCTGCAAATCCATTCTTTGGAAATACTTCAGGTTGTTAGATTTGGGTGATGATGATATGGCTTAAATTTGGTTGTTAGATTCGGGTTGTTGTTAGATTTGGGTGATGATGATATGGCCAAAAAAATAAACACAAGTTTTGATTTGGTTGTTAGATTTGGGCTGCGGTCTTCCGCTGTTAGATTTGGGTGATGATGATAATGATATTGATGATGATGAAGGTTCCAGCCACCTTAATCAATTAATCATTTGAATTTAAATTAACCATGCCGTATTGTATTGCCATGATTTGATATGATCCATATAAGTTCTGGGTTTTTCTTTCTCTTTATATTATGACAAGACTACGAATTATTTTCCTTTTTCAATTAGAGACTTGCTTGCATGATATTCTAATATGGAATATGAATGATCATGCTCCATCAAGATCAAAGCTTTCAGTTAAAGACTCTTGTTATTTAGGGCTTTGCTTACTTTGATTCTATATTTAGTGTAAAATATATTTAGGCGGTTTAGGTCAGGTTGAAAGATGTTATCAGCCTGTCTTCGGCCTTTTTTTTCTGGTAGAGGCAGTTTAAACTTCAAATGAACATGAACTGCTTTATTTCTGATGTGCTGTTATGCTCTTTGTAGTTTGTGGAGGTACCTGTGAGCTTGTTGCGATCTAGATAAAGAGCTCGAGGTTGGGAAGCTGAGAAAGAGAGCTGGGGATGGAGCCAGTGAGGTTGTTGAAGGACAGCTTAAGGAAGCTCAAGTTCTTGAGTTGGCAGAGGAAGTGTGGGACAGAGCCTGAGTTGTTGGTCTAGCTGAGTCGGAGGGACTTGACGTTTTTAAGCTTCGAAATGGAGGATTAGATTGGGCCGGTAAGATTGGGTTGCTTGTGAAATTTAAGGGTTTCAAGATAGGGCAAGTCGCCGACTTGGGGCGGGATTTGGCCAGAGACTCGGCCGGAGAAGATGGTGAGTGACTTGATGCGGTTTGTTGTGGAATCCCATGTGCTCCATTAAGAGTATCAATTAACACCTTTGAATCACATTCAACTTCCACTTTAGAGAAGCCTTCCTCCACTGCCATTTGGAGAGCCCTCCTGAATGCTTCAGCTTCAGCAATCAAAGCTGATGCAAAGAGTATGTTTAGAAGATTAAAGTAGCAGACTGATTCTACAAATGCAATAGATGTATTAGCAGATTGATTGTTGTTGGTTTTTTGATTTAGGGCCATTTTGGTATTGATGTGGCTTTTTAAAAACATTGCGTGCTTTTAAAATAAAGCTTGAAAGTAAAGCTATTTGATATTTAGTAAATTATATATTTTTAAATGCTATTAGTTAAAAAAGTAATTTTGAAGTGTTTGGTAAATATAATAGTAAAAGTATTGTCTACATATATAATGACAAAAATATTCACTTCTATATACTCTTTCTACCATAAATATTTATCTTGTCAGTCACTCTCTTTCAACTACCACCATACAACCTATTTGATCTAAAAATGGACCTAACGGGCGTCCGTGAAGACTGCACACACACAAGGAACACGAGTATGTACCCAAATAATTTTTCTTATTGTGGTTTGTTAAACCCTAGCCTCCTATATTTGTTACCTTTTGCCTCTCAAAATGCAAGACGTGTGATATTTAAGTAATGTTTCCCCATATTTATTAAGTACATGTATTTTTTTAGAGAAATTATTGAAGAAATTAAGCACCGATTTAATTACATTAGTATGGTAATTGTTTATTGTCATAATTATAATTTGTGGAAGTTTTAACATAAAAATATTTTTTTACAATTCTTAGCAATATATATATATATACACACACATATATAAGACAATTTTTAGCGTTGAAAAATTACGAGGCTCCATTTTGAAGGTTCGCCTTGGACCCCCACAATCTCAGGACTAGCCTGGTAGTAGGCGAGGACCGCGAGGTTGGTTAAAGCGAGATATGCAGCTGGGGTGTTGGTGACAGTCATCATGGTCAGCGGAGAAGAGGGGAGTCCGTAATAGCCGGTCATTTTGATCAAAGACGGAGAGATCTGTAGGAGGTTCTGGTTCTTTAGTTGTAAGAAATTGGAGAAGATGAGTTTTTCTTCTTTTGGTTGGTCTTGCTGGATATAGATCTAGAAGCCTTTTGCTTTTTTCATGTAAGCAAAAAAAATAAAATACCAATCTAGGTTAATTTATGTCTTTTTTAAAAGTTATAATGGGCAGTGTTGAAAATTTTCATTAAACCTTCCGTATTTTTTTCAAAGGAGCTTTACACACTAGCAACTTTTAAAAGTATAGAGAGATTAATTTTTAAAAACGGCTGTCAAAAGATCCCAACTTTTTGAAATTTTTTTTTTTGATATTTTACCAAACATATTTGTTGTCTGAATTTTTAATGAAAGCAACTTTTTTTATAAAAAAAAGCAATCCCAAACGAAATTCCTCTCGAATACTGCTTCTTTTTTTCAGTTACAAAGTAGAGAAGAATTGAGAAATAAGAGATTAAAGGGTCCACACACCCGATAAATATTTACTCAAACTAAGTTTATACTAACAAGTCAGGCATAGATTAGGCCAATGAAGCAGCTTGAGAAATGAAAATGTTACATATCCAGAAGGAAATGGTTCTTTACAATCTCAATCTAAAATTAATTCAAACAAAACGAAATTAGAAGCCAATCAAAAGGTCATCATATGAAATGTTCAATACAACTTGAGAACTTTCAGCTAAAGAAACCCACCTTAGCCTTCTGCACAGGATGAGGCTTGTTCTCATGTTTCGTTCCGACCGTAGATGTGGAAACCTCCGTTCAATCCCGCAAACAAAGGGAACCAAATCAGTTACCTACATAACTTTGTTTAATACTTTTTGACATTAAGACGAAAGTTTTCTTACTCTCTTCAATGGTGTTCGTTGTTCTTCAAAATCTCAGCAATAGTGACAACGATAGTGATTGCTGTAATAACACAAGTGCATGAAATAAGCAGGATAAAATCAGACTTCACATGTAGCTTCCGAACAATAAAATTTTCAAGTAGGGCCATTCAAAGTTGATTGTCAAAAAAATTCCTGTTGGCTGCTAGAAATTTCGTTTTCGGTGGATATCTACATCAACAGACAAACACCATTTTCAGTGCTCAAGTGGACAGTTAAGGAATGGAAGCATAGTGATTTAGAAAATGCTTAGAACTTCTGGTTACTATTAGTTTTTCAATTGAAAGAAAGTAGGAAGCTCTTCATGAAATCAGAACTCGTAAACACCTACTTTTTATTGATTTCAACATTAAATTGGCTGAAGGAAAAATTGTGCCAACACAACCACAATATCACACCACATACAAACTGATATTCCAGTTATGGGTAGAAAATCATGAAATCTCCAGCCTACTTGAGTAATTATTTCCCTTAGATCTACAAACGTACTCATTTCTTTTGCACTAAACTTATCAAAATAATCATGTAGGTCTGATTGAGATAGTTAGACTAAGCATGCTGAATTACAAAGTGTGCATTATCCTTTTTCTTCATCTAAGGCTGTGTAGTTGGTTCTGGGCAGAGAAGCAAGTGAAGAATTCTATATTCTTTATGAACGTTATCATTTTGAGCGTATTATTCAGTATTTAGCCCCCAAAAAAAGCTAGAAAATAATTGTTTGGAGGGATGCTTACCCTGCATCCATAAATCCCAAGCTCAACAACCATAGACCTTAGACTGCAGCCCAACACGATGCCCAGCGGTGATCGAAGTTGTCGATGGAGTCCTCGTGGTGCACGTCAACGATGTTTTGGTGGTTTTACATCGAGGATTTCACCGTCAGTAGAACGAGAAACCCTGGCTTCGCCGTGAAATGCTTCGATTGTTGGAAACCAATACCGCACCACGACGACATTTTCGTGGTTTTGCACCCAGGATTTTGCCGTGGGTAGAACGGGAGCAAAACCCTCAATTCGCCGTGAATCATTTAAACTCTTGGAAACCAACACCCCGAGGCAAAAGGAGATAGTCGGGGAAGAGGAGAGCCGGTCTGAAAGGGTTTCTCAGAAATTGGATTTCTCAAATTATTATTATTTTTAATCTTATTTTAGGAATATAAGAGATTAAAAAAATTCAATTAAAAAGTATTATTTCAGTTTAATTAAATTTAGTTTTTAAGTTAAAACTTATGTCTAAAATGTGGTATCACGAATTCACCATATATATATATATATAAGTGCGGGTTGAAAACATATCAAGTCATAGTCTCATAAGTCATAAGTGCGGGTTCAAAACATATCAAAAGAGTTCAAATCTAAATCCTGGCAAGTTGAGTCGGGTGGTTTGATTAGGATGGGCTCTGTTCCATTACCGTACCAACCCAATAGGCTCGTATAAGTATTTCCATAAGTTATTTTCAAATGAGTAAACGGATAATCCAACTCACCCAAACCATAGTTAGACATGATGGATTTGGCGGGTTTCGCGAGTTAGGCTTTATTTGAGGTCCATATTATTTTTGTACATAAATAAACATTTCAAATATTCTCAAAAGTCAATAAATTAAATCAAGTGTAAATTATATATTAGTCCACTTAAATCAATCATGAAACTTAAAGATACCTAATAGATAATCTAATGTAGTGTCAATAGTAATCCAAACTTCAAATGCAATTTTTCATAATAATCATACACTTACTTATAATTATAACAAGAAATATGGGCTAAACCCACTATTAAATATCGTCTTTTGAAACTAAAAGCACAAATTATTGTGTCCTTTGAGCAATAGCCACGGCCAGCCACAATTAGGGTGTCGGTTTCCTATGTAGCCGTCACCATAGATCAAAGCGCACAAATGCAGTTTTGGTGTAAACACAATATAGCACCAATACAGCTTATTTGTGGTCCAGGTCTAACAATGACCTTTTAGTTGTCAGGCTGACATTGTGACACAAATATTGTACTTGTGGCCAATGGTTTATTTATTAAAAAAAATTAAAAATTGAGCCTCGTTCATATATCCTACGCCAAAGAAACGCCTTTATAATTAGACTTTAGACACCCCATAATTGTATTTAAAAAGAATTGAAATAATAATAATATAATTACAAAAATATAAAATGATTTAAATACATCCAAATAATTTCTTTTTAGTCGTACATCCAAATAAGTTGATACATGTACTCATACATCAAAAAATACATGTACTAAAAAGGCATTGGGAATATCGATACATGGGAAAGGAAGCAAAATTGCTCGAGTTCGATCTTCTTCACCTAATTAACCCAAGTGTATGTTTGTGTAGCTTTTCTCTTCGTAAGAGAGCAGATAACCAAATGAATAACTAAAATAGAGAAATGAGTATGCATCAATAAAGAACGAAAATTCAGATCAATAACTTTCATCTTCATTCATAGAATAAACGTCAACCTTATCCCATTGAGGACCTTCGGATAATTGATGCTTGAAAGTATTGAGAAGAGTATTGCTAGGAGGAAGGAGATACCATGAGAACGAAAGGGGGGGAGGGTGAGGAAGACTGGAAGAGTGGTGGGGGGCGGCTGGAATTGAGAATTCTAAGAGAAATAGGGTTTGGTGTAGGAAAGATAAATGTTTATAAATTCTCTGCTATAAAATTAAGGGAAATATTTTAGCAAAGAAGCCAAATTTTTGGATACCAAAAGCCTTGGTATTGGTTGGTAGTAACACCCTTCAGCTCCCCACCCTCTCTCTTTAGGGAGGCTTGACATGTACGTCATCATTTCTCTGCAGTTTTTATCGTTCAATTCCTCTATTTCTCCGGTCAAAAGATCTTCGAAGCCGTCACGAACCATGTATATAATCTGATCGATACTATATATGGCTTCACAATTATTACTACTCAATCACCACACTCACAAAACTAATTTGAGTTCATAAACTAGCAATATATCGATGTCACCCTTTAATCTCCATTTATTTCTCTTTGTAATAGGTCCTGCCGAGGGTGTAGAAAATCATGCCTAGCACATGAAAAATGAGGATGAAAAAAAATTTAAGTATGGAGTTGTCGGTTGGTATAGTTGGTAGTTGATAGTTGGTAGTAGGTAGGTCTTATGTGTGGCTGTTTTTCCGTTTGGGACTAATCAAGTTTCCAAACTACATTAATACAATACTTACATTACACCCTGGTGGTATCTACTCATATATCTTTGTACATATATCATAATCGAAAATGTTTATTCTCTAAATCATCATGTCAAGAACATCTCCGTAAAAAATCAACAAGATTGGAGGTCGTTTAGTCATTCATATATATTAACTAAATAGACGGTTCGACATAAGGATCTTAATTCTTACCAAAATCATTAATTTATTTCATTCATATGAATGACTAAACGATCTCCAATCTTATTGATTTTTTACTGAGATGATCATGACATAATGATTTAGAGAATAAACGGTTCCGATTATGATATATGTACAAAGACAATTAGATAAATCGAAAGGGAGGTATATATAAGGAGGTACCACTAGGATGAGATGCAAATATTTTCCATCTACAAATATCGTCTTTTAATAATTAATGTTACTCTGTTTAATTTCCATTTGTATTCCCCCTTTGCTAATTCCTTGTTTTTAAATTTTTTTTTTACTTTATCAAACTGCAGCTGCTTGAATATATATATATGTATGTATGTATATATGTATGTATGTATATATATATAGGATATTGCTTAATCTCTTTGATATTGGGAATGAAATTAATCCTTCTCTTTTACTCTTTATAACCTCAAGAAAAGGATTATAGTGAGTTTTATAAGAATATTATAGTGAATTAGACTTAAAAGAAAATTTACTTAACTTTTGGACACATTTAGTGTGTTTTTCTTTGAATACAAACATATCAAACATATTTGTGTTTAATGTTTGACAAACAACACAATACATCAATTTATGTCCTAAACAATTGTGTCTAAAACCCATTTTTTTTGGTAGTGAATATAGCATGCTATATAGGAGAGGGCCGGTTTCATCAAGTTTGAAATTAATATTTATAAACAGTATGTCATCAATAACTTTAAAAACAGATAGACGAATTTCCACCTAGAATCTTTTTTTTTTTTATATTATATAACCCACACAAACCCAACCTATTTCAGTTGGGTTGGTGAGGTTAGGTAGTTTAACCAAGAAAATGCTCACTCCTATTGGCACCATATGCTTAATTTCCAACTCCTTATAACCTGAAAAGCTTCTTTGGCACCATAACTTTGTTTGATCATGTAATATTATTTCTTATTACTGAAGGAACTGTGGAGCTTAAATTTTGGACTTGCTCTTGTAAAGTCCATACAATCAAAAGTAAAAGGCAAAAGCAATAATACACATGCATACATATGTATATATATGCCTTTGTGACTTATCCAGTTTAGAAGAGATCTAAAATTTTAAACCAGAAGTTCCGAACTTTTGCTCGGTGATTTCGTCTATACGGTGGAGCATCTGTGGAGTTAGGTGGTTGCTTGAGTCTCCAACCTCGCCACGTCTGAAGAAGGCACTGTTGTCCACTCGCAAATGGCCGGTTTGGGACCCCAAATTGTACGTCCCATTTTTGTTCACCTCCAAATTACTCAAATTCTCAAAGCTGCACAAGTTTATAATTTCTTGCACTACACCTTGCCTCTCTTCCTCTAACGAAAAAGGATGCCCCATAAACTCAGCCAACTTCTTCACATGGTATTTTGTGTCCCTCTTCATATCCTCATATATAATAAATAGTACCTGATCAAAACGGTTTAATTCATAATGAGTTAGAATTATAATTGGTTAAAAGTTTGATTTAATTGTAATAAAAAAAAGTAACACATACCTGATTAGGACTTTTCAAACTCGCTTTCCAATACCCGAGCACATGATCCCAAAAGGGACCTCTTATCGACACCCCTTTACAAAACAACTCGAATGCCTCTTCCATAGAAATTGCTGCAAGTGGTGGCCCTTGTACATGGTCATCATCATCATTTTTATTACTTGATGATGCATCTTTTTTAAATTTCTGGGAAAAGATCCAAAAGGAAAGAAAAACATCTTTAGGGTTCCTACCAATGTACACAATTCGACCACCCCAGTTATCACTCAAAATTGACTTTGGTAATGATGTGTATGGAATGTGGGTTGCAAGCAATCTAGGTGAAGGAAGAGAGTCTAGGTATACCGGCGCCATCGGAGCATCACCGTCTCTTGTCCGTACTCCTTCATGTTCATAGTCTATGTATGGCACGCAACTATGCGGATTTTTTGTGAGCAAAGGATGAGGGGAAGAAGAAGAAGATGAAGATGATGATGAAGAGTGATCGAAGGCGGCGTAGTGGTATCGATTTTTTATGGCAAACATGAGGGCCTTGGTCCATGTCGTGCCACACTTTGGATAGCTTGCCAAGAGAATGTCAGTGTCTCTAGCCATGAATCTTTGTTGTGCCCTAATGGTTCCTTGAAGCCATATTTTTGGATACCAAAAGCCTTGGTATTGGTAGTAACACCCTTCAGCTCCCCACCCTCTCTCTTTAGGGAGGCTTGACATGTACGTCGTCATCATTTCTCTGCAGTTTTTATCGTTCAATTCCTCTACTTCTCCGGTCAAAATATCTTCAGAGCCGCCACGAGCCATGTATATAATCTGATCGATACTATATATGGCTTCACAATTATTACTACTCAATCACCACACTACTCAATCACTACACTGACAAAACTAATTTGAACGTCAGAAATTCATAAACCGGCACTATATCAATGTCATCCTTTAATCTCTATTTATTTCTCTTTGTAATAGGTCCTGCCGAGGGTGTAGAAAATCATGCCTAGCACATAAAAGATGAGGATGAAAAAAAATTAAGTATGGAGTTGTCGGTTGGTAGTTGGTAGTTGGTAGCTGGTAGTTGGTAGTTGGTAGTAGGTAGGTCTTATGTGTGGCTGTTTTTCCGTTTGGTACTAATCAAGTTTACAAACTACATGAATCTACATTGGACAATATTTACATTACATCCTGTTGGTATCTCCTTATATGTTTTTGTACATATATTATAATCGGAAATGTTCATTCTCTAAATCATAATTGCAAGATCATCTCCGTAAAAAATTAACAAGATTGTAGGTCATTTAGTAATTCATATATATCAACTAAATATACGATTCGGCATGAGGATCTTAATTATTACCAAAATCGTTGATTTATTTCATACATATGAATGACTAAACGATCTCCAATCTTATTGATTTTTTACGGAGATGATTTTGACATAATGATTTAGAGAATGAACGGTTCCAATTATAATATATATACAAAAACAATTCGATAAATTGAAAGAGTAGTATGAGGAGATACCACTAGGATGGGATGCAAATATTTTCCATCTACAAATATCGTCTCTTAATAATTAATGTTACTCTGTTTAATTTCCATTTGTATTCTCCCTTTGCTATTTCCTTTTTTTTTTCTTTACATCAAACTGCAGCAGCTTGAATATATATATATATATTTAATTTCTTTGATTTTGGGGATGAAATCCTTGTCTTTTACTCTTCAACCTCAAGAAAAGGATTATAGTGAATTTTATAAGAATATTATAGTGAATTAGACTTAAAAGAAAATTTACTTATTTTTCACCAAAAATAATTTTCTTATTCTAATCTTATTATTATGAGAAATTACATTGAATAATTCAATTTAATTTAATCCATCCTACCAAATGTGACTTTTATCATTGTACACAATAAGTTAATGTACAGACTTCTTGCAAATCATAAGTTCAAGTTACATGCATGAAGATGAGTTTAACAAAATATCAATGTACAATCATAATCTAATTAAATGCATGAAGCTGAACTCTGAACAAAATATTAATAATTTACTTAAGACATAATTAAATTAATTAATTAACGAACTAGGCAGTACGAAATGTTAATCCGGAACCATTTAACTTCTCACGGATGATTTGATCCAAACGTTTCATCATCTCATCGGTGAAATAATTTTTCCAATCCCCTACTTGACCTTTCCTAAAGAAGTCTCGATTATTAATAGCAAGCTCTGAACTAAACCTTTGCACCTTGCTCTTATTCACCTCCAAATTGCTCAAAGTCTCAAAACTACAAAGCTTCACGATTTGCAGCACCACCCCTTTGCTTTCTTCCTCCGACGAAAAAGGTCGACACACGAATTCAGCCAATCTCTTCAAATGAACAATGGGGTCCTTCTTCACATCCTCATATTTCAAGAACAACACTTTGTTAGGAGATTTAGAGCTTTCTTTCCAATATCCTAACCCATGATCCCAAAAGGGTCCATAGTGTGACACCCCTTGGCAAAAAAGGTCGAAGGCTTCTTGTAGTGGGAGAGGTTGAAGGTTTTTAGGCCTCAACTTGTTCATGAAAATCCATTTGGAAATCAAAACATCTTTGGGGTTTCTAGAAATGTACACAAATTTGCAGCCAGATGCTAATTCAGTCACTGATTTGGGCAGCAAAGCGTAGGGCATGTGGGTTGAAAAGAGTGTGCATGTAGCTTGTTGATTAGTTTATGAATCGTGAGATGATATGAGTGGACGATTATTCAGCTTTGCAATCGAGTCATTCTCATGCACGTACGCATCCAAGAAAGGAAAGCAATCGTGCGGCCCGGTTGTGAGCAAGGGGTGATGATCAGAAGAAACATCATAGAGGGTACGGTTAATGGTTCCAAAAATGAGTGCCCTAAGCCAAGTTGTGCCGGATTTTGGAAAAGTGGCCGAGAATATATCGGTTGGTCGGGGACTGAAATGGTTTTGGAGCAGCATGGCTCCTTTTGGGGCACAGCTTGGTGATAGCCAGAAGCCTTGGAATTGTACTAGATTTTCAGTCATCCAGCCTCTCTCTTTTGGTAGGGTTGGTAACAATTCAATGTATTTTGCAACGGTTGCTTGATAGGTTTCGTCGGGTAATCTTTTCGCATTCTGGGTTTGATCAGACATTGAGACAAAAGCCATGGCCTGTAATTCTAAATGAAGCTAGCTAGGCGAGTAATCAAAATCAAAATGTGGTTGCTGAAAACTTGAAATAATATTGCATATACGTACAAAGAGCTACGTAGGGAACCATATAAATAGTAATTGGATTGATGTTTTATTTTATTTTTCATTTTCCAAACCAAGTGTCTTGGAGATGATCGATCATTAATATTCAACATGCATTGCCAACTAAATTACTTAGAATCCATACCAAAAAGATCTTAAGATCGAATATTTTCGAAGCTGACGTGTTCTCTTATATTAAAAGCTTAAAAGCCTTATCTACTCCAGCAAGGACTCTGCAGTGATCAATTAATAAAATGTTGATTGACATCTTCATTTCCTTTTTACTCAAGTCATCGTCTCCTAAGTCATAAGTGGGGGTTCAAAACATATCAAAAGAGTTCAAATATGAATCCTGGCCAGTGTGAGTCAGGTGGTTTGATCAGGTTGGGCTCTATTCCATTACTGTACAAATCCAATAGGTTCGTATAAGTATTTTCATAAATTATTTCAACTGAATGTACGGATAACGCAACTCACCCAAATTATAGTTAAACATGTTGGATTTGGCGGATTTCGCGAGTTGAGCTTTATTTGAAGTCCATATTATTTTTGTACATAAATAACTAAATAAGCATTTCAAATATTCTTAAAAGCCAATAAATTAAATCAAGTGTAAATTATATATTAGTCCACTTAAATCCATCATGAAACTTAAAGATACCTAATAGACAATCTAATGTAGTGTCAATAGTAATCCAAACTTCAAATGCATTTTTTCATAATAATCACACTTACCTACAATATAGCATGCTATATAGGAGAGGGTCGGTTTCATCAAGTTTGAAATTAATATTTACAAACTATATGTCATCAATAACTTTAGAAACGGATAGACGAATTTCTACCTATTTCGGTTGGGTTGGTGAGGTTAGGTAGTTTAACCATGAAAATTGCTCGAGCAATTACATAATGCCCGGCGGTAAAGTTCGTCGCTGGAAGAGTCGTCGAACAACATAAAGTCAACATCATAAGACCGTCGGGTAAGGTCTTCGTCATCCGTCGGGTAATCTATTAAATATACGTCGGGGGAGGTTTGTAGACCGTAGGTTAAGGTCATATATACCCGTCGGGTAACGTTAAGAAACACCGTCGGGTAAGGTTACATACAGTCGTCGGGTAACATGATACATAACCGTCGGGTAACGTTTTGCATATCCGTCGGGTAACATGTCACTCAATCGTCGGGTATAGTGTGAATATATGTCGGGTAACATTTAACTCATTCGTCGGTAATAGTATTATATGTCGTCGGGTAACATGTCCCCCATTCGTCGCGTGTTTTTTTACAATTCGTCGGGTAACATGTACAGAATTCGTGGGGCAACCTCCTCTTTATATTGAAAATAAAATATTAAATTAAATAATAAAAAATAAAAAATTTAATTAAAAATTAATATAAAGAATAAAAAATAAAATAAAATTAATATTAAAAAAATAATGTAATTTTTGGACATCATTAAGAGTATAAAAATACTTTATATATACTCTAAGAATTAGTAGAGTTGTCAAAATAGCCGTGATCCTGAGGGGGCGGTTGGTTGGGCGGTGAGAAAATATCATCCAATCCACGATCACCCAAACGTTGAAGGATGTTGTCAAGGGTGCTCTTGATATGTTGGTTTTGGGCTTGAATCTCCGCGTATTGGGCTTTGATCATAGCATTTTCGGCCTCGAGATTTCTCATACGATCCGACGTCTCCTGGGAGCCTACCCGAGATGAAGACGACGATTGAGTCGAGACATCCCGCACAATCCCGTCGCCCGCTCCCTGAACGACCCTCCCTGGGCGCCTCCCTAGTCGTCGCTCCAGAATAGCGATCGACATGTCGACATTAGGGAGCTGTTGATGCAAAGGCACATCTGGATGCTGTTGGGTGAGCTCAGCTTGTGTCTGTTGGACGTCTTACACCATCGCATCCTACAAATTCGAATAAATATTAATTAGAAAAATAATTATGAAATTAAGAAAAAATGTTTAATTAGAAGGAAATAAACTTACGTGAATTCGATCAGCCTCTTCATCCCCCCGTCCAGCATACACCTGCCCCCAGGCATCCACCTCTGGGAACATCGACCCGGCGATGCGCCGATCCTCCTGCCGGGCCGATAAGGATCGCGACCCCCCGTGGTGGTTGAATTTCTTTGCCCCCCGGTTCGATTTGTTGGCAATCGATTTCCGCTGTTCATTCGGGATTTCCAAAAATTAGATTTGAAAATGGAAAATAACATAAAAATTAAATAATTTAATTAATTAGATAGATAATACGTACCAGATAAGTGGGTGACATGAAATGGTCGCACAACCACAACCACCTTAGCAGTTTCGGCCCGTCTAACTCCTCCGAAGGATTTGCCCGAGCTTCCTCCAGAGAAGGCCAAGTCAAGAAGTACTTGTGGAGCTCGTACTTCCAGTCGGCGTACCGTAATTGCCAGTGTTGGGACAGGTACCTACTGAGCTCGACGTTCTCCAAGTCGAACTCAAAATTGATCTGCAATCAAATATTAAAGTTAAAAAAATAATTAAAAAATATGAAATTAATGTTAAAAATGGGAAAAAAACATACCGATAACTCTCCCCATCAACGCGAGATCTCCTCTGCGGTTTGGGTTCGGAAAGTCTCCCCCATCATTAGTGACTTGGTACGAAGAATCGCACCAATGTCATGAACTAGGAGGCTGTGAATTTTGACCGGCGCGGACCGGAGGCGTGGCACGTATACCACCAGTATCTTTGAATTTGTCGTCCTACAAATACGCTGGGATGTCAAACCTCGGTTGATCCCGCGCACATTCACTGACCTACCTGCAAATTCGATGAACATTGATAAATAAAATGAGTAGCAAATAAAAACGATTGGTTAAATAAACAAAATAATAAACTTACCCTTAGTGAGTGCTCCGATATTAGGCCCCATTTCGTCTCCTTTGACGTCGTCCTGTGAGGGACGGGGGTCGGTACGGGGTTTCCCCCGTTTCTTGCTATGCTATCTACGAGCCGATCGAGCACCCGATCGCTGATAGACTGACAGGGGTGCATGAACCGACGCCGCTGTTGAGGCAACTGAGTCAGGGGCTGCCTCCTCCGGCTCATGACCATCAACAGGATCCGGGCAAGGGCGAGTCCTAGATGTG
This sequence comes from Oemleria cerasiformis, assembly GCA_037349345.1. NCBI lineage: Eukaryota > Viridiplantae > Streptophyta > Magnoliopsida > Rosales > Rosaceae > Oemleria > Oemleria cerasiformis. The sequence goes on from JAZGTL010000018.1 coordinate 15,728,845, forward strand.
ATTAAGGTGCGATGCGACATCTACAATAATACATATAAATTAATTAATTTAAAATTAAAGAACATACTTTTAATTAAATAAAAAAGAAAGCAATCACTTTTAATATTAAATATTAAATATTAATTTCAAAAAATAAAAACAAAATAACATTTAAAATTAACCAACATTTTATAAATCCAATAAACATAAATAAATAAAGCATCAATTTTTTTTAGTAATAATTAGTAAATTGGTATCTAAAAACTAAAACCATCAAATTCTAATTTTTTAAAATAAATCCAACACAAACGAAAATTAAACTTAAACAACTAATTAATTAATTCAAGCGTACTAAACTCAAAATTCACAACATTATACCTATTCCTAAATCCAAATTTCGGGACCAAAATCAAACTTACATATTAATCCAAACATATACTAATAATATCCAAATCCAAAAATTCACAAATTAAAAATTTATAAAACACATAATTCCAAAATCCACTTATACTACACCATATCAAAATTTCCCATAATTGTTTTTAAAATTCAAATACCCAAAATTCATACATTTCACATAAATACCATATAAAAAATCATACCATTATATCAATTTCAACATTATACCAAACATCAAAATTTCAACAAATCTTCAACTATTATATATACCTTAACAAATATATATATCCAAACATAAATATATACATAATCATTAACAATAACAATATCCAATTTCATAAATTCATTTTTCAAATCAAAATTAACAATAAACCAATATATCCAATATAAACCAATATAAACAAATAAACAATAAACCAATAAACCAATAAACCAATATATCCAAATTAACAATAAACCAATAAACCAATATATCCAAATTAACAATAAACAATATATGAAAATTAACATTAACATTAACAAGGAGAGCGGCGGTGACGGCAAACCTCCGTGGACAAAAACAGTGTCCTTGACTGTTTGGGAGAGCGGAGCCGATAGGAAATGCAAGTGGAAGATGCAAGGCGTCCTTGACTGCTTGAGGGAGAGGAAGATGCAAGCGGCTTCAAGCAAAAATTAAGAAAAACCAAAGCAGAAAGAAATCCAGAAAATGAAGAAGAAGGAAGAAGAAGAAGCCTCGGTCTGATTTATGTATCTGATTAGTATTGCCCGACGGATACGTCCGTCGGTTAACACTTTAATGACTCGTCGGGCATCAGAAAAAGGTTTAATGCATCGGGTAACGTTTGACAACCCGTCGGGTAACCATTAAATCAACCCGTCGGGTAACGTTTAACACCCCGTCGGGCAATATCATCATCGAAATACGGAATATTAGGTCTGCCGTCCGTCGGGTAACAGCAATTCCACTCATCAGGTAAGGATGATTGTCGAATATCCCTCGGGCAACAAAACGAGGGACTCTTGAGAATCCGCGAAAATTAAGTCGGTCGGACCCGTCGGGCAACGGTAACGCATTCGTCGGGAAAAACAAAGCGGCAAATTTGAGATTTCGCGGAAAATTACGCGGAAAATTGAAATTTTAAAAAAAACTGGACGATATCTTGAGGTTACCCGACGGCAATGTTAATTATTCGTCGGGTAACACTAAGCAGCAAATTTGAGATTTCGCGAAAATTTTGGCTGAAAATTGAAATTTTCAAAAATTGGACGATTAATTGAGGTTACCCGACGGACATGTTGAAATAGCCGTCGGGCATGACCTTCCTGATGCCGTTTTTGGAATTAATCTGAAACCCAAGTCCGGCGAAAATATATGCAACATCAGGACCGTTTAAAGTTTGGTTTTATATGCCTAAAACCCAATCTATCATTATTGTGATGTTTTGGGGATTTCAAAACGTCCGATCGGGAAGAAACGTTGTGTAATCGTTGAATCGTCGTTCACCGTTACCTAATTCCGGGATTTCCAATTCGGAAAATTTTTCTCGCAGATGATCTATGGGTACCGACCATAAATGTGGACGGTTAGATCGGTCAGTTTCAATTTTTAAGTTTTTGAAAATCGGAAAACAAGCATATCGCCCAAGGAGTTTAAACTCTTGAAGGAAACTTCAATAAATTTTTTGAACTTTTGGTTCTATTGATATTCAAACGAATGAAATTGAGCGATCTAACCGTTCACTATGTGGTTTTACGTGGCTAGATGTCGCCCGTAAAAAATCTTGGGGTTTTGAGGATTTCAAGCCTTCCGATCGTGATGAAACGTTCTGTAACCGTTGAATCGTCGCACACCGTTACCTAATCTCGGGATTTCCAATTGGGGAAATTTTTCTCGCAGATGATCTATGGGTACCGACCATAAATGTGGACGGTTAGATCGGTCAGTTTCAATTTTTAAGTTTTTGAAAATCGGAAAACAAGCATATCACCCAAGGAGTTTAAACTCTTGAAGGAAACTTCAATAAAGTTTTTGAATTTTTTGTTCTATTGATATTCAAACGAATGAAATTGAGTGATCTAACCGTTCACTATGTGGTTTTACGTGGCTAGATGTCGCCCGTAAAAAATCTTGGGGTTTTGAGGATTTCAAGACGTCCGATCGGGAAGAAACGTTGTGTAACCGTTGAATCATCGTGCACCGTTACCTAATCCCGGGATTTCCAATTGGGGAAACTTTTCTCACAGATGATCTTTGGGTACCGACCATAAAAGTGGACGGTTAGATCGGTCAGTTTCAATTTTTAAGTTTCTGAAAATCGGAAGTAAAAAAAAAATGTAAAGTTTTTAATATGGTAAATAGATGTGTAATAAAAATTGTAAATTTAATCAAATACATCTGACCCGACGGAGATGCATATAACTCCGTCGGGTATGTATACCGAGGTGGTCGTCGGGTAACCAATACATTATCCGTCGGGTAACAGTTACAATAAAATTGTAAATTTAATACTCTAAATCCAACCCGACGAATGTGAAAATATCTCCGTAAGGTATTTATACAGAGCTTGCCGTTGGGTAACCCATACATTATCCGTCGGGTAACAGATTGAAAATTTAATCAACTAAATCCGACCCGACTAACCGTCTTATATTTCCGTCGGGTAACCTTACTTAGTCTGTCGTCGGGTAAACCAGATATGTTCTGTCGGGTAACATGTCTAATAAAATTGTAAATTTAATTAACTAAATCAGACCCGACGACGATTCATACGAAACCGTCGGGTTATGTTAAGGATTCTGTCGTCGGGTAACTGATAAATTATCCGTCGGGTAACATCTGTTGTACTAAATTGTTGTATCTTATTAGGTTAATATGAAAGTTTGGTTCAATTTTTTTGAGATTGCATTAAAGAGTAAAAATTGACTTTTCATCAAAATATTGTACTAAATCTGCCACCTTCATTTAGATTGAAGTTGCGTATTTTGTGGAGAGCATGTATAGTTTCCTCATTTTAAGAAAGTAAAAAAACTATTTTTTTAAATGAAATCATACAACAGACATAAAAATAAAATTTATTGATTTGAAGATGGATATTTCATATATGAATGAAATTTTGAAATTACAACGCTTCATTCGGATTCGCTTTCCCCCTCCCAATCACGCTCGTCATCCGACATGTGTACAGTACTTGATTCCTCCGAATCACTTTCAATTTGTTCTAATTCCCCCAGATCAATAAAAATTTCATCAATCGCAATTGGTGTTATGATATCATTGGTCCGAACTCCATCCACGTTTTGGGTGGATGCCGATGAATCTACCTGATAAATGATTTGGTCATCGTTTATTTCCCCATCTTCTTCATGGTATCGATCATCCAAGTCCCAAATGTTTCTGTGATTCACCATCTCTGTTACTCTCCATCCACCACCAGCTTTTGGATCATCCACATAGAATACTTGTTTCGCCGTACTAGCGAGGATGTAGGGATCACTCTCAAACCACCGGATGTTTGTGTTTATAGAAGTAATAACTGATCTTTGATGACACTTCCTGGGATACTTAGGTTCGTATTAAACCAATGACACTTGAACAAGATGACTTCCTTGCGATCGGCGTATAACACCTTAACCACAGTTAACAATTTTCCGTAGAAACCTGTCTCAGCATTTTCCCCATCCCCCGGCACGAAGACCCCGCTATTTTGCGTAGACAACTTGTCGTCTCGTTCTGTGCACACGAACTTTACTCCGTTAACGTGACAACCAGCGTACGTTTCTCCTCGAAATGGGCCAATGGCAAGGTGCATTAATTCTTTATTGAAATTTGGCGAGTTGACATCTTTCAGCTGTGCCATCTGGTAAGATACACAAAAAAAATGAAATAGGTAAGCTTAAAATAATTTAAGAACTTTGGGAATAAAATATTTGACTTACATGTTGGGAAAACCAACGTGGAAATAGTTGTTTGTCCATTTCTTCCCAATTAAAAGGAAATTGGGCCTTCATCAATGACTCGTGATGCTCGTGGAAGGGTCAGACTTCATCACAGTTGTTGAGAATGAACCAATGAGCCACCTCCATATCAGTATTGATGAACGGCTCCGAGATTGGACCAGTGCCGAATGGTCGTGCGGGTTGGGCAAATACGGATAGGGTCTCGGGACGTTGACCACCATCGTCGTTCCGAGACGCCCTATTGAAGGCAGTTTCAACATTTCGAAGGTACATTGCACAAAATGTGAGTGCCTCCTTTGCAATGTACGCCTCGGCTATGGAGCCTTCGGGACGTGTCTTGTTCCGCACGTACCGCTTATACGTACCTAACATTCTGCAAGGAAATTTACATTAAGACTCACATGTTATACATGATAGTAAGGAAATATTATCAAATAGCAGGGATAAGTTATACCTCTCGATTGGGTACATCCAACGATAATGCACCGGGCCAGCTAGCTTTGCCTCATCCGGCAGATGTATTAGTAGGTGCACCATTACATCAAAGAATGCAGGTGGATATATTTGCTCAAGCCGACACATGATGTACACAATATCCTCGTTAATTGCTTTAAGGTCCGCCTTAACCAATGACCTGGCACATAATATCTGGAAGAATTGAGACAAATAAACTATCGTCTCAACAACACCAGCCTCCAATAAGGGTCGAATACCAATCGGAATGAGTCGTTGTAGCAAAACATAATAGTCATGGCTCTTCATACCAGAAATGGTCCCACCGTCCGTGCTAACATTCCGGGATATGTTGCCGGCGTACCCGTCGGGAAATTTCACACCCTGCAACCACTTTAGGAATTTTTTCTTATTGTCCGGCGTAAATGTATAACTTGGATGAGCCATGATGTATTTGCCATTGACGACTTTTGGCCACAAATTAGGTCGAATCCCCATTTCTTTCATGGCCATACGAGTTTTTTTTGTGTCCTTTGACTTTCCTTCAATGGGTAAAGTCGTTCCCAGAACACTCTCAGCAACATTCTTCTCGATGTGCATAGGATCGGCGATGTGTCTGATTTTCAATTTCGACCAATATGGCAACCGGAAGAATATGTTTTTTTTCGTCCAATTTTCCTGTTCGACTGGTTTCGATCCTCTTGTCACGAACTCATGTATACTGTTGAGTTTGGATAATATCTCATCACCGCACCTCTCCCTTGGTCGACCTCTTAACTCTGATTTACCATCAAATGAGTCAGATTGCATTCGCCATCGGTGATCCCAGGGCAGAAACCTTCTCGCACCCAAGTAGCATACCTTAGATGCGTGCCAAAAGGACGTTGTGTCTGGTCCACATGTCGGGCAAGCAAGATAGCCCTTGGTGCTCCATCCCAATAACATACCATAAATAGGAAAATTATTAATTGTCCACATTACGGCCGCCCGTAGGGTGAACATTTCTCCACTGCATTTGTCGTATGTTCGGACACCATTTTCCCACAAATCCACGAGCTCGTCAATCAATGGCCGCAAATACACATCGATGGAATTACTCGGCGATTTGGGCCCCGGTATCAAAGTACTGAGGATTGTGAATTCTTTCTTCATGCATCTCTAAGGAGGCAAGTTATACGGAACCATAACAACCGGCCAAGTGTTATAGGGCTTTGCAAAACTCCCAAACGGATTAAACTCGTCAGTAGCGAGCCCTAATCTGACATTTCTTGGCTCTGCAGCAAACTCGGGATACATATTATCAAATTCCTTCCAAGCCTCTCCATCCGTCGGATGCCTCAGTACATCATCATCAATGCGTTCATCCTTGTGCCACCTCATATCACGGGCTGTGTGAGACGACATGTAGAATCTTTGTAACCTTGGCTTCAGTGGAAAATAATGCAACACCTTGTTAGGAATCTTGTTCTTTTGAAACCTAGGCTCATTGCACACGGGACATTTTTCAAGCTGCTCGAATTCACCGTAAAACAAAACACAGTTGTTCTTGCATGCATGGATCTTGATATACCCTAAACCAAGCCCCTTCAACAACTTCTTCGAGCTATAATGATCTTTTGGCAGACAGTTGTCTTCAGGGAGCATTCGGATGATAATGTCCAACATGTGATCAAAATGCTTGTTCGTTTGATTATACTCAACTTTCATGTGCATCAACTCCACAACTGCCCCTAGAACCGAAAATGATTTACAACCGGGGTACAATTCGCGCTGAGCTTCTTTCAACAATCTCTCATAATGAAGATCAGAGTCTTCCGGTTGCAACCTTGGTGCATCATCTTCCATATCATCCGATGCCGGAGGAAAATCATCGGTTAATAACTCAACGACTGGATCATTATCACATCGCCCATCCAAACCACTTTCGTCCCTACTGGTCCCGGGAACCGAAGATGTCGATGCAGAAAATATTTCTTCACCGTGATAGATCCAATTAGTGTAGTTGTGTACGATCCCATTCCATTCCAGATGAGTTTGGACCTCATTCAACGACATCCAAACACAATTATTACATTTATGGCACGGACACCTGACACGTCTTGTATCACTGCAATGACTACGTGCAAAGGCCATGAAGTTGTCGATCCCATCCAAATATTGATCAGAAGATCTATCAAACATTTGCATCCACCCTCTGTCCATTGTGCCTGTTTTCACAACATAGAGTCAACATAAGTAATTCAGTTAACATTGCTCAGTAAATAGAACAAGTTAAAATCAAAATCAACTCTTCTCCTTATGCCTCCGGTTATTTGGCCCTATCCCATTCGAGAGTGCACGTTCTGTGCTGTGTAGTTTGTGACCTACGAGGCTAAGTTCAGATCGAGGGAAATTTCGGCAGCATCTCCCTACAGTTCCCCAAATGCACGACGTAGATATTATAAACAAATATCTAGTATGCATTCGAAGAACATTGAGGGGATACAAACCGAATTTCCCACAATCGAAACCTAACCACGTAGACCGCCAACTACACAACACATAGTTGCGCACCCCCAAACTGTCCGAATATATGGACAATTCAAGAGTCAGTCAATCAATCGGATTTACTGACTCTCAAACGGGTCTAAGGTTTTTCATTGAATTTCATTATACGAAGTTAATCAACTCGATTAACTTGGCATAAACGGTTATGAAATATGAATGTATTTCACTCCGTCGGAACTAAATAAAGCGTTTTAAAAAAAAATATCACTACAAATTCAAAAATACAAACATATATAAATTATGCATAAAACACAGTTTTAAATTTTATAATTTCTGTACATATTTTCTATTTCCCTATTTTCCTAACATATTTTCTAATTTCCAAACATAATATCGAATTTTAATAATTTCATTACATATTTTTTTTCCTATTTTCCTAAAATGTTTTCTAATTTTCTAATTTCCTAACATATTTTCTATTTCCTTATTTTCCTAACATATTTTATATTTCCCTAATTTCCTAACATTTTTCTTAATTTCCAAATATATTTTCTAATTTCAATCATTTCATTACATATTTTTAATTTTCCTATTTTACAACAAAATTTCCTAATTTCCTAACATATTTTCTTTTTTCTTAATTTCATAACATATTTTCTATTTTCCTAATTTCATAACATATTTTCTATTTTCATATTTTCCTAACAAATTTTCTAATTTCTAATTTCCAAAAATTCTAAAAAATTTCTACATATTTTCCACAATAAATACAAAATTTCCTAACATAATTATATCCAACATTCTTAACAAAATTAATTTGAGAGTTAAACACACATACCATTTCACAAGTATTCCTTCAAATTAACTACAAAATTTCTACAACACAACACATAATTAATTCCTATTCAAAAATAAAAATTTCAAAAAAATAAAAATTTCAAAAAAATAAAAATTTCAAAAAAATAAAAATTTCATACCTTAATATTTGATATTTGATGATTGATAGAGAAAAAGGATTTGTTGGTAATGAAAATGGTGATGAGATGATAATAATAGGTATATAAAGAGAGTGAATGAGTGAGAGGGAGAGATAGAGAGCAGAGAGAAGGATGAGCAGCAGAGAGGAGGAAGAAGAAGAAAGAAGAAAAAAAACGGACTCTGGTATTTAGAGTGTTTAGACAATTGCCCGACGAACAGTATTCGCAGGGTAATATTAAATGATTCGTCGGGCTATAAAGAGTCAACGTCCAATATTACCCGACGGCGATTGGTCGTCGTTTTTTACAATGTTACCCGACGGGTAGTGCACATCGTCGGGTAACAATGTCCAATTTTGCGCGCCAACGGTTTTTTCTTCCAGCCAACTTGTTACCCGGCGACTGTAAATTTCCGTCGGACAATATGACCTTACCCCGCGAGATATTATCCGTCGGGCGAAATTTAGTCGAGCTACTGCGATTTTCTTGTAGTGCCTCTCTTCCTCTAACGAAAAAGGATGCCCCATAAACTCAGCCAACTTCTTCGCATGGTATTTTGTGTCCCTCTTCATATCCGCATATATAATAAATGGTATCTTATCAAAACGGTTTAATTAATTCATAATGAGTTAGAATTATATAAGTTAAAGGTTTGATTTAATCTATTAATAATGTAACAAAAAAAATAACACATACCTGATTAGGACTTTCCAATACCCGAGCACATGATCCCAAAAAGGGACCTCTTATCGACACCCCTTTACAAAACAACTCGAATGCCTCTTCCATAGAAATTGCTGCAAGTGGTGGCCCTTTTACATGATGATCATCATCATTTTTATTACTTGATGATACATCTTTTTTAAATTTCTGGGAAAAGATCCAAAACGAAAGAAAAACATCTTTAGGGTTCCTAGCAATGTACACAATTCGACCACCCCAGTTGTCACTCAAAATTGACTTTGGTAATGATGTGTATGGAATGTGGGTTGCAAGCATTCTAGGTGAAGGAAGAGAGTCTAGGTATACCGGCGCCATCGGAGCATCTCCATCTCATGTCCGTACTTCTTCATGTTCATAGTCTATGTATGGCACGCAACTACGCGGATTTTTTGTGAGCAAAGGATGATGGGAAGAAGAAGAAGATGAAGATGATGATGATGAATGATCGGCAGCGGCGTAGTGGTTTCGATTTTTTATGGCAAACATGAGGGCCTTGGTCCATGTCGTGCCACACTTTGGATAGCTTGCCAAGAGAATGTCAGTGTCTCTAGCCATGAAGCTTTGTTGTGCCCTAATGGTTCCTTGAAGCCATATTTTTGGATACCAAAAGCCTTGGTATTGGTAGTAACACCCTTCAGCTCCCCACCCTCTCTCTTTAGGGAGGCTTGACATGTACGTCGTCATCATTTCTCTGCAGTTTTTATCGTTCAATTCCTCTACTTCTCCGGCCAAAATATCTTCGGAGCCGCCACGAGCCATGTATATAATTTGATGGTGGAAAAATAACAATATTAATTACAATTTATAATACATATCGTACCATTTTAGATGATGTTGATGACCTTTGTGAATATATTTCTACCGTGTCTTATACAGATCGATCCAATAAGTTGTGTGCTTGGATTAGATTAATACATTTTTATTTTTCAAATTGTGTTTATTTTCTATAGGTATAGCAGACGCGAAAGAGAAGCTACGTGCATTGGGGATGTCACCATGCGTTATACTACCGCATATTCACAAGCCAATTATGCAATTTTATTTGAAAAAATTAAAATACATGACAGTGCGTGATTGACTTGAAATATTGTAAAAGTGACAATCGTAATATATAAATGTAAGTTCTCTCATGTGCTATTGCATATTACGTACGTATACACACCTACTGAAGCAACGTTATTGTTTTGGTGTATAATAACAAAGGGATGTACAAGTGGGTGTTCAAAATTAAAAACATGCAGTGGGTGTTCAAAATTAAAAACTTGCTTGGTAGTCAAGGATTTAAGCATAAGAAAGGACTGCAAATTGAACATCATCAATTATTTTTTTCCAAAGTATGATATTCATTTTATACAAGGTTATTAGTGATAGAGATTATATAAATTGAGTATCAACTTTGATATTTACAAAAATTAAACCCGAGAAATAACCTAACTAGCTAGCTCGCATCAAGAAGTGCTAGCTAGCAAGAGCAAAAAAGCACCAAAATATAATACTAATTAAGCATCATCGAAGGTCAATCCAGAACCATTTAGCTTCTCATCGGAGATTTGATCCAGACGTCTTCCCATCTCATCGGTGATATAATTCCTCCAATCCCCAACTCGACCCTTCCTGAAAAAATCGCGTTTATTAAGAACATTCTGTTGCATTCTGCCACTTTTATTAACCTCCAAACTGCTCAGATTCTCAAAACTACAAAGCTTCACTATTTGCTCCACCAACCCTTTGCTTTCTTCCTCGGTGGAGAAAGGTAGGCCCAAGAACTCAGCCATTTTCTTGACATGAACAATGGGATCCTTCTTCAGCTCCTCATATTTCAAAAACAATACTTTGTGAGGGAATTCCAAGCTTGCTTTCCAAAACCCTAGCACATGCTCCCAAAAGGGTCCAGTGTCCGAAACTCCGCGGCAGAAAAGCTCAAATTCTTCTTCTAGTGAGAGAGGCTGAAGATGTTTAGGCCTCAGTTTGTTCATGAAGATCCATTTGGAAATGAGCACATCTTTTGGGTTCCGGCAAATGTGCACAACCCGACCACAGCCACCGGTCACCGATTTGGGCAGCAAACTGTAAGGCTTGTGGGAGGAAAAGAGTCTAGGTGCTGAATTGCCATCATCGTCATCATGATCATGGGATATATTTGAACGGCTGAGATGATTTTTTTTAAGAATGTATGCATCCAAGATAAGAAAGTGTTGATGTGGGAAAGTGGTGAGCAAAGGGTGGTGAGAGGAGGAAACATGAAAGAGTGTTCTGTTTGAGGTAGCAAAGATGAGAGCTTTGAGCCAAGTTGTACCTGATTTTGGGAATGAAGTCAAAAAAATATCAGTTGCTCGAGCTTTGAAATGGTCACGAATCACCACGGCTTCTAACTCGAAGCCAGGGGTTAGCCAGAAGCCTTCATATTCAACCAGATGTTCAGTTGACCAGCCTCTGTCTTTTCTAAGGTTTTGCAGCAATACTTCTCCATCTTCTTCTTCGTCTTCTGCAGACGTTTCTGGTTTGCCTTCATCTTCCTTTTCTATCTTCTTCCTCTGCAGCCGTATTGTTTCTTCAGATTCTGATGGAAGGTGAATGTACTGATGATGATTGATGATGATCAGTTGATTAAAGTGTTTTGCAGGGGCTAAGCCTTAGAGAAAAGGATAACGCAAAGCTTATATAAATAGCGAGTGGACTTGTTATATCATTGGAAGAATTAATTTCTCCAGGAAAAATTGCAAAAGATCAATTAGAAAAAAAAAAATTGACAATGTAAGTTGACTTTATGTTTTATTCTTTGTAGGGAAGTGTCTGCCCCCCCAATCGGGTGCTTCAAATTTAAAGCAGAGCATCCGATGCAAGTAATGTAATTTGCTTCATATTTGAAGCGCATTCCCAATGCGCGGGGTTCATCAAGGATGATACCAATATAAAACAAGACTTTCAGTTTCCAGATCTCAAGTTCAGAAAAGAAGGAAAAGTTGTAGCAATCAAAAACTATGATCTCAGAATGACTACTAAACACCAGATGCTGTGGTTTATGTTCACTGGAAAAAGAAAATACTTGAACAGCATAGTAAGTTAAAATGAGGCCGACAAATTATTACAATACTTGTTGCTAAAGAACAAATAATAATTCTACAGCTTTGCAGAGGGGGAAAAAGAAAACCCCTTCAAGCAAAAATGAATCGTTCTTTCTGGAAACTTTCTTCTTCTTCACCTAGTACATTTTGAACTCTCTAATGTATAGAAACAATGCTTTTTGCTCTTTCTTTCAGAAAACTATGATGGAAAAAAGAAAAAAAGAAAAACAAAACTGCCTGATAAAGTCAAAATTTTCTACTTCTGACTCTCTACAATAATGCGATCACAATTTTCAGGTTGAAAGTTTAAAAAGTACTGAAGATCACATAAATTACCAGCAATCAAGAAGTAGCACATTCTAACTTGTGACACAATCTTGGAGATATGGGTGGCTTTCATTTACATACCGCTGCCAAAGAGGCTTATACCTGCCAATGGCCAACTTCAGCCACGGCTTCATGTACCCGTTAAAGTGAACAACTGCCGCACTCTCAATCAATCGGTTGTCAATGTTCAGATCATATCCGAGCCCTAATACATGCCATCTCCTATCAAGTGGCTCTGTCAGACCATAAAAGGTTAGAAGGCCGGACGGAAGAGTGCCCAGCCTCCAAAGTGTTCCATCAGCATTCTGCTCCTGCCAGTAGTGATACCGTGCAGTTACATTTTCCTTCTTCCAAGCGATTAAATCGAAAACATTCATCCCAAAGGCCCAACCACATGCCTGTGGATCAAACTTCGAGCTGATGATTGGGTTTGAGAAGTTGAGATACTTGTAATAACGATGAAATGCTTCCAGACAAGTTTCCACTGCTCCATTCACATTTCCATGCAAATCCAACGAGAAAAGTGGGGTTAGATCCTTCTGGGCAACAACATCATCATCAAGAAAAACTACCTTCTCCAGCTGTGGATAGATCTCTGGGATGTAAAACCGAAGGTGATTGAGCAAAGATTGATACTTTGGATTCCGCAACTTTGGTGCAACATCAGTATCTTGATACCCACCAAAATAGTAAGCTCGTGAATCTGCATTAAGGAGCTGTTTCACAATAGGAGCATAAGAGGCATTAAACCAAGAAAAATCCTCAACATTCTGCACTTCTACTGTGGACCCTTTGAAATCATTACTAAGGAACCAAGCCTGCATTGTGCCATAATTGATCCCATTCGTGACAATGTGGAAGACCAGCTGTTTTGGATGGTCGGCATTCGAAACAGTAGAGTTGACAACCACAGATGTGGCCAACACGTTGTCTGAAAATATGCAGAAATGGTAGAGATTGTTGTCCATGAGTCTGGGAGAGTTCCTCTTCTCATCTGCAAGTTCATGCAGAGATGGATTTTTAAGCCAATGAGCTGTGAGCTTAATATTTAGGCAATGGAGGCTTTTGGGTAATGCTTCAGCAGCTACTTGCCCGAATACCGTGCTTTGAACTGTTGCTGCATTTGCACGCTCTTCAAGGGCTTGTATATGAGATTTCATAGTCATTATTGTGGTTGCAATGTCATAATGTGCATCTTCGGCCCTGAATATAAGATATGACAGGCCTTTAATTATTGGCTCCGCTTCCTCTAATGTGACAGCCTCCCCCCTCATGGCAGCTTTTGATAGCAAAAGCTGGCAACTTCTGATCCTTGAGCTAAGCTCCCAAGCAAGATGAAGGTTATTGTGCTCTTTGGCAATAATAACATAAGCTTTGGCAAGTGTCATTTGCTCAGCCAGCTGCCGAGAAAACGATCTAGCACTCAATATTTCTTCTGTAAAATTTAAACTCTCATGAGCAACCTGCTCAAGTCTAGTATTTCTCTCCTGCAAAAGGGAGTTCACATATAAGTAACATATCAAAGACTTAATTTGAAATAAGACAAGCCTATCACGAAGTAATAGCAGACAAATTATAATTGAAACCAAAACCTAACAAGAAAGCATTTAAATTGAGCTGATAAAAGAACCTTCATGAACAGGATGATAAAATACAAGACCTCACTTTCAATTTCACTCAACTAAACCAAACAAAAGATATAGAACGGGTTTACATAGCAAAATATCAAACGATACTATTGTCATAAGAATACAAGGTGCTGCTCTTGACTTACATCAGCATTCCCAAGATGGTGGGTGAATATGACGTAGAAAGCGTTACATTAGACGTTGCTATTCCGAATAGCTGATTAGGTGAAAAAATTGATGAATAAATTATTCATTATCTGTTAGAAATAAACTACTATTTAGGACATTAATTGTCAAACTACTTACAAGTACAGTAACCAGCTGCAGATAAAAATCATGCAGTTTCAGGGGCTCAAATTAATGAGACTTATGGCTCTGATGAGACCACCCCCTGCAATTCTATATTGATATATCCAAGCTAGTTTATCACCAAATTTTCCCAAAGAAAAGAAGACATGAAATTTAAGGATGAAATGAAGTATTATTCATCCATCAATAAAATTCTGTTACTACAAAGGTAGAAGATCAAGGACTGTTTCTACTTCTCATACACCACACAGACTCACAAGATCTCCTAGTACAAGACACAGAACCATATTCAAGAGAAATATTAAGCTTCATGTGAGATTGTTGACTGGTATTATAGAAGCATGCCTAAGCGTTGATGTAAACTTTTCATTGTGTTCCCTCACATTAAAATCACTGTTAGACAAAGATATGCAACCACTGTCGATTATAAATTTTATACCACAACAGATATATTTGTGCAGGAACATAAAACTTGGAAAACCATTAGATCTTCAAGCAAAGTAGTACATCGAGAAAGTTTCAGTGACATCCAAAAAGGCCTTACAAAAGCAATGATAATTCCAAACAGAAAAATAAAAAAGTGCGGAAAAAAATATGTCTTTTGAATGAAACCAAGCCTAAGAAGGAAAATTACATTTCGTTTGTAGTGAACTGAGTATGTGCTTACCAATCTCCTCTATCCACTCCATCACAAGACTCAAATTCTGCCATGTATAAGGCATGAAAAAGGAATTCTCTTGACAGATTAAATAGATAAGTCTATCAACCAATAACAGAAACAGAAAATTAAACCCCTTAATACCACCTAATAAAAGTACAATTCCACACATTTTACTAGTGACAATGAAAGTTCACCCCAATCTTGCCAGTTTGTTGTCTGCCAGTCAAATATGGTTTCTAGCTTATAATGGAACTACCAATAAAAAAAGCATAATGCAGACTTGCAGTCAAGACATAGTAATAAGAGTAGCAACCAGAATTCAATCTATCATATCATAATGGGGCGCCATCTTAATGTACTGATAATATAATTAGTCAACCAACCAGAGATCCATTCGAAATATCGAAATTCTTAACGGAAAGATTATATATACATAGACTGCATATAAGTGAAAATATTTATGCAGTATAGTGTAGAACATCACATTCTGAAAATAAAAATCCCAAATTTAGAGCACAACAGAATGTCCCAACACAAGAACAACACCCAATTCTCTATTTCCACTTTATCAGATATAAACCATCAAAAGCCTCAAATAAATTCCAGCAACAGAACTAAAAACATATTGGATTCCTATCACCCAAACTCAAATTAAAATGTTTAAGACACACAATTCATCAAATCAAGGACAAAATCAATCATAAGGGAGCACTGTAATCATACCAGTACCGGCTGTTCCACCCGATCTTCATGTTGATTATGGTGAATCACTAACAAAACCAGGCCTGCAACAGAGAAGAGTCCAAAAAGAGCCCAGATCCAATACGAAAACCTCCTTCGAACCGGGCGCCGATACTCGGCAGCCCGCCGCCGCATCTTTGACTAATTTCCTCCACAATTCTCCTCAAATCACGATTTCGGGCCAACCCATGTCCCAGATTCGATCATCAAGCCATCAAAACGGAGCCTTTGATCATATCAGCTCGGTTGTCTTACTTGGGCACACACCAATTTGTCTCGTACATGACAAGGCGATGAAAACGTAGGCTATATAGTCTCTGCAACTAGACGCCACAAGGCACAAGGCACAGCTTTGAATCAATATCTTACTTTGTTTTCTCTATTTGCCAATTAATCATTGGCGGGCAGCTTTGAATCAACCAATGGATTGAACAGATGGGCAAGAATCAGAGTGTTGAGCTCTTATTCTTATTTGGGTAAAGAGAAAAAGGAAGTGGTAGTGGCGAGAGCAGAGAGTGATTGTGTTTGCGATCTGTGACTGTCACTATGCATGTGTCTGTTTCGGTAACAGCAGAAGGGGGAGTAAAGAATTAAGTTTTTAACCAAAGAAAGGTCCTTTAATGCGAATAAGCTCTCAATGGTATTCCAGGTAGCCACACCATGTGAATTGTGATTCCTGCATTAACTGTCCAAATAAACATCTAGAGAATTATATAATTTCCATTTTAAGTTTATTTTACTTATTGAATATTGTGACATGAAAATGTGTAAATTCCCACTATGTTTAAATGTGTAAATTTATAATTAATATTATGATTCAATGATATATTCGTTGTATTCATTAATGAATGATTTCAAGTTTGACTCTCATAAAAAATGATATCGATATCTAATATATATAAATTCATCCTCCAAATATTGTTGCATAGAAAAACCGCATAAAATTTATAATTTTGAAATAATAGTGATATTCTACTTGACAAAGGTTTAAACTTTGTTATCGATCTTTTCTTTACTTACTGTGGATGATGAGAGTGTCATGAAATATATGTTATTTGTACCACTTCTTAAGTATATTTGTATTAGAGAATGTGTTAATAATATAATTTGTAACTGTGATTCAAATAACAACATTCGTTAAGTAAAACCCAACATACCAATCGGATAAGAATTATTTCATGTAACATGTATTACAGTCTAGTAAGATATATTTCTCTACATTGTGTAATGGAATGTCTTAATTCTCAAAAAATTAACATTTGTAAGGATTGAGATCAACCCATAATGCATATATCATCTCTCAACATGAATGAACAAATAAGAAAAATAAAAAAGAGATTGATTAATATATGTCCAGAGCTTTTGGAGAAATGGCATGTTGGACCTTAAATGAGTACCCCCAACTCCCAAACCAGCTGTTGGTTTTTTAAATCCCATCTCTTATAGTCTAAGGTGGAGAGTGCATATAATTGGTAGGCAGTAGGCATAGTAGGGTAAGGTACTTGTAGCAACAAGTCATTGCATTTATCACAACTATAACTACATGTTTATGTGCCTAAAGATCCTACAAAATCACACTCTAACATGTGGAATATCCCACCGACTACCCCATCTTAAGTTCACTATATAACATTTTTCATCTCGACTTCTTCTTGAGCTGGTTAACTGCTACTTTTTCTTTTGTTGGAGATTGCTAGAAAGGAAATATAAGTAAGAAATAAAAGTATGAGACTACGTTTGATACGCCGTATAAGGAAATTGATAGGATAATATATTATGAAATTGGTGTTTGGTACCATTCGAGTTAATTAGTCACTGAACAAGTTAATACGGTTTAGTACCTTTATATGATCCACACCCGCTAAAATAATACCCTCGAAATTATCCGTATTAAATAGTCCGATGAATAGCAATATTGAAAAGTAATAATAATAATAATAATAATAAATTAATAATAATTAAATAAATAGTAATATTAATAATAATATCAATAATTAATTAAAATAAATAATAGAAAATAATACTGTACATAATTAATATTTATGATATATAGATATTTCATATCAACTAGTATAATGTAATCCGACCAGTATAATATAATCGGTATTTTAATCCGATAGAGCACCAAACGCCCGACTAAATAGTCAGTCTATCCGATGAACAGATTAGTTTATCCCACTGAAATAATCAGTACAATACGGTGTATCAAACGAAGCCTAAGTGTTGGGAAAAAAGAAGTGGATATGAAATAACTCGAGAAGAAAAAATTGAAAATTATAATTATTTTCAAAGTAATGCCAATTGCTGCGAAGTTTTAATTGTCTTCTAAAATTTTTAACTTGGAAGTTCTATGATGAAATGTAAGGTCGATATTTAATACGTAACATTTTCTACTTAATGTTTTTCTATTGAAATAATTTATGTTTAGGCCGTGTTGGCTAAACCGTGATTTTCTTCAGTTTAGGTCCTCAACTGATAACAAGGGTACCAAACATAACTTAACGATTTAATTTGTTTTTGTTTTTGTCTTCTTCCCCCGCATCCAACGATCGAAAACTCGGCGATCCGGTGATGTCATCGACGGCGAACTGCAATTTGCTTGAATTATCCAATTGTAATATTAATTCTGAAGAAAAGCCTTTGTCTTGATTCGGTGGTGGAAGAGCACCCCATTATCCGTCGTTGGAAGAGAAATCCCGCCACTAAATCCCATATCTCTTTCATTTTCAGTCCAACCCTCCATCTTTTAGTAAATTTCAAGGTATGTAATCCGTCTTCTGAAAACCCGTCTCTCACAATTGCTTTTGGAACAGAAATTTACATGCTTTTTCTTGATTCAGACGTTAAACTTTATCCACAATATTGGTTTAGCAATGTTTCTGGTTTTTTATCCATATTTGGAAAGCAATCTCATTTCTGCTTCTGCTTTTGCTTGGGTTGTTCAGGGCTGAAGAGACCGAGAGAGAGATATTGGGGTTGGAAATGACAACACAGTCTGAGAAGTTTTCTGCAGATTTTGTGATGGGAGGAATGGCAGCATTGGCATCAAAGAGTGCAGCAGCGCCCATTGAAAGAGTGAAGCTTTTGTTGCAGAACCAAGGAGAGATGATAAAGAGAGGACAAATTAAGAGACCTTATAAGGGTGTTGGTGATTGCTTTAAGAGGGTTTTTAGAGAGGAAGGCGTCTTGTCGTTTTGGAGAGGCAACCAGGCCAATGTTATTCGATATTTGCCTACTCAGGTACTTCTTCATTTACTTTGTCACTCCCCCTTTCAATTTGGAATCTTTCTTTCTCTGACTAAAATTATGCTAGAAATTTTAGTGTATATTTTTTTTGGTACAGAAATTTTTGGTGTATATGCTTGTTGTGAAACCATTGAGTTGTTAATTATAACACTTTTGTTTTGCTGTGCTGTGGTTACATGCTATTTCAAACACTCTTCTTGCTTTTACCCTGTCTGTAGTGTTTAGTTTTCTCTCAAAGCAAGCAAATTTGACAATAAATTGTAGTCCCGTTTGATTAACCATTTCGTTTTTAGTTTTTAGTTTGCTTGAGATATGAGGAAAATGTATGGGAAACGAGGGAGGAAGAAAGCATGTTATAGATATATCTTATGGACTAACAAAGTAGGATGTTACAGATATGTCTTAGCAATTCATGTGTTGGATGGAAAGTCTATTTATTCAGCAAAATTTCCTTACCATCTTAACTATGGAGGAGCTCACCATTTCTCTTAATTATATCACTCGGCAATTGGCATCACATAGATCGAGAAGATTGTGTTCATTCTACATTGTGGCTTGAAACTTAAAAGAATTTTTGGCTTGTCATGTTATGTTTTGATTTGCATGTTACAGTCAGACCAAATGTTATCACACAACATGATTTGGTATTTATGTAGGCTTTCAACTTTGCATTTAAAGGTTACTTCAAAAGCATTTTTGGCCGCTCAAAAGAGAAAGATGGATACATAAAGTGGTTTGCTGGGAATGTGGCTTCAGGAAGTGCTGCTGGAGCAACTACTTCATTATTTCTATATCACCTGGACTATGCACGTACACGGCTAGGCACTGATTCAAGGGCATGTACAGTTAATGGTGAACAACAGTTCAGAGGGATTCTAGATGTTTACAGGAAGACCTTGGCAAGTGATGGAATAGCGGGTCTCTATCGAGGTTTTGGAGTTTCAATCATTGGAATTACGCTGTATCGAGGCATGTACTTTGGGATTTATGACACCATGAAGCCTATTGTTTTGGTTGGGGCTTTGGAGGTATGCATCTTTATTTCTTGAAATTATGTTCAATATTATCTGCACAATTCAAAGGGGAACGTATTTGCATACCTATGACTGAAGCATTCATCTTGAAAGAGATGCAAAAACTATTTTGATTTTATTTTTTTAATTAAATTCGACTAATCCTTCTTGGTTCTTACTGTCAATGTGCTTCCCTTTAAAATCTTAAAAGTTCAAATCTTTGGAATTTCTACAGGGGAATTTTTTCGCTAGCTTCTTTCTTGGTTGGAGTGTGACAACCGTCTCTGGGGTTTGTGCCTATCCCTTTGATACCCTTCGGCGGAGAATGATGCTAACATCAGGACAACCATTAAAGTATCGCAATGCCATGCATGCATTTCGTGAGATTGTTAAACTTGAGGGTTTCACAGCACTGTTCCGAGGAGTTACTGCAAATATGCTTCTAGGTGTTGCCGGGGCTGGGGTACTTGCAGGATATGATCAGCTGCACCGAATTGCATATAGACGTGGTTATTCTATTGACCCACATCAAAGAGTTTTGAAGTGAAACTCAGGACATGGTTTTCTTTTCAGCTGCATCAAAGACTTTTGAAGTGAAATGCCAGACTTGGCTATGGACACGGTTATTCTTTTGAGCCACGAAAAAGAGTTTTCAAGTAAATATCACCACAGGAAATTTGTATTCTAGAGCTACCTCTTCACTTGATTCATACTTACAAAGGTTTTGATTCAGAATTAAGGAAGAAAGAGGCAAAGAGGCAAATGGCATGACAAAGTTAGAAGCTTGATTGAGAGGCGCTGCTGTTTCCTGGAATGCCTAAAGAAAAAGAAAAATAAGGCTTCTCTGCGTACAGGTGAACAAATTACCTTCAATTTTTTTTGCATTTCCAGTGGTAGGATTGCAGTTTCATTGATTAGTTAACACCTTCGTGCTGGAAAAAGCATTATGTTTCGATTTCAATAGGTTTTCTGTTTCAGTGAAGACATGATATAGAGAAGCTGTTTCTGTCTTCCAATTTAGGTTCATCCTCATCTCTCAAAGCAGATGTCCAGATTTGTATACGAAGAACAAGATTTCGCTCTGCCTTCGTGTTCCTTACTAGTAAGAATTTCTCAACCCGAACGTGGGCAGAACTAAACTTCCATCTTAGATTTGATTTTTGGTTTGTGCAATTGTAATATACTTGTGATTATTATGACTAATTACAATTATTGGAAGCGTATTGACTTAAAAAAGTGTGTTGTGAACTCCCCACCTATAATGCCAAGTCAATTAGATTCCTTAAACTTATTGTCACTCATCTAATCCAAGCCTTATCTGTAAATTCTTTATTTGATTCTTCAATCACCACTACAGATTTACATAAAGTCAAAGAAATCTTTCATTGTACCAGAATTTTTGAAAGCGCGTAACCTTGTATGACAAGATTTCCTGATAATTTTCTGAATGATAACGGCACCAAAAGAAGCCAATTTTTTTTTACAAGTATTGTGTTTTGGCCACCACATTTAACCAAAAAACTCATTTAATTAAAAGAGTGAAATTTCCATTTTATTAATTAGAATCAAGCTAGAAGCCAGAAATTCTTGTGGAGCTTGGTGGTAATCAAGTAGCCTCCAAGTTTCTTGCTCTTCCGCCTGACGGCGATTGTCATGCATCCGGCATTTTGTATGCAGTGTTCCACAACCACCTCGCCGGAGGACCTGCTCCTTGTCCACCTCTGCATTAGCTGCCACCACGTCGACTTCTTTCTTTTCTGGCCAAGAACAAGAAGCGACACCCTTTGTCTCTTTGCTTCTTCCACTATTATTGGTCCCCTTTCTTTCCCTTCAAGCAATGCCACCTCCACTTCCACCTACACATATATTCATTAGTCCATACAAAGAATAAAGATAATAATGGAATATATAGTTGGCATCTCCATGATTGATGTAAATTTAGGCCTAATCAACTTCTTAGTGTAGTCTTGCTTGCCTAATTCATTCTCTAATTTGAAGAAGAAAAAAATTAATATTTTGATAAACTTACCCCAGGCCTTTTCCTTTGGCAGGCATTTTTCAAAGACTGCAGATGTTCAAAAGCCCTTAAATTTGAGTGTGCACCTGCAAATTTTAGTATATTTCGTTAATTACGACGAATAACATTAGAAGGAATGCTACGGAGAGTCGCCTGAAGATCATCTAACCTTGTTTGGAGGGCTTAGCTACATGAAGGAGTACAATTGTGTCCTGGGATTGCACAGTGTGTGACACAGCCCAATCAAGAGCTCCCTTTGCTTCAAGGCTTGAATCCACAACCACCATTATCTTGTTCCCAATATCACTCCCATTATTTTTCTCACCATCTTCTGCACCCAAACTGAAGTCATCATCTCTACTGCTGCTAACGTTGTTCAAAAAGTCTGTGCTGTTATGGTCACTAGTTTTTCTGACGGACCCCGACCGCCGCCTCGATGGCGTCCGTTTCGACCTCCGAGTCAGAGTATGAATCGGAAGACAAAGGGCCGGACGGGCACACAATCTTGCATATTTCCTGCTCATTTTGTTCACAATAAGGTTTTGGTGGCAAACTGGCTTTGTCTAAATATATATATACAAAATATAAGGCCTAACTTAGAACAGTTATTTATTTATAATTTGGTTTCTTCTATTTTTTTTCAATGTGGTAGGCCACTTGTTGAACGTGCTGGCCATGAATTTGTATTGTAGCTTCATTTTTCCCACTATAATGGATTGTTTGACTAATTTCTCAGCAGACTCATAATGCTGATCAAATTTTTCTTGGGATTTTTCTACATGATGAGTGCACATTATGTTCCTCCTTGAAGAAGTTGAGGTGCCCCATCATCTATAAAAACTTTGACATATCGAACATATAAAACAAAAATGTAAGATTTGGATGCTTCAAATGTCACCTTTTTTTATTTTTGATAAGCTCTTGCACTTACACTTTCTGATCCACCGACCAATATAGGTCACGAGGTGAAACGACTGATTTTATCCAGTCATAAGAAATTCTAACTCTTTAACCATTTTTCGAATCAAATTACAAGTACATTTGACTTTTTATTCAAATATATAAGGATATATGCTAAGTCGACGCAATTCCGATTGAAGCCAATTTCAATTTTTCCTACTCAATCTTTTTTATAGAAGGAGCATTGGGCAAGTTCAATGGTTGAAACCTCTGTAATCGATCGATGGGAACCTCGAAGCTGTCTGGGTTTCAGATCCCCCATCTCGGGAAAGAAAACGGGAGTTCGTAAGAAGATTAAGGGAGAATAATTTGCATCCCACTATGGTGGTGCCTCCTCATACCACCGTTTCGATTTATCGAATTGGTTTTGTACATATATCATAATCGGAACCGTTCATTCTCTCAATCCTCATTTCGATCAGGATCATCTCCGTAAAAATCAACAAGATTGAAGGCCGTTTATCCATTTTTATATATAAAATAAATAAACGATTTTGATAACAATAAAAATTCTTATGACAGACACCGTCTATTTGGTTGATACATACAAATCGTTCATTCTTTTCTATTAATCGTATGTCTAGAGAGTTAATTACCATTTAATTATGAAGTAATTAGAAGAATGTGGCCGGCCAGTGATAGGCCAACTTTATTGATGAGACGCATCTCTAGCATCGGTGAGGGAATAAAGCAATTAATCAATATATATATATATGAGCAGCAAAGGAAATTAATAAGCAATTCATATAGTAAGGAGGTAACAGATCGATGAGATATATATATATGGAGGAAATGATTAGGATATAAAGGTCAACTTGATGTTTAATTAGAAGATAGGAAATTATTGCATGCCAATTGCCAAGTGCAAGGCAGACATGGCGCGCACCAGACACCGCTTCATTATTAGTTTTACAATTTTTGTTCGTATTAGGAATATTTATTCAACCGTCGACTCTCGATCATATCGATCATTCACACTTCAGTGTTAGTAGTTGCCTACACAATAGTAGGATATTGTATTCACCCCTTTGGAGTAGTAAGAATTTCAGATCTTTTGCTAATTAGTAAGTTAGGGATTTAAACTCTTTAAATTTATATTAGTGTTCGCTAGGGTTCCAACTTAATTTACTAGAAGACAAAAGAAAACAAATTAGTAATAAGCAAAGATGGATAGACTCATTTGATCGATTATAATAAGAGAATTCCTTAATTTACTAGAAGACACAAATTAATTGTAGGTAGTTTTTCATATATATCTCTCCTATGCATGGTACGTACGATACAAATTAGTAAAAGTTGAGTAATTAACAATAATCAACTTGACATTGATTGAAAATCGAGTGATTGACGCTGGTATGAAAAAAATAATAATAATACATGTATACATTAATCAATTACATGTAAAATAAATGTGGGATTATTAGATATATATACCAGTGTTTAAGCTGTTTCTACATCACAAAATATAGACTATATATATATATATATAACACAATAATATTATTGCTCGGTATAATTCCAATTAAGATTTAACTTGCAGAGAAAGCAAATACAATGCAAGTAAAATATAGTGATTAAATACTTACATATATATATAATTTGCAAAAGGTACGTCAAAGTTTGACAATAAATAAATACAAGAGGTATAGTTTGAGAGACGTAGCCCGTCTCTAATACCATTTTAGGGGCGGACTTTTTACATTTTTACTCTAATTCAATTGCAATATATGATAATCAGAAACTTACTTGATGAGCTGCTAGCAGTAGGGTGTCTTCATATCGATCATAGATATAGTCCATATTAGTTATGATACGATCCATCATTCATTGGAATAATGTAGGAGCTAGGTATATATATGGGCATTAATTCAACAATAATTATGCATGATTAATTACGTACTTGGTTATAAACTTATAATTATTTGAATCATCGATCATGAATTCTTCTTCTTCTTCTTTAATGATTCATTCGTTAAGGTGGCGGAGCATCCATGGCGGCAGCATCCCATTATTCGGCCGCTGTGGAGTGATCAGGATCTCTTCTTCATCTTCTTCATGCTGATCTCCTGACCCATCACAACTTCTCCCTGTATCGTAATTTGACCCGCTCCTGCAAATATATATATGTTGTAGTTAATAAATATGATAGATATATTGTAGCTTCGTTAAAACCTTAGATGAGAAGATTTTCAACCTGATCGAAGGAAAAAGAATATCATACATGAAATTATCAGCATCAATCAATTACACTCGATCTATCTGAGGTAGGTCGATCGATCTAAGATCACATCCCAGGTTGTTATTTCTTAATTTATTAGAGTTTTAGAGAAATTAAGAGAGGGTAATTACCCGAAATTCAAGGACTGCAATGCCTGTGGAAGAAAATTGGAGGAGGCCAAGCTCTGCTTCTGCAGTTGCTCCCATTGTGCCTGTGATTCTGGTTGTGGTCCTTGTGGAGCTGGAGCTTCTGCATTCTCCTTCTCCTTCTCCTTAACCTAGTTGATATACATCAAGCTCACCAATGGTAGAATAATATAATGAAAATTATAACAATTTGTAAACATATATTAATGTTGTATTTTTACCTTTTTTGCCATCAAATTGTTTTGCTCCTGCAATGCCTTATCCTATCATGGAACACACACACACAAATGAAGGCATGCAATTAATTAATCCACCATTTTTGGAACAAAAGTATGAAATTATATGTAACATGTCTTCTCAGCTATAGCTAGGCTTACCTTCTTCTGCAGCTCTGAAATCGATTCGTACATAAGCTGATTCTGTAGGTAAGTAATGAAACATTCATTGTCCAATTAGTTAAATATTAACCACTTCTTTGAGAAATTCAAGAGAAAAAATTATTTAATTTTCGGATATGTACGTGGACCTTCAACTTGTTCATATATGTTCAGTTGGTTTCACAACAATATTCCGTACCTTTCTTGACCTTATGTGCTTGAGTGCAGATTCAAGTTGTTGCTCCAAATTCTGAAGCTCTTTCAGACTTAAAGATTGAAGATCTTCTCCCATAAAATGACTGCAAATAAATTACAAATGATAAACAAAATTATTAAAAAAGCTGTAGTAATTAATTAGTTGCATTGCTGAAGGTCGGTACCTTTGATTTCTTTGTAAAACCTCCACCCTAGCCTTGAGCTTTGCATGTTCCAGAGTCCAGCTTCCCTATAAAACAAGAATATATAAATTAATAAATCAATTTGGGTTTGAATATTGATGAGTTGATAGATAGAGGAGGGTGGGGTTGCATACATTTGTTTGATCAATATCATTTGCAAGAAGCTGCCTCTCTGCATATGAGTATCTTTCGTACCTTTCCAGGATTCTTTCCATGCTGTTCATTCATATACAAACAATTCATGCATTCCTTCTTGTGTCAATTAAGCAAAAAGCCATGGCAATGCTGAAAATTAATTCTAAGAGGAAACTTGATTAGTTATTCAACTCTAACTTTAGCAGTCTCTTACCTACTTTCATCAAAATACTTGGGCTATGTTTGGATGAAAATTTTTAAATTATTGAGAAATTTATGTTACATTAGCTAAAAATGCACAATAAATATTATCATATAGAGCTTCAAGGGATTTCAAACGACTAAATGCAATCCACTTGGGAGGATTTATAAGTAGTTGTTTGGTTTCATTTGCACTTGCTCATTTGGTAGTTGCTCAAGTAGTTACTCACAAATTACTTTTATTAATTGTTTGGAGGGCATTTCTTAGAGTGATATAGGCTAAATCCCTTGGTACTTTAAAATTCTTCATCCAAACATAACCTCACAGATTGTCTGGTGGGAATGATTGGATCGGTTTGAATCAAAGACATAGCCAAGAATAATTAATGTTTAGGAGGGGCATTTTATAGATAAATGGTTAGGATTGTTTTCATCCGAAAGGAAACCAATGTTTTAATAACTACATTCTAAATTAAGAAGTTAATTAATGATAAGAGACTTTTTATAGACATCATAATGGCGGAAAAAACACAAAATCAATATATAGCAATGTCAATGGTTGAGAGAATTTAATAGGCATATAAGTTGTTAATCTTTCAAAAGCAATTGTAGTATCATCTATTTTGAGTACTCAAAATTATGCAACACAAATACTCATGCACTCAGATTTTCAATACTTATTAGTGAAACTTACATGTTAATATAGAAACAATTAGAAAGAAGTAAGTAAAAGCAGAGAAATAAACTTCAAAAATTTTAACAATATTGATGTAATTTGCATATACATATAAGTAAAGATGTAAAAAAAAAATCATAAGAAAGGCCTGAGATCCCTCTGGTCAGGTAGCTCCGCCCTTCATTTGGATATCACATCTATCAATGATCATTGTAAGGGGATTAGACATATATAGATGGAAACTTATCAAATTCAATCCCCTCAAAATGATAGGATTAGAAGAGATACGTTGTCTTCCATGTGTAATCCTTTCACAAAGAAATACTATTTACTTTTACTCTCAAAATGTATTGAATTTTATGAATCATCATATCTAATCTAATCCAATACTACTTATCAAACCAGCATATAAAGAAGTTATAAATTTATAATCACATAAACAGTAGATCATGTATCATTATTAATTTATGCCGTTCTTTAACATAGTTCGCTATTATTACATAAACGATTAACTATATATTATTGAATCATTTCAAAAGTATATATTAGACATTACATTTTCATAAACAATTTTACATTCTGGTTAGCCTACTCGAGATACAATATGATCGATTTGGTTACCCCAATTAAGGGACTAAATTGTATAAGCATACGCAAAGTACTAGCTCTCTTGGGTATAATATAACTTGAGAAAACACATAAAAAATAGAATTAGCTAGAAGAAACATTAATTCAAACATCCCATCACACATAATAACATAAAAGTTTAAGAAATAATAAAATAAGCCAATTCTTTCCATTCAATCTAAATCACAGTTGACGGAAACACCATATCAACAAAAACATACAACATAAAAGAAGGGTTCATGTTAAAAATACAAGATTATTAACTCGAAAGCAACAACGCACCTCCAAAAACCCCATTTGGTTGAGACTTGAGAGAGAGAGAGCATAGCAATGCAATTGCCTACTGGTTAATACCCGCTAACATATATATATATACGACCCTTATGCTGCTCTATTTGCTGCCATGATATAATATATGTATACACCAAACAGTATATATGATGAACTACGTACATTTTTTTCTGGTTGCAAAAATGAATGTGCAGATTAACAAGAAAGAAGAAACCAAGTCAAAAACATTAAATATGTACATTCAAAAACCTCTTGCCTCGATTGATGATCAGAATTCCAAAGTCGGTGGTGTTCGTTTGCCCTCAGCCAACAAGTTTAGGAACCAAATCCTAATTATTAGTTAGGGATTTGGGTTTTAATTTAGAGTTTAGAGAAACTAACAACGTACGTACTTTGTTTCCTTTTAATTAATTCATTTATTTTTTGTTTTTGTTTTTGTTTTTTCCACAGATGAACAGGCTGACCGTACAATATCACGTACGGAGGAATATTTCACACTCTTTCTCCGATCTCTCTTATCTCTCTCAGTCTGAGTGATACTGATTATGAACCAGCTTTTGCATGAAAATATAAAACAGAAAGAAACCACAACCCAGACAATATAACAAAGAAACTAATCATCTGATCAAACATGATATTTTTTATATATAGTTGTTTCTTTATTTATTTACGGGACATATTACAGTTGGAAAATTCAGGAAAAAATAATGGCACCTAATTCACTATCTACTGCATGATTCAACAACAAAAGAAAGAAACATGAGAGATCTCGAGCTCATCCCACGAGGATAAAATAAATAATTCATGGCAATTGAAACTATGAAAATAAAAATTGGAGGGAGCCTAAGGAAGCAGAAGAAAAACACTGAAATATTCAGAAAATTAAGATGATCTATGTAATTAAGGCATACCAAGAATCTGTGGAGTACTCAAAAAGCTTGCCTTTGGTGGAGAAGACAATCAAGGCCACCTCAGCATCACAAAGAACTGATATTTCATGGGCTTTCTTCAGCAAACCAGACCTCCTCTTTGAGAAGGTCACCTGCCTGTTGATCTTGTTCTCAATCCTCTTCAGCTGCACCCTTCCCCTCCCCATAATGAATATTAATTCCTAAATAATTAATTAACACAAAACAACTCTTCTTCTTCTTAACCCCACCAAGAAAATGGGAGAGATAATTGAAAAAATAAAAGAGATGATTAATTAGAAGAGCTCAGCTCTCTCTCTCTCTCTCTCTCTCTCTCTGTGTTTATGTGTCTTGTAATATATAGCTGAGTCTGCTCTCTTTCTTTCTCTCTCTATCTCTATCTTTGTCTGTATTTATATGATATATATATTTATAGGAATTTTGAAAACCACTATTCCATGAGATGGGTGGGATTCCAAAACCAGCGTGGTTTCATCTAAAACGTTGTCGACTTTCGATTGGTCGCACCCACTGTTACAATCGGTTTTGTTGTCCGCATGGATCGAAGCCACACATAATTGTATTTATTTATTATTATATTTATTTCACCCTATATATATATACATAGTCTCCTCTCCCTTCACCTCACCTCACCTCACCCTCGTACTACCAACTTGCCCACGTGTACGGGATGAAGGGATCTTTTCTCTTTTTTACTTTTACAATCTCATAAATAAATAAATAAATATCTAACTACTATTACCCTATTCCTTGTTATATACATGGATATCTTGAGTTTGATCTTCAAGTTTTTTTTTGGCAACGAAGAATATCAGTAAATTAGTCGTATTAGTAGTAAAATCGGAGAGAGTAATTGATCAATGTTGCTGTGAGTAGGAATATCACTAGTTAAATAATATCCGTAACTAATAATCTCTACGAGTAATTTAGATTAATTTTTAGTCACTTCATAATTTTAACTCAAAATTAAAGATTATCTTAAATAATGTACGTCGGAATTTGAATATGGATGTAATTTGCATAACAAAAATGAATATGATTTGAATCAATTTCAAAACATGTTTTCGTTTATAACTATTTCGAAATTTTTCAGTAACACTACAAGTCGATATCTACATCAACTTCCAATGATTTTTAATTTTTAGATTAAATTTAACATTAATTATTATTAAAATAAAATATTTATCAAAACATATCATCCTTTAACTATAAAATTAAACCCAGTTTAAGTAATTCATACATAAAGTAATTTTTTATTCTTCCATTACATACGTACATAAACTAAAGTAATTAAGTTCCGGTTAAAATTTCTGTTTACTAATTAATTACTATACGATCATCCTACTTGTGGTCCTCATATATACTACTTGATCGATGACACTACAAAAATATATACCTGAGTCTGTGTTATCATCAGGTTAAAATTATTTTATTTATCTTTGAATATGTACGTGATTTTGCCTCTTTCAAAAAGGTAAGACGCATCATGATCATATATTCTCTATATTTTTTTCACTAGATTAATTATAACTGTCCTAATTAATAATATGACTGGACAGCTGGCTAATCCATGTGTTTAATATTAAAAATACCAAGACATCGATCGATGTTCGCAAATATATATATTTTCAAATATTCATGGGTCCAATCAATCAATTGAAGCTTAATTTTATCCCAATACGAATGCCTCACTCAGTATGGTCGATCACTCCTCTTACTTCCCCATCAGTCATCACTTGAATTTTTTTTTCAATTTTATCTTCAATTAATTAGGACGGTGGTGACGTACGGCAATTGAAAAGATGGGTTCATTTTGTTAATTAGTTTTTATTTTAAATTTTAGATTGTTCAAATAAATGTTAATTAATTAGGGTTGTATTTAATTAATATCCATCTTTTTGTAGATTGTATGTTTAGAATCGATCTGTTTGGGGATTGTATATATTAAATATTGTTAAATGACGTGTAATAATTAATAATTGTATTTTGTAAAACAGTAGTCAAGAAAAGTAGTTAAGTGGTGTTGTGTTAATTACTTAATTAGGGTAAGTATAGTGTTGATTATATAGAATATGGAGTTGGTTAAGGATAGTGTTTTTGGTGTGGGGTTCAATTATGGAGTGTAGTGACTTTTGCCATATTTACAACCCGTCACCGCGAGCCTGAGCTGACTACTTGACTAGAAGAAACATAACTTTTTCTCTTTTTTTTTTGCCAAAGAAAAAACTCAACTATTTTTCGAAAGATTTGAAGATGATGGCATCTCTCTCGGGCACATGTCTCTACGTACGATCATCATAAATTGAAATCCCACCACGGTATAATATTATAGCCTTGTAGGCAAGATCTAAGAAGAAATTCGAGAGACGTGCATAAATTTATTATTGACGACGGTTGATTGGACTAATCTTCTCGAGATTTTACATGATGAAATTAAATTCAATATATATAAATATAGATATATAGATGAGTTGAATATATATATTCAAAGCTAAGCAACCTTACTTATGCCCAAAAGTTTGAGAGCGAGAGATTCTCCTTGCCTAGACAAGAAAAAAGGGAAAGTGATGACTCACCGAGACCTAGTCAATTCCACGAGTCTTTCTACTTAAATTTTGCTCTTCAAGTGTATGTACGTACGTAGCCTCTCCTATTGGTTGAATTTGGCTGTTTACACTTATAATTAATAATAGTAAAATACATGGATATTCCAACTTGAAATATTCTCGAATATAAATTAAATAAATTACAAAAATTTGAGGTTAAATTCTTTAGTTATGTAAACTTGCATCATTAGATAATAATTATTATTATTAATATTAGTATATATATACGTGCGTGTAGAGAATATATATATATATATATATAGGCAGACGTGTGTGTTGATTGTTCGTTTTCAATAGTGGTGTTTTACATTGTAATAGCAAGACAGAGAAACCACACATGCACACAAAAATGTTACTATTTTTGTCAATCCATTTTCTGGCATGGCAAAATTGGAGAGCGATTGCACAATAGTACCTCCACAGTAAATAGCACCCACATAAACAATAACCTGAACCCAAAAAAAGGTCAAAAAAACATCATTTTTTTTTTCCTGCATGTGTTTGTCTCTACCTTTGTTTGCTACCCCTCTATAGTAATATATACTTACGCCCAATTGCAAAATATATCTAATCACTGAAATATAATACATTTTTAAGTATAATGACAAATGATTCGAGAGGGAGGATGGCCCACTGGGCCAGTGTGGGAAGAGTATTAAATTAGAATTTAAAAAAGGGAATGGTCACATGGGCCGTGGCCCAGCCCAAGTAGCGTGGGAAAATGTTAGGTATGTTGTCTTTTCTTTTTCGGAGAGTGACACTCCTGATTGGCCGAATCAGGTAAACACGTAGACTCCGACGGAAAAGGAAATAAACCACTCTCCTACAAAACCTTCCAAACCTGTCCCTATATCATTAATTAATTTCTGCTTCTGCTGCCTTCCATCTCAATATATTATTTCAATATCATATTTTTTTTAATTTGATTTACGTAACAATTGTTCATTAGATAATTTAACTTAAATATACAAGTTTTTTTTTTGTTGGGTTATTATACTTAAATATGGTAATATTGTAAAAATGAACAAATGTGAACCCATGATTAATGAATGGACTAAAGGTCAAAGATCAATGTTTACGTATTTTTGTGGATGATCATGACTATGACTAATGATCATTTTTCTTAACTCACTATTTCGTTTGATAATCATTTGGTCTTATCTTTTAAGCTAAAAATATGACATGTGATAAGAAATGATAAAAAGATAATATATAATTATAAGGTGTGGTGTAATTGGTAAACTGTCATTTTCTAATAGAATTTTTCCGTGTCTAACTAGCCGGAGTTTGAAACTCGCTAGAAACACTTTATGCCCAAAGATAAGCTGCACTCCGAGCTGGAATTAGGCTAACTCATTCGAAACTCGCTAGACGCACTTTGTGGCTAATTATTTTTTTATGCATAGTTGTTATGTTAATTTCATATATAATCAAGTTACTACAGTAATAATCAAACTATCTACTTGGGCGAGTTGGTTTGGTCGCCCCTTGTTTGAATTCCATTGGGGGCCTTTTTGAATAATTTTTTCGTTTTTTTTTCCTTTTGGGTTTCCATCCCAGCATTTAATAGTTTTTTCCCATTTTCTTTTCCTAAACATAATATTTTCTTTTCATTTCCTTTTCCTAAACACAATATTGTCTTTTCCTTTTTTTTTTTTTTT
The DNA here is from genome assembly GCA_037349345.1 of Oemleria cerasiformis. Lineage (NCBI taxonomy): Eukaryota > Viridiplantae > Streptophyta > Magnoliopsida > Rosales > Rosaceae > Oemleria > Oemleria cerasiformis. The sequence goes on from JAZGTL010000018.1 coordinate 15,762,052, forward strand.
TTTCTATTTTCCTAAATCAAACCAAATAATTTTTCCTAACTCAAACCAAATAATTTTTCCTATTATGTTTTATTAAACAATAAACTAGCCTCCTATATTATATTTAAGTTAATTTTTAAACCCTAGCCCCTATCCCTTCTTATCAATATTAAAGAAATCCAAAAAAATAATTTTAATTCAAAGAGAGACGATATTTAGTAATGATTTCTTGTCATAATTTTAATTTTTGTGAGTTTTGATATAAAAATAATTTTTTAAAAGTGTTTATATATATATACCAATATACGGATACTTTGAGGGTTGAAGAATTATGGGGCCCCAATTTGAAGGTTCTCCTTGGACCCCTGATATCTCATGGGCAGCCTTGAGTGGGGATTAGGCTCACTCGTTTGAAACTCGATAGAAGCACTTTTGGCAAGAAATTAGCTCCACTTCAAATGGGGATTAGACTACTTCTTCATATGTGAGGATACTTCGTGGTAATTACCTAAAGAAAAAAAGGAATGCATATATACATATTTCTTTTATATGTCCCACCATCGTTCATCAACTCCACTATTTCTTTCATTCATATTTCCTTTTCTAACACGAAAACGACGATTAAAATTTTAAAAAATGAATGGTTAATTATGGATTAAGGAGTACAAAGTAATTATAGTACTGTAATAATCACTTTAAGTGCATGATTAAGGATAAGAAAGTGCAGAGAGAAACATGGTCAAATTTTTGGAATGATGGTTTTAGGTAAGTGTCCATTTTTGATTGGCAGATGGAGGCTAATTTGATCAACTTTTTGGTTACAAAGAGAGACTTTTGGTAATTAAGGGATCCCCGTTTCAAGTTTTTTGTCGGATTAGAAGGGTTGAAGATTATTGGGATTTCCAAAAAGACAAATATGCATGTCTTGTAAGCATGACACCTTGTCGTCAAATAATGGTTTGTCCCCCTAATTAAGCATGCCAGTAGCATCTGGCCTAATAAAAGCTTTTAGATCCTTCAACCATTTCTTATGATTCGATATGGTATTTAACAAAAGTTAGAATTGTTATGTTATATACTCGATTTAAGACCTTTTATTAATTCTGAATTAAGTGAAGACGGATATCATTAAATTCGACGCAGAATTTGAGTTAGAACTAAGAATGGTGGTAGTTGAATTTTGACAACTGGGCAAACTGTCACACTTGTTTTGGGCTCAAATGTAAGTCCTTGCAATGCTCTCAGAGGATTGTAGGCCCAAGTGAATTTGTATGTCATACTCATCATTTTGCATAAAGCTTAATAAAGAAAAATATTTTCGAGCTAGGAAGCTAGTTTTTCTGATGAAATAATGTAAATTGATTATGTTATTGTAAGCTATAAAAGTAATTACTAAAATCATTTCCAAAATGTTATATATATACTGCCACTCTATATAACCGTACATGATATGTATCCATATATATATTGATGGAAATAATAAATATCAAACACAGTTGATATATATGCTTAGAGGTTTTTCAAAGTCATATGAATACAAGAAACTTCCAAAACATGCATATATATATGTTCATATCATTTCAAGAATAATTACAAGTTGCAGCATATAGAATTAGGAGACGACGATGGTGGAATCATGATGATCCGTTACTCGTTTAATTCGCCTTTATGTGTTGATCGAGCATTGCGCGAAATCAGGTCACCAGTCAAAGCATCCATCCAGGAATGAATCCATTTACATGTTGCCCAGGGTTTCCAACATCGTTCATTTCATGATGATGATGATCTGAACCCAAAGGGGTGTAACTGCACAAAATCATATACACCCAATGATATACAAATATATAATGCAACATATATGATCTGGTAAGTACGTAAGAAAACGAACGAACTCCATGATGACTTTTTCAGATCGGTGATAACCGTTGTCGAAAAAAGAAATTAGGTTACCAAATTTGGGAAGTGGGGTTGTTTCCTCCCAATGGATGGAAGAAGTCTTGATCTTGGTGGGGAGGATGCTGATGAACATTGCTGTGGGCATGGCCATGGTCATGGACATTTCCTCCAGTAGGTTCCCACGCCAGTGGAGGCGGTGCTTGCAAACTGGTTTCTTCCAGCTGCATGTTGTTCATCAATTATATAAACACCTGGTTGAATGATCATTTGATTCAGAAAATTAAATTGATCGATGGTCGTTAATTGATTTGTTTTACCTTCCTCCTCAAGGCTTTGTTGGTTTCAGCTAGCATTTGTTCCTGCTCAAGAAACAACAAAAACGGCAAATTAATTAGGGCAAATGGATGCCTTTGATTTTGGAGGTATAGAAATGAGAACATACCCTGTTGTGGAGATCAGAAAGCTGATCAAGCATAAATTGAGTCTGATTCACAAATGGGGAAAGAGAAAAAAATATCAGAAAATTCTAGTTTCGAATTTTGGGGTTAATTAAGTAAGCAATAAGCAATTGAGAATTGAAGTGTTTGATATATATGAGTTAATTAATTAATTACCTTTGTTGACCTAATTTGCTTCAAGGATGTCTCCAGTTGATGCTCCAGCTGCTCAAGCTCCTTTGTGTTCAGTGGGGCCAAATCCTCCCCAAGAAGGTTTCTTGATCACCATATTTGTAGATATAATATATATCAATATGGCTAAATGTATAGAAACCCTAGCTAGATTTTTAATGTAATTTTCAAGTCTTAATGAATTCATATATATATGGTGTAGATCGAGAAACCCTAGATACAGTACTAGTAGTTGAGTTGAGCATTACCTTTGAGATTTTTGAAGGATCTCAACTCTTGCTTTCAGCTTCAAATACTCCTGATAGCTGCTCTGCTTCGAATCATACAATAAATATATATATATATATATATATATATATATAAGACTAATATAATTCAAAATAATATTCAGTAATTAACGTTGGAACATTTTGAAGGTACCTGACTCTCGTTGAGTGACCTGTTGGCTTCCAATGAACCATAACTGCACCTTTGGTACTTTTCAAGCGTTTTCACCATGCTATATGTCAACAACAATAACATCGATTTCATTCTTCATTCATGATGGGGTGCTTACACAAGCTCAAGAATGGGGTTCATATATGTTAATTAAGCTGCTTATTAAGCAAATAAATTAATTAATTACGGTTCAATCAATATATATATCTAGACTTCTTCAGCCTTCTCTTTCTTGAGCTACGGTGAAAGTTAAAATTACATCCAACATTGAGCAAATTAAAAAAGTGAATGTAATTAACCACGTACATATATATCATCAATATTGTATAATAAATTAACCTACAATCTTGTCTATCGATCATTTACGTACATAACTCACATCATGAGCTTAAAGCCACTTGGATTTGAACTACTAAAATGAGAAAACTTCGACTTGATTTCAATTTCTCCAAATTTAATCTTTCAATTTCATGTATTTAATTAGTAATATCATGTACGTCTATTCGAATTTATGCTAAATTGCTAATAGATCAACAAAATATGAATCACCAATATTTGAATAAGCGATTATATATTTTAGCTAGCTAGTTGTTCTACTAAAATATGCTAATCTGGCTGCTGGAGATGGCAGCCTTTTGTCTTTCTCTTACTGAGATAATTATTAATTTTCTTTGCACCAGAAAGTACTGCATGCAGCAAATTATAGGTCAAACATCAAATCAGCAGCCTGGCACCGAATCATAACAGTGACCGGTATGATCACTGGTCTCTTCCCTTAGCTCAAAAAATGGCAGCTTCGCTCAAAAGAAAGATCAAACAATCTGTAATTTTTATTCTCTAAGTTTTGTTTTTCATGAAAATTCACAATGAATAAGGTAAGTGTGTTCATCATATTATAAAGAAAGAAAAAAACAACACTAACAAAAGTGGAAATAGAAAGTAGTAAACATTTTGTTGTCAAATATAGGAGTACAAATTATATACTGTTATTATCAGATAAAAAAAAAAAGGATGAGTACAAATTGTTCTATTAGACAACAAAGATTGCATTTTTTTTCACTTCGTTCAAATAAGAGTTGTATCCGTACGAAATTATGATTTTTTTCAGAATATAATTTTTATTTTTCATTTTTTATTTTTTATGGAGGACAAAATATATAGTTTACTATATAGGAAAGTTGTTTAAATAAGCTAATAAACTTCATAATGTTATAAGTAGAAAATTACTAAAGATAGAAATCAAAATTAAGAAAGTCGTCCTAGGAAAGATTTTTGTGTCTAATTTACAATTTCACAACTTAACTTGAATTTACACTCTAAAAATTAAGAGAAAGAATATTAACAAATTCATTTATTTTTTTTTCTTTGGAAAAACCTAAACCCAGTGAATCATCAATTAAGGGATGGAGGACTCATAGTTTTAGGATCGAGGAGAAACAAAAACATATATAAAGCCTCAACCCATTTCTTTAGAATATGTGAACTTTAAAATTAATTAAATATAAAGATCAATATGTTTTTTTTTTTTTATCGGGATGTTATATCTATATTGAAACTCATATGGGAAAAGACTGAACCATAACCCAGTAAATTTGATTCAGAAGTTTCAAAACCTAGAATATGAAATACCTTTTACTAATTAAAATTCATACACAAAATATAGAAGAAAAGAGTTCATCAAAAAGTAAAATTAAGAAAATAGAAGCTAGAAATCAAAATCTTATAGATCTTTAATTATAACTTATGAAAACCCAAAAAATAATTGAAAGAGTATATGCCTATCTCTTTTGTAATTAATGATCTCACTTGTAACAAATAAGTCAACAGATCAACTCCTAATTTATAAAGTGAATGAATTGAATCAAGAAAAAGAAAGGAAATTAGGGAAAAATAAACATCTTTTTGCTCATTAAAACTTATTCTTTGACAAATATGTACCCTCAACTCTCATCAAACATGAAAAATCCAAAGGAAAATGCACACTTAATTAATATTAAACATGTATTTTTAGAGAGAGAGAGAGAGAGAGAGAGGTAGGTCTGTATATACCTTAAAGTGCTACAGAATTCATAGAGCTTGCCCCGGCTAGAGAAAATGATGAGGGCAACCTCAGCATCACAGAGAACCGAGAGCTCATAAGCTTTTTTGAGCAGCCCATTTCTTCTCTTGGCAAAAGTAACTTGCCTGTTAATTTTATTCTCTATCCTCTTCAGCTCGACTCTTCCTCTACCCATTTCTCGATCTTTCTTTCTCTCTCTAGCTACCCTGCACCTACACAAACTCTTATTTCTTTCTTATTTCAAGGAGGGAGGGAGAGAGAGATCGAGGAGGAGGCTAGCTAGGGTGTGTTTGTTTAGGGTACCAAAAGGGATCAAAAAGATGAACGCAATGAGAGAGAAATAGAAACCCCTGAAAAAGGTTTCCCAGCTAGTTTTTTTTTTGGTTTTTTACATATAATCGATCTTCTTCATCCATACCTCATTATTACTGTTCATATTAAATAAAGAATTATATATACAACTCACAAATACCTTAGGGTTTTCGATCCCCTGCTTCACTATATGTATCGATCTATGGTCCACCTTTCATTTCCTCCATCTCCCCATCAATCATATCCATTCCATTTTCACAAACGTATATTATATATATATATATATATATATACTCTTTTTATTCTCTTGGCCCCTATTTTTAAGTGAAAGATTGATTATTAAACTCAATTCGATTCCATCACATATAACTTAAATGATTTATATTTATATTAATATTGATTTCATATTGAATTATAAATAAAATATACTTATTTATTTATTTATTGTGTACGTAACTTTATACAAATACAATTTTGGTAAATTAAATATCATTGTATAAGGGAAATATACCTTTCCTTTATTTTACCATAATATATTTTTTTATGTGTTTCCTTCGATACAAAATTGTGTATATATACTACTCTAGCTAAGCTTCTACGTACTAGGGTTACCTTGTATTGCCTAGCGGACGTCGAACAACAACCTTAACAGTTGCATACTTTCGGATGAACACGTGTCGAATCCTAGCTGGCCAACACTTAATTCATGTCAGATAAATATTGGTTTCCTTTTGGAGGAAAAGTTACTATAACTTCGATTTTTTATAGGTATTTCTTTTTTGAACAGTGAACCCATATTTATTATCTGCATTCAAATTGGAAGTTGGAAGCCCTCTCTGCAATAAATTAATAAATTGTCATTCCGATAAATACAAAGGCCTCATTTGGTACGTTGTGTTGTACTAATTATTTCAATCGGATAGACGATATGTCCATCAGATAAATTAATTATATTGTCAGGCGTTTGATGTTTTACTGAAGAAAAAAAAATATCGATTATATTACACTAGCCGAATTAATTATACTAGTTTATCGGATATATGTATGTACATAAATATTAATTCTGTATATTATTATTATGATAAATACTACTTTTCAATATTACTCGTTATCTGACTATTTAATATGAACAATTTGGAGGATATTATTTTAACAGGTAGAAACTGTATATATAAAAGCACTCAACCGTATTATTAACTTATTCGGTGGCTAATAATTAATACGAGTGTACCAAACACCGATTTCGTACTATATATCATATTCAATTTCTTATACAACGTATCAAACGTAGCCTTTAGAGTTGTATGTAAAACACACATAAAATTAGAGAATTGGACGGGAAATATTCGAGGTTGAAGTAATAATATTAAAAGAGGGATATATGAAGCTTTTCAAGAAACCATTTTTAAGACAAGGGGCCTCAAATATATGAGGCATTTCAAGAAACCATTTTTAGGCAAATTAAGGTCTGTATGTTCTTTATTAGGTCGTTGGGTTTGCCGCACGTCCTTCACAAATTTATAGGTTACAGTTTGGTATATATTAACATACATTCTTCTTGCATGCCCTTGAAATGCTATATATATATTGGTGCATTTGGTTCCTCTAATTTTTCTTTTTAGTAGAAGGAAAAACCTCACCACTTGTAGTTATATACCAAATCGAATAGGTACTATATATAAATGAAAGTACGTAGACAGTTATAAGTACTATATATAACTCAATACTGTAATTAATTACTAATTCTGGAAAAAAAGAAGAAGGAATAAGTCCTAATTAAACCATTAATTCGATCTTTAACTAGAATGTACGTACCCGCGTAAACTAAATTGACTTGAATTAGAATTACCAAAAATAAGAAGTAAATTGACTTAATGATTAGCTCCTTTTTTTACAGGTTTTGTTTTTGGTGCATAAGTTAGAAACTGTTTAAAATTTGTTTTTTATTATTTTTTAATCTAAAAGTTAGAAAATTATGTTGTTCGTATGACCTTGGCTAGTGTACGTGGGTGTTAGAGGGATGATGGGCGTTCTATCGGGGGCTCAATTCCCTCTCAATTACTTGATGCGTTGGGAGAGTATGCTGTTGTAACAATCCACTGACTTGAGCCCTGATTTGTAGTTCTACTCGCATAATCCTTAATTAATCGCACCATTTTTGTCTTTAAAAAAAAATATTGTTCGTATCATCACCTCAAATTATCTACAACATATTGGTTGATTTGATGAGCTAAAGGAACCTAAAAAAATTAAAGAAGTATCGAACAAACCAATAACATTACGGTTGAGTGATATTAAAAAAAAAAAACCTAGTTAGCTATACATATTAAGACTCTCGTATGCAAATTTTGAATGTAATATTATATATCCATCACTATAACTATAATATATAAACCAATAATATTACATCATGATAAGGAAATTCAACAAATTAAAATCTTAAATTTTTTAGTTTATATATATATATATCTATTATTATAAAGTCAAGAGGGTGAGTAGGCTTCACCAAAAATTTCAAACAAAATTACCCTTCGATTAATAATCTTTAAATTTAATAAATAAGGATATAATAATAAAACTAAATATTTAAATTTAAAAAAAATTAAAAAATAACGTATAAGTAGAGGAGTGGGTAGTTACTCCAACACTCATTATTTTTTATTTTTTTTATTTTTTGAATTTATTTTTATTTCTCCTTATTTTTTAAAAATTTTAAAAAAATAAATTCAAATAAAAATAATTAACGTACACGGGCATATGCAGGTGCATGAGTATATATATATAACTTAATTTTTATCATTAGTAGTTCACCATCACCATCACCATCACCATCACCATCACCATCACCATCACCATCATCATAATCACTACAGGAAAAGTAATATTGCCATGCGAAACAGGTTCATTGGCAAAGAACAACATTTGTCGGGCAAAATAAGGCACGGCGAACCTCCTTCGGGCAAAGTTCGTCGGGCCTCCACCGTCGGGCATGCTGTTACCCGACGAAAATAGTGCATTCGACGAGCAAAGGTAAACTTGCCCGAAGAAAAACATTCATCGCAAAGGTTCGTCGACCAATAGTGAACAATTTTTGCCCGACGAAGGCAGTGTCTTGGACGGGCAAAGTATTAACTCCTGCCCGACAAAAAACCAAATTTCGCCGAGCAAAGTGAGCAAAACAAGATGACTTTCCACCGATTTCAGCTTCTTAATTATGCAGGAGACCACCGAATTTTCTTACACTTTGCACGGCAAAACGTTCTTGTTTGTCGGGCAAGAATTTAATATTAAAAATAAATTTTACTAATATATATAATTAAATAAATATATATAATTGAAGTAAAAATATTTTTAAATAAATACAATTAAAATAATAAAACAAATAAAATGAAAATAAAAAAAATATTTATAAAAATATTTCTAACTACTCAGCAGCGGGTCGGGGTGCTGGTCGGAGTGGTCGGGGTCCTGGGCGGGGTCCTAGGCGGGCTGTTGGGCCAGGGGCTGAGGGTGTGACAAAGGCGTATCCATCCCAAGCTCACGCAAGCGTTCAAACACCTTGTCGAGGGTTGCCATGATCTCCGCGTTTTCGGCCCTGATCTCCACGTTTTCGGCCTGGAGGTTCTCGAAGTTTGTCTTGAGCTCCGAGATCTCCTCGGGATTAGCTCCCCGGGAAGAACTCAAAGAGCCGCTACTGACATCCCAAACTAGCAAGTCGCTCGCCCCCCGAATGATCTTCCCTGGACGCCTACCAAGTTATCGCTCCAGGATGTCGATCGACCTCCTAGGATCCGGTAGCTGCTGCTTCAACGACACCTCGGGATGCTACTGCGTCAGCTCAGCTTGTGTCTACTGGACGTCTTGCTTCATCGCCGCCTACAAATTCGAATAAATATTAATTAGAAATATAATTATGAAATTAAAAATTAATATTTAATATGCAAAAAATAAATTTACGTAAATAGCGTCAGCCTCCCGGTTGCCCCGGCCAGCGTACACTTGCCCCTAGGCATCCATTTCTGGGAAAAGCGACCCGACGTTGCACCGATCCTCGTGCCATGCGATAAGGAACGCAACCCCCCGTGGTGGTTTAATTTCTTCGATGCCCGGTTTGATGTGTTGGCGACCAATTTTCGTTGTTCATTAGTAAAAACAATCATTATACGTTAAAATGGAAAATAACATAAAAAATAAATAAATAATTTAACTCGGTGGACAATACCAGATATTTGGGGTCCACGAAATGGGTGCACACAACCTCAGCCACCCTTCCACCCTAGGCCCCATTGCCAACTCCTCTAGAGGATTTGCATGTGCTTCATCCGGAGAATTCCAGCTCTTGTAGTAATTGTAGAGCTTGTACTTCCAGTCGGCGTACTGTTTCTGCCAGTGTTTTTCAGGTAGGCACTGACGTCGGCGTCTTCCCGGTCGAACTGAAAATTGATCTGTAATAAAATAATAAAGTTAGTAAAATAATTAAAAATAACGTAAAAAAAGGGAGAACACATACCGATAAGTCAGCCCAACAACGCGTGATTGCCTCTGGCTGTTGATTCCTGAAAGCATCCCCCATAATTCAGCACTTGGTGGGAAGAATCTCGCCCATGTCATGCACCACCAGGTTATGGATTTTTGGGGTTGCTGATCGGAGGCGAGGCACGTATACCACAGGGATCTTTGCATTCATTGTCCGGCAAATTCGATGGGATGACAAACCCCGGTTGATCCCGCGCACGTTCACCGAAGTCCCTGGAAATTCGATGAACATTAGTACAAAATATAAGTAACAAATAAAAATGGTTTTTTAAATAAACAAAATAATCAGCTTACCGTGATGAAGTACTCCATCCACACTCTCCGATTCGGCTGCTCCGACGTCGTCCTGTGGTGGATGGGGGTCGGTACGGGGTTCCCCCTGTTTCTTATTGTGGCGTCGACGAGCCGGTCGCGGATCGGGTCGCACCGAATCCGAGAGCGGTACTTGAACGGGCTCCGCCGTGGAGGCTACCGAGGCAGGGGCTGCCACCTCATTCGCATGAGAGGCAGCATCCTTAGGGCGGGGGCAGGTCTTAGATGTGATCAAGGTGCGCTGCGACATCTACAATAAAAAATTTTAAATAATGAATATAAAATTAACCGACATATTTTAAAATTTAATAATAAATAAAAAAACAAAAAACCAAAATTTTTTTATTTTAAATATTAAATTCAAAAAATTATAACAAAACCACCTATACAATTAACCAACATTTTTTAATTCGAATAATAAATAAATTAAAAAAACAAAATTTTTTTATTGAAAATTAGTAAATTGGCAAAAAAAAAAATTAAACCACCAAATTCTAATTTTTTAAAATAAATTCACTAAAATTAAAATAAAACCAATACAAACCAAAATTAAACCTAAAATACTAAATTAATCCAAATTAACAAACTTAAACCTAAATTACTAAACTCAAAATTCACAACATTATACCTAAATTTCTAAATCTAAATTTCACAAAATAAAACCAAACGTACAAATTAATCCAAACATACAAATTATATAATTTCAAAACCAATTTCAAAACCAAAATCAAAACCAATTTCTGCCCTATGAATATAATATCACTACAATAAAATCCACGTTGCTCGACGAAATGATGTCGTCGAGCAACGTAAGACCTCCGTCGAGTAACACTGACAACGGCGACTCGCCGTCGGGCAATAGGCGTCTGGCTATCGCCGTCGGGCTTTGAGATTACTCGACGAGCACGGTATGCTCGTCGAGCAATTTCATAATGTCCAGCGGTATAGTTCGTCGCTGACGTCTTTGTTGAGCAACATAAAGTCAACATCAAATTACCGTCGGGTAAGGTTTCAAAAATCCGTCGGGTAAGGTTTTAAATATACGTCGGGGGAGGTTTACAAACCCGTCGGGTAACGTTATACACATCCGTTGGGTAACGTTATACACACCCATCGGGTAACATTATATACACCCGTCGGGTAATGTTATATCCACCCCGTCAGGTAATGTTATATCCACCCCGTCGGGTAACGTTATACACACCCGTCGGGTAACGTTATATGCACCCGTCGGGTAATGTTATATACACCCATCAGGTAACGTTATATACACCTGTCGGGTAACGTTATACACACCCGTCGGATAACGTGTTACACATCTATCGGGTAACATGTCACTCATTCGTCGGGTACAGTTGTAAAAAATCTCGTTTGTATGCCCGACGGAATGACTGTTCGTCGGGCAACCTCTCCATATTTAAAATATATTTTTATTAAAATATTTAATTAAATAATAAAAAATAAAAATTTTAATTAAAATATTTAATAAAAAGAATCAAAATTAAATTAAATTAATATTAGAAAAAAATAAATATCCCGTTTCGTCTGCTCCGACGTCGTCCTGTGAGGGTTGGGGGTCGGTACGGGGTTCCCCCCGTTTCTTACTTTGCTGTCGATGAGCCAATCGGGCACCGGGTTGCTGATAGACCGACAACGGTGCCTGAACCGACGTCGCTGTTGAGGCAACCTCCTTCGGCTCATGATCATCAACGGGATCAGGGCAAGGGCGAGTCCTAGACGTGATTAAAGTGCGATGCGACATCTACAATAACAAATATAAATTAATTAATATAAAATTAACCAACATACTTTTAATTAAATAAAAAAAACCTAACATTTTTAATATTAAATATTAAATTCAAAAAATAAAAACAAAATCAAATTTAAAATTAACCAACATTTTATAATTCCAATAAACATAAATAAATAAAGCAATAATTTTTTTAGTAATAATTAATAAATTGGTATCTAAAAACTAAAACCATCAAATTCTAATTTTTTTAAATAAATCCAACACAAACGAAAATTAAACTTAAAAAACTAATTAATCCAAACGTACTAAACTAAAAATTCACAACATTATACCTAAATTTCTAAATCCAAATTTCGGGACCAAAATCAAACTTACATAGTAATCCAAACATATAATAATAATATCCAAATCCTAAAATTCACAAATTAAAAATTTATAAAACTCACATTTCCAAAATTCACTTATACTACACTATATCAAAATTTCTCAAAATTGTTTTTAAAATTCAGATATCCAAAATTCATAAATTTCACATAAATTTCATATCCAAAAGCATAACAAAAATCATAACATTATATCAATTTCAACATTATACCAAACATCAAAATTTCAACAAATCTTCAACTATTATATATACATTAACAATAACAAATATATATCCAAATATATATACATAAACATTAACCATTACAATATCCAATTTCATAAATTCTTTTTTCAAATCAAAATTAACAATAAACCAACATATCCAATATAAACCAATATAAACCAATAAACAATAAACCAATATAACCCAATAAATCCAAATTAACAATAAACAATATATCAAAATTAAATTTACATTAACAAGGGGAGCGACAGCGACGGCAAACCTTAATGAGGGGAGACGGTGTCCTTAACTGCTTGGGCTGCGGCTTGAAAGAGAGCAAGACAAGTTGGCAGCTGGGAAAGGTTGAGCAAAAGAGGGAAGAGAAATAAGGAAGTTCGGGTCGGAGGAAAGTTCAGAAAATGAAGAAGAAGGAAGAAGAAGAAGAGACGGTCTGCTTTATGTATCTGATTGGCATTGCCCGACGGATGCGTCGTCGGGGAACACTTTAATGATCCGTCGGGCATTAAAACCGGTGGTTATTCGTCGAGTATCGTGTAATCTATCCGTCGGGTAACTATTAAATACAATCGTCGGGTAACATCTTTGAAATCCGTCTGGTTATGTTAAACATATCCGTCGGGCAATATTCGGCGGTAAATTTGAGAATCCATGAATATTTAGGTGGGAAGTCCGTTGGGTAACATTCAAAACACCCATCGGGTAAGGATAATGGTCGGATATCCGTCGGGTAATACCTTTACCTTCCGTCGGGCAACAAAACGCGGTACTTTTGAGAATCCGCGAAAATTTAGGCGTAGGGTTCGTCAGGTAACATTTAAAATATCCGTCGGGTAACACCAAGCGGGAAATTTGAGATTTCGCGAAAAATTAGGCGGAAATTTGAAAATTTTCAAAACTGGCCGTTTTATTATAGTTACCCGACGGAAATTTTAAAATATCCGTCGGGCATGACCTTTCTGATGCCGTTTTTGGCATTAATCTGAAAACCAAGTCCGGCGAAAGTATAAGCAACATCGGGACCGTTCAAAATTTGGTTTTACATGCCTAAAGCCTCATCTATCGTTATCGTGATGTTTTGAGGATTTCAAAACGTCCGATCGTGACGAAACGTTATGTAACTGTTGAATCGTCGCGCACCGTTACCTAATCCCGGGATTTCCAATTTGGGAAATTTTTCGCGTAGGCGATCTATGGGTACCTTCCATAATTGTGGACGGTTAGATCAGTCAATTTCAATTTTTAAGTTTTTGAAAATCGGAAAACAAGCATATTGCCCAAGGAGTTTAGTAGGAAACTTCAATACATTTTTCGAATTTTGGGTTCTATTGATATTCAAACGATTGAATTTGAGCGATCTAACCGTTTACTTTGTGGTTTTACGTGCCTAGATCTCGCCCATCGAAAATCTTGATGTTTTGAGGATTTCAATCCGTCCGATCGTGAAGAAACGTTGTGTAACCGTTGAATTATCGCGCAACGTTACATAATCCCGGGATTTCCAATTTGGGAAATTTTTCGCGTAGGCCATCTATGGGTACCTACAATAAATGTGGACGGTTAGATCAGTCAGTTTCAATTTTTAAGTTTTTGAAAATCGGAAAACAATCATATTGCCCAAGGAGTTTAAACTCTTGAAGGATAGTTCAATACATTTTTCGAATTTTGGGTTCTATTGATATTCAAACGATTGAATTTGAGCGACCTAACCGTTCACTTTGTGGTTTTACGTGCCTAGATCTCGCCCGTCGAAAATCTTGATGTTTTGAGGATTTCAAGCCGTCCGATCGTGAAGAAACGTTGTGTAACCGTTGAATCGTTGCGCACCGTTACCTAATCCCGGGATTTCCAATTTGGGAATTTTTTCGCGTAGGCGATCTATGGGTACCTACCATAAATGTGGACGGTTAGATCGGTCAGTTTCAATTTTTATGTTTTTGAAAATCGGAAAACAAGCATATTGCCCAAGGAGTTTAAACTCTTGAAGGAAACTTCAATACATTTTTTGAATTTTGGGTTCTATTGATATTCAAACGATTGAATTTGAGCAATCTAACCGTTTAGTTTGTGGTTTTACGTGCCTAGATCTCGCCCGTCGAAAATCTTGATGTTTTGAGGATTTCAAGTCATCCGATCGTGAAGAAACGTTGTGTAACCGTTGAATCATCGCGCACCGTTATCTAATCCCGGGATTTTCAATTTGGGAAATTTTCGCGTAGGCGATCTATGGGTACCTACCATAAATGTGGACGGTTAGATCGGTCAGTTTCAATTTTTAAGTTTTTAGAAAAGTTCTGTAAAAAAAAAATGTAAAGTTTTTAATCTGCTAAATAAATCATACCAGACGAATATACATATATATCCGTCAGGTAATTATAAGCGGAAGCGGTCGTCGGATAACATTAAGTGTCCGTCGGGTAAAACTAATTGTTTATATCCCGCGGGTAACCCATACCATATCCGTCGGGTAACTCATACTATATCCGTTGGGCAACCCATATCATATCCGTCGGGTAACCTGTACCATATTCATCGGGTAACCCGTACCATATCCGTCGGGTAACATGTGTAATAAAAAATTATAAATTTAATCTGCTAAATCATACCCGACGAATATTCATATATATATTCGTCGGGTAACACTAATTGTTTATATCCGTCGGGTAACCCGTACCATATCCGTCGGGTAAAATGTTACATATAGTCGTCGGGTAATATTTACGTATCCGTCGGGTAACATGTGTAATAACCGTAAGGCAAAATCAATTTAAACAAATTGTTTATTAAATAAATGTAAATTTAATCTAGTAACTAATTGTTTATAAAAATATTACCAAAGCACATTTTATATACAAAATTTTTTATAAAAAATTGTTGTTTCTTATTTGGTCAATATGAATGTCGGGTTCAATTTTTTTCACATTGCATTAAAAAGTAAAAATTGACCTTCATGACTTATCATCAAAATATTTGACTAAATCTTTGATCTTCATTTATTTTGAAGTTGCGTATTTTGTAGAGGGCATGTATGGTTTCCTCATTTTAAGAAAGTAAAAAAACTATTTTTTTTGAATGAAATCATACAACATACATATAAATAAAATTTATTGATTTGAAGATGGATATTTCATATATAAATGAAATTTCGAAATTACAACTTTCATTCGGATTGGTTTTCCCCCTCCCAATCATGCTCGTCATCCGACATGTGTATAGTTCTTGATTCCTCCGAATCACTTTCAATTTGTTCTAATTCCGCCAGATCAATAAAAATGTCATCAATCGCAATTGGTGGGATGATGTCATTGGTCCGAACTCCATCCACGTTTTGGGTGGATGCCGATGAATCCATCTGATAAATGATTTGGTCATCGTTTATTTCCCCATCTTCTTCATGGTATCGGTCATCCAAGTCCTAAATGTTTCTATGATTCACCATCTCAGCTACTCTCCATCCACCACCAGCTTTTGGATCATCCACATAGAATACTTGTTTCGCCGTACTAGCGAGGATGTAGGGATCACTCTCAAACCACCGGGTGTTTGTGTTTATAGAAGTATATAACTGATCTTTGATGATACTGCCTGGGATACTTGGGTTCGTATCAAACCAATGATACTTGAACAAGACGACTTCCTTGCGATCGGCGTATAACACCTTAACCACAATTAACAATTTGCCGTAGAAACCCGTATCAGTATTTTCCCCATCCCCCGGCACGAAGACCCCGATGTATTACGTAGACAACTTGTCGTCTCGTTATGTGCACACGAACTTAACTCCGTTAACGTGACAACTAGCGTACGTTTCTCCTCGAAATGGGCCAATGGCCAACTACATTAAATCTTTATTGAAATTTGGCGAGTTGACATCTTTCAGCTGTGCCATCTGGTAAGATACACACAAGAAACGAAATAGGTAAGCTTAAAACCAATTTTAAAAATTTGGAAATAAAATATTTGGCTTACATGTTGGGAAAACCAACGTGGAAACAATTGTTTGTCCATTTCTTCCCAATTAGAAGGAAATTGGGCCTTCATCAACGCCTCGTGATGCTCGTGGAAGGGCCAGACTTCATCACAGTTGTTGAGAATGAACCAATGAGCCACCTCCATGTCGGTATTGATGAACGGCTCCGAGATTGGACCAGTGCCGAATGGTCGTGCGAGTTGGGCAAATACAGATAGAGTCTCGGGACGTTGACCATCATAGTCGTTGCGAGACGCCCTATTGAAGGCAGTTTCAACATTTCTAAGGTACATTGCACAAAATGTTAGTGCCTCATTTGCAATGTACGCCTCGGCTATAGAGCCTTCGGGACGTGTCTTGTTCCGAACGTACCGCTTATACGTACCTAACATTCTGCAAGGAAATTTATATTAAGATTCACATATATACATGATAGTAAGGAAATATTATTAAATAGCAGGGATAAGTTATACCACTCGATTGGGTACATCCAATGATAATGCACTGGGCCAGCTAGCTTTGCCTCATTTGGCAGATGTATTAGTAGGTGCACCATTACATCAAAAAATGCAGGTGGATATATTTGCTCAAATCGGCACATGATGTACACAATATTCTCGTTAATTGCTTGAAGGTCCGCCTTAACCAACGACCTGGCACATAGTATCTGGAAGAATTGAGACAAATAAACTATCGTCTCAACAACACCAGCCTCCAAGAAGGGTCGAATATCAATTGGAATGAGTCGTTGTAGCAAAACATGATAGTCATGGCTCTTCATACCAGAAATGGTCCCACCGTCCGTGCTAACACTCCGGGATATGTTACCGGCGTACCCGTCGGGAAATTTCACACCCTGCAACCACTTCAGGAATTTTTTCTTATTGTCCGGCATAAAAGTATAACTTGGATGAGCCATGATGTATTTGTCATTGACGACTTTTGGCCACAAATTAGGCCGAATCCCCATTTCTTTCATGCCCAGAAGAGTCTTTTTTGTGTCATTTTACTTGCCTTCAATGGGTAAAGTCGTTCCCACAACACTCTCAACAACATTCTTCTCGATGTGCATAGGATCGGCGATGTGTCTGATTTTCAATTTCGACCAATATGGCAACCGGAACAATATGTTTTTTTTCATCCAATTTTCCTGTTGGCTGGTTTCGATCCTCTTGTCACGAACTCATGTATACTGTTGAGTTTGAATAATATCTCATCACCGCACATCTCCCTTGGTCGACCTCTTAACTCTGATTTACCATCAAATGAGTCAGATTGCATTCGCCATCGGTGATCTCAGGGCAGAAACCTTCTCGCACCCAAGTAGCATATCTTAGATGCGTGCCAAAAGGACGTTGTGTCTGGTCCACATGTCGGGCAAGCAAGATAGCCCTTGGTGCTCCATCCCGATAACATACCATAAGCAGGAAAATCATTAATTGTCCATATTACGGCCGCTTGTAGGGTGAATATTTCTTCACTGCACTTGTCGTATGTTCGGACACCATTTTCACACAAATCCATGAGCTCGTCAATCAACGGCCGCAAATACACATCGATGGAATTACTCGGCGATTTGGGCCCCGGTATCAAAGTACTGAGGATTGTGAATTCTTTCTTCATGCATCTCCAAGAAGGCAAGTTATACGGAACCATAACAACCGGCCAAGTGTTATAGGGCTTTGCAAAACTCCCAAATGGATTAAATCCGTCAGTAGCGAACCCTAATCTGACATTTCTTGGCTCCGCAGCAAACTCGAGATACATTTTATCAAATTCCTTCCAAGCCTCTCTATCCACTGGATGCCTCAGTACATCATCATCAATGCGTTCATCCTTATGCCACCTCATATCACGGGTTGTGTGGGACGACATGTAGAATCTTCGTAACCTTGGCTTCAGTGGAAAATAACGCAACACCTTGTTAGGAATCTTGTTCTTTTGAAACCTAGGCTCATTGCACATGGGACATTTGTCAAGCTGCTTGAATTCACCGTAAAACAAAGCACAGTTGTTGTTGCATGCATGGATCTTGATATACCCTAAACCAAGCCCCTTCAACAACTTCTTCGAGCTATAATCTTTTGGCAGACAGTTGTCTTCAGGGAGTATTCAGATGATAATGTCCAACATGTGATCAAAATGCTTGTTCGTTTGATTATACTCAACTTTCATGTGCATCAACTCCACAACTGACCTTAGAACCGAAAATGATTTACAACCGGGGTACAATTCGCGCTGAGCTTCTTTCAACAATCTCTCATAAAGGAGGTCAAAGTCTTCGGGTTGCAACCTTGGCGCATCATCTTCCATATCATCTGATGCCGGAGGAAAACATCGGTTAATAACTCAACGACTTGATCATTATCACATTGCCCATCCAAACCATTTTCGTCCCGACGGGTCCCGGGAACCGAAGATGTCGATGCGGAAAATATTTCTTCACGGTGATAGATCCAATTAGTGTAGTTGTGTACGATTCCATTCCATTCCAGATGAGTTTGGACCTCATTCAACGACATCCAAATGCAATTATTACATTTACGGCACGGACACCTTATACGTCTTGTATCACTGCAATGACTACGTACAAAGGCAATGAAGCTGTCGATCCCATCAAAATATTGATAAGAAGATCTATCAAACATTTGCATCCACCCTCTGTCCATTATGCCCGCTTTCACAACGTAGAGTCAACGTAAGTAATTGAGTTAACATTGTCCTGTAATTTGAACAAGTTAAAATCAAAATCAACTATTCTCCTTATGCCTCCGGTGATTTGGCCCTATCCCATTCGAGAGTGCACATTATGTGCTGTGTAGTTTGCGACCTATGAGGCTAACTTCCGATCGAGGGAAATTTCGGCAGCATCTCCCTACAGTTCTCCAAATGCACGACGTAGATATTATAAACAAATATCTAGTATGCATTCGGAGAACATTGAGAGGATACAAACCGAATTTCCAACAATCGAAATCTAACCTCGTAGACCGCCAACTACACAACACATAGTTGTGCACCCCCAAACTGTCCGAATATATGGACAATTCAAGAGTCAGTCAATCAATCTGATTCACTGACTCTCAAATGGGTCTAAGGTTTTTCATTGAATTTCATTATACGAAGTTAATCAACTTGATTAACTTCGCATAAACGGTTATGAAATATGAATGTATTTCACTCCGTCGGAACTAAATAAAGCGTTTTAAAAAAAATACAACAACAAATTCACAAATACAAACATATATAAATTATGCATAAAACAAAGTTTTAAATTTTATAATTTCCGTACATATTTTCTATTTCCCGATTTTCCTAACATATTTTCTAATTTCCAAACATAATTTCGAATTTTAATAATTCCATTACATATTTTTTATTTTCCTATTTGCCTAAAATGTTTTCTAATTTCGTAACATATTTTCTATTTCCTTATTTTCCTAACATATTTTCTAATTTCAATAATTTCATTACATATTTTTATATTTTCCTATTTTCTAACAAATTTTTTTAATTTCCTAACATATTTTATATTTCCCTAATTTCCTAACATTTTTCTTAATTTCCAAACATATTTTCTAATTTCAATCATTTCATTACATATTTTTAATTTTTCCTATTTACAACAAAATTTCCTAATTTCCTAACATATTTTCTATTTTCCTAATTTCCTAACATATTTTCTATTTTCCAAATTTCATAACATATTTTCTATTTTCATATTTTCCTAACAAATTTTCTAATTTCTAATTTCCACAAATTCTAAACAATTTCTACATATTTTCCACAATAAATACAAAATTTCCTAACATAATTATATCCAACATTCTTAACAAAATTAAATTGAGAGGTAAACACACGTACATTTTTATAAGTATTCCTTCAAATCAACTACAAAATTCCTACAACACAAAACATAATTAATTCCTAATCAAAAATCAAAATTTCAAAATTACAAAAAAATAAAATTTTCATACCTTAATATTTGATATTTGATGATTGATAGAGAAAAAGGATTTGATTGGTAGTGAAAATGGTGATGAGATGATAATAATAGGTAGAGAAAGAGAGTGAGTGAGTGAGAGGGAGAGAGAGAGCAGAGAGAACCGATCAGAAGCAGAGAAGAGGAGGAAGAAGAAGAAAATAGAGTCTCGGGTATTTAGTGTGTTTAGCCTTTTGCCCGACGAACCTAATTCGCAGGGCAATCTTTAATGATTCGTCGGGCAACATAGAGTCAACGTCTAGTGTTACTCGACGACGATTGGTCGTCGTTGTTAATAATGTTACCCAACGGGGGATGAAAATCGTCAGGTAATAACTTCGAATTTTGCGTGCCAACAACTTGTTCTTCCCGCCAACCGGTTACCCGTATGCATATCCGTCGGGCAACATGAGCTTACCTCGCGAGCTAGTATTCGTCGGGCAAAAACTAGTCGGGTTACCACGATTTTCTTGTAGTGTATCAACATTCAAAAGAAATCAAGTCCAACAATTCATCAGCATTCAAACATCACAATTTCAACAATTCATCAACATTCAATTTATAAATTTAAATTGATCAAATAATTTAGTTTTGAAATAGAGGGATTTACAGTGAGGGAGTCCGAGAAAGAAAGGTGGTTGCGAATGAGAGAGAGGGAATCCGAGAGAAAGCAGCGGCCTTGAAGGCTAAGGGAGACAACGGCAGTCATCGCGGTTGAAAGAGCAAGATGGTGAGGCTCACGGGTCGTGAGGGTTGCTAAGAAAGCAGGGAGAGTGAGAGATAGAGAGTGCTTCAGAGAGAGAGTCGATTGTTGTTAGGTTTAGGGTTTGGGTATGGGTTTTTTTGTAGAGAAGGCGGAGGAATTGATAAGAGGAAGAGGAAAAGGGAGAGGAAAAGAAGAGTCGGGTCTGTTTTAGTCTTTGTGGAGGACATTGCCCGACGAATCTTTGTCGGGCAACTTTTAATGATTCGCCGGGCAAAAAAAGGCGCCATTTTCAAATTTTCGCGAATTTTTTGGCAGAATATTTACAATTTTCGAGAAAAACAATTGGGCGGGTTTTTGTACTGTTGCTCGACGAATGTATGCAATTGCCCGACGACTTTTTCAAAATTTGCCCGGCGAATATTTATATTCTTCGGGCAACAGAGTTATGTTGATAAAAATCTGACTGATTTGAAAATCAGGTCTGACGATAGAATTTTCAAGATCGGGATCGTTCACTTTTTGGTTTTACGTGCCAAAAGCCCCGCTGGCAGAAATCGTCATGTTTTACGGAGATTATGTGCCTCAACTGTTAAGTTTGTGAATTTCAAGGCGTTTTTTGAAGTTTTGGTTCAATTGATATTCAACCGATGAAATTTCAAAAAATTGACCGTTCAATGGTTACTTTTAAGTGCATAGAGTTCACCAGTCGAAAATTTTGAGGTATTAAAGTTGTCCGATCGTCAAAATACATTTTGTTACCATTGATTAGTCGTGCACCGTTACCTAATCCTGGATATTCCAAATTGGCTAATTTTTTACGTATGCAATCTATGAGTACGTCCAAATAGATCGGTCGATTTCATTTCGTAAATTATTAAAAATCGTAAAATTAGCATATTCATCAAGGAGTTTAAACACTTCAAGGAAACTTCAATACAAATTTTGAAGATTTGGTTCCATTAATATTCAAACGATTGAATTCGACTGATCTAACCGTTCATTTTGTGGTTTTACATGCCTAGATCTCGCCCATCGAAAATCGTGAGGTTTTAAGGATTTAAAGTCGTCCGATCGTGAAGAAATGTTGTGTAACCGTTGAATCGTCGCGTACCGTTACTTAATCCCGGGAATTCCAAATTCGCTAATTTTTCGCGTAAGCGATCTATGAGTATGTGCAATAAATGTGGACGATTAGATCGGTTCATTTCATTTTTCCGAAAGGATACTATTTGGTTTTGAAAGGGTTTGAAAAATTTCTTTCAGTCTATCCTTTTTAATTTTCAATTGGACAAACCAAGTTCTCCTATCCAAAACCCGAACCACAACGTCACCAGAATTGCATGGTATCAATTCTAGAGACATTATGGTTTGGGTTTTGGACATGAGAACTTAGCCCGTCCAACTGAAAATTGAAAAGGAAAAACTCAAAGAAGTTTTTCCAACACTTTCCAAACCAAACTAAATTTCATCATTCCGGCCACATGCCTATCCATTGTCCTTTTCTTCTAGTTTTTTGGCAAATGGATGGGGTCGATCTTGAGAATGATTTGAGAATGCTTGAAGGATGGTTTGAGAATGCTCATTCCATCCACTTTATATAGGCCATTTCCATATCAAATTTCGATATGAAATTAATTTTCATATCAAATTTCAATACGAACTTAATTTTCATATCAAATTTTCTTACCAAACTAACTTCGTTACATTAATTCCATATTAAATTAATTCACATCGACGAATCTAGCCAATATTCCATCTAATATTCAAAGATTAATTTTCATATCAAATTTCGATACTAAATTAATTTTAATACTACATTAATTTTCATATCAAATTTTCATACAAAATTAATTTCATATCAAATTTCCATACTAATTTAATTTCATTTATATCAAACTTTCATACCAGTCAACGCGCTAGATTTGCCCGACGAAAAATATACATTAGCGACGAAAATGTTTGTCGGGCAAGAACTGTAATTACGCACCAAATTTTTATTTTCATGCCAACATCCTGCCCGACGAATAAATGTAGCCCTACAAATAGGACAAACATAACAAAATTACGCAGGAAATAATTCTGTTTCACGCCATAATAATGCCCCATGAACTAGGTTTGCCCTACAGAGGCCTTCGTCGGGCTACATCGGACAGATTTTTGCCCGACGAACTATTTTTTTTGCCGAGCGAAATGAACTTAGGCGGCGAAAATTTCTTCGTCGGGCTAAAGTTGGTCAGACAACCCAGGATTTCTTGTAGTGAATCGTGCTGACTAAATTTATTAAGGAGTAATACACAATAATATTATCAATAATGCTAGAGGCACCAACTAGATGCCCAAATTTTCCTATCCCAATACATGTGGCATACCACTTGGCAATATATCCATGTCATTTTAAAAAAAAAATTCCAAATATGTCATTTTTTTTAATTAACTATCTTCAAAAAAATCAAACATAAAAAATAAAAAATTAAATTAAATTAAGAAAGAATAAACCCTAACTAGCTATAACAATTCTTTATTGGAGGAGATGAACACCCAAAGTTTGCTAAATGATGGACGCCCCTCTAACCCAAATAAGAAGGAAAGCAAATTGGCACAGTTCTTCCTAGACTTATATGGAGCTCTCTACCAAAAGCAATTTGTTCAAGTTTGTTCTCATCCTTGGGCAGAATCTCGAGCGGGACGTCGGCGTCAACAGCATGGAGACCAGGCATCAGAGAAGCTAGCTTGTTCAAGAACAAGAAGGCCATCGCTTTCCTTGGTGCAGGTGGTATTTAAACTACAAGAACAAAATTGAACAAGAAATTTAATCGAAAATTTGTCCCATTTTTGAAAACGAAGCCGTAAAGTTAGAGAATTTGGCTACCTGGGATGTATACATGAACGACGTAGTTCCTTCGACGTGAGGAAAGTTTCGTACCCATTGAGAGTTATCATGGTAAATGTGTGACAATTCAATAAAGGAAACTGTGTTGAATTTTTAAGATTTATTGTGGAAGGAAAAAAATGGAGGAATCTTCAATCAAAATTATAAAATATTATTTTATTTATTATTATTATTATTATTTTCAAATAGCTTATTTTTTTATAGTTTATTTTTTTTTTATAATTAAGAGAAAAATATTAAAATAAAATAAAAAATGACACGACAGTTCACATTAAATGCCGTATGTTTTTAAATGTTTTTAATAAAATAGTTAATTCCCATGGCATTATTCTAATATTATATGTCGTTATCTTGTGATAAGAAAATATTTTAACTAATTAATAGTTAAATAATTTAGCACCCTTGGGTAAGGGTTTGTTTCAGTCTCAATGAAAAGAGCACGTCACTTGTCAAATCAATGGATGGATGTCGCTGTGACAATGTTTTGACGTGTCGAGCTCCGGTTGGTTTGTGTGCAGTTTTTGTGCGAACTCACCAGCACCGTACTCTATTAACGCCTCCAACTTACTAACGAATATTCAGAAGACACGCGTCAACCAAGAACTACCTTATTAACCAACGGTAAAACCACAGTCAGCGCACTGCTGCTCGACACGTACCACTGGAAAACCGATTTACTTAAAAGAGTTGATCATTTTTTCGTTGAAAACCTGTCTTCTGTAAGCTTTACCGTGGGTAAAAGATAGTCAGATTCAGATAACACCCCCAAAATTTGTTCAGCTTTGCTATGGAAATCGGGAGGAATTTTTAAATTATCATTTTAAAATGGATAATAGTTGTTTTTTGTCTCTGTATTTTGATTAATTTATTTATTTTAGTTTATACAGTTTTAATTTAATAGATTTTAATTTTGTAATTTCATACGTATAGCAATTTAAAGACTCATTCAAATTTTTATTCAATTATTTAACGGAATATTGATATACTTCACTTATGAAAGAATATATTTTTGTCATATATCTTCTTTTTGTTAGATATCCTTATTCTTTAATTTTTCTACTATTTAATGTTTGAAAATCGTTTTGTAATTTAATTACGTTGTAACACGAGTATGAAAAAAAAACGGTATATAACTGTAATCTAGATGAAATACCTTTTTATGTGAGGAGCATGTACTTATTCCGTTAATTAGTTGGATGAAAATTTGGATGTATCCCTGAATTACTATGAGTATAAAACTATAAGGTTAAAATCGATCAAATTGAAACTATATGGATTAATAAAGTGAGAAATTGAGTAAATCACATGGATCAAAAATGGCTTTTGGCCTTTTAAGATCATCGGTGTAAAAGAATTCTTTCAAGATGAAGATCTTTTGGTTATTTATATGTATTAACTACATATGGTTCACCATGAAAATTTTCATTGTTAAATATATGAATAAGTGAATTGGCATCAACCTTATTGATTTTTTGAAGAGATGATCGATTTTGAAATTCTAATTTAGAGAATGAAAGACTCTGATTATTATATATATATATATATATATATATATATATATATATATAATTTCTTATACTAAAAAAATAAAACAAGATTTTGAAACACCAAAAATAAGATGTAAGTATTTTCCATATTCTCCAACAAAATAAAAGTATTAATTTTCTATATTCGTCTGCATTTTACTAATATAATCGAGTGTCATTGGGCTTACCAACCACATGTTATCGTTACATGAAGTTTAGGTTAAGCTAAAAAAGGATAATGGAGCATGTTTATACGAATTATTTTGTATATATATATATATATATATATATATATATATATATAATTCCTTTATTATATATATATATATATATATATATATATATATATATGATCGATATATATATAGGATAGGGCCATCATATCGAAATGCTGCTGGGTTTTTGATGTTATTAATTCATGCATATATATATATATATATATATATATATATGTAGAAACAGATTCTTTTCATATCTGAATAAACACTATTACATGGATTTTATACAAGCTGCAAAGGTCTGGGAATTATACCTGAACTGTAATAGACAATTAGGCAATTATGAGTATTAACAATTGTAACGGAAATCTCCTTGATTTGCTGTAAATGTCATGAATATGAAGAGTCTCTAACACTCCCCCGCAAACTTTGCGACGGAGGAGAGACAAATTTGGATACCAGGCAGGCAAAGCGATCTGTAGGAAGGCCTTTGGTAAAGACATCAGCGAGTTGAGCAACATAGGGGATGAAGGAAACTTTGTGGCTGCTGGAAGCAACACGTTCTCGAACAAACTGATAATCAAGATCAACATGTTTCGTGCGGGCATAGAAAACAGGGTTTGCAGCCATATATGTCGCAGAGAGGTTGTCACAATTGAGGAGAATTGGCTAGTGGAGACGGAATTGTAATTCTCGAAGGAGGCCCTGTATCCAAATGGTGTCAGCACATGCATAGCCGAGGGCTTGGTATTCTGCCAGGGCACGGTATTCTGCCTCGGCACTAGAGCGTGAAACCGTACGTTTGTTCTTAGCACTCCATGAAATTAAATTTGACCGTAAGAACACGCAATAGCCAGTTGTCGAGTGACGTGTATCAAGGAAACCTGCCTAGTCTGCATCCGAATAGGCAACAAGAATGGGGGAATTGGGGGACCGATGGAAGAGGTAAACCATGACCAAGAGTGCCCTTAAGGTATCGAAGAATGCGTTTGACAGCTTCCATGTGAAGATCAGTGGGAGAGCCCATGAACTAAGACACAAGTTGAACCGCGCAGGCATTGTCGGGACGAGTGAAAGTTAAGTATTGGAGAGTGCCAACCAGTTGCCTATAAATGGATGGGTCAGAGAGAGGATGACATGTGGTACGGGATAGTGAGCCTTTGGAGGCCATGGGGGTGGAGCACGGCTTGCACTCCAATAGGTTAATGCGTTTGAGTAAATCAATGGTATATTTGTTATGTGTGAGCTGAACACTACCAGACAAATAAGTCACCTCCATACCCAGGAAATAATTGAGTTGCCCAAGATCTTTGAGATCAAATTCAGTGCCCAAGATACAGATGAAATCTAGAAGAGAAGAAGTACTACTGTCGGTGAGAACAATGTCGTCGACATAAAGAAGTAAGACCATCATGTGTGAGTTTTTCCGAAAAATAAACATTTAGGAGTCGGCACGGCTTTGGAGAAACCCATAACGAAGGAGGAAAGAGCTGAGGCGCCGAAACCATGCGCGAGGAGCCTGTTTGAGGCCATATAGAGCTTTATGGAGTTTGCAAACATGTTGGGGCCATGTGGGATCAATAAATCCAGGAGGCTGCTGCATATAGACGTCTTCAGAAAGCGTGCCATGAAGGAACACATTTTTGACGTCTAATTGGCGAAGAGTCCAACCACAGGAGATTGCAATACTGAGGACAGTGCATATAGTGGTGGGTTTGACAACAGGGCTGTAGGTATCAAAATAGTCAATTCCAAGTTGTTGATGATAACCCTTGGTCACCAAACGTACCTTGTAACGTTCTATACTACCATCATAGTGGCGTTTGATTTTGAAAACCCACTTGCAATCGACAGCACGAACAAAAGGAGGTAAGGGAACCAAAGACCAAGTGTCCTGCTTAAGAAGCGCATTAAACTCATCATACATAGCCAGGTGCCAACGAGAAAATCGAGAGGCTTGGGTGTAGCATGTAGGCTCAAGATCAGAATTAACCAAAGCAAGGAATGCTGAAGGAATATGATAACAAACTATGAAATTGGATCAAAATTTGGGTTTGAAGATGCCGGATTTGGACCGAGTGTGAACTGGGCTGGTTCGATTGGAGGGAGAAGCTAAGGGCTTGTCAGGAATCTGTACTGGAGTCGGGAGTCAGGAGTCGGGGGGCGGCTGTTGGCGCTGGTGTCGGAGCAGACGCAGAGGGCTATGCGGGATCCGAGACTTGTGTGGCGTCGGCCGGTGGAGCCAAGAGAATGGGTGTTGGAGCCGAGAGAGAGGTTGCAGCGGCTGGTGCTGGTGCTGGTGCGGTGGCAAGAGCAGGTGGTGATGGTGAAGTCGAGGTCGCGAGGTCGTCTGGAGCGAGAGAATGGATTGGAGATGAATACATGTTGGCGGCTACAAGACCAAAAAGCTCCACATGTGTTGACTGTGTATGGGGCGAATCGGGCTCCAAATTTGGCAGTGGCCCAGTATCTAGTTGAGTGGCATCAAGCCCATTGGGTGTGGCTGAAGTTGTGACTACTGGAACAGAGACCAAATCAGTGGCATTTGATGGTGTTGGTGCATGGGCAGAATAGAGAAAAGCATGCTCATGAAAGACAACATGTCTAGAAGTATAGACACGCCTGGTGGGTGGATGATAACAGCGATATCCGCAATGATTAGCATTGTAGCTAAGAAAAACACAAGCAAGCGAACGTGGTTGTAACTTGTTAGAAACATAAGCACCAAGATAAGGATAACATGTACACCCAAATGTGCGGATAAAAGAATAATCCGGGTCTTTACGAAACAACTGCCGATAAGGCGTTTCCCACTTGAGAAGCGGGGTAGGAAGACGATTGATTAAATAAACAACGGTGCAAAAGCCTCAACCCAGAAGGTGGGAGGAAGATGGGCAGTAAGAAGTAAGGTACGCCCCATGTCTGCAATATGGCGATGTTTGCGCTCGGCGAGACCATTTTGTTGTGGGGTATGGAGACAGGAGAAGCGGTGAAGAATACCTTTGGAAGCACAAAATTGTTTAAAATTGCCATTATCAAATTCTTATCCCCCATCACTTTGAAACTGTTTAACGGGCATAGAAAATTGAGTTTCAACATAGGAGACAAAAGTAGAAAAATGATGAAAGACTTCCGATACCAGCTGAAGAGGAGGAGGAGGACGTCATTGAAAGGAAGACAAGCAGAAGAATTTTAAAGAAAAATGGAGGCTCTAATACCATGTAGAAACATATTCTTTTCATGTTTGAATAAACACTATCACATGGATTTTATACAAGATGCAAAGGTTTGGGAGTTATACCCGAACGGTAACAGACAACTAGGCAATTATGAGTATTAACAATTGTAACGGAAATCTTCTTAATTTACTGTAACTGTCATGAATATGAAGAGTCTCTAACAATATGCATACACTGTGTTTGTTTAATCGAGGAACTTTCTTCTTATGGTACATTATTCTTGATTTAATCATTGATGATCCATGCAAAAACTTGTCTATTGTATATAGTAGAACTTAATTAATTGCCTAATTGCTTCATCTCTTATAAATGAATCATTCCAAGTAATCATATTCATATATACTATGTAGTAGTAGTACCAACAAGCTGTTGGTTGAGTGCTACTGCTACGTCTATTGTATCTCTTTCAATGTCGGAAGAAGTTCAATTCGAATTCCTTTCCTCGTTCATAATATAACTAAAAAGATAATTAAAATCAAAATTCAAAACCATCGCAATCATATTATAAGACAATAAATATTCTTGCTAATAATCCAACGACTAAACGAGTCTCAATTTGGATGAATTTTTGTAAGAATGATCTTTGAACGATGAACTACAAAATAAATGATTAAATTCTAAAAGAACGTATTTGATGTAGTAGGTTCAATCAAGTATTTGATTCCTTATTTTAGTATTTATTGAAAAATAAATAACCAAACTGATGATATATATATATATATATATATACTTGTAATAAGTCAGAATTAATCGGACCAAAATTATGAAGCTAGGTACGTATTTATGTTGGGCACGCACTAATAAGGTTTTTGGCATGTACGAGTTCACGACCACCGGTCCACCACAGGTTTAATTATTAGACTTGCAGCCAAAATAAATGGGCACCCGCCAATTGCCAGCCCTACGAATAGACCATTCATATACAACTCTATCTGATGCTAACCTAGCTAGCTAGATAGGGTCCTAAAGTGAAGTCTAGTGCTCCCTGAATTTTACATCTTTTATCGATTTCAATTTTTATTTTTATGAGAATTGAATTTTAAAATTTAAGCAAAAAACAAAATCTGCAAATACAACATATATATATATATATATATATATATATATATATATATATATAGTAGCAGGTAGCTAGTCTCATTTCAATGGCGAGTGTGGTCATTGTCGTACGCGGGGTCAAGGCCATGTGAATTTTTCTCCATTCATTTTCTTCGTTTGAGGTCCATATATACATATGCAATTGTACTTTGGCAACGCCGCAACTGGCGGTGAAATTAATAATTGATAATTCAGTAGTATATATACATGCCTAATATTTAATGCCATTGCTTAATTACAATCATGGTACAATAATATGAACAAATTAATAATTGTATAACTTGCAGTTAATATTACAGAGAGTATATAATATATATGTTACACATAGTATATAATAATAATACTTAATTACTACAGCCAATGGTGTCATGAGAATAATTGTCACATGTTCATCGTTGTTCATAAGGTTTTAGAAAGATTATGAGTCTTTTGAATAGGATGGATGTTGATTTTGGTGGTGAATCTGGTGCTGTTTAATTTTGTGCCATAAACAATATTTATTGAATTTCTTTTGTTCACTAGAGAAATATATCTCAAACGCACCATATTTGATGTACCTCAAACATGAAAATTCCGCTTTGTGCCCTAACCTCATTAGATAAGAGGGAGTTAATCAGGAACTCGCGAAGCAACCGAGGAATCCAACAGCTGATCATGCATGCGTTTACAACTACATGCCCCAGTCCTACTTTCGAACCAACTCTTCTACGCCCCTAAAGACTAAGAAGAATCCTTTTACCATTTGGGCCACCCTTGGTGGTTATTATTTATTGAATTTGACACATACCAATACACAAAGCTCCTTTATGCATAGCGTGCATATGAGAGACAAAGGATCTGCTTTAAACATAGAATTCGACACACAAGAATGACATGACCAAAAGTAGTATTATTAGTTTGATTAAGTATCGATTCATATAAATAACGAGATTTGTTTTTTAATATAATAATATTAGAAAATGAGAATTACATAATATATATTAGATATTGATCTCGCTTTTTACAAAAGTCAAATTTAAGGTCTCTCAAATAACAAATGGAGAAAATTACCACTGGAACTATAAAACTAAATAACACATAAATAACGAAATTTATATATTTAAAGTTAATCAACTTAATAATAAATATTAAATTACGACTCATATATTTTATAATACAAGTCAAATAGAACACTAAAGTAACGTTATAAACCATCGAAAAACAGACTTAAAAACCACTAAAGAGACGTTTGGGCTTCCATGGGGATGAAACAAAGCTTCTAATTCATTGGCCCAGCCTCTCTCAGACAACCATGGAGGTTTGAAAGAAACCAAAATTGGGCCAAGTTTATCGCCACTATTGAGCTTAATTGGGTTTCGCAGGTCTGACTTTTACCGACCTTTTTGCGTTATTGATTCCAACTTATCTTTAGTGAATAACTAAAAGTTAGAGTAAATTTACGGAAAACAAATGAAACACTCTCGCATCAGCGAATGTATTTAAAAGATAGCACGCACAACAAATACCATTCGGGTCCTTAAATTGAAATAAGATCGAGGTCCCAATTAATAGACTCTAGTTCTTAAGTGATGTCCCCCAGTGTTATAAAAAGGTGAAGTAAGATCTTTCTCAATCACTAAACCGTAATAATATTTATCCACCACGCTATTTCTTTTGGAAGTCGCAAAAGTTATCCAACTTGAATCTACTGTGGTGGTAAGTGGTAACTTCCTTGAAGAGGTGAAGAGAGATGAATCTACTGAAACAATAAATATCAAGCATGCATATATATGATTTGAGGAGCTGGAGCATCCACGTACCAATATATTTTTGGAGGACACGAGTGAGTTGTCTTCTCTGCTCCCAGTCTCTGCCCTCCTTTCCCATAAAGGGCCATTATGAATTGCCTGAAAGATTGAACAACATGCACCATGCCAAAATGTAGCAGGCTCTCTCTTTGGCAAGCCCTTGTGGACACGAATATGTGGGGGTGCTTTGTGGGGTCTTTAGCTCCAATACATATGTATAATGACACTAAAAGGGGCTCCTTTTTGATCCCTAGCCACTCACAATTGACAGATCGATTTATCCTTTTCCTTTTCCTTTCCTTGTCCACAACAAGAAGGTTGTGTTTTAAGTTGTTTGAGAGGGACACATGAAATTAAGAAGAGGAGGGTCATTGGCAATTTTGCATTGGGCATCACTCTCATTTCTCACTCAATCATAAAGCTAGCTTCCAAGTGGAATTCTTATTTGCCCAAATATCTTATGCAGCTTGTTGGTTCTTCTGTATGCTTCTGCCTCTCTAAGGCTTCATCAATGGTGGCATCCACCTCTACTGTTCCCTCCCCACCCATCAAAACCAAAAAAAACCCTTATTAGATTCTTTTAATTACCACCGCCACAACAACCCAACAAAGCGAACATAATGTCACTTTCCTCTTCTTACTTAATATATTATATATATATTATGTTACGTTGTTCGATTAAATTTGGTTAATTTCACACAAAAATATATATTATTACGCTGTTCGATTAAACTTGGTTAATTTCACACGAAAATATATACTATATATATTTTGTCAATACGTCATCGATAATACAACATTTTGAGGGTATAGCTAGGTAGGATTGGTGGTGAAATATGTACTTTGGTATATATAGATATATCCTCGACCTCGAGGCCATGTAGTTAGTCCGTAGTAGTACGTACCATACTATATTTCATTTCCAACCACCACCCAAGGATCCAAAGTTGAGATTTGGATCCTAAAATTAATTGGCATCTCCAAAAAGAGTGTTCCAACTGATATCCTTATTGATAAATTTATATCTCGATTTTCAGACTTATATATTATGAACCACAAAATTGGAATTCGAACTTCCATTCCGACAAGTCCACATCTTGCATTATTGGAGATGCTCTAATAATAATTTCATTTTGGTAAAGCATTTTAGAAGTTATCCATAATTAATTTGTGTAAACGGGGAGAGTTTCAGAAAAATAACCAATCAAAATTGGACATAACATGACATTAGTTAGAATTATGCTCGATTTATAAGAAAGAAAAAGAGTGATGAGTTTATATATAATTAATAGGTTAGGATGCACCAAGATCATTAACAGAATATATATATATATATATACATATGTAATGAGTCGAAATTATGAAAACTTAGAAGCTAATTAATGAAATTGGACCAGGTGACCACATCAATTCCACTATATTCAAAATTATATACATCCACGTGTCATCGTACATTAATATTGAGATTATTAATACCATTTGTTGATGCAAAAAATGGACCAACTTAGGAGAGTCCCTTCAAGCTCGCTTTTCTCACTCCTAGGGTGTAGGGATACCTGCAAATAAGAGAAAGTAGAATTAAAGGAGCACCGGTGGGGTGCCGGCCAAATAGTCTCCGATGCTTAAGTTAGTTAAGTGTTTGGAGGGATATGGCAGTGTATGGGTAAATATGTCATTACCTTTTTCAAGGAGAGGTACCCTTGTATTTATAGTGATATTGAATGTTGGTGGAACATTTCGATGTGGGATAAATGTCTCTGCTCCTGGTGCTGCCATGTGTCCTGGTGGTCCTGAGTCCATGGGATGTATCGACATGGTCGGGCGAGGAGGGTAGGCCGAGGAGGTAGTCTGAGGAGGGTAGGCCGAGGGAGGTAGGCCGAGGGAGGTAGCTTGAGGAGGGTAGGCCGAGGGAGGTAGGCCGATGAGATACGGTCGGCCTAGTGGGTTGTCTTTGTCTTAGGATGTGCGTCTAGCTGAGCTAACGCTAAGTACGGTTCTGGAGGCTTTGTTCGGCCTTGACCGGGTTGATCAAATTAGGTGTAAACAGGAGTCCCCAAGTCATTGATTGAGGTGGATTTCTTCAGTTGAGGGCTTGTTCCTTTTTGTCAACATGTGGGGCTTCCTCCCGTACTAGTCCCCAGTCCCCCAAACCCTTGGCCGAGGCGATATGCCATGTTAATTGTTCAATACTTTGTATGGTCGGCTTATCTGGGCTGAAGCATGCTCGATCAAGTGGCCGATCGGCTTGGAGGGTGTCCAAGGCCGACCGAGTGCCATTTCCAAGGTGATTGGATGTTACTTTGGTCGGCCCGCTTGCGTGGAACCTCGCACGATCACGTGGCCGATCGGCTTGGAGGATGTCCAAGGTCGACCGAGTGCCACTTCCAAGGTGATTAGTTGTCACGTTGGTCGGCCCGCTTGCGCGGAACCTCGCACGATCACGTGGCCGATCGGCTTGGAGGATTTCCAAGGCCAACCGAGTGCCACTTTCAAGGTGATTCGGTGTCACTTTGGTCGGCCCACTTGCGCGGAAACTCGCACGATCATGTGGCCGATCGGCTTGGAGGATGTCCAAGGCCGACCGAGCGCCACTTCCAAGGTGATTGGATGTCACTTTGGTCAGCCCGCTTAAGCGGAACCTCGCACGATCACGTGGCCGATTGGCTTGGAGGATGTCCAAGGCCGGTCGAGTGCCACTTCCAAGGTAATTGGATCTCACTTTGGTCGGCCCGCTTGCGCGGAACCTCGCACGATCACGTGGTTGATCAGCTTGGAGGATGTCTAAGGCCAACCAAGCGCCATTTCCAAGGTGATTGGATGTCACTTTGGTCGGCCCGCTTGCACGGAACCTCACATGATAACGTGGCCGATCGGCTTGGAAGATGTCCAAGGCCGACCGAGTGACACTTCCAAGGTGATTGGATGTCACTTTGGTCGGCCCGCTTGCGCGGAACCTTGCACGATCATGTGGCCGATCGGCTTGGAGGATGTCCAGGGCCAACCGAGTGCCACTTCCAAGGTGATTGGATGTCACTTTGGTCGGCCCGCTTGTGCGGAACCTCACATGATCACGTGGCTGATCGGCTTGGAGGATGTCCAAGGCTAACCGAGCGCCACTTCCAAGGTGATTGGATGTCACTTTGGTCGGCCCGCTTGCGTGAAACCTCGCACGATCATGTGGCCGATCGACTTGGAGGATGTCCAAGGCGGACCGAGTGCCACTTCCAAGGTGATTGGATGTCACTTTGGTCGGCACGCTTGTGCGGAACCTCGCACGATCATGTGGCCGATCGGCTTGGAGGATGTCCAAGGCCGACTGAGCGCCACTTCCAAGGTGATTGGATGTCACTTTGGTCAGCCCGCTTGCGCGGAACCTCGCACGATCACGTGGCTAATCGGCTTGGAGGATGTCCTAGGCCGGCCGAGTGCCACTTCCAAGGTGATTGGATCGAGTTTGCCATTTCTCCGCACTTTTTCTGTTGAGAGAGATTTGTGAACTTTGTAGGCGATTTCCAATGAGAAGCTGACTCCTGTTTAGGCGATTTTCGGTGAGTGTTTTGCGGCGGTGCCCACGGTGGAAATTCTATAAACAAGGTATGGCCTTCCTTTGTTGCCGTTTTTTCGATTGAAATGAGTGTTTTTCATAAACTTTGTATGAACTAGGTAGTTAGATCCGTGTTTGTGCCTAGTAGTTGAGTCAAGCATGTTTCCCTTTTCTGTATGTCTGTAGATGTCAAGTGCGTATGATGATTCCGAGGGATCTCGGGATCCGTCCTACAATGCATTCAGCGGGGAATCGGAGGCTAGCTCCCGTAACTCTGATTCTCGGCTGAACACATTTGAATCGGCCTCTGGCTCCCCTAGGACGAATCCTAGGGCAGAGGCAGAAGTTGATCTAGGTGTTACTGGGTCGATCCCTGAGGAAGCTCCAAGGGTATCGGGCCAAGAACTTGAAGATGAGCTTGATAATGCCTTCAGGTTTATTGATACCTGTTATGTCTCGGCCGGTGACGGGGTCGAGACCTCTAATGCCAATGTGGCCACTTCTGGACGGGATGTCCTGGAAGTTGAGCCGATGGAGATTGATGTGGAGGAAGCTTTTGACCAGGTAACGGTGGCCAGGTCGGTCTACGAGATCGACTGACAGATAAATACCATGGATGAGGACGACCTTCTGGCTTACCGAAGGGCGTTCAATATTCCGGATTCGGTGAGGATGCGGCTGCTGGGCAGACGGGAGAGGCCGAGCAATCCACCACCTGGCTGGGATACGTTCCACCCAGATAACTTCAACAATGGGGTGGTGTTGCCATTTCATCCCTGGATACAGTGCATGGTTGTGGAGGTCGTTGTTGCCCTCGGTCAGTTGAATCTCAATTGTTGGATCATGCTGACTGGGGTGTACACGGCCTTCAAGATGTGCGCAAAGGAAGAGCCTACATGGGACCACGTATGCCACCTATAAAAATTTGTCCGAGATAGAACCGATTGGGTGTATGTGGAGTCGAGGACAAAGCGCGATCTCGGTCCTCTTATTGAAGATATGCCGACCTCCTAAAAGGCCTAGAAACACAGATTTGTTTTTGTGTCGGGCAATTGGGAGGGTGTAGGGTTACCCTTGTTTGGCCGATGCATGCCTCGCGTGTATCAGTCGAAAGGTGGTGCCCGTAGGACGTTTGTTTATATGTTTGTTTATAGTATATATGAAGGGTCGTACTAACATGGCCGATTGTGCCGGTTTGTTTGTGCATAGACATGGCCGATTGTGCCGCTTTGTTTGTGCATAGGTGTTTAAGCAGCCGAAGATCAGTGAGCAGGTGGTGGCCGACTGTACGGAGGTATTCCGGAAGTTAAGCCGAGTGGAGAGAAGTAAGGACTTCTTGCGCTTTCCAGTCATCTGCTACAAGTTGGCTTGATCTTTTCCTTGCGTAAGCTCGCTTTGCCTTCGTCTTTAGTTTTTTAATTTTTTTATTGTTGCATGTGACTAACAAGTTTGCTTGGTGCAGCCGACCCCGACATTGTCGCAGCCGTAGTCGACCAACTCAAGAAGAGGATGGAGAAGGTGGCTGACGTTTTGAAGAAGGCGGCCGAGACGAGGGCCGAAGTAGAGAAGGCCGGGGCCTCGGTGGGTAAGGGGGACTATCGGAAGCCCAATCGGACCCGGGCTGCCTCAAAGGTCGTCTTGCGGGTGGAGAACCCGATTACTGAGCATGGTGGCCAAGGAGAGGTTGATATGGTGACCAGGGAGCCCCTGGCTCCGCCCTTCCTAAGTGCCACGGAGTTGGCCGTGGAGCGTCGGGTGGATGCACTGGTGCCATCACCTGTTCAGCCTGTCGCTGTTCCGGTAATCAACGTTGACGCTGATGCCGAAGAACGGCGTCGTATAATGGTTGAGGAGCGGAGAAGGAATGGGGGAAAATGGAAGGAGGTCGTCGCTGATACCGAGTCCGCCTTGTAGCAGAAGAAGCAAGGGGAGATTGAGACCCTTGAGGATGTGCGGCCATTTGATCTGTCCGACCTTGGGCTCCGACTTGAAGGGTAGATGGGTCCCGAAGAAGATGAGGAGGTCGTGCCTGGACGCCACCTTTCGGTCTTACTTCGTAAATGCTGATGGGGAGCCAGATATGGTTCGGTCACAGGAGCCGGATGAGACATAGAGGCACCTGTCGACGACCTTCCATCCTTCCCAGCTGGAGTTCCTTAACATCGTCGTCCGGGGGTCCCAATACAAGCTGGACGAGATCACGGCCCTGAGGGCGAAGGAGTTCGCCGATCGGTGTGATAGGACCATGCGGGATGGGGCACATGTAAGTATTTTAACTCTCTGTTTGTCAATGTAATTGTTTTTCAGCCTACTGAGCATTCTTATTTTGCAGTTTCTTGGTGAAGTGTTCACCACCCTCCGCCATGCCAGCCAAGCCAAGGAGAGGGTAGCCGAGGAGCATCAGGCGCTGAAGGCCAAGCTAGAGGCCAAGACTGAAAGGGAAAGGATGGCTGAAAGGTCATTCCAAGCCAAAGTGGATGCCGAGCTGAAGGTGAAGGAGCTCGAAAGGCAACTTGGTGCGCAGCGGGAGGCAGCCGAGGCTAGAGCGGCCGAGCTGAAGGCAGTCGAAGCGAGGGTTGTGGATTTGGAGTCCAAAGTCTGGGATGCGGAGTCTGCGAATGTCAAGCTGGCCGACCAGCTCGTGTTGGCCAAGAATGTTGGCGCAGAGGAGTATAAGGCTTCCCCAGCCTATCATCAGGATTTGCAGTGGTTTGGGGCAAAGCTTGAGGATGGGCTGCATAGGCGACTCCTCCTTTCCAACACAGACTCGGCTATCCAGTTCCCGTGGCTGTAGCATCCACCCATCCTGGAGGATTACCTTGACGAAGATGGCAACCCTTTGCAAGAGGAGGATGGAGATGAAGCCGAGGAGCGGGGCGAGGTGGCGGATGATGGGGCCGCTGGGGAAGGCCGGGGGGATGCCCCTTCATGTTTGTAATTTTCAATTGTATTGTATAATTTTGTTGTAGGCCGAAAGGCTATGGTCTTATTTCATATTTTTCTGAATACAAAAGCATTTTTTTTTTTCGTTCAGCATTCCAAGTGTTTTTGTGCTTAGAATTTGTGTGTTGACCAATTCTTTAAGTGAAGCCGTGGGCTAAAAACTTGAAAAGATGTAGACAATGCATATGAGACTTTTAGGAGGTAATGCCTCGTAAGGGATTGCCTTGTAGAATAAATGAGGCCGTTGACTAAAGTTTGGACAAACATGTTAAAATGTATATGAAACTTTAGGAGGTAATGCCTCGTAAGGGAATGCCTTGTACAAAGAGGTCGGCCAATGGCCTAACATGTTTTTCCTGGCTGTTGGCCTATTTGTAATAGAATTTTAGGTGGTCGACATTCCAAGGATGTGGTAGTGTCTTTTCGGTCGAGTCTTTGAGTTCGTAGGTTTCTTCTCGGCATATGCGGGAGACTGTGTATGGTCTTTCCCATGTAGGGGCGAATGTACCGGCCGATCGATCTTTGGTTGCTAGGCTGACGTTCCGTAGGACCAAGTCGCCTACTCTGAAACTTCTGTGGCGGACCCTAGAGTCGTAGTATCGTGCAACTCTCTGTTTGTAGGCTAGCTGTTTAACGTTAGCAGTTTCCCTTCGTTCTTCCAGGAGATCCAAGCTAAGAGCCAGTTGGTGATTGTTCTGCTCTGGGTTGTAAGAGATTACTCGATATGACATTTCTCCATTCTCGACTGGGACAACATCCTCTGTGCCAAAAGCCAATGCGAAGGGGGTTTCATTGGTTGTAGTCTTGAATGACGTTCTGTGAGACCATAGAACGTCGTTGATGATGTCAGCCTATTTTCCCTTGTCCTCGTCCAATCTCTTCTTCAAGTTGTACTTGATGCATTTGTTGACAGCCTCTACCTGGCCGTTGGATTGGGGGTGTGATGGTGAGGCAAAAAGAAGCATGATGCCATATGTCTCGCAAAAGGTCTGGAATCGGTTGCAATCAAATTGCCTTCCATTATCAGTGACGATTGTGTGGGGAATCCCAAAGCGACATATGATGTTTTGGTATACAAACTGCTCGATCTGTGCTGCCGTAATGGTGTCCAAAGGTTTTGACTCGGCCCATTTTGTGAAGTAGTCCACCGCGACCACATCATAGTTGACCTTACCCCTCCCTTCGGGCATCTGACCGATCAGATCGAGTCCCCATTGGGAGAATGGCCATGGACTGAGCATAAAAGTGAGGGGTGATCAGTCATTATTTATGCATCATTTTGACTTCTTTATATTCCTCTCTTACATGTCTTTTGAATGATT
Source organism: Oemleria cerasiformis (assembly GCA_037349345.1). Classification (NCBI taxonomy): domain Eukaryota; kingdom Viridiplantae; phylum Streptophyta; class Magnoliopsida; order Rosales; family Rosaceae; genus Oemleria; species Oemleria cerasiformis. Next base: position 15,801,798 of record JAZGTL010000018.1, read on the forward strand.
TTGTGCACTCAATAGTAGAAAATAATCAATCTTGTGAGACATGTAGATTTAGAAAGATAGGTAAAATATGAGAAGAACACGAAAAGAATGACTCAAATCGGAGTTCAGATGAAGGAGATGTCCTCATTTCAATATCAGGTCCTGAACTGGGTCCTGAGTGCGCCAGTGCGCCTAGTTTGGGTCCTTGACCAAGTACCTCAGATCATGCCAGCCGGGTCCCAAACATGTGACTCATGACATCAAGTTCAAGTCCTAGAAGTGCCAAGCTCATGCCAGGACATGTCGAGTACATGTCCCAAGAACTTCCCATCCGAGCTCAACCTCTGCGCCTAAACCCTAGTTCATGTTCCGCCAGCGGTGGATCAAAGTTACTCCTCTACGCTAAGCCTAACAACATGTGCGCCTAGCCTGAGCGAAGATGCACTTCTACTATGCTTGTGGTGTACCTCAAAAGCGCAGTCCCAGACCCCTATGACGAAGACATTCGAAGGGCCAAGTTCTAAGTTCCAGCGTCTGACCGCGGACTGCCTGCGACCAGCTTGTGTTCCCACTTGCCAACTTGCATTCACACTTGTTTCCACATTGCATAGGGATTTCAAGCTTATTTAATTTTAGAATATTATTTTTACTCCTTTTATATTTAGGAAAGGTTTTTAATTAGATTTCTTAAATATTTAGGAAACTTTTTCCTTATAGGACAAGGTTTTCCCCTTGTCTATAAAAAGGGAGCCTTTGTTCAGTATTTGGGGGAGGAGATTATTAGGACCAGATTTGTAGAGATAATATTTTACACATAGATTATTAGGCGTGGAGCTTGGAGAAGAAGGCTCTGTCGTGGCTCTATTGTGCCTGTTCTTCAACAATCTATTATGTAACCTTATTTTTATTATTGCAATTTAATTATGAATTCAATTATATCTGTTTATCCCAGTTATGCGTGAGTAGTTTTTGTTAGGATTAGGGCTGCTTGAAGCCCTAACCATGTTAGTTTGTTAATTAGATTTTGGCTCTTGATTTTGATTGCTATGCATGCTGAATAACTTTGATTACTGCTTTAACTGCCATTCCTTTATGCCTATGAGCTTTGCTACCTTGTTTGCATAACTTATTGATGGAATTGCTTGAGTAACCACTATATCATCTTGTAATTCATAAGCATCAAGAGGTTGAGATTAAGAAACGATCTTGTAGTCGGAATTCACAACGCTCTAGGAATGCACATCACTTTTCTAGGCTAGTGTAGTGTCATTAAATTCTCTTTGTACTTCATGCATCATCTTACCTGGTAGGTGATAGACGTTCTAGAGTACAGATCATGCTTAGAACATGCCAAGTAAGAGAGAATAATATATGTGGAGTGGGCCAACCATCGGGACCTTTGCAGGGGCACTTAATTCAGAAATTGCATGGTAATTAGGTCAAGAAAATCTGGTTAAGGACTATAATTGGTTAGAGTTAGAGTGGATAGTAAGCCTTAATTTGTCTTAGTTAACAAACAATCAACCTTTCATTCTTGCATTGTTATTTTCTGCACTTTGATTTACTTGTCTTTAATTTTCAACTCCCCCCCTTTGTGTGTGTGTGTGTTTTTCTATAAGTTAACAAATCTAAACTTAATTTGGTTAATCGTTGAACAAGCCCTCGAGGGATCGACCTTTGCTTGTCATTATACTATCTCCAACGATTTTGTCCCTCAACGGTGCCCATTAATTCAGATTTAGTTAACTCAATTTTGTATATTACCTATTTAGATTTCATTTAGATTGTTTACTAACTTTGTTTGTCATCCTTCTCATGTACATATGAACAACTCATACATGGATATGGGACCAGGGAATTATCCATACATGGAGACGGGAGCTTGGAACAATCCATACCCAACTTCATTCAAGCAGGGGTGGAGCAATCAACCGGAATTCCATTATCAAGAACACCCAGAACCATACAACCCAGGATGGTGCCAGCAACCTAATTTCACATGGAACTCCCCTCAAATATTTCCTCACTACGAACCAACTCCTGACCTCCTTCCTTCGCTGAGGGACTTGGTGCACTGCAATGAGGCTTGTATTCAATACATGGCAGCTTTTAATGAAGAACTCTGAGGGCAAAGCCAGTGCTTGGAGGAGTTACTGGAAAAGAGCAAGAGGGTGTTTGAGTTCAACGTATGCCAACCCAAAGAAAGGGCACTTTCCCCACCAAGTGAGGCCATGAATGATGATCATGATAAAGCTATCATCGACCCAACACTTTGACAAGTGCTTGCCATGGAGGCCGCGAAGTCCACCCAACCTTCGCTGTGGACCAGGATACAAAGCATGGAGGCTTGTAATAAGAACCATCACACGGATGAAGAGCATAATGAGGACACCACCAAGTTAACACTTCAACAAGTGCTTGCCATGGATGCCATGAAGCCCAAGGCCATGCCGTGACAGTGTCTCCCGATTTTGCTCAGATTGAGCAATGGGATGCACCCAATTCATACCCTTCAGTATACTCTTCCTTTTATAATGTTTCTGATTCTTATTTCATGTCTAACTATACCTCTTTTCCTTGCACTAACAGATTGGAAAGTGAAATGGAAGAAAACTGGGAGGAAGGGAATAGGACAGATGATGGTGACAAGGACATCCAGGTCAAACCCATGCCCCTGCCCTATGTGCTGCCCCAACAACAACGCACTACCCCCAAGCCATGTCCCACAGCCATGACCACGTTCTGCCTACTGCCCTGTCGTAAACCCAGGATCCTACTGAGTCCCAGGACTCGCCAAATGCCCTGCCGCAGCCACAGCCCAGCACCACAGAACCTGGAAATATCCAGGGCACGCTTTCAACGCGCCAAGCTGCGCCAACTGATTCACTACAGGGTAAGTTCTTATCCGCTGCACCAGAACCTTCCCAGCGCGCATCTGAGACGCGCAGCGCTGTGGGGAAGCTTCAAGACACATCCACGGTAGAACCCAAGGACCAGCATGTGCCTCTTAATCTGCTTCCAGCCGTGTCTCAGCCCATGCCCACGGACAAGGACTCGGTTTTGAAATTCAATGTGCCTTCTCAACTCAATCCCGAAACACTTAACTTACATTTTAATAAGGCAAACTTGGATTTGAATTCTGATTTAGCTCCTAATACAGTTGAACGTTTCCCGAGCAGGTTCCACCATAAAAATACCAAGAATATGCTAAAGGCCCTCAACTTGGTCCCCCTCTTCAAGTTCCGAAGGAAAAATCAACGGAAGGGACCAAGGATGAAGTCTAGAACGTACAGGGTACAACCAAAGCTGTCCCCCCCACGGGCATTGTCCAAGGAAGACATTCCAGAATGGACAGAAACTGCTCTCATTCAAATCACTCATCAATCTCTTTCCCGTTAAGTTACGTTCTCGTAGGTGGATTCCTTTATGTGTTTCTAAATTTTTCCATGCTGCAGCGTAGATTCTACAGCAAGAGGCTCATAATCGGTTCTATGTTGACGCTGAAATCCTGGGCACATAATCAAATGCCTAGCATGCCAGCCCCGTCTTGCCTAGACGTTAAATAAAGCGCTCATAGGAGGTAGCCTAGCCCTGGTTTGTATTTCTCTTTTCCTTTTCTGTTTCTGCCCGTTATATCTCTCAAACCTTTCTACTGTTGTCATGCTTACTGCTTATCACATTGAGGACAATGTTCAATTTAGGTATAGGGGTGCGGATTTAAAATTTTGCATATAGAAACAATTAGGTTTGGGGGTGGTACACGGCCAGGACTTTTGAATTTTCAGCCTTAGTTTTTTTCTTGTGTTTAGTTAGTTACTTAATTTTTTGCTTTTGAATAGTATGATAACTTGTTAATAGGGATGTATATGCTAAGTTAACTGTCTTAGTCTTACTAAGAGTCATGTCATGGTCAAGTAGTTCATAATCTGCACTTCACAAGCCATGTTTTAAGTGATTAAGTGAACGAAATAACTGAATTTGAGTGAACCTTAGAAAATTAGTGGAGACTAACCTGTGAGGTCTTTGGGCCTAATTGCCATTATTTCTGAGGGATATTTGTTTCTACTCTTAAACACTCATCGCTTTTGTTCTTTATTGTTGATCTCATTACATCATATTTGCTTTGAATTTTAAAGAACTAACATCATTTAGATACTCTTGATTTAATGTGTGCTTTGCCATAAGAAGTGATGTAGGCTATGTATGCTTTAACCTCTAAAGACTTTATCCTACCCTATTGCATGCTCCCTAAGCCAATTTTGAAGCGAAACACTTAGCCTTTTCTTTCATCACCCAAAGTATAACTTAACCGAAATACTTAGCCATTCATCACAACCATGCCCTATAACCTCAGTTTGTGCTAAGGTTTCCGTAAATGAGATTCATGGTGAGAATGAGAGGTGAAAGAAGATGCTGCCCAATTCAAAGGACATTGGCGTCAATTCAAAGTTCAAAAGTAAAGAAAAGCTTTACAAGTTGCAAGCTGCACGAAATTTGAGGAAATCATTGCAGGATCTTGGTTCAATTCAATTCAAAGAAGAAAAGAAAAAAATAAAGAAAACAAAAGAAAGAATAGAAAAAAAAAAAACGTTCAAATAAAAAAAAAACGTTGAGAAAAAGTGAAAAACAAAGTGAATTGAGCCAAGTGAATCAAGAGCCTCAAAATAAGCCATCAAGAGAGCACAATGTTGTGGGCCTTAATAAAGGATTCAGTTCAGAAATTCCAAGTTCAAGTCATGACTTCTCATGCCTTGGCCAGCTCAGGTTCTTTGAATCCCATCCTTCCTTGCTAAACCCCTAAGCTTAGCCCCGTTACAACTCAAAAGGAAGACCTAACTGATCTTATGGACAATCATGCGGAGGATTAAGGTACGTATCTATGTTCTTAAAGTTCAATTCCTTTCATGAGATGTTTATTTCCATAAAGTGCTATTCTTCATTTTTACTCATATGTGATTAAATTTGAATTTCATAACATAAACTCATCACATATGCTTGAAAAGAGTGAAAGCCTAGGATTCATGTGCGAATTGAGAGTTGCCTAGTGAGGATTAGAGTCGAGGCGAAATCTTTCTAGGGCACTTAGAGGAAGTTGTTCCCAAACTTGATCACCTGAAAATTTTGGCACTTATACACGTACACCTTCACATGACACTCACGGCTATGGCATTCCTTTTAGTTCTACAAAGCATGTCTACTTACTTTGATTCTTATTAGCGTGTTAAAAGTACTATCTCTAGCATCTTATTTTTCTAAGTAAAACGTTTGTGGGTTTCGTGCTGGTATAACCCTCAGGAGACAAAACTCCTCCTACTAGGTGAACCTAGGGGTTTAAATGTTATATATTAACTAAGATCGAGTCTTTTCATTTTGTTAAAGTTTGTTTTGCTCATGGACTAGCAAAAGATAGGTTTGGGGGTATTTGATCAGTCATTATTTATGCATCATTTTGACTTCTTTATATGCCTCTCTTACATGTCTTTTGAATGATTTCGTGCCATCAATAGTAGAAAATGATCAATCTTGTAAAACTTGTGCAGATTTAGAAAGATAGGTAAAATATAAGAAGAAGACGAAAAGAATGACTCAAATCGGAGTTCAGATAAAGGAGATGTCCTCATTTCAATATCAGGTCCTGAACTGGGTCCTGAGTGCGCTAGTGCGCCTAGTTTGGGTCCTTGACCAAGTACCTCAGATCATGCCATCCGGGTCCCAAACATGTGTCTCATGACATCAAGTTCAAGTCCTAGAAGTGTTAAGCTCATGCCAGGACATGTCGAGTACATGTCCCAAGAACTTCCCATCCGAGCCCAGCCTCTACGCCTAAACCCTAGTTCTTGTTCCACCAGCGGTGGATCAAAGTTACTCCTATGCGCTAAGCCTAATAACCTGTGCGCCTAGCCTGAGCGAAGATGCGCTTCTACTATGCTCGTGGTGTACCTCAAAAGCGCAGTCCCAGACCCCTATGACGAAGACATTTGAAGGGCCAAGTTCTAAGTTCCAGCGTCTGACCACGGGAAGACCGCGGGCTGCCCGCGGCCAGCTTGTGTTCCCACTTGCCAACTTGCATTCACACTTGTTTCCACATTGCATAGGGATTTCAAGCTTATTTAATTTTAGATTATTATTTTTACTCCTTTTATATTTAGGAAAGGTTTTTAATTAGATTTCTTAAATGTTTAGGAAACTTTTTCCTTATGGGACAAGGTTTTCCCTTTGTCTATAAAAAGGGAGCCTTTGTTCAGTATTTGGGGGAGGAGATTATTAGGACCATATTTGTAGAGATAATATTTTACACATAGATTATTAGGCATGGATCTTGGAGAATAAGGCTCTGACGTGGCTCTGATGTGCCTGTTCTTCAACAATCTATTATGTAACCTTATTTTTATTATTGCAATTTAATTATGAATTTAATTATATCTATTTTAATCCTAGTTATGCGTGAGTAGTTTTTGTTAGGATTAGGGCTGCTTGAAGCCCTAACCATGTTAGTTTGTTAATTAGATTTTGGCTCATGATTTTGATTGTTATGCATGCTGAATAACTTTGATTACTGCTTTAACTGCCATTCCTTTATGCCTATGAGCTTTGCTACCTTGTTTGCATAACTTATTGATGGAATTGCTTGAGTGACCACTATATTATCTTGTAATTCATGAGCATCAAGAGGTTGAGGTTAAGAAACAATCTTGTAGTCGGAATTCACAATGCACATCACCTTTCTAGGCTAGTGTAGTGTCATTAAATTCTCTTTGTACTTCATGCATCATCTTAACTGGTATGTGATAGACGTTCTAGAGTACAGATCATGCTTAGAACATTCCAAGTAAGAGAGAATAATATATGTGGAGTGGGCCAACCATCGGGACCTTTGCAGGGGCACTTAATTCAGAAGTTGCATAGTAATTAGGTCAAGAAAATCTGGTTAAGGACTATAATTTATTAGAGTGGATAGTAAGCCTTAATTCTCCTTAGTTAACAAACAATCAACCTTTCATTCTTGCATTGTTATTTTCTGCACTTTGATTTACTTGTCTTTAATTTTCAACTCTCATTCATAAAACCCCCCCTTTGTGTGTATGTTTGTGTTTTTCTATAAGTTAACAAATCTAAACTTAATTGGGTTAATCGTTGAACAAGTCCTCGAGGGATCGACCTTTGCTTGTCATTATACTATCTCCAACGATTTTGTGCACTTGCAAAGGTATACTTAGTAGAAATAAAGTTCATAATTATTGTGTTATATATTTTTCTATCAAGGGGTTCGGCTGGGAGGTGAGGGATTTGTGCATGTCGCTAGCACCTGTCACTGGCACCTGTTGCACCTTTGTGTGAGTTCTACTGCATCAGATAGCATGGTGGGCTATTAGTACCCCTGCCATAAGGCTTTCTGTGCCAAAGTACGTGCGCGAGAGTGATCTCCGCAAATGCCCTCGTGCATTTCCCAGAGGACGTAATTGCCTATATCAGTTGTTAGGCATTTCAGTAGTGGGGTTGTGAAGCCGCGCTTGTAGAGGTGGCCGTGCTGGATGGTGTACCGATCTGATTGTCGCCTGACCTTCTTGGCCTCCATTCGATCGCCCGGGAGAGTACCGTCCCGCAGGTATGCCTTGATGGGATCCATATAGGTTGGGCTGGTGTTGATGGTGTAGACTGGTGATTTCCTTGTGCTAGGCACGTGTTGGATTTCCACGAGTACCTGTCGTTTTTCCTTTTCATCCAGTGAGGATACTTGTAAGGCCAAGGCGTCGGCATGGTTGTTCTCGGACCGTGGGACCTTGTGTATTTCGTAAGCCAAGAAGTCCTGAAGGAGTTGCTTTGCCAGATCCAAGTACAGCGACATGGACGGGTCATTGGCCTCAAAGTCGCTGTTGATTTGGTTCACCACCAATTTTGAATCGCTATAAATTTTCACCTGATTGGCCTCGAGGTCCTTGGCTAGGCGTAGTCCAGCCAGTAGTGCCTCGTACTCGACCTCGTTGTTGGAGGCCTTAAAGTTGAAGCGGAGGGCATATTCTAGCTTGACAAGATATGGGGAAGTAAGAACCAATCCTGCCCCGGATCCGCTATGGCAGGCTGATCCATCTACGTATAGTGCCCAGCATGGGCGTTGGCTGTCGATTGGGGGTACCCTGGTCATTCTCTGGGACTCGCCTGTTGTGGGTGCATGCGGAGGGGTTGCCTCATGTGGTATGCACTGTGTCGGTTGGTATGAGTAATTGGCGATGAAGTCTGCCACTGCTTGGCCTTTTTTCGGCTGTCCTTGGTATGTAGGATATGTCGAACTCACTTAGCTCGATTGCCCATTTGGTGAGACGGCCAAATATGTCTGGCTTCTGCAAAACTTGCCTCAATGGTCGGTTGGTGATAATCTTGATCTCATGGGCCTGGAAGTATGGCCGGAGCCTTCGGGCTGTGATTATAAAGGCCAAGACGAGCTTCTCATGGTCGGGGTATCTTGTTTCTGCATCCTGAAATGCTTTACTGACATAGTACACGGGGTGTTCAACCTCGTCCCTCCGTGTGATGAGAACCGAGCTGACCGCCGACATAGAGACTGACAGATAGACGAAGAGTGGTTCTCCATTTTCGGGACTGGTCAGCAATGGTGCCCGACCCATTTATTGCTTCAGCTCCTCGAATGCTCTAGTGCACTCGTTTGTCCAGTTGATGAGTCTACCCTTGCCTTTAAGGGCTTTGAAGAATGGGGCGCACTTGTCCGTAGCCTTGGAAATGAAGCGCGTCAAAGCTGCCACCCGGCCTGTGAGGCGTTGGATGTGCTTGTGAGTTCTCGGGGCCTGCATGTCTAGGATCGCCTTGATCTTCTCCAGGTTTGCCTCGATCCCCCTTTGGCTGATCACGTAGCCCAAGAATTTGCCCGCTCCTACGCCGAAGACGCACTTATTGGGATTGAGGCGCATTTTGAAAGTCTTGAGGATAGCAAACATTTTTGCCAAGTTGGGAATGTTGCCTTCGTCCGTCTTGCTCTTCACTAGCATGTCGTCAACATAGACCTCCATCATCTTGCCGATTTGGTCGGCGAACATGAAGTTAACCAGTCGCTGGTATGTTGCTCATGCGTTCTTCAACCCAAAGGGCATAACATTGTAGCAATAGATGTTAGGCACCAGACTTTTACAAAAGAAAAGAAAGAGGAATCTTAGTTTTAAAAAGGATGGAGGAGATATGAACAAGACAATCTTTATTGCTTAGAATCTCACACACTCATTACAACATTGTGTTAGCTATTTATATCTTGTAGTTGATTACTTAGTGATCAAGTAAGTCTCTCAACAGTTTCCTAACTGCTCTAATAATCTTAACAGCATACTATAGTTGTCCTAACTGCCCTAACAAACCTAACAGTACACATAGTTGTCCAGCACTTATAATGCTAAGACATAGCTGTCATGAACAGCAGTGCAGCCGCAGGCGTGCAGAAGTGAGGCGCACCATAGGCGCGATATCCTGAAGTGAGGCGCAGTGCAATCATGGCACAGGCGTGGCATACCAGCTAGGCGTGGCACATCATGGACACGGTATAGCAGGAGCAGATAAGAAACAAGTCATCTAACATCCCCTCTCAAGCTGATAATGGAGAGGGACCAAGCATCAGATTGGAATAGTGTAAATAAAAAAGATCATATGCTAAAGCTTTGGTGAAGATGTCGGCCACCTGATCACACGAAGACACATGTTGAACATCCAAGTCACCACGAACCACACGTTCGCGAACAAAGTGGTAATCAATCTCGATATGCTTGGCACGAGAATGGAATATGGGATTGGCACAGAGACTTGTGGCGGAAGTGCTGTCATAGTAAATCAAAGGAGGTTTTAACAAAGGTATGTGAAGAGCGCATAATAACTGACGAATCCAGGCAACCTCAGCAGTGGTAATAGCAAGGGCTCAATATTCAGACTCAGTACTAGACCGGGATACCGTGGTTTGCTTCTTGGATATCCAAGAGATATGATTACTTCCAAGATAGACAACGACACTAGTAGTAGAACGACGATCAGTCAGATCTCTAGCCCAATCTGCATCAGTATAGGCAATGAGGTCTAAAGAGCCAGCGGATAAGGAGATGCCCTGATGCTGAGTACGTTTAAGATATCGAAGGATGCGTTTGACCGCCATAAAATGAGACTCAGAGGGTGAGTGCATGTACTGACAAACTTGATTAACAGAGAAAACAATATCGGGTCTAGTGAAGGTCAAGTACTGTAATACACCAACTACGATAGTTGGAAGGATTACCATACAAAGAGCCATCATTCTTCTTAAGGCGGGAACCAGGTACACTAGGAGTATCAATAGGCTTGCTGTCCAGCATTGAAGTTTTAGTAAGTAAATCATGAATGTACTTGGATTGAGAAACAAACAAACCATTGGAAGTATACTGGATTTGTAAACCCAAGAAAAAGTGAAGATCTCCAAGGTTCTTCATGTCAAATTCTGCAGTTAGAGAAGCTATGACCTCTGATATTGCAGCAATATTACTACCAGTGAGGATAATATCATCCACATATAACAGAAGAATTACAACTGCTGAAGATGTTTGCTTGACAAAAAGAGAGGCATCAGCCCAAGTTGTTTGAAAACCTAGCTCAGAAAGAAAGCTAGTAAACTTATCATTCCAGGCTCGAGGAGCTTGCTTGAGGCCATAAAGAGATTTTTGCAGTTTGCACACGTGATTAGGATGGCTTGAATCTTCAAAACCAGGAGGTTGTGTCATATATACCTCTTCCTTAAGTTCCCCATGCAAGAAATCATTTTTAACATCAAGTTGTTTAAGAGGCCATTGAAAATGAGCTGCTAATGCTAAGACCAATCTGACAGTAGTAGTTTTGACCACTGGACTGAATGTCTCACCATAATCAAGACCTTCTTCCTGACTAAAACCTTTTGCTACAAGTCGAGCCTTATGTCTAGCAATAGTGCCATCTGAATTTTTCTTGATTCTGTAAACCCATTTGCAACCTACCAAGTTTTTGGAAGCAGGAAGAGGAACTAAACACCAAGTGTCTTGTCCATACAAAGCATTCATTTCATCCTCCATTGCTTGCTGCCACACAGGAGAGGAAGAAGTTGATTTGAAGGATACTGGTTCAACTTGAGCAAGATCAACCTCATATAATAGAACATGAGTGGAGTGAAGAGCCTTTTGCTTGAAAATACCACTCTTGGACCTAGTCTGCATAGGATGCATATTTACCCCAGAGATGGTAAACACCACTTCCAAACATTGAGGATGAAAGTCATCATCAGTGGTGCTACTAGGATGAGCATGTGAAGGGTCAGGAGGAGGAGAAGACGCTTCCAAGAAGTCAGTGGAAGTACCAGTCGATGTTTGATCATAAGGTGATCCATTTGTGGCATCATTTAGAGCAGGTTCATGTGAGTTCTGATCAATGTCAAGCTCAGGACTAGAACACTCAGGGAAAAAAGAGGACTGAGTAACAGGAGACTGTGTGAATGTTGAAGGTATAGAGGAAGGAGGGGACATGTTATCTGAGATGTCTAAGACAGAAGGAGCAGATGAAAGACACTGAGATTTAAGGAGCAAAGAAGAATAAGGAAACTGAAGCTCATCAAACAACACATGTCTAGACACAAAGGTCTTTTTAAACACCAAATCATGACAGATGAAACCTTTATACTTTTCTGCATACCCTAAGAAAACACACTTTTTGGTTTTGGGTTGAAGTTTAGTAGAGTTATAAGGCTTTAATAGTGGAAAGCAAGAACATCCAAATACTTTTAGATGAGTAAGAACTGGAAGTTTGGAAAATAAGGATTCAAATGGAGATTTCATTTTCAATAGAACACACGACATTCTATTTATAAGGTAGGTTGAAGTAGCACAGGCATAGAACCAAAACTGAGCTGGTAAGAAGGATGTTTGAAGAATGGTGATTGCTGTCTCAAGGGTGTGTCTGTGCTTTCTTTCTGCTAGACCATTTTGTTCAGGTGTATAGGGCCAAGACCTGTGATGAGCAATTCCTTTGAGAGCCAAAAAGGTCTGAAATTTTTTACTAATATACTCACCACCTCCATCACTTTGAAGAATTTTGATTGAAATAGAAAACTGGTTTAGAATGTAAGTATAAAAAAGAACAAAGATGGAATAAACCTCAGATTTGTTTTTCATTGGAAAGATCCAAGTATATCGTGTACACTCAACTACAAAATTGACATAGTATCTAAAACCTTCACCAGAGACAATAGGTGAAGGACCCCATACATCATAATGAAGCACTGCAAAAGGAATAAGAGACTTGGAACTAGAAACATGAAAAGACTGTTTGGACAATTTCCCTTCTAGACAAGACTCACAAATAACAGTAGTTGAATATTTAGAAACAGAAATGCTAGCCTTGTGTAATGTAGCAGACACAATCTGGTTTGAAGGGTGTCCTAATCTTTTGTGCCAAAGTTGAGTATGAGTAAGTTTTCCAAGAAGAGCAAAAGGAGATGGATTATGAGGAACATCAAAAGATTTATTTGAGGAACAACTGAAAGGAAGAGGATACAAGCCATCCTTACTCAGTCCTTGGAAGAGTGTGACACCTGTGGTTCTATCCTGGATTAGAAAAGAAGACTCAGTACAAGAGAAGGAACAATGGTTATCTCTGCACAACTTATGGACAGACAACAAGTGTGCTAAGTTATGAGGAACATGAAGAACTTCATTTAAAAGAAAACAGTGAGGTGTAGGATTAGTAGTCTTTAGAAAAGAGTGACCAGCATGAGCTATTTTCAAACCTGAACCACCTGCTGTAGTAATGATGTCTTCAGAGGAAGAAGGATTTGGCCTTTGAACTTGAGATAACTCAGAAGTCATACGAGATGTGGCTCCAGTGTCTGCAATCCAGTACTCTTGCTACTGAGCGGGATGTGTTATCTGTGTATTCATAGCAGTAGATTAGCTGGAGGAGAGGATCCTTGATAAGAGTAGTTCTCCCTGTGATAACAGTTCATGGCTGAGTGACCAGATTTCCAGCATATCTGGCAAGGCTCACTGATTGGTGATGGTTGATTCAGATGTCGATGATAATAATCTGTAGCTGTATGTCCCTTCTTTCCACAAATTTGACAGATTGGTGGTGGCTGATAATAGTTCTGAGTTGATGCACTAGGAACACCAGGTGCTAAGGAGTAGCTAGAACCTCCCTTATTTCCATTATTTCCATTATTCCAAGATTTTGAATTATTTTTCCCACCATTACCACTATTTCCATAGTTGGGATACCACTTACCTTTGTTCTTGCCTTTGTTGACATTGCCTTTGTACCCATTCTTGAAGTTGTTAGTCGAACATCCACTGTTTTGGCCATAACCTCCAGTGTAACCAAACTGCTGAAAGTTATCAGATAGTTGCTGAACATTTTGAGAAGTATTACTAGGTGTCACACTGTTAGACATGTTATTGAAAGTAGGTGTACCAGATGAATTTGTGACTTCAAGATCAAACCTTGACTGAGTACCATTATTAGTATCTGAGAAGGTAGAAAGAAAAGATGGATGCTCAGAGGATTGATCAATGACAGTTTCTTCAGCCAAAAGTTGAGACCTAAAATCCTTGAGACTTATAGAATTCTCTCTACCACGGATGACACATCAAAAGGTGTTATATTCAGTAGGCAGACCTCTTAATGCAAGAATAACAACATCCTCATCTTCAAAACGGACATTACATGATTCTAAGAGATCTCTAGCAACCTTAATTCTTTGCAAATATTGAGTCATATTTTCTGAGCCTTTCTTAACATTTTGAAGATCATTTTTCATTTGAAAGATAGAGGCTTTAGTAGAAGAGGCAAACCTGTCTCTCAGGTTAGTCCACATTTCTTGAGAATTTTTGCATCCAATAACACAGGAAATAGCAGATGTGGAGAGAGTTGAAGTAATGAGTTGCATCAGTGTTTGATCGTGCATCCTCCATATCAGGTAAGCATCAGAGGGTGGATCCTCAGGACACAATTCAGAGATAGAGCGAGGAGGACACACCTTTGTGCCATTGACGAATTCAAAAATGCCATTTGCATTGAGAAGAAGTTCCATCTGGAAGTTCTAGGTGATGACGTTATGATCATCAAGTTTGACAGTGATTGCATTTCCGATTGTTGGAATAAGAGAAGCAATCGGTGATTGCAAGATTTGAAGTTGAGTAGCTGTAACCATGGTGAATAATCTTTTAAGGAATGTAATACAACATAAACAACTTTCTTTTGAGAAGTTCTTATAAGGGATTATGAAGAAAGAATAGAAACAACTTTCTTTTGAGAAGTTCTGAGAAGGGATTATGAAGAAAGAACATAAACAACTTTCTTTTGAGAAGTTCTGTGGAGATTTGCAGCAGAAGCAAAGGTAGAAGATCGATCACTCATGAATGGGATCAACCATACATCATGAGTTAAGCTCTGATACCATGTTAGGCACCAGACTTTTACAAAAGAAAAGAAAGAGGAATCTTAGTTTTAAAAAGGATGGAGAAGATATGAACAAGACAATCTTTATTGCTTAGAATCTCACACACTCATTACAACATTGTGTTAGCTATTTATATCTTGTAGTTGATTACTTAGTGATCAAGTAAGTCTCTCAACAGTTTCCTAACTGCTCTAACAAACTTAACAACATACTATAGCTGTCCTAACTGCCCTAACAAACCTAACAGTACACATAGTTGTCCAGCACTTATAATGCAGCTAAGACATAGTTGTCATGAATAGCAGTGCAGCCATAGGCATGCAGAAGTGAGGCGCACCATAGGCGCGATATCCTGAAGTGAGGCGCAGTGCAGTCATGGCACAAGCGCGGCATACCAGCTAGGCGTGGCACAACATGGACACGGTATAGCAGGAGCAGATCAGAAACAAGTCATCTAACAATAGATACCAAGGCTAGTTCTAAAGCTTGTATGTATTTGATCACCTGGGTGTATGAGGATCTGGTTGTAGCCCGAATAGGCGTCCATGAAGCTTAGCAGTTTATGCCCTGCGGTGGCGTCCACGAGCATGTCAATTTAAGGCAGGGGAAAGTTGTCCTTGGGACATGCCTTGTTTAGATCAGTATAGTCTATGCACATGCGCCAAGAGCCGACCGGTTTCTTGACGAGGACTACATTGGCCACCCAGGCGGAATAAATGGCCTTCCGTATGAAGTGTATGGTGCTGAGCTTGGTGATTTCGGCCTGCATGGCCAATTGTCTTTTGGCGTCGTGGCACCGCTACTTCTGAGTTATCGATCTGAATGACGGGTCAATAGTGAGCCGGTGGCAAATTTCATCCTTGGAGATGCCTAGCAAGTCCGCGTAAGACCATGCAAAGACCTCAGCATTGGCCTGCAAGAACTCTACAAGGGCTACTCGGATGGAGGGTTGGAGCTTGGAGCCGATCCGGACCGTGCGCTCTGGGTGTGCGCTTGGATCTTCCGGAGGGCTATCTTAGATTTCGTGCAGGAGCTGAAGGTTGATGGGGTCGTCCCCCAGGGCCGTTTCGGCAACAGATAAGGTCTCCGCTTGGTCCGACGTGGTTGGTATGCTCACATTGGTTAAGGTCGTGGCATAACAAGTGCGACCATAGAGTTGGTCTCCTCTTATCTGTCCCGTTCCCGCAAGAGTTGGGAATTTCATCAAAAGCAAGTGTGATCCCACTATGGCCTTTGTCTGGTTGAGCAATCCCCTTCCTAATAAGGCATTGTAGGCCGTTGGGAAGTCGACCACAAGGAAAGTTGTGATTACCGTGGTCACAGTGGGGATGGTGCCCATAGAAATTGGTAGAGAGATGACTCCCTTAGGCAAAATCGAGTCACTAAAGAAACCTAGGAGTGGAGTGACCTTTCGATCGAGCTTGTTTTCGTTGATGCCCATTTTTTTGAAGGCATCCCAAAAGAGTACATTGACCGAGCTGCTGGTGTCAATGAGTATTCTACCCATGTCGCACCTCGAGATATGGGCGTGGATGATAAATGGGTCGTTGTGGGGGAATATGATGCCCCTTTCTTCCTCCTCCGAAAAGGCGATGGGTTGCCAACCGCCCTTGGCCGACTTTTTCATACGACCGGAGTTGATGCTGAGGACTTGATGGCTTCCGCGGGTTGCGCGGAGGAATCCTTTTTTCCTCGGTTGGAGGTCATGGGGGCGGATAAGGGGGGTCCATCACTGATTGTGTTGATCTGCATGATTGCTCTGGAGGGGGTGGGATTCTGTAAGAACTGGTTGAGCCTGCCGTCGCGGACCATTTGCTCGATAATGTCCCTGAAAGTATTGCATTCCTCGATCGTATGGCCGTTGTACTTGTGGTACTGGCAGAAGGCCTCTTTATTGTGGGTGGGCCGAAAGCTGGGGTTTCTTGGCTTGGCCTTAGGGATCATGCCTTCCACGTTGAGCAGAACATGGTCCAAGGGAGTGTTCAAGATGGTGTAAGTCTCAAACCGGCTTCGCGGTTCGGCATTTTCGCCTGCCAAATTTCGTGGCTCCTGGCGATGGTTGTCACTCTGCTTGAATCCCCCGCCATTGTAGTTGGATCGGCCTTTCTTGCCCTGATTTCCATCATATGTAAGCTTTCGCTTTCCCTGCGGCGATTGTTGTGAGTCATGGTGGTAGTTGCTACTAGTATGGCCGGTTCTGCCATGGCTGTTGTTTCCCTAGAGGGCTGAATATGAAGGTGCCTTGGTTTCCTTCGTGGGAGTGTGGAAGAATTCTGCCTTGGCATGGATGGCTGCTCTCCGCATGATTTCATTGTAATCCTTCTAGTCCTCGGTGTGGGCAGCATATTTGAAAGGTGACTCCTTAAGGCCACTCCGGAAAGTGTTGAGCGCAGCCTTGTTGTCAGTGTCTCGGCAACGGGAGTACTCGAGGCTGAACCTAGCAGCATATTTTTGGAGTGTCTCCTCTTCTCCCTGCCTAAGGGAGAAGAGATATTCCGTGGAGACCAACATGTCCGTTTGGATTATGAACTGGTTCAGAAAAACTGTCTGGAGTTTATCAAACGAGTCGATGCTATTAGGCGCCAGTCGGTAGAACCAGTTGAGGGCTGCATCGGTAAGAGTGGAGCTGAAGATGAGGCATTGGACCTCGTCTGTCACGTTTTTGTATGCCAGGGTAGAGACATAGTTGTTTAGGTGGGTGACAGGGTCTCCCTTTCCCGTGTAAGGGGTTATCTTTAATGGTTTCACCTCGATCCTCTGTCTTGACCAAAGGATTCGGTTGGTGAAGGGGCCTATGCTAGTTTTTCCCCATGTTGAGGCCTTCCCCTTTTCTCTTTCTGCCTCAAGGTTGTTTACCCGCCGAAGGAGGCTTTCCACCAGGGCATTGCCTTGTTGGGGTGGAGGTGGATTCGACTGGTGTTCATATTGGTCATTACCTCTTGCTCGATGGACCCGATTTCTTCTTCGACCGTGGGAGTAGCTCCCAACGATTGAGCCGGTCTCGTTCTTAGTTTCCCAGTTGTTTGTTTCCTGCTATTGATTGGGGCCTCTCGTCCCGTGGTCTTCTTGGTCATGATCCATGCCAGAGTCATGTCCCGCGTTCTGCCGGCCTGATGCGGATAAGATGGGTAGGGGGTTTCCCAATTGCCCTTGGGTTTGATGTCGCGTAAGTCAGGCGGAGGGGATCTATCTCGATTTGCCGGTCGTCCAGCAATTGCCTAGCGTCTCGGTAAATTCTAGGTTGAGAGGGTCCGTCGCCGTTTTGTGGCTGGATGAGTTGTCAGCTTCCAGATGCGCTAGGTCAAATCCTAGCTTGTAGCCTCTTGCGCCTGTCCGAGGGGGCTAACTCTAGAATGGGTTGTTCGGCCGAGGTGCGCTCGTCGGCGACTAGTTCGGTATGCACCCGGTCGGCTATTCCCTTGTCTCGCGATTCTCTGCGCTGGGACATTCTCACAAGGGCGAGTGTGCTCTCATATTGCTCCGATATGACCTGATTCTTGGCCTCTATCTTGGCGTTGTGAGTCCTGAGCTCGGCCACTTCTCGTTGGAGATCGTCTAACGTCTGTCTCAGCCTGTCCGGGATGTTGTCCCAAGGACCTCTCTGTGTGATGGGGGTGTTGTTGAGTACCCCTTCGTCTTGATCGTCCAACATGTTTTTGGAGGATGTAGGGACCGATATGTGGAAAGTGAGCTCGTAGGAGTTCGTGTCAGGTTCCCACAGACGGCGCCAAACTGTTGATGCCAAAGATGGACCAACTTAGGAGAGTCCCTTCAAGCACGCTTTTCTCACTCCTAGGGTGTAGGGATACCTGCAAATAAGAGAAGGTAGAAGTAAAGGAGCACCGGTGGGGTACCGGCCAAATAGTCTCCGATGCTTAAGTTAGTTAAGTGTTTGGAGGGATTTGGCAGTGTCTGGGCAAAGATGTCATTACCTTTTTCGAGGGGAGGTACCCTTGTATTTATAGTGGTATTGAATGTTGGTGGAACATTTCGATGTGGGATAAATGTCCCTGCTCCTGGTGTTGCCATGTGTCCTGGTGGTCCTGAGTCCATGGGTTGTATCGACATGGTCGGCCGAGGAGGGTAGGTCGAGGGAGGTAGGCCGATGAGATACGGTTGGCCTAGTGGGTTGTCTTTGTCTAAGGCTGTGCGTCTTGCTGAGCTGAGGCTAAGTACGGTTCTGGAGGCTTTGTTCGGCCTTGACCGGGTTGATCAAATTAGGTGTAAACACCGTTCTTGATACATATGTATAGGTAGGTGTGAAAGAATTCATGGATCCTTTATTGAATTGAAATTTAGGTATTGAAAAATAAAGGGAAGTGTATCAATGGAAAACTCACAGGTCAAACAAGAGAAGGAAAAGAGAGAAAGTTGTGAGAGTAAATTTTTGTATTTTCATTATGTAAAATGTCTTAATAATAGAATGACTCTCACAGTCACTTACTATGTATCTTAGCTATTTATATACTATAATAAACCTAACAACATAACAATATCACTATACAATCTAACCAACACCAATACTTCTAACATCCCCCCTCAATCTCATGTGGAGTGGCTCTATCATGAGATTGGGAAAGCAAAATGAAAATCAGCAAGAAGGCACAAAACCAGTAGACAGCAGAAGGATATCCATTGCAGGCCATACCATAACACAGCAGCTCAGCTCAGTAAACAACCTTTGCAGCAAAAAACAGAGTCCACATCGTAATGAGGTTGACACTTTGCCGAACCAAATGTAAAGCATCTCAACTCAGACAGAAACACAACAGCATACAGAAGTAGCAAACTCAACAGCATACACAAACACTACAGCAGCAACATACTCAGTATAATCCATTCCACAACTCAGGACAGAGCAAAATACACATCAGCCCAACTCAGTAAACAAATCCACAGCGCAGACAACCAATAGGAAGATGAGAGCGGACCCAATTCAGTAGCACAAACACTGTAGCATATTGAAGAGGTCCAATCCAGTCATATAGACTTTACAATCTAGCTCAATTCACCAGCAATGAAGACCATCACATACAATATAACTCAGACACAAATCAATAGCTCATCTCAGACACTTGAACTCATCTCAAACCAAAACATAGCAGCACAACTCAACATTATATCTCAGCAATATATCTCAAAAAGGTAATCAAATTTGAGAATCAAGATGGAGAAGAAAGAATGAGAGATCGAAGAACAATTCAATTGTGAGAGAGAATTGAGAGAGAAAAGGGACTGAATTGAGGGTAGAAAGAAAGAGAAGGAAGAGGCCATAGTGAATTCAAGAACCATGCCAAATTCGCACAAGATGAGGCTCATAATAGATTATGTGTTTAATCAAGAAATTGAGGATCGAAATAAGGGAGCAAGAAGATCGAATAGTGGATCGAAAGAAGATTGAGGAATAACCTGAGCTCGAGGATTAAACCCACATACCAGACAGAAAACAGAAATTGAAGATCGAAGAACAAGTGCAATTGAGAAATCTGGAAAACAAGATCGATAAAGAGAAACTTAGCTGAGAAGACAAACTAAGAAAACTGAAGTTCAAGGTCGAAGAAGTCTGAGAAAGACGAAGGCATTGTAGAAGCAGAAAACTATAAGCAGAAGCTGAGCATAAACGAAGAAACGCAACAAAACGAAGTCGTCACAGATCGAAGAAGTTGAGCAGTCGTCGCATAAATTGAAGATTGCAAGAAATCGCAGCCGCAATTGAGCTGATAAAACGAAGCCGTTGCAGTAGAGTACAGGAAAACACAGAAACTTCCGCAATTGAGCTGAGAAAACTAAGTCGTCACAGTAGATTGCATGAAAACACAGAAACTTCGATCGAACAAAGGCAAGATCGAAGCAAGCAATCGCTGATGAGCAGGGAAAACCGAGATTGAGCCGAGAAATCAACTTCAATCGCACAAATCCTTCAATGCTTAATCGGAGACTGTAAGCACAAAGCAAGAATCAAAGCTCGCAGATGAGCTACAGCAAACTCGCACAGCATATCGAAACAGCAAGAATCGCACAATTTCAATCGCACCAATTCTAGGTCTAACTCGTACCAATTGAACGAAGATGTCTGAGAAATCTGCAAGCCAAGATTCGAAGCCATCGCAGAAATTGACAAGCTCGAATGATTGAAGCAGACTCGAAGCAGAAATTGAAGAGCTCGAAGATTCGATGCAGCATAAATCTTGAAAATCCGAGAAGCTGACCAACATCGAAGCAGCAAGATTCAAGAATTGAAAACGAGTCGGCGATTCGAGGATCGCCAGAGACACTCGTCGAGGATTCGTGGATTGCAAGATTCACTAGAATCGAAGAGCAAAGAGGACTCCATCGCCATGGAAGCAGCAGAAACTTCGATCGAACAAAGGTAAGATCGAAGTAGAAACCTTCGTCTATGCAAGAATTTGAGAAATCTGAAATTGAAGTAGTCGAAGGATGAAGAGACCGAAGCAAGCAATCGCAGACGAAATGCAAGATCGAAGATGAATTGCAGCGAGACCAGAGCTTGAATCAGAAAAATTAGGTCAAACATGTACCAATTTCAATGAACCAAAAATTTAGGAAAAATTGAGAACAAATTTAGGAAAGGAAGAACATGATCAAGAGCAATTAGCTTTGCAGCCCTGATACCATGAAAGAATTCATGGATCCTTTATTGAATTGAAATTTAGGTATTGAAAAACAAAGGGAAGTGTAACAATGGAAAACTCACAGGTCAAACAAGAGAAGGAAAACGAGAGAAAGCTGTGAGAGTAAATTTGGGTATTTTCATTATGTAAAATGTCTCAATAATAGAGTGACTTTCACACTCACTTACTATATGTATCTTAGCTATTTATATAATATAATAAACCTAACAATATCACTATACAATCTAATTACCAACGTACACCAATACTTCTGACAACGTGGTGTACGTGCATGGAAGAAACTGACTATAATAATTAAGTAGGTGCATGCAGATTGCAGTAGGTGGCTTTTCTCTACCCGACCCCTACCCACCTCCTGGACCTCTCTCTCAGTTTAGAGGACAGCTCTAGCTAGCTAGGTAGGTAGCTAGGTCAGAAACTTTCTGGTATCGAAACCTTAATAATTAACGACATATTATCATTATTACCATTATATATATATCCAAGTTATAAACAGCGACATTGTACGTACGTGGCCTATAGATATGGTGCATGCTCTTGAAACAACTTAACGTATTAGGAAGTTGAATAATGATATTAATAAGTTGGTGCATGAGTAGTAGCTAGGGTTCGTTTTCTGGATCTGGCCCGGCCCGGCCCCTGATCCCTCATCAATCTAAATTTAGAGCTAGCACGTGAACACACAGAGAGAGACAGTATATATGTAGCAACATTTAGGACCTTTGCATTCGATTTCATGCATTATTGCCAGCTTTATATATAACCCATGTCTCAACATTTTAATTTATAATTTACTGTCAATATTCTATCTTTGATTATCATGGTTTAATGCTCATAACTCATATTAATAACCCATGTCTCTAGTGTCTTTTCATTCTTAATTAACCAATAAAATAATGCTAATTAATAATGATACCCTACGTACGTACGTACGTACATTTGCCTTGCCGCCTAACTTTACTACTCACCAAATTAATTACGTTATAAATGTCACATATATATATATATAGAAACTAATTAAATCGGTGACGGAGTTAGCGCGCAGCAGTTTTCAATTTTTCATTGGATACCTGTAACGTACTTTATTGCATGTTGTATATAAAGCGCGCCTAAGAGTGACTCGCCAAATCTTATACTTTTTTTTCGTATTTCGAATACAAAAATGAAAAACTGAATATAACTTGGAATGTTGATACGTACATAACATATCGGCTCTCACCGAGTTAGAGCTAGGGTTTTGGCACTTAGCTAGGGATGATCTGCCTCGGCAGGTTATGGTCAAGCTAGCTATTGCATGTTGTTCGATTCACCAAAGAAATAATTGAGAATTTTGGCACGCAAAGATTCTGTCTTTAGTTTGTGATGTATGTCAATTCCACTTCCTTTATATATATATATGTGCTTTCTTTTTCTCTCTCTTTAGTTTTTGAGGACTGGGAAGAATGAGATGCGTACGATATATATATTTCATTCTTCTTCTCTGTTTGTTGTCTGATGTGTTGTCTTATTTTTCTGGAAAAATGAAACAATAATATTAATCAGAATAATATTTGTGATGATTTCATTACTTATTTTTCTTTTTCTTCCCTCCAATTTGTTCATCGATAGAAATTTAGAAAAAAACAAAACAAATTGGGAATATTTCTAAATGACAAGACAATGCAACAATAAAAGTCAAATTTTTGCATGATATTATTGGAGAAAAGTTTGGTTGATGGTTTGTGGTTGGAATATATTGCTCAAACTGGCTTGATGTGCCAAATTTATGACATCATCATCATCATATAGTAATAGTACCAAATTGTTTTTTCTTTGGTGAAGCACCGAATCAACTTAATCTGAGGGGGTGTATTGAATTCAGATTTAGAGAGATAATTGCAGGATTTTTTTTTTGAAGTCATTGAATTTCACATATTTATTTATTTTCATAAATTTTTACAGAATTAATACAGAGTTAAAAACATAATTATATAGAGTTATGTGACAGAATTTGTAAAGGCATATTGAGTTTTATATAATGTGATTGAGCTTTATAGAAAATCATATTGAGTTATATTATTTGATATATATATATATATATATTTGAGGAATTTTATAATCAAATCATAATTATATTTTTACTAAAATTATCTCACCAAGTTAAAATAAAACAATATATTTAATATTTAACAAAAATAATTACAAAAATTTAAAACTTTTAAGGATCAATGAGACTGAGAGGCTAACAATCCTACATGCCCGCCTTCGTTTTTTTTTTAGTATTTAATAAATTTGTATTTTACGTCTATTCTTCGTCAAATAGATTAAGTTATAAATTCATTTCAAGTTTGTATTATTTAATTAATTATAATTTTTGTAGATAATAATATATGATAATTGGACATTAATTGGTAATTAGATACTTGAATTTTATTAAATAGATTTTATTAAAATTACAAACAATAAATTTTAAGCATTGGTATAAATTCTGTTGAAATCCGAGAAGGGGAGGTTAGAGAAATCACGAACTTGGTATAACATAATTTACACTAAAAATTTTATCAAATTCTACAAAACTCTAGCGCGCATTTAATGAAGGCAACAACATTCAATTCTTTTTTCAATATACCAAATTTATGTGGAGTTAGGAAATATCCTTATAATTGAATACACCCTAATTTATAATGACTTTACAAATGTCAATGCAAGTCTAAATTGAATATCTCAAATTTTTACCAACTCCTTAAAAATCGTAATTGAATACACATGAACTTTTAAAGACATTTGAAATCTATAAAAATCTTAATTGAATACACCCCCTAAGTTTTAAGAATGCGTGAACAAATAAAGAGATTGCAATCCGCGCGTGTCTTTAGTTAAGTTGAGTAATTATAACACCTAATTGGTTATATAATGTCGTGATTTAGTTTTATATAACAATTTTTCGTGTTGATATATGGATTCTTTGTACTCCATACTTTAATTGCAATGTAAAAAGTTTAACTTGTAGTTCTTGGGGGGAAAAAAAATTTATGGTTATTGAATTTCTTTATTATTTTTCCTTTTTTGTAATTAAAGAGACTAGAGAAAGAACAAGATAAAGTTGCATAGAGCAAAATTGGTAGAGCTAGAGAATAATAGATAGAAAATAAATGTTTCATCATGATTTTTTTGTAATCAAAGTCCTTTCTAATAATTTATTTTTCTATGAACGATAAAACTGGAGACATTTTTTCAAAATGAACAGAATATTAATATTTAATAATTTCAATAGCTGCACAACACTAAGTTGAATACAAATTTCATAAATAAAAATATGTAATTTATATGTACGTACTAGTTGCAAATTTTGATCTTTGGGGTCATTTCATTGGATGGTGTTTCGAATTTGAAGTTTTGAACGTCAAATCTTTTCTCTTTTTCAATTACAAGGACAAAACTTATTATTGTTGGATTTTGAGGGAAACTTCCTCATCAGTCACCACCCAATCAAATGAAGATCTGCAGCCAGATTTCACAGATTTTATACCCAGAAATTTCTTACAAAGCTCTAAAATGTGTCTTGTTCCATCCCCACTCTCCATCCACAGCGTTTCCACTTTCCAATACATATTACACCAAATAAAAATATTATCGATTATTCGTTTTAATCAATAATAAATATAATTATCGTTCATATCTACTAGATTCTTTGGTAAAATCAAGAAATGAGATCATTAACGCGCGTCCATATCTGTTAGAGACAACTAACGTCCATATCTCCATCCATAGCTTTCGCAATAAACGTTACAACAGATAAAAATATTCTCGATCATTCATTTTAATCAATAAAATTAACGTTCTAATTATATTCTAATCTTTTTAGTCGAAGCAAGAAATAAGATAGTTAACGTCCATATCTGCTAGAGAACGTACATATCTCCATCCATAGCGTTTGCAATACATGTTATAGAAAATAAAAATATTCTCGATAGTTCATTTTAATCAATATAATTAACCTCCTTATCCGCTAGACTCTTTGGTAAAAGCAATAAATGAGAGGGTGTGTAAAGTTTGTAATTTTTTTTTTTTTCCAAAAGAGTAAAGTTTGTATTTTTCCGGGGCCAGTCTTCAAGATCCCAACATGAAAATATTGAGTTAGTGTTGACTGTGATTGACTTGTTGGACACCTCAACTCTCTCTCTCTCTCATATTCATTTGCATGGGTTTGGCATTTGGTGGTGGTGATGGGGCATGTTTCAACTCAAGCCATGTTTTCCATGCTTTTCAAGGAATATGCTTTTTATTTTCTTGTAATTATTGGTAAACTCAACAACCCAGCTCTTGGTCTCTTTGTTTCAGGTTAAGTGCCTAATTTAATATCACTCACCACCACCTCAGATAATTCCTCCAATCTTTTATTTTATATTTTTTACAGCTCCAATATCTAATCAAATTTATGTTTTCATTCCAATCAAAACTTTTGTCTCCTCCAATTCTCACTTCTATCAACAATTCTTCACTCTTTTCATGGTCTCATGTTTATATTTGATTTATCACATGGAGTAACTTGAAGATCAAATTTCATAATTTACTCCAGTTTTAGAATTATTGAAGATCAAATTTCTTGTCACGAAGTCTTGGTTTTGGTAATTAATTGTGGAAATTGCAATGCCTTTGGTCTTCTCCTTTGCTTCCTAATTAAACAAAAGAAAAAGAGGGTAACACATCTTTTGCTTTCTAACTTTAGTCTAAAATGAAATAAAAGTTTCTTCTCTCTCCCTCTCTCCCTCTCTCCCAAAATAGCAAGTGAGCAACTAGAAGCTCTTTCATGGAGTTTGGAGTTTACTAAATTCTCATCATCCAAATATGGGTGTGTCTGCCTCCACCCCATAATACCACACTATACCAACTATCTATCCACCTTTACACTGGTAAAGTCCTCTCCCTCTCTCTCTCTCTCTCTCTCTCTCTCTTGCAACTTTTGGTTGCCTTTCTTCAGGTGCTGAGTAGTCCTTCCACCCAGTACCTCAAATTCTATTGGCTGGCTTCTGGTTCCTTCTGTTTCCACCAATTCATTCTTTTCCATAAATTTGGAGCTTCAAGGAGGAAACTTTATCCCTTGGATAACTCTCTGGCATGAATTTGAGGTTGGGTTTAGTTGGAATCTGTTAAAGTTGTCATCTTTTTACAAATATATAACCAATGGCGTCTTGGAGCTCTATTTCTGAAGGAAACAAGGGTTTTGCATCTGATCATGAAGCAATTTCACATACAAATGATTCACTTTCCACAAGTAGAAACAATGGCTTGATGATGATGGGTTGGGACTTGAAAATCCCATCTACTTTTGAAACTACTCAAGGTTTTGGGGAGTTGAATTATCCAGAAATGTTAGGCAAACAGCTTCCAGATGATCCAATTAGAGACAAGCTTTATGGTGAAGAAGAATCATCTTCAAAGTTTTCAAGCTCTATAAACAGCAAGGAGTCTTCACTTTCACTCATTGATTTAAAACTTGGTAGGTTGGGTGATAACAGAGAAATTGTTCATAGTTCTAAATTAGGTAAGGGGCATCTCATACTGTCTTCATCAGCTGAGTCATCTACTCCTTCGAAGCGAATGCGGGTTTCTGGATTGTATTCTCAGACTGCCTACTGCCAGGTTTATGGCTGCAACAAAGATCTCAGCTCATGTAAAGAATACCACAAGAGGCATAAGGTCTGTGAGGCTCACTCCAAGACTTCCAAAGTCTTTGTCAATGGCATTGAACAGAGGTTTTGTCAGCAATGTAGTAGGTTAGTGTAACATCAAAATCAATAAATATTTTTATTGCTGCCTAATTAGTAATTATGTAATTATGTAATTTAGTTGCTTTTGATCATGCAGGTTCCATTTGCTGGTGGAATTTGATGATGGCAAGCGCAGCTGTCGCAAACGCCTTGCAGGACACAATGAGCGCCGGCGAAAGCCGCAAGTTGGTCTTCACTCTGGAAGAGCTGGGAGGTTGCTTCACTCATATAACGGTATATATTTATTCATCAAATTCATCTCTAATTTTCAATTTTCCTTAGTATTGCCTGGTCCCCAATATTTTTTTTGTCAGGACTTTTGCGTTACCATAAAATGGTCGACTTTTTATGTGTTGGGTGAAACCTGAGTTGATGCGTTGGAACACATTAGGAAGTCCTTTCAATGCCCCTTGATCAACCTTTATATATTATCAACCCTTAAGTGCCCATATTGAGCTGAAAGATTGTATCTTTAAGACTGTATCTTTAAAGATTGTATCTTTAAGACTAATGTTTCTACTTTTGTCACATCATAAGTTGTATGAGTCTTTTAAATTTTACTTTTGTTTGAACTGTCAACAAATTATGCAGGCAGCAGATTTCAGGGCAATTTGTTAACAACTGCCTCTTTTATCTGCCAAGAGATACTTCCTAGGGGCATTTTGGATCCTCAGAAATATACTACAAGTGATGACTGGTTGCGGAGATTAAAACTTGAAGACGGGACTCATTATAGGCCTTTGTCAGGGATGCCTATTGCCAATGGGAATCTGCATTTGAAACCAGCAGCATTCCCTGGTTATGATGTCAACAAACAGTTTGTTCCTCCATTTCATGTGAATAATGCAAACATATTGAGTGAGAATGGCAGTCAATATTCATCACATTCTAATTTCCATGACAACACATTAGGAGGTGAAGACTTGAATGCCTTCAACAACACAGCTTCAGCCTCAGCTGGGTCTGCTCTCTCTCTTCTGTCATCTCATTCACACAGCTCTTCAAGCCATGCTCATTACAGCTTGGATCAAGTTTCGGAGAAGCTTAACATTGGTGGAGGTTGCTCACAGCCACAGGCCTCCACAAGTGGAGTTATGTCACATAACAAACCCTCTTTTGCAGGAATGAATTCAGCAGCAGCCGATGATTTTGGAGTTTCTGATGGCATCTTCGAACGATCAGATCATTTTGTGAACACTAAAGATCGTTTATCAGATGGAAACACTATTAATTTGCTTCAACTGTCATCACAGCTCCAGCGTGTCGAGGAACAACGTCAATCAATGCAAGTGAAGCAAGAAAACGATGCCTTCTGCCTCTTCAGAATCACTTGAGTGATCTGCAAAACAAGGTAAGTTTGTTGATTATTGGCCACATTTGAACAATATGAACTCAGAAAAAATATCTTTGTAAGTTTAATAAGCTGTATTCACAATAGGCCAAACATCTTTTGAATACATAAATTGTCTAACCTCTTAGATTCTCTTTACTCTCAGCATTCTCAGAAAATCTCAGCGATAAAGTTTCGATTTTTAACTAACATCATCAAGAACAAAGTTCTGTTTCTTACTTTTTGTGCATAACATTTGGAAATTAAATCGTCGTTAATTAAGCTAACATCCCCGAAAATGTTGATTAGGGTAAGTATACATGGTTTGTTTATTTCTGGGAGGGCCTGCATTTCGATTTGTTTAACTTGTAAACCAACCAGTAATCTCTGGCCGTAATCGCCGGCTAAATTTAGAGTGAAAGTGAAAGTTTGGTTTATTTACATGGATGAAGGTTGGCATTTGTTTGCCAATGAATGATGGTGATTGGTGACTTTTGGAGGATTTGGGAATGTGCTTTTCTATTGGTGTAGTTATGTATGTTTCAGAATCCAGATCCGTTTCTCAAATCTGGCAATCCATAATTATAACTTTAGCATACAAAAGGGGTGCAGAGAAAATGGGCAATAATATTAGGGAGGTGGGTGACTCAGTCACTCCATGCGACTTGCTTAATATGCTTCTCTTCTATTGTCTTTTTTTTGTCAGAGTTACATGCATTCAACTTCAGTTGGCATCTACTAATTAAATAGGGTAACGTTAGCATAAGCATGTGCCCACTTAGAGTTAGAATTTGGCGTTCTACTCATTTTTTCTTTTCGGTAGTTATGATTTGTCGTATAAACAGAGATTTTGTTATATAAAAAAAGATATCGATGTGATACCATTATTAGCCTAATAGTAGTCTCTGATCTCCGATCCCAATCATGCCGGACAAAGAGAGATTGGTATGGTACCGGCCACCTAGTAGTCTCCGGCCTAATCGTAGTCTCTGGTGTGAAAATAAAGGGTTGGGTAATAAGTTAGCAAGGTAGTAGTAAGCTTACTTTTGAGGATGGGGAAATCCTCGTACCTATGTGGTGTGGTCTACCCTGTGAGCCCTACAGACGGGTAATTAAGGTATTTTCAAATGGTATGATCAGTAATTACTGGTCGGTCGAATATGGTACAAATATAAACGTTCGCTATAATCTTTTTTGAACTTTCTCCTTTCTTTTCATGCTCCTACAATATTACTCCATATTGAACTGTCTATTAAACAATTTGTACAAGTTCCAAAGGAACATTACCAGTTGGTCAAAGATAACTTCAATTTCGATTTTTAGTGGAATTGAGAGTGATGTTAGTCCTGCCGCCATGGACTGTTCATGAACTCAAATTTTGGATGAGTTAAATTTACATACTAAATATCGAAGAAACTCGACGATACGAGTGAATTTCATTAATAAACATAAAAAGATACACCTAATCATGGGATGATGTAATGAGCATTACCCCTCAAATGCATCTATAGACATTAGACGATGTAATCCCGAATCACGTTCAAGATAATTGATATCAAAATCTTGATCATCATTGGCTCTTTGAGACTCAACTCTTTTTAACTGAGCCTCGACAATAGGAGACTTGGGACGAATTTCATCACAAATTAGAGTAGATAAAGACTTAAAAGACTTGCTACTTGATGATGAATCATTTTTTTTTATATAATAAGAAAACAAACTCTTTAACCTTGATTTCTTGGGATTTCGATTGTAATCCGTCATTATGAAAGAAAACCTATTGATGATGATTAAAAATTCATATAAGCAAAATTTATCAACACATACCATTGTAAGAATTCCCACAATGATAAAAGCCTAAGCTAATGGGCTAAATAATTTATAGCAGATTGGGCTAGCCCAATAAACAGGCAGTTTGGGTGGTCGAGTGGTCGTATAATCCCAAGAGCGCCAGTATGACAAGAAAGTGAGATGGTCGAGTGGTCGTATAATCCCGTCTCACTAAAAACTTTCTCCATTCCATTAAATACAAACACGGCTAAATTGCCAAACTCATCTTCCATTTGGAAGATGCTTGGGAAGGCAGCAATCGAAAGAAACAAAACAAACACAGCTAGATCAACAAGAAAGAAGCGAGAAAGAAACGAAAACTTTAATGCATATAGAAATACACATCTGTCATCATGTTATTTGTTCTTAAGCTCATAATACCGCTGAGATCATAAATAAATAAGAACAATATCTTCTCCGACCTGCCAAATAAATACTCCTAAGCTCAAAACCAAAAAGCTCGGACAGAATGGACGGTCAGATTACAAACAAAGCCTATGACTTTCTACCAAAAGCAATGATTATGGCAACTGAAGATGATCTATTTCGCAGCAACTCCGTTGAGCTCAATGGCTTTTTCTTCCCCAGATGGGTTCAACTCATCCCAAGCCTCAACCCATGTGACCATGGCGTCTGCAAGCTTGAGGAAGTAGTCATCAACCTTTCCGAGTTTTTCCTTCACTTGCTTGGAGAGCTCAATGTAGCAGCTCTGCACGGTGGTGCAGTTCTTCGGAAGGGTGGCAGATTGGAAAAATGGGATCAGCTCCTCTTGCCAGTAGATTCCTTTGTATTCCTTCTTGAGGTTCACAAAGGGATTGCTTGCTTTGCTGTGCCAGATGTAGGGCAACCCTGTCTTGACTCCAAACCCTAAGTGGTCACAGATAACCTGCAAAACCAATAATGACACCAACTCATGTGAGCAATTAGAATTCAAAAAAACAAGGGGCGCCGGGTTTTTGATTGCAGAAAAATTGAATTGTATTTGAGTGATAAATACCTTCATGCACCAACCAGCCCACATATCGTCGTAGCGCCCAATTGGCTGACCGTCACCCATGAGTCCAAAATACATAGCAGGTCCAATCAATTCGCGGTTGAATGCCAGATTCATGCCGCACATGGGAAAGAGAGTTCCCTTGGGAATGGTCAGGACTGCATCCACAAACCTAGAAACATGGCATTATAGTTAGCAAGACTATTAAACACTCAAAATGCACAATTTCTAAAGGACAGCAGAATGTAAGACCAATGTACCTAGTGTTTCTCTCTAGAGGCTTCACAAGCTGAGTGGGAGCATCGTAATCGGGAATGTTAAGCCAGAGACCATGGGAAACAGCGGTTGGGATACCTTCACGTAGACTGAAGGGGTATCCACGGACGAAATCTGCACCCTCACGGTATGGGTCGTACAAGGTGTTAAAGAAAAATGGGGTTGATGGACTCAAAAGGTTCTTGATGTGCTGCTCAAGTGCATTGATATCTTTGCCAGATGGATCCTTAGCGACCTGCATTTTCACAAAGAGCAACATACTTAAGTTATTAAACCTCAGTTTCACAGGAATTGGAGGATGTCAATGAAATCTGAAACACATGAACACCACAATAACAAGGCTATTTGTTTCCATCAATGGTTCAAAACAAGGATGATAGGGCACTCGACATATGGATAAAAGAAACTGAAATTCAACATTTCAGTCTTAATCAAAATCTCTTAAAAAAAGGATGCAATGGAGAGATCTGTTAAACAATATACCTATTAGTTTAACTTAATGCTGAAGCATTAAGATTCACGCAAACATATCTCAATTATCTTTCAAAACTTCAGTACCATCGATTGGTAAATATATAGAACATGCTATCATGACAAAGAGATCAAAAGACAATGATGACAATGACTGAGCAATCCCATCTCTGCACGAAGCTCAACAAGTGTACAGGATTCTGAATTATGCCAAGAATCAGATCAAACCAAAATGATGCAAATTATCAGCATATACATCAAACGAAACACAGATCACAGCATGTAATGACCATTTTAGAAAGGGAAACGAAGTTAAATTTACAAAATAAACGGTCAGCAGAAGTCAAACAGAGACAGCAGAAACAGATCTGAAAAACAAAAGCAGTCACAGAATTCAAGCACCGAGTAATCATTCCGAGTCAAATCAAGATCCAACTGAATGTTAAAACCCAGAAATTCACAGCCAAAACACATCGAGATACAAGCTTTCCAACTCCAAACTAAAAACCCACATCCAAAATAATCCCAAATTATTTAACCAGAAGGAAAAAATAGATACTTACAAAACAATCATCGTCGATTGTGAAGATATACTTCTTCTTGGACACCATGTAGCCGAAGCAACGGCAAGCGGAGTCCTTAAAGGAGATACAAGAGGACTTAGGACCCAAGATGCGGTTGATGTCGTTGCGATTGTAGAGCTCGTAGTCAAAGCCCTCGGGGACATTGATGACCTTCGTAGGGTCACCATCTTGGACGATGATGAGGTGATATTGTTCAAAAAATGGCCTCCACATCTCCAGGAAGTCCAGGTTTCGGATGGTGGGGATGACTATGTCAAGCTCATCCTTGAGCAGGGGCGTGGGAGCGACCTTGCTCACTCCAGCCATGGCTGATTCACAGATATTGCAGAGAGAAAGAGTTGGGGGTCGAGTCCAGAGAGAGTGTTGGGTTGGGAGTGGGAGATGTGCCTGTATTTGAAGAATTTGAAGTCTACATAAAGTGAGCGTGGCACGTGCGAAACGCTGGCACGTGCGAATAGAAGGAGTGGGGAGGTGTTATTTGCTATAAATTTGGGAAAGTTTTGATTAGGTTAGTAAAGTTTGAGGTTATGTAGGATTTAGTGACAAAATTGTGATTTGAGAAGAGATATAGAAAAAATTAGAGAGTAATTCAAAAGAGATATTAGATTTGGTCAATTTCAAATTCCAGTCATATGATTAAGTAAATAAAGTGAAAAGGATCTAAAATAAAAAATGGCAAAAAAAAAGTGAAAAGGAAGTAAATAATAATCATAGTGTGATTTTTTTTTTTTACCAAATAATCATAGTGTGATTCACTCCAACTTTTTAACAAAAACAAATTAGATATTTAAGAAAAGAAAAATCTTGGTAATAAAAGTAACAAAATAAGTCCTTCCTTTTTCAACAGATTGCTAGATCTTAGGTCAATTATGGTTTTGAAATATAAAAAAAATGTCAATTTCCTTTTATTAATTTTATATTGTGATTCAAATATCATTATTTTTCAAACAATCTCATGGCATTAACTTTTTTCTTTAGATAATACTAACCTTTTTTATTTATTTTTTATTTTAACTTTTCTTATCGATTTTGTACTATATATTCGAATTTGAAATTCTTTTATCCGAGATGTTGGGTTAGGTTAATCAAGGGCATTCCATGAGTTTAAGAAAGTTTAACTAAATAACAAGATAATATTTTTTATCTATAAGAAAACAATACGATTCTATTATTTTTCAATATAAGATTAATATGGGTGTTGCTCCCCCATATTATTTAGTGGGAAGCGAACGGAAAAAAGAAGAATATTTTGCTTGTACTATCTATCACATCAATGCATCTAATTGCGGCAATATTGGCGATCGAAGAAAATCTTTGGTATGATTCCAAATGTTCAGGGGAAGAGCCACTAAAGAAAGAAATATTTGTCGAGTGATGTATTTATTTTACGCATTTTAATATATATATATATATATATATATGACAAAATTAATATATTTTATTTTTAAAATATAAATACACATTTCATACTACATATAAATTAATAAGAATTAATGACATTTTGAATACACATAAAAATTACTCATTCTATAAACAAAAAGGAGGAGAAGGAGGCAGCAGTGGCGACTCCTTCAAAGTCGCTAGTGGCTTTAGATGCTTGGACGTTTCTGCCCTTTTTGTCAATCGTCAAACTCCGATGAGTCTTCGTGGAATGAATCTAACTAATAATCTCCGACCCATTTGGACGTCGCCACGTTGCCAAATTCTACGCGTCTACGACCGACACTTTCACTCTCGTGTTAACAAAACAGGCCAACTGGATCTAAGCGTTTGCCGTAGATCTTTAACGTGGGTTCACAGCTTTGACCCGGTTCGGCCCCAGTTGTCTCTTTCATTTACTGCAAAGTTTGGTCATTCACAACTCACAATCTTTTTTTCTTTTTTTACCCCACCTAGGATTTCTAGAAGGGCAGATCCAAATTTGAAAAATGGACTAGTCTGGTCATTTTTGGGTCCGAACACTTATTGTAAAAACCAAATCAGGGAAGCAATTCCCCAACATTGTAGGTCGTCTGATTCTCCCACCGTCGGAGTTTGGTTATGAGCCTTTGTAACTTTCAATTCGTACAAGGTGTCTCACGTGATTAGTTCGGTCAATTATTTCGTCAAATAAAATGTCATTTTCATTCATTATATATAATTATTAAAATGTGTAAGTTTTAATTCATCTAATCTTTTTTCTCATAACTCATTAGCTTAATTTTTAGTATTTATAATCTTTGTTGGTAAACATAGCTTAATTTTAAAATGTATAAGTCATTAAAAGTTATTCACGTGCATTGCATGTAACGAGACAAAAGTAAAAATGATATCAGAATTGATAGTTAGGTTAACATTATCGCGAACTGAATGCTCGAGAGGGATCAAAAAGAAAATTGGAAAGCATAATAAGATCCATAATTCAAAGGACATTGCTAAGAATATGATTGCCCCTAAAACATGAAAATGGTTTTTTAAGCTTTAAGATTCATTTTTTGTTCCATAGAAAGATAACGGAAAAGATAAAATATATTCTTTTTTTTTTTGTCATTGACACACAATATCCCAAATATTTCAATCAATGACTAATATGCGTCGGGGGTCGGGAAGACTCACATATGCATTTCAGCCTTCCCCTGACCACAAGTCAAATGTCAGTTTCGTGTATCGAACCCAATATCAGGAAGTAAACCTGACTTGAAATCCGAGTTTCCATTGGACCACTTGCTCGTAGTTGATAAAATATATTTATTGAGTGGATGGTTTAATCTTGAAGAAAGTTGAACAAAAAACATCAAATTTATAATAAAGAAAAATACCACTAATTAAACCATAATTTGAATTACAAGTTATGGAGTTGATTTGTGATTTGACTTATGTGTTGCAATAGGTAAAATAGGTAGGGGTGGTAATTGGTAAAGTAGTAATGCCCCATACCAAATTTACCAGAAAAAGAAAACACCCCATTAATCCACACCATACCACTACCACTCAAAATCATAATTTCGTGCAATGATAGAGGAAAAGCATACACACAACGTGTACACACGCTCACACATCCTAACCTCTTTAAATTAATGGAGTTAAACTCAATATATTGAATTAGAAAAGTGAAACTTAGAGATCTAGATTCAAAAATACTCCAAATTTATATTGCATAGCTACGGATACGAATTCAACATTATGATATCAAAAAATCAGGATACATATATGATAAAAATATGCGAATTAAAGTAATAGAATTTCACATTGTGACCGTATAAAAGTTTACCGAGAAATCAATAAGATTGAAAGTTTACAATATACCACGTACGTATCATCGATACTTCTCTTATCCAAAATTTAAAGTATCAATATATTCTTACAGCAAACTAATGGTAAATGAAACTTCTTTATAAGTTATTGGTGTTGCATGCAGTGATTGTAGACAAAAATGTCCTCCACTGGAGTTGAGTCTTTTTTTTTTGGTTTTGTTAGAGGAGTTGAGTTTGAGTGGAGGAGCAGTTATAAAACTATAGTATATGGTATATTGGTAATTTGGTTAGAAGTGTACGACGTGTCGTTGGCAGGTCATCGTCGCTTCGTGTCGGGCGAATCTCGGGATTGGCGACCACGTTAGCTGGGATTTGCTGTATATGAGGAAGAGAGGAAATGGGGGAGTGTTTGTTTTTCCCAAATCACAAGCCACAACGTGAACATGATCCGCGGTTGAAATTGAAAAGGAAAAGACCACCGACATGCATGCATGCCAACTGTTACCCACTGCTTGCCAACCTATACAAATCACGAAGGTCCTATTTTTAAAATGTTAATTTTCTTCTGAATATTAGTAAATTAGTGCACTGGGATTAATTTAATCAATGTTGTTACCTTGTAAACTATGTGGGCTTTCAAACAAATTGGAATATTCGACACCCCCACTCGTCTACTTTTTATCATTAATCATTGCTCTCTGTAACCCCAGTACACAGTAGATCTACCAAATGTTGTTACCTTGGAAATTATGTGGTCTTACAGTGACAGCTTGATCATTTTATTAAAAAATTATTTTTTATTTTGACTCATTAAAAATGTAAGATAATAACTCGATCGATCCCCGCTTTAATAAGTAGACGCCGGCTGATGGGGAGGACCAGGAGTTGGCCTGGTCCGTTCGACAATTTCATTGAAATTTTGTGGGCTCAGTCCCTTTATTCTTGCCGCCTTTGATCCATATATGCAGCCCAAAACAAGAAAAAAGTAGGTAAACCATAACGGCCCAGATCATACACGAATCTTGCAAATCAGCCCGCCCCATCTCAAAGGTATTGGGTCCTTATTCTAATGAAAAGCTCAGCCCAGCCAAATCTTTTTTCCCTTGCTTAGTTTCTTTTGCACGGCCCGTGTTCTCCTGTTTTTTTATTTATTTTTTGTTATAATTTTTATCAACTAACATCTGAAGGGAGGGTTTAATCTAAGCTCGGGGTGCGGCTTACCCCTGGCCACAAAGTACTCCCAGTGAGTTTAGAACTCCGGCCAGTTAGGTACTAGAAAATTCGCCATTTAGAGGTGTTAGTTTGTCAACTGCATCACACCTTGTGGTTGTTTAATAATATTTATTTTTATTGTGTGGTGCTCGATTTCGAGTTTAAGTCTCATAAAAAATAAGATCGATATTCAATATATATAGTTGTGAAATATACAAATTTTTCATCCTCATTATTCTTTCTCTCCATAAATGCCACTTGACATGGTTTATACTTTATAAACATAAACGCATCCTAAAGAGGAGCTGAAAAGAGACAAATGAAAGAGCATGAAAGCTAGAATGAGAAACAGAAGGGGCCAAATTTATACAAGTCACTGTCAGCATTTGGCAAGAAGCTTTAGCAATCTAATGCTTTGGCTTCATAAGTGCTTTCCCAAATGGTTCATTGGCAATATGAGATACTGGTGTCTGTCACGTGACGAGAGATATAGTGATAAATAATTGATTATATGACTAATATCCGTGGATCCTA
Source organism: Oemleria cerasiformis (assembly GCA_037349345.1). Lineage (NCBI taxonomy): Eukaryota > Viridiplantae > Streptophyta > Magnoliopsida > Rosales > Rosaceae > Oemleria > Oemleria cerasiformis. Next base: position 15,839,084 of record JAZGTL010000018.1, read on the forward strand.
ATATGCTAAGAAAACAACAAACAATGGGAACATGTCAAACCAACCCTTTTTTTTTTATGCAAGCAATACTTATATATGCAGTATCTTCCTTAGATGTAGGAACTTGACTTTCGAGTAATTTACCATAAAAAAAAAACCTGACTTTTGAGTCGATGTAAGCATTACATAGAAAGCTTGGTTTGACCTAGTTAAATTTCATTATAAAATACCAACACTAATCACTAGTTAATCACATGAGTCACTAGTTTATCATCTTCAAATTGATAAGAATTAATAGTCGAGTTGATATGTTGTAATCACTGAAACACTTTCAAGATGACCTCATCCTTCGGCTCCGGCTCGCCGGCAGGATCACGATTCTTGCAATATAGAATATTCTCTTTGCAAACTCATGTGTGTACATGAACATGGTAACACTAACTGGTTTTGATTCATAATGTATGACATACTGCATACGCAACATTATACGTATTCTTATTAATGCATTTAGTTTTGTCGTAATCAAAATTAATCAAACTACATGAGGACATGACATGTGGAAAATCCCAACAACGTAGAATAAGGTGAGCATCACTAAGATATTCTGGAGACATTCTAATCTAAACATAGTTATCTATAAGTATTGATCTTTCGCCATCGTATTTAATAGGTTGTAACAAAATCTCCCAACATATTGAATCTTGAGCAATGGAGATCATTAGTAACTGTAGAAGCACAATGTTAGCATTTGTTATGTGTTTGACAATATTTTCTTATGCAGGTGAGCTTATAATTATACTTAACTAGAACTCTAATCATGATTATGATTCCTTAATTAAGCACTGATCTTCTTACCATGTTTTTAGTGGCTTATGATTCCTTTGATCCAAATGGGAGGATAGATATCAAATGGGATGTTCAATCTTGGACCCCAGATGGCTATGTGGTGAGTGCCATCTCAACTTTATTACTTGTATCATAAGAAATCACTTTCCACCGGCTGAATTGTGATTTTTCTCACTTAACCTCCAAATCCGACGCTCAGGCCGCTGTGACAATAACCAACAACCAAATGTACAGGCGGATCGCGAGCCCGGGGTGGATCTTGGGATGGACATGGGCTAAAAAAGAAGTTATATGGTCAATGGTGGGAGCTCAAGCCACAGCTCAAGGAGATTGCTCCAAGTTCAAAGAAAACATTCCTCACAGCTGCAAGAAAACTCCCTCCATTGTTGACTTGCTTCCTAATCCTCCAATGAGCCAAAGATTCAGTGATTGCTGCAAGGCTGGTGTTTTAGAATCATTAGGGCAAAGCCCCTCAGATGCAGTCTCAGCATTTCAGATTAGCGTCGGACGATCCGGGAAGTCGAATAAAACAGTAACACCACCCAAGGATTTTTTTCTGGTTGGTCCTGGACCAGGCTACACTTGCAGTGCTGCAAAGATTGTGCCTCCTGATAGGATTTTTCCCACCTGCAAAACAAGGGTTAAAATCACACAAATAATACCTGCAAGAATACAGGGCTGTTGTAGTATAGCACTGGAAGCAGGGTCGATTTCCTCAGGGACTGATATTGATATTTCTTATTTTAGTATTTACTCTTAATTAATAATAAAGTAAATTGCTTGAAGTTTGGTAACGGAATAAAAATTAAGTAAACAATGTAATCAAGTACTAGGGTTCAACCTTCACCATTAACAATCATATGTGACTTAGAAAAGAATCTATGAATCAATACATGCAACTTTGAAGGTTAGATTTTTCGAAAGCATATTTTCCTCGTGGGCATTCAAGTGAAAACGTATACCTAACATGCGATTAGTCTATGGCATTTAGATCTAATTCTACATGCAAGATTCATTAAGTTCATGAAAATCTTTTATAACCATGCAATATCTTAGTTATGGCATTTAACCTAGATGTATTACAATCCTTAATCACAAGAAGCTAATCCCAATTTTTAGGTGGGCATTCCTATAAAATTGCATCAAATTACTTGTCTAAATATCCTAAGGGTGATCAAGCATTAAGACATAAAGATAGTTTTAAACAGTGATTAAAGATTCAAAGCATGCATATACGAAAACATAGGAAAAAGATAAATCACATAATCATGTTAAGGCTTAGGTCTAACCCTAGTGAGAAAATTAGCTACTCATGCTCATAATGAATAGAAACAATTTCATTAAAATTGAAGTTAAGAGAACAAACAGTTTGTAGAACAAGGGTAGCCGAAATCCCAGCTTTGCCGTGCTCTTAGATGGAGAATTGTAATCTGAAATCTGGTCTCCTTAAATCTAAGCCAAGCTTGGGTATTTATAAGGAAAGATTCCTAATCCTACTTTGAAAATGAGTAAAATAAAAATAAGAAAATCTAATTCCTAGTTTGAACAGAAATAGGCAAGCATATGCCTTCTCCTACTTGAATTGGGATTTCATTGATATACTTCCTTCTTTTGCTCCAAAAACTCCTTCTAGAATAAATCTGTCAATATAATAAATTCGAGTATCAATTCCTCCCAAAATAATAATAATAACTAATTAAATATATGGGAAATACAAGTATATTTTTGGCTCATCAAATACCCCCAAACTTGAATTGTTACTTGTCCTCAAGTAAATAAAACAAAACTAAGAAAACATTGAGAAAAATAAAATGCCACTTTCGCAGGGAACTCGATAGTGCTGAGTAAACACTACACGCCTTTAAACCCCTAGGTGTCCCTAGTAGGAGGAGTTGTGTCTCCTGAGGGTTTACCAGTTACGATACCCACAAACACTTTCAAAATTTGTTAAACTTAATTTAACCTTCCTTCCATTGAATATAAAGCAACACTCATAAAAGCAAAATCAAAATTCTCAAGTCATAAGCAAGTTTAAAAGAGAGAGCAAATCCACACTTTCAAAACAGAAGATTACCAGATTCTGGTGAGCAATCCATAAACCATATTCGTGTAATGTGAATCTCAACAAAATTGTAAGTGTTAAACCAATCCCTCACTTGCATTACATCTGTACCCACCAACTGTAAAATCACTTAACCTATCACCATCCAAAGCATTATTGCCTGAAATTTTTATTTTTATTTTTATTTTTGTTATTTATTTATTTTAATTTTATTTTGTATAAAAAATGATGGAATTTTATTTAACATTGAGCAAGCTTTCTATCCAACCCATGTAACGAGCTTTAGATCGATGACTCCCAAATCAGATGACTTTAGGGCACCAGACAACAAATGTCCCAAATGATTTATTTACTCGAATTGAAAAGGCTAGCATGTAATTGATGGGTAAATGCACACCCTTATTTTAGGGCTCGGACTCACCTCCGATTTATTTATGGCTTTCACTTTTTCGAACCTTGGACGGTAACAAATTAAATAACCCACAATCTTAGGGTAAGAAAAATTAGCATGCTTGAAACAAATTTAATTTCCGCAACTAAGTTGATGTGCATGTGCGAAATTGAATATGGTAAGAATTGTGTGCAAAAATCAACTATATGTTCTTGGTGGTCATGCTCTAATATTTAATCTCACTGATGAAGTTTCAAATTTCGATAATAGCAAATAGAGTGCATTAAAAATAATTTAGGAAGGAAAAATCAAATTAAATCTAAACAAAAATCTTTGTTATTTTTTTTTTGTTTTGTTTTTTTTTTGTTTTGTATTTTTACTAAATTTTTTTATAAAACAGACAAACAAAATGATAGTTTCCTACCCCCAAACTTATCATGCAACATGTCCCCATGGTGCAAAAGAAGAAAAGACAAAGAAAGATGAAAGAAAAGAAGAAAGAAAAACAAAACAAAATAAAGAAGTAACACAAAAATAAAAGGAAAATAAAATAGAAAGAAAGAATAGCACCTGGGATCGAAACAGAGACCTGAGTTGTGCCCCCTGCTCTTAAAACGACAGCAAGGAGGAGCAGCCAAGAAAACTGCGTCGTCGCATTGATGTGGACAAAACGGCGTCGTCGCAATGGATGGTGGTAGGTTGCTAATGACGTCAATTTTGGCTTTGTCCACTTCAATTCCACGCTTTGAAATTTGGTGCCCTAACACGATACCTTGCTTCACCATAAAGTGGCACTTCTCCCAGTTTAATACCAAATGGGTATCTCGGCATCTTTCCAAAACTGTGGCTAGGTTGTCTAAACAGTGGTCAAAGGAATCTCCATATACGGAGAAGTCATCCATAAACACTTCAATTATTTGCTCCACCATATCCGAGAATATGCTCATCATGCATCGCTGAAAAGTGGCAGGTGCATTACACAATCCAAATGGCATACGCCGATAGGCAAAAGTGCCGAATGGGCAAGTGAATGTAGTTTTGTCTTGATCTTCAGGTGCAATAGGAATCTGATTATACCTTGAGTAGCCATCTAAAAAACAATAGAAAGGCTTACCTACCAATCGCTCCACCATTTGATCAATGAATGGGAGTGGAAAGTGATCCTTTCGTGTGGCCGAATTCAGCTTGCGATAATCAATACAAACCCTCCACCCCGTAGTCATCCTTGTAGGTACTTGTTCTCCTTTTTCGTTAGTACTAACCGTGATTCCTGATTTTTTAGGAACAACTTGTGTTGGGCTTATCCATGGGCTGTCTGAAATTGGGTAGATAATGCCTGCGTCTAGAAGTTTTAGGACCTCACTCCGAACAACGTCTTTCATGATTGGGTTCAATCGCCTTTGAGCATCAACAGTAGGCTTGCTGTCTTCTTCCAGTAAGATACGATGCATGCAGATTGATGGACTAAGGCCTTTGATGTCGGCTATTGTCCACCCAATTGCCTCTTTGTACTTGCGTAGGATTCTGAGTAGCTTGTCTTCCTCTAGGTCGGTGAGGTCTGCTGCAATGATCACGGGCAGAGTTTCTTGGTCACCAAGGTGTGCATATTTGAGATGGGCTGGAAGGGGCTTCTTTTCCAGCTGTGGGGCTATCTCAATGGAAGGCGGTTGTGGCGTTTTTGGGGGCCCAAGCGCTTCAATTTGAGGTCGCCACCGTGGATAGGGTGGTCGGTTGCTATCTAGTGCCGCCATAATTTCTGCAATATCTTCCTCATTTTGGCAGAGGATGGGGTCAATGAGTGCTGCCTCTAGAGGGTCGGTAAAGAGCAATTGTCCTTGTGTCATGCAGGTTACCTCCTCCAAAACTTCAATTCTGCTACACTCTGAAATTTCAGGGGGTCTTTTAGCCATGTCAAACAGGTTTAATACCACAGTTTCATCTTGCACACGGAATGTAAGAGTGCCAGCTTCTACGTCTATCAGTGTGCGGGCTGTGGCCATGAAGGGTCGGCCAAGGATTAGGGGTGTCTCTTTGTCTTCCACCATATCGAGTACCACAAAATCGATGGGTAGATAGACTTTATCCACTTTGATGATGAGATCTTCAATGATGCCCTTAGGGTAAGTGAGGGATCGGTCAGCCAACTGGAGAACCATTGGTGTAGGTCTGAGCTGTCCTGCTCCTAATCGCTTAAATATTGAGTAGGGCATAAGGTTGATGCTTGATCCCAGATCTATTAGAGATTGCTGAAATTCGGAATTCCCTATTGTGCAGGAAATAGTAAAGCTGCCCGGATCTTTTTTCTTTGGTGGTAGTTTTTGTAGAAGGGCGGCACTACACTGTTCTGTCAAAACCACTTTTTCCAGGTCTGAAATTTTTTTCTTATTGGCGCATACCTCCTTCAAAAATTTTGCATAGGAAGGGATGTGCTTTATAGCATCTAGTAGAGGTAGATTGATATGGACCTTGGCTAATGTCTGCATGAAGTCAATGGTCTGTTGGTCTTTGTTTGAGCGGCGCTGCTGCCTTTGTGGGAATGGCAGTGGCGGAGTGTAGGCAGGGACGTTGGATGGAGCAAATTGAATTTGTGGGGTGAATAGTTCAACCTGAGGTTCAGGTTCAATATTTGACTCGGTGGTATTATTTTCTGAAAGGGATGACTTTGATGCCTCCCGATTGTCATAACTTTTCCCCCATCGTAAAGTCCTTACCATCTTACAGTGCTCGGCTCCTCTTGGGTTTGGTATAGGTTGACTGGGAAAAACCCCTTTATCCCTTTCAGAAATTTCTTGGGCCAGTTGGCTAACTTGCTGCTCCAAGTTTTTTATTTGATGCTTGAGTGTTTTGTTGATTCTGGGTAGAGATCTCAATAAACCTGGTAAGCTGCTCTTCTACACTCAATTGGCGTGGTGCGGCCGGTTGGGTATGATGGTTGAGTGGCTGTTGATAATTCTGCTGATAATTGGGTCGGACCTGGTGTTGTCCATTCCACCCAAAATTTGTATTATTTTTCCATCCAGAATTATATGTATTGGGGTAGGCATCATTACGGGGTCTTGGGAAGGAACTCATGCCATTTACTTGTTCTTGGACAAGGTCGGGATATCCATCCTTCTGAGGACATTGGAGGACATTATGTGTAGGGTCCTCACATATGGCGCAAACCTGTGTTGTCTTTGGGGCAGCGGTGGTGAGCATAAAACTGTTGATCTTCTTTTCCAATTGGGTGATTTGTGCTGCAATATTAGGGGTACCATGTCCTTGCGCTACATCATAGACGTGTCCCCTCGTATGAGAGCCATCATCCATCCATTGTTGAGATTCGTTAGCCATTAGCTCAAATATTTCAAATGCTTCACGGGCTATTTTGGATATGAGAGAACCACCTGCGGATGCGTTGACGTAACTTTTGGTGATGTGGTTGAGTCCATCATAAAAGATGTTCATCTGCATGTCTGAATCCAATCCATGGTGGGGGCAACGCATATACAGGTCATTGTACCGCTCCCAAGTATCATGAAACGACTCGTTAGATTTCTGGGCAAAGGCCAGTATTTCTTTCTTCAAAGCGAGAGTCTTGGATGATGGGTAGAATTTGTTTAGAAACCTTGTTTGTAAGTGTGCCCACATTGTTATGCTCCCTGGAGGTAATGAATGTAGCCAAGCCCGAGCTTTATCCTTCAAGGTGTAAGGAAAAAGCCTTAACTTAATTGCCTCATTTGAAATTCCTCGAACAATGATGTTATCACACCCTGACAAGAATTCAGATATGTGCATGTTTGGATCACTGTTTGGGAGTCCATGAAAAGTGGGTAGAAGCTCAAGCATGTGATGCCTGATCTCAAAAGTGACTCCGTCCTGTACCTCGGGGTACACGATGCATTGTGGGGTTCCATTCCCACGTGCTGCAAGGCTTTTGCTAAGCGGTGCGCCAACTTCAGGTATTGTTAATGCCATTGGTGCGGACAATGTGTTGTCTATCTTGGTGAACAAATCTGCCAGGAAAGTGCCTTGGAGTGTGAACCTTGTGTTAATTGCTTGTAGTTGTCTTCTTCTTCTTGATGTTCTTTCAGGTTCAGGATCGAATTATGCTAGAATCGGGTTCGTAGATCGTGTAGCAATAACCATGCACAATTAGATAGTCTTGCAAGAGTAGAGACATGTGCGTAAATGTTGATTTGGAGAAGTAGAGAAAAAAATTGAAAACAAATAATTAACTAAAAGTAAATTAAAATAAGAGTAATCGGCACAATCCCCGGCAGCGGCGCCAATTTCTTGATAGGATTTTTCCCACCTGCAAAACAAGGGTTAAAATCACACAAATAATACCTGCAAGAATACAGGCCTCCCTCAATCTGATGCTGGAGTCCGAAGCATGAGATTGTCCCGATAAAACTCAAACCGAGGCGTGTGCAGCCCATGAGTCATAACATCTGCTAGCTGGTCCTGAGAGGAGACATGCGCCAAGTGAAGAGCTTTACGTTGAACCCGCTCACGAACGAAATGGACGTCGATCTCAACATGTTTAGTACGGCCATGAAAGACCGGATTATGGGCCATCTGAATAGCCGAGACACTATCGCACCAGATCAGGGGCGGACGAGCAAGAGGAAGATGAAGCTCAGCCAACAGGTGATTTAGCCACTGTAGTTCACAAGAAGTGTTGGCAAGAGCCCGATACTCCGGCTCGGTAGAAGAACGAGATACGGTGGTCTGCTTCTTGGCTCCCCACGAAATGGGATTGCGACCAAGAAAGACAATATGACCAGAAGTCGAACGGCGAGTATTGGGATCACCACCCCAATCGGCATCTGAGAAGGCATGAAGACGAAGCGCGCCAGAGACATAACGAAGACCAAAGGCCATAGTACCCTTTAGATAGCGAAGGATACGTTTGACAGCCATCATGTGAACGTCCGTGGGAGCATGCATGAATTGACACACAATATTAACAGCAAAAACAATATCCGGGCGAGTAAACGTCAAGTACTGTAGAGCACCAACCATGCTCTGATAAAGAGTGGGATTGGGAAGCAAGAGACCATCAATAAGTAGTAACTTAGTGTCAGGAACCAAAGGAGTAGAAACAGGACTGCAATTAGACATTCCAACCTTGCACAGAAGCTCCCGGGTATACTTGCTTTGATTAACAAACAAACCATTGGTGTGAGAACGCACATGGAGACCAAGGAAATAGGACAGAACCCCGAGATCCTTCATATCAAACTCAGTGCTCAAGGCACGAATCAAACGGGTCATCGCAGTAGGATCATTCCCAGTCACGATGATGTCATCGACATAGAGCAATACAATAAGAAGAACCGATCCCTGATGGAGAACAAACAAGGCAGAATCAGAAAGAGATTGAACAAACCCCAAAGTGAGCATATGACCAGTAAACCGAGCGTTCCAAGCGCGAGGTGCCTGCTTCAGGCCATAAAGAGACTTTTCCAACTTGCACACATGAGAAGGAAAGTGAGAATCAACAAAACCCGGAGGTTGGTCCATGTAAACCTCTTCATGAAGAACACCATGCAGAAAAGCATTTTTGACATCAAGCTGCTGTAAAGGCCAATTGAACTGAGCGGCCAAAGCAAGAACGAGCCGCACCGTGGTATGCTTGACAACCGGACTGAAAGTTTCATCATAATCAATCCCAGCCTCTTGGAGATAACCCTTAGCAACCAGGCGTGCCTTGTGTCTTGCCATCGAGCCATCTGCATGGCGCTTTAACTTGAATACCCACTTACACCCAATAACACTACGGTGAGCAGGTAATGGAACCAATCGCCAAGTGTGTTGATGTTGGAGAGCAGAAAATTCCTCGTGCATGGCGTGACACCACTCAGGAACCTGGGAAGCTTGTGTATAGGTCACTGGCTCAAGAAGAGGACCAACCGAGGAGGTGACGTGCAAAGCAAGAAAGCCACGACGCCTAGGTCCGGAGATGCCATTTTTAGACCGAGTGACCATAGGATGGGAAGAAGGCACGGCAGAGAAAGCAGGAGATGAAACCGGAACAGTCATGTCAACCACCAAGTCAATAGAGGGCGTGGAGCCAGGAAAGTCAAGAGCAGGAGCGGATGGAGAGGACTCTGAAGCCGAAGAGACTGGTGAATGAACCACATGATGCACAGAAGTAGACCCCGATGCAGCAGGAGAGGAAACCCTGCCAAGTGGAGAACAAGCAGTATACAATGGAGTACAACTAGGATGGTTCACCAAGCCATGATCATGTGCGAAGGATGTGTTTATGGATGCATGAGAGGAAGAAAAAGGGAACTGACTCTCATCAAAGATAACATGGCGAGACAAAAAGGTTTTCTTGGAGGGAATATGATAACACATATATCCTTTATAATCAAGAGTGTAACCTGCAAAGACACATTGGGTGGTCCGGGGTTCAAGTTTGTGGCTAGTATAGGGTCAGAGAAAAGGATAACATGCACACCCGAAAGATTTTAAAAACCGTAAACAAGGATAGGAACCAAAAAGCAGAAAATAGGGAGAGCTCATATGAAGAACAGCAGTTGGCATACGATTGATAAGAAAATTGGCAGTGGAACAAGCATGGAACCAAAAGGAAGGGGGCATAGAAGCTGTTTGTAGCAAGGTAATGGTAGTTTCAATGAGATGTCGATGTTTTCTCTCAGCAAGCCCATTTTGCTGTGGTGTATAAGGACAAGACTTGAAATGAAGAATGCCTTTAGACATGAAGAACTCAGTCATGGCCTTGTTGACAAACTTACCGCCACCATCACTTTGGAATACTTTTATAGATTTTTCAAAGAAATTAAGAACATAAGAGTAGAATTTCACAAAAGTAGGGTAAACATCTGATTTATGCATTGAAGGATAAATCCAAGAGTAGCGAGTACAGTCATCAATGAAGAGAACATAGTATTTATGACCAAGAAGAGAAGGACATGGACTAGGACCCCAAACATCCGAATGAACTTTAGCAAAAGGGTGAGAAGTCCTATTGACAGAAGCAGAAAATGGCAATCGAGATACTTTGCCTTGAAGACAAGGTTGACACACATGGGAAGTTAACTCAGGAGAGCAAGTAATTTGAGCTTGGGACAACATAGTAGAAAGAACAACATGGGCAGGATGACAAAGCCGCCGGTGCCATAGTGAAGAGGATACTGTTTTGCCTACACAAGCAATAGTCGACAAGTGAGGAGACGAAGAAGATGAAGATAAAGACTTAGGAAGAGGATATAAACCACTAACACTAGGAAGTGTGTACAGAGTCCTCCCTGAGTGGTCCTGAATACGAAGAGAGTAAGCATCAAAAAGCATTTGACAACCATTATGCAAACAAAATTTTTGCACAGAAAGCAGATTATGAACAAGACGAGGTACATGATACACATCCTTCAATTGAAAAGCATGATCGATAATAGGCAAGGTAAGAGAACCAACACTAGCTATAGGAAGAACAGCTCCGTTACCAACTGAAATACCTTATTTAGAGGGACAAGCGTGAGCTTGTTGTAAGTGAGAATCATCAGAGATCATGTGATTGTTGGCACTAGTATCAACGAGCCAGAAGTTAGGATCATTGAACTCAAACACAGGAGTAGCTGAATAGGCCTGAGACTGAGTACCGGGTGGAGTAGACACTTCAAAATGACCCCGTTGTGAGCACTCCAGGGCCTCATGGCCAGGAATCTTACATAGTTGACACAGTGGAGATGGGAGAGCTTGCATGTACTGAGGGGAAGCCCCTAAAACACCAGCATTTGTGTGACCAGGCGACTGTTGAGGTTGCTGTGATGACTGTGAAAAGTAAGGATTGAAGCCATATGACTGATTACCACCGTTAGAATAGCCATGGTTTTGTTGAGAACCTTGATTATAACCAGAAAACGGAGGATATCCATGATTCAATCCACGATTATAACCTCCTCGATTACCCCTATTGTTGTTGTTCCAATTGTTGTTCCAGTTGTTATTCCATCGTCCTCGACCATTATTCCACTGACCACGACCTCTATTGTTATTCCAATTATTAGAACCTCTCCCTTGCTAGTTCGAGTTATTCCAACCCGTACCTCCCGATTGAGATGTGGTAGTTACATTCAAGGATTCACCTTGAGAACCTTGACCTTCTTTAGTAGCCACCATTGCGGTAAGCAAGGATTGGTGAGAAGCAAGTTGTGTTGCAACTTTGGTAAGGTCTGCTTCTTCAGCTAGAAAAAGAGTCCGAACCTCAGTAAGAGTAACAGGAATTGGCCGTGCCCGAATGTGAGATTTAAAGGGATGATAATCAGATGGCAGGCCATTAAGTGTGATCAAGATTACATCTTTTTCAGACACAGGCACACCTGCACTAGCCAACCATTGTCGAGCAGACCGAATCTTACTCATGAATGTCTCAACAGAATCAGAACCTTTTTGGATGGTCTGAAGATTGGTCTTCAACTGCATGAGGTTAGCTTCTGACAAAGAAGAGAAACGTTCTTGCAGTGTAAGCCAAGCCTCACGTGAGAACTCACAGTTCATTATTTCAGTGAAGGCATCTTCAGATATCGTTGCAATCAGAACATTAAGTAAAGCAGCATCCATATCAACCCAATTTTGAAATGATGCATCAATAGACAAAGGACACAGACTAGAACCATCAAGATGTCCAAACAGATGGAAACCTTTCAACAAATGCTGAATCTTAATACTCCAAGACACATAATTTGTATCATCTAGCTTTATAGACATGAAGTCCGTGACATGTTTAAGAAGATCCATACCAATAGTCATGGCGAAACAGAAAGCACAGGAAAGTATAAACTCAGTATTGAGTACTTAACTAGCAAGAGATGCAAGAAACACTTATCTTGCAGAAGATCTCAGCGTGAGAGATCCAGACAGTGAGCAGAAGAGAAGCAGAAGATCCAGATGTTGAGCAGAAAGCACGCCTGAAGAATCGGAATCAAAGGAAGAAAGAATACTATAGGCTAATCACGATCTTCGTATATACTTGCACAGGAAGCACCCGAATCAATCAGCTGTGAGCATTCAAGCTCTGATACCATGTTGGAATTGTGCTGTTTAGCAAAGAAAGAATTCAAGATGAAGAAGAAGATGATTGAGGAGAGTAGAGTATAGGAAGAGATGAAGTATAATTCCTGCTTCTCATATATTTTCACACACATTTATACATACAATACTTCAATGCTTATATAGGAATTATTTACAGCAAGTAACAGATTCTTGCAATGTATGACAACTAAGGATTGCTTAACTAATTTAGGATAGCTGTAGAAACTAACCTACAGCTAAGAGAGGAGAGAACCTAACAACCTAATTGAATTTGTTTGAATACTAACAATCAAGCTAACTAACTAACCATCAATACAGCTAGCTAATCAGGACAGCTAGCAGCTAACCATACCAACAGCTAACTGCCCATATAGCAGCTAACCACACCAACAACTAGCATCTAACTATACCAACAGCTAACTGCCCATATCATTCAACACAAGGCTGGTGTTTTAGAATCATTAGGGCAAAGCCCCTCAGATGCAGTGTCAGCATTTCAGATTAGCGTCGGACGATCTGGGACGTCGAATAAAACAGTAACACCACCCAAGGATTTTTTTCTGGTTGGTCCTGGACCAGGCTATACTTGCAGTGCTGCAAAGATTGTGCCTCCCTCGGTTTCCTTCTCCCCCGATGGCCGGCGTACAACTCAAGCAATGAGTAAGCCTCATTCACTTCTTAATTCCATGTTTATACCTTTGAAGCTCTTCTATTTACTTGTCAAATTTAGGGGAGGACCCTGATTTAGTTGGTTCGGTTTTTATCCAAACTGCAAATCAACTTGAGTTTATGGTTTATATTTTACGAATCATTTCAAAGTGGTTACCCACTCGATCGGTTTAATAAACGAACCAAATTTGGTCCGGTTGTTTCAGTTTTTGGACTACTACATTGACTTTACTTATATACTTAACTTTTTAGTTTCAACTCAAAATTTTAAATTCGAATTTTACGAGTAAATGTTATTTTAAATCTCATTTTGAAATAAATTAAAATTTATTCTCAATTTTACATGTCTGTAACTGTGTAACAATTCCAATTGTGTATAGAGTTTGGATTTTCATATTTTTAATTTCTCAAATTGTAAACCAAACTCACTTAACCAATTTGGTTTGGTTCTTCGCAACAACTAACAAATAAATAAATAAATCCAAACCAATCCAACCGATTTGATTTTGTTTTCAATTTGGGCCGAATTTTCGATTTTACTTGCCGCTTGCATAATCCTTAATTAATTAGAGTTCTTTAATCTTTTGGCAGTGACATGGACTCTGGATTGCACTTGCTCGAAATTCCTGGCCTCTGAGAACCCTACTTGTTGTCTCTCTCTGTCATCTTTCTACAACCCCATGATCACTCCTTGTCCATCTTGTGCTTGTGGTTGTAAACATAACAATAATTGTATGTAAGTACCTCCATAGTCCGCACATAATTTCCTTACCCTATATTCCAATTTTCACACATAAATGTTGGAACTTTATCATCAACGCAGGAATGACCGTAAGGATTCACCATTGGTAAGTTCAAAAGCCTCAGCAATGAAGGGAAATGCATCAATGTTATTACAATGCACGGATCACCGGTGCCCAATTCGTGTTCATTGGCACGTGAAGGCTAATTACCGGGCGTATTGGCGCGTGAAGATTACTATATCCAACTTCAACTACCTCATGAATCATACACAATGGACTCTTGTTGCTCACCATCCAAATCTCAATAAACTTGCCAATGTCTCTAGCTTTGCCTATAAGCCACTAATTCACTATGGCTCTATAAGTAAGTCTACAAACATGTTTGATGTCTCAATCATCATCTCATACGATGCAAATTTTGAAAGTTCAAATATGTCATGATTTAACATGGTGTCTCTCTATCTGAAATTGCAGATGACACCGGTATGTTTTACGGCATAGAAAATCAGAGTGACCTACTAAGGGAATCTGGGCCTAATGGACATGTTCACACAGAGTTGCTACTTGGAAAGGACACGAATGCATTCACATTGAGGCAAGGCTGGGCATTTCCATTGAAAATCTACTTCAATGGTGATGAATGCATGATGCCTCTTCCTGATATATATCCATCATTACCCAACTCTGCTTACAAAAATTCAGTTTCATCATCTAAACTTGCTACTGCCCTTTTGATTTCGGGGCTACTAGTCCTTCTGCGCTCGTGTCACTAAACGAAAGGCTCAGAACTCCGAATGAGAATGGGAAATGTGTGAACCATGTCACTATGTGTGTGTATAGTTGTGACCAAGTTCATCATAAAAAAGTTGTCAACTTTTGTTCCCCCTCCCATGTTTTCAATCTAGACCATGTATTCCAAAATTGCTTGGAAATTGTTAGCTAGTTAGGTTGTTTGAAAGTTTCAGCCACTGAAGAAACATTCGTTAGTTTTCTTAGCAACAAACTTGGACATGCACCTTAATCATATTTTATTATGTTTCTTAATACAAACAAGCTGCAGAGGTTGAAAAATCCCTGTCTGAGTTAGAAAAACCAACGGCCAATTCCTCCTTTGAATACAAAATTCAGTCCAATGATCATTATGGAAAGTATGGTGATTTTTTAAGCAGCATTTTTTTTGTATGTGGGAAAAATGAAAGGGTCATTTTCACGAGAGAGTTGACTTCGATAAATGATAATCACATCAAACATAGAAAACAAATACACAAAGACACCAGAGCCAAATTCCAAACAGGCATGCTTCATGCTTGTGGAACATCAAATAAATTGATCTCATACTGTCTGACACTGAATGTGCTTACAGTAAGAAAAGACATGATTTTCGACAAGTATCCATGCCCGGTTCTCTCAGCTGTTTTCTTCATGGTCATGGTTTCTCATGCAGGTCAGCTTCTAGTAATGAAAACTCTGTAGAAATAGTTTCGAACTTTTGATTCCAAAAATTAGTGTGCCATTTGGTGACTTATATGAAGCTTGATTTGATCATAAATTCATAATTGTAGCTGCTTACGACCCATTAGATCCGAACGGGAACATCACACTGAAATGGGATGTCATTTCCTGGACTCCAGATGGTTATGTGGTAAGTAAGTAAACATCATTTGACATGAACTTGACAAGATTCGATGTTAAGGTCAAAACTTTGATAAAATTTCAGGCAGCGGTGACAGTGAACAACTATCAAATGTACCGGCACATCATGAGCCCGGGATGGAGGGTAGGATGGGTATGGGCAAAGAAAGAAGTGATCTGGTCCATGGTCGGAGCTCAAGCAGTTGACCAAGGAGACTGTTCCAAATTCAAAGGAAACATACCACATTGTTGCAAAAAAAATCCCACAGTGGTTGACTTGCTTCCTGGTGTTCCTTTCAACCAACAGATTGCGAATTGCTGCAAAGCTGGTGTTGTGGCCTCATGGGGCCAAGACCCTTCAGCTGCCGTCTCTTCCTTCCAGCTGAGCGTCGGGCGGTCTGGAACTTCGAACAAGACAGTGAGACTCCCAAAGAACTTCACTTTGCTTGGTCCCGGACCAGGCTACACTTGCAGCCAAGCCAAGATTGTGCCTTCAACAGTTTTCCACTCACCGGATGATCGTCGAAAAACTCAAGCATTCAGTAAGAATTGTCAGCTTAAATGAGACTAATTTGGTACAACTTATAAGATTCTAACTGCAGATATAATTGTTGTTTGCAGTGAGTTGGAATGTGATATGTACATACTCACAGATGTTGGCGTCTCGCTATCCAACTTGTTGTGTCTCTATGTCATCTTTCTACAACTCTACAATCACTCCTTGTCCAACTTGTGCTTGTGGTTGCCAAAACAAGAAGAAATGCATTGTGTAAGCATTTATTACTAATCACTTCTTAAGAAAAAACTAAAAGGACACAATTATAATTAAACATACCCAGAAAAATAATTTTTATTTTTACAACCACAAATACATGTTTTAAGAATCATGATTTTACTTATTGCCCCTAAGAGAATCAAAAGTGTTACTTACCAAGTGCAACCCCCTTTTTTTGGGTTATGATTTGACTTGTTTGCTCTCGATGGAATCAAAAGTGTTATTTTCAATTTAACGTTTTAATATTAGGATTTTAGAAAGGTTTAGGGAGGGGTGGGAATGTTTGAGTAGGGTTAGTGGTGAGAGATTTGATAGCTTAGGGTTAGTGGCTTAAAGCCCAAAACTTGGCAGTTAAATCCTAGACTATAAGAGATAAACCATATATACTGTTTGTTTAGGGGCATTGTCGCCCAAAACTTGAGAACTAAACCCTAAACTATGGGCGATTTATCCGATATTTTTTGTTTTGTTTAGGGGCATAGTTAGGATTTCAAGTTTGTTGAATATGGATATCTTTGGTTGTTTGTTGGAACTGTTGTGTTTGGTTGTGAAATTCTGAATTGGATTATCCTTGGTTGTCAAGAAATATTACTTGTATCCTTGTGTGTAAAGAAAGTTATCGATCGACTTATACGTCATTGGCCTAAACTTGAACTCAAATGATGAAAAGCATAACAAGCATCTGACAAATGCAGGAGTGATTCAAAGCTGTCTAGTGTTGTGGGATTACACACACCAACAAAAGACAACACCCCCTTACTTCAATGTACCCAACATATGTGCCCAATTCGAGTCCATTGGCATATCAAAACTAACTACAAGCAATATTGGCGTCTCAAAATCACCATAACTAACTTCAACTACCGCATGAACTACACACAATGGACACTTGTTGTTGAACATCCAAATCTCAACAACATAACTGAAGTTTTCAGCTTTGTCTACAAGCCCTTGATCCCATATCAATCCAATAGTAAGTCAACTTTTCCATGTCTATTTAGTTTTTCAGTTTTTATTTTTCAGTTTCCGGTGTTAAAAGTTGTAGCATTTGGTGTTATGCAGATGACAGTGGTTTGTTTTATGGCATAAAATTCTTCAATGACCTACTAACCGAAGCCGGACCGGAGGGAAATGTACAATCGGAGGTGATTCTTGAGAAGGAGGCAAACACATTCACATTCAAGGAGGGCTGGGGTTTCCCTCGGAAGGTCTACTTCAATGGGGACGAATGCATGATGCCACAACCTGATCAGTTCCCAGTTCTACCAAATGCCGCTCATAGAAATGTAATTCAAATGCCAAAATTTGTTCTCTTTTGGCTTCTGATGTCATCTCTGGCCCTTTTCTGATTGGTTATTCGAAGATTGAAACACGAATAATAATGTCATATGAAGTTAATGTGAGTATGTAAGTGTTGTATATAATTTGCTTCAACTTGTGTAAGTGTTATATATATATCGAACATGGTAAACATTTTCGGTAGGACGACATGCCACCGAATATTGTAGCTAGTTTTCGGTTTGACAAATTAAAATCCTCTTCAAATTGGGATGTATTTGAAACTTCCATTCAATCCAAACCCGAAAAATATTCCCAAATTTTCCAAAGTCATGACGTTATATACTAATTGAGAAAATATGTATCTGTATCAACCGAAATATTCCAAAAAATTTCAAGTTCATGTTGTTATATACTAATTAAGGAGATATGTAGGCGTATTGGGCCATGCTAACATCCATCGTTCCCATTTGATGTTAAACTAAAATTTCAAATTTGCAATTCGAAAATAATGATTGAATACGGACAGCAAGAACATGAAATGGAGGTAGGTTTGGGTATAAGTTCGTGGAAAAGAAAAAATAAAAAATAAAACTTGTAATTCAAGCAATCCATTTATAACATGTTTTTTGGTTACTTGGTTAGCAAGTAGCAACAGTGTGAAAGGGGACTGACCGTTGGGCTGTTGTTGTCTCCACAGCCTTCTCAAACTCTCCCGCCAGCTTTTGGCATCATTAATTCATTACCAGAACTTGCTTCAAGATGCAGAAAACACAACACAACATATACATTTGATAAATATTACATTAATTTTAAATAAGGTATTTGTGTCTACCTCTATATTTGTCGAAAACCCGAAATGAGATGAGATATCACATAAATTGTACCTAACAACCAGTAGTTGGCACATCTCCAAGCATTCTTCTCTTTCCCTTTTTAACACCCTGGTTTTCTCCTCTCAAATCGTCACACACTGGAGATATTGTCATCGGGTGAAGCCATGGATTTCAACTCTCGGCCTTGGCCGAAGCTCACATTCTTGGCTGCGATATGTTGCTTCATATTATCACCTGCAGGTGAACTGTTTGATTCATCTTCTTTTCGCTTCATTTTCTTATCTCCTAAATATGATTGATTGGTTGATTTTAATCATGTGATCTTTAGAGGCTTATGATCCGTTGGATCCAACCGGAAACATAACGATCAAATGGGATGTCATGTCTTGGACAGCAGACGGTTATGTTGTAAGATATCATCTGAAAGACATTGTTTTTGTCTTCTGTTTAATTTATCAATCAAAATCTTAATTTCTGAATTATGTTATAGGCTGCAGTGACTATGAACAACTTTCAAATGTATCGCCAAATCATAAGCCCCGGGTGGACGCTGTCGTGGTCATGGGCGAAAAAGGAAGTAATCTGGACGATGGTGGGAGCTCAAACTACAGAGCAAGGAGACTGTTCCAAATTCAAAGCAACCATCCCACATTGTTGTAAGAAAACTCCAATTGTTGTTGACTTGCTTCCTGGAGTTCCTTACAACCAACAGTTCACCAACTGCTGCAAAGGCGGTGTCCTAGCTTCTTGGGGACAGGATCCCTCCGCCTCAGTCTCTGCCTTCCAGGTGAGTGTCGGCCAAGCTGGCACCTCGAACAAAACGGTGAAGCTCCCCAAAAACTTCACCCTGCTTGGCCCAGGACCAGGGTACACTTGTGGCCCTGCAAAGATCGTTCCCTCCACAGTCTTCCTCACAGCTGATCGCCGGCGAAAGACTCAAGCACTTAGTAAGTTGTTTTCTCCCTAGCTCTCATGTTTCTACGATTTCTAAGATCTCACCGTCATTTTTCTAATAATCTTTCTAATTGCAGTGACATGGAATGTGACATGCACATATTCACAGTTCCTTGCCTCTAAGAATCCAAGCTGTTGTGTTTCATTTTCGTCTTTCTACAACGAAACCATTGTTCCTTGCCCTTCCTGTGCTTGTGGTTGTCACAATAAAAAAAACTGCATCAAGTAAGCCTCTAAAATCCATCAACATATAACCCTACATCATATCGATACACACTTAGACTTACTGGCTGCAATTATTCTTTGGCAAATTTATACAGGAGTGACTCAAAATCGGCACACAAGACAGGAATAAACACACCAAGAAAGGATAATGCACCATTGCTTCAGTGCACACATCATATGTGCCCGATCCGTGTACACTGGCATGTGAAGCTGAACTACAAGGCCTATTGGCGTGTCAAGCTCTCCGTTACAAATTTCAACTACCGGATGAACTATACCGAGTGGACACTCGTTGCACAGCATCCTAATCTCAACAATGTCACTCAAGTCTTTAGCTTTGATTACAAACCCCTTCTTCCCTATCAGTCCATTAGTAAGTCTTTAGCTTCTGAAAGTCCTCTTTTTTCTTGGAATTCTGAGTTTTATTACTTTATACTAACATATATGAGCTTATATGCAGATGACACTGGTATGTTCTATGGCATGAAGTTTTACAATGACCTACTGATGGAAGCTGGGCCATCAGGAAATGTTCAGTCTGAGGTGCTTTTACAGAAGGACCTAAACACCTTCACATTCAAGCAAGGATGGGCATTTCCTAGAAAAGTTTACTTCAATGGAGATGAATGTATGCTGCCCCCACCAGACGCATACCCATCTCTACCAAACTCCGGCAATGTAAATTCTATTTCTATTTTACAAATGGCAGCCTCCATGATTCTGATAATATTTTCTCTATGTTTTTAACTTTATTGACAAACGTTTTGAGCTTTGGGGTTGTAGAAGTGGTCCTTCGTGTGATCATTCAGTATAGATAGTGAGCTTATGAATATGTAAACCATATCTGAATTCCTCGATATAATGTCACACGAATTTTTGGGTCTTATTTGCTTTCTTTGTTATGCAAATGCATGTGAAGTATGAACACAAAATCATAGACTCTATGAACAAAATCATACACAACTTTGATTTCTTATGAAATCATATAATGCTAAGAACATATTCACCGTGGATTCTTCTAAATAATCGTTACAACAGCTAAATTTGAGCAAAGAAAAAAAAAGCAGTAAAAATAAATAAAATGTTAATACGTGTAACAGATATTGAAACAGAAATTTGTAGTGATAGTCAAGCTTGAGTGCACCTGAATCACTCGTATAGCTAGAAGTCACAGCACGAACACATTTGACTCTATCCATCGGATTTCCACCAGCTTTAGTGCAATCTGAACTTGATGGAAAATTCTACAATGTATTGAAAAACAGAGAGCTTCCTTTGTTGTCTGGCCCGGACATACTCACTATGCATAAGCCAATAAGAATATGAGAGCCGAGAAGATGGTCATGGCTGGCTGGAGTATCGAAATGAGTTGTTTAGGACTGGAATTTGGTAACCATGGGTAGGCATCTGGGGGTGGCATGACACAATTGTCACCATTGAAATAAATCCTTCGAGGGAAAGCCCATCCCTTTTCGAAAGTAAAAGTTGATGCATCCTTTCGAAATAGGAGTTCCGATTGCACATTTCCAAGAGGACCGGCTTGTGTGAGCAAATCATTATAAAACTTCACTCCCCACAACATTGCAGTGTCATCTGCACAACACAATTTGTAATGCCAAAGTTAGCTCAATAAAAGTCAAATGAGGTGCAAACTGATCGATAACGGGCAACCATAACTTACTTAATCCAGCATAAGGAGTTAAAGACTTGTAATTGAAACTGAAAATCTTGGTCAAATTATCGAAGTTGGGATGTTGCACAACAAGATTCCAGAGCGTGTAGTTCATTCGGTAATTGAAATTTGTAATTGTGACTTTCACCCTCCAGTACTCCTTGTAATTGATCTTCACATGCCAATGGACTCGGACCGGACACATATGGCTGGTACACTGGACCAGAGGAGCATTAGTAGATTTCCCAGGACCCGATACAGCTGAAGCTAAATATGGATTGTTTGGCCTGAATAGCAGTATCAACAAATCAGCAAAAGAGAGGATTCCTAACTTGCTATTAGAGCAAACTCCGGCTCACATAAAAAATAAATTCAGAAATGCCACAAATGTATGAATTAGAATAGAACACTTACTCTACACAGCTCCCGGGTTCTGTAGCGTTGTTCTGGCAACCACAGGCACAAGTGGGACAGCTTACTATGGTCTCATTATAGAAGGAGGAGAGAGAAACACAACAAGTGGGTGTCTTTTGAGCAAGGAATTGCGAGTATGTGCAAGTAATATTCCAGGTCACTGACGGAAGAAGATGTGAGTTAAATAAAGCAGGATGTAAAAAGTTAAATAAGAATGAAAATGATTTTCCCATGTTTAAAGTTATAAGACCGTAGTTTTCGTTCCAATTGCATCTTTCAACACTTGGAACATTAAGTGCAGCTTGAAACTGAGGAGTTCTTTTTTCTTTCCTAAGCTGAAACTATTCATATTGAAATTAACTCTAAAAGCCTCAGCAATTAACTCACCCAACACCCTTTTCTAAGTTTTATTCTCTATTCTTCTAAAGTAACCAAGGGTAGAGGGTGGTGTTTCGAACTTACTCATGGCTTGTGTCCATCTCCTTTTATCCGCTGTTAGAAATCTGGTTGGTTTTACAATCTTTGCTATCCCACAAGAATATCCCGGCCCTGGTGCTTTCAAGGTGAAATTTTTCGGCAGTCTGACAGTTTTGTTAGTTGTTCCTGCAGCACCCACACTGACTTGGAATGAACTTACAGCATTAGACGGGTCCTGGATCCATGAGTTCATCACTCCCCCTTTGCAGCAATTTGCAATCTGCTGGTTGTAGGGAGTTCCCGGCAACAAATCCACAACTGTTGGATCCTTCTTACAACAATGTGGGACATTCCCTTTGTATTTGGAGCAATCCCCTTGCTCTGTGGTTTGGGCTCCCACCATGCTCCATATCACTTCCTTTTTCGCCCAAGTCCATCCTAATGTCCAACCTGGTGCTTGTATATGTCGATACTGCTGGAAGTTAAACATTGTAACTGTTGCCTGCCATTTCAAAAGTACAGTTTGTATCAGAAACTTCAAGGGAAATATGCAAGTAAAAAACTATATCTCAGGAAAATAGAACTTAGGCAATGGAAGTGATCAGTTAGGGAGTACTAAATAAGGTCCTCCAAATAGTGAGCAATACGAATGTGGTTGCTATTGATGTTAACACAAATGGGAATACAATTCTAAATCCAAATCTAGTTTCTCATTTGCTAAATTCAGTTCCAAGCAATCGCTAAGAAGTGAGTTGAGCATATGAATGAATTATCTATTGCATCTTTTGAAAGCTTTAAAATTTAGTTTAAACTTTCAACGTATAACGAAAACAATACTTACAACATAGCCATCTGGAGTCCAGCTAATGACATCCCATTTAATTGTGATATTCCCAGTGGGATCAAGGGCATCATAGGCCTCTGCAGAAACATCCAGCAAAACACACCTCAATACATCAATCCTTAAAAGTTCCAAAACGTTGACTTCATTATACACATGATTTATTTCAAAGGTTTAGTTCAATTTTCTTTTCTATGATATGAATAAAACAAAATAAGAAAAATATCAAGATGTTTATATAGATGCTTCACTAAATACCAACAAGAAAAATCCAGCTTGTCAATATTGATATATCTGATAACCTGTAGCTTAATTGTTAGGATCTTTTATCTCTAGCTAGCATCTGAAATTCATGAAAATTCCATTGCTTCCAATGAAAACAACAATAAAGGAATAAAAGGGATAAACTTTAATAAGAAATGCCAAACACTCAATGCTACACCATCCAAATTTAGAAACAAAATGCACAAGACCTCCAATTTCATTACCAGATTTATCTACCCGCCAATGATTTCTTAGAAAGTTAAAATTTTTACAATACAAAAACAAGTAAACAGGAAACTAAGTAAAAACCCAGAATCAGAAACCATGAAAGAACTCCATAGAAGCTAAATTTGAATCCATGTGGAAGAAAGTAGAGATGGGCACTTACCAGTAGAAGTAAAAGTGAAGCATGAAAGCAAAAAGACGAGCAAAATGGTAGAGTTGCTGAGCTTAAGTATGGATCCAGTGGCTGATGAGCACTGAGGCTCCATTTTTTGGGTGCAGTTTAGTTCTACCAGTGTTGTTTATGTTATGATTTAGCTCAAGATCTGCCCAAAAATGGAGAGAAAAAAGAGAGAGAAAGTGAAAGATGTGTGGAGATGGCCAACTGTGTTCGGTGGAGATGACTGGCTTTCTTCTCACATGCCCAAGTGACCTTTTAAAGGTTCACTTCTCTCTAATCACTGATTCGAGGAAAAAGATCGATCCAGTAATGGTACTCAATTTTTGTCGTTAGTGTCACACCATGCCACCTTAAATTCCATATATACCCTTTCCAGCTACTCCCACTCTCCAACTCTCCAATGAAAAGAAAAAGGATATTTTTAGCTAATGCCCCTTCCTTTAAGTTTTGGATATGTTCCAATTTGCCTCCTAAATTTCATTTTGTTTCTAAGCCATCAAAATTTATTCTTCCTTTTTGTGCTCAGAAAAAAAAATTGAAAATAGTTTGTTTTCAATGAGCTAAAAAAATATTATTTTTTAATGAGTAAGTGCCATGATAAAATTAACTTGTGTCTTAGGTTGATAATAACATCAATAATAAATTTAACTTTTTAATAGACATGATAATACGAAATGAATTAAAAATAAAAAATCAAATTGTGAATGTTCACTTTTAACTCACACCACGATAATCCCCATAAGCATTGATTAAGATTTTAGATTCACATCAAAATCTACCAATTCTTAATTTTAAAGACAAATGAACACATTTCAAAATACTATAATTTAGAAATCAAAACAAATTGAAAACAAAAGGGGTAAATCAGAAGAAGATCACAAATTCAGGGGCATTGGTAAAAAAGAAATTCTTATAGAAGTCCAATGAAAATGGCGTTGACTAGGTTTTATAGAAAAGTGCAGACTTTCATGGTGAGGGATATTTTTGGAACAGAGAAAAAACATGGCAATATGTTAGTGACAACCAAATTAATAACCATATAAAAGGACTGTAGGCAGACAGCAGAGCAAAGGGAAGGGCTGTGGGGCCAACAAGGCATTCTTTAAGTGTCGGTGGAGGGCAAATTCAATTCAGTAACTTGTGCACTGCACTGGGAAAGGAGAACAAAGAGATGGGCATTTAGGTCTTTTCATTTTGTCCAAATCTTTTGCTCTAACCACCAGATTATAACATAATATTTAGCTCATCACTTCTCTTCTCTTCTCTTGTGTCTCACACTTGTGGGGCCATCCCTTTCCTTTATTTAACGATTGCCATTGTCTGATATATTGTCAAGCACGAGTTTGGTTCTTTTTTAATTTAATGAATTATTTGGTTTGCATACAAATCAATGACCAATGGAATACAACTGGCAATTTTTTAGTGTCACCATAATACTTCTGTTATATGGTCATTTTTAATCTATGTAGCATAAGTAGTATAAATAAAATGACATAATTGATATTTCATCAAATATAATTTACAATTTTTTGGACCAAGATTTATAGGGGTCATCTTTGTTTACAATGAACTCGCAAAACTTTAAATAGTAGATTTATAAGATTATAGTTTATACTAAGGATGTTAGTTTTCAACACGACTTTGATAAACGACTCGAAATTCGCATGAAATTTATCCAGGTCAATTCTCACGATTAAAATTTTGAGTCAACGTATTATGACACGTTTAATAAACTGGTGGGTCTCGAGTCAACCCGTGTAATAACCTATTAACTTATTTAATAAACGTGTCAGTCATAAACCCATATATTTACATTTACCTACCTATATACCTATTAAATTTTTATAATTTCAAGATTATTTAGAGATGAATTCATAATATATTGATGCTATTTTGTACTATATATTGAACTTTTAGGGTGTTTAACATAAATTTATAAAGTTAGAAGGTTAAATAGTTTAAATGTGTTAAACATATCATAGATTAATCGGATTTCGAATACGATCGATTTATTAAATAAATTATCCGGATTATTTGGTTCATTAACGAATCGGACTCGAATTGACCATCATTGATACAGTTATTAAATAGATTAAATTCGAATTGAACATATTTAAATAAAATATAATTCATGACATGATACGAACACGACACGAATCAAAATCCCTAGTTCATACAAGGACTAAGAATTCTTCTTGATGGACGCGCATATGAGGGTTGTATGAAGCCCAAGTGAGTATTTTCACGACATGTCGTGTTTATCCAAAACATGTGTCATATTAATTGAATGAAACAAAGGCTTACGCTTTGTGGTGAAAGGGTTTTAGAGAAAAATGGAGAACAACGGCTTGGACTTGGAGCAAGCTGTGCAAGATGCCAATCTCCACAGACAGCTCAATTCCCTCATCGTCGCTCATCTTCGCGACAACAATCTCTATCAGGCAAGCTGCTGCTACTGCTTCTTCTTCTTCTTCTTCTTCTTCGTCATTATATTTATATGCTTTGTATTTGTATGTGCGGGCGTGTTTTGTTTGCTGAATAAGTGTGTAGAGGAGAACAAAGGAAAGTGAATTTTAGCATAAAAGATTAAATTTTTTGGTTTGGTTTGTGGAACAAATGAGTAATTGAACTCACTTGAGTATATCTCTTTCATTTTCCAGCACCATATTGGAAACATGCTCGCAGATTACTTAGTTTCTGGTAAGATGGAGGAAAACATGTAAAATTTAAGTTCAAAGTTCGAAACTTGACTCAGCTGGGACTCATTTGCTAAAGTTTCAGCTGTTTTATTCTTTCTTTCTTGGTTTGTAGTTGAAGGGAGAATTTTTATGGAAGAAAATGCTATATGTCTGTTATGATTGATGAGAAAAATGAGCAAGGTAATGGTAGAATGAAACTTCGAATATTCTGATTTATATTCGAATACAAGATAGAATTTTAGCAGATTTGGGTGATTGGAGATTGATTTGATTCTGGGTTCCAAATGTTTTACAATTGTTTGATACTTAATCTGTGTTATATCAATGTTTTTGCTTTTTCTGTTGTTACCAACTAGGGATTTTCAAATGTTATTTCTTATCATTCGTTATAATCCATGGTGCTCACAGTCTTGACTCGAACAATATGGTTGATTGTGAATTTGTTTGGTGATCTTTCTTATTTGTAGGCTGCAAGTGCCGTTGCTTCTGCTACAATGACATCATTGAATGCTGAAGCTCCTCCTAATAAGCTCCTTGAGCTGGTTGCCAAGGTTTGTATTGTCATTTCAAGGTGTATTTTCCCTCTATTTTCCAGTGTTATGTTTCATTGTTCAAATTCGAAAGAAATTTTTGGTCCTAAGGTGATCACAGGGCCTTGCAGTGGAGAAAGATGAGACGCTGAGAGGGGTTTCTTCATCTGTACATGATTTGGGTACTTCAATACCTTTTGGATATGGTTCAATCCCAGCTCCTCGCACGGCTGCTATTGATTTTGGGTAATTATGCTTTTGGAACCTCCTTCATCTAATTACTGCTTAAGGCCCTTTGTTGTTTTCCTTATAGCTTTCAATGGCTCTGAATATGCCACAGAATAAATGGGCACTCTCTTTAGTTTAGATTTGTAGACAATACATGAGATAGAGCAGGTGTAGTCCCTACCAAGCCCTTGAAATTTTACTATACTTTGTATTGAAAGCTTTTGTCTATTGACGCTAATAAACCAATATTGCATGTCTCTGTGCCAACAGTGCTGTGCAGGAAACAAAAGGCTCATCCAAGAGTTTCCCAAAGCACGAGACGCGCCATCTTTCAGAGCATAAGGTACATAAATAGGGAAAAATAATAATTGCATAACATCTATATTTATTTTCATTCGTTTATTAAGTTGGCATGATAGGTATCATAGTTGTTCTGATGGGTTAAACTTTCTAGAATATTGCCAGATGTGCAAGATTTAGTCCTGACGGGAAGTTTGTTGCTACTGGAAGTTCTGATACATCAATAAAGCTTTTTGAGGTGCTGGTTAATATGACTATAAGATTGGATTTTCTTTGATGTGGACCCTATCTAATTCTGGGGCAGTCATTCTGTTTCAGGTTGCAAAAATTAAGCAAATGATGCTTCCAGATGCAAGAGATGGTCTTGTTCGACCTGTCATACGCACATTCTATGACCACTTACAAGTAAGTCAACCTTTCACACTTATATTTTTGAAGGGTGAATGTTTCTATTCTTAAAAAAGAATATCTTCTTCCAACCATAACATTGTGTACAAGTCTCTTATGCTGACTATCCATGACTCTGTCAAGGAACATTGGACAAAGAAACCGCTTCAAGTAAACTGATAATATGAAATTTATTGCTCCAAAATTACATACAATAGCTTTACCCCTAGAGTTGTCAAATTTTGTCTGTTTGTAACAGATGGATTAAACCTGTTATTGAAACATGGATTCTATTCATTTATTTGCTTTTGCTTTTCTTATTCATTCAAAGAAAATTAGACAATGCCTGATGTTATAGGATTCAATTGCAGCCTATAAATGACTTGGATTTCCACCCTCAGAACACTGTTCTTATATCAGGATCAAAAGATCACACCATAAAGTAAGGATTCTGTTACTTAAATAATATTTGAAGTTCCATTGTTTGTTTACTTATTAGGTTTTTAAACCTTCAAATGCTAGCATGACAACATCTCTTCTAGTTCCTCTTATTCGGTCATTTTACCCTTTTTTTTTTGCTTTTCCCTCCTCTTTAACGCCCATTAAACAATACCAGCATTAGTTGTAAACCGAAACAAGAGTTCACTTCAAACTTTTATGTAAATCTCGATACGACTTTCAGGTTCTTTGATTTTTCGAAGATGACTGCAAAGAGGGCATTCAGAGTTATCCAGGTTTGGCTTCTGATGTCATAATAGATTGAAGCATAGTGTAGAACAACATTCCCATATTAAATTTGTCCTTTTATGATGCAGGATACACACAATGTGCGTTCAGTATCTTTTCATCCTTCTGGAGATTTTCTTTTAGCTGGTAATGTTATCTTTTTTTTTCTTTTTCCATTTTCTTGGTGTAATGTAGTCTTTCTTTTACCAATTTGATGTTCCATGGATTCTTTGAGTTGGTGTTTTCTAGATATGATGGAAAGAACATGTACACGTGTCTTGGTTCTTATTCATATGTTATTAAATTCTTTACCCTTGCAATCATTCACTATTAGCTGCATTAAATATTTAGTAATATATCTTGTAGGCTGCTTCTTCTTTGTGTTTTGCTTTAATCCTTATCATGCATCACCTTATTCATACAGTGAATTGGCTTCTAATAATGTTTTTAATTAAAAAAAATAATTACAGGGACTGATCATCCAATTCCACACCTGTATGATATCAATACCTTCCAGTGTTACCTACCTGCAAATGCACCAGAAATTGATGTTAACGGAGCAATAAATCAGGCATGGTTTACTCCATCTTCTTATTCTTCCTTCAAGTTCTGTTATCTATTTGCTCACAGATAAATACATTTTGACGAGGCAATCAAATCCACATATTTGTGCATCAGGTTAGGTATGCGGCTACAGGTAGCATGTATGTTACAGCTTCTAAAGATGGTGCTCTTCGTTTATGGGATGGTATAACTGCCAGTTGTGTACGTTCCATAGATGGTGCGCATGTCACGGAGGCAACCAGTGCAAACTTTACTAAGGATCAAAGGTATAGATCTAAGCCCTGAAACATGATATATGTGAAAGTGCGTCCGTGAGGGGAAAATTGTGGTATTACATATGTATGGAGAGGCGACTTTCTTATGTGAACTGATGTTTCTGCATTTAAGTTGTTTCATAAATGTTGGATTACATGTATAGCGAATAGCCGGCTTATATGTTCTTGTGGAATATCTGGCTTGAGAATTGATAAAACATAACTGTAAATTTGGTTCACCCTCAAATTCTCTCGAAATCTTTGTTTATGCAACCATCCTGTTCTCTCTGTGGTATCACTCATATACTGGCTTTCTAGGTTTGTTCTCTCTTCTGGAAAGGATTCTACTGTGAAGCTTTGGGAAGTTGGCACTGGAAAATTAGTTAAACAATATGTAGGAGCTACACATACTCAATTGCGGTGTCAGGTATTCCAAAAGCTCCTTTTGGAGGTTTTATCTTGAAAGAAATAAAAATAAGATATTTCTAGGTTGAGTTTCTGTGTTTTAAACACTTCTATATAAATCTTTTCTTCCCTCTCAATTTCTTATGCAAGAGAAAATGGCTACATAAGTCCTCTTGTCAACTACATAAACTCCACACTCTTTTCCACTCAGCCCTGTCTGAATCATACTCTCCACCACACATGATACCCATCCTTGCTATTATCAAATAGAAAAGATTAAAAATTTGGTGGTAAGCTGCTCATGTGTCAAATATTAAGGTGCTTTCTTTTTCTACGCTTCTATGCAGGCTGTTTTTAATGATACCGAAGAATTTGTACTATCCATTGATGAACCAACCAATGAGGTTTGTTCACTCTTTATTAAATGAAACAATGTGGTTTTTAGTCTCTACATTCTACTAGTATGAAAAATGTTTCAATTGACATATTTGAGTTGGTTGCAGATTGTTATCTGGGATGCTATGACAGCAGAGGCAGTAGCAAAGTGGCCTTCCAATCATATTGGTGCTTTCCGTTGGCTTGCACACTCACCGACGGAGGCAGCATTCGTTACCTGCGGGACTGACAGATCAATCCGATTCTGGAAGGAAAGTCTTTAGTAATCTGCTGGTGATTTTTTTGAAGAATTGTAGACTGATGATTTGACTTATAGGATGACTCCTGTCTCTTAAAAGTTAAAACTAGATAGAATGAAAAGAATGTAACCTACAAATGAACCGCAACTTATACTCCTCTTTCTCTGTCTTTCAGTCTTTCTAATTTCTTGTAATTTAAGGCATTTTATTGAGAGTAATCTAAGTCTTTTCTTTTGAATAAATATGATATCTTTCGATGATATCCTCTTAATGACAATATGACCAGTTGTTTACAAGTAGGTATTGAATCTCTTTCGATGATATCCTCTTAATGAAGATATGACCAGTTGTTTACAAGTTGATATTGAATCAAGCATCTGTGCTTCTGCAAAAGAAGGCCAAACTAAAACAACATAAGCAAATGACAAAAGGGCCTTCGTATGGGAAAAAATTGGATTCAATTATCAACTGATGAAGCAGAATTCTTGACACATGAAACTTTGATCAAATGAGTCTTGAGGGCTAGACACACTTTATTTCTAATTTCACCAACAATAAGCTCCAAAACAAGAAGATTCCGTAAAACATAAAAAAAGAGAGATCAAACTTAAAAAGCAGAAACTTCGATCAAAACTTGATCAGTATGCTCGACGCATAGATTTCTTTGGCTTCTTTACAAAACTCAATCGAATTTTCTTAAGACGTCTGTTCTTCCTTGCCATCTTCTCAGGGAAAGTTTCCCGCTTCTTCTCCTTCTTCAGAAACCTAGGGTTCTTCTTCTTCAAGTGTCTTGGGTCCACTGGATATACCTTGTGTGTCAAAGGCACCCCTCTCTTTTGAGCCTCATTAAAAAGAGCAGTGGCTCTGCTGCCGCGGTTGTGAGCATACAGTTTCTCCATCAACAAATCATAAGTCTTCATCCCAGGCTCACATTTATCCTCCTTCATCTTCTTGAAAATACTCATAGCATGATCAATCCTCTCAATGCCACACAAAATCTTCAAGAACCCGAAATAGGCCTTCTTATCAAGAGCCTCACCAAACCCTGCACTCTTCATCCTATCAATCATTTCATCCCCTTCCCCACTCCTTGCTGCCTGATACAAGCTCCTGATCAACACCAGGAACGTAGTTTCGTTCGGATTACAGCCCCACTCACCCATTCTATGAAACAAGTTCAAAGCATCCTCTGTCTGCCTAATCTTACACAAATTACTAATCAACACATTGAAAGTCTCCACATTTCTTGGAACCCCTTGAGTGTCCATGTCCACCAAGATTTCCTCCACCTCCGAATGAAGCCGGAAAGGATCCTTTTTCCTACAGAGCTTAGAAACACAGTCGAGAATGGCATTGTAAGCAGTGGTGCCAATTGCAAACCCTCCTCTGTACATCTCCCCAGCCAATCTCCTCGCCTCCTCAAGCTTCCCATCGACACACCAACCTTTAATAAGCAAATCACAGATATGCTCATCAGGGAAAAACTCATTTGCCAAGCTTTTCACCATTTTCTCAGCATGGCTCGCAAACCCATTCTCACAGAGCTTCTCCACGACCAATCTAAGAGAATCTTTGTCCCTCTTAAACCCATAGTCCTTCTCCATCCGCTCAAAGAAGGAAACAGCCTGTGTGGGCCTCCCAGCTCTCACCAGCCTATCAACGGAGGAAGCAAAGGTTTTGGGCCCAGAAATTCCATCTACACTAACAATGACATCATGAGTAGCTTTGAAATCCTTCCTTCTACCAAAATAATCGACAAAATAAGACAGGGTCTCATCGGTGTGCTCGAAATTAGGGTTTTTGATGAGCCACTGGTTAAACCCAAGGACCGTACGGCCGGCATCAGGGGATGTATTCAATACGGAAAGGACCAAAGAAGGGGTGGGCGTGATATGAGAGAAGCTTAATTGGAGACGCTGGGTGACAGAGAGGGGGCCGGAGCTGGGGTCTTGGAGGAGCTCAGAGGAGAGAGACTGAGCTAATTGGGCTTGATCCGGCTCTTGGGTCGGTGGCGCCGAGGAAGAGAAGGATTTAGAGAGAGAGAAATGGGATAGAGCGAGAAAGTGAGAGTTTGTTCTGGTTATGGTGGGTGGGAAATGGTGGAAATGGGTGGGTTTTGTTGAATGGAATAGAAAGTGGGATTGGATAGCTGGAGAAGACAATGTGGATGAAGAAGAGGTGGAGAAGTGGCGGAGCAATAGTCTCCGGAGTTGAAGAGGCTGTGAAGGCCGCATTTTTTACAGAGAGGGGAGAAGAAGCTCACTGTAACTGTGAGAGGAGGGTTTTGATTCTCGAAGAAGAGGAATGAAAACCTAGACGGTTTCTGTGTCACCAAAACGCTGCGTTTGGAAGGACTTTTGAATTGGACTGCTCCTTGGAGCTTGTTGGGTCAATGCGGCCCAATTAAGAAAGCCTTCAAAATTAAAAAACTAGCCCAAATCTAATTGTTAGTTATTACCGCTTCAATTTAAGGTATTAAAATACTTATTTTTATTTTCAAAATATATTAAATTTGATGAATTATATAATGCAATCAAATACGGCTTCAAACACTTATCTTTGCCTGGAAAATACTCAAGCTCCTAATGTGCATACTTTATAGAGTAGAGTCCCCTTGGACTCATTTCTTATTAGTAATGGTACAATTTGTAATTTATTTCTGAGTAAAAGTTATGAACCAAACTATTATATTGAATTAGAACGAATTATCAATATCAAAATTCAGAACATTCATCAAAATACGTCAAATTGATTCTAGTCGTTTAGTTAAGCACTCCCACTGAGTACCTACCTATTTAGTTACCCTACTATTTATTTAAAGGCATACAAATTGTATCATTGAATGGACTCTTTTTTTAAGTCGGTGCAATCTAAGCATCATGTCTTGCCTTCCTTTCCCACTTTGCTACTTTCTTAGTCCTCTCGCCTCCAATATGGTGATAAGTTGATTTCTTAACATCAATAACAATCTTCTTCATTGTAATAGCATTCTCTATAACATGCATGATATGTTCATAAATATTTGTACGACCTCGATACCCAACTACTTCTACTACCTTGAGGTTATGATAGGGGCATTTACCACCTTTTTAAATTTTTCTATCCACATAGACGCCATATTCAAGTTGTACTAAGTCGTTTCAACGTAGGGTAAACAAAAGGGGAAAACATAAAGAGAGAAGAGAATTAGGGGGTAATAATAGTCTCTTCTCTTTTAGGCCCATAAAGAGAGAAAACATAAAGAGAGAAAATAAAATTGTAAAAATAATCTCCGATTACTCACTTCTCCAATTGTCTACTTAACCGGTTACCTACTTCTCTGATTCCTACTAAATAAACATGCCCTAAATATGATTCGGTATAAGTTCGTTTTGTGTAGCCAATGCCAATCTCTAGGCAGTATTCTAATCTATAACCAAAAGGCCAGAAGCTGATCAAACTAGAACAAAATATCAAACCATATAGCATCTACTAAACTACATGCCTCAAAATAATAGTTCCTCTAAACATCATGGTTTTTGCTATATACAAAGAAATTGTAGGTTTGACTAACAAAAGTAGCAACACAGATAACTGATATTCAATATCCTACCGAGCATTAGCTCAAAATAATAGTTCCTCTAAACATCATGGTTTTTTCTATCCGCAAAGAAATGGTAGGTTTGACTAACAAAAGTAGTAACATAGATAACTGATCTTCAACATCCTACCAAGCATTAGTTCAAAATAATAGTTCAAAATAATAATTCCTCTAAACATCAGCATTAGCTCAAAATAATAGTTCCTCTAAACATCGCGGTTTTTGCTATCTGCAAAGAAATGGTAGGTTTGACTAACAAAAGTAGTAGCATAGATAACTGATCTTCAGCATCCTACCAAGCATTAGCTCAAAATAATAGTTCCTCTAAGCATCAGCATTAGCTCAAAATAATAGTTCCTCTAAACATCATGGTTTTTGCTATCTGCAAAGAAATGGTAGGTTTGACTAACAAAAGTAGTAACATAGATAACTGATCTTCCTCCAATCACAATCATACCTTACGGTTCCTCTTGTTCCCTTTCCCTCTCTCCTCCACCACAAATCCCCCCTCGCTAGAATGTTAGATATATCTTTCTCCAAATTCCTTGGATAGAAACCAGGGACATCGGCAGGGAAATTGAGATTGAACGGAACACAGTATTGTACGAGCTCTTTGGCATCCTCCTTAGAGTGGACGATGACATAAGCAATTGCAGCAAGTTCTTCCTCATTCTTCGCAATGAAAGCATCCAGTTTCATGAGACGAAGCTGAAGAGCTTGATTCCCCTCAAATTCAGGATCCAAAAGAGCGCTCCTCATCCACCACTTGCAAAGCTTTCACAGTTTTCAACATATCATTTGAAGTGGCCCTGCAAAACATTGAAAACTAGATTCAATTCGAAGTTGAGATAAACCAAGTAACCCTAATTCCAGAGAAAACCCTAATTCAAAGTTAAAAAATTACATCTAACCTTAATTCGAAGTTAAAAACTTACATCTAACCCTAATTCGAAGTTAAAAACTTATATATATATATTACTGTTGTTTTTTTGTTTCTGTTTGGTAGCTGAGAAAATTAGTCATGGTTTTTTGTTTCAAAACATAATTAAAGGGCGATTTCCCATTCATCGGCGAAATATTTATCAAAATGCGATACATTCCTGATGTTGTCCCAGTCCTTATTCATTGCAACGAAATCTTCATCAAAATGCGATACATTCTTGAAATTGTCTCTTAAATTCATCAAGATTGGAAATTATCCTTCTCCCCATTCATCGGCGAAATCTTTATCAGAAGGTGATACATTCCTACCACTGAGTTCAACCCGCTCTATCTCTATATTTTTGTTCAACATTGTTTTGCGATCTTCTCCTCATTCATCGGCGAACTAATATACATCATATTTAGGAACCAAAATTATTAGCAATTCTTATGAGAAATAATATACATCACTTTGACACTTCATGTGGAGAAGCCCTGCAAACAAAGACAAACTAAGAAATCAAATAAAGATTTAAAAGGTATCAGTATAGTTGACAATAACATTGTATATTATTTCGCCAAGGAATGAAGAGAAGGTTCTAAAATAGTGTTGAACAAAAAAAAAAAATAAAGATAAGGAGTGTTGGAGTAAAGGTTATAATCTCCCATCCAATTTTGATTACCCATCAAATTTTGAATTACTCTTTCCATTGAATTATTTATTGTTTCCATACCTACTGAAAATGCAAAACCCTAAATCCGAAACGTTGAATTGAATTCGTTTTCTCCAAAACAAATTATTGATAGTTAAGAAAGAAAGAGAGAAAACCATTTATGGTTATACCTTTTTTTTTTCCAGAGAGTAGAGAGACAAAGGGGTTGAGAGAGAAATTGCTATAAAACTGTATACTTCTTGTTAATTACTATATGGAACTCAAGTGATTATCAGAGTTCTAATTAAAATCAAGATAATATTTTGTTTGGGATATGGAATTGACATTCAGTTTTGTTGCTGTAAAATTGTATACTTCATGTTATTTACTACCTAGAACTCATGGGATTAACAGGGTTGTAATTAAAATCAAGATAATATTTTGTTTGGGATATTGATGTGACATTCAGTTTGTTGATGTAGAAGGATTTGAGAGCACTACTAGTTGTAACTAGTGCACTTGCAGATGTGTCCTGCAAAACACGTGAGTTGATGGGCCAAATTCGCAAGGGTGAGGCTCATGATGATGCAGAGGCTCAGCTGAATGAGCTCGACCTTTCATCTATAATTCTCAGTTGTGCTATGCCGAAGCCAGATGCTTTTCTTTCGGTGACTGCAAGCCAATTACCACTAGTTGTTAAGTTTTTTCAGCACTGTTATAACATTTTGAATGGAAATAATATACATCGGCGAAATAATATCCAAAATATATTCCAAAAATTATTCCGAACTTCTTATGTCATTTCCTTCAATCCTAAAGCGTCAAATTTGTATTTTAATATAAAAAAATTGAAAAGCAAAAATTAAAAGGAATAAATAAAGAGGAAGCTTAAATGTTTCAAGGAAAGAGTTAGTAGTATTAGGTAAAAATAGATTTTATATAAATAATGTGCTAGATAAAATGAGGGATTTTTTAAAAATGTGGCCTAAGGCACAAACTTTGTCTGCCTTGGGCTTGGGCCGAGACTGTACATGCTTTGGTGCATCTAATGGTTTTTTGTGGGATTTTTTGGTGAAACTTTACACATAATAATGAAATAATAATAATAATACTAATAACAACAGGGGTTGTCTTACCCGCGGAATGGCTTTTGTGCAGACTGATCCGCACAGATTGATGAGAACCGTTGATATGGGAGCAACAATTAAGATTAGAAGATGAGGACATAAGGGGTATTTTGTGGGCAAGCAGTGAAGTGAACGATGAAATATGGTCTCATTTAGATGTTGGGCGGGTAACCCGGAAGAATACCCGAACACATTTGGTCAAACACCAAGTAGGTCCCTTGGTATTGAGCATCTGCAAAAGATTAGGAGAAGGGCAATCGTGCCTCTTCCGAACGCCAAAATTGAAAAGCTGAAAAATGGCGGTTAGAGTAAGGGAGAACCACAACATATCGCGTTTGAGACCAGAAGTAGTAGTCGAAGATGGAGTGAACCCACCATCAGTGGGGTTCACCATTGAAGCCGACATTGGAGGTTCATCTATTGGATTTAAGCCGAAATGAAGGTTTAGAGGTTCGATTGAAGGCTACATTGAAGGCGACATTGGTGGTTCAGAGGTTCAGAGCTTAGCATTGAACCCAGAGGTTTGCATTGAACCCAGCCCACAAACGTTGAACCCAGACCGCAACCCAGACCCATTGAAGTCGAAGAATAATATCGGAAGAATATCTGAGGGACCAGAAGTAGTAGTCGAAGATGGAGTGAACCCATCAGTGGTGTTCATCATTGAAGCTGACATTGGAGGTTCAGCTGTTAGATTTAAGCCGAAATGAAGGTTTAGAGGTTCGATTGAAGGCTACATTGAAGGCGACATTGGAGGTTCAGAGGTTACCATTGAACTCAAAGGTTTGCATTAAACCCAGCCCACAAACGTTGAACCCAGACTGCAGTCCAGACCCATTGAAGTCGAAGAATAATATCGGAAGAATATCCCGGGGACGTGGCCTTTGCTGCATTTGTAAAGGTCTTGCATTTGCCTCTTGATGGGTCTGATTTCTCTGTGGGTTGGAAGGAATATGAGCGCAATGAAGAGAGAGAATGATGATTTAAGGGTGATGGGTATGAGAAAATGCACCTGCAAGGTAGGAGGTGGGCTGGTATTATCAAGGACAAGTTCAATCATGCCAAGGTGACAACGTACAAAGGCTCAATTTACGATGATGGCCCCACTTTTGAATCTTATGGGGTCCCTCATGGTTCAGCTGGTATGAATTACAATTTTGAGAATTCTGGTTTTCAGTGTTCATGGATTGTGTTTGTTTGTTCAGTTTGCAATTGAATACTTGTGTTTGATTTATTTGGTTTTGAGCTGTTTATGGCAATTGATGGTTCTCTGAATTCTTCAATTATTTTGTATTCAAGTCCTGTGATTTCCAGCTTAATTCAAGAGAAATTGACAAATGCCAAGCTTTGTTTGCTAGATTATAACATACCATTGTATCATTCACTTTTTAGTATTGATAATTTTTGTGGTGAGCCAAGTTGTATACTTGGACTGGTTTTTGTGCCTATCAGTAAATTTAATGTTATGATTTTGTTGTGTAACTTTCTGAATTGAAAGAATCATTGGTACGATTTATGAATTGATTCAGTTTCCTGATGAACATAAGCTTCTTGCTGAAATGTACCAGATAGATACACTAAGGCAGTTTTTGATGAACATATTAGTTTACTGATGATAGTTATCTGTCATGTACTTATGTCTAGCTATTTATACGTGGATTGCTTTGTGTGCTTTATCAGTAAGTTTAATGGTGTGAGTTTTTTTTGTGACCACGAACTAAAACATTACTTGTTATATATGGACATATTTGGTTAAGGCAGTTCCTGATGAACACAAGAAGTTTCTTGCTGACATGGTTTGGGTCCATGAAGAGGTCAGGCTTGAGTTATTTGCTATTATAATTTCTCCTGAAGGACACTGAATAACATCTTCTAGAGTCATCTATTAGCTTTTAGTTGGTTCTCTTTTCGAAATGCAGTAATTGAGAACCCTAGGAACAAATGCTGAAGCTTAGTGGGTCTTGATGATGTACATTTTTTCTAGGATGATATCTGCATAGAAATTGAGGATGGAATCAAACATTGTAGATTGATTGTTGTGCACGCCGGTTTAGAGGATAGTTTGTGACAGTCTGTGATACAGATAGTCTTTGCAAACTAGCTTTTTGCGAATTTCGAGACGACATTCGGGAAGGGTCATATCTGCTTGAGGTCATTTGTTCTGTATCAAAGGTTATCCAATTTATGATTAAGAATAATTAAGCTTTATCGAGTATCGGCAAGCAGTTTGACCAACTCATAGGAATTAAGTACTTATCGAAAATAGAATTGTATAAATAAATAATAAATAGAAAATATAGATTTGCTCTAGGCTTTTTACCTTAAATGCACCCTATTCTCGTATGGAAGTCCCATTTTGCACCATAATCTCATTATTCGTTGATAGTGAACGCTAAAACAACCGACTTGGGTCACTCATCTCTCTTTTCATTCAACCAGTTAATTTGGCGTCAAATAGAGGGGCAAAAGCGAGAATTCAGATACGCTGGAACACAAGACCCAATTGATGTAGTTGACGTGGAAGCGAGAAGGAACCCACAAAGTAGAAATGGCGAATTAAACCATCTCCCTCTCCACCAAAATTTGAAATCGCGAGGCTTTGGGAAAATTCTAGGGTTTGGGGGAATTCGCGAATTGGGGAAATCTTGCGTTGAAGAAAGGGCGTT
Source organism: Oemleria cerasiformis (assembly GCA_037349345.1). NCBI lineage: Eukaryota > Viridiplantae > Streptophyta > Magnoliopsida > Rosales > Rosaceae > Oemleria > Oemleria cerasiformis. The sequence continues at coordinate 15,878,205 of JAZGTL010000018.1, forward strand.
TGGGAGATAAATTCGACGTGCGTGATTCAGAGGAGTCGGTGTTGGAATGGATTTTGAAGATGATTCGTCGCAAGGAAGAAGTGGAGCAGCCCCTTTACAATAAGGCTTCATTTTCAGTTAGAATTTCATAGAAGTAGGATTCATGTTTGAAATTAGTAGAAGTAGGAAACGAGTTTGAAACTATTTTATAGATTATTGATTGAGGTATTGCATTGGGTTTTGGGTTAAGGATTTTATTTTGGTTAGAATTTCTATTAATATTTTGGACCGTTCAAGTATTCTTTTTGGGTTGGAGTTCTTATTATTGTCGATGATTGGCTGTTCTTTCATAGTTAAAATAGGACTGGAATTGTGTGTGCTTAGAGACTTAAATTAGGACAGTTATTTACTGGACTTAGAACATAGTTGTGTGTGCTTAGAAAATAAAAGTTTTATTGATTTTAGGTGTGCTTAGTTGCTGAAGTATTGGTATATGTTTGTAGATGATGTAGACTTATTTACTATGATGATTCACTATGGTAGGTCACTAATTGAAGAGGAGTCGAGTTGGTGTGACAAAGGGGGGAAATTTGTCTTCATATATTGGTGTACAGTTGATATCATATCCATATTGGAAATGAAGAGCTTAGGTGGTGAGCTTGGTTATACGCCTAGTAGGGTGTATATATTATCAGGATTTGGATAGTGGTAAGTTGGTTAAACTAATCACGGATGCTGAGATATTCAAACTATGTGTCACGTATGCTAGGAAGGGTACTTGTGTACCTATCTATTTGAAAAGAGGGGGTAGTGATGGGATTACACTTCCAGGGCATGTGGAGATAGAAGAGGATGGCTTTTGTTTGGAGTCAGAAGATGATGAGCACCACGGTGAGACAACTACAAGAGAAAAGGGTAAGGCTAAGGGGCAGCCTATTGGTGAAGTCTTGAAGGGGCATCCAATTGGTACAACTGCTAAAGGAAAGGCTAAGGCTAAGTCTAAGGCTATTGGTACAACTGGTAAAGGGAAGGGGAAGGCTAAGGCTATTAAGCAGCCTATTGGTATAAGTGCTAAAGGAAAGGCTAAGGCTAAGGCTAAGGCTATTGAGCAACCTATTGGTAAAGTCTTGCAGGGGCAACAAGGTCAGACAACTGCAAGAGGTAAGGGTAAGGCTATTGAGCAGGCTATTGGTGAAGTCTTGCAGGGGCATCAAGGTCAGACAGCTACAAGAGTTGCAAGAGGTAAAGGTAAGGCTATTGAGCAGCCTAGTGGTGAAGTCTTGAAGGGGCAACGAAGAAGAAGCTTTTTAACAGAGACATATTATATAAGTTCTAGTGAAAGTGAGACTGAAGATGATGATGGTGATGATGATGATCCTGAATATGTTGATAAGGATTATGAACAAACACAAGAGGTTAATATGGAACTTATGATGACAACCTATTTGCGGCCTATGTTGATATTGAAGCCTTTGATTGTGCACCAAACAGTGGTGATGGTAAGGCTAAATTGGAAGATGATGGTGCAAGCTCTCCAAGGTTGAATTCTTTTGATCTAGAACCAGATATTGGGGGTCAAAGTGGGGAAGATGAGCCTCCTCAAAAGATGTCAAGGAGGAGGACAAATCTTGGACCATTTAGACAGTTCAACCCTGAAAATGATATGAGAAATCCCCAATTTCAGCTTGGAATGAAGTTCTCAAGTGCTGCAGTATTCAGAGAGGCTGTGAGAATATATTCTGTAAATTCTAAGAAGCAAATAGTTTTCAAGAAGAATTGCTCAGACAAAATCAAAGTAATTTGTGTCCAAGCTAAGGGTTGTCCTTTCTTCATATATGCCTCTAAGGTGAATATGAGGGATTACCTTCAAGTTAAGACTTACCAAGGAGAACATAGTTGTGGGGAGGGTACTACCAATTATCATGCTAATACCAAGTGGATGAAGATGAAATACCTGAGGCAACTTACAAGCAAGAAGTTCGATGTTGGTGAATTTCAAGAAATGGTTAATCAAGAAACATGTTATAGGCTTAGTAGGACAACATGTTATTGGGAAAGGATGATGACCTTTGTTATTGTTGAAGGGACATACTTGAGCCAATATGAGAAATTGAGGGATTATTGTGAGGAGCTTCTTAGGGTTAACATTGGCAGCATAGTGAAGATCAAATCTAAAATTGAGGGTGATGGTCAACCAAGATTCCAAAGGCTATATGTGTGCTTAGGTGCTTCTAAAGAGGGTTGGCTGAATGGATATAGGGCCTTTATTGGATTGGATGATGCTCACATCAAGAAACCCTACACAGGCCAGATATTGACTGTTGTTGGTGTTGATGCTAACAATGGCATGTTCCCAGTAGCTTATGCCATTGTTGAGGTAGAAAACTACTCTACTTGGAAGTGGTTCCTTGAGATGTTGGCAGTGAACTTGAAGATTGAAAACAACGGTGGCTACCTATTCATGATAGATAAGTAGAAGGGATTAATTGAGGCTGTGAGTGAATAGTTTACAAGGGCTGATCATAGGCATTGTACCCGACATATGTATGGTAACTTCAATGCACTACACAAGGGATTGGCACTGAAGTTGCAATTTGAGAAGATCTCAAGATGTACCACGGTTGCATGGTACCAACAAGAGATGAAGACAATGGCAGAAATAAGTCATGCTGCCCATGATTGGTTAAGTAAGTTGGATCCAAGTCAGTGGACAAGGTCTCATTTCAGCACAGCCTTCAAAGTCGATATTCTACTCAACAACCTCAATGAGGCATTCAACAAGTCAATCTTTCCAGATAGGGACAAGCCTATTATTACAATGCTAGAAAGAACAAGAACATATCTCATGTTGTTGTACTCTACAAGGAAGATGACAGCTGTTAATTGGAATGGCCATCAAATTGGTCCAAGTATAAGGTGTATATTGGAGAAGAAAAAGAAAGAGGGGCAATGGTATATTCCAAGCCATGCAGGCAATGAAGTCTTTGAAGCGACTCATCAAAGTGGGAGGCAATTTAGAGTGGGTTTGAAGGGCAAGAAATGTTCATGTAGAGAATGGGATCTAAATAGAATCCCATGCCCACATGCTTATTCAACAATCAGTAGATTGAATAGGAAAGCAGAGGATTATGTACATGAATGCTACAACAAAGAGGCCTACTTGAGATGCTATGAGAGGATTATTGAGCCTATGAAAAGTCAAGATCAAAGGCCATCCACGGAGTTACCCCCTTTGAAGCCACCAACCTACCATAAACAACCAGGCAGGCCAAGGAAAAGCAGTAAAAAGTCAGCCTGTGAGGCAGACCTACCCCAAAACCCAACCAAGCTAGGAAGGTACCACATTGAGCTTAAGTGCAGCAATTGTGGTGCATTGGGGCATAGGCTTAACAAGTGCAAGGTAAAGTTCAGTTTAGTTAATTTGAAGTTCATTAGGTAGCTTAGAAGTTTAATTCATACCTTTGAAGTTCATTAGGTAGCTTAGAAGTTCAATTCATACCTTGTAAGTTCAAATGTTACCTTTGAAGTTGATATGTTACCTTATAAGTTCAAATGTTAGCTTTGAAGTTCAAATGTTACATTTGAGAAGTTCATTAGGTAGCTTTGAAGTTCAATACATACCTTATAAGTTCAAATGTTAACTTTGAAGTTCAAATGTTACCTTTGAAGTTCATTAGGTAGCTTAGAAGGTCAATTCAGATCTTATAAGTTCAAATGAAAGCTTTGAAGTTCAAATGTTACCTTATAAGTTCAAATGTTAGCTTTGAAGTTCAAATGTTAGCTTTGAAGTTCAAATGTTATCTTATAAGTTCAAATGTTAGGTTTGAAGTTCAAATGTTACACTTGAGAAGTTCATTAGGTTGCTTTGAAGTTCAATTCATACCTTATAAGTTCTTATAAGTTCACATGTTAGCTTTGAAGTTCAAATGTTAGCTTTGACGTTCATTAGGTAGCTTAGAAGTTCAATTCAGACCTTATAAGTTCAAATGAAAGCTTTGAAGTTCAAATGTTACCTTATAAGTTCAAATGTTAGCTTTGAAGTTCAAATGTTACCTTATAAGTTCAAATGTTATAATCTGAATTTTTTTACCTTATATGGTATGCTTGCTATGAAATCTGTAAAATATGGTATGCTTGTTGTGAAATCTGTAAAATATGGTATGCTTGTTGTGAAATCTGTTAAATCTATGAAATGGGGTATGATTGCTGTGAAATCATCTATGTGAATTGTGTGATAATGCTGCTAAGGGTTTCATATATGCTGATTGATGTCAATTGTTTCATAACTGATGCAAGAGCCTATTACAGAGAATTCTAAAGTTTTGAGGAGGAAACGAAAAGAAGCAAAAGATAGGATGAAAGCAAAAACTACCTCAAGTTCAAGACAAACAAGGACCAGACCAGCAAAAGCACATGTTGCACCAGCACCAGAACCTGCACCAGCACCTTTTGCACCAGCACCAGAACCTGCACCAGCACCAGCACCTCCACAAGCACCAGCACCAACAACCATGTCCCAACCACCTCCAGCCCAGCAGGATTTGGCTCACCCCACTGGAACTCAACAAACTCACTCACAGCCCTTACCAACACCATCTCCATTAACTCAAGCTTCTCCTGCAAGGAAAATGACATTTAAATCTCCAGCAAAGAGGAAAAAAATAAAGGGTTGTCTACAAACAATGGCCTTGTGTAGTTTGGCCACCTTTTTGTGCAGTTTGGCCTTAGTACTTAGTTTAGGTGCATGGCTCTTTTTGGGCAATTGGATTTAGGCATATTTTATGGTTGTTGATTCCTAATGCAAACTTATGTAGACATCATTATGTATTCTGGCTTCATTATTTTGTAATTGGAATCAATCAATATTAGCTTTCTTCTCAACTTGATATGAGTTTTAGGTTCTGTTCTTTATCATTGAAGTTGCAATGTAGCTTTTGGATCAAGCTTTGTGTTATGTCCTTTATCAATCTATGACGCATTATGCTATGTGCTCTGAGAAGATGAATGGTATATATATTCTAATGGTATGTGATTTGCTGATTTGTGTTGTCAATGCAATGTACAAGTTGTCCAAATACAGTTGTAACAGCAAAGCGATTTCATTCATTCGTTCAATTACTTACTAAAGTACATACTTCATTCATTCACTACCAAACCATTACACAGCCACAACAACCCTTACTTTACAAACCCTACACTATCTTACATGCTAGGATCTAATACAAAATTAGATTGTTAGGCATTCTCACAAATTACTTCATACTCAAACCTTCATCACAATCATCAGAATCCATGATACAATGAGAGCTACCCATAGCTTCCTTGACTCAGCTCTGCTATTCTTCAGTTCTTCTTCCATTATCCCATTCTTCCTCAACAACCCAGGTATAATCGCCTTACATCGATGATAGTTTTGAGGATCATACCATTCCCAGAACCCACAATTGCCTCCCTGCATTGAATCAAAACAGATAATGTCAGGACCCGTCTCGAATTTCCCCTCGAAACCCGGGAAGAACCCTGATCCCGTCTAACAACCTAAGGAAAGGTTCCCAAAATACCCTTTAATCCTTACAAAATATAATAATAATAAATACTTCCACTTGTCAGACAAGGGATTCAAGCACTCAATAATTCCCGTAATTAATGGTCAACCAAATACAATATAATATTAGAGCGTCTAAGTAGGATCAAGAGTATAATTTAGATATCATATTCAAGTATAACTACACAGTGCAACCAAAAATACTAATGCCTCTGCCTTGAGATAAGTGTCTGCGTCAACTCAACTCAACAGCCTGAAGGGGGTTTAAACACAAAAGTTGTGAGTGGACAAAAATAATCATTTATAAATTCTTTTTCGAGGAAATACATTTCTCCCCTCCATTTATAAACCCATGCATGCATAACATAAAACAGTTTATGATATAAAAACATTATTTGAAACCATCGAAATTCCATTTCTCTTTAAAACCACTTAGTTGGACTCACATAAAATCTGTATAATGAAAATACCTCGTGATCCACAATTTGGTTTGAAAATCCTCCCCAACGGAGTTTAAAATCATTTAATTCAACATGGACACATAATATCTCAAATCCACTGTTCCCGACATATCCACAACACACCAGGGTATCCCTTGAGATGTGTTAAAATCTGTATAACAAATCTCTGTACTATGCATAGACAACCTCGCGACCCGGCAGAGCAAGACCCCTCAACACCAAAGTCCGAGCCCTCAACAACCAGCGGAGCAAAACCCCTCAACACCAGTCAGAGCAACTGTAACCATCGGGACAGAAACCCAGTGAACCAAATCCGTATTTTGAAATCTTTGTTTCTTGGCCTAAGCCAAATTCTTTGAAATATCATTTTATGGCCAAAATCGGTAAAATCATAATTACGGGTCTAAACCCAAATCACAGGCTCAAATAGTTACCACATCAAAACGATATCAAAATCGAGTACAAAAACCACGCCATTTCTCAAAACACACTTTCACTGAAATATTGGAAAACATGTGTCCAGCATCATTTATAAATTCCAGAAATTCATTGCACCCATACATAACAGTATTTAAATCAAAGATACATTTATGCATGCATTATAGTTTATAAACCAAAAGTCCACTCACAAACCTGTCCAAGCAAGCTCAATCCCGAACTGTACGCTCCCCTGAAGTTCCTGGAGCAGTATCGCCTGTCCAAATTAATAATCGGGATTATCAGCTAATAATAAGAACCTTAAATATAAACCCCCTAAACCCCGGGAGGTCTACCTATGCTGGCCTAGAAAACGCAGCAACTTCAAACGCCGAAAACATCCCCTAAATGACGTCCAATCGACCCAAAACCTGCACCAACAGATCCGGAACGTCAAAAACTAGCTGTCACGCGTCACCGTGACCTCAGACTTAGCCCCACGCGCCTCCACGCGCCGACGGAAGGTCGAAACACGCTCCCACGCGCCGCCAAGTGCCCTCACGCGCCGCCACGCGCCCTCATGCGCCGGTCACGCGCCTGCTACAATGCCCACGCACCTAGATCGGTCCAACCCGGCCCAACTCGGCCTGACTCGGTCTAACTCGACCTGATCGGTTCACTCAACCCGACCGGTTCACTTAACCCGACCAGTTCACTCAACCCGATCGGTTCACTCGACCCGATCGGTTCACTCGACCTGACCGGTCACCTCGACCCGACCGATCACCGGTGACTCACCGGAGAAGACGACCGGCTGCCGGTGCCGCCGTCTGGTTTTCGCCGGAATCCCCTATTTCTGGCCGAAACTTCAAGCTTTCCTAACTTCCTCAAAACTAAACCATTCTTCACAAATTTTATGTCTAAATCTATCTACTCGAACCCAGGAATCCAAATATAACCTTAAAACGTCAAACACGTATGCTAGCCGAAAAATCAATCGGAATATCCGAAACTTCCTATACTCGGTTCGGCTTCCCCCGTGGTCCTCTCCTTCGATGGTTGGTACGGTTGTGATCGTGGGAAGGAGTAGAATACGATTAGTTGATCAAAATGGAAGTTAGAGCCTTGAATCAAAAGTTGACTTCGTGGGTTTTTGGGTGTTTTTTCGCACGGGTTCGGTGTGGGTGTTTCACAAAGAGAAAGGGAGATGATAATGAGATGAAGATGAAATGATGTGAATCAGATTAATCTGATTTGGGGGGGTTAAAAATATATCCCCTCTATGGCAAATTACCAAACTGCCCTTACACGTCTAGACCCATAACTTTAGTCCACGAACTCCGTTTTTCGCGTGCCATCTGTCTACGAACTCGTGAGTTCGAGACCTACACAACGGTATCCAAAACACCACCAAAAATATTTCGGAACAAAATTTGACTTTCACGCCCCTTAACAAGCAAGGGTAAAATCGTCATTTTACATAAATAATTTACGTAAATCCAATAATTGAAATTCCGGGTTGTTACAGATAACAACAAAGATTTGCCAATTCAGTAAATCCATGTCACCAATCCCATAACTTGAACTGAAATTGAACAAAAATTAAGTAAAATTGAACACCAAACATAGATAAGAACCCAGACATGTTGTATGAACAAAATTGTATTAAAATTGAACCCCTAAGCACCAAAATCAACTAACAACCCTCAATTCAACACTCAAACCGAAATTATTAAATTTCTTACCCCAGAACTTGGACAAACTTGGAATCGCCTGCCAGGATGCCTGTTGGTCCAAGATGTCTTCACTTTGCACATTTTCCACAGAAACACGTCATCGCTTCATGGCCGTTCATCTCTTCTTCTGGGATTTTCTGATTTTCTGCTTAGAGAAAGGAATAATGAATTCGTGCTGCAGAGATTTGGCTTCGCTGATTTTGGGATTTGGCTTTCGAATATTCCCCAGATTTAAGGGAAGATGACCCATATTGAAGAGAAGAACGAAGCCTTGACTGATTTTGAGTTTTTGCTTTCGAATGTTACCCATGTTGAAGGGAAGATGATGAAGGGAAGAACGAAGCCTTATTGATTTAGGGATTTGCCTTCGATGAAGGAAGACGTTATAGAAGATGAGATTAAATGGATGATGAAGTTCCAGATTTACCCTTATTTGCTTCAACTATTATTCAGCCGCGTAGGCGCCACATAAGCTTTTTGACGCCAAGTTAACAGGTTGAAGGAAAAGAGAGTTGAGTGACCCAACTCGGCTGTTTCAGAATTTACTTTCAATGAATAATGAAATTAAGATGCAAAATGGGACTTCCATTCGAAAGTAGAGTGCATTTAAGGTAAAAAATCTCTGCTCTATAACCCGACACCTGACCCAAACCCGAAGAACATCAATCAAATAGCCTGGATATAGATAAAGAAAAAATAATAATAAAATAAAATAAAAGAAAAAAGCCTGGACCTTGTTACAATCTCCGACATCGAAGCTGTGGGCATCGAATCAGAAGTTGCGAGGAGACTCCATGGAATTCTTACTCATATCATCGATAAGAACTAAGTTCGCACTTCCGACACGTGGCGTAGTATCACTACCCATGTCCTCAGCCCGGAGCTGCCCTTCTCCTTCCACCACATGTTGTACTACGGTTGCTATATGCAATTCGGACCCGACCCCCCCGTTTGGCTACCCGACCCGTATGTTCTTCTGTTTCCAATTTTTTCTTTTCCTTTCCAATTCTTGATTACCTTGTCCATACAATTGGGAAACTGTATACTGAATTTGCTAGAGCTGATGTGTTACAATGGATTCGAGTTTGAATCTCCTTCCCGCCTTTTAGATTAGTTTAAAATAGAGTATGGCCTATATTCTAAAATTGTGGAACTTTTGTGTTTTGGTCAGAGGGGATCTTAGTATACTGAATTTCATACAATTGAGTATATTTGGTGATTGTGGAAGTGGTGAAGGATCAGAAGGACTATAGTTTTCTGTGGGAAATCTTCAATTTTCCTGCATTGAGATATATGTGTACTTATTTAGGCATGCTATGGAGATAAATTCTGAACTTTCATCTGTTCTTGTGTGGTATGGGAGACTGCAATTTTAACAAATGTTGGCCAGCTACTGGAGAGGCGGGGAAAAGAGTTCTTGGGTTCTAGATATAAGGATCCCATATCCGGCTTTTCCCATTTTCAGGAATTTTCGGTGTCAAACCCTGAGGTAGGTTTTATCAAATACCTAAATGTTTTTCTATTTGGTACTCGTTTGATTCTGTCTTTACTGGTCAGGTTTATTGGAAAACTATATACATCCCCAATGCATTTTACGTGAGAATCCGTCGGGAGATGGCCAGTCATCTGTTCCAGGAGGTCAATGGCTTCCTGGACCGTTTGGAAATCCAGCAGAAAATTGTTTGAGTTCAAATCCTAAGAGGAGCTTGAATGATACAATAGTGATATGGCTCAATGAAGGAAATGATGATGTTCCTTTGAATAACATGACAGTTAAACAATTGCGTGCAGAGGCTTGGTATGCTACTTCTGATACTCTAAATTTTTCTCTCCAAATGTAGTCATTTCCAAATTTATATACATTTATTTAGTAGCCTATCACAGAAATACGAACATGTGTATTTATGTGTTTGTGATTTGGGGATTTTTATTATTACTTTTGGTGCTATGATTTGTAGGTTAGTTGCTCATGCACTAAAAGCACTGGGTTTGGAGGAAGGTTCTGCAATCGCAATTGATATGCCAATGCATGTCAATTCCGTAGTTATCTACCTGGCTATTGTTCTGGCAGGATACTTGGTTGTATCAATAGCTGATAGTTTTGCTCCTCCTGAAATATCGACAAGACTTAAAATATCAAAGGCAAAAGCCATATTTACCCAGGTTCATACCTTTCACTGGATAACCTAAAACATTGCCTGTTTCATTTTCATTTCCATAAAGCATAGGAGCTTCTTGATGTGTAAAATGGAGGCATTTGAATTATTATAGTATTATATTTTTCATTATTGAACCAGGGTTGGATACACCATCATATCTTCCCTTCTCCTTCATGTGTTTTTTTCCCCATAGAAATTACTGTGTGATTTATATTCTTATTTCAGCGTAAAAAGAGCATGGCTGGGTGGTTTGGATGAAACATCATCACCTTGTTTTTCAATTTTGTTTGGTAGTTTAATCTTTCTTTTAAAGTTTCTGTATTATTATTTGAATAAGTCACTTGGAATAGTCAATTAGTCATAACTTCTTTCATGAGTTCTCTTCTGTACAATTTGGTAGTCCATTCATGATCTTTTGTTTTTGTTTTTGTTTTTTGGTGGTTACCTGCCAACAATCGACCACCACCCAGGCCTTACCTTGGCCACTGTCAAATATGTGGAATCCAAGGTCACACCGCAAAGAAATGTCCATCTTCACATTCGTTCCTACTGGCAACATCAATCAGCACAACCAAAGCTCTCCTCCCTGGCAGCTGCGTGCGCACTTCACCACCACCATGCAGTCGAACAATCCAGCATGGCTCCTTGACAGTGGTGCTTCTCACCATGTCACAGTCGATCTTAACAACTTGTCGCTGCATTCACCTTATACAGGTGTTGATGATGTCATTATAGGTGATGGTACTAGACTTAAAATAACGCATACAGGCTCTGCGTTCCTTCACACTCCCTCTCACACTTTTGATTTAAACAATGTGCTCTGTGTCCCTGAAATCACTTGAAATCTCATCCCCATTTATCAGTTTTGTGTCTCTAACCAAGTTTCCATAGAATTCTTACCGTGGTGTTTTCTTGTGAAGGACCTTCTCACGGGGACAGTTCGATTAGCCAATTAGGCACGGCAAATATAAGCACGATATGAACTAGACACGAAACAACAATCAAATTTTGTTTATTCTGTCATTATGGACTTATATACAATAAAACTCAATTTTCAAACTTAAAATATTTTATGTACTTGATTTTTCGAAGAGAAAGATAATATGAAATCTTAATTAACCTTAATTTTTTTTTCGTAAAAGCTTAAAACTTTAAATGTCGCTAAGCAGCTCGTGACACAAGAAAATTGGTCCAAAAAAAAAAAAGTGCCGCATGATATAGCAATCCATATCCTATGTCATGTCATCTATTCTTAATTACTCATATTTAATAATTTTGTTAAAGAAAATGAAAATTTATTTATTGAATAATTAAACCAACAAATCATATCCCATTCTTTCCAGATATACAACTTCATCCTCCATCATTCGCACATCCAATCTTTTCAACCATTAAACCAACTCTAATTTCCAAATCATTTCATAGAAATAATCCTAAACCGATAACTTAGAAGATTAATAATTTCAATTATAATACAATATACATGTACATGCATTTCCAAATAATTTCATAATGATAATCCTAAACCGATAACTTAGAAGATAAATAATTTTAAATATGATACAATATACATGTATATGCAAAGAAAATTCTTCCAATAATAAGAAAGAAGTGTTATCTTCTAAAATTTACAATCAATCATTTTTTTTTTAAACAGTCCAATGACTGTTATTTACAAGGGAGAGGGAAATGTACCACACAATATACCTCGGGGTTAGAACTTGAGACCAATAATCTAAAAGTCGAGTTTATAACCATTTGAATTGGACTCACTTGACTACAATCAATCTTTAGTTCATTACATTGCTGTTTTATTTTCCTTAAAAGGAATTAAATTATTATTATTTTTTTAGTAAGAAAATTAAATTAAATTTACTTGTTTACCTTTAGGGGTACCTCTTGGCAGAAATGGGTTATTGGTTAAATTGCTGCCGTTTCAACAAAAGCCAAAATGCTAAGCATCACCAAAAGCCAAAATGCTAATTGGGTAGCAAGTAGCAACAAGGGATTATAAATTTACAAGGTGATTGATTGATGAGTAAATTTATGATCGAGTAGGTATGTTGTTTTAATCTGTCAAATTAAACACGCTTCGGATTCCTACGGATTAGTAGGGCAAAGAAAAAAAGTAAAAAAAAAAATCATCATATTAATCTTAATTATTATTAAAATCTTTGATTTATTCGATATATAAGAATAACTAAGCGATTATTAATTCAGTTGATTTTTTTAGATCATAAACATCGTCGATAATCTTGGATATGTATATTGTTTCACCCCGCCCCGAATATTCACCTAGATACCAGCAATCTCGGGTGTTGGCCGACATCTGCACGCTAAATCTCGGTGACGAAAGCCAATAACAAACTCCGCCACAACGAAGCTTAGTATTTATCATGATGATCATAAATTAAGCCCTATAGGCTAAGGTCATTTTCGACCTTTCTATCTCAATGAGTAAACCATCAGCGACTAATACGCTGATGTTATGGAATCCCTTCTAGGGATGGCAATCATGCCCAACTAAAACATAACTCGTCTACTTGAGTCACCGCCCACGCCTAACCCACTGACCACGATAACGAGTATTTTCATAGGATGATTAAGCTCGTGACAATTATCGTCAAATCATATAAGAGTCGGTAATATCCTCGGCATCACATCACATGAGCCGGCATGTATCCTCGGCTGATATATCACATAAGCCGGCATAACCCTCAGTTATCATATATCGCATAAGTCGGCATGTTACCTCGGCTATCATATCATATCATCAGCCGATATAACCCTCGGCTGGTATATCATATAAGCCGGCATAACCCTCGGCTATCATATCACATTATCAGCCGACATAATCCTTGGCTGGTATCATGACTCAATCATCATAATAGGTATATCAATGGCACTGTAGTCACACGAGTCACGCGCACATGACAGGACTGGGTGTCTTCACTCGTACCACGACCACGTGAAGGACTGGGTGCAAGCACCATCACCACGAGTTCCCCTGGGAGCTCTGGGACCACATAGACTCACAAGTGCTAGGGGACAGGACTGGCGTTGTTTAACTAGTATATAGCGAACGCAAATAAACGATCACGTGGTGGACTGGTATGTGGCCTATAGACGGGTACAACACCAACGACCACCATATGGGTATACCATGACTTGATATAAACATACGACTCAACATGACCTAACAGGACTCACAATTGTCACACAACTATGTACTAGGTCGGCATGACTCCTCTGTCATAGTACTACAATACTGACACACGTGCTAAGTTGGCATGACTCATCGGCAATAGCATCTCACTAAAATATTTGTTCTTCCTCATTTATCGTAACTGTCGTATTCCTTGTTTGCAACGATATCCACCATTAAGTCGTGGTGAGATATCATAACCAGTATCTCGGAATCGACCCTCGAGATATTCTATTGTAGTAGTTTATACTTGTTCCATAGTAATTTACTATTCCTAGGGTTTCTAACCCTAAGGTTGTATTCTACAATGTCGGGTCCTAAAGGTAACCCATGGCATAGTCTTAAGATATACTATTGTATACATAATCCTGCTATATTTCCTTAAGCATCACATTCATCAAGCATTCAATAATGAAATTAATGCATGATTATAAGTTTAGGGAAATTAGTCCACTCACCTCGTTAGTTTACTTGCTTCGGCATTTTCCCTCGATTTCCGTCTTGAGTAGTATGACTTTCCCTCGTCACCTCGTCCAAGATACCAATAAACAGGGAGCATTAGTATTAATAAACCTTTAATTAATTCATTACACAGGGCCCCTAGGGTTTACACACACCCCTTAAACAACTCAATTTCATGACAAAAATACTCAAACGGGACTCCAAACAGATTCCAATAGCCTCGAAACTTCCAAAAATAGTTACATAATGCTTAAAAACCCCAAACACGCGACGTCGTGGGTCGAAAAATCCACGCACTGCCACGCGCATGTAGAAGGCCGACGTCCACCTCAAGGGCGGTCACGAGCCGGCAGAGAGTCGGTACACGCGCTGGCCATGCGCCCCCACGCACTATCACACGCATGCACAGTTGCGGCAAAATATTTCGTCGCTCATACAGAATATTCCGTCAATTCTAACGGAATATTATATCGGAATATTTCGTCCACTTAACTGCGTCAAGCCTCCGTTATGAAACTGTTAGCCTTTAACGGAATATGCTAACGACGTTAGCATATTCCGTAAATTGTTGACAACGTCAATTGACTTAACAGTTGACTAACTACTAACTGGGCTGCTGACTGTGCTACCAGGTGGCTGCTAGGTGGCATGTTACGTTAGCATGCCCCAGTCGAACTAGTTAGCCGAAATTCACTGGAGAAGACGACTGAAATCCGCCATCTCCGACAAGCTCCTAACTTCTCCATTTTTCAACCATTTTTCACGATTCACACATGCAAATTCATCTATTCCTTCTTAGGAATCCAAATTCGAGCTCAAAAGTGGAAAAATTTATCTCGTTTGGCCGAAATCCGCCGAAGAAGATTCGGCCCTCTTTCGCCCTTTAATCCGCCGTCTCTGGTGGTGTTTGTTCTTGGAATTGGCACCATACTGCTTGTGAGGTCAAGGGGATTCCATACATGGCCTTGGTTTGGTTCGAGACGACCCATAAATGGGTCGATGATGATGGTGAGGTGCGGTGTTCGCACGAGGAGATGGAGAGATCGAGGGAGGAGAGAGAGAGAGTGCAGATGGACCAATAGTGTGAGGATAGAGAAAGTTCACTATTTATACTTTGGACTTTTCAGAAATTACCCTTATTCCTCATTGTTTTAGACTCGTAACTTCCTCGTACGAACTCCGATTCTCGAGTGCCGCCTGTCTACGCACTCAGGAGTTCAAGACGTACGTAATGGTACGAGGAAAGTGCCCAAAAGTTTTCCCAATCAAAAAGTGACTGTTGGGCCCATCGATAAAATAGGGGTAAAATTGTCATTTTGTAACCCAAGTTCTTAATTTCGGCCCACAAGGCATTGGGCCTTCACAAAGGGTCCATAACTCTTTTAGTTCAACCATACTTACCGGATTTCGAGTTTAAATTTTTAAATTTCATTTCATATTCCTGAACGGGTTGTAACATATACAGTTGACATCCAGTTTCTTTTAGGAGTAATTCACTCCTTAATTTCTTTTAAAGAATTCAATTATTCTAGATCCCCCAAATAGGAAGAACAGAGACCCAAAATTTATTTCAACCTCCCATGAGATCACAACAACCTTTTGTCACAATTTCGTTTTCAATTTCTTATTAATTATAAAGAAAAAAAAAACTCAATTGATCAACATTAATCTCATCAAGGTATACATAACTACATACCACCACTATACACCGTACAAACTAAACGAAGCATGGTGGGTTTAAGAGTGCGAGAGGAAGACGGCGGCAAGTTTTGTTCATATAGGGTTACAACGCATTTTGATTAATTACGATTTTAGTTTTTATTTTTTATTTTTAAGGAAATTAAAATGATTTATATTTCAAGTTGAAATTGGTTAATTAAAATTTGATGACATGGCTGATGCCACATCATTTTGGTACTCATATTTGGCAAGTTACGGAAGGGAAAATAAGGGGGAAATTAACAGGAATCAATTTCAGCATTACTTTTTATTTATAATTCTACCAAGTTTTCAATTTCATTTCAAAGGGGGATATTTCTATTCCATTTTATACCATGTAAAATTACATTAAATAACCTTTGACTATTTGGTATTTCAATTTTGACATCTTTAATTAAAATCCAACCAATAGCTCATTCTTTGGTTTTTTTTTTTTCGTTGGGATATTTATGAATTATGTAAATGAAATTTTCAGACTCTGATCTGTTTGTACCGATTTTATGGTTTGTTAAGTTATTCTTTTCAAATCAACCACCTCAAATATATCAAGGAATAAAACTAATTAACAGTAGTTACTCCTTAGTCCTAAATTAGTCCTTACTCCTAAATTAGTCCTTACTGGTTAGGTTTGACTTTTCATAGGTAGCATTTAAATTGTCACTTAGTGCTATAATTTAATTATATTTATTTTCATATATTATGTGGGAGGGCTCAAATTCGATCTTTGTAAATAGCAATATCCATACCGATGATATATATTATAGGATAAACTACATAAAAGTACCCAAACTATAGGGGTCATTTCAAATTCATACCTGAACTATGAAAATTTTCATCTAGGTACCAAAACTATCAAAACGCTACATCTAAGTACCCTCCGTTAGTTAATCTGTTAGTCAACCCGTTAATTGTTGAGTTGTCATTTTTTGGTCAACTGTTTGTACTGAGTTAGAGTCCATGTGGATAAAAAAATAATTAAAAATTAAATATATTATTAAAAATAATTAAAAAATTATAAAATAAAATTATTAAAAAAAAATCTGCAATGCAAAATGAAAATAAAAAAACTGACCATTAGAAAGAAAACAAAACAAATGGTTAAAAAGCTCAACGCCAGATTAGAAATATGAGATAGTGAGATAGAAAGCGACAGAGACTCTGCAGACTTAAGCAAGAAGAGATCCAGCCTTCACCTTCATCTTCCTCTTCTTCATCGTCGCCGTTGTTGTCAGGACCCGTCCCGAATTTCCCCTCGAAACCCGGGAAGAACCCTGATCCCGTCTGACAACCTAAGAAAAGGTTCCCAAAATACCATTCAATCCTTACAAATTATAAAAACAGTAATAAATACTTCATCTTGTCAGACAAGGGACTTAAGCACTCAAAATTCCTGTAATTAACGGCCAATCAAATACCATTCTTCCCCTCCATTTATAAAATCATGCATGCGTCACATAAACAATTTATCATATAAAAACATCATATGTATAATGAAATACCTCGTGATCCACAATTTTGTTTGGAAACTCTCTTCAAAAGAGTTTAAAATCATTTAAATCAATCCGGACACAAAATATCTCAAATTCAAATCATTTGGTTCAATCTGCCACATAGTATCTCAAATTCACTGTTCCTGACATATTCATAACACACCAGTCAAATATTGCTGATATCTCTACTGGAAAACCACAAGACATCAAACTAGTCAGATACTAGTGAACAAATAATAATTCGTCCATCTGAGTCACCGCCCACACCAACCCACTGACCCGGATGACGACGTATTTTTATATGTTGATTAGGCCCATAACAATTGTCGTCTGGTTCATATTAGAGCCGGATATATCCTCAGCTATCATATCGTATCATCAGCCGGTATATCTCTCGGCTATCATATTCCTAGCCACCAGGGTATCCCTTGGGGTGTGCTAGAATATGTATCATATCATATCATATCATATCAGTCGGCATATCTCTCGGCTATCATATTCCTAGCCACCAGGGTATCCCTTGGGGTGTGCTAGAATATGTACTACTTGGGCTCTACCACAATCTCTGCAAATTCACCTTTTATATTGGAGGTTCACCGGGTTCACCGTCTCAGCGGATCCTAGCCCGGATCCTAGCCCCCTCAAATCGGTATTGTTTATTTTGGAGGTTCACCGGGTTCACCGTCTCAGCGGATCCTAGCCCCCTCAAATCAATATTTATCTTGGAGGTTCACCGGGTTCACCGTCTCAGCGGATCCTAGCCCAGATCCTGGCCTCCCTCAAATCAATATTTATCTCGGAGGTTCACCGGGTTCACCGCCTCAGCGGATCCTAGCCCAGATCCTGGCCTCCCTCAAATCAATATTTATCTCGGAGGTTCACCGGGTTCACCGCCTCAGCGGATCCTAGCCCAGATCCTGGCCCCCTCAAATCGGTATTATTTATTTTTGGAGGTTCACCGGGTTCACCGCCTCAGCGGATCCTAGCCCAGATCCTGGCCCCCTCAAATCAATATTGGATCCAAAATCGATTATTTTATAGTCACAAGTACGATTTCAACTCAAAATCATAGACCCAAATAATCACCACGTCAAAACACTATCAAAATCGAATCCAACAACCATATCGTTTCTCACAACACACTTCCACTGAAATATTGGAACAACCATTATCCAGCAATCATTGCATCCATACACAACAATATTTACATATCGAGGATATTAATACATGCGTTACAATTTGTAAATACCACCATACACAACAGTAATTAAATCGAGGATATTAATACATGCATCACAATTTATAAATACAATCATACACCACAGTAATTAAATCGAAGATACTTATACATACATTACAATTTATAAATCAAAGTCCGCTTACCATCACCATCCAACCCAAAATTCATGTACGCTCTAGCCTCAGAACACATACACCATAATGACCCAACTACCTTGACTTTCCAAGCTCAAAACCCTCTCTACGGTCAATCCCCACCGCTGGGATTGCCCAACCGAGCTCTAAATGAACTCCTATGGCCTCGAAACCAACAAAATCTGATTCGGAACGTCCCAAAACTTTGGTCACGCGCCGCCGTGACCTCGGGAACAGTCCCACGCGCCGCCACGCGCCACCGGAAGGTCAGAACACGCGCCCACGCGCTGCCACGCGCCGGTCACGCGCCTGCTACAGTGTTCACGCGCCTGGACCGGTCCAACCCGGCCCAGCTCGACCTGACCCGGTCCAACTCGACCGGTTCACTCGACTCGACCGGTTCACTCGACTCGGCCGGTTCACTCGACTCGACCGGTTCACTCGACTCGACCGGTTACCGGTGACTCGCCGTAGAAGATGACCGGACGGCCCTCGCCGTCGCCGGAGGCAGGCCGGAGAAGATGACCGGACCGCCACCTCCGCCGCCGTCTGGTTCGCCGGAAACTGCCATTTCCGGCCGATTTTCAAGGTTTTCTAACTTCCTCATTTCTTAACCGTTTTTCACGATCTACACATGTAAATTCATCTACTTTTCACCAGGAATCCAAATATGAGGTCAAAGTTCCGAGATCATACCTGGTTTGGCCGGAAAACGGCCGAGAAGGTTCGGTGAACCTTCCTCCTCCGTCCGTCGCCCACGGAGGTGCTCCCACTCCGATAATCACACCAAAAGACTCGTGGGGTCGCGGGGTCGCGGGGAAAGTCCTCCCAACCTCGGTTTTGTTCGAATCGGACCGAAACCCCTCCGATGAATATGGCCTTCGGTGTTCGCACGGGGAGGGCTCGGATAGGGCCGAGACTGCATTGACCAATCTCCCGAGGAGAGAGAAAAATATCTGTTATATAATTCCAACATTTCCAAAATTACCAAACTGCCCCTGCAGCTTCTAGACCCGTAACGAACTCATCGGATCTCCGTTTTCAGCGTGCCGCCTGTCTACGAACTCGTGAGTTCGAGACCTACGCAACAACCCAAGAAAAATTCCCAAAAGCATTACCAGTCAAAAAGTGACTCCCGAACCCATCCAAAACTGAGGGTAAAATTGTCCAATTCTCAAAAATAATTTAATTTCTGGTCCGGGTCGTTACAGTTGTCATCGCCGCTAATGATTTTGATCGACGAAGTCGTAACTCTGATTCCCGGCCTTCCAAACGACATCGCGGCCTTGATCTTATCTTTCATTCCGTACTCTCACCAGGCCCGCCTCAAACCCACCTGCAAAACATGGAGATTCTTCCTCTCCTCCAAAACCCTAATTTCTCTTTGGCAAGCCCATCGGAACCTCTCTCACCTCCTTTGCATCTTCCCTCAAGACCCCTCTGTAGCCTCCCCTTACCTCTTCGACCCCCAATCCCTAGCCTGGTGCCCCCTTCCTCCCATGCATTGCAATCCTCAATCTGCAACTTCACTTCCCTCTCTATTGTGCCCCATCTATACGTCATCGGTGGCTCGCTCTTTGATACTCGCTCGTTCCCGATCGATCATCCCTCGCCATCCTCTGTCGTCTTCCGATTCGACTTCAACACTGCCTTGTGGGACTACCTTGCTCCGATGCTCACACCACGTGGAAGCTTCGCATGCGTCGTGGTACCCAACTCCTTCGAGATTCTCGTCATCGGCGGTGGTTCGCGGCACACGATATTCAGCGTTGCTGGAAGTCGAATGAGCTTGGTGGAGCGATATGATATTGATAGAAATGAATGGGTTGCGATGGACGGGTTGCAGGGCTTTCGGGTCGGGTGCGCGGGATTCTTTGTAGGGGATGGGGAGGAGAGGGAGTTCTAGGTGATGGACGGGTACGGGGAATCGAGGACGATATTAGGAGTGTTTCCGGTGGACGAGTACTACAGAGACGCTGTGGTAATGCAATTGAAGAATGTGAATGGTAGTGCCCAGTGGAAGGAGATTGGGGATATGTGGGAAGAATGGGAGAGGGTGAGACTCGGCAAAGTTGTCGTCATCGAAGATGATGATGATCCTGGACGGCCTTCCGTTTTCATGCTTGATGGAAATGATATATTCAGGTAAAGATTTTTTTTTTTAAGATTCATATCTGGATGTAATTTAAGATTTTTTTTTAATAATTTTATTTTATAATTTATTTAAAAAATTTATCAATTATTTTTAATAATATATTTAATTTTTAATTATTTTTTTATCCACGTGGACTCCAACTCAGCACAAACAGTTGACCAAAAAATGACAACTCAGCAATTAACGATTTGACTAACAGATTGACTAACGGATGGTACCTAGATGTAGCGTTTTGATAGTTTGGATACTTAGATGCAAATTTTTATAGTTAGGGTATGAATTTAAAATGATCCATATAATTTAGGTACTTTTATATAATTTATCCTATATTATAATATCCCGTTCCAAATATGGTTATAGAAAAGAAAAAAACATTAAATTAGACGTGGCCATCCTGCCATGTATAGATTTTTGCTAGGGTTTGACACTTTGTCTTCCATTTTACATGGATCGAAAATTGCAGAGATAAGAAACGAAGGTCTGAGTTGCATTTGTTGCTATCACGCTCGACTCATATTCGCAACACCATCTTCACATAACTTAATCTCATAAATGAAATGAGAAGTTAAGCTTTCCTCATCAATCAAATTTTTTTTATTAAAATTTTATATGTTCGAATATTTTGATGAAAGGTCATCAATATTTTTGATGCAGTTTTTTTTTTTTATATTATATGATTAAAGTAAACATGTTGTATATTCTAACTATCCTAAATTAAAGACTCATCATTCAAAATTTAAATGTCAAATTTTATCAACATAATATCATTTTATAATTGACAAATTAATAAAGAAAAAAAAATATTATATAAATACAATCTATTTAGAACAAATTACAATTTATTATCATGAATTTTTTATTTTGTTTTAATCAGAGTCTTTCGTTACATTTTCTTTAAATAATCTGTTATGTACTAATCTGTCCAAACTTAGATTCGCATTCAACTTATTTAAACAAGCTCACAATTAGCGTTTCCAATTCTTCCCTCGAATCAACTCCTCTACGTTCTTGAAGACTGATTACACAAAAATAACCAATATGAATCCAACCCAAAACTTGAAACATCCCATACTCATTCTCGGACCAATTTGACTAGCCTCGGTGGTTAGTAGGTTTGTGTTGATTTGTTATTGCAAATTTGGTGCAATTGACTGATTATTAAGATGTAAATTGTATTTGTATGTACGTGGAGACACAATATAGAAAAAGCTTTGCTTTCAGATATCCCTTAGGTGATGTGGACGTCTCCCTCGCTACTTGCTACCAATCGTGAATACATGCATCACCCAACCTCACGTCTTGTTCAAATCAAATTATTGATACTTCCAAAGCCATTGTCACTTGTCACTTGTGACTACAGATAGTTAAAGATAACTAAAGATAATTTTAATTTGTGTACAAATAATGAATATTAATTATCACCCTAAAACAGTGATTTTTGGGTGTCTCAAATATTTAGCTCCCTGGATTGATTTTATCTTTGTTAGAAAATGAGAGGTTGAGGAGGCATGTAGGAGGATATGGCCTCGCACGAGCGATCGCCTCTAATCGAGTCGCCTCGCACAGAGCAACCGTCTCTACTTGAGCAACTTCGCACAAAGCGATCTTCTCTAGCCGAGCAATGAGTGTCTTCCCTTGCCGAGTAGCTTTGCGATGAGCGCACCCTCTATTTGAGTATTGCCTCATACCGAGTGCTGCTTCATGTCGTGTTTCGAGCCAGACTAGCAACCATTTAGTTCAGCCCACACTTGGACTGTTGTTACTAGTCCCCAGCCAAGACATTATCTTGATTGAAGACTTGGGGGACTACTGCTAGTGTGGGATTTGACCCCCATTTGGGCCGAGCCTAAGCCCACTGCGAAGCTCACAAACTAAAAGAGCCTTAAGTCATTTGCCTATTTAAGAGGATATATCTCTCATTTGAACAACATCTCACACATCACACAACTCTCTCTCACTATCTCAAAGGCTCAAAGCCAATATGTAACATAAATATTATAAATAATAATATTCGGAAAGTTAGTCCCGTAGACGTAGCCCGATTCGGATGAACCACGTACATACTTTTGTCTTGATGTTTATGCGTAGTCTTCACGGTCTACTTGTCGGTTTACACGGTCTGCACAGACCAGACAAGTCCTCGACTGAGGAAATCCACCTCAGCCAACGACTTAGGGGACTTATGTTTATACCATTCCGACCGATCACCAAAAGGAAGACCAACGTCACATAACACACCCATGAGTGTCAATCTCACCCACATGCCGACCAGGACATCTCCGGTCGACCGTCTAGGGTCAGCTGCTAGATGCCGACTAGACCACCGTGGTCGGCACCCCTTGGTTGGCACCTCCGATCAGCACGCTTGCCCACGCAGGAACAACATTGTCCTGATGCCCAAACGAATCACCACCACTTGTTTAACATCCTCAAGACACGTGTCAGTATCCTGTAGGTAACTTGAGCATCACAACATTAAGATTCCAACTACAACATTCATCGCTACCATAAATACGGGGCATACTCCCCAAGGAAATGTAACTATTATTCACTTACCCTTATGCTGACTAGTTCATGATTGATCTCTCACTCGCTTGTTAACTTAAGCGTCGGAGTCTACTAGGCCAGCACTTTACCGGTGTCAAGTACTCTTCTCGTTGTCCCGCAGATCTCCCAACGGACGAAAAGAAAGCATATCAATGATCGACAAGACCATATTCCGTAAAGTCCATTTCCTTATATAACACATTACAAGGGTGGAGGGCCATCCTTCAAATTCAACAGTTGGCTTTGCATATGCCCCTTCAAACTCTTAGCAATAATAGTTACACTTTTCCAGGCTTCAGTATTGTTGGAAGGAAGAGTCCGGCACGGATCATATTCTCTTAAATCACTATGTTCGTAGACAAGTCCCCGCATTCAGTTCAACAACTTGATGGAAGACAACTATCATGATTTGATCGCTACCTACTTAATTGTCAGAAACACATAAAATGTGTGGTCCATCAACGACAAGATCATATCATTAAGTGGAACACAGCAATCTTTTGGCAATGACTTTTGAAGCCCAGCAGCCACCACATGCACTGACTTGTAACGCCACACAACGCGAAATGAATCCTCACAAAACAGTTCCGTAGCAGCCACCACATGCACTGACTTGTAACGCCACAGAACGCGAAATTATATTTTATAATATTTTTTAATTTTATACATTTACTAAGAAACTAATATTATTTTTAAGAAATTTATGCATTTACTAGGAAACGAATTTTCGCAGCTTCGTTGGTGAGAAGGCTTTCTCCTCGTTCACTTTGTCAATAAAAACAAACTTCCTATTAGGGATAGGCGACAAAGAAAACACACGTGGTGGCTCACTAAATTCTTTCCTCTACTAATTTTTTTTAATTATAATTTTATTATTATTATTATTTCTAATATATTCATTTAATTAAACACAATTACAAAAATTTTTTTTTTTGGAAACTAACTAGAAAAAAGTTACGAATTTGTATTAACAGCAAAGTTTATTTTGAGAACTTAACTCATTCATTAATCTCAAAATTATCTCAAACATTTCTTACATTATTTAACAAAAATCAACATAAGCTGTAGAAATTTCTAGGATTTGACAACCATGATCTTACATGTGGATGGTAATCAAGATTTGTTAGGATGAAAAACTTTGGTGATATTTTTTCAATAATGTGAGTCATACGATTTGATTTTTTATTTTTGCGTAATTCTTTCTCTTTTATAAATTTGTAAAATTAGCTCACTATAATTAAATATTGTGGAACCGACAAACTGAATAAAAATATCATAATTAGTAGGAGTATCCTATTTTTATATAAGAATATTGAAAAAAGGGATTATACAAATTAGACCAAAAGGATAAGTGGCTTGGGAAATCGGTAATACATTTCAAATCAAAATTGAGTGTCTATATTGTTACATCATGTCTCGATTATACAACAAGATACCGGGAGTACCGGGTGCTGGCCGACACTTGGACGATGCATCCAAGTGACGAAAGGCCAACTAAAACGATGTGTTTTAGGAAGTTTAGTGAAAGGTAAAATTAGTGAACACTAAGTTACCGTTTCACCGCGATAGGGAGGAACCCAAAGCATAATTAGAATGAATGATGATCATAACTAAGCATCAATGCTTAACCGATTGTTACCTTGCTATACCATTCACGGATGGTGTCAGAGCTTTCATCACTTGACTTACTACTCGAATCCACGAACCTTCTTTTGAAACCTGAGGGTGCAAAACAGAAAAGTGAGTGGACCTTAGTAATTTTCAGTGAACACAACAGTTTATACATAAACAATAAAATCCCCTCAAAAGTCACAATGTAAGTAATGAGAGTCAACCTCATACCAGGAGATTTCACTTGGTATACCATTCTCTTCTATACCTTTGTCGTATAGAACTCTATACCGTACACACCAATAACAGTACCATTCATGGTACTTAGCGTTTGGGTCATTACTTGTACCACTATTTCACACTCCACAATATGATCAATATAATAATAATGTAATTATGCATAGTTAGTAACCACACCATTCACAGCAATCGGAAATTCATCTATTGCCGAGCATTAAGAGATCATCGCACAAGAAGATGACATATCCACTCCTAGTAGATATCATAACTAGTACAATCTCCATATCATCGCCACTCTATGACGGTATCAATCATCTCAAGTCATCTCGTACATACAAATCATAATCTCATCAAGTGAGGTCACCGCCTTCACCGTACCCACTGACCTCGATAATGATATGTACCCTTACTAACATGACCCTTCCCGAATTTCCCCTCGAAACCCGGGAAAAACCCTACTCCCATTTGACAACTTAAAGAATTTCCCAGACTACCCCTAAGTCCTTGCAATTAATTATGAGAATTCTGCCAAAAATTCGGCAGAATCTCCCCTTAAGGACTGGTTAACCGTCTTCCAACTGTCATATTAAGGATCATATTACACTCCAAAGTCCAATAAGGTCAACCATCCAACGATGTAACCACAATTTTACAATCACTCCAAAAGACTTATAAGAGCATCTAGGTAAGATAAGTAAATACATAAATAAATATCTTACTCGATAGTCTAGGTAAACGCGCAGCTGAAAATTTAATGTCTCTGTCTCTGGATATGCCCACGTCAACTCAACAGTCTGGAGGGGATTTAAAACACGAAAATTGTGAGTGGACAAAATAATCATTTAAAAATCATTTCCGAGGAAAACATACATTTTTCGCCTTCCACAAGTAAAACCATGCATGCATAACATAAAATTCCTTTTTATATAAATATAATATATAGATAATCCGAAAATCCACCGGAAAAATCCAACTTTTGTTAAAATACTTGGTGGGACCCACAAAAACCCGAATAATGAAAACATTCCGTGGTCCACAACCCTACCTTGAAAACCCTCATCAAAGGAGTTTAAAATCATTTAAATCAACCTGGACACAAAATATACATCAAAACATATCCCACTACTCTCCGAATAAAATCTCGAGTCGTAGCTCGATACCCTCCACACACCCGATATACCTCGAGTTATGCAGAAACCTGTACTACGCATAGACAGCCTCAACGACCTGGTGGAGAAAATACCCCTCGACACCAGCGTTGGAGAACCCTCAACAATCAGGCGGAGAAAGACCCTCGACGCCAGTCGGAGAAAACCCTGACCCTCAGGGACAATAATTTAGTGAAAACTAAAATCCATGTTTTGAAATACTTGTTTCTTGGCTTATGCCAAATTCATTGAAAAATCGGGTTTAAACTCTAAATTGTGGACTCGACCGAAATCCAACATAAATCAAATCAAACCATATAAAACCAGAAACCATAATGCCAGGCTATAGCCCAAAACGTCATTTCCAAATAATTATTGAAATCCCGTGTCGAGTAATAATTTAATACTATCCAGAAATTTGCCAAAATAATACGTAATAAGCGATTATATAAAATATACATTTATGCATGCATTATACTTTACAAAACCAAAGTCCACTCACCACAAGTCCAAATAGTTCAATCCCGAGTCATACACTCCTTTGAAGTTCTCGGAGCAGTATTGCCTGTCAAAAGTAACAATCGAAATTACCAACTATAATTAAAACCCTACATGTAGACTCCCTAAACCCCGGGAGGTCCGCTTGCGTCACACTAAAAATGCAGCTGCTTCAGACGCCCAAAACTACCCCTAAACGACGTCCGACACCCGAAATCGGCGCCAACAGGTCCGGAACGTCGAAACCTTGTCGACATGTGCCGTTGTGACCCAAGTACCGATCCCACGCGCTGCCAGGCATCGTCGGAAGGCCGGACCACGCTCCACGCACCAGCCACGCGTGCCACGCGCCTGCTACAGTGCGTTACGTGCCTACTAAAGTGTTTCACGTGCCTAACTTGGCGCTGACTCGACGCTGACTCAATGATGACTCATCCCTAGGTGGCCTCCACGTGGCTCCACATGGCTGTCAGGTGGCATGCCACGACAACCCCCCTCTTACCGAACCAGTCACCGGAGAATACGACAGCGCCGCCGTCGCTAGAAAACTCCATTGCCGACCGACTTTTAATTTTCCTAACTTCCTCAAATCTTAACTGGTTTTCACAAATATTTAGTCTAAATCCATTTACTCGAGCCCATGAACTTAAAAATGAAGTCTAAACACGAAACCCATACCTGTGTTGGCCGAAAAATCGATCGAAAGTTCCAAAATACCCCTGAATATTCTAGACCCACAACTCTTTCACCAAACTCTGTTTTCTGAGTGCCGCCTATCTACGAACTCGTAAGTTCGAGACCTACGCAACGGTCCCCGAAACACAACCAGAAGTGTCTCGAAACAAAAATTGACTTTCAAGCCCCTTAAACAACCAAGGGTAATTTTGTCCTTTTGTAAATTAATTTACGAAAATTCACTAATAAAATTTCTAATTCGTTACACTTACGGGTGCTTCGGAACTCGGATCACCATCTGTGACAATAATCATCATGTTGTAAGCCGGCATATCCCTCGGCTATCATCATATCGTAAGCCGGCATAAATCCTCGGTTACCATAATACACAAGTCGGCATAACATTCAGTTGTTATATCATATCATCAGCCGACATGACCCTCGGCTGGCATAACACATAAGCCGGCATAATTCTCGTCTATCAGAACACATCATCAGCCAGCATGATCCTAGGCTGGCATAACATATAAGTCGGCATATCCCTCGGCTATCATAATACATCATCAGCCAGTATGACCCTCGGCTGGCATAACACATAAGCCGGCATATCCCTCGGCTATCAGAACACATCTTTAGCCGGCATGACCCTCGGTTGGCATAACACATAAGCCGGCATATCCCTCAGCTATCATAACACATTATCAGCTGGCATGATCCTCAGCTGGCATATCATGACTCAATCATCATCTTAGGTATCCCAATGGCATTGTAGTCGCATGAGTCACACGTACGTGATAGGACTGGGTGTTTTCACTCGTACCACGACCACATGAAGGACTAGGTGCAAGCACTATCACCACGAGTCCCCCTAGGAGCTCTATGACCACATAGACTCATAAGAGCTCGGGGGTAGGATTGGTGCTGTATAACTAGTATAGAGTGAGCGCAGGTGAACGATCACATGGAGGACTGGTATGTGGCCCACAGACAGGTACAACACCAACGGCCACCATATGGGTATACCATGATTCGACATTGATATACGACTCAACCATACTCGACAAGACTCCACATGAGTCATACACGACACATGGCACTTGTACTAGGCCGGCATGACTCCTCGGTCGTAGTACTACAATACTGATACATGTGCTAAGCCGGCATGACTACTCGGTGATAGAATCTCAATCACATATCCAGTCTCCCTCGATTATCGTAACCGTCGTATTCTTCATTTTGCATTGATACCTAGCTTTACTCGTGGTTCGTATATCGTAATTCGTATCTCGAAATCAACCCTCGAGATATCCCCTATAGTATTAGTTTATACTTATTTCGGAGTATTTTCCTTTCCACAAGGTTTACAACCTTCAAATAGTGAAATAAAATTACGATGGGTCTTAAAGTCCACCTCAGGCATAATCTAATAAAAATCTTACTTTCATCATAGGTTCATAGGGATTTCTATCCTCAAATCATAATTTCCACACTTGCCAAGCTCTAAGTCTAGCTCGTGGCATCGTCTATGGTCTCTATTATCGTCATAACACACATAATCACACCAAATTTCCCTAATCATCACAACCAATGCTTATCAACACAATACAATCCATAATTACTCAAATCATATCCCAATCATCACCGAACCAATCATATAACATTTCATATAATTCACCCAAATCCTCTAAGCATATATTTAGTCAATCAAATATTCAACACCAATCAATTCACATTCCAATCCTCACCTATATAATCATATTCAATCATATAAGTATGAGTTTAGGGAAGAATTTTACTCACATCACGCCTGGCATAACTCACTGGATCGGCTCCACTATTGCACGTACTTTAATGTGTTCGCTCCCGGAAGTTCCCATGAGCTTAGTCTCGATCCACATGGCCCTTGAAACTCTCCAATGATGTTACGCCTCGCAAAAAATGCAATTAAAGTTAATAAACTACAATTTAACTTTTAAAACAAAAATCCCTAAACCCCGGAATAAATGCGTCCTAACGATAACCAAGTAGCTTAGGACGTCCAAAACCATCCCTAACAATCTCTGACGGACCTGAAACATACGCCATCAGATCTGGAACTACGAGAACATCAGAAACACGAGTCACCGGAGGCCTTGGGAAGGCCCCTTGAGCTCACAAGCGCCGACACTCGCCCTGGATGTTTTAAGGGGCTGATTCAAGCTTTTTCCAACTCCTCCAAATTTCAACCAAAATCCACAAGTTAATAGTCTAGATTCATCTATTCGCTCTCATAAATCCAAATTTGAAGTCCAAATCGAGAACCAATACCTGTGGTGGTCGAAAATCGCCTCAAAAGGCGCGGTGACCACTGTCTTCTGTGGCTTGTTGCGCCTCGTCCGGTGGACGGCAGCCTCGCGCGAGGGCATTGTTGTGATTGCGAGGAGGAGACGAAGTGGATGGTGGTGGGGCGACGTTCTGGGTCACTGTCGAACGACGACGATGATGATGGCGGGGTATCGGTGTTCTCGTAGGAAATAAAGAGGGATAGACGTGCGAGGGAAGAGAGAGAAGGGAAATGGTCAATCGCGTGAGGAGAGAGAGTGGGCTATTTATAATTCAAACTTTTCCAAAATTATCAATACGTCTCGATCGTTTTAGACTCATAAATTTCACATACGAACTCTGATTTCCGCGTGCCGCCTGTTTACTTACTCGTGAGCTCGAGACATCCGCAAAGGTGTGAGAAAAACTCCCAAAATCTTTCTCGATCAAAAAGTGACGTTTGGCCCTTCTAACCTTTTCCGGGGCAAAAATGGTGATTTCATAAAAAAAGCCAAACTTCTAATCACGACCCACTAATCCTTTTTGGGCCCTTGACGAGAGTCCATCTTCGTGTCTAGCCCAAATTTACACGATAAAAAATTTCGTATCTACCGATTATTAATTAATTTCATTTTCTAACTTTTTTTTCCAGGACGGGTCGTCTCATATACTCTGTATCTTCTAAATGTGTTTTGAATAAGTATCTCTTCTACCAAAAAAAAAAAATCAAAATCAAAAGAAATTGAAAAGCAAAAAACAAAATGAAAAACAAATAAAAATTAACGTGTTAGAAGAAATTTTAGAAGAAATTTTGAATAAACGTGTTATAAGAAATTTTGAAAAGCAAATAAAAAAATGAACATAAAAAAAAATGAACATAAAAAAAATGAAAAGCAAAAGAAATTGAAAAGTAAAAAAAATTAGAAGCAAAAAACAAAATGGGAAGCAAGAAAAGAATTGAATGTTAGTATTATTAAGTCATTGTATTGTTGTTAAGTCATTGTATTAGTGTGTGGTATATAAAGTGAGTGTGAGAATCACTCAATTGTATTGACGTGTTTTACATAATGAAAATTACCAAACTTACTCTCAAAATACTCACTTTTTTCCTTCTTGCATTTGACCCGTGAGATTCTTCTTCATCTTTACTAAGTCTTTTCTATTTTCCATTGATTTCAATTACCTAGCTAGATTCAATTCAATAAGGATCCATGAATTCTTTCATGGTATCAGAGCATCAATTGCTTGTTGCTCTTGATCCTGATCTTCCGTCTTTGTTTTTTTTTTGTCTCAATCTCCAAATTACCAAAGAAATTTTTTCGTTTCCTCCTCTAGGCCCAAGTTTGACCTAGAAATTCTCCATTTCGTTTCTTGATTTGTGAAATTGCCACATTGTCGCATCTTCTCCTTCGATCTTGTCTTAACTCATTCATTAATCTCAAAAATATCTCAAACATTTCTTACATTATTTAACAAAAATTAATGTAAGCTATAGAAATTTCTAGGATTTCACAACCATAGTCTTACATGTGGATGGTAATCAATATTTGTTAGGATGAAATACGTTGATGATATTTTTTCGACAATGTGGGTCATACGATTTAATTTTTTTGTTTTGAGTAATTCTTTCACTTTTATAAGTTTGTAAAATTAGCTCACTACAATCAAATATTGTGGAACCGACAAACTGAATAAAAATATTATAATTAGTAGGACTATCCTATTTTTTATATAAGAATATTGAAAAAGAGGATTATACAAATTAAACCAAAAGGATCAGAGGCTTGGGAAATCGGTAATACTTTCCAAATCAAAATTGGGTGTCTATACTCTATATCTTCTAAACGTGTTTAGAATAAATATCTCTTTTAACAAAAAAAAAATGAAAAAAAAAAGAAATTGAAAAGCAAAAAACAAAATGAAAACCAAATAAAAATGAACGTGTTAGAAGAAACTCTAGAAAAAATTTTGAATAATCATGTTATAAGACATTTTGAAAAGTAAATAAAAAAAATGAATAGCGAAAAAAAAATGAAAAGCAAAAAAAATTGAAAAGCAAAAAAAATTTGAAGCAAAAAACAAAAATGGAAAGCAAGAAAAGATTTTTTTAGATACACGGATATTAGAGGAGGAGATTATATTATATAAACATTAGGTATCGACCTCATCCAACGAGAGTCGAACCCGAGACTTCTCATATAACAAGTAGAGAGAAATATTACTAGAACATAACACTGAGTGGAAAAACAAGAAAAAAATTGAAAAGCGAAAAAAAAAAGGTAAATTTATCATGGGTGCCCATTACTAAGCGGGTAGGATATGAGTAAATCTTTAAAAATTGAAGATGTGCATAATGCTCATTAGTACCCATGAGTAATTAGAGGGTAATAAGGGTATATTCATACCCTCTAATTACTCATTTGATCATTCATATTCAAAAGCTATCTAAGTTACGATTAAACTTGTCAAAAAAAAAAGTTACGATTAAAAATAATTACGCTTTGTCAAAGATCAACAAGCAGTTTGATCAAAAGGGCGGTCTAGATCAGATGATCATTTAGTCCATGAGAAATTCGCCACTAAATTGTTGAGTTGGACATGACTTATAGTATTTTTAGACATGGAAGCTTGATTGTTGAGAAACCGAGCTAGCACTAATTTTTGTGATTCTAAGAGGGCTCAAAGGCCAATGAGATACAAATACAAATATCGATCGAGCTTTGCACAATTGCAACTTTCTCATTTGGGTTGAGGGGGAAATTAAACACAAAAGAATACTAGCAAATCAAATTAATCAATCCATCCAGTTACAAGATTTACGGTTTCTCGTATATCTACATGCACCAGATGAAGATGATCTACGTACACCAGATGAAGATCATCTACGTACGTGTACATATATAGATAAATGTTCAAGGCGGCGCCTCAATAGATAAATGTTCAAGGCGGCGCTCAATAGATAAATGTTCAATAATAATAAAATAATAAAATAAAATAAAAGGAAAGAAAGATCTTACAACCTACCAGCTTATCACTGATCTTCCCTATATATCATCTTCAAGTATTGATACAGGCTATACAGCGGTGGCCGGATGGCGTATAAAAGCCTGGACCTTGTTACAATCTCCGACATCGAAGCTGTGGGGATCGGATCAGAAGTTGCGAGGAGACTCCATGGAACTCTTACTCATATCATCGATAAGCACGGGGCTCGCACTTCCGACACGTGGCGTAGTATCACTACCCATGTCCTCAGCCCGGAGCTGCCCTTCTCCTTCCACCAGATGTTGTACTACGGTTGCTATATGGAATTCGGACCCGACCCCCCCGTTTGGCTACCCGACCCGTATGTTCTTCTGTTTCCAATTCTTGATTACCTTGTCCATACAATTGGGAAACTATATACTGAATTTGCTAGAGCTGATGTGTTACAATGCATTAGAGTTCGAATCTCCTTCCCGCCTTTTAGATTAGTTTAAAATAGAGTATGGCCTATATTCAAAAATTGTGGAACTTTTGAATTTTGGTCAGAGGGGATCTTAGTATACTGAATTTCATACAATTGAGTATATTTGGTGATTGTGGAAGTGGTGAAGGATCAGAAGGACTATAATTTTCTGTGGGAAGTCTTCAATTTTCCTGCATTGAGATGTATGTGTACTTATTTAGGCATGCTATGGAGATAAATTCTGAACTTTCATCTGTTCTTGTGTGGTAAGGGAGACTGCTAATTTAACAAATGTTGGCCAGCTACTGGAGAGGCGGGGAAAAGAGTTCTTGGGTTCTAGATATAAGGATCCCATATCCAGCTTTTCTGATTTTCAGGAATTTTCGGTGTCAAACCCTGAGGTAGTACTTATGAAATACCTAAATGTTTTTCTATATGGTACTCGTTTTACCCATCTGATTCTGTCTTTACTGGTCAGGTTTATTGGAAAACTATACTATATGAGATGAATGCATTGTTTTCTAGACATCCCCAATGTATTGTACGTGAGAATCTGTCGGGAAGTGGCCAGTTTTCTGTTCCAGGAGGTCAATGGCTTCCTGGAGCATTTGGGAATCCAGCAGAAAATTGTTTGAGTTCAAATCGGAAGAGGAGCTTGAATGATACAATGGTGATATGGCGCGATGAAGGAGATGATGATGTGCCTTTGAATAGCACGACACTTAAACAATTGCGTGCAGAGGTTTGGTATGCTACTTCTGATACACTAAATTTTTCTCTCCAAATGTAGTCATTTCCAAAATTTAATATATATTTATTTATTTGCAATCACAGAAATACGAATATGTGTATTTATGTGTTTGTGATTTGAGATTTTTATTATTACTTTTGGTGGTATGATTTATAGGTTAGTTGCACATGCACTAAAAGCACTGGGTTTGGAGGAAGGTTCTGCAATCGCAATTGATATGCCAATGCATGTCAATTCCGTAGTTATCTACCTGGCTATTGTTCTGGCAGGATACGTGGTTGTATCAATAGCTGATAGTTTTGCTCCTCCTGAAATATCGACAAGACTTAAAATATCAAAGGCAAAAGCCATATTTACCCAGGTTCATACCTTTTCACTGGATAACCTAAAACATTGCATGTTTCATTTTCATTTCCATAAAGTATCTGAGCTTCTTGATGTGTAAAATGGAGGCATTTGAATTATTGTAGTATTATATTTTTCATTATTGAACCAGGGTCGGATACACCATCATATCTTCCCTTCTCTTTCATTTTTTTTTTCATATAAATTACTGTATGATTTATATTCCTATTTCAGGGTAAAAATAGCTTGGCTGGGTGGTTTGAATGAAACATCAACACCTTGTTTTTCAATTTTGTTTGATAGTTTAATCTTTCTTTTAAAATTTCTGTATTATTATTTGAATAAGTCACTTGGGATAGTCAATTAGTCATAACTTCTTTCATGAGTTCTCTTCTCTACAATTTGCTAATCCATTTATGATCTAGTAACTGGGTTGAACAGGAAAAACTTGACCTTTACATACCCGTTTTTAGTGACAAACCTTCCTTAATTATTACCTTTTGTTTTTGTTTTTTTTGGTGGTTAGGATCTAATAGTTCGTGGCGAGAAAAGTCTACCCTTATATAGGTGAAGCGCTCTAGCTATGAGGTTAATAAGTCTGTTCTGCTTTTGTTGCAAAGACAGTATGTCTCACATTATGACTTCAATTGTGCAGTAAAATTGTGGAAGCACAATCTCCTATGGCAATCGTTATCCTTACAAAGGTTTCCCATTCTAGCACAGAATTGCGTGATGGTGACATTTCCTGGCATGATTTTCTAGAAACAGTAAAAGATTTCAAGTATGTAATTTTGTTGCTGTTTTGTTTTTGAAAAGTATCTAATTTCAATTTAATTAAGTTGTATCCGTTCATTTTCTATCTACAGAGAGGATGAATTTGCTGCTGTACAACAACCCATAGAAGCTTTTACAAATATCCTCTTTTCATCTGGAACTACTGGTAATTATAGAAACATGGAATCTTAACTCAGATAGATTTTCCTTTAGTAATTTCATGTTGCTTTTCCATGAAAAAACAATTTCCTTAACTAAAAGTTCTGTCTTTAATAAGTTTAAGTTTTCAAATTTCTATGCATCTTTCCTTTTAAAATGAAATAAGGATAACTCAAATTTATGTTTTCAATTTCCGCTTCCTTCAAAAGTTGCTAAGAGTCATATGACTTCCAGAAATGGGCTTAATTGGGCTTGAACATTGCTGTAGGAGAGCCAAAGGCAATCCCATGGACCAATGCGACTCCTTTCAAAGCTGCTGCAGATGCTTGGTGTCACTTGGACATCCGTAAAGGTGATGTTGTTTCTTGGCCCACAAATCTTGGGTGGATGATGGGTCCTTGGCTGATATATGCCTCATTAATGAATGGAGCTTCCATTGCATTATATAATGGATCCCCTCTTGGATCTGGCTTTGCCAAATTTGTTCAGGTATGCAAGAGGAAAACAGAATTCTTTTGGCTTGAGCTTTTTTTTTAAGAAAAAAAATTATAGAAAGGGCATTTATTATAAGCCGTTCTCATTATTTGTCCATATGTTGCGAAAATCTTTTGTTATTCATATTGCTTAAGTTACCTCCTAATTGTGCCAACTGAAACAGCTGCCCTTGTTGTGAATGTCTGTATGTTTATATTCAGGTAGTCCTTTCCATATGCTATTCTACAGTGAGGGGGGTAACTTTGCAATATGGTTTCACTTGAGGATATTCTTGCTTCTACTATTTATATAATTTTGATCGGTAGTATTTAAAGCCGAAGCACATTCTGATTGCTACTGCCATTCCTCTGCTAAATAAGCCAGGTGTCTGGGCTTTAAGTAGTTTGTTCCTAAGGATGCACAGCCAATACACCTTATCCTTCTTCTTATAGCAGTTTCTACTTGCATGCATCGTATATTTTCTTTCCCTATCTATGTGCAAGCAACTTTTACCACAAAGAACTCAGAAAGAGATGTTTTGGATAGCTAGGTTGTCTAAGTAGCAATTATTTTATAATGCCCATAAATTTAGTTAGTCATAATTTTAGGTGTAAATGCTTTCTTACAACTAAAACTGTGTATTCGTCTAGGATGCCAAAGTAACAATGCTTGGTGTAATCCCGAGTATTGTTCGGACATGGAAAAGTACAAATTCTGTTTCTGGCTACGATTGGTCTGCAATTCGGTAAGTTTTAGTTGTCTTTTATGGTATGTACAATATTTGTCTGGAAATTTGGATTAGTGGATAATTGTGTTGCATTTTAGTGAGATATGTTTTACATCATGTTAATTATTTCAAGCCATAACTCTGTCCTCCCCCTGATATTTTGTAGTTGCTTTGGATCCACCGGTGAAGCATCAAATGTAGACGAACACCTATGGCTGACAGGGAGGGCTTGCTACAAGCCTATCATTGAGTATTGTGGTGGTACAGAGATTGGTGGTTGTTTTGTTTCTGGGTCATTGCTGCAGCCTCAGTCATTGGCTGCTTTTAGCACACCAGCTATGGGCTGCAGTTTGTTTATTCTTGGCAACGATGGTGTTCCCATTGTAAGCACCATAAGACCTTACATTCGGAAAAAGCTTTGTGTCCGTACTTTTCAATTTGTAGCGAGTTTTCAATGCATGCTCGTGCTTACTCGTGGTTAGGTATTTCCTCTTGTTCTGGAACTTCTGGCTAAAGTTAAAGTCTTATATATTGCAGCCGCAAAATGAACCCGGGGTTGGAGAACTGGCTCTTGGTCCCCTCATCTTTGGAGCTTCTAGTACATTACTGAATGCCAATCATTATGATGTTTATTTTAAGGGAATGCCAGTGTGGAATGGAAAGGTGAACGCTACTTTCTTCACTTCCATACCAATATGCCATCTAGCTACTTAGATATTGTATGATTTCCCAAATGCAGGTTTTAAGGAGACATGGGGATATGTTTGAACGGACGGCTAGAGGTTACTACCATGCACTTGGCCGTGCAGACGATACAAT
Organism: Oemleria cerasiformis; assembly: GCA_037349345.1. Lineage (NCBI taxonomy): Eukaryota > Viridiplantae > Streptophyta > Magnoliopsida > Rosales > Rosaceae > Oemleria > Oemleria cerasiformis. The sequence goes on from JAZGTL010000018.1 coordinate 15,915,424, forward strand.
GAATCTTGGAGGCATCAAGGTAGGCATTACTTTTGGATACAAAACGGAATGAAATTCAGTAGTAGATGAATTCATAATTATAGTTACGGTTGGTTTGCTCTGATGTATGCTCCATATTGTATCGGCAGGTTAGTTCAGTTGAGATTGAACGAATCTGTAATGCAGTTGATATCAACGTCCTTGAGACAGCTGCCATTGGTGTGCCGCCCACTGGAGGCGGGCCCGAGCAGCTGGTAATCGTCGTTGTATTTAGGAATTCAGATAACCCGTCTGCGAATTTGAATCAGTTGAGAGTGTCCTTCAATTCAGCTGTGCAGAAGAAACTAAACCCGCTGTTCAAGGTACTGATTTCTGCTCTGCTCACAATGAACTTACATTTCAGAACCAGCAGCCGTACACTTTAGTATTTTTTGCAAAAAAAATGCCAACTTTTTCCGGTGACTGCAGGTTTCGAAAGTTGTGCCTCTCCCATCCCTTCCACGAACTGTGACGAATAAGGTCATGCGAAGGATTTTGCGGCTGCAGCTTGCTCAACTCGACAAGAATGCTAAGCTGTGACGCTGCTACACTAGTTTGATTCTCTACGGAGGCAATGCCAAGCAGTAATTGATGTAAAAAGCTCTTCCAAAGAACAAAAAAACAGACCAAAAAGGAATTAAAAAAAGAGAGGGAGAGCAGTGGTGCACAAATAAATGTTTCAGCCCTTCATTTTTGTATATTAATGAAGAAATGTTTTACAGCACTGTTTAGGTTGTTACAATTTAATAATCGTGGATTGAAATAATGTAATTTTTACAATTTACCAGCGGCTCTCTCGAACATATATTCAATCATCATCTATGTGTTTGATTTTGATTTGGTAAAAACGACATTAAAGGGACCAAAAAGAAAAACCTGCGCTTTCATCTCTCGAGTATGGCATGTTTATGAATCTCAATTGGATTAAAAATAATTCCGCAAAAATAAATCATTTAAGAGTTAGGGAATCACTTCGTGTTTCGGCTTGTTATTGAAGAGTTCAATTTTTTCTAAAATAAATTTATTTTGTGATATTTCACACTTTATACTATAATTTGTGATATTGTTAAAAACAATAATTATGTTAAAGTTTTTCCTTTTGGTAGGTAAATTGTCTCCTTTTGGTTGGTAAATTGTTAAATTAAAGGTAACTGTTGAAAAAGAAAGAGAGAAAGAGGTGCGCTATGCGCACCATGGCACAAGATAGTATGGGTCGGTTCAATTAGTTTTGTTGAAAATCACAAGGCAGCAGATATAGTTGTTCCTCTTCCATCCCAGCCACCCCCGGCCCTGTTTGGCTCGCAGCTTCAGAAGCTATTTTCATGGCGTCCAACCATCATTGAAATTAGGGTTTTGTCCGTGCATATACGTCCTCAGAAAACCATGGTCTCCCTTTCGGTCTCAACCCCTAATTTCACCACCCCCTTCCTCGGCCAAAAACTGTACTCTCTCTCTCTCTCTCTCTCTCTCTCTCTGTCTCTCTCTCTATTTTTGTGTGTTTATGTCTGATTGATTATATGTATTGATTTTGGTTTTTCTTGCTTTGCTTACAGTAATTTTCGTGAAAATTCAAATAAGCTGCGAACAAGTTGCTCCCTTGTGCGAGCCCCAAGATGTGCTGCTGATACTTCTTATGGAGGTAGTATCTTTACATTATGATTGTGGGTTAGATTTTATATTCCAGATGAAAATGAGCTCTTTTTGTTTGCAAAGCCAATAATTGTTATTTGGACTTCAATTATCTTGTGGCTAGTGTACCTGACCTGTGGGTATATTTATGTGGAAGTTTTGGCCTGCTTTCATTGTTTCAACTCCCAAAATCTAGATTTTAGGGACCCTGAATATCGTAGTAAAGCATAGAAGGCTATGCACTAACTTGCCTTCTAGCTTTTGCTTGTGCTAGTTGACATTTATTTGACCGCTATGAAAGTTCTCCTGAGCATGAAAACCAAGTACTAATGTCTCTCTGCTCATTTTGTCCCTTTGATGAGTTGACATCTATTTCATTGTGGCATTGTGCCATCTGATGAGTATTTAAAACACAAGTGCGGAGAATAAATGGTCTTGATTATAACGGAAACTTATATTTTAAGATGGGTAGGTAGTATTCGTAGCTTAATATATTTACCTTGAGAGTTCCTCCTGCAGAAGTATATGATGTGTGTTCTTTGTTGAGTAATTTTTCACACCCCTTTACTCATTTGTATACTCTTTTCTTTTTCTATGTAGGTAATGCTCCAAAATTCCCTCGAATCAGCATTTGGGATCCGTATAAACGTCTTGGTGTAACCTATGATGCTTCTGAGGAAGAAATTTGGGGATCACGCAATTTTCTCCTGCAACAGTACACTGGACATGAGAGAAGCGAAGAATCAATTGAAGCTGCTTTTGAGAAAATCTTGATGGCCAGCTTCCAGCAGAGGAAGAAAACAAAAATTAATTTGAAGAGCAAGTTAAAGAAGAAAGTAGAAGACTCTCCACCTTGGGTTAAGAATCTACTGAATTTTGTTGAACTTCCACCTGTTGAAGTTATATTTAGAAGATTGTTCCTCTTTGCATTCATGGGTGGCTGGAGTATCATGAACTCTGCTGAAGGCGGACCTGCTTTTCAGGTTTGTTCTAAATTTTATATAGTGTTTATCTATTTCGTTATAAAAGTGAATCCGTTGGTCATATTAATGAAAATTGTAGGATATTATGGCCTGTCCATAGTACACCTGATTTTCTTTTGAGTTGGATACAACCTTAAGTTGGAAGCTTAGATTTGAAATTTGTGGTGAGGAGATTACTATTTTGGTTCGACATTGATTTTTTTTCGGGCTGTCGTTTGTGCTATGTTTGATGAGGAACTTCAAAGTAGAAAGGAATTTAGGTTAAATTAGTTAAAAATGAGGAATTTCAAAGTACCAAGGGATTTTGAATGGTTAGATGCAATGCATTTAGAGGGATAGGTGTCACTTTGGAAATGCCTTGTTTATTGGTTTTGTTATGCTCATGGGGTGCATGTGTTCCCCTGTTAGTTACTCATTTAGTTACTATCAAGCACTCTATTCAATTTCGTTTAGTTCATTTCTTAATAATATACCATAAATCCCTTGGTACTTTAAAGTTGCTCATCCAAACATTCATTGAGGCTATTTTTGGATTATGAACTTCAAAGTACCTAAGGATTTAGGCTAAATTAGTTAAAAATGAGGAACTTCAAATTTCCAAGGGATTTCAAATGTTTAGATGCAAGGCATTTAGATGGGATTTGTTAGTAACACCTTGATAGGTGTTACTTTGGAAATCCCTTGTTTAGTGGTTTTGCTATTCTCATGGGGTGCATGTGCTCCCTTACTAGTTATTCCACCAGTTACAAACACCTTATTCAATTGTTATTAGGACATTTCTTAGTAATATAGTATGAATTCCTTGGAACTTTGAAGTTCCTCATACAAACATACCCTGAAGTTTGAACCTTTGATGAAACATATTAATCAGTTAGTCAAAATGGTATGAATAGAAAACGCTAGTGGCAATGTGGCAGTTTCTTTGGGATGCATGGCTTCACCAATGCAGTTACAATAAAGTATCAGACTTTGAGTTAGACCTTTCTCTACGTAGCAAATGCCTATCTTCTGCTCTAGGCTGAAATCCCACATTTGAATTTTTAAGTCCTCTTTCTCTGGCAAGTTATAACTAAACCCTAGATCCTCTCCGTACTTTTGAGTGTTTTTCCACCATACTAGATAAACGCACACTTTGCCAATGTCAATATATGATGCAAATATTAAATCTTGCATTTTATGAACTGAGAAAATAGTGTTCTGTGTTAAATGAAAATTGTGTTCCTACAGGTGGCAGTCTCGTTGGCAGCTTGCATATATTTCCTCAATGAGAAGACAAAGAGCTTGGCCAGAGCTTCCATTTTTGGGTAAGTTTGCATTGAGTAGTGGCAGTAGCTGATCTCTGCTCTGCCTCCCCCTTTTTCTCTTCTCTTACTTACTCCTTGCTTCGGTTTCAGACTTGGAGCTCTTGTTACCGGCTGGGTATGTGGTTCGGTTTTGGTCCCAAATATTCCATCAATGCTGTTACACCCAACTTGGACTCTCGAACTTGTAACTTCACTCGTAGTATATCTCTTCTTGTTTCTTTCTTGTACCTTTCTCAAGTAGAACGCAAAGCTAATTTGTCGTTCATCCTTTAGAATTTGCATTTTGCTGATAGTTGTGAACTGAACCAAACTGTATGTTACATTTTTTATGAATTATGAGGCCCCATTTTACTTCATTATTTGAGTGCTCATAAAATTGGAATGCTTTATTTGAACGTCCTTTTTTTTATTCATCAATGGGGTCGGGGGATTTGAACTTAGACCTCATGAACTATGTTTGAATTGCTTTTAAGTCTCCATTGCTAGAGTTCCAGTTTCGAGCTTCTGAACCAAACCAATAGGGGTAAGCATTGAAGTTGAAAAGCCAAACCAAACCGAAAATCGATTTGAATTGATCTTTGGTATGGTTTTCGTTTCTGATTTTATTATCGGTTTAGAAATCGTATTGAATTGGGTTCAATTGGTTCGGTTGTGATTCTAATATTGGTTTTTTTTTTTTTTTTTGATCAAAGGGTAGACAATTATATTAATCCAAGTGCAAAATAGAAGTTCAAATACAAAGTACAAAAGAAAGTCCAATTAAGAAAATTACAAACAAAATAAAAGTCCTAACCACATGCAATAACAACAAGCCTATAACAACAAAAGACCAAAATATTAAAATCCTAGCAGCACTAAGCACCGGGAGGCCGCCGCCGCTACCAAGAGAAAACCAGTGAAAATGAGAGCCATGAAAGGGGATCTGTAGAGGATGGTGTTTGGACAAAAAGCCACAAACAGTCTGCAAGTGATCCAATAGGCCAACAAAGACTAAGAACTAACCCATCCAAAAAAGGAATTGGGTTGTTGAATGGAGGTAGCAGCAAGGAAAACGAGTGGTTTTTTGGATTTTGGGTGAGGTGAAGGATGTGGATGGTGAAGGATTTGTGAAAGGAAATGATAATAAGATGAAGAGAGGAGATGGAGAAAGTCTGAGTCATCCAATTAGGAGCAAGGTAAGGGAAGAGGACATACTGAATAACCAAAAAAGTCACCAGAAAGGGTGAAGCAAAGAGCAACCACCACAAAGATGGGGCAACCATCCCAAAGGATGGAGAGAGGAAAAACCCCATAGGGTGGAGCAAACCGTCGATTCTGCTGGCGTCGAGGAAGAACATAGTCTCTGCCACCAAAGGAGAAAGGGAGACCCAACGGAGGACAAGGATTCATGGAGAAAGAGGGACGAGAGGAGAGAGTATGGAAGGGTGGAATTGAACATACGTAAAATTTAAGAAGTGATTGGAATTGAACCAACTCAAACCAATTTGGTTAGTTTATCAAACCGAGTGGTTACATCCTAAACTGGTTTGGTATCCTTTTGAATTTTCAAATCACATTATCTCCAAGTTAGAACTATAATTTGGGCAAAATCCTTCTAATCGAATTCTAATCGAATCCAATCTGTGCCCACCCTTAACAGGAAGATATAGCGAAGGCGCAAAACTAAATGAAAAATTTGCATTAAATAAGTAGTTCAAATTCAGAGCTAAACAAATTAAGAGATAATATAGATTAAAGCTAGCTAGGATAAAATCTTAAACAACATCCATCTTAAAAGAAATTAGTACAAACTAAATGCTAATTAATTAGAAGGAAGATAATGAAGGAATGGTGATCTAATTAAGGGCGGCCTCTATATTTGTTGTAGACATTGTAAGTGCTGAAGCGATTGTTCCTGGAGGCACAGCAGCCGAGGCAGTATATGAGTATCAACACCATGACAACGCACACGTTGATAATCGCCAGATGCCTCCATCGGCTTTGAATGTTTACCAACATTCCTCCTTTGCATGTCTCGCATTCGTAGCACAGCTTCTTCGCCTCATTGCTCCATGCCTTGCAGTCACTGTCTTCCGCCGCCGCTCTCGCTGCTCCTCCCTTTGGAGGAGCCGCCCAGAATGTTGCATTCTTGTACTCGAATCCGCAGTCCGCCGGCGGTTTGCAGCAACCCGACTGAACACCGCAACAAAGTAAAATCACCATATTAGTGAACACAGAGAAAATTAATAACTTAATTACGAAAAATATACACTTAAGACTCTAAGAGGGTAATTAATTAACTTCACACCAACCAAAAAATGGAAAAGTGTAAAATTAGTCTGCAAAATTGTAAATAAGAATCAAATTTCAATAAGATTACTGTTATTTAGACACAAAATAGTAACAAAACGAGAAAATTTAATCACTAAATGTTGTGTACATACAGGATAATGAGACTCATATTTATTAGATATAACAAATTTAATCCTGAAAATATTTTGTGCACGATGCAAATGTTCTTAATTAAACACTTATCAAATGCAAAACATATGATCGATCATATATTGAGATCATAACTAAATGACACATTAACACATAATTAGGGTAAAGAAACTCAAATTCAAATTCAAATTTAGAGAAGAAATTAAAATTAAAAATTACGAATGAAATAAAAATAAATAAATACGTATAGGTACCTGAATAGGAGACAAGTTGTTTTTGAAGAAGTCGGCCTTGGCAAGGGTGGTGCAAACCTGAGCATCAATCAAGCAGCTTTTGATGGGACCCCAATTCTTTTCATTGACAACGTAACGCTGCAGCCAATGCGAAAAGTCGGTGGTCTTGTACTCCTTGTAACCTCTGCCGGAGACGGCATGGCCAATCCCCTTGTTGGTCACAAAAAGGGAAAACACCGTGAACGCAATGAGCACCAAAATGAGGACGAAGATCACGACCAAGTAAATGTAGAGGAGCGAGTTGAGTCGGCAGCACGACCCCACCAGCCCCAGCAGCGCCACCACGCAGAAGAACAGCCCGCCCAGCAGCAGCGGGTTTTGGAGGACGTCTTTCTGGCAGTTGGTCCCACCATGCACGTGGAAGTAGATCGACGCTCCGATGGAAGCCAGCCCTAGGAGGAGGAGCAACGAGTTGATGATCACAACGAACGTGTTGCTTAAGCGAATCATTGTTGCTGTTGTCCGTAACAACGCCGATGTATTTTGTGATGAGAAATACAAGCAATGAATAACACCAAGATTTTTTGGGATTCGAAGAGGGAGAGGAAGAGGTTGAGAGGTCTCTTTGATTTTGATCTTGATTTTGATTTTGTTTGGCTTATCTGTTGAAGTAACCGTTTTATAGGAGGAGTATTGCTCTTATTATTACTACGAAAACGGCGGTTGCAAACGTTGGTGGTTTTTGATTTCGAATGGGAAAAGGGGATGGGTTTTTGAATTATTTACGGATTGGGGGACTGGTTTGCGCGTTTTTGAGAGAGGAGGAGACAGGTGGCGTGGAGGAAGAGGGGACACGTCGTGTTTACCGTTGTAATGTGGTGGTGGGAAAGTTACGGAAATGACCTTGGGAGGGCGGACGTGCAAACTGAGTCGTACACGTAGTGAAGAACGCCGATTGTTTAGTGGGGGCGGTTGGTTCATCTTGTGGCTTCACTGTTTGACGTGAGCCAACGCCTAATCCATTTTCATCCTAAAACGTGGATTTTGGGTTGCGTTACATGGATAAATATTAAAAGAAAGAGCTAAAATTATATTTAGGAATTTTTGTCAAATTTTGAAATTTTTAACATTCTTCTTTAAGAAAATTAATTAGGCTTTAATATCTATTATTATAAAATCAGGATAATCAAAAGGCTTCATTAAAATATTTTGAACGAAAATATCCTAACTATGATTTTAAAACCTTGAACAAAATAGTAAAATCATATATTTTAATTAAAAATTAAAATAATCTCTATTATTATAAAGCCAAGAGGGTCAAAAGACTTCACCAAAAATTTCTGACGACTAAAATACCCTTTCAGTTATTTAATAGTTAAAGATACAATAATAAAATCAAATATATAGACTTGCACTTCATATACATCTCGTAAACACTTAAGTTGAGGAAGCGGACAATTTTTTTTTTTTTTGATGAAGAATAAGTGGGTAGTTACTCCCTCTCTCTCATTCAATTTTAATTATTTTTTTATCTTTTTGGATTTATTTTTCATTTAATCTTATTTTTTTAAAAATAATAAAAAATTCACACGCGTAAGCGTGTGCGAGAGGCTAATTTTGGTATATGTCCATCGACCATTCGTCTCTATATCTATATCTATCTATATATAATGGGGGTTAAATTTTTAAAATTCCTTAAATTACTCATGTTTTTCTAATACACTTAAATTATTTATGCTTAATTCAATTATAAAAGTTTAAAACAAAATTATAATAAGGGTAAAATAGTAAACAAAATTATATGAAATTAAAAATTAAAAATGATAATGCTAGCCTTTTTCTTTTTCCTTTACCTTTTCTTTTTAATTTTTTACATATATATATATATTTATTTATTTACACAAAAATTGCGTAATACAAAATAAATAAAAGCAAATTGGACAAGAAACTAGTTTTATTTGAATTTTAATATTAATTTTGTCTTTTGATGGATTGAATTTGAATCTATTCAAGAAAAAAGTTGGCAAGCTTATCGTTAAACATTTTGTTTATTTAATCTAAAATTTTAATTTTGACAGATTGACACTGAGAAGGAATATGTTTATATTGATTGTAACTCACCTATCTTTTATTTTGTATGGTATAAAATTTCTGATCTGAAAAAAAATATGTATTATTTTTGAGATAGGAAGCTGAGCACCAAATGTAATTCGCACATATATATTAATTGCGGCATATATCACCTATCTTCCATGAATCTGGTACATTTTGTTAGACATTAACTAATCTTTTCGTTTTATTTTATTGTTTATTTGATTTTAGCTTTATCGTACATGTTTTTGTGCATGTATAAGGTACTTTTATATCACGTTCAGTTACGCATAATTTTGAACATATTTAATGCAACATTGTCATTTAATGTTATGACCTAATGATATTTCTCTGGGCGATTTTGAATTTCGACTCTCTAACATATTTAACGTGACATTAAATTATCTTTCATTTAGACTATTTGATCAATTTCTCTCATGAATAAAATGTTTTATGTAAAACCAATAAACTCAATAACTATGTGCGACTTTATAGTTTAGCAAAGTGAAATTTTGGCACTCCAATCCTGCAGGATGGGATCCGTACCAAGTTTTGGAGGGATTGTTGGAGCAATGATGGTCCGTTAAAGGACCAATTGGCGCTTGGTGTTGATGAGGTTGGAGAGGAGCTAGTTGCTGATTTTCTCGGCTCGATGGGTTGGGATATTGAGAAATTGGCGGACTGCCTTCCTCCTGATATTTGGCAAAATGTTCTGCATATCCCGGTGGGTCTCCCGGGGTGTGGGGAGGATAGAAGAATTTGGAAGTACAACCCTACGGACAAGTTCTCTGTCAAATCAGCATATCTAGCTATTATTGAAGACATGGGCTGGTCAGTTTCCCCTACAACTGGTGTTTGGAAGGCTCCTGTGTCTCCTAAATTAAAAAATATTTTCTTGATTGGCCTTTCAGAATCGTTTGCTTTCTAATGAGTTGAGGATGCATCGGCACTTAGTGTCTAGCGATCTTTGTACGATCTGTGGCCTGGATGTGTAATCTACTGGCCACATTCTGTGGGACTGTCCTGTGGCGAGGATGGTTTGGGGTTCGGTATTGGTTCCTGCCGCCATTGACAGGGATTGGGATGGAAACTTCATCTCTTGGTTCCTTGAAAATCTGGGCAACAATTCATGATGGTGTTTGTTGTGAGTTGGCCCACTATCTTCCTTTTTGTTTGTTGGCATATCTGGAACTGGAGAAACAAAAGAATTTTTGATCCTCTGTTCGTCTTTCCCCCCCAATCCTAATCAGGTTATTATCCGTGCTGCGGTGGAGTGGTTTCAGGCCAGCGTCCCTCTACCAAGCCCTTGCGGTAGTGGGTGGACCTGCACTTGGTATGGCCTCCAGCTGGGATCGTGAAGGTCAATTTTGATGGCAGCAGATCAGGGGAAACTGGGCGCACCGCCGCTGGGGGTGTGCTTCGCAACAGTGATGGGCATTGGATTTGTGGTTACTATGTGAATTTCGGCTTGGGTTAAGTTCTTGATGCTGAATTGTGACGCATTTTCTTTGGCCTGAAAATGGCATGGGATCTGGGGGAGAGAATAGTTGTTTTAGAGTCGGATTCCACGACTGCTATCTGCTTGCTGGGGTCATGACAAAATCTCTCCTGAATTTTTCCTTGAAATTCGTAAGACGCCCTACTCCCGTCTGACAACACCTAAAACCTCAAAATAATTCCCAAAATTCCCTTAGTACACTAACCACGATCGTACAAGAATTTTACCGAAAATTCAGCTGAATCTCTCTTATAAGCGGGTCAAACCATCTTCCACCTGTCACACGAAAGATACAAATACAAATCCACTAGCCCAACAGTCCAGAAAACTAAATCCAACCAAACCACACAACAACTCAAGTCAACAGCTATCCCATAATGTAATCAGAGCAAGTTAGGTTAAGATTTACATTACAAATTCAACGAAAGTCCTACAAAGTGGTAGCGCAGTAGAAGATGATGACTCCTCCTAGTCTCAACGCCTCGTCCCGCTACGGCCTAGAGGGCACAACAATCAAAACAACCGTGAGTGGACAGTAGGATCATAAAGAAGCGTGTACGTGAATAAAATAATAATAATCAGAACAAACCCCCATCGTGGTACCATACATACACTAAAATCCTCACGTGCAAACAATATATAAAACTTACCAAAAACCATTTGATTTACCTTGACAGAAGCCACGCTACCTCCAATTGTACCTGCCATCTCAATAACCTGGTCGTAGTCGTCATCCTGGAGCCATAGTGTAACGACCCGTATTTCTAATTAGTGGATGTTAGTAAAATTATTTTAGAAAAGTACGATTTTACCCTCGGTTTTAGTAGGACCTCGGAAGTCACTTATTGTTCGGATTTACATTATGGTTTTCACTATGTATACCATCCTCAATAATTATGGTTTTTCTCCGGCACATGATGTTGAGGTATTTTCCGTCATGTGTTCGTTGATGGTTATTTTCTCCTACATGACAACGAGGTATTTTCCGTCATGTGCTCATTGAGGGTTATTTTTTCCAACACATGATCTTGAGGTATTTTCAATCATGTGATCGTTGAGGTATTTCTGACACATGACCTTAAGGTGTTTTCGATCATGTGACCGCATGATCTTGAGGTATTTTCGGTCATGCATGTTCATTTTTGACACATGATCTTGAGGTATTTTCGATCATGTGCTAGTCGAGTTTACCTACGCGCGTAGTATTTTTGACATATGATCTTGAGGTATTTTCGGTAAGGTGACCGCATGATCTTGAGGTATTTTCGGTCATGCGGGGAGTCGGTCCCCGGGTTGGCCCTCTTGGCTTCTAGTCATTTCCTTAAGGTATTTTCGGTAGTGGTTAGGAGGGCATGTCCCCGGGTTGGACTTCCCCGGATATTGAGCTCTGGCTCCGAATTACTTCAGAGGATGGTGGGATATTTCTTTGGTATGATATATTCAAGTTTCTTATAATTTTAAGCTTCTTCGAGGAGGGTTTTCAAAGTATGGTTGTGGACCACTATGTGTTTTATATTGAGCGGATTTTACATTAATAAATGAATTTCCGGTAAGTTCTTTTATGATTATTTTATTTAGTTGGTTACTTAAAAGGATTTTACATTATGCATGCATGATTTTAATTTTGGGGGGAGGCGGGGGGGTTGGGTTCTGGGGGGTGAATGTATTTTTTCCTCGGTAGTATGTAGTTTTTAATGATTATTTCTATCCACTCACACTTTTCCTTATTTTATGTCCCATCCAGGTCATCGAGTACAACGAGGGCACATCTCGAGGCAGAGGCATCAACTTCCAGCTGCGCTACTATCTAGGTCTTTGAGTAGGGCTTGTTAGGCTTGTATATTAAACCTTTCCATCTAGTTGCTCTTATTAACCATCTGGGAGTGGTTGTAAAATATGATTTCGTGGTTTGGTTGTGTTTGGATTTGGACTGTTTGGATTTTAAGTTAGTAGGTAAATCCTTCGTCTGACAGGTAGAAGATGGTTTGACCAATTTACAGGGGAGATTCTACTGAATTTTCAGTAGAATTCTTGTATAGTCCTTGTTGGTGTGGTGAGGGTATTTCAGGAATTAGTTTGAATCTTCAAGTGTTGTCAGACGGGAGCAGGACTTCTTACGGATTTCGAGGGGAAGTTTGGGAGGGGTTCGGTCACGTAGCTCGATATCCAGGCCATAGTCGTCATCCCAAACCGTAGCTCGATATCCCGACCGTAATCGTAACCTCCATGAGCACATGACGGAAAATACCTCATCGTCATGTGTCGGAGGAATCTCGGGCCGTCACCCAATATCCAGGGCAGTCCAACACGGGGACGTGCGCTTCTTACCACCGTAGAAAATACCTCAAAGCAATGGTTAGGGAACCAAGAGATCCAATACGAGGACCTACTCAGCAAATATGCATATCTAAAATACCTAAAAGATATGCGACTGAAATACTACGCGCGTAGGCAACCTCAACGAACACGCATGACCAAAAATACCTCGAGATCATGCAGTCGGAGAAATCCCGGGCCATCGCCCAATATCTCGATCGAAACTGTAATCCCCTCAACGAGCACATGATGAAAAATGCCTCAATGTCATGCGTCGGAGAAATCCACCGCCTCACATGTCTGATAATACCTCAAAGACATGTGGCGAAAATCCATAAGACATGGCCAAAGCCAAAATCCTCAATTATCTGGGCTAAGCCCAAAACCATCAAAATCCGCCCGTAGCCAAAATCACATATTCGGGCCTAAGCCCAAAATTATTTCCAAACCATTATCGAAATCCACAAACCTAAATCAAAAATCATTTCAAACCATTATACTTAGTTCCCGAGTCTCAAAGAGATCATATAACATTCCATAATCATTTCCCTTAATTTCCAAAATTCATGATAGATAAGAATTCATTTAAAATATATAATTATGTATATTATGATTTAAAAACCAAAGTCCACTCATCTCAAGGTCCAAGCGAGTTCAATTCACATATCTTCGGTCCCCCATGACCTTCGGAGCCACCACTCCTGTCAAAATGACAATCGGCACTATTAAACAACAATTTAAACCCTTTAGTTCGACTCCCTAACCCCCGGGAGTACACACGCGTCCTAAACGAAAAAATCAAAACAATTTAGGACGTCCAAAACAGCCCTTGAACGAACTTCGATGGACCCGAAACCTGCCCCAACGAATCCAGAACGTTGAAATACCTAAAACACGAGCGGTCGAAGGGCGAGGGAGGGCCCCATGCGTCCGTGGCCCTTCCCACATGCGACAGTAGGGCTACTCGCCCCTACCTCCCTTCGTTCGTGGCTCGCCTGCCGGATTCTGCCATTATTGGCTGATTTTCAAAGCTTCCTAAACTACTCTATTTTCAACCAAATTTCACATTCTAATAGTCAAAATCTATCTACTCGAGCCAAGGAACCCAAATTCAAGATCCAAATTGAGAACCCATACATGTGGTGGCTGAAAATTGACTGTAAAGGTCCAAAAATTTCTCCTCCTAAAAAATTTGGACCATTTCTCGATATATGCGTGTCATGCTTGCACATGAGCCATGCTAATCTTCCCTGTAGGGGACATCCGATAAAATTGGAATGATAGGTGGCTCTGCATTTTTCTTGTTTCTTTAGTGGCTGATCTGCATCTACATCTCAAAGATGGCATGTATTTTTGCCCCCTTTTTTTTCTATGTGTTTGCAGTTGCAGATCTATATGCATACAACATATATTAACAAATACTCTTGCATAACAAGAATAAATGGAACTGAAGGGAAGGAACCAGGAGGTCATTCCTCCCAAAACGAATTTAGATTGAATTGTTATATATTGAACCTCTAGAAGGAACCCACGCTGCCATGCCTCCCAAAACGAAATTAGATTGAATTGTTATGAAATTAAATCTTTGTTCTCCAATATCATTTAGTACTCGATTGACATAAGAATCTTTTTCCCCACAAAGGATTCGTAGGTGTTGCCGTGGTGGCGGTGGTGGTCGTCGGATGAGATTTTACATCTTGAATGGAGAAAACAGATTTTGAGATTTTAGGTTATTTGTTTTCGATAAAACAAGAAGTGTTCAATAGAGGGAGCGACATTGAATTGCTAGCGTTCTTTTGTGTTTTTTATTTTTTTCTTTCAAAATGGCTGATTATTTATTTATTTTATTTTACAAGGAAAAATATTTCATTAAAAAAAGATGACATGTCAATACAAGCCATGTGCCACATGTATTGCCACATGTGTTTTTTTTTTTTGGATGCAGAGAAAAAACAAAACTAAAGCTGGAAGCCACGAGGGCAACCTAGATTCATATGATCAAACTGGATAGCTATAGAAGCTGCCAAAGGGATCGTATAAATCCATACATGAGAGTTGTTCTTCTTATGTCTCAAAGAGGTCATGGCATCTGCAACGAAATTCCCCTCACGGAATATATGCTTGAAGTGGATAGATGTAAATTTTGAAGCAAGGTCTTCGATATCCTTGATGAGTGTGAAAAGCTTCCAATCAACATCACACTTCTTTAGAAAACAATCAATAATGAGCTTTGAGACTTCTTCAACAAGAATATCAGAGTAGCCCGCCCAAGTAGCTTGCAAAAGGCCTTTCTCAAAGCAATTCCTTCAGTGATAGCCACTTCTAACGGCCCTATGGGGGTAGAACCAGCCACAAGAGGATTACCATTCACATATCTTATGATGAAGCCCGAAGAACCAACTGACCTGATTTGTTCACATGAGGAGCCTTCCATTTGATAGTTGTCGGATTTCCTTGAATTGTTGAGTTCACAGAACCAGGATTAAAAGATTGGATAGCATGCCATAAATCAGCACCAACCTGAGCAGCAATGCGAAGAACTTTGGTAGGATGGGGTTTCGTATTTCGAAAGATCACATCATTTCTGGTCTTCCAAAGTTGCCAACAAAGAAGTAGGATCTTGCTTAGATTCTAGTTACCATCGTTGTTTGATCCTGCACTAGAAAAAAAATATAGCCAATCTAAAAAAGATAGGTTACTTGAGAGAGGATTTGGGCAGTTTATGGCACATCTCCAAACTTCAGTAGCAAAAGTGCAATCTTTAAAAAGTTGGTTAGGACCTCGGAATGTGAATGACAAAGCACACAAGAGGGATTAATATTAAGGTTCTTATTGATAAGCTTATCCTTGGTCTTAAGGCGACCTCTTCGAAGGAACCAAGCAAAAATTTTAACCTTGGAAGGAACCGGCAATTTCCATATTTTCTGCAAAAAAGATGCATTAGGATGTGAAGGTGAAGACTCATAATGAAGAGAGATAGTAGATTTAATAAAAAAAAAGTTGGGAAAGTAATTGGTGCTTTTGGCATTTTTCATAAAGATAATCCCCTATTATCCAAAAAAAAAATATATATATATATATATATATATGTGTGTGTGTGTTTATGCATGAAATTTGATATTTAATAGACAAGTCATTATATGACTAGACTCAATATTGACTCATTTTCGTAGATGTCCATCGACCATTCGTCCCTATATCTATATCTATCTATATAATGGTGGTTAATTTTTCAAAATTCCATAAAATTACTCATGTTTTTTTAATACACTTAAATTATTTATGCTTAATTCAAATATTAAAGTTTAAAACATAATTATAATAAAGGTAAAATAGTAACAAAATTATGTGAAATTAAAAATTAAAAATGATAATGCTAGCCTCTTTTTTCCGTTACATTTTCTTTTTTATTTGTACATACAAATAATATATTTACACAAAAATTACATAATAAAAAATAAATAAAAGCAAATTGGACAAGAGACTAGTTTTATTTGAATTTTAATATAAATTTTTTTTTCTGACGGATTGAATTTGAATATATTCAAATTGGCACTCTTGTCGTGAAACATTTTGTTATTTTTAATCTAAACTAGATGTATGCATCCGCGTACGTACGTGTACGTTAATTATTTTTATTTGAATTTATTGTTTATAAGTTTTAAGAAATAAAAAGAAATTAAAATAAATTCAAAAAATAACTACCCACTACTACTCAACTAAAATGTTTATTTTTAATTTTTTAAAATTTAAATATTGGATTTTACTATTATACCCTTATGTATTAAATGTAAAGATTATTAATTGAGAGGTATTTTTGTCAGAAAATTTTGATGAAACCTTTTGGCCCTCCTGACTTTATAATAATAGAGATTTTTAGTCTTGACATATTGATAGTGAGAAGGAATATGTTTATATTTGATGGTAACTCACCTACCTTTTATTTTGTACAGTATAAAATTTCTGATCTGAAAAAAAATATGTATAATTTTTGAGATAGGAAGCTAAGTACCAAATGTAATTCGCACAAATATATTAATTGCGGCATATGCTCACTTATCTTTAGTGGCGTAGCTAGAAATTTAAGTGAGTGAGAGCACTTTATAAATAATACTAAGGGTACTTTTCGGTCGAAATAGTTTTGTAACAATGTTCTGATTCTATTCTGAAAAAAAAATTAATAATAGAAAGGGAACTTTATACAGATAATTATAATGGCAATGGTTAGAGAATTTCATGAGCATGTATTTAATCATTTCCCAATAAGTAATTGTGTTATCTTCAATTTGAGTCATTAAAAGTCTGCAAAATAATTATTGATACACTTAGATACTTAGTAAGTAATAATTAAATAATAATTTGTATGCTCGTGGAAAAATAAAAAATATAAGACAAAAATTATAATAATATTAGTATAATTGCATATATATATGCATGTAACAAAAAAAATCCATTGGGCGCCTGAGCCTTCTCAGGTCTTCAAGTGGCTCCGCCACAGCCTATCTTTCATAAATCTAATACATTTTGTTAGACATTAACTAATCTTTTCGTTTTATTTTATTGTTTGTTTCATATTAGCCTTATTGTACGTGCTTTTGTGCACGTATGAGGTATTTTTATATCACGCTCACTTACGCATAATTTTAAACATATTTAACGCGACATTGCTACTTAATATTACGGGCTAGTGATATTTCTCTTTACTAGAAAGTTTCGAATTTCGACTCTCTAACATATTTAATGTGACATTAAATCATCTTTTCATTTAGGCTATTTGATCAATTTCGCTCATGAATAAAATATTTTATGTAAAAACAATAAACTCAATAACTATGTGCGACGTTATAGCTTAGCAAAGTGCAAATTTGGAAACTATGTCTGTATTTACTACATTATTATGTTTGTTGATAAATCAGGAGCCTAAAAAATCAAGAAAATGTTTATAATTTGCTACTTGCTTATAAATATCAAGAGCCAAAAATCTATTAAAAATTTAAATTAAATTTTTGCATTTAAGATTTTATTTTTTAAATAATTTAAATTATATCGACAAAATATATAGATAACTTATTAAAAAAATATCGATATGTATCGACAAAGTATAGACAATTTATCATTAAAATGTTAATACATATTGACCAAGTACATGCAACTTATTAAAAATTGTCGATATATATCGACATAGTACATACAATTTATGAAAAACGTGTTTATATATTTCGACAAAGTACAAGAACTTATAAAATCATTTATATATTTCGACAATGTACGAACATTTATAAAAAAAAATGTCAAATATATACGATAAAATATATGTGATTTATTAAAAATGTCGATATATATTACCAAGTTTGAGACTCGAAATATTATTAGTTAGCATGTAAGCTGTAATTCCCCGAATGGGACACGAAATATTTGAAGGAGGTAAAGGACCCCACAAACCAAGAGAGCATATATACACACAAGTAGGCACGCACGTGACATAGAGCTGCTCACCTTCCCCTCTTAAGTCTTAACACTTGGGAGTTACGGCTGGCTGCTTCTTCTTCAGTCTCAACGTCTTTCCCAAGTCCAACAAGCCTACTAAGTACCAACCCAATAACTTTATATTCATCGCGCTTCGGCGGACTTTCCCACGCTTTCTCACATTTTCTCTCCCCCTTTATATTTCTTCACGCCCAACTTTCTCTCCCTCCAAACACAATTCTCTCTCTATTCCTCTGTTTTTTTTTCAAAATCAAATTAAATCATGGCTTTAGCTACCCAACCCACCACCAACGTCCTCCAAAATCCCTTCCTCTCCTCAAAACCCCAAACAAGACCCCAACTTTCCAACGCCCTCCCGTGCCCAAGACGCCGCCCTTCTTCCTCTATCCAATGCTCCGTCGCCGTCGCCCCCTCCACTGCCACCAAGGCTTCCAAGGAGTACCGGCTCAAGTCAGTGAAGGCGAGGCAGATCATTGACAGCAGAGGCAATCCCACTGTCGAGGTTGATCTCATCACCGATGATCTGTACCGATCCGCCGTCCCCAGTGGAGCCTCCACTGGAATCTACGAGGCCTTGGAGCTCAGAGATGGTGACAAGGCTGTTTATGGAGGCAAAGGTGTGCTCACTGCTGTGAAAAACATCAATGAGATTCTGGGTCCCAAGCTCACTGGAGTCGATGTCAGGTAAATTTTCAATTTTTTTTTTCATCCTTGTTTTTCAGTAACTTATCTAATTACTCCATTTCTGATTACATAGTTTAGTGATAGATATAGGAATTTAGAAGTTTAGTGATAGATATAGGAATTTAGAAAAACTTACACTAATTTGAGCATGTCAAAAGATGCCTGATTGATGATTGCTTTGAAAATTATTGGTGAGAGTTTTACTTTAAAGTTTAGTACTTTCGAGATGAAATTGGTCTTTAATTGCTTGAAGTTTAATTGTTACTGGTATGGCTAGAATCAAGGTATGCAATTTGGCCAATTAGATACTGATAACTTATGATTGCCCTTCTTTCACCTTGTCATCGGTTTTCGTTAGGCTTGATGTTACTACGTTTATGTGAATTCTATATTGCTTATGCATATTTGCTGCATCCTGGTTATGAAGTTCTGAAATTTTGGCTCTGTTTTTTTGTTTCTTCTTCAAGAAATCAAAACGAGGTTGATGCACTTATGTTGGAAATTGATGGTACCCCAAACAAGTCAAATTTGGGGGCCAATGCCATATTGGGAGTATCCCTGAGCGTGTGTAGAGCAGGTGCAGGAGCAAAGGGAGTGCCATTATACAAGCACATACAGGAAGTGTCGGGAATAAAGGAGCTCGTGATGCCTGTCCCAGCTTTTAATGTGATCAATGGAGGCAGTCATGCTGGAAACAATCTGGCCATGCAAGAATTTATGATCTTGCCTGTTGGTGCATCCTCGTTTGCTGAGGCACTCCGCATGGGTAGTGAAGGTTAGCAATATTTGTTATTCGTTTTCCACATATATGTTTAGGGACATCAAGCATCTAGTGGTTCTATAGAGCAGAAGAGACTTGGAATTCAGTTGATATTCATAACATTTCTGCATTGCTTGAACAGTATATCATACACTAAAGGGAATTATCAAGGCAAAATATGGACAGGATGCTTGCAATGTTGGAGACGAAGGGGGTTTTGCTCCTAATGTACAGGATAATAGGGAAGGACTGGTTTTGCTCATTGACGCTATTGAAAAGGCCGGTTACACAGGAAAGGTAGGACCATTGTAGCAGGCACTGGCATTCTTCATCACTTTGAACTTGGAAGTTAACTTGTAGTCTTATAGTAATGTGTTTTGTGGACTTACAACCATGTCAATGATGCAGATCAAAATAGGAATGGATGTTGCGGCTTCAGAGTTTCTCACTAAAGATGGGAACTATGATCTTAACTTCAAGAAACAACCAAATGATGGGGCTCATGTGCTCTCACCTCCGAACCTTGGCGAGCTGTACAAGGAGTTCATAAAAGAGTTCCCTATTGTGTCCATTGAAGACCCATTTGACCAAGATGATTGGAGCTCATGGGCTTCACTTCAATCCTCTGTTGATATCCAACTGGTAGGAGATGACTTATTGGTCACAAATCCAAAGAAAATTGCTGAAGCCATTCAGAGGAAGGCCTGCAATGGTTTACTTTTGAAGGCAAGCATCTCCATCCGCAACGATTTTCTCTTTTGGCTTTCGAAATTCTTTCCATTTTCCATGCAAGGGTAAGAACCATGTGTGCTGATTAACTTGATTGAGCTCAATTTCTTCTTTTCAATTGCAGGTTAACCAGATTGGCACTATAACTGAATCTATTCAGGCAGCACTTGACGCAAAAGCTGCAGGTTGGGGTGTGATGGTCAGCCACCGGAGCGGTGAAACTGAGGATAACTTTATTGCTGATCTTTCTGTTGGCTTGGCTAGCGGACAGGTTTGTTAGCTCACTCCTATAACTATGTTCTCTATTATTTGATTTATCGGCACTAAGCTGATTATTTTCTTCTGTATAGATAAAGACCGGAGCTCCCTGCCGAAGTGAGCGGTTGGCCAAGTATAATCAGGTAAACTGGAACACTTCCAATCCCCTTAACTTTACCCGCGTTTGACTTGCGTTCTGAAATAAGTCTCTTTATTTGTGTTCCGATTTGTTTGCAGCTCCTGCGCATTGAAGAGGAACTTGGTAATGTGCGTTATGCCGGCGAAGCTTTCAGATCCCTCTGAGCGACAGTCTGGCCAATCTAGATTTTGTCACAATATACATAAAATTTTGATAGAGCCGATCAGATTAGGTGTCATTGGTTACTTACGACACCAGATGACTTCATCTTCAATAGAAACAACTGTGAGCCAATAAAGAAGTTGGTGCTTTCATCAAATTATCTTCAGGAGTTAATGTATAACTGGTTGAATGCGATGCCGTCCGGTTCAACTTTGTACTACTTGTATGTCATTGTAATGTACTGTACTAAACATTCAAGGAAACCATGATTCACATAAAGATTGATGTCACAATTTGAATTGAAGTTTGCATATGCTTATTATGTTTATTTCCATTAAGAGAATAAAATTGTAGTTTCAAACTTGCCTACTTGATGGAGCTGATCAAAACAAAATATGGTGATGGTAGTTTCATACTTAGACTACTTGATATAGCCGATCAAATTAGATGTCATTGGGTAATTCCAGGAGATCAACTTCATCTTCTTCAATAGAAACAATCAATTTGACAGTCATAAAGTTGGTGCTTTCATCTAATTATCTTCAGGAATTTATATTGTTACTTAGTGAAGGCAACAGAAACAATAACGAATGTAACTCATACGGTTGACTCGATCTGATGATAAACACGATATCATCGCCTAACAAGCAGCACGACAAGCTGCTTTTTCCTTTCAAGGTAAAAAGTTAAAACCTCTGTGCATAGGCTTCTGTAGTGAACCACAATGGAGTGCCTTTCTATGGTGTCTGAAGCTGAACCTAACTCGATAACAATCATGGACTCATTTACTGATTGTCATTGTCACTGATGAGGGTTAAACCTGAATAGTCGGGCCTGTGTAATTCCCAGAGCGCATATACAGATTATCCGGTTCTGTCTCAGCAAGCCATGCATACTCCTCCTCTTTACCATCCTCTATCTTAATTCCCTTTACTTTAGCTGCAGTGTAATGTGACAACACCAGAGTAAGGTTCACCAAGGAAAGAAAAATATAAGGATAATTAGAAATCAAAGTTACTTACCAAAGGCAGTATACGGGTAATCACAGTAGTAGGAACATTTTCTGCCTGCCTCTTCTTTGTAACGAGGACTGAGGATGTCAAGAACAGCACAAGGAGTGACTGCAGTGAAGTGATGAATATTCCCCCCGCTCCTGGGATACAAAACTGATGTCTCACATGGTGCTGTTAAAACCTTGTCAACCACCAGCTTTGCCAATCTCACTGTATCGGAGAGCAATCTCATCAGTGACCCACATTTTAACCCTCAAATTATGAAAATTTTGAGCATGGTTTGTGGGCAAATTCATCTGGGCATGACTGTTGCAAACTTTCTGGTTTTATCTCACTCATAAAACCTAGCCTTTTAAAAATCACTCAAATGGCCATATTGAATTTAGAGTTAATTGATATAAATATAATCATATGAATAATTTCATTACCTACAAATTTCATCGATAAATGATGGATAAACAGAAAAGATAGTAGAAATCCTGATTAAAAATTACATGGGAAGACAGACCTGAAAAGTTATTTGCTCCTTGTATTTCCTGAGCAGGCTCAACCCAATCATAAGCTCTCACATGCAAAGAGCCGTAGAGAACTTTGCTGAAAACAGTCATCTCCGGATGGTCATGAAGTGGAATGACTGAGGAAGTGGGAAAACAGAATATACACATCTGCATAAAATCATTTACGCAGTCCTTGAGCATAATTGTCAGAGAGCTTTGAATGTAAAGAGAATCTAAATTCCTTGCTGAGTCATAACTTATATGAATGGTGGTTCCAAATTCCAATGGTCTTACAATGGAGAAGTACAACATATAGATTCTCTTCCTCAACCAACACAGAGACAAACCAATATAATGTCTAAGATTCATTACAGGACTTTAATTTACAAATGTGTTTGGTAAGACGTAGATAAGAAAACTCGGGGAAAAATTCAAAATTTGATTTGGGAGCAAAGTTGAAGACTTGAAGGTGGAGTTTAGTCTAAATATATTTTTCTTTTTCACTAAATGCTTACCGTAAAACTATCACATTCATATATATCCAAGTACGTTATTGGTGGAGCCCATCGAGCAACTCTATTAAGTTGGTCCATTCCAAAAAAACCATGTCCTCGATCATCATCCAGATTTTCCTCTTTAAGCCCAACATCAGCAGGAGCAATTGTGTCTGTGAATTCCAACCAAGATCCGAAACATAAAGGCAAGATACTTTAACATGGTGTATCCTTAAAAGTATATCAATGAAGAATTATATTCGAGTATCCTGGTCTTCTAGTCATTATGAAGGAACTCAAACTGTCATCACCCTTCTGAGTTAAGGCCTGAAGAACTGATATCTCGGGTTCAGGCACGTTTTAAGAACGAACAAGTTTCGTGCAAAAAAGACAAACAGTTATAATTTTAATTAAAGTATGTGACAACAATAGGAAAAAGAAATGGAAATCTATATCAAAAGTACCAAGTGTTCTCTAGGCATTACTATCAATGCAGAACAAAGCCATCTCATTCTATCAGCCAAATTTATACTATGAAGAAAAGGAAAAATCATCAGAAGTTCACCAAAGTTCGCATTTTGGAGGTGAAGTCTTTCTTTTTAGAAATTAAAACATGCTTCCAAGAGCAACAATGCATGTATTATATGTTCTAAACTCGCTTTGCAGACATAGCTGAATTGATTCCAGTTTCTAAATAATTTGCAAAACCAATATGCAGAACTGAACCAAAATTTGGTTACGAACTTCTAATCAATATTTCAATAGAAATTTAAGAAACGAATAGAGAATACCCAAAAGAGAACCAAGCTTATTGATAGCCGGAGAAGATGGAAGAGGCCCCGACGGCGTGAAGGCGTTTTGGCAGAGTTCGTAGAGACCCTGAACTTTGGACCTCGCCTTCGCCATGCTTGTGTGGCTTCGAAACCCAGAAAAATTGGCTCTTTGTTGTAAAAAATTCCGCAACTTTTCAGATGCTTTTTGAAATTCTGGAAACATTCTCACTATCCCAGGAGTGAAAAAGTTTGGACCTTTTGATATGTTCATCAAAGTTCCTCAAGGTTTTGGATTCACAACTTGCCAGACCATTGTTTGTCTCCTGTATCTTTTTATTCACAACCGTCCGATCTGCCCCAGAGAAGTCATCCCAGGGATCCAAACTTTGACGTGGCAGAATCTCAACAGGCCACCTGTCCAGCACTGACTTCTACTCTTTTCACTTTCAAAATTCAAGTCGTGCCCATTCCAAAGTCCGCCATTTTATTTTGCAGAGAGATTTTGTGAGTGTGTGAGAATGGAAGGCAGTGAAAGCGAGGCAGTCTTCGATTCGTTGAACCTAAATCCGCAGCTGTTCATCAATGAGGTCTTCAACAACGTCGATGATTTGGTCGATGACGCTTTCAATCATTTCCATCAGTAACTATCTCTCTCCCTCTCCCTCTCTCTGAAACCCTATATCACTAGTTGTTTATAACATTTTGTTTATCTGAAAACTGATGATTTTTCTCCAGAGAAGCATCAGCCTTGTTGAAAACTGAGGGAACTGACAGAGCTCCAGATCTATCCAAGGTGTAATTCCAGTCCATTTTTCTTTTCTGTCTTTGTTTTTGCCTAATTTGCTAAATTTCAGTTTGTTCCATAATTTCAGGGCTTTCACAAAGTTAACAAATTTTTTGTGTGATTGAGAGCATGCCTGTGTTAATTCCTACGTGTAACTTACTAAAATTGATTGTGGATTATTATTTTGCATTCTAACTTAGTAGGAAGATGCAATCCATTGTTTCTAAACCCCTTTCGGGTCTATTCTTTCTTTTACTTTGTTTATTTCTGTGTAGGGTGTTAATATTATCCGCAAAATGGTTCAGTCAACTCTTGATGACCGGCTAGCTATGTGGGAGCAGCACTGCCTTAACCACTTTTTTCAAGTTCCGGAGGGGTTCGTGCTGCCCAAAAGTGTAAGTTCTTGTTGGTTATTTGATACTTATTTTTGTTAGTTGGTTCTTTCATTGCAATTTTTCCGACAGTCCTATTGTGAGAGAATATAGTTGGTATAGAGGAATTGCAATGTGGAGTGTGTACATACGAAGTAAAATGTGAAGAACTATGCTTCGTGTTGATTTAGGAACTAGTTATTATTCCATTCTATAAACCTCGTATAGTTTATTCACTAAAGAAAATTACTTTCTAGGATGAATCACCACCTGTTGACACTTGTGTATTGCAAAATGCAATCTGTGATCCAGACCTGGATGCGCAATTAGATCTGTTGAGGAGCAAGCTTACCAAGGTGATCACAATACTAGAACTTGCAAGAGTTTTTTTGTGCATGAAAATTTTGAATTACTTGGATTCTTGATTGATATTTCTTTCAATGGAATATGTTTTCAGGTGAGCAAGGAGAATTCTGAGCTGAACCGAGAGCTCCAAACACTGGAACAACAGTTCGCTTCTAGTGATCATGTTTCTGAGCTCAATGAGATAATGCAACTGTATGAGCAAAACAATGTTCTTGAGATGTTCCAAGGTAACTAACTAGATTCTCCCCACTAATATGTTCAAATTTAGTGTGATTTATCAGTCAATTTTCACTCATAATATTAGGAGACATAAATTTACTTTTTTGAAGGTATTTCTACTATATATTAGTAAGTTTGTAAGTAGGTTCATGTATGTGTAATGTGTAGATCATATTTCCCATCTTTTCTTACTTTCTCTTCTTTTCGGTAGTTTCAACTAAAGCAAGATGTCTGGTTATAGTTTACTAATCTGTCCTGGAGATTTTAGTAACTTTCTGGCTGCTTGGTCCCCGAAAGTGCCAGAGTTGGCACAAATTCTTCCTTTATTTTAGTCCTCCGCAATAATTCAAGTTCTGCTTACAAACTTGTGTTTAACAATGTGCTGCTTCCTACTTCTACCATTTCGGAATACTTGAGTGATACTGAATGATATTAGATATCTTAGCAGATATTTTAATTTTTTTATACAGAGATGGTGAACTCAGCACCAGAACTTCGGATGAAAATAGGAAAGCTGAAGACCAGAGAGGTGGAAGAAACCAAACGCAGGAAAATAGATAGGATGTATAACCCATGCGTTGATCCATCGATCAACGAAACTGGCAGCGGTAATAGCTATAGAGTGTGCATGTTCAACTAGTGGCCCTGCTTTTCTGACTTGTTTTAGTACGTTGCGCTTCCATGTTTGGTTACAACTTACAAGATACTTTATTTTGCAGGCTTCTCAAATGCGAAGTTGGAAGATCTTCAAGCATTTTCAGAAAATATGAAAAACAAGTGAACGAAGAAGATGGATTCAATAAATTACTTGTAAAATTACTTTGTATGCTGACCTGTGTTCGGGACAAAGGAGCTAGTTGCCCAAAATAGATAGGAAGAGTTTCATTGGCTTTGAACTATTGTTAAGTAGGAGGAAATATGAGACAGATAGAGGATA
Organism: Oemleria cerasiformis; assembly: GCA_037349345.1. Classification (NCBI taxonomy): domain Eukaryota; kingdom Viridiplantae; phylum Streptophyta; class Magnoliopsida; order Rosales; family Rosaceae; genus Oemleria; species Oemleria cerasiformis. The sequence continues at coordinate 15,941,590 of JAZGTL010000018.1, forward strand.
ATTGGAATAGCGCAATGAGTTTGTGTGCTACAATTGTTCTATTCCACCCCTGCTTATCAAAATTCGACTTAAGTTTCGTGCCGAATTGGCACTGAATAAGAAATGAAATAGGCTCTGCTGGTTGAGCTAAGGTTTATTTTTCATAAACAATCATATAGCAACTTTGACTGTATATATATACTAGTTTGTATTTTCTTAGCTCTTTAAATTAACCATGATTATCATATTTGACCTAAAAACTATAGGTATGCTACCAATGCTTGTCTTTCGGTCTTGTACCTCTGGTTTTTCACAATCCTTTTACAAGTTATCTTCGCCTGTAACACAAACCGGAGGTCCGGTGTCCCTTGCCTTCAACAATGCTGGCAGATGGCCCCGCTTCGGTACTTCTGACGGTAGAATCCTTAAATATGAAGGACCTGCCGTTGGTTTTGAAGGCGTAGTGGCCCTATGTCGGTACTTCTGACGCTAGAATCCTTAAATACAAAGGATCTGCCGTTGGTTTTGAAGTCTTCACCGTCGCTACGCGTAGGAGGTAATCTTTTGTAGGGAAAATTTTAGTGATGCCCTCTTAAACTTGCAAGCTAGTTTCTAGCCCACATTATATTTGCTGTTTCAGCACAACTTTAAGGCGTGAAGCAGAGAAGGGAAACTTAAAAATGCCGTGGGTAAAATCTTAAATGTGAATTTTTTTTTAATCAAATTTTGATGATATAAGTGAATTTCATTAATTAAAAAAAATATCATACGATCTCAAAATAATTCATTATCTCTCTTATTTAAGTGTAAAATAAATTAATAAAGTAGGCTATATATACTAGCATTAAAAAAACATTTGCTTTCGGTCATCAGTTTCGGGTGGGCTGGAGCACACTGTAGCCCTTGAAGTGGCCCGTGCCTGCGTGTGGCTGTATCCGACCAAAGGGTTTACAGCGATAGTGAGAGGAGAGTTGGATTTTATATGGGAAGGCCACTAGGGTTGGGATTTAGCAATTTGGGAAGAAACAGACTCTACATTGCTGATGCCTATCATGGACTCTTACAGTTGTCGGTTTTTCCCCGACGACACAAGCGAAGGGCTACTTGGTTAGCAACCAAACTCGCCACCAGTGCAGAAGGGGTGCCTTTCAGTTTCCTCCATGGTTTGGACGTCGACCCCAAAACTGGAACATTTTATTACTTCACAGATGCAAGTTCTGTCTACGACTTAAAGTATCTAAACTCTTAATGCACATACATACACAACCAAAAGCAGTACGTAGCTAATAATTCAAATTCACAGTCTCACAAACAAAATATAAGTCTATATGTCATGCCTTTTGTAGAGATATGGGTGAAGCAATGGCTCTCGGCGATGCAACAGGAAGGTTGTTAAAGTATAGTCCCCGTACAAAACAAGTAACGGGGTGTTGTTAAGAGGGCGTTCGTTGGCATTTGGGACCGCGGTTAGTAAGGATGGCTCATTCATCTTAGTCTCTGAGTACACAAAACATAGGATCAACAAGTTTTGGCTTAGAGGTCCAAAAGCCAATACATCAGAATTGATTTACTATAGCAACTTCGGGTATCCGGTGAACATAAAAAGGACGGAAACAGGAGATTTTTGGGTGGCAATGAACCGACGTCAGTTACGCTCTCGAAAGACCGGCCTCCAGTTCCCGGTGCCTACTACAGTTCGCACTGATTCGTGTGGCACTTTGCTAAGTACATTGGAACTTAGGGGTGAATACGACCACACTTCTATCAGTGAATTGCAAGAGGTCGCCAGGACACGATATATTGGTTCGCCGGAGGCCAATTTGGTTGGTGTTTACAAGATGTAGTTAGTGCTCTTGTTCATTAATCTGCTTTATATTCATGTCATTTTTTTGTTTTTAGAGAAGCATTGAATGGTTCTTAGCTCTTTTACTCTTGGCTTTTCCTTTTTATTCTGCTTTTCTTGTTTTATTTTGGCCAAACTTCAAAAAAGAAAGGACGAATCAAAGAGATACATTGTGGATTTGAATAACGTAAGGTATTTTATTATTCACATGCATTATCAAATAAAATTCAACAAAACAAGAAGAAAAAGAAAAAGATAGAGAGAAAAAAGGGGGAAGAGAGGTAAGTTTTAACAGAGTTATGTTGTTGTTTGACAACAATGAAGTTATGCCCTTGTAACTTGGCTTTGTGATACCATCAAAAGGTTAGCAAGTCTCGACTGGCACCTGAATCAGCGAATACTTGTAAGAAAATAAAAATCAAACTTAACTTCTTCTAGACTAAGTAAAATAAAAAATTCATAATTTGTTTTTCATTCTTTGAGAGAGAAAAAGAAAGATTACGTAATGAATTGCGGATACATAGATAATAGTCAATAATATATAACATTATTAATATTATAGGTAGCTCGCAATAAAACCAAGGAATTGGCTACCATGTTTGGCTTTAAAAGTATGAGCATCTTTTAACACTCCTATTTTTTTTATCTCTTCCACCTCCACCTCTATCATGCCTCTTTTAGAACACTTAGAAAAAGTACCATTCGAATTTCACACCGGAGGTCCGGTGGCTCTTGCCTTTAACAACACTGGTGGAGGTAAAATCCTCAAATTTAAAGGACCTTATGTTGGTATTGTAAATTTTGGTTACACCGTAATAAAAATTTACCTAATTATCATTAAGTTGTGAGAATGACGAAAGAAACCTCAAAAATTAAGATAAATGATATATCATTCATGTTTTTCACCTATGCACAATTGATAGAGGGTCCAAATTAACCACACTTTCCCCAAAATGTGTCTACGGAATGATAGTGGTGTTTCTCTTTATTATGTAATACTTAGTTTGGATGAAAAAGTATAAGATTTACCAATCTCTATTCTCTAACTAGAAAGGTTACTAGCATTTACTATAGGCATATAACATCTATCGTTGAAGCCTTGAAGGCACTCTTTCTTTAAGGTTGTGCATCGCATGATGTCTTTCTTTTCCTTCATGTTTCGCGCCTTTCTTTGTCCTCTTTGCTCTACTGTGATGCTTCATCCACAAGCATACGGGATAAAAAACAATTCTCTGCAGAGCAATAATATTCTCTATAACGTACATGACATGTTTAATAACATTTGTACCGCCGCGATACCCTACTAGTTATACTACAATGAGGTTATAATGAGGGCATTTACCACCTTTTAATTAGTAAAAAAATAGAAAAAAAGGTGCTAAATGCCCCTATAATAACCTCAAGGTAGTAGAAGTAGTTAGGTATCATGGTCGTAAAAATGTTTATGAACGTATCTGGCATCTTATAGAGAATGTTATAATTAGTCTCGAGAAGATTGTTATTGATATTAAGAAATCGACCTTTCATCATAGTGAAGCGATGTGGACTAAGAAAGGAGCAAAGTGAGAAAGTAAGGCAAGATACTATGCTTTACACCGGCTCTAAAAAAGAGTCACTTCAAGTATACAATTTGTATGCCTTTAAATAATTAGTAGGGTAACTAAGTCAGGTAGGTACTAAGTGGGAGTGCTTAAATAAACTATGGACTAGAATTCGTAAATGTTCTAAATTTTGATAATGATAATTCGTTCTCATCATGTATAGATAACATCTAGCTACATTTGATATAATATCGACATGTTGGTACACTATTTTATAACCTTTACTCAGAAATAAAGTACAAAATGTAGCAACTACTAACAAGAAATGAGTCCAGGGGACTCCTACTCTATCAAGTATGCACATTAGGAACTGAGCATTTTCCAGGCAAAGATCAGTGTTTGAAAAAAGAAAACAAATCTGGAAGCTAATCAGATCCAGGAAGAAGCTTTCGACCAGGCCGAGATGCGGTGCTGGTGGTACCAAAACGCCTCACCGCTTCCGGGATGACTCTTGATGGTGAAACCACCTCAGCAAAAGATAGGTTGTATGAATCCGCCCCTAAATGGCTCTGCAACCATCCCTTGCTTCCAGAGAACCCATCTGCTACCGTCCAGCAGTTCTTAAACCCGAGACTAGTCAGTGCTCTTGCAACAATTTTGCCTGAATCCGAGTACCTACATTGTACCACAAACATTTTTTTTTTGTCACAGTTGGCAAATGTTGTCTTAATTAGGAATTTGTTTTTGGTTTTGAATTAGGAATTGGTTTACTTACTAGATTTGGTTAGATTTGTTTTAGGATTTTGATTTTGTCTTGGATTGGAAGTAAAGTTTTATTATTCCTTGTTTACTTAGGATTTATTGGCTATATAAGGTTTGGCTTAAACTTGTAAATTGTAACATTCAGAACTATAATAAGAATTCAGATTAATTATAGGGAAATATATTGGTTTACTTACTAGATTTGTTTTAGGATTCTGATTCTGTCTTGGATTGGAAGTTAAGTTTTATTATTCCTTGTTTACTTAGGATTGGTTGCCTATATAAGGCTTGGCTTAAACTTGTAAATTGTAAACTTCATAACCATAATAAGAATTCAGATTAATTATAAGGAAATATATTGGTTGTTTGTTTGTTTGACATGTTATGAGAGCGGATTCGATTCGTCTCTTATACTTTGTTCGTTATGGAGTATCAATTTGACAACACATTGTAACACAAACATGAACAACAAAACTATGGCAGTGAGGTAATAAGAAAACGATGAATATAATGAATAACAATGTAGGTTATGAGACAACATACGAGTCCAAGATCACAATGTTGGAGCCTTTGTTGACCCTTTTGAGATAGGAGATTTTCAAGGCTGCTATCTCAGCCTCTACTTTCTTGGCATTTCTGACAAGACCTCGGAGTTTGGCAGGCAGTTCTTCGAAACTGAACGAAGTATGAGATGCAACAAACAATTCATATAGTTAATTAGGATGCAGACGGAAAGGGTACGAATTAATTGAGGAGGAGGATGGCCACTGGCCAAGTTAGTTACTCACGGTATAGCAATCATTTTGTTTTTGGCACTCGATGGTAGCCGGGGAATTCCAGCCTTGTTCTTGTCCTTCTCTTGTCGAATATCGATCAGAAGGTAATTCTTTGTTGATATGAGATCAAGGGTTTGAGCAGGACTAAGTGAACCTTGGAGTAGCCAGTACATCAAAAACCATACCAAATTAGTCCATCCTTGAGATATCTTCACATTATAAGAACTCTAAACTACCAATCTTCAAACCACTTTATACTTTCTAAACATGAAGCAGTTAATAAGATTATGTATATATTACCTTTGTAACCTCGGAGGCTAAAAGAGAGAGCAGACCATATGGGAGGAAGGAAGAGGTATGTGAGGAATAATGCTCCAGCAGTTCCGGCAATCACAATAGGATCTGCGGCTGAGATGGACTCAATAGTTGTTGAAGCAATGGGCTTGGCTTCTTCAATTGCTTTCGTCGTCTGCCTTGCTGCATCAGCTACCGTCTGATTCAGACCAAATCCAACATTCAGACTCAGACAACAATGAATTAAATTTGAGTAAACCGAGTGTTCTATTCTCAAACCTACCTTATAAGCAAAAAGTATATGGAAGTTTTTGTATGTACATTCATAGCCAACGGATTCTAACTACATTAACCTTAAAATTATTCAAACATTCACTGACAAAGTGAACCTAAAACATGAACAATTCCAAAAAAAAAAAAAAAAACAACTTTAAGAATGTAAATTGGATTGCATTGATCAAAATATTCGGTACTTGAAATCAACCCCCAATTCAATTTCAAACCATGCTAACCACTTATCTTAATGCAAACCAATTTCTCCCCAAAATCAACCAATTCATTTTGATTGTGTAGATTATTGGAGCCATGGAGGTGCCTAACTAATGTACACTGCGACTAAATCAATTCGAAAACGGGCTGTTAAAGTAAGAACCTTTGCAGCAGTGAGAACAGGCTGTGTATCAACCCCTGAGCTCTGGATGGCTTCTTGGGCTTTCTTTGAAACCTCGGAAATTGCCGGAGAAGCAATCTTCAGAGCCTGCTCTCCGGCCTGCTTCGCAATCGGCAATGCCACATCTATCCCGGGCTTCACTGCATTCAAAATGGCTTCAAGAACCCGCTCTGTGTTCTCGAAAACAGTGGAACCCGTTTGTTGAATTTGATCAATTGTCTGCTCCGCCTACCAATTTAAGAAAAAAGATGACAACTTTGAAGAATTGGCGGCAACCCAGATCGAAGAAAACAAGTAAAATGCATTTGATTACAAATTACCTGTGTGAGGGAAGAGACAATTTGATCCTTGGAGAGGCTGAAAGCCTTGGCTTCAAATGGGGAGGTGAAAAGGGCAAAGAGAGAGATGGTTGTTGATGTTGAGAGTGATAGAGAGGTGGGTCTGAAATTGGGTTTGAGAGAGGATAATTTGGGTGGTGGTGATAGTGAAGGAGAAGGAGGCAGGGAAGGTCTTGGGGTGGCTGAAGCTCTGATGGCCATCTCCATTGCCATCTTTGCCACCTCTCAGTCTCACTCACTTCACAGTGGCAGAAGCTCAAGTGTTTTTTCAGTGTTATTTTTGTTTAAAGGGCCAAGATAAGGAACAACTTTTTGGCCAGTGATAAGGATTTTTCTATGTGATGAGGAATTAAGTGGCCAAGATAAGGAACAACTTTTTGGCCAGTGATCAAATGGCCTTGTACCATTGGTTTATGCTATCCCATGTCGCATTCACTTACAAAACCAAATTATTAAACCTTTTTTTAACGAATTATTAAACCTTGTAAGAGAGATAAATACACAAAAGAAAATACAATTTTGATTTGCACTTAAAACTTAACTTGGTCAGAATTGAGCAAGTTAGAAGAAGTAGTCTAATTATAGATAGACTGTAAGAACACATCAACTCGAAAGCTTTGTAGTAAGAGAATAAATACGCGAAAGAGAATAGAGTTAACCAATAATATGTTAGAGAAAGTTGGGCAGCTATAAATAGATTATAAGAACACAATAACTTGGAAACTTTGTAATAAGAGATAAATAAGTGAAAGAGAATACAATTTCCGTCGGCTACACTTAAAAATCAATCGACTCTAGACTAAAGCAACAATATGTTGGAGAAAGTTGCCTAGCTATAAATAAAGGTTTTTTACTTAAGATGTCCCCTGAACATCAACTTTAGTCTCAAAATGGTCCATAAACTCGATTTTGACTCATGATGATCCCTGAACCCTCCTTTTCATCTCAAGTTGGTCCTTTTCCGTCTATTTTCATAACTCTCTGTCAAATTGAGGGGCAAATTTGTCACTTTTGATAAGTCAGCAATTGGGTAGCCCCCACTGAGATGAGTTGGAACCCAAGTTAGTTGATGAGTATAAGGACCAAGGCTTGCTTGGTCGATTGAAGAAGCAAAAACGCAAAGTGGAGGAGAAAGGGCTTCAATCGTCTGATGCGTGAAGGTGCGACTTCGATCTCCTTCCTCAACCCAATTTTGTTCCCTCAATCATTACGTGGTCAGTTCCCGCAATCTGAACCAATTTGCCCTAATTTCCTTCGATCTCCTTCCTCAATTTCCTCTGCCCTAATTTCCTTCTCTGCGACTTCTATTCGGGCGTGGTTCATTTTGGACCAATTTCAGGAGATATTCATCTCTTAATCTCTCCAAGAAGCCGAAAAATGGAGAAAGCATGGTTGAATCAGCCGAATTGTTGCTACTGTGGGAAGACCAGCAAAATTCTCACATCATGGACTTCAAAAAATTCAAGGAGGAGGTTCCAAGTGTGTCCAATTCCAAGGGTGAGAATTTTGTTTTTGTAGTTTAATTTGTTTAAAATTTCTGTTTGGGTAAAAGTTGGGGAGAATTTGGGTAGTTTAATTTGAATTTTGTTTCAATTCAATATATGTGTTGTGTAATTTGGGTAAAATATTTGTTGGGCATAATTATGATTGCAATGTACATATACATTGTTGTGAATTACCATTTTAATGTATGTAACTAGTTCGTATTTTCTGCCTTTTTTCGTTCCAATTAGACATGATTCTGCTAGAGGAAGTAAGATTTAGGAAAAGAATAGCTGGAATATGTGGCCTTGTGCTCAACATTTCAGACAATTTTTGGACTCCGAATCTGTTTTTGAACTTTATAGTGTATGAACATTTAAGGTTGTGTCAGTTTGGTCCTATCACTCTCCTCTTGTCCTCTCATATTTCATCTAGAATTAATGTTCATGGATAAAAAGTGTATTGCAACTTCTTGAGATCAACTCGAAGAACAAAATGAGAGGTTAGGGTTAGGGCAAATGAACTTGACGGTGGAGCCAAAGTGACCCACTTTTTTGGTCACAATCGATATTCCACATGTATCTAATCTAATTGAAGTGTAAGACAAGGAATTTAAATTCAAGACTTTAAGTGTAGAGAGAGAGCATATTTTTTGTAGTCAATATGATTACACGATGCATGTCTGAACGTCATTAAAGTGTAGTGAAATCTTTGTGATTGAAGTTTGCTTGAAAAAAGGAATGTACTATTCAGTAGCATCAACAATTAGAAAATATAAGCTTTTGCCTCATCACATTGTGCAATTCATTGTTGACTAGGCTTGAATATTTTCCATTGCATGATTTGAAATATGAATGTTACTGTCTTGGTATAATTAGGTTAATTCCTACGTTGGGCATGGTTGCTATGTTTTGCAGGGTGGTTGTGGGTTTTGGCAATGGCTGTATTCCGAGATGTATCCTAGAGCTCATACTATAATACCTAGACTATTGAGGAAGATTGATAGGTTGGAAAGGGATTTGGAAAAAAGTCAAGTATTAGGTAGGAAGTTGTGGATTGGATTGTTAGTTTCCTGGGCATTGCTTATTGCAATGATGTTTAAAAATTGAAGGGTATTTTTCATGTTGTAATGGCCTAAGTATGTAATGTTTTTAGGATCAGTTTATGTACTGTAGGATGGTTATGGAGTAAGTTTAGTTTGTAATGGCCTAAGAATGTGAAGTTGTAAAGGTATGAAGTATGAATTGATGTTTAGTTATGAATTTTCAACTCTTTGTATTTGCATTGTGGTAATGGATGAAATGCAAAGTGTTGTGCATTAATCTCCCTTGCAAAACATTGAAGCATCCACTAACCAACATCTTTAAGTCAATATCTTTCTAACAAAAAATGAAGGCTCCTACCCAACAAAAGCAATCCCTTAACAGGTCAAATTCAAGCCTCCATTATCCAAGATGTCAATAGCAGAAAGCATTCAAGTGTCACTATATATAACTATCTATTTTCAAAAACCATAATCAAGCAGCCAATCACTTCTTCTGCTGGGTTGTTTTCATTGAAACCCTTCTCTTTGTTGGGGATTTAAACCTCAACCGTTTTGAAGGAGATGCACCCTGTGCGAAACCTTGTAGTGGTGGTTGAGACTGAGCATGCTGGCTACCACCATATTGTGACATTTCTTTTATAGGTGGATTTGGTTGTGAAAGGGGAAGCTCAGATACACTTGGTTGTGAAGCCATTTCTTCATAAACTGCTTGCCCAGAAATATTTTTCTGCTTTGATTTTGTTCTTGTCATTATGGTGGCATCAGATGCTTTTTCCTTCACTTCCTTGGATCTGCGACGTGCTTCTTACCTTTTGGTGGCTTGTGCAGCTGCCTTTGCTGTTATTGGTTCCTGGAAGTTGACAAATCAAACAAGTATTTAAATCAGCTCAAAACTCACAACCTCAAAACCCCAAACAATACTTCAAAACTCAAATTCAGCAAGAACATGAGTAAAAACATTCAAAACTGCACTTCAATATTGAAAGGCTTATTACTTAAAATGCACCCATAACAAGTCAGAAAGTCTCAAAATGCACCCAGAACTGAAATTTGCCTCACTTTGCATCCAGAACAGGCATTATGTTACCTCTGTTGCACCATATGTCAATCTCTGTTACTAACGCCGTTAAAAGTGATGATGTGGCAATAATATTATAAAATTTGTATGAGCAATTAAGACAATTACAATATTTTAATAAATTTAAACTAAAATTATTTTTAAAAATTAAAACAAATAAAATTAATTACCCTTCCCCAACCCACCCGATCGTCTCCCTCTAATCACCATCATTGATCTCGTCTTCATCATCCATCATCGATCTTTTCTTCATCATCCTTCATCATTCGAATCCAAACCACTAACAGCAATGCCTTTCTATTCAATTACTTCCCTCATCATCCATCATCCATCACTCATCATCCATCACCCATCATCCATCATCCATCATCGCATGGTCTGGGTTTGATTTCATGAAGTTCAGTGAAAGCCATCTGCATTTCTCATTCAAAAACGAAAACCTACTCCAAAATTCACCAGAAAAGAGAAAGCTACTCAAATACACTAACTTATTGTATCAAGCTCACAAACCTAACAAAGACAAAATCTTTAACTTAAAACAAGGACGATTGATAAACCTAGGGTTTCAAAATTGGAAAGTTTTTCTCTAAATCATTCCAAATGGTTCACAACCTTAATCCCCCTTAAGTCCAAAGAATTAGCCATGCCAATAACCTTAATACTCATGGATTCCAATGGCATATATTGGTAATAGGGTTCAGATTGCTTCACCTTGGTGATCTTATACACGTACCTCACAGATAGCGTCGATGCGACCACGTGTCCAAGTTGGCCGCTGCCAGACTCGATACGGCGACCTTCTTCAGGTACCAAGTGACAACCGGTGACTTCACAACCCACTTATTTTGTACCTTGGTCTGGATCGATGTTGATTATGAAGACGAAATCGTTGATGACTGATAGATGATGAAGACGACATCGATGATGGTGAGGACCACGCAATGATGGATGATGATTGATAGATGATGGGTGATGGATGATGGATGATGAGGGAAGTAGAGTAGCAAGGCATTGCTGTTAGTGGTTTGGATTCGAACGATGAAGGATGATGAATATGAGATCGATGATGGATAATGAAGACGAGATCGATGATGGTGATGAATTTGCAGCCAAAACGACGTCGTATTGGGTAGTGGGCAGAGGCCCAAAAAGGGAGACGATCGGGTGGGTTGGGGAAGGGTAATTAATTTTATTTGTTATAATTTTTAAAAATAATTTTAGTTTAAATTTAATAAAATATTACAAATGTCTTAATTGCCCATACAAATTTTATAATATTACTGCCACATCATCACTTTTAACAGCGTTAATAACAGAGATTGACGGATTGTGCAACGGAGATAACATAATGTCTGTTCTGGGTGCAAAGTGAGGCAAATTTCACTTCTGGGTGCATTTTGAGACTTGCTGACTTGTTCTTGGTGCATTTTAAGTAATATTTAGCAAGAACATAACTCAAACCATTCAAAACAGCACTTCAATACTCAAATTCAGCAAGGTCATGACTCAAACCATTAAATACATCACTTCAATACTCAAATTCAGCAAGATCATGACTCAAACCATTCAAACAGCACTTCAATACTCAAATTCAACAAGATCATGACTCAAACCATTCACAACAATACTAAAAAATAGCAAGATCATGACTCAAACCATTCAAAACAATACTCAAAAACAGCAAGATCATGACTCAAACCATTCAAAACAGCACTTCAATACTCAAATTCAGCAAGATCATAATTCAAACCATTCAAAACAACACTTCAATACTCAAATTCAGCAACTAAGACTACACAACCATACATAGAATCAAATGACTTCACTGCCTAGCCCTTGACGATGCAATATCTCTGTGAACTTAAACCTATAAGTATTTAGTAAGGGACAATACCTTGCACTTGGTCATATAATGTCCAATTGAACCACAGTTGCTACATTTCATCTATGTGGGATTTCTTGGCAGCTTAGTACTTGGGGTCTTCTTATGCTCATCATGTGCTTTTTTTTTGCTTTTCCTTGGCCTGCCAAGTTGCTTGTGGTACTTGGGTAGCTTCAAAGGATTACTTCTAGTTGATTTCCATTGGTCTTCACTTATCATTGGCATGATGATTCCTGAGTAACACTTCTTATAGGACTCCAAGCTGTAACATTCATCCACATATTCAGCTGCATTACGACTCAATCTGCTTATGGCAGAGCATGCATGTGGACAGGGAATTCCATTAAGATCCCATCTTCCACAAGAACATGAATTCACCCTCAAATCAACCCTAAACTGCTTCTAGTGTCATAACTTACTTCAAATATATAATTCCCAGCATGCCTTGACAGAAACTGTTGTCCTTGTTTCTTGTTTTCTTCCAACAACTGTCTAATTCTTAGCCCAATTTGATGTCCATGCCAATGATTGGTGGTCAACCTACAGAGCAACATAGAATGAATATTCAAATTACTTACAGCAGGTCAATACTATCTATACTACTATAATACGTCTAGAATACTTACTACCTCATACTAATACATACTAACCTTCTTCCTGAGTGAAGCATCATGACATAAATCCTAATTTTCTCCAACATGGTTAGTATAGGCTTGTCTCTTACTGGTATGATTTCCTTGTTGAAAGCCTCATTGAGATTGTTGGTTAAGACGTCACATTTGAAGGCAGGGTTGAAATGTACACGGCACCATTGCTTAGCATCCCACTGACTTAGCTAGTAATGTGCAGGCTCACTGAGTTCAAGCATCTTCTTCATTTCAGCTTGAAACCATGCCAAATTAGTGGCCCGGGCTATTTTTTTAAATTGTTCCTTCAAAGCAAGGCCTTTGTGATCTTTTTTGAAGTTGTCATATATGTGCTTAATGCAGTGTCTATGCTCTGCATGTGGAAATAACTCACCAACAGCTTCAAGAAGTCCTTTCTACTTATCAGTCATAAACAAGTACCCATGAATGTTCAGTATCTTCAAATCATCACCTAAAATGTCCAGAAACTATTTCTAGGTGCTGTAATTCTCAACCTCCACTATGGCCCATGTTATTGGACACATACCATTGTTTGCATCCACTCCCACAGCATCCAAAATATGTCTAGGATGTAGGCCTTTAACATAAGTCCCATCTAAGCCAATAAATGGCTTGCAACCTTCAAGCCAACCCTTTTTACAAGGCCCTAATGCAATGTACACCCTCTGGAATCTAGGCAGCCCATCACCCTCAATTTATGACTTAATCACCACGGTGCTTTCACCGTCCACTCTCTTCAACTCCTCACAGTAATCCCGTAAGATTTCATATTGTCTAGTGTATTTACCTTCAACCAACTCTATGGCCATAGACCTTGCCCCATAGCAAGTGGGCTTCCGTGGCCAATAGGCTGATTCTTGGGTCACAAGCTCTTGAAACTCCCATAAGTCCCACTTCTTGCTTCTAAGCTGTCTTGAATACTTTCTCACCAACCACTTAGTAATTGCATGAATATTGTAAACACCCTTGCTACAATCATGTTTTGGATTGAAGGTCTTCACTTGAAAGTAGTCTCTCCCACTCACTTTTGAAGCATAGACGCTAAACTTGCAATTTTTTTCATCCCCACACACTGCCTTGATCCTTTGAGCATCATTCTTCTTAAAGTTCAGTTCCCTCCCAGCTATCACAGAGTACCTTCTAATTGCTTCTCTGAAGATTTCCAGAGAAGCAAATTTCAAACCAAGTTCAAAAACAGGATTTACCATATCTGTTTATGGATGGAAGTCCCTATATGCACGACCATCTTTTCTTTTTCTTCCCATACGGTGAGGCTGATCTTCACCACTGTCACTTTCTGCTACTTCTGGATCAAAGGTATTCAGCCTAGGTGAACTTGCCCCAATTTCCTCATATGCCACATTTTCATCATGTTCAGGACCATTGGGATTTATTTCAGCTTCCTCATGGTCTACATAATTCTGAAACATAGTATCATCCATGTATGTCATTTGAACACCTGGTTCTATTTGTACAAACTCAGTGTCAATAAACTCTGGATCAAGCTCATCATCTTCTTCACTATCTGACTCAAGATCTTTCCTTCTTCTAGGTAATATCTTACCTTTGCCAGCATATCTCTTGGATTATTTTCCTTCTTCTTCTTGCATAACTTTTTCTTTTCCCTTACTTTTCTTTCTAACATCTGCATCTTCTTCCCCTCTCTCAGCTATAACTTCTTCAGCTGCTTCAACAACTTCTTCCACATTGATTGAATCCAGCTCTTGGGGTAGCTTAATCCCATCACCACCACCATGTCTTAAGTAGATAGGGATTACCTTGCCTTTTGACTGAATATATCCCTTACAAAGCAGGTACAATTGTCCATCACCACTCAACTTAACCAAGTTCTCACTGTTCCACTCTTTTGAATAGATGGACACAAAACTAGTATCATAACCTAACTCCTTAGCCACACTTTTCATCTCTAACATTGATAGATAATCAATCAATACAAAGTCATACCTTTTAACCTTTCCCCCCTTGTACGACATTGTCAACCCATATTTCCCCCCTTCCACCACCACACCACGATGATGCACCTCTAAACTGAATATATTAGCATCATCTACAAAGCACAGCAATTCACTCTATTTAGTAAATTCCACAAACCAATTACCAAAGAGAATATATAAGGAAATAGCACAAGTAATCAGATAAAAGGAAATAGCACAAGTAATCATATATAAGGAAATAGCACAAGTAATCATCTTTGTTTCATCTCTGCTTTGCAGGGTTCAAGTGCACATCACGCAAGTTCTCATATAAAAGGAAATAGCACAAATATATGCTTATAAAGATCAAATGAAAACCTATCAGTTCTCCATAATCACAAGATCTAATTATTATCAAGGAGAGACCCATTTTGCTAATTGAGGCAAAAAGTAGAAGATTTACTTCAATCAAATTCAGCCCTATAGTTTACTTCCAACAACAAGCATTGTCAACTAATTGTTATGAAATTACATCTAAACCAATGAAGAAATTTAAATGCAGCATTCGAAAATATGGTAAAGCTTGAATCAGACTGGCTATTTACCTTTAATCTGCTCATCGACATCCAAACAAAAATCCCCTGCATTTGTTATTTTCCAAGTGAATCAACTTAAATCAAGAAAATCCAAATTCTATTGCCAAAAAAAAAATGGTTTCACCTTCAATCAAATATCTGAACATGCAACAAGAATCCCATTAAGCCATAGTAATCTACCAACTATTTATAGCTACCAAATTCTCAAGATCAAGCATCAACTTATCAATCCACAAAACTCAAGTGACAGGTACCAAATTCTCCTTGTTTCTCATTCAGATCGATACATCATATTATCCTTCAGTTCACCAACCAACTGATAATTTCAAAAAAAGAACGAACCTAAGACCACAACTTGGAAGAAGCACCTCATCAAAGAGCTAGAAATCTAAAATCTAGCATTGCCTTGGAGGGAAAAACTAGAAATCTAAAATCTAGCTATCACTAAGAGAAACACATTCACAGAATTGAATAAAGGCAAACCTCACATGACCCACAGTAACCAACATCTTTGTTTCATCTGTGTTTGTCTAGTCTTGAACCACAAAGCCAATTACCTTGTACATATCTTTGTTTCCTCTCTGTTTTGTTTCACCTCACATGACTAACAACATTACATACTAACATGAAAAATACCCTATTTCAACTTTGTATAATGAAACCAAACAGAAAATGGAAAGAAACCCATTCTTCAACAATCGACACAAATCCGAAAGTGAAAAATAGAGAAAACCCCAAAATATTACCAATCAGACAAAATCCATATTGAAAACTCTTGAAAAACTCATTTTACTCACCGTATTTTGGCTGTTTGAGTCTAGGTTCGCGAGGAATCATCTTCTTCACTGTTTCCACCACCGAAATTCGACGCCAAGGAAGAGGAAGTTGAACAGTTTCTGAGTTTGTTTCCACCAGCGAAATTCGACTCCAAGGAAGATGAAGTTGAACGCTTTCAGGGGACAAGGCTACTGGTTCTCGCTGGTAGCCGCAAGAACACTACCCACTAAACCCTAACTTTCTCTGTGCTTCTCGCTGGTTCATATCAGTCTATTGGTTCGATTAGTTCATTCGATGAGGCAGAGTCTGTCTCTCTCATTCGAACTTAGCCGCGTTTTCTCAATAGGGGCCACTCAATTGCTGACTTGTCCAAAATGACAAGTTTGCCCCTCAATTTGACGGAGAGTTATGAAAAATAGATGGAAAATGACCAACTTGAGACGAAAAGGAGGGTTCAGGGATCATCCTGGGTCAAAATCAAATTTATGGACCATTTTGAGACTAAAGTTGATGTTCAGAAAGCATCTTGAGTAAAAAGCCATAAATAAATTATATGTACTAAGTAAGTAATCTTGAATCTTTGTGATAAAACAATTCCGACTACACTTGAAAACCGAGCTAGACTTAAACAATAATATATTCAAGAAAGTTAGATTATAAAGACAGAACAACCGGAAATATTTGTTACCGGGGTTAGTTAAGTTCGATCAAGAGACCATAAATATGTTCCTCATGGTCATGGAGTAAAATCATGCTAGCAAGACAGAAATTTCTTTCACTTCAAAATATTAGCATTACATTACGGTAGTGTCAAAGAAATTAGGTGGTTAATGAAAGGTTAAAGCAAGACTTGCTTGCTATTGGGAGTAAATGAAAATTGAAAAATCAAACTGAGTAATTACATATATAGAAATTTTCGTCTGCTTCAGGTCATTCTTTCTTAGCATCAGCAGCTTCCTTCTCAGCCAAGCTAAGTTTTTCCTTGAGCATTTCAATGGTAGAAAACACTTGGACAAAACAGAAAGTTTCTTGACTTACAAGAAAATAAGGGGAAATGGTTTTTAAGTCATGTACGTACGGTCGTAGTTCACCGAAACTCATTAGCATATATCGGTTGGGTATGTTGGGTTTAGTGTAATACTAGTTCGACGGCGGTTCACCGAAAACATCAACGAACTTTGGTACAATACTACTTAGTTTGAGCATAGTTCGGTGGTAGCTGTCGAGTTTAGTTTGAGCCTAATTAATCCGATAGCACTCCTCGAAAACATTAACATATTTCAGCTGGACAATATATCGACTAGCTAATCCTAATTCGATGGCTGATCACCGAAACCATCAATGAACTTTGGTGGGATATCAATTTTAGGTCGTAACTTAGATGGTAAGTTATTGTGTAGTTAAACAATTCAGCGTTTTCGATCATAGTTAACTATCATGCTATATCGATTTTTTTTTTATGCAAGTGATGATATTAGACGAAGGAATTGATGAGATTTCAAATCCGAACATATTTTGGAAACACATGGTTTATAAAAAAATGGTGGTAAAGTGGATGAGAAAGTACATGAAGATGAAGAATATATCCAACATAAGAGCTAAAAATTTCTGATTAGTTTTCAGAAGACAAGAATTCTGCAGGTATTATATAATTCAAATCATGAATACAAAAGAAATTAAACAGAGAGTGTTAGAGGCTCTGCTGGTTTTGGGCTTTTGAGGTGTGATGTTTGTTTCCTGGCATTTGGATTCATTTCATTATTGTACCCACTTGGAGTATTAATTAGGGTTAAAACAGTGAGATTAATATTATACTAATCACAAATTAGCCTACCTTCTGTCGACACCTCATGGCTTTTTTGGACATTTCTGCAACTTACTTGAGCCAAATATTCCATCCACCAGATCATATATATATATATATATACCACCCTCGCATGCTACCAGTTAAAATACAAATCTACCCTCAGATTTGCATGGTGTACGTCTAAATTTGGACCCATGTCAATTATTGTATGCATCCACCCCCACCCCATTCATGAGGGAGAAATTCCGAATCATCTTCAACCTTTTCTCCTCTTCCAAGCACTTGCTAGTTGCTATACCTACTACAACGTACCCTCCATATATTCTTCAACTTAATTACTTCTTACACCGAGCACAGAATGATCGTTATCATACTCTACCGTTGACAATTAATATTACAAATCTCTTTATTCTATTTGATTGATAACGTAATATATGTAACAGTCGTCTCAAACCCACATTTTTGTTTGAAGTATAGATGGTCGATCAATCATCTATATATGCCTTTCCATACTACACTGATCAATCTGTGGTTGATAAATAATAGTAAGGATACACTACATAAAAGTACCCAAATCATAGCGGTCATTTCAAGTTCATATCCGAATTATGAAAATTTTCATCTAAGTACCCAAACTACATGACCATCAACAAATCAGTGTCTCAGTCACATTTTTCATCCAAGTTTCCGTTAAAAGGACACGTGACAAGAAATTGGTCCCGTCAGCTTGTGAAGTGGCAAAAATTAAAAGGGCAATTTCGACATTACACAAAAACTAAATCAGCCCCAAACCCAAAATCCCAATTTGAACCCAACGAGAAAACGAAGCAAACGAAGCAAGAGGAAAAGAAGACGACGGTCTCTGGATTGATGATGACATCCCTCTTCGAATTCTGCACAATCACATCCTTCTCCGACTCTCGGAATCTCTCGGAAGTAGCTAATAAGCTCTCAGCCTAGCTCCTACTCGGAAATGGTCTAGTTTTGGTTCACCTCTTGAATGGCGTCCATGGCCACCCTTTTCGTCAATACCAAATACCCATCCCACTTTTTCTCCAAAACGTCAAGTACCCATTTCGCCCCGAGTCTCAAAGTCTCTATCTTTGTCGGGTCCAAGCCCAGGACCCGCCAAAGGCTCTGGGTTTCGAACGGGTTGATTGAACCGGACGGTGGGAAGCTGGTCGAGCTCTTCGTCAAGGAGTCGAAGAAAAGTGAGAAGAAGAGGGAGCCTACGTCCTTGCCCAGAATTAAGCTTCCAAGGATCGACCTTCAATGGGTTCATGTCATCAATGAGGGATGGTCCAGCCCTCTACGTGGGTTCATGAGAGAATCCGAGTTCCTCCAAACGATGGGCTGAAGGGCAGGCATGTCTTGTTTGCCATGTTCTTTTTCTTCCCAGTGAATGGACAAATTCTACGGGCAACAATGGGCTGAAGGGCAGGCATGGAAGGGGTGGTGATACTGGGTAGTTGAGACGACATGTCGTAGGAGATCTTGAAGACGACTTGCAGAAGACTCGATCGGACGCCGGTTCAATTTGGGATTTTAGGGTTTGGGTTTGGGTTGGGAATTTTAGACTCGATTGGAGAAGGCTGTGATTGTACAAAACTCGTAGAGGGATGTCATCATCAATCCATACACCATCTTCTTCTTTTCCTCCTGCTTCGTCTTCATCATCTTGCTTCGTCTGCTTCGTTTTCTCGTTGGGTTCAATTTGGGATTTTCGGTTTGGGGCCGATTTAGTTTTTTTGTAATGTCAAAATTGCCCTTTTAATTTTTGTCACTTCACAAGTTGACTGGACCAATTTCTTGCCACGTGTCCTTTTAGCGGAATTTTGAATGGAAAATGTGACGGAGGCACTGATTTGTTGATTATCATGTAGTTTGGGTACCTAAATAAAAAATTTCATAGTTCGGGTATGAACTTGAAATGACCCTTATAATTTAGTTACTTTTATGTAGTTTATTCTAATAGTAATTATAAGAGAATAGAACACCAATGCTTATCAACGTACACTTCTCTTGACGTTATCTAAACGAACTCGACATGATTCATATAAGTTATCTTTTTGGCAAGAATCTACATTTTTCTTGGACTTCTGTAATTCCTGATTAATTAATGCTTTAACATGTTATTATATTTAGTAAACAAACAAACAAACCCTAATGAGACAAGGCAATCAACATGCCATGATGATCCCTGTCATCATTCTCATAATAGTCTCACTAATAATTCTATATTATTAATTATTAATGAACATAAAATATCATTACAGATGCCCTTCCCTTTCATCATCTAATAAATTCTAAATTAGCTAAAGCCTAAACCAAATTAAACCCTTGTGATTTTTTTTTTCCTAAACTCTCATGGACAGCTCAAAACTAGCCCCATCTGATGATCACCAACCCCAACCCATCCAAACAGAAACTTTCCAAGAAAACAAAGGGAAAATGAGTCCCATGAGATCAAAGTTAGTGGGCAACAATGGAAAAAGCAGATTCCTTGGAGTGAGACAAAGGCCATCTGGAAGATGGGTGGCTGAGATCAAAGACTCCTCACAGAAGCTGAGGCTTTGGTTAGGGACTTTTGATAGGGCTGAGGAGGCTGCATTGGCTTATGACAAGGCAGCTAGGGTTCTTAGAGGAAGAAATGCAAAGACCAACTTCCCATGCCACCTCATCAATAATACTACCCATGAAGAAAATTGTAGCATCTTGAGAAAAAATCCAAGGCTTTGCCAGCTACTTCAACATGCAATCATGAAGAACAACCGCGCGCCGAGCACGATGAGTTTTCCATGGGATCGAAGCCAGAATAATGTGAGGAAAGAGTTTGAGTCGATCGGTTTTGATACACTTGTTGAAGAAACTATAGTTTGTTCATCATCATCATCGTCATCAAGTGGCGGTGCTGCTTCCGGCGAAGATCATCGTCGACGTGATCTTGAGGGTAGAAATGAGATTTGTGCACTTTCATTTGGTGGTTGTAAAGTTTACTCTTCTGTTGTTGTAGCTCCTTCTTTCAGTGCTTCTTCTCAACGTCAACAGGCGCATGAAGAAAAAGGTTATCAAGAGGATTAGATGAGATTAATTAATAATTAATTAGTCCCTTAATTGGTATGTTAATCAGCTCTTTGTTTCAGCCTAGCTAGCTTAATTAATTAGCTATATGCAATTTGGGTTGTTAAAGGATCGATCTCTCTATTTTGTTATCGTTATGAGAAAATTAAACAAGAAAATATTATACATACAGATTTTCTAAATGTCGTCTCTTTTCTCTTCTGCCATGCATTTACTATCAATTTTTGTTATATATATATATATATATATATATGCATATCTTATTCAAAATATTTAGATCGAAACATGGAAATTTCTTCTTACTCTTGTGAGTAAAAATTTAGAAATATATAATCAATTAAAAAAAAATTCTTTTATTTTACACAATTACTTAATCTCCAAATTACCGAATTTGCATGAAAAAAAATATTACCGAATTTGAACTAAAAATTTTGAATTAAAAAAAACGTACATTCATTTTGAAAAACTCGACTACTTATGAGAATCCATAAAAATTAGGCAAAAGGGTGCAATACTGTTGTGCATGTAGCTGATTTTAGTCTCTACAAGGACCTGTTCGAACTTGGAATCATCAAAGAAAGAAGAAGACAACAACAAAAAGTCTATTAACTGGTCATTGTCTAGAGCCTCCCAAAGCAAGAAGTTGTAAACGTGAAGAGAAAATAGTACTTTTATAGAAAGAGAGTTCCTTGATTTATTACCTCGATCGTCACTTTACTACATTATACAATGGATTTGGATTTTTTTTCATTCATTGTTTAGTTATCTGCATGACTTAAACGAATGGATTTCATGTTAATACGTTACCAAATTAAATATATAAAATTATCATCTTCTTAAATAAAGTCAGTATCAAATCCTATTACAACTTAACACATTTGCGGCCTAAAAAATAACTCGACATGACACAAACCTAATACGACGAGACTCATTGCCAAACCCTAGCTAGCTAGCTAGGTGTGACGTCCCACTCCAATGCCGGAAAGACACGAAAAACGCGAGTATATTTTGTTTATGGGAATAACCTAAGATTAAAAAACCCAGTTGCAAAATTGACAATATATTCGATTCTGTGTGCAATTCATGCAGGTGCCCATAGTTTGTAGCCAAATTCATGACAAAACCAAACGATGATGATGAGGATTGAAGATGGCATGGAGATGGACATGCTGGTGGTCATTTTCGATGGCACACATTGTCGACGCCCCCACCACCTTCAATCAAGTTTCACACGCATCGTCAATGTCCTTTTCCTTATCGCCACAACTATTTAGGAACCACCCTTTGGTGGGGACCTCATGACGCATCGCAAACCAACACAACCCACATCTAATTTGGATTATTCACAGCATAAATACCATATAACATGACGATGTTATGAATACACTTAAAAACGATTTATCTGTTACAAAAATTATTTGTGTAGACACTTAATAATTACTCGTTTCTACTATACAAAATTACATAAACACTTAACTGATGAAAGTTGAGTTTTTTAGGGCAAAATTACACTTTACCACTATGTGGTTTATATCTTGTAACACGTCCATACTTGACTTTTAAAATTTGACAAACACCCCTGTACTTTCTAAAATATAACAACCTGACCCGACAGTTAAAATTTCCGTCCAATATAACAACTTAGCCCAACAGTTAAAATTTCCATTCAAACTTCTGTTAAATGCTGGCGTGGCGTCTATGAGTCCTATTTTCCAACTATTACCAGTCTCATTTTGGAGCCCAATTTGGGTTTTTATTTTATTTTTTTCGATTTTCTTTCCCGTGATTGAGTTTTGTGCGCCAAAATGGACAATTTGACATATATGTCATTTTAATGAGAGTGGTAGTAGTTAAAAAATGAGACTCGTAAACGTCACGTCAATATTTAATAGAAATTTTATCGATTGGGCTATTTTGTTATGTTTTAAAAAATACAACGGGATATTTGTCAAAGTTTTAAAAAATCAAATATGAAGATATTAGAAGGCAGTAAAGCCTCTTTTGCTCAATTTTTTAATACAAGATGAAAGTTGGATTTGAGAGTTTTAAGTACCCCCTTTGTGATGGATTCGTTAACCCCTCCCTTTATAACCAAGAAATGACCACATCAACATGCTGATTGGATACAAAAGGAGAGTCTTTGTAATTAATGTTGACTCGGTCTCCATCGTTTTATAAAAGACTTAAAAACGAAATAAATACTTTTAATTACTTACGTGGAATTAAACGAGATAAATACTTTTAATTACTTATGTGGAAGAAAATAAAGGTTTTTTTTCTTCTCTTTGTTATAGAAGTGAACAGTATAAAAATTTCATCTTTCTCAATTGCTTAAGTGTCGTCTAGCTATCTCGACTTTTTTAACACTAGAAAAACACACAATAAAAAACTTGAAATGTTGTAAAACGTACAAGATACAAAGTATACAACAGAGTTAACATCCCAGGAACCCAGACAACGCAGAGGGCAAAAGTCTGTCAGACCTGACCAAAAATGGCAAAGGAAGAAGAAGAAGGAAAAAAATCCACAATTGTCATGAGAATTACTGAATCAAAATTGGGAAGTGAACAGAATATCCACAGAATTACCTAAATTCTTACAATCTGATTGGTTCCCATTGTAGACTACAAACAATCTTTGTGATGTACTGGATTAAAAATCTAACTTTGGTACAAGGAATTTATACCTCAGATTCTACATAAGTAACATCAAACACACACAAGATTCTCTGTCTCTGCAGGCAACTTGGTACCATGACTCTCCATCCATCATCCATGACTGTAATTTGCTCTCACTGTCATCAATTGAGCAAATGATGTCATGTCTCCCAATTGGAAACTCTTTTCCATTAAAGAGAAACAAACAAGTTCAAACTTTTAGCCCACCTCCTCAAGAAAATGACAAATTAAAATGAACCCAGTTAGTTTTCCATGCCTCTCAGAAAACCAAAACCACAAGATTAGAGAGAAGAAGAAAAAAAAAGATCAAAATTTCGCTTCTCTATAGCCAAAGAAATCCTTCACCTTTCTTTGATAAAAGAACTTCAATGGATTGAAATCAGAAATTATAATTATGGCCCTAATAATCATAATGTGTTCAACTTATGAGATTACCAAAATTGAATCATATCACCCAACATATATACATAAGGAAATACTCAAACTTTAATGTCCGCCAGTCATAATAAATTGTATAAAATATAAAAGCTTTCATCTTTAAAGCAAAAGAGCATGTCATATATCTTATGCCTGAAGTTAAAATTAGATTGAGGAAAGCAAAAGTAACTAAACATAAATGGTAATTTTCCCAATTGATTCCCAGCAGCCAAGCAAATGCAAACAACACAGTGAAGGCAATTACTCAGTCACCATTCTGGAAGCAGATGAGAAAAAGAAAAAAGACACTTTCTTTACCTTCTAGAAATAAATTAACACACTTTTTGGCTGCTGGGTCCCGATCAGCGGCTCACACAGGCATCAAAATTCAAACGTTCCCATTGATTTCCCACACTTTCTCAGAAACCAAACAGAATAAGCTCAGAAATACAAGCAAATTAAAGAGAAAATGAATGTAGAGAGTGAGCGCTGGATGCAGAGGTTTATCGATCGATTCATGTTTTCAGTTTCCACAACAAATCCTCAGGAAGAGATCGATGAACCGCTGCCTCCAGTGATTCCACCCCCCAAAAAATTATTAACCCATAAAATCAAAAATTCCATTGATTGTAGCTAAGGATTCTTCAATATAAGATGTCAACAATCCAGCAGGCACCATAGATCTAAGAAACACAGAGATCTGTACATTATATAATAATAATAATAATAATAATATTTGTGATATACACACTTAACACAAATATAAGGTGACCCACGCATAGACGCATATATTTATAGAGAGAGAAGCAGATTGAACCAGGAATCTCAAGAAGTCAAGAATCACATCGCGGGTTTTGGCTCACTCACGCGCGCTCTCACTCTTCTCTTCCTCTAATAGGAAGTCGTACAATCAGTTTTAAAGGGGCATTTTGGGTTTATCAATTTCAATAATTAATGCATATATGGGGATATTATGTGACAATATTGTGGATATTGATAAAACAAAAAAGATAAAATTTGAAGGTCTAGGACTCTAAACTCATTTTATAAAAGAACATTTTCAAATTGGATTGGAGTGTTACTAATATTATTGGTTGGTTAAATTACTATTTAGCATGTAACAAATATCTTAAGTCTCGAGTTTGAAGTTTGTAAAAATTATAACACTAGTATGAATTATACATGATTTTTATTGGTTACGAAAAATCTTATAACACTTGTAGGAATTATACATTATACTTAATTTTTTTTATTTGGTTCGATAAAATTATAATATTTGTATGAATTTTTTAATCACATTAATTACACATATTTTCATATCAAAAAATCACACATATATCTAATTCTAATTCTGTACTTATTATAAAAATCAATGCTTATCGGCCATGTATAAAAAAAAAATGCTTATCACCCAAATCAGTGTATATTTAATTCTTAGACTTGAATATTATCCATATATATCCACTTTATATAAGATCGGTGTATAAAAAATTAGATTAACATAATATGATCCGATTAGTCTCATCCTTTGATCTCTTCGAACTTCCTTCTGAATGAAGTCCACTTACATTTTGGCAAAAAAGAAAGAGGATATATTTGGATAACGGAGCTGATTTTGGCACTGCATTACTTCAATTTTTTATTTTAATGTTTTTTTATTTTTTCATAAATTAAACTGTCAAACTTATCCCTCTTCTTTTTGAATTTAATACATTTTATTTTTATTTATATAAAACATATGGACTTTTTTCTTCTCGAAAAACCTTACTCTCCCACTTCATATCTCCTTCGATTTTTATTTTCACAATTATTAGTACTATGCTTCAACCATATATTAAAGTATAATGACAATTGTAAGTCACTTGAATTATATAGACACTTTACTACATATTACATGATCAAAAAAATTTATTGCAATATGATAGAAAGATGTATACACGGCAGTATGGTAATTGTTTATTGTTAGGTTATTAAATTATTGTGTATTTTTTCAATTTTTATATAAAATAAAGTAAATTAAAAGATAAGGGCTAAATTTGAAAATTTGATTCATAAAAAAATATAAAAATAAAAAAGTAGAATACAACGAGTAATTTATAGAGTGTCAAAATCTCATAATCCGGAACATTTATTACTTTACTTACCACCCCATTCTAAAATAAATTAGAAAAAAGAAAAGTCGGAGTGTAGTTGTCCATACCGACATGGGAATGATCAGAACCATCCATTATTGTTGAATATATGATGGGACCCACCTCTATGTACAGCTCAGATCGTCCAAGAGAAGTGGACTGAAGCTCACAGAGACCAATAGGCCCAAAGTCACCCAACGGATTCAGCCTATACGACTCAGGCCCCAAATTATTTCTTTCAAGCCTCGTAGTTGGGCCTTCACCATCTTTTGCTAATAATTTTTTTCTTCTTTTAATTAGTATTTGTGAAATTCATATTATTATTTGTTTTCATTGAAATGAATTTCATATTATATTCACGTGTTATTTTGCGCACGCGCACAAGTGAAATGAATGTAATAAGAGTTGTATAAATACGTGTGACCATATTTACTTATGAATTGAATTATATTTTACAAATTTAATTAACGTATTAATACGAAATCTTTAATTTTCATTAATATTATCTAACAAATATTTAATAATAGTATTCCTAATCCATGAATTATTAATTTATGATCAGCGGACGAATAGGGCATGGAAATCAATTGACTTATAACTCATTGTGCATGGTTTTACTCTACAAGAACTCCGAATCATTCTCTTGAAACCCATCTTCTTCCTTGTATCGATCAAGGTAACCTTCCTTGAGAAGAATTTGAGGTGTTATTTATTTTTATTTTCCTAGGTAGGAACTTTCCACATAATAATCTATAAAAGGATGGTGATGTAAAGTAAAGTTTGTTGATGAGGCCATCTTCAACTCTACAAGCAAAAGCAAAACTGATCCACATCCTCAAAGCGCAACAAGATAACAAAGATGAATATTAAAGTCATTGCTTTATCCCCTTTCCATGTTGTTTTCCACCATCGATCATATTATATGCATCCCAATCAATTTTTTTTTTTTAATCTTTTTTCCATTATCAAAATTAATAGACATTAATTACTGAACTCTCTATATGTAATGGACTTTGTAACAGCATAAGCTAGCTAGCCATGGAAACAACAACACAACCACTGCCTGCAGGTCAGCAGCAGCCAGTTCCCCAAGCAGTACCTGTAGCTAGCTCCTCCTCCTCATCGTCGTCGTCGTCGTCGTCTTTTTCGGGTGCCATTGGCCCATTTTTTGCAGTGATGTCTGTTCTAACGGTGCTGGCGTTTCTTTCATGTGTGCTGGGGCGGAAGCTGACCCGCGACCAGCAGGCGCTGGCCCCGTTGGAGCGTATCTTCGATAGAATGAACTGTTTCCGGTGGTTGAAGCGCAAGTGCAGGCTGCAGTGCATGACACGTCATCCTGATGTCGAATTTGGCCGACCAAAGGTCATTGTCATCAAGAAGGAGGCTGATCAGGTTCCTCAACTTCCATCACAGCCTTAGAGTTTGATCATGCATACAACAATATGAGTGCTGTTATTTGGACTATGACTACCGATCATCTCTTTAATATAGATGGATGAAGTCATTTTTACGAGTAAAACGGATGACGAGATGATTAGCGAATGTAGTACAAATAACATTATTCTATATGCGCTTAGTGAGATTAAGGAGACAGATTAATATGTAACAACATTCTATTGGTTCTTGTATTTTGTTGCATAACTATGTTTCAAAACTGGTTGATAGTGGTGCACTGGTGCTAATTTCAATTGTATAAAGAAATAAATTGATTATCTGAATTAAATGGCGGTGAAAATTATTTGTATCCAAAATAATTATTTGGGTTTGGGTTGCACAAGAGTGACAAGACAGGGTGTTGAGAGAGCAATTAGGCACCTCAAGTGAGTTGTACATGGGATGGTAAGCATGGGGGTTGAAACTTGAAAGTGGTACTAAAACAAGTAGAAAGATTGAAGATTGGGTTTGGCTTTGCATAGATGGATCCAGCCTTGCACCCCTCACCCAATTCGCTAATCAAAATCCTACTTATTTTGTTCATTTCTATAACAAAAATACAATATACTAAAAAATTAAATTTTTATTTAATATTTAAAACACGTATAAAATACAAAAAAATAAAAAATTTGAGAAATATTTTTTTTTAAAGAAGAAATCGTTATTTAGTACTATCACTTAATGGTATTTATTTTCACATGATATGTGTGAGGTTTCGAGTTCGACTTTCGTAAAACGACGAGGTCGATACCCAATATAAATTTTATTAAAATTCAAATATTTCTACACGTTATATGGGAGGTCTCGAATTCGATTTTCGTAAAACGATGAAGTCGATACTCAATATGAATTTTATTAAAATTCAAATGTCACAAAGAAAATCATTGAAAGAAGAAAGTCAAAAGGACAAAATTTAGCAAGCTTCCTAGAAGTTACACACAATGAAATGATGAAAGAGAGCCTTCCATTCTCTATGCGTGTGACAAAAAAAGAAAGAAAGAAAAAAAACCACCGACTCATAACCATAGGTGTCTCCCCAAAGTCCAGACACACCATATTTAGCCTTCAAAAAATTCCAATCACCAACCAAAATTCCACCCCCTCTCCTCTCCTCTCCTCCTCTCAAACACCACCACCTCCTCCTCTTCCTTCATCTCCTCAGCCACGAAACCTCCTCGATCGATCCCTCATCAATTTCATCCACATTGTTGAATTCCAAGTCACGTTGTTGCACATATAGAGAGCTAATGCCTGCATTAGCAGTTCATCAACTTAACCAACTAAAAGACATCTTTGCAAGATTTGACATGGACTCAGACGGCAGCCTCACCATTTTGGAGCTCGCCGCCCTCCTCCGGTCCCTTGGCCTCAAACCCTCCGGCGACCAAATCCACGTCCTCCTCGCCAACATGGACTCAAATGGAAACGGCTCCGTCGAATTCGATGAATTAGTCAGTGCCATATTGCCCGACATGAATGAAGAAATTTTGGTAAACCAAGAACAACTCTTGGAGGTTTTTCAATCCTTTGACCGTGACGGTAACGGATACATAACGGCAGCTGAGCTGGCAGGATCCATGGCCAAAATGGGCCAACCCTTGACGTATAAGGAGCTTACGGAGATGATCAAAGAGGCTGATACAGATGGAGATGGTGTCATTAGCTTTCATGAATTTTCAACCATAATGGCTAAGTCAGCCTCAAGTTTCTTAGGCCTTGTTCCTTCATGACCAACTTTTGATCATTCTTGCTACATTTTTTGGCTAGTTTTGCTATGTAACATGTTTGTTCATCTCTTTCGAATCATCCAAACAAACAAATACATAATTGGAGATTTTTCGGCTAAGAGTTTTATGTGTACATTTCGCTTAACATTTCAATGGATCCAAAAATCCTAACAAGTTATCATCTTTAGCTTCAAAAACCCTAAAATTTCTCATATTTCCCTTCAAAATCCAACAATTTTTTCATCTTTCGCTTCAGAAATCCCAAAAAAAACTATAATCTTTCGCTTCAGAAATCCTTAAAAAATATAATATTTCGGTTTAGAAACTCCAAAATGGTATATCTTTAGCTTTAAAAACTCAAAAAACTATCATCTTTCGCTTTATCAAAAAAATACCATAATTTTTCGTTGTAGGAAAAAAAATTAAAAATGCAGAAAGATTTGCTCTGTTTTGTTTTCTGCACAATGTGATTGAAATATCATCTTTTGGCCACTTTTCCCTTTACTTCAAGCTTCAATCAATGGTGGTAAGTATAAGTTTCTTTTTCTTGGATTTGGGGAAATTCCTCAAAAGAATGGCTTTCAGAAAACAAATACAGAACAAAAAAATGATCTTTATTGAATTGAATTGAATTGAACTGAATATATTATGCATGTAATGGTACATATGATACATGATCCTAAGCAAAAAATTGGAACACATCAGTTTTGATGTTCGGATCCTTACTAATAATGTAAAAGAGGAAAGAACTTCTACTAATAATGTACATTGTCTTACAGTACCCGAAGGTGAAACTCAGTGACCTTCCGGCTTCTCTTCAAAGCGTTTTGATGTTGCTTCAATCCGAGCCGTGAAACCAACTGTTGTAGGTCTCAAGGATCTCTGCCGCACCATGTCACAGAACTCCGGGTCATTCGACTGCCCGTCGGTTCGGATCCACTGTATCATCTGATGATACATTGGGAAGAACCTCATTTGAATAGCTGCATAAGTGAAGTAAGGTAAAAGGGAAGAGACTACCACAAACAAAGTGAGAAGCCAATAGAATGGAGCCGGAGCGCACGCTTCGATGAACACCTTATAGGCAGTGGTTGATATGTTCGGGTCCATGGCTCCGTATGCCAGCTGGAAAATGTACCAGAAAACAATGCCTCCCCAGATGAAGAGATGTTGAATATAAGTGAAGTAGTTGATGGACAGTGCCATTTGGCAGTTGACGGTCCACACGACACATGAGTACATTGTGGCGCCAAAGACTTGGAAGCCAACGACCTGGCCGCCTTTTCGAAAGGCTTGATTGCTCATTGCCACAATGCAGAAGAAGAAGATTAGGGTTGCTGTCACTATCCCGTTTAAGGTCCATCCGAGGATCCGGAGCCAGCTAAACAAGACGTTTTGGACACCTTCTTGATATAATAGAGGAAACTGTGGCATTGAGAGAAACAAAGATTAAAGATCAGCAAATGACATATCTAGTTTCAACTTTTAAGTATTTGTGTATTGGGTCTGAAGACTTACCTTGAGACAGAACTTGGCTGAGACATCTTGGTCAAAGACTCCCAAGGCGATTACCGGAAGTGATGTAAAGAAGACATTGTAAAGTGACAGATACCAATCATTGTATGCAGTTTGGCCCGAGAATGAAGAATAGATCTCAAAGAAGAAGATAGTGAAGCCGAAAGCAATGTTCTTGTAGAAGAAATAGCATATCTGTCAAACACGAAATGGATCATGTCAAATTGTCAATCATTTCAGTTCATCCAGGTTACAGTTGGTATCTGAAATTCCGAAACAGTTATAAAGACAAACAATTTACCATTGTTGCGATTCTTCTGTAACACCAATGTCCATGTACAAGTAGCAGGCGCTCCAGAAACCGGAACTGTGCAATTGCAATGTCACTTGACATGACTGCCTGCAATTTCGGGTTGGCAGAAATGATAAATGAGAATGCGAAACAAATTTCACAAAAACAATGATTCCGACTTGTTATGAATTTACCTGCATTCCTTCAACACCGCTGATACCAACTCCAATATCGGCCTCTTGAAGCATTCCCACATCATTTGCCCCATCACCAACTGCCAAAGTTGTGTTGCCAGTTTTACCCTTTACCAGTCTTGTGACCTGCATTTTCCAAAATCAAAATATTTCAGACTTGATTCTTTTCAAAATCATAGAGCCAAGCAAATGGATCATTTCAGACTTACAAGTGCTTTTTGTTTCGGAGATGAACGACAGCATATAACAGATGCACAGCCGATGGCAAGCTCTAGAAAGAGGTCTTTGACATCGTCCTCTAAGGCATAAGAAAGTGAATTCCCATCAATGATCAAAGCCAACGCCTCTGATTCCTCATTTGGTGAAGCAAGTAGTGCCTTTGCCTGACTTATTTGATGGACAACACTCTCCTTCAGTGCCTAAAGAAACAGAAAAAATTGGATCAAACTCTCAAATCATGACAATTTATAAGGCAAGAGATTGCAAAAGAAATTAGCTTACTCTGGCAACCGTGGACTTATCCTCCACCTTCTCTAATGCTCTGGCCTCTGGAGTCTCTGAGCTTATCACTATCTGTTTCATTCCTTGTCTCAGCAAACTGCAGGCATATCCAATATTAATGGCTGTCTCCATTTTATCTCCGGTCAAAACCCAAATTTTAATTCCAGCCTGAGCAAGCTTGTCAATGCATTCAGGTACCTATTCAGGGAAGAAAAAGAAAAGAAGTTTAGCTCAATTACCAATTAACTCAGGCATCATAGTACTTTTTTTATAGTGCAAAAGATAATACTCCGTTACTCACCCCATTTTGAAGTTTGTCTTCAACAGCAGTAGCACCAAGAAGAATCAAATCCCTCTCAATCTTCTCGGAAACTTCCTCCACAATTTCCTCCCTATCTGCACTCACCACGTTTTTGGCCTCAGTAAATTCTTTGTTAAACTCAGCATATTCTTCTTCATCAAGTTCACGGTATGCAAGTACCAACGTCCTCAAACCAGCATCAGCGTACTCGTTAATGTGCTCCTTAGTCTTCTCTTCAAACTCCCTTCCATCCTTTGAAAGTCTTTCAAACATGACACTGGAAATGGAATAGACACAAATTTGGTTAGTTAATTTTGGTCAAGTTTTGACACAACAAATACAATTTTGCGGCAAAGACTCAGTTTACATACCTGTCAGCGCCTTTACAAAGAAGTAGTATCTTTCCCTCTTCATTTCTTACGATCACAGACATCCGCTTTCTTGAACTACTGAACTCCAATATGCTCAAAAGTTTATAAGCTCTGAGGAAAACAAAATGTGTCAATTAGTTTGACAAATTTTCAACAATAGCTTGAGTAAATAATTCCCAAGTGAAAGAAGCATACCTTTCAACTTTCCTTCCAATAATGGGATCCAACTCATGAAGTGAGATGCTTGTTTGATTCCTTTCATAAAACTCAAACCCAAACTCTCTTGCTGCAATCACAAAAGCTGCCTCATCTGGTGATTCAGCTTCATATGACACTCTTCCGGTTTCTTCATCAACTTCGGGTATTGCTGTATGACAGACAGCTAGCAACTGAAGAAACTTCTGAATGACATCTGCGCGAGGCTCATTAACCCAATTTCCACCCATGATCCTTTCATCCATGAAGTTAAAGCCTTTAATAGATGACTTGGCTTCACCCAAATTTTCAACAGAACCCTTTTCTTCTGTCAATTCTTCTAAAACTGACCCTTTCCCAGATAGAGCTCTCTCAACTTCAGTGACTCCACGCCCGAAAGGAGTCCCTGCAATAGAACACCTGATGAACTCCATTGAATTGCAAGTTAATGTTCCTGTTTTGTCTGAAAGTATAGTGTCAACTTGGCCTAGTTCTTCATTCAAGTTTGAAGTACGCGCCTGGGCTGGCTTGTCAGTTTCCTCATAGTACATTTGGAGATCCTGGTTAATGAAAATACACTGAAGAACTTTCACAATTTCAATAGACACATACAAGGAAATCGGAATCAAGTAACTGTACAGCATAATGGCAGTTAGAAACTGAAAAACTGCTGCAACCGGTGCCTGCGAAGGATCATAGTAAACTGTGGTCTCATCTGGTCTGAGATACCATCTGATCATTTTCCCATTTTCCAAGTCTTTCCTAGTTGTAACCCCAAACACAGTTGCCCCAACAAAAGACATCACAACCAAGAGGAAAAACAGGAAGTAAACAATCTTATCCATCCTCTTCTCAACTTTGCTTCTCTTAGAAGGTGGATCTGTTGAGTTCTGCATAACTTTGGTATCATGACCTGTAAAAATCACAACCCCATACACAAAATCTGTGTTTCGAAGCTTCGAGTCCCGAAGCAGAAGCTGCTGAGGTGTAAGAGGGTAAGGTTGCTCTTCAATCTCCATGCTTCCTACAAATGAGTATAAACTTGCATTTGGGTCTTCACATCTAATCAAAGCCTTAAAATTTTCAAAGTCTGAGTTTTCATGCAAATTCGAAGTTCCTTCAAGCGATTGCTTTAGTTTCAAATTAGTCTCCCCATCAAGATTTGTGGTCTCAACATAGCAAAGTGCGTCATCATAGCTTGATGAAAGCAAGATAAGATCAGCAGGAAAAAATTCGTCTTTTTCAACTTTTACAATATCCCCAACTTTCAAATCCCTCCACTTAGTAGACACAAAATTCCCCTCACCGTGATGCACTTTAACTTTTCTGTTGTTCATTTCAATATCCTGATAAAACAAAATTTTCGAAATAAATCACAGAACTTTTTTTACTTATACAAGTTTTCGAACAACACTAAATCAGCCAAATAAAGAATCAGAAAAATGCACCAATTGTTACCTGTTTTTTGCGTCTCCAATCTTCAAAGGCCTCCTTTCCCATTGTGACTCCGACGACGACGACGAGAGGGACGACGTTGCTGACAGCTGAGTAAGGAGAAAGTGGAGTGAAAGACAGAATTGCACAAATGAGGAAGTAAATATTGGCAACCCTTCTGAATTGCTCAAACACTGCCTTGGGCAAGAATGTAGCAAGTGTATACTTCGTGGTTCTGACATAATTGCCCTCGTAATTGTGAACGGTGGCTTCCAAGCAATCAGGGTCATTGCAGTAAACTACCCTTGAAAATCCAGGGCCTCCAATCCTTGAATGTTCCCCATTGAAGGATGCTTTCCCACATGAAAACGCATGGATTCTGCCAAAATGCTGCCTTTTTCTTCTGCCTCCACCTCCCATTTTTCTTCAGCTACCCACTTCACGCCTAAATTTTTCAAAACCCACCTCGAAGAACCGGTCTTTAATCGGTTAATGAGAACAAATCTCAGAAAGCTACCCAATCAACCCAGAAACAGAGGACAAGATGAACGAATCAAAAAAAAAAAAATTTAAATGAAATAATCTGGAAACAGTAGGAAGAAGAAATATTGAGCTAGGAGATCTTGTAGGATCAAGTTTTCGATCAAATAGAGGAAAGCTTTTAGAGACTCTGTGAATGAAGAATGACAAAAAGACTTTGATTTTCTTTTTTTATGAGCTTGCTTCCGTTGGCCTTTTTATCATTTTCTTTCTTTTTTATTTGTCTTTCTTTTGAGCAGGTGCTGGATGACTAACGTGCCAGCTTTGACTTGTAGGTATGAGAATCACCCAACTTTGAACGTGGAAATATAAAAAAAACTCAACTACTTCTTCTCCATCTACTGATTGTGAAGGAAGAAATGTATGGATGATCTCCACCTTTAAAAAGCAATCTGGATTCTAGAACGAAATTAAGAAAAAATCAACGGCTCATTATCGTGGCTAAAAAGAAACAGGACTTTTTGTTACTAGAAAGGGATTTAATTCTACAATAATACTAAGATCACCGATTGTATTCCCAAATTTTTTTATCCCAACACTACGTAATAATCATGTCATTTAAAAAAAAAAATCAAACATGTTATTTTTTTAAAACTATTTAAAAAAGAATAAAACTCTAACTATAACAAATCCTTTCGGAGAGGGTTGACGTCCAAGCCCTCCGCCGTGGCTGAGGTGATGAACACGGCGAATAGGGCAGCGACCGAAAGGAGGGGAGAGACTTAGTGAGCGGGCATGATATTTTGTTTTTGTTTGATTTGAGTCTGATAACTGAGAAGGATTTGATGAGACGATTGAGAAGCAGTTTAGGGGTATTTTATTGTTGGGAAGAAGACATGGGCAGCGATGAAATTCCAAGTTTGGAGGAGTTTCATTGCATTTTGATGGTTGCTTTGTGAGCAGTTTTCAGTTTTCTGTTTCAACTTTTTCTAAAACCCAATTATACCAACTGTTTTTTTTCTAAAACCCAATTATACCAAATACAATTGTATAAACCTCAACTGTTTAGATTTCTCTATCACGACTCATTGCCATGGTAATCTTCAAAATATCCAGTTGGTGGTGGAGTCGACGGTGATGTCTTGGTGGTGAAGTCGACGGCTCTCTGCGATAGATTATAATCTTTAAAAATAAAATAATAATTGAGTTTTTAGAGTTTTATTCTTCTTAATTTTATTTTTTTTATTTTAAATTTCTTTATGTTTGATTCTTGTTTTTATTTGAGATAGTTAATTAAAGAAGATGACATGGTTTTTCACGTTAGACACCACATGTGTTGGGGTCGAAAAATTGAGAATATAATTAATGCCTGTTGCGTTGTCCTTAATTTTTTTCATTCAAAAAAAAAAAAAAGTGTTGTCCTTAATTATATATATTTTTTGTTTGAGAAAATCCTTAATTATAAGTTTTTTTTTTATAAAAGGATATTGGGGGAAGGGATTACATTATATGAATATCGGGTATCGACTTTACCTGACGAGAGTCGAATCTGAGACCTTCCACATACTAAATAAAAAGGAATACCACTAAGTCATAGCACTAAGTGACTCTTAATTATAAATTAAAAGTGAGAGAAAATCTTTACGTACGGACCAAGCCTTCTAGAAGGTCAATGAGAACCCCATCAACAAATTATTGCCTTTGTTTGATTATACAAAATTATTGATTATTGCCATTTTGGATTTTCAAGAAATATGTATTCTCGTGAACAAAATATATTCGTGTTTCTAACATTAGAAGAAATAAAGCTGAAAATAAATAAATAAAGGCGATGGGGAGGTTGACGGTTGAGGCTTCGTGGTGGCTGCAGCGCCAAAAAAGCCTAATCACATTCTATAATTATCACTTAATTAATTAAGTAATTACTACTCAATAGAAGCTAAGTTTGACTAACAAGTACAATTACTCTCTTAACAGTCGTTAGCAATATAACGTTGATTATTAGTGCACGCTTCGTTTTCACAAGCAAAATCGATTCCCACACCCCCTACCAACCTAATAACCGGTAATATGTCATACAAAATTTTAATTAATATATAAATTTGTTAATAGAATGAGAGAAAACTATGATTCTTTTCATATTTGTATTGAGTAAATCTTTTTATTATTTACTTTCATTAATATGTTGAATTTCATATCTAATTAATTACTCATCAACTTAAAATTACACGAATAAATATAGAGTTAGAGATTACCATTTTTTTTTAAATAAAAATAAAGATTAAACTGGTGCTTTGGATTTATAAAGATATATCATCAAAATAATTTATAAATATAAGATTTGGAAGATGTTTAAAACATGAGGGAAAAATTGGTCATGTGCCTCACAGTACATATATAAGAGCCAAGTGGAGGATGCATGAAGGAATCAAATGCTTCTTCACTTTTCCTTGGCTGAGCTGTGCCATCCTTCTATGAAGTAAATCATCGCACCTATTGTCTAACCAATTGGGAGAGAATCAATATATTCCTTTTCGAACGCAGCATACAACTCTCCGTTAATTATTGAAAAGTACTTTTGGCATTTTTTTTTTAGATCAAGAATGATATCACTGTATATCATAAATAAATGGTATAACCATACCATCAAAATCAAGCTATGACAGCAAGACTCACAAGCCAATATGACAATACTAACGCGGACAAAGCCGCACTAACAGCTAACATACCCACATCATTGAAATTATGCAAAATTACAAATCAAGCCCACAAAGCTCAAAATAACCAAAACCCTAATAGCACCTATAATCCTTAACAAACTATCTCTACTAAAAGAAACAACCATCGTCGTCAAACTCATCACATTTGGTCTTTAAGAACTTCTAGAGCATGGCGAATTTGAGGAATGCTTGATGTCCAACGATCCAATTGTGCATAAAAGCGAATAAAGGACAAAAAGTCCTAATATAATTACGGTGACAAAAAACCAATGGGAGATATTGCGGCAAACTCATCTAACAACAAAGTAGAATAAGATTTAGGGAAAAAATTTTAAAGTAAGATTTTGGGTAAGGGAATGTATTGAAAAAATAGCAAAAAATAGCAAAATAACTCAAATCTGAGCATAGCTCAGACCATATAGTCACCACAAAAAGACTATTATTACTAACCCAAAAGAAAAAAAAAAAAAAGGAAAAACGGTTGAGGGGAGGGGGGAAAATATGATTTTCTCCCTCCACCACCTTAGTTTGCTTTTTCTTTGAGACTAGGAGGAGAGAAAACGGAGGCTAAGATTTCATAGCCTTTGGCATTTTGATGAAAATAAAAATTATAATACTTAAAAATAAATAGTTTTGATTTAGGGCCAGTTTGATATTGCTGTGATTTTTTGAAAAGTTATTTATGCTGTGCTTTTTTGAAAAATTATTTTTGTTGTTCTTTCATAATAAATAGTTGTACACTAAAATATTTTTGGTAAAAACAGCTTTTAAAAGCAACATGCGTATTACTTTTAAAAATTGTTGTCAAAAATTTATTGTTTTTCAAAAAAACAAGGTTTCTCATTTTTACCAAACACTTTTGTACTACTTCACTTTCAAATAAAACAGCTTTTAAAAAAAAAACAATATTAAACATGACCTTAATTGGATATAAAATTGAAGGCATTAATGAAATCAAATAATAAAATATAGACAGAACAATATTTTTCTGTTATTATATTAATAAATTTATATATTAATTGAAACTATTACTCATAATTATTTACATATGGCGATTTATAAAATTACTGATAAACGTCACCACCAAAAAGTAATTGTCATCAAAATCGCTTGGCAAAAAAAGAAAATCAAAATCGGACTCAATCCATTGTGACGCGAAGTTAACAAAAAATTTGTAAGGAGCATAAGAAAAGATTTTCTTCTCTCCTGTGTGGATCACACCTGTTGACTTTCGAAAATGTTCCGATTTCAGAGAAGTAGGTGCTTTGAGTTCCACTGCCGAGCTGGTGTTGCGGATTCGAGAGCTCAATCCCCTGCACCGGCGTAAACGCGAAACTCGAAGTCAGTCCAGATGCCCCACCACCATAATGCCCTTCCTTCAACTTCTTCGCCACTTTTCCTTCAAGTTTTCTCTCCCCCATTGATACACACAGCTTTCCACTCCCGGCCTGACCAAGCATCCCATATCCTTCCCCCACTCCGTCCCCTAACTAACTCTCTTCCGCTACGCCAAATAGCATCCGGTTCGCCTGCTTCCTCATGTCCGTCATCTCATATCTTTCATTTATCTTCCTTAGCCGGCGACCACCTCTTTTCTTTTTAGGTTCACAATCAGGAACTGGGAGTGGCTTAGGTTGCCTTGCAGGATGAGGCTCCTGCCATTTTCCAATTCTCATACCAATCTCCTCCCGGAATGCCCTTCCAGTGTTCCCAGATGGATCCCCTCTCGTGGAATCCACCCGCGCTGCAAGCATTGATTTTCCAGCCAAGAGGCGGCAGGTTCGCATCCTCAAAGAAAGGGGTGTAGTTTGGAGTATTTCGGTCTGCCTAATATACCCAATACGAAGAAATTGTGATGTTGCAGTTGAAAACCCGGCGAGGTTTTTTCTCTTGGCACCGGGGAGCTGCACATTGCAAGCAGGCATGGTAACTAAAGATGCAACACCGCCAGCGGCGGTCATAAGTTTCGCCGCGACGGCACTGCCAACAACGGCGGAAAGATTCGGAGCGATGAAACCCATCCTGCTCTCAACAAAATCGAGAACCTTCTTCTTTTCTGAATCAAGAGCAAGGGCTCGATCGCACGCCTCAACTGTTTTAGTAACAACTCCCTCTGGAAGCGGCTTCCCAGAGGTAGTTGATGATGTAACCGCCACAACCATAATCACTGCGGAAGGTAAAAGTCCCTCCAGATCAACAAGCTTCACATCCATGTCGTTCCCAATTTTCTTAACCACTCGAGCATAATCTATTGGATGATGGACAAGCGATTCGAGCTCCGGAAATTTTGGGCGATAATTGTCACGAATAAAATTGTGAATGATTATGATTTCATTCTCAATGTCAACTGACAAGGCATTGCAGTCCACAATCAGCTGGTATTCTGGATCATCTTCCAAAACTGTAGCATGATTCGACATGTCGCAACCCTTCTCCAATGCGTCTTCTACTTTCTGGATTATGTCAATATATCGTTGCGATTTCTGCAATTTTGATACACTATCAAGGTCGTCGTAATTAAGGGTTTCTGAGTCTTCCAAGCCTCCGTCGACATTTTCTTCCACGTTTCTAGCATCAGCATCATATTTAACACTAACATCATCTTCATAGTCAGATAATTCATCAAGCTCTGCAAGAAATGCATCCATCTCTAATTCCCGACTGGGTTTGAACGTTCTGCCCACTACGCTTCAGTAAACAAAACATAGAAAGCCCTTTATATAGGGGGCTTTATATAATCTAACTCTTAGAAGAAATAGGAAAACTTATTGGTAAAGTAATCCAACTCTTATGAATAACGGAAAAACTTATTGGTAAAAATAACAAATAAAACAAGTAAACCAAATCACACTAGGATTCAACTCAAACTGGGATTTGATTTCTGACAAGCTGTACATAAATTACGCTTAGGGGCATTACATCGAATCAAAGTGCGTGCAGTTTCGAACACTACCATGTATACAAAATCGTATCGACATTCCTCCATCTACTTGTTTAACAATTTAATTGAGAATTTTTAGATAATGAAAGATGATCAAGTGAAAGATACAACATAGGCTGTCACCTGGTCATCATCTTCAATCCCTCCGTCTATGCTTTATCTCTCTTGGTTTCTGAACGTTCCTTCTCAGAGTATCTGCTTCTACGCTTGTGGTGTTTCGAGTGTTTTCTGCTACTACTACTATTCTTTTCTCGGGAGGAACCTTTCCTTCTCGCTTTCGAGCTAGAACGGTGACGGTCACGATAATCACTGGATGAATCGCTATCTGAAACACTGTCCCTGTGCGGATGTCGCCTAGAGCGCTTTCTACTCCTTTCATCTTCTGATGATGAACTGCTGCTCAAATTCTGGTGCCGCCTTGAGGGTGTTTTGGCTTTCCTATCATCTTGAGGTACTTTGTCCCTAAAATCTTTATCAAATTGATTTCCGAAAGAACCAGTCTCCATGTATTTGCCATTACTTCTCGCTGAGTTTCCATTAACTGGTTCAATATTTGCAGGTAGACCATCTTCAGCAATCTCCGGGCTGTGCAGAATCTTAGGAGTGGAAGAAGGCTTACTATCAACTGGTAGGATATTAGAATCTACAGAGTTGGCAGTGGCAGTTCCTTTGGTAGGTACAGAACTCCCGACTTTGTTGATTGCTGAAGGTAGATCAGGGGGAACCTCTAGGCCTAGTTCTTTACCCAAGGATTCC
The DNA here is from genome assembly GCA_037349345.1 of Oemleria cerasiformis. Classification (NCBI taxonomy): domain Eukaryota; kingdom Viridiplantae; phylum Streptophyta; class Magnoliopsida; order Rosales; family Rosaceae; genus Oemleria; species Oemleria cerasiformis. Next base: position 15,982,210 of record JAZGTL010000018.1, read on the forward strand.
AAAAAGTCACCAGCAATCAATCGATTTAGTGTTGTATTAGCTGCCTCCACCTTCTTTTCTGGATTGCCCATTTCATTGGGAATAGAGGTATCCCCTTCATCATCTGAATCATCAGAAAAGATGGCCTGCACAAGCAAATGAAGATTAATATGAGGCATCTCACACAATTTATGCATGTAAAATGAACTATTAGATTTTATGTTTTATGAGAAAAAGGTCACTTCACTACCGGGGAACTCTTTTCTTGGCTTAACACTGCTAATGGTTAAAGTAATTGTGAAAATTTATGAGCCTTTCCAATCACAACATAATAGTTAATAGGTTATATTAAATGTATATATATATATATATATATATATGCCACTCTGGAGTGTGAGCTATGCAAGAATTGAACTAAGAAGTGAATTTCTAGGGAGTAATGGAAGCAAAAATAAAAAGAAGTGGTTTAAAGCACCTTGTAAAGGTCCACTGGCCTCTCAACATTTTCAACTTCAACCTCGATTCCATTTTCCTTGTCATCCACATCTTTGCTTTTTCCTTGGGAAATAGATTGAGCCACAGGGACTGAATCTCTCTTCACAACCACTGTTTCTTCTGCTTTTTTGTCTTTTCCAGAATCTGATGTAAAAATAAGAGTTTCCATTTTGGTTTTCATTCGCGGAGCTGGTGGTGGCTGCAAGTGGAAATAACATATGCTTAAGTAATGGTGTTAAGAAAAATAAGAGAGAGAGAGAGAGAGAGTATTCAACCGCACCTTCCCCATGTAAGGATCAATGAGATCAAAGCGTTTGCATAAGATAGGTGAAGGCCGCCATTGATACTCTGTCCGTTTTAAGGTAACTTCTTTTGCAATCGAATTTTCAGCTTCAGTACCCTTAGCTTTCTGTTCGGAAAATTAAGAAACCAAATAATTAGGAACCAATATGAATCCACGTCTACAAACTCAAAACCTGAACATGACACGAAACCATACCACTAATCCCCCAGAAGTAAACTGCATGCCTCCAGCAGATAAAAACTCCATAAACTGTGACGTGGAGAGTTTGCCTTCTTTAGTCCATTTCCCTTTCTGTATTGCCTCAGCAGCAGCCTCAAAGTCCAATCTCTCGCGAGCACGAACTGCTTCTGACATATGACTAGCTCCACCAGACTCAGTAGATCGAAGACCTCCTTGGTACTTTTCCTTGAGAAACCGCTCAAATCTTTCTTGCTTTGCAGGATCATCTTTGAAGGGTTTTGCAGCTTCCAGCATCTCACCCTAGATTGAACACATAATACAAGGTAAGAAAACCTAAACTTCCCTTGAGTTACACAAACAACCCAGTTATTTTTGTAACTTCATAAAAATAAAATTATTGGTAGCTAAAGCAATGTGTAAGTAAACCAAAGCCAATAAATTAACATATGGATTTCGAAAAAGCGTGCAAACATAAACATTTGAGAAACCAAAGAAGCAAGATGTATGGTACTCACATCTAATGCAGGTTTTGTAAATGTATCTGAAAGATTGTATTGAAGCTGAATGGCATCTTCAGAAGTAACAGATGTAGTTGAATCTTTGGAACTTCGCACCAAGGGCTTTTCCCCTAAAATTTTTCCACGGCTCTCTGCTGTCATCTCCTGCATGCGTGGAGACAATTTATCATCCAATTTCTGCTTGGTCTGATCACCTCGCTTCTGTTGCTCCTCCCACCGTTTCCTTGCATAATACTCATGGCCATTCCCTCCAACAAGAAAACTAAACAACGGATTTGACTGATGCTTCTCTCTGGAGAGATCCTCATATAATTTACCACATCGAGCTACTAAAGTCGCAACACCATCTATTAAGAGTTTCAGATTATTATCCTCGGGGGGAGGGACTTCTGGGGGACCAGGAGCTCCAAGCTTGTAGCCAACTTCAACAGGCCCAAGAAACTCATGGTGGGGTACAAAGTCTTTTGGGACAACAGGAGGGTCAAATCTGAAAAAAATCCCACAGTAATAGTCAGCAGTTATGTATTCAGAAAATGTTGAAACAAGCAGAAAATAAGAAAAAATATTTCATTTAAAGCTTAGTTTAGTTTCAGAATGTTCCCATTTATGAAACATGCAGTAAGACGGAGATTTTCAGCATATTTTAACATACATATATATAAACTAATAAAAGTTGTGGCAATTCACATGGATCATAAAACTAAGACCTCTAATTACCTTTCATGCTGGTAGTCAGAATTTGATGCAAGTCTAAATCCAGAGAGAAGACCTTCCCTTCTGACCGATTTTTGCTTGTTATCCATGATTAATCTTGGAGGCTCATCAATATCTTCAATATAAGTCTCCTCAAAGTCATAACCTGAACAAGAAGTACAATTAGAAAAACTAGAGCATTAGTAAAGAGTAAAATTTAAAAGGGAAATATCATCCAGCAAAAAAAAAAACCAAAAAGTTTGTTATGCAAGTGAAAGCGAAGGGAAAGCGCTGATTAACTCTGTCACATGATTCACATCTGAGCCATTTCTCCCAGAAAGGCTAATAGGAAAGAGTTAAAAGGCAGCACCAAAAAAAAGGGAGTCTATGCAACAAATCAAAAGCCTCTATGACATCAATAAATTACTGCAAAGATTGGTTATTCATGACACCAACACTAACCACCAGCATAGACATCCTCATCTTCAGCATCAAGTTCTTCAAGTGCTCCAATTCCAAAACCAGGCCCAACCTTTCCTGCTGATGAATGACAACCCAAATCAATGGTAAGTTGAGACAAAGCAATACGTGCAACCAAATTAAAGGAATAAGAGGACAGGACCCTAGATTTAAGTCCAAAAAGGAAGCCAACTAACGGATTCTCAAATCTTACACTTGAAACCAAAAAGATTATTCTCCATTGAGCGGACACTTCTATTTCGAATACCCCTATTCTCAGATAGGGGTGACCTTCTCTTTTCTGAAAATAAAAATTCGAACTAATTGTTAGTATGCATCATATTGCTCCTAATCACAGAAATATAACCCGGTTTTCTTCTAGGAAAAAAAATCACATACCCCTAAACTCAGGAGCATTCTTATAAGGATCAAAACCTAATCCATGCAGGTCTTGTTTTGGGTGGAGTACATAAACCTGAAGGAAAAATGTAAGGCACAGAGGGAAACAAAGTCCAGACTTGAACTTGACAAATGGTATTAGAAAATCTGGTCACTAAAAAGTCCAGATTGATATGTTGCAGTAGCAATGTAGTCATTCAACTACTGGAAAGGATCATCATAATCATTCGAAACCCAGAACTTCTATTATGTTATACGAAGGAATGGATCCGAGAAAAAATTAAAGTGCACGGGCAAACTTTCCATCACAGTTCAAATATTGAATCAAGAAAAAAAAAAGAATGACCAAAGAATGGCTAGCATAGCAGAGAAAATTTACTTACAGGTGTGCTTTGAGAGGATTGAAAATCGTCACTGGTAGGTTGCTCAATATAATTGTCAGGTTCGCCATGAACAGGCTCAGAGTCGGCAAGTTGTGCTTTTGCATCACTAGAAGAAAATGCTAAGAAAGCTTTTCGAGCTTCCCTTCGAGCATCTGTATGTCAGGACATGAAATAGTTCAAGACTTTAAGCCATGAAAAGAAGTCCTCAACTAAGAGAAATCAGATGAATACCAAGTCAAAGTTCCATCGTTGCATGTATGTAAATTAAAATGTCAAACTTCAAAAATCAATATATTAGGACAAGCAGAGACAACATAAGTAAAGTCAAAGTTAGTCAATACAAGAAACAGCTTAATAAGCCAAAGTTAGTCAATACATGAGAGAATACTTCTCGAATTTTCCATAATAACTTCTATAAGATAAGCCAAAAATTGTTGTGATCCAGCGTGGAAGTGCTTTAGATAGAAATTAGACATTTTTTACGAGTTTTTGTTCGGTCAACAACAGTTTTTGACTAGTTCATACTCACAAACTAGTTAATAGCTGTAAATTCTCAGACAATAAAACAAATGTCTGTATATATACTATTAAGCAAAGGACTAACTTGACAAGTACCTCGAACCTCTGTGGGTAGCAAATTATTTTAGTTAAGCAATGATGTTTGAAGACAAAATGACATATTCAGTAATTGTAAGAAGATAAAATTTAGAGTTTCATACACAGAATACACAACATAGATCTGAATATGCACCATCAACAATTGCATTCTTTTTTTAAGTGAAATGTGTCAAATTTCCTTAATGAATTTTGCTACCAACTTTAACTATGTGCATAAACACGCCTTTAACTATCTTACAAATTCTGTGCACTTAGAGAAACAATTCCACCACCACCCCCCACCCCCACATACACGGGTTTGAGCGACGAGGCAGGGTACTATTGTATAGAGATACTCACGGATTCAGTCCAATATAGCAAAACGACCTAATAAATATGCTAATAGACTACTGTCTTTTTCAAATACACATATTCTGGTAAGTCCCAAGCATGCTAAGCGTATTCCAGGTATGGCAAATCTAAAATCATAATACAGCACCTCGTACTTATACTCCAAGTTCCATGCGAGAAACAGAGGCCCCCATCATGAAAATGAACACGAGATTCACACATGTAATAAAACATGCAAGAGCAGTTCATTTGAAAACAATCTTGGATTTGCATTTTCTAAAACATACCATATGATTTACTACTATGTGAATCCTTGATTGAACGACCATGGTGCCATCCCATCTTCAGCAGCAACTTTACACCTATTCAAAAACCAGCAAGTAGAGGTTAAAGGTATGTAAGGAAACACTATTTGAAGAAGTAACATTCCAAATTTACTGAAACAAACCAATAGAATCTGCAGATGGAAGAACTAATTCATCAGGAACAGGTCCAGGAATAGCCGACGGCCTACATGAAAAGCAAAACTATAAACAAGTTAAAAAAGACCATGCATGAAAAAATTCTACGACTGAAAATTGATCAAGAATAATGTGTAGCAATTAGTAAAATTAAGAAAGAAAACCCAAAAAAGGAAAGGCATATGTGTGTAAAAGGATATAACTCAAAACATTCATCCTCATTATGGACCTGAGCAAACGTGAAAACAAATGTAAGACAATGGAGTCTAACACCATCATATGGGCCACCGGCCATCTAAAGCAACAAGGAAAAAGTTTCTTAGGGTGCACTTTAATTTTCCTTTGGCAAGAAATTGAAGATCCATTTTCTCATCACATGATATATTATAGAAGATGCTGGATGTCACATCTCCATAAAATAATTACAGACATAGACTGATGAACAACAGTGCATTTCAATATATGTTCCAACAGAATGCATAGCTAATAACAATTTGTGCAGTTGAGAAATTGAGACAATAAATTTTATTCCTTTAACCCGAAAATCTACCAAAAAATATGGTAATTAATCCTATTCCTTTAATCAGAGAATCAATTAAGAAATGCTACTATTCAACTCTCCCCACAAAAATCAGTTAAAACTCCAAACAGCCTTATACCCAAAGGATGTAATAACACAACGAAATCCCTAAAACAATCTACAGCCCTAAGGTTGAACGACAAGAAAAGGTAGCATCCAAATGACCAACTTGTATTACTATCATCAACTGGATTGAATGAATAATGATTAAAGCAGATTTGCAAGTGACCAACAGTCAACCTTTTCTGTTGTTCCTTCTCAACTTGTTTCCGAGCAAGTTCTCCAGCAGTAAATCCAAATGTGTCAAACTGCGAAGACGTTCCCAAAGATTGGCCTTCCAGTTCCTAAAATGTTAAGAAGTAGAATTACTAAGCTAATTTAGAATCTTAAAGTAAATAGCATTACTGACCCAACCAGTTACAATTCATAATGGAATATTACTGCTAATAAATGACGGAAAGACAGCTTACACTGCTCAAACATTTTAAAATGAGCAAAACAAACCGAAGATAACTTTTACACGGATAGATGCTATTTTTACAACAGGAATAATACATAATAATAGGAGCCTTCCCGATGAATCATACATTCAAATCACATCGTTTGACTGTAATTTTGTTCAAAATTTTCACCACCATTGGAGTTAGAGTATGAAAAGAATCTTTCTTCTGCCTAATGTTACAGTTATGTCCTGTCAATTTCTAATTGGCAGTAATCCTCAATAACTATCAAAACACAACAGAAGTACACTTCATTTTTTTCAGAGCTAGACAATTACACAAGAACGAAAATTACTTTATTTCCTGCTTTTAATCCACTCTTTGATAAGTAAAAGTGAATCATTTATATAATTGAAGTAAAATTTGAAAAGGTATGTTTCCCCCCAATAGATTTTCACTCCCTACATAGTACATATTAGATAAATTGAACAACTAACATGTAACAGGCATGTAAACATTTTATTGACCAATTCCTAAACACCATGACTCCAACATTGACAACTTTTGTAACATATTCACAAACCTGAAAGATATAACTGAAACAGATTGAAATAAAACTAAAGGTCAAAGCCAAACTAAAACATACAGCTTTTTCATCTTCATCTAAAAAGTTCAAAATGTCCTGCTGTTTGACTTCAGCTCTGTTCTTTCGGGATGACACAAAGGACTGAGGTGCCCACCCTGCATGTATGTTTCACATCCCTTAAACCATTTGCTACCCTTGAAAAATCTTGAGAAAAGGGATCACACATTCTAGTTAAAAGGAAAGAGTTAAGATACCCTCTTTTGAGCCCACGGTATTGTAATAGCCAGCAGAAAACCCTCCACTAAATGCCCCATGAAATCTCCTTCTCCCTTCTTCATCCCTAACCTGGATACATCAAAATGAAGAAAATTAGGGAACCAAACTTGTTCATTTAAACATCATTCGACATATGCCATCTTTATAATTATTCAATAAGTGGAACTATAGAAAACTATTAAAGGCTTAATTCCATGCAGAGTAAGTTATATGTGCCGTTAGAGTTCTCAACTGAGGTCAATGAAAATAGCACATTTTGACATCCACGTGAATCACTCCACAGTATTTCACTGTAAGCACTGAGTCAATCATCATCTTCAATGTTAAAATTCACAAGGTAAAACAAGTCATTTCAATTTGCAGCTTGTTCTCCAAATTAAGTCCATGTTTTCAATTTCCTTTTCCAACTTTCTTATTTACCGAGCACAGTACTATAATTACTAATTCCGAACTCCTTCTGATTCCATTTCCTACCAAGACAGCCCTTCAATAAAAAATTGTACAACTTCTAAGCTACTAAAACTCAATGCCGAACTCGAAAACATAAGGATCATATTTCTCCCCTCTTTCAGTGTCTCGAGCTTTCTTAAGAACTAAACAAATGAAAGAAATAACAAATTGGAGCAAATAGAGAATAGAAGGAGAACAATTACCTCTTGCTTCCAAGGAACGAGAGTGCGTAGGCTACCAGAGGCCTCTGCAACGGCCTTCTTCTTTCGAGTGGTGACATCTTCCTCGCGCTCTATCGGTGTTCCGTAGAACACGAAATCATCTCCATCCGAATCCATGCTTAATTAACTTCTTGATATCTTGAGCATAAAGATCAATGCTGTGTGTAATCAAAATTAAGAGCACAAAAGAGCCGAATGAATCGATTATGAAAGAATAAACAGGATTATCATATAGCGTATCGGGATTCGAGTTTCTTGCAGAGTATCATTACAGGGCAAGCAAGTATAGCAAAGCCCTCCTTCCAGCCAAGAGAGAAAGAGGGGGAGAGCGAGGTGAAAAAGAAAGCAAGAGAACGCAGTCGGATTTTGGCACCGAAAATAAAAAAAAATAAAAAAATGTGATGGTATGTTGCCCCATTACTTAATGGGCTTGCCGACCTTGTGTAACGGCCCACTTACATACAGGCTTTAAGCTCGCTAGGCCGAATAATTTGGGCAGGACTAACAGTACAAAACAAATACAAAAGAAAGGCCCGCCCCAATATCGAAACCATTTGAGTGAATTTCGTACTTTCGATTTCTTCTTTATTCATTTCTCCCTTCAAATTTCACCGTCTAGTCTTTGGATTATATAAATTAAAAAATAATCGAGAAAGAAAAATAGAATAGGTAAAGATTCGAAATATGAAAATCACTATTTTCCAACCTTACAAATCATGCCTCCCCAATACTTTCCTTTTGATTTTTTTTTTTCTTCACAAAAAACTTTCTATAGTAGGCCAAAAAATTTGAGTTATAATTTATAGGAATCAAACCCTTATAATTGGTCGAAAAATTTGCGTATCATGGGGTTAATTTTTATTTATAAAAGTTGATTTCTATTATAATGGGTCACATTATTTAATCGTGAGATAAAGGAAATAAAAACAAGAATAAAAATGTAATAACCAATTAAAATAAGTTGGGTCCTATAACTAATACATAAAACTCACATATATTACATTAATTATTGTATAATTAGTGTTATATGAATCAAACTCGAGTGACAGTGAAATGTAGGTAAAAAGACCCTGCAGGCACCTTCATATAAAAAACTTAAACTTTGTTTGGGACCTGTAACGCCCACACTTTCTTCCACACTACCATACCTTTGGAACTTGAGCACTTAACAGTTTCGAATTTGTCATCACATGCTAGTCGATATCCACTTCGCACACTATATCTTCCATTAGCCTTCTGCCCCCAGATCAGCTGGTCAGGGACATGATTTGCTGCAAGGGGAACTTTCAATATAGAACCCTTCTCGCCGTCACTGAAACGTGCCTGGAGCTGCTCCATATTCCAGCCCCCATGTGGGTTTAGGAGGTCAGCCACCAGTAAGGTTGTCTCAGAGCCTAGTGAGGGTAGAATCCGAGACCAACTGCTACTTAGCAGCCAATGATCATGATAAACTATGATAGATTGTTCATTTCTCATCCTCGATTTAAGAACTCTCTTTAATAAATCTTTACCCTCAACAAATAGATCTCCGAATTTGGGATGGCCAAGAGGCCACACCAGTTAAGAGAAAGTCAGTGTTTGGGAAATACATGGTCATGTAAATTTGAGCAGCCATTGAATCCAGATTGATGAGGATCTGCCAAGCTTGTTTCGCAAGCATAGCTTGATTGAACAATTCAAAATCTCTGAAACCAAGTCCACCAACAAACTTACTTACGCACACAGCCTCCTATTTTTTCCAGTGTATTCCTCCAAGCTTGTTTGATGAGGATCCGCTAAGCTTGTTTCGCAAGCATAGCTTGATTGAACAACTCAAAATCTCTGAAACCAAGTCCACAAACAAACTTACTTGCGCACACAACCTCCCATTTTGTCCAGTGTATTCCTCTTTCACCCTTGCCTTTTGACCACCAAAACTTCGCCATGAGAGTGGATTCCATTGCAGCTCATGGAGTAAGTAGGGATTGCATGTAGCACAATTTTTACCAAGACTTCTTTTCCGGCTCTAGATAGAAGTTTTTCCTTCCATCCCCTATATTCTTTGAGATTTTTTCAATAAAACCCTTAAAGACTTGCTTATTTCCTCTGCCAACCACTATTGGCACACCCAAATCCTTATCATGATGACTCACTAGTGACATATTTATGATTTATGAGATTTGTTGTTTGAGCTCCGTATGCATATTTGGGCTGATAAACACTGTTGATTTCGTATAATTTATTTATGCTCAGAGACTTCTTCATAGATGATGAAATTTCCTTCGGTCGTTCACGAAATTCTTAATTTGACGTCATATATTGTTTCGAAGTTTCTAAATATAATATACATATTATGAGGTATAAATATATTGTATGTCGCAATTGTGTTGATAATTTAGTTGCAAAAAAATATATGTACGTAGTCAAATTCGAATCTCTGTATTTTTCCATCTAACACCTAACATCCTATTATTTCGTTTGGCACGATATCTTCAGAAAATTCATGGAGCATTTTATTTGGAAATCAAATTGGCTCCTTTTCATCTAACGCTTGGAAGATGAGAGAACAACTCTCACTAAAAAACAAACAAACAACCACAAAGCATACCTGAACGGGCCTCTCCCCCGCGTGCGCAACACGCCCCAACCACTTGATTCTCAAAACGCGGGTGTTGGAAACTTCTCACAACGCCTCAAATCAGCGCGTGGTGGACTTGCAAAATCAACGCGCTTTAGGGGGCTTGTTTGCCCTAATCGCCTGCGGGCGAGATCTGGCTTTCTTATCCTGAAGAACCAATGAACCATCCCCTTCCCCGATAAATCCATATATCAACCATGCCCCTCTTCGTGTTCTTCCTGCAACTCGGATCGTCAATCGGTTGAATCGTTGTCGTATACGCTTTCCGATTCAAGCTCGATCTCCGATTCAACTCAGTAACCAGGTGAGTTGTCTCGGTTCTGCCATAAGCTTCAGATCTGTAATATTTTTCTTCCATTTATATAGTTTCTGTTGATATTCGTATATGCAGATGTTGATTTCTGAGTTTGTATGGTTTATGCAGGGTAACGATGGATCCGATGGACATCATCGGGAAGTCAAAGGAAGATGCTTCGCTTCCCAAAGGTAGATTCTAATCAATGTATTTTTTGTTCGTTTTTCTTTTGAAGATTATCGTTGTTAGATTATCGATTCCATGAATTTTATTATTTTGTTTTTTATGTTGTCTCTTTACCTGTGAGCTTCAGTTATTGTATTTCGGGTTGGTGATAGAACGATTTCGGCAACATTGGTTGTCATAGGTTTTGGGGGATTATCACTGTTATCGAATCCCTAGCTAATTGTCAGTTGGTTTTCTGCTGTTTTATTTTTTTGTTGATTGTGGTTTCTGAATTGGATAATTATAGCTTTATTGAAAATAATTGATGGACTAAATCTTGTAAGTTGAATGAAAAGCTTCAAGGAATTGATTTATATAAAAGCAGCTTTGTAGAAGCAAAGCAAATCAGAATAAAAATAATTTTGAGTCGGATGTAAGTAGGTCTGCGTGGTTAGGGCCCTGAATGTGTTAATTTGCGTGGTTGTGCAAAATTATTTTGTTGCTTATCTAATCTTTATGTCTCTGTAATCATTTAAGTCTCCCACTTCATCGTACTATCTATTTTCGAGTATCTTATATTGTTTATATAACCGATCTTGAGTTATTGAGGCAATTGTTTTGTGATACATCATCGTGGGTGCTAGTTACCTGTACGACAGATTTATTTTGATATTTTACTTTGTGTCTTCTTAATTATCTACAGGATTAGATAATTAATACTATATAAGGATAAATTCCTTAATACTATCTATAAGATGCTTGGAACACGTCCTGTTGTTAATTTCAATCAGATTTCAGTTCCCAAATGATATAATTCATATGTTCACTTTTCCCTTAATTGCAACTTTGATGAGTTTGATTACTTAATGCTGTAGCTTATGATTTGATATTTATTTTTCAGCAACCATGACCAAAATCATTAAAGAGATGTTACCGCCTGATGTACGTGTTGCAAGAGATGCTCAAGATCTTTTGATTGAGTGTTGTGTAGGTGAGATTATATAAATAGGATATCTTTAGTTTGTGTTTTCCATTTGCACATGCGCACACACACATACACTGATAGTTTATTCATGTATTAATCTGAATTAGCTTAACTTTTGTTATTGTTAATGCACCTATGTTTGTATCTTGATTTCTGTATGGTTCAAACCCTTATCAGCATATCTTTTGGCAAATAGCTTGTTCTGCATGTCAAACCAAGATTTAAATATGATATTGGCCTATGTAATCTACTAGGTTTGATTTGCAGAACACACTATTGGAAATATGTAGATAAGGGTTTCAGTAGAAAGGTGACATGTTTTAGTCGATTAAGTTTGAATTACATTGAGTTATCAGATTTGATGGAGTTTTATTATCAGTTATAGATGTTGGAATTCCGGTTTAACTTTTCTTTCCCCGATATTGTTGGGTTTTGTGCTGTCTGGATACTAGCATTTTGATGGATGTTTTATTTTCCTTATTACTGATTAAAACCTTCCTCACTTATCGCCTTTTGCAGAGTTTATAAATCTTATCTCTTCAGAGTCTAATGAAGTTTGTAGCAGAGAGGAGAAAAGAACAATAGCACCTGAGCATGTACTCAAGGCTTTACAGGTATTTGAACAACCCATTTAGCAAATTTTATAGTTTTCAAATTATTTCTTGTTCTTTGTGTGGTTTTGTTTGTTGGCTCAATGGTTTTTTTTCCTTGGTGCATCTGTACTTTCATATTGTGGGTTATCAGTATGTCTATCAGTCTATGCGTGCATATGTACTATTTACGTGTAGGCATTATCTAATTGAAGCGCATGCTTTGTATCATGATAGTTATTGTCACATTATGCGGATCCTCAAAATGTATGCGCGTTTGTGCAGTAATCTTGAAGTGAAATCAGTTATTTTTGCTTATCCAGGAAAGAAGGTAGTTGGTCAGTATTGTAGATACTGTTGAGAGTAACTATGCCTGTATGCTATGTACATGTTTAAAATCGTGACATTCTTTCTATTCTGTGTTATCAGGTTCTTGGGTTTAGCGAGTACATTGAGGAAGTTTATACAGCATATGAACAACACAAGCTTGAGACGATGGTAATTGTTCACCATGTTTTTCTTTCTATGCTCCTACAAGTTTTCAAGACTAAAATTTTTTAAACTTAAAACAAAACCGCAGAAATTCAGTTGAACCTTGGCAATCAGGGATTGACTCTCTCTCTTCTTACACACACTTGTGGCTGCAAGCGTCAACTAGTTCACTTATCTAACTTTAAATTCTCAAGTAATCATGAACTTGCTACATTAAACTTATATACCAATGAATGCGAAATTTCTTTCAGCATGACTTATCAAAAAGTGTCAAATGGGGCAATGGAGCAGAGATGACAGAGGAAGAAGCGTTGGCTGAGCAGCAGAGGATGTTTGCAGAGGCACGCGCAAGAATGAACGGTGGATCCACTGCGCCCAAGCAACCAGACCCCGAACAAAGTTTAGAGAGCTAACTTTAGGATATTTTTATCTTTCTTGAACCGTAGGCAAGCATCCTTGACTCATCATCCATTTGTGCTCCTGAAAATCTCTTGATATTATGTACAAAGAAAACCGTTGACTAGTGTGCTGTCCTATGTCAATATGCATTTTCAGTTGTATTCTCGTTATGGATCCATGTCTATAAGTTAATGTAATTAGTAAGGGTTTGTCCAAATCCTGGTGCCAGCGCGCTCCGTTTGTAATTATCTGGTTTTATTTAGTTATAGTTTGGAGAAAGATTTGTGTTATTTTGCTTCTGTCTCTCGTTGTGCTTGTGCATTTTGTTTACTTTGATAGATACCTCAAAATGATGATGCAATGCTTACAAAAGAAACATGTCTTCTAGGTTTTTCTCATGCTTTCTGATTGTCAATTAATCATCGGTTTGGATTCTCGACCGTTAGGTCATAATGGAAGTCTTTCATTAGAAAATCATTCGTGGTAAGGCGCACCTCGAGGGGCTTACAACTCACCAAGTCACAATTTGTCGGAGAGAATTTACAGTAGAGACGTCACGTGAGGGATGATCATTCAATAACAAGTTGCAAGAAGCTCAATAACTCACGTGACGATCACTCAATAACAAGTTGCAAGAATGGATTTTGAGCACGTATACGAGTAAGATGGGACCAAATAGAGTAGTATTTTCACGTTTTTTCAATTTTGAGAGAGAATCTTTTATAGAGGCGCCATGTGATTAATTTACATAATTACTCAATAATAAGTTGTATGAAGAGATTTTGAAACTAAATAGAGCAAACTCTATAGTAGAAGCGTTACGAAATTAATTTGCAAAATCACTAATAACAACTTATAACTAAGAATTTTAAACATACAAGTAAAAGAAAGACCGAATGGAACGGCATATACTAGAAAGGAAAGCGATGGTTCAAATGTTCAATGTTTTAAGGGTTGGTGTGGGTGTTGGGGGTCCCCCCACAAGAATTGAGGTGTCAGTTCGCAGGTAGGGGAAGTGTAGAGTCTGCAGCCAACATTAGGGCATGAGAAATACAGGGACTTGGCTTGTTGATGAGAGCCCCAACACCAACATCACCACTTCTGATTTCTGAACTACAAAGAGGACATAGAGGGTAGGGTTTTAGGGCATCGATTTATGGAAGCTTGTCTGGTGTGTGACCATGTCTGCTGTCAATAGTAATGCCTTAGGCTTATGCTGGGTTTGGTTGCCTCTCCTTACTGTTTTAAGCCTAAAGATTATGAAACGTAAACGTAATCACATCTAAACCTACTTTTTATCATACACTTGAATTCGGATTATTCTCCTTGCAAAACGGATTTGGATTGATCTCAGAGGCTGAGAGCTAAATAAGTCAAAAGTGTCAGTCAAGATAGCAATATCCTTCACCCTGTCCTTGGGGTAGCCCACTGGAAAGTGAAATAACAAACACATTGTCTCCTCAGATTCCTTTCTTTTCTGTTTTCAAAAATGAAATCTCTCACTCACTCACTGTGTCTTCTCATTTCCTCAATGAATTGGTGGGCCATCGTTATGTTTCTTTTGTCAGGATTCTCTTGGGCTACCATACAACAAAGGGCTAGAAACAATCTCTCTCTCTCTCTCTCTCTCTCTCACTCTTTTTCTCTCTCTCCCCATTAAACCATATCTTTAAGTTTAAAGACTGCCTCTGGCATTGATTGCTTTTATTTTTCTCATATGAAGAACACAGAGAGCATGGCAAGGACCTTGCAAGACTCCTCCTCCAAGAGGCACTTCCACTGGACTAACAAAGTTGAAAATCAAGAAGAAGAAGATCACCAAGATCATCATCATCATCCAGTGCTTCCAACTTTCAAATCATCATCCTCCTCATCAAAATCCACCATTGATGATGATCATCATGAGCAAGAAAAGAAGAAAGACCATGATAATCATCACCATGTTGCTGCATCTGCAACAGCTCCTCCTGATCATCAACTCCCAAGAAGGAAACTGCAGGCAGCTGCAGTTTCCAGGCTGCGATCCGTCCTTGCTGCTTTCAGTAAGAACCGTTCTCGGCTACCACTCGGGCTGGGACCCCAAGTGGTAGGTACCCTTTTTGGGTCCAGGCGCGGGCATGTGCATTTCGCACTCCAGCGCGACCCAACTTTGCAACCAGCCTTTCTGATCGAGCTTTCCACGCCGATCAGCGGGCTGGTTCGTGAAATGGCCTCTGGCCTGGTCAGAATCGCACTGGAGTGTGACAAAGATCATAAACAAGATGATAAACAAGATCAAAAGAAGAAAGAGATGAAAGCTGGCGTGAGATTGCTGGAAGAACCTGTTTGGAGAACGTTTTGCAACGGTAAGAAATATGGGTTTGCTAGCAAGAGGGAATGTGGGCCCAAGGAGTGGAAGGTGTTGAAAGCTGTGGAGCCCATTTCAATGGGTGCAGGTGTGTTGCCCGCGGCGGCTGCCGGGGATGAAGGCGATGCTGATGGTGGGTCCGGCGTCGGCGACGGTGAGCTGATGTACATGAGGGCTAAGTTTGAGAGGGTTGTGGGGTCCAGAGACTCTGAGGCCTTCTATATGATGAACCCAGATAGCAATGGAGCTCCTGAACTTAGCATCTATTTGCTTCGAGTCTAATTTGAGGCCTAGCTAGTTCTCTCCAAGTAGTTTTCCCTTTTCTTTTTTTTTGGGTTACATTTTTGGGAATTTTAGTTTCTGTTTTGGTATATTTGGAGAAAATGGTCAATTTAGTGGGTTTATTGTATTTCTTTTCTTCATATTTTGTTAGGTTTTTTTTAGGTGGTGGGGGGCAATACATTATAACATGTTGTTAGGTGGGGTCATGAAGGTGTATATGTAAAGCTTTTTTTTTCCAATATTTCCTTAATTAAGTGATCATGAGAAAATTGGATGCTAATGCAATTAATCATGACATTGTCCTCTTTGCATTTGTTAATTTCACCTTCATTTTCTTTAATTTCTAATGCATAGTTAACACATTTTGTTAATTCTCCGAGTTATATTTAAATCTTGTGAATTTTTAATTTCAATAAATTACTATATTAAGACATATACAAGTATTTATGTTAGAACCATCATAAATACCGACTAAATTTAACGAACATCAATCATATTCCTAGAAGTCTAGAACTATATTATAGTTATAAAACATATCAAAATTAAATGCACAATCTACATTTTTTTCCCTTTGTGTAATGTGGGATGAGATAACTTGAATGAAAGGTTTTTGTGTTTTCTTTTTTGGTTCACCACTAAATTTGAAGCCTCTTTGGGTTGGATCCGCCTTTTCTTTGTAGCAATGTTGAATCAAACAAAATTGTTCCCACAAAGATTTGGGGCATTTGGTCTAAAAGTATAGGCTATGATCCAATTTCCAATCATTGCTTTTGATATATAATTTTGTGTGTAGAATGATCCCAAGATAAAAACTTAAGTAAATAATCATAGAAGTCATCAAAAGCAAAATATTCAAAGAAAAAAAACCCAAATCCAATTCCTGACAGCAGAATTTGGCTTTTCTTTTCATACCATACAGACATAGACTGCTTTTCTTTTTCTTTCTTCCTTATAATCTTGTTGACTGCTTTTCCATTTTGCCATTTGATTCTTTGCTGGCCTTTGTTACACTCTTTTCCTCATCAATGTGACTTTTTAAGGTCAAGTAAATTGAAGTTTTCTCGGTAATTGGCTTATTATATAACTCGATCTGAATTTACCTCTTAAATATCGTTGAAATAAAATATAAAAAATAAAAATAGAAACCCTAGTGCCACTTAAACAATAACCCATCAGTTAAAATGATAATATTGAAAAGAAAGGAGAAGTATGCCCTTCTCTCCTAGTTTCCAGGCTTTTTTTTTTTCTTTTTTTTCTTTTTGTGTGCAAGTGATATGGAAAAGAATAGGGAGGAGAGAGTATTTCTAGATTTTTCTCCTAAACTTCTAATTTTTGTTTTTACCCATTTTCTTTCTTGAATTAGCATCCGTCAATACTAAATTTTTCTTGACGTCGTTCTTTCATATATTTCGTTTAATTTTTGCCGAATTATTTGATGAGATGTTAGTAAATATGATTCTAAAGCAATAAATGACCAATTTAGTAACATGAATAGAAATTAACTACAATGAAAGTTTTCTAAAAAATCACTAAGAAAATACAAGTTGAACGAGGAAAATGGGTAAGATATCCCATTTGTTTATGGCTGGGACAGAAAACAATCCTTCTAGGATTACCTTATCACAGAAATCGAGGGTCATTTTGATCATTCCACTCATCATCCAAAGGATTCAAAAGTTGGAGGCTAGCAATGCGCACATAAAGTTACCTGGGCTGCCCACTGCTTTATACAATTATTATTCCAATAAAATACAACCTTGGCTCTTTATCATTCATCGAGTGTAATATTTATAATAATAAACAAAACAAAAAATAGAAAAAAAGCGAGCAAATTCAACTTCAATAACATCGATGTTTAGATATACGTGACTCTAGAAGACGCTAATGATATATTTGATGCGACAATTTTAGATTTGTGATAATAGTAAAGTGTTATGCTGCTTTGAACAGTGGGCCACTATTGTTTAATTTGGCCCAATGATTATGTAACACCTATGGATTTAAAATGATAATAACATCATTAGTGGCTTAATTAGGAATCATCATGGCCTGAATTAGTAGGCTCAAGCTGTTGCTGCCGCTGTTGTGGAAGGGAGGGGGACCAGTTAAAGGCTGTGGTCTTATGCGCAGGCCGGGCCTGAAATGCAGCAGAAACAAGCTTTTCTTTTTCTTTAGCCACCCACCCACTCACCCACCCATCAGCCATATCTTTTTTCCTTAATTAGACAAAGTGGACACAAATTATCGAGATTATACTTGCAATTACAAGTTAATGTGGGGGTTGATTAACATAATTAAGTAAACTGCAGACCCCTCCGGATTAAAAGAAATTTTTAGGCGCACCTGAATTAGAAGTCTACAACTAGTGGATTGGCTTTTCAACAAGTCGGATCATCATCATGTAAGCCCAAACTTTTCAACAGTTGCTCAAACCCCACACCCAATGAAATGAACACATTTTTAAGTGTGGCAAAACCAAAAACACCATTTACTCACTTCTAATGTTAAAAAGAATATACAGACATATAAGGTTAATAATAAATGGATGTTTCTCAAAAGAAAAAAAACAGTTATGGTTATGGAATATGTTCTTCTGACTCCACAAATGAAGTCATATGTTGAAAGAATGAAGCAATAAACAACAACTCAGACTCCATTCCACTGTAAGAGAGAGTTGGTTGATCACATTTCACAGGGCATACAAAGTAACAACCTTTTCTTGTTTCAGACACAATGTTCAACTTCCAGGGAGATTTTCGGACAGAGAATCAATGCCATGATCTTTCCATTTTCCGGACATTCCCCCAACTAGCTTCTTCTTCCTCTTCGTCTCATGTGTTACTTCAAATGATCTGGCTTTTGTCTTGCAAAACCTGGCTGAATGGTGCATTGATGATGTGTGGTCCAAAAAATATCACAAACCAGAAGCATGGATATGCAAACTGCATCAGTTCCAGAACTAAGAAACTTGTACTTTAAAAATAAAAGAGGGATAGGCCCATCAGACTTTCGGGTGTGTGGAAAGATCTTAAATTTTTATGACAAGCCCTCCAAATTATTTCGCGGAAGTTTCATAGGTGAGTGCGTGTGTGTGTGAAGGGAGGATGATTGATTACCTGAAGAAGCAGGGAGGGAGCTGCAGCTGGTTCAGCAATGACATGATGGCTTCTAGTTTTTCTTCCATTTAGAGTAGAAACCACTGATGGGCTGTTTGCAGTTGCTATGTCCCAAAAGCTTCGTTTTTTAGCCGTTGGGACTGGTGACTTAAACCGGTGACTTGGGCTCTTCAAGTCACCGGTGCTTGGTTCCACTGGTCTCAAACTAGACCTTGGCTCCTTCGGTCTCAAGCTAGACCTAGTAACTATACTCTTGGTTCCTGGTGCTTTTTCACTTTTACGCGAGAGCTCACGAATGAGGTCATCCTTGTGCTTTAGCTCTAAACTGTGGTCTTTCTTCATCCTCTCTATTTCTGCCTCCAATGTCTTTACATTCCGGCGAAGCTCTCTAACTGCTTCCTCATCCCCTTTTTTCCTGGACTCCGGTGTAAAACAATTCCCAGTCAAGAAAGAGGGTCTTGGTTTTCGCTTCTCATTTGGTTGGGCAGAGGTTGGAGGAGTCAAGAGAGATGTAGCTGAAGAAGGGGTTGGAGAGGCATTTGCAGCCAAGGACTGTGCTTGGATAACTAACAGCTTCTGCTGCTGACGTGCCAGCTGCATTCGCAGTTCGCGGTTCTCTTTCTGTAGTTCAAGTAAGAGCTTGGCTTGATCAGTATCAGATTCAGGCACTTGCAATATCTCCTCATTCACCTCACAGGCCTGCATTTGCATAAGATTGCCTAAAATTTTAGAACTGATATAAACAAAGCATGGAATTTTTTACACAACTTATATGACACCAAAAATTGGATGAGTACATTTAAATTAGACACTGTAGGATGAAAATGATGATAATAAGCTAGGAGGATTGACCTTAGTTCGAATTTCCTTTGCACGATCAGCCCAATGAAGAGTGTTTTGTGTTTCACCAAATGAGAGATTACAAGGGCTGATATTTGCAATCATCACAGTGTTACAAGCTCCACCCAAAGAATCCTTAAGAAGTTGTGTCAACTTTGAGTTCCTATAAGGTATGTGTTTCTTTCCCTCCACAAGAGCATTGATGCAGCTGCTAAGAGCTAGGAGTGACCGGTTAATATTGGCACCCTCAAGAGATCTAACTGTTCTTTGATCTGTGGCAAGGGCTCTTTCTGACCCGGCAAGATCTATGAGTGAGAGCTTGCCTACCCGGTTGACCACATTCATAGAATCATCTCTTACCCGGTATTCAATAACAACCTGGATGAAGAAAGGAGAGCCAGTTAGAAAGAAAGAAAGAAACTTTGTTAAGAAAAACTTGCAAGTTTTAGAACTCAAAAGGCCTCATCTCCTTTGTTACCTGCAAAATAGCATGGGACCGTGAGGAAGTTTCATTAGCACGCGTTGGTTCAGTGGTTCGGTTTTGGTTTCCCTGCTGAAGCAATGCCATTACCTGCCACAAACCAACAGAAAGACCAAACAATGCATTAACTCCCAAGCCAAGTATCCAGCCTTTCAAATCATAAAAAAGAGAGAGTAAGAAATTACTTCATCTGTGGAATAAGCTCTGTATTGTGTAAGGCCTGCTGCAACTATACCCTGCAATACATTTGAAAATTTACCGATTTTCATCAACATATGCTTTTATTTTCCATTAAAATTTACCCTAACGAACCAGTAGTAATGCATCAACTTTCCTTATACAGAAGCTTTCCCACAAAGCATACAGCTTCCCATATGGAAAAAGCATGTTACTATGACTGTATTTGCTAAAAAATGTAGCTAGTTTCAAAGTAATAAGCTACATTACTCTTAGATTTTCCCCTCTACATACCAAACAGGCAGCAAACTACTCGTGATCTTGATAAACATTGGTTAATTTTGAAGATCCGAATTCCATTTCTGAATAGGCAGTTACATTTTCCTAAGTAAAACCAATGTAATAGTGTAACCTTCTGTCTCAGTAGTTTTCTTTTCTTGTGAATATGGTAACTAAGAGGCATAGAACGTAAGGCAATGTGAGGTACAAGCTAAGAGGCAGACCTGTTTGTCTTCTCTAAGTACCAGAGGCCTTCCGGGGGAGAGCAAATCGCGGACAGTTTCATTATAGACCTCAAGATAGGACAGATGAACCACATGGTTTCCATCACAGCTTCTTTGCCTTATCTTGGTGAAGAGGTCCTTGATTGCCAAAACCATAACTCCCGGATTCTCCAGCGTGCCAAGCATTGTGTATGTTTTTCCAGCTCCAGTTGCACCATAGCAGAAGACCGATCCATTCCTCCCTTGCAGAACTGCTTCCACAAGCTCTGATGTACTGAAAATCAGACAAAGAAGATTTCAGCTCTACTAGCTCAAACTTTTCACACCATGATTGCACTTCCTGTTTGGTTAGGTTACTAGGGGATTGTATGAGATAACAAGCTAAAATTTTTTCTCAGCAAACAAACAGGATAGATGCAACAAACCAAACACAACTAAGATGGCACTGAAGAATTTGAATACACATTTGAAGCTGAAGTTCAGGGAAACAATGGCAACAATTAAAGTGCAAAGTTCTAACATTTCTTAAGCAGAAACGAAAATAAAAATCAACAATTATATCCAGTAAATCATTCATTAGTACATTAAACTAGCATAAATTTTTCACAGCACATGTTTACTCTTTCTGTTTGGTTACTGCGAAAATGTATTGAGATAACATGCTTATCTATTTTTCTTAGCAAACAAACAGGACAAATGCAACAAACCAAACACAACTAAGATGGCATTGAAGAATTTGAATACACAATTGAAGCTGAAGTTTCAGGCAACATTGGCAACAGCTTATGTGCAAAGTTCTAACATTTTCGAAGCAGAAACAAAGGCACAATGCAAATTACAAACAACAATTGTATCCAATAAATTATTCAGAAAAAGGTCCAAAAAATTCATTGATATCCAATTAAACCCCGAAACTCACGTGGTGGAATAAACTTCTTGCTGAGAAGAGGTATCTGGAAAACAAGCATCAAAGGTGAAATGGCGTCCCCGAAGCCTCTTGAGCCTCAAATAGTCATTCTCATTCGCAAACTCCGTCAGATAAACGTCACGCCTGTTCACAATTCGAACACAGCACCGAGAACCCGCTTCCTTCTCCTTCTTAGCCATTGGCCTGAGCCTTACAAACACAAGAATCCGACTCGTGGGTTTCTCCGAGACCGAAATGGGATCCGATTCCTGAACATTTTTAGTCCCCTCTGCCCCTCTGGGCTCCGGATACAGCGGCACGTTCGGCAATTGGCCTCCCATCGAGAGCCTCCGTGCCACTGTAGTGCAAGCCTTGGCCTTTCTTGGGCACGAAGTGAAGCTGAGAATTCGCTCGTTCCCGCCGGCAGCGGCGGCCACATTTTCCTTGGCGTCGTGGGTCGGTGGCGGCTGAGGCAGAACGTATGTTCTTGTGACGGTGGAGTTGTGCATTGTGCTGTTGTTGTTCTCTCTCATGACGTTGTTAGGCTTCGATTCTTTCTCTTCTTTTTTGCAAGAACCAAGAAGCTCAACGCTCGGATGGCTTGTGAATCGGAGCTCCTGATCGGTTTTCGAAGACGGGTTTCTGAGAGCTGCCGAGGCTTGCTTTTGCTGCTCGTAGAGCTGAGTCAAAGCTTTCATCTTTTCTTTCAAGCCATGATGAGGGTTTCTCAGTGGAAGATTCGCATGGCTCTGTTCTTGATCTGACTTGGGTTTGCTTCTCTCCACTGTGTTTGGCTCATTATGCCCATGATGGACGTTCTGAGACCGAGTTGAAACAGGCATTCTGTGATTTTCTCACTATCCAAACATGCCCAGAAAATTTTCTGGTCGGACCCAATTGAAGAAGCTGCTCAAAATGGCAGAAACTTCAAAAAATTTCCTTGGAAATCAGTTGAAAGACCCTGTTTAAGAGTGTAAATGTGCAGAGTAGAAATGGAAATAGAGGGAAGATCAAGATTGTGATTTGCGAATTAAGGGTCTTTGAGCCGTTTGATTGAGATATTGAACGGTATGTAGTTGTTACTTCCACTCCAGGTTCTGCTTCTTGCTTTCCAGATTTAATTTGAATTTTCCAGGTTATTTTTTTGGGTGGAAGGAGCAATCTATGGAGGGCTTCTAAGGCAATTGGTTTTGAAAATTTTGAATCATCTATTATAACGGTCAAATGTTGTCAGATTCTGTAGCCGGTAGAAAGAGAGCTGTGGGGTCCATTTTGAGGAAATTTCACTATTGCAAAGGGTAGCCCTCTCATTTTTTCCTTTTACATGGTGAGTGAAATCATTAAAGATGTAATCTTTCTTAAAGTAGCAAGGGTTGCATTTTAAGTTGTACAACTACAACACAAAGTCATGTTGTTGTACACAAAATATTTTATGAATTCAATGATTTTATATTCTCAAATAATATGATGTTACATTTTTTGCATCCAATTTATCGAAGATAAAAATTAATCCCCACACGGAATATTAAAATGTTGGGTGATTAGATATTATAAGCCCCACATGGAGGTTAGATATATAATTGGGACTTGAAATGATGGGTGATTAAATATATTTTTGTGTTGAGGCTTAGAAAGACTGTCAATGTCCTTCACTTTTCACTAAAAAGTGTCACAATATCATTCATCACCTGGAGTTATAGCTATTCGCAATGAGTGAGACCAAATAAAAGGGGTGGCTTGAATTTTAGATGGATAGTCACGTTTTTTATAGACTTTATCTATATTTATCCTATACGAGAATAAAATAAAAATTAGTGAAATTTACGTTGATAGATAAAATTATATTCAAAGAAAATTTCTATGTGCATATGATTTTGTTTATAACGATAAAACTCAATTATATTTTTAATAAATAAATGGCTAGTGTACCCTTATTACTATGTGTATGTTAGGAGTGAGTGGAACATAATTAGACGCACGGGCTATGATTAAAGTTTTGTCACAATATATTTGGAAAACTATCTTCTAAGGAAGGCCATTAGAGCAATCAAATTATGAAAATTCATGCCCATATAAAAGTGGAGTTGGTCCAAACAATCATGCTTTTATCTTTTTTTCATTCCGTACTTTAGTGATTTGTGTATAATTTACTTACAACGATAATGACACTTGATAATTAAAGATTGGTTGCTTTCATGTAAACTACCAATTATTTTGGAGTCACATTAAAGTCGCAAGTCCCAATATTATTGTGTTAAAAATAATTATCACTATATTTAGAATGTGCTTAGAATATCTCTACGTGGTATTTTCAATATACACGTAGTTTTAATAAATTAATATTAATTAACAAATTTAGTAAAGAAAAATAAGCACATGTATATTGCGAGTGCAATGATAAAATTTAATTGATTATTGAATAGATTTTTCTTTTTGGGTTAAAATTGGGCTGAAGCCCAGACAACAATGGAGTTGTGTTGTAACAAGAGCAGGCCTGATTTTCGGTCTAAGTCTGGGCTAAGAAATTTGTAATATGGGCCGACCATACACTGATCGGGTAGCCCAAATTGAGTGGGCCCAAATAGATTGTCGACTCATTATTAGGGAATTCTTTTTGCTCCGAACGCAGTGGGTAGGGTTTAACAACAATAACCAAACCCTACTAAAATCACAGAGCTATCACTCACCGTACAAGTCAGTGTCTCTGCGAACGAGCTCATCTTCTTCAACTGCGCCCCCAGGAAGTGTTATTCGTCAATTTGCCGCCATGACAGACACAATCCCTTACGCATCTACCGACGACCAGACGAAGAAGAAGCGCAAGAGAAACAGAGGGAAGAAGCCGTCAGAATCGACTGGTGCGGAACAGAAAAAGCCTCAAAGCCCTAATCAGGCCGAGAATGGAGAAGGTGAGGAACAAGCCAAGGATCAGAAGGATAAGAACCGGAAGAAGATGAAGAAATTGAAGGGAGAGGAAGCAGAGGCTCAAGTCACTAGAGAGGACACAGAGGAAGACGAAGCAGAAGAAGAAAAAGAAGCTGAAGAGGTAAAGGAGGAGAAGAAGAAGAGGGTGAAGAGTGCTGCAGGGTCTGGGATTATGAGCACAGAGTCTTTTGCTTCATTGAATTTATCTGACAAAACTTTCAAGGCGATTCAAGAGATGAACTTTCAGTATATGACCGAGGTAAATTTCCAGTTTCTAATAACGAAGGCTGTGTACTTGATGAGGATTATGTACATCGAAATATCTTTTACCTTTTGTTTGGAGAATATGTGGATGATTTGGGCTTATTTCAATTTGCGATTAATTACAAATGCAGATTCAAGCAAGATCAATCCCACCGCTTTTGACCGGAGAAGATGTACTCGGAGCTGCAAGGACAGGTTCTGGGAAAACTCTTGCTTTTCTAATACCAGCTGTGGAGTTGCTATATAACTTAAAGTTTGCTCCTCGTAATGGAACCGGTGTTGTTGTCATTTGCCCAACACGGGAACTTGCAATACAGGTGAAGACTCTGGCATATTCTTGTTATTTGTTAGATATGTTACGGTGGTTTTATACTTTTTTCAATATTACGGTAGAAAATTAGATTATCTTAGTTAGAATTAGTGTTTAACTTCTAAAGTACTAGTAAGCACTTAAGAGGAATATTTCTTTATTGCATTTTATGATGTTCCGGCCTGAGATTTACATTTGAACCCCGTGATTATTCCCTGACTGTTTCTTGTTTTAAATTAACTCAGACCCATGCTGTGGCAAAGGACCTTCTAAAGTATCACTCACATACTCTTGGCTTGGTTATTGGAGGTTCAGCCAGGAGAGGAGAAGCAGAGCGCATTGTAAAAGGAGTAAATTTATTGGTTGCAACCCCTGGTCGACTTCTTGATCATCTTCAGAATACCAAGGGATTCATATTTAAGAACTTGAAGGTCCGTCACATCTATTATTCTGCAATATTGTTGTGGTTGTTTCAAAAATATTTTTTTAGCAGGTTATTTTGTGAAATGGTGCTAATTTCTATTTGTGATTTCTGATTCAAAGCAAATTTTTCGTATTATTTCCTATGACTGTGGAATATTCTGCTGTGGTTATTATTCCTTGTAATGAAATAATGAGTTATTTGGGATCCTATTGCAATTTGTGTTGTTATGTTAATGACTAGAGTTGGCTTCTTGGTGTGGTTAAGAAAATTATCTTTCATTGAGATGTATGTGCATCCTGAAATCACAGAATGTGACAACTTATAGTTTCATTGATCTCTTGAACATGCAGTGCCTCATGATTGATGAAGCTGACAGGTTATTGGAAGCAAACTTTGAGGAGGAAATGAAACAGATTATTAAGTTTCTACCAAAGGTAAACATTTTACCTCTTGTTTTACAAACACTTCAGCCTGCGAAACAGATGCATCCAGCTTGCAACATAGGTTTCTGGTTTTCTTGTAATATGAGCTTGGGGTTTGGTTAAATTTGTATGATTACATTTAGCATTTGCCTGGATATGTTAAGTTTTATGGTTTTATTTGCAATTTCAGATGAATCTTACCTGGTTATATGCGACTTTCGCTGATTGAATTGCTAATGGATGTGCAGGATAGGCAAACAGCTTTATTTTCAGCAACCCAGACTAAGAAGGTAGCACATTGTATCCTTATCTCATAGTAGCGGTCTCTTGCTTTCTGCATTGTTTGAAATGTTACAGCTGCAATTTATAAGCTGTACACAGCTCACTGTTTCACATACTTTTTTTGCTTTGGGTGCACACCTCTGTGTGCTCATATGATACATGAGTTCCTTCTTGTGATAATACTTTTCCTGTTAAACCTTTAGGTTGAAGATCTTGTTAAGTTATCATTTCGCAAAGATAAGAAACCTATCTATGTTGATGTCGATGAAGGGAGAACTAAGGTAGGAATCCAGCTCGCTATCACATTTGTATTTTTTTGTTCATATCCGTTATTATAATCTGAAAATATTGTGTGCACCTTAGGTCACCAATGAAGGGCTGCAACAAGGCTATGTTGTTGTGCCTAGTGCCAAGAGATTTCTTCTCCTATATTCTTTCCTCACGAAGAATCTGTCTAAGAAAGTCATGGTGTTCTTCTCATCTTGTAACTCCGTCAAATACCATTCTGAACTTCTTAGATATGTTAATGTGGATTGCTTTGATATCCATGGAAAGCAAAAACAGCAGAAGAGGACAACTACTTTCTTTGACTTTTGCAAAGCAGAGAAAGGAATTTTACTTTGTACAGATGTTGCTGCTCGTGGGCTTGATATTCCTGCTGTGGTATATTTTTTTAATCTTTTTGTAATACACTTACGAAATTTATGGTTCTTGTTAGGTTTAGAAATCATTCAATGATTTTAGCTGCGAAACATCTCTATGTTTACTACCAGAAGGTTTTTATTTGAAAACCGATTTTGATGCTTAATGGGATTTGGGCCGCTGCTAACTATTCATTTAAAAAAAAAATCTGATTTCATGTATATAAAAAACCTCTTGTAAAAAAAGTGTTCTTTCGAATGCATAGGCATATTTGAGGGGACAATAGAAAGTAAAAAGTTTGTATCTTTCCATGAACTTTGAACATTATGTTGTGCAGATATGCTTCTTTATCATTTTAGCGCAGATATGCTTCTTTATCATTTTAGCGCAGATATGCTTCTTTATCATTTTAGTAATATCTGCAATAAGCGAATGCTAATGGTAATCTCATGCTTCTTTCTTTTATTTTCTTTGCTTGTAGGACTGGATTTTGCAGTTTGATCCTCCGGATGAACCCAAGGTGCCTAATGTTTTTTATTTACTAGTATATTTGAATTAATTATTGTCTTTGGTGAGTCTTCTTTCTCCATGCTGAATACTGAGCATTCTGGGATATCTTCTTGCAGGAATATATCCACAGGGTTGGCCGAACAGCTCGAGGGGAAGGTGGAAAAGGAAAGGCACTAATGTTTCTCATTCCTGAAGAATTGCAATTTATACGTTATTTGAAGGTATGGTTTTTTGAAGTTGTAGAAATTTGCAGAAGAAACCCAACCCCCTCTCCCAAGACACAAAGTACCATGATTTACAGAATGGTGTCTGTATGTAAAGCAAGCCAGATTGAATATCTGGTCAATAACTTTTGTTTATTCTGTTTTCAGGCTGCAAAAGTCCCCGTTAAAGATTATGGATTCAACGAGAAGCAGCTGAAAAACGTGCAGTCTCAACTGGTAATGTCCAGTTTGTTACTGTTCAATTGTTATATCTTATTATACAATGACTGGTTGAAGGAAACTTAAGTATTTCTTCGACTGATGCAGGAGAAGATGGTTGAAGGCAACTACTATCTTCGCAAATCAGCAAAAGAGGCATATACATCGTATCTATTAGCATACAATTCACACTCCATGAAGGACATCTTTAATGTTCACCGACTTGATCTGCAGGTAACCATCCTTTTCTTGACATGCGAAAGCCAAGCATTTATCTTGCATCTCTGATGTCGTGGGATGTCGAGATATAAAACTTATCCATTTTAACTGTAGCATGGTATTCCAAAATTAGCAAGGAATTTGAAAGTTGCAAGAACATAGTCCTCATGACATAACTGTTATCATTTACTCTTGAAAATTCCTGGTTATTTATCTTCCATCTATTTGAGCCTGGTCGAACCTTCCTAGGTACATCCTTCCTAGTTTTATTGTGACAAGATGATTATATAAGATATTTACATCTAGCCTTGCCTTTCTTTTTGTGATACTGAAATCCTTTACTGTGGAAAGATATAAGAATTTTTGTAGGGAAACATGGCAAAAGATATAGCTTTGTTGCCTGCTTTTGAGATTTGTATCACTATTATCTGAATTATGATTCATCCCGTGATCTAAATGCAAGAGAAACACCCTGACATCTTTTGCTTGTTTGGTTTTCTGGACATCGTGCAAATGCTTCTACTGGATCTTCTCCATGTTTCATAGCATCGCATTTTGTAATATAATGTAGAGCTGACATTTGAATTTCCTTCAAATTATTCTCAAATATATATTGTGGCATCCAATTTAATTGCATAGCGATTTTGGGAATTGGACAGGCGGTTGCAGCTTCGTTTTGCTTTTCTAATCCACCGAAGGTGAATTTGAACTTAGACAGCAATGCATCAAAGTTCAGGAAGAAGATGCGCAAAGTAGAAGGAAGTCGAAATGGATTCAGTGGGAACAACCCTTACGGAAGGCAAAGAGGTGGAGATGACAATCGGCAATTTTCTAGGCATTAGAGGAGCCTGCTGTGTGTGTGTGCAGTAATTCTGCTTCTTTCCTCTTATGTATTTTACCGCTGATGTTTTATTGTAGCTACCCTAGCTTTTGAAACGCAATTTTGATCGATGGATGGCTTATATAAATGTCATCTACCCTAGCTTTTGTGTAGATCATAATTGATTTTTTTGTGAACTTGGACTTGCCTTTATAGTAAGTGGATGATAACTTTTTATCTATTTTAGTTTCCAAAATTCTCAGAATTTCAACTAAATTGCATATATTTTAATGTAGAACAAAAGATGTCTCGGAATCTCCAAACTTAAGGGTATGTTTTGATGGGGAAAAAAATGAAATTTGTTAAAAAGTTAGAATTTCAAGTTTTTTATGTACCAATTCTTTTGTTTGGATACATAAATAAAAATTTGGAATTTGAATGTAACAAATTCTAAGTTTAAATTTCATATAAAAGTGTCATTTTTAAAATTTTATTCTTATAAATATCATTTATATAGATCATTAAATTTCATTGTACTTGTATGTTACCTAAATAAAAAACTCACAAATTCAAGGAAATTAATTTACGCTAATTTTAATTCCACCATTTTAAATATTCTTCATCCAAATTCAATGAAATCCTTAAAATTTTAACCCTCAAGATTTTAACTCAATTGTATATATATTTCAGTCGTTAAGATTTGCATAAGATATCTCTGAATCTCCAACATCTATGATTGTGAAATAACTAAACAATTACTAATTTAGTTGATTTTTTTATTAATATAATATTTAAGAAGATTTAGAAGAACATTTGATTAGCGTAGTTTAAATTTGCTTAAATGAAACAGAAGAAGTTGCTTACAAGCGAAAAGCAAGTAATCTTATCAAAATAAGAAAAACATCATAATAATTTCAAAAGGGATGAGTTCCACTCCTAAACTCCTTCTAATCTCAACTACCTAACTGACTCCAACCAAGAACTAATAACTGACTCAGTTCAAGAACAAAATAACGACCCGATCAACTCAACTTAGAAGAAAAAGACCCCAAAAAATGCCATAATAATGCTTGCAGCAGAAGAGGTGGCGGCCATTGCAACACCTGCAGCATCACTCTTCTTCGGCGGCGCCAAAATCGACTCCGTTGCGTTCTGGTCAGCAGACTGTTGAGGTGGACTTGCCGGTTCCAACACTTTGATGATCATCTTCTGCCCTTTCTCACAGTGCCCGGCAACCCCACTCATGAAATAGAACAAACCGGGCCGGTCCAATCTGAACATTGTCGCCCCAGTGTTGGAGAAGAAAATGGGATGAGCCGAATGGCATTTCACATACTCCGCCTCCGTCACCACCATCACCGAGTCCTGGGTGTAATTGAACTCTAAATCATGCAAAACAAAAACAAAATGGGACACATATTCTGATATTAGTACCAAGCCTTTGGGGTGGAGTGGAGGTTCACCACATGAGTGTGGGATAATTATATTCTTTTATTATTTTATTTTTAAATGTGTTTTACTACTTTGTGGTAAATATCACAAATGGTGGGCCTAATTCCCATTCGAGGTGTAGCATGCCGAGTTGAAGTAACAGTTTGACAACTATCCACAACTTGGTTTTATAATAATAAAGATGAAAGGTCGGAGAACTTACGAAGAGTGTCATCGATGCTGAACCGGTTCTTTGAAGCCCAATGGTTGTACATACGCTGGTCGTTTTTGGACTTGGGAACCACCCATCCATTCTTGCCTCCGACGTTGAATACGGTGCATGAGACACAGAGGGAATGGAAGGTTGAGAGAAGGAGGAGTGAGAGGAGTAATTTGGAGGTTTCCATGGAGGAAGAATTTTGGATTGTGTAGGGAGCTCTCTCTTGGTGTCTAGGGTTGAAGCTTGAATGAAGAACAAAATGACTAGTGTTTGTGAATTGTGAGAGAGGCCGGGTTTTGGAGTATATAAAGAGGCTGGCGCAGTAAAAATGTAGGTTGTTAAATTTACTGGAGGTAAAAAGATAAAAAGGGTGAGGATTGTTAGGAGTAAAAAGAGGAAGTGGTGCGGTTGTTGGAGGTAGCCGTTGAGGAAGACCTATCTTTCTGTTTGACTTGGTACTATTGTTTTTCAAATGGCAGAGATGAGGGAAGGGTAAATAGCTAGCAGAGAGGACTGACACCCAGCATAATGTTGTTTCGTACCACGTGGTAAATAACTAGATTAAATCATTATCTTATTAAATAGATTTTAATTTAGCAAGAAAATAAAACCATGCATCCTAATTGGCTAATTGTTGTTATTTTTTATTTTTATTTTTAGGTTAATTGTTTTGTTTGTTAACAAGGAACCTTCCAAGGTAGAATGCCATTGAATTGACTTAGAATAACTTATTAATGCATCATTAATATAGCAAAATAATAAAAATGCGGTATTAATGCATCATTATAAGAACGACTAAATTCTTAAATATTAGAAAATTATTAATATTTTATGGATAATACTAACATCCCCACTTCTGGTGGTGCCTCCTCGCACCACCCTTTCGATATATCGAATAATATGTATACATATATCATAATCGAAGCTGTTTAATTCCTAAATCATCATTTCAATATCATTTATACCAAAATTCAACTAAATTGGAGATCATTAAACCTTTCATATGTGTAAACTAAATAGACGACCTACCATAAGGATGCAAGATCTTCAAAGTTATTTCAAGATCATTTCAAGATCTTCCTTGATACTACCGTTGAATTGTTTGATAAATATGAATGACTAAACGACCTTCAAAGTTATTGATTTTTTTTTGAGACGATTTTGAAATGATTATTTAGGAGATGAACGTCTCTAATTATGACATATGTATAAGAATTATTCACTATATCGAAAATGGTGGTACGATGATAGGACCCCTCTCGAATTTCTCCTCGAAACCCGTGAGAAGTCCTGCTCACGTCTAACAAACCCCTGGAACCTCAAAAATAATTCCTGAAATACCCTCACTAGTCCAACAAAGACTTTACGAGAATTCTACCGAAAATTCGGCAGAATATCCCCTGTAAATTGGTTAAATCGCATTCCACCTATTAGACGAAGGATTTAAATACTACCCTAATGTCCAAACAGTTCAGGTCAAATCATATCTAACCCACTGACAAGTCCAAACAACCAATTCTCGGAAAATTTTAAACATTCCCAAATGGTTTATTAGAGCAACTAGGTTGGAAATTTAAATTTACGAGTTTAACAAACCTTACTCGAATATTGTAAGGTAGTAGCGCAGCTGGAAGTCAATGCCTCCACCTCGATAGGTGCCTTCGTCGTAATTAACGGCTTGGAGGGGATGCAAAACAAGGGAAAGTGTGAGTGGATAAATTAAAACCCAAATTTCCGAGGAAACATATCCTTCCCCTCCATAAGTAAAAATCATGCATGCATAATGAACAATCCCTTTTAAGTAGCCAACTAAGTAAAAATAATTACGAAAGAATTTATCGGAAATCCAGTTTTTAATTTAAAACCCGACATGACCAACTAAAAATCCGCATAATATAAAACACCTCGTGGTCCACGACCATGCTTTGAAAACCCTCCTCTAAGGAGCTTAAAATAATAAGAAACTTGGATATTTAAACCATGAAAATATTCCACCATCCTCTATAGTAATCCCGAGCCGGAACTCAATATCCGGGGTGGTCCAACCCGAAGACATGCCCTCCTAACCACTGCCGAAAATACCTCAAGGCAATGGCTAGAAATCGAGCGGTCTAACTCGGGGACATGTCTTCCTAACCACTGCCGAAAATACCTCAAGGCAATGGCTAGAAACCAAGCGGTCCAATCCGGGGACCTACTCTCTGTATGACCGAAAATACCTCAAGATCATACGGTCACCTGACCAAAAATACATCAAGATCACGTGTCAAAAATACTACGCGTGTAGGTAAACTCGACGAGCACATAATCGAAAATACCTCAAGATCATGTGTAGAAGATGAACACGCATGATCGAAAATACCTCAAGATCATGTGTCAGAGAAAATAACCCTCAATGAGCACATGACGGAAAATACCTCGACGTCATGTGTCGGAGAAAATAACCATCAACGATCACATGACGAAAAATACCCCGACGTCATGTGTCGGAGACAATAACCCTCAACGAGCTCATGACGAAAAATACTTCAACATCATGTGCCGGAAAAAACCATAATAACTGAGGATGGTATACATAGTGAAAACCATAACAAATTTGAAATCCAATTTGAAAATCTTTTTTCCTGGCCTAAGCCAAAACCATATAAAACTCGGGCCTAAGCCCAACATCCAATAAATCCAAAATTCATAAAACTGGGCTTAAACTAAAAGTTCATAACCGGCTAAGCCCAAGTCCATTTCAAAACCATTAATAAATTCCTTGATTAGTGGAAAGACAAATAAAATTCATTATATTGAATTTCCGAAGTTTAGAATAATAATAAACCTTTTATAACAATTATTTTCACTTTCCGAGACCACAAAATTAATAAACCCTTTCAAAATCATTCTATTTAATTCCCGAGATTCATAATCGATAATACGATATTTAGAATATAACACTATGCAGGCACTATGATTTAGAAAACAAAATCCACTCACCTAAGGTCCGATTTAGTTCAAACTTAAACTGTACGCTCCTCTGCTATTCCTGGAGCGGTATCACCTATCAAAAGTAACAATTGAGATTAATAAACGATAATTATAATCTAAAATTCAACCCCCTAAACCCCGGGAGGTACACACGCGTCCTAATTAGAAACGCAACGACTTTGGACATCAAAAACTGACCCTAAACGAACTCCGATTGACTCGAAACCTGCCCTTAAACACGCACCGGTGAGGTGACGGGTGGCTCCTCCCACACGCGACTGTAGGGGCTACTTTCCCCCTACCTCAGTCTCGCCGACGCAACCCTTTGCCAGTCGGATTCCACCATAGCCACTCGATTTTCAAACCTCGATAACTCTATCATTTCTCAACCAAATTCGATGTTCTAATAATGAAAATTTATCTACTCAAGCCAAGGAATCCAAATATAAGTCCAAATAAAAAACCATTACCTGTGGTGGCTGGAAAGTTACGGAGTTACTCTTCACCGCCGTCCTTCCTTCTCCTAGCACTGTCGATGGTAAGCTTGGTTTGGCTGAAAATGAAAATCACAAGGAGGAGGAGGAGGTTTGGCTGAAAATGAAAATCACATGGAGGAGGAGGGGGGGGGGGGGGGGGGGGGGGGGGGGTGGGGTGTTGACAGAGAGAGAAAGGATGAGAGAAAAATATGGATAATTAGTGTTTCAAAATATCTGGCGACCAAAAATTACCAAACTATCCCTGAAGCTTCTAGACCCATAACTCCCTCATTCGGACTCCGTTTTCGTGTGCCACCTGTTTACGAACTCGTGGGTTCGAGACCTACGCAACGATCCAAGAAAAACTTCCAAAAGTGTCTCCGAACAAAAAGTGACTTCTGAGCCCCTATTAAATCCAAGAGTAAAATTGTCATTTTCTAAAATTAAATATGAAATTCGCATAATTAAATAAACTGGTTGTTACATATGAAGTACAATCAGTGTAGTATGCAAGTATTATCTATATTTTATTATGTATTTTAACTTTCATTTTTTCTTTCCAAATTATGTATTTTAATAGATCAACATGTATTGATATTCTATTATTATAAAGCAATGAGCATTAAAAGGTTTCATCAAATTTTTCTGATAAAAATACTCCTTGATTAATAACCTTTATATTTAATACATAAAGATATAATAATAAAACTAAATATTTAAATTTAAAAAAAAAAAAAAATAAACATTTTAACGGAGTAGTGGGCAGTTATTCCAATATTCATTCTTTTTTAGTCATTCTATTTTTTGAATTTATTCAGGTGCATAAGTCTAGTATATATATGTGAAGAAATGATAGCTCCTGCAAAACGATGTCGTACTGGAGAAAAATTTTGTGTTAACTTTTGGGATTGAGCAGCATTTGAGATGCTCAACTCCGAACTCCCTGAAAAAGGAAGAAGAAAGAAAACAAATGTCGAAAGATTCTGAGAAGAGGATCCATACGATCATGGACAAGCTCTTTTGCGCTCCCAAATCTGCGCCAAGCTCCACTTCCAGGTATCCATTTTTTCAATTTCACCTCTAATTTGGAGCTCGTTTTCCGTTCGATTCCCAAGAAATGCTGTAGAAATAGAGAAGTTAAGAAGATATCAATTTTTATTCGTATAGAGTTCGATTCAGATTATACAGATAGTCGATGTATCTTCCTTTGATTGAATAAATTTCAATAAATTTTGCTCAATTGGAAGTTTCAGTTAGGAATTTTCTACTGAATCGTATAAAACTCAGATTACTTTCATATTAATTCAATTTATATACAAAATTGCCGCAAATCGATTTGTGTTCATTTTTTTTAGAATATATTTGTTTGTAAATTTTGGCCAATTCATGGAATTCTCATTTTTTTTTCCTGCTAATAGTTCATCTAGTGTACAAACATCCCGAGGCAAAAAGCGAGCAAATCCGTCGTCTGCATTGGCACTGGTGGAGCCAAAATCGAGAGGTGATAGAGTAGAGTCGTCACGATATTTGTCAGTTTCCGGCGCACCGGCTCATGCCCCACTGTGTAGGCCATGGGACCGTGGGGATCTTATGAGGAGGATAGCTACATTCAAGTCCATGACTTGGTTTGCTAAGCCTAAGGTTAGATTTCTGTTATACAATATGACTAGTTTTGTGCTTTTAGTGTTACTTGTTTCTGTTCCTAATATGGTCTTGAAATAAGCTCCTTTACGGTAGGCCAATTGAATTTATTGGTTTAATGAGTCATTTGCAATGATGCCATTAGATGATAAAGAGTTTTTTTCCTTTTCGGCTGCAAAATGATTTCCCCAATTTTAAACAGGTGGTCAGTGCGTTAAATTGTGCCAGAAGAGGTTGGATCAATGATGCGACAGATATAATAGCCTGTGAATCATGTGGCGCACGTCTCTTCTTTTCTACTCCATCGTCTTGGAATCAGCAGCAAAGTATGTTATTTCATCAATTAAACTGATGCCGTAAACTAAGCGGCAATTTTTGGTTGTTAACTTCTATTCATACTAAACTAAAGATTTTTCCTGTATTTTCCAGTTGAGAAGGCAGCCTTGGTATTTAGTTTAAAGCTGGACAATGGGCATAAAATACCTTGTCCATGGATTGACAATGCCTGTGATGAAAAGCTGGCAGAGTTTCCACCTACACCACCTCCAGTTTTAGTTGATAAGTTTAGAGAACGTTGCTCTGCTCTTCTACAACTTTCTGTTCTTCCAGTGATTTCTCCTTCAGCCATTCAGCACATGAAGAGCCCTCAGCTCGAGCAATTTCTTGAACAGTTTTCAATGTATTATGGCAATGGGTCTGGTGACATTTCTAGAACAGAACATTCTGACAATGAAGGCAGTGCTGATTCTGCTAAGTTGTATTATCAGGTTTTCATCTGTTTAATGCACTTCCATTAGCCTAATAGTTATGCATGATGAGTTGGAAACTGTTTGAATTTTTACACATGATCTTCAATGTGCCTGTTGTTGCTGATATTACTTTTGTTGAATTATAAATCCTCTTCATTTTGGATATGCTAATATTGCTTTCTTCATTGTATTTATTTGTGCATCACTATTTCATATCTTCTCACTCTAATTCTTAACATATTTGGAATTCTTTTTTAGAATCTTTAAAGTTTCTAGCATTCCTGCTGTATAATGTAGACCATGATGTCTTTTACTATATTTGCAGGCACAAAAGTTTATAGGCTTATGCGGCTGGGAACCTCGTTCACTACCTTATGTTGTCGACTCTGAGAACAGATTGAATCTTTGTGTCATGCAAACAAATATTTCAAGTTCATCTCATTCAGCTACTAACAGACAAAATCTGAGCGTCAATGTGCACTCTTTTAGTAATAATGAACTTACCGAGGTAGATGAAAATGCCAGCACTTCTAGCGCTATACAAAGTGAATCCGGTTCTGTTGTCTTAGATTGCAAGCTTTGTGGAGCCAGTGTAGGGTTATGGGCTTTCTCTATGGTTCCACGGCCTGTGGAGTTTTTCAGATTAGTTGGATATGCAGGCGTAAATTTTGAAAGTCATTCTGGCAGCAGGATAGATATTGTAAGTGCCGGCTCAGATGGTGCATCGCCAAAGGAGAGATTCTCAAATTTAAATTTGACAATTGCAGGGGGTCCTCCGCCAACAAAGCAGAACTTCAAAGCAACAATATCTTTACCTGTTATTGGCCGGAATTTAAGGGCTCGCTTTTCATACAACTCTGAGTTTAGAGATTGTTTGTCCGTTACTGAAGAACCTATGCAATTGGATTCCCAGATACAGAAAGGGGAAAGACCCTACCAAGAAAATGCTGGAAATGTTGGATTGGAGAATTCAGATGTCAGGGACCCTGGAACAGCCCCTGCTACCAATTTCATGTACCAAAGTTGTGAAACAGACAAAAATGGCTCACTGGTGATGGTTTCTAGCGAGGGTAATTTTTTACATTCCGGAACAATAGTGGATCACAGTGAAAAAGAAGAGTCTCCAAGTGTTCCATCGAGCTTGGAAGCCAATGCAGATGGTAACAGCTCCCGAACTGATCCCCAACCCACCCCAAACCACAAGGGTAGTGAAGACGGAGTGCAGATTTCTGTAAACAATGAACTGGCGGCCTGCAGTAGTGGTAAGCAAATTTATTACCCCATTACTATTGTTATGACTGTTTTCCTGATAGAATTCTATTCGTCTCCTTGCTTGTTGACTCTTAAATGCAAACATTAACTTATCAATTATATATTTTTGGCGTCCGTTATTTTTGGCCGGACTCTGTCTCTTCTAGTTTTCCTGCTTGTTTTACTCATTTATTAATGTAATCAATTATCATCAACGTGTTGCTTATTCCTTTTTCTAGTGTACCAGAGGTCTAGTTCATTTTGATTTTTCATTAATTCTATCTGTTCTAGCTTTTTGGTCCTGTAATTGGTTAATATAGCTGATGCCAGTTGGCTCAGTGGCCAAAGTTTTGTAATCAAGAACTATATTAGCAGCCTGTGCATAACATAACTTCTCTTTACTCCCTTTTCATTACTAGATTTCGTGTATGAAACCAAAGTCCGCTTTAATATTTTGTGTCTATTTATTCTCCAGGGAAGGACCCAAAGCAGATCTTGCCTGGTAGTGTGATGGAGTTTGATCCTATCAGGCAGCATAGATATTTCTGCCCGTGGGTTGCATCAACAGGTAACGGGGCTCCTGGATGGAAACAAACACTATCTGCTTTACAGCGTCAGGTCGGGGGTTCTCCTTCATCAGCATCCATAATTAAGGTATTTCGGGAGTCTTATCTACTGTGCCAGTAATGTGCTAGGGTTCTAAATACCATGTTTTGTATGCACGTTGGCCATCTATGTTTCATGTATTGTTTGTCACTTAACCGTTTTCTGAAGAGAATCTTCATTTGGAATTTGATCATGCATACAGGTAGATGACCCCATCACTTCAATTCGAAATCTTTTCACGTCTCCATCTCCAAAAAGAATGAAGCCCACTGTTTTAACAACTCCAAGTACCAAGCAGTAGCTGGGTGATTGATTACCGCCTGTAAATTCATATCCAAGCAGGTCTCTCTTGTTGCAACCATAACAATTTGAACGTTTTGTTATGCTTTTTTACCATCTTAAGAGTGTAACATTCCTTAATTGCCTTGCTGCATCTTGTGCATTAGACTCTGACATTCACCTTTGCAGCTGGGCAAATTTCGGTTTAGTTAACCTCTTATCGAGTTTTTTAGGGATAGAAATTGATTTCAGACTGCTTCAAGATTTGATGTATTGCTTGAAAATGCTTCTCTTGCTACAAAAATAGAAAGGCAAAACAAAAACCCAAAGTGTAGCTGGGTATTCTGTTACTTCATCAAGCCGCAGTTTGTGACAACCACCTTTGCATAAGGGCGGTTGAATCCTCTTTCGGCCACCACAGCCCTCTTATCTCCGATCAGCTTAGCCACCCTGCAGACCACCAAAAAATGTTTGTAAGTGTAAAGGTGAAGCCGTGAAGGCAATTTGAGGATGTTGGTTAGACCTCACCTGAAATAAGGTGAACTAGTGTTCTCTTGCACGGTCTTCACCTGGCAAATCCTCTCCGCAACCTCCTTGCCTTCCAAGAGTGTCCCAACCACCAAAGCCGAAGCATCAAGCTCTGGTGAATCCTTGGTGGTGATCACAAACTCCGTTCCATTTGGGGCCTTCCCGACCTCCTCCTCATCAATCTCCAGCTTCCCTTTCCGGGCAACCAGCTTCTTCTTCGGGGGCGGTTTTGAAGGGTCTCTCACAATAATGCTCAGAGTCCCAGCCTTGTTCTTGATGCCTGGACACTTCTCATTCAATCTCTCCCACTCCTCTGTCAGACTGTCGACTTCCAATTCGCTTCCCGTCTTCTTCGCCAGCTCAGCATCCACACCAAACGATCTCACTCCGCCATGTTGA
This sequence comes from Oemleria cerasiformis, assembly GCA_037349345.1. Taxonomy (NCBI): domain Eukaryota; kingdom Viridiplantae; phylum Streptophyta; class Magnoliopsida; order Rosales; family Rosaceae; genus Oemleria; species Oemleria cerasiformis. The sequence continues at coordinate 16,021,571 of JAZGTL010000018.1, forward strand.
ACATAGTTAGGCATAATCTTAACGAACTCTTTCCTTCTATAGCTAGTCCCAGCAGCTCCACTCACAAGGCTTCCAAATCTAGCAGCTCCAACTGGTGCTTCGTTCTCGTGTAGCCCGATTACAATCCGACCAACAGGTTCTCCGTCAATGGCTATATCGAGAAATGCACGCTTTGTTGGGGTTCTATCAGTGCAAGTAGTAACACTAGAGTTTGAAGGTTCTCCTTCTTGTTCAACTTTATTGGTGTCTTCCAAGTTCTCAGCTTGTGCCTTGGTTGGCAAGAAAGCCTCTAAACTCTGCGACCCTAGGAGGAGAAGTAATAAAGAGTTGCTTCGAATCGTGAGCTCTCGACGGGAGAGTTTGCAGCATTGTTTTTGGGAAGGGAAAGATGAGCAAGTGGTTGCAATTTGGAGTTGCAGAGTCGGCGGCGGTGACGTTGTTGGAGGAGGATGAAGGCATTGAGTAGAGGCCCTGCAGGTTTGCAAGAATTTTGTGCTTGGTAACATCTCTATTGTGAGCAATTTCACAGCCTCGTGGCTCGGAATCATATAAAATTCACGGCCAAGAGAATTTAGCGCATATTTTCTTATTCGCGGATAAGATGGATCCAAAGCTTATCCAAATGCATTGGAAAGTTTGATTTTTGTGGTGCTTAAAAACCACACTACCAGTTTGGACAAGCACAATGTGGGGCCAATATATTAACGCTAAGAAATTCTAAAAAATAAGCAAGAAAATAAACAACACCAAGACATCATCGAGACCATTCTAGGATTATATTTCGAGCGTTAGTCTTCACTTCTTTGAGCCTTTCTTCAACAAATGCCCTCCGTTTTTGTTCTGAAGATGTGTTTGAATTTGAACCATCGATGGCGTCCATTCACTTTCCACAAACATACATTTTTCCATACGGGTTGATTACCAATTTACCATTATCTCGAGCTCTTTTTGTAAACTCCAAAATACAAATGGCAAACTCTATCTTCAACGACTTGCGTTGGAACTCCTGAATCTGAATAACCACCCCGAACCCAAAACATTTATTTTCTCCCATTAATTCATTGAATAGTTTACGGGCATATGGGAAGAGTTATGTATAGACGAAGGTGCATGAACAAGAGAAAACTCCACTTGCAAACGTCTCAACTACTTGAAGCAGGATAGAAAATTAATTACAGAGGAAAAAAAGTTTGGTCATTCGTCAATAAAATTCTAGGCTTTGTCATAACTTGAAACGAAGTTTTTTAGTAGTAGCCAACACCTTTAAGTCCCAATTTTGGGTGTTGCTCAGCACCTTCACCTTTACCCAAAAACACAATGCGACCTACAAATTACAGGCAATAGAAATACATAAACATGATGAAAGTTAATAATTTTGCATTATACAAAGGAAGAAAAAGAATATTAGGTTGAGACTTGAGAGTATGTGGCTTATCTTAAGAACATACCGTTTCTGCGAACAGCAATCTCCCTAACACGTCGAACAATCCCACTAACCGGGTCAGCGAAGATTTTCGTCTCCAGATTTCCTTCCAAATATAAGATCGTGCTGCAACATATCAAATTTCACCACGCTATGAGTCTATGACAACGCTATTTCAGATACCGAATCATCTCTCTTGGAGAGAGATCCAACAGCTCTACTTTGACTCAGAAGGCATTACTCAACCTCAAAATATAAGCTTACTTGCAAGCACAAACCACAGTGACTTCAAAAATGCAACTTAAAACCTAAAACCAACAAAGTAGACGGCAAACTCTCTATTCAACAACCAACCCAATTTCTTCAACACCAACAAGAGAATAAAAACAGGCGTAGGCACAGAGGCGCGAGACAAAGCCAGACCCGGGACAGGCTGAACAGAAACAAACATTCAGTCCCACCAAGACAAAAGACCCTAGGGACCTAGAAGTAGGGCACAGTAAGCCATCCTTAGACAGAATCAAGACCCGATTTCCCATACTTAGTTTCCTTCATTAGAAACATATTTAGGGCAATATCAATTCGATACTCTTTGCGACATCCCAAACACACTCTTCTCCTTCTACATGTACAGCTCACTCATTAATGATCCACTTTAGATTCAATGCGAAAAACTTCACATAACACTGACAATTTCTGCCAATCTCAAAAGTCCAGAGATCGAAAAATTTTGATGTCCCAATTCTATAAAAGTAACTACCAATTCTCCCAAACAGAAAAAATCCAGTTCAATCATCCAATTTATGCGCATTTATACGAAAAAGGGACATCCTTCTTTTAGCAAACATTATGTGTTTTGTCTCTTCTACAGAGTACACACATGATACATCATCATAGTCACACACACAAAACCAAAATAACAATTTGGGTCATGATATATATACTAGAGCAAAAATTTCTTACCCAGGCAAAGCATTCTTCATGGCAATCATGCCAAGCTTATCCGGATAAACACACACTCGGTGCCACTGAATGGTACAGCGATTGGCGTACTCCGACGGGTCCTCATTATTGAACGGCCTCCGGTTGTTTCGAATCCCGCCAGTCCCAACTGAAAACATGGTCACGGTGGCTCCGCTCTTCAGCTTCTTCTGCAACGGACTCTGCCCCACCTGTCCCACCAGTATCGCCTGCACGTACCCGAAGATGCTCACCGTCAAAACACTAAACCCTAAATTCTGGAATCTGAATAATTGGAAACGACCAACAGAAATGGCGCGAGTGAAATGTACCTTGTAAATGCCGATGTCGACGCCGTTCTCGAGTGGGCGATCATAGACAAGCTGTCTCCGGTTGGCCTCCTCGGGAGGAGGCGGCGGTGGGGGGACATTGTCTTGGGGCGATTCGGACTCCGAGGTGAGAGGGTTGGAGTCGTCCGAATCAGAGGTGTCGCTGGAGGAGAGGTCAGTTGTGGTGGTGGTGCAGAAGCGCCTAGAGAGTATATTGATAGAGTTTGAATGCAGAGATCGACAGAGTCTCCTTGAGAGCGTAGCCATGGAGGAGGTAGACATTTTCAGAGAGGGAAATGATTATGGTGCCAATTTCTCTCTTGATTTTGAGGGTTTTTGTTGGGCAGCGCTTAAACCCTTGATGCTTCTTTTTCGGGTTGTAGTTCACGCTTCACGGGTCGGGTTCACTTTAAAGAATGCCTCAGTTAACATTTAAGCCCAAACTAATTTTGATAATGGGCTTAAAGTTGTACCCAAAAGAAGAACCATGGTTAGCTTAAATTAATCTTAGCTATGTCGAATACACATAAACTCGTATTGTAACATGTAAAAATAATAACACTATATGGCACATATTTTGGATATGTTTAAAAACTTCTTGAAATACATTTATTCTATCTAATGTGGTTAGACCCATGTTTAGCTGTTAAACTAGACTTCGATTGTTTTGTTAACTTCAAAATCGTTGAATTTGAAGACATGTTGATCTTTCAGCTATGAGAATGAGAAGAACGAATTATGGTGCAATGATACAATGGTATTGGAATGAGGGGATTGCATTATACCCATTAGGTATCGACTTTATTTTTTACGAGAGTCGAATCTGATACATCCCAGCACACAATAAATGGAAAACAATACCATTAGAATGTAATACTAAGTTATGATAATGTATTATTATCAGTATTCCTTAAAACATTTGTAAGTTGCTAACTGATTTGCATACTTATTAACAATTAATTGGAACCTAATTAAATTATTGTCCTTTACAATAACCAGGACGAAATCCCACAATATCCCTTTCAAAATCAAAGCCAACAAGTGAGTCTTGTAGTTGCCAACTTCCGATGACTGATGTCGGCCCTCCGGCGCCAAATGCTAGGCAGTATTTTCCATTACCCATCCTCATCACTAGCTGCTCACTCTCAAACTCCAATGGTGTTGACATATCGGTCCACTTGAATAAAAATGTAACCTACAAAAAAACAAAAGTTAATAATATTGGAACAATTAAGAATATCCGATAACCTCCAATATAACATGTTTGTATTACATTTGATTGATCAACAATTTCCAATCAAACAAGAAGCACAAACTCAGTCACACCTTGGCTCTCAATCGGTACCAAGCGTTATTCGATAGAGTTTATTAGCCAAATCACGTAACTCAAGTAAGCGTCATGGCTCCACTTGAACACGTGTTAGCACCACAAGATGGGGCTCCAATACTAAATTGAAGAAATGAAGAGACTTTTCCTCCTTTCTTATAAATAGGGGTCCTCAAAGGTAACTTTACACGTAGAAAAAAAAAATTAACTTTATGACCTTGGCTTTATGTCTCTGAAAATACCACAACTTTTATATCTGCAATTGATTTAGGCTTCGGAGACTATTAGGTTGACACTATGTGGTGCCCCCATAATCTCTCTCAAATTGAAATGTCAAAAACTATTAGGTTGGTGCTACGCATGTGCCGTCGATCCGAGACTATTAGACTGACATTAATACCCAGATAATTAATCTCTGATCGACAAGTCACGTCGCAGAGAAAACCGATAAAAGCAAAACTACTAAGCTAAAGTCCGACTCTAAATTGGTACATTTTGTGCATCAACATAACATCAAACAAAAAATGAGAATCCGATCTTACCTTTGGGAGGAGTTTGAGCCATTCTGATATACCCGCTACATGAAAACAAGTATCTAACTCTCTTTCGCTGGGCGCTAGGGGCAATTCTTTAGCGTTACGGACAAAATAGTCCTTAAATATGTCATAGGCCTGTTTGGGGAACCTTGTTATTGTACTCCCAGTGTCAATAATGACACCCCCGACGCCTTTCAGGCCAGGTTCCCAGAACTCTGGAGGAATTGGGATTGCTTCGTCGTTAATATTTATCCCACTGAAACGCACATAAAAATGATCCCATATATTCAAATTAGCTCTACTTGAAAAATTAAAAAGCGGGTCGAACTCATTGATGTGGAAAGATCCGGTTTTAGTTGTATTGTAAGGAGGGAGGCATAAGGTGAATGAATTTGCCCCGAATTGAGTTAGGAATGAGTATCTTCCCGGTACTAACCCTAAGATCCCAGTTGCTGCCGGATTGAACCTTGTCATACCTGATCAAATGACCGGAAAACTTTATTCACTAAATGACGTGACAACATTTCATTAATTTATTCACTAAATTATGACATGAAAGTATTTCATTTATTCACTAAATGACATGAGAGTATTTCTACCATTTCCATTTAGCAAAATTGTTCCATTCGTATGTCATAATATGAGTTGTTCATATTATAAATCATCATTTGAATATCATTATTTGGAAAAAATCAACCAAACTAGCTAGCAATAATTTTGTCATCCACATGTATAATGATATTGAAATAATGTTTTAAGAAATGACGGCCAATTATGATTATGAAAAATGTACGTTACGAAATTTATGCGCTAATAAATGAAAAGAGTAAAACGAGAAAGTTCCATATAAGTGCAGTTTAATGATTACGTACCTTCGTTCCTGCGTCCACATCCAAAAGAGAATGAGTCAAGGATAGGCAAATTCTCAACAGACACATTATCCTTTGCCATGATGCCTTGGGTGACAGATCGGTCTAAATATTCAACCCTATAATGACACTTTTTTTCATCGCGGCGGACGCAACCTAATAGATAATACTCATTTAAATCACAAAGGACGTCTTCTAAGCAACTAATTTCGGTGTACGTGGACGACATGCTTGTATCAAATATGTGATGTGGTGTTGGGAAGCAAATCTGGCAATTGGGTTGGCACTGCCACCATTTTAAGGGTGAGCCAAGGTCTACAAGTAGCTGGACTTTTTGCGGCGGAGTACCGACCTCCAACACCGTCACATACTCCCCGCCCTCCTCGAACAACTCTGTGTGGTTACGAATACCATTGTTTGGTTGCGTAAATTGTGCCAAATTCGTGTGGCGGTTGAGGCCACGGTGGAGGTGGTTGAAGCGCGCCCTGTCTCGGGCCAGCCGAGCTAGGACGAGGGAGCGGTGGTCGTTGAAATGGGTGGCGATGAACTTTTCGCGGTGGTATAGAGGGAAACTAATGGTGGTGGTGGCGCCATAAGTTGGAGGGATACTTGATGAAGGAGGTGAGAATGTTTGCCATTGTTTAAGATAAATTTCTTGAGGCAGGAAGCTGTTAATTTATAGAAAAATGAAATTAAGATGAAGATGAAGATGGAGATGATGATGATGATGATTAGAAAGAATTGAAGTATGCAGGATATATGCAGCGCATGTGACTGTTTTGGACGTAGATTTGTTTCTTGTTAATTTAATTAATTTGGTAATTAAGGAATTTAGGTATTTTTAATTGCTTGCTTAATTTTTCCAAATAGTTTCCCTATATATACTTCCCATTTTTTTGGGGATAATCCCTATATACTTCTTGGAGAGAATTCAGAAGCTTTGGCCATTGGATTAAGGTTTCCAAAAATAGAGTGAACGAGTGAATTCGTTTCTATAATGAAATAATTAGCATGAAGCCGGGTGCATGTTATCCAAATTTAAAATAGATTACAATAAAAAAAAGTATATATCAGGCCAATATTAATTTTAATCCTAATAAAAATGGATAAGGCCAAATTAAACACATTTTAGTCCGCTATAAAAGAAACTTAATAGAACGGAAATTAATTTTCTTCCCCAAAATAGTCGGTGGAAAAATAAAGTTTAAAAATGCAATTAATTTCTGATGTCGTCGGATAAGAATACTTCATTATGCTTTGCAGAGTAAAAATATTTTAGATTTATCTAAAAATTTCTCGATTGCATTAATTCCAGCTAATGTGGATATGCATTAGTTCTAGCTACTATGGTTAGACCCACGTCTACCTACTGAACTGGATTTCGATTCTCTTGTTGACTTCAGAATCATTGAGTTTGATGGTATACTTATCTTTCGAGTATGAGAATGAAGATAATGAATTCTCATATTTTTTTTTGTCAAAATCGAGTTTTGAATTATAAGCGAATTATAATTTTTACATCGGCTGCTAGAGCATCAAAGAGCCAAGCAGGCTCAAGACCCTCCCAACTAAGAACTCCTTCTAAGCGTCTCGCAAACGAAGCGACCATATGTGCGGCCTTATTGCAAGCCCGCGGGAAAAATTTAAAGTGAACCAATGGTCCTTCAAAGTGAGAATGTCCAAGACAATGCTTTCAATGGATGCCTCCACCTCAGATATTTGTAGCAGGGAATTAATCAAAACGAGAGAGACCGACTCTACCTCCAGTCGTTGGAAGCCCGCTGCAAGACAGCCCTCCAGACCTTCACGCACTGCCAGCGCCTCCGCATGTAGACTAGACCTGCACTGGAAGCCTCCTTCACCCCCTCCCAGCTCGAAACTTCCCATAAATGACAGCAACACCCACCCAAAGCTGCTAGTTCATGATGCTGCCACCCAAGATCCATCACAATTCAATTTGTGATATCCAAAGGAAGGACGCCACCAACACTGCACTTCAGGTTCCGCATCCGCCACCACCGTCCTCGCGACCTGCACAGAGGCTGGGAGCGTCTCCCTGGCATGGAGGAACTCCCCCAGCTGCTCTTGGACCTGCCTCACTGCTTCTCCAGGGTCAGAGATGACGTCCTTAAAACATGCTAAATTCATGCACTTCCATAACCGCCACATCCCAAAGATCACCCACTGAATAGCCTCTAAGCCTCCCTCCTTATCCTTATACAATCTCACAAGAAAATCCCAGCATTCAAGGACTTACATACCTTCCAACCTTTTTACATCCAACCACAAAGGACTTGCAAACTAGAAAACCTGAGCAAATTTGCAAGCGAACAACAAATGTTCTTGCGTTTCTCCTCCTTCCCCACACACAGGGCATAGGTCATCTACCCAAATTCTGTGGCGGACCAAATTTGACCTCACAGCGAGATAATTCTTCCTGCATCACCACATAAAAATGCGCAACTTATTAGGCACTTTAGACTTCCATATCACATCCCATTGCTTCCCTACATGCTCGCTGGAGCTACTCCCCCCTTGACCACGTCTGCCTAAATCCCCATTATGAAGGAGCTCCAGCGCTAGCAGGTATCCAGAGTTCACCGAATACTGCCCAGTTTTTGAAAAGTGCTAGACTAATTTATCCCCACCCCCATATCTGCTCCATCCAATTTTTGCAAGCATAGCTAGATTGAAGGAATGTAGGTCACGAAATCCAAGACCACCACTTCACTTAGATTGTTTTACCACATCCCATGCTGCCCAATGGATCCCTCTTTCCAAGTACTTGCCCCTCCACCAGAACCGGGCCAACCACCTTTCAATATCCTGACAAACTGACACCGGCAACTGGAAACATGACATAGCATAAGTAGGTAACGCAGACGCCACTGCACGCAATAAAATTTCCTTTCCGGCTGGAGATAAAAATTGCTCAGCCCACCCTTGAGTTCTCAACTCAATTTTATGTCTAAGGTCTTCAAAGACAGCTTTTTTTGACAAGCCAAAATCCGACTGAAGCCCTAAATATTTGCCAAACCCTGATTTCTGTTGAACTCCCAGCAGATTCACCAGTTTAGCTTTCAACTTGGTTCTACAATCAACAATAAAGTACACTGAGCTCTTCTCAAAATTTATCACTTGTCCCGATCTTTCCCTATAGCATTTCAGCGTCTCTTTTATACACTTTGCTTCCTCTTCAGATGCTTGACAAAAGAAGACTGAATCATCCGCAAACAAAAGGTGGCTCACTGTGAGATCACCCATTCCCAGTCTAAAGCCATGAAGTACCCCAATCTCCTCATGCCGTTTAAGTAGGGAGATAATCCCCTCAGTGCAGAACACAAATAGGAAAGGCGACATGGGGTCGCCTTGGCGCAGCCCACGACCTGGCTCAATGAATCCCGATGGCTCCCCATTGATAAGGATGCTATAAGTGGTAGTTTCTATACACTCTTGGACCTAAGCACATAACTTGGCATCAAAACCCAATCCCCGCATAATTGCCCCTAGAAAGCTCCATTCGACCCTATCATAAGCCTTTGACATGTCCAATTTAATTGCCATTTCCTTCCTTCCCTTCCTCTCCTCTTCTTTTCTTCATAGTGTGCAACACCTCATGTACGATTAACACGTTATCCGTGATTTGAAGTCCCTTCAACAAAGCCATCTGGGTAGGACTAACAATACGTGCCAAAATACTCTTCAAATGGTTACAGATAACTTTAGAAATTATCTTGTAGAGAACATTGCATAACGAAATAGGTCTATATTGAGTCATATTCAAGGGACTTGTAATCTTTGGGACTAGTGCAATTAGAGTATGGTTTAGACCCCTGCACATTCTACCATTCAGAAAGAAAGATTTAACTGCTAGTGTTACCTCATGACCAATAGTTCCCCAGTGGCGCCGCTGGTAGAAGTTGGCTGTGAACCCATCTGGTCCCGAAGACTTGATTGGGTTGATGTCTTGTATAGCCCTCTGAATTTCTGCTCTACTAATCTCCCTCACAAGCATATGGTTCTCCTCCACTGATACTCTGGGATCAATACACGCCATAATCTCCTCAATTCTCCCAGGACCTGAAGACGCAAAGAGAGACTTAAAAATAATTTTCAGCTATTACTTGTATACCATGTTTATCCTCATGCCAATTGCCCAGCGGATCCTGCAAGCCAAGGATTCGATTTTGTCGTCGTCTCTTCACAGTTTTTTCATGGAAGAATTTAGCATTCCTATCCCCCTCATTTAGCCATTGCACTCTTGACTTCACCTTCCAATATATTTCTTCATCATGGATCGCAGCCTGCAATCTGGTTTCCAAGTCTTGTACCATTTCTCTGTCGTAGTTTGGAGCTTTATACAACTCACACAGCTGCCTCTTAAGGTCTGAAATCTTCCATTGGGAATTAGCTTGCCTCTTCTTCTTCCGCCACTGTACCAGTCCCTTTCGAACCTCACTTAGCTTCCTTTGCACATCATGCTCTGGCCGGACCTGAGGAACATCCCTCCACCTTTGTTTAATGACCTCCTGACATTCAATATCTGCATTCCACCTAGGATCATACAAAAATCTTCTAGGTAGCTTTGCACTTACCGACTCCATATTCACGTCCAACATTGAATGGTCGGATCCAGTGATAAGCAGATGCGAAACCACCGAACTAGGATACATCTTCATCCACTCCTCTGAGGCTAAAGCACGATCCAGACGGGCTTGAATGAAACCCCCCTCCCGTTTATTCCTCCATATGAAGGGGAACCCAACATAACCAAGGTCCAACAGTTTGCAATCTGCCGTAAAGTTCCTGAATTGCCGTAGGCTTGCAGCAGTTCTAGGGTTGCCACCCTCTTTCTCATGCTGATGGAGGATATCATTGAAGTCCCCCATGACTAAGTATGGCTCCTCACAACGCGAAATCTGTGTACGTAAAATCTCTCATTGCCCAACACGTTTCCTATCGTCAACACTTGCGTAAACTGCAAACAATCTTCAACATTTGTTCTTAATGGTATCACTGATTTGTACCTCAATGAGGAACTCCGAATACTTGACTAGATTCACATATTCCAAGCACTTCGAAAAGATACATAACCCTCCCCCTCTGCCACGGGACTCCACCGGTTGCATGAAATCCATTCGTAGCTTTTGCTTCAAATACTCATACAGCGAACTTCGATTCTTTGTTTCCAATAGTACCACCACATCCGGCTGGAGGAGACGATTTTGCTCCTCCAGATTATGAACTGTCAAACCACCAGCGCCGCCAATGCCCTGATAGTTCCAACATAAGATCCTCATTGCGACTGGGGAAGGGTGGCCTCCATACCCCTCCTCTCAAGGGACCCATTAAGGGAGGTCCCGACCACCTCTAGAGTTACCAACTGACCTTCCATCATCCTCCTACCCTCCATCGCTCCCCCGTCCTCAATAGCCGCACTTGTACTTCCGTCCCTTCTTTGTTTTTTCTGGCTCACTAAGCTTCCCACTCTGCCACCATGGGAGTCACTCGTACTAGCTCTCTTTCATTTCTCCCTACGTTGCTCATTGCTAATTCGAGCAATAATTGGTCCCAGCTTGAAAGGATCCAAGTTTTACATTCTAGCCCCTTCTCCCGTGTTCGCCAAGATATTCTCATCCATCACCACACCCTCATCACTATGGTTCTCTGGCACCGCCATATTTAAGTCAAGAACTCGACCATCCTCCATGGAAACACGAAGCCCACCATTCTCTGCAATGTCACCATTTGAGCTTATGGGCGGGGTACGATTCTCCCCACCCCTTCCAATAAGGCATGCATCGAACGCCACTTCAAGCTCACGGGTTCGTTTTTCCTCTGCTTCCTTTAAGGCTTGGATTCTTGCTGCTAATCCTGACGCTAACCCATCTCCACGTCAGTAGTTGTTTGAGTTTCCTGGCCCGTGACCTTGTCTTTGCTTTCTTAGTGCACCCTTAAGCGGTTTCCCTCTAAGGTCCTCGGTGGCATCAAGAGACTTGAATACCAACAAAAACTCAACCGGGGTGGTTGAATCATGGCCATGCTCCTCATAGTATTTCTCTTCACAAAACCTTGTTCTATGCCCCATACGGGACAAATCAGACAATAGTCCGGTAGAAATTCATACTTAAAATCAATCCATAGTCGCCCTTCCCCTGGGAACTTGACATTGGCACCTCGCATCAATGGGTCGTCCACCCTCATACGGACCCTGACCCTTGCAAACCGCCCAACACAATCACTCCCTCTCGACTTGTCCACATCCGTAACTGCCCCCATTAGATCTCCAATCTTTCTTATTGCAACCACTGTCATCTCAATACCGGGATCCCATGTAATTGGATCCAAAAGGAACAATGGTTCAACCACACCCTCTTGGGATTATGGCTGCGTGAACCTTCTTCCAATATCACCAAAGAGTCCATGAAGGTCCATGGCTTCATGTTAAGGATACGTTGCTTGTCCCTTTTCATCTTAAAGCACGCCAAAAAACGTTTCTCCCCAATAGCCCGGATGGTCACACCTTCCCTTCCTTTCCATATGCTGCTGAAGAGATCAATGAACGCCTCTCCATTCACAGTTCTGCTGGTGTAAACCTCCGCCACCAAACTATAGACGAATCCCAATGGCACGTCTTCGACTTCCTCCTGTGCCAGCCTGACCCCCGCACGTTCTCGTTCTGAGAGTCACAGATTGGCCCCAAACTGACGCACCAAATCGTCCATCGCAGAGTTCATCACTATATGTTGTTAGCCAAGTCTTTTCCGCCGCTCGCCTCTGATTATCGAGAGACAGAACCTAGGGTTTTGCGGCTAAACCCTAACCCTATTTTTCCTTGTTCCCTACGCACTCTCCTTACGAGAGACTCTAAATTTTCTGTACGTTTATTAATACAAAAGAAATAGATATCGATTACGTCTAAATTAAGCATAAACTATTCTTAAATCGGAAATCAAATTGATAATTTATCATGACAATTGGGGAACCAAAAATCATCCGAAAATTGTGGAGCTACCACGTGGCCCATAATTCAATTAATGTCCAAATTACTCATGATAATGAGTTTAACTTCTCACCGATACCCATACATTAAATAATGTATTTATCAGCTAAATATATTATTTAATCAGATTAAAACCTCAATAATAATAAAAACATAGGAACAATTAAGAATATTCGATGACACCAATCACTACAAGAAATTAAAAGTTGCCCGGCGAAAACAGTTCGTCGAGCCACGTAATTCATCCGTCGAGTAACATATACAACGACGAATCTCTGTCGGGCAATAGGCGTCGGGCTACCGCTGTCGGGCTTTTAGTTTACTCGACGAGCACAGTGACCTCGTCGAGCAATTAAATAATGCCCGGCGGTAAAGTTCGTCGCTGACATCTTCGTCGAGCAACATAAAGTCAACCTCATAAGAGCATCGGGTAAGGTCTTCCTTATCCGTCGGGTAATCTATTAAACATACGTCGGGGAGGTTTATATGCCGTCGGGTAAAGTCATATATACCCGTCGGGTAACGTTAAGAAACAACGTCGGGTAAGGTTAATTATAGTCGTTGGGCACTGTTATATACACGCGTCGGGTAACATGATAAACAACCGTCAGGTAACGTTTTACACATCTGTCGGGTAACATGTCACTCAATCGTCGGGTATAGTTTGAATATCTGTCGGGTAACATTTAACTCATTCATCGGTAATAGTTTTATATATCGTCGGGTAACATGTCCCCCATTCGTCGCGTGTATTGTTACAATTCGTCGGGTAACATGTACAAAATTCGTGGGGCAACATCCTCTTTATATTGAAAATAAAATATTAAATTAAATAATAAACAATAAAAAATTTAATTAAAAATTAATATAAAGAATAAAAATAAAATAAAATTAATATTAAAAAAATAATGTAATTTTTGGACATCATTAAGAGTATAAAAATACTTTATATATACTCTAAGAATTAGTAGAGTTGTCAAAATAGCCGGGATCCTGAGGGGGCGGTTGGTTGGACGGTGAGAAAATATCATCCAATCCACGATCACCCAAACGTTGAAGGATGTTGTCAAGGGTGCTCTTGATATGTTGGTTTTGGGCTTGAATCTCCGCGTATTGGGATTTGATCATAGCATTTTTGGCCTCGAGATTTCTCATACGATCCGACGTCTCCTGGGAGCCTACCCGAGATGAAGACGACGAATGAGTCGAGACATCCCGCATAATCCCGTCGCCCGCTCCCCGAACGACCCTCCCTGGGCGCCTCCCTAGTCGTCGCTCCAGAATAGCAATCGACATGTCGACATTAGGGAGCTGTTGATGCAAAGGCACATCTGGATGCTGTTGGGTGAGCTCAGCTTGTGTCTGTTGGACGTCTTGCACCATCGCATCCTACAAATTCGAATAAATATTAATTAGAAAAATAATTATGAAATTAAGAAAAAATGTTTAATTAGAAGGAAATAAACATACGTGAATTCGATCAGCCTCTTCATCCCCCCGTCCAACATACACCTGCCCCCAGGCATCCACCTCTGGGAACATCGACCTGGCGATGCGCCGATCCTCCTGCCGGGCCGATAAGGATCGTGACCCCCCGTGGTGGTTGAATTTCTTTGCCCCCCGGTTCGATGTGTTGGCAATCGATTTCCGCTGTTCATTCGTAAAACCAAAAATTAGATTTGAAAATGGAAAATAACATAAAAATTAAATAATTTAATTAATTAGATAGATAATACGTACCAGATAAGTGGGTGACATGAAATGGTCGCACAACCACAACCACCCTAGCAGTTTCGGCCCGGCTAACTCCTCCGGAGGATTTGCCCGAGCTTCCTCCAGAGAAGGCTAAGTCAAGAAGTACTTGTGGAGCTCGTACTTCCAGTCGGCGTACCGTAACTGCCAGTGTTGGGACAGGTACCTACTGAGCTCGACGTTCTCCAAGTCGAACTCAAAATTGATCTGCAATCAAATATTAAAGTTAAAAAAATAATTAAAAAATATGAAATTAATGTTAAAAATGGGAAAAAAACATACCGATAACTTTCCCCAACAACGCGAGATCTCCTCTGCGGTTTGGGTTCGGAAAGTCTCCCCCATCATTAGTGACTTGGTGCGAAGAATCGCACCAATGTCATGAACTAGGAGGCCGTGAATTTTGACCGGCGCGGACTGGAGGCGTGGCACGTATACCACCAGTATCTTTGCATTTGTCGTCCTACAAATACGCTGGAATGTCAAACCTCGGTTGATCCCGCGCACATTCACTGACCTACCTGCAAATTCGATGAACATTGATAAATAAAATGAGTAGCAAATAAAAACGATTGGTTAAATAAACAAAATAATAAACTTACCCTTAGGGAGTGCTCCGATATTAGGCCCCATTTCGTCTCCTCCGACGTCGTCCTGTGAGGGCCGGGGGTCAGTACGGGGTTCCCCCCGTTTCTCGCTATGCTGTCTACAAGCCGATCGAGCACCCGGTCGCTGATAGACTGATAGGGGTGCATGAACCGACGCCGCTGTTGAGGCAACTGAGTCAGGGGCTGCCTCCTCCGGCTCATGACCATCAACAGGATCCGGGCAAGGGCGAGTCCTGGATGTGATTAAGGTGCGATGCGACATCTACAATAACACATATAAATTAATTAATTTAAAATTAAAGAACATACTTTTAATTAAATAAAAAAGAAAGCAAACATTTTTAATATTAAATATTAAATATTAATTTCAAAAAATAAAAATAAAATAACATTTAAAATTAACCAACATTTTATAAATCCAATAAACATAAATAAATAAAGCATCAATTTTTTTTAGTAATAATTAGTAAATTGGTATCTAAAAACTAAAACCATCAAATTCTAATTTTTTAAAATAAATCCAACACAAACGAAAAATTAAACTTAAACAACTAATTAATTAATTCAAGCGTACTAAACTCAAAATTCACAACATTATACCTAAATTCCTAAATCCAAATTTCGGGACCAAAATCAAACTTACATATTAATCCAAACATATACTAATAATATCCAAATCCAAAAATTCATAAATTAAAAATTTATAAAACACATAATTCCAAAATCCACTTATACTACACCATATCAAAATTTCCCATAATTGTTTTTAAAATTCAAATACCCAAAATTCATACATTTCACATAAATACCATATAAAAAATCATACCATTATATCAATTTCAACATTATACCAAACATCAAAATTTCAACAAATCTTCAACTATTATATATACCTTAACAAATATATATATCCAAACATAAATATATACATAATCATTAACAATAACAATATCCAATTTCATAAATTCATTTTTCAAATCAAAATTAACAATAAACCAATATATCCAATATAAACCAATATAAACAAATAAACAATAAACCAATAAACCAATATATCCAAATTAACAATAAACAATAAACCAATAAACCAATATATCCAAATTAACAATAAACAATATATGAAAATTAACATTAACATTAACAAGGAGAGCGGCGGCGACGACAAATCTCGGTGAGGGGAGCGGCGGTGACGGCAAACCTCCGTGGACAAAAACAGCGTCCTTGACTGTTTGGGAGAGCGGAGCCGATAGGAAATGCAAGTGGAAGATGCAAGGCGTCCTTGACTGCTTGAGGGAGAGGTAGATGCAAGTGGCGCTTCAAGCAAAACTTAAGAAAAACCAAAGCAGAAAGAAATCCAGAAAATGAAGAAGAAGGAAGAAGAAGAAGCCTCGGTCTGATTTATGTATCTGATTGGTATTGCCCGACGGATACGTCCGTCGGTTAACACTTTAATGACTCGTCGGGCATCAGAAAAAGGTCTCATGCGTCGGGTAACGTTTCACAACCCGTCGGGTAAAAATTAAATAAACGCGTCGGGTAACGTTTAACACCCCGTCGGGCAATAGCATCATCGAAATACGGAATATTAGGTCTGCCGTCCGTCGGGTAACAGCAATTCCACCCGTCAGGTAAGGATGATTGTCGAATATCCCTCGGGTTATACCTTTATACTCCCTCGGGCAACAAAACGCGGGACTCTTGAGAATCCGCTAACATTAAGTCGATCGGACCGTCGAGCAACTGTAACTCATTCGTCGGGGAAAACAAAGCGGCAAATTTGAGATTTCGCGGAAAATTAAGCGAAAAATTGAAATTTTCAAAAAACTGGACGATATCTTGAGGTTACCCGACGGACATGTTAATTATTCGTCGGGTAACACCAAGCGGCAAATTTGAGATTTCGTGAAAAATTAGGCGGAAAATTGAAATTTTCAAACACTAGACGATTAATTGACGTTACCCGACGGAAATGTTGAAATATCCGTCGGGCATGACCTTCCTGATGCCGTTTTTGGAATTAATCCGAAAACCAAGTCCGGCGAAAATATATGCAACATCAGGACCGTTTAAAGTTTGGTTTTATATGCCTAAAACCCCATCTATCATTATTGTGATGTTTTGGGGATTTCAAAACGTCCGATCGTGAAGAAACGTTGTGTAACCGTTGAATCGTCGCACACAGTTACCTAATCTCGGGATTTCCAATTGGGGAAATTTTTCTCGCAGATGATCTATGGGTACCAACCATAAATGTGGACAGTTAGATCGGTCAGTTTCAATTTTTAAGTTTTTGAAAATTGGAAAACAAGCATATCGCCCAAGGAGGTTAAACTCTTGAAGGAAACTTCAATAAATTTTTTGAATTTTTGGTTCTATTGATATTCAAACGAATGAATTTGAGCGATCTAACCGTTCACTATGTGGTTTTACGTGGCCAGATGTCGCCCGTCAAAAATCTTGAGGTTTTGAGGATTTCAAGCCTTCCGATCGTGATGAAACGTTCTGTAACCGTTGAATCGTCGCGCACCGTTACCTAATCCCGGGATTTCCAATTGGGGAAAATTTTCTCGTAGATGATCTTTGGGTACCGACCATAAACGTGGACGGTTAGATCGGTCAGTTTCAATTTTTAAGTTTTTGAAAATCGGAAAACAAGCATATCGCCCAAGGAGGTTAAACTCTTGAAGGAAACTTCAATACATTTTTTGAATTTTTGGTTCTATTGATATTCAAACGAATGAATTTGAGCGATCTAACCGTTCACTCTGTGGTTTTACGTGGCTAGATGTTGCCCGTCAAAAATCTTGAGGTTTTGAGGATTTCAAGCCTTCCGATCGTGATGAAACGTTCTGTAATCGTTGAATCATCGCGCACCGTTACCTAATCCCGGGATTTCCAATTGGGGAAATTTTTCTCACAGATGATCTTTGGGTACCGACCATAAATGTGGACGGTTAGATCGGTCAGTTTCAATTTTTAAGTTTTTGAAAATTTTTGTAAAAAAAAAATGTAAAGTTTTTAATATGGTAAATAGATGTGTAATAAAAATTGTAAATTTAATCAAATAAATCTGACCCGACGGAGATTCATATATCTCCGTCAGGTATGTATACGGAGTTGGTCGTCGGGTAACCCATACATTATCCGTCGGGTAACAGTTACAATAAAATTGTAAATTTAATACTCTAAATCCAACCCGACGAATGTGAAAAATATCTCCGTCGGGTATTTATACGGAGCTTGCCGTCGGTTAACCCATACATTATCCGTCGGGTAACAGATTGAAAATTTAATCAACTAAATCCAACCCGACGAACCTTCTTATATATCCGTCGGGTAACCTTACTGAGTCTGTCGTCGGGTAAACCAGATATATTCTGTCGGGTAACATGTCTAATAAAATTGTAAATTTAATTAAATAAATCAGACCCGATGACGATTCATACGTACCCGTCGGGTTATGTTAAGGATTCTGTCATCGGGTAACCGATAAATTATCCGTCGGGTAACATCTGTTGTACTAAATTGTTGTATCTTATTAGGTTAATATGAAAGTTTGGTTCAATTTTTTTGACATTGCATTAAAGAGTAAAAATTGACTTTTCATCAAAATATTGTACTAAATCTGCCACCTTCATTTAGTTTGAAGTTGCGTATTTTGTGGAGGGCATGTATGGTTTCCTCACTTTAAGAAAGTAAAAAAACTATTTTTTTCAATGAAATCATACAACATACATAAAAATAAAATTTATTGATTTGAAGATGGATATTTCATATATGAATGAAATTTTGAAATTACAATGCTTCATTCGAATTCGCTTTCCCCCTCCCAATCACGCTCGTCATCCAACATGTGTACAGTACTTGATTCCTCCGAATCACTTTCAATTTGTTCTAATTCCCCCAGATCAATAAAAATGTCATCAATCACAATTGGTGTTATGATGTCATTGGTCCAAACTCCATCCACGTTTTGGGTGGATGCCGATGAATCTACCTGATAAATGATTTGGTCATCGTTTATTTCCCCATCTTCTTCATGGTATCGATCATCCAAGTCTCAAATGTTTCTGTGATTCACCATCTCGGCTACTCTCCATCCACCACCAGCTTTTGGATCATCCACATAGAATACTTGTTTCGCCGTACTAGCGAGGATGTAGGGATCACTCTCAAACCACCGGGTGTTTGTGTTTATAGAAGTATATAACTGATCTTTGATGACACTTCCTGGGATACTTGGGTTCGTATTAAACCAATGACACTTGAACAAGATGACTTCCTTGCGATCGGCGTATAACACTTTAACCACAGTTAACAATTTTCCGTAGAAACCCGTCTCAGCATTTTCCCCATCCCCCGGCACGAAGACCCCACTATTTTGCGAAGACAACTTGTCGTCTCGTTCTGTGCACACGAACTTTACTCCGTTAACGTGACAACCAGCGTACGTTTCTCCTCGAAATGGGCCAACAGCAAGGTGCATTAATTCTTTATTGAAATTTGGCGAGTTGACATCTTTCAGCCGTGCCATCTGGTAAGATACACACAAAAAACGAAATAGGTAAGCTTAAAATAATTTAAGAACTTTGGGAATAAAATATTTGACTTACATGCTGGGAAAACCAACGTGGAAATAGTTTTTTGTCCATTTCTTCCCAATTAGAAGGAAATTTGGCCTTCATCAATGACTCGTGATGCTCGTGGAAGGGCCAGACTTCATCACAGTTGTTGAGAATGAACCAATGAGCCACCTCCATATCAGTATTGATGAATGGCTCCGAGATTGGACCAGTGCCGAATGGTCGTGCGGGTTGGGCAAATACGGATAGGGTCTCGGGACGTTGACCACCATCGTCGTTGCGAGACGCCCTATTGAAGGCAGTTTCAACATTTCGAAGGTACATTACACAAAATGTGAGTGCCTCCTTTGCAATGTACGCCTCGGCTATGGAGCCTTCGGGACGTGTCTTGTTCCGCACGTACCGCTTATACGTACCTAACATTCTGCAAGGAAATTTACATTAAGACTCACAGATTATACATGATAGTAAGGAAATATTATCAAATAGCAGGGATAAGTTATACCTCTCGATGGGGTACATCCAACGATAATGCACCGGGCCAGCTAGCTTTGCCTCATCCGGCAGATGTATTAGTAGGTGCACCATTACATCAAAGAATGCAGGTGGATATATTTGCTCAAGCCGACACATGATGTACACAATATCCTCGTTAATTGCTTTAAGGTCCACCTTAACCAACGACCTGGCACATAATATCAGGAAGAATTGAGACAAATAAACTATCGTCTCAACAACACCAGCCTCCAATAAGGGTCGAATACCAATCGGAATGAGTCGTTGTAGCAAAACATGATAGTCATGGCTCTTCATACCAGAAATGGTCCTACCGTCCGTGCTAACACTCCGGGATATGTTGTCGGCGTACCCGTCGGGAAATTTCACACCCTGCAACCACTTTAGGAATTTTTTCTTATTGTCCGGCGTAAATGTATAACTTGGATGAGCCATGATGTATTTGCCATTGACGACTTTTGGCCACAAATTAGGCCGAATCCCCATTTCTTTCATGCCCATACGAGTTTTTTTTGTGTCCTTTGACTTTCCTTCAATGGGTAAAGTCGTTCCCAGAACACACTCAACAACATTCTTCTCGATGTGCATAGGATCGGCGATGTGTCTTATTTTCAATTTCGACCAATATGGCAACCGGAAGAATATGCTTTTTTTCGTCCAATTTTCCTGTTCGACTGGTTTCGATCCTCTTGTCACGAACTCATGTATACTGTTGAGTTTGGATAATATCTCATCACCGCACCTCTCCCTTGGTCGACCTCTTAACTCTGATTTACCATCAAATGAGTCAGATTGCATTCGCCATCGGTGATCCCGGGGCAAAAACCTTCTCGCACCCAAGTAGCATACCTTAGATGCGTGCCAAAAGGACGTTGTGTCTGGTCCACATGTCGGGCAAGCAAGATAGCCCTTGGTGCTCCATCCCGAAAACATACCATAAGCAGGAAAATCATTAATTGTCCACATTACGGCCGCTCGTAGGGTGAACATTTCTCCACTGCACTTGTCGTATGTTCGAACACCATTTTCCCACAAATCCACGAGCTCGTCAATCAATGGCCGCAAATACACATCGATGGAATTACTCGGCGATTTGGGCCACGATATCAAAGTACTGAGGATTGTGAATTCTTTCTTCATGCATCTCCAAGGAGGCAAGTTATACGGAACCATAACAACCGGCCAAGTGCTATAGGGCTTTGCAAAACTCCCAAACGGATTAAACCCGTCAGTAGCGATCCCTAATCTGACATTTCTTGGCACTGCAGCAAACTCGGGATACATATTATCAAATTCCTTCCAAGCTTCTCCATCCGCCGGATGCCTCAGTACATCATCATCAATGCGGTCATCCTTGTGCCACCTCATATCACGGGCTGTGTGAGACGACATGTAGAATCTTTGTAACCATGGCTTCAGTGGAAAATAACGCAACACCTTGTTAGGAATCTTGTTCTTTTGAAACCTAGGCTCATTGCACACGAGTCATTTGTCAAGCTGCTCGAATTCACCGTAAAACAAAACACAGTTGTTCTTGCATGCATGGATCTTGATATACCCTAAACCAAGCTCCTTCAACAACTTCTTCGAGCTATAATGATCTTTTGGCAGACAGTTGTCTTCAGGGAGCATTCGGATGATAATGTCCAACATGTGATCAAAATGCTTGTTCGTTTGATTATACTCAACTTTCATGTGCATCAACTCCACAACTGCCCCTAGAACCGAAAATGATTTACAACTGGGGTACAATTCACGCTGAGCTTCTTTCAACAATCTCTCATAATGGAGATCAGAGTCTTCCGGTTGCAACCTTGGTGCATCATCTTCCATATCATCCGATGCCGGAGGAAAAGCATCGGTTAATAACTCAACGACTGGATCATTATCACATCGCCCATCCAAACCACTTTCGTCCCTACTGGTCCCGGGAACCGAAGTCGATGTAGAAAATATTTCTTCACCGTGATAGATCCAATTAGTGTAGTTGTGTACGATCCCATTCCATTCCAGATGAGTTTGGACCTCATTCAACGACATCCAAACACAATTATTACATTTACTGCACGGACACCTGACACGTCTTGTATCACTGAAATGACTACGTGCAAAGGCAATGAAGTTGTCGATCCCATCCAAATATTGATCAGAAGATCTATCAAACATTTGCATCCACCCTCTGTCCATTGTGCCTGCTTTCACAACATAGAGTCAACATAAGTAATTCAGTTGACATTGCCCAGTAAATAGAACAAGTTAAAATCAAAATCAACTCTTCTCCTTATGCCTCCGGTTATTTGGCCCTATCCCATTCGAGAGTGCACGTTCTGTGCTGTGTAGTTTGCGACCTACGAGGCTAAGTTCAGATCGAGGGAAATTTCGGCAGCATCTCCCTACAGTTCCCCAAATGCACGACGTAGATATTATAAAAAAATATCTAGTATGCATTCGAAGAACATTGAGGGGATACAAACCGAATTTCCCACAATCGAAACCTAACCACGTAGACCGCCAACTACACAACACATAGTTGCGCACCCCCAAACTGTCCGAATATATGAACAATTCAAGAGTCAGTCAATCAATCGGATTTACTGACTCTCAAACGGGTCTAAGGTTTTTCATTGAATTTCATTATACGAAGTTAATCAACTCGATTAACTTCGCATAAACGGTTATGAAATATGAATGTATTTCACTCCGTCGGAACTAAATAAAGCGTTTTAAAAAAAATATCACTACAAATTCAAAAATACAAACATATATAAATTATGCATAAAACACAGTTTTAAATTTTTTGTACATATTTTCTATTTCCCTATTTTCCTAACATATTTTCTAATTTCCAAACATAATATCAAATTTTAATAATTTCATTACTTATTTTTTTTCCTATTTTCCTAAAATGTTTTCTAATTTTCTAATTTCCTAACATATTTTCTATTTCCTTATTTTCCTAACATATTTTATATTTCCCTAATTTCCTAACATTTTTCTTAATTTCCAAATATATTTTCTAATTTCAATCATTTCATTACATATTTTTAATTTTCCTATTTTACAACAAAATTTCCTAATTTCCTAACATATTTTCTTTTTTCCTAATTTCATAACATATTTTCTATTTTCCTAATTTCATAACATATTTTCTATTTTCATATTTTCCTAACAAATTTTCTAATTTCTAATTTCCAAAAATTCTAAAAAATTTCTACACATTTTCCACAATAAATACAAAATTTCCTAACATAATTATATCCAACATTCTTAACAAAATTAATTTGAGAGGTAAACACACATACCTTTTCACAAGTATTCCTTCAAAATAACTACAAAATTTCTACAACACAACACATAATCAATTCCTATTCAAAAATAAAAATTTCAAAAAAATAAAAATTTCATACCTTAATATTTGATATTTGATGATTGATAGAGAAAAAAGATTTGTTGGTAATGAAAATAGTGATGAGATGATAATAATAGGTATATAAAGAGAGTGAATGAGTGAGAGGGAGAGATAGAGAGCAGAGAGAAGGATGAGAAGCAGAGAGGAGGAAGAAGAAGAAAGAAGAAAAAAAAACAGACTCTGGTATTTAGAGTGTTTAGACAGTTGCCCGACGAACCGTATTCGCAGGGTAATATTAAATGATTCGTCGGGCCATAAAGAGTCAACGTCTAATATTACCCGACGGCGATTGGTCGTCGTTGTTTACCCTGTTACCCGACGGGTAATCCACATCGTCGGGTAACAATGTCCAATTTTGCGCGCCAACGGTTTTTTCTTCCCGCCAACTTGTTACCCGGCGACTGTAAATGTTCGTCGGGCAATAGGACCTTACCCCGCGAGATATTGTCCGTCGGGCGAAATTTAGTCGGACTACTGCGATATTCTTGTAGTGAATATAAAATGTTCGTATTATATCTTATCAATCAGTAACTGCCAATTAGACAAGAGACTCGACCAAACACCTTGACTCTAGTTGACATCAGTCATTCGTCGATAGAGTCCATCAGCTAAGTCGTGTAACCCAATTAGGCTCCTTGGCTGCATTTGAACACGTGTCAGCACCAAATGGTGCGGCACTAATACTAAATCGAAGAAATGAAGAGAATATTTCTCATTTCTTATAAATATGGGTCCTTAAAGGTAACTTTACACCTATATATATAAATTAAAGGTAACTTTACGACCTTGCTTTTACGTTGTTGTATATACCACAACCGTTATATCCACATTTGATTTAAGCTTCAGAGACTATTAGGTGGACGATATGTGGTGCCGCATAATCTCTCTCTGATTGACAAGTTGGAGACTATTAGGTCAGTGCTACGTCGATGTCATCAATCCGAGACTATTAGACCGACACTACATCAATACCCAGTTAATCTCTCTCTGATTGACATGTCACATCTGCCGAGAAAACGAGTAAATGCAAAACTACATTCTACTCTAAAGTGGTACATTTATGCATTAACATAACTATAAACTTCACCTTTGGCAGGATGCTGACCCATTCTGTTAAACCCGCTACATGACTATTCTCCGCCGGCGCTAGGGTCAGTCCTTTAGCCTGACGGACAAAATAGTCCTTGAATATGTCGTAGGCCTCAGGTTGTTCCGAATCCCGCCAGTCCCAAGTAGCAACATGGTCACGGTGGCTCCACTATTCAGCTTATTCTGCAACGGACTCTAACCCACCTGGCCCACCAGTATCGCCTGTACGTATCTGAAGATGCATACCATCAAAACACTAAACCCTAAATTATGGAATCTGAATAATTGGAAACGACCAACAGAAAGGGCGCGAGTGAAATATACCTTGTAAATGCCGATGTCGACGCCATTCTCGAGCGGGCGATCATAGACAAGTTGTCTCCGATTGGCCTCCTCGGGAGGAGGCGGTGGTAGGGGGACATTGCCTTAGGGCGATTCGGACTTCGAGTTGAGAGGGTTGGAGTCGTTGAATCAGAGGTGTGCTGGAGGAGAGGTCAGTTATGGTGGTGATGGAGAAGTGCCTAGAGAGTATATTGATAGAGTTTGAATGCAGAGATCGACAGAGTCTCCTTTAGAGCGTAGCCATGGAGGAGGTAGACATTTTCAGAGAGGGAAATGATTATTGTGCCAACTTCCGTTAAACTGTAATACTAAGGAATGATAATATATTATTATCATTATTCCTTACAACATATATTTGTAAGTAGCTAATTGATTTGCATACTAGCTTATTAACAATTAATTGGAACCTAATTAAATTAATGTCCATTACAATAATTAGTACGAAATCCCACAATACTCCTTTGAAAATCGATGCCAACAAGTGAGTTTTGTAGTTGCCAACTTCCGATGACAGAGGTCGGCCCTCCGGCGCCAAATGCAAGGCAGTATTTTCCATTCCCCATTGACATCACTAGCTGCTCAGCCTCAAACACCAATGGTTTTGCCACCTTCGTCTTGAATAAAAATGTAACCTACCAAAAAATAAAAGTTAAAAATATAGAAACAATTAAGAATATTCGAGGACCTCCAATATAACATGTTTGTATTACATTTGGTTGATTAGAAATTTCCAATCAGACAAGAAGCACGAACTCAGTCAAGGTAAAAGACCTTGGCTCTTAGTTGGTACCAAGCTTTAGTCGATTGAGTTTATCAACCAAATCACGTAACTCAAGTAAGCATCCTGGCTCCACTTGAACATGTGTTAGCACCACAAGATGGGACTCCAATACTAAATTGAAGAAATGAAGAGACTTTTTCTCCTTTCCCTCAAAGGTAACTTTACAAGTATAAAAAAAAGTTAACTGTATGACCTTGCCTTTATGTTGTTGAAAATATCACAGCCTTTATATCTGCAATTGATTTAGATTTGGGAGACTATTAGATCGACATTATATGGTGTCCCCATAATCTCTCTCCCAGACATGTCGAAAATTATTAGGTTGGTGCTACACATGTGCTATCGATCCGAGACTATTAGACTAACATCAATACCCAGCTAATCTGTCTCTGTTTGACATGTCACGTTGCCAAGAAAACCAATAAAAGCAAAACTACTAAGCTAAAGTTTGACTCTAAATTGGTACATTTTGTGCATCAACATAACATCAAACAAAAAATGAGAATCTGATCTCACCGTTGGGATGAAGTTGACCCATGCTTTTATACCCGCTACATGAAAACAAGTATCTAATTGTTCTTCGCCAGGCGCTGGGGGCAGTGATTTAGCCTTACGGACAAAATAGTCCTTAAATATGTCATAGGCCTGTTTGGGGAACCTTGATATTGTACTCCCCGTGTCAATAATGACACCCCTGGCGCCTTTCAGGTCGGGTTCCCAGAACTCTGGAGGAATTGGGATTATTTCCTCGTCAATCTGTATCCCACTGAAACGCACGTAAAAATGATCCATAATATACAAAAGAGCTTTACTTGAAGATTCAAAAAGTGGGTCGAACTCATTCATGCGCAAAGATCCGGTTGTAGTTGTATTGTAAGGAGGGAGGCATAAGGTGAATGAATTTGCCCTGAATTGAGTTAGGAATGAGTATCCTCCCGGTACTAACCCTAAGATCCCAGTCGCAGCTGCAGTGAATCTTGTCATACCTGATCACCCGTTAAACTTTATTCACTAAATGACGTGACAGTAGTTCATTTATTAACTAAATGACTTGAAAATATTTCATTTATTCACTAAATGACGTGACAGTAGTTCATTTATTAACTAAATGACTTGAAAATATTTCATTTATTCACTAAATGACTTGATACTATTTCTTCCATTTCCATTTCGTAAACTTATTCTAATTGTATGTCATAATATGAAATCGTTCATTTTCTAAATCATCATTTGAATATCATGTTTGGAAAAAACCAACCAAACTAGCTAGTAATATTTTTGTCGTCCACATGTATAATGATCTTGAAATAATGTTTTAGGAGATAACGACCGATTATGATCATGACAAATGTACGTATACGAAATTTATGCGCTAATCAACGAAAAGAGTAAAACAAGAAAGTTCTATATCAGATGCAATTTCATGATTACGTACCTTTGTTCCTGCGTCCGCATCCAAAAGAGAAGGAGTCAAGGATAGGCAAATTGTCAGCAGACACAGTATCCTTTGCCATGATACCTTGGGTGACAGATCGGTCGAAATATTGAACCCTATAATGACACTTTTTTTCATCACAAAACTGATTTACATCACAATGGACGTCTTCTGAGCAACTAATTTCTGTGTACGTGGACGACATGCTTGTATCAAATATGTGATGTGGTGTTGGGAAGCAAATCTCGCAATTGGGCTGGCACTGCCACCATGTGAAGTTTGAGCCAAGGTCTACAGCTAGCTGGACTTTTTGCGCCGGACTTCCGACCTCCAACACTGTCACATACTCCCCGCCCTCCTCGAACAACCCTGTGCGGTTACGTATACCATCGTTTGGTTGCGTAAATTGCGTCAGATTCGTGTGGCGGTTGAGGCCACGGTGGAGTTGGTTGAAGCGCGCCCTGTCCCGGGCCAGCCGAGCTAGGACGAGGGAGCGGTGGTCGTTGAAATGGGTGGCGATGAACTTTTCGCGGTGGTATAGAGGGAAACTAATGGTGGTGGTGGTGGGGGCGCCATAAGTTGCGTCACATGAGTTGAGTATTATTACAAGCACAAGTAATATCATGGCGATAATATTGGAGGGGTATTTGATGAAGGAGGTGAGAATGTTTGCCATTGTTTAAGATAAATTTCTTGAGGCAGGAAGCTGTTAATTTATAGGAAAATGAAATTAAGATGAAGATGAAGATGGAGATGATGATGATGATTAGAAAGAATTGAAGTATGCAGGATATATGCAGCGCATGTGACTGTTTTGGACGTAGATTTGTTTCTTGTTAATTTAATTAATTTGGTAATTAAGGAATTTAGGTATTTTTAATTGCTTGCTTAATTTTTCCAAATAGTTTCCCTATATATACTTCCCATTTTTTTGGGGATAATCCCTATATACTTCTTGGAGAGAATTCAGAAGCTTTGGCCATTGGATTAAGGTTTCCAAAAATAGAGTGAACGAGTGAATTCGTTTCTATAATGAAATAATTAGCATGAAGCCGGGTGCATGTTATCCAAATTTAAAATAGATTACAATAAAAAAAAGTATATATCAGGCCAATATTAATTTTAATCCTAATAAAAATGGATAAGGCCAAATTAAACACATTTTAGTCCGCTATAAAAGAAACTTAATAGAACGGAAATTAATTTTCTTCTCCAAAATAGTCGGTGGAAAAATAAAGTTTAAAAATGCAATTAATTTCTGATGTCGTCGGATAAGAATACTTCATTATGCTTTGCAGAGTAAAAGTATTTTAGATTTATCTAAAAATTTCTCGATTGCATTAATTCCAGCTAATGTGGATATGCATTAGTTCTAGCTAATATGGTTAGACCCACGTCTACCTACTGAACTGGATTTCGATTTTCTTGTTGACTTCAGAATCATTGAATTTGATGGTATACTTATCTTTCGAGTGTGAGAATGCAGATAATGAATTCTCATATTTGAGTTCCTTACGTTTATTAATACAAAAGAAATTAAAAATGAAATAGATATTGATCACGTCTAAATTAAGCATAAACTATTCTTAAATTGGAAATCAAATTGTTAATTTATCATGACAATTGCGGAACTAAAAATCACCCGAAAATTGTGGTGCTGCCATGTGGCCCATAATTCATATAATGTTCAAATTACACAAAAACAAAGAGATTAAGATATAGAGAGAGCATGCGGCGTTACGGGCTGCTCAACCGGCGGGGGCATGTGGATGTGGTGATTAAAATTATGGATGTGAGAAGAATATGTTGCTGACTAAGCTACCAGCTGGCTGTGTACAAGGCAACTAAGGGTTAATTGAAGACTAAGGGGTGCAGGTGAAGCTGTAACATACTAGAGAGAGTGCCTAAAGTGTGTGAGACTTGCGTGGGCTGCAAGGAAGTCTGTTAGAACAGACTAGACTAGGTGTTAAAATGTAATAGGCTCTTGTGATGTCATAGCATCCAAGACTTACTGAATGAGTGAGAGTGTGTGTATGTATGCATTCAATTTACTCATTTTAATTAATACAATAGAAAATCTCTATCACAGCAGAGAAGAAGCATTCAGAAATCGTCTAAGGCATTTTCACAACACTTGGAGTGCATTGGTCATCATAGTGATCATCACTCGTTCCAATCCATAAATTCAATCCATAAATAGAAAAGAAGAACATAATTCATATAAAGAACATCACAGGCTAGTCCTGATTCAATCGGATTCAGCTAGGAGTTTCAATTAGAGACAATACCTGATTGTTTCCATTGCAGCTCTGCACCAAGTACCTCACGATCCCTTCATCTGAGCTTTTCAACAGAACCTCATTCTCAACATGGTATCAGAGCATTAGATTCTGATTATCATCTCGGCGTAGATCTGTGCAAGGATATAGCATCAAGAAGGTGTGTGATCTGCAATGACAGAAACACACGGTGTAGGTGAGCTAAGGACTCCGATCTTCACAGGTTCTAACTAAGATGCGTGGAGTATCAAAATGATGACTGTGTTGAAGGGCTATGATCTATGGAAGTATGTAGATGTGGGATTACCTGAGGCTATAGTTGTAGAAGGAGAAGCTGGAACTATTCTGAACCAACCTTCTCAAGCTGATTTGGTGAGAGATGCTAAGACGTTGAGCATGCTTCATAATGTTGTTGTTGATGACATCTCTCCCAGGATCCAGAATGAAGAAAGGGCAAAAGCTGCCTGGAATGTGCTGAAAAGAGAATACAGAGGTGACTCAAAGGTTAGAGCAGTCAAACTACAATCTCTTAGACGTGATTTTGAATATACAAGAATGAAAGAAGATGAATAATTGTCTGTGTACATGTCTAGATTGTATGGAGTTGTAAACCAAATGTGAACTTATGGAGAAGACATTTCAGAAAAGAGATTGCTCAAAAGATCCTAATTAGCTGGACTAAACCCTATGATCCTATTGTTTCTATCATAGAAGAAACCAGAGATATGGAATCTGTGGATGTTGAAAGTGTCATTGCTTCAATTAGGGCTTTTGTTCAAAGGATAGAAATGCATAGTGAAGGGAATGTTGATAAAGCTTTTTCTAGTTTGTCTATGAATTCTAAGGGGCAGCAGGGCAACTCACAAGGGAAGTTTAAGAAGTTCTACAAGAATAACAAAAATTGGAATCAGAAATTCAATACCACTGGTAAATCCAACTATCACCATAATGCAGGCTCTAACAAGGCAGAGAGCAATGGAACAAAGTGCAAAGTGTGTGACAAACTGCACTATGGTGAGTGCTGGTTTAAGGGCAAGTCTAAGTGCTATAACTGCAATAAGTTTGGTCTTTATGCCAAAGATTGCAATGGAAAGACTGTGAATATGGCCAGAGATGTGACTGAGACTCCTGGAAATCTATTCTATGCTTGTAACACTGCCGATGTGAAGAATGCAAGTGTATGGTATGTGGACAGTGCATGTAGTAATCACATGACTGCACAAGAGTCACTACTTGTTGACATTGACATAAGTATTAAAGCCAAGGTGAAGATGGGAAATGGTGTGTTAGTTCAAGCAGAAGGAAAAAGGAACCTTGTCATTCAAACTAAGCAGGGTGAAAGGCACATAAGAGATGTCATGCTCTTACCTGGATTGGAGGAAAGCATGTTGAGTGTTGGACAAATGATTCAACATGGCTACTTTCTAGTATTTGGAGAACAAATTGTGGACATCTAAGAAGACAAGGAGCTATGTCACAGAGTAGCTAAAATCCCTATGACACATAACAAATGCTTTCCTAAGACATTTGGGGGTCTAAATCCTATAGCAATGAGTGCAACTATTGCTGAAGATTCAGACTTATGGCACAAGAGATATGGTCATCTGAATTACACCAGTTTGAAGTGTTTACAGCATAAGGAGATGGTTGTTGATATGCCTAAACTATAAGGGAGTGCAGACGTTTGTGCAAGCTGTGTAGCTGGAAAGCAGCATGTAGAGCAGTTTGACAAAGAACCTGCTTGGAGGGAAACTTTGCCTCTTGAACTCATACACTCATATGTGTGTGGTCCAATGCAAGTAGAAACCATTGGAGGTAACAAGTACTTCCTGACTTTTATTGCTGACTTCACTAGAATATGTTGGTTATATTTTCTTAAACATAAGTATGGTGTTCTAAATGTGTTTAAGAAGTTTAAAAGCATGATTGAGTTACAAAGTGATTATAAAATCAAGAGACTCAGAAGTGATAGAGGTGGGGAATACCTCTCAAATGAGTTTGAAGTGTTCTGTGATGAGGCAGGAATAACAAGACAGTTGACAGTGGCTTATTCTCCTCAGCAAAATAGTGTTGCTGAAAGGAAGAATAGAACCATTGTTGAAATGGCTCTAAAGTCATGATGCATGGAAAGGGAGTACCCTACAAATTCTTGGGTGAATCTGTGAATACTGCTGTGTATTTGCAGAACATATGTCCTACAAAGACTTTGAATGGTAAAACACCATTTGAGCAGTTTAGTGGAAGAAGGCCAGGGGTCAAACACCTAAGAATTTTTGGCTCTATTTGCTATTCTCATATTCCTGATCAGTTGAGGGAGAAACTGGATGAAAAGGGAGCAAAGTGTGTATTCATGGGATATGGACATTGTGAAAAAGGCTACAGGTTGTATAATCTTCAAACCAACAAGATTGTGATATCTAGGTGTGTGGTTTTTGATGAGAATGCAGAATGGGACTGGAATGCTACAAAGGCTAAGGCTGGTGGCACTCTTATATTGAACTATGGTTTTGAACATGCTAATTCTCAACCTGAGAATACAACTGAGGTCCCTCAAGAACCTGCAGCTGGAGATGTGCAAGAATCAGAACCTTAGAATGAAATTCAGATAAGTGAAGTGCAACCTGCAGATGAATCCATTACTGGCACACCTGTCAAGCTCTGAAGTATTCATGATGTGTATGCACGTGTCTCATGTGCATCACTGAACCTGAATCCTATCAAGAAGCAGCTAAAGATCTAGCTTGGAAGAAAGCAATGGAGGCTGAAATTGACATGATTAAGAAGAATGAGACATGGGAGCTAATGGACATACCTATGAATAAACCTGTCATTGGAGTAAAATGGGTCTACAAGACCAAGTTGAACCTAGATGGCTCTATACAGAAGCACAAGGCCAGACTAGTAGCTAAGGGGTATGCACAAAAGCATGGTGTGGACTTCAATGAAATCTTTGCTCCAGTAGCAATGTTAGATACCATTAGATCTCTCATTGCTCTAGCAGCTCAGAAGAACTGGAAACTATACCAGTTGGATGTGAAATCTGCATTTCTGAATGGAGTACTAGAAGAAGAAGTGTATATTGATCAGCCAGAGGGTTTTGGTTTTCAAGAAGAAGAGGGAAAAGTCTACAAACTTAAGAAGGCTCTCTATGGACTCAAGCAAGCCCCAAGAGCCTAGTATGGAGAGATCGACTCCAATACGTTGAGCTGTGAGTTTAAAAGGAATGCTAGTGAGGCTACACTATACATAAATTTTGATGAAGCTGGTGAAGTCCTAATTGTGTATATCTATGTGGATGACATAATTTACACTGGAAGTTCACAAACATTGATAAAGGAATTCAAGAATGTGATGATGAGTAAGTATGAGATGACAGATTTGGGTCTACTTCATCATTTCCTAGGAATGGGAGTGTTACAATCTGACAGAAGTATCTTTATACATCAAAGGAAGTATGCAACTACACTTCTTGAGATGTTTGGTCTCAAGGATTGTAAACCTATGAGCACACCTTTGGTTCCTGGAGATAAGCTTATGAAAGAAGATGGAAGTGAAGCTGCTGATGAGCAACTTTATAGAAAGATAGTGGGAAGCCTACTCTATTTGACAGCAACAAGACCTGACATAATGTATGTTGCAAGCCTCTTGTCTAGGTTTATGCATGGTCCTACAAGCAAGCATTATGGAACTGCCAAAAGGGTCCTGAGATACATTCAAGGTACACTTTCCTACGACATTGAGTATGTGAAGGGAAAACCCTCTACTTTGATTGGTCTCTGTGACAGTGGATGGGGAGGTTCTGAAGATGATATGAAGAGCACTTCGGGTTATGCATTTACTCTAGGAAGTGGGGTGTTCTCATGGGCTTTAGTAAAGCAAAGCACAGTGGCTTTGTCCATAGCAGAAGCAGAGTATGTTGCTGCTGCTGAAGCTACATCTCAACCTCTTTGGCTTAGGTTTGTACTTAAAGACTTTAGGGAAGAGAAAGGAGAGGCAACACCATTGTTTTGTGACAATATGTCAGCAATAACCATGGCAAGAAACCCAGTATTTCATCAGAAAACTAAGCATATCAACAGAAAGTTTCACTTCATCAGAGATGCCCTACAAGATAATCAGATTGGTCTGATGTTCTGCATATTAGAAGAACAAATAGCTGATATGTAACAACCCACCCCCGCTCGTAAGCCTTACGGGATGGCCATTGTTATGGCGTTGGCCAGTCGGAATCCAACACAACCAGCAAGCCCCTTCCTGGCCAGTCAGACATCCAACACAACCAGGAAGCCCAAAGGTATTGTTAGCGAGGTTCCCATCCAAATCCCCTAGCTGTAGCCTTTGAGGTTCGAACCATGGACGAAGCCTTTTTATTCCACTCAAGGTGGACACCTTTCACTAATTGAGCTGCAGCTCAATTGGTGAAAAGTGTCCACCTTGAGTGGAATAAAAACCCTTGGTCTATGGTTCGATCCTTAAAGGCTGCAGACTGGGGGATTTCGAATGGGGGCCTTGGGAACAATACCTTTGGGCTTCCTGGTTGTGTTGGATGTCTGACTGGCCAGGAAGGGGCTTGCTGGTTGTGTTGGATTTCGACTGGCCGGCAGCCATAACAATGGCCATCCCGTAAGGCTTACGAGCAGGGGTGGGTTGTTACAAAATAAACCAAAAGTCCACTCACAAAATTTTGTGTTTAAATCCCCTCCAGACTGTTGAGTTGACGCGGGCACTTCTTACGAGGCGGAGGCATTAGTATTTTCAACTGCGCAGTGTATTCAAACTTTGAGTAGGATATCTAAATTGTACTATTTTTCCTACCTAGACGCTCTGATATTATATTTTAAGTGGATGGTCATTAATTGTTGGAATGTTGAGTGCTTTGAATCCCTTGTTTGACAGGTGAAGTTGGTCATATTAGATTTGTAAGGATTGAAGGGTATTTTGGGAACTTTTCTTTAGGTTGTCAGACGGGATCAGGGTCCTTCTCGGGTTTCGAGGGGAAATCCGGGACGAGTCCTGACATGATATCTTTACTAAGGCTTTGCCTAAGGAAAGACTAAACTACCTAAGGGGTCTACTTGGTGTCAACCCAGCAGCTAGCTTAGAAAGGAATGTTGCTGACTAAGCTACCAGCTGGCTGTCTACAAGGCAACTAAGGGTTAATTGAAGTCTAAGGGGTGGGGCTGAAGCTGTAACAGACTAGAGAGAGTGCCTAAAGTGTGTGAGACTTGCGTGGGCTGCAAGGAAGTCTGTTAGAACATACTAGACTAGGTGTCAAAATGTAATAGGCTTTTGTGATGTCATCGCATTCAAGACTAACTGAATGAGTGAGAGTGTGTGTATGTATGCATTCAATTTACTCATTTTAATTAATACAATAGAAAATCTCTGTCACAGCAGAGAAGAAGCATTCAGAAATCGTCTAAGGCATTTTCACAAACACTTGGAGTGCATTGATCATCATAGTGATCATCACTCGTTCCAATCCATAAATTCAATCCATAAATAGAAAAGAAAAACAGAATTCATATAAAGAACATCACAGGCTAGTCCTGATTCAATCAGATTCAGCTAGGAGTTTCAGTTAGAGACAATACCTGATTGCTGCCATTGCAGCTCTGCACCAAGTACTTCACGATCCCTTCATCTGAGCTCTTCAGAAGAACCTCATTCTCAACAGAATAGTGGTGGTAGTTGAAGAGGTGGAGGCGGCAAGAACAGCCTTGAGGTGGGCCCTCGACAACCTTGTTCGTTTTGGAGACTTGATCACTCTTCTTCATGTGTTTCCAACTTCAAGATCCAGAAACAAGAACAAAACCAGGCTCCGTCGACTCAAAGGCTTCCAGTTGGCCCTCTCTTTCAAGGACATCTGCAACACCTTCCCCAACGTACGTAATTATTTATTTAAATTTTCTTAATTATATTATAATATATATTTTCAAATTAATTAATTACTAGTAGTCTATATATAATGTACGTATATGATGATGATTTACAGACAACGGTTGAAATGATTGTGACAGAAGGTGATCAAGATGGGAACAAGATTGCAGCTGTGGTCACAGAGATTGGGGCTACAGCTCTTGTTCTTGGACTCCATGATCACAGCTCTCGTATAAAGAGAATCTAGTCGTGGTGGTGGTGGTTGCATAAGTTGCGTCACATGAGTTGAGTACTATTTCAAGCACAAGTAAATATCATGGCGATAATATTGGAGGGATACTTGATGCAGGAGGTGAGAATGTTTGCCATTGTTAAGATAAATTTCTTGCGGCAGGAAGCTGGTAATTTATAGAAAAAAGAAATGAAGAAGAAGATGAAGATGAAGATGGAGATGATGATGATGATGATGATGATGTATGCAGGATATGCAGCGCATGTGACTGTTTTGGACGTAGATTTGTTTCCCAATATGTTTAGGTATTTTTAATTACTTGCTTTCCAAATATGTTTCCCTATTTATTACTTCCATTTTTTTTGGGATAATCCCTGTATACTTCTTGAAGATAATTAAGAAGCCTTTGGCCGGCCATTGGATTATGGTTTCCAACAATATAGTGAACGAGTGAACTCGTTTCTATAAGGGCAAATTAAACACATTTTAGTCTACCTACTAAATTAGGCTTCGATTTTCTTGTGACTTCAGAATCATTGAATTTGATTGTATACATGTCTTTTAAGTATGAGAATGAGAAGAATGAATTCTCATATTTGAGTTACTTGCCTTATTATACAAAAGAATTAAAAAAAAATAGATATTTCGTCTAAATTAAGCATAACCTATTCTTTAATCAGAAATTAAATTGTTATTTTATCATGATAACGTATTATTTTTTTTTTATACAAAGATATTGAGGGCCCTTTACGAGAGTCAAATTCGAGACCTTCCACTACACAACGAATAAAAAAAATTATCACTAAATCGTAATACTAAATGACGACAACGTATTATTGTCATAATACCTCATAACATTTGTAAGTAGCAAATTGATTTGCATGCTAATTAACAATTAATTGGAACTTAATTAAATTAATGTCCTTTACAATAACCAAGACGAAATCCCACAATACTTCTTTCAAAATCGAAGCCAACAAGTGAATCTTGTAGTTGCCAACTTCCTAAAACTAAGATCAGCCCACCGGCGCCAAATGAAAGGCAGTATTTGCCATTCCCCACCGACATCACTAGCTGCTCACTTTGAAATCCAACGGCCGGTCCCACCTTTGTCTTGAATAAAAATTTAACCTACCAAAAAACAAAAGTTAAAAACATAATAACAATTAAAATATTCGATGACATTAATATAACATGTTTATATTATATCTGATCGATCAATAACTGCCAATTAAACAAGAAATGGAAACTCGGCCATACACCTTGACTCTAGTTGACATCAGTCATTAGTCGATAGAATTCATCAACTAAGTCGCGTAACCCAATTAGGCTCCATGGCTGCATTTTAACACTTGTTAGCACCAAATAGTGCGGCACTAATACTAAATCAAAGAAATGAAGAGAATTTTTTCTCATTTCTTATAAATATGGGTCCTTAAAGGTAACTTTACACCAATATATATATAAGGTAACTTTATGACCTTACCTTTATGTTGTTATATATACCATAATCTTTATATCCACATTTGATTTAGGCTTTAGAGACTATTAGGTCGATAATATGTGGTGCTACATAATTTCTCTCTGATTGACAAGTCGGATTCACGTTAAAGAAGGCCTCAATTAACATTTAAGCACAACTTAATTTTGATCATTGGCTTAAAGTTGTACCCCAAAGAAGAACCATGGTTAGCTTAAACTAATCTTAGCGATGTAGAAGAAGTTTCGAATACACATAAACTCGTATTGTAACATGTAAAATCATAACACTATATGGCACGTATTTTGGATGTGTTTAAAAACTTCTTGAAATACGTTGGTTCTAGTTAATGTAGTTAGACCTATATTTAGCTATTGAACTAGACTTCAATTGTTTTGTTAACTTCAAAATCATTGAATTTGAAGACATGTTTATCTTTTAGGTATGAGAATGAGAAGAACGTACTCTGGTGCAATGATCAAATGATATTGGGGTAAGGAGGTTACATTATACTCATTAGGTATCGACTTTGATATTTAAGAGATTCGAACCTGATACATCACACCGCCCAACAAATGAAAAAAAATAATATTAAACTGTAATGCTAAGTGATGATAATGTACTATTAACATTATTCCTTACAACATTTGTAATTAGCTAATTGATTTGCATATTTATTAACAATTAATTGGAACCTAATTAAATTAATGTCCTTTACAATAACCAGTACGAACCCATAATACTCCTTTGAAAATCGATGCCAACAAGTGAGTTTTATAGTTGCCAACTTCCGATGACTGAGGTCGGCCCTCCAGCGCCAATTGCAAGGGAATTTTTCCATTCCCCATCGACATCACTAGCTGCTCACCCTCAAACACCAACGGTGTTGCCACCTTCGTCTTGAATTAAAATGCAACCTACGAAAAAACAAAAGTTCAAAATATAGGAACAATTAAGAATATTCGATGACCTCCAATATAACTTGTTTGTATTATATTTAATAGCTCGGCAATTTCCAATCAGAAAAGAACCACGACTCAATCAAGGTAAAACACCTTGGCTCTCAGTTGGGTACCAAGCGTTAGTCGATAGCGTTAATTAGCCAAATTACATAACTCAAGTAACCGTCCTCGCTCCACTTGAACATGTGTTAGCACCACAAGATGGGGCTCCAATACTAAATTGAAGAAATGAAGAGACTTTTCCCCTTTTCTCTCGAAGGAAACTTTACACATATAAAAAAAAAGTTAACTTTATGGCCCTGCTTTTATGTTGCTGAAATACCACAGCCTTTATATCTGCAATTGATTTAGGCTCCAGAGACTATTAGGTCGATACTATGTGGTGCCCCCATAATCTATCTCTCATTGACAGGTCGAAAACTATTAGTTTGGTGCTACGCATGTGCTGTCGATTCGAGACTGTTAGACCGACATCAATACCCAGCTAAACTGTCTCTAATCGACATGTCACATTGCCGAGAAAACCAATAAAATCAAAACTACTAAGCTAAAGTTCGACTCTAAATTGGTACATTTTGTGTATCGGCATAACATCAAACAAAAAACGAGATTCCGATCTCACCTTTGGGACGAGGTTGACCCATGCTTCTATACCCGCTACATGAAAACAAGTATCTAATTGTTCTTCGCCAGCCGCTGGTGTTCAGTCATTAATTAAGTATAATTTTGATGTCACTTAGTACCTCTTTTACTTGTCTTTTGTTAGAAATCAGGCCATCCATAGTGGAAAGTGATGCTCTTGTGAGACATGTGCAAGCTACAGAAATAGAATGCAATTCTGAGAACACATGAAAAAGAATGACTCGAATAGGAGTTCCAATGAAGGAGATATCGTCATTTCAATATCGGGTCCCTAGCATGTCTCAAGACATGTCCGGGTACCTCATATTAGGCCCTTGACCAAGTACCTCAAAACAAGTCATCCGGGTCCTAGAACTATGTTTAAGGACTAGAAGATCAAATCCTAGAAGTGCTAAGGTCAGGCCAAGGACATGTCCTTGGCAAGTCCTAGCCATGCCTCAAAGAAGCCAAAGCCGAAAGCCTTGTGAAGTCCAAGTTCATGCCCTGCGCTAAAGTCCTTGTCCCAAGTTCCAGCCCCAAAGACATGGCAGGACATGTCCCTAACACATCCCTGGTCCCTCAGAGACACGCCCAACGATAGACGCAAGATACCAGAATCAGGTCCGTGACATGTCATTTGACAGGTCCGGGAAGGCCAATTTGGGCCATGACCTAGAACTCGCTGGAACAAAGCGAGACACCACTCATATCTGGACTTCAAATCACCTATCTAAGCTGATGGAAGCCTGTGTCTCGCCTGGAAATGCCAATGACACGTCCGTATCCTGTTTTGCCCTAAAGGACATCGTACTAGCCCTGATTTGAGCCAAATTGGGCCAGTGCGTTTTCTACAAGCTTTTGAGCGAGACAAAGCCCATAACCATTCTAGATACATCATATGGAAGTGAGATAATTGGTCTGTCCCAGCTGCATTGGTCGATGTCCTGTTGAGTCCTTAGCATGTCCAATAAGGAGGTTCTAGGGGCCAAGATTATTCCTGACATGTCAAGAAGGTCCAAGATTGTGCCAGCCATGCCTTGCTGTCTATGAAAGTCGCAGAACCTTCCAAAATCATCCTTGCCGCACAAGAAAGATCCTTCTTGCATCACAAGCACGCGGCCCAGCCCGCGGCCTAGCCCGTGTCCCTGCTAGACTAGGAAACATGTTTTAGCGTTTCATTAAGGGCTTTTTGGTCCTTTTTCAGTTTTCAATTCCTAGTTTTTAGGGGAAGCCCTAGGAGTATTTAAACGATTTTTTAACATGAAACTAGGGTTCCTAACCCCCTAACTGCATAACATAGTTTAGTTTAGTTTAGTTTTTCTATTTTTGAAGAAAAGGTTGAACACAAGGAGGCTGGAAGCTGCTGCCTTGGACGTCTTCAGCGCAGCACCGTTCTTCGAAGAGTTTTTCTTCTTTCTTCTTTTATTATTCTGCAATTATGGATTTGTTTATATTTTTATTCAATAATATGTGTGAGTAGTTCTTTAAGAATTAAGGCTGCTTGAAGCCCTAGCCATGTAGTTTCTTGACATGATTTTGGCCCTTGATTTATGTTATTATGAATATTGAATAGACTCTGATTACTATTTGAATTGCTGCCTTTTTATGTTTACATTATTAGCTACCTTGTTTACATAAGTTATTGATGAGATTGTATTGAGAGGTTGAGGTTAAGAAACAATGTTGTAATCAGAATTGATGATTACCTAGATCATTATACCAGATTAGGGGTAGTGTGATGTCATTAAATTCCTTTTGTACTTCATGCATCATCTTAGATTACTAATCCTTCTCTAAGATTGATAGACGTTCTAAGCAGAGAAAACGACTAGAACATGCTAACTAAGAAGAGAATAATATGTGTGGGGTGAGTTGTAACAGGACCTTTGCACGGGCATCTTATTCATATTGTATACTAACTCAGTTTTTAATTCTTTATTTGTACATATAGACAACTTTTACATGGATAGGGGATCTTAGAGCGATCCCTACTCAAGTCCATTCAACCAAGGGTGGAGCTATCAGCCTGGATGCCATTATCAAGAATACCCAGATCCATACAATCCAGGATGGTGCGATCAACCTAATTTCACATGAAATACCACCCCAACAGCTCTTGACCCCGGCTCATATCCTGAACTCCAAGCTTTGGTTGATACCTTGGCGCAAAGCGTTAAAGCCACAACAAATTATACACAAGAAACTCAAGAGTTGATGAAGTGATTGGATGAGAGACTTGAGAAAACCATGAGACTATTTGCGTTCTTCACGAGTCAATGCTAAGACATGGCACCCTCCCCACCAAGTGAGGACTTGGATGTTGATCAGGATGAAAGTGCCATCGATTCAGCACTTCCACAAGGGCCTGCCATAGAGGTCATGGCTCCCATCCAATGCCATGACGTGACATGGCCTCCCAAAGCTGCTCAGATTAAGCAATGGGACAACCATACTTCTGACCCTCAATTATACTTTGTCCTTCCTAATGTTTCTAATGTTGATTCAATACCTAACCATGTTTCTTTAACTCGCACTCATAGGTGGGAACTCGAAATGGAAGAAGAATGGGAGGAAGAGAATGGGATAGTGGAAGGTGAAAAAGACACCTTGGAAGATTTGGAAAAGGATGATTTGATGCCCCAAGTACTGGGAAAGTCGTGTTTCAAGGACCCACTTGAATGACAACTCCCTGAAGCTTCTCAAATGGCTTCAATTGAGAACAAATCATCTATGGAGGAGGTTACAGGCCTAAATTCTGAGTTCATGTCCCAGGTTGTGCATGCACCTAGGTTTCTTTCCAGCGTTGTGTTTGAGGCTCTGCCCCAAACTGATACCCAAGCTCAGGCTCGAGTTGCACCTGACCTGCTGCCCCATGCTACCCCATGATGCCCCACGCTGCCCCAGGCAGAACCTGAGTTCCTGCCTCAAATTGAGTCTCAAGTAGTGTGTGCGCCCAATCTGCTACCCACTGCCATGCCCACCTTGCTACCCTAACACACGGCTCAGCCAAGGGATAGGGACAAGGACAAGCATATGCCTTCACTTCTGCTCCAAACTGTGTCTCGGCCCCTGCCCAAGGATAAGGGCACGGCGTTGGCCCACAATGAGCCTCCTAAACTCAAATATGAAACTCCTAAATTTAATTCTCATGTTGTGAACTTGGTTTTGAATTCTGATTTAGTTCCTAATGATGTTCCATCTTTCCCGTGCAGGTTCCACCATAAAAACAAAAAGAAGGTGGTGGAGGCCCTCAACTTGGTACCTCTCTTCAAGTTCAAAAGGAAAAGATAGCAGAGAGTACCAAGGAAAAGCGTACCGAAGTCTAGGATATAGGGCACACCTTGAGCTGTTTGACCATAAGCATTTTCGGAGGAGGACATTTGAGAATGGACAGAAAATGCTCTCATTCAAATCACTTCTAAATCTCTTTCCAGATAGATTGCGTTCTCGTAGGTGGATTCTATTTTGTGCATCTAAGTTCTTTCCACATGAGGCATCAAAAATTCTGCAGCGAGAGGCTCACAACACGATCCATGTTGACGTTGCCATGCTTTCCATGCCTCCATCTAGTTCTTAGCTACCAACCACGTCTTTCCCAGACGTTAAATAAAGCGCTCCTAGGAGGCAACCTAGCCCTGGTTTGTGTCATCTCTCCCCCTAATGTTTATGTTCTATTGCATTCTCTAAACCTTCAATTCTGTCCTTTTTCATGCTTATTCTTATCACATTGAGGACAATGCTCAGTTTAGGTTTGGGGGAGTGGATCAAAAACTCTGCGTATAGAAACAAGTAGGTTTGGGGGTGATACACGGCCAGAATTTTCAGTTTTAGTTTTTATTGTGTTTAGTTAGTTAGTTAAGTTTTTGCTAGTGACTAATGCTTTTTTAACTTGTTAATAGGAGTGTGCATGCTAAGCTAACCTTCTTTGTTTTACTAAGAGTCATGCCATATTCAATTTGTAGCATAATTTTGCACTTCACAATGCCATGTCTTGGATAATTAAGTGAACAAAATGACTAAAGTTGAGCAACTTCAGAAAATTAGTGGAGACTACCATGTGAGAACTTGAGTCTTATTGCCATTCTTTTTTAGAGATATACATTTTTTTCTACTCTTTAAACACTCTTCACTTTTGTTCATAAATGTTGATCTCATCACATCATATTTGCATTGAATTTTAAAATAACTAACATTATATAGATGCTCTTGGTTTGATGTATGGTTTGCCATAAGAGGTGATGTAGGCTATGTGTGCTTAACCTCTAAATGCCTTGTCTTACCCTATTGTGTGCTCCCTAAGCCCTTTTGAAGCCAAACACTAGCCTTTCTTTCATCACCTAAGCATCATCTACCCAAAACATTGAACCATTCAATGTGTCGTGCCCTATAACCTCTGTTTGTGCTAGGGTTGCCTTAAATAAGATTCATGATGAGAATGAGGAATGAAAGAAGTTGATACCCAGTTGTAAGGGCCATTGCCATAGGCACTGAGTGTGACAAGGTCCAAAAGTTTGAATGTTGAGTAAAGTGCTCTACAAGTGGAAAGCTTCATAAGGAATGAGGAAGCTATTGCATGATCTTGGGTCGATTCAATTCAAAAGAACAGAAAAAAAAATCAGAAAAGAAAAAGAAAGTGAAAAGAGAAAAAAAAAAAATGAATTGATCCAAGTGAGCCAAAGAACCTCAAGAAAAGCAATCAAGGAGTGCAATGTCGTGCGCCTTAAGCAAGGAGTCATATCAGAAAGCACAAGTTCAAGCCATGACTTCTCATGCCTTGGCACAACTCAGGTTCTTTGAATCCTACCCCTTCCTTCTTAAACCATTAAGCTTAGCCCCATTGAAAACTAATGTGAAAGACCTAACGATTTTAGCCATTTCGACCCAAACCAAGGACACCAACACCTTCCTCTCCTCTCCACGAATTCAACCATGTCATCCATGAAGCTTG
This sequence comes from Oemleria cerasiformis, assembly GCA_037349345.1. Taxonomy (NCBI): domain Eukaryota; kingdom Viridiplantae; phylum Streptophyta; class Magnoliopsida; order Rosales; family Rosaceae; genus Oemleria; species Oemleria cerasiformis. The sequence continues at coordinate 16,064,935 of JAZGTL010000018.1, forward strand.
AGGACAGCTGAGGGCTTAGGAACGAAGCTTGAAAGCTTTTCCGGAACTTTGAGTCCAATTTTTGGCCACCACAAGTAAGGGTTTTCGATTTGGACTTCATCTTTGGATTGCTTGGCTCGAGTAGATAAATTTTCATTATTAGTACATCGAATTTGGTTGAGAAATGATGGAGATAGGAAGGTTTGAAGTTCGGGTGGTTATGGAGGTCTGGTGACGGAATATTTCGTATTCATGTGAACAATGCTAGGCGCGTAGGGGAAGCCACACGCCAAGCCACCGGTGCGTGGCTGAGTGTGGGGCACTTCCCCAGTCTCCGGTGAATCATGGTCCCACATTTTCAACGTTTCGGATCTTTTGGTGCAGGTTTCGGGTCAATCGGAATTCGTTTAGGGGTAGTTTAGACATCCAAAGTTACGTTATACACATTAGAACGCGTGTGTACTCCCGGGGTTTTGGGGTTGGATTTTAGGTTTTCAATTATCGTTTAGTAATCCTGAATGTTACTTTTGACCGACGATACCTCTCTGGGGACAGCAGAAGAGCGTACAGATCAAGGTTGAGCTTAATCGGACTTTCAGTGAGTGGACTTTGATTTTCAAAATATAATGCATGCATAAATTGTGTTTTTAAACAAATGTCTATAAAATGTGAAATATAGTAATTAGAATAAGTATTCTAAAATAATTTATTATCTTTTATGAATTTCGGTGATTTAGAATAATTATTCAATTCACTTATTATTGAATACGAATTCTTGATAATGAATTTGAAGAATGATTTTGAGAATTAAGCTCGTTTATGTGATTTTGGGCTATGTCCCGGTTTTATGGATTTCAGTTTATGGATTATGGTTCTATGGATTTTGAAACTATGGATTTTGCTTCGGCCGAGTTTATGATTTTGGGCTTAGGCCCGGGATTGTGATTTTATCGGACTTGGACTTTGGCCCCGGTTTTCTATGATTTTGGCTTAGGCCAGGTACAGAGGATTTCAAATTGGATTTCGAATTTTTCATCATAGTTTTCACGATGTATACCATCCTTGGTTATTATGGATTTCTCCGGCACATGATGTTGAGGTATTTTCCATCATGTGTTCGTTGAGGGTTGGATTATTTCTCCGACACATGACGTCGAGGTATTTTCCGTCTTATGATTGTTGAGGGTTATTTCTTCGACACATGACGTTGAGGTATTTTCCGTAATGTGCTCGTTGAGAGTTATTTCTTCGACACATGACGTCGAGGTATTTTCCCTCATGTGTTCGTTGAAGGCTATTTTCTCCGACTCATGATGTTGAGGTATTTTCGGTCATGTGATCGTTGAGGTATTTCTGACACATGAACATGAGGTATTTTCGGTCATGTGACTGCAAGATCTTGAGGTATTTTTGGTCATGCGTGTTCATCTCTAACACATGATCTTGAGGTATTTTCGGTCATGTGCTCGTTGAGTTTACCTACATGCGTAGTATTTTCTGACACCTAATCTTGAGGTATTTTCGGTCAGGTGACCGCATGATCTTGAGGTATTTTCAGCCGTTGTTAGGAGGGCATGTCCCGGGTTGGACTGCCCTGGATATTGAGTTTTGGTTCGGAATTTATTTTAGAGGATGGTGGAATATTTTCATGATTTACGCATCCAGGTTTTCTCATGATTTTAAGCTCCTTCAAGTAGAGTTTTCAAAGCATAGTTGTCGGCCATGAATTATTTTTACATGGAAATGGATTTACGTGGGTCCCTCTGAAATTTTAAAAATTAAAAATGAATTTCCGGTAAGTTCTTTGTATTTATTTACTTGACTGACTATTTTTAAAAGGATTTTTTGCATTATGCATGCATGATTTTACTTATGGAGGGAAAAAAATATGTTTTCCTCGGAAATTATGTTTGAAGTGATTATTATTTTTATCCACTCACATTTTTCCTTGTTTGACGTTCCCTCCAGGCCGTTACATACGACGATGACACATTTCGAGGCGGAGGCATTCCTTCCTAGTTGCGCTGCCACCGTACCTTTTCGAGTAGGGTTTGTTGGACTAGTAAATCTAATTTTACAACCTAATTGCTCTGAGTAACCATTTGGAGTTGTTGTAAATTATGTTGTAGTTTAGTTGTTTTGGACTTGGAGTTGATTGGTTGTGACTTTGATCTAGACTGCTTGGACATTAGGTTAGTATTTAAATTCTTCGTCTGACAGGTGGAAGACGGTTTGATCAAATTACAGAGGAATTTCTGTCAAATTTTTGATAGAATTCTCATAGAGAAATTACGAGGCGTTAAGGGAATTTTAGGAATTATTTTTGGGTTGTCATACGAGAACAGGGTCTTTTACGAATTTCGAGGAGAAATTCAGGAAGGGTAATGTCAACATGAAAATATTTCATTTATTCACTAAATGACTTGATAGTATTTTTTCCATTTCCATTTCTCAAACTTTTTCTATTTGTATGTCATAATATGAAAACGTTCATTTTCTAAATCATCATTTGAATATTATATTTGGAAACAACCAACCAAACTAGCTAATAATATTTTTGTCATCCACATGTATAATGATCTTGAAATAATGTTTCAGAAGATGACGGCCGATTATGATTATAACAAGCGTACGTATACGAAATTTATGCGCTAATAAATGAAAAGAGTAAAACAAAAAAGTTTCATATCAAGTACAGTTTAATGATTACGTATCTTATTCATTCCTGCGCATCGAAAAGAGAAGGAGTTAAGGATGGGCAAATTGTCAGCAGACACAGTATCCTTCGCCATGATACCTTGGGTGACAGATAGGTCTAAATATTGAACCCTATAATGACACTTTTTTTCATCACGAAACTGATTTACATCACAAAGGACGTCTTCTGAGCAACTAATTTCTGTGTACGTGGACGACATGCTTGTATCAAATATGTGATGTGGTGTTGGGAAGCAAATCTTGCAATTGGGCTGGCACTGCCACCATGTGAAGTTCACTACATAATGAACCAGTGATTTCGTTTCTATAATGAAATGATTGCATGCGCCTACCTACTGAACCGGACTTCGATTTTCTTGTTGACTTCAGAATCATTGAATTCGATGGTATACTATATTTCAAGTATGAGAATGAGGAGAACGAATAATTCTCATCCTTGAGTTCCTTAGGTTTACTAATATAAAAGAAATTTAAAAATAAATAGATATCAATCACGTCTAAATTGAATATAAAATATTATTAAATCGAAATTAATCTGTTATTTTATCATGAAAATGTATTATATCGACCTCGTTCTTTACGAGAGTCAAACTCGAGACCTCCCACTATACAACAATTGAAGAGGAATTCTACTAAACCATAGTACTAAACGACGATAATGTATTATTGTCATTATTCTTTGTAACATTTGTAAGTAGCTAATTGATTTGCATACCAATTAACAAATAATTGGAACATAATTAAATTAATGTCCTGTACAATAACCAGGACGAAATCCCACAATATTTCTATTAAAATCGAAGCCAACAAGTGAGTCTTGTAGTTGCCACAACTTCCGAAAACTGAGGTGATCAGCCCACCGGCGCCAAATGCAAGGCAGTATTTGCCATTCCCCACCGACATCATTAGCTGCTCACTCTGGAAATCCAACGGCGGTCCCACCTTTGCTTTGAATAAAAATTTAACCTACCAAAAAACAAAAGTTAGAAAATATAGGAACAATTAAGAATATTCGATGCTACCAATATATATAACATGTTCGTATTACATATTATCAATCTGTAACTGCCAATTAGACAAGAAGTTCAGATTCAGCTAAACACCGTGACTCTCAGTCAACATAACAACAAACAAAAAACAAGAATCCAATCTCACCTTTGGGAGGAGGCTGGTCCATTCTGTTACACCCGCTACATGAAAACAAGTATCTAACTGTTCTTCGCTGGGCGCAAGCTAGGGGCAGTCCTTTAGCCTGACGGACAAAATAGTACTTGAATATGTCTTAGGCCTGTTTGGGGAACCTTCTTATTGTACTCCCTGTGTCAATAATGAAACCCCCAACACCTTTCTCATCGGGTTCCCAAAACTCTGGAGGAATTGGGATTGCTTCCTCGTTAATCTCTATCCCACTGAAATCCAAGTAAAAATTATCCATTATACTCAAATAAGCTTTACTTGAAGATTCTAAAAGGGGGTCGAACTCTTTCATGTGCAAAGATCCAGTTGCTGTTGTATTGTAAGGTGGGAGGCATAAGGTGAATGAGGTTGCCTCGTATTGAGTTGGGAATGAGTATCCACCCGGTACAAACCCTAAGATCCCGGTCGCGTCCGGATTGAACATTTCCATACCTGATCAAATGACGAGAAAGTATTTCAATTATTTTTTAATTTGAACGGTACCAATCGACAATTTGATGAAAAATACTTGCATCTCGTTTCAGTTTAAGGATTGTGTACCTTCATTCATGCGTCCGCATCCAAAAGAGAAGGAGTCTAGGATTGGAAAATTCTCAGCAGTCACAGTATCCTTTGCCATGATACCTTGGGTGACAGATCGGTCAAAATATTGAACCCTATAATTAATGACACTTTTCTTCATCGCGGCGAATGCAACCCAATATATAAAGCTGATTTACATCACAAAGGACTTCTTCTGAGCAACTAATGGTGTACGTCGACGACATGCTCATATCAAATATGTGGTGTGGTGTTGAGGAACAAATCTCACAATTAGGTTGGCACTGTCACCATGTCAAGGGTGTGCCAAGGTCTACAAGTAGCTGAACTTTTTGCGGCCGAGTTCCGACCTCCAACACCGTCACATACTCCACACCCTCCTAGAACAACCCTTGGTGGTTACGAATACCGTCATTTAGTTGCATTAATTTCCGAACGTTCTTGTGCCGGTTGAGGCGGTGTTGGAGCTGTTTGAAGCGCGCCATGTCCCGGGCCAGCCGAGCTAAGACGACGTAGCGGTGGTCGTTGAAACGGTTGGCGATGAACTTTTCACGGTGGTATAGAGGGAATCCAGTTGTGGTGGCGGCGGCATAAATGGTGTCACATGAGATGGATATTATTACAAGCACAAGTAATAACATGGCGAAAATATTGGAGGGATATTTGATGAAGGTGATGAGAATATTTGCCATTACTGGTGATGAATTTCATGAGGCAGGAAGCTGGTACTTAAAAGAACAAAGAAATGAAGTTTGTTTTAACGGCCTTCTTGTACTCGTACCCCTTAATCCGCTTTAAACGTCAAGATTTTAATGAGACTATTCGTAAAAAAGGTGGAGATTGGAGATCATGATTAGAAAGAATTTAGGTATTGAGGATATGTGTCTATCTGTATTGTACTTGGTTTTTCTTTACTCGTTTAATTTGGTATGGAATATATGTATTTTTAATTACTTGCTTGATTTTGCCAGATATGTTTCCCTATATATATACTTACTTCTTTGGTATAAGAAGGTTTGGCCATTGGATTATGGTTTCCAACAATAAAATGAATGAGTGAAAATATGACGATGATTGCCTTTCTAATCATTATCTCCATCTTTTTTGTGGAAAGGCAATTAATTTTCTTCACCAAAAAAGTTTGTGAAAAAATAGTTTCGAGAACAAAAGTAACTTCCCCTGCCGTCGAGTAAGAACACTTTTATAAAAATATTTATAAAATCAATGATGGACCACTAGTGGTTGACCCGAAACTATTTTTAAGCCCAAGTCCATAAGTTATTGGGCCCTAATTATTCTTTTGACCTAAATACTTCATGTTTTAGCCCAACAAAATTGGTATATATTGAGTATGTCATCTAATTGATCACTTCATCACTGTAACCAAGCCGGTTCATAGATTGCTTGATTGAAGGCAACATCCGATAGAGTATAAAAGGAAACTCATCCTCAGTCAAGCAAACAACATCAGAAATGTCTTATATCTTCACCTTCACATAAACGCTTGTAGTCGGTATCAAACCGGTCCAATGTGGGACTTTTATTCCTTTTACATTCTCACACGCACATTTATGGCGGCGAATTTTTAAGCCTAACATGTGAATAACTCATATTTGATAACACGACACTCATGAGTCTCATGGGTTGCAAATTTTTAAGTCAACTCATATTGAGTGACGTAGAGCACGTTTGACGGTTAAGTTTTATATGTGGGATAACCCGTTCTGACACACAGATTAACCCAACTTACCTTAATTTAAGGCCTTCTTATTCATCTAACACGCAGATTTTTAATTCTTTGTTTTTGTATGCATACCTGTCATGTGGGTTATGAATTTGAAGTGTAGTTGTCACTCAGAAATTTGTAGTGACAAAACAAAGACAGAACCCAACAAGGACAACAAAACAAAGAGAAAGATGCAAAAACTGACGGCACCACCCATTATATATCGTCGTTAAGTGACTTGAAAAGCAAAATGACGAAGAAGCCGGCCGGAAGCCCCCACGAATTTCATATCCTTCATTCTAATTTTTTTTTATTGTCAGTGGAGCTTGACCCCACAAAAATGGTGCACGCCATGCATGAATATAAAATTCCCATAATATAATTGCCAGGACAAAATATTATTGGAATCTCTAATTTTGTACTTAATCTGTTAATAATCCATCGGGTGCGTTAGAAATAAACTTTTTTTTAATTTTTGTTTAATGCATGCTATATCTGTTAATATTATTGTAGTTGCCCAAATTCGAATTCTTTATTTATTTATAGATTTCAGTTTTTTTTCCGGCAAGAATTTGTTAATTATGTTTTTAATTTTTTTTATTTTAACATATTCATTGGTCAAATTTTCTCCATTAGGGATTAAAAACATCTTGCATAATATCCTGGAGAAAAATTGATTGATTAATTACTAGGATCGAAGGTTCTGTTTTAAATTAAATTTGTTGATGTACAAAATAGATTAACTTAAGATTTTACCTCAGTTTTTTTTTGAAAATTTATTTTCTAGAAATATGGATTATAGCTTGAAAGGAAGAAAGTTTGAACCGGAAAGTAATTTTGAAGTATATAATATGTTGAGGGCATCTAAGCAAAACATCCGATATATAAGTTAGAGAAACATGGATGCCAAATTATTGGATTCCATAATAAGTACTTCATATGCAGTAAGGGGCACGACGAAGTTTGAAACTTGTAAACAATTTAAGGTTGGTGCCGAAAATCTCATCAAATCACGAGAAATATGCCAAATGCTGTAAGGGCAAATGTGCAATGTGCCTTAAAATAATATAATGATTTTAACCTAAGCAGAGATATTAATTATTTAACTTTGTCAGAAGAAAAACTAATTAAATTGGCATCTATTTCTAGAGAGATTCCAAATTTCTTCCTTAATTATGACCTAATATACACATACATTGGACCAAATTTTGTTAGCAAATTTGTATATAACGTGCAATTGTTAGGCCTAGTTTGGAATGCTGAATAATACTGACTATTTCAGTCGGATAGATTAATTTGTCCACATGATAAACTGACTATTTAGTCAGGCGTTTAGTGCTCTACCAGATTAAAATGCAGATTATATTATACTGGTCGGATTATATTATACTAATTGATAAGAAATATCTATATATCATAAATATTAATTATGTATATTATTATTATTTATTCTATTTTTATTTTAATTAATTATTGATATTATTATTATTACTATTTATTTAATTATTATTAATTATTACTTTATTATTATTATTTTATTATAATTATTATTACTATTTATTATTATTATTATTACTACTTTTCAAAATTGCTAGTCATCCGACTATTTAATAAGAACAATTTTGAGGGTATTATTTTAGCGGGTGTGGATCGTATAAAAATACTCAACTGTATTAACTAATTCGGTGGCTAATTAATACGAGTGGTATCAAACACCGATTTTGTACTATATTATCATATCTGGTCCCTTATACGGCATACCAAACGTAGACTAATGTCATTGAACAGTCAGCGCACTAGATAGACGTGAGTTAAGTTAGTTTGTTTAATAATTACGTCATTGTTTTTGCCAGAGTTTGAATTTTTAATTTTTTTATTATAATGATGAGAGATTTGTATTAAGTTGCACAAGTTTTCTATTTTTCATGCACTGGATTTTGAAATTTCATTTATTTTTTATTTAAAATTTGAGTTAAGTCACATAATAACGGATAACCAACTAATAGGTTTCGAACTTCACACATATTTGTTATCGCTCTTTACAAGAGTTGAATATGAACGTTTCAATTACAACTAAAGAATAAATACAAATAATAGACCGTAATATTATTAGCGAGTTTGAAATTTTTTTTTTAATAAATACTACGATGTGCTCTTACATTCAAAAAGTGGACCTACTTCCTTCTCGGAATGTAACTCATTCCTGCCCACAAAATAATCTCAGCGAATTTGAAGATTCCGTAAATAAGTATTATATGTTGCCTGCACATATATAGTAACTGTGTAATTGGTAAAACACCAAATCTAGTATTATATTTTTTGACAAAAAGAAATCTAGTATTATATTTATTTATAGAAATTAATTATTAATTATTGTGGTGAAGAAAATGAGTATACTCTATGATAAGATTGATGGATATATTAAAAAGGAGAAACAAATCTCATTTAAAAGAAGCCAAGACAGAGACAAACAAGTGATAAATAATGTGTGTTTTGTCTTGAGAATTGAGTTCTCCATCTGTCTCAGACAAACCAATCCCAAATTACACAAAGACAAAGAGATCAAGATATAGAGAGAGCAAGCGGCGTTAGGGGGCGGCTCAGCCGGTGGGGGCAGGTGGCGGTGGTGATTAAAATTATGGATGTGAGAAGAATAGTGGTGGTAGTTGAAGAGGTGGAGGCAGCAAGAACAGCCTTGAGGTGGGCCCTCGACAACCTTGTTCGTTTTGGAGACTTGATCACTCTTCTTCATGTGTTTCCAACTTCAAGATCCAGAAACAAGAACAAAACCAGGCTCCATCGACTCAAAGGCTTCCAGTTGGCCCTCTCTTTCAAGGACATCTGCAACACCTTCCCCAACGTACGTAATTATTTATTTAAATTTTCTTAATTATATTATAATATATATTTTCAAATTAATTAATTACTAGTAGTGTATATATAATGTACGTACGTATATGATGATGATTTACAGACAAAGGTTGAAATGATTGTGATAGAAGGTGATCAAGATGGGAACAAGATTGCAGCTGTGGTCACAGAGATTGGGGCTTCAGCTCTTGTTCTTGGACTCCATGATCACAGCTTTCTCTACAAGTAAGTTTTTTTTTTTTTTCTAATTGAATCCTCGGACTTTCCACGGCTGAATTTTTATCTTTTTAAAATTTAGGACAAAGAAAATGTAGAGATACGGTCATGAGGTTCATAGGAATTAGGTCATGGAAGGAGGGAGAATTGGTCAACTACTGTGAGATTGGGTATATATTAGGTGGATTTCACATTATTCACTCTTTTTTGTTATTTAATATGAAATATTTGAACTACATATATATATATATATATATATATAAGCAAATTACACTTAGTACTCTTACGTTTATATTAAATTTCAGAGTTATACTTAATTTTTTAATATTTACATTTTAGTACTCTGAACTCTTTAAAACGTTTCACTTTTGTCCCAACGACACATTTTTGGATTGAATTTCTGTTAATTGATGACGTGACGCATGTGGGGACCCCACAAAAACAAATTTCACGACTGTAGGCATAATTACTTAATTAGCTCTTAATTATCTCTCACTCAGTATTTTGGCGGGAGATGTTAGACATGAGATCATTAATGATTAATTAAGTAATTTTATCCAAAGTCACCGTGAAATTTGTTTTTGTGGGACCCCCACACGCGTCACGTCATCAACCAATAGAAATTCAGCCGAAAAATGTGTCGTTGGGACAAAGGTGAAACGTTTTAAAAAATTTAGGATACTAAAATGCAAATTTTAAGAAGTTATATATAATTATGAAATTTAGTGTAAACGTGAGAATACTAAAGTGTAATTTGTTCTATATATATATATATATATACATACATGTACTCTATGAGTTAATTATGGGACCATATATATATGATTCATTTGAGTCATGTATGAACACCCTATATATGTGCATGTGGCATGTTTGTGGAATAAGATATATATACCTAAGCCTGCAGAAGTCTTGGGCCACCTACTAACTAGTTTGAGAAATATAAAAAAAAATTCAATACACGTCGAAAATACTTGGTTAGTTTCTTTTGAAAGCGATTCATATTTTCTTTTAACAAATCACAGTTTAACTTATATAAGAAAAAAATCGAGATGTTATACTTTTTTTTTTACAAATCAAAGTTTGACATACCATAAATACCCCTGTTGACTTTTGGTTATGACCTATGATTCATCAAGTACCATTGAACCATAATATATAACTCAGAAAGACCTTGCCCATAATATCTAGATCCCATTTAATTAGCCGACAACTCTTATGAGGAATGAGAATTTTATCATATATGCAAGATACTTCATTCCCATTCATTACATATTAATTAAAGGGAAAATACTTGTAACTATTCAATGTACTTGTTCCTTCATTGTTGAACATAGAATTTTCTCTATGCACAGACAGAGTGATTAGAATTGTTGACTCTTAAAACATCATATATCGATCATATCTGTAAAAAAAACCTTAAAGTGAACCGTCAATTTTATTGATACATATGAATGGCATGCTAAATGATCTCCAATTTTAGTTGAATTTTTTAAGAGATGACCTTTGTATGATGCTTTAAGATATCAACGTTCCGATTATCACATGTTTATTGAGGAAATTCGGTAATAAACAAGAGAGGAACGAGCACATCCACCTTTATTAATAATTGAATCATTGTTTGAGCTGAATTCTTTTGTAATGGATTTAGGGTTTAGCTAGATTGGATGTGCTCCTTTTCTGCATGTCAGTTTGAATTCCTTTCCCGTAATTTAATTATATATTTCTGACTAGATAATTGGTAATGGTAATTTATAGGTTGGCAATGGGCCACAACACAAGCAGTATCCCAAACAATTTCATGAATTGCAGAGTTCTAGGTATCAAGCAACCACCCCCTCCCTCACCATTAATAAGTCATAAGAGGAGGCCCAGCAATGGTAGCTATAGCAGTACTGGAGCAGCCACGCCAGTCTTTGATACCTCAAACAATAACATCAACTTTTCACAGATTAACATTGCTGCTTTAGAGTAAGAATATTATTCTTTATTTTGCATGATTCATAATATATCAGAAATTAAATTATGATAATAATTAAACCCTAGATTTTTTAATTTATAATAATATTAATGCAGCGTGCCTGATGTTGCTCCACAAAAAGTTCCATACAGAATCTGCCCGAATCCTTATGCAATCATTTGGAAATCAAGGAAGTCATCAAGGAGAAGGTGATTAATTGGTGATGAAGTAATAATTAATATATAATTAAGCAGGGCTTATTGGAAAGCTAATTAAAAGGCTAGCAAAGAGAAGCTTCACTTGTAGCTTTGATTTTCATTTTCAAAAGGAATATATATATATATATATATATATATCAAAGCAGGTTCAGCAGCAGCTTGATATATTGATCGTGAGAACCATTTTAGGCAGATGATGATGAACATGCAACTGATTCATTGGGTTTTGAAAGCCTCAACTAATTGTTTTTCTTTTAATTTTTTGACCTCACACACACATACACAACAAAATTTACAAAATGATAGTACAACTAACTCGATGTAATACATTTTTTTTCTGATTTTTTATTATATAATTATATGCCATAATGCTTCTCTGTGTATGGAAATGTTACTTTACTCACTCGCTACACTTAAATTTAAATTCTCGTATTCAGAAATCACTATAATTTAAATTTCACATTTTCACCTCTTCTGTTCAAAAGAGGTCGCACTCTATCATCATCTTCCTACTTTTCATATAGGTGATGAAGGTTTCCTCCAACTCCCAAGTATCGAATATAATTAGTTCAACAACTATGCTTAAAGCAAATGTTAGAATTTACGAGTCTAAATGTTGAAGCTAATGGTCCCTTGGCCCTTGCATGATTTCATGATTAGGTTATACTCGTCCCTTTTCTGGTAGACGGTTGGCCCTCTACTTCTTTTTTTTCAATATTCTTTTAAATCCAATGTTTATCAACTACAAGTGTAGTTGGTTGATGATGAAATTAAACTTGATTCAATTGCTAAATAATCAAAACCTTTCTCTCTCTAAAATAAAAACACTCTGCCTTCTCTCTACAGAAGTAACTCAGCCGCGCGCTTAGGTTTTTGTGGGGGTGGGGGTTCTCTAAATCTTCACCATTTGATGGTGAATTTGGGGTTAACCTCCACCTCCCTCCCTATATTTTTCTTGTCTTTCCTCTCTTGGCCTCGAATCCCTCGTTTCTTTCGTTCCTTCATTGCGGTCCTAGCCAAGTTTTCCCCTCTCTCTCGAGGTTTCACGTGCCTCTTTACTCCGCCCCCAACTGGTGGTCATAGACTTCCAGTTTGAGAGTCGGTGGCATGCTACTCCGGGATTTATTGTTGTTTGCTGGGCTCTTGTGGCCACTTTTGGTTCTTTTGCTTTCAATCCATGTCTTCCCTCACCAAACCCCATGTAAGGACCCTTCCCGAATTTTCCCTCGAAACCCGGAAAGAACCCTTATCCCGTCTGACAGCCCTTTTACCTCAAAATTTTAAATACCAGAAATATCCTTTTGTTCTTAAATAATTTTTATTAAACCTTACAGGGTTCCCAACAGAACCTCTGTACTTACTACCCATTCTTACTATCAGACGCAGGATAATATACAGGTCAAAGCCAAGACCTCGGAATAGTGGTGATTCAAATAGAAATACTCTCTGACACCAAATGTCAGTAGGTCAGACATTGCTGACATCTCTACTGGAAAACCACAAGACAACAGATTAGTCAGATACTGGTGAATCAACAATAATTCATCCCTCTGGGTCACCGCCCACACCAACCCACTGACCCGGATAACGAAGTATTTCCATAGGTTGATTAAGCCCATGATAATTGCCGTCTGGTTCATATTAGAGCCGGAAATATCCTCGGCTATCATATCATATCATCAGCCGGTATAACATTCGGCTATCATATCACATCAGTCGGCATATCTCTCGATTATCATATCCCTAGCCACCAGGGTATCCCTTGGGGTGTGCTAGTCCAGTATCACAACTCTCTGTACTATGATATCTCATCAGTCGGCATATCTCTCGACTAGCATATCATATCAGTCGGCATATCTCTCGACTATCATATCATATCAGTCGGCATATCTCTCGACTATCATATCATATCCGTCGGCATATCTCTCGACTATCATATCATATCCCTAGCCACCAAGGTATCCCTTGGGGTGTGCTAGAATATGTACTACTTGGAATCGACCACAATCTCTGCAAAATCACCTTTTATATTGGAGGTTCACCGGGAGTCCGCCAACACGGAACCAAGGCCCGGATCCTAGGCCCCCTCAAATCGGTTTTGTTTATATTGGGGGTTCACCGGGAGTCCGCAAACACGGAACCAAGGCCCGGCTCCTAGGCCCCTTCAAATCGGTTTTGTTTATATTGGGGGTTCACCGGGAGTCCGCCAACACGGAACCAAGGTCCGGCTCCTAGGCCCCTTCAAATCGGTTTTGTATCCAAATCATGTACATATTTTGTTTATCATTTATCACAAATACGGTTTCAACTCATAACCATGTACCCAAATAATTACCACGTCCAAACAATATCAAAACCGAATCCAACAACCATAGCATTTCTCACAATACACTTCCACTGAAATATTGGAACAACAATTATCCAGCAATCATTGCACCCATACACAACAGTATTTAAATCGAGGATATTAATACATGCATTACAATTTATAAATACAACCATACACAACAGTAATTAAATCAAAGATATTTATACATGCATTACAATTTATAAATCAAAATCCGCTTACCATCACCATCCAACCCAAAATTCATGTACGCTCTAGCCTCAGAACAGCTACACCATAATGACCCAACTACCTTGACTTTCCAAGCTCAAAACCCTCTCCACGGTCAATCCTTACCGCTAGGATTGCCCAACCGAGCTCTAAATGAACTCCTATGGCCTCGAAACCAACAAAATCTGATCTGGAACATCCCAAAACCTTAGTCACGCGCCGCCGTGACTTCGGGAACAGTCCCACGCGCCGCCACGCGCCACCGGAAGGTCAGAACACGCGCCCACGAGCTGCCACGCGCCGGTCACGCGCCTGCTACAGTGTTCACGCGCCTGGACCGGTCCAACCCGACCCGGCTCGACCTGACCCGGTCCAACTCGATCGGTTCACTCGACTCGACCGGTTCACTCGACTCGACCGGTTCACTCGACTCGACCGGTTACCGGCGACTCGCAGGAGAAGACGACCGGACGGCCCTCGCCGTCGCCGGAGGCTGGCAGGAGAAGATGACCGGACCGCCACCTCCGACGCCGTCTGGTTCGCCGGAAACTGCCATTTCCGGCCGATTTTCAAGGTTTTCTAACTTCTTCATTTCTTGACCGTTTTTCACGATCTACACATGTAAATTCATCTACTTTTCACCAGGAATCCAAATATGAGGTCAAAGTTCCGAAATCGTACCTGGTTTGGCCAGAAAACGGCCGAGAATGTTCAGTTCACCTCCCTCCTCCATCCGTCGCCTACGGCGGTGCTCCCGCTCCAATAACTACCCCAAAATGCTCGTGGGGTCCCGGGGAAGATCCTCCCGACCTCGGTTTTGTTCGAATCGGATCGAAACCCCTCCGATGAATATGGACCTTCGGTGTTCGCACGGGGAGGACTCGGGTAGGACCGAGACTGCATCGACCAATCCCTCGAGGAGAGAGAAAAATATCTGTTATATAATTTCAACTTTTCCAAAATTACCAAACTGCCCCTGCAGCTTCTAGACCCGTAACGAACTCATCGGATCTCCGTTTTCCGCGTGCCGCCTGTCTACGAACTCGTGAGTTCGAGACCTACGCAACAACCCAAGAAAAATTCCCAAAAGTATTACCAGTCAAAAAGTGACTCCCGAACCCATCCAAAACTGAGGGTAAAATGGTCCAATTCTCAAAAGAATTTAAATTCTGGTCCGGGTCGTTACACCCCATCCATCACCTCACGTCCAACCAAACTTCCTTCATCTACACATAGCATCTCCCCCAAATCCCACGTCGTTGGATCTATTCCCTCTTCGGTATTTGTCTCGGCTGTTTCGACGGAGTTTATGTTTGCTGTTGTTTCCCATCTACAGCCTTTCCCCACATGTGTTTCTGGTTTGGGCGTTTTGGCTTTGTAGTTTGTCGGTTAATCTTGACATCTTTGATCGCCTGAGTATGATGATCTTTGGTAGCTTTTCGTCTCCAAACCATTCTCTACATATCGCTCTCATTGATTCCAGCGACTGGTTCGCGTTTTGTAGTGGAGGCAAGTAGCTTAGTGATGGCGGCGATTGGTGTGCCTGCTTAGTTTTTAGGGGTTTTGTTGAGTTTGCTTTGTGGTTTGAACTTTATCTTTTGTTTTGGGCTGGACTTGCTTTTTTCCTTTTTAGTTGAGCCTTTCAATTTTTTAACTTTGTATTTGGGCTCTTTATTAATTTGTTCTTCATCTTGAATAATGAATATTATTTCATTGGATAAAAAAAAAAATTTAATTTTGAAACTCCAATATCATATTGTAACCAAAATCTATTTTATTACATAAAGTTTTTTTTCCATATTACAGAATTATTTTCACTTGGTAATTTTTGGTAATTCCTCATCCAATCCTACATGAAACTTACTACATAAAGGTGCATGAGAATTTCAAAATTATGAATTTTAACTAAATCCCATTTTTCTCCCTCATCCAAACACACGATTATCGAATAATGAATCAAAGTTGTAGACTAGAGGTGGGCATGGTTTGGGTCGTTACGGATATCACCAAAAACCAAATACATACCGTTAAAATTTCAACGGTTTGGTATAGTTTGAATTTTCGGAAAATAGAATTGAAACCGTTTCAATCCATACCGAGTATTAAGAAAAAAGACTCCTACAAAACATCATCATTTCAAAATTCCAACACTCACATCAACATTTCATTAATCCACTTCAAGATTTTATTCATACAACATCAACCAATTAAAAATTATAACTTTTAAACTTCAAATATGGCGAATTATATTTAAATATAATTTAAATTTGAAAGTAGCACGAGATGAATAAGGATTTAGTAAGATAGAGTCTATAGTAAACACTTACACTAACAAATTAAAGGGTGAAAATTATTGCCTAATAAATAATATATATGAATGTAAACTTTAACGGTTCGTTTTAGATTCCAACGATTTTGAAAATGAAAATTCAAAGCCAAACCGTTATTAACAGAATGGTTAAAATTTTCAAACCGTTTGATTTTTATCCAATCAAATCCAAATCGAATAACTAATAACGGGTTGTATTGAATCCCATTTCTAATTTCAACGGATTTATATCCAATGCCCTACCCCTATCCAAAAGATAAACGTTAGAATTTTGAAATTGGGACATTGGGCTGCTGGGTGGAGCTAGAAACCGAAGCTGGGCCTAGGGCTGAAGTACAGGCTCACTAACAATTCACTTCAACTTAGCCGCCAATCAGCCCAGCAAGCACGCAAGCAGCCGAGCCCCATCAATCACTCTCTCTCTCCCCAAAGCGAAAGCAGCGTTTACTTCTCAGTTTTAGCCGACGATAAAAGCGTGAGAGAGGATTTTAGATCTACGACTCAGGGCTCACAGCCGCCGCTCGCGGCTCTGCAAAAACTCAGCAATAACTTATTTTCATTTTTATAAAACAAAATCAGCTCATCTCCTCTTTCTTCGCGTTCTCAATTTCCTCGCTCGGCTGCGATCCGGCTCACTCTTCTTGGCGCCGATCCGATTCCAACTTCCATCTCCCTCCAATTTCTTTCCCTCCCTTTCTCTCTTCTCACTTTCTCTCTCTAATATTTTTCTTCTTCTCAAGGCTTATGTTGTTCAGTGTTCACTTCCTCTCAACACAAAGCTAGGTGAGTGACAGTGTCACCGAGTCAGGGACTTTGGCTCCATTTTTCAGACAAACCAAGCCCTAACTGGTTCCAATTTTTGAATTTCAGGCTTGATTTCTCCCAAATACGAGCTTCACACAGCATACATTGGCAGATTGTTTGGATCGAACAGAACTGAAAAGCAAATCAGCATAGAAATGGACTGGAGCACAAGCAACGCTTTTAAAACCTTCAAAGGTACTAGCCCAATTTGCCAATTTTCAATTTTTGTTCTTAAATTGCTCTATATATATATGTGGTAGCTGAGCACAATTCATAAGCTTTAATTTGATTCATAGTGTGTTGAATATCGTTATGGATTTCTTAGTCATGAGAATGGTGTGAATTTTATTTGATGGGTTTCATTTGCTTCTTGGTGGATTAGATGTGGAACCCAAGTCCATGATGGACATGGCGCTCATTCCAGCCATTGATTCAGTAGATATTGGTTTGAGCTCCTCGGATCAGGGAAATGCTACTCCTTCAACGAAACCACGAAAGAAGACTATGACATCGGTTTATCTCAAGTTTTTTGAGACAGCTCCTGATGGGAAGACTCGAAGGTGCAAGTTTTGTGGACAAAGCTATTCTATTGCAACTGCAACTGGTAATTTCTTTGTGCCCCCAATTAAGTTGTTTTTGTTCTTTTTGTGTCATGCCTTCAAAAAATTAGATTGTGATTGTATGATTATCTGATTTGTAAGAAGCTCAATATTCAATTGAGATATTGAACTAGATTTGTCAATATATCATGGTAGGGTTGAGCCTATCATAATGTTTCTGGTTGTATTTACTGATCTTTCTTTGTTGAAGGTAATTTGGGAAGGCACCTAAGTAATCGCCATCCCGGTTATGAAAAGTCAGGCGATGTTATCACCAGTCCAGCACCAGCACCACAACCAATCTCTGTAACCAGGAAACATCAACCTCAGACAAAAGCACCCCCTGTGGATTACAACCATTTAAATTGGTTGCTTGTTAACTGGCTCGTCTTGGCTTCTTTACCTCCAGCAACATTGGAAGAAAAGTGGCTTGAAAACTCGTTCAAGTTCTTGAATCCATCAGTACAACTCTGGTCAAGTGAGGAGTACAAAAAAACATTTCACGAAGTTTTCAGAAGTATGCAGGAAGTAGTAAGAGCATCTTTGGAACAGGTTTCATCCAAGGTATCTATTACTCTTGAATTTTGGACTTCGTATGATGAAATTTGTTATATGAGTGTCACGTGTCATTGGATCGACGAGAGTTGGTGTTTCCAGAAGATGATGCTTGATATCTGTCACATACCGTACCCTTGTGGTGGTTCTGAGATCTATCACTCCCTAGTGAAAGTTCTTAGGTTCTACAATATTGAGAATAGAGTCCTTTCATGTACCCATGATAACAGCCAAAATGCAATGCATACTTACCTGGATACTCAGAAAGTAGGGCCCTTCTGTTACATCCCTTGCTCAGCTCATGTTCTCAACTTGATCATAGATGATGGATTGAGAACTACAAAACCAGTGATCGCCAAGGTTCGAGAGTTTGCAATGGGGTTAAATTCGTCCTCAGAGATGTCTCAGGATTTTGCCCAATTCACAGCAGCTTACCAGGAAAGTTCATGGAAAATGCCTCTTGATACATCAACAAGGTGGAACGGTAGTTATCAAATGCTAGACATTGTGTGCAAGGTACGATATGAAGCAATTACATGAAGTTGTGAAACATTGGCTTTCCAATTATGACATTGTGTTTCATTTCTTTCATGCAGGCTTCGAAGTCTATGGATGATGTTATCAGGAAGTACGAGACACTAGGCAGTAGGACGCTGCTGAGCTCCGCGGAGAAGAATGCAGTCAATAATGTGCATCGGTTTCTAGATCCGTTCTACAAAACCACAAATAATATGTGCACGAACAAGTTGCCCACTGTCGGGCTGGTTCTGTTCTTCATGGATCACATTTCTGAGACGATTACCGCTTGCAGAGACTCCCACCTATACCCAGACCTGTTAAAAAGTGCTGCCAAAGAAATGGCCGAAAAGATTAGAGGATACAATAACCAAGTCTGCAACATTATTATATACATGACAGCAATCCTTGATCCGCGAATCAAAGAAGAGCTAATTCCCGAGAGCCTAAACTTGGAAAACTTTCTGGATGAAGCAAGAACTCATTTCATTAGACATTATTCGACGAACCATTTCCCATCCATAACTGGTGGATACAGTGCTCAAGAAATAGAAGAGGGATGCAATGTCTCGTTTGCAGAGGAAATAGCGCGAAAGAAACGAAGGGCAAACATGAGCAGTGCAACTGATGAGCTCACCCAATATCTGTCGGAGCCTCCAGCTGCAATAGCAACAGATGTTCTTGAGTGGTGGAAGGCAAATTCTATGCGCTACCCGAGACTTTCTTTGATGGCCCGGGATTTCTTGGCTGTGCAGGCAGTTTCAGTGGCGCCTGAAGACCTTTTTTCTGGCAAAGCTGATGAAATTTACAAGCAAAGATTCTGCATGCCTCATGATAGTACCCAGGCTCTCCTTTGTATAAGGTCATGGCTGCAAAGTGGGATGAAACTCAAGTATAAGACGAACGAAATTGATTTCGAAAGGTTGATGGAGTTGGCAACAAGTGCTGCTGCAGCTGCAGCTGATAATTCTACTGCTGGGGGATCTGAGAAGAAACAAAAATATTGACAGCAATACAAAAATTCTTATGATCTTCTTGGTCATATCTTGCTTGAACTTCCAATCCCACTTGGAAAAAAAAAAAAAAGAGGAAAAGGGAATATGGCATTTTTAAGCATTGGAATTTAGAAATGCTTTGTTGTAAAATATTAGGTGACAATTTGAAATTTGAATGTACAGTTTAAAATTTGATAATCCTAACTAGAGAAGAGACCATTAATATTATATTTTCTAATTTATCTAATTGTCGTTATACATATATCATAATTAGAACCGTTCATTCTATAAATTATCATTTCGTGATAATCCTAACTAGAGAAGAGACCATTAATGTTATATTTTATAATTTATCTAATTGTCGTTATACATATATCATAATTAGAACCGTTCATTCTATAAATTATTATTTCGTAATTATTTTCGTAAAGATAATTCGCCGAAAATATGAAACTCAAATAATACCTCAATAATTTAATTCTCTTGAGAAATTCAGGTCAAAAAGGCAATAACAGTACAACATATTCCAAAAGAACTTGTAAACAAAATCATGAGAAGGGCACCTCCACTCCACTTGTGTCAGGAGAGGCTATAAAATGCACTCTTCGCTGAGTTGTATGTGTTGTGTATTTACCAACAAAATTTTGAACCCAGCTACATGCCATTTTTAACATACTGCAAAATTATGGCTTCTTTTCGGAGGAGCTCCCAATTAAACGTTTCAAAAAATCAAGTTTTATTCTCCTGGGCATGCAACCACCAGCCTGTAAGATGAATCCTACCGTAGAACATGCAAGTATTTTGTTCATCCAACGTTCGTCACTCTACTTTGAACTTCCCTATGTCCACAGGTGCTCTCTCCCGTATTCTCGGACAATGACAGGCACGCTTGTGGGTGGAATCTACAGTAGAAAAACCGAAACGAAATTATGAGACCTACTAATCAAAAAATTTCATGTGCATCCAGAACACTAGCACAACTTCACAGACATAAATGGTTCTACTTACAAAAATTAGAAACAAAGAAGACCGTTTCATGGTTCCAAAGCATACAACTGACTTACCATGCCGTAATCTGTAACAATCATAGATATATAATCTGATGGAGTAGCGTCATACCTGTTACACATCGAAACCAATAAGTGTAATAAAAATCATTCTGAACAATAGTAACAAAGTAGCATTCTTTATATAGAACCATCCTTACATTAAATTCAAAAGTTGTAGATTGTCCTTATTAGCCCAATTATCCAGATAATTTACATCAGTTCTTCCAGAAACCTTTGCAATAGCATCTGGATCACCTGCAAGAAACACAAAGGTGCCAGATAATCACTTTTCCGGGGAAAAGAGGTTATGTGATTTGGAAAATAACACCAGTACTGAGTAAACAAGCTCAGAGCCACATACAAGAACCAACATACCTAGTTCGTTAGAACATATTGAATCAAGCTGCACCCTTTCATGAAATTTATAAGCTTCGCAGCAGATCAAGACTGGAACACAAAAAGCATGAGCAACCATAGCAACACATGCAGTTCCTACTCTTGAATATACAGTTCCATTAGCTAATACCGAAGCGGCTCCCAAAAACACACGCGTTACTTCATGCATGATATAAGACACTGCATTTATATGAGTATATGTGCAACTCAGGCCCTTTGCCACCAGCCTATGAAGTAATGCTTGGCCTTCAAGCCTTGGACGTGAGTCCACTACCACAACGCGGAACTGTTTCCCGAGTTCATGGGCATACAACATAACCATCTCAACAACACATGATGATCCATATGTGAGAAGAACGTCCCCATCCCGAACCTTCGTAGCAGCATGCCTAACTATCACCTTATCTGCAAGTATTATCTTCTCATTTATAAAACGGTCAATTTCTGAACAAAGTCCAGATTTTGCTTCCGACTCAGAAAGACTTAAGGGCAATTTGGCAATACGACTTTTCAGAAACCTAACTGCATTTCCCATACTAATCGAAAGTGGCCTGCATTCAGTGAAAAAGGAGACATAACTACTGATTTTTGCTGTCAAATCTCTGACAAGAGCTTTCTCTGGTGGTGTGGAGTAGTCTCTAATGGCTTCCTGAAATGCTTGAAGCATTGCGATACAACGAGCATTACCCCCTGATATTTCCCCAGCCAAATACTGCAGTCCAACCTGAAAATGTCCATATTTATACACACGTTATTAGCCACAAAGATGATGATTTACAAAGATGCGTTCATCTACTCCTTTCATTTCTCAGACATTATAAAATCTTATCAATTTACAAGAAAGACAAAAAACAAAACAAAACATAGATATACATTAAGGGAGCAGATTGGAAACAGAACAAATTTACTTAAATTATCAATTCGAAACAAGATAGGCTTGCCAACAGAGGAGAAAAAATTCTAAAACATGTACATCTTTATTACTACTAATCAAATGTTCACTTCTAGAAAGAATTTACCTTGGTCCTATGCTATATACTGGAACTGGTTCAAAATGTATATCTACCTGTAGAAAACTGCTGGAAAAAATTGTGCACACAGATGCAAGCAAATGAAAATAAGCATGGAATGGAATCTCTGAGAAACTTATTACTTTTATAACAAATTTGAAACTATATTTTATTGAAATAATATATGTCTGAGCTTACTTATGTCAACTTATTTGAAAAAGTTTAATTCTAATTTCTAAACACAAATTGGATATTCATGTTTGAATTAATGATTTGAATTTTGCAACTAAAAGCCTGATCAAATAAGAACAATGAACAACAAATTTTCCTAAAAGAAATTACCTTATAAATGGCAGGATGCATTGGATCAAGTTGGAAAAACTTTGATTCAAGATCAGGAAGCTGAGTTCCACGCTCATATTGAGGCAAATGCCGGAACAACTCAACTCTGTTTTTAGCTTCAGTTTGATTGACCACTGCACGCCTTTTTGCCTTCTCCACTCGGCTCTTATCATCAAACTGCATCCGTGGAGGAGGAACATCTTTTTTCCTTTCCTTCTCTGGTGGTCGATCACCTCCCTTCTTTTCATAAGGGGCCACCGAAGGCGCAACTGGAGGATTCTCCTTCTTTTGTACAGACTGCTTTACAGCCTTCTTACCAGGAGCCCCGCCCCCAGAAGCAGCAGGTTTTGTCCCCTCAGCTGCAATTTCAAAAGGAGGGGAACCATATAAATAATTAATATATGGATGGTATTAGGGAACTCCAAACACTCACAGACCGAAACCAAAATGAAAGAGATAAATAAACAGATGGTGTTTACATGGCTCAATGCAACACAAGTAATTCAATAGTTCCTTTGGGAAGTAGCAACTGAACTTGAGCAATCACTAACACATGAAATTGAGAATGAGCCACAATACAAACTATGACATATCTAGATTCACAGAAAGCAAATTTAACAATTTGATTTTCGGACATTCTACAGCAGCGACTAATCAAGCAATAGCAGCTACACTATCAAACTATTGGGGGTATAAAGGATCACAGTCAAACCTCTAGCAGCAGCTTTAGCAGCGCGTTGAGCCTCCTGCACGGCACGCCTCTCAGCTTTTGTCGTCTTGGATTTCAAGGGTTCTGAACTTGGTGGAGGTTCATTTTGCACTTCTGTAACCGCCTCTCCACTCTTTTCTGCAAGATATAGCCAACATAATTAACACATACTCTCACCAAAGTCTTTGAATTGAAACATTTAATCCATTAACGAATATTTCATTCCTATAATCTTAGACAAACCAGTACAGTACTACAAATTGATTGCACACATACAAAATATCCAAAATAATAAGACACCAAAGCAATAACTTTTTCTTTTGGCAGAGGCACCACTGCAATAACTCAAATTTGGTTTCTCAGTGCAATTCACAAAAGCATGAAGCAACAAGAGATTCAGTGACAACAAGCAATCAATTACCAGGCACTTCAAGAGGGGTTTTAATTGTGGCGGAGTCGAAGCCTCCGCCGGGAAAACTTGAAGCCAACTTTCCCGAGCCACTTCGCCGATACCATCGAGAGGAATCATCGGGGAACTCGAGTCCGGCATCGCCAACCCGACTTGAAGGCGAGGCTGTCACCGGCGAGGTCCCTAACAACGACTCTGAGGGGTTATAGCTCCCTACTGGCACATCTCCCGAGTCCTTGCGCCGTGAAGCAGATTCGGGCACCGGAACGGCGGCCGTGCGCAACGCAACGGTGTCAGAAAGGTGACGTGACGGGGGGATCATGACGGGAAAGAGGGAGTTGCTAGCCGGAGATTCGGAGAGAGGAGGTGAGCTTGGGATTGGCGGACCGGACTGGGTCCGACCCGGTGGGGCTTCGGCGTTGGGGGTGAAGAACCCGACTTGGCGGACCTTGGGGTCGATCACGGTTCGGGAGGAGCGACGCGCGTCCATGGAGCGTAAGAATCAGTTGCTAGGTTATTGAATTTCAGGTGGAAAGAGAAAGAGCCGTTGTTAGTGGTGAAGGAGGAGTAGAATTGGATTCCATGGAGGGTTTTTTTTTAACGGAAATTAGGGTGTCGTATTGATCAAGTTTATAGCTTTGGGTTTTGAGCAGTTGCAGATAAAGAGAGAGAATACTATTCCTTGTCAGTTCTGACTTTCCGAGCCGAGTTCCGCTGTTTTTTTTTTTTTTCATTATTAAATTTTCAGAATCACTCAAATAAAAAATTTATTTTTTTATATAATAATATTAAGAAAGGGATTACCTTAAACACACTCAAGATCGACAGTAACTTTCACGAGAGTCGAATTCAAAATTTTCCATTAAATAAGTCGCACGTTTTATGACAGGATCCTTTTCGAATTTCCTCTCGAAATTCGGAAAAAACTCTGCTCTCGTCTAACAACCTAAAGAAATTCCCATAATACCCCTAAGTCCTTGTAATTAATTATGAGAATTCTACAAAAAAATCCGGCAGAATCCCCCCTTAAGGACTGGTTAACCGTCTTAGCCTCTCGACTGAGCAATTACACCGATGGCTAACCAGCCTAGTCATATCAAGGTAAGAGCCAATGCTTCGCCACATATCACAATGTGAGAACCCCTGATCATGATTCGAAGTTTATAGTCCTCTGCTAACAAGCTCTGATACCAAGTTGACAGTAGGTCAGACACTGCTGAAACCTCAGACCAATGGTGGCCTTACAGGGTAACCTCACGAACTTGTTTTACGTCCCAACCTCTTTACTTATAGCTTTTAACACAAAAGTTCAATACCTGAAATACCCTTAACCTTTAGAAACATTAAATAAACTTTACATGGGTTCCAACAGAACCTCCTATGTACTTGACTGACCCCACCTACCTGTCAGACGCAGGATAGCCTAGTAGTTCACAAACTATCTCGGAGGACCCCCTCCGCAATAAAACGAGATAACTGACGTGTTACCCTCGTGTGAACCGTCAACCACCCGTCAATCTGGGTCACCGCCCATACTAACCCACTGGCCCAGATGACGAAGGTACAAGACTTGGTTGAATTGAGTCTCACTGACTTACCCCAAGTTGTAACTCGATATCCCGGCTCATCCTGAGCACCCCTAGTGGTAACTCGATATCCCTGCTCAACTTGAGCACCCCGAGTGGTAACTCGATATCCCGACTCATCCTGAGCACCCCAAGTGATAACTCGGTATCCCTGCTCATCCTGAGCACCCCAAGTGGTAACTCGATATCCCTGCTCGTCATGAGCCCCCTGAGTGGTAACTCAGTATCCCTGCTGATCTTGAGCACCTTGAGTGGTAACTCGATATCTCTGCTCATCCTGAGCACCCCGAGTGGTAACTCGATATCCGGCTCCTCCTGAGCACCCTAAGTGGTAATTTGATATCTCTGCTCATCATGAGCACCCCGAGTAGTAATTCTATATCCAGCTCCTCCTGAGCACCACGAGTGGTAACTCGATATCCCTGCTCATCCTGAGCACCCCAAGTGGTAATTCGATATCCCTGCTCATCTTGAGCACCCCGAGTGGTAACACGGTATCCGGCTCCTTCTGAGCACCCCGAGTGGTAACTCGATATCCGGCTCCTCCTTAGCATCCCGAGTGGTAACTCGGTATCCCTGCTCATCTTGAGCACCCCGAGTGGTAACTCGGTATCCGGCTCCTCCTGAGCACCCCGAGTGGTAACTCAGTATTCCGGCTTATCCTGAGCCGTAGCTCAATATCATGATTCATCATGAGAGTATGATGGAATCCTCCATGACATACCTTAGACATCAACGATATGGCGGAGAAAGATCCCTCGAACTCCAATATCGGAGAACACTTCAACGATCTAGCGGAGACGTACCCTCAATGCCAGTCAGAGAACCCTCAACAATGTGGCGGAGAAAGACCCCTCGAACGCCAAAATCGGAGAACTCCTCAACGATCTGGCAGAGACGTACCCTCAACTCCAGTCGGAGAACCCTCAACAATGTGGCGGAGAAAGACCCCTCGAACGCCAACATCAAAGAACCCCTCAACGATATGGCAGAAACGTACCCTCAACGCCAGTCGGAGAACCTAGTGGTATAACATAATACATCAAAGTACACATGCCATGCAATCCCGAAAACCCAGTCCGTTCTCAATACCTCGAAAATACCAAATCAAGGAAGCCCTAGCCCCAAGGAATTCCTTGACACATTAATGACCCAACTTCCTTGACCTCCCGAGCCAAAACCCGGTCCATGGTCAACCATTACCACTGGGATTACTCAAACGGGGCTCAAAACGAACTCCAATGGCCTCAAAATGGCCAAAATCCGATCTGGAATGTCCCAAAGCCCTATCCACGCATCACTGTGGGCCGGAAAATAGCCCCACGCACCGGTAGAAGGCCGGACCACACGCCGTCACATGCCTCCACGTGCCATGTACTGTTCACAGTGAAATATTCTGTCACTCTGACGGAATATTCCGTCAACCCTAACGGAATATTTCGTTCAGACTAACGGTGTTAGGGTTCTGTCATAACACCGTTATCATTTGACGGAATATGCTAACGTCGTCAGCATATTCCATCAAATTCTGACGGCGTCAGTTGACTCAACGGTCAACTGACTGTTGACGGTCGCCACGTGGCACTATGTGGCTGCCACTGGCATGCCACGTCAGTCGCAGTTGATCGGACCAGTCGCCGGAGTCTCGTCGGAGAAGACGAGTACGCCGTCGTCCGCCGTCGCCTGAAAACTCAATTTCCGATCGACCTTGAATTTTTGCTAAATTCCTCAAAACTCAACCGTTTTTCACAAATTTTAGGTATAAATCTATCTACTCGAACCCAGGAACTCATAAATGACCTATAAACATGAAACCCATACTTGTGTTGGCCAGAAAATCAGACAAAAAGTTCAGTTTTTCCCTTCCTCGGCTCGGTGCCCGTGGCCGTTTCCTTCGACGGCCGGTACGTCCTTGATTGCTGGGATGAGGAGATTTCAATGGGTGGAACCAAATCGGCCAAGGTTGCTTCGAATCAAAGTTCAAATTCGAAGGATTTTGGGTTCGGGGTGAGCATCGAAGAGAGAGGGATAAAACTGACAAAATTCTGGTGAAGTCTGGGTTAAAAATATCTACCCAGTACAAATTACCAAAATACCCCTGAACATTCTAGACTCACAACTCTCTCACACGAACTCCGTTTTCCGCGTGCCGCCTGTCTACGAACTTGTGAGTTCGAGACCTACGCAAGGGCCCCCAAAACACAACCAAAAGTGTCTCGAAACAAAAATTGACTTTCAAGCCCCTTAGACAAATAAGGGCAATTTTGTCCTTTTGCAAAATAATTTACAAAAATTAAATAATTAAATTTCCGGATCGTTACATTTTAGATTAAAATTACATGAATTTTCATGAATTTGATGTATAATTATAAAGTATGGCTAATCCATTATGTAGTTTAATTTGATAAAAGCCGTTTAATCTACAATAAAATTAAAAATCCATCAATATTTCGTTTAAAAATAGCGTGTGCAAATTTACGAACACCCAAATTTTTGGAATAAGTTGATAATGGCTTCGACTACATACACCATTGTCACCACCGCTACACCACACCATCGCCACCTCGCCGCATCTACAGTCTTCACTCTCAACACTAGAGCATGGATATCATTAAATATTGTTATTAAACGCGTATTTTTGTCATTTTTTCTTTCAATTCAGAGACTCGTTAAGTAATCAACGAACCAAATTGCCTACTAAAAAATTGGTGAAGTTTTGGTTATATTCATATTGAATTATCAATTAAAATGTAAACTAGTTAATTAAGGAAAATATAAGCTAAATTTTAGACCAAAAAGAACACGTGTATTTTTTGGTTTATCAACAAACAATGAGCTGCCTTTCAAATTTTCAATTGTATATGGACCACCAAGGCTAATGACATTTGAGTCATCAATTTCCTAATCCATGGCACTTGCAAAAATATCCTACTTGTTTTCTCCTACCTTTACTTTGTTCTCATCTATCTACTCTTCTACTATCTGAAAATTGCTAAACAAAAAAATGGGACCAACATATTAATTTGATCTTGTGTGAAGGAGCTAGGTCTTCACATTCCTTTTGTCCTCATTATTCCATCAAAAATACAGAAGAAAAAAAAAATTTAAAGCTCAAACAATGAAAACATTTAAACATGTTCTTCCAATTGCATTAAATTTCATTATCTGGGATAAGATAAACCATTGGGTGCTATGATCTTCACATATTTTGATGGAGAAATAACACAGAGATTTTCAGAGCTTCTGAGGCCAAAAATGTCCAAACTTAGGCTCTGAGATTTTCTCTTCTGACTGCTGTGAGGCTTCATGATAATCAAACTAAGCTTTCTGGCTGCTGCTACAATTGCAGCATATGTAGTTTCACGCAGAAACTGCAACTCCACCACCACCAGGAACCCTCCAGGTACTTCATTCTCTTTCAATTTTGTTAAATTTACCTGTTTGGAAGTTATTCGGGTTAGTTCAAGTGGTAAGGGAGATTTTTGTGATGAGAGACAAATAGTAAATTTTGAAAGAACTTATTGCCAACTTTTTGCATATATGAATGTCTAATTCAGAAGTGAAGAACCTCCATCACCATCTTAATTACAATTCAAACATGGGTTTGATTTATTTACCTCTGAAATGGTTAGGAAATTAAACTGGGTCTTCATCTAAAAAAATGCCTTGAGAAAGAGCAAAATGTGTAGAATCGTTCAATGGAATAGGGCCTTGGTTAGAATTTATTGGGTACAAAAAACATATGACGTGTTTGTACTTGTTTTGGTGTTCTTAAGCTTTCTTATTTGTTGATTCATATGGGTTATTTTGGTAATTGATGGTGGGTTGGTTTCTTGTGCTGCAGGGAATGATGACTTGAACTTCCAGCAGCAACAGAAGGAAGAGGAGATGGAAGATGACGAAGGCATTGAGATTATGAGAAGTAAAGAATTGAACAGATTGACTGAAATTGAGGTTCTGAATAATCTAGTGAAGGAGCTGCAGCAGAGGAAAGTGAGGCTTCAGAGGAAATTGCTGGAATTATGTGGATTAAAAGAAGAGCAATCATACATTGCTGACTTGAAAAGGTGCCTAGAGGACAAGTCTGCGGAGATTGACATGCTTGGTGCCACCATTGATTCTCTGCAGGCTGAGAGGAGGGTTCTTGAGGAAGATTTGAAGCAGAGTGTTCTGGTGAAGAAGCAGGTTGGGATGGCGAAGATGACGATATCGGAATTGGAGAGGAAGATGGAATGTTGCAATGAGAGGAACATGGAGATGAAGGGAAGGTTATTGATGGTGGAAGAACAAGTTTATGGCTTTCTCAAGGATGAAGTGTCTATGAGAGATGCCATGGTTGAGAAGAAGCTCAAAGCTGTTGAAAATGTTGAGTTGGAAGTTTTGAGGATGAAGAGAAGAAATAAAGAACTTGAGATGGAAAAGAGGGAATTGGCAGTAAAATTGGCTTCTGCTCAAGCTAGAATTAGTGCCCTCTCCAACATGACTGAGGTAAATATATACATATATATTCTCTTTGTATGACGTTTCAAATTATTGATACGTACCCGTGAAAAATTATGGATAGTATAGTAGTACGTGCATTTTGTCGGAGCGATCATAAATGGACATAGAAGAGTAAAGTAGTATCAATAGTAGCGCGATATAAAAAAAAAATATTGAAGAGTTTTTCTCTTTACGGAACATCATGTCCTTATTAAATATATGACGCATAGAAACCTTATTCCTACTCAATTTTTTTCAATTTTGTTTTCATTTATTCACATAGTGGATGTTTTAGGATCTAGAATCATCATTTATAATCTTAACTTTTTGTGGTCTTGAATTACTTAATCGCTTCAATTTAATTTGAAGTATCAAATTTCGGTTTTGTCCAAAATTTGATACATAAACCTAAAAGTGAAGCTCCAAATTAAGGACCACTATACCCTAATTAATCAATATTGTCAATAAATATAATTAATCAATGTTGAATAAAAATTTGTTTTAAGTGAGATTTTCACCCTGCATCATGTATTAGAGAAGATTTGAACTAAAGAGCTATAAATATAATTCTTATTTAGGGCTTATTAATATTTATTGAGCATTTGCAACACCGTACGTATGATTTTGTTGCAGAGTGAAACCATTGGCAAGGTTGAAGAAGAGATAAGAGTATTAAGGCATACAAATGAGGAGCTCACAAGCCAAGTTGAAAAATTGCATAAATACAGATTTGACATGGTGCAAGAGCTTGTGTACCAGCGCTGGCTCTGTACCTGCTTGAGATTCGAAATTCGAATTCAAAACAGCCCGTCAATGGAGACCCCAAGAAGTTATGAGAGCCCTTCCTCTCACACCGGCTCCGATGGTTTGAGTGATGAGATTGAAACGACCACCATTGAAAGCTCTTCAAGCAGCCAAATAAGTAGGGGAAAGATCAATAAGAAGCCCTCTGGCTTCATGCAGAGTATTACGAGGTGGGGAAGAAGCAAGGGGGATGGTGATGATTCAGTAATAGGTAGGTCAAAATCGAGTGCCTTGTTGAGCAAGAAAGGTCTGGTTCGGAGGTTTTCGACATCAATGGTTCCAGTGAAGACTACTACATCGATTCTGAGAAACAAATGTGATCAGAGCACGAGCAGTTCTTCTCCATCCTCTAAGGCAACAAGTTTATCGAGGGTGAGGAGAGTGTCATTCAGTGATTCAGTGAAGTCAACGGTTGAATATTGTTCAATGCCAAAGTCAGCGGATCGGAGGGTGTTGGCTGATGACAAGGAAATGAGTGGTGATGATGATAACGATCAGAATTCAACCCAAAATTATAAAAATCTTGGATTAGAGGGAGAAGAGCCACATGATGATGAACATACAATTCCTAAAATCATCAAGGATGACCGCAACAATGATGAAATTGGCCACAAATTGAGCTTGCATTTGCCTTGTGTGGTGGCTGAGGCTAAGGAAATAAACAAGGTGGACACAAATGTTATGGGTTTTGTTGCTGCATTGTTTTTGCTCCTATTCATATTAGTTGCCTTTCTCAAGATATTATTCAGCTAGCTAGGTTAATTAACTTAACACCAATGTTTGCTTCAAATTCTTGTTTACATGTAACCACTCATTTATGGCCATAGAAACAACTAGTGTGATTCATAATTTATATATATATATATATATATATGTATGTAACATGATTGGAATTACCCTCTTCCTTATTAATTTTGATTAGGCTAAATACTTGAAATCGACCATAAACTTTACAATAATTTTAGTAACCGTCCTCATACTTCAATATTAGTGTCCCCCGTCCCTGAACTTTACTCTAATGTTTCCGTTAGTCACTCCGTACGAATTCCGTTAAAAAATGACAAAATTGTTAATTAATGTGCCTTCAAGTGACTTTTTTTAACGGAATTAATTTAAAAAATAGACATAAGGACTAACGGAAACATTAAGGTAAAGTTCAAAGACGGATGATACTAATATTGAAATATTGGAACGGTAGCTAAAATTATGGTAAATTTTAGGAACGGTTGTTACTATTTAGTATTTTGATGATTATATATAAAAATTAGGTTATTTCCGCTTAAACTAGTGGATATAATATATGTAAATTTATATTTTAATTATGAACCCAGCTTATTTTTAGTGGTAATAATGTTATTTTTCCGAACCTGAGAACTGTCGATCATCTAATGCAATTTTTCTGGTTCATTTTAAAATCCCTAACTACATACACATGCATCGTTGTTAACTTGCCCACGTTTACTAACACATATGAAAATAAAAAGAACATAAAATCGTATTACGATCCGTGATTCCCAACAGCTGAAAACGGAGTGATTTGTGAAATTGAAGTGCACCACCTGGAGAGCAGAGAATCCTCCACCAAAATCTAATAATAATAGCAAGAGGTAGAAAAGGTCAAGTAGTCTCCCACACTCATATAGGACCTTCTTTCCTCCACGTGTCCCTTTGCATGTTTCTAAACTCATCTCCTCCCCACACGTGGCCTCTTCCCCTTTCTTAATATCCCGCACCTCTTCCCCACTCCCACCGCTTATGACGATGCCCTTCTTCTATCACTCATCTCCCTCTCCGTCCCTCTGATTCAACAGAAAAAAGAAAACCGCCGGAACTCTCGCAACCATGGCTGACCGTCACCAGCAAACCCAAACTCAGACCCACCAGCAGAGACCTCCTCCACGGTCCACCAACGCCGCCGCCACTAATGCATCCACATTCCTACGTAAATTCCAGGGTCATGCCCCCAACTCAACTCAGCTCGTCGGTTTCCTGACCCTCCTCATCTCCGGCGCCATTCTCCTCCTCCTCACCGGCCTCACCGTCACCGCCACCATTCTAGGCGTAATCTTATTCACGCCCATCGTCGTCTTCACCAGCCCCATATGGGTCCCCGTCGGCGCCCTCCTCTTCCTAACCGTCGGCAGCTTCGTATGCATGTGCGGATTCGGTGCCGCCACCGTCGCCGGTTCGTCTTGGATGTACAGGTACTTCAAGGGGATGCACCCGCCTGGTTCGGACCGAGTCGACTACGCGAGGAGCCGGATTTACGACACAGCGAGCCACGTGAAGGATTATGCTAAAGAGTACGGCGGGTATTTGCACGGTAAGGTGAAGGATGCCGCGCCTGGAGCTTAACGGGTTTTTTGGTTTTTTCTTTGAACCGGTCCGGTTTAGTATTGAGGCTGCAGATATATTGAACCGGGTTTTTCGTTACGTACGGTTTGTTTCTGTTACTTGGACACTAGGTTTGTTTCTATTTTCAGTATGGCTTGGGCTACGATATAGAGATTTTATTTACAATGGACACTTTATTTTTCTTTCATGGATGGGTTTTGGTGGTGGAATTTGGGGCTCGTGCGCGCATGGACTCACTAACTGTGTTTGACCCCAAAAAAAGTTGGATTTTCATGCTATGTTTTTTGAAGTTTCATTGTCCTCTTCCGGGGTAATTATTTATCAAGTTGGGGCGAGTCCAATTTAACTATGTAAAACCTACACAAATCCATACAAAAATTGGAGGAAAATCTTTGTTTCTGTCTATTGGTATAAAACTATAAAAGGAGTGTGGTAAATTAAACGTATAGACGTTGTTCCTAGTTGTGTTCTGGTTCCCCAAACATACTCTCAAATCCCAATTGACTTTCTTTGTGGGAAACACCAGGACCAAGTCACCGATTATATATGTATATTGTATAGAATTTTCCATCGTAATTTTATCACAAAAAATCAAAGTCAATAGATTACCAGAATATTAGAAATTCATATATATACTTATTTATTCTACACGCATTCTGGAATATTGAATAAGAGCACGGTTTTCTGAAGATGACCCCACAGATCAAAAAAATGTCGGAAACTTTGAAATTGAAGCATTCCTCAAAACTATTTACTGCTAAATGACTTCAGATGATCATGACATTTGTCGAATTACATGATTTGTTACACTATTAATCAATTCAACTACCTAATAGACTCAAATTAATTGTTTGTTACTAACATGTTTTCGTACCATAAAAAATTTTAGCAAACAACATGACAAAAGAAAATAACCAAATATCATCACAAACACCGTCAATTTTAATAAATGGATTTTTAATTAAAAGTGTCTTATATATACTCTCTTACTATGATTTTTCTATGTTACGGTTACATATTAGCCTTTAAAGCAAATTGCTTTCAATAATAGTAAATCGTACTTTTCATGTGAATTCAAGGCCCCAATTATGCATGTGTAACATTTTATTTTCTCAATCACACTTATATTTTGTTGATGCCATATCGACCGACTACATGGAGGAAGAGCAATACCCTCACTAGTGTCAATGAAAACCATCGTTGTTGATACTAAATAACTACCGACCGGGTCAGGCCCGATCGGGCCGTCTTGCTATGTCCCTCACCTAGGACCACAACGGCTAAGACCCCAATTGGTCGGCACCCTTGTCAAATCAAGGCAAGATCGAACTGACACGTCGGGGAAGAGGCACTGCCACTCTCTCAACATCCCGAATTCTCGGGACACGTGGCAGCATCTCCTGAGGTGGCTTGAAGCCCACATCATTAGGATTACAACCACCACATTCATTGCCACTATAAATGCAAGTCAAACCTTCTCACAAAGGTAACTATTCCTCGCCTCTATACTACCTAGTTCATGCCAGATCTTCCCTCTATACTGCCTAGTTCATGCCATATCTTCCCATCGCTTATTGACTTAAGCATCGGAGTCTACTAGGCTGGCACCTCACCGGTGACAAGTACTCTTCTTATTTTTCTCGTAGGTCTCCCTGTAGACGAGAATAAGACATAACAGCATCAGGCAAAACCGTATCTCGTTAGGTTCATTTTAGGATCGAACATTTAGCGTTGTCTGTGGGAAGACGACAAAAATCCATGTTTGTCCTCTCTTCACTCTCCCGCTGAAACCCACAAAGCTCAAGAGCACCTAGCATCCGACCACCAAATGAATTATGACCACCCAGGGAGATGAGCTATCATATCTACTTATTCTATACAACATTGCCATCTATTTGGGTCGGTCCAAGATGTACACTCGGTAAGAATCAACTCTGCCATCTGCTTATTCCTACCCACACCTATGCACTCGATCAATCGATCGGCAATGAAGCATTGTAAGCTCAACAATTGGTATGCTCCTTACGCTAGCCCCAAGCGAGAAAGCTCGCACGTTATGGCCGATCGACCGACATCCAATTCCAAACACCAATCGGTAAGGAACCTATATTCCCATCCAGAATGCCAAATAACACGACCGATCGGTTGCACCATCCTGACATCTTCACCATGGAAACACCATCCAGATTTGCAGACCAGAACTCTCACAATCTCTTCACCTCCCTCACTCTTTGTCTCACGACAACAGGGAAGAAGAAAAACAAACAAAAAAATTAGGTCATCTGCAAGCAGAAGAGTCATCATCCCGATCGGCAAGAAATTGAAAACCAAGACAAACACACATCGAGCAAGAAAGTTGGGCACACACCATGCTGCTGGATAATCTGGTTGGTGTAAAATTCAGTCGGGCACCCTCCATCCAGGAAGGGCCAGAAGGGCCAGATGACACGACCGATCGGTCGCACCATCTGGCATCTTCACCGTGGAGGCATCTACTGCTATGGAAGAAGAAAACTTACCCTCTTTGAGAAAACGTTCCAATTCACTCAGAAGATCTCCTTTCTTCTCTCGGTCACAACCAAAGAAGACTTGCGCTCTTCCCTGCAGAAAAATCCTCACTCACCATCCTATTGCAACAACAACAAGAAAAGGCATATTACCATCAAGATTTCAGGCCTATGGTCAATCGTATCAAGCCTATGGCACATGAGCATCGTATATATTGCCTTTCGGCACATGTGCATCATCATGCACGCATTCATGTGCTCATGCACTCATTCATTCATGTGCTCCGGCACTTATTCACATGCTCTGGTACTTATCCATGTGCCCTGGCACCTATTTACTTCCTTAGGGAAGAGTGCTACAATCAAAAAACGCTCCTAGTAGCTACCGATCAGACGCATTACTCGAGATTACTTCCTTAGATAAGCGTGCTACAATCGACAAACGCTCCCAATAGCTACCGATCAGACACATTACTCGAGATCCCTTCCTCAGATAAGCCTGCTATGATCGGCAAACGCTACCACTAGCTACCGATCGAACTCATCATTTGAGGTTCCTCTCAGAAGCTTCGGTCGGCAAACACTACCACTAGCTACCGATCATACACATTACTTGAGATTTCTTCCTCAGGGAAGCACGCTACAATCCACAAATGCTTCCTTCTCGACAACAACACAAACAGGCCCAGGCCATCACAAAGCAGAGCAGTCAGTCTTCTTCACTCTCGCCAACATGGCTCTCACCCGATTGACACGTTAGAAGCTTACAACGACATGTGAGTTTCTTTCGGCACCCCACCTCAAAGGACTTGGGGGATTAGGAGGATAGTGCACTGTGCGGATCAGTAGATGGAAATGAAGGAGTTGCTCGGTCAGTGCATTCTCTATACAAGTCCTCAATTGAGGTAGTCCACATCAGTCAAAAACTTAGGGGACTTAAGTTGATACCGTTACTGACCAAGCAACAGACTTAACGGAAGACCTGGAAGATCACTTGGACCAAGACCGGCCCATCATGAAATCCCACCATTGTAGCCCATGACCTAAACCTAGGTACTTTACTATATAAAGGGAGCCTTCCTCCCTCATAACACAATCTCTACTCTCTCTCTCTCTCTCTAGACTTAGAGCTCTGCTTCTCTCTAACTTCTTAGTCTTCCCTTAAGGTTCAATGCCTAATGTAATATGTGCAAACACAACATTACTAATGAGAAGAGTATAACACCATGGACATAACCCGATTTGGGTGAACCACATACATCATAGTGTTCCTTGTGTGTGTGCGGTCTTCACCGATACATTGGTCTATTTATGGCATCTACATACGTATAGAGAGATAATTCACATTTTTATCATTTTTTATAGGTAACACGTGATGTTATCATTTTAGGTGTTATTATATAAATGGACGACGGGGTTGATATCTCCCAATTTTAGGGTTTTAGAATGTTTCTTTGAAGGGTGTGAGTGGAGTTTATAGAGCTTAGGGATTAGGTCTCAAGTTATTAATCTGAAATCAATGGAAGTTAAGAAGAGTAAAATTTAAATATATAATCAAAATGAAAAAAAAAAAAGGGAGTTATATTTGCTTTGGGGTCATTATTGTTGAGTTCAACTTGTTTTATAAATTGAATTTTGAACGAGGGACTAAATAATTCAAAAATGAGTATGGAAGATTTTTAAATAAATTGTGAATTGATCAAGAACCTATGAGTAAAAAGCCCTAAAGAAAAACAACAAAAAATTTCACAAAACACCTTGAATTTTATTAGAATAAAAAAAAATCTAAATATTATGGTTACAAAATCCGAACGTGTCAATTCCGTAATTTGTATGTACACAGTAGCTACTATCCCCTATTCAATGTTCATACAGTTGAACTTCAACTACCTGTTCCCGACGTCAACGGCGTCGTAAGGAAACTGTGGCCCCCACTTCCCATACATGCGCCCACTAACGTCACACAACGACACGTCGACACACTACCTTGCAAAACCAAGAAATTTCCAAAACGAGACTACGAAAACATCGGAGAGTTTTAAACATTCTGTTCAACTCTCCGGCAAACCATAGCTTCAGTTTCTCTTTTGGGCCCTCTCAAGGTACCCAGGCAAGGGACTCGCACGTGGGGACCGGAGAGGAGCTCCGTTCAGCCTGTTCCCGTTGTGATCGTAATAAATTGCGCCCGAGAAATCCAACGGCTCACACTTGTCACCCATCAAGATGGACCTCTGCCAGACCCCACCGTTCCCCCACTCTTCCTCCTCCTCCTCCTCGTCGCGCCGTGCCGATTCCTCGCCGATCTTTTTCCTGTGCAGAAACGAGTACGTCTTGTGGCTTATGGTCGACATCAGCATCTTGGGTTTGCTCATCGGCGACTTATTCGGCAAGACTTTCGAGTTGATACTCGGCTTGGGCTTCAGCTTCTTCGAGAGGCGACTGGCTATGTCGAGAAGAGCCGAGACGGAGGCCAGCATCCGAGCTTTGGACTTCAGGTGCGTGGGACAGCTGTCGGAGTCGGATTCGTCGGTTTTTGTATGGAGACGACGAGGCATGTGTTACCGTTTTTTTGTGGGTTTTGACCTTTGGGGATGGGCAAAATTGGCGGGGAGGAGACGTTTGGGAGTTTATTGGTAGAGTGAGAGATGGGTCGAGGGCAGTGAAGCCAGCCACGTATAAATAGGAGAGAAATGAATTTGGGTGACCGGTTATTGCCGGTGGTATGTTTTTTAAAAAATTCGATGGAGAGAAGGGTGGACCGTTGGCTTTCGGGTTGACTTGATCTCGCTTTGATTCTTTTTTTCTTTTTGATGTAAGCATGGATTCTTTTTAAGTTTTGTGTGGTTTTGTTTTCTGGGAAGAACTATTAAGAGAAATGATGAGGAATTCAACAAGAATTCATTGTATTTGTAATTATGATTCTAATAATTTTGCTGCACGAATTGCTGATTTTCCTTTTCTGCATATGTTCTTTCCTTATATTGAATTTGTAATTTAATTACTACTGAATTAAATTCTAAACCTTTGTTGGACATTAAAATTTGCTTCCTAAAAGATTAATGGAAAATTACCAACTTGCCTGTCAAATTTATCATCAATACATTCTGTCTATATTTAATAATTTTACTAATAAGCTTGTGGAATCAAAATTGCCCACTTCATAGTTCATATCACCACATTATTACAGGAATGGACCGACCGAGTTCTTCGTTTTTATTTTAGTAATATTTTCTTTCTAATTACAAGTTCGAATACTCCCCACTTGTTAACTAAAGGTTAAAAAATAAAGCATTACTTTGAAAAACATATGATCAAAAAGGCCCAATCTAAGCTAGTTGTGTCTTAATTCTTTCTAAGGACAACATAATTACTTGAAGAGATGAGAGAAAATTTTGCATAATGTAACATATTTGAGTATTAACGGCATCACAAATTAAAATCCTTTGTTATCATGAGTTTATATGATGATACGTGAGTGTTTCATAATATGTATATCTCGCACGATTCTTAAATGATAAAATAAAAATAAACTTATCTTCTTTGTTTTTTATTACCTTTATCACATATATATAAGACCGAATTCATTCAATTTCGAAAGAAATTACTAATTAATCCTAATTTTTTTGAGGAATCCTTCATCAGTGGTTGTGCATCCCGACACATGCAAGTTTCCGACTAGCAAAGATACTTAATCCCACTTGTAGGGTTGAGATTAATTGGTAGAGTGAGTACCGTGGGTGGAGGTGACGACTGATGAGAGATGATCAAGTGGTGGTTGAGTCAACCCGCAAGTAGTTCGATGCGCATCTGCCGACTGCCGATAAGTCCGATTACGTTATAAACTGAATGTGGGTGCTGATCGAGCTGACTGCCCGAGCTGAGGTCTTATGTTGGACTAAGCTATCTGCAACTTGGAAATACATGTGTTTTTCCTTCACTTTGGACCCACCAAATTGTGACTTGGTCTTTCCATCTAACTCGTGACTCATGAACCACGTTAATTTGGTTTTCCCACTTATCAAAATCCCTAATTCCTCTCAAAGTCCAGAACTAATCATTGGTTATTGGACACATCGATCTCTCGCATGCTTCATTTTTTCAATCCTTAAATTATTTTTAATTTTTTCCATTTGGGATGAAATCCACTACCCTCCTCATTTTGTAGTCTTTTCGATTGGATTGAAATTTATAACAAAGTTTTAATAAAATCAAAGGATGTACTGTAGCTAGTTATAGTTAGCTTAATATTTCGGTTCCATGATGATAATCAATTATATATATATATATATATATCCACTTCCCACAATATTGTTGTTCGTAAAATGAATTAGAAGTTTAGAACAAAGTTTTGAAGTAGTGGGGTTCATTTCGAGGATCGACAGCAATCTGATGAAGAACATTTGGCAGAGATTGAAATCGTCAATAACTTGAAGTAGGGTTAGGGGCCAGTGGTAGGCCACCTTCCATCTCTAATATATTAATATGGTCGATTTGTCAGGTCAAGTAAGGCTATTAGGTAGGGATAAGAAACTCGCTGCTAGCATCTTGTGGTTTGGAGTAGGATGTACCTTAATGAGGGATTAAACCCACCTTTTAAGTGTAAGGACACTTCGTAATATTTACTAAAAAAATGACAATACTTGCATCCCATCCCGGTTGGTATCTCCTCGTACCACCATTTTGACGTATGGAATAATTCGTATACATATATCATAATCAGAACCGTTTATCTCCTAAATAATCATTTCTAGATTATCGATCTCTACAAAAAAATCAACAATTTTGGATATCTTTTAGTCATTCATATGTATTAAATAATTTAACAATATTGGTAACAAGGAATATCTATTTAGTTTACACATTTGAAAGGTAAAATGATCTCTAATATTTAGTTGATTTTTTGTATAAATGATCTTGAAATTATGACTAAGAAGTTGAACGATTCCAATTATATTATATATATATATATATAAATTATTCGATAAATCAAAAAGATTGTACTAAGAAGTAATGGGATTAGTCGATAGCTCTCCTTCTATTGCTGTAATAAAACTTTTTTTTAGGATCTGACTTGGAATGTCCACGCCTAGACTTCTTGTTCATTTGTTTTTTTGTAATTTGAGGTTAATTATTGCCCCGTTTTAGTGTTATATATTCTTTATATAAAATTAATTTTTATTCATATATATATCATTCCCGATATATTTGTCAACTTAGGATATCTGCAACAACTAGCTAGGCTACCTTTTGAGTCACAATCCAAAAGGGCAGCTTTTAAATTTGTGATAATTTTTTTTAACATGCATAACCAAAAACTAGACCATCCATTTTCTTTAGCATAAGGGGCACTTATCGTATATAATAATGAGCCAACATATGGAAGATGATAGTGGCGTAATCACTTGGCTTCAAAAGTGACAGCAAAGTAGACCAGACAACAATATATGTATATATTTTAAAGGCTTTGATACTTCTTTTAATAAATTATCGATGAATTATCAGTTAGCTGATGTATTAATTAATTAATTATTAAATATTTTCAAGCATATAAAACGTCTCTATTTGTATTTAATAAAATTATTTTACATTAAACTATAATTGATCAATGTTAGATATTGTAGATGCTGGTCGAAATGTAGGTTCCTTGAGCAATAATGTTACTATAAGTAATACGTACGTACATAAATATGCAACATGCATGGTGGTGTTGCTGTAGATTACGTACATGCCCTTTCCCAGGGGATACAATATGTATCTAGCACGCACGGACTAATCTCACTACAAGAAAATCGAGGTTGCCCGACGAAAATTTGCCCGACGAAGTGGTTTTCACCGCGTAAATATAGTTTGTCCGACAAAGACGGATGCTTGTCGGGTAAGGTGTTGGCAGGAAGAACAAGTTGTTGGCGCGTAAAATAGGAATGGTTAGTTCGACGAGTTGTTCTTTCGAGTAACACTTGGCGTTGACTAAATTTTGCCCGACGAATCATTAAACTTTGCCCTGCGAATGTTATTCGTCTAGCAAAAGTCTAAACACACTAAATAACTCAGCCGCTCATTTCTTCTTCTTCCTCTCTGCTTCACAATCTCACAGTCGTCTCTCTCTCTCTCTCTCTCTCTCTCACTCTCTTTCTCTCTAGCTTCATCATCTCATAACCATTTCCACTACCAATCAAATATCTTTCTCTCTCAATCACCAATATCAATTTTGAAGGTTTGAGAAATTTAATTTTTTTAATTTTGAAATTTTGATTTTTGATTGGAAATTAATTATGTTTTGTGTTTTAGGAATTTTGTGGTTGATTTGAAGGAATACTTATAAAAAGGTATGTGTGTTTGCCTCTCAATTTAATTTTGTTAAGAATTTTGGATATAATTATGTTAGGAAATTGTGTATTTATTGTGGAAAATGTATAGAAATTGTTTAGAATTTGTGGAAATTAGAAATTAGAAAATTTGTTAGGAAAATATGAAAATAGAAAATATGTTATGAAATGAGGGAAATAGAAAATATGTTAGGAAATTAGAAAATATGTTAGGAAAATAGGGAAATAGAAAATACGTTAGGAAATTAGAAAATATTTTAGGAAAATAGGAAAATAAAAAATATGTAATGAAATTATTGAAATTAGAAAATATGTTGAGAAATTAGAAAATATGTTAGGAAAATAGAAAATATGTAAGGAAATTAGAAATTGTTTAGAATGTTTAGGAAATTAGAAAATTTGTTAGTAAAATATGAAAATAGAAAATATGTTTTGAAATTAGGGCAATAGAAAATATGTTAGGAAATTAGGAAATTAGAAAATATTTTAGGAAAATAAAAAATATGTAATGCAATTATTGAAATTAGAAAAAAATGTTAGGAAATTAGAAAATATATTAGGAAACTAGGAAAATAAAAAATATGTACAGAAATTAGAAAATTGTAAACTATGTTTTATGCATAATTAATATATGTTTGTATTTGTGAATTTGTTGTGATATTTTTTGTAAAGCGCTTTATGTAGTTCCGACGGAGTGAAATATGTTCATATTTCATAACCGTTTATGCGAAGTTAATCGATGAAAAATCTTAGACCCGTTTGAGAGTCAGTGAATCGGGTTGATTGACTGACTCTTGAATTGTCCATTTATTCGGATAGTTTGGGGGTGCGCAACTATGTGTTGTGTAGTTGGCGGTCTATGATGTTAGGTTTCGATTGTGAAAAATTCGGTTTGTATCCCTTCAATGTTCTTCGAATGCATACTAGATATTTGTTTATAATATCTACGTCGTGCATTTGGGGAACTGTATAGGAGATGCTGCCGAAATTTCTCTCGATCGAAACTTAGCCTCGTAGGTCGCAAACTACATAGCACAGAACGTGCACTCTCGAATGGGATAGGGCCAAATCACCGGAGGCATAAGGAGACGAGCTGCTTTTGATTTTAACTTGTTCTAATTACGAGACAATGTTAACTCAATTACTTACGTTGACTCTATGTTGTGAAAGCATACACAATAGACAGAGGCTGTATGCAAATGTTGGATAGATCTTCTTATCAGTATTTGGATGGGATCGACAATTTCATTGCCTTTGCACGTAGTCATTGCAGTGATGAAAGACGTATCAGGTGTCCGTGCTGTAAATGTGACAATTGTAGTTGGATGCCATTGAATGAGGTCCAAACTCATCTGGAATGGAATGGGATCGTACACAACTACACTAATTGGATCTATCACAGTGAAGGAATATTTTTTGCATCGACATCTTCGATTCCTGGGACCCGTCGGGACTAAAGTACTTTGGATGGGCGATGTGAAAATGATCAAGTTGTTGAGTTATTAACTGATGTTCTTCCTCCCGCATCGGATGATATGGACGATTAGGCGCCCAGGTTTCAACACGAAGACTCTGAGCTCTATTACGAGAGACTGTTGAAAGAAACTCAGCGCGAATTGTACCCTGGTTGTAAATCCTTTTCGATTATAGAGGCAGTTGTGGAGTTGATGCACATGAAAGTTGAGTATAATCAAACGAACAAGCATTTTGATCACATGATGGACATCATCATCCAAATGCTCCCTGAAGACAATCGTCTGCCTAAAGATCATTATAGCTCGAAGAAGTTGTTGAAGGGTCTCGGTTTAGGGTATATCAAGATCCATGCATGCAGAACAACTGTGCATTGTTTTACGGTGAATTCGAGCAGCATGATAAATGTCATGTGTGCAATGAACCGAGGTTTCAAAAGAACAAGATTCCGAACAAGGTGTTGCGTTATTTTCCACTGAAGTCAAGGTTACAAAGATTCTACATGTCGTTCCGCACAACCCGTGATATGAGGTGGCACAAGGATGAACGCTTTGATGATGATGTACTGAGGCATCAGGCTGATGGAGAGGGTTGGAAGGAATTTGATAAGATGTATCCCGAGTTCGCCGCGGAGCCAAGAAATGTCAGATTAGGGCTCGCTACTGACGGGTTTAATCCGTTTGGGAGTTTTGCAAAAGCCCAATAGCACTTGGCTGGTGGTTATGGTTTCGTATAACTTGACTCATTGGAGATGCATGAAGAAAGAATTCACAATCCTCAATACTTTGATACTAGGGCCCAAATCGCCGAGTAATTTCATCGATGTGTATTTGCGGGCGTTGATTGACGAGCTCGTGGATCCGTGGGAAAATGGTGTCCGAACATATGACAAGTGCAATGGAAAAATGTTCACTCTACGGGCGGCCGTAATGTGGAGAAATTGTGTATCCTAAGGCTTCAAGAAACGGCAGCATCGTTGATCGAATTTCTTCGTGTCTGGTGAAGTTAACATCATAAGAAATCAGTAATCATATGGAAGCAGGGGGAACACACGAGAGGGATGGTAGAGTAGTAGGTGCAGACTAGGTGAGGTCTTATGCTGTACTAAGTTATTTGCAAATTGGAAATATATGTGTTTCTCCTTCATTTTGGACCCACCAAATTGTGACTTGGTCTTTCCATCTAACTCATAACTCATGAAACATGTTAATTTGGTTTTCCCACCTCAAATGATCTCTTATCAAAATCCCTAATTCCTCTCCAACTCCAAAACTAATAATTGGTTATTGGGCACATCTCTTGCATGCTTCATTTTTTCAACCCTTAAATTATTTTTAATTTTTTCCATTTGGGATGAAA
This sequence comes from Oemleria cerasiformis, assembly GCA_037349345.1. Lineage (NCBI taxonomy): Eukaryota > Viridiplantae > Streptophyta > Magnoliopsida > Rosales > Rosaceae > Oemleria > Oemleria cerasiformis. The sequence continues at coordinate 16,109,522 of JAZGTL010000018.1, forward strand.
TCCACTATCCTCCTCATTTTGTAGTCTTTTCGATTGGATTGAAAATTTCAACAAAGTTTTAATAAATTCAATTTACATATGTACTCTCTCTAGTTATAGTTTGATCAATATTTCCGGATCCATGATAATTATTAGGATAAATTACATAAAAGTACCCAAATTATAGGGGTCATTTCAAGTTCATATCCGAATTATGAAAATTTTCATCTAGGTATCCAAATTATATGGCCATCAACAATTCACTATTTCCGTTAAGTTTCTCATTCAATACGCTGTTAAAAAGACACGTGATAAGTATTTGGTCCAAAATTAAAAGGGCAAATTCGTCACAAAATTTGGGCTAAACAAGAAAAAAAAATCAAAATTAATTAAAAAAAAAAATTACTCTCAATCTTTATCTTCTTTGTCCCACATTATCATCATCCTCATCATCCTAGACCCATTTGCGGATATGAATCTCACACTGAGAGCAAGCAGCCTATTATTCCCCTCAATTTTCTCGCACTTTCTCACCTCCCAAACACATCCTTCGTTTCCCTAAACCTCGCCTTCCCGCTTCACCACCAAAATCACCATGTCCTCCTCCGCCACCCAGAAGATCGTCGAGTATGTGGTCCTCTTCAAGGACAAGGACGGCGTCGACCCGTCTAAGGTCAACGCGATGGTCAACAATCTCAACGGTCTCACCTCTCTTAACCTCAAACTCCAACCCACTCCTCTGTTTCCAATCCTCCTCGTTCGCCTTCACCCACCTCCTCCACAGCCGCTACAACACCAAGGATGACCTCAACGCTTACACCGTACACCCGGACCACCTGAGCGTGGTCAAAGAATCGGTCCTACCAATCTGCGATGACGTCATGGCCCTTGAGTCCGCAATTCTGGCCACGTTTTTGAAATTGAAGGAAAATTTGGGGGAAAAGTCAAATCTGAGATTCTAGGGGTAATCAAAGGGATTGAGGGGAGTTTTGGAGAGATCAGTTAGATTAGTGTGAGGGAAAATTTCTCACCGGCGAGAGCCAAATGATATTCGATCGCGTCGCTAGCACTGTTTCCGGGGGTGAGTGAGCTGGAGGGGTTGGATTCGAAGCAGGAGCTTGCGAATGCCGAGAAGGACAAGGTTAGGGATCAGTTTAAAAAAATGGGTCTAGGATGAGGAGGAGGATGATTGATGAAGATTATGAAGAAGATTAAGATGAGGATGATGATGATAATGAGGGACAAAGAAGATGATGTAACGACCCGGACCAGAAATTAAATTATTTTGAGAATTGGACAATTTTACCCTCAATTTTGGATGGGTTTGGGATTCACTTTTTGACTGGTAAAACTTTTGGGAACCTTTTCTTAGGTTGTCAGACGGGATCAGGGTTCTTCCCGGGTTTCGAGGGGAAATTCGGGACGGGTCCTGACAAGTGGTATCAGGAAATTCGGGACGGGTCCTGACAATTGGTATCAGGAAATTCGGGACGGGTCCTGACAAGTGGTATCAGAGCTTTAGGTTAACTTCCTGTAGACCGCACACTTGTGTGCAAATTATTTAAGGAATTATGTTAACAAGATGCATCCGAGGAGTTTACCTCTTTAGTGACCTTGAACTGAATAGGAGGTTGGTTCTTTAACCTGAGTTAGTGAAATTTCGGGGACGAAATTCCTTAAGGGGGGTAGATTGTAACGACCCGGACCAGAAATTAAATTATTTTGAGAATTGGACAATTTTACCCTCAGTTTTGGATGGGTTTGGGAGTCACTTTTTGACTGGTAAAACTTTTGGGAACCTTTTTTTAGGTTGTCAGATGGGATCAGGGTTCTTCCCGGGTTTCGAGGGGAAATTCGGGACGGGTCCTGACAGATGAAGATTGAGAGTAATTTTTTTTTAAATAATTTTGATTTTTTCTTCATTTTTTAGCCCAAATTTTGTGACGAAATTGCCCTTTTAATTTTGGACCAAATACTTGACACGTGCCCTTTTAACGGTGTATTGGATGTGAAACTTAATGGAAGTAGTGATTTGTTGATGGCCATATAGTTTGGGTACCTAGATGAAAATTTTCATAATTCGGGTATGAACTTGAAATGACCCCTATAATTTGGGTACTTTTATGTAGTTTATTCTAATTATTAATTATCTAGTTCCCACAATATTGTTGTTCATAAAATGAATTAGAACACAAGTTTTTGAAGTAGTGAGGTTTATTTTGAGGATCGACAACAATCTGATGAAGAACAATTGGCAGAGATTGAAACCGTCAATAACTTGAAGTAAGGGTTAGGGGCCAGTGGTAGGCCACCTTCCATCTCTAATATATTGTTGGATTTTTTTTTTCTTGGGGTCAGATATTGTAGGATAAGTTAGCAATTTAAGCAATATGGTCGCTTTATTAGGTAAAGTACGAATGTTAGTGTAGGGGTCTGAAACTCACTAGTAACATCTTGTGGTTAGGAGCAAGTTATACTCCGAATAGGAATTAAGGTCATTTTTTGAATGTGGTACACCTCGTGGTATTTATTGTAAAAAAAAAAAAAAAATTACATACTACCTCGGTGGTATCTCTTCGTACTACGTACCATCCTTTTGACGTATTGAATAAGTTGTATGTATATATATATATATATATATATATATATAATTAGAACCGTTCATCTTCTAAATAATCATTTCAAGATTATCTCCGCAAAAAAAAAATCAACAATTTTTGAGGTCTTTTAGTCATTCATATGTATGAAACAATTTAATAGTTATTGGTAACAAGGAAGATCTATATGGTGAACCGTTCATTTAATTTACACATATGAACGGCTAAATGATCTCCAATTTAGTTATTTTTTTTATAAATGATCTTGAAATGATGATTTAGAAATGATTTTTTGCATAAATGATCTTGAAATGATGATTTAAGAGTTGAATGGTTCCGATTATAATACATGTATACGAATTATTCGATAAATTATAATGGTGATACGAGGAAATACCATCAGGGTGGAATTAGTCTATAGCTCTCCTTCTGTTGTTGTAATAAAACTTTTTTTTTTAAGGATCGACTTGGAATGTCCACGCCTAGACTTCTTGTTCATTTGTTTTTTGTAATTTGAGGTTAATTATTGCCCCGTTATTATTTTATTTTATATATGTATTAACCCTGCAACAACTAAGCTACCTTTTGAGTCACAATCCAAAAGGGCGGCATTTATTTTGTGATAATTTTCTTTAACATGGTCATAACCAAAAACCAGACCATCCATTTTCTTAAGCATAAGGGGCACTTATGGTATATAATAATGAGCCACCATATATGGAAGATAATTGGTGAAGATAGTTGGGTTTATACGATCGTTAATTTATTCACAAGTTCACAAACTCAATCCCGCCAAGTAGCGCTAAATTACTTGTGAAGAGTTTAGTCGTTTAAAAAATTGCTTATCTATAATTTTATTTATAACCGACGACTCAAAAAAATTGCTTATAAATTATAACCGAATGTGAGGAATTTATGAGTTTCACAAACTATCTAAGCCACATTATTCATTTTTTGTTGTAGAATTGTTGGAGGTCTCATGATGCAGGAGCATCTCACGTGTCAATCAATGTGTCAATAGCCCGAAAGAGTAACAAAGGTCCAAAGCAATATGATTGGTGAGTTTGTCCCTTAATGGCAATATTTTTGCCGATTATCTGTTAAAATCTTTTATTAGTGACCTTATTAGGAAAATATTGTAATATTTTAGGGTTTAATTACTTTTATACTTTCGTGACTAGTCTAGGGTTTTCACGCTATAAGAGCGTAGCCATGTAATTGATACGTAGTTTTAGGTTGACAAAAGAAAAAGATACATAGTTTTGTTTTATTTCTTTTATCAAAGCAAGCAAGGTGATGCGCACACGTACAGGCAACTGGTTAATAGGACATCATTAGAGTACACCTCAACCTCGTTTAATTAATTTTGGTTATACTTGCTTGCTCCTGTGTGTCCAATAAATTTTGTATAACTTAGTCATATTGTCCAGCATGTTAGGATGACTAAGTACAACTTGGTGGAAGTGGACGGCATTAGTAGTTTGCCAGATGACATTTCTTGAGAGAATATTGTCTTTGTTGTCGCTAAAAGAAGCGATGGCTACTAGTGTTCTTTCTAGGCGATGGTTGTCTCTGTGGACCTTTACTTCCAATCTCGAATTTGATCCTGGTACAACTTGGCATGGCTTCATGTTTTGCACACCAGATTTAAAACACCAGAAAAGCAGTAGATTTGTTGATTTGGTCAATGGTGTGCTCCAACAACATAAGGCTCCTGTGATGATCAAAAAATTTAGGATTTGCTTTGGTCTAAATACTCAAAGCTTTTCTAGCCCCATCGATAAATGGATTCAGTTTTCAATGGAAAAGAAAGTTGAAGAGCTTGTGCTCGATTTTGTTGGCGAAGAATCGCCGAATATATGTTTTTCCACACAAACTGTTAGGTATCGGAAATGTGTCCGATCCGATGTGGTTTTAAGTACCTCAAAGTTCTTTATTTTGAAGAGATTGAGGTGAATGACGAAGTTCTCGACTACTTCTTGAACGATTATCAGTATCTTTGGCCTATAACTTGTTTAACGTAAGAGTTGTTGGCCCATCATTATTGGCCCTGAGTCTCAAGCCATGAATCTTGCCTTTTCCAAGCTTTCGTGTTGTCTTTCTCAACTACAAACTCTCATGGTATCTCTAATTGGAAAGGTTGGTATTTATGATTATTATATACATGCTTTTTTTTTTACTCTGCGTATTGGATTACGACGTAATTAATTACTCTTTTGTTTTGTGGTTCTTAATTAGCACTACAATGAAGATTATGTGTTTCCTATATTACCAAATCTGAAGCAACTGGAGTTAGAGTTGAATCCAGATTATGAGTGGAGCCTTAGTCAATTAATTATCTTCTTTCATGAAAGCAACTCCTTCCTCGCAGAGACTTGTGTTTGAAGGTAAATCTATTAATTCTATATATAGTAGTTGGTAGATTACATACATGCGGTAGAATAAACAGTATATAATTGGTATATTTTATGCATGTGTACTATTATTGGTGATTTCCTTCATCTTTTGATTCATTCCATTCCTATATTTGAAGGTAAAAAAAAAAGAAAAAAAAAAGTATAGAATGAAAAACATTAAAGTCAGGTTTGGTGCATAAGGTTGTATTGGATAAGTCATTAGAATTTTAGAATGAAGGAAACGTTGTAATTTTGTCCTGAGTTGGAAGTTGGGATGGATAAGTTCTCTTCATGACTAATATTATTCTTGTGATCTAATATTTTGAACTTGAACAAAATTTAGAAGTTGTTCTTCATTTCTTACTTTTAGATACCTGGATTCTAATGAGTTAGCCTTATCTAATTTGTTGGTGCATGCAGTTGAATGTGCTGCCTAGCTACTTATGAGGAGAGAAAAATGCCCCCATCATAATCTCAAGGTAGTAGAAGTAGTTGGGTATCGTGGTCGTACAAATGTTTATGAACATATCAGGCATGTAATAGAGATCATGCTCTTAAACTGGAGAAGCTTGTTATTGATGTTAAGGACTGGAGCTCTCTTCCGAGTGGAGCCTATAGGAATAAGAAAATTGCAAAGAGGGAAACAAAGGCAAGATACGATGCTTTGCACCGGCTTAAGAAAAGAGTTCCTTCAAGGATACAAGTTGTATGCCTTTAAATAATTAGTAGGGTAAGTAAGCAGCAAGTAGCTTGGGATGATCAAATGGGTTTTTTTTAAGGGTATTTTGATGAAAGTTGTAAATTTTGATATTGATAATTGGTTGTCATCATTGTGAAGCCAAGAGCTATCCAGCAACATAGAAGCTAGATGAAAAGCTACCATTAGTCCGTCTAAGTGAAGTGTTTGTACTCCTCCGTTGTATCAATAAAATTGTGTCTGTGTCATATCCTTACTCTATATATGGTGTGATATTTTAATCCCAATATAAGAACCGTCGTAGAAGGTGGAAATCCAAGTCATGTATAGGCTGCAATTGAATCCAAATAGAATCAGGCATTGTCTAATTGTCTTTGAATGGAAAAGAAAAACAAAAGGAAATGAATGAAATAGAATCCATCTTTCAAAGAACAGGTTTAATTCATATGATGTACACAGAAAAAAAACATATTGTAGGTATTTTGGAGCAATAAATTTCATATTAACAGTCTACTTGAAGCCTTTTCTTCGTCTAATGTTCCTTGAAAGTTTAACCCATCAGAACAACTAAGATTCCTAGTGGAAAGTGATCACTGTTGGCACATAGAAATGCAATATTGGTTTATTAGGGTCATTAGGCAAAATTTTGCAAATATCATACCTAGTGGTTGTTCAATCAAACTTCATTGATAGCCCTCGATGTTAATTATTGAAGTTAATTGATGATGATGAAGTCATTAAAATGAAATTACATTCAAATCTTCGATGGACCTTCTTTTTAATCCATACAAATCAAAATGAATTAGTCTATATAATCAAATTGTAATTATATATATACGATAATATTTCTCATAAGAATTGTTAATAATTTTGGTTCCTAAATAAAATGTATATTATTTTGCCGATGAATAAGAAGAGAGTCCGGTCCTAAAAAACTTAGTTTCTTCTGGTGTCCTTTGGTATTCCTTCCCTGTCTGTTGTTGTTATTCAATTCTTAATCCATGTCCATTACATTTTGTTGTTATGTTTCTTGTTTGGTTTGCATTGAAATTTATGTTTACTGTATTCTAGGCAGATGATTGCTAACTATTACAGTAAATTTTTTTTCGTACAATAAATTGATTGTTGCAGATGTCATCTGCAATTTCGGAGTCTGTTTACGAACTAATGGATGAGCTGCTTAATGCGAGGAATGAGAGAGAACACAGGGACCAACTTGCAGGAGCTAAGAGGGAGGGGCTGAATGCTGACCGTGATCTTGATTTGCAGAAAATAATCGAGTCCGATGAGAAAAAGCTTGCCGGAATTGAATATGTGAGAGTTGACACTCCAGCAAAAGTCAAACCTCTGCTTCAACTGTCTGGTAAATTGAACATAGCCATCCATGTTGTTGCTATTGCTGGCGATGGGAAGGTAAAGAATAGGATTGTTAAATATGTGAAGGATGCCGGCTATGAAGCCGATGTTTTGGCCATTAGAAATGGTCGTCGCTAATTCAAGAGTGAGATTTACTATTTGCTACTTATTTCGTATGTAGGATTTCTTAGTTTGTGTGTGTACTTTTTTTATGTCGGATTTCTTGTTACTTTAATTTGGTATTAGATTTCATACTCATTTGTTTTGAGCTGGTTGGTTTATTATTGCATTTTGAAATGGTGTTTTACTCAAAATGCCCCGGTATTAGATACTAAATTTCACTTTCCCCCTTAATTCAATTTTTATTAGACTAAGCCTTTTGAAACTTATAACTCGTCTCATTTTATCCTATTTCCGTCTATTCCATCCATTCTCCGATAAAAACAACATATGGCAATGACATGGCACCACATTGCGTAGGCATTTTTGTAAATTACCACCACACATGTTGTTAAAGGTGAAGCAGCCCCCAATCGTTTAATGCTCTGGCTAACCATATAATACTGTGTTGAACTTACAAGCAGGAATGTATAGCATTTTGGTGAAGATTTCGCCGATGAAATTAATTAATGACGATGAAGTCATCAAAGTGAAACTACATTCAAATCTTTGATGAATCTTCTTGCACTAAAGTCATATTTTAAATGTAGGAAAATGCGTGCATGCCGTTTTTGAGTTTGATGCTCAGTTGCAGATACTTGGGTTGCTGGACGGTGTATGAGCTCGTTTCTTTTCCCCCTTCCTCCTTCTCTCCTTCTTTTCTCTCTTGCATATAGCGTTTTTTTTTTCTCTTGACTAGTGAACATGTGTGTATCATCCTTTTGTTAGGAAATCTTCACGGCCGGTTTTAGAGCTCTATTAGTGAACATGTGTGTATCATCCTTTTGTTAGGAAATCTTCACGGCCGGTTTTAGAGCTCTATTAAATATTCACAAATGAATCGAACATTGTAAGATTGGTGAGCTGGTAAGTGGTCAACTGGTACGTCAACTCAATCAAAAGAAGAAACCGGCGATTCGTTTTGCCAAGAATGGTGATGTTGCTTCCTGTCATCTCTCTCCTTCCTCGCATCGAGTAGCTGATTCATTATATGTCATTAGTCGACAACAAACTCTGAATTGCTAATAATTTTGGTTCATAAATAAAATGTATATTATTTCGCCGATGAATAAAGAGAGAGCCCTAAACAATGTTGAACAAAAAGATAAAGATAGAGAGAGTGTTAGTGTTGAACTCAAAGGCATGAATGTATCGCTTTTTTGTGAAGATTTTGCCGATGAAGTTAATTGATGATGATGAAGTCATCAAAGTGAAATTACATGTGTCAACATGTAGGTGGTGATTCATCTTAGGAAGTAATTTTCTTTAGGGCTTAATGGTTGCTATCGTGCTTGGATTATAACATAATTTTAAGTTTCATCCTTGAATTTCAAAATTAGTTGCTAGAGTCCTTCAAATTTGAGGTAACGTACCTTCCATGCTTGGAACTTTAGTGTAAGTTGACTTTCATGTGTGATGCAAACCCAGTGGTGTATGCGATTTGAAGATGAAGGGGAATAAGTGAAGGTTGTGGCGCTTGGTACAACTTGGGTGGCAGTAATTTACTAGTCTTTACTTCCTCCCTCCGTATCTTCACTGATGCTGGTCTGCAAATTATGGCTTTATTAATTAAACATAAAGATAATCTTCAGTCTAATGCTCACTTCTTAATGGATCTTTCTAAACAATGATCCTTCATTTACTTATCGTAAAAGGGCCAGCAACTTGCCAATTTGCTTGATTGACTGAAGGTAACCATAGTATCTAGAATCCAACAAATCCTCCACCATTATTAACCTTATATGGAGACTTAGCCATGAACAATCTCACTTTTCATCGTGATGCTAGATTGTCCTGGGTTGTTGAGGTCGGACCAGTTCTAAACGATGCTCGGTTCTTTGCTCAAGCGACTGCCCAGATTCAGTTTCAAATCATCTCGCGTGAGGCTAATTCGGTGGCCTACCGCGCCTGGCTAGAATAGGCCTATAGTCTGCTTCAGAAATATTTTGGTTTGAAGAATCACGTGATGTTATTTCTGATGTATTACTTGAAGATTCTAATTAGTTTTATTGGTCGGTGTGTGACACTCTTTTTTCCTTAAACCGAGTTGAAAGTCCCGATAAAATTTTAATAAGGTCACGTAGATTTTGCACCACCAAATTTTGTACGATTTTCTATCTAATCCATTATCGTATCTCCTTTAAAAAAAAAAAAAACCTTATATATGGAGACAGCCATGAACAAATTCCCACTTTTCACACAACAATATATATACAAGATTGAATTTGTTTTTTAAGCCCTTCGATCATACTCTAATTTCATAAATCACACACACACACTATCGGGATATGTCAAAGCATGGTCATTGGATACCTCAAAACGCAATGAGCTCAGCCCACATGTCATCTCCAGATTAGCAGCTAATAAGGCAAAGTCTAAGTTGAGAAATCATATATGGTTTAACATATTTTGACCTTCTTCTGAAATTATACCAACCCCCATGTTGAAAATGGCAACATCATTAACTTAATTCAAATTCAAAGTCCTTCATAAACATCCACCCAATGCTGGGCATGTGTTTGTACATGACCTCTCACCCAAAGTCATTATCCTTCTTAGATTTGGAGTTTCGTTTTTGTAAAATGTCATTTGTTATTTATATATAGGACGATAAAATATATTATTTAAGACAAAAATTAAACGGTTAATTACTTCAATATTTTTTTTAATTACAAACTCACGTTATTAAATTCAACAAAAATTTGAGTTTAATTTCTTTTCAATATCAGAATACTAAAATACCATAATTCAACAGCTGAATTTTTTATTTTTTTAAAAAGTTATAATTAACCACAAGTGTCAACCCCTTCTAAGTAAGCATTGCATCATTCATGCATCATGCAAATTGAAAAATCTGATATGTATAATATTGTGTATATTTATATATATATATATATATATATTCATTTGGAATTGCCCTCTCATCATGCTTTGCAGATTCATACAGCAGTAAATCTCAATATAATAAAAATGTTACTCAATTGGAGTACTACTGTATACCAAAATTACGATTCTCGTGACAATTGACATGCCGTGCCGTCACAACTACTCCAGTTGCTTTCATTTTCGTACCAAAAATAATTAACTACTCAGAATAAAGACAGCCAACAAAGTTAGAAAACCATGTAATTCAGTGAGATCGATCCATATATATCTAATTCCCTTAATTTCTGGTCAAGGATATTCAATCATCAACCCACCCATCCATCACCATGTTGCATGTATACTAAAATTTAACTACTACTAGATGGTGAAATTATAAAATAAATACGCTGTTCATTTTAATAACCTTTTAATTATATAAACTAGTAAGTTATATATTACTTGATCATGGTACTAAATATAAAATTAGACAAAAATTTTCTACATATAATAGTTAAAGAAAGTAGTAATTCACATTTGAGTCAAAGAGGCATACATGATCGATGATATGAAGACTGGAGTATACATGATCGGTTTATGATTAATTAACATGAAGGTGGAGTTTTCATGAATCATACAAGTAATAATAATATATTTCATAAATATTTTACTAGACATTTTGGGATCTCTTTTCCCTTTTTTGATGAAGAAATGAATACACAAAAGCTTAATTATAATGAAAAAAGAAAAAAAAAATTAAAAAAACCTTGTCAATGGTGCAATGGGTTTGGACCGGTGGGAACAAGGCGCACTTCGGAGCCATAGCGAGGGTCGACGACCGCCGGCTGATGCCGGAGAGGGGCATGAGTGTGACGGTGGCGTTGGCGGCTGACAAAGGGAGCAAAGTCGAATTTACTGGAAGCCAATACTTTGCGGTTCCTCAAGGGCTGGTGATGGGATGGTGATGAGGTGAGCCTGAGAGAAGTATATGGTTGATGATGACTAGGGTTGAGGGTATTTTTGGAAACGAAATGAAACCAACCATGAATCGATAAGAAGAGCAAGGAGAGCCAAAGCATGAGACTAAAAATGTGAGAGAGAAGCTTGGAAGCGGCCATGGAAGACTAAAACTAGAGAGCAGTGCATGGAGATGTCAAAAAAGAGAGAATTATTTGATATGAAAAAATGTGGGGAATCAAAGTATGGGGTTGAGGGTTTTGGAAGTTTTTGACAGCTTGAATGTGCTAATTAAGCTTAGATTATAGTAATTAAACATGGCTAGCTATTTTTGTAGGATATAGGTAGAAGAAGAAGAAGATTTTGAGAGAGAGAGAGAGAGAGAGAGAGAGAGAGAGAGAGGGAGAGAGAGAGGGAGAGGGAGAGATGGGGGTTTTGGAATGCAAAGGGCAGTGGATGCGGAGAGGGGGGGGGGGGCAGCATTGTCGAGCATTGTTGTACCAATGAAACTTCCTTCGCGTTCAAGGAACCAATAATTAATTACCCTCATTCAATTGCAAATTGTCAAACCCCATTCTTTATTTGTATATAATATTGGGGTGACCCAAGAAAGAAGAAGAAGATGAAAATTTTATGTATAATAGAGATGAGTTAATTAGTGTTTGGTTGGTAGTACGATTACGAAGGTTATTTAATTTATTAGTTATAAGAGTTGTGTGGTTGTGTGACCTTACCTAAACCTAGATATTGTCTATAAATAAAAAGTCTTTTCTCGCATTTTTTAGAATTTACTCTCTCTCTAAGAGAGACCCCTCTCTTTCTAGACATATAAGTTCTCATTTCTCTCTACAATCTACATTCTCACTCTCTTTCTAAATGTTCAATGTCACTTATATCATGTACAAACATCAATATTATTAATAAGAATAGAGCAATACCGTGGACGTAGCCCAAATTGAGTGAACCACGTACATGATTGTGTCTTAGGTAAATAAAAAGTCTTCTCTTGCATTTTTTAGAATTTACTCTCTCTCTAAGAGAGATCCCTCTCTTTCTAGACATATAAGTTCTCATTTCTCTCTACAATCTACATTCTCACTCTCTTTCTAAATGTTCAATGTCACTTATATCATGTACAAACATCAATATTATTAATGAGAATAGAGCAACACCGTGGACGTAGCCCAAATTGAGTGAACCACGTACATGATTGTGTCTTAAGTGCGTGCGTGTCTTCTCGGTCTAAATTGGTCTATTTTATACATCAACAACAAGGAATCAATATATGTTTGTTTTATGCCGACTGATGTTAAATAAATCAAATTGGAAGTTTGACTTGCATGAGTTTTACTTTTTTCACTTCGATCATTTTGGGTTATTAAATATTGATTACATACGGATATACTATCTCAACTATATTATGAGAGTTAAAACATAAATCTCGTAATTTATAAATTAATGAAAAGAAATATTCATAAATTTAACATCTATTTTCATATAGATAATATCATTTTATTATTATTATTATTTTACTCATGTTCATCGTCAAGTCAATGATGTTGCCCATTGTCTTGCTCGTTATACCTTGTTCTGTGGTGGGTTTCAGATTTGATTTAAGGAACCACCTGATCCTATTACGGACTTGTTTGTAGATGGTAGTTTATCTTTGTAATTTTCTGGTGTGTGATACTTTTTTTCCTTTGATCGGATTGAAAGTTCTGACAAGATTTTAATGAGACCACTAATAGCACCTATATCCTCTTGTACGTACTTTCTTTGATTTCAAATTTGACCTCAGTGGTATATATGTGAGAGGATGAGTAGGATATTAGGAATGGAATCATTCATGCATGGGAACTCATAGCCATAGAGGCCTTGAAGCTGTCTTCGATCCCCTTCAATTTTATTTTAAATTATTTGAATCAAACTTGGATTAACAATCGAGTCAATGGTGCAAAAACCCCTGTTTAATCACACGCTTACATAACATGTTAATAACACACTAATTAATAAGTGATTAATTAGTAATTGCATGGGAGAAAACAATCCCTTCACTTATACTCTTCCTCTTTTCTTTTTTAACTAAACAACAAGACTTGGCTTTGGAAAAATACTTTCCAACTCAACAACTCTCCTTCGATTTTCGTTACTTCTCTTGAATCAAGCATAGACTCGTTATACTTCAAAACTCTTCATAATATAGAACTTTTCCAAGTACTAGAAGCAATTAAGAGGAGTAATTCGGGCGGATCGAAAGGTCAACTCAATTTTTACAACTTGAGTTTCGGTTAATCCGGATTTATATGAGTTCGGGTTAATTTAGGTTTATATAGGTTTTGGGTTGGGTTTAAATTGACTCGAGTTCATCCTATAAGTTTGAGCACACATGTTTGATCAACACAAAAATTCAAACTATACATATCATTCAATTAAGTAGAGATAAACAATCTTAATATTACTTAATAATTAAACGCTCAAATATTAAATTTGATATAATTTTCCAGGTTATCATGATTATTATTACACATAAAGTAAATATCAATAAAAAAAATAATTAGGATCAATCAAAATAGAGAGAGCGTTAGAATTACGTATATCGTTAATTTATACATATGGAGAGTCCAATAACATTAAAACTACATTTGTGTTTAAATTTTAAATGAATTTGTATTCTAAAAACAAGTTGAATTGAGCAAGTTAAAACTCGGATTAGGTCAAATAATACTAAAAAAGAAAAATCCACTAATAGTAATATTAGTAAGAAATAGGTAATAGCAAACACAAAGAAAGATCCAATATAGTTGTGTGTGCAAAATGCAAACGCGGCCTCCAAAGGCATATCCTCCGGGAGTGGAAAGTGGTTCAGTGGTTAAGTGGGAACTGGGAAGAGTAGGCATTTTTGCAAAATGAGAGGCTCTTGTCGGCTACACATCGACTCAGGTGGCCCCAGTCGATGTGTTCACACTTCGTTACCCCCTTTTACCTTTCTAATTTCTACTTATATCCAATCTGACCATTACTTGCCACGTGTACAGCTTATGTCGTCCCACCATTTTCGATATTTAGTATTACAATTAGTGGTATTTTTCTTGACACCCTATATAGGAGGTTTTAAACTTGATTCTTGAAAAGGCGAGATCTGGTATTTCGTACTACAGTTTAGTTATTTTCTTTCCACGTTATATAAGAGGTTTTAAACTTGATTCTTGAAAAAAGTGAAATCGATACGGAATGTGTATAAAATGTAATTCCCTCCCCCTAAATCTCATATCATTGTATAAAAAAATGAAAAAACTATTGAAGCTTCATAAAATTTCGACTTACTCTATTTTTGGTAGCCTTTTTTTTCTTTTAGAGCACAAAGTTCAAACAAGTTGTTGGCCATCTCAAGGATTAGAAAATGATGATTACCAACTAAAAGAGATTTTGTAGCAATCTATCCACTACGGGAGCCAATTTACCCTCCTTTTTTTAATTGACGCATTCCATTTCTAGTATTATATTTCATCTTTTTAAAGGAGTGAAGTGCAGTAAAAAAAAATGGAATATAAAAATCAGATGTCATCCACTATTTATACCACCCCTCTCAACCACAAAAAAAAACACCCACCCAACATACAACACAAGCCAAGTTCTTGCACAATTCCGGCCAAAAATTAAAATTAAAATTCTTGCAAATTTGGTAATTTTACATGCCTTAACTATATTTCTGTCTCTCATTTACATGCCTAGTTAATAACAGCGTCACCATGAGTCCTTGTGCATTGAAGGGCAAGATAGAGAAGATAAACTGTTTGATGGTAATTTCTGTAATTTTCTTACAGTTACCCTTTGATGGCAAAATATAGAAAATAAGCTTTGTAGAGTACATAAAAAATAAAAAAACCTCAGCAAAGTTGAAAAAAAAGACTTTGGTGACAATTTTCAAAACTACAGGGAATGTCTAATATATTTTCACGAAATGATACCAACTCTAATGATTCACTATGTTACATTAGTCAGTCCTAAATCCTAACAAATCCAACAAAAGCCAGTGTATACAAATCCTTCTAAGGATAATGAGTTATTGACAACATCCTTCAACCTTCCTCCCAGTCTATATCATCATCATCCTCTGCTGTGGCATCAGCTTCGACATTCAAGTCGACCTTGTAACTTTCTGTATTACCTGAAGAATCAGCCACAGTTTGCATTGTCATTAGTTGAAATTCTATATACACATGAGCTGTGAATCAAAAACTTATCGGTAAGTAACCACTTGGCATTCTCATTGTTCGTCGACATAACTGAATTAAAGATCAAGTTGTAGTCAAATAATAAAATGTACCTGTAACTGGAGCCTCTTCCCAGTCTACATTATCTTCTCCTTCATCTTCCTCACGCTTTGACTTCATGCCAACCTGGCGACTAGGAGACGTTCCTGAGGGACCATCAAGGATGCGTGCTTGTGACGAATCCAGTTCTTTCTTTGCTTCTTCTTCTTCTTGTCTTTTTATTAGAGCAGCGTAATAAGCTTTCAAATACTCATCCTGCCAAACAATGAAGAACCAGTAAATTTAGAATTTTTGTTTTTGTTTTTGCGGGGGGGACATTACAAAGCAAGAAAGGAAACAGTTGCTCATTGACCAAACCTGTAAATTCTTCTCATTATTTTCAGTACTAAACTTTTTATCCTCTGAGAACTCTGGAGCTGCTACAGTGCCACTGCCATCCATCTTTGCTTCCTGTTTGAACTCTCCACGTTGTTCCTTCGTAAGGTTCATCCCTTGCTTGATCATCCAAGGTGGCAAAACTTTCTGGCTTGTACCATCAGCTTCAGATTTGATATCCTTTCCTTTCCCTTCAACCCCAGAAAAGTCAACTTCAACCTGCCAAGTTCCAGCCACAATCCAACTTGATTACAAGGCTTTCCAAAATTGAGTGGTTCGGCTAGCCAACTTCACTTGGGTTCTATTTATCTTGGCATTGTAGTTATTTTATCTATTATTCAACTTGTTTGGTTTCAATGTTTTATTTCGTTTGATAACTGATATTTATGTTCCTACTCTTTTCTTAAAGTAGTTGACTTTTATGTTTTATATCAATTACTTACTGTTGGTACCAACACCATATAATCCTTAATGCCAAGAACAACAACAAATTATCCCAAGAAAACTTCACGCTGATACATATAACTAGATATCAGGAAAGAGGGACACAAGAATTACCTTTGTATCTCCAAGAAAGGGCATTGGTGTTCCACCGTATCCCAACCCATGAGAAGATTTGGAGGGATCCATGGAATTGGATTCGCCATTCACTGCACGTGCAGCAGCACTTGCTCGCGCTTCCCAAGCTTGGAGACTTCCAAATTCAGGAACAGGTAAATCTTTAACTCTATTAAGTTGGTCCATTAAAGGCTTCAGCTGTACCTACATTCATTTCACTTTATCAACTTATAGAAGAATGCCAGCAGTAGAATATACTACAAGTACGGTAACAAGCAACAATTTAAGTTGGACAATAGTCATGAACGATGAAAGCAGAAGCATAAAGACAACCAAGGACGTCATCATTGAGTTTACAAGTACAATGAAGGACACCCTATATATGTAAAGAGATTGCAATAAGAAATTGGAGTGCTCTAAAAGCACAATCATGAGCATATTTAGGTGAATAAGATGGATCATAAAATACATGTACAAGACACTAAACACCTTGCAACAACCCTCAAGAACTCAATATCTTGAATCCAACAACCCGAATTCATGAGGTAAGATGAGCAAAAACCAAACAAACCTCCATCTTTTGAAGCATCTCTTTTAAATTTTCACGGCGTCGCCTCCTTGCATTGTCATCTCCATCTCCTACTTCTTGGGAAGCTAGCTTGTCACTCTCAGCCACAAGTTCCCCATTACAACTTTCGCAGTGAAAGTACTCATCTTCCATGGAAACCAGTTGCAATGCATCTAAAGCGTTGTATCTAAAGATTTGTGCTTGCATACAGAATTCTAGTATCAAAATGAGAACACACACAAAAATCCACAGATAAAAACAAAGAAACAATTACCTTTTCCCGCAGTTGGGACATACATATTCCTGAACTGTGTTCTTGTCCTCCAATTCATCTTTCAGTTTTTTCCTCATACGGTGCAGTCTGTACCTTACAACATCATATATCTGAAACAAATTCTTCGTTTTAGGCCTTAACTAAAATATAGGAGCCAATATTTGACAACATCTGATAAATTGAATGATCAAGTTAAAAAGGCAAAACTAAATAGGCTATTTTGCCTTTCTTATAGAAAGGAAACAAAAGGCTCATATGTCCATCAATTCACTCACCACCTAGTTATCGAGCTAAATGTTT
Source organism: Oemleria cerasiformis (assembly GCA_037349345.1). NCBI lineage: Eukaryota > Viridiplantae > Streptophyta > Magnoliopsida > Rosales > Rosaceae > Oemleria > Oemleria cerasiformis. The sequence goes on from JAZGTL010000018.1 coordinate 16,126,874, forward strand.
TCTTTTTTATGTGTTAACAGTTACCAAAATAACTACATATATGTAAAAACAACCTGTGCATAGTCCAGACAGCAGTAAGAGTGCGTGTGCAGCTTAACTTTCTCTTCCCCTTCTTTTGTAGATAGCCCATCTCCCGTGGCAGCAACAGCAGCATTATGCATCTTCGCACCCTTAGCTGTCTGCAAAAAATATATGATATAAGAATAGGATAATAAAAGGATTATTATCCTATAGGGCAGCTTGTTAATGCATATCTAAAATCAACAATAAAGAAGTAAGATTTGTTCTATACAAATTACTAAACTTAATCCTTTATAACCGATTAGTAACCAATAAGCATCACAATAAAGCAAAATAACTAAGATCAACAAATTGACCTCTTTCCTATGATCTCTCGTGACCAGTTTTTCCTCCTCAAAAAATCGCAAATGACGACGAAGTTGCTTTGAATGCAGTTTCAAGTCCTTCGCCAAATCTTCTTCCCTCACCCATTGTCGCCTGGCATCAAAACATCTAAATATTACCACAAGCAAACCCAAGTGATGAACTAAACAAGCTTGCGCCCCTTTAGCCTCAAACACACTCGCATATTATGTCCACCCAAATCCCATGGAACACACAGTAAAAACAATCAGAGCAATGTATAAGACATCATACATGGATACTAGATGTGTTTTGTAGACTTTGTCATGATCAAGTAATCAAATTTACAAACAAATTCAGCCAAAATAGTTGCTGATATCTCTACTTCACCAAGCCTAATTCACATTTCTCTCTATTTATTAATTCAATAATAGTAGTTAGAAATACTCATCATTTTACATTACTAAAATTGTGAGTTTATCTTGAACTTCAATTTCTAAGCTTCAAACTATAAAATTTAACATCCCAAACCTCGAGAGGGCATCAAGCACCACCACGGCGATTCCCCGATTGTCGCTTCGACCAGTCTTGGGCTGATGATCTCCTTTCGTTATGTCATCGTAGAAGGCTCTCGCAGTGAGCTTCACCAACCTAAGTCCGATTGAAACACACAAAAACCAAATCAGAAAACTAAATTAGTTCTCTGTAGTGTTTAATGTGAGCGAAAATTGATGAAATAAATCATAAAAATAAAATTAAAAAAAAACCTAGGAGTTGAAGAAAATGAGTACTTGTTGAAAGGTTCGATGCTCATGGTCCGTCAATAATCCTGGAAAATTTGCCTTTCGCTTTTGAAATTAGTCTTTCTCTATTATGCTTGTGCGTGTGCGAAGGAGGAGAGCCGCGGCAACAACGACCACGTGACCACCATCAAGGCATCGCACTGTGAAATGGCAGCCGCAATCAACGGTGCCGATGAAATGGCATCACCAGTTTAAAAATTAACTGCTGAAAAGCAAAGGAAAAACATCCATCAACAACTAGACAACATTTATTCTACCACAATTTTCAGCACACAAGTAAAAATGTAAAAAGCTTAGAAATTAACTATCGAGATATACTATCAGAATAAGATGCAATAGGACATGTCAATTACCGCAACGGTCAGTGAAAAGTTAGAAACAGATTCCTCTAGGAGATGCCTAGTATCACCAACATTTTCAATGCGAAATTGTTCACCATGTGAAGACACAGAGCTACTACCATGTTCAAAACATGCTATTTGCCTGGATAAACCAGAATTGGTAAACAAATTACTAAATTGAGAATTATTCAGGTACGAATCTCTACAAACTTTGCTATATTATCAAAAACAGACTCATGATTACAAACGTTTCAACTATATGATGATTTGAAATTTGGTTCATGTTGTATAATACCACTTATTTCAACATTGTTGGTCTTCTACCCATATCGGCTATCAGAATAGATTCGGAAAAAAAAAATAAGTCATACAAAGAAAAAATATAACTACAGTATCCAAATTATGCTACTATTTCTAATTTCAAATGCAAATAACTATTAAAAAAGCAAGCAAAAGACTGACCTTCAAGCAAAACAGAGTTATTCTTCAACTGCTAAGGAAAGGAAGCAAAAGCGAAGCCAACAATGCACCAAAACAGAGAAAACCTGAACCTGCCAAAAATTAAAATAAACCTAATCTGGGTCAGGGGCATGATATTATAGTTCTGAAAAAAAGATCATCACTACCAATATTAACTTTTTGGGGGAAGTTCAGACATTTAACACTGAACAGTGAACTCTGATTCGGAGGTTCCAGCCATCGACTGCCAACCATATAGCTTCCCATATTTACAACGTTAAGTATATGGTTGTATACATCTTCTAGGCCATAAGTAAAGCCTGATCTACTCAACTGGTTAGATCTACATTAAAGTTCAAAAATCTATAGGAGACTACGGTCAAGGAATAATCCAGCACAAAGGTTCCAGCCATTGACTGACAACCATATAGCTTCCCATATTTACAACGTTAAGTATATGGCTGTATACACCTTCTAGGCCATAAGTAAAGCATGATCCACTTAACTGCTTAGATCTACATTAAAGTTCAAAAATCTATAGGAGACAATGGTCAAGGAATAATCCAGCAGAAAGTCATTAGAACCCCAACGGAAGCTCTTCCTGATCTCATCTATCCAATTTGAAGCTATTGTATTTATTTTCCAAAAGAAGAAATAATCATAACAAAATCGTTTCAAAGTCACTTCAAAAAAGAAAATGGAAGGAAAGGACTGACTCACCAGGCAAAAGATGTATGAGGACAGTAACTATTTTGTCAAGGGAACTACAAAACCAAGCTACAACGCCAAATAATCAATGCCCACATCCCCTACTACACCAAGTTATTCTTCAATTCTTATTCTTCTTCTTTTGATGTTACATTCTTTGTTTCATTTTTGTGGAGATGAATAATATCGAGCTAAGATGGAGATTTTGAGGGACTTTGAGGGGGATATATTATGGATGAGGACTATAAGACCAACATACCTCAATGATTTGAGTGAATTTTTGTGGAGACGAATAATAGAGAGCTAGGATTGAGACTTTGAGGGACTTTGAGGGAGAGAGATTATGGATGAGGACTATAAGACCAACCTAGCCAACTCAATGATTTGAGTGAATTTTTGTGGAGATGAATAATAGCAAGTTAGGATTGAAACTTTGAGGGACTTTGAGGGAGAGAGATTATGGATGAGGAGTATAAGACTAACCTACCTCAATGATTTGAGTGCATTTTTGTGGAGATGAATAATAGCGAAAAAACTATTTGTACCACATTTACTGATCACTTCATGATGCGATGCTAAACCGAAAACATTAATATTTCAAATTTCAATAGTGCAACACAAACACAACCACTAAAATAATTCTGAAACTTTTAAATTAAGGGCAGTGATGCCTCGTACAAACAGGCCTGTTTGGTGAATAGGTTAATTATGAGGCGGAGAAAACATGTTTGTTTAAAGCCTAGAAAGTGTTAGTCTAATCTCACTCTAATCCTCTTCTTTTATCCCTGTAGTTTAAGTTCAGACTCATAGCAGGAATGGAACATACGGAGACACCATGCATCATCATCTTCTGATCATATAACACTGACAAACAGAACAAATGCATGATGCTTACAGAGTTCAAGGGAAAATCAAACATGATAACATGGTCTACATCCATGTCCAGTCCTCTTGCAGCCAGGTCTGTGCAGACCAATGTGGGGCAATCTCCATCGTCGCTCTTAAACTTTTTGAGGTTTTCAACCCTTTGTTACAGTGTTAATAGAAACAAAGCCAAAACCAATTCAAAATTTTAAGTTATGAATAAAGAAACATTGTGCTCAACAGAACTATTTCCACCTTACTTGTCAAAGGTAATGCAATGCGTTATACATAAAACGATGAGATGCAAGCAGAATTAGTGGCACTTCGGATTGACCGTCCTCTTTACAGTGAGCAACGGTGATACACAATGGCTTCTCCACTAATACATGGTGGGGTTTTGGGTGGCTGTCAAATAACTTAGGATTCCTGTTTAGCGCAGGGATTTTTTTTTTTCATTTGTTTAGCAGGATTTCATTCCTTTATATTCGAAGACAGACAACTCAATTCAACCCACATGTTCAAACAATGAACAGATATTTACCTCACTCGCTCAGCAATCATAACTAATTAATCCCAAATTTATTCAAACAGAAAGCACAGAAATTTAACCTTGTTATAACCAAAAACAATCAAACAAAAAGGAAAGACACAAACTTTACCCCTTGTTGTTTAACGCTGAGACCCACAGCCGCAGGTACCAATCACAATTCGCCGTGTTTCTTCAGATCCGTCACTTCTGGACTGAAATCCCTGACTTAAGCTCTTGTTTCTCACTTGTCAATTATTTTCAGATTGATAGATACTCCCACCGAAGACCTCTTCACATACCCATCTAATTTCCACGACGATATCCGGCGGCGTTGATGTCGAAGAAGAAGAAGAAGCAAATCGCTGCCAGGATAACTGCCAGGATTGCGCTCCCAGGATGGCTGCTAGGAAACTATGTAACGGTGTCCAGGAAACTACAAATAAATATCACTAAAAACTTACTTAAATAGACTCAAATACCTTTAAAATTTAAAAAAATAATTAAAAACCAAATACCTGCTTTTTTATCCTTCTTTTTTGCCCCTAACCAAATTTTTGAATAAACTTCAATTATATTTAATTTTTTTAATGGAATTTGTTTGGTATAATATATCTTGTTTTGATATGATCGTCATGTTTTATTAATAAACTAGCCTCATATACCTATTTATGCGTGTATATATATTTTTTTTAATTTTAAAAAGTAAAGAGAAATTAAAGTAAATTTAAAGAGATAAAAAAATAATTGAAAAGGAATGGGAGGGAGGGGGTAACTACCCACTTCCTCCACTTAAGTGTTTAGTATTTATTGATAAAAATATATATTTATTATTTAAAATTTTAATTAAAATATATGATTTTACTATTTTGTTCATATTTTTTAAATCATAATAAGGATATTTTCGTCAAAAAAAAATTTGATGAAGCATTTTGATCCTCTTCGCTTTATAATAATAAAGAATACCTTATTTACATAAATTAGTGTAGTAAAGTAATAAACATCTTGTTTTTGAAGCCGAGCAAATATGACCTTCTTCCGCGGAAAATGTTCACCGTCTTAAAAAAAAAATGATGTAGATTTGATTTGGTTGAAACTTGAAAGTTGGTTATAGATTTTTTATTTACATTATCTTTTGTTTCAAGTATGATTTGCCCGATGATGGAGAAATCTCTATTATTATAAAGTCAAGATGATCAAAAGATTTCATCAAAATTTTCTGATCAAAATACCTTTACTTAATAAAAGTTCTAAAAAAAATTGATTTAAAAAACATGAACAAAATAGTAAAATTATATATTAATTACAATTTTAAATAATTAATATTTAAGTGGAGGAAGTGGGTAGTTATTCCCCCTCTCACATTCATTTTTATTTTTCTTTTATATTTTTGAATTTATTTTCATTTCTACTTATTTATAAAAATTAGAAAAAAATCACATACGAGTAATTTAATATAAGCTAAAATTTATATTAAATTAATAATTAAGTGTCCCGGAACATGAACCAAAAAAAATAAAAAAAACTAATTGAGATCCAAAATTCCTTACCGATTAAGTATACCTCCAACGTACTGGGAACCACCTAACTTATCTTACCCCAAACCCAATCTCGTTCCTTGAACCGAATCGACATACAAATCATGTAACATTTTAAAAACTTGCAATTCGCCAAGTCCAGAGTGTTCCTCTAATAACTAAGCATTTCGGTAGCAACCAATTGAAATTATTAAGGAAATTCAGTGAATACCTAATGACTAAATTTATCCCTTTATGCATATTCGTTGAGTCTTTCAATTTATAGAATTGTCTTCATACATTATAAACGGAACTAGTCAATTTCAAGATCATCTTGCAAAAACTAAGTAAGTTTGAAATCATTACTCATACATATTTACAAACTAAATGAACCTTTCACAATAAGAACTTTAATTGTTACAAATACGGTTGATTTGTTTTATACACATAAATGACTAAATGATCTTAAATCTGGTTAATTCTTACGTTAATATACTGAAATAATGATTTAGAGAATAAATAAATTCGATTATAACATAACTATATGAAAACTGAACTAAATTAGAAGAGTTAGAACATGAAGTTATATCATAATATGTGAATTTGATGCGCTATATAGGCGTGAAACAGTGGAATGTAAATCTTATTTGGGATAAAAGTAAATAAAAGATCTTACATGACAAAAGTAACTAAAAGATCTTACATCCACCGTAGATCATTGTCGCCAACAAGTGGGCGGTCCAGATGAGAAGGATACGGCCGGGTCGTGACCAAATAGGAGAGAGAGTGACTGAGAGTGGCCTATAAACCAGAGACGAAGCCCCGGGGTGGGTGGGTGCGTCTATAAATAAAACCCTCTTTTCATTTTTAGCCTTCTTCTGGGAAAGCAGATATACAGCTAGTGAGCTTATTCGTTCGCGCTCTTCGATCTCTCTCTCTCGTCAGGCTCCGTACAACGATGGCGAAGCCTCGCAAGCCCAAGAACGAAGACACCAAGCCCGAAAATTCTGGGCCAGTCGTTCGTCATCAGAAGCTCTGCCTCTCCATCGACATCGATAAGCGTCGCATTTATGGGTTCGTCTCATTTCTCATTAACACGCACAAGGACATGCCTTTTGCGGTTTGCATTGTGTCGTTTTATCTGTTTTCAGAAATTTCAAATTCGGGTTTAAAGATTAGGGAATAAGAATCTCAAGAATCAATTGGGTTAATTTTTTTTAGTAAAAGCTTAAAACTTTAATTGTCGCTAAGCAGCTCGTGACAAGAAAAGTTTTACAAGATTGTTAGTGTTAATGTTGCTTAATTATATTTTTTTGGGTTTGTAGGTACACTGAGTTGAAGATTGTGGTCCCAGAAATTGGGATTGTTGGGCTACACGCAGAGAATTTGGGGATTGAGAGTGTTTCAGTCGACGGGGAGCAGACCGAGTTTGAATACTACCCGCATGGAAATTATAAAGATGCGGAGGGCGAGAGGAGATGGAGCTGGGTGACGTCACCGAGCTCTGCTGCTGATGCGGCAGGGTCGACATATATATCGGCTCTTGAGAGGGAATTGGTCCCGAATTTACTAATAAATTGTTGTAAGGCCTTCAAGGCCGGAAGTGAACTGCAGGAGCAGTTGGTTGTGGATAACGAGGTGCAACATTCATCTGGAGAAGCCAAACAGGTTATGGTTTACTTTTGTAGTTTTGGGTTGTGGGCTGAAAATGAATGGTGGCTTTTCTGTATCAAATTTAGCTCGTAGGGATCATTATGTATACATGTATTGACTTAAGATTTTAAGCATTTGTACTTGCATATGGTTCATTGACCAAAAGTGAAAGAAAGCAAAATACTTGCATATGGTTCATTTTTTTTCATTGCCAAGTGAGTGTCCATAGCTTCATAGAAGCAAAATGATGTTTGAATTCCAATAGTTCTTAGATATTACCAGTATTGGAATTTGGGAGTTTCTGGAGGGTTTGATTAGCGTGTTGTGTTGTGATTGGGGTTATATTTTGTATAGTTTCTCATGTAGGTTTGTGTTGGTGCAGAATGTGAGGTTGGTTCGTATTGATTATTGGGTAGAGAAAGCAGAGACAGGGATTTGCTTTCATGATACTGTTCTACATACTGATAACCAGATTAGGCGTGCACGGTGCTGGTTCCCTTGTATGGATGACAGTTCACAAAGTTGCTGGTAATGATTGTCTCATTGTGCTCTTCTTTTAATAGTTTTACATATTTACTACCTTTGGTGTATTTCATTGTGATTATTACATGTTCAGCTATGATCTGGAGTTTACTGTTGCACAAAATCTTGTGGCCGTTAGTACTGGAAGCTTACTATACCAGGTGAGATGAACGACAGAACACATGTCTTTTCATGTTTAAGTACCAACATAATGTGGATTGCCATGAAAGAAGTGCATTTGCCTTGATGATTTCAATAGCCTGTGTGAAACATGGAATTGCACAACAAAGGAAGCATGACAGAATAAAATCAACATTTAATAGATGTATCCCGTGATATTTGGGTATCACCCTACTAAATTGGTATCACTGATTCCAATTGGTGGGTATTCTAATAATTTTCTTGCTGACAACCCCTTAACACAGTGGTTAGCAAACAATGGAAAGCATTCTTCAAAAAATTAGATATAGATACTTATAATAAAAATTTGGAGGGAAATTGTTACAAATGAAGAGATTAGGCAGTAAATTCTTGCCACCATGTATGATTAATGCCTTTCCACGAAATAAACCAGGGTCGGATTCCTGGTTGGTGCTTTATTTGCGGGGATAGCTCAGTTGGGAGAGCGTCAGACTGAAGATCTGAGGTCGCGTGTTCGATCCACGCTCACCACAGGCATCTACTGGATCAACACTCTGTTGAGTGAAACTTTAACTTGGGTGGTTTGACACACTATTATTAAGGGCAATATATATATACACACACACACACATAGACATAGTGTGGAAGTTTAATTTTACTATTGAGTGGACAAACATTTCAAGTTAATCTTATGAAAGTTATTTTATTTAGTAACGTAAATCCTTATTTAAATACAACCAGTGCAAATGACCGCTGTCCTAGGCTAATGAATACCGAGTGTTTACATTTAGTAGGTTGATGAAAAAAACTAAGGTGTGTGCACATATTGAATACTAGGAACAATGCTTCCCTTGAAAAGAAGGCAGTACAGAGGCAATTGCAACCCTTACTGTTTAATGTTCCACGACCTTCATAATCTTGATAGTGTTATTATCTAGTCGACGTTTAATATATTTGTGGAATGAACAGTCCTAGTCTCTCTTACAATTGATATTACATGGTCATAGGTACTTTGTAATGACTTAGCAAATTGTAAGCCATATGAAGATGTTTGTCTCTTCACCATTTATTTTCTTTTTCAGTATTTTGTTGTAAAAGTCATTTGATTCTCAATCTTATTATGCATATAGTAGCATGACAGTTGACTAATAAAAGTCATGAATAAAAAAAAAGAAATTGATGGTAGTGTCATCATGCTTCTTGATTGAGCTGAGATGTTTGTGAAGTCTTTATAAGTTTATGGTCTGCTAGATGTGCATGTACACAGTTTATTTTCATAACAATGGCAAGTGGGGAATCATGGGCGAAGTCGTAGTGTACTATTTGACAACCATTTGAAGGTCTTATGGACTCATAGTCATTATTGTGAAATTTTTTAGGACGCCTTGGTTGTGACGAGATACTTGGTGTTCCCTCTTGGTTGGCCCAAAGTGAATTAAATATAAAAAAATTCTTATTCATGACTTCACCAATTACTTTCTCAGTATCTAGAATTCTGTCTCATAGCCTTCTAGCTGACAATGATATATTTATTCTTCATATAGCCTTTCTACATGATGATAATGAGACAAAAGTCAACTTCTGCAGCGGTGCTAAAGGGCTGTGGAGTTTGTTTATTTAGTTCTCATATAGCTTATCATTTGGCTTACATTTCCAATTTGAGAATCAAGGTTTTAGAAGATTATAGAGGGGATCAAGAACTATTTGATATAGAACCAAGTGTTGTGGTGTCATCTTGAGCATCTAGGGGAACCAGCTTTCAACAATTATGGATGTAATTGAATAATTACTTCGAGGATATTCCTTGACACTTAGGTTTTCGTTCCTATCTTATAGGCATTTACCTCACTAACATTCTATGTGCTTTTTTTCTGTGCATTTCACCAGTCAATGGCTATATCCAGTGTAATTGTATCAGATTGTTGTTTTATGTTTTCTGATGTTGTAACTGTGTATGACGACTTCTCTGCAGGTCTTGAGCAAGGATAATCCTCCTCGCAAAACATATGTTTATAGACTAGATGTTCCAGTTAGCGCTCAGTGGATATCTTTGGTGGTTGCACCTTTTGAAATCCTTCCTGATCAGCAATTTGGTCTAATATCTCACATGTGCTTGCCAGCTAATCTTGCGAAGCTTAGGAATACTGTAGAATTTTTTCATGGTGCATTTAGGTTTGTCTTCCTAGTCATATGGCTTTGTCTGTTTGGTTCATATTGTGTTTCTTATGTTTTACATCATACACGATTCCCTTAATACATACTATGTTTTATTCTACAGCTGTTATAAGGATTACCTTTCGATAAATTTTCCTTTTGGGTCATACAAGCAAGTTTTTATTGAGCCTGAGATGGCAGTATCATCGTTAAGTTCGGGGGCCTCCATGAGCATTTTTAGTTCTCAAGTTTTGTTTGATGAGAAGATCATTGACCAGGTTCGTTATGCCACATATTTACTACGAGTTCATTTTTTATTTTGGTGAATTTATGCCTCTTACATATGATGATTTATTTCACATTTCAAGATCTGCATCATTTAATAGCATCGATTGTGGAGGTTTAGCAAATGTAATAGGCAATGAATACCCAACCATAAAGCTAACTTAAGCACATTATTGATACTATAAAAAAAACCCTAAGAATATAGAAGGTCTTGCTGTTCCACCTCTCCGGTCTAATGGGTGTTGTTATATTACTTAAGTGTGAAAAATGATGAAATATTTTGCAGATAACATGACTGCTCTTTATTTAAAAATTTTCTTTGAGTTTAAAATTCCTTGCCTCACTTTTCTTTCCCCATAAGATTGGGACTTTTATTAAAGATAGGCTTCTTCAGTGTAGTTTTCACCTGAAAAGAAAATGGGAGGCATGTCTTCTGTGATTGCCACTTAATATAAACTAGTCCCCACTAATGATTAATTTGTGTATTGTGTTAATAGTTATATTCATGAAATAGATAGAGGTGTTTTCATTGTAGTTTTGGCATGACCTGCAAAATAGTGCATATCTTTGTATTCTTCACTTACCAAGAAAATAAGTTCTCTGTTCTTTTCATTTTCCACCTTCATTCTGATCATTAGGTGAAAAATGTGTATTTCATCTCACGCTTACAATTAAGATGATGTGTACATAACTTTTCACAACAGACCATTGACACGAGGATTAAACTAGCGTTTGCGCTGGCAAGACAATGGTTTGGTGTCTATATCACTCCTGAGGCACCTAATGATGGTAAGCTAGTAGAGTGCGATGGCTTGTACTAATTAGGGATTGGATTGTTGGTACTGAATTGTTTTGTTAAGCTTCTAAGATAATCTATTGGGTCTGATATGCTTGCCTAACTCATATTGTCAGAGTGGCTGCTGGATGGTCTTGCTGGGTTTTTGACAGATTTATTTATCAAAAAATATTTGGGAAATAACGAGGCCCGCTATCGGAGATACAAGGTTTGCTTTCTTATGAGCATTTATATACTTAATTTGTGGTGCTACTCGAATAAGTCATATATTGTAGGATGGTTAATGGTTAATCATTTCACTATTAAATTTAACTAGTGAATTTAATGGATGAAGTCATGATCGCATAAAGGAGCTGATTCTTAAGCCCAGGATTGGAAATCTTGTTCTTTTTTCTTGCATCAGGTTTAGCTTTTTCTATGTTTTTTCATCTCCAAAAAAACATCTCTTCTATTTATCATTAATTTCACTCTCACTCTCCCACTCTTAGTTTGTTTTGTCGTTGTCTTCCCTTGGAAAAAGAAAGTATAGCAAGAGTTAAATTTCTTATACTTAAACTCATGTTGCTAGTGCTTATTTTTAACTTCCTGGAATTGCAGGCAAATTGTGCTGTATGCAAAGCGGATGATAGTGGTGCAACTGCTTTAAGCTCCGCTGCTTCTTGTAAGGATTTGTATGGAACTCAATGCATTGGAATATACAGCAAAATTAGGTCATGGAAATCTGTGAGTTCATGTTGAATGTCTAGGTTTATTACCATGGAATATCAGCTTGCTGGAATTTTTCTGTCTTCACCTATTGACTGTGTGAATCTGTTAAAAAGGTGGCAATCCTTCAAATGTTGGAGAAGCAGATGGGACCTGAGTCCTTCCGTAAAGTAAGAATCCTAGGAACTTGTTGCTCCATTATGAATGATTGTGATGAATGTGAAATTTAGACTGAATCCTGAGTCCATGGTATTTGCTGTCTAGGATAAGTTGAACAAATATGTAGTTCAGTCGTGTATATGATTTGATTCGAAGGAGTGGTGGGAACCGGAGGAAGGGGATTGCTTTGAGAGAGTTTTTACTGTGTTTTTATGGAGTTCTTTCCAGAAAATATGTAATAATAGGGTGCCATACAACTTATTAATGGCTTCACAAATGGAAGGGGAATAAATGTTAAACTTTTTCTTTCTTCTTTGTCTTCATTCAACAGTATGTTTTTGAATTTCTGCTCTTTTGTTCGATGTGTGTGTGTGTAAGTTGTAACTCTCAAGTTAGTTTCTTCTGGTGTCCTTTAGTATTCCGTCTATTGTTGTTGCACGTGGGGTGGGGAGAGAGAGAGCTAACACTATGCTAATATATGGTTTGTTTCAGCGTATTTGTTGGCTTGGTATTTATTTGTTAAATTCTTGCCAGCTGATACCATACGTTTTGTGCTTTTGTCCTTCTCTGGTATGCAGATTTTGCAGACAATAGTTTTGAGGGCTCAAGATAAGACCCGTTCTTTGAGATCTCTTAGTACAAAGGAGGTATTCTTGGAGACTGCAATGGTTTCATTTTCTTTTTTAAATATGAAAGGTTATTTTAGTTATAAAGATTCATGACTTTTTCTCTAGTCTTATACCATAAATTGTGGTGTGCAGTTTAGGCATTTTGCTAATAAAGTTGGAAATCTTGAGCGTCCATTTCTTAAAGAATTTTTTCCCCGCTGGGTGGAATTGTGTGGTTGTCCGTTGCTGAGGTATTATGCGTTACTCTTTTTGTTCATGCGGGACTCATTTACATGCAGTACCTAACTTCCACTGGCACTAAATTTGAAAGGATGGGCTTCTCCTATAACAAAAGGAAGAATATGGTTGAATTGGCAGTTTTACGTGGATGCACAGCCTTGTCAGATTCAAGTACTTCAGTTGTTAATGCTAATCCAGAATCTGATAAGCGAGATGGCGACAATGGATGGCCTGGAATGATGAGCATCAGGGCTCATGAACTTGATGGTACATTTGATCATCCAGTTCTGCCAATGGCTGGAGAAACATGGCAGCTGCTGGAAATACAATGCCATTCAAAGCTTGCTGCTAGGCGTTTTCAGAAGCCTAAAAAGGGTTCAAAACTGGATGGTGCTGATGATACTGGGGATTCTACTCCTGCTCTAGATATGCGTGCCAGGTATAATATTAAATGGGTTTTGATAGTTTCTTATTGGATGAATATCTAATTAGTATTTCCAGCTCGCTAAAAATGTGCTTTTGGTAGTATGGAATCACCGTTGTTGTGGATGAGGGCAGACCCGGAAATGGAATATCTTGCTGAAATTCATTTCAATCAACCTGTACAGATGTGGGTAAGAATGAGACTGGTCATTCCATTTTCTTTCAGAAAGTTTTGATATGTGGGTTATCTACTGTGGTACTTTTACTTATGGACTCTCTCTGCCATAGTAGATGAGTCTGGTCTTTGACTATTTTTACCGTTGGTTTGCCATATCAGATTAATCAGTTGGAGAAGGATAAAGATGTTGTTGCTCAGGCACAAGCGATTGCAACTCTCGAGTCCTTGCCGCAGCTTCCTTTTTCTGTTGTTAATGCTCTGAATAATTTTCTCACTGACTCTAAGGTTTTAGTCACTTCAGAGTTATTCTTGGTGTTGAATTATGTATTTCTAGGAGTGTAAATTTCTCAAGTTTCGTTCTTTCATTTCAAGGCCTTTTGGAGAGTTCGAATAGAGGCCGCATTTGCACTGGCTAATACAGCATCTGAGGTAACATTATTGTTATTTTCCTTAAGTTGTTATGGATGATAGTTTAATTTATTATGCTTAAAATCCATGATTCACTTGAGTTGTGATCTTCAGTGCTAAAAGCTTGAAATAGGTTTATGGTAATATCTAGTTCGTTACCTTTAGGTATTTGTATCTGGTGTTCTTAACAGATCTACTAATATATTTATGATTGAAGTTAATTACATTTATTTAATTTACAGAGATTCATTATCTGATTCTTGCTAGTGAGGTGATTAAACAACTGTCAGGACTTAGTAACCTAGAATAGTGCTAATGCTTTTTGCAATAGTCGCATTGCTTATTTAGATCTAATTGAACTTCCAGTTTCTCTGTTTCCTATAATTGCAAAATTTATTCAGTTGTCCTTAACAGTGAAGAAGAAAGAGTATCTTATGAAAGGTTATTTGGGTTGTTTTTTATTATCTCAACCCCCTGCAGTTTTGTCAACCTTAAGTGAGTCACTGAATCCATGTTTTTGGTGGTGTTAAGCATTGCTTATTTAGGTCTAATTGAACTTCCAGTTTCTCTGTTTCCTATAATTGCAAAATTTATTCAGTTGTCCTTAACAGTGAAGAAGAAAGAGTATCTTATGAAAGGTTATTTGGGTGGTTTTTTATTATCTCAACCCCTGCAGTTTTGTCTACCTTGGTAATTGAGTCACTGAATCCATGTTTTTGGTGGTGTTAACCTCAAACCTAGCTTGTACATCATATTGGAATCCTTTGCTTCTTGTTTATTTATGTGTTTATATTGACATGTTCGGAAAAATGTTATTGTCTTGCAGGATACTGACTGGGCTGGTTTACTCCATTTGGTGAAATTTTATAAAAGTAGAAGGTTTGATGCAAACATTGGACTCCCCAAGTACGTTCTTTGTAAAAATATACTCTGAACTTCAAATGGTAGAGAGATTACTTCAACAATACCAATTAACGAAGTTTTGTTTCTTGTTACTGTTGCCAGGCCAAATGACTTTCATGATATTTCTGAGTACTTCGTTCTTGAGGTAATGCAACGAGGTAGGATATGTAATAAGTTGTTTGTGATGCGTCGTTGTTGGTTTATATAATTCACACTTACATATAGTCCGGTCTCAAAGAATTTGCAATAAACGACTTCTGTTGGTAGCATTCCTTTAGTTAACACATCCTTTATGTGCCGTTATGATGCATCAGCATGGATATAACACGTTCTACCTTCACACTACATTGCATAATTGTATTTTGGTTTTCTGGACCTCAATACTTCCCTGAAATAGACGTACTGCTGCCATGCACATGTTAGTTATGGATTAGGTGTCCTGAACACTCATTCAACAAGTGTTTTTTATTTGACTGTAAAACCTATGATCGTATCAATGCTATTTATGTCATAATTGTTGGCAGTAATGTATGTTGATATTATTAATAGTAATGGATGTTGCCTGGCAGAGGACGGTCTGAAGAAGTATGTGTTTTGTAAAGTTCTTGATCTTGATATTATTTAGTTGTTTTTATAACTTGCAGGCCATTCCACATGCTATAGCTATGGTCAGAGCTGTGGACAAGAAAAGCCCAACAGAGGCTGTGGATTTTGTTTTACAACTTCTGAAGGTATTTATTGTCTTGTCCATTTCTCATATAGTGTGAACAGAAAAATTTATGGTCACAACAACAGTATCTTCCAGGTGGCTTATATCGTCGATGGCATACCATGTTATTTTGAATCAAAATCGGGGCTGTTTGTATACAATGACTTGAATGGAATATTTGAATGCAATCTTTCTCTCTCTTTTAATGAATTCTGAGTTTCTTATTTGAAAAAAATGGAATCAAACATTCGAACAAAACATTAACTTGGACCCTTGATTCAACCTTTTGACCTACCCCATGATGAGAACTAGTAAGTTCAGTATGAAGCTGGAGATTTTAGTGGCTCTCTCTCTAATCTGAAACCTAGCTGCCAATACGCTTGGAGCACTTTTCTGCCATGAGAGTTCTTGATTTGTCTTTGACTTGCCTCAGAGATCGACTTTTGAAAGAGCATATCATAGACCTATATTTGGTCCTACATGTAGGACTTTCTAAATTTACACAAGAAATAATTGTGCAATATTATTCTCTGCTTAGCTTCTGCGCCATGCATGACCATTATCTGACAGTAAATTAACATATTATTTTGAACTATCAGAACATCACCTGTTTTTCCTTTTGGAGGAAATCCAAACATCAAATTTTAATGGTTTGTGTTTTGTCTTCAATGGTCTTACAGTACAATGACAACAATGGGAACCCTTATTCTGATGTCTTCTGGCTTGCTGCATTAATTGAGTCGGTTGGAGAACTTGAATTTGGCCAACAGGTTTGTTTTATACGATAATGTACAGTGATTTTGTTGAGGCTGCCATGTCTGCCAGTGTTATCTTGCATAAGTCGTTGACTGTAATGAATACTGTTTGTTCCACCTTGCAAGCATGTAGGACTAGATTATACAATATCTCTTGGTGTAGTCCATTTTGGGGATCATTCTGGGATTGCTTTATATGCATTTAGGATTTTACCCTGGACTCTTTAGGGTATAACCTTCCAAAAAATAAATGCCATCCAATGTCTAACGTGGGTCCTGCATATATTGATCCGTAAATTGTCAAATATGATATATACAAAACTGTTCAGAGTCTTACTCCCTTGGTGCATGCTGGATCACATTTTTCTTCTATATTCTACTTGGAGATCTTACTCTGGTGTTTGCTTTACTCCATGGCAGAGTATTCTCTTGCTATCTTCTCTTCTGAAGAGCATTGATCGCATTTTGCAATTTGACAGGTGCATTCACTCATTTCATACTAAACACAATGATTTATATTTGAGTAATGCCTATAATTGATTTATGACTTTGGACATGGCATGCACCAGGTTGATGCCTAGCTACAATGGTATCTTGTCAGTCAGCTGTATTAGGTCTCTGACACAGATTGCCTTAAAACTGTTGGGATTTGTCCCTCTGGTGAGTAATTTTTTCACCTATTCATTGCTTTTTAAATTTCTTGTTTCATATGTGGTTTGTTTGGGACTTTATTTAGTACTTGGGACTTACTGCAGGATCGCATTTTTGAACTTGTGAAACCATTTCGGGATATGAAAGCAATATGGCAAGTTCGAGTTGAAGCAGGCAGAGCACTCCTTGATCTTGAATTCCACTGCAAAGGCGTTGATGCAGCTTTGGAACTGTTTATCAAATATTTAGATGAAGAGACATCCTTTAGAGGTTCTTGTCGCTACCTTCAAATGAAAACTGTATTTCTAGGGTGTATTGCACCCTCATGAATGTTGGAAATTTTTCTTTGTTTCATTCCACGTTATATTTGCATTATTGTATATATTCCTTGATTGCAGGGCAGGTGAAGTTGGCTGTGCATGCTATGAGATTATGCCAGACTAGAGGTGGATCTGATTTTAAGGGCAGTATTAGGAGCCAAACACTTGTGTCTTTGCTTCGGCTATTTGAAAGCCAAATGGCTTTTAATAATATCTTTCTTCGTCATCACTTATTCAGCATCCTACAAATCCTTGCAGGAAGGTGGGTAACAGCTGTTTGCCTACTTTTTCTTTTTTCGTATAGAATTTACACTTTGATTGTGATGACCTTTCAAGATTATTTGGTTTTTTCTCTTGCACTATGTATTGGAAGTATCTGTTCTTTGTTAATAACTGAGTTTTCAATTTATTCTTTAATTAGGCCCCCAACACTATATGGAGTGCCAAGAGATCATAAACCATTTCATCTAGGTGATGTGGAAGGCTTCCACGAGCAGAAAAACATCTTTGCTGCTTTCATTCCCGAAAGTAAATCTGTGGAACTACCTTATGAAGTCCCTAACCATTCACATGACGATTTGAATCTTCCTGAAACTTCCAGAGATGGTTTGCCTGCTCCAGAAATTTTCTTGGAAGGGTTGTCAGTTCCAGCTCCAGAAACTTCCAGGGATGGGTTTTCCTTTCCAGGAGCTTCCAATGATGATTTCGGTGCTCCAGAACCTAAAATTGATTGTTTGGGTGCTCCAGAACCTTCCAGTGGTGGCTTGGGTGCTCCAGAGCCTTTGACCGGTGGTTTGGGTGCTCCAGAGCCTTCCAGTGGTGGTTTGGGTGCTCCAGAACCTTCCAGTGGTGGTTTGGGTGATCCAGAGCCTTCCGGTGCTGGTTTGGTTGCTCCAGAACCTTTTATTAATAGTTTTGGTGCTCCAGAACCTTCCAAGGATGGATTAGCGGTTTCAGCACCTTTCAGAGATGGCTTGGCAATTCTTGAGCCTTTTGAGGATGGCTTGGCAGTTCTCGAACCTTTGAAGGACAGCTCAGTAGTTCTCGAACCTTTCAAGGAAGCAGATACCATTTCAAACAGCCATAAAAAGAAGCTTCCAGTTGTTAAGATCAGGGTAAAAAAATCTGCCACTACTAGTAGAGCAGAAGAAGGTGATACTCAAACTGCTGAGAGGTCACAAGGTGGGCATAATGATCACGGGCCCAGCAGTTCAGTATCTGTGGATGCACCTCAAAGAAATTTTCCAGAGGCTATCAGCCTTAGCCATCAAAATCTTGAGGAAGTAAACTCCTGGCATGATCGTGGATCCCGGATGACTGCCAGCATTGGTAGTGCAAGACTTGCGAGCGATTTTGATGATATGGGAAGAGAATTGCAGTGCACTGCTGATTCAAGCAAGGTTTCTGCACCGCCCCAGCCCGATGACCCATCACCTAGCTTTATCCAAGATGACCTAGATACCAATGCGCAAAAGTTTGCAAGTCTCCAAGCTCTTTCAGTCCCTAAGAGTAATAGTAATGGCGGTTCATTTGGCATGGTAGATTCTCTTCCTCGTGGGAAAGATAAGGAGAAAAAGAAAGACAAGGAAAAGAAACGAAAGCGGGATGGGCACAAGAGTCACCGAGATGATCCTGAGTATTTGGAGCGGAAGCGTTTAAAGAAGGAGAAAAAGCGGAAGGAGAAGGAATTGGCGAAGTTGAGTGAGAGCGCAGCCAAAGGATCTTCAGTCAGCTTGCCAATAATCAGGAAAGAGGTACTTGGAACAAAGTCGGCAACCTTGCAACTCAAACCAGTTGAGCCCAGTGGATCCAACAAATTAGTGATCACTAGGCCTGAGGCATCAGAAGGTACTTCTATTATTACTCCCAAGTTTCGTATTAAAACAAAAAACCGAACATTGAACAACCCGTGAATCACGATGAATGTGGTTTTGTTTTTCCCTTGTGGTCTCTTAAAAAATTTTGGATTTCTAGCCTGTTTGTAGCCGGCAGTGTTTAGATGTATAGTGATAGATAGTATATGAGACTGTAGCTGACACAAAAGTTGATCAATTTATAAATGCACTTTTGCTTGTTGTTTGCTCTGGTTACTTAAATGTCGCTCAGGTTCAATCTAATCTTTACATAATGGCATTTCTAACATTCTGCATGGACGTTAGGTTCATATTTGATCGGGCAGGTTGAAATTTGAATCCATTTCTGTTTCGGCTCTCTAATTTTCGAATTTTGAATGTTATCTTGGGTAAGGATGAAGGTTTGGTTTGGTTTAGTTTTTAGAGAGAAGGTGGGAGTGCAGTGAAATTTCCTGCTTCTGTTTCAGTTGTGCATCTCCCTGAGATGTTTATTTTACCAAAATGTCAATAAAGAAGGGCTACTCTCTCAGTCCAATGTCCACGGCCCCTGAAGTCCCAATCTAAACAATGGATGGTTTCTTGGAGTTCATCTGCTGTACGTTCTCATGTTTGGATTACCATTGCTCCTTAAGTGGTGTAACATCACTTTACGGGTCAACTGTATTATGATAACCCAACGATACATACTATGAGGACGTAGTGTATAAACATTTGACCCAATGAAACATGGTATGAAGATGTATCGCAAAAACATTGGACCCAACGGGACAACAGTATGAGGATGTGCCTCATATGAATCGGGCTACTACAGCCAAGATCACCCACAGCCACGGGCCGAAAAAGGCCAAGATTGATGATTGTAATCTGTAACTTACAAGTTTGTGCAAGAAAAATAAAAAAGTAGTGCATGCTGCTAGCTGGAGCTTTTTCATTTTTGTTTTCTTAAGAAAAATAAATTAATAATGAATATTAAATAGTACTGCAGGCTAGAGAATAGTAGAGGTAATTTGTGGTAGGTTGAAATTTGAAATGAAATTTTTGAAAGTAGGTGGAAAAGAAGCATAGAAAGGAGGAAACAAATCTGATGAATAATTTTCCATATCAGGCTAAAGATTTTCTTGCAACCTGGCTCGATTGGATTCTGATTTCTGCACAAGATCTTCTTTGATTCATTTCATTTATTACTATTACTATTACTCTTACTCTTCCTCTTCCTCTTACCCACAAGTCAAGTCCACACCATGCACCATTTCTCTATTCTTTTGCACTAATTTCCTTTATTTTGTAAGTCTCCGACTTCAAAAAAATGATAAAAAAAAATAAAGAATGTTTAGTTATATATCTGTTAAAAAAAATTAAAAAAAATGGTTGATGCTGGGGGCCCCTTGTAAGAAGGTGTCTACAATATCAACCCTCCAATTCCAAGACCAAAATATTAAGTGTGCATGATCGCTGCCAGCCGGCCCTCTGATCCATTATTCATCTCTATATGTATGTCAGTGACTCAGTGTTACTATTGCTCCTTTTACGTAAATATATAAACAATAATATTGATGTATAATTAGCCAATATTATATAAATTAAATTAACTATAGACGGTTCATGCCAATGTAATATTGTTAATTAGGCCTACACGTAGCCTACTTAGTGATAGGTGTAGTTTGGAATCCCAGAATGCAACAATATATAAATTGTATAGCGCTCTAGAACCGACTCGTCGGTTCCATAATACGGAATGGAACCAACCATTCAATTAGACCCATTTCATAAAATAATATCACAATTTAATCGTTCTCTTTGTAGTTCGTTATTCAAATAACTAACTCTTCAAAAATTCATCCAAATCAGAAATCATTCCGTGATTGATTATTAGCACGAATATTTATTGTGTTGTCGGGCGCATTGTGATTGTCTATGTATTTAGCTATTGTGTTATATAGTCAAACAATTAACAAATTGGATGAAATTCATCCAAATCAGAAATCATTCCGTGATTGATTATTTGCACGAATATTTATTGTGTTGTCGGGCGCATTGTGATTGTCTATGTATTTAGCTATTGTGTTATATAGTCAAACAATTAACAAATTGGATCAAATTCATCCAAATCGGAATCATTTCGTGATTGATTATTAGCATGAATATGTATCGTGTTATCGGACGCAATGTGGTTGTCTATATATTTAGCTATTGTGTTATATAGCCAAACAATTAACAAATTAAACGAGTTTTTTCAAAGATGATCTTTGAATAATGAACTGTAAATGAATAGTTATATTTCAATATTTATATTTTACGGAATGAGTCTAATCGGAATGGTATTATGAAACCAAACAGTTGATTTTAAAGCGCTAATATATATGATCAAGGTGATTATGCCTTGTAATTTAGCTATACATGATTTATTGGTGTATCTTCTTTTTCCAGATTTGTTGGCTTCGGTCTCCCCTCAATCTACACATCTCTGTTCTAACAGAAAAGTTCTGCCCACCTATTCCTATTCCTATTCCTATTCCTATTCCTTCCTTCTCGATATGCTACAAATGATTACTGTAGTATAAAGTTATAAACCATATAATATCCACACAACATTTTATTTTTATTTTTATTTTTTCATACTATAAATGTTGGGACTTAAAATAAGTTATACTTCCAACTTTGAAAAAAAGGTTGCTTTAATTTCCTTATATATATTGGTGAAGCTAGCTTAATTCTTTCCCGTCTTCCTCAATCCTCATCGTGTAAATCGTCGTCGTCATGGTATGCTAACGAAACTTGCTCAGCTTACGTAGGAGAATTGACGGCGGCCGGGTTTTCCTGCCGGAAAACTCTGGACTTCGTAGACTTATTAGCACAAGGTACTCTCCATCAACCGGCTGCCCTTATATTTGTTTTCCACTATAAAATATCAACTTTTTATTTGGCTTCACGGTTGGTCTGGATTGCTCAGATAATGATGAACACTACTTAATTACAATGGTAATTATAAACTTGTTGAAACTCCGGCCTACCATATATCCATGCCTGCATCAGCATTCTAGTGAGATTGATGGAGGATAATATTAATATATATATATATACAATATTAATATTAATATATCCATGCCTGCATCAGCATTCCAGTTTGATGACGATAATTTCAACCAATACAATTTTATTAATTTGTGTCAAACTGTAGATTTTTGGCATAATATTGTTTCGGATTATCTAGAATAATCAGAAAGTGTAGAATTTTTGTTTTTATTTTTTTATGTTTTTGTTTGCAAGTGGTATCGTGTAGCTTGATCGATCATTTTTGGATTTGGGACATTGGATATTCTATATTGAATATTTGGAACGATGATCATATTAACCTGTTATTTCTCCCGATTTCTTATCAAATTCAATAAATTTTACCATCTTTATTTGAGTCGAACATAAAATTTGTTGTGGTGATGGTAAAAGTAAATAACGAACAGTGACCAAAGATGAAATGTTAAAACAGTAAAAGTTTGAATTGGTAGGAGAAGATCGATCAGAACCATGGAACAGAGAATTCATTCAAAACATATAGTTCAAGTGATCTGTGCATGCTCGCTAATTGGTTCATAGATAACTCTGCAATCTTTGTGATTTATACAAGTTCAATTAATAATTATATATATCTCTAAAGGGTAGTGATCAAAGTGTAATTGAGTTCATGTTCTTGGTCACTTTGAGAATCGCTTTTCAAGCTTATATCATCTTCAATTAGTACTCCTTAATCTTCAATTACTTCCATTTGATTTTTGGTAGTTAGTTTTACTTTTTCTGTTTGATTTCATGTTTATGGTCACTTTGAAAATGACTTCTCAAGCTTATATCTATCTTTGATTAGTACTCCTTAATTACTTACGCTGTTTGTTAATGTACTATTTAGTTTCTGGGTTTTAATTTTCACCTTTCGTGCTCGATATATAGGAAATTGAGGAATGCAGAAAAGTGGAGATCGGATATATGGTGGAAGAAATTGGTAGAGAACAAATGCATAAGTATACAAATAAAAATGTATTTTAAGAGGTATCCTCTTTTAACATTTTGTATTCATTCTTTCCTTCATTATTTTTTCCTTTACATATCACTACGTATACTCTTTCTCTTTTTCATCGATTCTTTCTCTTCTATACTTTCTCTATGCACGAAAAGTTAAAATGACACCAAAAATCAAGTGGTTATTAAGCCAAGCCTAGTGTTATATTTGGATGAGGACCTTCAAAATACCTAGAATTTAAACTAAATTAGTTATAAAAAAAATGTGTCACAAAACATTATATAGAAGAATTACAAATGAGTACTAGATGCAATGCATTTAGAGAGATTCGTAAGTAAAATACATGTTACCCCGAAATTCCTTGTTTTGTGATTTTGTTATGCTGATCTAGTGCATTTTCATTTCTCCATTTAATTTTTCGTAGCACGTTTTTTATTAATATAACTAACTTAAATCGTTTCATATTTGAAGTTGATCATTCAAACATACGTTTTCTTCTCTCAAACTCATGTTACTATACTCAATCTGATTTCTCTTGGCTTAGATTGAACCAATTTTGTTCCCCGAAACAAATTAAAATATAATCTTCAATTTTCTTCTCATTCATTCTGATCTTCGAGTAGAATATATTGTAAGTAGCTACACGTCCATATAAATATTAAGCTTCTTAATTTAGTGGGAAAGTTTTACCTTTGATAAAAAAAAAAATGTGAAATGTTTACCTTGGTAAGCTAGAAGTTTGCTTGGATTTCAAGAATTGTTTGCCACAGCTAGATGACAAGGCATCTAGCTCATCAAGATCGAATAGAAGATATCTACTTCAAGGTACGACGTCGCTTTCATTTTGGATCATAACGTCTTGCTAAATAGGGTTGAGGTTACCGTACAATTTGATTTTCAAAGTTTTCTTTCATACATTAGTTCCTGCCTTAATTAATTGTTGTGGTGATTATATATATATGAAAAACAGTCTTCTGAGATGTATGCATGTTGATCTCATATATATGTATGCTTAATAAACAAGAAGCATACTTCAAATTTTAATCACTTAGCTAGCTAGGCTCATAGAAAATTTGCAATCCAGTAAACCACTTGATTCCGAGCTAGTTATCCCTCATCGGAATCCCAAGTTTTCGACAACCCGGGTTTCGTTGTTGATCATGTCCTGCAATTTCGGAACCCGGGTTTCAATGTTGATCATGTACTCCAGCAATTTCTTTCTTCTTGTTATCATGTTGCAGCTGGCTGTGTCCTTCACCAAATTTTCTAGTACTGTGTAAAACAGGGGAGATAATTAACTAATTCCTTATTTGGACCTGTTTATTGTGAATTTAAAAATTAATTTATTGATATGACCAAAATATATACTAAATGTACATAATCCTATAACCTTTTTCTGAAGTGAGAACTTAATTATTTGAAATTTTGAACCGTTACATCTTGCATCAAGAGTAATCTGCATATACAAAGTTTGGTGTTTTTTCTTTTTTGTCTTGCTAGGGCTTTGTTTATTTATTTATCTGGTTGAGATAGGGTAATTAGTTGTTTTAGGTGTAATTTTTGCCAATTTTGTTGTCGTCCTTGATCTCGATCTCTAGATCTCTCTTTTCTCTAATACGTACAAAACTATATTTAATTTAAACTGACGGGAATAAAATTTTAACCTTCAGTGCATAAAGGGAGTACGCATTCTCTATCTCTATACCTAATGTAGCTTGCTATATGTATGCACATGTTTGTAGGTCCTGATCTTTTTCAATTTTGAAGTTCCATGGAAAATAGTTGGCACCATTTCTGCTTTGCCATTTTTGAGCAAACTTTCCATGCCGTAAATTATTTAGTGATGCTTCTGTATATATGTTCTACTTAATTAAGTGTATTATGTCTCCTTGAATTTTCTCTCAATTTTTTTTCGTGATGGATCGTTTATTAAAATGCATGTTGACACACTTACGCACTTAATTCAGAGAAAAATCTTTAAGATTGGCTTCAATATTGATCTCGAATTTAAGCCTTTTTTGACTTACCAGCCATGCTTGGGCTCGCTTGTTTTTAATTTTAATTTTTGTAAAAAACTAGGAATGGCTTTCACTATCAGAAGAAAAGTGTGGCTTGTTCATCATATCAAACACATTGAGATTAACTGAATTCATCCCACATTCTAGTGTGTTTCTTTGGTGGTCAAAGAACAACATTAGTGTTATACATGACCCAATATGAAAGCAAGCTTATCCAAGTTTTCATTGTACTTCACAAACCTTTATGCTCCTTGTCATGCTTTTTTTTATCTTTTCAGTTGGGTGTGACATTCTAAAGGTTGTCGAATGAGTTTACCGCTTAGTGTTATGACCTCGTGGGAGGTCTCGAGTTTAACTCTTATAAATGACGAGGTCGATACCAAAATGATGAGTTGTCGATAATTTCCTTCATAAATTCCCCAATTTGGGACTTTACCGACTCATAATTACTTGTAAGTAAACATCTTCATTATATTTATTAAAATTCAAGCGCAACTTTTTATTATCGAATATCATTATCTATATAACTCCGTAAATTCCGGGGGCCTGGATATGTAAATTAAGACTAACAAGAGAAATTAGGGCTAATGAGCTTGGTATGAGATTAGGTGGGTGTAGAAAAGGGCAATTATTTGTTGCACTAATACTAATAGTTGGTTAGGACTTATGAGTTAGCTCTAGGACCACCCCCAAAAGCTAGAGGTACTGTTTCCAATCAAAAAAAAAATCTAGAGGTACTGTCTCCTTTGTTCATCAGAAAATCCTTATCGAGTGATATTGGGTGTTTCCCACTTCTACAATTGGTCCAACCACTCAAAGACAAAGACAAACTCTCATCATCTATCTTCTCCCATCACCACTACCACCTAGCTAGGGTTTCTAATCATCACCCTTCTGTAATTAGGGTTTTTCTGCTTTTACACCATCAACTTTAATTTTCTTCTCCTCCATCTCTCGATCTCTCTTTGCCCCCTCTCAGATGTTGGAAAGGAAATTTGTGATTTGTTTTATGTTTTTTTTATTCTTTCTGGTTTTTGGGGTGAGGAAAATCTCTCTGAGAGTGGTTTTGTAGATCTTCATTAGCTACTTTTTGTTTTCACATTTTTTTTTCTTCTGGGTCTGCAACATCTTCAAGAAAGTTCACAAAGGTGAGTTTTCAGGCTCTCAAAATTCGTATTTGCATTAACAAACTCAAGATCGATAAAACCTAATCTCTGGGTTTCTCTGCTGCATTCATGTATAGTTAATTAGTAAATAAATAAGAAAGAATAATCCACACATTTCTACTTCTTTTTAGGGTTAACTGATTCGATTTCTTTTTCCGCATTCGAAAAATATGAAAAAAGGAGATGGATGTTGATGAAAGAGATCTTGAGGCCAGCCAGAGAACTTATATATTAATTATATATATATAAGATTCGATCTGGATGTGTATGGCTAGCTAGCTTGGATCTTTCATGTTTTCACCATTAAAGTTTTGTTTTCATTTTAAATTTTTTATTTTTATTTTCTAAAGCTGTTTTGTTTTGATTTTTCAGATTAATTTTCCGGGATTTTTAATAGTAATATTAAGAGTAGTCAATAATCAGATCTGGTCAAAGTTTAAAGAGGGCTGGAAATTGTTCGGCATTGAGTACGACATGCCTTAAGAATTGGAAAAGTAAAACAAACAATAAAAAAATTAATTAGTGTTTTCTGTGTGGTAATTCAGATATATAATATATTTGTGGGCGCCGAACTTAATTTGTAATTATTTTCCCTTTTTACTTATTTTTTAAGTAAATATTCTGCATATATGCATATATCTGGGCTGAGCACACAGTAATTATCTATGCAATACGTGTGGGATCTTATTTGTAATTAGCTGTGGGATTTACCGAATTAGGGTTTGAAACTTCTGGGCTGATTGTAATTAGCTGACCTGATGAACCCATTCTTATTGACTACTGACCGGACTACGATTCCGTCCGTTCCCTGGTTAAATATTTAAGTTTCTCATTATTTTGATATTTTCACTAAATAAGAAAATAAACCAAATTTATGACCAAATCACAGACATTCTTTCTCTTTTTTCATTTGTTTGCCAAAAAGAAACAATGTTTTCTTCATTTGTGCTCCATTTTTGAGCCGGATTTTACCATATAACGGGAGGGAGGCACTGCCTCGCTTATCATCTTATATATTTTACAGATCAATGGAGAGACCTTCCATTATAGCAAAAAAAAAAAAACTTGAAGCATGTGCATTCGGCAGCTCTTTTTCTTGTGATATTTTTGATTTGAAAAGCCGTATGATTTGACCGCCATCCACTATTTTGGCAGTTGCGGCCAACTCCTTTATAGAAAATTGGATACAAGACGAATATAAAGTTAAAAATCAAAATGGGACGTACGGATTCTATCGTAACCAATCAACCACTTTTATTCCATAATGCAAATAAAGCATTGTTCATTGCATGTATCTATTCTTTGTCCATTCTATCACAATAAATATTTTATATTTATATATATATATATATATGTGTATAGTTTATTCTAACACCACTTAAAAGTGCTTTTGAATTTTATGTTATTGGGATGATACAAGATGTGGGTTTCGAAATTGAGTCGTGTTTTTAAAGTCCATTTGAACGTTTATCTAAGTTGAAATATATCGATTTTTTTTATTCATGTACTATCTGTAAAAGTAAAAAAAATGGAAAGGAGGAAGAAGGCAAATGAAATAAAAAGGTTAATAAATATCAAAATGTGATTTATCGGATGACACGTAATTAATTTAAATCTAATAAAACTTAAGCTAATAATTAAGCATAGGGTAAAGGACATATTTTTCAACCAAAAAAAAAAACAAAGTAAAGGACAAGCGCTTATGGTTGAGCTTCCACAAACTTGGTGTTGCCATCGATCATATCATTGTTGGATAAAATTGGAGCCGCAATTTTCCATATATTTAAATTGATCCACACTATTTCAACAGGTGATGAGTTTTCTTGTCACACACTTTTTAAATTAACATATATATATATATATATATGTTGGGCTTAATTAAATGGTAAAAATAGTTCAACAAAAGAGCTAAGATGGGACAAATGGACATATACAAAACTACAAGCATATAAATTATTAATGCAAGCTTTTATTTATAATAAAGTCCGGACCAAAGGAAAAAAGAAGTCGATCACTAGAAAAAAATACTTTCCTCAAATGATTCTCCAAAACTTGATATCTAGGTGCTAATTAACATCAATACGTACTCTTGTTCTCAATAATTACATCAAATTTTGAAATTGCTCCTAAAATAGAGAAGTGTTTCTGGAAAATTCTATGTACACATGCAGAGAATTGATTCATGATCATAGCTAGAGTGCATGTATATATATATATATATAGATATAAGTGAAGTGAAGTGAAGTGAAGTGATGAAGTGAAGGATCATCTGCGTAATGATATTTTATGAGGCAGTCTCTCTTAGTGGACTTTTGGAAGCATGCATGACTTCAAATATATTGGGATGTTGTAGTGGATCCCTCTAGTGTCTATTCAATCACCTTTTAAAAGCCAGATAACCTCATCTCATCACTTCATTGACATGAATAAAGCACTTAATTATGTATATATGGATGGATCAGCTACTTCAATTTTGAACCCTTTTTATGAAATTATAATTACTATATATTATATATATAGGGTGGATCTTTGTGATTTTACATTCTCACTGGCCTTTTATGTTTATGCAAGAAATGAGATCATGATTAGTTTGAATTTATTTTAGTACGTGTAGACTTCTACCCACCGTATACACGTCTCGATCAGCTTGTTTCTGTCATAAATTCTATCCTATATAATGAAGCTTATTATACCTAAACTGCTAGCTAACCCTAAATCCCAAAAGCTTTAATTGTTTTGGACACACACTAATACACTAAATCAGCAGAAGAACATAAGGAATTGGCAAAAGGATATATATTTTCATAATTAGTGAAATCAAGGATGTAACAATAATAATAATTTACAGATGTAGCTGACAAGAAAGTTGCACAACAATTCATAATTAAGATACTTATTAAATGCTATTTTACATTATTCCATACACATATAACACAGTTAATACAAATCAAAGCTTCTAATCCATAATTTTTTTCAAAAGCTTAAATGAAACTCACATTAAAGATTAATGAAGCGAGATCGAAGATATATCCTCTTCAGAATAGATCATGATTATTGTTGTAGGCCTCCCATGGTTGTTTTCCATAGAATTGAAAGTCTGCAAACTGATTGTGCTGCAAATTAAGAGCAAATAACTTACTAAAATTCTACCTTAATTCCTAGTTAACTATCTAATTGGACATGCATATACTACACTACATATATATCTCCCCAAGAATCAAAGATCGATAACATATTTTTTTCATAAATTTTAGAGAATAATAATCTTGTTGTTGTTTGGAAGTAAAATTACCTCTTGGGAAACAATTCCAGTGTTTTGCTGCAAAGAAGTCAATATTGTAGAGGGGCTCCACTTTCCCATAATCACCGAAGGATCATAATCTCGATGATCATCCTCATGATTGTGAGGATCCAATGAAATCGAATCACGATGAGTAATAGTAGTAGTAATGTAATTGGTGCTGTTGTTGCGGGCTTGAGTCACACCCGATTCTTCCTCACATGGCTTCTTCAATCCCCTCATCATATTCTCTCTCAATGTTCTTGCCCTTGCCCTTGCCCTTGCCATTTCCCTCGAAGCCTTCGCAAGAGGCCGAAATGTCCTTTTCCTTAACAACTTTTTGGGCCCCAGCTTTCTTTGATCTTTCGGCGAGCTTCCTAGTTCTTCACCCTCGTTAACATTAATGTTAGGGACGACAGCCTCGTCTATGCCGGAAACCACCTCACCGGACTCCGAAGTGGCCGGAGATGTGGTTGATCTCTTGTCACTACACCTCACGATTATGTTCAACTGATCTCTTGCTAGTTTCTTTATTTCAGGCTCGGCCTTCCCAATCAGCCACTCCACGGTTTTGCTCGCCTTGTCAAACCCCAACACGTCTTGCAACCCGAAGAACTTGCGGGCAACTTCGAGGGAGAGCCTCATTCTCCGGTCACGGGGGCCGCGGGCGGTGTTGATCTTGCTGTGGCGATCTCTCTTGCTTGACCTTCGTCTGGGGATCTGTTGCTCATGATGATGATCCGTGCCCTTCTTGTCGAGGTTGTTGTTGGAATCCCAGTCTACCATTTTAATCTTGGCTTGATGATCGTCAGCTAATAAGGTGGTAGTTTCAGCACCGCAAGTAGCTTCCCTCATAGTAAAGGGCGGTAATTGAGAATCATGAGGCGACAGCAAGTTTAGATACTGATGTTGTTGGAATAGTAAGATGTCGTCGTCTTCAAAGGGAGAGGGGAAGTAGAAGAGGGACAAAGGAAGGTGATGATGGTGAGGGTCTTCTTCTTCTACTTGTTGTTGCTCTTTGATATTGGAATTGGAATTGGAATTGGAATTGGGATTGGGGGTTAATGTAATGTCATGGAGGAAAATGGATTGACCGACATTATGAGGATAAGACATTGCTATAATTTGTGTGTTGTGAGTTCTTATAGCTATAGCTAGGTGGCTTGGTTTGGAATTTCAATGAATTTGCACCTCACAAATGAACCCTAGCTAGCTAGCTGAGTCTGCTTGAGGTTTGAGAACGACATTGAATGAGAGAGATGGATCTAGAAACAGAAAGAGAGCTAGATCGAACACTTCATTTTCAGCAAGAGTATTTTCTTACTATTGCCTGCAGTAAAGAGTACTATAGTTAGTGTACTAAAGAAAATATGAAGGAGGACGATGTGTTACTGTTATCTACGGCCAGCTGAGCTAGCTTGAGAAAGACAGTTGCCTGCAGCCTTCTTATATAATATATATATATATATATATATATATATAATATATGTATAATTATGTAATTATACATTCATCATGTATATATATATGTGTATATACATATTGTACATGTATGTATCTATATATGTACGTGTATTTATTTTGTGCCTTTTTTGTGTGTGTTAGTGCGCCGCGTGAGAGATATTTAGCTTTCTATGTATTTGTACACACGCGTGAGAAATAGTTAGCTAGAAAGAGAGAGATCGATGATACATTTACCATGGATGGATCATGATAGGGAAGAGAGGGGTTGAGAAAGACAGCAGATCATGAGCGAGATCGAGGATAATAAATTGAGAAGCTAGCTAATAGTGAGGAGAAGGATCGAGTAGGAGGGGTAAAGAAGCAAATGAGGGGTAGGGGGCCAATTTATGGGAGAGGGACAAGGGTGAGCTATCTTTTTCTTAATCTTTTCATCAAAAAGTTAGTTGGGTCATGACACACTTTAGAGCTAGAATATGATGATGAAGAGTGATTTATTGTGGGAAGTGAGTGGATAGGAAAACACCTGCGAGTATATATAGATACTATTTGCACCACCACCATGCCACCAAAACCGGCCACCACTTCACGTGCTTTGCAGGTGGCCCTCCCGGTTGCTAGCTAGAGCAGTGGACACAAATTCTCATTACTTCAATAAGTCTACAAAAAGAGAGGGGGTCTTGCATGGATTCCACACTTCACAGTCATGACCTACCTAGACCAGATTCACACACACACACACATATATACTATACCTGGCCACTTACATTATTGACATCGATGCATGATCTACGAACAGTCGTGATTTGGAATGACTTGGGTGAAATCAGCAACAAATAGGAGGAGTGCATTAATTAGTGTCTAAAGATTTTTACCCATGTCATCATGTGGAACATATGTCCGAGCTTATTACTCAATATTTTTTATAGTGCAAGTGGGCTTTTTATGGTGATTTGCTATGGAAAATTCAGCTTCCGTTACTTTATCTTGAGTTAATTTTCATTTAGATACTGCATTATGTACGATAGTTCATAAGATTTGATATCATTATAAATATAGGTCAAAATTGAGAAAAGTTTGTACATTTCTCTAATGAAATGATTATTAGAGTTTCTACCAAGCTAATTGTCCGTTTCTTTCATCTAGTGTTTTTAAACTAGTCAAATGAGACTAGACATGACATACTAAGATATATATAAGATTAAAAGAGATTAAATAAGGCATATTAAAGTATATATAAATTCAAACAGTCACATAAGGCAATTTAAAATAAACCCATATTTATAATCACATGATAACTATGATCAATTATCACTACTTAAAAGAAAATAAAACATTAAGAGAAGTAGTGAAATTAGGACTTCAAATTAACATTTATACAACATGCTGAAAGTAAAATATCTTCTTTTGCTTGTTCAAGGTAGCAGCAGCTAGGTGGCTAAGCTTTTTCCTGCTATTGTTTGTTTTGTGTTTTGTTTGAACCTCCACGTGGCTATGTTGAGTAACCCTAGCTAGTATGGAAGGACAATTATTTGACTCCAAGGGGCATACAACTGTGAGGCCTGCCCTTCCCTCATAGGGCAACACTCCTTTTACCGGGGCATCTCTCTATTATCTCTCTGCAATTAACGTCACTGTCACCAAAAGGAAGAAAGAACCGACCCAACCCAACCCATCGCTCTCTCTCTCTCTCTCTCTCTCAACTTATATGCGTATACAAGAATGTTGTTGGGTTCCCTCCCATATCCCATGCGTTCTTATCTGTTCAGCTTTTTTTCGAAATGAAAGCTCAAAAGCTCACACTCTCTCTCTCTCTCTCATTGTCAAGAAGAAAGAAAAAGAAAAAATAGTTTTCTTTGCTTTGCTTATGCTTGTACTTCTCAAGCCCTACCCAATCAGCACTTGCCACTCCACAGTCCACAGCACCCACACCTTACATGAAATTGGAACTAGTCCTATCCCCAATCGAAACCTCTCCTCCTTCTTTGCATCCATTTCTCTTTCTTTGTCAATTTTATTTCTATTTTTACATGCCGTTCTCTCTCTCTCTCTCTCTCTAGAGTTGGTACTCTAGACTGGCACAATTATATATACTATAAGGACCACATGATATATGTCAATGCCATGGGGGGTGGTTCTGAGGTTGCTTTCAAGGAGGAGATAACCCTCAAACATTCAAACTAATAAAGTTCAATTATAAGGGCCTGGTGACGACTCATTGTGTACCATATTTTAGGTATTAGCTAGAACTAGACCTAACTACATTATATATATCATCATCATTAGTGGATATCTAGTGAAACCCTAAAAAGTCATGCCTGGTTCCTCTAATATATAAGTGCTTTCATTTCCTTGCCCAAGCTCGATGATATATGATCATCATCATCAACAACTACTACATCTCTCTGCCTGCTGTCTGAATCTGTCCCCATTCTCAAATTTGTGGCTCAAAACTGAATAGCTTTACCTTTCATCACATGACATCTATATTTCTCTATGATTTCATCATCTCGATCATCTGTATGAATCATGTATATATTTCTCTTTCTTCATCACCCCTGCCCCTGCCCTCATTTCTAACATATACATACATATGTACGTATTCAATTTTGAGCAGTCTAATGGTTATGGCAAACTTACGTCCGTGTCCGCTTCTCAATCAGGGGTTTGATATATTCTCTCTGGGTTCATACCAATATTTAAGCTACAGGCCATGGCGGTGGGTTGATGTGCTAATCTTCTCGAAGTTTTACTAGACATGAGTGAGTCCAATGTGACTCTATCTTGAAAATCTTCCATCGTTAACAAAAATATAATACATATAATCCACTCTTTACTAATATCTTGAATATGACAAATTTGCGTCTGTATGACCCACAAGTTCTTGGTTTGATTCTTTTAGAAGCAAACCAATAAAGAAGGTGGGAGAAGAAGTTTTACTGGACATGAGTGAGTCCAATGTGACTCTATCTTGAAAATGTTACATCGTTAACAAAAAAAATATATATATATATACATATATAATCCACTATTTACTAACATCGTGAATAGGACAAATTTGGTATGACCCACATATCCTTAGTTTGATTCTTTTAGAAGCAGACCAAGAAAGAAGGTGGGAGACTATATGTGCGCTATAGTTGCTTCCTAAATGTTTTTACCCAATTTAAAAGTACTTGAATAACGACGTCGATATCCAAGTGTATAATATAATCCCCTTTATCCAAATATCAATATATATATAGTAGCTTGAAGGCTTCCTTTGTTACAAAAAGAAAAAGAAAGATATAATTAAATATATATGTGAACATGTGATGAGTTTGAAGGGGGATGCACCATTTGCCATAGATAGCAAAGAATTTTGGGGGTTTGTATAGGACAAATAAATGTATTGTGCAAATTAATGTGCAGTGCCTACTTTTGGTAATTAGACATTGATAAAAATTCCACCTCATTAAAGACCCTTTTTGGTGACCGATCGGTCTATTTCCTGAAACGTTGTTGTCTGCGAAGTACTTATATTTATGTTTAATTTTGATGAATATATATATATATATATATATATATATATATTTTATCTGACGGGGAAAGAAAACAACGTCCACATATATATGTTGCTTTTATATCCTTCTTAATTATACTTTGCACCTGAAGATATCTTTCGTGCATATATATTTGCAATCTGATCGATGGGGAAAGAAAACAACGTCCACATAATGTTGATTTTATCCTTCTTAATTATGCTTTAATTTGCTGATGAAAATATCTTCCGGTACTACATGAATATACTTGGAAGATATATATAAGTATACAATTTTCGTCACAACCACTAACTTTATACAGTTACGTACAGTATGTTCAAGTGCTAACTAATTATTTATTTATAATTTGTTAAGTTTGAGATGTATGTGCATATATGGATATATGTATCGTACATCACCGCCTAACTTACCAGTTAATTACACGAGTTAATTAAACAATGTGACCATAAGGCTATGTTTGGATGAGAAATTTCAAATTATTACCACGTAAATTTAGATTCATGAATTTGTTAAACAGCGGATCTTAACATTAGAAGGGGATCAATTATATATTTCAAATGATCGACTTGATGTTATAGATATAGATCAGGGATATGTACGTAAGTAAGTAGCTAGTTGATTTTTTTGGTTTTGTTATGTTCGTGTGATGATGAAATAATTACTTATAAATTTCTATATTAATTAATTGTACCGTATTTCTTAATAATATATTATATTAATATTCTTTTGATATATACTTTGAAGGTTTTCATTCAAATATATCAAATTTATATATATGATCATTTTGTGTACTACCTAGCAGCTGGTAGATTCTAGCTATATGGTTTCTGTCCACAAATTGCCACCTTGATTTTCTTCTTCGTCAAATATGACGGTGATATTTCTCAATACACTATATGGTTGATGTCCACGAATTGCCACCTTGATCTTCTTCTTCGTCAAATATGACGGTGATATTTCTCAATACACTAGTACTAGATCGATGCCAGCTTCACATGCATTAAAACTTAGCTAGCCCAACCAAAAAATTGGCCCAAATATTTGATATTAATATTTTGAATGATGAAAAGTTTGAAAGCTCTCACCTTGGATGGCTAATTAAATGAAAATAAGTTTAGGGTTTCTCTATTATACACATATATTTCACGAATATGACAAGAAGATCAATCTCGTATGGCGTTATTGTCACAACATTTGATTGAATTGAAATTATTAATTGTGCTATCAATATTTTCAAAGTACATCAAAGGAAGGAAATGCTTTATTTATTTATTTTTTATCCAAGGCAGAGGTATTAAATTAATATGCATTATTACAACGAAGGAAAGACTATGTTTCGTTCGATCAATTTCCACAAGTAGAATGAAAAGAGATTAGTTTCGCTATTAATATTAATATACTAGTGATATGGTGATTTTTCTACCCTTTGTCATCTCGGTTTCTTTTGTTTTTTGTTTTATACAAAGATATGCGCTATATAGATTACATTATATACATTGGGTATATATCGACCTCGTCTTTTACTCTTCCACATAACATACGGAGAAAAATACCACTGAACTGTAGCTTTAAGTGGCGTGGTCTCGAGTCCAACATTCGTCAAAAAGCAAAGTATATAACCAATATATATATACACGTGCCCATCTAATATATATTTAATTAATTCCATTCAAATCCTGAAAAATGATTCATTTTTATGTTCAAGATATATATATTAATAGCTAGCACATAAATAGTAGGGCAGCCATATGCAGATGATTTTTGATGCTTCAAAATCAAACCCATGGAATAACTTATGATGATGGTGCCAAGGAGATACAATTAAACTGATGAAGGTTCAGAAAATTACAATTTTAGGTTTACCAAACTATATTATATATGTCGCATGCCTTTGTTGTTGGTGCAAATAATGGTCTCACACTAGCTTCTATCTCGACACGTTTTCAGCGACCAAAATGGATAACAAAATTATGAAAGGTACATGTCCGGTTGGTTTATT
This sequence comes from Oemleria cerasiformis, assembly GCA_037349345.1. NCBI lineage: Eukaryota > Viridiplantae > Streptophyta > Magnoliopsida > Rosales > Rosaceae > Oemleria > Oemleria cerasiformis. Next base: position 16,163,393 of record JAZGTL010000018.1, read on the forward strand.
GTTTTCTCTGAAAGAAGACATGTCTTTCTATATGGTTTTATTAACATTGTCTTTTCCTCTGTTTCTTTGTTGATGTGATATGATTCTTGAGGGGAATGGGGACAACTTCTTATGAGATGGATACACCAACAAGTAATTAACTACTTTCGGAAGCTGCTCGGAAACAATGAATCTCACACTCGGTATGTATTTTAGAGTAAGAAGACTATCGGTAACTTCTTAAAATTATTCATTTCATATCGAAATAATGAGCTAAGTTTCTCTTCATTTTATACTAATAAGTTTCGTGGTTTATATTATAGGGCTCTATTTCAGTGGAAGAATGTGTAAGTATCGAATTTGACTCTAATAAAATGATGTATAATTTATCTTCTCCAATATCGTTGTATCAAATAAAAACACAGGTAATTATGAAGATACTTTGTTTTTTCTTTTTGGATTTTTACTTTAAATGTCCCTAAAATCGTACTTAAAAATCTCACTTTGCACCTGAATTTGTGTTTTTTTTATCACTTAACCTCCAAAATTGACACTATGTATAAAAAATTCCTCAAACTCCAACTATTATATCCTACTTTTATCTATATATACTATCAATTTGCCGTGAAATCAAGGACAATACGATCCATTCCTCAAAATCTCACTTTTGAAGTATAATATATATTTTTGTGTGTATCTCCATGTATCACTCATTTGATTTATCGAAGAATCAAAGTATTATCCTTTTGTCAATTGTTATTTTATTCTCACTCAACACTTCTCTTCGGTCTTTTTTCATGATACAGCTGGATTACCAATCTTTTTTATTGTTTATAGGCTTTGGTCTTTGGACCGAGAACGGCATTCTCTTGTTTGGGCTTTTGCCCCACCTTTGAACCGATGGGGAATGGAAGGAGTCTTCTTGGCTCGGCCCAAGTCCAACTAATATCCAAATATCACACGCGCCGTCGATCACTTCCGTACTTGCAATGAGCGTGGTATACACGCGATCCTCCAAAAGCCCGCTAACGCTCGTCTCTTTCCCGCCAATCCCCAACCCCAATATATTACTTTCATTTTAGTTTTTAGAGCGAAAACCCACTATCAGAGACTCGAGAACTCCCTTCTGCCTCAGAGGAAAAAAAAACCCTAACTGCGAATCGGCAATGGATGCCAATTTTGAGGATCAGAGCAAGCTACCTGAGCTCAAACTCGGTAAGCCACGCGATGCAAAAACCAGAAAACCCTAGCTTCGAATTTTCACTCATTATTCTTCACAAGTACTTAGTTTCTTTTCCTGTATTTATATATTTGTTTTAATTCCCTGATTGGATTTTTGATAGATGCAAAGCAATCTCAAGGGTTTCTCTCCTTCTTCAAAACCCTCCCTCATGTGAGTACTATATTTCTGGTCGTTATCTGTTATAGTGAAATTTAATAGCAAACCCTAGTTGGTTGTTTAGCTGCTTGAAAATGAAAGGGAAAGGGAATGAACATTATGCTTTTTGAAATTTGTTTATTGATAATTTGGAAGAATTTGGCTGTAGATGGTTCATGGAAATGAACTTAAGATTTAGTTTTGATTTCATTTCGTTGCATTTTCTTTGTGTATGACCATTTGGCTTTGCTCTCTTTCTGTTGCAGGACCCAAGAGCTATTCGATTGTTTGATCGTCGGGTCAGTCTCTATTCGAACTTTCTTTTATGCATTAGCTTCCTTCTTCCCTTTCCCCCTCTATTTCTTGTCTGTGGGGTGCATTAGTTCTTATTGTTTCTGCATTTTGATCACTGCATATGACTTGTCATCTCAGGACTACTACACTGCTCACGGTGAAAATGCTACTTTCGTTGCAAAGACTTATTATCATACCACCACTGCTCTGCGACAATTGGGTAATGGATCTGATGCCCTATCCAGTGTGAGTGTTAGTAAAAATATGTTTGAGACAATTGCTCGTGATCTACTACTGGAAAGAACAGACCATACTCTAGAGATTTATGAGGGTGGCGGCTCAAGTTGGATACTGGTGAAAAGTGGAACGCCTGGAAATCTCGGCAGTTTCGAAGATGTTTTGTTTGCCAACAATGAGATGCAGGATACCCCTGTGGTTGTTGCACTATTACCTACCTTTCGTGAAAATGGTTGCACAGTTGGGCTAGGATATGTTGATCTAACTAAACGTGTACTTGGATTAACTGAATTTCTTGATGACAGCCACTTTACTAATGTGGAATCAGCTTTAATTGCAATTGGTTGCAAGGAATGCCTTCTGCCTCTAGAGAGTGGCAAAGCCAGTGAAATTAGAACATTGCATGATGCATTGAATAGATGTGGTGTGATGTTGACTGAGCGGAAGAAGGCTGAATTTAAGATGAGGGATTTGGTTCAGGATCTCAGTCGGCTTGTCAAAGGCTCCATTGAACCAGTTCGAGATTTAGTTTCGGGGTTTGAGTTTGCACCTGGTGCATTGGGGGCATTGCTCTCATATGCAGAATTACTTGCAGACGAGAGCAATTACGGAAATTATAGCATTCAAAGGTATAATCTTGACAGCTATATGAGGTTAGATTCTGCTGCTATGAGGGCACTAAATGTCCTGGAAAGCAAAACTGATGCGAACAAGAATTTCAGTTTGTTTGGTCTTATGAATAGAACTTGTACTGCTGGTATGGGTAAACGATTGCTGCACATGTGGCTAAAACAACCTTTATTAGATGTAAGTGAAATCAATTCAAGGCTAGATTTGGTACAAGCATTTGTGGAGGATCCTGCACTCCGCCAAGATTTGAGGCAGCATCTGAAAAGAATCTCTGACATTGAGCGATTGATGCATAATCTTGAGAAGAAAAGAGCTGGTTTGCAGCATATTGTAAAACTTTATCAGGTACAATCTATTACAACTTCATTATTTTGTAAGGTTATATACAGATGTTGAGATGTTGGTAAATTGGTCTCTCTCTTGCTTTCTTCTCTATGCAGCCAATAATATTGTTCCATGTTGCTTTTTGTTGTTATTTTACTTTCCTTATTTAAAAATGACTGGATCTTCTGTATATTAAAACTAAAGAAATTATTGATCTTTGCCTAATGGTATGAAAAGTGATGATTGATCTTCAAAATCTTACTTTCAGCAGTGTCAAGAAGTTTTACTTTGTAACACCAAATTATTTTATCGTTCAAACTACCTCTACCTAATTCAACTCACATTTTTTCGAGTGCAGTCATGTATAAGACTCCCATACATTAAAAGTGCCATACAACGCTATGATGGAGAATTTTCCTCACTGATCAAGGAAAGGTACTGGGATTCCCTTGAGTTATGGACTGATGATGGTCACTTAAATAAGTTCGTTGCTTTAGTGGAAGCTGCTGTCGATCTTGATCAACTTGAGAATGGAGAGTACATGATATCATCAACTTATGACCCTGATCTTTCTGCACTGAAGGATAAGCAAGACTCTCTGGAGCACCAAATACAAAATTTGCATAAACAAACTGCTAAGGATCTTGATCTTACTTTGGATAAAGCGTTAAAATTAGATAAAGGCACACAGTTTGGGCATGTCTTCAGAATCACAAAGAAGGAAGAGCCAAAAATAAGGAAAAAGCTCACCACGCAATTCATTGTCCTGGAAACCCGAAAGGATGGAGTGAAATTTACCAACACAAAGCTTAAAAAGTTAGGGGATCAGTATCAAAGAATAGTTGAAGATTATAAGAATTGTCAGAAAGAGCTGGTTAGCCGAGTTGTTCAAACTGCTGTAACTTTCTCCGAGGTAAATATACTTTAATGTGTCTTGTGCCTAATCCTGTCTTGTTATGGTTTAAAGTATTCTTCATCTCCAGGTTTTCTGGTCTGTAGCTGGGTTGCTCTCTGAATTGGATGTCTTGCTTAGTTTTGCTGATTTGGCGTCTAGTTGTCCTACTCCTTACACTAGGCCAGTCATCACTCCACCGGTAATCAATTCCTTGCTATTTGCTTTACATTTATTTTCTTAGAGAATAGTGGCATTCTTTTTCCTAATCAATTGTTATTCACAAATATTTAGTCTTGTTGGCTGTAATAGGATGAGGGTGATATTATATTAGAAGGGAGTAGACATCCTTGTGTGGAGGCTCAGGACTGGGTAAATTTTATACCCAATGATTGTAAACTGGTGAGTATTCATGAATCCCAGGGAAAAAATTGAAACATAAATTTATATTTGGTCATTCTATTAGTTGGAATGAGTCCTCATGTGGTCTCTACTTTCTGCTGATTAGGTGAGAGGAAAGAGTTGGTTCCAAATCATTACAGGACCGAATATGGGGGGAAAATCCACATTTATCCGACAGGTGTGATTTTATTCACTTGATCAGATACTTCTCCCTACTGCTTCCATCAGCATGAACTAATTTTCATTTAACTGTTACATCTCGTTAGTCTTTTAGCATAATGTTGAGGGAACATCTAGCACTTAACATGTGGCTCATGTCAGTAAATTGGAAACTTCACATCCATGCCAACTCCAAAAGCTTTATCAGTTTCTTGTTATTTTTTTCCTGGAATCCTACTCTGATTACTATTAATAAGTCACTGGATTTTGTTTGCACTGGCAGGTTGGTGTAAATATTCTAATGGCACAAGTTGGTTGTTTTGTTCCTTGTGACAAAGCTAGCATTTCTATTCGAGATTGCATTTTTGCTCGCGTGGGCGCTGGCGACTGCCAAGTGAGTTCCCTGCTTATGTCTCTCCACATATAGGGCTAATTTAAATCTTACTTGCCATCCTAGATTCTTAGAATGATTTAACATGAAAACTGGTAAGCAGGATTTTAGTTTTGTTTGGAGCATCTTTTGGAGTTGCCATTATATGCATGAGTCCTAAATTTTAAGCAGCATGTCGAGGTGACTGCATGGTTTTCAAGGCATGTTGTTACCACTGCTTTTTTAAATCTATGTTGAATCTGTTGTCTGGCAAGTGTTCAGTTACTCGTCAATTCTGATCTGCGTTACACAATTTATTTGAACTACATGATGATTTTCTTGTAAATAGGTGTTTGAAGAATTTTTGTCTTCCCATTCTGGAAATTTAATTGTGTGCTCCTTCTTTCTAGCTACGTGGAGTTTCTACCTTTATGCAAGAAATGCTTGAGACTGCATCTATACTGAAAGGAGCTACAGATAAGTCACTGATAATCATTGACGAGTTAGGGCGAGGGACATCAACTTATGATGGATTTGGTTGGTTAACTCTTGAACCTTTTTTCTATGTATTGATAATTATCAATTTGGTTGAACTGCCTATTTTTTTGTCCCGGTTTTGTTAATTTGTGACACATATGTAAGGCATGCAAGTGAATCAAGAATATAAGACACATCAGTGAATGGTGTGGAACATTTTCTATTGAAATGAAAGCCACTTTTTTCGATGTTTTTTTTATGTGGATGATGGGATGCTCTTTATACGTGGATGATGGGATGCTATGCTTACCTCTTTGTACTTCTTTCTTATTTTTTTAAATATTATTACTTTGTTGTTTTTTCTTGTTACTACTTTTGTATTTCAATTCTTCTGTGTACATTTAATTATAATTATTGGTGTAAAGATATGATATAAATGATGCTTGTGTTTGTTTTTATATGATACATTAGCAGTTTCGTTCCTACCAGGTTGCAGGATTCACTCAATTTGATGTTTTATACTAAACGCGTTCGTAGATTTGTATTCATTGAAGAATATGATGACCTAGTTGTGCTTTTTGGTCGTACTATTGAATGTGCCATTAAATTTATTAACAGGATTAAGTCAATTTGATGTTTTATACTAGATATGATGTTTGTAGAGTTTGCATTTGTTGGAGAAAATGATGATCTAGGTCTGCTTTTTGGTTTAATAGTGTACGTGTCATTAGATTTAGGTACACTTTTATAATAAAGGTTTACATATTTGTCTCATCAATATCTATTGTGGTGCTCAGGTTTAGCTTGGGCCATTTGTGAGCACCTTGTTGAAGTGATTAAAGCACCTACCTTGTTTGCAACCCACTTTCACGAATTAACCGCATTAGCTCACGAAAATGGTGTTCATGATGCCAACATGAAGCAAATTGTTGGTGTAGCAAACTATCATGTTAGTGCACACATCGACTCATCAAGCCGCAAGTTGACTATGCTGTATAAGGTAAATTTAGATATCTAGTTATGTCTAAGTTATCAATTTCAGTCTTTTCCAGGACCTCAAATAGTAGATATTAGTAGCAGATTTCATTTAACTTGCGTTGGGACTAAGTTATATATTGCTTCTTCAATGTCCAATTTCACTTTCATGTTAGTGCAAGCATCTTGGTTGAGCATATCTATACCCACTCATTTTCTTGTTGTCATTGTACTTTCCAGGTTGAGCCAGGAGCTTGTGATCAAAGTTTCGGTATTCAGGTTGCAGAGTTTGCAAACTTTCCTGAAAGCGTTGTCACCCTTGCGAGAGAAAAGGCTGCTGAATTAGAGGACTTCTCAGCTACTCCAGTCATTCCAAATGATCCTAGTGAAGATGTGATGCCTATATCTTTACAGATTAACAACAATGCTATAACTTCTTGTGTTGCCTGATCCTGTCGTTGACGATACAAATCTGTTATACTTTCATGTCATTAACACAACAGCTTTCAGACCATAAAATATGCCCTGTTCACATCATGCTAAACTAGGCTTGGATTCATATACTAATCTTCTGCTGTTTCAGTCCTTTAGATTTCCATTTCTGATTCAATGATCACATACTTTACAGGTTGGATCCAAGCGTAAGAGAGACTATGACTCCGATGATATGTCTAGAGGAGCTGCTCGGGCACACGAGTTTTTGAAGGAGTTTTCTGATTTGCCATTGGAGACCATGGACTTAAAACAGGCTTTGCAAAAGGTTAGCAAAATGAAAGATGAGTTGCAGAAGGAGGCAGTAAAGAGTCAATGGCTCCAGCAATTTTTCTAGTTCTCCTTCAGATGGGCGGTAATTTATGTTTTCGGATGTATGTAAAAAGCCGGTTTTTGTGTATGATATGTGTCTCATTGTCTTTGCCCCCATCGATTTTGTCTGCCCTTGAAAAATTTGATCCATTTTGCCTCTGCAACAAAGATTGCATTGGTTTGAGGTTTCTCAATGAAAGAACTCTGGCATTTGCTTTGGTGATTTTGTTCAGAGTATTGAATATGATTTTGGGCTGGCGTGGCCAGTCCCAGTTTAGGTTACTGGTTTGTTGAGTATTTTGGGCCTTGGATTGGCCCATTGTAACCTAAAAAGATAATATTATAGTTTGAGCTCAACTGATAAATAATCCAACTGTCAAGCCCTTGGACCTCCTAGCGAGTAGGCCCTGGAGACAAGCTCCTTTTTTGTCCGACTCATCTCCCCCTTATCCATGGTTGATCGTCTGGCTGTGACAGCCTGTTTCAACGGCTAGCACGACCGTACCTTTTCGCAGCAATTTGACCACTTTAAATCCTTACACGTGCGCTGCAACAATTGGGCAACTCGCTTGCTGTTGTATTCTTCCCATCTTTTCGTTGGATAAATTATGATTTACAATTTCAATAGGATTTGTTTGGATTAGGGGAAAAAAATATAGGATTTGTTTAAAATTAGAATTTCAAGTTTCTTATGCATCAATTATTTTTGTTTTGATGCATAAATATAGGAATTTAAAATTCTAAGAAAATAAAAAATTTGGAATTTGGATGTCTCAAATCCCAAATTTAAATTCCATATAAAAATGTGTCATTTTTAAAACTCTATCTTTATAACCACCATTTATATATGAATATTAAATTATATGTTTAAATTTCATTTTACTTTTATGTTACCCAAACATGAAACTTCATAAATTATGAAAAATTAATTTCCGTTAATTTAAATTTTGTCATTTGATAAATTCTTCATCCAATCACACCCTAAGTAGTCCGAATTTGCTCACCACTGGGGGTGCTTTACCACCAGTTTGAGGGTTTGCTATTTGTCCCGTAAGTTAACTATGGTTAATAATTTCAATTAATATAAAGAGAGAAAATCTTATTCTTTATATATTAATACTGAGTAAATATCTCTTTAATTGTACATTAAATCAAATTTGGATCCTATTCTATTATACATTAATCTCTATAAAACAATACATATATATATATATATACTTTTTTTTGTCGGATATATATACTTAATAGGTAATAAGAAGTCTTAAATATCGGGTTGCACATTTCTAAAAAACGAAGTATATATTGCCATAAAGCACTCGATTCCTTTGTTCTGTATTTTTCATCATTAATAAAATAATATTTTTTCACAACGAAAAAACAAAATATTCTAAAAAACAAAATAAAATAATTATCACAAATAAAATATGATACTTAACATAAATAAACATCATTTATAGTAATTGGAATGTGATGATGTGTCGAGTTTTACCTATTAAGAACTTGTACTAAATCATTCCACATATGCACAATCTAATCTTTTCCACTTAGGGGTATTTCCATACATTTTATTTCTAAATTTTCAGAACTTTTTTTTTTCATTTAGAAATAAAAATTTGTAAAATCAATATGTAGATTCTGAAATTTCTAACCAAATCTTCTTGGGATATATAAGAGAAAGAAAAAATTCATAACCAAATCCGAACCTTAGATTGATGATTCATGAACTTGAGATCATCATGTCATTATGGGATAATTTTAGAGAATCGATATATGATAGCTTCAATCATGCACACGACTCTGCCTCCAGTCTTGGTTATATTTATAGGGTAAAAGCGTCATTTTATTGACACAAATTATTATGAAGGCAAAAACAAGCAAGGTGGGTGCCCAAATCGGAAAGAACTTATAAACCGAGCAGGCTGAGGCCGAGGCCGGAGTGGCGTTACTTTGCCGTGGGGTCGAAGCAAACAAAGAGGCCAAAGGCAAAAGCCACAGAAATAGGGGAGGGTAATGGGAAACAAAGTTTCGTTCTTTTTATTTTATTATTATTTTGTATTTTTGCAAGAGAAGAAAAGAGAGAGAGTAAATGCGATTTGTTTTTTATTCATTATTCATGAAATTGGAAGAGAAGAGAAAGAAGGGGAGAGAGAATGTTTTTTCCCCTTTCCTCAATGGCGCCCACTGAAACAATCAACCATCTCTGAATTCTCTCACAAATCTCCTCTCGACTCAGTCCTGCGTGTATAATAACTCTCATATAATTACAGTAATAATATTACAGAGAAAGAGAGGGAAACGACATCATATTGGGTGATGATGAACTGGCGGAGAGTGTTGAAGTCCGTACAGGCCTTGGCAGCCCACAGCCTCCTCTTCACGTTTACGCTCTTACTCGTTCTCAAGCTCGACCATGTCGCCTCCTACTCTTGGTGGTCTGTTTGTTGTTTCTAATTAAAGCTCTATTTTTTTTTCCGATTTAATTTTATACATGTGCATGTACAGTCTACAATTGCATCTGTGTTTTTGTTAATTGGAAGATTATTGCCTTTTTTTTTGGGTCCGGGTGGGTTTATGTGTGGGGCTGAGTCTGAGGTTTTGGTTTTGAATTATTATAGTTCTTTCTTATTTTGGGAGAGGTATAAGTTGGGAAAGCTCGAAAATTTATTGAATTGACAAGGGAAATTTGTTGAATTGATGAAGCATGTGATGGGTTTTGTTTGGTTTCATGGAAAATTGGTTTGCATGTGAACAGTGTCTAATTGTCATTCACAAGAAGAAAGAAAAGTCTGAAAATTTAACTCTAATTGTTGACAAAAAGAAATTAGAAACTATGTAATCGAAGTATAATAATCTTTATTCTGAAATGTGAGCTAAATCTCTTTGCTAGGACGAGGGCTTGACCCGATTAGAAACTGAAATGTGAGTGGTAGGGTGAGTGTTGTGATGAAATATGCATTGAAAGTTCATATTTCCTTTATTTTTTCTTCCCCAAACCATTGAATAACTTCTCAATGCATAAGCTTTCCCCTTTATGATCAGATAGGGCTTCCGGTCATAGTATCTTCAGCTCAAGGAATTTAGTTGAAGGATACCAGTTGATATGTGTTCTGTTGCCTCTTGTTTGCAGGATAATTTTCTTTCCACTTTGGATCTTTCATGCAGTTGTTTCCCGAGGAAGATTCTCATTACCTGCTCCAGCAGTTCCACACAACCGTCATGTATATCAATTTGCTTACAATTCTGGATATAAGTTCCACTAGCTGATACTTGAATGTTGGTTTGATTATAAAGGACTAAACTTTATGATTTCAAACTCTGAATATGCATCACTAAGATTTTCTCTGTTGGGCAGTGGGCACCATGTCATGCTGTTGTGGCTACACCATTGCTTATTGCATTTGAGTTGCTACTTTGTATATATCTTGAAAGTCGTACTGGTATGTACCCAACTCCTTTTGTTCATAAAGTAAAATATTTGGGGGCTGACCCCAACTTTTCCTTTGTTCCAAATGCATGCAAAAGATGTATAACTGAATAAAGTTTCTAATTGTTTTTTATGCATCAAACTTTGAGCTCTCTACTGAGCCAGTATGGCTTAAAACTGAGCTACTTGTTAGTAGAAGGATTTCAAATTTGCATATTGGAATGAGTCTTAAAGTAAGACCTGATTAGTTATCTCTTGCGCAGTTCACGGTTTTGCTGCTGTCAGCTTGAAGGTTGTCTTTCTTCCATTACTGGCATTCGAAATAATTATTCTAATTGACAATTTCAGGTAACTCCTTTGACAATTGTTATTTTTTTTTTATCTCATTGTTCAGGATAATAGATAACTGCTTATTGTTTACAGTTTCTACTCTAAGCTTATAAGATCAACACAGTGGAGAAAAACTAACTTACATTATGCTTACAACTAAGTGGTAACCGGTTTACATGAAATGAAGTTGTGATATTTTCTCTTTTGCTGTAGGGTAAACATATCAAATATGTCTTGTAGACAATAAATTTCATTTTTTGTTGTTAGATATAAGTATAATTAGGAATTTGGAAATATATATCGTCTGTATCGTCTTCACCATACTCTTTCCTCGTTATTTTTTCTTTCCAAGTGCTGTAGTTTAATGGGTCTATTATGATGATTTTAATTAATATAATTTCTTAAACAGAATGTGTAAGGCTCTAATGCCAGCTGATGAGGAAAACATGAGTGATGAGGCAATATGGGAGACACTTCCTGTAAGTTTCATTTCAATTATTTGATGAACGATCCAAAGGTTCGCAAATTTATAAAGTACTATTAATGATTCTCCAATTTATTTCTTGTAGCATTTCTGGGTAGCAATCTCCATGGTTTTCTTTGTTGCTGCTACAGTCTTCACCCTGCTTAAGTTATCTGGTAATTTCTCTTACTTCATGTCGTCAAATGTAACGATGAAAAATGCATTCCCACTGGCGTCTTCCCTTATTATTCATCTGTAGCATACTTTTGCTGCATGACCCATAGAGTTATTGTTACTCATCTTAAATATGCATATACGTATTTATTGGAGGAGGGGGAGAGAGAGTCAGAAAATTCTTTTTAATGTCTGCTGATTAAGGTTTTCCTGATATAAAACGTGCAGGTGATGTAGGTGCTCTTGGTTGGTGGGATTTGTTTATAAATTTTAGGTACAGCTTCTGTGCTTCTTGTGTCCATATTAACGGCTACTTTGTTTCCAGTGCTTGCTTGAATGTTGTGACATGAAAATCCATTCCTGTTTTGGGCGACTAAGAATTCCATTTGTTTCACAGTATTGCAGAGTGCTTTTCCTTTCTTGTCTGTACAAAGTGGTCTAATGCCGTGATTCATAGAAATTCTCACACAAGAGAAGCTACTTCATCTTCTACAACTATCAGATATCTTGACTGGAATAGCGGTTTAGTAGTTTCATCAGAAGAGGAGCAGCATCAAGATAGACTGTGCGGTCTGCAAGATATTGGTGGGCATCTTATGAAAATTCCCGTGATTGGCTTTCAAGTTCTCCTTTGTATGCGCCTTGAGGTATGTTATGGTTTTTGGGTCGTGGGTCATGGTTGATGGCTACTCTTTGAGGCATCTTATCAACCGACTCTGTAATTTCAAATTTCAGGGAACCCCGGATTCTGCTAGACATATCCCATTTCCAGTTCTCTTCTCTCCTCTTTTTTTACTCCAAGGTGTCGGTGTAGTACTCTCTGCATGTAGGTTGGTGGAGAAAATTGTACTTTTGCTTCGTAGTGGGTCTGGAACCGGAATATATTTTAGAATTTCATCCAGAGCTCATGACTGCTTCGGGTTTTTGCACCATGGTTCCAGGTAGCAATTTTATTTTTGGTTTTTTTTAATCCAATGTCCCTTCTTCTCTTGGGATCATTGTTCGTACTTTTTCTAGATATTGTTACCTATTGGATTTATTCAACTAGTTAATGTGGTGTGCATACTATGGAATGATTCTTAGTTTGACAATCTTTGAATGCAGGCTGCTAGGCTGGTGGTCGATAGATGAAGGAAGTAATGAGGAACATGCTCGGCTGTTTCATGAAGGGGCTTCAGGGTTAGTATTGTCCTTTATTCCTCATGTCTCTATCTGCAAATGTCAGTTGGGGATCTAACTAAAAGCACTGGGAAACACAACTGGAACAGGAAAAGCCCCCTTCTAATTATGTCATTTCGGGATCTACTGTTGCATCATATTTTAGGATATTTAGTAATTTGATGAAACTTTTCAGATATACAAGCTTTTCTCATCTTTGAATGTTTGTACCGAAAATGCAGATACAACACTTTCTCTGGCTTTCCACCTGATATAGTGAGGAAAATGCCTAAAAAGGATCTCACTGAGGAGGTGATCATAATCTTATGCCTTTCTTTGTTGCCTTTCACTAGAGTTATGATTTGCACGAGTCCAAAAAAGAAAATGTTCTGATTTGTAAATGTATTTTGCCCATTTTTCATCACTCCCTCCTTTATTTTAATAATTAAATATCAGGTATGGAGGCTTCAAGCAGCTCTCGGTGAACAGACAGAAATTACCAAATATAGCCAGCAGGAGTACGAAAGACTTCAAAATGTAATGTCCTCAACTAGTTGTTTCATAGTATTGTGAACATGATCCAAAAAACCACTCATTGAACACATAGAGTCCTCGTGTGTTTGCATATGTGCATGTGTGTGATTTCATTTTTGGAAACTGGACATGTGATTGAAATTTTCTATCATACTACTTGTCAGGAAAAAGTGTTATGCCGCGTTTGCTTTGAGGGAGAGATCAGTGTGGTCCTGCTACCATGTAGACACCGTGTCCTCTGCAGGTACGATCACTCAGCTCTTATTCTTGTAAATTTGTTGATGTGAAATGGAACTAAAGCTCATTGTTTTGCAAAATACGTGCAGTACCTGCTCTGGAAAATGTACAAAATGTCCAATATGCCGGATGTCTATTGAGCAGCGCTTACCTGTGTTTGATGTCTAGGCCCCAACCCGGCTCAATTTTGTATGACATGGAATTGGGTAACTCTTGACGGAAACGTTGATTGGCAACATGTCACTAATACAGATTTATGTAACCTCCATGACTGTAAGTTTTACTGCTTTTAATTAAGCAAAGAAAAGATTAGGAGAGACACAGGATGTGCAGCCAGTCGGGTTTTACTAATACTGGATAGTTTTTTTTGGTTTTTTTTTTTCCGCAGTTTTTCTACCTTTAAAATTGTAAATATACAAGGAGAAATAAAGACACAAATTCAACTCAAAATGGAGTATGTTTATTGCAAGTTCTCACAGCATGGCAGATTAAAGTTTGCATTTTCACATAGTTTCATTGCATAGGTTGTTTCCCGCCTCGGCGGTTGAAGATGAAGAAGCATGTAGTAGCAGCAGGTCAGTAAAACTAGCTAGCTAGGGGAAGAAGAATTCTGATCATGCTGATGCTGGTGTTATAACAAACGCTTCTGGTTTAACATTCGGGGGGACGATGATGAATTTGTCATCCCTCCCCGACTTTTCTGAAACATCAACCCTATTCGCAAACTCGTTGAAGCACTCATCCATGGTCTGAAATGGTTCCTCCGGATACAGAGAGCAGACTTCAATGTCATTAGGGTTCTGAATCTCATAATTTACTTGGCATCCCTTGATGAAAATATCATGAGTGAAGGATGCCACAATGCTTTGTGGGATGCACATTTCTGCCATTAAATTAAACAAACTTAGTAGGGTTTTTATTTTCACCCTTTTTTGAAAAAAATTTGTAGAAAGAAAAAAAAAATGGTGAGTTTGGAAATGAATGAACCTTTAGCAGCAGCAAGCAGGTCGTCTTCGGTGACGGTGACTCTGGGGAGTTTGCGTCCAATGCTCTCCTCCCACAGAAATGCCAGCTGGTTTATGTTCAAGAGGTTGCGCGGCGGTCGGAAATGGACACATTTGTTCACTGTTCGGACGTCGCCAATTGTTTTCATCGTAAACTTTCCGATGTCGGAACCCGCCACAAAGTAAGCTGTGTGACATCAAATTTGATAAAGAGGCTGCTTCATAATTGTTTCCTTTTACAATTTAGTTTACCCCATTCTTAAGGTGTACGAAAACATAAGTAGTTTGAAGAAATATGTACACCGCATATTATCTGCGAATTCACAATGTTACCTTTGACTGAGCCGTCACCGTAGATATGGAAGCAATCCAACGGCGGGAGAACGTCGGCGGGGTGAATGTTGTCGTGATAAGGCCAACCAGCAATAGAGTTGCAGCAAATGTAAGTGTAGGGAATCTCAGCCGCCTCGACGGACCTTCTAATTTTTCTCTTGTCATTGTACATAGTCAGCCCTGGCTCCACCGGATCAGCTCTGTCTATGTCGTGCCCAAATTCAGATGGCAAAAATCTCTGTCCGGTGCATCCACACACAATTATTAATACTAACCTCATCGTATGCGATTCCGCGCCGACTCGACGCATTAATTTATTTTTTATTATGTATTTATTAAAATTAGTGTTGCAATGATTTTTTTTTTTATTTTTTACCGTTGATTTTTCATTTGATGAAATCAATACATATTTTGTGTATACAAAATTACCTGGAAACAAAATAATTAAAGTATTGTTTGTAAAAAGAAAAAGAAAAAACTAAATGAAACAAAAAAGGAAACACCAATAGTAAGACTTTCGGGAATATTGGTATTTAATTGAATCTCAAACATATAAATCTAAAGACAGCCCACCCATTGGCATTTAAAAAAAAGAAATAAAAATGATAAACTTGATGAGGAGAATAGAACATGAAACCTTAAATCTGCTCCTGGGTAAATAGAACATGAACATTCGTGTACAAAAGAAATTTGAAAACGAGAAGAGAATCCCACGTTCATCCAATCTTTTTTCCTTTCTTTTTTTTTGGTAAGTTTTTTTGGGTGCAAGAGTGGGAGTGGTATTTATTTTAATTTGTTCATTTAATAAATAAATATGATAACTTATTTATTAAAATATCCTTACTTCATAAATGAAACTCTTTAAAATATAATTTTAAAAAAAAAGGTATTATTGGAAAGAAAATAATTTCACCAAACTCCATCTCTTCCCTTTATAATAACTAGACTCATATACCTGTTTACGCGTATGTTAATTATTTTTATTTTAAATTTATTGTTTATAAGTTTTAAGAAATAAACAGAAATTAAAATAAATTAAAAAAGAATGAGTGTTGGAATAACTACCCATCCTTCAACTAAAATGTTTATTTTTTAATTTTTTTAAATTTAAATATTTGGTTTTACTATTGTATCCTTATGTATTAAATGTAAAGGTGATTAATCGAAGGATATTTTTATCAAAAAATGTTGATAAAGACTTTTGACCCTCATGACTTTATAATAATAGAAATTAGAGATAATATAATTAAAGATTTATTTTTTCAAGAATAATAATTAAGGATTGATTTTTTTTCCCCAAATAATTAAGAATTAAGGATTGATTGAACACCGCACAAGTAAATATAAAATACATAATTAAAAAATATATATGTTAATTAACTTTTACGAAAGGCTCTCATTGTCGAGTACTATATGTTATTGTAATGATCAGTCCTGGGCTGCTTCAAACATTCTCTGTATATTCCGCAGTTGTTTGCAAAAGCATCAAAACAGTAGAGTACACAACTTTTCTAGGGTTAGATATTGATTTTTTCAGCTATTATTACTTGAATTACCAGATTATAAATGACAAAAGATCGTCGAACAAGGAGACATGGTTGGATTTTATTTATTTTTAGATATTATTTGAATTAAAAAATAAATATTCAAGTATTATCAAAAATCCATTTCGGCAAAATATGTATTAATTATTTACGAGAATTGAACTTGAAATTTATCATTGCACATTAAAGTGAGTGGTATTAGTGACCTTGATGCCAGATATTATAAGGGAAAAAGTATATACACGTACCTTAACGGTGCCCGCAGCTTTCATGGCTTCCAATAGAATGAGCTGGTCCAAAATTCTTGCACCACCCACGGCAGATATGACAACTTCAATCTTGTGCTCCTTGAGCAATTTCTCCATGAGATCTTGATCATCAATACAACCCTAATATAATATATATTATCATCATGCAGCTATATATATATATATATATTGTCTATATACATAAATATTTGAAGTATAGAAATATATATATGGAGCTAGAGAGAATGCTATAGCTAGGGTACCGTTATGATTGTAGCTCCTCTGCGTTGTAAGGAGCCGACAGTGGCAGTGGTCTTGGAGCGGCCGCCTGCGAGAGAGGCAGGCCGGAGAAGGAGATAGGTGGGGTGGCCGGAGTCAATGCTAGCTTCTGCAATGAAGCGGCCGATGAAGCCAGTTGAGCCGATGATGAGGGTCCTCTGCGCAGCCTCCGAGAAAGTCGGAGTTGTTCCACACATCTTTACTTTGTCTGCCTCCTTGTCTAATTTAGACGACGTTGAAGAGGATAAGGCACACAACACTCGACTGCTCATATATATATATATGTATGATTTTAATTTATCGTTATCTTATCATTTTTTTTATATATTATAAATTTATCGTTCATGTTTGATTTGATTTGTATATCTGCGTTAAAGAAATGTGATTTATAATGTGCGCATAATAAGACGATATCAACATTATTCCTAGTGTAATCTCATCAACATTTTTTCTATTCTAATTATACCGAACAAAATAAGGCGATATCATTAAAATATTAAGTAAAACAGTAGATGTGCATGACTTTTTTACTCGTCGACTAATTAAGATTGGTAGCTAGCAGGTATAATATCTGTTGAAACTGAGCAGGCATGGTTTGCTACGATATCACACATTCTCATCGACTGGTAGCTAGATACAATATCACACATTCTATATATAGATATCTATATCTATATCTGTATCTATATATAGATATCTGTATCTATATATAGATATCTGTATCTATATATCATATAATTATATCTCCACTCCTAATAAATTAACAGACCTAAACATTTCAATTAGTTTTAAGATACGTAATCATATTCATATAATTATATATCTCTGTCCTGCATGCATGATTGTACTATATATGATTAGCTAATAGTTAGCAAAGTATTATACATAAATAAAAAGTAATTAATTATTACGTCATCATCTGGATGTCACTATGCATCACCAATCCCCACTACATATAGTAAAAATAATAAAGTCTTATTAAAAAAATAATAAAAATAAAAACCTACGCAGATAAAAAAGCCAAATTATAAAATATAAAACACAATGAATTGAAGATGGAAACGCATGCCTATCTACCCTTTTCTCCCTCTCCATTCTCTCTTCCTTCACGTAATTTGAATTTTGGAGATGGTGAAGATGGCTGCGGGGTGGGATTAATAATCTAACTAATTCAATTAAGTTATTAAATATTTTCTAAAAAAAAATTAATATACAACCACTAAACTATAGTTACAATAATAAAATTAAGTTATATAATAAGCTATTTATAATGAAGTATCGAACTTAATACAAATATAAATTTTATAATCATTCATATACATGTGAATTGAGCCTGCGACTTATAATTTTCAAATCAAAAATAAGAACTATTAATTAAAATTTTGACATGTGCTAATCGAATTTAGTTATACGTACAACAAGAATGATGGGAGATTAAAATGATCAACTTATTAGTGATGGACTATATTTTATTGTGTATATAAAATATGTAAATGGATTTCATCTCAGTTAAAAAAGAAAAAATTATAATTTTGGTATATGATATGTGGCCAGTTAATGATTTCCACAAGTCAAAAGTAAAAGTATTATATAATAAATGCATGATTCCAAATTTTTGTTAAAAAACAAATAAGGACAAGAGAAGCTCTGTGGCTGCTAGTTTTGGTAGTTGGTGTCCTCCAAGATTAATGCACAACTAATTAAGAAGCTTCTGAAAATTTTGGTAGAGGGCATTTAATTAGCTACCAAATTAATCATTATGGGACTACCATTTATAACTTGATATTTCAAATACGACTTACGTAAATGATAAAATCAACGAATATATGTATTATTTAGCTCAAATTCTTCTTTGTATATTGCAGGAGTGGGCATCATGTGGTTTGATTAGATTGAACTCTAAGCATTTTTAGAAAACATATCCAACCGAACAAATGGATAACCCAAGCCATAATTAGATGAGTTGAGTTGGGTAGGTTTCACGCATTGTGTTTTATCAGGATTTTTTGAATACTTATCGAGAGTCAATAAATTAAATAAACCATTAAATTTAACAGATATCTAATATGCAATTCCATATATAGATAGTAATTCAAACTCCAAAACACACATACATTTGAAATCTATATGTGGTTTTTTTTTTTTTTTTTGTTATAAAATGAGATGTTCTCACATCCGAAGGGTGAGACTAATCCCCGTTTCCGGTCTTAACATGACTTTATCCACACCGCATATCAATAGCTTTAGAAACGGTGGGCTTTCGGCCGGAACTCATTTTCCTTTGTAACTCACCCACGGGCCAATCCATTTCAGTTGAGTTGATCGGATTGGACGGTTGAACTATGAAAGTGGCAAAAAACACTTATTATACGCAATATATTTGGGCCTATGTATAAGAACGGACGGGCCTATGTATAGAAACCCGTGAGAACAAAGATTTTGAGTGACACTATAATTCAAGAGCCCATTAAATGTAAATATCCGGCAGTATATTTTTTTTTGCCAAGAATATCCGGCAGTATATTAGGCCCATGAGAAATCCAATAATTATGACATAGGCCTTAAAAAATAATATATGACAAATAGTTTCCTAAATAAGCCATGCGGCCTCTATCTATGGAGATTAGAGACCCCGTAAAATCTCAAAATCTTCAATCTTTGGAAAATTTCTCCACAAATAATAATCAAGGGAACTGTTCGAATTTATTAGATTTGGAATTTCGGATACTCCGCCTCAGCAACAAAAAGAGAAAAAAAGAAGAAAATTTGGATAGTACACACACATAACCCTCCAATTCTTGCAATTTACAGCGAAGCCATTAGGCTTAGGCTACCAACCCTTCGAAAAGATTGATTCTTTTGTCCGAGTTCTTTGATTTCTAACGGAGTTGCATTCGGTTTGGGCCAATTCGGTGTCTTTTTCTTGCTGATCCAGATTGGTTCTGCAAAATTTTGGTTCTGGGTTTTCTGATTCAGGTAAGCCTCGAGCAACCCATTTATTTAGATCTTTCTTTTTCCTTTCTGAATTTGAATTTGTGATCGTTGTGTAGCATTTCCATGTTTTCTTTTGGAACTCTGTTTGGTTGCTGAGATATATAAGAAAGGAAAAGAATGTTGGTTTGTTTTTTAGGTGATAATTTCACCCTAAGTAAGCAAGAAGTTAACTTACATTCAGCAATTTATGAAGAAAAACAACTGTACTTCTTTCTGTATTTTTAATTTGCTTTAGTATTGCTTAGGAAAACTGTAATCACCCAACGAAATTTCCTTACTTGGGTTAGAATGTTTTATGGAAATTAATGAACTCTTCTTGGGAATTAATTCTTAGGCTCCGGTTTACTCTTTGTAAGGTTTGAGCAAAGAAAGCGCAAGAAACTTTAACTGGGGAAGCTTGACAGTAGCTTTTCTACGAAGGAAAGATTCAGTGACTTTGTAGTGGAAATGGTTGCTGAAGATGATGGGGAGCGGCCTTTTGATCAGTAAAAGTGGGCTTTGATTTAATTGGAAATGAGTCGTTCTCCTTCGTTTTCAGTGAAGTCTGAACATAGTCCAAAGCTTGATCCAGAATCCTTGCAGCAATGGGTTGTGGCCTTTTGTATTATCAGGTTTGATCTTGAACAGGGTCAGCTCATTGAAGAGTGCTACCCACCTGGTTGTCTTACACAAGAGGAAGAGCTTGAAATCGCTTTTAGTTCGTTCCCAGATTCTGTTTCCCAACATCAGAACCGCTCAAGCATTCATGATTGTATATTCTTTTTCCGGTGTCAAAGGCGGGGAAGTTTACAATTTGACAAAGTGCCCTCCAATGAGATGACTGAAACTGACAAGAAGTTACCTTCACAGTTCCCCGATGTAAAAGTCCGAAGGTCAAAAAGCAACAACACTTCTAATGCTTCGAGATACATGTATGGTTATGTTTTTAATAGGCAGAGACATGATGAGAGGCTAAAACGAGGTGGGGAGCAGAAGTCTGTGGTAATTTTGTCGCACAGTCCTTACTCTAGTGTATTTAGACCTTTGTTACAAATCATGGGGCCTCTATTTTTCGACATTGGGAGGAAAGCTCTGGAGCATATTGCTGCATATGTTTCATTGTGGCCTTCTCCTGTACCCGGTAAGCTAATGGAGCTTCCTATTGGGAATGCTGCGCTTAAAGTGAATTTGCCACCTGCACATAGCTTGCCCTCAGAAAGTGGAATATTGTTTGAAGAGTCTGCCTCCTCTATGGCTCCTTTCCTTCCTAATAACCCATCAGTTCCACAGGGTCTTTTTCATGACTCGGATCTATTTGGCATCTTCAGGGGTCTCTTATTACAGCTCTGGGTTTTATGGGAGTTGTTACTTATTGGTGAGCCCATGCTTATCATAGCTCCAACTCCTCCACAATGCAGTGAGGCTGTTGCTGGTCTTGTGAGTTTGGTTGCACCTCTACTTTGCAGTGTGGATTTTAGACCTTATTTCACCATTCATGACCCTAAGTTTGCCCAACTCAACGCCCTTCGCGAAGGAGACACATTTCCACCTATAATTTTGGGTGTGACTAACCTTTTTTTCCTTAAATCTCTTCGTAATATGCCCCACATTGTTTCAGTTGGAAGTCCTACTCCTAATACCAACCGGGTTGCCCTTGCCTCCAGGTCCTCTACTGGAAGACTTTCTGGTAGACCAGAAGGATTTGGCTTTCAACAGCTTTCCTTGAAAAAATTCTCTCCTTCAAATTTGTTGAATGCTGTTAAGTTGAGGAGAGATGGCCCTCTTTGTCTCATGACGGAACATAAGGAAGCCATTTGGAGCACTTACTCTGCAACAACTAAGCCAGACACTTCTATCTTAAATAGGCTAATAGATGCTGGAATGTCACCTAGGGTTGAGGAATCAATGTCAGTTGTTAACAATGAGATATTGCGGCGACATTTCTTGGAGCTCACCACCAACTTTTTGGCGCCTTTTGGCCCATATTTTAGAACTAGAACACCTTCAGAAGGATCTTCACCATTTGTAGATCCTCCGCCTCTTATTCCTTTTAATGCTGATGAATTTTTGGGAAGCTTATCTGAAAGAGGACCTGGGAAGTTTTTATCGAAGCGAATGAGATCTAACTGGCTGGACTTATACCGGTAATAATATTAAATTCCATCTGTATTATTTACTCTTAATCCTCACCAACCCTTTATTGTGGTGTCTTTACTTGGTTCTCTTTGCTTTTGGTAATCATCATTATATGCTTTTCCTGTATGTTTAGGCGATTTCTACAAGGCCTAAACTTTACACCATGGTTTCAAAGAAGGCGAGCTGTTGCTGAACAAGAACAACAGAGACTGTGGAGGCAGGCCAGAATGAACACTGACATACAACGCTTAATATCGGAGATGCCTGAATTGGAAATTGTTGATTCCTTCAATGCTATTGAGAGACATATTCTTGAAGAAACGCAGGTAATGCCCCCACTAAGTATGCTATCTTCTCCCAACACCAATGAAAAAAAATAAAAATTCAGGATAAAGCATGCTGTATGCACTAGTATCTTTGTGGTGGTCCATCTAGAACCACTTTTAGGTCAAACATCGAGAGTGGCTGGGTGTTTGGGAAGATGGGGTGGGAATTTTTGGTGTGAGATTCGTTTTCAATTTCAATGTTGTTTTGGATGAACCGTATTTATCTCCTGCTGATTCAATGCAAAAGATTGGTGTAATCTCAAAGCAAGAATGATCAAACAATCATGCTTAATGTTTTTTTTTGTGTCTTATGGTATTTGGGGTGCCAGACCATTTATCCCAGTGTATCAGTTTCCCTTGCCATTTAGTGAACACATAAGTGGCTACAAAGTTACATTTCAGTAGCAGTGGCATCAAATTCAATGTGTCCAACCCAACACAAGTAGAGATATCATTATATCAGGTTTAGTTCTATCTAACAATACTCTTCCAAAAAATTTGGTCTAAGAGTCCCGTTCTTCAACTTGGGTACAGGAGCACCCAAAGAGGAACATCCGAAGAAGGGCTAGGTCACGCAAATGCTAAATTTCATGTACTAATTTTTTAATTATGGCTGGTTGCGGAGATGAAGAATTTGTATTATATTCATTTTTCCAGTAATGTTCTATTCTCAGCTGCAGCAATCTGGAAGGGCTAGTACCGACTCTCCTACAACTTGCCAAAAACTAAAGGGAGATCTGCAGGCAGTTTTCAATGTACTTCCCAAGGACCTGCAGCAACTTCTACTTTTAAACCCACAAAGGGCAGCTCTTCTAAAAGGAGCTCCAGAACATACGAAACTTCCTGGGCGCCCGCTTATACAAGTTGGGGTTGTATCGTCAACTTCACCGTGGTAGTATGCAAGAATGGCTGGGAATCAATTGCCTCTGATATCAACAATCTTCTTGTGCTGTTAAAGGACAGCACTTGTGATTACTTTGTAGCTTCCTTCTGTTTCTGGTCTGAGATCACTCCCCCGACTCTGAAATCCATTTTTCTACCAGGTAATTGATCGGCACTTGGCGCTTATTTTCTTGCTAGTGACATCAAAAGCTTTTCTGCCAGGCAACTTACTTTCTTCCCTTATAAAAACAGATGTGCCGGAATCAAAGTATTGTCAAATGAGTCATCCCTTTAAAGAACACTTGTGATCATTTATCTTCTTTTAGGTTGGTTTGTTTATAAATCATGGGAAGTCAGTACCTGCATTTCTAATGGAAGTTGAAGATCATCATATTATGTTTATTCTAAGCCATGTGTAAGTTAGCTTACTACTTTGCACAAATGAGTAGGGGCACAACCTCCTCCCACTTGTAGTTCACATAAATTCAAAATGGTTTTCAGTCCTCTCCCTTTCAAAAGTTGAAAGATGAGAGTTTTTATTTTGTTTTTGTTTGTGATTTTATGTCGATTTTGTTCGAAGTTATGAATACAAGTTTTTTCATTTCCTGTAATACTAATCAGTACCATACACAAACCCCCTTAACGGATGGCCGGACACTGCTGGCTGACGGCCGATTCATTGCACTGAGAAGGCTTAAGGCACCACCGGTTAGGTTAGGCAAGAGGAAGACTTGCCCCTTCCATGGTGTAGGCATACACCATTTGCAATTTTGGCACTTTGTAAGAGCATTTTCAAGATGGGCCAACGTTGGGAATTCAGATTTGCAAAAATGTAGGTGGGGCCATGAAAGTATCTAGCTCTTTTATCACTGTAAACGGTAGAGAATGTAAACTGGAGATTCAAATTCAGGCCTCGGGTTAGTTTGTTTACTTGAAAGTTAAAAGATTAAAGATTCCTTATGAAAGGGAAAGGGAAAGGGAAAGGAAATCCAAGAAATGTTGTGGTAAATTTGGACCACAATTCAATCGCAAGCCGTTTATTAGATGTCAATTTGTTGAGCAAGAAATAATGGACTGTTGAACGTGACTCGGTTCCTAATTGTCTACCCTTAAAATCTTAAAAGAGATTTTGTTTATTAGATTCGATTGCCAGGCTCAAATGCTGGGTCCTCCTCCTCCTCCTCTGCTCCACTACATAACATTTGTTGACTCACATTAACATCAGATCTTCAATGAAATTGGTGCTTATGTTCAATCAAATATATATACATATCTTATGGGGGGTGGGGTTTTTATCTTTTTGTCCCAAGCCACAAACCCTTCACCAATGAACAATGGTTTAGATGATTGATAAGATGGTTAGGAAAAGATCGAATTCTCATCCTTATTCGGAGCCTGACATTTGTCAACTGGCTTAACTCACGCTTGACTTCGTTCATATATGATCGGAGTTCGGACATGTATCAAGGATGATCAAATGTATTGAGGGTTTGGAAAATCAGAGGAACCATCTTTGGTTGGAAGAAATTAAATGTTCCAATAATGCTGCTGGTCTAAATTTACATGATATCTCTTTTCAGAGAGTTGGAGTTATATGCGGGCGCATTTTAGCAAGAACTTGAAATGGAGAATTGGCCACGTCTGTAGAGATAGAAAAAAAGAATCTTTCTCTGCGTACCCCAAATGTTACCAATTCACCAGAGAAAAAGTGTTCCCTGTTTTTGAAAAGGGCCACCCCCCACTTTGGAGTTTAAATTGAAATATCAAGTTTCATAGAGTCTCCAAATTCAAAAAGGCACAACACACAAGAGGTATTATATCATACCACTCTAAATAAAGATACTTCTTTTCAATTTTGTTTTGGTTTTGGTTTTTTAAAATATCATTCAATTGCCGATATGTAATTGATAATTATTGTCGCTATTCGTTAATAAGCGTGCTCAATTATTCTCGATTTTGTGCCAGATGTTCGGTCTTTAAAAACAACAACGAATTGCGGATATGGAATTGATAATTGTTGTCATCAACAAACATACTGATTTCTCCATAATTATGTGCAAGATGTCCAGTATTTTGACAACAACATTGAATTTTCGGCAAACAATTGATAATTATTGCCATCGAAAAACATACCGAGTTCTTCTCGATTATGTTCAAGACGTCCAATCTTCAAAAACAACACTGAATTGCCGATATACCAAGTCAATAAACAAACCGAGTTCTCCTCAATTATGATATGCAATTGTTGTCAACAAACATATTGAGTTCTACTCGATTTTCTGTAAAATGTCCAATCCTCAAAAACAACGCTAAATTATCGACACGAAATCGATGGTTATTGTCATCAACAAACCCTAATGAATTTCTCGAGGAGGAGTGAGTTTTTTTCCTTTTTTTTGCTATATATTGAACATGGTTAAGAATAGTGCATGTGATGTTGGTAGTTCAAAAATTCCAATGGGCCTCTCTCTCTCTCTCTCTCTCTCTCTCTCTCACTCAATTTTCCTAAAATTCACGCCCTCCATGATTGCCATTTGCCAATGAGTCGCCAGCAGTAAGTGATAGAGAGGAAAAGAAGAGAGCCAGTGAGAAAAAAAGAAAGAGAGATTTTTTGTTCAAGCGTTTCGTAGATGACAAAGAACCCATCCCTTCAATTCTCAAAGTGGTCCTATATTTTCATTTCATAATTTGACAGCCTCCTCGCCTTACTCCTTATCCTACACACCACCTCCCACTGTTTCTGTCCCCCTACACCTCTAATCCTACGCACCGCCTCCCTCCCTCTTTCTCACTCTCTTCCTCTTCTTTTCCCATACAAAACAATTGAATCGAACTAATTAACTCGCTCGCTGCATTTTCATCCTCTTCAAGCTCCCAGATTTGAATTTGAATTATTTGAATTCGAATTGAAAACAATCATGACGAGTGGCGGCGGCGTTTGGAACAGAGAAGAAGACAAAGCGTTCGAGAACGCAATTGCCATGCATTGGATCGACGAGGAGTCGGAGGAGCAGTGGGAGAAGATTGCTGAATTGGTTCCGACCAAAACCATGGAGGAGCTGAAGCAACACTATCAAATGCTAGTGGACGATGTGCGGTTGATTGAGGCGGGGCAGATGCCTCTGCCTAATTATGCGGCGGATGAAGCGGCGACTTCGTCGAGCAAAGATGGTGGTGCTCGGGCTTCTACTGGGGCGTCCGCGTCTGATAAGAGATTGAATGGCGGTCATGGTGGGTTTTCGTCGGCTTTGGGTCATGAGTCTTCCGGCCATGGAGGTAAAGGAGGATCCAGAGCTGACCAAGAGAGAAAGAAGGGGATTCCATGGACTGAAGAAGAGCACAGGTTTGATACAAAGAAGCCATGAAAATATTATTGTTCATTTGCATAAGCAAAGACTGAATCTTTATTAAATTAAAAAAGAAAAATTGGGATTTGGTAAGATAGATTCGTAGACAATAACCCATGTGGCAATGAATGTTTTCCACCTAAAATTCATGAATTCAATTAGGATAATCGGTTAGGTTATACGGTGTTTTTGACTTTTTATATAAGTTTGATTCTTTCACTTTATTATGTGAATTAGTGCAGTTTAGACTATCAGTTTTATAAGATTTCATTTAAGTTCGATTCTTTCACTTCACTAAGTGAATTAGAATAGTTTAAATTGTCAGTTTTCCGACCTTTTATTTAAGTTCGATTCTTCCACTTTTCTGTGAATTAGAATAATTTAGACTGTCAATTGGTTAGAATATTATTTCCGATAATTTATTTAAATTCGATTCTTCCACTTTGTAAATTAAAGTAGTTTATGCTGTCGTTTCATTAAAAAAATGTTGGGAATTTGAGATTATTAAATTGTTAAGTTGTATGGCAATTTGATTATTAAATTCTTACTAATGGATGTTTTCATTTCATTAGGTTATTTCTACTTGGTCTTGACAAGTTTGGCAAGGGAGATTGGAGAAGCATTTCAAGAAACTTTGTGATTTCCAGGACCCCAACCCAAGTGGCAAGCCATGCACAAAAATACTTCATTCGTTTAAACTCAATGAACAGAGACAGGAGGAGGTCAAGCATCCATGACATTACCAGTGTCAACAATGCAGATGTGTCGTCTCATCAGCAGCCGCCAATCACCGGGCAACAGACCACCACATACCCGCCAAGTGCAGCCGCCACCATGGGAGTCGGAGTAGGACCACAGGCGGTGAAGCATAATCGGGTGGCAGCTCAGCCACACATGGCAGGCTTAGGGATGTATGGAGCACCCATGGGACACCCGGTTTCGGCTCCCCCGGGACATATGGCGTCCGCCGTGGGCACCCCCGTCATGCTTCCTCCGGGACACCATCATCCCCATGCTCATCCTCCATATGTCGTCCCAGTTGCTTACCCAATGGCACATCCAACAATGCACCAATAACAACACCAACACACACTTGGCTTTCATTTTTATTAGGGTTTTCAGGTCCTAAGTGGATTTGAACAGGGCATAATAATAATATATAGCGATTCAGAGCAGGCAGAGCAGAATCACAAAGAGACAGATACGGATATCCATATTTGTTTCTGTTTCTCTTGATTTCTATTCAAATCATGTCTTTTTTTTGTTTCTTAAAACATTTCAAATTGAAAGTTGCTTTCCTCATTGTAAATATGACAGCAGAGATGATGTCCATAAATTCCATCCACGGTTTTGTAAAGAGATGATGAAAAATTACATCTAATTATTCTCATAATGTATGATGAAAACATCATTGCTAAGCGAAAAAGACATTGAGACTAATCGAAAAAGACATCAGTGCTAACTGTGTACAAAAATGCACCAAAGTACCAAGGGGAACCATACGAGCCGGTATCATAAACCCCTTCGTTTAAAATGGAAATTCCGGTTTAGAAGATGATACAATAGGGTTTTCCTTCCCCCTCTCCACAATATTGGTGCCACATCCCCCCGTCTCTTCTTTCTTTGTTTCTCTGCAGGCAGAGATGAAAGGATTAAACCTGCGCAAACGGTTTCGACAATGTGAAATGTTTTGACCCTCTGCTAAAGTAGTTACATCCAAAGGAATGAGAGGGAGAGTTGCTCACTTCCGTTTTGATTGGAGTACTTTCTCCAATGTGACTGCAATTTTGCAAGGCTGGATCCGAGAACAGGCCAGTATTTATTTTGAATTTCAAGGACCTCCAGAACAGTTTGCAGGCCGGATCTGGACGGTGAAGTGTTGTCCAATTCGCATCCTGGACTTTCACCGAGCAATACCTATCTCACAGAAGGGCAAGTCAGTTGGCATAATATGTATTTGCTTGCTTGATTTTGAATTAAAGTGATTACCTCGATTACTGCAGTAGCAGAAGATGATATTGAACGGAGATTGTAACTGCAGAAGGTAGCATTATCGAATTAAGTTCACTTCAGATGGACAAAGAATATAATATAAAAAGAAACATTAGAGAATGAGTCACAAACCCGCCCTCCAGAACAACAAGCAACTTTCCTCCAGACAAGTTGGTCATCATCTGTGTCATCTTTGCATAGCCAGCAGGAGTGACCTACCAAAAACCAAATCATTAAAATGTAAGACACTCGAGAAATATAAGTCAAGTGAGGATAAGGATATATCGACAGCAAATAAAAGAATCCTTACATCACAGGATCCTAGTGGATCACCCCTTGCAGCATCAAATCCGGCTGATATGATGGTGAAATCGGGGGAAAATTCAGAAGCTGCGAAAAATTATTCAGTTTAGAAATCATTAAATGGATATCAGAGTCATATAGATAGAGTGAAAAATGTGCACATGAAACATGATAGAAAACATAAGTGTTCATGTTTCTGTTTGCAACAAAATTTATTTAAGAAAACTAGTACATGTGTGTGTTTATATTCAAGAGTAAAAGCTCAATTTCATTGATATAATTGTCCAAAAACAGACATGTAATATTAAAGATTATTGATCTCATTATGGTAATGTCTCTTGTTAGGAAATAACAACCTATAGGAAGCACAACATGCTGAAATGCAAAAATATAATCATTATCGCCGACTCCACCGCGACTCCACGGAACATTCACACAGTATCCTTCAGCCCCCATAGTACCAACCTGAAGTAGTCACGGAACATTCACTAAGTTCATTAGTTATATTCAATTGCATAATATAATAACAAACGAAACTGCAATATATAATGCAACCGAACTGAAACAAAAACAAAAAGCACCTGGACGAGTTAGTCAGGAGGAGAGTATTCAATCAAAATAGACAAAACAAGATAAATGGCAACTGATAATGGAAATAAAAACCAATTTTAATCAATTTAGTACCTCATCAGCAGCTCCTGTACCAGGATAGAACTTCCCCCCCTCATGTCTATGCAAGGATATATACAAGACCTAAGGAACGCGTTCAACTTATCAATTGAAGACTAAATAAATGGAGAATACAAACAGAATGGACATATTCCAATAATGTAAAAACTTTATTATAGACTCTGTAAACGGTTGAGGAGGGTTAGTTCAGTTCATACTAAAAGCTTCAACTCAGTTTTTTTAATCAAATTGTTGCTGTGACTAGAATAGTTATCACAAATATTTATGATATCCTTATCTTGTCAACGGGAATTAGCATACTCTTCATTCAAAATACAGAACTCTCTTAGCCAACACCAGACCACCTCCTCCAGAAAATCATTTGACAAAATAAGTAGGGCATTAAAAAGCTGTTGGCACAAAGGAAGACAATTTTAACAGCTAGGCTGCTCACCGATTTGTTCTGATCAAATATTTCTTGTGTGCCATTCCCATGATGAACATCCTGCAATTGTCATAATACTATTACAGGGTTGAATATTCATCCAGATATAAGCAGCTAAATAAGCATTGCAATGATTCAATGAGATAACTGCATTTGAGAATTGGCCTTACCCAATCAACAATTAGCACTTTCTTAGCCCCGGAAACTTGAGCTGCTAACGCAGCAATTGCTGCATTATTGTGGAGGCAAAACCCCATAGCCTGTCTTACACCAGCATGATGACCAGGAGGCCGAACCTGAGTCATTCAGTAATGGCGTATAAATTTTAAGAAGAAAGTTTCTGTAGCATCCATAACTCCGAAAAAGACTAAAGAAAAATAATAGTGGTTTCATACCAAAGCAAAACCATTTTTGGCACGTCCAGAAAAAATCTCAGAAGCAAGATCAGCACATAAACCCGCTGCAAGCCTTGCAGCACGTGCTGAATGTTCATTGGCATATGTGTCAGGAGTGAAATAACTGCCAACCATAAAAAAATTATTAATTAAAAGACAACATCCATCGGTCATACACAGAGAGAGAGAGCTGAATGACACAAACATACCTAGAAAACATATGGCTTGTAAGGTCAACTGCTTCAACATGCTCCAAAGAATGGACCTTTAATATCAAAAGAGTACAGCCAATAATTACAAAAGCATTGGCCAATGAAGACAGTATAAACTATAACTGTACTTTATTTCCTTTTACAGGACAAACCATCCACACAATTTTGTTCATCAGCATCATGTCAACACAGGAAAAAGGTTTGCCATAGCAAACTACAAATTCCTAAACCTCCCAATATCAGGACTCAACTAACAAACATCCAGTTTCCTTAGTCATGTACATTCACAAATTAGCTGAAGGGCAGATGTGCGCCCTTGCATGCTTCCAAATCCAAGATGATGGTGGTCACTTACCCTCTGAAGCTCTTCACGAGTTATTTCTCTAGCAGAAATTGGATAGCATCTTCCTGGAAATATACCTGCATTAAAATTTTCCTTTTGCTTATCAATGTAAAATTAAGTAATCCCAAGAGCCACTAATAGACAAAATACCACACAAAAAGCAACAGTGCAATCCTTTAACAGCAATAATTGACATGCACAAAGAACTTCAGTGAAGGCAAATACCAGCTGTAGCAAGGCTAGCAGCAATCGCTCGAATACGATCTGGTCTTTCAGGGTGTGGATGCGACTTCATTTGAACCTGCTCTAGCATAACAATCACCAGAAACGAAGGGAAAAAAAAAGAAGTATTACACAAACAGAAATAAGCAGTTTCCAACCTACCAATTAATGTCACAAAATATGTGGATATTAAATTCAATAATATCTGCTTAAAAGACTTATAGCACGCCAATTTACTACAGTGAAAATGATATGTCATGTAAAAGAACATATTTACATCTAAACACAAAACACCAAAAGGAAAATGAAAGAAACCAAAAAAAAAAAATGGAAAAAAACAATAAAAGAGAAAACTAACAAAGACTATGACGAAGACATGTATTACAGCAATACCATACTTCTGAATGTAGCAGCATTCTCTCATCAAAGCCTACAGCAGTGGGACTATTTGCCGACGAATCTTGTGTGCCTGCATATACCAGCAAAAGAAAGACATAACAGAAAACTATTAACACCACGGTGATACAATTCTGGCAGTCTACTAAAACTAAGTATCGGTCATTTTATAAGAAGTACACTAGTTTCCAAGAGTGGCAAACAGGACTGAAAGCGGGGATTGGTAGAATAAGGGTAACAACAGTATTCAATAGGCAAAGAATAAGTACGGATATACAGGCTACTAAGTATAGCTTCATATTAGTTCCTTTATACTAAAATTTAACATACTAAGCTACTGAACTTCAATATTAAAAGCACTGAGTTACCACACACTGAAAAGGAACCATATGAAAGGACCTTGAACCTATCACCCTCAACAAGTGAAAAAATACATAGTTATAGATCGAAATGATGAAAACTTTTACTACTGTATCTGGAAATTTGAAAGCACAACAATATTAGCCACCAAAATAAGATTGACAACCAGACAACGAGTAGTCTCATATGGAGTTTTTCTTACAAGAAACCTTCAAACATCGATAAACCAAACCATATCAAATAAACCCAACATTCAATCATGTACCCACCTTTGTGTCTTTCTCTAGTGTCAGACCCAATCTCAGTAAGGATCGAGTCTTCTAACAGGTAAGAAGAAAAAGAACCATGCCTCAAGATACCAGATTCTCTATGTTCCCCACATAACTGCATGCAAATAATGGCATCAAACTATCTTTAAACACCATATCTCCTTATAAACTACATCAAATGAATCAAAGGCAGAATTACATCGAAGAATCTGAGGAGGAGGGGCCACATACATTACAATGCGCAACATCCTCAAAGTTGACCATTGTACAGTTGATGCAGAACCACTTCACAATTTCTACATGCCGCTGGAAGGGCTCCCAATCACTGTCATCATCTTCGTCATCGATCTCTTGGTTGTACATATCTTCTAACGTCATTTCCTTTTGCTGTATTGTCTTCTTCTGCAGAACAATAAAGCTGAACATGTAAAGGCAATCATTATAGGCTATATAAAGCATCGCATTTTTTGAACCAACTATATTCTTCAATGTGATTCATATATTCCACCTGTCACTTACATTGGAAACATCAGCCAATCCATCTGTGCTGGACCGTCCTATATCTTCTCCCACACAATTTTCTTCATGACAAGGTCTAGCATTAGGCTCCCAATCACTGTCATCATCTTCGTCATCGAGGTCTTGGCTATACATATCTTCTAATGTCATTTCCTTTTTCTGTGTTGCTTTCTTCTGCAGAACAATAAGATCGAATATTATAAGGCATTCATCAAATGCTAAATAAAGCATTAAATTTGTGGTAAGAAAGTAAATTCTTGAATGTGAGTCCTATATTCCATATGGCACTTACACTTGAAACATCAATCGATGCATCTTTGCTGGACACTCCTATATCTTCTCCCACACAATTTTCCTCTCGATAAGGCCTAGCATTGGTTCCTTTAACACCCAAGTTTCCACATCTCCCATTAGAGCCTTGAAATTGACCTTGATTGTTCGGTTTGTGACGACTTATCTCAGCCGCCCCATTTGTTAAACGACTCATTTGAAGTGTTTCTGCTACTAAGGTGTGTTCAGAACTTACATGGGGAGTTCAAGCCAGAGTCTTTCCTTATAAAATTCCAACCGTCAGGAAAAAAATGTTGCAAGATGTGGTCAACATTACCTAAAGAAAAATTGGTCTACATATTCGGAAGAATAAACGAAAAATAAAGAAAAAAGAAATCTAATTTAGTCTCAAACAAGCTACCAGCTTCATCAGTAACATTAAGTTTAATAAAAGAGAGAAATAGTTCATTGATCTTCTCACTCCACTTGGTTCATTTTATTACCTTGCATAATGTTTAAAAAAATTAAAATTTTCTTTCACAGAAAAATAATAAGGTGCATTTTTCACATTTCTATACTCTAAATTTAGCGTGTGGGTGTTTGAGAAAACTAGAACAAGAGAGAATGAAGAAACCCTAGATGGTACGGAACGCATATACACACACATATATATATATATATATATTTATAGGCTCTGGAAATTAATCATCGAGGAAGACGGAGGCGAAGGTTAAGGAGAGGGAGTGATAATGTTACCTGGGATAGGACAAGCGTATGAGAATTTACTGTTGATTCACAAGCACAGCAAATTTCAAAGCGAAAGCAGAAGCTCGGAAGGCTTGCGACCGGTGAACTATATTGACTGTTTTTTGCAATGATACCCTTATTGTGTTTTCTTCTTTAATTATTGACCTCGCGATTTGTTTGTATTTACGTTATACCCATTCATTTTCAAATACATTTTTTAACATTTAAAATTTTGATATATTATTAAGTCATGTTCTATTAATTTAAGGACAGATATCGTGTATTAGAAAAATCCAAAGAATAGAGAGGGATTAGAGTTTGACTGAACAAAACTCGAAGGGGAGAGGATGAACACATTTCTTCTACCCAATCTACTAATCATCTACCATGAGTTAGAATTGCCATAACAAAGGAATCAAGATGGTAATTCTTCTAGCCAATCTACTAATCATCTACCATGAGTTAGAATTGCCAAAGCTAAGGAATCAAGATGGTAATTCGGATGCCCTCGATTTGGAAACCATTTGTCTTTTGATCCCCCAATTATTTTAGTGGAGACTAAAGAGAGATACAATCCATAAACTATCATAATTTTTTTCTCAAATCGGTCATAACCAAGCAAGATCTTTTGCATCTGGATGCCACATAGTGCCACGATGGTCCCACTTCCACCCCAAATGCAGGAGTCCCCCCTTGATCCATTCAGTGGCCCGAAATCATCATTGGCTAAACAATTATTTGGTATGCCATCTTCAGCTTTGCTCTAACCGAAGCTATTGCTTCGCTTGCCTCAAAGATGACATTTTTTGATCTCATTCCTATTTTGATCGAAGGAAGAAGGTTGAAGTTTAATTCTTCAAGAGTAATAAGAAAATTTTAATAGAACGATCTGATTATGTCATTTATACAACTTTTGTAACTACAAAAGAGAGACTACCTTCAACGGAACGAGGGGTTCTGCCAGCCTGTCATCAGACCCAAAGAGATCAAAATGTGAACTTTCTTCCCCATAATGTACTGCCGAGTGCCACCATCTTTATTGGCTCTTTGTGGACCAAAGCAAGGTCACATATGGATACAGGAGCTAGTGCTCGATCGGTGCAGATATCCGAACACTATTAGTCAATACACGCACATCTGTTTCAGGTTCAAGGGGCAACATAGAACAGTTCAAAATTTCGTAACAGTTTTTTTGGAAGAAAAGATGAAAGTTTATGTATATATATGCACCAAAATTTCATATTGAAAAGAGAGAGTAATTACGACGTATACATACAGCTCATATTAACATTGAAAAGTGAAAAGAAAAAAAATTAAGAAACAATATTTGGAGGTGAAGCATCCTAGTCATCCTAATCATGCCAACAAAGAAGCATAACAATGCATCTTCTGAATATGTAAAGCCTTCCTCGTCCTTCTTTCAGGAACCCGCAAACCCCTTTACTTGAAAACCTTTTTTTCGAGGATCCGACAGTGCCACTCTTCATCTCCATTTCCACAACACTAGTATACGAATTCTGTGGCTCTCTTCTTCACTCTTCTTCATGGATCATCTTCACATGTCGGGTGTTTGTTAGGCTCAGCAGAGAAAAATGGAAAAAACTTATGAGAAAAAAGGAGGAAGAGGGTGGTTTCTTATAGCGAAGATGGTGTGTGACCCAGCAAGATTCAACTGGGCCCTAAAGAAACCAAAAATGAATAGCATCATCAAGGGAATAATTAATGCCCTCTATAACCCCTC
This sequence comes from Oemleria cerasiformis, assembly GCA_037349345.1. Lineage (NCBI taxonomy): Eukaryota > Viridiplantae > Streptophyta > Magnoliopsida > Rosales > Rosaceae > Oemleria > Oemleria cerasiformis. The sequence continues at coordinate 16,198,589 of JAZGTL010000018.1, forward strand.
ACTAGTCATTAGTCAATGGTCATGCACCCTTGGACCCAACTCTCTGAGTCTAAGCATGCCAAGTGCCTACATCTAAAAAGGAAAGAGGACATTAAACTATCACCTTTATGTAGGGCGTGCATGGCAAGAAATAGATATGGCTAGCTAGCTAGGGAAGCTGTAGAATTTAGAAAATGTGTCTTCACAAACAGCCACTTTGGGGAATTTCCAAAGAAGCTACTTCCTGCTAATGGGACCAAACTTTGTGTAACCATAGTGAGGAATTCTCTGTGTAGGACGTTGTCCTATGTTAAAGGAGGGATTTTGTATCGAAGCATGTTTTTGTTATTGACACCTTATGGACAATGATAAGTTCACAATTGAGATTTTGAGAACTCAGTTGGACATCCTAAACTAAAACTTGGATGAATGAACTAGCCCTACATGGATATTGACAGAGGACCCAGCTTCTAATTTATTTTCTGCTTTCTAATCATCAGAGGACCGGCCGGTGGAGTTTTATATGGTATACTGGTCATGATAATTGTCATTGACAATAGAAAAGGCTTGAACAAAACAATAATATATAATATTAGACTAATAGATTAGGAAAGACATAGCTGGGTATGGTACGGTCAGGGACAGGGAGCACGTGATAGTCACTGTCTGTGACATGGTCACTGTCTGTGACATGGTGATAGAAGAAGACAAGCCAGTCTTATGCAAAGGCTTTGAACCACATTTTTATTAGGTCGAACTACATATCACCTCTACGACTCTCTTTTTCAGTATGCAGGGAGCTTCACAGCAGTTTCCAATTTAAGTGTTTCTTCCGAATATGTCATCTTGTATAGTCATAACAATTAGAAATGGAAAAAAACTAATGGCCTGTTTGATAACTAATTAATTTTTAGTTTTTGGTTTCTGATGCTAAATACAGAAATTCCTGAAGCTGGGCCCCTGCCTGAAGTTGAAACTTTAAACTTGAAAGTGACAGAACAAGGACAAGTTTTTGGCTAAGTACAGAAGGGCCGGAGGGGACCCCTACCCAGATATCAGAACCGACAGAAATGAGAAACAAAGTTATAACTTTAAGCATATGTATTGGAAGTCATGAGAAAAATGTGAGTCCTAGTTATCCTCCCAAAGAAACAACCCAAAATAAATTGCAGCAAGTCAAAAGTTTGAATAGACTCAAAGCCAACTGTATTCAAATATCAAATGCTGCATGCATGACTGCAAAAGCTCATGCCAGAAAATATTTAGGTAGAAAAGATGTCGGCAGTACAGTTAAGCCTACCAATTAATTGGAGGATTCAGTGATACATTTTCTTTGGGGAGAAACACAGGGACACCTTCAACTCACTGTAGAGTCCATGATCTTGCACCTGGTATATGCACGACACCTATTGCTCAGAAACTGTGCAGATATAAATACATTGATGTGTGGGGTTACAGAACTACAAATGCCTAGTTCACTCTAAGCCCCACTTAAATGGATTGAAGATAATGTAGGTATCATGTCACAATTAGCAATATTGCATATGCTTATCCATTCAGTTTATACCGTACATATACAGAATGGAGATCATAATGCAATCACATCTTATCTTAATCTTCAGCCTTAGGAAGCAGACAGACTAATATGCCGGTGTCCGTTCTTATCTTAATCTTCACACAACAAAAAGTTCAAGAAAACTGTATCTATGCTTATATATGGGAGGAGAAAGTTGATATATCTTTTAAGAATCTAAGAATACTATAGAGAAAATGATTTCTTGTGAACAATTTTGTTATGGCCACACATGAGCCATTCATAAAATTGTTCACAAGAAATGTATCTAAATCTCTTTGTAATTCATTTTCCACTTCATTTTTGTTCAAAAAGACCTTTCAAGAGAAATAAGCAGTCAAGTGCCTAGAACACACAAGCGATGATGCTGTGTGCTACCATTTTGCAGTGCATCAATACCGCCAAAGTCATTTCACAAGATCTGTTACCAGCATTAACCATATTGTTGCTGCTACTATCACTGGTGTTTACACATGCATGTCTGCCAATGAGAAAAACCCATGAAGAAAATTCATAAGAATCACTTACTTCTTACTCTTTTACCCCGAAATAAAAACATCCATTTCAAAATCGACACGATATAGTCAATTATCTCAATCATTTAGTTCAAACAAAAACTTACCACATATATCATCAACTGCAGCAGTTGAAAGCAATGAAGTTTTCATATATTGAATATCCTTTAGCAATGTATCGTTCTCCTGACTCCCACTCTGAATCTCCACTTGTAAAGCTGAATACCAACAATTTGAAGCAAACCACAGAATTAGTGAAGAATTACAAGAATAGTCGTCCACAATGATCTGATTCTAATAGTTACAGTGAGTACTTGGCTATCCCAAAACTGAATTTAGTTACTTCAACAAAGAAAGCTACTGGACACGACATTAGTAGTAATTTCAAGTTGATGTTTTATAACGGTGCATAAGGAGCAACAACTAAATAATGAGCTTCTTACTCAAAAGTCTACATGTGTATTATAAATTTATAATAAGTTGAATTGAAAGAAGATAATTTTTCAGAAGCTGGGATATGCTTCACATAGGTGTAAATCCTCACATAGGTGATAAATGTTAAAACTTGGCATGGCTTGACAGAACTACTTATCTATATACAGAAATATCCGACTTTCATGACAAATTTGCAATCTAAAGTGTATTATTAGGACCAAGACATTTAGTTTGTAGGTAGAAATCTTACTATGCAATTTGAAGCCTTAAGAGCATCTATTTATTCAGTCACTCCCATCCCTACTTCCTTGCCCTTTTGACATCTTAATCGGAGCCCAGTGGCAGGTATAGTGATTGGAAGAAAATAGTGCATTCAACCAAAAGAAAAACAAGAATGTAAAAACATGTTCAAAGGTATGAATGTATTCTATGTAAGAGTATTTCCATCTTTTAACCCAGTCACTCCCATCCCTACTTCCTTGCCCTTTAGACATCTTAATCGGAGCCCAAGTGGCCAGTATAATGATTGGAAGAAAATAGTGCATCCAACCAAAAGAAAAACAAGAATGTAAAAACATGTTCAAAGGTATGAATGTATTCTGTGTAACAAGGCTTCCTGAAAACGAATAGAGTTTGCCCCAGTTGAGGTAATTATAACCTTTAAATTTGTGTCATAAATGGAAACTAGGATAATTAAGCCTAAACACAAGCCTGCTTTGGATGAATAGTATAATCAAGGCTCAACTCAAGCCTACAACTACAAGAGTAATAATATGCCTTTACTACAAAAAAAGTGATAAGAGAATTGCGCACACTTGACACTAAGGTGACTTAACACTCTTAAACTATAAAGAAATTAAATGAGCAAAAGTAAGAAATTTGTACCAGAGTTGCAACTATTAAGATCTTCAAGAATTCCACCAACAAATGCCAACATTGAGTTCTTTAAAGCGTTGTTCTTCTCTTCCAAGATATGAATTTCATTTTCAAGGATCTCTTTTTCCGAGAGAAGCGCACATAATTCATTATCATTACCCTTGTCAATGCCCTTCTGGAATTCTATGCACAATGCAATAAACCTTTCCCTACAACAAAAGAATTCATTCAGCTGCATAGCAGTACCAAATGCAGATATCAGACACAGTTATAATCTTAAGTTCAAATACTTACTTTTGCACGAATTTTCACACATACACAAATTTGTGAAATCCTCTCAACCATTCCTATAACAATTGAAAATAAAAATTACCAAAAAAAAAAGAGAATTGGTAATTATGTATACCGCTGTTCGTGGATTCTATTAAGAGTCTCATCGTGCTTGATTCTCAGACAATGCAACTCCTTCTCCAAAATCTCTAATGAGTTCCTTAAACCATCTATTAGATGAAATAAAAACAGAATTAAGTGGCTGATAAGCTAATACTCCAGCAGTAGTGTGTATAATAAGCAAAAATGGAAACCAATAGAGGTAGTTGAGAATTACTGAAGACGGTGAGCAATCCAGTGAGCTCAAAGTGCGAGACGTAGAGCGTCTTGGTGAGTTCGGATTCTTTGGCGGCCAGACCATTTTCGATTTCCGAGCATTTAACGATCTCCGACTCAATCTCCCGCGTAATCTGAATATTCTCCTCGATTTCTTCGTTAACCTAATCACACAAGAAGTTTCAGATCAATCGATCGATGTTTCGGTTCAAAGTTGAAACTTCGATCGAGACAAGTAAAAGGGGAAAAATTTGGGGATGGAAGCGTTGATTAAGATCGGAGATGGAGGAAGAGAGAAGAGATGCAGTGTACGGTGTACCTGGTCGAGCCTGTCCTTGAAGGTTGAGATTTGGCAGAGAATCGTCCCCGAGTCCTCCATTTCCTCCTTTCCCTGCGACTCTGCGTAAGAATGTGTGTTTACTGTTAACGGTCCTCCTTTCCAGGCCTCCCGCCTTTTTATATCTACAGAACTTTCCAATCATTGTTAAATTAAAAGTCCAATTTAGTCAAAACGCCGCGTTTAAAGTAAACCCTGCCCAACCCTACGCTCAGAAAACCCGAGCCCAAAAATTCATATGCATACCGCCTCTCACCTTCTCTCCCTCTCTCTGCTTCTCAACCTTTCCCTCTCTTTTGGCGGCACGGCGGTGAGTGATCGGCTGCGGCAGTGAAATAGGTAAATTTTTTGCATCCCATGGATTCTTCTCTCTTTATTTGTTCGCAAGCGTTTCTGCTTATACCTCTATTACTATATTCCTAAACTCTATTGCTTTCTCCGACTGTCTAGTGTTTCTCTGCAAGAGCCGCCATGGGAGGCTCTCGAGCTCAAGTTAACAAAGCTCATAAGACGCGATTTGCTTCAAAATCTTCGCGTAACCTCCACAAAACTTCAGGTTCTCTGAGCTTACTTACTTTTGATTTAACTTCCCTTTGCTTGAAAATAAGACATAAACGGCTATGAAGTGCAATTTCTGTGTTTAAATTGAGTATTTTGGTGATTCAGATAAGAGTAAGATTGGCAAACCAGACCGCAATGCTGCCAAGGGAAGTCGGGCAGCTCGCGTTCAACGTAACAAGATGGTAATTGATTTTAAAGAACCTTCTTTTCGTGTCAATAATCATTTTGTATACTAATGCTCGACTTTGCCATTCTATAGTTACGTGAGCAGAAGCGGGCTTCTCTTTTGAAGGAGAAGAGGGCTTCAAGTGGATCAACTAGTCCTCCCCGTGTAATTGTGAGTTTTTTCTTTCTTGAGGTGGAATTGATAGTGAAAAGGAGCATTGATAGTAAAAAGAGCAAGGATAGTGGAAAGAGCTTCTTTTGGATCGATGATCTTGTGTTAAACCTTTTAGAATGTTTTCTCTGTTGTATTCTCATACTACCTTAACACTCCACCTAAGACATTTACACTCCACCTTACTCACACAAAATTCTTCATTTTCTTTCGTTCTTCTCTTATTTTTCCACTGATGGCAGGTTTTGTTTGGGCTTTCTGCTGATGTAAACCTAAATTCACTTTCCGAGGATCTTCTTTCCTTGTTATCTCCGCAAGGTTATGAAGCCGCATATCCAACTGTTGCTTCTGCCGAGTACAAGCTAAGAACAACGGTATCCTGCCTCTGCTGCTATATTTCAAGTGAAATGAATATCATATATTCGTTTTGATATGATTTGAATAGTTCCAAGTATCTAACTCAAGTTATTCTCTAGGTATTGAAAGCACCTCATGGAGATCTGGTGACATGTTTGGAAATGGCCAAGGTAACAAAGTTTGCTGCTTGTGCATTCTTCCTAATTTTTCTGCTGTATCTGACAAAGTAACTTTTGAGTTGTAGGTTGCTGATCTCATCGCTTTTGTGGCTTCAGCGGGCACAACATGTGAAGGAAGCACGTCTAACTATATCGACTCGTTTGGAAGTCATTGCCTTTCTGTTTTTAAATCTCTTGGTTTGCCGAGCACTGTGGTTCTAATTCGTGTATGTTGTCTATGTGACGTATATATTCACGAAAATATTAGCGAACTAGAAAATTAGGTTGTACCAACATCACGAGGTATTTTTTTTTTGCATTTAGGATCTGCCTACTGACATGAAAAGAAGACATGATTCAAAGAAAACATGTACTTCGAGCCTTGCTTCAGAGTTTCCTGAGGATTGTAAATGTTACCCAGCCGATACGAAGGATGAGTTGCACAAGGTAACTGTTGATTATAGATTCTTCATAAAATTTAGAGTGGTTTATAATTCAAATGGCCTTATTCTGTTTTATTCTTGCATCATTTGATGACTCTCCTCTGCCATCTTACTATGATTGCAGTTCATGTGGCTCTTTAAGGAACAAAGGCTTTCAGTTCCTCACTGGCGAAGTCAACGACCTTACCTGATGGCTCATAAGGTGCTCATTTGGATTCTATTTAAGTTTTTTTTTTCCGTTCTGTTCTAGTTAGAGGTTTTTCTCATATGGTGGACGAATGTGCCCTTGTATTCCAAAAACTGTATTGTCACAAAGAAGAGAAGTTGATTTTGATAAATAAGAAAGATGATTCAAGTTATTTCATTTGTGTAATGACACATTTTGTCTTTTGATAGGTTGATATGGTAGATGGGTTCAATTCGGGAAAATGCACCCTTCTCCTTACCGGATATCTGCGTGCTCGCAGTCTATCTGTGAATCAATTGGTAATTAGTTCATCTAAAGACTTGCCCTTACTTGCATGATTTGGAAGTTGTCTTATTTTTCTTCATATCAGGTTCATGTTTCTGGTGCGGGGGATTTCCAGCTTTCCAAAATAGATATTCTCAAGGATCCATTTCCTTTGATTGCAAGAAAAGAGAAGGATGTCATGGATTCAGATGAAGTGTTTGATGTAGAGGTATAGGCTGTTTGTTTCAAGTATAAGCATGTTTCTACAATTAAGTTAATTCCTTTTTTGGATGAATTTTATTTGTTTGTGAAGTATTTTATGATGATAAGTTTATCATATACACATGCTTCTCATTTAAAATTTTAAGTATTTGAGCACCTTCTCTGTTCTTTACCTATTTCAAGGTCGTTTGTTCGTTGGTCCCCGATCCTCTGAAGCAAGAGGCTTTACGAGTTGAGAATGTTCCTGATCCCCTTGCAGGTGAACAGGTAACAAGATTACATCTTCATTCTATTAATTATTTATGTTATTCCTTTCTATTAACTTGAATGTCAAACTTCTTAACTGATATTAAGCATATGGGTTGTATATTGCTTATTTAAGAACAAGAAAAGAAAAAATGGGTGGTATTTCTGTGCCAGATACCTGAACTATAAAGCATAATGCCATATTGAAAAACTTTTGCACCTCATCATAAATTATTCTAGAAGAAAGCTTTTGACATGTGGTCAACTGGAAATGCTCTTATCTTACACGTTAATAAATTATACATTTGGATATCCTTATTTTGACTGAGGTTTGGTGAATTACTGAACTGCCTGTGGTACAACTTCAATTAAAACGTAGATTCTTTTTGTCAGACATGGCCAACAGAGGCAGAAATGGCCGACGCCGAAGAAAGTCAGAAACAAAAAAGGAGGAAAAGGAGGACTCTTCCTAGAGGCACTTCAGATTACCAGGTCAAATTCTTGCCCGTTTCCATAATTTTGAATGTTTATATCTTTCGTATATTGTACGGAATCCTTGTGTGTTCATGTTAAGGCAAAATGGACATTTTTTTACTGATAGGTCAGAGGCATGATTTCTGTTCTTGCAGGCTGCTTGGATTGTGGATGATACAGATGAAGAGGAGTTAAGTGCTGATGATGAAGATGATGGTATGGTATTGGATGAGACGGAAAGTGGTTATCGTGGTCAAGAGGGCACTAACTATTCAGATAGCGATGATGAAGTTTCTTTCAGGGACTCTGATGGAGAAACTGATGTTGATTCAATGATGATGGTGAGCTTAACATGTCTTCTTTGTTCTCAATGAAAGGGTTTCTGACCTAACATGAAGTCACAACAAATAATATCTGTTGTTACTGTCATTTTAAATGTGTAGATTAGTTAGATTTAAGAATACCAACCCATCCTCCTAACAAAGATAAATTGTGGTCAACTGCTTTTGGTTAGATATTCCTTCTCAAGGGTCAGAAGTCCTTTTGTATCTCCAGGTTAGGCTATTGAGTCATTGGTATTCTACTACAGACAGTAGGTTTAGAAAAGGTGTGTGAACCACTCACCTTACTGTTTTGATTAGAAAGCTGAACAGCCAGGCTTATCATGAGTTTTTCTATGTGATTGGTGCTTTCTCCATCTGTTTGCTGCATTTTCTGTAATATGTAATGCAACAAAGTTATTTTGAATCTCAAAATTTTCAACCTAGGTTACACATGGATCTTCCAACCCTCAGTGCTCATAATGAGCATTAAGATTGATAAAATTTTCCCAAAAAAAGAAAAAGAAGGGGAAGACAATGAGTATATGGCTGTAAAGATTCAAATGGTGTTGAATTTACTTACATTTTATATAGAATTGGTCAGAATGGTAATATTTATGGGTTGTCACTAAGGACTTAACCTTTATGTTTCTTTTACAGGAAGGTGAAAACTTGACCAAGGAACAGTTGGAGAATGAGATTAGAAAAATAAAGCAAGAGCATGCTGATGATGAGGGTACTTATCCTTTTTGAAACTCTTTTAGTCAATGGTATTTAAATCATTCTTTAACAAGGTGACATATCCTATGTACGCCCCCTTCCTACTCTGGTCCGCTAGAGGAGGTCCAAATTGCCTCGTGAACTTTCTCCTTTTAAATATTCTTTGATAATCCCTCTGTTCTCAAGGCAAATCTTTCTCAACATGGAAGCTAAATACTGCTTGAAATTATGTTCATGCTATATGATTTAAACGATAGTAGCACCTTGAATTCAACTATATAACTGCCGCATTATCCAGTTGAGTTTTAATGGCTATTTGTTATGTTTCAGAATTTCCAGATGAAGTTGATACGCCTTTAGACATTCCAGCAAGAAAACGTTTCGCAAAGTATAGAGGCCTCAAGTCCTTCAGGACCTCTTCATGGGATCCCAAAGTAATATTCTTGTAATTCTGAAATACTATTCTCTCTATTCTGTACCTCAACTGTCCACTGACATACTTTTCTCATGAACTTCAGGAGTCTTTGCCTCCAGAGTATGCCAGAATCTTTGCGTTCGATAATTTCAACAGAACACAGAAAACCGTCCTTGCTAAAGCTTTAGATATGGAGCTAGAAAACAGGGATGACTGCACCCCAGCTAGCTCATATGCAAGGCTGTATATTAAGGAAGTGCCAACTAGTGCTGCTTCTAAATTATGTATGCTTGCAAAGAAAATTCCTGTCATAGCATGTGGCCTTTTGCCACATGAGTCCAAGATGTCTGTACTTCATTTCAGGTATCATGTTGTAGAGAAAAATTTGCAGTTTTCTGGTCTTCTTAAAGGAAGGTTTTCTGATGATATTTGTTTATCCATCTTTTGCAGCATAAAGAAGCATGACACGTACAGTGCTCCTATCAAAGCCAAAGATGAATTAATATTTCATGTTGGCTTTCGCCAATTTATTGCTAGGTAGTTTCTCAAAATGTCAGCCATAAATGTTCTTCGTATTGAATTTTAGCGATTGACACATGTGCTCCTCACTATGCAGGCCAATATATTCTTCAGACAACATTAATGCAGACAAACACAAAATGGAGAGGTTTCTTCATCCGGGACGTTTTTCCATGGCTTCAACCTATGCTCCGATCTCTTTTCCTCCTCTTCCTCTGATAGCTTTGAAGAGTTCTGAAGGAGGCGATGCTGCACCTACGGTTGCTGCTGTTGGTGCACTGAAATGCATTGACCCTGACAAGATTATACTAAAGAAGATTACTTTGACTGGGTAAGATTCACTCCCAACTCGTGGTGGTGGCGGCCTTTATGATATGATGTTTAACTTTATAAGTTTTGATTTATTGAACCTCAATCCATATTTGATGCAGATACCCTCAAAGAGTATCAAAACTCAAAGCTTCTGTGAGGTATATGTTCCATAACCCCGAGGACGTGAAATGGTTCAAGGTGAGAGATGATCTTTTCTTTTTCCTTTTGAATTTGTGCTGTATGTTATCGAAAGAACTCGCTACAATCATTATGAACATGTTTCTAAACGTGCGTGGTGGTGACGGCAGCCTGTTGAAGTGTTTACTAAATGCGGTCGTCGTGGCCGTATCAAGGAGCCTCTCGGTACACACGGTAAGATTATTTCCCAAGATGGATTGTAGATAAATTCTTTCCTTTGTTGTCCTTTCCTTTTGTATGCATATATTTATTACTTTTCTTTTTAATTTTTTTGTCTCAGGGGCATTGAAATGCATCTTCAATGGAGTCCTCCAGCAGAGTGACACTGTATGCATGAGCTTGTACAAGCGGGCATATCCCAAGTGGCCGGAACACTGCTTTCCGATCCTCGATTCGTGATCTAGTGTCCGGACGTCCGGCCACATGACACTTATCCTTACAGTGCTTCCCGATTCGTGATGCTTGATAAGATAGTGTCTCGGACGTGCGACCCTTTTTGCTTGCAGTTGCAGAGATTGCTTTCAAGCTCAGAAGAAAGTCATGCGTCTTGTATATGGGAATGAAGCTCTGGTTCAGATTATAGACTCCAATTTTCAATTTTGCTGCTCAAGTTGAGTGTCAAAAGGCTGTAGTTTAGTTGTAACCATTCCTGCAATTTTTTAATTTTTTGAGACCTTTTAGGAGAACAAACATTTTTCATATGGCGTATTGAGAGCATATGCCTATTTGCTCCTGCCTTTGTTTGTGTTGCAAGTATCCTATCTAGCTTGAGTGTTTTGATTTCGGGCACATCGGGCTCGGAAAATTCGCCAATACAATTGAAAACAAAGGAGCTCTCTTTCATAAGTTTGTCGTTATCGTTTTAGATGAATCAATATTAGACGCTATCAAATTACTAAGACGATTTTCCCTAATCTTGTTTTTCTCAAGATTTACTCGTCCAAAGAGCAATTTATAGATGCATGTCCGTCCTAAGCTATGTGTTCTTTGGTATGATTCGAAATCAAATTCACAATATGTGAAACAAACTTATCCTAAAACATGCGTTTTTTGGTTTGAATGGGATCAAACTCACGACATGCGGAGCCATAGATAGATGGCACAAGTGGATGATATGTCACGGTCCCCGACTCTTAAATCTTTGTTTAAGACACGAGTTCGTTCCCAAACACTAAACCTACTCATATATCGTCAGTTCATAACCACTACACATGGACACATTTCTACAGCTTTTGCCCACCGCATATCGACACGGTCTGTCCTGTATATATCATAACTCCGGTGGTATTAAAGAGATGGACCCGATAGAAACATGTGGTTCAAAATTTCATTTCTCACCATAATCATCAGAAGAAAAATAAAACGAAAAAGAGGAAGAAAGAATCCTACATAGACTCTTCAAACTCATTCAACTTCTCTTTCTTCTTCAACTCACTTTCGTACTTCTTCAGATTCTCCTTCATTTTCTCCTGGAATCACCAAAACCCAAACAAACAGTTCATCGTAATTTGAAATAAAAATGAAATATGTCAAAATAAGAAATTTGATGAATTTATGCAATTACTCCATTGATTGGTAGCTCAAGAGGCTATCAATTTGTTTTCTCATGAATTCTCATAAATGAGACAGAGCCTAATAATGGGTAAATGGTGAGGGGAAGTGAAATGACCTTGTAGCTTTTCTCGAGGCGGTCCATGACGTAGAAGCCGAGAGCGCCACCGAGAATGGTGCCGGAGATGATCCGGGCATAGGCCCAAGTATTGGATCTCCCAACCATTTTTCTCCTCTTTCTCTTCGCTTTCCTTCCTTTTTTCGATTTTCTCGGGAAAGTTTCAAGCGGCGCTTAGACGGTGGCCTTTTGACTCTGTAAATTATCGAGTCGGACGGGTCAGTGCGGGATTCAACAAGACTGAAATGGCTGTGGGCTTAGCAGGAACCTTTTATTGCATTTGGGTTTCATTTATTTGGGCTTCGGGAAATTTTTATCGATTCTCATTTGGGCTTTCAACTTTGGGCTTTGGAAAATTTTGATTATTTACGAATTTTATATTTGTATTGAGTTTGATATTTAATGCTCGTTGCATTAGATTTTCTAATCTCTATCCACCAAAATCGTTGTATAAGAAGAAAGATAAAAACAAATTATCCAATCAGATGTTACACGGTGTTCGTGTTAAAAGTATTTTGAGATGAACGGTCATACTCAAAATAATGGTATAATTAATTGGTTTTGTGGGATTTTTAACACTATGTTAACAAATTGGCTATGTGATGTTATACTCAGAAATTTCTCGTAACAAACAGTCAGTCGCATTGAGAAATTTCTTGTGACAATATTAATTAATTATTTTTGTGGCATTTAAACACTAGATTGGAAAACTGATTACGTAATGTTACTTCATAAGTTTCTCATGATGAACTGTACTATAATAATTTATTTCTATGTGATTTTTAAACTACCTTTGCAAACCACAAGATGTTACAGCGATAATTTTCTGGTAATGGACATCGATCTACACTCAAAAAAATTTCATGACGAACTGTCACATCGTATTCAAAAGCTTCTTCTGACATTGTCACATCACAATCAGACATTTCTCGTGATAATATTATAATAAATTATCTCGGTGGGATTCTTTAGAATACTTATTTGGTAAACCGCATGATGTTACATCTGTAATTTTCTCATAACGGACATTCACACTCAAAAATTTCTTGTGAGATAAGCTTTCACATCATACTAAGAAGTTTCTTATGATAATCTCTTCTTATGATAATCTGTCACGTCACAATCCGAAATTTCTTTTGAGAATTTGTCAAGTCACAATCAGAAATTTCTCTTAATGAACAATCACACTTAAAAATTTCTCGTGAGAAAAAACCACTCTTAAAAATTTCTAATAACAATCACTCACATTTAGAAATTTCTCGTGAGAATACTATAATGCGGAAGTTCATAACGGACATTCACACTCAAAAATTTCTTGTGAGATAAGCTTTCACATCATACTCAGAAGTTTCTTATGATAATCTGTCACGTCACAATCCGAAATTTCTTTTGAGGATTTGTCAAGTCACAATCAGAAATTTCTCTTAATGAACAATCACACTTAAAAATTTCTCGTGAGAAAAAACCACTCTTAAAAATTTCTCATAACAATCACTCACATTTAGAAATTTCTCGTGAGAATACTATAATGCGGAAGTTCATTATTTGCCTGTGGTATTTGGAAACCAACATAAATACCATATCTCCATAGATTTATTCTTAAATTAAATTCCTTATTTTTATAATTAATTAATGCTTAAAATGTCTGGATTCATTGTCTAATGCTCCGATGTCAAAACATCCTTCATATTCGATTCCTTCCTCCCCCATTCACCAATTCCAAATATGGGAAGATGTTTCAAGTTCAGTCTCAAGTTCAAGTTCGAGTCCTTGCTCGCCCACAAATATTATTCAAACAAAGAATAAGCTAATCTGCCAATCAATCTAATCGCACTCCCGTTTCGTACTTAAATTTAGACATAATCATTAAACATACATTTAAAAGAGTGAGAATTCTCGTGCCGTGTTATATTATGAAATTAATTAACGGAGAAATATGGTTTTTTTGAAATTAATGTATTGATTCATGAAATATGGCACATTTTTCACAAACTTTGAGGTCATTTTGTTCTTGAGTTAATTACTATAGGCAGTCGTCATATAATTAATTTGAAATTTGGCAATTAGCGTTGGGGGTGTAATGTTAAATTAAGAAATCACACTTACAGACCATTCTATAATTTTCCAACCCCAGCAACTTCATCTTCATCCTGCTCCACCAGTGAAGGTGGAGAAAGTTGGGGACACAAGAAAAAGAAAATGCCAACTCCGAGAGGAATAGTCCAAGAGAGCGAGCTGTTGCAGATATTAGATGAGGAATATGAAACACTGATGGAGACTCTAAGCGGTGGAAGAAGCGGAAGACCCACCAGATCATCAAGTATGTTTCTCCCTGCTACTTCGCAGTTTCACCACAGGCTCCAACACTTTCCTGCGTCTGCAACCTCAAACGCCGAGAGCAAGTCGAAGAAAATTTTCAGGATGGATGGTGGAAAAGGGAGGAACAAGCGGGGATAGATCAAACATAAGTGGTGGATTTTGTGCTCGGCCATCTGTTTCCATTGCTGGAGTTGCTCCCGGACATAGCGGTTTGGAGCAAGGTGCCATTACCGGTAATGCAGCTCAAGGGGACAGTTATGTTCCGGCATGGGAGGTAATTAATCCAATTGTTTCGCACTCAAAATTTAAGGATTTTTTTATCATCAATAGTCCCTTTATTTTTTTGAACTCATCATTTTCATCCCTATACTTTATCAATACATCAATGTAGTCTTCAACTACGTTAAGTATTCCATCAAAAATGAATCACATGTATGCCCGTTAACGGAGTTGACCTAAAGGACTATATTGATGTATTTGATAAAAGTCCGTTGACCTAAAGGACTATATTGATGTATTTGATAAAAGATAGGGGTGAAATTGATGGATATGAAAGAATGGGGAAGAAAATGATAAGTTTAAGAAAATAAAGGAACTATTGGTGATAAAAAGCATTAAGAAAAATCATCGATGAAAGAAATATAATTAGAGTTGCTGGTTTACCTTTGTTGTGCTTTCAGGGAACAATCACAATCAACTTATTCTGGTCAGCAAAGCCAAGGTATGTTTCCAAAAGTTCAAAATATATTAGTACTAAAATCTGCAATGAAGTAATACATATATATACAGATGAAACTGATTATTTTTCTGAACAATTCATATGAAACAGGGCCTATAAGAAGGCATCCACGCCACACTGGTAAGTTCAAGAATGGTGATCTCTACATCTATATGTCTGTCTCTTTGCCATTTGTTTATGTAAAAACTCGAATCTCTCGTTCAGGCTCGCAGCAGATTGGCCGCAGACATTGCATATGGGAAATTTTCGACATCGGTCTGCCTTCTGCAGATTGTTAGTGTAACAGACAGAAACACAAGATATATTCATTCGATGCATATGTACTAATATATATGGTGGTGTACCAGGCCATGCCGAGAACCCCAACATATCCTCATCTTTGAGGTTTTGACTAATCACTATATATTTGATCATCTGAAAAATAGAGACCTGGTGAGACATCTACAATCAAAAGCCAGTTTTCTTACCCCAAACCTAAACCCTACTCATTTTATTTATATGAATTTCAGTGTGCTAGAATCAGCATGCCTTCTCAATCGATGATCTTCTCCCCGGCTGATAACAACCACTTCATCGGAACCATTTACCCTATGGTGAATTTATAGTTCATACATCACTAAAAACAATCAATTCCAGTATGTAACTAGCCTCTCGACAAGCGCTAATCAGATGTTTAATTCAAGTATACTGACCTTTAATCATTAGGACCCGACCCATGATAAGCGCGAAGCATCTGGTGTAGAACTGCATCATCTGCAGATACAGCAGCATCAACATGGCCTTGCATCTGGTGTTTAACAACATCCTCAGCCCATCTGAAACAGCCATAAGGCCCACAAAAACCAAACATCTAGTATCGACATTGTAAAAGCAGTAGTGATCATATTATTTGCCAAAAGAGAAAACTTAGCCAGTGTATTGATTGTAATCTTGGAATTTTGAAATGAAAATGTTCAATTTGAAAAGCAAAACAACCTATGCAGTATTAAAGTTACAGACTTACAGAACAGAAACATGTTACATGATATACAAATATGGGTTTTTGTACAAAGCTCAGTCCAGGCATATAAGCCTCAGAAGTTAACACCCCGCGAAAAAATTGATGGGACGAAAACGAGGCAGCAACTCACACACAGAATGATTGCCCTGGAGTTGAAACCTATCGACATATTCAATCACCTAAAAGAGTAATCTGAAGCAGAATATATAGCACATGCCAAATCCCCAAGATAAAAAAGAAGGGCGATGCATGGATTTGTCAGACTTCATCACTATTCACAGGTCCTTTCTTCCTCAATCTTACAGCTTTCTGACTGGATTGCTTCTTTAGGGTTGGCTTCACAAGCAGCAACCGTGACATGACATACGCCAGGAGTTCTTCCCGGTGCGAAAATGTGAAGTCTAAATGGGCGTATTCAAACTCACTATATGATACATCAACGCCTGAATCATTCATCAACTTATAATGCTTTCTGACCATTGATGGCCGAATTACCTTGTCCTTCCGTCCAGCAACCAGATCAACAGGAATGTCGATAAGCCCATAGTACTCGCCCAAGTCCAAAGGCTCTGCAGATCCGTACACCTCCATATTCGCCGCAGCACTCCCATAATCGAACATTCTAAACTTTCCTGCACGCTTCATTTGTGCAAGATGGAGAGCTACTTGGAATGACACCCCCGGCATGTCGTTCATGTTATAATGAGGTATCCCTAACACGCCAACCCAATTTGAGCTATCCCCACCAACAAAATAACTCATTAAGGTCTGAACCAGTCCTCCCACAGCAGGGTAATTATGGAAGTCTCGCGCCAACTTGTTCAGAAGCATGCGAAAGAATCTAGTCGGAATGTAGAAGCCAGGCACAAGGGGTGCCATAAGAGGAGCCAATAGAAGAAAGATATGCTCTGCGACTGTAAACATTAGGGTGGAATCACCATGGAATCCAGCAGGTGACAGTAAAACCAATCTTGAGAGCCTGTGGGGTTTCTCTTCTATCCTCTGTGTTATGACATACATCAGTATAGCGGCACCTCCCAAACTATGGCAAATGGCACAAATCTTGTAAGGTTGATCGTCATTGGTTTCTTCCTCAAGATCAGGTTGACTAAGCTTCAATTCAGCAGTTTTAACTTGGTGAATTTTCTCTATCATTGCGGGAATGTCCTGAGTCGCATGCTCGTTGATGGAGTACTGCCAATACCTGCATTGATTGCCACGATCAGTAACTTAAGTCGTACTAAGATGCATCATGCAATTGCTGCTTTATGCATAGTTAATCTGTAAATATTGCATCCCCATTCCACCCCAACTGGCAATCTGAGGCGGTATAAGACTTTCAGATCTAATATGCCAACTTACTGTCGTGAGGAAATATTTTTGTTAACATGTTCCCTAGAAACCAAGCCACGAAAGTTCCCGAGGAAAACATCATATCCTGCAAAACTAAGAGTCATTAGCATATTTGTAAACAAAATCAGTGGTATATACTGCAAGTTGCATATACTTTCAAATAAAACATCCAAACCTTGATCATAGGCTGCAAATGCTGGTGAACCAACAACGCCATTAGACACCCAACTGGAAAATGCAAATAAACCATTAGAAATCATTTGTCACGTTAGTACAAATTAAACACAACTATTGCAAAATGTTAAAATACAAGGGAACATAACACAATAAGTAATGATAACAAATTGCCTCTTCCCAAGGAAATTAGTATAACCTTCTCAAATTTAACTGAGAATTTAGTACTTGTAGGAAAATTATAGCAAGTGGAGATTACATCATTATGATAGACAATGCCACCAAGAAACCTCCACTCAACAACCACTTAAGACAGTCAAGGGGCAGGTGATAAGACCACTGACCTTTCTAGTTTCTAGAATACTTAGAAGCACTAGACATACCTTACAACCACCAACACCAACCTAGGCCTAGGAAAGAAGAACCTTAAGAAGAAATAACTTACCCCATTGATGAATCAAGAATTCCATGTTGTAGATAAACTGCTTTCCGTGAATCACGTCTGCAGCATCATAGTACAAACATTAGACACCACAGACTTAAAACAAATTACTACTTGAACAGAGGGAAAAGAAAACAAATACTTTGATTATACCTTGGGAGTCTTTCCAAGAGAAGAACATAGCCATCACTGGTGATCACATGAATAGCTTCATATGGATACCTAAGAAAGACAGAAAATTAAAGAACTCGCAAAGCATGTGCAACACTCTAGCAAAAACGAAAAGGTTCTGCAATTAAGTAAGCAGAAGTATAGACTTACCCAAGCCCTGTTATGACATCCTGACATGTCCGAGCATCAGTATTTAGCGACTGTTGAAAAGAAGTATTCCTTTCTTGAGGAACTGGATCATTCTCTCCAAGTGTAGATGTGGAAACAGAAACTTCTGAATCACTACCAGGACTGTCTTGACCACCACTGCTGTTCAATGAAAACCATCCAGATAGTGTTTTAAAAGCCGCTGATGGTGAGAGAACAAAATGTGCTGCCTTATGAACAACATCAAATACAGCTTCTATCAATATCTCAATTGCTAGATGAAGATCCTGTTAAGCACAAGTTGAAGATGAGAAATTAGGGGACGAAAATAGAAATAATGCATATAGTTTTCAAAATGGTACAGAAAGTAGTCTATGCAGATACCTCAATGACTCCACGCCTCCTATCAGTTGTCCGGTGAACAATGTGATCCTTGAGACTCTGGATTTTATTAAGAGAAGGCCTTCGCGATACACGATTGCCTCCAGGCGTAGAAGAGGCTGTTGACCATGTAGAACAAACCAATTGGAAAACACGAACTGGGATCCCAAGTAGAAACCTAGCAGGAAGCAAAATCCAGGAAAATATATATCTGATCCACATCCATGTAGTCCAACTCCTATCGTTCTTACTAAAATTAGATGCCCGAGAGACCCTTGAGCCTTGAGATGATGGTGATGCAGGATATATGTCATCATCACTATCTTCATCTCCGAATGCATAATCGAGACTCGAACCATCAGAATCAGAATCCACAGAAAGCTCATGTACAAAATGATTGAAAGAGGACACGCCACTACAAACAAACATCAAGCAAAATATGTCCTTTCCGAAATTAACATCTATGTCAAATTAAAGGACCCAACTTTACATACAAAATAACTACGGCCAAAAGACATCCATTCCATACCATGCATTTATCATGAACATACCCAAATCCAATAAAAAAAAATTCAAATTTTGAATTCAATCAGCTTGCAAATTTTGTTAAGAGTCAAAACCCCAAACTTACTTTTCCATCCAGCGCGGGAATCGAGGTCCACGAAAGGTAGGCCTGAGCTCCCAGCCATGTATGCCTTCAAGGATGTTAGCCTTCCCTGGTAAAAATGTCAACAAAAGCGCTGAAATTCCATTAATCAGCCTCACAATATTATTCAGCGATTCGTATGTGAAAGTCTTCACTGACCTGCGCCACTAAAACACCGATCAACAAATCGAACAAACGTATCGACACCAGAAACAAAGCAATCCCAAAATTCAAAATTCAAACATAAGTTCCAAGCACCAAAGTCGAAATTTTTTTATGCAGATAAAAGAAATGATCATGATGTGTGTATATAGAAACGAAATGAATCAATTTGATTCAATTATGTAAAAGGGCTCTCACTCTTTGGTGACGGCGATGATGTTGTCAACGAACCGTTGCATCATCTCATAACAATTTTATTTTGATTTTGTATTCAGATTTCTGCGATGGAAAAGGAATTAATTCGAAAAGATCGAAAAAGGAAACTAAAGTGGAAACAAAATCCGAGGGGCAATTGGGATCGGCGAGAGAAGGGCGAAGGAAATGGAGAGAAAATTTTGGGATTTCGATATTTTAGGACACTCAAATAGACAACAGCACAAGGGAAGGAAATAAGGAAGGGACGGCGACTCTTGCCGCACGGGGGAGAGGGAGGGTAGCCGCGAAATCCACGTGGTGGGTCCTCATTGGGTAAACTCCAATGCGTGTCGCTTCCATTCTTTATGTTGTGGATCATGAGTACACGTAATCATACCAAAATAGGGGCTTGTTGTACACGTGATTCTGATATATCATATTTATCTGACCATCAATGAACAACCGAGAGCTTGCGGGTCCCATAAAGAAATGGACGGACGAGATTTCATGATGGTTAAGGGACGCGGCGATTTGTGCCGCGTCGCATCGCATGCAGATTTTGAACTGTGTGGGGGCCACTAAACTCGTGGGGTCAGCCACAGAACTAAAGCACGCCATTTTTTCAGACTCAGGAGATGAACACATCTTGCCGACTATAATTAGTTCAAAATTTATTCAATTTTTTTGTAGTGTATACACAATTTTTTTAAAAGAATCACTTGCTCGTTCTTGATCATCAAATCTTCTTATATGAGTCTGATAATTAGAACGTATATGAGGAACAAGCATTTAACATTCAATTCGTTTACTGATCAGTATAAAAAACAACGATTTCAATAACCCTGAAAATATTTATAATGAATTATTAATTTAATTCATTAAAATGATTAAATAATTTTCGATTTATTTAATTTTTTGCAAAATTTTCTTATAATATTTTACAAACCAACACTTCCGATTATCAAACTAGAAGAATCGAAAATTAGAGAACGAATACTCCTTTACAGTATGGCAAGTAAAATCTTTCGCCTTTGACATACAAATTTTCAACTTAATTGAAACATTTTTGTATTTTGAGATAAATTATCTCACCTTGTTATACCTATGAGATAAAATCATCTCTTTCTACCTGCGAATTGCTATTCAAGCCATAAAAAGCTTCTTAATGAAGTAAATATAAAATCTGAGGGTTTAAGCTGGCACAGAACTAAACCACTGCTCTCTTCCAACATCATCCACGAACAATGGCCGGCGGCCCAGCGCACATGATTTCACGAACTTCTATGGATATGGTGTGCCAGCATTTTGTTTGATTTCCTTCTCTAAATGGTTGGACAATGGTGTGTTCAGAAGGTTGAGGTAGATGCGTTGTCGTCTTCGCTCGTGCTTCGAGTGAAGGCAAACTCAGAAACTAAAGCCAAATGATCGCTGCCCACTTTCTGTGTGCAAGTATGAGAGAAAGGGAATTACGTTCAAAAATGACATCATACAATAATCGAAAATCACAATTATTTAAACAATTGAAAGCCCACCATTTCTTTTTCTTAGCCGACAAGCAGTAAGAGTGTTGCTTAGACTGCTATCTAAGAGATTGAAACTTTTAACAGAAGAATCCAGAATTTTCGTACCTTGCAAGGGAGGCAACCAATCCTCTGGAGCACGTCAACTGGAACGGTGTCCATAACTCCAGTGGGCACAAGACCATCAGAGTACCTATATGAAACGAGGATTTCATACGTTTCATCGTCATCTTCATAACCAACTCCACCAACACTAGAACTAGAAGTATTGTTAAAGGAGCTTAAAGAAGCAATTTACCACAAGTAGTCAACAGTTCCAAGAAATTTTGAGTGGTACGAAGTAGCTAAAGGTTCACCATTGGGTCCCCGTGTTCTTGTAGTACCCTAAAAATATGATATATTGTACTTGGAATTACCAAATCAGGAACCATAAGATGCCGGAATATCGCCACCAAAATGAATAAAAAGAACACGGAAAAAGGATCCTAAACAAATAAAAGTCTACTAAATGAAAAACTGGAATATAGAGCAACCAGGTGGTAAAGGAGTAAACTTTTGTACCCGCACTGTGGCATATGAACTGTTAAGCTTCAAGGGATGCACAACTATATGGTTCTCGGCATCTCCAGTTGCAACTCTAACCTCTTCATCCGTCCAAGCATGGTTCAACAATCTGAAATGAAGAACATTAAGAGCAATGAAAGACATCGAACCCAGCCATCTTATTCAAAGGAAATGGCCTCGTTCTGCTTAGCTAAATTCCCATTAAAACTATCTGAAAATTCTCTAATATGAGCTATGCATGCACATCAAGCAAAAAGAGGGTAGAAAAGTTGCTTCTGGGTTAACGGATAAGAGAAATACCTGTCCATCAAGGCCAGAGGACTGCTAAGTTCTTGTTTGACGCCTAAAACTTGAGAAGGGTGACAGTCTCTCTGCCCAGATAACTCTCTTCTGTCATAGAACATGATATTCAACTGTAAAAGAATCATACAGATTTCAAAAAGCATATTGGAGGTAAAATATCATCCTACTGAAAATGGACCGGACTGGGTAACCAAAAACTTAATCAAGTAGATAACAAAGTAAAACCAATTCACCTCAGATGTTGACAGGAACTTGTATATTGCACTCTGTCAATAGGCAGGGAAATAGTTTAACTTTAGTACTCTAAAAATCATAATACTTTCATCATCATTGCTTGCTATGATTTTTAGACTTCAGAATATCAAACCTGAGGAGTGCAATTGAAATCACCACAAAGGACAACGGGGGCACTACCCCATCTCTTTGCGAGGATATTTGCTCTTGATATGAGAAAACGTAGCTGAAAATGACATTGGTTCAGGTACACAATGATTAGATTAGTGCCCCAAACTAAAAATAAAAACAAAAAACAATATAGGAATTTTACTATACATAAACTTTTTTCAGAATACATGTATGTTTTTCCTGATGTCTTGCAATGACATAGACTGGTGGGGTGGCCAAACTTCTACTAAGTCTAGCACCAGTCATTACGCATAAGAAAATGGGTGTCAGTGTAAGAAAACTTACCTGGCCCAATTTTACTTCCCCTCGGCTTGGTCTATAAAGCACATGGATGTTACCAATCACTAACCGTCTTGATTCATCTTTTTGCATCTGCCTGTATGGAATGAAATTAGTTGTGGAAAGGATGGATGTCATCTTGTTAAACAGAAGAGTCATAAAGTTCTTTTAAAAACAGGGTCAATAAACTCAGTTGAAGTTAAGTAATCTCAGAAGTGTGAATGGTATAGAACAATTAGGTGCAACTTAGCAATTGAAAGATAATTCGTAAAACTCTAACTAGAGAGTACGAGGAGATACTCGCAAGTTCTACCTCAAAAACAAAGAGTTGGGCAACATTGTCATAAAGTCCATAACCTTTGAATTCAATGCTCTCTTCCTCTAACAACCGAAAACTGGCATAATGAAGTGGAAAGTTATTCTATTTGTTATGACATCACAAACACTATAAACAAATAAAATGAAAATAAAATACACAACTGTCATACTTATCAGCTTTCCAGAAAATAGCGCAACCATCAACAGATTCTCCAGTGCGTCTCTACCATGGCAAACAAATGGTTCAGACAGTCTTTCAATCGACAAGTACAACAAAATATAAATCAACTAAATGAAATTTTATCTTAAGTGCTTGCAAAATATAGTTATATTTGAATGGGTTTTACTTCACTCTTCCTGTCAGCTAATTCGTACAATCTGTTAGGTCCCAAGTCAGCATAATGCATCCAATTGAAAAATTCTCTCTTTTTTTGAAAGATGGGAAATAGAAATTTCTTAGAAGAATAACACTTTAAAAACTCCAGTTTAAGCCAATAGAGTAATAGACCATCAAGTGGCAGGTAAATGACGCTATGTAGAAATTTGAGTCTAATCACTTTCTTCAATTTCATACACAAAAATGGAACAGAAGGTGGATATATAAACCTTATACGCCCCAATATATCCCGCTTTCGCCAGAATGTCCGAGAGCTCACAGTACTTGTCTACTTCCTAACAAAACCACATAAACATAAGTTAAAATCCCATCTCTGAAATTTTTCATAGATACGAAATCAACTAACACAACAACGAGACGAAACAAATTAGCCTGCTTACTTGCATACAGATTATATCAGGGTTCCATTCCACAAGTTCGCTGCATATAACCCTCTTACGACGGTCCCATTTCAAATAATCGGACGGCACATTCCGGTACATATCTCTATGTGCGAAAGCATTTCTATCCCCCAAAATGTTATACGACGCAACCGTAAATCTATCTGAAATATCAAAACATACATTTTAGATTTCAATTGCATTTGCAGAAAAGAAGGTATTACATCAGCTCATAAATTTCATATAAAATATTAATACACAAAGACAAACATAGATGCATGGTAATTTGTAGTTTTGTAATTAGAAATGTTAGAACTTAGAAGGGAAGATATAGTTTATATGGACCTTGAGAAGCCAGTGGCTGATTTTCGGCTTCGATCCAACGGCGCACAACGTCTGGCGGATCATTACTGAACTGTCGCCGCTTGAGGGGGTTGTACAACGGACGACTACTGTCAGAACGTGTAGAAGACGAGGACGAGGAGTCTTTGGGAGCGTCGATGCAGCAAGAGACGGTGGGCTTGCAGAGAAAGAAGAAGGAGCGGCCAGCAGAACTAGTCGGCGAGGGGACGGACACGTGGCGGCCGCAGAGCCAAGAGGAAGCGTCGCAACGCATCGTATGGAAGATGAGAGGGATTTGGAATTGGAGTGGCTATGGTCTGAAGTTGTGGACTTGTTGACCTCAGCTTGGCGCCACCTTATTACCTGTATTTTGACTGATTTTACTATGCGGATCCTCTTGGGATAAGATCCCCATCGTAGGGATCTTATAATATTGACCACTGAAATCAATCTAAGGGTCAGAAATGAGTTTCAATTTATTCTCACTTTTTCACGCCCAAAAGGAGCGCGTCACTTCTTCTTCCTCATTTTGCCAAACGCCGTCTTTGGTTTTTCAATCTTCCTCCTAGCCAGAAGATATCAGTGCTCCATTCGAGGAATCCGTGGCTGTTTTTCAAGAATTCAGGTAGGATTCCGAGAAGTGGGTAGACTTGGAAGCCTGTGGGATTGTGTTTTTTTGGTGAAGGGAAGAAGCGAAGGTAGAGATAGATGGAGACGAAGAGGAGGAAGAGGAAAGTTTGCAGAAATAAGAGCTCCATGGCCATGTGCAATAAGATATGTATGTTTGTAACTTTGTATATATATATATATAGGATGAGTATGAACGAGTGTGACTGTGGAGCATCTCGTTATTAGCCTCCATTCGCTTATGGAGGAAGGGGATACAATGTTTTTCTATCCGTGAACGTATTAAATATAATGTTTGATCCAAAAAATAAAAATTTACTTGATTATTTAGCTTCAGAATTAGGTAAAGGATGATGACGGGCTCCGGCCGGCTTCATTTCGTCCACCAATTATATACACTTCCAACGAGACATTTGTCCCTTAATTGCTGATATACACTCCAACGCTAAATTTGTCCCTTGGAAAAAAAGAAGCTACATTTGTCAATTTAACGACCAAATCATTGTACCTTTCTACCCTAGCTATGCCATCGATCAAATTAGTTTATATGGACCTTGAGAAGCCAGTGGCTGATTTTCGGCTTCGATCCAGCGTCGCTCAAGTCTGGCGGATCATTACTGAACTGTCGCCGCTTGAGGGGGTTGTACCACGGATGACTACCGTCGGAACGTGTAGAGGACGAGGACGAGGAGTCTTTGGGAGCGTCCATGCAGCAAGAGACGGTGGGCTTGCCGAGAAAGAAGAAGCAGGAGCGGCCGGCGGAACTAGTTGTTTACTTCAGCTATTACTTGTATTTTGACTGATTTTACTATGGACAATACTTGCATCACGTCCTCGTATCATCCTTTCAATTTATATATATAATAATCGGAAATGTTCATTCTCTAAATCATCATATCAATATCATCTCCGTAAAAAATCAATAAGATTGGAGGTCGTTTAGTCATTCATATTTATCAACTAAATGGACGATTATCCAGAAATATCATAATTCTTATTAAAGCCGTTGATTTATTTGATACATGTGAATGACTAAACGACCTCCAATCTTGTTGATTTTTTACGGAGATGATCTTGACATAATGATTTAGAGAATGAACGGTTCCGATTATGATATATGTAAACATGTAATTGGTTCATATCAAATGAATGGTATGAGGGCATCCTACTAGGGTGGGATGCAAGTATTGTCCTTTTACTATTGCTAATTTACTATATTTCCATATAATGATTGTCCATCGTTGACCTGCGTCGGCTAAACACTATATTATTACAAATTTACAATCCTAACCACCCGCTACATATTCGAAAGTTTAGGATTCGATTCTCGTAAAAAATGAAGTTGATATTTAAAATATATAATCGTCCTCCTTGATATTCTTATGTCAAAAAACTTACTTAACCAATCACACAACTAATTAAAACCGTTAAAGTAGCAACTGAAATTATGTTTCCAAACAAACGCAAATGATATTTTGGTTAATAATTGGATTCATATATAATTCACCTTTACTTAGTAACTCGAGTCCTTTATTTAGTAACTAAGCTCATTAACCATTCACACAACTAGTTGAAATACTAACTAAACTCGTTTATATGATGATCGTGATATTTTAAGTACTAATTGGAATTGTAAAGATGGTAATTAAGGTTGTTTGGGTAGTAACTATACGTTTGATCGTTTATGTAAACTTGGGTAGTGCGTGGAGTAACTTACATCACATAAACTAAACTAATTTTACGAAGTAATTTAAAGATATTTTATAGTAGTAGAACTTGTTTAATTATATTACAATTATGATCGTATGAGTGAAATTGTGTTCACATAAAGTGATAATAATGTGATTTAACTTTTTATTGTTATCGTAAATGCTAAATGAAGCCATTTATGTATTAACTATAATCTTTTGTGGGGTACTAAATTCGCCTAATTAGGTTATTTTAAAAGTACAAAAATAAGAACAATACTTGCATCCTACTCTGGTGGTACCTCCTCATACCACTCGTTCGATTTATCTAATTATCATTATACATATATCATAATCAAAACCGTTAAATTCCTAAATCACCATTTCAATATCATTCATACAAAAAATTAATGAAATTTGAAATCATTTAGCAATTCATATGTATCAACTAAATAAACGGCTTGTCATGAGGATCTCTATTGACACAAAAACCGTTGATTCATTTGATACATATAAATAGCTAAACGACATTCAATCTTACTGATTTTTTTATGGATATGATATTGATATGGTGATTTAGAGAATGCACGTTTCGATTATAATATATGTACAAAAAAATTCGATAAATCGAAAGGGTGGTATGAGGAGGTGCCACCAGAATGGGATGCAAATATTATCTAAAAAATAATTGTTATATCAAATCGAATGATAAAATTTCAATATCGTAAGTAATGAGCAATCAATTTATTCGATGCAAATTTCCATATAACATGAATGCTACAATTGAGACAATACATGCCCTAATCCATGTAGGATTTCCAAATAGAGTAAGAGCATCTCCATCAGAGTCTCTAAAACACTTTTTTTTAGTTAATTTATGGAGTTTTAAAGAAAAAATGGCTTTAGCAGAGTCTATATCTCATTCCTCACTTTAGATTTTTGTTATTTTGAGGATTTGGGATACCTAAATTTAACAAATAGAAGAGACAAAGTAGGAATTCCCTATCTCCTCACAATTGCATGAAATTTCATAAAAAATAAAAATAATAAATTGAGGATATTCAAATGTTTAACTTGAAACAAATACTTAATAAAAGATTTAAAATTTGCCAAAATAGGAAACACCGCTCGAGTAAACTTTTTCAAAGTAATTTGTTAAAATAATTTTCCAATTATTTTAGTTAAAATTTAGCTTAAATTTAAGGACTATACTGGAGAGATGCTCTAAAACTAACAATCTACATAGAAAATCACGCTTACTATCACTTTACTAAACACAAATTGCACATACTTTACTTACACATATTGAGACAAATGGTCCGTTTGGATGTGTTTTTGAAAATGCCAAAAGTACTTTTAAATGGATAGAAGTACTTTCATTTCAAAAAATGTGTGTTTGGCAAATTTTAAAAAACACTTTAGATGAAAAGTAGAAGCACTTAAATAGAATTTTTGAGAAGCACATAATTGATGTTTTCTTTCAAAAATGCTACTCATTAAAAAAAAAGGACGCATTTTTTTCTTTTAATGAAATTTTCATTATTAAAAAAATATCCTTATATTTAAAACCTAATACCCGAGGAACCCTTCATTTTTCATCATTGCATGTTCCCAGAAGACCTCTGCAATCACCCCTGTGCGGCTACCTTCTGCAACTTCAATTTCAAAATCGAATTCGGACCCAATCTATTTTATTTGACTTTTGTGAAGCTGCTAAAGAAAACTCAGCAGCAAAAGAACTATTTGTTTGATAATTTGATCGAGTAAAGGCAAGTGCTTCGATGACGATCTCTCGTGGATTGGTGTGCAAAAGCTAAGATTGAAAGTTGGAATCATTACTATACTTGACATCAATTTATCAAACAGTTATTGAAAAAAGAAGATTAACTTTTTTCTTGAAGCAATTGAGGGCTGAGAAAATTCCATTGGGATTAATTTCAACAATAATTTCGTAAATCTTTCAGCTAAGGGAATAGAGGTCAGGGAAGAAGTTGTTGAACGATAAAATTTGTACGATTAAGTTATATATTAGAATAATAAAATAAAATAAAATAAATATATGTGAAATTACTTTTATGTGTGCATATCAAATATCAAATTATTTTTTCATAAAAACTCTACTGAATAAGCACAATAAATTAAAAACGCTACCATTTAAAAGTACTATTATTTAAAAGCATTTTACAACAAGCCCATTCAAACGGCCACAAAAACATTCACTAATTACTGATTATCAGATAATACATTTCTCCTCCGCACCCTTACGGCCAATCCACCTTTCATTCTGAGAGTCAGCGTCAACAGATGTTCAGGACACGTGTCCTTATCTTGTACGCCGATCTCAAACCTTTCCATCACAGCCGCCGCAATCGACTTCATCTGAATGTAAGCCAAATCTTTTCCAAGACACATCCTCGGCCCGCCGTGAAATATTGGAAACCGAAACACACTCTCATGCTGATACGTGCCATCTTCTTCACTCAGCCACCTCTCAGGCAAATACTCATGGCAGTTCTCCCCCCAAATCCTCTCCATCCGCCCCATGGCATACGCATGGTACGTCACAAACCACCCCTTCCTCACAATCGACCCATCCGGCAAAACGTCGTCGTTTAGACAAGTCTTTGTGTCGATCGCCACGGGAGGGAACAACCGCATCGCCTCTGAAATCGCCGCTTGCAAATAGTGCATTTCCTGGAGCTCATCGTAACTGTACGTATCACCAATTCTTTTCCCGTTTTGGATCCGAATCGTTTCGAGCTCCTTCAAAATCGTGCGCTCCACGTGTGGTCTAGACGATAATAGCCAAAAGAACCAAGTCAGAGCCGACGACGTCGTGTCTCGACCGGCGAGAATTATACTTATGATGATATCTCGGAGAAATTTCTGGGAATTGTTCTGCTCATTGATTTCGATAAACCGGGATAACAAATCTTGATCTTCTAATTCGTCGCTAATTTTGTTTTTCTCAACTCCCCTTGCTTCCATTTTGGACCGTATGATATTGTCCGCGAAATTATGAACGGTTGCGATTGATTCTTTCAACCTCCGCTCTGATCCAACGTTTAAAAACCTATTAACCTTGAACATAAACCCAAAAGGAGACAAGAACCTCCTGGAGATGAGCGTGGCCGCCTCTTCAAAAGCCCGCATAAACCGGTCCGAACCGGGATCGGTTTTTCCATCTCCGCTTAGACAAGCCGGGTCGACATTGAAAGCCAATTTGCAAATGTTGTCAAACGCAAAGCGCTCCAAAGCATCTTGCAAATCAAAACGACATCCCGTTTCAGAGGCTACAGCCAAAAATGGAATTAGCCTCGATTCAAGCTCAATTTTCACATTTTCCATCACAAAGTTCCTGAGTGATTTTGCGCTGAAGGCGTAGCTGGCAGTTTTTCGCTGGACTTTCCAGAGGTCGCCGTCGGAGTTGAAGATTCCGTGGCCGAGAAAATCTTCGAGCATCGAAATGAAGAGGTCGCCTTTGGGGTAGTTTTCGAAGTTGGTCTTGAGAATGTGCTCGACGTTTGAAGGGTGCGCGGTGATGATGCCATGGACTTTGCCTGGGCGGCGGAAGACGGCGGTGTTGGTGGGACAGTTGGCGAGGACATCGGTGGTCCATTCGAGGAATCTGTGGTGGTTTTTCAGGAATTCAGGTAGGGTTCCGAGAAGTGGGTAGACTTTGAAGCCGGCGGCAGTGGGTTTGTGTTTTGTTGGTGAAGGGAAGAAGCGAAGGTAGAGATAGATGGAGAGGAAGAGGAGGAAGAGGAGGAAGAGGAAAGTTTGCAGAGATAAGAGCTCCATGGCCATGGCATGCATTATCTGATTGAAAAGGTATCGGATTGTTTCGAAGTTTGGTGTAAAACCGATTGTAATAGATTGCAAAATATCTTATTGTCTCTTTTGATATAAGGATACTGAAATTGAAATCATACACATTATTAGGAGCATCTTTATTAACCTCCATTCACTTATGAAGCAAAGGACACAGGTTCCAACCGCAAACAGCACCACATTAAATGGACATGGCTTAGTGTTCTTCTTTGGCATTAAATAGAGTAGTATATGTATATGTTCAATAAATTAATATATATATATATATATATGAATAATTGGGCGCTTTAAAATTGTAAAATATTTTACTCTAAAACGTTTTTTCTTTGCAACTTGCTTAGTAGCTTATTTAGAGAATCCCTCAATTACATTTTTTACTCAATTTTAGCCATTATCAAAGAAAGTACAGTTCCAATAGAGTCCCTATTAATCCACTTTCTAATTTAAAATTTTGATATTTTTAAGTTCTAAATTTCTAAATTTATCAAATATGCGAGAGAAAGTAGCAATTGTTATATTCTCTCAAAATGATGAATTTCATTCAAATTTTAAATATTTAATTTAAATAAATAATAAAATATTTAAAATTTATTAAAATAAATAATAATATTAAAGTAAATATTTTTAAACCAATTTACTAAAACAATTTTCTAATTATTTTAGTTAGAATATAATTTAAATTTCAAAAATCTTCTGAAAATATCTTTTGTTTGTACACTGTCCAAGTGGGAGATGTGTGGTGATTTTGTTTTTCTATCTGTGAACGCATTAAATATAGTGTTTGATACAAAAAAAAACATTTAAATTTACTTGATTACTTACCATTAGAGTTTGGTAGGATGGTGACGGGCTCCGGCCTATGTCACTTCAATGACCATATCATTGTACTTTTCATCAAGTTGGGTTTTTTTTTATAAATATATATATATATATATATATATATATATATATATGAAAAATTAATTGTGAAAGTAACAGATGATTGGTGGAAAAACCCTCAAAATAAATTGACAATGGAAAGAAACACTGATCCTCTTATAAGCCGATATAAGATTATACAACTTTCCAATGTAAAATTTTTGTTCATTTTACATTCTTACACGTATCTCATATGTGATGAATTTTCAAGTCTAATACGTAGATAATTCATATTAGTTGTCGTAGAGTACATGTGACAGTTAAGCTTTACTTGTGACACATAAGATAAACCACTCTAATACCATAAAGGAAGTTGATGTTTCACTTCAAAATCAATTGGCAATATAAATATAGGCCTAACCCCTTTATAAGCCGTTGTAATGTTGTGCACTTCAACGTGAGACTTTTGTTCTTTTAACATTCTCACACGCTACCACACGTGTGGCGAATTTTAAAGCCTAACACGTAGACAACTCATTGGGTTACATGGAACACGTGTGGCGGTTAAGCCTTACACGTGAGATAACTCACTCTGATATCATGAAGGAAGTTGAGGTTCCACCCCAAAACCAATTGGCAATGGGAGGAGACCTGACCCCTTATAAGTCCTTGCATGGCTGTTCAACTTTCCAACGTGTCAAGACACTTCCCGAATTTCCCCTTGAAAACCGGGAAGAACCCTGATCCCATCTGACAACCTAAGGAAAATTTCCCAAAATACCCTTCAATCCTTACAAATATAATATGAGATTTCTGCCAAAAGTTCGGCAGAATCTTCTCTTAGGGATTAATTAATTGATTTCCACCTGTCAGACAAGGGATTCAAAGCACTCCAAAATTCCAACAGATAACAACCATCCAAAATATATTATAAGAGTATCTATGTAGGATAAATAATACATAATTAGATATCCTACTCGAAGTTTGGGTACAATGTGCAGCTGAAATACTACTAATGCCTCCGCCTCAGAAAGTGCCCACGTCAACTCAACAGCTTGGAAGGGATTTAAAACACAAAAGTTGTAAGTGGACAAAAATAATCATTTATAAATCATTTTTCCAAGGAAATCTTACATTTTTCCCCTCCATGAATAAAACCATGCATGCATCACATAAAACAGTTTATGATAATAAAAAATCATCTGAAAACCATATGATTTTTCATTTCTCTTTAAAACCACTTGGTTGGACCCACGCAAAATCTGTATAATGAAAATAGATCGTGGTCCACATTTTGGTTTGAAAATCCTCCTCAAAGGAGTTTAAAATCATTTAATTCACCTTGGACACATAATATATCAGAACCACTGTTCCCGAATAAAATTTCGAGCCGTAACTCAAAACCCTCCACACCCTCGATATACCTCGAGCTGTACAGAAACCCTGTACTATGCATAGACAGCCTCAACGACCCAGCGGAGAACACCCTCAACACCAGCATCAGAGAACCCTCAACAACCAGTGGAGCAAAACCACCCAACGCCAGTCGGAGAGCCCTTTTTCCATTGGGACAACAAACCAGTGAAAACCACAATCCTTGTTTTGAAATCTTTGTTTCTTGGCATAAGCCAAATTCTTTGAAAACTCATTTATGGCCAAGCCAGTAGAATCATAATTTCGGGTCTAACCCAAATCACATACTCAAATAATTACAACGTCAAAACGATATCAAAATCGAGTCTGAAAATACCAGTCCATTTTCCAAAACACACTTTCACTAAATTATTGGAAAACTTGTGTCTAGTAATCATTTCTAAATTCCAGAAATTCATTGCAACAATACATAACAGTATTAAATCCAAGATACATTGATGCATGCATTACAGTTTATAAACCAAAAGTCCACTCACCACTCGTCTAAGTAAGCTCAACCCCGAATCGTACGCTCCTCTAAAGTTCCTGGAGCAGTATCGCTTGTCAATATTAATAATCGGGATTACCGGCTAAAAATAAAACCTTCTATATATACTCCCTAAACCCCGGGAGATCCGCCTACATCGCCCTAAAAATGCAGCAACTTCAGACACCCAAAACTACCTCTAAACAATGTCCGATCAACCGGAAACGTGCGCCAACAGATCCGAAACATTGAAAACTAGCTGACACCCGAAGCCGTGATCTCAGAATCGGCCCCACGCGCTGCCACGCGCCTGCTACAGTACCCCACACGCTGACCCGATCCAGCCTGACCCGATCCAGTCCGACTCGATCCATTCAACTCGACCTGGTCCGACTCAACCCGACCTGATTCGACTCGACCTTACCAATCGTCGGTGACTCGCCGGAGAAGACAATCGGACCACCATCGCCGTCGTCGGAGTCTGGCCGAGGAAGACTACCGGACCGCCGCCGCGTCACCGACTTCGTTGCTGAGATCCTCCATTTTCGACCGACTTAAGCTTTTTCCTAATGTCAAGACCCGTCCCGAATTTCCCCTCGAAACCCGAGAAGGACCCTGATCCCATCTGACAACCTAAGGAAAGGTTCCCAAAATACCCTTTAATCCTTACAATATAATATGACCAACTTCACCTGTCATACAAGGGATTCAAAGCACTCAATATTTCCAAAAAATAACGACCAACCAATTAAAATATAATATCAGAGCGTCTATGTAGGATAAATAGTACAATTTAGATATCCTACTCGAAGTTTAACTACACTGTGCAGCTGAAAAACTAATGCCTCCGCCTCATAAGAAGTACCCGCATCAACTCAACAGCGTGGAGGGGATTTAAACACAAAAATTGTGAGTGGACAAAAATAATCATTTAGAAATCGTTTTCCGAGGAAATCTTACATTTTCCCCCTCCACTTTATAAAACCATGCATGCATCAAATAAAACAGTTCATGATATAAAAACATCATATGAAAATCACCGGAATTCCATTTCTCTTTAAAACCACTTAGTTGGACACACAAAATCTATATAATGAAAACATATCGTGGTCCACAGTTTGGTTTGAAAATCATCCTCAAAAGAGTTTAAAATTATTTATTTCAACCTGGACACAT
The DNA here is from genome assembly GCA_037349345.1 of Oemleria cerasiformis. Lineage (NCBI taxonomy): Eukaryota > Viridiplantae > Streptophyta > Magnoliopsida > Rosales > Rosaceae > Oemleria > Oemleria cerasiformis. The sequence goes on from JAZGTL010000018.1 coordinate 16,232,629, forward strand.
AATATATCAATCCACAATTCTCGATATATCCACTAGCCACTAGGGTATCCCTTGGGGTGTGCTAGCCCTGTACTACGCGTACACAGCCTCGCGACCAGGCGGAGCAAAACCCTCGACGCCAGAGTCTAAGAAACAATAACCCTCGGGATAGAAAACCAGTGAAAACCAAATTTTTGAAAAATCAACAATTATATTGGAGGTTCACTGGGTTCACCGCTGACAGCGGATCCTGGCCCCCTCAAATTGGTATTTTTTATATTGGAGGTTCACTGGGTTCACCGCCAACAGCAGATCCTGGCCCCCCTCAAAACACACTTTCACTGAAATATTGGAAAACATGTGTCCAACAATCATTTCTCAATTCCAAAAATTCAATGCAACAACACATAATAGTATTTAAACAAAAATACATTGATGCATGCATTACAATTTATAAACCAAAAGTCCACTCACCACCTGTCAAAGCAAGCTCAATCCCGACTTGTTTGTCCCTCCGAGGTTCCCGGAGCAGTATCGCCTGTCAATAATAACAATCGGAATTACTGGCTAGTAATAAGACTCTTATATAACAACTCCCTAAACTCCGGGAGGTCTACCTAAGCTGCCCTAGAAAACGCAGCAACTTCGGATGCCCAAAACTACCTCTAAACGACGTCCGAGCAACCCAAAACTTGTTTTAACATATCCGAAACATCAAAAACTAACTGCCATGCGTCACCGTGACCCCAGACTCGACCCCACGCGCCGCCACGCGCTGACAGAAGGCCGGACCACGAGACGTCATGCGCCGATCATGCGTCTGCTACAGTACCCACGGGCCTGGATCGGTCAAACCCGGCCCAACTCAGCCTGACCCGTTCCAACTCAATCCGATCCGTTCACTCGATCCAACTCGGTCTGACTCGACCCGACTCGATAACCGGCGATTGGCCGGAGAAGACGACCGGACCACTGAATCTAAATATGACCTCAAAACATCAAACCCCTACTTGTAATAGCCGAAAAAATGATCGGAAGGTTCAGTTGTTCCTATACTCGGCCCGACGCCTCCCGTAGTCCTCTCCTTTGATGGTTTGTACAATTATGATCGTGGGAAGGAGTAGAATCTGATTAGTGGAATAGAAATGGAAGTTTATGCCTTGAATCAAACTTGGAATTTGCGGGTTTTGGATGTAAAAGTCGCACACGGGTTCGGGGTGGGTTTGTGTGGTTCAGAGAAAGGATGAGAATGAGATGATGAAATGAACTGATGTAATAATGATTTGGGGTTAAAAATATCTACCCCAAGTCAAAAATTACCAAAATGCCCTTGATAATCTAGACCCGTAACTTTCATACACGAACTCCGTTTTTTGCCTGCCGCATGTCTACGAACTCGTGAGTTTGAGGCCTACCCAACGGTATCCAAAACACAACCTAAAAATTTCCGAAACAAAACTTGATTTCCACACCCTTAACCACCAAGGGTAAAATCGTCTTTTTACAAAATAATTTACAAAATCCAATAAATAAATTCCCGGGTTGTTACACCTAACCTCTTCAAAACTCAACCATTTTTCAAGAATTTTACGTCTAAATCTATCTACTCGAACCCAAGAATCCAAAAATGACCTCAAAACATTAAACACGTACATGTGCTAGCCAGAAAATCGATCGAAAGGTTCGATTCTTCCTTTACTCGGTCTGACGCCTCCCGTGGGTATCTCCTTCGATGGTTTGTACGGTTGTGATCGTGGAAAGGAGTAGGTTCGGATTAGTGGAACAAAAATGGAAGTCTAGGCCTTGAATCAAACTTGGAATTCATGGGTTTTGGGTGTTTGTGTCGCATGGGTTCGGGCAGTTTTAGGGAGAAAATGAGTGGTCCAGAGAGCAAGAAAGTGAAATGAAGATGAATTGATGGTTTGGGGGTTAAAATATCTACCCCAAGCCAAATTAACAAAATGCCCTTGACAATTTAGACCCGTAACTTTCGTACACGTACTCTGTTTCCCGCGTGCCGTCTGTCTACGAACTCGTGAGTTCAAGACCCACGTAACGGTATCCAAGACACAGCCTAATAAGTTCCGAAACAAAACTTGATTTCCACGCTCCTAAACAACCAAGAGTAAAATTATCTTTTTACAAAAATAATTTACGTAAATTCAATAATTAAATTTTCAGGTTGTTACAATCCACCCCCCTTAACAAATTTCGTCCTCGAAATTCATCTCTACCATTGGAACAAATGATGATACTGCGCCCGCATTAGTGCCTCGGTTTCCCACGTGGCCTCATCCACGTTATGATTCCTCCACAACACTTTAACTAGAGGAATAGTCTTTTTGCGCAGTACGTTTTCCTTCCATCCATAATTTGCACTGGTTGCTCCTCAAAAGTCAAATCGGCCTTCAGCTCAAGTGGTTGCTCCTCCAACACATGAGACTCATCAAATAGATATTTCCTGAGCAAGGATACATGGAAGACATCATGAACTCTTGACAATTCCGGGGGTAAAGCAAGTTTGTACGCTATTGGTCATATCCTCTCCACAATCTCATATGGCCCAAATGTAGCGAGGACTCAGTTTTCCTCGTCTACCAAAACGTACCACTCCCTTCCAAGGGGATAATTTCAAGAACACCCAGTCTCCAACCTCAAATTCAATATTGATGAGCCAAAAATATACTTGTATTTCTCATATATTTAATTAGTTATTATTATTATTTTGGGAGGAATTGATACTCAAATTTATTATATTGACAGATTTATTCTAGAAGGAGTATTTGGAGCAAAAGAATGAAGTATATCAATGAAATCCCAATTCAAGTAGGAGAGGGCATATGCTTGCCTATTTCTGTTCAAACTAGGAATTAGATTTTCTTATTTTTATTTTACTCCTTTTCAAAGTAGGATTAGGAATCTTTCCTTATAAATACCCAAGCTTGGCTTAGATTTAAGTAGACCAGAATTCATATTACAATTCTCCATCTAAGAGCACGGCAAAGCTGGGATTTCGGCTACCCTTGTTCTACAAACTGTTTGTTCTCTTAACTTCAATTTTAATGAAATTGTTTTTATTCATTATGAGCATGAGTAGCTAATTTTCTCACTAAGTTTAGACCTAAGCCTTAACATGATTATGTGATTTATCCTTTTCCTATGTTGTCATATATGCATGCTTTGAATCTTTAATCAATGTTTAAAACTATCTTTATGTCTTAATGCTTGATCACCCTTAGGATATTTAGACAAGTAATTTGATGCAATTTTATAGGAATGCCCACCTAAAAATTGGGATTAGCTTCTTGTAATTAAGGATTGTAATACATCTAGGTTAAATGCCATAACTAAGAGATTGCATGGTTATAAAAGATTTTCATGAACTTAATCAATCTTGCATGTAGAATTAGATCTAAATGTCATAGACTAATCGCATGTTAGGTATACGTTTCACTTGAATGCCCACGAGGAAAATATGCTTTCGAAAAATCTAACCTTCAAAGTTGCATGTATTGATTCATAGATTATTTTCTAAGTCACATATGATTGTTAATGGTGAAGGTTGAACCCTAGTACTTGTTTACATTGTTTACTTAATTTTTATTCCGTTACCAAACTTCAAGCAATTTACTTTATTATTAATTAAGAGTGAATACTAAAATAAGAAATATCAATATCAGTCCCTGAGGAAATCGACCCTGCTTCCAGTGCTATACTACAACAGCCTTGTACTCTTGCAGGTATTATTTGTGTGATTTTAACCCTTGTTTTGCAGGTGGGAAAAATCGTATCAAATATCTTTGGTTCGGCGGTCTGCATAGCTCTTCTGGCGATCCTGGGCTGCCTCTAACCTTTCTCTGATGATTATAATCTTTTCCTCAGTCGTATCCACCAACTCTGGTGTTAACAGTCTCCTTTCACCTACTTCATTACAGCACAACGGTGTCCTGCACTGCCTCCCATACAGTGCCTCGAAAGGAGACATCCCAATACTCGACTGATAACTGTTATTATATGCAAATTCCATCATAGACAGGTGTGAATCCCAGTTCCCTTTAAACTGCAGTACACAAGCCCTCATTATATCCTCCAAAACCTGCATTGTCCTCTCAGACTGATCATCCGTCTGAGGATGAAAAGCTGTACTGAAATGCAATGTAGTGCCATAAGCCTTCTGCAAACTCCACCAAAACTTGGAGGTAAATCTAGGTTCTCTGTCCGAAACAATTGACTCTGGAGTCCCATGCAGCCGTATGCTCTCATCCATGAACAATTTGGCGTACCGGCCCATCCGGAAATCTTCCCGCACTGGCAAGAAATATGCCTACTTCGTGAGTCTATCTACGATTACCCAAATTCCATAATGTCCCTTCGGTGTCCTTGGAAGTTTATACACAAAATCTATCGTAATGTGATCTCACTTCCATTCCGGAATAGGTAATGGTTGTAGTGCCCCGTATGGTTTCTACCTCTCTGCTTTCACTTGCTGACATGTCAGGCACCTACTCACAAACTCAGCAATTTCCTTTTCCATCCCAGTCCATCAATAGTGTTCCCTTAGGTTATGATACATCTTGGTAGCTCCTGGATGCATAGCATAAGCCGAACAATGAGCCTCATCTAGAATTTCCCTCTTTAGCTCCAGTTCATTCGGTACGCACAACCGTCCATCTTTAACCAAGGCCCCATCATCCTTAATCGCATAATCTTGCCTATTTCTAGCCTCCAACTCCATCATGATAATGCACAAGGTAGGATCCTGGAGTTGAGCCTCAATAATCTGATCAATCAAAACATGCCTCACATGGAAACTAGCCAACAAAGCCCCCTGGCTATCCATGCCAAGTACAATTCCCGCTCTACGGAATTCCACTAGCAACGGTAGGTAGACCGTAGGCAAATGGGCCAAGGAACCCTTGGACTTCCTGCTCAAGGCATCCGCCACAATATTGGCTTTTCCTGGGTGGTACTCTATAGTACAATCATAATCTTTTATCAACTCAAGCCACATTCTCTGCCTTAAATTTAGATCTTTCTGGGTGAACAAGTATTTCAAACTTTTGTGGTTGGTGAAGATCCGACATGTCTCCCCATACAAATAATGTCTCCAGATCTTTAGTGTATGCACCACTGCAGCTAACTCCAAATCATGTGTGGGGTAATTCAACTCATGGGGTTTAAGTTGCTTAGAAGCATAAGCTATCACTTTCCCATGCTGCATCAACACGCAACCTATACCCCGTAATGATGCATCACTATACACCTCAAATCCCCCATTATCATCTGGAAGGGTTAATACTGGGGCAGAAGTCAACCGCTTCTTTAGCTCCTGTTGCTCACAATTAGCATCCCAATCAAACTTGACTCATTTCCTAGTCAACCTAATCAACGGGGCAGCTATCGTAGAAAATTCTTCGACGAATCGCCGATAATACCCCTTTAAACTCAAAAAGCTTCTCACCTCTATTACTGTCCTCGGTTGCTCCCAGTTTTCCACTGCCTCAACTTTTTGGGAATCCACGCTGATACCCTCAGCCGAAATCACATTACCTAAGAATCCCACCTCGGTCAACCAAAACTGGCATTTACTAAACTTGGCAAACAATTGCTTTTTCCTTAGCATATTCAGCACCAACCTTAAGTGTTTCTCATGTGCCTTGGCACTCCTCGAATACACTAGGATATCATCAATGGACACAATCACAAACCGATCCAAATACTTTTGGAACACCCTGTTCATCAAATCCATAAATGTTGCTGGGGCATTAGTCAACCCGAAGGGAATTACCAGGAACTCATAGTGACCATAACGTGTCTTGAAGGCCGTTTTCTACACATCCCCTTCCCTGATCCTCAACTGATGATACCCGGATCGAAGGTCAATTTTTGAAAAATATTTTGCCCCTTTCAGTTGATCAAACAAATCATCAACCTAGGCAAATGATACTTATTCCACACCGTAACCCTATTTAGCTGCCGGTAGTCGATACACAACCTCAGACCACCATCTTTTTTCCTTACAAATGATACCGGTGCACCCTAAGGTGATACACTTAGTCGAATAAATCCCATATTTACCAAGTCCTGCAACTGGGTCTTCAACTCTCTTAATTATGTCGGTGCCATTCTGTACGGTGCCTGCGAGATAGGTTGGACACCCGGAAGAAGCTCTATGGTGAACTCAATCTGCCGATGAGGTGGCAATCTCCGAAGATCCTCTGGAAAAACATCAGAAAACTCGCTCACCATAGGAATATCCTCCACTCTCACCGGAGTACCCCGAGAATGAAACACATGAGCCAAGTAACCCTCACAACCTTTTCTCAACAGTTTCTCAGCAGTCAAAGCCGATATCACTCCTAATGGGAGTACCCTACGATTCCCCCAAAATGTAAGTTCCGGCAAACCTGGAGTCAGGAAATCCACCATCTTGTCATAACAATCTATAGAGGCATGGTGCATGGTCAACCAATCCATCCCCGTAATCACATCAAAATCATAAATATCTAAGGGGATTAAATATGCCTCCAATGCATGACCTTCCACTATCACTGGACAACTAAGAATCACGAGGTTCACCACTAACATACCCCTGGTAGGAGTACTAATACCTATGTCCGAAAATACCAGTCCATTTTCCAAAACACACTTTCACTTAAATATTGGAAAACTTGTGTCTAGTAATCATTTCTAAATTCCAGAAATTCATTGCAACAATACATAACAGTATTAAATCCAAGATACATTTATGCATGCATTATAATTTATAAACCAAAAGTCCACTCACCACTCGTCTAAGTAAGCTCAATCCCGAATCGTACACTCCTATGAAGTTACTGGAGCAGTATCGCCTGTCAATATTAATAATTGGGATTACCGGCTAATAATAAAACCTTATATATAAACTCCCTAAACCCCGGGAGATCCGCCAACTTCTCCCTAAAAACGCAGCAACTTCGGACGCCCAAAACTTCCTCTAAACGACTTTCGATCAACCCGAAACCTGCGCCAACAGATCTGGAACATCGAAAACTAGATGACACGCGAAGCCGTGACCTCAGAATCGGCCCCACGCGCCGGCCACGTGTCCCCACGCGCCACCACGTGTCGTCAAGCGCCGTCACACGCCTACTACAGTACCCCCACGCGCTAACCTGGTCTAACCCGGCCCAACTCGGCCTGACCTTATCCAGCTGGACCCGATCCACTCGACTCAACTTAGTCTGACTCAACCCGACCCGATTTGACTCGACCTAACCGGTCACCAGCGACTCGCCGGTAAGACGATCGGACCATCGTCGCCGTCACCGGAGTCTGGCCGGAGAAGACGACCGGACTGCCGCCACGCTGCCGTCTCCGTCGCCGAAATCCTCCATTTCCGGCCAAGTTAAGCTTTTTCCTAACTTCTTTAAAACTCAACCATTTTTCACGAATTTTACGTCTAAATCTATCTACTCGAACCTATGAATCCAAAAATGACCTCAAAACATTAAACTCGTACCTGTGCTAGCCGAAAAATCGATCGAAAGGTTCGATTCTTCCTTTACTCGGTCTGACGCCTCCCGTGGGTATCTCCTTCGATGGTTTGTACGGTTGTGATCGTGGGAAGGAGTAGATTCCGATTAGTGGAACAAAAATGGAAGTCTAGGCCTTGAATCAAACTTGGAATTCATGGGTTTTGGGTGTTTGTGTCGCACAGGTTCGGGTAGTTTTAGGGAGAAAATGAGTGGTCCACAGAGAAAGAAAGTGAAATGAAGATGAATTGATGGTTTGGGGGTTAAAATATCTACCCCAAGCCAAATTACCAAAATACCCATTGACAATCTAGACCCGTAACTTTCGTACACGAACTCCGTTTCCCGCGTGCCGTCTGTCTACGAACTCGTGAGTTCGAGATCCACGCAACGGCATCCAAAACACAGCCTAATAAGTTCCGATCCAAAGCTTGATTTCCACGGCCCTAAACAACCAAGGGTAAATTTGTCTTTTTACAAAAAATAATTTACGTAAATTCAATAATTAAATTTCCGGGTCGTTACACAACGTGCATCAGACTTTTGTTCTTTTCACATTCTCACCATTCATACGGAATTTCATGTGTCCCATATTACGTCGGTTAGAGATACTTTCAGTTACTGAACTCTCGCCATCTAAGGTGCACCACTCCACTTCATCTAGCAACATGACACTTGTATTGCTCTTCCGATCCAAAACCCCATTTTCACGATTTAAGCTGCTTTTATTTCACTTGCCGTTGTTACGATAATTACTTTAATTTGCTTTCTTTTTCCTCCGATTTCTAATATGTTTCATTTGGCTAAATTTTCTATTGTCTACCCGTAGAATGTAAATTATTAACTTTAAAAAATTTTGAAGAGTAAAATGCAGATAGCCCTTTTGTTTTACTCAATTGGTTTGGCTTAGTAACACAGTAACTTTCTTACTGGCTGAGTTTATTGTCAATTTTCTGGTAACAAATGTGAAAGCATCGCTTTCCTTGATCCCTCATGCATTTTGTCTCCCATAGCCTCAGCCACACAGAGCCCAGAAATCGGATATTTTCTCCTCAGAATGACTCCCATACGACGTGTCGTTAACGACCACCATTTGAAAATCAAAGGCAGTGGCTAAGGACCACACAACCAGTATATGCCACACATTTTCTTCCACCCATTTTGTTCTGTGTCACAAAGTAACAGAGTCTGAGAAACACAAACAGAAATTACAGAGACTGAAAGGGAGAGAGAGGCTCATGGCTGCCATCTGCGGTCGAGTCCCTCTTTCACCAAACCAGAGTTTCAATCTCACAACAAAATCAGGTACTTTTTAAATTTGTTTCTCATTTCATCAAATTTGAATCCATTTATCGAACTTCTGCGTTTGCGACAGTGTTTTGGATACATCAAAAATTTTCTGTTATAAGAGATAGGGTTGTGTTAATTTAATTTTTACTCCGTCAACTTGTTGATCGTTTTCCATGGTTGATTAATTTATTGAAATTTATGTGGCAGGGGACAAACATTATTTTCATAAACAATGCTCAAGTCGGAGCTTTTTAATGGCGGCATCAACCACCAGGCCTGGGAAAGGTGGTGGTTTGTTGGACAAGCCAACCATAGAGAAAACAACACCTAGCCGGGACTCCGAGTTCAATTTGAGGTAATTTGATATTTGCGGCAAATTTAGACTAAATCACACAGTAAATCAGGCATAATTAAATATTTAAAACTTTTATTTGAAAGTGCTAAAACTAAAAGTGCGTGCACTATATATATATATACATATGGTTATATATCGTGATTCATGTAAGTCGAATTGAGTTTTTTTGGGGTTAATTAGGAGTACTTTTGTTTAGGAAATCGAGGAAAATGTCACCGCCGTACAGGGTGATGCTGCACAATGACAACTTCAACAAGAGGGAGTACGTTGTGCAAGTTCTGATGAAGGTGATTCCGGGGATGACGGTGGACATCGCGGTGAACGTGATGCAGGAGGCGCACCACAACGGGCTGGCGGTGGTGATTGTGTGTGCACAGGTGGATGCAGAGGACCACTGCATGCAGCTTAGAGGCAATGGTCTTTTAAGTTCTGTCGAGCCTGCTAGTGATGGATGTTAATTGATCCTCATCAAGCATATATTATAATTAATTAAAAAAATTGAATACACAAAGAAAACCATTTGAGCTGCTTGTAAGAATAATAGAATATGCTAGCTGCTTATATGTACTTAATCAACTTGCTCGTATTAAGGAGAACTGTTTCGGTTTAGAGCATGTTTGCTGTACATGTTTTTATATTCTAGATAAGAATAGTAGGTTGGTTACGTGTTAATTGGGATATAGAATTGGATTGAATAGCTCATAATTTAGTATGATGCAATTTTTATTTCATTGTAGAGATCCAATATAGGTCGATCACCCGTGGACATGTATGCCTCCACGCACTCCTTTTATAGGCATTTGTAGCCTCAATCTGGTTTTACTCAGTACGTTTAGTGTTATTCCTTCTTGTATTATAGTTGATGACTTATTGATCTTGAGTCTGATTCTCGTAAATTACTGTGAGTTTTACTCAGTACGTTTAGTGTTATTCCTTCTTGTATTATAATTGACGACTCATTGATCTTGAGTCTGATTCTCGTAAATTACTGTGAGCTCCATGTACTCTTCTTCTAGACATTACCAAATATAATTCAGCAAGTACTACGGTGTAGTGTTATTCATTCCCATATTATAGGGGGTTAATGAGTAATCTCGGGTTTGACTCTCATAAATAACCGGCAGCTCCTCCATGTACTCTTACAGGAATGTGTAGCCCTAATTTGGAACAAGTATTACGGTTCAATATATTCCTTCTCATATTATAATAGTAAGTGACTGAGTTTGATTTCCAATTCAATTCTTGTAAAAAACGAAGTCAATATTCAAAAGTATATAATCCACCTTCGCCCATATCATTAGCAACGAAAAGAAATGAAGGATGTCATTGAACTTGCTTTCGAGCCAAGTCATCCAATATCGTAATAGGCGAAGCCGATAAAAATACTTCATAACAAACGAATAATCGATAAAAATACTTTATAACAAGTGAATGATTGAAAAAAACAAAATGGAGACGCAGGGAATCGAACCCCGTACCTCTCACATGCGAAGCGAGCGCTCTACCAGATGAGCTACGTCCCCTTTTCTGAGCCTTCTGGAATTTAAAAGCCTTTTTTCAAGTCTTAACCATACATCCCCATTTCTGTCACTTACCACTATGATCCCTCACCTCTGCTTTAAACCCTTTCATTTAAAAAGAAAACTAACTTATAGTATGTAGTAATGTAAGCCAAAAGAGAATAGATAATTTGCTGCATTACATTACTAAACTATCAACAATCTCTGTCACATTTGAGCCTGTCTCCTTCTTGCAAACCACAGAAATCACTGTCGTCCAGGTATCGACACGAAGAGCATTTCCATTTCCGAGTGTCGTTAAAATGGTCCACACCAACTCCATATCACCTTCCTCGCACAACCCTACAACAAGTTGATGAGCACTTACACAACAAGGCTCATACCCCTTAAAGATCATCTGATCCAAAACAAATGCTGCTTCCTTAAACTGTCTCCATTCGCAAAGTCCGCTGAACATTATTCGATACGAAACCACATCTGGAGTGCACCTTCGTCGTGGTAAATCTTCGAACAGATCACTTGCTTCGCGCCATTGTCCCCCCTTGCACAATCCACTAAGAATTACATTGTAACTAACAACATCTGGCTGGCAACCCGTCTCCACCATCTCATCCAAAGCTCTATATGCTGCTTCAAAATCCTTCTCTTTACAAAACCCATTAATCATTGCATTGTAAGTCACAGTATCTGGTTTGCAACCATGCTCGTTCATTTCCTCCCACAGCCTTAAAGCCTCTGCTTTCATACCAACGTTGAAAAGCCCACTGATTAAGGTCGAATAAACGGCGGAATCCAATCGAATATTGTTCGTTACCATCTCCTCCTTGAGCCTCAATGCCTTGCTCAATTCACCATTCTTACAAAGCCCTTTGATCAGTGAGGTATACACGAATATACCAGGCGACATCCCGTAAACTCTTGACATATCTTCTTTCAACTTAAAAGCTTCTTTCAGCCTTGAATTCGAACAAAGGGAATACACCAGAGTCCCGAACGTCACCGAATCCGGGAAAATACCCCTCCCAGACATTTCGTCGAGCACATTCCAGGCATCATCCAAGCACTCAATTTCACAACAAGTTTTGATCAAGATATTGTAAGTACACGCATCTGGGGTTGCATAATTTTCTATACCCACAAATAATTTCCTCATTGTCTCATACTCCCCGCACTTAAAAAGCGCGTGCAACAACGAATTCAATGATTTCACAGTCCGACGGCAACGAAACGTGGGAATTTCATCGAACAATTGGAGTGCACGGTTGGGGAGGCGAGCGCGGCCGTAGTAGGAAATGACATTGCAAAAGATGATTTCGGGGGGAGAAAATCGGGTTTCTTGCTTCATTTGGCAGAGGATCTGATCCATTTCGTCGAACATTTTTGCGCGGCCGAGCTTGGTGATGATGAGGTCGTAGGAAAGGAGAGAGTAGCGGAAAGGCTTTTTGGGTTGAGGATTTTCATCAGGGTTAGGATTCCGGAAGAGTAGAAGAGCCAGAGTTGGGTCCTTCTGGCGACGGAGGAGAGACGAAAGCCTGAAGGGAGAAACTGATTTTGAAGCTTTCATTTTCTTTTGGATGTCTGTCTGTTTATGCTGTTTTAAATCTCCACTAAAAAGCGGGGATAACTAACGGCTAGTATTGCAATATAAAGAAGTTGGGCCCATTATGTCCTGCAGTCAAGGCCCAGTCCACACACACATTTGCTTCTTAATATTTTATTTTATTGTTTTCGGATTAATATTTAGAGACCTTTTGGTGTCGTTTAGATTTAGAGACCCATTAAAAAACTTAAAGCAACCATGTAACCACCTTATTCAATGTATATCAAAAATTAGTTACGCTTAAATAAATGCAAAAGGGAAAGCAATTAAAGTCTAATAAAAAAAATAATGTAGGAGGTTGGGAGTTTGGGGTTTTCCGCCAGCAATAAAAACTTTCAGCTTGAATTTTCAATTATTTGATATTTATTTGGGTTTTAATTTAATTTTAAATATTGTACTTAAGATATAGAAAATACATGAGATAAATGAGAAATAAATAAGAATGATGGTCGGGAGGTGAAACAAATAAGTAACCATGAATGAAAATAAGTTTAAAGACCATGTTTCACTCATAATCGGTCTCTAAATTTCTTAAATTACAACTCATAATAAATAAACCGAATATTTAAATTCCTTCACTATTTGCCAGGCCTATAAATTCAGAAAGAAAACAAATAATATTTGGTTTTTTTTTTTTCGGTATATTATAAGGGACAATACTTGCATCCTACCCTACTGGGATGCTCTCATACCACCCATTTGATATGAACCAATTACATATTGATATATATCATAATCGGAACAGTTCATTCTCTAAATCATTATGTCAATATCATCTCCGTAAAAAATTAACAAGATTATAGGTCGTTTAGTCATTCACATGTATCAAATAAATCAACAGTTTTGGTAAAAATTATGATCCTTATGGAGAATCGTCCATTTAGTTGATAAATATGAATAACTAAACGACCTACAATCTTACTGATCTTTTACTGAGATGATCTTGACATGATGATTTAGAGAATGAACGGTTCCGATTATGATATATGTACAAAGACAATTTGATAAATCGAAATGGTAGTATGAAGGCATCCCACTAGGGTGGGAATGCAAGTATTGTCCTATTATAAATTGAAGAGGATAACCATGAAGTGCTCCCTAACTCATTCTTACCTGTTAGATGCCAAAATATTAATCATCCAAAAATAACAATTTATCAATTGTATCACACCTTTATACTTCGATGTTGACTTCAATTATTAATTCCACCTAATTTGATGAAAGCTTTTTACCTTTACCCAAAATGGAGGAGGAGAAATTGAGATTTGTAAACGGAACAGAAAACAACAAAGACGGCATCCGACAAAGCTGCCATAAAAAAACACATAATCTATTAATTATGCAAAATAAAAATAAAAATTGGGCCCCGCTCCATTTCCCACCTCCCGCTTTAAGGACAATGTGCTCTATGATTGAAAAAGCTTCCTCTACAAATATGTTATTATTACGTACTGTAATTTAACCAATCGTATCAAAAGTGCGCGTTTCTTAAAAAATAAGGTTTAATGATTCGTGTAAAAAGCATTAATGTTAATGTGCAATATTTGCATCAGTCCTACATGAATGTTGTTTAACAAAATAAATCAACGTAAGATGAGTGTGTTCAGTCTCATCTCATAATTGATAGCCTAATAGTTTTAACAAATTATTTTTAAAAAATTTACTCCAACAGTTATTTCTATTTTGATAAATATTAAATATTTTATTTTATTTTATTATTTATTTCAAATGAAACATTTTGAATATCCTCAATTTATAATTTTATTATTTATGAAATTCAACCAATTATGAAGAGATAGCAACCCCTATTTTTTCTCTTATATTTATTAAATTTAGGGATCAAAAACTCTAAAAAATATCAAAATTTTAAAGTAAGGGGTGTGATAGGATTCTGCTAGAGCCTTTTTTTCTTTGAAAATTCATAAATTAATTAAAAAATGTATTTTAGGAACTCTGTTGGAGATGCTTTAATATTTCGTATTCAACTATAATAATTATAACATTTTATTTCTTAATACATCGTGTAAAGATGTTTCTACAAAAAATCCAGATAGATTGAATATGGTTGAGTCATAAAAATGTTCAAATTAAATTGACAGCTCATTATAATTGTCTTAATTATTATCAAAGCCGTTGATTTTTGAAATGTACACAAACTTTCAAAGAATCTTCAATTGAATTGATTTTTTTTTTCATGATAATTTTTACACTTTATATTAAGAAATTCACAATTTCAATAAGGAAATTCCTATATTTGGCAAAAAATAATAATTTAAAAGTGCTATGGAGACACATTTTATGAACTTACATTTATACCCCCACATAATATAGATGTTGAGTTGTCAAAATTTTAAAAAGCTTACTTAATTATGTAACATGCCACTCGGCAGCTACATTATATTATTTGGGAATATAATTTATAAAGTATGTTTTCTTGGCATTTTCGTTTTAGTAATCTTCAATTGATTCTCACACTTTCATATCAAAAACAAAAACGGACAAACACGTCACAATGGGACTTTAATAATCTTTAACACCACCCAATTAGGCTGACGTCAGCCTTTCTCAATCTCAATTCTCAGCTAAATAAATCCCCCATCCACTTTCACTTACCACTCGTTCACTCTCTGTCTATCTTTCCGTCTGAGCTCATCTTTCTGCAGCACAGAAACAATGGCTCACACCACATTTTTTTACTTTACCATTTTCTCAGCTTTCACACTCACACTCACTTCACTGTTTCCTTCCGGAGCACTCTCTCGCAGCTTATCAGAAACCACCGCAGTCCTCGACGTCTCCGCCTCTCTCACCCAAGCCCACGACGTCCTCTCCTTCAAACCCGAATCGCTCAAACCTTTCGACCACCAAGAAGCCCAGGCCCAAACTCTTCCTCGCAACTCCTCCTCCTCCTTCTCTCTCCAGCTCCACCCTCGTGACGCTCTCCACAACTCCCAACACAAGGACTACAAATCCTTAATCCTCTCCCGACTCGACCGCGACTTGGCCCGAGTCAACTCGCTCCAAACCAAGCTCCAGATGGCACTTGAAAACATCGAAAGGTCCGATCTCAAACCCATGCAAACCGAGATCCGACCCGAGGACCTCTCCACTCCCATCGTCTCCGGCGTCAGCCAAGGAAGCGGCGAGTACTTCACCCGCATCGGCGTCGGGACCCCGGCCAAGTCCTTCTACATGGTGCTCGACACCGGCAGCGACCTCAACTGGCTGCAATGCGAGCCTTGCTCTGACTGCTACCAACAAACCGACCCGATTTTCAACCCGGCTGGATCCTCAACTTACAACTCGCTTTCATGTGAGTCCGCGCAATGCCAAGCTGTCCAAACGAAAAACTGCCGTGCCAACGAGTGCCAATACCAGGTCTCCTACGGTGACGGCTCCTACACCATAGGCGATTACGTCACAGAAACGGTGTCGTTGGGAAAGTCGGGTGCCATCCACAACATCGCCTTGGGCTGCGGCCACAATAACCAGGGATTATTTGTTGGGGCCGCCGGGTTATTGGGCCTGGGCGGTGGGTCTTTGTCACTTACTTCGCAATTCAAAGCGACGTCATTCTCGTACTGTTTAGTTAACCGCGACTCGAGCGCCTCGTCGACTTTGGACTTCAACTCGGTGCCGCCTCGCGATTCTGTTACCGCGCCGTTGCTAAAGAACAGCAAGGTCAGCACGTTTTACTACGTCGGGGTCACGGGGTTCAGCGTCGGAGGCCAATCGATTGCGCTCCCGCCGTCGCTTTTCCAAGTGGACGAGTCAGGAAACGGCGGGATCATCGTGGACTCCGGCACCGCCATAACTCGGTTGCAGGAGGTGGCCTACAACTCCCTCCGCGACGCGTTCAGAAGATTGACTCCCAACTTGCCGAGCGCGGCAGGCTTTGCTCTGTTCGACACGTGTTACGACCTCTCTTCGCAGAGCAGTGTGACGGTTCCAACGGTGGCGTTTCTTTTCGGCGGCGGGAAGTCCTTGCGTTTGCCGCCGAAAAACTACTTGATTCCCGTGGACTCGTCGGGGACGTACTGCTTTGCTTTCGCTCCAACGTCGTCGCCCTTCTCCATCATTGGAAATGTGCAGCAGCAAGGGACACGTGTCAGCTACGATCTGGCCAACATGCGCGTGGGTTTCTCTCCAAATAAATGTTAAATTGCTAAAACTTAAAATCAAAGTCTATAAAAAGTTAGGCTTGAACTTGTATTCATTAGGCTAATTAATTACTATAATTATATATGTTGCAACTACCTATTTATTATTATTCCTGGTAAGTCGAAATTCATATCTTATAAGAAAAAAAATTTGAAAATTGATACCATGTTAAAAGAACTTGGTGGCATAGTGCGGTGCTTGTTAAGTACATTTCCTCATAGAACAGGTGAGATATTAATTTCAACATTAATGTCCGTCTGTATTTCGGGTGGGAGGTGGATAAGAGTGGGGCCCAACTCATCCACCCTGTAACTTGGCCTTGGTTGATGTATATGGATAAATATCTCGAGCTCGTGTTATCATAAGCCGTGTGTAAGTATGTATCGTAGCATTATTTACACGAATGAAAAGAACGGCGTTGTGAAAGGCTTGCATGTCTGCCACGTGCATTATAGCCCTTGTATATTATTTTATATAATAATGGGTTTTTGTGGGTCTGTGATTCTGCATGATTGTACTGTCATTTTTGGAGCGTTGGATAATTACGACTTATGAATTAGCCATCTTTCACTGTCGACCTCTGGATGTGGGAGCTTAGATCACATGGACTGTGGGGTCCACTTTCGGAAGTGGAAGACAACGTAAGTGTGTGGGATACACGCACTGCGTGCTTGTCCCTACTCTTTTCATGTGGGCCCCTTTACCGTGATTGTCGGCAGGCTTTCTCCTCGTATTTGTTGGGCTCTTTCGCTCCTCGTTGTATACGGTAGATGAACATCCACCACCCACAATCTTGTGGATGCACTATGGGGAGCCCAATTTTGTGTCAATTTCTGCGAGATTGAGCTAAATCAAATGGTCTGGAAAAAACTAAATCAAAATGAAGAGTTCATTATTAGATATCAAAATTTTCATTAATATTATTGATTTTAATGATATTCTTATTTATTTTAATGTATAATAAAATATTTAGTATTTGACATTTATAAAGTTGAGCTCGATACTCAATCAATAAAATCTTTATTCTCAATATTCTTGTACTACTAAAAAAATTTAAGAAATATTTTTGACATTTGCAAGAGTTAAACCGAAATGATATTGACAATGTCAATTTGTTAGGAAAAAAGGAGGATGCCATCGGTCTACATCAGCCCTACTCTCCATTCTCGTGAGGGATGCGAGCTCCATATTCGAGACTTTCCTTCTGTGGTTTGGTATTTTATTTTATTTTTTTGATACAAATATATTAGAGGAGGAAGATTACATTACATATACATTGGATATCGATTTCGCACGACGAGAGTCGAACTTGAAACCTCTCACATAACATATGATATGAAATACCACTAAGGGGCTTCCGTGATTTGGTAAGATTAGGGTAGTTAGGCAGAAATTTTGGGTAAAATCAGGCTTAAGACCCTCACAAAATTTGAGACCCCACCATATGTTAATTTTTAGTCAATTAACTGCGATAAAATTTAGGTGAAGCATAAATTGCCACTGCCATCTGCAGCCCAGGGAGGGAGGGTCGCAAGAGGCCAAGAGCCAGCAGAAATTATTTAGACCTTTTCACGTACAAGTCATCTGTACTGAGCCAGAAATGTAAAATAAAAAGTAGAAAGAATAAAAAAACACAATTGAATTTATGATAAAATTATTTAAACTGTTGCTAAATCTTAATAAAAACAGGAGAAAGAGAGACCAAGAACAGAGGATGTGATTATCTAATCAAAGTGTACATAGCTACAGCTTCTCTTTCAGAGAAAAGGTTGCAAATTTCTGAATCTTCAATGTAGATTTCTGTGAGTGAAGATAATTAGAGCAATGACAGTTCACCAGAATGAGAAATCTTAGCAGTAATATGCATCTCAAAATGACCAAAGCTTGCAATTTAACCTAACTGTTCCATGGGTTTGGCACTATTAACAAATGTAGCACTTTTGTTGAACCCTTCTAGCAAAAGAATCCGCACCGCTTCTATGCCATCTTGAAACGTAAAATTCAACTGAAAAGCATTCATAGGGTTATGTCCAATGTCAAATGTCAATCTATACATAATCTCTATTAAGGAGGTTGTTTTCGAAACTTTGCAAACCTCTTCCTGTTCTTGTTTAGTAAATGGGCGAAGAACAAAGGTCACAGGATTCATTTTCCCAGGAGGCCGTCCAATTCCTACAGAAATTTCAGCAATCTAATGACAGAAGTATAAGAAGTTTAGTATTAGGGAAAGGTGCTCTAGGGAAAGTACCAATTCTTAAACGAGGAAAATCTCGACTCCCTTTAAAGTGATCAATGACACTCCTCATCCTGCAAAAGAAAGCAAATGCCGGGAACTGTCAAGAACTACAAGGGCCTTTCTGCCTTTCTAATTTAATGCACACTCTAAATGCTGATAGACTTAATGAAAAAAATATGCAGAAACACAGAATTATTCCGCAGTTGACTTGATGAACCAAATAAATGTTACTAAAACAGCCATACTACAAGCAGGGAATTAAAATCCATAAGTCTCCGCCAGAGGTTTTTTCTAGTTGGGAAAGTTTATGCAAAAAAAAAAATTGTTTCTAGTTTTTACATTCATTCCTGGCAAAAGGATGATCATGGTTTGGAGTTGGGACCGTGTTATCATTTCCTATAGTGTTAACATTGTAATTTCTTAGGATATCGAGTTTGATCTAACACAAAAACTAGAATATTAGCAACAATAAACTACTACCAGGGCATCATATAATTACCCATTGTGGCCCCCATGTCCGCCTTTTGGCAACAGGCGCATTTTTGCAAAAGGGAGATCTAGATCATCAAATATCTGACAAAGATAATAAAAACTTTGAACATTAAAGAGTAACAGGACACCGAAACTCAAAATGAAAATGAGCGAGAACAGATAAAGTGACAGAAAAGTAGAGGTTTAAGTCCAGCTAAGGAGAGAAACTGCACCACAAGTACTTGGTTCAATGGAATCTTGTAATACGAGACAATGGATCCAACCTTCAAAAGAGGGTTCAATTATCAATCAATGATCATGTGACCATATAGATCGAGACAAATTCTGGGACAGCTTACTTACAGACTCACCGCTTTTATTCATGAAAGTCTGTGGCTTGGCAAATATTACTGGAACATCCCCAATTAAGCCTGAAATATGGAAACAAGCTCTATGAAGAATATAATTTGAACTAACAGTTAGGAATCTTGAAGACTAAGTGAAGGACTATTTATCCATTGGCCCAATAAAGCAATCATACATTCATAAACAATATGAGATTGTAACGAGATGGGAAAAGATATATGCACAAGAATTATGCAAAACTGAACATGATAAAACAAAGTTAGCAAATTCAGTTGCAGGTCTTTTATTTTTATTTTTTTCACCGTTGCAGGTTTAATAACTTACATCTAAATCAATCAATTAAACAGTACTTCAAACCATCATTCGCAACAAAAATGGGTATGTCGACCAAGTGTATATAATCACACAAGTACGAAAATTGAGGCCTCAACACATTGTGATCCATCATTCACTAAACAAAACCTCCTCAGCTCAAGATGTTTCGAATTTGTTATAAATTTGAAAGAGATAACAAAATTAAAACCAAGTGAACCTTTTCCAACAAGAGCTTTGAAAGATACACTGCTCAAAGATATCCCTTCAGCTTCAGCTATGGCATCCACCATCTCAAAACCCACCTAAAAGCAACTCCAACATATATGGCAAGCTTTAGAATTCCAATTCCAAATAGCAATACATTAACGACACAGACTAAAATATATGCAACATTCATAAACAGCGTTTAACAGCTATGAGGAACAAAAAATTGAACTTAGGGGTCCGTTTGAATTTTGTTATTGGCAACTGTTTATTCAAAAGCAAAATTAAAAAAGAGGACCGTACGGACATTGTGGCGGGTGTTGTTGTACGTTTTCCCGGGGTTTCCAAGGCCAACAATGAGCCAAGGCTGCTTGGGCAGCTTCTTAGCTTCGACAGCCGCCGTGCCCGAGCTCATTGACGGCGCAAGTGCGGCGGAGGGTGATGACGAGAATCGAGAGACTATCCGGAGCGACGAAGATGAAGCCAGGGGCTTTGAGCAGCGAAAGCAGCGGTGGCAATTGGGGAAGCGGATGGTGGCGATGGATGATATAGAAGTAGCAACGTTCATATTGTTCTTGTTTTATTTACTAACTATATAAAAATCAATAATTTGTTGTGGGTTCGAGAAATTGAGAGATAAAACCCTGCCGCCGTAGGAAGAAGATGAAGAAGGGCAGCGTATCAGTTTGGGCTTTTATTTTTATATTTTCTACATTTGCGGGTTTTGACGACCCATATAGTGTTCGAGGCTCGGCCCGTTTATTGCACGGCGTATCCAATAAAGCTTATGCGCACCGTTTTAGTGGAAGCGAGAAGGCAAGGCATATATTTTCCCTTCCAGAAACTTCTCTTCTTTCTCCTCAAGCAGCTCAGCTGCGGGTCTCGTTCCGGTCGTGTTTGCTCTGGTGGTGTCTGGACGATGTCGTTTCGTTCCGACAAGAGTTATGCATGCAAGTTTCCTTTTTTCTTCTAGCTGCTAGTCTGCACCGTCTGGTGGTCATTTGATAAATAAAGTCTTGAGCTTTATCTGCATTTATCACCTGAGTCGATCTGGGTTACTTTTTAAGTTACTATTTAAATCACTAGAATAACTGTAAATCTATCTCATCCATTGATGTCTTTGTATTTCACTTTCGATTCAGTATGCCATTAGACATTTTTTTTACCATAAGTTTAGTTAATTTATTCAAGTAGGTAGTTGATACTGTGCAAATGCAAGAAGGTTACTTTAGCTATATTCAGAGGGGTTGAGATTATTTCAAATTTCAGAGAAACCCTTTGTTCATTTTACTTCACTTACTAGTTTTTCTCGAGTCAGGAAGCCCAGTAAGTTATATATTGAAGATTAATATCCTTTCTTGCACTGATTTGGGTTCATGTTATGTTCACCCCTTAAAATGTTTGCATTTTTTTTTGGGTGTGTGAATGTGATCTTGGATATGTAGAGTCATAGAGCTACACAATGGATCGAGGGAGAAGTTATAAAAGAGGGAAGCAGATGGAGGTTATGAATGTGGATTGGGACCGAGCTTCCACGGGGTGTTCTTGAGAGTTGAGATAATCTTTGAGCTAGTGCCTCTGATGGATTGTATCTCTGTTAGTCAT
The DNA here is from genome assembly GCA_037349345.1 of Oemleria cerasiformis. Classification (NCBI taxonomy): domain Eukaryota; kingdom Viridiplantae; phylum Streptophyta; class Magnoliopsida; order Rosales; family Rosaceae; genus Oemleria; species Oemleria cerasiformis. The sequence goes on from JAZGTL010000018.1 coordinate 16,254,245, forward strand.
GTTTGCAAATCCTGGAGTTTTGTTATTGCACAAGAACTTGCTGGTTGGAAAAGGGCTCTCCCGTGGCTCTTAATGTCTGGACAAAAAGACAGAGAGGTAAGGACTTATGTTAGCGTACTGCAAAAGCAAGAATGGAATATGGTAATTCCAGAGGCTTATGGAAGATACTGTTGGGGTTCATATCTAGATTGGTTGATTCTAGTTAAAGATCTTGGCGATTTCTCTATCGAGATTAGCTTGTTTAACCCGTTCTTGACGAATCAAATCGAACTTCCCAAAACATTAGATATTTATCACAAGATGGTTCTTTTGGGACGTCCCTATGTTGAAAACTATTTTTTCCATGCTTGTTAACAGTCTAAAGAGGGAGGTTTCATTTTGGGACGAAGGAGCTGAATCATGGCTTAGACATGCATAAGCTAGATGGTGAGGATGCTGTCTTGCCTTTTGAGGATGCTGTCTTCTCAGATGGAAGTTTCTATCGTCTGAGCAGTGACTATAACATTTGGCAGATTAAGGCTGCCAATATTTTGCCTTCCATTACAACAGATGGTGATGCTTACGAGATAAAAACCGATTTCCATGAAGTAACAATGTCAGAAGAGCATAACAGTTGAAGTATCTTGTCAAATCTTGCGGGGAGCTTCTGCTTGTTTGTAGGTTTTATAGCAGAGCCGATGCTGTTCTAAAAACACAGGATTTCAAAGTGTATTCACTGGATTTTAGCAAGATGGCCTGGAAGAGGGTACATGATATGGGAGATCAAATATTGGGAAAATGTTGCTCACGATCTGTTTCTTCAAAGGAACTTGGTGCTAACATAACCAACCGTATCTATTTCTGCAATGATGAGATTATTCCAAGGTGGAACGAATGGATTCTCATCATCTTTGTGAGTTTTCAGTTGGTCTTGGTCTGAACAATACTGGAAGAAGGGATTGGGGGATTTTCAAGCTTAACAATCAAAATCCTCGCAACTTTCGCTTTCGTTGCAAACGAGACATTTAGGCACCTATTTGGCTCACTTCCCTCTAATGGTGGTGCTGTGGGATCGAGTTTGGTTCTTGGTTGATGGTAACTAGTAAATTCAGCTCTCGTCTCTTGTCAGCTATTCAATGAAATCCGCTTTCTGTTTTGCCCTTTTGTTAGAGTTACCACCAGATGATGAGAAGTGAAGGAGCTCATTTCAGGTGATGATGTTAGTGTGCAAGGTTTTCTAATCAAATGTATAAAGATTAAAGTAGAGCAAGAAAGACTCTGAAACTTATCCATATTGTCGCACTTACTAAACTGAAATCCTATTTTTGTGGTTGATAATTCGTAACACATATCTGTTAGGCTCAATTAGAGTGAATGGGGATCATAGACGAAACTACATCTGCAGATCAAACAATAGCGTAATATGTATTTTTTTTTTCGTTTCAATTTTTACTTTGGAAAAAAGAAACAACTAGAAGTTAAGATAATGATGAGATCAATCCAACACAACCAGCTTCTGATACTCTTCTCCTTTGATGGCTGCTTCCATGACAAGCTCCGGGCTGACTTCTCCATCATTATCCAGGAATGACTTCATCAAATTTTTGGAGTAGCCACCCAGCAATGCCACTCCTGGTTTATTGCTAGGCACTGGTGTTGAAATTGAGTGTCTCAGATTCCAAAACACAATCTGTGGCACTGCATCCCCGTACCCTTTCTCCCGGTACTTCCTCTGTATTGCCTCATAATCAGTCTCCCATCCATTCCTGCTCCTCCTCAACCCCGGCCCCAAACCCCGATAAAAGATGGGCCCCAAAGGCTGATGAAATGGAGAAGGACTAGCATAATTCCCTGAAGCCGCATCAAACTCCATGTCGCTGAACACGAATATCCTCTTAACCATTTGCTCCGGCTTCAAATTCCCATTCACAGCAACTTCCAGAAGCATATCAAACACCTTCTGGAAATCTGTGTTCTGCCCCCAATCCATTCTCTCGATGAATTCACACTTTGATTTCAAATCATCCCCATTAATCAAATGCAGCTGCGGGTTCTCGCTGAAAGTGATGACCTTTCCCTTCCATGGCGCTTCACACAGTTCAGACAGCAAAAGGCCCAAAGCCACACAGACCTGCATTGGTATCCCACTCATGGATCCGGACACGTCACATACAGCCAAGCAATTCTTCATCTTGCCTAGCTTTAACAAGTCGTCCACCATTCTCTTCCACTGAAGCTCAGCCACTTGTCCACCATCTCCGTGATTCAGAGAGGCTATGATCTCATGTGGAAGCAGTGCACCAGCGGCAATGGTGGACTTTCCGGCCTTGACGTCCTCCAAATACTTCCTAAACCTCTCTTTGTCGTGCTTCAAGAATTTCTCCTTGTAAAACTTCATTGCCACAGAGGCTACTCTGTTGTAAGGAATGGAACCCCACTGGTTGGCGCCAATATAAACTTCCGGCAACTCCAACACCTTCCTCAATGGTACCAACACCTCCTTCCTCAGCCGGTCTCTTACTCTGTATGCGTAATGCTCCTCCTCCACACCTTCATATTCCGGGTACGATTCTCGCTGGAACACCTTCTTGGCAATGCTTTCACAGAGCAAGTGGCTTTGTCGAAGGAAGAGTCGATAGAAGGACACCACTTGGCCGCCAAGCTTATGTTTTTGTACTGATTGGACTCGAAGCTTTCGATATCGGACTTCAAACAGTCGGCAAAGTGATCGGAGACGCGCTCGTATAAAAATCGGAAATCGGGGTCGCGCTGGTACCTCTCAACGGCTTTCTTGGCCATGGCGATCTTCTTGTCTTTTCTCAAAGTACTTGCCTTTTCCTTCTCCAATTGTGCCCTTTCCATTGATCTCTTTACCCGGTCCTCTTTAGAACCCGCAGGCTTCTTGGGCCCCGACCTTTTCGAATTACTTGACCCGTGCCCGGCGAAGGGTGGTCTACCCCCATATTTTGTTGTTAGACCGCGACCGTAGCGTTGTGATCCTCCCCTCCTACCACCGTAGCGTTGTGATCCTCCCCTCCTACCAGCGCCGCCTTTTCTTAATTCCCACTCCGCCTTCTGTATCTTCCTTACGTCATCGCCTTCCAGGAAGCGGTACAAGATCTCCGGCAGGTCTTTAAAATACCCAAAATCGGCGAGAGACGCAACGTTGCAGGCGAGGGTTTTGGGGTGGTGCTTGTGGAGCCAAAACGCCGCCGTGTAGAAGCCTTCCTTGTCGGATTTTCCGGTGCCACGCACGCCTCGGAGGTTGCAGATGAGCTTGAGAGTGGTTAGGCTATTGTAGGCCCATGCCAGAGGGAGCTGCTGGTTAAAATAGGAGGCGGGGGTGTCCGGTACGACATGGAAGAAGAAATCGATGCAGGGGTTGCCGGAGCTGAGGAAGGTTGCAGAGCCGTTCTCGGTGAAGCCCATCGGAGGGGCGATCACTGGACTGTTGGCGGCGGAGTTGTAATTCGCGACCATGAGGTCGATGAAGGGGTTGCCGGTATCGGCGGGCTGCAATTGGGTTTTTGAAGCGGTGGGGTTTCTGAGCTCTGGTGGACCAAGAAGACTTGGAGGAGCCATATTTGTACGGACTTGATTTAGGGATTTAAGGATTCAGGGTTTTGGTTGCAGTGTTCTGAAATGATCGATGGATCGGGTTGATTGTAAGGCAGGTTGAATGTATGTATATTATAGGAGCTCATTGCTTGGGCTCCAAGGATTTTTGCCGACTTGGCCGAAACCGACTTTTCCGAAACCGACTTTTCTATCTTGTTTTTTCTCGGGACCGACTTTTCTTTTCATTTTCTCTGTCATTTCATTTTTCTTCAAACGTTTTCTTTTTCTTTTTGCCAAATTTGACGTTTTCTTCCTTAAGAAATAAGATTGGTTCATAATTTAATATTATTTAGAGAGTATTAATCATAATGATGTGATAATTTATTTTAATAAATTAAATAATTTTATATTTATTTTGTGTGGTCAATAAAATGGCACATCAATGTGATCATTAAATATGATCAATTGAGTGTGTCTACATAATATTATTTTTTAATTTATAAGCTCACCTTGTCTTCTTCAGTTTATTGTCTATGTATGGAACGCAACAGACGTATTTTTAGGTCTTCCAGTTTATTGTCTATGGATGAAACGCAACAGACGTATTTTTGGGTCTTCCAGTTTATTGTCTACCGATGGATTGAGAGATCGACTATTTTACCGGCAGTTTGAAGTGAACCATAATATATATTCTACATATCAATCAAATTTTAGTAGTGCTCTTGGTTTGTCCTTTAACGGAGTGATTAATTAACGGTCCAATAATTCTTTTTAGCAGTCTCAAACAAAAATCAAATTCAAATAATTTATTCAAACATTTGCATTATATATATTTATATATATATAAAGGAAGCATGCGAAAATCCACATATGATGAGAAGTAAATAAATTTCATGATTAACAAACTAATTAAACACTGAATTTATTACACTGATCTTGATCATCATCGATCGAAAGAAGGATGAAGACGACGAATGAAGATGATAAAATGGCCGGCCGGGAACTGTAACGAGACATGCCAGGCGTGATGTGTGGAGGGGCAGGGTTTCCATGGGTTTTTCCGGCCAGCATTGGCTTTCCAACCTGTATTAAACATTATTAATTCATCAACTTCGGTATTGAATAATCATAATACAAATGTCAAGCTAGCTAATATATATTGGATCTTAATTACTCATTAATTCATGGTTTTGTTAATTAATTAATGGCTATTAGGCTCTTAAGTTTTTTTCTCTTTCTAAGTCCTAAAGAGAAAGTCCGATAGATAGATATATCGAGGAGGAGGACGAAGAAGAAGGTCTTCTTGTTTCATCGCTTTTCTCTACTATATTTTTCTTCTTACGGGCTAGCAAGTAATGAGAGTTTCTTTTGATGATAGTTTAGTCTGGACATATGAGTTTCTCATCTTTGTCATATTTTACTATTTGCAACCCAATTCCTACCTCAAAATCTTCCGACAAAAATATATTTCTCATTTTTTTTTTTAAATTTGGTTCTACAGTATACTTTTGGAGGAGTTAATTATCTCAATATATATCTGCCTCTATTTTTTGTCACAGTAGTCAAATTAATTAGGATATTTAGTAAATCTTTTAAGTTAATTATTAATTCGTTTTTATGTGCAGTTGGATTGTCCGAATATCAAACTTTCTCTAGATCTGCCACATTATCTACAAATCCTTCAAAGCCAAATGTGATGCATGTGTTTGATGGCGGTGCTACCTCAAATGGTAGCGGTAATCCTTTAGGGTTATTAATTGTTTTAGTGGTTGTTTTAGGTACTGTTGTGGGCTTGAGTTCGTAATTTTGCTTAATTTTTAACGACATGAGATGTTTAGTTATTTGTACAGTTATTACACAGCTTTGTTATTTTGTTGATTCCGTTATTATATAATGAAAATTTCATTTTGATAGAATTAAAAATAAAGGAGGACTAATGAGGTAGGTCATGATGGAGTACCTTGGGTGGGTTCAAATCCACGGTTCTTGAGTTCCCGATGCTCCTGGCAAACAGCACAAAAAGGACACAACAGTCGCCGCATGGAGCTTCCGGCAGTCCATATGTACCTCTCAGTTTGGCGCGTTTGCGATACGAGTAGAGACAAGAAAATCCCAATTGGCCAAGAACATAAAAAACCAACCACCCTTTACAGCAAGCTGCATGCATCACAACAATGATTATCATGCATATATCAATGAACCAATAATTATAATTGATGCAGCAGTAATTAACTATTAGTTAGAATTAGTATAAACTTACATGTGTTTCCTTGATCTATGATCTCAACATTGGGCCCAAATGTTACACAGGGACAACAGCAGGTGATCATGCCTTATTAAATAGGGAAAAAAAAATTGATATAAATCACGTGCCAAATTAATTGTTGATATAATCGATGGATAGCTTAATACTTAATAGGATCGATGCATGGCAGCTTACAGTTGGAAGGATCTTCAAAGCAATCACATAGGCCCGTCGTCCAACCGCCGTGTGCGGTTGCTTGTTTCAGGTCACTATTCATTTTGATCTTATTACTCAAAACTAAGGGATATGTTTGGATGAGGAACTCAAACTGAGAGATGGCTGCTGGTGGCCGGTGGCTAGCTAGCTTGACGGCCTGCCAGCCTATATAATGCACACCGTCTGTAAGTTTGGTTTGGGAATTGGGAGTGGCCGTCTGCAACCATGGGTACGGTAAGCCTTAAATAGAAAACTATTCAAGCTAGCATGCAGCTGACTTTACTCATTGGGAGCTTGTTCAGTAATATGAGTGGTCGGATACTGTAGGGCAGTGTGATAACAAATTATTTTTTTCTTTAAAAGGGGACTAGTTAGTGGCGAATCACGATAGTCCATTTTTCCGGAGGCCGGAAAGAATCACACACGCGTTTCAGTGTACCCCGTCGGGAAGACTCACACAACGTTTTAGCACACCCTTAACCACAATCAGAAGACACACCAACAAAGGATCAAATCCAAGATGTGCTGGAGTTTTTTGTACCAGCCCAAGGAACACCTAACCATTGGGCCAACCTATTGTGATTCGTGTGATAATAATTTTGCTTTTATTTTTTGTACGTAAGATATAAAGAAATACAATAAGATAAATTATCGAAAAAAATAAGGAAGAGTGATGGTATAATGAGATATAATAAAAAAGGAAGATAAATAGGATCCTCGAGTTCGATCGTATACCTCTATAGAGAGATAGGAAGATAAATAAGGAATATCCGAAAACAACATTTATAAGTGAAACTTTAGAAGAAGAAAAAATTGATTTTTGAGTTTTAGTTTTCATTTTGTGTATATTTTCTTCTACATTAATTGTTCTCCATTTACATCACTCTTACAATGTTAAAAGCATAACAATTAAATAAAAAAACGGAATAGTTCTCAATAGGATGAATAATCTTCTTATTAAGCAAGTTTATTATAAAATAGTTGACTAACACCATACCTTCTTCCTTTCTTTTCATTTGTTTGTGCCTTTAATGATTGTCAAAAGGGATTGAGAGTTGCTTTTGTCTTCTCCCTTTTTATTAAAAGATTTTTCATTTCATACAATACAATACGATACGTTAATTAAATTATTTTACGAAATGAACGATTTGACGTCATGCATACACATTACACTAGGACCATTTATCAATTACTCTAATCTACGAAATAAACAATTTGACGTCATGCATACACCATCACACCGGGACCATTTGTCTTTGTACTAATACGTGCATGGTGCTCATTGCATGGACAAGATAAAGTGACCAATTTCCAGAAACAAAAGGGAAAAATGTGTGTGGAATATGGAATACACCACAATCTCAGCAGCAATAAATTTCTTTATGATATAATGATATCATATATAGGTGGAGGCGCTCACAAACAATTCGAAATTCTCAATATAATAATATATATATATATATTTGGTTCAACCCATTTTTGGAGGAGTTTTCCTAAATATATATATATATATATATATGTTTTTATTTTGAACTAAATTTGTTTGAAGGGGAGTTTATGTAAGTTCTAAAATCTGAGGGGTATTTATAAAAACACAAAAAATCTCAAAGGGTGCTTGTATAAATAACTCTTCATTTATTCATTTGAAGTCAAACAGCCTTATTAATTATACAAATTTGTTTTTATATACAAATTTTCTTATTAATTATACAAATTATATATATATATATATTATATATGGGTAAAGATCAAGGAATACTTATGTTTACATCTAAATATACACTCTCTTTAGACCTTTAGATTTGATGTCAAAGACTCTGATTAGAAGTGATTTAAAACATCATTAATGTTTAAATTACATGAATTTTAATTAATAATATATATTTTTCAATTAAATTTTTTTTATTTTCTTTCAATTAAACAAGTTTTAAATCTTTAAGAAATAAAAATAAATCTAATATAATCAGAGAAACCCAACCGCCACCAAGTCTCCCCTCCCACCCAACCTCGACTAAGTACAAGCCACCGGAGTCGGACATTTGAGACGGAGTGACCACTTCTTGTCTTTCCGTCAACGTCAGAACACATCTTCACCTTTCTATATAACAATACCCCTACAAGTCAGTCTTTTTCCTCATTTTTTTTCTCACATATCTCCTTCCATTCCTCTATGCTCGCTGGAAACAAAAGAGGCCGACCTTCATATCTAAGGTAGTTGAGAGAGAGAACATGGGGAAGAGGAGAGAGAGATGGAGAAAGACCTGGATTGCTTACAATATTGATTGAAAATTCTTTGAAATTTTAGAAAAGAAGGATAGAAGCAAAATTGAATCTGGGTTAGCAGATTTCTTCCAAACTTGAAAATTCTTCAATACCTATGGAATTATTTGCTAGATGATTATGCTGATTGCAATTTGATGTCAATTAAAGAAAACCAAGAAATCCCGCACTGTTTTCTTTGGGGATAGTGGTGTTGCAGTGACCGTGAAGGGCGACGTGACGGCGGTCTTTTTTTATTTTATAGGGTTTTCTTTTTAATTCTTTTTTGGATAAAATTTTGTTTTTAAATATGAAAATAATTTTTAATTGAAATAAAATAAAATAAAATTAATTGAAAAAATAAATTATTAATTAAAATTCATATAATTTAAATATTAATTAATGAAGTTTCACATCACTTCTAATATAAACATAAGTTTACATATATATATATATATATATATATATATTCTTCATGATCCTCGTCAAATGAAGAACGTCAACGAAGAACGTGGCAACCCTAACGAGACATATCCGGCGCCATGTAGGGTTCCACCTTTGTTCATCCTCTGAGCATTAGTGATCCAACCTGTATTTATAAACATAGGATACATATATGTTAAGCTACTATAATGGAACTTTATGAATTAATAATTTTGTTGATTAATTAGGTGGCCGACTATTGAGGTAAATTAGTAAAATGGCAGAATTTATCTTAAATGACTTATATTAATTTGGATGATGTGCAGTTTAAATATTTTGCAAAATCTCGACGGAAGTATTTTTCACGAAAATTATGAAAAACATCAAAATTGTTATTCTATTTACGTTCTCAGTAGCCTGTAAGTTATTTTGAAGTTGACTAAGAAGATTTCTAGTTATTATTTACCCTTAAAGTCCCTTCCAAGTCACATTACGAGGTTTCATTGAGTGTCACGTTTTTTGGCATAAAATTCAAAACACTTAGTAAATGGGCACCATAAATGGCAGAAATAATTGTTTCAAATGACATATAATAGTTTGTTTAATGTGCGGCTAAAATATTTCGCAAAATCTTGAAGGAAGCCTTTTTTCACGAAAACTGTTGTCGGTTTTAGAAACTTTGACAAACATTAAAATTATGATTCTGTTTCCATTCTCGTCACCTTGTAAGTCATATTGAAATTGACAGAGAAGATTTCTAGTTATTTTCGTCGCTAAAAGTCCCTTCCGGATCAAGTTATGAGATTTAATTGACTTTCATATTTTTTGGCTTAAAAAATTCAAAACATTAGTATTTGGGCACTATAAAAGGCAGAACTTGTCTCAAATGACCTATAATAGTTTGGTTGATGTGCAATTAAAATATATTGTGAAATCTCGACGGAAGCATTTTTTAAAGAAACTGTGAGCTATAACTCATAATTTTTAGTTTGTTTTAGAAATTTCGACAATATTAAAACTCTTATTGTATTTCCATTCTCGTCACCCTTATTTTGTAGTTGACAAAGAAGATTTCTAGTTATTTTCGGCCCCTAAAGTCCCTTCCGGACCACGTTATGAGATTTCATTGAATTTCATTTTTTTGGCTTAAAAAATTCATAACACTTAGTAAATTGGCATCCTAAATAATAGTTTGGTTGATGTGCAGTTAAAATATTTTGCGAAATCTCGACGGAAACATCTTTCACGAAAACTATGAGGTATAACTCACAAGCTTTAGTCGGTTTTAGAAATTTCAATAAAAACAATAAAATTCTTATTCTATTTCCATTCTCGTCACCCTGAAAGTTATTTTGAAGCTGACAAAGAATATTACTAGTTATTTCTTGTACCTAAAGTCCTTTCTGTACCACATTATGATATTTCATAGAGTTTCACGTTTTTCTGATTAAACAATTTTGAACACTTAATAAATAGGCAACCTAAATGGCAGAAATTGTCTCAAATGATTTATAATAATTTGGTTGATAAACAGTTCAAATATTTCATGAAATCTTGACAGAAGCATTGTTGACGAAAATTATGAGCTATATAAACTAACGATTTTTAGTCGGTTTTAGAAATTTCGACAAAAATATCAAAATTCTTATTCTATTTCCATTATCGTCACCTTGTAAGTTATTTTGAAGTTGACAAAAAAGATTTCTAGTTATTTTCGGTCACTAAATTCTCTTCCGGACCACGTTACGAGATTTCACTTAGTTTCACTTTTTTGGCTAAAAAAATTCAAAACACTTAGTAAATGGGCACCATAAATGGCAGAACTTGTCTAAAATGGCTTATAATAGTTTGGTTGATGTGCATTTAAAATATTTTACGAAATCTCGACGGAAGCATTTTTCATGAAAACTATGAGCTATATATAACTCACTTGTTTTAGTCGGTTTTAGAAATTTCAACAAAAACAATAAAATTCTTATTCTATTTCCATTCTCGTCACCTTGAAAGTTATTTTGAAGTTGAAAGAGAATATTACTAGTTATTTTTGGTCCTTAAAGTCCCTTCCGGATCACGTTACGATATTTCATAGAGTTCCACGTTTTTTGATTAAAAATTCTATACACTTAGTAAATGGGCACCCTAAATGGCAAAACTTGTCTCAAATGACTTATAATAGTTTGGTTGATATGCAGTTCAAATTTCGCAAAATCTTGACAGAAGCATTTTTGACGAGAACTATGAGATATATAAACTAACGATTTTTAGTCGGTTTTAAAAATGTCGACAACAACATAAAAATTCTTATTTTGTTTCCATTCTCGTCACATTGTAGAGAAGAATTCTAGTTATTTTTGGCACCTAAAGTCCATTTCAGACCATGCTACGATATTTCATTGAGTTTCACGTTTTTTGGATTAAAAAAATTCAAAACATTTAGTAAATGGTCATTCTAAATGGCAGAACTTGTCTCAAATGACTTATAATAGTTTGGTTGATGTTCAGTTAAAATATTTTGCTAAATCCTTACGGAATTGTTTTTCACGAAAACAGTGAGTTATTACTCACAGTTTTTAGTTTGTTTTAGAAATTTCGACAAAAAATCAAATTTCTTATTCTATTTCCATTCTCGTCACCGTGGCAGTTATTTTGAAGTTGATAAAAAATATTTCTAGTTATCTTCGCCCCCTGAAGTACCTTAGGAACAACGTTACAAGATTTCATTGAATTTCACGTTTTTTGGCTTAAAAAAATTCAGAACACTTAGTAAATTGACACCCTAAGGGAAAAATGTGTGTGAAATATGGAACTCCACTTTCTCAGCAGCAATCAATTTCTTAAGGATGTAATGATCGATATGGTATTTAAGTGGAGGGGCTCACAAAGTCACAAACAATTCGAAATTCTTGTCCCCACACCCCCCCACTCCCCATCCCCAACCCCCCCCACACCTCACAAACTATTTGTCTTTTGAAGTAAAACATTCATATTAATTACAAATGATATATATATACATATATATTGTACTGACTTGAAATACACTCTTCATGATTATCGTCGAATGAAGAACGTCGAGGAAGAATGTGGCAACCCGCCTAACGAGACATGCCCGTCGCCATGTGTGGAAGTGTAGGGTTTCCACCTTGGTTCATCCTCTGAGCATTAGCGATCCAACCTGTATTTATAAACATATATATGATACACATACGTTAAGCTACCATAATTTTGTTAATTAATTAACGTGGACGACTAATGAGGTCGATTAGTAAATGGCACTCCAAATGACATAATTTGTCGATCTCAAATGACTTATAATAATTTGGTTGATGTGCAGTTAAAATATTTCGCGAAATTTTGATGGAAGCATTTTTCACGAAACCTGTGAGCTATATATAACTCACGATTTTTAGTCGGTTTTAAAATTTTCGGCAAATACATCAAAATTATTGTTATTCTATTTCCATTCTCGCTACCCTGTAAGTTATTTTTTACTCCTAAAATTCCTTCCGAACCACGTTATGAAATTTCATTGAATTTTCACGTTTTTTGGCTTAAATAATTCAAAAGTACACTTAGTAAATGGGCACTCTAAATGGAAAAACTTGTCTAAAATAACTTATAATAATTTGGTGGATGTACAGTTAAAATATTTTACAAAATCTCGACAGAAACATTTTTCACGAAAACTATGATCTACCTACAATTTTTAGTCGGTTTTAAAAATTTCGACAAAAAACATCAAAAGTATGATTCTATTTCCATTCTCGTCATCCTGTAAGTTATATTGATGTTGAAAGAGAAGAGTTTTAGTTATTTTCGGCCCTTGCTTCCGGACCACGTTCTAGACCACATTATGCTTTTTGGCTTAAAAAATTCAAAAGTCAACTTGTTAAATGAGCATCCTAAATGGTAAAATTTGTCTCAAATGGCATAACATATGATATACGTTCAGCAACTATAATTAATGGAACTAATTAATCATATAATAATTTTGTTAATTAATTAACGTGGAGGACTAATGATTCGATTAGCATATGTACCTATGGCGGGATCAAGGCCGTGGTTCTTGAGCTCCCGGTACTCTTGACAAATAGCACAAAAAGGAAGCAAGCAATGGACACAAAAGTCGGCGCATGGACCTTCCGGCAACGCGTATAGAGCTCTCAGTTTGGTGCGGTACGGGAATGAGAGTAAACAAGAACATCCGATATGGGCAAGCGCATAAAAAATCAAGCCTCCGAATGCGCAAGCTGCAATATTGTTATGCATAATAAACCGATCATAAACTTAATTAGCAATAAACAAGTTGAGTTTAATTAACTAATTAAGTATCAACTTACATGTAGTTCCTTTGTCTATGATCTCAACATTTTGGCCAAACGTTACGCAGGGACAGCAGCAGGTGAGCAGGCCTAATTCAATTAAAGAGAATATATATATATATATATATATATATATATGCATGTAAAGATATAAATCATACATATATTATGGATTCATATATTATTAACATATATTATGGATTCATATATTATTAAGCATTGGTTTATTATAAAATAGTTGACTAACACCATGTATTGACCTTCTCAAAGTACCTATTTGAATTAATTTCCTTTCTTTTCATTTGTTTGTGACTTTAATATGGTCAAACGGGATCAATAGTTGCATTTGGAAGATTTTTCATTTCATACAATACTATACGTACTTTAAATTACTCTAATTTACGAAATGAATGATTTAACGTTATGCATACAGTATCAGACCGGGACCATTTGTCTTTGTACTAACACGTGCGTGGTGCTCATTGCATGGACAAGATAAAGTGACCAATTTCTAGAAACATAAAGGAAAAAATGTGTGTGAAATATGGAATACACAACTTTCTCATCAGCAATCAATTTCTTTAGGATGTAATGATATCATATGTAAGTGGAGGCGCTCACAAAGTCACAAACAATTCTAAATTCTCAATACATATATATATATATATATTTATTTATTTGGTTCAACCCATTTTTGGAGGAGTTTGCCTTTATATATGTATGTCCTTATTTTTAACTAAATTTTCCTAAATTTTTTGGAATTTTTAAGTTACTCGTCCAAACATACTCTAAAGAAACTGAGAGATGACTGCTAGTGGCCAATGGCTAGTTAGCTTGCCAGCCTGCCAGCCTACAATGCACACCGTCAGTAAGTTTGGTTTGGGAATTGCTTTTGCCTTCTCTGTAATTTCTTATTACATTTTTTTTCTTTTCATACAAGACGTACTTTAAAATACTCTAATCTACAAAATGAACGATTTGAGTCGAGCAAGAAAATGCATCCACCATCACACCGGGACATTTTTGTTTGTACTAATACGTGCATGGTGATCATTGCATGGACAAGATAAAGTGGCCAATTTCCAGAAACAAAAGGGAAAATTGTGTGTGAAATATGGAGCTCCACTTTCTCAGCAGCAATCAATTTCTTTAGGATATAGTGATATCATATATAAGTGGAGGGGCTCACAAAGTCACTAAACAATTCACTTAATACCGTCAAAATTTGATAAAAGAAATTCACGTTAAAATTTAGCCCACTTCATTTTTAATTCTTGGATTCTTGCCTGTATTTATATATACTCTTCATGATCACCATCAAATGAATAATGTCGACGAAGAATGTAGCAACCCTAACGAGACATGTCCGGCGCCATGTGTGGAGGTGTAGGGTTTCCACCTTGGTTCATCCTCTAAGCATTAGTGATTCAACCTGTATCTATAAACATAGGACAAATTAGAACAATAGTCCCTGAACTTTACTATAATTTTAGAAATCGTCCCTAAACTTAAATATTAGTTTTTCCCGTCCCTGTACGTTACCATACAGTTGATTTAGTTCATTCGTCAAAAATTCGAACGGAATCCGTTAAAATTAAGGGCAAAAACGTCCTTTCAAGTGAGATTTTTCTCAGGAATTCTGTTTGAATTTTTAACGGATGGACTAAATCAACTATTATGGTAAAGTTTAGGGACGGGAAAAACTAATAAGGAAGTTTAGGGACGATTTCTAAAATTATGGTAAAGTTCAAGGACCCTAAATGGCAGAATTTTGTTTATTAATTAACGTGGACGACTAATGAGATCGATTAGTAAATGGTACCCTAAATGACAGAATTTATCTAAAATGGCTTATAATAGTTTGGTTGATGTGTAGTTTTATATTTTGCAAATCTCGAATGATGCATTTTTCATGAAAACTGTGAACTATAACTCACGATTTTTAGTCCGTTTTTTAGAAATTTTGACAAAAATATCAAAAATTTTATTCTACTTCCATTCTCATCACCTTGTAAGTTATTTGAAGTTGACTGAGAATATTTCTAGTTCGGCCCTTAAATCCTTCCTGGTCACATTACGAGATTTTATTGAGTGTCACGTTTTTTGATTTTAAAAATTCAAAACACTTAGTACATGGGCACCCTAAATAGCAGAAATTGTCTCAAATGACATATAATAGCTTGTTTAATGTGCAGTTAAAATATATTTCGAATCTTAACGAAAGCAATTTTCAAAAAAACACTGAGCTATAATTCACGATTTTTAATCGGTTTTAGAAATTTCTACCAAAACATCAAAAATCTTATTCTATTTCGATTCTCGTCTCCTTGTAAGTTATTTTGTAGTTGACAGAGAAGATTTTTAGTTATTTTCAGCCCCTAAAGTCCCTTTCAGACCACTTGACGAGATTTCATTGAGTTTCACTTTTTTGGCTTAAAAAATTCTAAACACTTAGTAAATGGGCACCGTAAATGGCAGATCTTGTCTAAAATGACTTGGAATAATTTGGTTAAATGACTTGGAATAATTTGGTTGATGTGCAGTTAAAATATTTTACGAAATCTCGACGGAAGTATTTTTCACGAAAACTATGAGTTATAACCAATGTTCTAAACGGCGGCCTACGCGCTCGCCTAGGAGGCGGCGGAGCTCCTCCGCCCCGATTATAGGCTGGGCATTTTGACTAGGCGTTTTGAGAACCTCCGAGTCCGACTCCAAGCTTCATCACCACGACTGACGTCGGCGGTCGCCTCCATCGTCACGCCTCTGTCCATCTCCAGCAATACGGACGCCTCCATCGCGAGTGGAAGCCTCCTCTGTTGATTCTCTCTGTGTCCCTCTCTTCTCCAGTCTCTTGAGACTTCTGAATTTTCGCCTCCACGACCTGTCCGCCGTCATTGGTTGGAGATGGTATGGATTTGAATAGTGGAGTTTGGATGAATATGATGCTCGCGGGGGGGGGGGGGGGGGAGGGATTGTAAATTAATTGGTCAATAAGCCAATATACACCTACAAAGCTACAAACTACAATATAATGTGGGCTCTTCTTAAATAATGATATTTTATGTATAATTTCATTTTTTCTTTTAGTGTATAATTTCCTTGGATTTTTTATTTGAAAATTATTAATTGAACTACAAAATAGTATAATTTATTGATCGTTAGTCTTATTGGCCTTAATTAGTGTGTATTATTTTGATTTATGGCAATGCATATTATTATAAAATATGTTTTGGAAGTGCATATTGATTAGTGGTTGTGTATATTTTTATTTTCTTTTGTTGTACTCAATATATTATTTATTTAGTGATATTTATTATAAAATAAAAAAATCGCCTAGGTGTCCGCCTAGACCCCCGCCTAACGGCCTAAGCGCTAGGTCCCTAGGCACTCTAAATGGCAAATTTTGTCCCAAATAGCTTATAATAGTTTGGTTGATATGAAGTTCAAATATTTCGCGAAATCTTGACGGAAACATTTTTGACGAAAACTATGAGATATATAAACTAACGATCTTTAGTCGGTTTTAGAAATTTCGACAACAACATCAAAATTCTTATTTTGTTTCCATTCTTGTCATACTGTAAGTTATTTTGAATTTGACCGAGAGGATTTCTAGTTATTTTCGGCCTCTAAAATCCCTTATGGACCATATTACGAGATTTCATTGAGTTTTACGTTTTTTGGATTAAAAAATTCAAAACACTTAGTAAATGGTCACCCTATATGGCAGAACTTTTCTCAAATGACTTATAATAGTTTGGTGGATGTTCAGTTAAAATATTTCGCGAAATCCCTACGGAAGTATTTTTCACGAAAACTGTGAGTTATTACTCACGATTTTTAGTTTGTTTTAGACATTTCGACACAAAAAGAAATTTTTTTATTCTGTTTCCATTCTTGTCACCATAGAAGTTATTTTGAAGTTGATAGAAAAAATTTCCAGTTATCTTCGCCCCTTAAAGTACCTTAGGGACAACGTTAAGATATATTATTGAGTTTCACATTTTTTGACTTAAAAAATTTAAAATACTTAGTAAATTGATATCCTAAATGGCAGAACTAGCTTATCTCAAATGACTTAAAATAGTTTGGTTAATGTGTAGTTAAAATATTTCATCCAAACATACCCTAAAGGAATTAGAGATGGCTGATGGTGGTTGGTGGCTAGCCAGCTTGCCACCCTATATAATGCACACCGTATGTAAGTTTGGATTGAGAATAAGTTTTGCCACTTCTCTTTTCTTATTAAAATTTTTCTCTTTTCATCTAAGACGATACTTTAAATTACTCTAATAATATACGAAATGAACGATTTGACGGCAAATGCATCCACCTTCACACATGACCATTTGTATTTGTACTAATACGTGCATGGTGCTCATTGCATGGACAAGATAAAGTGGCCAATTTCCAGAAACAAATTAAAGGGAAAAATGTGTGTGAAATATGGAACTCCACTTTCTCAGCAGCAATCAATTTCACAGCAAAGTCACAAACAATTCGAAATTCTTGTGCCCCCCCTCACACAAACTATTTGTCTTTTGTTTTATGTTTTCTTTTCCTGAAAGAATTAAGATTCCATAGCTTAATATAAATCATTTTATTCATTTGAAGTCAAACAGTCTTATTAATTACAAATGATATATATATATATAGTACTGAATTGAATTACACTCTTCATGATCATCGTCGATTGAAGAACCCTAACGAGACATGCCCGGCGCCATGTGTGGAGGTGTAGGGTTTCCACCTTGGTTCATCCTCTGAGCATTAGCTATCCAACCTGTATTTATAAACATATGATACACATATGTTAAGCTACTATAATGGAACTTAATGAATTAATAATTTTGTTAATTAATTAATGTGGACGACTGATGAGATCGATTAGTAAATGGCACTCTAAATGACAGAATTAATTTGTCGATCTCAAATGGCTTATAATAGTTTGGTTGATGTGCAATTAAAATATTTTGCGAAATTTGACGGAAATATTTTTCACGAAAACTGTGAGCTATATAACTAACGATTTTTAGTCCATTTTAAAAAATTCGACAAAAACATCAAAATTGTTATTCTATTTCCATTCTCGTCACCTTGTAAGTTATTTTCGGCTCCTAAAATCCCTTCCGAACCAAGTTATAATGAGATTTCATTGAGTTTTCACGTTTTTTGGATTAAAAAATTCAAAAGTACACTTAGTACATGGGCATCCTAAATGGTAAAACTTATCTTAAATGACTTATAATAGCTTGGTGGATGTGCAGTTAAAATACTTCACAAAATCTCGACGGAAGCATTTTTTCATGAAAACTATGATCTACAATTTTTAGTATGTTTTAGAAATTTCGACAAAAACATCAAAATTATGATTCTATTTCCATTCTCATGATCCCGTTAGTTATATTGATGTTGACATAGAAGATTTCTATTTATTTTATGCCTCTAAAGTAGCTTCCGGACCACGTTCCAAACCACATTATGCTTTTTGGCTGAAAAAATTTAAAAGTCAACTTAGTAAATGAGCATCCTAAATGGTAAAAATTGTCTCAAATGGCTTAACATATGATATACATTAAGCAACTAAAATTAATGGAACTAATTTATCATATAATAATTTTGTTAATTAATTAACGTGGACGACTAATGAGTTCGATTAGCATGTACCTATGGCGGGTTCAAGTCCGCGGTTCTTGAGCTCCCGGTACTCTTGACAAATAGCACAACAAGGAAGCAAGCAATGGACACAAAAGTCGGCGCATGGATATTCCGGCAACGCGTATAGAGCTCTCAGTTTGGTGCGGTACGGGAATGAGAATAAACAAGAACATCCGATATGGGTAAGCGCATAAAAAATCAAGCCTCCGAATGCGCAAGCTGTAATATTGTTATGCATAATAAAACCGATCATAAACTTAATTAGCAATAAATAAGTTGAGTTTAATTAATTAATTAAGTACCAACTTACATGTAGTTCCTCTGTCTATGATCTCAACATTTTGGCCAAACGTTACGCAGGGACAGCAGCAGGTGAGCAGGCCTAATTCAATTAAAGAGAATATATATATATATATATATATATATATATACATGTAAAGATATAAATCATACATATATTTGGATTCATATATTATTAACAGATATATATATATATATATATATATATATATATATGATGGATGACTTACAATTGCAAGGATCTTCAAAGCAACCGCATATGCCTGTCGTCCATTGAGGCGGCCCCTGTTGATAACCGCCGTTTGCAGCTGCTTGTGGAGGCGCCGCCTGTTGATAACCGCCGTGTGTTGCTGCTTGTGGAGGCGCCTTATGATAATAACCGCCGTGTGTTGCTGCTTGTTTCGGGCCACCAAGATTATTAGGATCCATTTTGATGAAGTAAAAGTAATAATTGAGATCCAGTGGGCTTCTGTAACCAGGGTTTTGGTTGTTAAATAGAAAACTCTTGCAGCTAGCTGCTACCACTGAAGCAATTGACTTGACTCAGTGTGAGATCCATGTTCGTGGTCAATATTAAATTATTAATATCAGTGCATACATCGTTGGATAACGTAATTTTCGTCGTTAATGAAATGATTAAGCAAGCAGTCGTTAATGAAATGATTAAGCAAGCAGAGGCCGAGGGAGGAGTTGAGCTGATCGTTGGTGGTATTTCTTTGTACCATTTTTTTGATATATTGAATAATTTGTATACATATATCGTAATCGAAACTGTTAAACTCATAAATAATCATATCAAGATTATCTACACAAAAAATCAACAACTTTGAAGGTTCTTTAGTCATTCTTATGTATCAAACAAATCAACGGTATTAGTAACAATGAAGATCCTCACGGTAAACTATCTATTTAGTTTACACATATGCAGTTCTAAATGATCTTCAATTTTATTGATTTTTTTGTATAAATGATCATCTAAGAATTGAATAGTTCCGATTATAATATATGTATACAGATGATTCGATAAATCGAAAGGGTGGTACGAGGAGGTACCACCAGTGATGAGATGCAAGTATTATTCTAATATTATAATATATTTTGGTTATATGAATATTATATTAATCCTATTTTAAGAAATATTTTTAATTTCCCTATAATTTCATTTTATTAAGTAGATCAATCTATTAATTATTGCAACTGTGAACTTTGTATTTTTTATTTCTTATTTTTATGTAATGAGCTATTAAAAATATGATATGAATAATGTTGCAGGAACTCAAGATGGATTTACAATATGATCGATATGATTTCTTATTACGATGTGATTTCTTATTTCACACGTTATGTGAAAGGTTTCAGGCTCGATTCTTGTAAAAATATAGGTCGATACTTAATGTGTATATTATAATCCCCTCCACATTGTCTCAAAAAACCATTAATTTGAATACTATTGTTCGTACCTAAACTGATCGACCTGTAAGAAGATCAACTAGTCCCAGCAAACCACATCGGCCCTCAACTCAACATAAACACAACACGACCGTCCCATCAGACATGGCAAACACCCGGACAAAGCACCCTAGCGGCCAACTGGCTGACCAGTCTGTACTGTTGATCAGCAGGTCGGTCGACCAGACCAAATTAATAAGGGGATCCAGGATCACTGGGACACGTGTCAGCACTAGAATCAGAGACATTTATCCCACATCGAAACATTCCACCCATAACATTCAATGCTACTATAAATACAAGGGCACCTCCCCTAAAAAAGGCAATGACATTCTTGCCCTCACGCTGCCTAAATTACTATTTAACCCTCTTCACCTAACTTAGGCATCGGTGGTTGTTAGGCCGGCACCACACTGGTGCTCCTTTGTTCTTACCTTCTCCCTGTAGTTCTACAACCATCGAGAGGAGTGAGACAAGCGAGCTCAGCGAGTCAATTCTAAGTTGGTCCATTTTTGGCATCAACAGTTTGGCGTCGTTTGTGGGAATTCTGAAACAACCTTCCACCAACTCACTTACCATTTTGGCTGTCCCAACACCCTTCGGGCATCACGATGGACGTTCAAGACCAAGGAGAATTAACTCACACCCTTTTCAACAAAGGAACTCGTGGGACAACATCCCCGACATGTTAAGACAGACTTTGGACGACCTCCAACGAGAAGTGGCTGAGCTAAGGGCTCACAACGCAAAGGTAGATGTTAAGAATAAGGTCTTAATTGACCAGTATGAGAGCACACTTTCCCTTCTGAGGATGACCCAACGAGAATAAGGATGAGAGAAGGGACCAGCCGAGCAACCCATGGCCGACCAGACTCGGGGCGACCAGACACCTACGAAGATACACAAAAAGCAGCAGCCCAGGGCAAACCCCACTTCATCTGGAGGACGACTCCTCATCCAACCTACTAGTGGCGCTGGTCTTTCACAACCAAGGATCTATCAGGATGCCCACCAACTCCTGGATGATCTCCAGATACAAATAGAACCCGTTCACCTCACCTGCGCTATATCAGGCAGGAGAACCAAGGCATGCGAGGCCCCGACCCCCAACATAGGGCAAACACGCGGGAGCTGCAGGACGAGATCGAGTCAACCGTCGGGAGCTATTCACATGGCCGTAGGAGAAACAGAGATCACCAAGAAAGGAGCGATGGTCGGATAGAATGCCAACCAAACCCATCACCACCCCAATAGGACAACACCCTGGTGGAGAGTCTCTTACGTCGAGTGCCTAACCTTGAGGCCGAGAAGGATAAACGCAAGGTGCCAACATGGGGGAAGACCAACATTGGTCCTTTCACCAACTGAATCCTTCGATAAAGACATAACACATATGTGAAGCCTCTGAAGATAGCTCTCTACACAGGAAAAGGCGATCCCGTCACTCATCTGAACTACTACGTCTCTGCACTTGCATACAAGAACCTGACAGACGAGGTTCAGTGTCTCATCTTCAGCTCTACTCTCACGGACGCAGCTCTCAATTGGTTATATCGCCTAGTTCTCAACATTGTTAACTCTTTTGAAGAGTTACAAACAACTTTTCTCAACCAATTCATGATCCAAACGAACATGCTGGTCTACACGGAAGATCTATTTTTCATCAAACAGGGAGAGAGTGAGACACTTCAAAAATACGCCTCTAGGTTCAGCCTTGAGTACTCTCGCTTCCAGGATACAGACGACAAAGCCGCATTCAATGCATTTCAGAGTGGCCTAAATGAGTCACCCTTTAAGTATGCAGCCCATACTGAAGACTAGAAAGATCACAACGGGATCATGAGGCGAGTGGCGAACCATGCTAAGGCAGAATTCTTCCACACTCCCACCAAGGAGACCAAGATTGGCTTCACATACTCTACCCCCCAAGTAACAACAACAGTAATAACAACTACAGCCCCAGGGGCTACAATCAGCGATCTAATCAGTCCCACCAGGGGAAGAGGAAGCTTACCTATGACCAGAAGCATAAGAAGAAGAAGGGGGAGACAACACTGGCTCAAGACCTCGCTTTGAAACATACACAATCTTGAACACCTCTTTGGACCATGTGTTGCTGAATGTGGAGGACATGATCCCAAAGCCTAAGGCAAGGAACCCCAACTACCGCCCCACCCACAATGTGGAGTCTTTTTTCCAATACCACAAGTACAATGGCCACACCATTGATCAATGCATCGCATTCAAAGACACTGTGGAGCAACTAGTCCGCAAGGGAAAGATCAATCAATTCCTCCAACATGCCCCACCACCAGCGGGGACACCCACAAATCAACACCATCAGTGGGGGACCAACCTTATCCTCCCCACTCACATCAAACAGGGCAAGGAAGAGCTTTCTTCGGACCACCCAAGCCAACCAATAAGTGTTCAACATTGACTCTGGCCTAGTGGCAAAGGTAGCCAAGAATGGATGGGAGCCCATCACATTCTCAAAGGTGGAAGAAAAGGGCATAGTGTTCCCACATGATGACCGCTTCATCATCAGGGCTCAGATATCCACCTACGACGTAGGAAGAATACTCATTGATACTGGGAGCTCAGTCAACATATTATTCTGGGATGCCTTCAAGCGCATGGGAATAGACGAGAAAGAACTACACTGAGCAGTCACACTACTATTGAGTTTTTCCGAGGACTCAGTCTTACCCCGGGGCATCATCTCTTTGCCACTCTCAGTTGGCACCATTCCCAAAATAGCAACAGCAACCACTACATTTCTTGTAATCGACTGTCCCACGACCTACAATGCCATCATTGGGAGAGGTTTACTCAATCAGCTAAAGGCCATCCTGGCAACCCACCTACTGCTGATGAAATTCCCAACACCCATGGGAATGGGACAGGTGCGAGGAAACCAACTATCCGCAAGGACATGCTATGCCACGACACTGACCAAGACAAACAACCAAAACCAAAAGGAAACTATGTCAGTCACAGAGATAGCTCTTGGAGATGATCCCGTTGTTCCTAAGTTGGTGGAAGAATTATGAAACAGCCCCTCAGAAGACCCACGCGACCTATCAAGCATGCCACATGCAGAACCTATGGAAGAAACAGAGGCAATATCTCTATCTAATTAACACAAAGATTGTACGGTCCAGATAGGATCAAAGCTAAAAACCACCATACGAGCATCCTTCATAGAATTCCTGAAGAAGAATGTCGAAGTCTTTGCATGGTTTTACGAAAACATGCCTGGAATCTTCACTGATGTCATCTGCCATAGGCTAACCATCGACCCATCATTCAAACCAATCACACAGAAGCGGCGTATGTATGACACCGAGAGGCAAGTAGCCATGCAAGAAAAAATCACCAAACTCAACACCATTCATTTCATTAGGAAGGCCATCTATGCCACCTGGGTTACAAACGTCGTACTCGTCAAGAAACCTTCTGAACAATGACGTATGTGCATAGACTTCATCGATCTCAACAAGGCTTACCCCAAGGACATCTTCCTTTTCCTAAGATCGATATGCTCGTGGATGCCACGGCGGGACATGATCTACTTAGCTTCATGGATGCCTATTCATGGTATAACCAAATCCTCATGAACCTTAATGATCACATCCATACTAGCTTCATGACTGATCTTGGCGTGTATTGCTACAACGTTATGCCTTTTGGCTTGAAGAACGCAGGAGCAACGTACCAGTGGCTAGTCAACTTCATGTTTGCTGACCAAATTGGGAAAACAATGGAGGTCTACGTTGACGACATGCTCGTCAAAAGAAAAACAGATAAGGAACACATCCCCAACCTGGCACGGATGTTTAAAGTCCTCAAGGAGTATAAGATGAGCCTCAATCCCACCAAATGTGTCTTTGGAGTAGGCTTAGGCAAGTTCCTAGGGTATATGATTAGCCAAAGAGGTATCAAGGCAAACCCCGAGAAGATTAAGGCAATCCTTGATATGCAACCTCCCCAAACCCACAAGGACATCCTGAGCTTGACAAGACGAGTATCTGCTCTTACTTGTTTCATATTGAAAGCAGCAGACAAGTGCGCGCCATTCTTCAAGGCCCTAAAAAGCAAGGGAAAACAAATTGATTGGATAGAGGAATGCAACAAGGCATTCGTTGAACTCAAGGAGTACATGAGCAGGGCCCCACTCTTGGCAAGACCAGAAACCAGGGAACATCTCTTCACATACTTAACGGTCTCCACCTTAGCAGTTAGCTTTATTCTTATCGTAAGGAGTGAAGGCATAGAGCACCCCGTCTACTACATCAGCAAGGCATTTCAAGAGGAGACCAGATATCCCGACTTGGAGAAACTCGTTATTGCCCTTGTGGTTACAGCACAAAAGCTTAGGCCATACTTCCAAGCTCATGAAATCAAGGTCGTCACCAACAAGCCTTTGAGGCAGGTCTTATAGAAACCGGACGACTCACCAAATAGGCAATCGAATTGAGTGAGTTCGACATCTCCTATGTGGCCAAGACAGCTTCGAAAGGACAAGCGGTGGCTGACTTCATTGATGAGTACTCCTACCAGCCAATGCAATACATCCCACCAAAGGCAACCCTTCTAGAGAGGACTCTTACCAAGGAAACCCCAGAAACCACTCCGGCACCCACCATCGATCCTCAATGTCCATGTTGGACATTATACGTGGATGGATCAGCCTTTCATAGTGGATCAGGAGCATGATTAGTTCTCACTTCCCCAGAGCAAGTCAAGCTGGAATATGCCCTACGCTTCAGCTTCAAAGCATCCAACAACGAGGCTGAATACGAAGCATTATTGGCTGGCTTACGCCTTTCCAAGGACATGGAGGCCAAATATTTGAGGATTTACAGTGATTCACAATTGGTGGTCAGCCAAGTCAACAATGATTTTGAAGCCAATGACGTATTCATGTCTCACTACTTGGTCCTAGCAAAACAACTTTTCCAACACTTCTCGGCCTATGAGATCAACAAAAGCCCAAGGACAACAAACAACCACGTCGATGCCTTAGCAAGACTAGCATCCTCCCTTGATGAGAAGGAGAAGCGTAAGGTACTGGTGGAAATGCAACATACACCAAGCACTAGGGCGCGGGTAGTAAACAAAATCAATACCATCCCCACTTGGATGAATCCCATCAAGGCCTTCCTCCAAAATGGTACTATACCAGGAGACAAAATGGAGGAAAATCCTATAAAGCAACAGTTAGCTCGATACACCATCCAGCATGACCCCCTCTACAAGTGTGGATTCACCACACCACTGCTGAAATGCCTAACACCTGACATGGATGACTATGTGCTAAGGGAGACGCACGAAGGCATTTGTGCAGATCACTCTGGAGCAAGATCTCTAGCACACAAGGCCTTTAGACAAGGATATTACTGGCCTACCATGATGGCCGACACCATTGAACTCACACAGAAATGTGACAAATGCCAACGATTCGCACCAATCCCTCATCTCCCAACCGAGGACCTAACATCTATGCTTAGCCCTTGGCCATTCTCCCAATGGGGACTAGATCTGATCGGCCAAATGCCAAAGGGTAAGGGAAAAGTCAATCATGTAGTGGTAGCCATGGACTACTTCACAAAGTGGGCAGAGGCAAAACCTCTGGCAACAATCACGGCATCACAAATTGAACACTTCGTCTATCAACGTATCATTTGTCGGTTTGGGATCCCACACACAGTTATCACTGATAATGGAAAGAAATATGACTGCCATCGATTCAAGGCCTTCTGTGAAAGATACAACAACAAAATCCTCTTCGCCTCTCCGTCCCATCCATAATCCAATGGACAAGTGGAAGCGGTCAACAAAAACATCAAGTACAACTTAAGAAAGAGGCTAGATGAGAGAACAAGGGCAAATGGTCTAACATCGTTGATGATGTGCTATGGCTCACAGGGCATCCTACAAGACAACCACATACGAGACCCCTTTCGCCTTATCATTTGGTAATGAAGCAGTTGTACCAGTGGAAATTGGGGAAACATCTTACCAGGTTATCTCCTACGACTCAGAAGAGAACAATCACCAAATTGCACTCAGCCTGGACCTCATTGAGGAACGAAAGGAGAAGGCCAACTTGAAGAATGTTGCATACAAACAATGGTTAGTGAGGTACTATGACTTGAGGGTCCACGACAGAAGCTTCAAAATGGGTGATTGGGTGCTAAGGAAGGTCAATGTTCAGTCATTAATTATGCATCATTTTGATGTCACTTAGTACCCCTTTTACATGTCTTTTGAATGATTTTTTGTCATCCATAGCAGAAAATGATCAATATTGTGAGACTTGTACAGACTTGGAAAGATAGGTAAATTATGAGAATAATGCAAAAAGAATGGCTCAAATCGGAGTCGTAACGAAGGAGATGTCTCAAGTCAAATATCGGGCCCTAAATCGAGTCCTAGTTCCTTCCAGGTGCTCCCTAAATTGTGTCCCTTGATGTGTCTCAGAGACATCCTACCAAGTCTAGAAAAGCCCCCAATCGCACCATAAATTGCGCCCTAAATCAAGTTGATGACGCGTCTATAGGAAGTCACCTTTGCACCCTAAGCGGAGCTCTGCAGCGAGCCCTTCAGGAGCCTTAGTCGAGCCCTGGCGTGCCCAAGTTCATGTGCCCTAATTCAATCCAGGACATGTCCCTTGATATGTCCCTGGTTCCTCACAAACAAGCTCAGCGGCAAGGCCTGTGACATGTCTTTTGACATGTCCGGGTAGGCCAAAATATGTCATCACCTAGAAGGTGTGGGAACCACGTGAGCCAACAACCAGAATGGGACCTCAAATGATGTTAACAAGCTAATGAAGCTTTAAGGCTTTCTTAGAACTACCAAATACATTTCCTTAACATGATGTGCCCTAAAAGACCTCGATTGCACCCTACTTAGAGCCAAATTGGGCTTTCAACTTTTTCTACTAGTTTTTAGTCAGGCCAAAGCCTAGAACTAACCTAGTTACATCATATGGATCTGAGAAAGGTGGCTTTGCCTAGGAAAATATGCCCATGACCTGTTCATGGCACGTTGTGCCCTATTTTTAATCCCAAAGGTGCCAAGGTGATGTCATGACGTGTCATTGGTGTCTAGGGTTGGCCCAGCCCGTTACTTGATGTTTAAGCAACCCTAGGAAAGTCGCAGAAACTTCCTTGCCACACAAGAAATGTAAGGACCCTTCCCGAATTTCTCCTCGAAACCCAGAAAGAACCCTTATCCCGTATGACAGCTCTTTTACCTCAAAATTTTATACCAGGAATACCCTTTATCTTTAAATAATTTTTAGTAAACCTTACAGGGTTCCCGACAAAATCTCTATACTTATTGACCACTCTTACCTATCAAATGTAGGATAGCATACAGGTCAAAGCCAAGACCTCGTAATAGTTGTGGTCCAAATAGGAATACCCTCTGACACCAAATGTCAGTAGGTCAGACACTGCTGACACCTCTACTGGAATACCACAAGACAACCGACTAGTCAGATACTTGTGAACCAACAATAATTCGTCACTCTGGGTCATCGCCCACACCAACTCACAGACCCGGATGACGAAGTATTTCCATAGGCTGATTAATCACATGACAATCGTCGTCAAACCATATTAGAGCCGGAAATATCCTCGACTATCATATCATATAAATCAGCAAGTATCCTTAGCCGGAATAACATTCGACTATTATATCACATCAGTCATCATATCCCTCGACTGGCATATCCCTAGCCACCAGGGTATCCCTTGGGGTGTGCTAGTCCTGTATCACAACTCTTTGTACTATGCATAGACAGCCTCACGACCCGACGGAGCCAAAACTCCTCGATGCCAGAGTTGGAGCACTCAACGAACCAATGGAGTAAAACTCTCGACGCTAGTCGAAGAAACAGTAACCGATTATATTGGAGGTTCACCGGTTCACCGTCTCAGCGGATCCTAGCCCGGATTCTGGCCCCCATACATATCAATATTGTTTATATCAGAGGTTCACCATCTCAGCGGATCCTAGCCCGGATTCTGGCCCCCACACATATCAGTATTATTTATATCGGAGGTTCACCGGGTTCACCGTCTCAGCGGATCCTAGCCCGGATTCAGGCCCCCCTCAAATCGGTATTATTTATTTTGGAGGTTCATCGGGTTCACCGTCTCAGCGGATCCTAGCCCCGGATCCTGGCCCCCCCTCAAATCGGTATTGTTTATTTTGGAGGTTCACCGGGTTCACCGTCTCAGCGGATCCTAGCCCCGGATCTTGGCCCCCCTTCAAATCGGTATTGTTTATTTTGGAGGTTCACCGGGTTCACCGTCTCAGTGGATCCTAGCCCCGGATCTTGGCCCACCTCAAAACAGTATTGGATCCAAAATCAAGTATTTTATAATCACAAATACGGTTTCAACTCAAAATCATGGACTCCAATAATTACCACGTCAAAACAATATCAAAACCGAATCCAACAACCATGCCATTTCTCACAACACACTTTCACTAAACTATTGAAAAAAAACAATTTATAAATTCCATGAAACCATTGCACCCAAAATTCATGGACGCTCTAGCCCAAGGAACACATGCACAATAATAACCCAACTACCTTGACTTTCCGAGCTCAAAACCCGCTTCACGGTCCACCATTACCGCTGGGATCGCCCAACCGGGCCCTAAACGAACTCCTATGGCCTCAAAACCAACAAAATTGGATCTGGAACGTCCCAAAACCTTAGTCACGCGCAACCGTGACATCGGGAACAGTCCCACGCGTCGCCACGCGCCATCGGAAGGTCAGAACACGCGTTCACGCGCCGCCACGCGCCCTCACGCGCCGCCACGCGCCCTCACGCGTCGGTCATGCGTTGCTACAGTGTTCACACGCCTGGACCGGTCCAACCCGGCCTGGCTCGACCTGACTCGATCCAACTCGACTCAACCCAACTGGTTCACTCAACCCGACCGGTTCAACTCGACCCGACCAGTTCACTCGACCCGACCTGATCTGACCCGACTCGATTGGTCGCTGGAGAAGACGATCAGCTGTCGGCGCCGTCGCCGAAGTCTGGCCTGAGAAGATGACCGGCAGCCGCCGTCGCCGCCGTCTGGTTTCGCCGGAAATTGCCATTTCCGGTTGATTTTCAAGGTTTTCTAACTTCTTCATTTCTTGACCGTTTTTCACGATCCACACATGTAAATTCATCTACTTTTCACCAGGAATCCAAATATGGGGTCAAAGTTCCGAGATCGTACCTGGTCTGGCCGAAACACGGCCGAGAAGATTCGGTCCACCTTCCTCCTCCGTCCGTCGCCTACGGCGGTGCTCCCGCTCCGATAAATACCCCTAAATGCTCGTGGGACTCTGGGGAAGATCCTCCCGACCTTGGTTTCGGTCGAATAAGACCGAAATCCGTCCGATGAAAACGGTGGTTCGGTGTTCGCACGGGAAGAATTTCGGGTAGGAGAGAGAGACTGCATCGACCAATCCCCCGAGGAGAGAGAAAAATATATGATATATAGTTCCAACTTTTTCAAAATTACCAAACTACCCCTGTAGATTCTAGACCCGTAACAAACTCACCAGGTCTCCATTTTCTGCGTGCCGCCTGTCTACGAACTCGTGAGTTCAAGACCTACGCAACGACCCAAGAAAAAATTTCAAAAAGTATTGCCAGTCAAAAAGTGAGTCCCGAACCCATCCAAAATCGAAGGTAAAATCGTCCAATTCTCAAAATTATTTAATTTCTGGTCCGGGTCGTTACAAGAAAACCCAGAACCCAGTTCAAGAAGGAATTCCGAAAAGGAGGATTCCTTGCCACTCAAGGATTCCCTACCTTTTAAGGCAGAATCCCTGCAAAATTAGGAAGTCGATTTCAAAGTCCTTTTCTGACTAGTTTTAGGTTTAATGGATCTCCTAACTTGTAGGGTTTAAAGGGCCTATTTAAGGGACCCTAAACCTCACGGGTGAGGACCTTAGACACCCTTGCCACATTTTATTTGTAATTCAGTTTTCAATTCTCAAACAGTTTTTAGTTTTTAGCTTATAAAGAAAGTTGAGCGGGGAGATCCTTGGAGCAGCCTTGGCGTGTCCTCAAGTCTTCATTGTTTCCCTTATTTCTTAACTTACTTTATTACAGTTATGAATTATTCAATTATGTGTTAGTAGTCTTTTATAAGATTAGGGTTTCTTGAAGCCCTAGCCATGATAATTCGTTAATTAGATTTTGGCTCTTGACTTTTGTTACTATGAATGCTGAATAAATTTTGATTACTGCTTGAATTATTATTATTTTACATCTATGAGATTAGCTACCTTGTTTGCATAAATTATTGATGGAATTGTTTGACGGACCATTATATCATCTTGTAATTCACTAGCATCAAGAGGTTGAGGGTAAGAAACAATCTTGTAATCGGAATTCATAACAACCTAGATCGCATATCATTTTTCTAGGGATAGTGTGGTGTCATTAAATTCTCTTTGTACTTCATCCATCATCTTAAATGGTAGGTGATAGACGTTCTAGGTACTCATCCGGCATAGAACATGCTAAGTAAGAGAGAATAAAATATGTGTTGTGTGCCTTAGTTGGACCTTTGCATGGGCATCGGATTTAGAGAATTCGTAGTAATTAAGTTAAAGAAAATCTGGTTAGGAACTTGGATTGGTTAGGGTGGATAGTTAGCTTTAATTTGCCTTAGTTAATTAATTCAATCAATCTATCATCTTTGCATTTTAATTATTTGCATCTTTATTTACTTGTTTAATTTCTGTTTTTCAAAAGCATCAAAACCCTTCCCTTGCCTTGTGTCTTGTTTTAAGTCATTATTTGAGTCCTTTTGTGTTTCTTGTGTAACAAGTCTTTGTTTGGGTCTAATTAGGAGTCTTGATGTGTCTTAGTGTCGTTGCTTATCTAATTAGTGTCGTGTGTGATTTTGTGTCTTTTGTTCTTTTTGTGTCTTTTACTTGAGTTGATAAATCTAAATTATAAGTGGATAACTGTTGAACAAGTCCTCGAGGGATTGACATTTGTTTGCCATTATATTATCTTAACCGATTTTGTATACTTGCAAAGATTACAACTGTTAAAGATAGAGTACATATTCTTGTTCTTTATTTTTACTATCAGTCAGCCTTGCAACCAAGGAGCGCTCTGCTGACACATTTGCACCAACATGGGAAGGTCCATACAAGGTATCCAGGGTATGCAGGGCAGGGACCTACGAACTCTAGGACTCGAAAGGCAAGATACTTCTACATCCATGGAACGTGGATCACCTAAAGTTCTACTACAAGTAATCACGCCGATAGCCTTAAACTTAATCGGCCCATAACTAACATTTTGTAATCATTCATGGCATGACCAATTGACAATATCAATGAATGAAAGTTACAATGGCATCACCAATCTTACTTACAGAATTCTTAAGCTAAACAGATCTAAGCTTAACATGTCACACGGTCCCACCCCCTAATTCTATGAAACAGGATCCTACCGAAGACCATTCGGCCTCACTTCGGTCCCAACTATAGATAACCTAAATCTATATCCCATTGGCATACTCGGCCTCACTCCAAAACTACGGTCAATTCCATTTAAACACTATTCTGATCCCACTTTAACAAAAACACAATTCGACTGGCGCACCATATTCAACATTTTGACTTTATTCTGAACGGCCAAATACGAATCCTTATCACATATAATTCCTCATGTCAACATTGAGAAACATTCAACACATGGCAAACAGAAATAAAGGAAATTCGAAGATAAGTGTAAACAGCAAATATATATATATATATATATATATGAATAAATTACATAAAAATGCCCAAATTATAAGTGTCATTTCAAATTCATACCCAACTATGAAAATTTTCATATGTTAGTCAATATGTTAGTCAAACCGTTAATTGTCAATATGTTAGTCAAACCGTCAACTGTTTGTGCTGAGTTGGAGTCCATGTGGATAAAAAAATAATTAAAAATTAAATATATTATTAAAAATAATTAATAAAATTATAAAATAAATTATAAAATAAAATTATTAAAAATAAAATCTTGAAATCTTTCTCTCCAATATTACATCCAGATATGAATCTCCACACACAAAATCTTTTCAAGTGAAAGTCCTAATTACGCATAATTTGAAACAAATTATATGTGAATCAGTAATGAAGTTGAAGGCATGAGCTATGCTTAATGAACAAAAAAAAGCACAATTAACCAGCTGCTTTTAGTAATTTCACTTAGCTCTGTAACAAACAAAACCCTAATTGGCTCAGATACACCATAACCGACCCAATTCACCAAACTTCAAGCTAATTCAAATCAAGCAAAACAGAACAAACGAATCGGGTTAAGAACGGGATCGGACCTCGGCAGTGGGGGAAGAGCCTGATGAACCAAGCGTGGAGTTTAACGCCGTTAGAGGATTGGAGTAAGACGTCCTCGTACGTGAGGCGGAGCCGAGCCGGGGTTATTGGGTAGGACTTGGTGAGACCCGATAAGACGGGGACATCTACGAGCCGATTGGAGCCAGACGTCCTCGTACGTGAGGTGGAGCCGGGCCGGGGTTATTGGGTAGGACTTGGTGAGACTCGGCAAGACGGGGACGTATACGAGCCGATTGGAGCCAGACGTCCTCGTACGTGAGGCAGAGCCGGGCTGGGGTTATTGGGTAGGACTTGGTGAGACCCGGTAAGATGGGGACGTATACGTGCCTCTCTTGGAGGGTGACGAGTAATGCCATGTCGGCCACCATTAGGCCTCCTACTCCGTACAGAAGCACGCTCACGTACAACACCTTGGTTTTGTGTGTGTGAAGCTTTTGCTGGGTGGAGATTATCTGGTTGTAATATTGGAGAGAAAGATTTTAAGATTTTTTTTTTATAATAATTTTATTTTATAATTTATTTTAAAATTTTATTAATTATTTTTAATAATATATTTAATTTTTAATTAGTTTTTTATCCACGTGGACTCCAACTCAGCACAAACAGTTGACCAAAAAATGACAACTCAACAATTAACGGTTTGACTAATAGATTGACTAACGGATGATACGTAGATGTAGCGTTTTGATAGTTTGGGTACCTAGATGAAAATTTTCATAGTTGAGGTATGAACTTGAAATGACCCCTATAGTTTGGGTAATTTTATGTAGTTTATCCTATATATATATATATATATATAATATATCAGGTGAGAACCCACGGTCCTACCAAAATTTAACTTGTTCAAAATAAAGACAAAGGCCAATGGCCGAACAAACTTAAGACAAAGGTACAACATCTACGGGGCATTCCCTTGATCTTCCTCATCACCGCCTTCCTCCTCATCTTCATCATCCTCCACATCATCAACCAGGTAGTCTTCAAGCTTTGGAGGACTCTTCAACCAAGGAAACCGAACTGGGAGGTCTGTGTTGCCTAGTAAGATTCGCTTGTACAAATTATCCTCCAACTTGGCCCCAAACTTCTAGAGATCTCGGCGGTAAGCAACAAATGCCTTGTACTCCTGGGCACCCACTTTTTTGGCTGAAACAAGTTGTTCGGCTAACCTAGCATTGGCTGCTTCAAGCTCTGCCACTTTGGCCTTGCTCTCCGCCTCCTACTCGGCCAACCTCCTTTCTAGCTCTTTCACCTTTAACTCTGCATCTGCCTTGGCTTGGATCTGACTTTCGGCCATCCTCTCATTTTCGGCCAACACATCCTCACGAGCTTTTAGAGCCTTATGCTCCTCGGCTGCCTTCTCTCGAATTGGCTAGCAAGGCGAAAGGTGCTGAAGACTTCGCCAAGAAACCATAGGCAAACCAAGAAAGACTTACAAAATTAAAACAGCACATTCAACAAAATAAGTAAGGCCAAACACAGTTACATGGGCTCCCGTGCGCATGGTCTTGTCACACCGATTGGCAAAGTCACCCGGCCTTCATGGCCGCGATCTCACCCAACTCGTACTTTGAACTACGAACCACCGTGTTCATAAGTCGAGCTGGGAAGGATGGAAAGCCATCGAGAGTTGCCTCCAAGACTCATCCACCTAAGACGTTCTGGCCAGATCAAGCTCACCGTCAACATTCACGAAGTACGACCGAATGGACGGGTCCAAGGTCGACTTTCTGATCCGCTTGGGTACTTTCCCACCGTATAGGTTAGAGGGGATGTTGGGACAGATCTCCTGACATGCGAGCTCTAAAGCCTCCACCTCTTTCTGCTTCTTCTGCTGAGCCGCCTCCTCAGAGTCACTGGCCGGTCCCTTGTGCCTCTCCTTCCTCCTATCCACCATCATTTGGAGACGTTCCTCTATCTCGACATCTAAATATATGATGGGAGGTAGATGAGGCCGTCCAGAAACCAGAATACAGGATGCAGTCGGCTGAACAAATGGCCGACCTAGAGGCACTTGGGAAAAGGGGATCAAATGGCTCCCTTGTTGTGGCATCTTGTCCCACAAGAGCAACAACCTCATGCTCATTTTGCTGATCGGACCCACCAGCACCCTCGACCTGGACTTCTACCATCGTCCGTAGCTGGACGATATCACCCTTGGAGGACGACCAAGTCCTCACCGGCTTGTGGAAGTCCCACTTATAGGGAGACGCACCGGCTTTCTCAACCTCGACCTTGGTCTCTTCAGCCTTGTCTGGATCTTCTTCACTCGCACCTTGAGCTTATCGGCCGCAGTAGCAACAAAGTCAGCAGATGCTGCAAACAAGACAAGTCAGAATTTACAAAAATTTGAAACAAATATGACATCCAGGCATAAACATTCACAAAAGGAAGGGGAAAGGTCGTGCTCGTACAAATGATGAGGCAAATGAAGATTGTCCATGCTCCTCTCAACACGAGAAAGATTCCTCTTGATTTCTTCACAGTCGACCTCTTCCTTATCGTCGAACTCTCCAACCTTGAAAACGGCTGCAAACAAACAACACAAGAACAAACAGTTAGAATAGTTCGGCCAAACAAAGAAAAAAGAGAAAAGAAAACATCATGAATGTCAAGACACCTTTAGACTGATATATGCGAGGCATGCGTCGGCCAAGACTAGACAGCTCCAGACCCTCATAGGGCTCAGAAACAAAGTAGAACTTGTGTTTCCACGCCTTTTGGGAGGTCAACATGTCTTCCTTTTTCTTTTTCTTGTTCGTCTCTACGTGAACCCAGCCACTCTTCCCATCCCTCACAAATTTATACAAGTAACTGATGTGTCCCTAGAGCGGCTCCCCCTTCCCACACATTTTGAAAGTAACGTAGACTAAGGTAAGCATAATCCAGACATTGGGATTAAGCTGACCAAAGGCAACACCGACCTTAGCTGCCATCTTCTGCAGCCAAGGGTGGAGTAGGAGCATCACTCTATGGGACAAGTTTTCCGGATGAAAAATAGCCTAACCAGCTAGAGGATCACTCGGCAGCTCATTCTGACTCACTAGCCTTATCTTGATGTAGTTCGAAATATCGAACACATCTCTGTAAGCATCCAGATCGTCCTAGGTTAGCGTACTCGTCTACCGATCAACTTCGTACGCAAAACTAGCCAGAGTAACCGTTCATATTGCTTCGACCACATCAATCATAAGCGGTTCTGATATCGAAACCACCTCCCGCTCAACAGAAGCAACTCCGACATTAGAAGGACCAGCCCCATCACTGGCAGATCAAAATCGACAATCAATCTCCTGGAACGCTTCTTCCAAGGAGTCCTCTAATTCTTTGGCTAGTTCTTCGGCCGATCGTCCTTTACTGCTATTCAGCTCAAGGATCGGCTCCCTTACTTCCTTATCCACCTCTGGCTCAACCCGAGGGTTTGGCCGAGGGGACCATAGGCTGATTCAGATCAATCTTGAATTAGAGCTGGCCAAAATAGCTTTTGATTCATTATCAAATGCGTTATAGGACCGATACTTAAATCCTTCTGAGTCTATCGATCCTAACATCTACAATATGTAACAAAGTAATCTAAGAAGGGAAACATGCTAGACGCAACAACAGACGTATACAAAGATCAAACATACATTCATCATGTTCTTTAAGCATTCATGCAACAATCATGCTTCTCAATTGAAAAATCAAAAGAAAAATGAAGCAATACCTTGTTTTGAAGGAATTCAGCCATTCAAACCGCCACAAATCACCTTGTGGACTAAGATTTGTTACCGAAAATCGCCTTCACTCTCTAAACAACTCTCAAAATGAGAAAGTGAAGAATGAAGGGAGACCCAAGCTTTTTATAGACAAAATAAACCAACTTATACAAATTCTCCTCGATCAGACGAACAGTCGCGCACAAAACCCAAGGTGTTGCATACGAGACACGTGGGATGCCCACTACTCAGCCATTGAGACAACGATGCAAGTGGCACTCTATTTGCCAAGGACATCACCCATGTCGGATTAGCCACATAATCGTGCGAGGTTCCACCTTCACGCTCCGTACTAGGTGGCAAACACACCGCCTCAATTGGAACTCAATCAGCCAAGGATAATATCCAGGCCGATCGGCCACATGATGGCGCAAAGTTCAACCTTCACGATCCTTACGAGGTGGCATACACACCACCTCAAGTGGCACTCAATCGGCCATGGACAATATTCAGGCTGATCGGCCACACGATCGTGCGAGATTCCACCTTCACGATCCGTACGAGTTGGCATACACACCACCTTGGCACTCGATTAGCCATGGACAACATCTAGACCGATCGGCCACACGGTCATGCTAAGTTCACCTTTATAATCCATACGAGGTGGCACACACACCACCTCAGGTGGCATTCAATCGGCCAAAGACATCTTCCAAGCTAATTGGCCCCACAATCGTGTGAGATTCCACTTTCACGATCCGTATATCTACTATGTTGAACGGCCTTTACAAAACTCTCTGGCCGACCAACACGATTTTAACATCCCTCTCAACGAATTTTTGACCGATGCGTCTCGCCTCAGCCAAGGGCTTGAGGGATTGGGGACTAGTACAGGACAAACATCTGTACAGGTCGAAAAGACAACCAACAAGCCCTCAACCGAGGAAATCCATCTCAGCCAACAACTTGGGGGACTTTTGTTCGTACCTAAACTGATCGACCTGTAAGAAGACCAACCAGTACCAACAAACCACACTCAGCCGTCAACTCAACATAAACACAACATGACCATCCCATCAGACATGGTATGTCCCACCAATGCAAACACCCAGACAAAGCACCCCAGCGGCCATCTGACCGACCAATCTGTCTAGCCGATCAGCTGGTCGGCCGACCAGACCAGATTAACAAGGGGATCCGGGACCTCCGAGACCCGTATCAGCACCAGAATCAGAGATATTTATCCCACATCGAAACATTCAACTCATAACATTCAATGCTACTATAAATACAAGAGCATCTCCTCTAAAAAAGGTAATGACATTCTTGCCCTCACACTACCTAAATTACTATTCAACCCTCTTCACTTAACTTAGGCATCAGAGGTTGTTATGCCGGCACCACACCGGTGCTCCTTTGTTCTTACCTTCTCCCTGCAGGTTCTACAACCACTGAGAGGAATGAGACAAGCGAACTCAACGAGGCAATTATAAGTTGGTCCATTTTTTGCATCAATAACTATTATGAGTTAAATTACATAAAAAGTTTAATTTTTTTACGTGTAGAAACTCCATGTCGGCAACACACCTCTATAAATAGAAATGTGTTGTACGATGCAATTGATATAAGAAATGAAAAGAGAAGTAGGAGAAGAAAAGAATGAAGAAACAAAGTGAATAAAGAAAGAGTGAAGTGATCGAGGCAGCCAAGAGCTGTGAGTGATACTAGTCAAAATTAGCTAGGTATTAAGTGAGAAGCTAATTACTAGTCTGTCTAAGTGAAAGTTCTTGTACTCGAGTGTATCAATAAAATTGTACTAGTGTCAATCATTTCCTAAAACCCTTAATTCATAAATACAACTAAACACACCAAAATACTAACACCGGCCAGTATCAAAGTGTCTTTCAAACACCAAGAAGTCTAAACTACACTAATCTACTGGACAAGAAAGATTTGACTCGGGTTCAATTCCCTTAACCATGTACTAATATCTCTACTTGGTGCATAAGTCAAGTGGCCAATTTGCAGCAGCAATATTAGAGGAAAATGTGCGTGAAGTGTGAGGGAAGTTTCTTTAAGTTTGTGTCAGTTTCCTTTCGTTTTATTCCAATAATTTGTAATTAGGTAGCTGCCTTTGCTTTGAGGGAAGGGGCAGGGCCGGCCCTGAGGGCAGTCGAGCAAGGTGGCCACCTCGGACCCCTATCTCGAGGGGACCCGAAATTTTTTTTTTATACATAACTGATATATTGATATAATATATAATAAGGATAATTCATAATTGTAGTTGCATAATGGGTCGAGTTGTTTATCTTGGTTTTTACCAGTTTTGAGTTCCCGGTTCGAAACCTTTTGGTGCTTTTTCAAAGTTTTTTTCTTGTTTTCCTGTTTTGGCTTCAAGGCTGATCCAAGGCCTTCTTTTTTATCTTTTTTTTTCAGTTTTTTATTTATTTTGTTTTCTCTTTTACCTAAAATTTCACTAACTTCCCACCTTTAGTTTTTTTCACCCTTTCAACCTTTTTTCGTTTGCTTTCTTTTTTCCTAAAACCAAAAATAACCTTATTTTTTCTCATTTTCGTAACTCAAACCAAATAATTTTTCCTATTTTGATTTGTTAAATCCTTGCCTCCTCTATTTGTTAGATTTTGCCTCTTAAAACGCATGATATGTGATATTTAAGTAATGTTTCCATATATTTATTAAGTATTTTTTTTTGAGAAATTATTAAAGACCTTAAGTGGTGGAAGTTTTGCATGTATATAATATATAATAGATATAATATATAAAAATAGTTATAATGATAAGAGGCAAAACTATTAAGGCCATGATATATTGATATTTAAGTAATGTTTCTCTGTATTTCTTATTATAATTATAATTTGATGAAGTTTTGATATAAAAATAAATTTTTACAATTCTTAGCAATATATATACGGGCTCTATTTGAGAGTTTGCGTTGAACCCCCAAAATCTTAGAACCGGCCCTGAAAAGGGAGTTCCCACAAGTGGGAGGATCTCAAACCTATATGGATCTTTAATTTGCTTGCAGAAGACGTTGGAGTTTCTATTCGTATTTAATAATACCATATGCATTAGAAAAAAAAAATAAAGTGTGAACGGAATCGATTCGTATTTAATAAAACCAGATACATTAGAAAAAAAAAAATAAAGTGTGAACGGAACGCCATGTGTAAGTTTGGTGGGTTAAGCTCAAGCCTAGCTCTCTCTTGCTTGCTTAGTAGGCATCTGCACCAGAAAGATACAATATTGCAGGAACATCGAGATGCCAGCGTTTTTGCTGGTTTTGCAGAGAATTTGATTAACATTCTGGTCAAAGTAAACTCTCTACCAGACAAGACAGTGATCAATCATCACCACTACGTACCACCACCATTTTGGCACTAATTGCCGCAAATTTAAATTCAAAGTCAAACAATTTTGTATTCTCCATCCTCATACTGTTGGTTTCGTTTTGGAGACGACTTGCATTCTACCTTTATACAGGTACCTTGTAGCTCGAATTTGATTTATTGAATAGTTTTTCTACGTATATATATCATAGTTGGAATCGTATGTTTAATTTTTAAATCATCATTTCAAGATCATTTATATAAATTATAAAAAGAAATAACTAAATTGAAGATCATTTAGACATTCATTTAGACATTTACATATATATATATATATATATATATATATTAAATAGATGGTTCATTATGAAAATCTTCATTGTTTCTAATACCGTTGATTTGTTTTTTACAGATGAATG
Organism: Oemleria cerasiformis; assembly: GCA_037349345.1. Classification (NCBI taxonomy): domain Eukaryota; kingdom Viridiplantae; phylum Streptophyta; class Magnoliopsida; order Rosales; family Rosaceae; genus Oemleria; species Oemleria cerasiformis. The sequence goes on from JAZGTL010000018.1 coordinate 16,294,521, forward strand.
AATAAACGACTTTCAATGTTGTTGATTTTTTGCACTTATAATCTTAAAATGATGATTTAAGAGTTGCACGGTTCGATTAAAGTATATATATATATAAATAAGAATTATTCGATAAATTAAAAAAGTGCCTAATACAAGTAGCAATTAGTACCATAAATATATCATCATATATAGTTGGTGGCATTATATATATATAATGTAGGGCTCTCTTTCTATTTGTGTGAGATCAATAAACAAGTTAGAGATTTAGCTAGGCCAATGGCAAACCCAGAAGAAGACCTCTCTTCTGTGTACCATGGTGATCATGTTCACCAATCTCAAATGGAGAACTTGGAGTTTGAGTTACAAGTAGATCAACAATCTCACTATCAACAAGTCGGGCCTGATGATCAAGCCACATTAGCCGCCACAGCCGACGGCTATGCAATCCAAAGCCAACAAGATCTATACCAACAACAACAGCCACAGCCACTGCCACCACCACAAAATAATTACGACCCCCAACCACCGCCACAGCAACAGCCACAGCAGCAGCAGCAACAACAACCACCACAAGTACAAGTAGTGTTTCAGCAGCTGCCACAAACACAACCGCCGTCTCAGCCTCAGCCTCAGCCAGGGCCGTTTCCACCACAACCACAGCAGTTTCCTCCTCCAACCCCTCAGCAGTTCCCTCCTCCAAGCCCTCAGCAGTTCCCGCCGCAAAACCCACAATTGCAACAGCAACAACCACCGCAAGTAGTGTACCAGCAGCCTCAGAGGCCCCAGGCAAGGCCTACCCAGTTCCCACCCCATCCCCAAAATGTGCCATCCAATAATCCGAATCTGAACCTAAATCCAAATGGCATGTATGGAAACCAAGCCGGGGCCTACCCACCACCACAATCTCCAGTAAAGTTTCCTCCTGCAAGTCCAAGTACACCTCAGGTCCATTACCACCAGCAGCAACCGCAACCAGCAGTGTACAACAATGTCACCACCGGCGATTGCAATCCCATGCCTAATAACAATAATAATAAAAATAATTATGCTGCAGCTCCAGGGATTCCAGTGCAGGTGCAGCAGAATCAGTACCAGCAGGGACCTCTTAATCATGTCAACATGCAGAATGTCGGCAATCAACAATGGAGTACCGAGCTCTTTGATTGCATGGATGATCCCATGAATGGTAATCACGTCTATTAAATTTAACCATGAGACAAAATTATTTATGATCTTTAACTAATGTTGTGTGACGTCGTCTTTAGCTCTCACAACGGCTTTCGTTCCATGCATAACTTTCGGGCAGATAGCAGAGATTGTAGACCAAGGCACCTCCTGTAAGTCATTCATGAATTCATGCAAATTAAAAAAAACTACGTTCCTCTGTTTAGTGCTTTCTTGTGCTCAAGTTACCACTGATAATGAATGAATAAATTGGACACAGCTTGTGCGACCAGCGGATTGTTCTACGGGTTGATTGCAGCATTGCTTTATGTGCCATTCATAATGTCGTGCACTTATAGGACGAAGCTGCGGAGCATGTTTAATCTGATAGAGACCCCTGCACCTGATTGGGTCACTCATTTTCTGTGTGAGCCTTGTGCCCTCTGCCAAGAGTATAGGGAGCTTCAAATCAGAGGCCTAGACCCTGCAATAGGTATGCCATATGTGATTTTAAAATTCCTAGGGTTCATTTCGTGAGTCGTATTGGAAATTTTATTATATAACTCATCAAAATCAAGTATTTTCAAGGTAAAAGTGAATGTTTTCTCGGAATTACAGGCGATTAGAAGACGGAAGTTTCCTTCTATTTGTAATTCTCTTCAATCCAAAAACAAAAACATTCACTTTTATTTCCAAAATATAGTGTATTTGTAAGTTATCCAATCCAATTATACAATCTTTGTCACCAAACGAGTTCCTTAAGAATCTGCTGACAATCGATTGATGAGATACATATGTTTTTGTACGTAGGTTGGATAGGAAATGTGCAACGAAATCCCAGCTTGCAGCCGCAGCAGCCGCAGCAAGTAAATATGATGATGGCTCCAGGATACCAGAACATGAACATGAACCAAAACATGAACCAAAATATGAATCGTATGTGAATATGAGTGATTTGATAAGACACTCATTTAAACAAACGTTTGTGTTGATGCCTCAAGGCCAATTTTTTTTTCTTTCTTTCTGTGTTATATATGTTTTCGTTTATTGATAATTGTGATATACTATGAATGTGTATCGTTTAATTCTTGTAATATTGATCCATTTGTCATTTTCATTGGGTTGATAATCAATCTCAACATTTTGCTTTGATTTTTGCACTTATTGATAATCAAAATCCGAACTTTTTGGTCCCCATTACATTAGATTATACGTACATATATATATATATATATATATATATATATAACAAGGACAAAGATGAAAAATTCTTGTCGACGACATGGATATACGACTTATGCAATATTTTAGGCTATTTCAAGACTAGATAAGAGTCGATGCTTTCCTTGGTGTCAAGCGTGTTGACAATGTGTGTACTGTATGTTTACGTGTGAGGCTGTCCTTGGATTTCACATTGGTATATAAAAGAAGGGATGAAGTTGTTGTCCAATTGGTTGGGTCCATTGATGCTCAAACCCCCTCTTCATCCAAGAGCATGGGACGTCCTGTGGCACATGATGTTCTCATGGGACGTCCTGACGCTCAAATTAATCCCGACAACAACCCCTCTCACACCAATTCCGATGGACAAAACGTCGTCATCATAGGGTATCTTAATCACGAGGCAGATAACGAAGATGATCATCATCGTCACCCGCCCACCTCGCTTACACCCCGAAACCCATCTTCATCCTCATCCCACGCCGCCACCACATGGCTAAAACTTCAAGCAAACCAGGCAATGAATCAAACAAATCACCATCATCAACAGCCCTGGCCTTTACATGTAGTACAGTTGCCCCCCTCACAGCCCTGGTCTCACCATAAGTATAATGCACCTGCACCACCGCCCCCGTCACCATACAATGTACAGCAGCACCACCACCGGACGCCTCCCAGCACATATTACCCTCCACCGCATCATCATCATCACGCTTCTGCTTCACAAATTTATTACAGTGCACCACGTCTGTTGATGACTAAGCTGCCTAGCTATATATCTACAAGACTGTGAGGTGGATCAAGTGAGAGTGTGTGAGTTGACTGAGCTGTAAAACTAAACAGAAAATGTATGTGTGTTGCGTATGTGTGTGAACCTTGCTTGAATAGCAGGAGGAGATTGTAAAACGGCATGTCCATATTGTGGCAGCTTGTAAATGGCCAATGTGATATCATAGTGTCACACGCCTAACTGAATTCAAGAAGTGAGAATGCATGAGTATGATGCTGTAATTATTTGAGAACAAATTGAATAAAATCAACTCAGTCATAGCTGAGGTATTATCCAGAAAATCCTAACCAAGCATTTCATCAAACACTTGGGGTAGATTCAAGTACCAATTTCAATTCTATTTTAAAATCAAACAATTAGGAGAGAAGATAGAATCCTATACTAGCCCTAAACCAATCGTTTCAGCTAAGAGTTAGAATTGAGAATCATACCTGGTTTGCTTGCCGCAACCATTAGCACCACCATACTTAGCTGAGTTTCTGATTATCAATATGGTATCAGAGCTTAGTCTCTGATCATCATCTGGGCATAGATCTGTGCAAGGCTCTAACATTGTGAAGTTGGGTGATCTGCAATGATAGAAACACACGGTGGAGGTGAGCTGAGGACGCCAATCTTCACATGCTCTAACTATGATGTGTGGAGTATCAAAACGAAGATTTTGTTGAAGGGTTATGATCTATGGAAATATGTAGATGTGGGATTACCTGAGATAGTGACGGTAGAAGGAGAAGCTGGAGTTGTTTTGAATCAACCTTCTCATGCTGACTTAGTGAAAGATGCTAAGATGTTGAGCATGCTTCAGAATGCAGTTGCTGATGATATTTTTTCCAGGATCTAGAATGAAGAGAGTGCAAAAGCAACCTGGAACGTTCTAAAAAGAGAATACGTAGGAGACTCAAAGGTTAGAGTTGTCAAACTTCAATCTCTTAGACGTGATTTTGAATATACAAGAATGAAAGAAGATGAATCATTGTCTGTGTATATGTCTAGACTATATGGAGTTGTAAATCAAATGAGAATGTATGGAAAAGACATTTCAGAAATGAGACTAGCTCAAAAGATCCTAATTAGCTTGACTAAACCCTATGATCCTATTGTATCTATCATAGAAGAAACCAGGGACATGGAATCTGTGAATGTTGAAAGTGTCATTACTTCAATTAGGGCTTTTGATCAAAGGATAGAAATGCACAGTGAAGGAAGTTTTTACAAAGCCTTTTCTAGTTTGTCTGTGAATTCCAAAGGACAGCATGGTACCTCCCAAGGAAAATTTAAGAAACCCTACAATAGAAACAAAAATTGGAATCAAAAGTCCAATGCTACTAGTAAATCCAATTATCACCATAATGCAGGCTCCAACAAGGCAGAGAACAGTGGAGCAAAATGCAAAGTATGTGACAAATTACACTATGGTGACGTTCAAGGGTAAGCCTAAATGTTATAATTGCAACAAATTTGGTCATTATGCCAAAGATTGGAATGGGAAGTCTGTGAATATGGCCAGAGAGGTGACTGAAACCACTGGGAACTTATTCTCTGCATGTAACACAGCTTCTGAGAAGGATGAAAATGTGTGGTATGTGGATAGTGCATGTAGTAACCACATGACTGGACAAGAATCACTACTTGTGGACATTGATAGGAGCATTAAAGCAAAAGTGAAGATGGGAAATGGAGAGCTTGTTCAAGCAGAAGGAAAATGCACTCTTGTTATTCACACTAATCAGGGTTAAAGACACATAAAAGATGTTATGCTCTTACCTGGATTGGAGGAAAATCTGATGAGGGTTGGTCAGATGATAGAGCATGGCTACTTTCTAGTATTTGGAGATCAGACAATGGATATCTTTGAAGACAAAGAGCTGTGTCACAAAGTAGCTAAAATTCCTATGACAAAGAACATATGCTTTCCTATGTCATTTGAGTGTGTAAATCCTATAACAATGAGGGCAACTATTGCTGAAGATTCAGACTTATGGCACAAGAGATATGTCCATCTGAATTACACTAGTTTGAAGTGTTTACAGCAAAAGGATATGGTTGTTGGTATGCCTAAACTACAAGGTAGTGGTGATGTTTGTGCAAGCTGTGTAGCTGGAAAGCAGCATGTGGAGTAGTTTGACAAGGAACCTGCTTGGAGAGCAACTTTACCTCTTGAACTCATACACTTAGATGTGTGTGGCCCAATGCAAGTAGAAACTATTGGAGGTAACAAGTACTTCTTGACCTTTATTGATGATTTTACTAGAATCTGCTGGTTGTACTTTCTTAAACATAAGTCTGGAGTTCTAAATGTGTTTAAGAAGTTTAAAAGCATGATTGAGTTGCAAAGTGGTTATAAGATCAAGAGACTCATAAGTGATAGAGGTGGGGAGTACCTTTCAAATGAGTTTGAAAAGTTCTGTAATGAGACAGGAATAGTAAGACAATTAACAGTGGCTTATTCTCCTCAACAAAATGGAGTTGCTGAGATGAAGAATAGAACCATTGTTGAAATGGCTAAGGCCATGGTGCATGGAAAAGGTGTACCCTAAAAATTCTGGGGTGAATCTGTGAATACTGCAGTGTACTTGCAGAATAGATGTCCTACAAAGGCTTTGAATAGTAAAATACCGTTTGAGCAGTTTAGTGGGAGAAGACCAAGAGTCAAACACCTAAGAATTTTTGGTTCTATCTGTTATTTTCACATCCCTGATCAACTAAGACGAAACTAGATGAAAAGGGAGTGAAGTGTGTGTTCATGGGATATGGAAGTTGTGAAAAAGGCTACAGATTATATCTTCAAACCAACAAGATTGTGATATCTAGGAGTGTTGTCTTTGATGATATTGCAGAATGGGATTGGAATGTTACAAACGCTGATGTTGGTGGCACTCTTATATTGAACTATGATTTTGAACATTCTAATTCTCAAACTGAGAATGCAACTGAGGTCCCTCAAGAACCTGCAGCTGAAGTTTTTCAAGAATCTGAGCCTCATAATGAAACTCATATAGTAGAAGTGCAACCTGCAGATGAATCCTCTACTGGAACACTTGTCAAGCTCAGAAGTATGCACGATGTCACATGTGCATCATTGAGCTTGAATCCTATCAAGAAGCAGCTAAAGACCTAGCTTTGAATAAAGCAATGGAAGGTGAAATATACATGATTCAAAAGAATGAGACATGGGAGTTGGTGGACAGACCTATGAACAAACCAGTGATTGGAGTCAAACGGTTACACAACGTTTTTTCACGATCGGACGACTTTAAATCCTCAAAACCTCACGATTTTCGACGAGTGAGATCTAGGCACGTAAAACCACAAAATGAACGGTTAGATCCGTCAAATTCAATCGTTTGAATATCAATGGAACCAAAACTTCAAAAAATGTATTGAAGTTTTGTTCAAGTGTTTAAACTCCTTGATGAATATGCTTATTTTACGATTTTAAATAATTTACAAAATGAAATGGACCGTTCTAACCATCCACATTTATTGTACGTACTCATAGATCGCCTACGTGAAAAATTACCCAATTAGAAAATCCCGGGATTAGGTAACGGTGCACGATGTTTCAACGATTACATGACGTTTCAACGGTTACACAACGTTTCTTTACGATCGGACGGCTTTAAATCCTCAAAGCCTCACGATTTTTGACGGGCGAGATCTAGGCACGTAAAACCACAAAATGAACGGTTAGATCGGTCAAATTCAATCGTTTGAATATCAATGGAACCAAAACTTCGAAAAATGTATTGAAGTTTCGTTCAAGTGTTTAAACTCCTTGATGAATATGCTTATTTTACGATTTTAAATAATTTAGAAAATGGAATGGACCGATATAACTATCCACATTTATTGTACGTACTCATAGGTCGCCTACACGAAAAATTACCCAATTTGGAAATCTCGGGATTAGGTAACGGTGCGCGACGTTTCAACGATTACACAACATTTCTTCACGATCGCATGGCTTTAAATCCTCAAAAACTCGCGATTTTTTATAAGACGAGATCTAGGCATATAAAACCACAAAATGAACGGTTAGATCAGTCAAATTCAATCGTTTGAATATCAATGGAACCAAAACTGCGAAATATGTATTGAAGTTTCCTTCAAGTATTTAAACTCCTTGATGAATATGTTTATTTTACGTGTAACGACCCGGAAATTTAACTATTAAATTTTCGTAAATTAATTTAAAAAATGATGAAATTATCCTTGGTTGTTTAAGGGGCTCAGAAATCACCTTTTGTGTGGAGACACATTTGGCAGTTTTTTGGGGACCGTTGCATAGGTCTCGAACTCACGAGTTCGTAGACAGGCGGCAAGCGAAAAACGGAGTTCGTGTGAGAGAGTTGTGGGTCTAGAATGTTTAGGGGCATCTTGGTAATTTAGGCTTAGGTAGATATTTTAACCCAATCAGATCAGATCTTCCTCATTTTTCACTATCTCTCTTTGCGACTCACCCGGACCGTGCGACCAAAACCCAAAAACCCAGGAAATTGGAACCTCGATTCAAGGAAATCTCTTCCATTTTTGTTCCACTAATCGGACTCTACTCCTTCCCACGATCACAGACGTACCAACCATCTCAAGAAGCAGCCGCGGGAGACCCCAAAACGAGGAAAAGATAACCGAAACCTTTCGATCGATTTTTTGGCCAACGCAAGTATGGGTTTCGTGTTTAGAGTTCATTTATGAGTTCCTGGGTTCGAGTAGATGGATTTAGACCTAAAATTTGTGAAAAACGGTTGAGTTTTGAGAAAGTTAGAAAAAATTCAAGCTCAACCGACAATGGAGTTTTGGGCGACGGCGCACGGCGACGCACAGTGGAGCGATCTTCTTCTCTAGAGACTTCGATGATTGGTTCGATTGAAGGGGGGGGCTGATGTGGCATGCCACCTGAATCAGAGGTGAGTCAACGCCAAGTCAGACCAAGTCAGCACCGAGTCAGACTGAGTTGGCGCGTGGAACACTGTAGCAGCGTGTGGGACACTGTAGCAGTCACATGAGGCACTGCAGCGTGCGCGTGGCGGCACGTGGTCCGGCCTTCTGCTAGCGCATGACAGCACATGGGACAGGTGTTCGGGTCACGGCGACGTGTGTCGATAAGATTTTGACATTCTAGATCTGTTGGTGCAGGTTTCGGGTTGATCGGACATCGTTTAGGGGTAGTTTTGGGCGTCCAAAGTTGCTGCATTTTTAGTACGATGCAAGCGGACCTCCCAGGATTTATGGAGTCTAAATGTAGGGTTTTAATTATAGTTGGTAATCCTAATTATTACTTTTGACAGGGGATACTGCTCGGGGAACTTCGGAGGAGCGTACGGCTCGGGATTGAGCTGATTTGGACGTGTGGTGAATGGACTTTGGTTTTGTAAAGTATAATTCATGCATAAAGGTATATTTGATATAATTGCTTATTACGTATTGTTTTGGTAAATTTATTGATATTATTAAATTATTACTGGACACGGCTTTCAATAATTATTTGGAAATGACGTTTTGGGCTATGACCTGGCTTATTGGTTTCGGGTTTTATATGGTTTGACTTGATTGATTTTGGATTTCGATCGAGCCCACGATTTTGAGTTTAAATCCGGTTTTTCAATGAATTTGGCCTAAGCTAACAAACAAGGATTTCAAAACTTGTATTTTGGTTTTCACTGGATTTGTGTCCCCGATGGTCAAGGTTTTCTTCGACTGGCGTCGAGGGTCTTTCTCCGCCAGATCGTTGAGGGTTCTCCGATGTTGATGTCGAGGGGTATGCTCTCCACCAGGTCGTTGAGGCTGTCTACGCGTATTACAGGTTTCTGCACAACTCGAGGTATATAGGGTGTGTGGAGGGTATCAAGCTACGGCTCAAGATTTCATTCGGGAAGCAGTGGGACATGTTTTGATGTATATTTTGTGTCCATGTATGTTTACATGATTTTTAAACTCCTTTGAGGAGGGTTTTCAAAGTAGGGTTGTGGACCACGGAATGTTTTCATTATTCGGGTTTTCGTGGGTCCCACCAAGTGTTTTAACAAAAGATTGATTTTTCCGGTGGGTTTTCGGATTATCTATATATTATATTTATATACATATGGATTTTATGTTATGCATGCATGGTTTACTCATGGAGGGGGGAAAGGTATGTTTTCCTCGGAAATGATTTTTAAATGATTATTTTGTCCACTCACAATTTTCGTGTTTTAAATCCCTTCCAAGCTATTGAGTTGACGTGAGCATACCCAGAGGCGGATACATTAGATTTTTAACTGCGCGTTTACCTAGACTATCGAGTAGGATATTTATCTTTGTATTTATTTATCCTACCTAGATGCTCTTATAAGTCTTTGGACTGTTTGTAAATTTGTGGTTACATCGTTGGATGATTGACCTTATTGGAATTTGGAGTGTTATCTGATCCTTAGTCTAACAGGTGGAAAACGGTTAACTAGTCCTTAAAGGGAGATTTTGCCAGATTTTGGGCAGAATTCTCATAATTAATTGCAAGGACGTAGGGGTATTCTGGAAATTTCTTTAGGTTGTCAAACGGGACCATGGTTCTTCCCGAGTTTCGAGGGAAATTTCTGGAAGGGTCCTGTCATTACGATTTTCAATAATTTACAAAATAATAGATCGATCTAACTGTCCACATTTATTGCAAGTACGCATAGATCGCCTCCGCGAAAAATTAGCCAATTTGGAATTTTCTGGATTAGGTAACGGTGAGCGACGATTCAAAGGTAAAAAAACGTTGTTTGACGATCGGACAACTTTAATACCTCAAAACCTCAAGATTTTAGACGAGTGAGGTCTACGCACTTAAAAGTAACCATTGAACGGTCAATTTTTTGAAATTCCATCGTTTGAATATCAATTGAACCAAAACTTCAAAAAACGCCTTCAAATTCACAAACTTAACGATCGAGACACATAAGCTCCGTAACAGACAACGATTTCTACCGATGGGAAATTAGGCACGTAAAACCAAAAATTGAACTGTCTCGATTTTGAAAACACTATCATTGGACCTGGTTTTTATATTAGTCAGATTTTTATCAATATAACCATGTTGCTCGAAGAATATACGAATTTCGACAGGTAAAATTTAAAAAATTCACCGGGAAACTCCATGTATTCATCGGGTAACATTAAAAACTGGCGCAACTTGTTTTCGAGAAAATTTCAAAATTCGCAAAAAAATTTAAAATGGCTCGTTTTATTACCTCGTGAATCATTAAAGTTTGCCCGACGAAGACTTCGTCAGGCAATGTCATAAACTGAGACTAAAATAGAATCGATTCTTCTTTTCCTCTTCATCTTCCTCGCATAGGTTCTTCTGCTCGCTACAAAAAAAACCCAACCCCAAACCCATCAACCCAGTCGCCCCTCTCTCTGTCTCTCTCTCAAGCAGTCTCTGTCTCTCACTCTTCATTTCTCTCAGCAACCCAGCAACCAGTCAGCCTCACCATCTCGTTATCTCAGCCGCGAAGACCGGCGCCATCTCTCTCAAACACCTCTCTCAGCAGCCAAGGTCGTCGCTCTCTCTCAGACTCTCTCTCTTTGTCTCTCTCTCTCAGTTGCTCACTGTAAGTCCCTATATCTCTAGGATTATTTGATTAATTTGATTACTTGATTATATCACTAATTAATTTAACTTTAGAACAATGGTGATGAATTGTTGAAATTTTGATGTTTGGGTATGAGTATTCGATAATGGTGGTTGTTGTATTGTTGGTTTGGGTATGAATTATTGGACTTGATTTTTTTTTAATTTTGGATATGAATTGTTGAATTGTAGGATTTGATTGTTGAATGTGAATTTTGGATATAATTGTTAGATATGATTTTTTGTAATAAAAAATTTTGTTCAATGAATTTTAGATTTAGTAATTTAGGGTTAAGATTGTTAGGATTAAGTAATTTAAGTTTAATTTTGTGAATTTTGATTTTAGTAATTTAGGTTTAAGTTTGTTTGGTTAAATTTAGTCTTTTAGGTTTAATTTCTGTTTGTATTGGTTTTATTTTAATTTTAGTGAATTTATTTTTTTAAATTAGATTTTGGTGGTTTTTTTTTTTTTTTGCCAATTTACTAATTTTCAATAAAAAAAATTTGGTTTTTTTAATTTATTTATTGTTTGGATTTAGTAATTTAGGGTTAATTTTGATGATTTTTTGAAATTGTGATGCTTGGTATAATGTTATGAATTTTGCACGTGATTTTTGTTATGATTTTGGATATGAATTTTATGTGAATTTTGGATATGTGACTTTTATGAATTTTGGATATGTGACTTTTATTAATTTTGGATATGCGAATTTTTTATTATGATTTAGGATATGTGAATTTTGGATATGTGAGTTTTATAAATTTTGGATATGTGAATTTTATGATTTTGGATATTATTATTGGTTTTATTTTTAAAAATTAGAATTTTATGGTTTTTTTTTTTGGCCAATTTACTAATTTTCAATAAAAATATTTTGGTTTTATTTATTTATTTATTATTCGAATTAAAAAATGTTGGTTAATTTTATAGGTGGTTTTGTTTTTTATTTTGTGAATTTAATAGTTAATATTTAAAATGTTTGGTTTTTTTATTATTTATTATTAAATTAAAAATATGTTGGTTAATTTTATATTAATTATTTTAAATTTCTTGTTGTAGATGCCGTAGTGCACCTTGATCACATCCAGGACCCGCCCCCGCCCGGAGCCCGTTGATGATCATGCGGCGGAGGAGGCAGCCCCTACCTCGGTAGCCTCCACGACGAAGTCTGTTCAGGTATCGATCTCAGATCATCAGCGACCCGGTGCACGATCGGCTCATCGACGGCACATCCAAAAATGGGGGAAACCCCGTATCGACCCCCAGCCCCCACAGGACGACGCCGGAGCAGATTATACCGGAGCAGACCAACCGGAGACTGTTGTCAGAGCACTCCCTAAGGGTAAGTTGATTATTTTGTTTATTTAAAAAACCGTTTTCATTTGTTACTCATATTTTGTACTAAAGTTCATCGAATATGCAGGGAAGTCGATGAACATGAGCGGGATCAACCGGGATTTGACATCCCAGCGGATTTGTAGGACAACGAATGCAAAGATCTCGGTGGTGTACGTGTCTCGCCTCCGGACAACGGCCATAAAAATTCACAGCTTGTTGGTGCCTGACATGGGCGCGATTCTTCGCACCAAGTCCATGATGATGTGGGATACTTTTAGGAACCAACCCCCGGAGGAGATCACGCGTTGTTGGGGAGAGTTATCGGTATGTGTTTCTCCCTTTTTTTTACATTATTTTCATTATTTTTAATTATTTTACTAACTTTAATAATTTATTGCAGATCAATTTTGAGTTCAACCTGGAGGACACCGACGTTAGTAAATACGTGAGAAACCACTGGCAGCTACGGTGTGCCGACTAGAAGTACGAGCTCCACAAGTACTACAAGAGTTGGCCTTCCTCGGAGGAAGCTCGTGCAAATCCTCTATAGGATTTGGAGAGGCCTCGAGTGGAAGGGTGGCAGTGGTTGTGCGACAATTTCGTGGACCCCTCGTATATGGTATTGTCCACCTAGTTAAATTATTTATTTATTTTTTATGTTATTTTCCATTTGAAAATATAATGATTGTTTTTACTAATGAACAACGAAAATCGGTTGCCAACACATCAAATCGGGGAGCGAAGAAATTCAACCACCACGGGGGATCGTGATCCTTATCGGTTCGCTAGGAGGATCAACGCAACGCCGGGTCGATGTTCCCGGAGGTGGATGTCTGGGGGCAAGTGTACGTTGGCCGGAGCAACCAGGAGGTTGATACTATTCACGTAAGTTTATTTTTGTATATTAAACATTAATTTTAATTTGATAATTATATTTCTAATTAATATTTATTCAAATTTGTAGGCGGTGATGAAGCAAGACGTCCAGCATACACGGGTTGAGCTGACGCAGCAGCATCCCGAGGTGCCGTTGGAGCAACAGCTACCGGATCCCGAGAGGTCGATCACCATCCTGGAGCGACGACTTGGTAGGCATCCAGGGAAGATCGTCTGGGGGCAGGCGACGGGATAGTTCGGGATATCACCAGTCGCTCTTCGAGTTCTTCCCAGGAAGCCAATCCCGAGGATATCTCGGAGCTCCAGTGAAACTTCGAGACCCTACACGCCGAAAATGCGAAGATCAAGGCCCAAAACGCGCAGATCCAGACCCAAAACGTGGAGATCAAGGCCACCCTCGCCAAGGTGGTTGACTGCTTCGGTGAGCGTGGACTGGATGAGCTTTTGTCACAGCCTCAGCCCCCGGCCCAATAGCCCGCCCAGGACCCTGACCCGTTGCCGAGTAGTTAGAAATTAATATGTAAAACATTACTTTAGTTTTAATTATGTAAAAACATAACATTAATTTTTATAAATATATTTTTTTATTTGATTCGTTTTATTATTTTAATTGTATTTATTTAAAAATACTTTATTTTAATTACATATATTTATTTAATTAAATAAATTATTAAAATTATTTTTTAAATATTAAGATTTTGACCGACGAACAAGCACTTTCGTCGGGCAAAGTAAGACAATTCAGTGGATACCTGCCGAATTTTTTGTAACTTTGCCCGGCGAAACTCATTCGTCGGGTAACAGTTGTTGACTTTTTGCAATTGCTCGACAAATCATAGGCGACGAAAGGATTCGCCGAGCAAGTTTGGAATTGCTCGACGAATTCACTGTTTCCGTCGACTGACATCAAGCCCGACGACGGTGGCCCGATGACCGTTGACTGACGGAGGTTCCCGGGTTTAATTTTTCCCGATGAATGTAGACATTTGCTCGACGAATCTATTTCCCCGGGAAAGCCTAATTTTCCTGTGGTGGCAGGGAAGATCACTAAAACAAGTGATTTATTTTTGCAGGTAATTGACAAGGGAAAAACCTCTTGGAATACAGTTGTAAGGAAAAAACCTTCTCCACAACAAAAAGTATATGTTGTTTACTAGGGATTCCAACCAGGAATCTATAACAACTGGTCTGCTTGTCACGCTCAGGTAAACAAATACCATGGAGCTTGTTATGAAAGTTTTGAAAGCTATGAGGAGGCAGCAAAGGCCTTCAACAACCATTTAAATGCCAAACAAATGGCAGGAGAATCCAGTTCAGAAGTAAAAGACTTCTTTAATCCTGGATTAGATGAATATCTATATGAGGAAATTAATTGAATATGGAAAACCCATATCCAAAAGGAAAATAATGGGTTCAGAAAACACACGACCAAACTATCATTCAATATAGTTGAAAAAACAACTAATTTTGAAACTAGCTTAAATGAAAAAGAAAAAGAAATTTCTTTGATAAAACAAGAAAATATTTTGCTTAAAAATCTCTGTTTCCAAACCATTAAACAAATGAATTGGGACGAAGATTTTAATTTTAAAAAGATAAATAATTTTCTTCAAATGACGAAAATACTTCAAAATGATTATTTGGATCCCGTCTTTCAGAAAATCAAAAGAATTTGTCTTTTTGAAATGGCACACAAAATATTGCCACCTGATGTTTTTAATAACATAAACGAAAAGATTTTGGACCATCGGGAAAGGATTATGGATTTATATTTTTTAAACCACGAAAATATAAATTCGGCAGATAATTTTCCAAGACTCTCTTTTATTCTAACAAGTGAATATTGGGATATGGAAACCATTGATTGGGGAATTACGAACAAGGTAGTTTTCCAAAGTTTTAACTTCGATCACCTCAAAAATTTTCCTGCATTTATCAAAGCAATGGTATATGGAGTAGTTAAAGATTTTAGATGGAATAAATATCTTACTTTCTCCATAACCAGCACAATGGGATGGAGAGAAAGATAAAAGTTTTTCCAACCCTATTAAATTTGGTTGTTAACACAAACAATCGATGGGGATGTTCCAACTGAAACCCTTGCTGAAACAAAGCAGCTTGCATTATGCATCAATCCCATAACACAATGGATTGATAGCTAGATTCACATATCTGAAGTTGCAAGACATTTTGTGGACTCCGTAAACTTGGTCAAAGCAACAGATGGAAGAAGAATTTTCCTGACCAATTTACAAACAAGCTACAGTTTTTCTGAAACACAGAAAAATGAGGCCATGGACTTAATAAAGAAACTTGTCAACCAAAGAAGCTCACTAAACTTCCCAATGGATCTAGAAATTGCCAGTGAAGAAAAGGAAGTACACATGCAAAATGACAACCTGATGACAATAAGTTCAGATAATGAGGATGAAATTGAATATGCTAATCTGAACAACATGTTGAAAGCGTAGTTGGCCCGAATCTTATCAAAAAAAGATAATATTCCCTCTCAATAAGTAAAAATAGCAAAAGATGACAATGAAATGTGACAAAAAGTCACAAAGTCAAAATTGATGCTGAAAGGTGACAAAAAAGTCACAAAGATTGATAATGTTGAAAAAAATTTGATGATTTGGAAGGATGATTTGGCAACGGATGCCGTACCCAAGACCTTCCCGGATTTTGGGTATGGATGTGGGACCATTTGTTAAAGGGGGGAGGAAAGTGTGTGGAATTAGAGTGGGTGCGAGGATGGAAAAGTGAGATGTGGTAACGGTTAAGGGGTGGAAAAAAGGAAAAGTGGTTTCAAAAAATTTAACATCACGAGTCACAAAAATTTTGTGAGTGGTTAAATTAAACAGTTTGTAACCTTTTTTTACCAGTGGGATAGCTAATGAAAATACAACGAGTAGCACGAGAATCAAATTTTTGATGGGGATGAACAACAGTTGCATAGCACAAACAACCAAAATCTTTCAAGTGATGAAGAGAAGGCAGGTGGTGGTATAACAATTCAAAAGGTGATTTATTGGAGAGTAATGGAGATGGAAGACGATTAATTAAGTAGAAAGCAGACAGGACACATTCACCCCAAAATGACAAAGGTAAAAGGGACTGAAAAAGTAGGGAGCGGGCAACAGTGAGAATGTGATGGTGTTTGCGTTCGACGATCCCATTTTGCTGAGGGGTGTAGACACAAGTGCATTGGTACTCAATTCCATGTGTTTGAAAAAAATGTTTCATGGATAAAAATTCAGAGTCATTATTGACCCGGATGGCTTTGATGAGAACATGAAATTGAGTACGAACAAAAGCAAATAAAGATTGCAAAATGGTTTGAGTTTATGATTTATGTTGCATGAGACATAACCACGTGCATCAAGTAAAATCATCCACAATTGTAAGAAGAAAAAAAAACGTAAACCAGAATGAGTGGGCTCTTTATAAAGACCCCAAATATCACAATGAATTAAATC
Source organism: Oemleria cerasiformis (assembly GCA_037349345.1). Classification (NCBI taxonomy): domain Eukaryota; kingdom Viridiplantae; phylum Streptophyta; class Magnoliopsida; order Rosales; family Rosaceae; genus Oemleria; species Oemleria cerasiformis. The sequence continues at coordinate 16,310,984 of JAZGTL010000018.1, forward strand.
AAAAGGTGTATGCATTGATATTGAACTGGAAGGCAAAGGAAGTCTAGTTTGTTTAGCCATGGGACAAACATCACAATTATTGTCAAAAGAAAGATTATGACAAGGAAGTAAATGAGATACTAATTTATGTCTAGGTAGAGAGAGATGACCGAGACGTGAATGCCACAATGGAGGCTGGTGGGAGGCTTGATAGGACGTAGGTGTCTGTTGTAAGGGAGACATGTAATAAAGGCCACCATGTTGTTTACCCGAGCCAATCATCTTCCCCGTAGCCAAGTCCTGCAAGACACATAAAGAGGGAAAAAAAATAACACAACAATTGAGAGAATTAGTAATTTTATTAACAGACATGAGATTTAGGCGAAAAGAAAGAACGCATAAAACTTTATCAAAGGTAAAATTAGAATTAAATGGTATGGTGCCAAGAACAAGTGGGTAAATTGACAATAGAGATTGGTGAAGATTTAGTTTTAATTAAAGTGGTGGAATCAGAAGTGATGTGATATGTAGCTCCACTATCCAAAACCCAAGGTTTAGTGAATGCATAATTAATAGAGACTTTAGGAAAAGGAGACAAACCTGTAGCATTTGCATAAGAATTATTATTATTACCCGTAGTGGAATTTGACTGCAAGAGGGACATAGCATTGGCCACTTGATGAAGCTATTCTAGGTTCAAACCAGCCAATTGACGGGGCTGGAAAGAGAGGCACAGATTGGCTGTGGATTGATAGGCGTGAGGCCCAGCCTGTCGATTGATAAGCGAATGTCATTATAGGCATCATCGAGTCCCGTAGGAAATTGCATCATTCGATCCTCCTCGATTTGTGCGTTGTGTGCTTTCATCTGGTTACATGTAGGAGGATTTCGATGTGCATCTAAGTCATCCCAGAGGCCTTTGAGTGTGGTAAAATATGCTAAAATTGTCATGGTCCCTTGAGAGAGTGAGGCAATTGTCTTCTGAATTTGATAGATTGTTGGTGCGTTCTTCAGTGAAAATTGATCTCAAAAATCAAAATCTTCCAAGACTTGATGAGCAGTTTTGGTATGAACAACTACTTTTGAGAGGTCATGTTCAACAGAGTGGGCAAACCACGATAGAATCATATTGTTGCATCGATTCCATAGAGCAAAATCTGTTGGATTTTCAGTTGTTGATGGTGGTTGGATGGTCCCATCAACAAAACCAAATTTGTTTTTGGCAATTAGACCATGGCTCATGGATTTACTCCAAAACGGATAATTGGCACCGTTCAATTTAATTGGAACAAATGTGTAGCCAGGGTTATCTGAATGATGAACGTAGTAGGAATTTGGTGCGTCCATGACTGAACGGGACGATTTTGATTTTGACATTTCAGAATCTGTCATAGCTTGCTAATTTGTTGAGAAGAAAAAAATATATATCAAGCACAAAGATGATGCTCTGATGCCATGTCAGAAGTAATGAATAAAGAATTGAGGTTGAATTGAGTTGTATTCACGTAATTGGTAAAACTCATATACAAAAAGGTCGAGTACAATCCTAGTAAGTAACATAGTCAAATCCTAATATAATGAGGTAACCCATTATTGATGGGATTTCTCAAATCTCTACTTTTAGGAAAGAATATATTTAAAGTAATTCTTCATGAGATTTCTCAATTTCTCACTATTAATGAGGTAACCCATTATTGATGGGATTTCTCAATTTCTCAAATCCTAATTCTTGCCGGGAGCCGTTTCCCATTGGTTACAAGGTGCGGGTTCCGTGGCCTGGGAGTAGGGACATGGTGAGATTTATACTTTGGTAAGATTTGTTTCTAGTTTTTATCAAATGGGTTTATTGATGTCGATGAAGCATGTGGGTATTTTTGTTTGTATTTAAATCCAAAAGAAATGAATGATAAATAGTGTTATACATTTTCATATTTAAAGTAATGGAATTTGGCAATTAAATTTCCATGAAAAATTGCATGATTTTCCTTTTTGGGAAAGTGATTGTTGAAATGTGAAACTTCTGCATTCAATAATGTAATGTTGGATGTTCACTGTTTCTAGATATGGTATGACAATGTTCCTTATATGGTCTGTTACATTGATTTATCGTGATGATAACAGAGATAAACGCGTATGGACATGTTCGTAATCTGACCCTCCTCTAGACACCTTCTATTTCCTTTAGCCATAAATAATTATAAGAAGTGAGAAACGGTAAGCTGATCTGAGTTGTGTATAGTGCATGTGTCTTCTTCCAGCTATGGAGGGTCTAAGAAGAAATTGATCTTGTTTGATAGAAGAACTCTTCTATAAGAATGAGAAATGTGGGTCGTCCAAAGTGACCATTTTGTCCTTATATTTAACTGTAAGTTATCAAACTTAACGAAAAATTGATATTTTGAGATAAAAAGTGAATTTTATGAAGTATTTTGTTATAAAATTAAATTCAAAATTCACTTTGATATTAAAATTAAAATTAAAGAGACATATTGAATATAAAGCCTTAAAGACAGCCAAGTACACAGCACACGCAAAATCGAGTCAAATAAGTTGTCGCCGGCTGTATAAATATCAACCACGTTCTATATATATATATTTGTTTTTTTTTGTTAGAAGCACGTTATATCATCTATAGCCACTCAAAGACAGCCAAGTACACAGTACACGCAATTACGCAAAACGCCCCCTTATCCTCATGTCAACGACATCTGTATTATTATCGGTCACTTTTAACACGTGTGTGACCCAGACCCAATATGTGTCCCAATAATATTTCCTAATAAAAACTGATCTACAATTATAGCATAATGTGCATATATTACGAAATTTTTTTTTATGAATTCATATATACCAAATAATTATAGCATAATGTGCATATATTACGGTGGCTTAAATTAACCAATCATTATGCTATATGATATGATCAGAAATGTAAATCACACACACCCAGATGATAATCCTATTGCACTATTCTATACCTTGTGAATTGTGATAAAGGAGCAGCAACACCACTTCATTATATGGCTGCCATGTGTCCATTTGATTAATTACAGTTAATATTTTAAATTTTTAAACATTAATAATTATTTAAAATTAAAAAAAGGGAATAATTATTTAAAATTTAAAGAAAGGAGAGAAAATAATAATAAATTAAATTTAAGTACCCAACCTATTCCTCTTCGTCTTCTCCCCAGAGTAGCCATGGCAGCTCCTCGTTCCTCCATGATAATTCCAAACAAAATATAACCCAAATTGATCGAATTAAAAAATTAATAAAATTCACTAGTCATAACTTTCCCAAACACCAAACAACAAACATAGACCCTAATCACCCCTTCCTTTTCCCCGCATCAACCGCCTATCAAAACCCTGAAACATCTAAAAACATTTTAGCAAAAAGATTCACTGGATGCGAAGCCCAGAAACTTCTTTAGATGGCTAGCCGGCTAGGATTTTCTTTGATTTTGCAATATTTTTGTGTTTTCTTCATGAATACGGAGGTGATTTTGTTTTTGTTTTGATACAAAAGCCGGAAACCCATGATCATGGTAAAAAATGTTTAAATATATATTTTTATTAAATAAAAATAATAAGAAGAATTCGTGGGTTTTGATTTTGGAGTGATATCACCATTCATGGGTTATATTTTGTTTGGAATTGTTATGGAGGAACAAGGAGTTGCTATGGCTTCTCTGATAAAGAAGACGAAAAGGAATTTGTGTTAGACATCAGATTTTAAGAAAGAAAGAAGGAGAAGTCTTAGTTATTCTGTAAAAGAATAGAGGAGATGAACAAGACAATCTTTATTGCTTATTAACCTTCACATATTATATCATTTAGCTATTTATAGCTTTGTAGTTGATTACTTAGAGATCAAGTAAGTCTCTTAACTAATATAACAACTTCCTAACTGTTCTAACACACTTAACAGCATTTCATAGCTGTCCTAACTACCCTAACAAACTTAACAGAACTCATAGCTGTCCAGCACCTATAATACAGCTAAGACATAGCTGTTTATGGACAGCAGGGAGGCATACCAGCTAGGCGCAGCACACCAGCATGGACAGCAGCTAGGCGCAGTATATCAGCATGGACAGCAGGAGGTGAGGCGCTTCTTAGGCGTAGTGAGGCGCACATAGGCGCAATCATCTAATATCCGGCGCAACATAGGCGCAGTGCAGGCGCAGTCATCTAACATGCAGGCGTAGTGGCGCAACATAGGCGCAGTGCAGGCGCAGTCATCTAACATCCCCTCTCAAGCTGATGATGGAGAGACCCCGAGCATCAGATTGGAAGAATGTAAATAGAAAAGATCATCTGCTAAAGCTTTAGTGAAGATGTCAGCCACCTGATCACCTGAAGACACATGTTGAACATCCAAGTCACCACGAACCACACGCTCACGAACAAAGTGGTAATCAATCTCAATATGCTTAGCACGAGAATGAAAGATGGGATTGGCACAGAGACTTGTGGCTGAAGTACTATCACAGTAAATCAAAGGAGGTTTTAACAAAGGGATGTGAAGAGCACATAATAACTGACGAATCCAGGCAACTTCAGCAGCGGTAATAGCAAGGGCTCGATATTCAGACTCAGTACTAGATCGGGAAACCGTGGTTTGCTTCTTGGACATCCAAGAGATAGGATTATTACCAAGATAGACAACGACACCAATAGTAGAACGACGATCAGTCGGATCTCCAGCCCAATCTGCATCAGTATAGGCAATGAGGTCTAAAGAGCCAGCAGATAAGGAGATGCCCTGATGCTGAGTACGTTTAAGATATCGAAGGATGCGTTTGACAGCCATAAAATGAGACTCAGATGGTGAGTGCATGTACTGACAAACCTGATTAACAGAGAAAACAATATCGGGTCTGGTGAAGGTCAAGTACTGTAATGCACCAACAATGCTCCGATAGGTGGAAGGATTACCATACAAAGAGCCATCATTTTTCTTAAGTCGGGATCCAGGTACACTAGGAGTATCAATAGGCTTGCAGTCCAGCATTGAAGTTTTAGTGAGTAAGTCATGAATGTACTTGGATTGAGAAACAAACAAACCATTGGAAGTATATTGGATCTGTAACCCCAAGAAGAAGTGAAGATCTCCAAGGTTTTTGATGTCGAATTCTGCAGTGAGAGAAGCCGTGACCTCTGATATTGCAACAATATTACTACCAGTGAGGATGATATCATCCACATATAACAGAAGAATAACAACTGCAGAAGATGTTTGCTTGACAAAAAGAGAGGCATCAGCCTAAGTAGTTTGAAAGCCTAGCTCAGAAAGAAAGCTAGTAAACTTATCATTCCAGGCTCGAGGAGCTTGCTTGAGGCCATAGAGAGATTTTTGCAGTTTGCACACATGATCAGGATGGCATGAATCTTCAAAACCAGGAGGTTGTGTCATATATACTTCTTCCTTAAGTTCCCCATGCAAGAATGCATTTTTAACATCAAGCTGTTTAAGAGGCCATTGAAAATGAGCTGCTAATGCTAAAACTAATCTGACAGTAGTAGTTTTGACCACTGGACTGAATGTCTCACCATAATCAAGACCTTCTTCCTGACTGAAACCTTTTGCTACAAGCCGAGCCTTATGTCTAGCAATAGTGCCATCTGAATTTTTCTTGATTCTGTAAACCCATTTGCAGCCTACCAAGTTTTTGGAAGCAGGAAGAGGAACTAAACACCAAGGCATTCATTTCATCCTCCATTGCTTGCTGCCACACAGGAGAGGAAGAAGCTGATTTGAAGGATACTGGTTCAACTTGAGCAAGATCAACCTCAGATGATAGAACATGAGTGGAGTGAAGAGCCTTTTGCTTGAAAATACCACTCTTGGACCTAGTCTGCATAGGGTGCATATTTACCCCAGAGATGGGTAACACCACTTCCAAGCATTGAGGATGAAAGTCATCATCAGTGGTGCTACTAGGATGAGCAAGTGAAGGGTCAGGGGGAGAAGAGGCTTCCAAGAAGTCAGGGGCAGTATCAGTCGACGTTTGATCAGAAGGTGATCTATTTGTGACATCATTTTGAGCAGGTTCAGGTGAATGCTGATCAATGTCAAGCTCAGGACTAGAACATTCAGGGAAAAAGGAGGACTGAGTAACAGGAGACTGTGTAAATGTTGAAGGTATGGAGGAAGGAGGAGACATGTTATCTGAGACGTCTAAGACAGAAGAAGCAGATGAAGGACACTGAGATTTAAGGAGCAAAGAAGAAAAAGGAAACTGAAGCTCATCAAACAACACATGTCTAGACATAAAGGTTTTTTTAAACACTAGATCATGACAGATGAAACCTTTGTATTTTTCTGCATACCCTAAGAAAACACACTTTTTTGTTTTAGGTTGAAGTTTAGTAGAGTTATAAGGTTTTAATAGTGGAAAGCAAGCACATCCAAAAACTTTTAGATGATTAAGAACTGGAAGTTTGGAAAATAAGGATTCAAAAGGAGATTTCATTTTCAACAGAACACATGGCATTCTATTTATAAGGTAGGTTGAAGTAGCACAAGCATAGAACCAAAAATGAGCTGGTAAGGAGGCTGTTTGAAGAATGGTGATTGTTGTCTCAAGGATGTGTCTGTGCTTTCTTTCTGCTAGACCATTTTGTTCAGGTGTATAGGGGCAAGACCTGTGATGAGCAATTCCTTTGAGAGCCAAAAAGGTCTGAAATTTTTGACTAATATACTCACCACCTCCATCACTTTGAAGAACTTTGATTGAAACAGAAAATTGGTTTAGAATGTAAGTATGAAAAAGAACAAAGATGGAAAGAACCTCAGATTTATTTTTCATTGGAAAAATCCAAGTATATCGTGTACACTCATCTACAAAATTGACATAGTATCTAAACCCTTCACCATAGATAATAGGTGAAGGACCCCATACATCAGAATGAAGTACTGCAAAAGGAATAAGAGATTTGGAACTAGAGACAGGAAAAGACTGTTTTGACAATTTTCCTTCTAGACAAGATTCACAAATAGCAGGAGTTGAATCTTTAGAAACAGAAATGCTAGCCTTGTGTAATGCAGCAGACACAATCTGGTTTGAAGGATGTCCTAATCTTCTGTGCCATAGTTGAGTATGAGTAAGTTTTCCAAGAAGAGCAAAAGGGGATGAATTCTGAGGAACATTAAAAGCTTTATTTGAAGAACAACTGAAAGGAAGAGGATACAAGCCATTCTTACTCAGTCCTTGGAAGAGTGTGACACCTGTGGTTCTATCCTGAATTAGAAAAGAAGACTCAGTACAAGAGAAGGAACAATGGTTATCTCTGCACAACTTATGGACAGATAACAAGTGTGTTGAGATATGAGGAACATGAAGAACTTCATTTAAAAGAAAACAGTGAGGTGTGGGATTAGTAGTCTCAAGAAAAGAGTGACCAGCATGAGCTATTTTCAAACCTGAACCACCTGCTATAGTAATGATGTCTTCAGAGGAGGAAGGATTTGGCCTTTGAACTTGAGATAACTCAGAAGTCATATGAGCTGTGGCTCCAGTGTCTGCAATCCAGTACTCTTGCTGCTGAGCAGGATGTGTTATCTGTGTATTCATAGCAGTTAGATTGGCTGGAGGAGAGGATCCTTGATAAGAATAGTTCTCCCTGTGATAACAGTTCATGGCTGAGTGACCAGGTTTCCAGCATATCTGGCAAGGCTCACTGATTGGTGATGGTTGATTCAGATGTCGATGATAACAATCTGCAGCTATATGTCCCTTCTTCTCACAAATTTGACAGATTGGTGGTGGCTGATAATAGTTCTGAGTTGATGCACTAGGAACACCAGGTGCTGAGGAGTAACTAGAACCTCCCTTATTTCCATTATTCCAAAATTTTGAATTATTGTTCCCACCATTGCCACTATTTCCATAGTTGGGATACCACTTACCTTTGTTCTTGCCTTTGCTGACATTGCCTCTGTACCCATTATTGAAGTTGTTGGTGGAACATCCACTGTTTTGGCCATAACCTCCAATGTAACCAAACTGCTGAAAATTATCAGACAGCTGCTGAACATTTTGAGAGGTATTACTGGGTTTCACAATGTTAGACATGTTATTGAAAGTAGGTGCACCAGATGAGTTTGTGACTTCATGATCAGACCTTGACTGAGTACCATCATTAGTAGCTGAAAAAGCAGAAAGGAAAGATGGATGCTCAGAGGATTGATCGATGATTGTTTCTTCAGCCAAAAGTTGAGACCTGAAATCCTTGAGACTGATAGAATTCTCTCTTCCACGAATGACACATCGAAAGGTATTATATTCAGTAGGCAGACCTCTTAATGCAAGAATAACAACATCCTCATCTTCAAAACGGACATTACATGATTCCAAGAGATCTCTAGCAACCTTAATTCTTTGCAAATATTGAGTCATATTTTCTGAGCCTTTCTTAACATTTTGAAGATCAGTTTTCATCTGAAAGATAGAGGCTTTAGTAGAAGAGGCAAACCTGTCTCTCAGGTTGGTCCACATTTCTTGAGCACTTTTGCAACCAATAACACAGGAAATGGCAGATGTGGAGAGAGTTGAAGTAATGAGTTGCATCAGTGCTTGATCGTGCATCCTCCATATGAGGTAAGCATCAGAGGGTGGATCCTCAGGACCCAATTCAGAGATAGAGCGAGGAGGACATTTCTTTGTGCCATTGACGAACTCAAAAATGCCATTTGCATTGAGAAGAAGTTCCATCTGGAAGTTCCAGGTGATGAAGTTGTGATCATCAAGTTTGACAGTGACTGCATTTCCGATTGTTGGAATAAGAGAAGCAATCGGTGATTGCAAGATTTGAAGTTGAGCAGCTGTAACCATGGTGAGTAATCTATTAAGGAATGTAATACGGCATGAACCACTTTCTTTTGAGAGGTTCTGAGAAGGGATTATGAAGAAGGAGCAGAAACAACTTTCTTTTGAGAAGTTCTGAGAAGGGATTGTGAAGAAGAAGCAGAAACAACTTTCTTTTGAGAGGTTCTGTGGAGATTTGCAGCGGAAGGAAAGGTAGAAGATCGATCACTCATAAATGGGGTTAACCATATATCATGAGGCAAGCTTTGATACCATGTTAGACATCAGATTTTAAGAAGGAAAGAAGGAGAAGTCTTAGTTATTCTGTAAAAGAATGGAGGAGATGAACAAGACAATCTTTATTGCTTATTAACCTTCACATATTACATCATTTAGCTATTTATAGCTTTGTAGTTGATTACTTAGAGATCAAGTAAGTCTCTTAACTAATATAACAACTTCCTAACTGTTCTAACACACTTAACAGCATTTCATAGCTGTCCTAACTACCCTAACAAACTTAACAGAACTCATAGCTGTCCAGCACCTATAATACAGCTAAGACATAGCTGTTTATGGACAGCAGGGAGGCATACCAGCTAGGCGCAGCACACCAGCATGGACAGCAGCTAGGCGCAGTATATCAGCATGGACAGCAGGAGGTGAGGCGCTTCTTAGGCGTAGTGAGGCGCACATAGGCGCAGTCATCTAATATCCGGCGCAACATAGGCGCAGTCATCTAACATGCAGGCGTAGTGGCGCAACATAGGCGCAGTGCAGGCGCAGTCATCTAACAATTTGCTCAGCTTAATAATTGCCGAATTTAGACAAATGCTTTCACCTGACATTTGTCACTTTCTTCTTGGTCATATTCATCCATCATCTTATCTTATGGATATGGCTTCAAGGACGACGCCATTCCCAATTTTCCTACCTATCTGCAACCCTCCTTTATATTATTATAAATTATTACAAAATTTAAGGGTTGCTATTCACATTACAAAATTATCATCTAACCTCTTGCTTAATGAAAAAAATATGCTAAATAATTAAGAGATTTGTTAATTAATTATAAATATAAATGAGTTAAGTAATTACAAAATTAAGATATTTCTTAAAAGAAGAAGATATGTAGCATGTTACTTTTGCGTAAATAATGTAATATTCTTAATTTTTTTATCATTGGAAAAATTTTAATGTTGAAACATTCGGAATTTCATTAACCATTTCTTCCTCTTGATTATAGGGTTTGACCAAGCGCATGAAGAGAATTAGCAAAACACTCGACCAACTTTTCGAAACGATAATTGAAAAACACGAACAAATTTCTAAGCCTCATCATCATCACAAGGACTTTGTGGACGTGCTTCTTTCACTAATAGACCAACCACTAAATCCCAACGATGAGCAAGTCTACATGATCCAACGAACAAATGTGAAAGCTATCTTACTCGACATGATTACGGGCGCCTTCGATACTTCAACCACCGCAATCATTTGGACCCTCTCCGAGCTCCTAAGAAACCCGAGAGTTATGAAGCATCTCCAACAAGAGCTCCAGAGTGTCATCGGCGAGGGTCCGGTGGTGGAAGAGAGTGACTTGCCAAAGTTGGACTACTTGACTATGGTGGTCAAGGAGAGCCTAAGGCTACATCCAGTGGCACCATTACTAATGTCACATGAATCCATGGATGACATTAAAGTTGATGGCGATGACATTAAAATTGATGGCTATGACATACCAAACAAATCAAGAATCTTTATAAACATTTGGACCATCGGGCATGACCCGAATGTATGGTCCGAAAATGTGGAAGAATTTTACCCGGAAAGGTTTATTGATAGCAATGTAGACCTTCGAGGACATGACTTTCAGCTTCTACCATTTGGGTCGGGTCGAAGAGGGTGCCCTGCCATGCATTTGGGGCTAACCACGGTTCGGCTGGCTCTGGCGAACTTGGTGCACTTTTTCAATTGGGAGCTCCCGAATGCCATGATGCCTAAAGATTTGGACATGACTGAGAAATTCGGCTTATCCATGTCGAAAGCCAAACACTTGCTTGCCAAGCCGACCTACCGCCTTCGAAATATTTAACGTAAGTTCATGGATAGAGATTTTACACGTTCATCCACATAGAAACTACTAAAGTATACGTACGAATGATTATGTTTTAGAAAATAGACATTTTCAGTATTTAATTATAATATATTTATTATGAAAATTCTTAAATCACAAGTAGCTGTATCTCTTCCCTAGGTGATCGAGCACTGAAAGAAACAGCCAAGAATGTCTCCTTCATCTGCAGCAATGTCCATTCTCTTTGTCCTCGTATCTCCTACCGGCCAAAAATAACAGAAGTTGCCGTTTCTGGCAAAAGGTCGAATCAAAAAAAGAAAAAATACCTAATTCTTCGACATATAAAGTATTTCAATAATGAATAATATGAATAATGAAATGGCAAAAGGTCGAACCAAAAAAAGAAAAAATACTTAATTCTTCGACATATAAAGTACTCCAACAATGAATAATGTGAATAATTTCATTATGTTTTGATTTTTAATTCGCTGCCTTACATGCATAATTAATAATTTGCTGCCACTAAATTACCAGTCTAATCATATTTTTATATACTCTATCATGTAGTGGGAGGTCTCAAATTCGACTTTTGTAAATAACGAAGTTATTCAATATGAATAATCTCATTTCCCAAATATCATTATATTTAAATTCCTAATCCGCCAAATGTAACAACCCTAGCTTAATATGGTATGAAGAGCCTAGCCTAGAAGAAACCTAACAACCATCTGATTTTGGATACAATGATATGGGGAGAGGGGGATTACATTATCCATATTGGATATTAACGACAGTCGAATTTCGAACTTCATATAACGCGTGGAGAGGAATAACATTAGACCGTATACTAAGTGGCAACGACCATCTAATTAATCCAACAAGTGAATACATTTGGTGCACTTAGGTTAAGTTATTCAACTCATCATCAGCCATTGGATCTCATTTTCAATATATTAACGGATAAACCCATCTTTAATTTTAGGGGTATTTATTCATAGGTCTTTGATAAGTCTAAATTTTATTCAAAAGTTCTTAATTTTCATTTTTAAAATCTACAGTCCCTTATTCAAAATTCAACCTATAAAACAAATAGAACATGTACAACACATATATAATTGTTGCTTGCTTTATATTGAATGATAAAAGATTTATATTGAAGATGCAAATTAAAGAAATAAATTTAACTCTGGTTACCACCCAAATTTTGATAATTACTCTGTCTATTACAAATTATGCAGCACCTTACAACGTGAAAGACTGAAATCACACATGCACATACAAAATATATATAAAACTAATCAATGGCTTAGCCAAGAAGACCCCGATGGGTCGTTCTAGAAGAGGCCGGAAGAGAGAGAATAAAAAAAGACCAAATGAGCTATCAATTAAAACCAAATTTCAAACACATCAAGTAGCCGCCTAACGAAAGCCAAAGTCACTGATTGAGGGACCTGCGATTAAAGAAGAATTAGTGAAAGGACTTTTTATTTTTATTAGTAATCACTCGTAGGTTTTAAGCAAAAACAAAGGCTGTCAAGTAACCATTAATAATTTATTATTAATTTTAAGCAAATAGGTTGTCGGCCGGTTGTATATATATATATATAAGCCACTCAACGACAGGCACCTGGTACATACAAACTGCCCCTCACGTCACCCACATCTCTATCCTCGGCGGTCTGTCCTTCATACGAAGTGTATGACCCAACAATATATATAAGTCCCAATATTTCCTAATAATAACTGATACACAAAGCCAGCATATGAGTCCTTCAGTAGCAGCCATGATCGTCATCCTGGCCTTCCTTGCCTTCCTCTGGGCCCTCATCCGGCCAGCTGCCGCCTCCTCGAGGCGAAAACTGCCACCTGGCCCTAAGGCACTGCCAATCATTGGTAACCTTCACATGCTAGGCAACCTCCCCCACCGCAGCCTCCAACACTTGGCCAAAAAATATGGTCCCATAATGTCCATGTGGTTAGGGCACGTACCAGCCATAGTTGTCTCGTCCCCCAGAGCGGCTGAGCTGTTCTTGAAAACCCATGACACCATATTTGCCAGCCGTCCCAAAGTCCAAGCCTCCGAGTACATGTCCTATGGGGCGAAGGGCATGGGCTTCACCGAGTACGGTCCGTACTGGCGCCATGTTAGGAAGCTTTGCACGCTTCAGCTTCTTTGTCCTTCAAAGATAGAGGCGTTTGCTCCGCTGAGAAGGGAGGAGGTGGGGCTGTTGGTTGGGTGGCTGAAGAAGGCGGCGGAGGCGGGGGAGGTGGTGGATGTCAGTGAGAAGGTGGGGGAGTTTGTTGAAGACATAACGTATAGGATGGTGTTGGGGAGTAAAAATGATGACACGTTTGATATGAAGGGGACTATTGAGGAGGCCATGTTTTTAGCCGGGGCATTCAACATTAGTGATTATGTGCCTTTCCTCAGTCCATTTGACATTCAGGTATTATTTTCATTCTCTTTCTCAAACTCGTTATTACATTGAATAATCTCACTTTAATTAGAATTTAACGATGATATACCATGATCCATTAACAAACAAAATTAGAGATCAAAAGATTTTTCAAGTTCGAAGCTCACTCTCGTCAAGGATAAAATATGTCTTAAATTCACTGAGCAAATAATATTTGAGACTCAATTGTGTATATCACACAGTTACATATTATAATCAATTTCGGTGTTATAATTTAAGTAAATTAACGTGGCATAATATAACAAATTTATAATATTATTTAACTAATTAAACGATAACATCCAGAATACTATATTATTTTATAATTTTTTTCCTATAGAGAAAGCAAGCACCACTAAATTATAATGGGGTGTTCGTCGCCTTTTTCTTGTTCATTTACTCAAATCACACACTGAAGTTGAAACATAGGTGATATCACATTGACTAGTGACATATTGGTCATATAGTACACTATTTTATTTGGTTTCTTATCTTGTGCATATGACTTCATGGACGACGCCATTCCCAATCCGCAATCCCCTTATTATAACAATTCTATCGATGAAAATTTGAGAGTTGTTATTTACGTTTCAAACTTATCGTCATAAATTATTGACTCAATCATCAAAATATTAAGTTTTTGTCACCTTTAAATTTGGATTTTATTATATATAATAAATATTTTCTAACTCTATGAACTCTATATCATTTTTCTTTTTTCTTATATATCTTGTTATATTTTGAATGAGTTAAAAGTTAATTTTACTGCTTTTAATATCATAGGGATTGACTAAGCGCATGAAGAGAATTAGCAAAACACTCGACCAACTTTTCGAAAAGATAATTGAAGAACATGAACAAATTTCTAAGCCTCATCATCATCACAAGGACTTTGTGGACGTGCTTCTTTCACTAATAGACCAACCACTAAATCCCAACGATGAGCAAGTCTACATGATCCAACGAACAAATGTGAAAGCTATCTTACTCGACATGATTTCGGGCGCCTTCGATACTTCAGCCACCGCAATCATTTGGACCCTCTCCGAGCTCCTAAGAAACCCGAGAGTGATGAAGCATCTCCAACAAGAGCTCCAGAGTGTCATCGGCGAGGGTCTGGTGGTGGACGAGAGTGACTTGCCAAAGTTGGACTACTTGACTATGGTGGTCAAGGAGAGCCTACGGCTACATCCAGTGGCACCATTACTAATCCCACATGAATCCATGGATGACATTAAAGTTGATGGCTATGACATACCAAACAAATCAAGAATTTTTATAAATATTTGGACCATCGGGCATGACCCGAATGTATGGTCCGAAAATGTGGAAGAATTTTACCCGGAAAGGTTTATTGATAGCAATGTAGACCTTCGAGGACATGACTTTCAGCTTCTACCATTTGGGTCGGGTCGAAGAGGGTGCCCTGCCATACATTTGGGGCTAACCACGGTTCGACTGGGTCTGGCAAACTTGGTGCACTTTTTCAATTGGGAGCTCCCGAATGGCATGATGCCTAAAGATTTGGACATGACTGAGAAATTCGGCTTATCCATGTCGAAAGCCAAACACTTGCTTGCCAAGCCGACCTACCGCCTTTCCAATACTCAGCGTTCGTAAACAAATTTTATAGGTATATATATTTATGTAATGGCGTCATCCGACGCATAATTAATTTATATGTCTCATTATAAATTATAGTAATAAGAAATAAATATATATTATAATAATTATAATATGAATAATATAATAAAACAAAAGCACGTTATATTTTGTCTACTTGCTAATCTTATCTCCTTCCCTCATAAATAATCAATAAGTAACTCTACGTACACCAGCTGCATTGTTTGCACAACTATTAAGTCAAACTTAAACGCAGCCCTTTGATCTGATTCCATGACATCATCAACAACGACATATAAATATATCCATACTTTTTTTTTAAGGATAAGCTATATAAAAGTACCAAAATTATAGGGGTAATTTCAAGTTCATACCCCAATTATGAAAATTTTCATCTAAGTATTCAGACTATCAAAACACAACATCTAGGTACCCACCGTTAGCAATATGTTAAAAAATCTGTTAAATGTCTAAGTGGCACTTGTGTAACCATTTTTTATGCTGACATGGACGTCATGTAGATAAAAAAAAATTAAAAAAAATAAAAAATTTAATTTTACAAAATTAACCAAAAAAAAAACAAAAAGGAAGAAAAAATTGATCCCCTACCTGCAGCAACACCATTATCTCTTTCCTCTACCTGCAGCAACACCATTATCCACATCCAGAACGCCAAAATTAATGCAAAAATCGATCCCACCCAAAACGTAAAAATTGAAAATCCACCATCCAAGTTAAACACTAATTCCCAAATTTGTATCGGAAAATCACAACCACATCCACCTATCTTGCGGCGGCGGGTGTCAGTGGGACGGTCATCACGTCGTGCCCCTTTCCAACCAGGCAAACTTTGCCACCATGATGGGTGGCGCTCAGGGCGGTTGACATGGTTTTGTTAAAGCCTACACAATCAAATGACACATCGACTCTAGCTTTCATTCCTTTTTTAATCTTGGCAACCTCATCGTCCAAATCCTGTTAAAAATTAATCAATAAAATCGAGTCCACACCAAAATCCCGATTTCGCTCGAAATCAATTCCTCGTATGATTTCACTACCTTCTATTCTGGTAATTCCTCCGAGGATTCGCTCACTAACTCGGCCTCGAACACTGCCCAAGTTCAAGACTCGTCGATCTCCGACTGCGGGTGGATCCTAAGTAACAGAGTCGTTGGGAACGGCGGATCCGGATCTGGCAGTGTCGATCTTGGATGCCATTGTTGTGGGGTGTGAGGAGAAATGAGGAGTGAGATAAGTGAGATTTGAAAAAGACGACGGTGGGTTTAGGAGGAATTTTAAGGTGGAGGGAGGGAGGGAGAGACAAAGATCCAAGTCTGGTGGCTCAATTGGGGGTGGCTCAATTGGGACATGGACGCACTTTTAGTGTTTTGATAATTTGTTTTTTAATAATTTTGTTTTATAATTTATTTTAAAATTTTATTAATTATTTTTAATATATAAACTTTTTATTATTTTTTTGTCTACATGATATCCATTTTAGCATAAAAAAGAGCCCCACAAATGTCACTTGGACACTTAACAGATTTTTTTAACATATTGTTAACGGTGGGTACCTAAATGTTGTGTTTTGATAGTTTAGGTACCTAGATAAAAAATTTAATAGTTGATGTATGAACTTGAAATTATCTCTATAATTTTGATACTTTTATATAGTTTATCCTTTTTTTAAAGTAAACATCCAACAACAACGGGTTCAACAACAGGTTGAAGAAACAGATCTTATTTGACAGAAAAACTCTTCTATAAGAAAGAGAAATGTAGGTCGTCCAAAGTGATAATTTTGCTATTATATTTGACGCTAAGTGAACAAATTTTACGAAAAATAATCATTTTGAGACGAAAAGTGAATTTCATAAGATATTTTGTTATAAAATCGAGTTCATTGCCACTTTGATATTATAATTAAAATTCTAGAGATATTTTGAATAAAAAGTCTTAAAGTTTAGCAAATAAGTTGTCGCAGGCTGTATAAATATCATCCATGTTCTATATATATATATTTTGGTCAGAAGCACGTTCTATAATCTATAGCCACTCAAAGACAGCCAAGTACACAGTACACGACAAACCGCCCCTCATCCTCATGACATCTGTATCCCCGTCGGTCACTTTTAACACGTGTGACCCGGACCCAATATGTGTCCCAATAATATTTCCTAATAAAAACTGATCTACAAAGCCAGGAAATATGAATCCTTCATCAACAGCCATGATCCTCATCCTGGCCTTCCTTGCCTTCCTCGCCTTCCTCTGGGCCTTCATCCGGCTAGCCACCGCCACCTCGTCGAGTCGAAAACTGCCACCTGGCCCAAATGCACTACCAATCATCGGTAACCTTCACATGCTAGGCAAACTCCCCCACCGCAGCCTCCAACACTTTGCCAAAAAACATGGTCACATAATGTTCATGCGACTAGGTCGCATTCCAACAATAGTTGTCTCATCCCCCAAAGCCGCGGAGATGTTCTTGAAAACCCACGACACCATTTTTGCTAGCCGCCCCAAAGTCCAAGCCTCCAAGTACATGGCGTACGGCGCAAAGGGCTTGGCGTTCACCGAGTACGGTCCCTACTGGCGCCATGTTAGGAAGCTTTGCACGCTTCAGCTTCTTTGTCCTTCAAAGATAGAGGCGTTTGCTCCGGTGAGAAGGGAGGAGGTGGGGCTGTTGGTTGGGTGGCTGAAGAAGGCGGCGGAGGCGGGGGAAGTGGTGGATGTTAGTGAGAAGGTGGGTGAGCTTTCTGAAGACATAACTTATAGGATGGTGCTTGGGAGTAAAAATGACGATAGGTTTGATATAAAGGGGATTATTGAGGAGGCCACGGTGTTGGCTGGGGCATTCAACATTAGTGATTACGTGCCTTTCCTCACTCCATTTGATATTCAAGTAAGTTATACATTAGTGTTAATTTATTTATTTTTTATCTTTTTTAAAAATTTTACAAAATAAAAATAATATAATTAACATAAAAATAATAAAATTATTTTTTAATATTTTTATAAAAACAAAAAAGAGAGGATAAACGACCATAGTCCATTACCTATTTATCTATTCCCTAATTTTTCTATTAACAATTAATTTTTTTATTTCATAAATTTAACATTTAATTTTATTATTATATTTTTATTTATTAAATAATTTATTTTTTTTAAACTTATTACTTAAAGGGTAAATATTAATAATTATTTAAAATTAAAAAAAGGGAATAATTATTTAAAATTTAAAGAAAGGAGAGAAAATAATAATAAATTAAATTTAAGTACCCAACCTATTCCTCTTCGTCTTCTCCCCAGAGTAGCCATGGCAGCTCCTCGTTCCTCCATGATAATTCCAAACAAAATATAACCCAAATTGATCGAATTAAAAAATTAATAAAATTCACTAGTCGTAAATTTCCCAAACACCAAACAACAAACATAGACCCTAATCACCCCTTCCTTTTCCCCGCATCAACTGCCTATCAAAACCCTGAAACATCTAAAAACATTTTAGCAAAAAGATTCACTGGATGCGAAGCCCAGAAACTTCTTTAGTTGGCTAGCCGGCTAGGATTTTCTTTGATTTTGCAATATTTTTGTGTTTTCTTCATGAATACGGAGGTGATTTTGTTTTTGTTTTGATACAAAAGCCGGAAACCCATGATCATGGTAAAAAAATGTTTAAATATATATTTTTATTAAATAAAAATAATAAGAAGAATTCGTGGGTTTTGATTTTGGAGTGATATCACCATTCATGGGTTATATTTTGTTTGGAATTGTTATGGAGGAACAAGGAGTTGCTATGGCTTCTCTGATAAAGAAGACGAAAAGGAATTTGCTCAGCTTAATAATTGCCGAATTTAGACAAATGCTTTCACCTGACATTTGTCACTTTCTTCTTGGTCATATTAATCCATCATCTTATCTTATGGATGTGGCTTCGAGGACGACGCCATTCCCAATTTTCCTACCTATCTGCAACCCTCCTTTATATTATTATAAATTATTACAAAATTTAAGGGTTGCTATTCACATTTCAAAATTATCATCTAACCTCTTGCTTAATGAAAAAAATATGCTAAATAATTAAGAGATTTGTTAATTAATTATAAATATAAATGAGTTAAGTAATTACAAAATTAAGATATTTCTTAAAAGAAGAAGATATGTAGCATGTTATTTTTACGTAAATAATGTAATATTCTAAATTTTTTTATCATTAGAAAAAGGGAATTCATTTTAATGTTGAAACGTTCAGAATTTCATTAACCATTTCTTCCTCTTGATTATAGGGTTTGACCAAGCGCATGAAGAGAATTAGCAAAACACTCGACCAACTTTTCGAAACGATAATTGAAAAACACGAACAAATTTCTAAGCTTCATCATCATCACAAGGACTTTGTGGACGTGCTTCTTTCACTAATAGACCAACCACTAAATCCCAACGATGAGCAAGTCTACATGATCCAACGAACAAATGTGAAAGCTATCTTACTCGACATGATTTCGGGCGCCTTCGATACTTCAACCACCGCAATCATTTGGACCCTCTCCGAGCTCCTAAGAAACCCGAGAGTTATGAAGCATCTCCAACAAGAGCTCCAGAGTGTCATCGGCGAGGGTCCGGTGGTGGAAGAGAGTGACTTGCCAAAGTTGGACTACTTGACTATGGTGGTCAAGGAGAGCCTAAGGCTACATCCAGTGGCACCATTACTAATGCCACATGAATCCATGGATGACATTAAAATTGATGGCTATGACATACCAAACAAATCAAGAATCTTTATAAACATTTGGACCATCGGGCATGACCCGAATGTATGGTCCGAAAATATGGAAGAATTTTACCCGGAAAGGTTTATTGATAGCAATGTAGACCTTCGAGGACATGACTTTCAGCTTCTACCATTTGGGTCGGGTCGAAGAGGGTGCCCTGCCATGCATTTGGGGCTAACCACGGTTCGGCTGGCTCTAGCGAACTTGGTGCACTGTTTCAACTGGGTGCTCCCGAATGGCATGCTGCCTAAAGATTTGGACATGACTGAACAATTCGGTCTATCCTTGTCGAAAGCCAAACACTTGCTCGCCATGCCGACCTACCGCCTTTCCAATACTCAGCCTTCATAAACAAATTTTATAGGTATATATATTTATGTAATGGCGTCATCCGACGCATAATTAATTTATATGTCTCATTATAAATTATAGTAATAAGAAATAAATATATATTATAATATAAATAATATAATAAAACACAAGCACGTAATATTTTGTCTACTTGCTAATCTTATCTCCTTCCCTCATAAATAATCAATAAGTAACTCTACGTACACCAGATGCATTGTTTGACTACATGTATTTGCACAATTATTAAGTCAAACTTCAACGCAGCCCTTCCATCTGATTACATGACATCATCAACAACGGCATATAAAAATATCCATGTTTTTTTTTAAAGTAAACATCCAACAACAACTGGTTGAAAGTATCCTAAAGTATACATCAAACACCTTCTATATATATATATACTTACCAAATGCGACCGATATCTCTCTGATCAAACACAAAGCCAAGAATGACTAGCTTAATCCTTCTCCTCCTCCTCCTTACCTTCCTTTTGTCTCTCTTTCACATCTCAACGACCAGATTTTCGAGGCGAAAACTGCCTCCGGGGCCAAGGGCACTGCCCATAATTGGCAACCTTCATATGCTAGGCAGCCTCCCCCACCGCAGCCTCCGCCAGTTGGCCAAAACATATGGACACATAATGTTAATGCGTCTTGGCACCAAAACCACCATTGTTGTCTCATCCCCCAAAGCTGCCGAGCTCTTCTTGAAAACCCATGACTCCATTTTTGCAAGCCGCCCAAAAGTCCAATCCTCCGATTACTTGTCGTACGGCACAAAGGGCATGGGGTTTAGTGAGTATGGTCCATATTGGCGCCACATTAGGAAGCTGTGCACGCTTCAGCTTCTTTGCCCGTCGAAAATCGAGGCGTTTGCGCCGCTGAGACGGGAGGAGGTAGGGTTGTTGGTGGGGTGGCTGAAGGAGAAGGCGGAGGAGGGGGTTGAGGTGGTGGATGTTAGCGAGAAGGTGGGAGAGCTTATTGAGGGCATCACTTGTAGGATGGTTTTGGGAAGTAAAAATGATGATGTGTTTGATGTTAAGGGAATTATTGAAGAGATCATGTTGTTGACAGGAGCTGTTAATATTGGTGATTATATACCTTTCCTAGCTCCATTTGATATTCAGGTATACATTTTTATTTCGGGAAATATTAGAAGTGCTCATTTATCTTATAATTGAACCGAGTTTGTCAATTTTTGTTTTTTTAAAAAGATGATTTTTACCTTGTGTTTTAAGAAACTAGTAATTTCAATTATCACGTATGCATAGAGAAAATTACGTAATCAACCCTGGAGAACAAGCACATCTATCTTACACGTATTGTTCATCGATCTTTAAAAGTATCTTGCTTTATTTTTTCTCGATACACCTAAATTCTTCTGTATCTTTTTTTTTTAGGGATTGACGAAACGCTTAAAAAGACTTAGCAAGATGATCGACCAACTCTTGGAAAAGATAATTAGGGAACATGAACAAGTCTCTAAGAGTGAGCAAGTGCAAGGGCGTTCTCATAAGGACTTTGTGGAGATGCTCCTCTCATTGATGAACCAACCGCTAAACCCTAACGATGAGCGAGTCTTCATGATCGACAGAACAAATGTGAAAGCTATCATGCTAGACATGATTTCGGGTGCCTTTGATACTTCGGCGACCTCAATTGTTTGGGGCCTTGCCGAGCTCTTGAGGCATCCGAGAGTGATGAAACATCTCCAGCAGGAGCTCCAAACCGTCGTTGGAATGGACCGGACGGTGGAGGAGAGTGATCTACCAAAGTTGGATTACTTGAGCATGGTGGTCAAGGAGAGCTTAAGGCTACACCCAGTGGCACCATTTCTAATCCCACATGCATCAATGGAGGACATCACAGTTGAAGGACATGACATACCCAAAAACTCGACCATCTTTATAAACGTTTGGGCCATTGGGAGAGATCCTAATGTTTGGTCGGAAAATGTGGAAGAATTTTACCCCGAAAGGTTTATCGATAGCAATATTGATCTCCGGGGGCATGATTTTCAGCTGCTACCATTCGGGTCAGGTCGTAGAGGGTGCCCAGCTTTGCAATTAGGGCTGACCACAGTTAGCCTGGCTTTGGCAAACTTGGTCCACTGCTTCAACTGGGAGCTCCCAAGTGGCCAACGGCCTGAAGATTTGGACATGAGTGAGACTTTCGGCTTGTCGCTGTCGAAAACCAAACACTTGCTTGTCAAGCCGACATACCGCCTACGCAGTCAGCCTTCAACTCTTGAAGCAGTCCACTTCAAACTTCGAAGTATTTGAATTTACATGTAATGAATAACCTTCCGAACGTCTACTCAAGTGGTTCAAAAGTATTTATCGATAAAAAAATAATCTTTACTCAGCATAAGAACAACAAACTGTAATCATTGCCATTTAAAAATAACTATACCATAAAAAATTCTGAGCGGTGTACTCTGCTTAATATTACATAACCATCTCAATAAAAAATTTTGCTCAAAAACTAGATTCAAATGTTCACTAGGAGTAATACACCATTGCCTCCGTCAGAAACCAAAAAAAACACCTAATTTCCAAAAACTGAATATTTGTCCTCCCTTCCCTCGCTCATGCTCGTCTCTACAAAACAAAAAAACGAAGGGAGGCATAGAGTGAGCATTTAGCATTAAGAAACGACCAAGAGTAAAATTTAGAAGGTTTTACGAGAGATAATGTCAAGAGAAAAATGAGCGATAGAGAGCTCACAAAATATAAGTAGAGTTGCATAATATGATATAGAAAGCACAGAAAAAAACTGCTCCGCAATCATACATGTTCAGGTTACTGGGTTTACCAGCTCCACATAGGTGGGTTCCATTGTGATAAACCAAAAAACAATATGCATGAACGAGTGCGCATGGCATCTTATTAACTATTCGTTTTTCTACGTGGTAAGAATGTAGGAAAAGGCACCAAAAAGAAGAAAGAGAGCAGCCAACGTAAACAAGATGATGATAAATAAATTGGAGCTAAGAAGACAAATGATGCCATAACAATGAAAAAAATTAATTTCATGCCAATTATCCGCCAAGCACTAAGAGCCTCGAGTGTGAGAAACTACTGAATACAATCATTTTATGATCAAATTTACCATGCATAAAACACATATAATACCGGTATACAAGCAAAAATTAGCACATTTTATTGGCCATATAGCGTTAGCATATAGTTTCTACCAAAGAACCAGTAGTACATTCATTTAGTCCACTGTCAAAGCAGGAAAAACAGATTGCAATAAACGAGAATGATTGAATGGTAGGTATGACTTGCCACAGGAAATCATACTGTATTTCCACAAATTATTTCGATTCTGTAGACCATTTCATCAATGGTTCAACGAGAAAGGAAAGTAGGAGGAAAGGAAAGACCAAGAGAAGAAGAAATCGCAAACAATTCATTTGGAAATTAAATCTTTCTGGAACAGTTCTTACCAATTAACTGGCAGATATAAATCAATCACATGACCGCTTCTGCAGCGAAAAGGATGAACCCTCCTAGTAGCAACTTGATTATCGAACCTGAGTAGGAGAACACAGCAACCCCGAAGCATCTGCCCCAACGACTGCCAGATCACAAACAGTACAGAGCTGCCCTTCTTCTGTTGGCACAAACCGTGAACTACAATACGGGCAAGAGACATCCTTCTGTCCTCGGTAAATTGGTACATACGTGGCCCCACAAGTCACAAATGGGTTTCTGAAATCATAGTTCAGTTGAGAGGTGTCAGTCATATTCCTCTCTGCAGCCTGCAGCACTTGTCTGGCTGCCTTCGCATGGTTCTCATTGGTGGGGTTGGTTTCCAATAGCCGCCTGGCAAAGTTTGCTGCAGTAGCAAGGTTCCCTGCCTTGTAGCAAATTTTTGCAGCATTAACCAAGGCAAGCCTTATGTGAGGCACTTGAAGATTGCAGTGTGTGAAATAAGCTGCAAGCTCCTGCTCACGTACTGGATTATCTTTAATTTCCCTTCTCTTCAGCTCTATTTGCAATCCCAAAACATACTCTTTGACTATTATAATCAACTCCTTAACATCATCAACTTCCCTCCTTGAATCAACAACAATCAAAGGAATTGTATGAAGAATGCTAATAAAGATCTTAAGAGCTTCAGCTAACCTCCCAGCTGTCGTAGCCTTGTAACCAGCTTTGAGCTTCTCTTCCAACTGAGAAAAACTGAACACAAGTGCTGGTGGACTTCTCACATTTGGGGTAGCAGATTCATTCCACCCCCGCTCAATCGCCAGTGATATCACTGGAGTAGATGAAAATGCACGTAGATAGCTGTGGCTGCCAGTGTGAAGATCAAGAAACATAGATCTTAAAGGAGCAAAGTTTTTTATTCCAAGTTGCCTGTTCAGCAAACGCATTGCAGTATCGAAATTTCCTGCTGCTGCATGTTCAGCTGCAAGAGATGATCTTTGGATCCAAATCTGGCTCACAGGCATGCCAGTAGTTGGAGCAACAAAAACTGATGCACTAGCATTGACAGAAGTCCTTGGTGTGTCAGCCTCAGGGGGGAGCTCCAAATCTTCAAGGTCCCATCCTCCCTCTTCCTCATTTCCTTCAGCAGCTTCCTCATCTTCCAATACTGCAGTGACATCTCCATTTTGCAAGCCATCAACATCAACCATGTCCAGCTCTTCACCCCAGTCACCATCAGCAGCCTCATCCTCTTCATCTGCATCTGCCCTTCCAATATTATCCAACCCACCTTCAAATATACCTCTCATGACTCTAAGAAGAGGCCAATCGCCACCACACATGATTGGAGTTGGAGGCATCAAAAGAGTGGGTACTTTCCCCTGCGGTAAAGTTGGAACATTTTCTCCCAACTCAGCAGATAGCCGTTCAGCCACATCATGTAGGCCGTGAACTGATGCTGTGATGTAAGCAAGGGGCAAATGACCAACATTCTCCAAGATCTTAATACGCTCCTGGACATTACCCAGATACAGTGCATTGTGGAACTGACCCATGACGTCATTCTTAACCTCAGCAATTTTTAGCATTTTGGATAATTTTTCCATATTACCAGTTACGAGATAAAGGAAAGATAGCCTCTCAAAATTTTTAGTCTTCTGGTACGCATACTCCACGATACCTGCATTGCCCTGACGAAGAGCCTCCACCCCCAACTTATACCAGTAATCTTTTTCATCAATTGCTGTAGCAGATGCAACTGCAATTTGAATGTTCCCACTCTCTAGAGCCAGATTAAATCTAGTTCTTTCATCTTTCACAAAATGGAGAGCCACTTCGGGGAACCCCTTCTGTTGCAGATAAGCAATCATTGCCTGCCCACAGAGCTGTGAGCTCCTTATCATGCTCATAACATTGTCATATCTCTTCTTCAGCAGGGATAACTTGAATATATATTCTGTGGCATCAATAACTATGGCTCTGGTTTTACCATCCCGATCCAAGCAAAAGATAGTATTTCCAGCAACCTTCGTAATGTATATAGGAACATCTAGGGTTCTGATGATGCCACTATCCCCGTTAGGGAGACAATACTTTATGTGGTTGAGAGTGGTGTAAATGAAAACACCATTGTCATCCCAGCCACCACTCTTCACACGGATTGTCTCATGAAGTGTACATTGGTGCACAAGCCTCTTACTAGCAATAATAATAGCATGCTTGCTGAGCAAGGCTACACTTTCCATATCATTGGACCAAACAACATACTTGATGAAAGGGGTTTGAAGCTCACCAAGAACAATCCTCTGTTGGCAGTCAAATACAAACACTCTGTCCTCTGCTCTGCACAGCAAATTGCCAGATCCAGCATAGAATATTGCATCAGCAACAAAAGGAAGGCTGTATCTTTTCATAACCTCATTCTTGAAGTTCTTACTCACAATTTGGTTGTTGACTTTGTCAAGCACAGCAAACCTACCCCGTTGCGTAAACACAGCTGAACCTCCAACACCTCTCTTTGCATCTTGCAGACTGTCACCCCTACTAATACTGTCTTTGGGTATCAAATACAACTCATAAGATCCCCCGTCCAAGTCTGAGCAGATAATAACTGCATTTTCTGCAGGATTGTAAGAAAGAGTCCTTGGACTTTGATTTAAAGTGGTGGAACCAGGGCGTCGAATTGGAATAACTTGTGTATCTCTTTGGGTTGAAAACTCATAGTACCGCAAAAACCGATCTTTAGCATAGAACAAAGAATCACCACTCACTGCAAAGGCTGGTCGTTCCCTCTCTAACTTAAACACGATCATTCCACTGTCATGACCTGCTGCCAACAGATTCATTTCAGGGTGAGATGACAGAATCCAAAAACGATCATGTTCTCGTCGGAAAGTTTGAATTCCAGTTCGCTTTGTTACATCCCAGACACGGATACTTTTGTCCTCCGAGTTCGATACAATTATGTCCTGTTTAGCATGAAACATAACACATGAAACATTGTTCATGTGCCCCCTCAATGTATCCACTTCCCAAGCCTTTGTATCTGAAAACAAAATGTGAAAAGATAGATCAATAAGCGAAATCACTCTAACCACTAGACAACTCCAATGATTACTCAAAAACACTACAATCTTTTGATTAGTATGGATTCTGATGTGATCAAGGTTCGCCTATTTATTGCAGACGATAACAAATTTAATAATCAGAAAGGAATATTGTTTCGTGGACTCTCATGGAACAACATAACAACACATATTTATTAACTTGCCGATGAATCTTAAGAAAAACTGAAATAATGAGGTGGATTACTAATATAGAATAGACTGATGGTAAACAATAACAAGAATGAAGAAAAATCATCATGTGTTACCATTCATCCGCCACAATTTAACTTGGCGATCATCTGCGCCTGAGACAATCAGAGGCAGATTCGGGTGGAATGCAGCCCAGTTGACACCTCGATCGTGCCCTTCCAAGACATACTTAACAACAGCATCAACACCACCAAATAGATCTGTGTTCATCTGACTTAATCGCAGTATGTCATCTGCAGGGGATACGGTCTTCTTCTTCAAGGAACCAATATCCCAAACACGGACAGTCTGATCTAGGGAGGCAGATACAACAAGGTCTTCCTTAGGATGGAATGAAGCACACATGACATAATGATTGTGGCCCGTCAGAACTGAAATACAAGTACGTGACTGCCAGTTCCATATACGAATAGTCTGGTCATCACTAGCACTCACAATCCATGGGTACTCATGGTGAAACTGCACGGTACGAATATAATCAAGGTGCCCCAGAAGTGTGAAAAGACACCTATGCATCTTGTAGTTCCAAACTTTAATCTTATAATCGTCACCTGTAAAAATTCCACACAGCTTGATTAATGCATGAACTGTATCATCTACACATTAGTAACCTTCTGATAAATGCAAGGACAAAAATCCCCTTTCCCTAGGGGTAAATCATTGAAGCAAGTATTGAATGATACTGTCCATCATGAGAAATACTTTCATATCTTTCATTTTTGTTTCATTATCAATACGTTTTTAAGTTCGATAAAATAAACCTGACAACAGAATAGTCTGACTTCACTAAAATCAAAGTGGCAATTGAAATAGAAAATCTCAGTTGGACTTTAAACATGTTAATCTAAAGCCCAAAAATATAATAGATCTTGAAGGGAAAGAAGAAATTAACAAGTTCGACTGCTAGATCATTAATGAGAAGGCATTGGTAATGCTATCTAAAAATCATTCCTGCACTAGAATAACCTTAGAAAATTCAGGATATACCTTGTTCTATTGCAGAGTGGAACAATCCAAAGTAGGTACTCAATGACATGAGAATTAATAAATCATATACTCCTAATAGCATTCCATACTAGTACTTGGCTCAGTTGTCTCGATTTCACATTTTTCTTCACAATTAATTCAAATTTTGTTCACCATTTTCTATTTACAGTTTCCTTCAACCTAGATCTATAGGATCCCAACAATAACTAATCAAAAGAAAGAACAATTGCACATATCCAAAGCCAACCCATAGAAATATATAAATTTGGTACCTCCAGACACAAAAAGGGGCTGAGATTTGTGGAAATGGACGCCTCGAACGGGCCCATCGTGCTCGTCGAATCGATCAATGAGAGTCCCCATACGGTAGTCCCATAGCTGGATCACACCACTGTGAAGACTTGCGAGGATCCACGGCCTCTTAGTGTGGAAGCTCAGTCCCTTCACTCTGTTACTCTTCGTTTCAAACTTGGTCAACATCTTCACCGCGCGATCACTGCAACCAATCGAATCGTATCAAAATTCAACAAATTGGAAAAAACTCTCTTTCGGCCGAGTTGGTTGCTGACAAGCCGAAAAAAATACAGAGAGAAACCCAGATTAACAATTTCTTATTCATTTCCCCCAAAATTTCTCGGTAACCAAACAGACACAAATTCATCAAAACGAAAAAATCCAACAAAATTGGCAACAGATCTGAATCGTAAACCTAAAAATGATGAGAATTGTACCTTAGATCCGATCAGTAAGTGAGGGGATCCAAATGACTCACTAATGCATCCAAAGATTACCTCCGCAACCTGATGTGCGTTTGCCTATGTTGTTTCCTCTATAGAGAGAGATAGAAAGAGCCCTTTAGAGAGAGATTGGTCGGGTGTGTTAATTTTAGATGGAAAAAAAAGAAATTTTATTTTTTTAGTAATTTGATCAAGGTGACCATGGCCGTCCGATCGCTATTGGATGTAAGTGATCAAGCGACCGGCGTCGCCAGAGTGATCAATTGACTTCGAGTCTACGTCTGTTATTACAATTTCACGAAACGATAATGCAATATTTCCACTCTTCAAGTGAATGAGTTGCTATTTTTCTTTATTGATGAAGGAATTTTTCTTATATAAGTGTTAAATTAGATTATCTCTATTATTATAAAATTAAGTGAGCAAAAAAAAGTTTCATTAAAATTGTTTGGACGAAAATATCCTTATATTATTAAATTGAATATTAAAATTTTTTCTTATATACATATTTTAATCGAAGTAATATTCAAATCCAAACCGTTAAAATCTTAACGGTTCGACACAGTTTGAATTTTCTAAAATTAGAATTGAAACGGTTTGGTTTAGATCGATACAAACGATTTAGGTATAATAAAAAAATTTGTAGTATATAGACTATACAAACTCACAATCTTCTCCCATAATAAATTTGATTTCTAATATCATGTCCAACCAACACCCAAATTAACCAACATCCAAATTAATACTTACAATAATAAATTTGATTCCAGATTGTGGTTCTTTCATTTGTAACCTAATTAATTCAAGGTCAAAATAAATAAACATGTTGCAATCAATTCATCCGCCATGCATAGCAAAGACAAACACATACATATCCAAAACAGAACCAAACTAGCTAGACAGAGACAAATACATATATATAATAAGAAGAAATTAAACCGCTTATAACAGAAATCAACATGATATTCAGGGGATTATTATGCAGAAAACATGCTGGAATCAAAGAAAGAAGAAACTCTTAATTCAAATTCATTATTTGAGCCTACTTTCTTACTGAAATGATATGATATATCAAATTGATTAGAATGTGATGCATATTTTGGCATGAAAAAAATGAAGGTAGAGTTACTTTACTCGGATGGAGGGTACACATACCGTTTCAATAATACTACTCTATAATTGTATTTGAATTTGTTTCCAAGTAGAATCATGTTCTAACATCATGTCCAACCAACACCCAAGGGCTAGGGTTTGAATGAGAGGATGAAGTCGAATTGAGAGTTTGAGAGTTGAGAGAGTCTTGTGAGTGAGAGATTTGAGTGAGGGTAAATTTGGTAATGGACATTGAATAAAAAATAAATAAATAACTGGGTTGTACTCATGTATGTAAGGGTATATGGTAGATTTAAAAATTAATATAGTCATTAACGGTCCTGTTTGGATTTAACGGATTTCTAAAATGAAAATTCAAAACCAAACCGTTACTAACGGGGCGGTTTGGATTCTCAAACCGTTTGACTTTTATCTGGTCAAAACCAAATCGTTGGATAAATAACGGTTTGGAGCGGATCGGTTAATGGTTTTAACAAATTTATGTAAGTTATCATATAAAGCTTAACTAAATTGAATATCGTTTCGTCATTTATATCAATCACAACAATCGAAAATTTGAATACCTATGAAAATTCTCATTGTGAACTGTTAATTTTATAGATACATAAATGTATTTTTTTTTTTCATATTACCACGCTAAACCTAATGAGTTTCAAATAAGAACTAAATGCCGAAAAAACTCCCAAATTGAAAAGTGAGATGATTTTTGCGCTGCCATAACTTACTTCCACTTCTCCATTATTTGAAAAAAGAAGCAAATAAATGTAAAAAGAGAATAATAGAAGGTAAAAATCACTTGCCATCTAAAAAGGCCAAAATAATTTGTACCTTCTTTTGGTGCGGGAACAGGTCCTTCAACAGTTCTTACTTTCTCCCCGGAATATGTCCCTTATAAACAAGTTTCTCCCGTCTGAGTCCAATTACTTATTTATAGAAGAAAAAGTTACCTTTATCATGTTGGGCTATAAAAGAAAAATATAACATAGTTATTTAATTTAGGATAAACTACATAAAAGTACCCAAACTATAGGGATCATTTCAAGTTCATACCCCAACTATGAAAATTTTCATCTAGGTATCCAAACTATCAAAACACTACATCTAGGTACCCTCTGTTAGTTAATCTGTTAGTCAAACTATTAATTGCTAAGTTGTCATTTTTTGGTCAACTGTTTGTGCTGAATTGAAGTCCATGTGGATAAAAAAATAATTACAAATTAAATATATTATTAAAAATAATTAATAAAATTTTAAAATAAATTATAAAATAAAATTATTAAAAAAACAAAATCTTAAACGCCTCCTCATAGCATGCATTCATCCATTTATCTTCCCATCCCCGCATCCTTAAAATCTCATATATTCAACCCAGGCCATGCTTCCCCAAATTCATCTACAAAATCCAATTATGAAACCCGCAACCGAACGATAAATTGTGAAGTTTGGTTTGTCGCCCGGAGCTGGTGTTTAATGTCGTCGTTTCCTTGGAGAAGAATCCGGAAGTTTCTGACCCGTCGACATAAGTGTACTCGTAGTGACACGGGCTGTGGAGACGGGCGTGGTTACACGGACTCGGGTCGGGTTGTGGGATGAGTTTACAGCAGAATCGTAGCAGTGGTAGGGGGGAAATGTGGATGAGTGGCGGGCGAGGAAAGCTGAACCGGCGGCATGATTGGTGCAGTCAGTGCAAGCAGAGCAGGTGAGCCACACCATATCACTACCGGTATCGTCGACTAGTAATAGCCTCTAGGGCGGGGTGCCCAAGCGGAGATCGACGAAGTACTAGCCAGAGCAGTGGAGGAGCCTGAAACGACATGGGATTGAATGTCGTGGCGGGTACGGAGGAGGGAAAGGTGGCGGGTGTCGAATGAGAGGGTTTGTGAAGGCATGGAGAAGGGCTGTTTGTGGAGAAGGGATGTTTTAGGGTACATCGACGATATGTTGGGAGGAATTCGGGTCGGAGATGTCGGGAGAGAGCTTTCGGGACTAGAAGGGGATTTTGGAAGGGGGCGAGGAGGTCTGGGTCGAAGCATTGCTAATTTTGTGGGTGTGAGGTTCACTTCAGCGATGGTAGTAGCCTCGATGGAGTCATGGTGCGGTGGTTGGGTCTTGGTCGAAGTCGAAGTATGAGGTTGAATTTGGAGCTGGGTTTGCTCGCCCGGACATTTTAAAATGCTATGAGGAGGCATTTAAGATTTTTTTTTTAATAATTTTATTTTATAATTTATTTTAAAATTTTATTAATTATTTTTAATAATATATTTAATTTTTAATTATTTTTTTATCTACATGGACTCCAACTCAGTACAAACAGTTGATCAAAAAATGACAACTCAGCAATTAACAGTTTGACTAACAGATTGACTAACGGAATGTACCTAAATGTATTGTTTTGATAATTTAGATACCTAGATGAAAATTTTCATCATTGAAATATTAACTTGAAATTATCCCTATAATTTAAGTACTTTTATGTAATTTATCATTTAATTTATAAGAATCAAAGTAAAAATCCTAATAATTTATTTATTCTTTGATAACATAAAATTCAATATTAGAAAGAGTCATCCGGATCATTTTTTTTATCGGTATTCCTTATTACTTTTTTTTATCGGTATTCCTGATTACTAATACTAACCAGGAGATTTCTATTAAACAAAAAAGCTTTAATTCTCTCTTTCTTCCATGAAATTAGTTAACAAGGTCTTGCATCTTTCTATGGTGAGGAAATATATTTCAAAGATCAAGCTCAATTAAACTAAAAATGATCAAACTCAAGGCAAATTATAAGTGCAGGAAGGAAGCTCTGCGGCTCTGAGAGCTGCTGCGAATACGATGATACATCTGAATTTTGTGGTCCACATACAAAGTAAACATGAACAAAAAAAGAGTAAAATTTTTAAACAAAGTGGAAACTACAGGCAATATCTTGTTAGCTAGACATCATGACCTGCTCGCTTGACTGAAGGGCTTGGCTAGCAAAAGACCTTACATCCACGTCGGGATCCTCGCTAAGCTCAACCAAACAAGGACGAATCGTCTTCTCCACCACCTGATCAAAGCATATGATGCAAAACTCCTTTCAGTTTCACTCAATTTTAGTAATGTATTTTGAATTTCTCAAACGAAAAGATCTCTGTTACTTACAGATTGATCAACTATCGGAATAATTGTCTGCAACACCTTAGCCACGTTGAACTTGATGTTCGGTACCCTGCAAGAAGCAATTCTCAGCCATCCGTCCCAAGTTGAACCAAAAATTGATAAGTACAACTGAGAATAACAGCTCTTTTATAGTTTAATCTTTACCTATCTTTTGATGCATTGACAACCACCGGTAGAAGTTTGGAACAAGTGATTTCTCCTCCCACGACCGGGGCAAGTAGGGAAATTGCATGTAGAATGGTCATTCGATAAAGATAGTGGGGATTGTTAATCATATCCAAAACCTGTCAAGAGATTCACGAGTTGTTTTAGCCACCATGTTGAGAGGTTTTCCAAATTCGAAAGAATGACTACCCAATCATCCAATAACTTAACGGGGTTGAGTCTGAATTCTGATAACTATGCTTTAGTGATCTTTTCAAAAGAAAGAAAAGAAAGGAAAAGAATACCTGTGGGACTATGTGCTGCATTGCCCATTCAGGGCCAAATTCTTCTGCAAGGCGCTTCACATTATTAGCAGCGGCATCACGTATTGAGTAAACCTACCATCATCAGGTTTTTGTTAGTAAAGTAGATCTAAAAATGGTTTACAAGTCAATACTGCATCATTGATTACTACAATTTATATTGTTTTGAAATTACAGAAGTAGTTAACCACCTAAAAACAAGATCTGATCTCAATGTCTTTGCTTCTTAACAAGTAAACAAATTTAGGCAGCAAATTGATTTCTGATGACGAGATTGAAACAAGGCATAAATATCAAACCTTTTTCTTGTTCTTTTTGCTTTTTTGAGCCAAGCTAGAAACATGGGATATTGACACATTATTAGTATTACTCAAACCCAGAACTACACCTACCTTATCGTTTAACCATTGCATGCAAAGAGAACCAAGCTTATCATCAAAAAACCCTACACCCAACTGACTTGCCAATAAAGGGATATATTCAATTATTGCAAGCCGAACCCTCCAATGTCTATCCTCCGCAAGTTCAACAATTGCTGGCAACAGAGACTGGGACAGCAGATCAATCCCAATTACCTGTGTCAACGAGTATTATTAATAAGACTGATTCAAATTCAATAAGAAAACACTAACTAGTATTTTTAGATCATCCAGACATTTTAACAGCGTCTATGGTCAACCCTATGATTAAGTAAATGACAAGATCAGACAGTTTAAAAGACCTCTAAAGATAAATAAGGTGCTACAAGTAACAAATACTAGTCAGATCTCACATTGTTCACAGTGCTCCTTAAAATATGATTTAAAAATGACCAAATCATTTTTGAAGTTCCAAGTTAAATCATTAATAGCAACTACTTGATGATTAAACACTAGATGAAAAGGTGGGGGGCAAACATGTATTGCCAATACTTGAAGGTGAGTGTAATTATGAGTGCCTTCAACTAGCAGAGACAAACTAGCAAGAAAATTACAAAAATTAAAAGAAACCCATCATTTTCAAAACCATACCTCAATTTCCATTACCATAAAAACAAATTTCAAAGGGTCTAAAATAGGCCATAAATTATACCAGCCAAGATAAATAAAATATACACAACCATGTGTCTAACCACCAATTGAATACATGCTGAAAAAGACATACAGATACGAAAATATTGACAAACCTGGTTGACTTGATCAAGCTTGCTGATGATATTCAGTCGTACATCAGGGAACTCGTCTTTTAGAAGAGAAAGGAAAATAGGGAGCAGCTGCTCTATGGTTGCATCCTGCAACCACCAAAAGAAAATAACTCCGATAAAAGGAGAGAAAAATAAAAAGAAAAAGATTGCTTTTGAGATTTAAGGAGAGAAAATAACTCCCGAAACTTTGATATAAGAAGAGACAGAAAAAGATTGCTTTTAAGGAAGAATTTGCAGTAGATAACAAAACAGTAGAAATATTCTCACCTTTCCTAAAACTGGTGCCATTCCCATTATTACTGAAGCCAACGCAGAACGAACATGCTGGGATGAATCTGTTGACAAATCCTATGGCAGGAAAACATAATGAATCATATCATTCTTTAACAACCGCCAAACCACAACAAACTTCTTAAAGAAAGCTATTCATCTGGTTAGATATGTACCTTCACAAATGGAAGGATTTGTTGAATAGCAAGTTCTGGATTCACAATTTTGCAAAACTTAGTTACTTTCCCTGCAGCAGCTATTCGCACTTCAGCCTCATTATCACGAAGGAGCCGAACATATGCAGGCACCAGGTCCGACCTAAAGTATGCCAATATCACAACAATCATCAATTAGAATTTGAAAAGTTCACAAATAACTAAAATTTTGGTCAATAACTCTAACCCATGCAAGTAGTTTTATAAAATCAGACAAGAAATAGAAAACAAGCAGATATATATATATATAGATAGAGAGAGAGATCAAACCGTAGTTTCATTACAATAATTAACTAAGACAGCATCACAATAAGACCCAAGGCACCAAAAAAAAAAAAGCAAATACCTTGTAGCTTCTGGACCAACCGCTTCACATAGCTCATATAATTGATTTGCAACCATGTATCGAACACGCCAAGACTTATCCTGGTAAAAAAAACAAGGTTGCATCACTTGTATTGGAAAGAGTGCAAAACACATTGCAATTCATAATTTAGAGCGAGTTAGCAAATTAGAAAACAGAAATTGGCGTGATATACAGCAAAACTAATAACGGTGTTGGCTACCATCTAGAATCCCAACACTGAAAAATATGATATACCTGTGAAAAGTTAACAATGACAGGAAGGATATGAGCCACACAATCTTGAGGTTCCAACAACTTCCCAAGAGCTGCACAAGCTTCTACAGCCAATAGCCGAACAGAATCCTGATCTGAAAAATGAGTGATCAGAGACAAGTTCATATTTAACACCAATGCTAAATTTTCGCCAAAACTTGTAAAACACTCAAATTCAAGATATAACTAAACCAAAACACACATACAATGGTGGCCAATAAAAGACTGTATACACAAGAAACAATTCTTGAAATATTTTTCTACAAATTTCTCCAATATATAATATATCTTTCTTCTGTTTTCACCTAGTTGAGAACAAGTAGTGGCATATGTTACCATTTGTGATCACACACAAAATTGGGTGTAAATATTAATTGAAATTGCTTTATCAGAAAAATAAATATCATTGAAGAGCAAATATCAGAATGTCCACCGCTACGTACCATCCTGCGTCAACTCCTCAAATATAGACATGATGTCTGCTTTCAGGTGCGCAGCTTCCACGGTAGCAGCGAATTTTCCAAGGTTAGTTGCAGCAGATCTTCTAACCATGGGCATGTCATCTTGGCACAGTTGACCATATGTCGTTCGCAGTTCAGTCTTTAAAGTCTCTGGGGCACTAGGATACGCTATATGAAACAAACCACAAGATGAAACTCGGGCTGTAAACCACTCGCCAGCAGCAAGTCTCTGCATATTTGAAATGATAGTATAGCAAAAAAGAAACTGTCATTTCAATTGTACCAAGGTACAAAGCATTCCAAAATGGAAATTGTGAAACAAAATAAGTGCTAGTAGAATTGTGAAGTATTTCCAACAATAGAAATGGGACAAAAAAGATTAAATCAATCTTTTGAATTATAAACCTACTACCCTAGCTTCTCCAGACATTCCACAACCCAATGCATTGGAATTCCAGATCAAACCATAAAATTATGTGTCTGCAGCAAAAGGGGTAAGGCTCCTCCCATTTTGAACAAAAAGGTTTTAAAAGGAGGTATATACATTATTCTGCCACGCCTAATATTCAAAGTAAATGAAACTAAAGTGTGACCTCATTAGCCAAAAGCATTAATTTTCAGGGGTAGCACATCTAAAACAGTGCATGCAGAAGGATATGTAATTTTTATTCCCGCTAACCAAATTTTCATGACCGCAATAAAACTAAGGGTGATATTTTAATAATCTGGTTGCCAAGCATAATTTCTGAAACATTATCTTCTCCTAGCTAGTTCTTGTATACAACAAAACCTTCCACACTCTGATTTATAACTTCCAAGCATTCCACATTTGAGGATATAATGATCTCTCAACAAGATTTTAAATTTTCAATACATTTGTAATTTCTGCAACTAGATAAAGGCCTTAAGAACATATGACATTGAGGTCTTGCCTAGGCAAAGACTTCTTGTGCCCAAGTATCAAGAAATATAGTATTGTCTAAGCACTACAACAAATTGAGAAGGAAAAAAACTCAAAGTAAACAACAGAAATGAAAAAGATTATCCGACCTTAACCAAAGGAATGAAATACTCCACCAAGTCCTTTTCCCTCATCTGTCCCCCAATTTTACACAATGAATCCACTGCTTTGTCCCTCACACATGTTTCCTCAACAGTGCAGAGCGTTTCCAAAGGTGCAAGCAGTGTGTTGGCATGCTCTACACCACCTACATAGGGGATAAACAACCCCAACTCTTCTGCCATTGCCAGAAGCACCTCATCATCATCATCATTGTTCTCGCCTAGGAAAGGAATCAATTCCTTCCTGGTCCTCTCTTCTCCAAGTGCACGAGCAATGGTAGAGAGTCTGCGAATTGAGTTCAATCGGAGCTGAATGTCTTCATTCTTGAGCTCATCGATCAAAACCGCAATTGGGTATAAAGGTTCATCGACCATAGCCATCTTTTAGCACAGATTATGCCTCTGACTGAAAACAAAGACAATTTGAAACACTTACTCAGAAAATCCACTGCTACATCGAATACACACACACACACACACACACACATATATATATATATATATATATATATATATACACACACACACATAAAGCAATCGTCTTGTCTTCCTCTATTTTCTTTGCAACCAAACCTATGGCATACGAGAAGTGATCTCCTTACTCATTACTTGGAACACATACCATAGCTTTCTAAAAAGATTAGGGTACTACAAAAGAGCACGCTTTCCAAATTAGAAACATATTCTACGCAAATTCCAACAAGATCCATATAATTGGTTCATAATTACAAGAATGAATTGATTCTACGGTAATAAAATGAAATCTGAGGGAAAAAAACGAATGGAAAATCGTAGAGATGTGAAGGGAAAATAAATGCATGAAATTAAGTAACGAAAAATGATAAGACATAAATCGAGTAATAGAAATAGACAACAAGAACAAGCAGAAGAAGCAAAGAGAGAAGTACCTGAGGGCTTTTCTGGATAGCTCGATCTGAAGAAGACAGTGTCGGAAATGGGACAGATCGATCCTTTGGATGCGAACCAGAGCGAGCAAGAGAGATGCGATTAGTTTATTTTTCCGTCAAATTCGGCGATGTCTTCCTCTTTTTTGACCAAACATTTTACACCAGGCGAGGACCCAAATCCTGCCCCGACCCGAATCTCTTTTTCCATGGCCCGATCTTTTTTAAGGAGAAATTCTTTTAAGACACCAATTGTAATGACCTCCCATTCAAATTTAAATTGATTCCAAATCGAACTTACGACATGTAGAACAAATAAACATAAACAAAGTCTGTTAAACCGAATTTTGTACTTTGTTAATGCCAAAAATTGACCAACTTAAAATTGCCTTGCTGAGCTCGCTTGACTCACTCTTCTCGGTGGTGGGATGTCCTGCAAGAAAAAGGTAAGAACAAAAGAGCACCGGTGTGGTGCCGGCCTAACAATCACCGATGCCAAAGTCATTTAGGTGAGGACTTTAGTAATTTAGGCAGCATAAGGGCAAGAATGTTATTACCTTTTTAGAAGGGAAGTGCCCTTGTATTTATAGTAGCATTGAATTTTGTAGGTGAAACATTTCGATGTGGGATAAATGTCCCTGATTATGGTACTGACACGTGTCCCAGTGCTGACACGTGTCCTGGTGGACCCAAATCCCTTGAACTTACTGATCTGGTCGGCTAGGGGGTGGGTAGGCCAACCAGTTTTGTCGGCCTTGTGCTTTTTGGTGTGTTATGTTCAAGGGAAGTTGGTGGGACACACCATGTTTAAAGAGATTGTATTCGTTGTATTTTTGTTGAGCTGAGGGCCAAGTAAGGTTTTGGAGGGATTGATCGACCTTTGTCAGGTTGATCAAATTAGGTACGAACAGAAGTCCCCCAAATCGTTGACTAAGGTGGATTCCTCGGTTGAGGGCTTGTTGTTATTACCTGTCAACCTGTATGCATGTTTGTCCTGTACTAGTCCCCCAAGTCTGTGGTCGAGGCGAGATGCCATGCTCGACTTTGCCTCACATGATGATGTAGCCGATCGGTCAGAAGATGTCCCGGGCCGAGCGAGTGCCACTCGAAGTAGGGTGTTTTGCTACCTCGTACAGTCCACGAAGGTGGAACCTCGCACGATGATGTGGCCCATCAGCTAGGAGATGTCTAGGACCGATCGAGTGCCACTTGAGGTAGGATGTTTTGCTACCTCGTATGGTCCACGAAAGTGGAACCTCGCACAATGATGTGGTCGATTGGCTAGGAGATGTCTAGGGCCGATCGAGTGCCACTTGAGGTAGGATGTTTTGCTACCTCGTACAGTCCACGAAAGTGGAACCTTGCATAATGATGTGGCCGATCAGCTAGGAGATGTCTACGGTCGATCGAGTGCCACTTGAGGTAAGATGTTTTGCTACCTCGTACAGTCCACGAAGGTGGAACCTCGCACGATGATGTGTCCGATCAGTTAGGAGATGCATAGGGACGATTGAGTGTCACTTGAGGTAGGATGTTTTGTAACGACCCAGACCAGAAATTAAATTAATTTGAGAATTTGATGATTTTACCCTCAGTTTTGAATGGGTTCGGAAGTCACTTTTAGACTAGCAGTGCTTTTGGGAATTTTTCTTGGGTCGTTGCGTAGGTCTCGAACTCACGAGTTCGTAGACATGCGGCACGCGAAAAATGGAGATCCGGTGAGATCATTACAGGTCTAGAAGCTTCAGGGGCATTTTGGTAATTTCGACTGGGGTAGATATTTTAACCCCCAAACCATCAATTCATCAGGATGATTCTCACACTTTCTCTCTAAACACAAAAAAACCATCCCCCCACCCCCCTCCCCCCCCCCCCCCCCCCCCCCCCCCCCCCCCCCGAACCCGTGTGAGACAAACACCCAAAATCCATGAAAGTGGACTTTGATTCAAGGCCATATCTCCCGTTTTGGTGGAACTATTCGGGATCTCCTCCTTCCTGTGAGCACAACCGTACAAACTATCGGAGGAGACAACCGCGGGAGACGTCGGATCGAGGAAAAGTTAGAACGAAACTTCTGATTAGTTTTTCAACTGGCACAGGTATAGGTTTAATGTTTTGATGTCATATTTGGATTCATGGGTTCGAGTAGATAGATTTAGAAATAAAATTTATGAAAAACGGTTGAGTTTTGAGGAAGTTAGAAAAACTTCAACGTCAGTTGAAAATGGGGGATTCCGGCGGCACTACAGTGGTCCGGTCATCTTCTCCGGCAACACGACGGTGATCTGGTCGTCTTCTCTAGCGAGTCATCGGCGACCGATCGGGTTGAGTTGCATTGGTCGAGTCGAGTTGGACCAATCGGGTCGAGTTGGACCGGTCGGGTTGAGCTGGATCGAGTTGGGTCAAGCTGGATCGGGTCAGGCCGAGTTGGGCTGGGTTCGACCGGTCCAGGCGCGTGGGCTACTGTAGTAACGCGTGACCGGCGCGTGATGGCGCGTGACGGTGAATGGCCGGTGTGTGGCGCGTGGTCCG
Organism: Oemleria cerasiformis; assembly: GCA_037349345.1. Classification (NCBI taxonomy): domain Eukaryota; kingdom Viridiplantae; phylum Streptophyta; class Magnoliopsida; order Rosales; family Rosaceae; genus Oemleria; species Oemleria cerasiformis. Next base: position 16,351,530 of record JAZGTL010000018.1, read on the forward strand.
GGCTAAGTCGATTTCGGGGTCACAGTGGCGCGTGGCTAGGGTTTTGAGATGTTTCGGATCGGATTTTGATGGTTTTGAGGCCATAGGAGTTCGTTTAGAGCCCCGATTGGGCAATCCCAGCAGTAACGGTTGACCATGGAGCGTGTTTTGAGCTCGGGAGGTCAAGGTAGTTGGGTTAATATTGTGTCAAGAGTTCCTTGGGACTAGGGCGTCTATGATTTGGTATTTTATTTGTGCTGTGAATGACCTAGGGTTCCGGGATTGCATGGGTATGCGTACTTCTAGGTATTAGGTTATACCATGGGATTTCCGATGATTGGCGTGGAGGGTGTTTTTCTCCGCTACATTGTTGAGGGTTCACCGATTGGCGTTAGAGGGTATGTCTCCGCCAGATCGTCGAGGGATTCTCCAATGTTGGCGTTCGAGGGTTCTTTCTCCGCCATATCGTTAAGGTCCAAGATTGCTCTAGAGGAGCAGGGATTTCAAGTTATCACTCAGGGTGCTCTGGAGGAGTAGTGATATCGATTTATTACTCAGGGTGCTCTGGACGAGCAGGGATATCGAGTTACCACTCGGGGTGCTCTAGAGGAGCAGGGATATCGAGTTCAAATCGGGGCGAGTTAGTGAGACTCAATTCAACCAAGTTTGGTTCCTTCGTCATCCGGGTCAGAGGGTTGGTGTGGGCGGTGACCCAAAGTGACGAGTTAAGGACGGTTCACAAGAGGCTGACTAGTTATTTCTCTTGTGTTATTCCAGTAGAGGTTTCAGCAGTGTCTGACCTACTAACAATTGGTGTCAGAGCAAGTTACTTTTTGGACCACCACTATTCCGAGGTCTCGGCTTTAACCTGTAAGCTATCATGCGTCTGACAGGTAGGTGTGGTCAATAAGTACAGAGGTTCTGTCGGGAACCTTGTAAGATTTACTAAATATATTTAAGGATAAAAGATATTCCTGATATTAAATTTTGTGGAAAAAGAGCTGTCAGAAGGGATAAGGGCTTTTTTCGGATTTCGAGGTGAAATTCGGGAAGGGTCCTTATAATTGGTATCAGAGCTCTAGGTTAACTTCCTGCAGACCGCACACTTGTGTGCAAATTTTTTTGGGATTCCTGTTAACAAGATGCCTCCAAGACGTATACCTCTTTAGTGACCTTGAATTGAGGGAGCCGGAGGTCATATGATGCACGGGCGAGGTAGGCGTTGCTGTTACTGGTGAGTGGACCCTGGTTTTGTAGATGACAATGCATGCATACACATATATTTGAATGAAACTCTTTTATGTATTTATAAATCTTACTGGACACAGGTTTTCAACATTTCAGTGAAAATGTGTTTTGGGAAATGGCTTGGTTTTTGGACTCGGGTTGTTATCATTTTGACGTGGAAATTATTGAGTCCATGATTTTGGGTTGGACTCGTATTTGTGATTTTACTGGAATTGGCCATGAATGATTTTTCAATGACTTTGGCATAGGCCAAGAAATAAAGATTTCAAAACACGAATTTGATTTTCACTGGTCTTCTGTTCCCGATGTCAATGTTGCTCCGACTGGCGTTGAGGGGTTTTGCTCCGCTGGTTGTTGAGGGGTCTCCGATGCTGGTGTCGAGGGTGTTCTTCGCCGGATCGTTGAGAGGTTTTCGCACATCTCAAGGGATACCCTGGTGTGTGATGGATATGTCGGGAACTATGGATTGGATATATTATGTGTCCAGGTTGGTTTACATGATTTGAACTCCTTTGAGGAGGGTTTTCAAGGCAGGGTTGTGGACCACATAATGTTTTTATTGTTTGGATTTCGTGGGTCCCACCGAATGTTTTTACAAAGATGGATTTTTTTCCGGTAAGCTTTTGGCTTATCTTTATGAACTTGTTTGAAAAGAAAGGTTATGTATGCACGCATTGTTTTAGACATGATGAAGGTTTTCTCCATCACGTTTTCGTCAAGGTTTTCTCCGACAAGCGTAGGAGGGTAATTTTTCGACAGATCGTTGACGGGTTCTCCTATGCTGGCATTGCAAGGTAGTGCTCCGCTAGGTCGTTGAGGTTGACTGCATGTAGTGCACGTACCCTTATCTGACACCTGACTTCGAGGTATGTTCGGACATGTGACGTCATGAAGTCATGTTGGGAGTAGGAACCACAATGGACTTCTTAGGCGCAGAAACGTGTTTCGAGGTATGTTCCGTGTTGAATGGATACTGGTGCCTCTAGGATGTCTCCTGGATGTAGTTCTCACCTACGGTTTGTTTTCGAGATGGGAATGAAGAAATGTGCAGAGTGCACGGGTTCTTTTTGGAATCGCTTCTAGGGCCAAGTTCGTGTCAGTGGTGACGCGACAGGAATTGAAACAAGAGGTTGGTTCTTTGACTTGAGTTAGGGAAATTTCGGGGATGAAATTTCTGTAAGGGGGAAATTTGTAACGACCCGGACCAGAAATTAAATTAATTTGAGAATTGGACGATTTTACCCTCGATTTTGGATGGATTCGGAAGTCACTTTTTGACTGGCAGTGCTTTTGGGAAATTTTATTGGGTCGTTGCGTAGGTCTCGAACTCACGAGTTCGTAGACAGGCGGTACGCAAAAAATAGAGATCCGGTGAGATCGTTACGGGCCTAGAAGCTTCAGGGGTATTTTGGTAATTTCAGCTAGGGGTAGATATTTTAACCCCTAAACCATCAATTCATCGGGATCATTCTCACACTTTCTCTCTGAACACACAACCTCCCCTCCCCCTTCCCGGAACCCGTGTGAGACAAACACCCAAAACCCATGAAAGTGGACTTTGATTCAAGGCCATATCTCTCGTTTTGGTGGAACTATTCGAGATCTCCTCCTTCCTGTGAGCACAACCGTACAAACCATCGGAGGAGACAACCGCGGGAGACGTCGGACCAAGGAAAAGTTAGAACTGAAACTTCCGATCGATTTTCCAGCTAGCACAAGTATGGGTTTAATGTTTTGAAGTCATATTTGGAATCCTACATTCGAGTAGATAAATTTAGACATAAAATTTGTGAAAAAAGGTTGAGTTTTGAGGAAGTTAGAAAAACTTCAAGGTCGACCGGAAATAGGGGATTCCGACGATGGTGACGGCGGCGCTACGGCGGTCCGGTCATCTTCTCCGGCGACGGCGACGACGGTTCGGTTTTCTTCTCCAACGAGTCACCGATGATCGATCGGGTCGAGTTGGACTGATCGGGTCGAGTTGGATCGGTCGGGTCGAGTTGGACCGAACGGGTTGAGTTGGACCGAGTTGGGTCAGGCTGGACGGGGTCAGGCCGAGTTGGGCCGAGTTGGATCGGTCCAACCTTGTGGGTTACTGTAGCAGCGCGTGGCCGGCGCGTGATGGCGCATGACGGTACGTGGCGCATGGTTCCGGGCTTCTACCGACGCGTGGAAGCGCGTGGAGTGGATTCTAGGGTCACGGTGGTGCGTGGCTAGGATTTTGAGATGTTCCGGACCATATTTTGATGGTTTTGAGGCCATAGGAGTTCGTTTAGAGCCCTGGTTAGGCAATCCAAGCGGTAACAGTTGACCATGGAGCGGGTTTTGAGCTTGGGAGGTCAAGATAGTTGGGTCAATATTGTGTCAAGAGTTCCTTAGGGCTAGGGCGTCCATGATTTGGTATTTTATTCGCGCTGTGAACGAACTAGGGTTTCGGGATTGCATGGGTATGCGTACTTCTAGGTATTGGGTTATACCATGGGATATCCGATGATTGGCGTGGAGGGTGTTTTTCTCTGCTACATTATTGAGGGTTATCTGATTGGCGTTAGAGGGTATGTCTCCGCCAGATCGTCGAGGGGTTCTCCAATGTTGGCGTTCAAAGGATATTTCTCCGCCATATCGTTAAGGTCCAAGATTGCTCTGGAGGAGCAAGGATATCGAGTTATCACTCAGGGTGCTCTGGAGGAGCAGGGATATCGAGTTATTACTCATGGTGCTTTGGAGGGGTAGGGATATCGAGTTACCACTCAAGGTGCTCTAGAGGAGCAGGGATATCGAGTTCGACTCGGGGCTAGTCAGTGAGACTCAATTCAACCAAGTCTGGTTCCTTCGTCATTCGGGTCAGTGGGTTGGTGTGGGCGGTGACCCAGAGTGACGAGTTAGGGGCGGTTCACAAGAGGCTGACTAGTTATTTGTCTTGTGTTATTCCAGTAGAGGTTTCAGCAGTGTCTGACCTACTGACATTTGGTGTCAGAGCATGTTACTTTTTGGACCACCACTATTCCGAGGTCTCGGCTTTGACCTATAAGCTATCCTACGTCTGACATGTAGGTGTGGTCAGTAAGTACAGAGGTTCTGTCGGGAACCTTATAAGGTTTACTAAATATATTTAAGGATAAAGGGTATTCCTGGTATTAAATTTTGTGGAAAAAAAGTTGTCAGACGAGATAAGGACTTTTCGCGGATTTCGATGTGAAATTCAGGAATGGTCTTTACATGTTTTGCTACCTCGTACGGTCCATGAAGATGGAACCTCGCATGATGATGTGGCCGATCGGCTAGGAGATGTCCAGGGCCGATCGAGTGCCACTTGAAGTAGGATGTTTTGCTACCTCGTACGGTCCAAGAAGGTGGAACCTCGCACGATGATGTGGTCGATCGACTAGGAGATGTACAGGGTCGATCGAGTGCCACTTGAGGTGATGCCTCTAATAAGATGTTAGTTGGTGTGCCACGTGTCGTACATGCATTGTCTTGGGTTGTATGTGTGACCTTTCATCTGACCGAGTGGATTTGTAACGGTCGGATTTTGTGGGTATAAAGGTTCGAGTCTTTCTTCATTTTGACACTTTGGCATTTATGAGAGAGAAAATGAGAAGTTGAAGGCGGTTTCAGGTGAGACATATTCCGATCAAGGCGATTTTCGATGAGTTATTTGCGGCAGTGCTTGCGGCGGAATTCTTCATAACAAGGTATTGCCTTGTTTCTCTTTTATTTGTAGATTGAAAAGGCATGTTTTTCATGAACTTGTGATGAACATGGTTGATTTGTCTTTGTTTGATCTTTGTATGCGTCTGTCTGTTGCGTCTTGCATGTTCCCTTCTTAGAGATTTGTTATATGTTGTGCCACGTGTCACACATGCATTGTCTTGAGTTGTGTGCGTGACCTTTCATCTAACCGAGTGGATTTGTAACGGTCAAATTTTGTGGGTATAAAGGTTCGAGTCTTTCTTCATTTTGACACTTGGCATTTTTAAGAGAGAAAATGAGAAGTTTAAGGCGATTTCAGGCGAGACATATTCCGAGCAAGGCAATTTTCGATCAGTTATTTGCGACGGTGCTTGCAGCGGAATTCTTCATAACAAGGTATTGCCCTGTTTCCCTTTTATTTGTAGATTGAAGGCATGTTTTGCATGAACTTGTGATGAACATGGTAGATTTGTCTTTGTTTGATCTTTGTATGCATTTGTCTGTTGCGTCTTGCATGTTTCCCTTCTTAGAGATTTGTTATATGTTGTGCCACGTGTCGCACATGCATTGTCTTGGGTTGTGCGCGTGACCTTTCATCTAACGAGAGGATTTGTAACGGTCGAATTTTGTGGGTATAAAGGTTCGAGTCTTTCTTCATTTTGACACTTTGGCATTTTTGAGAGAGAAAATGAGAAGTTAATGGCGATTTCCAGCGAGACATATTCCGATCAAGGCAATTTCCGATGAGTTTTTTGCGGCGATGCTTGCGGCGGAATTCTTCATAACAAGGTATTGCCTTGTTTCCCTTTTATTTTTAGATTGAAAAGGCATGTTTTTCATGAACTTGTGATGAACATGGTTGATTTGTCTTTGTTTGATCTTTGTATGCGTCTGTCTGTTGTGTCTTGCATGTTTCCCTTATTAGAGACTTATTACATGTTGTAGATGTCTTTAGTAGATGATTCAGAAGGATCTGGGGATCGTTCCTATAATGCATTTAGTGGTGAATTAGAGGCTAGCTCGGCCAGCTCTGATTCACGATTAAATGTTTCTGAATCAGCCTCTAGTTCCTCTCGGCCTAACCCTAAGGTTGAGTGTTGGATAAAATAGATAACACAAATATGAAATCTATTCTATTCAGTTTAACCTTGCAAGTGCACAAATCTTTTAGATAGTATAGCAAATAAGCTAGGGTCGAATCCCACAAGGACTTGTCTTAACTATGTTCCACTTAATTACTTAGATTGATTAATTAACTCAGAAACTTAATAAAATAAAAATAGAAACACAAAACAAACACATAAACACGTTGGTGGGGGTTTTGAACATAATTAAAAATAAACAAATAAAAAAATTAACATAAGGCAAATAATAAAAATAATAGGTTAAGGCATTCAATCCACCATTAACCACAATTACTTCCTAACATGATTTTCTTGATTCAATTACTATGCAACTTCTGAATTAAGTATCCATGCAAAGGTCCCAATGGTTGGCCCACTCCCCATATATTATCCTCTTTTACTTGGCATGTTCTAAGCATGATATGTACTCTAGAATGTCCATCACCTACCGTTTAAGATGATGCATGAAGTACAAAGAGAATTTAATGACACTACACTAGCCTAGAAAAGTTATGTGCATTCCTAGGTTGTCATGAATTCTGACTATAAGATTGTTTCTTAACCTCAACCTCTTGATGCTAATGAATTACAAGATGATATAGTGGTCCGTCAAGCAATTTCATCAATAATTTATACAAACAAGGTAGTTAGTCGTATAAACATAAAAGAATAGTAGTTTAAGCAGTAATCAGAATTATTCAGCATGCATAACAATATAAATCAAGAGCCAAAATCATATTTAAAAAAACCATGGTTAGGGCTTCAAGAAACCCTAACCTAAATAAAGAACTACAAAATAAAAGACAAGTGTTTTTGCTATGTGGTGTATTTCTGTATTTCGGTTCCGTTTCGAATATTCTCTCCCCCTCCTTACAAAGTCTTATGACCTCTATTTATAGAGAATTATTAATCCTCATACAAATAGAAGTTTACATTTAATTCTATAAGGAAAATATTTCCTAAATATTTAAGAAATGTAATTAAAAACCTTTTCTAAACATAAAGGAATACAAATAATATTCTAAAATGAAATATGCTTGAAATCCCTATACAATACGGAGATAAGTGTGAACACAAGCTTGAAATCCCCTAAAACTATGGCACAAAACTCGCAGCCAATTGGAATTGCTTCACAATGCAGTTTCGGTGGTTATCCACCGAAACAGGAGGTCAAATGGCGAAGGTCAATGCAGTCAAAGGCGCTGGGCAACAGCTGGATGTGGGGTTTCGGTGGACTCTGGCGGAAACTACCATAGGGACTCAGTAAAAGCGTGCCATGATCTTCAGGATATTCGGAGCGAGCTAGCCGAATTTGAGATCAGAGCAGCAGGTCAACGCAGTCAACGTACCTTTTGACTCCTCTTGTGTGTGATTCGGTAGGTTCTTACCGAAATGAATGGCTAATCTTTTTTCCTTCCTAACTTCTTCGTTACAACTCTGATTGAGGTGATTATTTCGCTCAAATTCTTGTAATTCCAAGCTCTATCTAATTATGCACACTTCTCAAAAATAAATTATTTTCTCCAATTGCATAGAACGAAATATTAACAAAACATAAGTAAAAAGATATTAATTCATGTATAAAATATGTATACATTATGACATAACATTAAGCCAGAGGTGGATAAGAATGTAGAGGAGCCAATCCTTGAGACAACTCAAGGACATTTGGCCCAAGAATTAGAAGAATCGCTTGAAAGAGCCTTCCAAGAGATTGATAGTAGGTTTGGGTCGGTCGGTGATGAGGTTGGCCCTTGCAACACTGTGGTTAGCTCTATAGATAAGGGCAAGGGGGTGATAATTGCTGAACAGATGGAGGTTGTTGTGGATGAGGCGGTTCAATTGGTAATTGTGACCAATTCGGCCTACGAGGTTGATCGGCAGATCAACACATTGAGTTGGGATGACCTTGGTGCTTACAGGAGTGTATTCGGCATTCATGATACTGTGAAGATGCATCTGCCTGGAAAAGCATATAGGCCCAGTACCCTTGGTTGCAAAGAATGGCCGTGAAATTTGGGGTAGCTTTCGGCCAACTTAATCCAAATTGCTGGATTATGTTAACATGGGTTTATATGGCCTTCAAGATATGTGTCAAGGGTGAACCGACATGGGGCCACGTCAACCACTTATACAAGTTTATGAGGGATAAGACCGGCTGGGTCTATGTAGAAGAAAGAAATAAGAAGGAGAGGGGTCCCTTTATTGAGGATATGTCGACCTCTCAAAAGGCTTGCAAACACAAAATTTTCTTCGTTTCTGGGAATTGGGAGGGGGTAGACTTAGCCTTATTCGGTCGACGCATGCCTTGCGTGTATCAGTCGAAAGGTGGTAGCCTTAGGAATTTTTTTCTTCTTTTGTATGCTTGTTGTTTGTAGTGTAACTAAGTGGTGTTGACTTGTGTTTGTTTTTTTATGTAGACGTCTTCAACTAGCCTCCTATCAGTGATCAGGAGAAGGCCGACTGCGGGGAAGTCTAGAACAAGCTCGACCGAGTTGAAATGAGTAGGGATTACCTGCATCTGCCTCTCCAATTATTTGAAAATGGTCTTATACCTTCTCTGCGTGAGTGTTCTTCGGCATTTATTTGTTTAAATTTTGCATGTGTTATTTGCTAACTTTATTTTGGTGCAGCTCATCCGGACTTCGTTGTTGCTGTTGCCGAGTAGCTTAGAGTGAGGATGAACAAGATTGAAGAGGCATTGAAGAAGGCCGAGGCTGAGAAGGCTGGTGAATCGATGAAGAATGTGAATTTTAGCCGGCCTATGAAGACTAGGTCTTCTTCGAGGGGGAATGTCCCTCGTCAAACGGTTATGGATGACATGACCAATCAGGTTGGCTGTTCAACGGACCAGGAAGGGCCTGGCATTGATGCCAGCATAAGGCATGTGTTGGCCCCTCTCTTCCAAAGTACAACTGAGTCGGCCTCTTCTCAGCATGCAGCCTCTGGTCAGCCGACTGCTTCTGGGCAGCCTCCCCTTCCTCCCATCATTGACTTAGATGCAGAGGCCGAAGAACATCGTCAGATAATGGCAAAGAAGAGGAATAGAAGGCGGAAGGGGTCGGCCAACTCTGACTCTAAGGAGTTGGCCTAGCAGAGGAAGCAGCATAAGGTGGAGGCCTTGCAGAAGGCACGTTAGGTGATTTTCCCCCGCATCCCCGCTGAGTTGGAAGGTCGTCAAGTGCCTAAGAGAATTAAAAGGCCGACTCTGGACTCTTCTCTTCGGTCATATTTTGTCAATGCCGATGGGGAGTTGGACATGGTTAGGACACACGAGGTTGATGACACCTAGAAGCAGCTGACAATGGCCTTCTATCCATCCCAACTTGACTTCATGAACACGGTTGTTCGTGGTTCGTCGTATAAGTTAGACGAGATTACAACCCTGAAACCGAATGACTTTGTTGACTGATGCGACAAGACTATGCGCACGGGTGCCTATGTAAATAGTATTCAGCCTTGATTGTTTTCTCTTTTGTTTTGTTTTATAATTCTCAAGTTTGTTTTGTTCTGCTTTGTAGTTTCTTGTTGAAGTCTTCACCACCTTCTGTCATGTTAGTCAAGCTCGAGAGAGGGTGGCTGAGAAGTGCAAGGCGCTGAAGGATAAGATGACTTCCCTGGCTGAGAAGGAGAAAATGGCTGAGAAGGCAATCCAAGCCAAGGCCGATGCTGAGCTGAAGATTGAGGAGCTTGAACGGAGGTTGGCCGAGTAGGAGGCAGATAATAAAGCCAAGGTGGCTGAGCTTGAATCAGCTAATGAGAGGTTAGCCGAGCAGCTGGTGTCGACCAAGAGAGTAGGTGTTCGGGAGTACAAGTCATCTCCTGCTCATCGCAAGGACCTTCAGAAGTTTGGTGCCAAGTCGGAGGATGGTCTATTCAAGCGGATCCTATTAGCCAATACTGACCTTCCAATTTGGTTTCCCTGGTTGAAGAGTCCCCCTGTACTTGAAGACTATCTGGGCAGTGATGGGGAGGATGCCGATGAAGAGAGTGCCGATGAGGACGACGTTGAGGATGAGTAGGGAGGCCAAGGTGATGTTGACAATAGTGGTGCTGACGGCTAGAGGAATGCCCCTTAGTTTTGTAGTACTTGTTTTTGTTCGGCCTTTGGCCTATTTATGTATTTTTGTGAACAAGTTAATTTTGGTGGGACCATGGGGTCTCACCTAATATATATATATATATGTTTCGTTCATACCTGTCTTCGAATTGCGATGATCTGATCAGTCTCACATTGATGAGACTCATATATGTGTAGTTGAATATATGTAAGTGATCATTTGCATTAGACTTTGGAGATGCGAGGCCATTTAAGTTGATGTAAAGTCGTTCAAGAGATAGAATGTAGAGAATTCTGATATGGTGCGAATAGACTTAGGTTTAAAGGTCGTTCAATAGAACTTTTGGTTTAAATGCCGTTTAAAATAGGGTTGGATTTGTAGATGTATGACTATAAGTGCTAATTGAAATGGATGTGTGGCCGTTCAAATTGTGGTATGGGCCATTACATTTGATAAAAATTTATTTAAGATGGTGCAAGGCCGTTCGTAATGAAGTAAGGCCGTTCAAAATGAAGTTGGGGTTTGGTTTTTGAGTGAGTGGAAACTTAAGATGGGTATTGCCTTGTCGTCTTTAGTTTAAAATCAAGCAGACTGAGTAATACCTTTATGAAATTCATTCATTGATATTGTCAACTGGGTATGCCAGGAATGATTACAAAAGGTTGGCTATTGGCCGATTATATTTAAGGTCGTTGGCCTGTCTACTTGTAGTAGAATTTTAGGTGGTCCACATTCCATGGGTGTGGAAGTGTTTTTACTTTTGAGTCCTGGAGCTCATAAGTTCTTTCTCTGCATATCCTAGAGACTTTGTAGGGCCCTTCCCAAGTTGGTGCGAATGTGCCAGCGGATTGTTCCTTGCTTGCAAGGTTGACTTTTCATAGGACCCAATCTCTTACCTTGAAGCTTCTGTGGCAGACCCTTGAGTCATAATATCTTCCCACCCGTTGTTTGTAGGCAATGTTCTTCAGGTTGGCCTTCTCTCTTCGCTCCTCAATGAGGTATAGGTTAAGTGCGCTCTGTTGATTGTTTTCCTCTGGATCGTAGGAGATAACCCGGTAGAATGTTTCCCCAATTTCCACTAGTACTATGGCCTCAGTACCAAATGCTAAGGTGAAGGGGGTCTCGTCCGTAGCTGTCTTGTAGGATGTCCAGTGAGACCAAAGTACATCATCGATTATGTCAGACCATTTACTCTTGTTCTCATCCAGCCTTTTCTTCAAGTTATACTTGATGTTCTTGTTGACTGCTTCCACTTTTCCATTGGATTGTGGATGGGATGGAGAAGCGAAAGGAGTTTGATGTCGTATTTCTCACAAAAGGCTTTGAAGCGATGGCAATCAAACTGTTTTCCATTATCGATGACGATAGTGTGTGGGATCCTGAAGCGGCAAATAATGTGCTGGTAGACGAAGTGTTCAATCTGGGCGACTGTGATAGTTGCTAAAGGTTTTGCCACTGCCCACTTTGTGAAGTAGACTACAGCCACGACTGCATAGTTGACTTTCCCTTGCCTTCTGGCATTTGGCCGATTAGATCTAGTCCCCACTGGGAGAAAGTCCAAGGGCTAAGCATAGAGGTTAGGTTCTCTGTTGAGAGGTGAGGGATTGGTGCGTGTTGTTGGCATTTGTCGCATTTCTATGTAAGCTCAATGGCATCTAAGAACATGGTGGGCCAGTAATATCCTTGTTTGAAGGTCTTTTGGGCCAGAGTTCTTGCTCCACAGTGGTCTCTACAAATGCCTTCGTGCATCTCCCTTACCACGTAGTCACCCATGTCTGGTGTTAGGCATTTCAAGAGTGTGGTGGTGAATCCATGCTTGTAGAGATGGTCGTGTTGGATGGTGTATCTAGCTACTTGTCTCTTGATTCTTTTTGCTTCCACTTTGTCTTCAGGCATAGTGCCGTCTTGGAGGAAAGCCTTGATTGGATCCATTCAGGTGGGGCTGGTGTTGATTGTGTACACTGGGTGTGGCCTGGTGCTAGGTATATGTTGTACTTCCACTAGCACTCTTTGTTTTTCTTTCTCGTCAAGAGAAGATGCAAGTCTTGCCAAGCCATCGGCATAGTTGTTTTTCGATCTTGAAATTTTGTTGATCTCATATGCTGGGAAGTGTGAGAGCAATTGCTTTGTTAGGACCAAGTAGAGGGACATGGATATATCCTTGGCTTCAAAGTTGTCATTGACTTGGCTGACCACCAATTGTGAATCGCTGTAGAGTTTTAACTGTTTGGCCTCCAAGTCCTTGGCGCTACGTAAGCCAGCCAGTAATGCTTCATACTCGGCTTCATTGTTGGAGGCTTTGAAGCTGAAGCATAGAGCATACTCTAACTTGGTTCCTTTAGAGGACGTGAGGACTAGTCCCGCTCCTAATCCGCTATGGCAAGCCGATCCGTCTACATACAGGGACAAACATAGGCGTTAGGGGTCGATAGCGGATGCCTTGGTGATTTCAGTGCTGTCTTTAGAGGAATATTCCTTTAGAGGTGTTGTCTTTAGTGGAATATATTGTGTTGGTTGGTAAGAGTATTCAGTGATAAAGTCAGCCACCGCTTGTCCTTTCTCAACTGTCTTGGTCACATAGGTGATGTCGAACTCACTTAGCTCGATTGCCCATTTTGTGAGACGGCTAGATGTGTCTGGTTTCTATAAGACCTGCCTCAGAGGTTTGTTCGTGACGACCTTGATCTCATGAGCTTGGAAGTAGGGTCTTAGCCTCCGTGTAGTGACTACCAAAGCGAGGGCAAGTTTCTCTAGGTCATGATATCTTGTCTTTGCATCCTGAAATGCTTTGCTGACATAGTAGACGGGGTGTTCTGCTCCCTCCCTTCTCGTGATGATAACAGAGCTGACTGCTGAGATGGATAATGAAAAGTATACAAAGAGATCTTCCCCGGTTTCTGGTCTTGCTAAGAATGAGGCTCTGCTCATGTACTGCTTGAGTTCAGTGAATGCCTTGTTGCATTCCTCCGTCCAATTAATATGTTTGCCCTTGCCTTTTAAGGCTTTGAAGAATGGGGCGCATTTTTCCGTTGCCTTGGATATGAAACGAGTAAGAGCTGCCACTCGTCCCGTCAAGCTTTGGATGTCCTTGTGGGTCTTTGGAGATTGCATATCAAGGATTGCCTTGATCTTTTCAGGGTTTGCCTCAATGCCTGATCATGTAGCCTAGGAACTTGCATGATCCCACTCTAAAGACACATTTGGTGGGGTTGAGGCGCATTTTGAATTCCTTGAGGACCTTGAACATTCGTGCAAGATTGGGGATGTGTTCCTCATCTGTTTTGCTTTTGACGAGCATGTCGTCCACATAGACCTCCATTGTCTTCCCAATTTGATCAACGAACATGAAGTTGACTAACCTCTGGTATACTGCTCCTGCATTTTTTAGGCCGAAAGGCATAATGTTGTAGCAGTACACACCAAGATCAGTCTTGAAGCTTGTATGAATCTGATCATCTGGATTTATAAGGATTTGGTTGTAGCCTGAGTAAGCATCCATGAAGCTAAGTAGCTTATGTCCCGCTGTGGCGTCCACAAGCATGTCGATCTTTGGCAATGGGAAGTTGTCCTTGAGGCAAGCCTTGTTAAGGTCAGTGAAACCTATGCACATACGCCAAGATCCAGATGGCTTCTTGACTAACACCACATTTTCCACCCATGAGGCGTATATGGCCTTCCGGACGAAGTGTATAGTACTCAGCTTTGTGATTTCAACTTGCATAGCTGCTTGCCTTTCGGCGTCATAGCTACGCCTCATTTGTGTGATTGGTTTGAATGATGGATCAATTATGAGTCTGTGGCAGATAACATATGTGGAAATGCCCGGCATGTATGCGTAAGACCACGCGAATACTTCACCATTTTCCTCCAGGAACTCTACGAGGGCTGCTCGTATGGTTGGTTTGAGCTTTGATCCTATCCTGACCGTCCTATCCTTGTGTTGGTCTAATAGAGGTATTGCCTCCGTCTCCTCCACAGGTTCTGCCTGTGGCATGTTGGATAGGTCACGTGGATCTTCCGGTAGGCTGCTCCGAAGTTCTTTTATTACTTTGGGATCGATGGGATTGTCACCAAGAGCAGTCTCAGTTACAGATAGAATTTCTATATGATCTTGCTCGCTAGTTTTGGTTAATTTCGTGGCATAGCATGTTCTTCTAGAGAACTGATCTCCACTTACTTGTCCCGTTCCTATAACTGTTGGGAATTTCATCAATAGCAAGTGGGTTGCTGTGACGACCTTCAGTTAATTGAGTAGGCCCCTACCGACAATGGCATTGTAGGCCGTGGGACAATCAACTACCAGAAATGTAGTTATGGCTATAGCTATCTTTGGGGTAGTGCCTATCGAGATAAATAAGGAAATGATGCCTTTGGGTAAGGCTGAGTCTCCTGAAAAAACCCAATAGTGGCGTGACCTTTCGATCAAGTTCCTTCTCATCTATTCCCATGCGCTTGAAGGCATCCCAGGAGATTACATTGACTGAGCTTCCAGTATCAACGAGTATCCTTCCCACGTCGAAGTTTGAAATTTGAGCTTTGATGATGAAGGGGTCATCATGTGGAAACGCTATGCCCTTCTCCTCTTACTCTGAGAATGTAATGGGCTCCCCCATCCTTTCTTAGCCACTTTGGCCACTCGATTTGAGTCAATGTTGAACACTTATTGGTTGGATTGGGTGGCTCGAAGAAAGTTTTTCTTTGCCCTATTTGATGTGAGTGGGGAAGATAGGGTTGGTCCTCCGCTGATGGTGTTGATTTGTGGATGTCCCGCCGGAGGTGGGGCATGTTGAAGGAATTGGTTGATTTTCCCATCTTGGACCAGTTGTTCCACAATGTCCTGAAATGCGATGCATTGGTCAATGATGTGTCCATTGTACTTGTGCTACTAGCAGTAAGATTCAACGTTGTGTTTGGGGCGATAGTTGGGATTCCTTGGTTTGGGTTGGGTTATCATGTCTTCCACGTTTAGCAATATGTGATCCAAGGAGGTGTTCAGAATTGTGTATGTTTCAAAACGGGGTCATGGGCCATATTTGTCTCCCATGAAACCTCGCATTTCCTAGTGGTGATTGTATGTTTCAAAATAGGGTCTTGGGCCAGCGTTGTCTCCCATCAAACCTCACATTTCCTGGTGGTGATTGTCACCTCGTTTGAACTCTCGGTCGTCGTGGTTTGATCGACCCTTCTTCCCCTACTGTGTCCCATCATAGTTAGGTTTTCTCTTCCCATCATAGTTAGGTTTTCTCTTCCCCTGGTTGTACCCTCCTAGGCCGTAGTTGGTCTTATCGTGGCTATTGTTGTTACTTGGGGGGTTGAATAAGAGGATGTCTTGTTCTCCTTGATGGGAGTATGGAAAAATTCTACTTTGACATGGATCACTGCCCTTCGCATGATTTCATTGTAATCCTTCCAATCTTCAGTATGGGATGCATACTTGAAGGGTGATTCTTTAAGGCCACTCCGGAAAGCGTTGAATGCAGCCTTGTCATCCGTGTCCGGACATCGGGAGTATTCAAGGCTGAATCTTGCGGCATATTTTTGAAGTGTTTCTTCTTCTCCCTGCTAGATGGAGAAGAGATCTTTCGTAGAGACTAGCCTATCTGTTTGGATCATGAATTGGCTGAGGAAAGTTGTCTGTAATTCTCCGAAAGAATCAATGGTGTTGGGAGCCTGGCGGTAAACCAATTGAGAGCTGCGTCGGTAAGAGTAGAGCTGAATATGAGGCATTGAACTTCGTCTGTCACGTTCTTGTATGCAAGAGTAGAGATGTAGTTGTTCAGGTGGGTGACGGGATCACATTTTCCCGTGTAAAGGGCTATCTTTAGGGTTTTTAGCTCGGTATTGTGCCTCGACCGAAGGATTCGGTTGGTGAAAGGGCCAGTGCTGGTCTTCCCCCATGCTGGTGTCTTGCCTTTATCATTCTCCGCCTCGAGATTGCGCACTCGGCGTAAGAGGCTTTCCACCAAGGTGTTATCTTGTTGAGGTGGTCGTGGATTTTGTTGGCGCTCTATCTGTCCATCCTCTCTTCCATGGAGATCTTTGTTTCTCTTTCGACCGTGTGAATAGCTCCCAGCAGTTGATTGAGTTTCATCCTGCATTTCGCGTGTGTTCGCCCTTTGGGGTTGAGGGCCTTGTGCGCTTTGGTTATCTCGACGATTGGCCATGGCGGAAGTATGTCCCATTGCTTGTCGTCCCATTGCTTGTAAGATTGGTAGGGGAAGTTGTCCCACAGCCCTAGGATCTGACGTAGCATAAGTCAAGCGGACGGGTTCAATCTGTACTTGGCGATCATCTAGGAGTTGGCGGGCGTCCCGATAGATCCTTGCTTGCGAGGAACCTGCACCGCCGGAAGGTTGGATAAGGAGTCGCCCTCCTGATGAAGTGGGGTTTGCCCTGGGTTGCTGCTTCTTATGTCTATCTGAAGGGGTTCGAACTGTCAAAAGTTCATCGACCGAGGGCCGCTCGGCTAGAGTATGATCGAAGGGTCCTTTTTCTCGTCCTTGACCATGTTGGGACATTCTTAGAAGGGCAAGGGTGCTCTCGTATTGATCAGATAAGACCTGGTTCTTAGCGTTTGTCTTGGCGTTATGGGCCCTGAGCTCCGCTACTTCTCTTTGGATGTCATCCAACGTCTGCCTTAATACGTCGGGGATGTTGTCCTGTGAGTTCCTTTGCTGGAAAGGAGTGTGAGTCAATTCACCTTCATCTTGATCATCCAACATAATGCCTAAGGGTGTTGGGACGACCTATGTGGTAAGTAAGTTGGTGGGAGGTGTTTCAGAGTTCCCACAGATGACGCCAAATCGCTTGACTCACTCTTCTCGGTGGTGGGATCTCCTGCAAGAAGAAGGTAAGAACAAATGAGCACCGGTGTGGTGCCGGCCTAACAGTCTCTTATGCCTAAGTCAGTTAGGTGATGAGGGTACTGTAGTAATTTAGGGTGCATAAGGGCAAGAATGTTATTACCTTTTAGAGGGGAGGTGTCCTTATATTTATAGTAGTATTGAATGTTGTAGGTGAAACATTTCGATGTGGGATAAATGTCCCTGATTCTGATGCTGACACGTGTCCTGGTAGACCCGAATCCCTTGATCTTACTGATCTGGCCGGCCAAAGGGTGGGTAGGCCGACCAGTTTGGTCGGCCTTGTGCCTTTTGGTGTGTTCTGTCCAGAGGAGAGTTGGTGGGAAGCACCATGTTTGATGAGATTGTGTTCGTTGTATTTCTATTGAGTTGAGGGCCAAGTATGATTTTAGCAGGACTAATCGGCCTTTGTCAGGTTGACCAAATTAAGTACGAACATACTTGCCCATTTTTCACATCATAAAATCCTCTTCCGCCTTCACTTCTGGAATTAAAGATTTCCAATTTGACTCACCCTGATCATGGATGATAATTATGATGTATATTTGTGCTTCGGATCACGTATGTAAGAAGATCCTAACAAAAGTGGGGTTGTAGCTTATTACGAGACAACTCAAACTTGTCACATAATATATTTTAGAGTGGAGTTTGTAAAACATAAAGCTAGTTCGGTGGATATCTATTCCATAAATAATTTTCACAAGTCAAGCTTGAACATTATGGTATTCGGCTTGACTCAGCTCGTGTATGAAACAATCCATCCGGATCTGATTTTTGTTTCATAATCCCATAATAGATTACCACCAAGTAAAGAAAACTAGTACATCATAATGCAGGACAATCAAAGACAGGAAACTACCTAGTCATCATTAAAGCCAATGTATCCCTCTGACTACAAAGGTTGTAACTCAGAATTATCTTACAATTTGATCAGAAACATTAATATGCATTGTTAGTCAGAAACATCACTGTCTTGCCTTCTTGCATTCATCCACATCAATTCTCATGATTCTCCTGATCTTCAATTCCTCATTAATGCTCTAAGCATTCTAAGTTCTAACTGTAGCCTGCAAAATATCTGATCCAGAGATCCCCAAACCAGAGTTACCAACATATCTACGCGGATATGCTCATCCTGGTCAACCGAAAGCAGACTGTTCTTGTGAGTAAAGTCAGCAGCAGAAATCAGTGCCGTTGTGTTAGAACTGAACTAACAGTAGATCCCATTTCTTCATTCTAGGATTTCAAACAGTTGAGCAACCTGGTCCAGAACCCGCGAGGCGGTTCTAATACTTCTGGTGGTTCCACAGGTTCCTTGAAACATGCCTTCTGGCTTAATTCTTCAAATGCGTCGACAAGATTTTGAAGCCTTGCAACAAACTCTATCAACAGTGATGTAAATGTGGCTAAGGACAATTGACTGGCATTTTCATAGGTATTGGATTCTTCCGCTACTGGCAGTTCATCAGCCTTAAATTTAAGTCCTGCCGGCCATGAAATCTGTTTCATGAACATGCTTCCTGAAGAAAGACCTGCTGGCACGTTGGAGTGGTTGACATCAGTGGCTCTGGAGTTCACACCAGTTGGCATCGTGGGCGCTCCATCCCAACTTTGTGCCACAGGAAAAGATCTGAGATCAAGTACAGCTTCACTAAGGGATTTGTACTCCCGGAACGTATTTTCATCATCATCATCATTCATGTTCAATAAGTCTTGAACTTCTTCCGCCTCCTTTGCCCGGTTTCCAATCTCCCAGCTTTCTGAATTGACAAGAAGGTATGACTTCTGGTCAATTTTCTTTTGCAACTCTTCTGCGGCCTCATGCACATCATTGAGTATATCTATAGGACCAATTTTCTCCATCCTTTTCAGTTTATTCCCAAGTTCACGTAACACTTTAGCACCTTCAAAACCTACCCTTTGAAGCTCCCTACAAAATACTTGTCTTCGCTCAGCAGAAGCCTACATATACAAATATTGCAAGTTCAATAAAAAGACATAAGATTTCCACTAAAAATATAAACAGAAATAAACAGTTCAACGAAAAATCGAATTACTCTTATCAAGTGCATGGACATAAAACAAGATAAACATCCAATACAAGATACTATTTCCACCAAACGTTCCAATACTTAGCAAAGATAACTTGGCAGAAACAACTTTACCAGGCATGATAATTGAGAAAGATTAAACTCAGTCCAAAAAAAAAATTTGGTTTCTGTCCACTGGACTTCAACAAATTCAGCAATCTGGTCAAACATATTTGCCGTATGCACCATCTCATTGTGTAGAAGATAACGTTTTGATGAAATGTCACAATTTAGTATTTAGCGCCAGTTAGGCCAGCAAACATAGCACAGAAATATTTGCCCTAACAAAATCTTAAGGAAAAAGACCACAATGCCAACAAACTATGTTTGATAGTCTGATAGAAAAAACGAAAAATAATGGTAATCCATGTGCCTTTCATATTAATGAATGAACAACAAAGGTAGACCATGAGGATATATCCAAGTAACAAAGAAATCTAGTAAGGAAAAGAAATTACACACATAAACACGTCAAGTGCACAACGAATATTCAGCTATCATATATATTAGTCGGAAATCTCACTAAGCAAAATGGAAGAGTATAGCCACGCATACTTTTAGGAAACTATAATTAAACATCATCTGTTCGTGCAAGGCCTTAGATTCAAAACTCCTTCTTTAGGAGAATAGAAAATCAGAAGGAACTACTTATGGAATGAGCAATACATTGCAAGCAGAATTCCACAGGCTCACATATCATCACTGTCATGTTACATCAAAGAATATTTAAAAGCACAATAAATGAAAATCCAAATACAGTATCTTTGTTATTAATACTATCAAAATGTTGTTTGAGGTGGCAATGTCTAGTACCTGTATTTCGGAAAGTATACATCCGTGCAATGCCATGACCATAAATGCACAATGCCTTAGTGCACCACCTACTTTTACATAGTTCCTCCATGGGTATCTAAGCATTCTGTAACGACCATGAGGCGGCTCCCAGATAGCAAATCCCATCTTCAAACAAAAATAATGAGTTTAAAACAAAAAACAAAACCAAACTCTGATAATGCAGTGAACTGCCAATGCATCATATAAAGAATACCAGAGCATCCTCTTGGCTTGTAGATTCCACAGCAGATCTATAGCCACTATAGAGTGGGTCATCAGAAGCTTGGTATGTAAGAATCTTGGAAGGGATCCTCTCATATTCCACACAATTAAGGTAACCATCAACACACCCTACAAAATTATAAAAATAGTCATCAAAGGAAATTGATTATGACTAGAAACTGGGCTTTGGACCTATAAAAGAAAAAGGTTTCACAATGTTCAACGAATTCAAAGCATATGTAAATCACCTTCTAATGATTTTGCAACACCCATGAAATTTTTCACCACCAAGTTGTGAAGATCCTCACCAGCCCAAATGGGGAAAATCAATATATTAACTCCCAACCCAACACCAGCACCCAATGCAATAAGCAAGAATCGTGACACAGCTGTATGGACAAATTCCCTTGTCCTATACCCCGATACCATGATGAAACAATATGTCAACAAGAACACCCGAAAGCCATACTCATAAGGCTTCATTGTTGGGTATAGCTTAGCATAAGTTGCAAAAAATCCTAGCAACCCAGTAATATGTCATGAAAATAAGAACAAAACAAAAATTAGCAACTAGAATATGTTGAACTTTCCAATGGCATGACAAAAAAAAGTATACTGATTGCAAACCCAAACCTATGATAAAGATAGTAGCGAAAATAGCAACTTCTTCCCACTCTCCAGCTAGCCCACACAAGTACGCCATCCCCAAAGCAAGGCCTCCAGCAGAAAATGTCCCAAGCCCACGGTTAAATCCTTTGCTAAGAGTCGCTCCTGCAGAAGAACATAGCCATGGAAATAAGAAAGTAAACAGACATTCAGCTCATGATGGAAGAAAACAGATTACACAGAAAAAAAAATGCATTTTGAAGCTATGAACTAACAGCAATGGCCTTTCAAACTATTATTTAAAACAAAAGAAAACACTTTGACTTTACTTCATTATTATAATCATGAGCTCCATGCTTTTTCCAATTCCCTTCAGTGATTCTACTCCTCCACTTTATAAACTACTGAACGTTAAAGTTGGGTTCTTTTCATGTGAACTAGTAATGTCTACTATTATATTAGCAAGAAAAAATCAAATCTAAAAACAATGAGCTCTGATTTTGCAACAAAGGGAAAACAGAGACCCACGGAGAAATTACCCAGAGACGCCCAAAAGCTTAATCACACGTGCAAATTGGCGATTACCCAGTTGATGAAATGACTAAATAAAGCCAAAAAAAATGAACAAAAAGAATGGAGCCAAATAGAAAAATACAATTACCTATGCTAAACTCAAACACCACCACTACAGTGAGAATGGCCCAGACAGAGTAGCGACTGAGCTGCTTGAAAGGCTCTTTGAGGAAAATCAGCAGCGAAATGATCATGAGGGCCAGACCCATCTTCGCGGAGAAGACGATCTTTCTCGGATCGGATCGACCCATCTGAATTGCCCGGTTTGAAACATGTTGTATGGTCCTGCAGAAGCCCACAATTGCATCGGAAATTGATCGGAAACTGCAGCAACGATGGGACCTAGATGTTGGCTCTTGTCCCTCGATGTGGATGAAGCCGAGCTCGGGGTAGCCCTTGTTTGCGGAGAGCAGCCTCTCCTTCTTCTCTTGGAAATTGTACTTGAAAGAGCCCAGTCTTGCTGCCATTTTTTCAAGAGATAGGAGGAAAACAGAGGGAGTGAAAATTCTATAGATGGAAAAACAATACAAAGGAGCATGAGCTACTCTTTAAATCCCTTTCCTTTATTTGTGGTCATTACAATTTTTGGTTTTTTTTTTGGTTCTCTTTCTCTTTATCTCATGCTTTGGTTTGGATCTGGGAAAAATCGTTATTAGAAAGAAATACTTTTGGGTTTTTCTTGTTTTTATGTAACCAAATGATTAGTTTGGATAATTTAATAAATAGTAATTAACATTCTTATAATTAACTGATTATTTAATTTATATATATGAATTTTAAATGATTATCAATTTGATTGATTTTTTATATAATTGATATTGAAATAATAATTTAAAATTGAATAGTTCTGATTGTGATATATTTATAAGAATTATTCGATAAATCGAAAGAGTAGTATGAAGAGATATTACCTGATAAATGTAAGTATTATCTATTAATAAAATAAGTAAAAAATATAAGGAAATTTGTGGAGATGCAAGTAGATATAATTATTAAGTTGAACGGAAAGCATTATAATTACGTGATATATGTATATTAATTAGTGTATTATATTTAAATTAGATGGATGAGTAATTTTAATTTGTAAGGGCATGGGAAAAGAAGCCATGGGTTCACTGAATTCGTTGAGAGTGAATGTGAGGGTTTCTAACATCTGGTGGATTGTAAGGGCACTTGCGATTCAGCTTGATTGTGGGTGGGAGGGAATTCTTACCCGCGAGATCTTTAGGACAGAAATTGTTTTGAATGGTTTCTTTGTTTCGTTGGTACTAAGAGATTCAATTGGTGAGTCGTTGCTGGGCAAGGTTCGACCAATTGGGTTGAACTGAGAATGCTATTCACGGAGGATTTGGGAAAGACACCAAGAAAGAGAGCTAATGATGATATGGAGGTATCAGATTGAACAAGTCAAGCCCCTTTTCCCATGAAGATTGCAATTTGGAACTGCCGAGGGAGTTTTCGGCCAACTTTTCGTACTAGTGTTAATGCTTTCAATCGAATAACAGGACTAGATATGTTCTGTCTATTAGACACTAGGGCTAGTGTGGATCAGGCTAGGTCTTTGGCCACTAGTTTTCCTTTTGATTGTCATCATGCGGTACCTTATGTGGGTTTCTGTGGAGGCATTCTTCTGATATGGAATTCTGTTTATGTTTCGATTTCGATTATAGTTTCCCACCGCCGTTTTATTCATTGTAGGATCTCTGTGCCTAATTCGGATATTACCTGGTTAACTACCTTTGTTTACATGCCACCCCAAAAGGCCAAGCAAGAGACAATTTGGAATCTGCTGTCTCAGTTAAGAATGCAGAATGAGCCTTGGATTCTTCTAGGAGATTTTAATAACATTCTCTCGTTGAATGAGAAGATTGGAGGCAATGTTGTCCACACTAGTCATATGAATCGTTTTTCTGATTTCAATAATTCAAATGGACTTGTTTGCTTAACAGCAACTGGTCCTCCTTTACTTGGTCTAATGGGCATAAGGATAGTACCATAATTTTTGAACGATTGGATAGAGGTTTAGCTAACCCTGAGTGGTTAAATTTATTCCTAGGGTCAAATCATGGTCCCATTTGTCTAACTACTCTTCCTAGGGTCTCGAGGACGGTTAGAGCTTTCAAATTGTAAGCAATTTGGTTCACGCATCTTGGATTTGGAGATCTGGTTAGAAGGGCTTGGTCCAATACGGAGATTATTGGAAACCCTTGTCAACAATTCGCTACCATGTGCAGTAGCTTTGCTTGTGTTGCAAGAAATTGGAATTAAAAGGATTTTGGGAACTTTCTCCTGAAAATGAAGGAGGCAAATCAGGAGCTAGGTGATATTCAAGAACAACTCATGCAAAACCCAAGCTCAACTTACCTCATTTCCAAACAGGGAGAAATCCAAAAGAACCTGTATGATCTCCATCGCCAGGAAGAGCTCTTCTGGGCTCAGAGAGCCAAGGCCAATTGGCTTCAGCTGGGTGATAAGAACACTAGTTTTTTCCATCTCCAAGCCACAATACGAAAGAAAAGAAACACTATTTCCAGGATTTGAGATGCTCATGGGATTTGGCATGATGATGGTGATGGATTGAGTCAAGTTTTCATCTCATATTTTAAAAAGAGATTCAGTCAGGATGTTTTGCCTAACTTTACACAAATGGATGAATTTTTATCTATTCTAGATCCTTGTGTTTCTAATTCCCAAAATGATCTTCTTCTTGCGCAGGTTACCATGAAGGAGGTGGAGAATGCTACCAGGAGTATTGGAGCGCTTAATGCCCCAGGTCTAGATGGAATTCATGCAGGTTTCTTTCATCAATTTTGGATTTATGTGAAATACAAGGTTATGGATCTAGTCAATGACTTTTTCCTTAATGACACTTCGTTAAGATCAATTAACCATACTAATATTGTCCTAATTCCAAAAATTGATAACCCAAAATCTACTAATCATTTCAGACCTATTAATTTATGCAATGTAGCCTATAAAATCATTATAAAAGTTATTATCAATAGGCTTAAGAAGCTTCTTGTGAATTTAGTTTCTCAAAACCATGGTGCTTTTGCACCAGGTCGCTCTATATTTGATAACATCCTAATAAGCTCATGAGTTATTTTCTGATTTCAAAAGGAAAAAAGGAAGAAGATGTTCTATGGCCATAAAAATAGACATGGAAAAAGCATATGACATGCTTAATTGGAGCTACATTAGAAACTGCCTATTGAAATTTGGGTTGTCTGTTCGCTGGACGAATTTGGTTATGGAATGCATAACCTCAACCTCTTTTTCCATGCTAATCAATGGATGCCCTCAATGTTACTTTAGCCCAACCAGGGGAATTCGTCAAGGTGATCCCTTCTCTCCTTATATTTTGATCTTGTGTATGGAACCGTTTATAAGACATCTCAATGCTTTAACTACTTCTTCTAAGAACCAGGTAGGAATTCTGTCTTTTCCACATCGATTTAGAATCTCCAACTTAATGTTTGTTGATGATTGTCTAAATTTTTGTAAAGCTAACAACACATCTGATAGGAAAGTTTTGCGGGTACTAAATAATTTTGCGATGGCTGCTAGTCAAAGAATCAATTTTCATAAGTCATCCATTTATTTCTCGCCTAATGTGCCTTCACATGAAAGGAATATTATTACGTCTACCCTTAGCATTCAACATAAGCTAGCTGGTTGGAAACGAAACTCTCTTTCGAGAGGTGAAAAACTTACTCTCTTAAAATCCAGTGTGACTAGTATCCCTAACCATGTTCTATCTTGTTTTCCTTGTCCAAAAAAATTATCTAAAGCTACTAACAAAGAATGCAGGAATTTTTTCTGCGGTGGTACTCGGGAACCTCCTCCAATTGCCTGGAATAAAGTTTGTAAGCCTATTGAAAAAGGTGGTATTGGCTTTCGATCTGTGGAACATTTTAATCTTGCAGTGCTAGCCAAACTTGGTTGGAAGATCCTAACTGATAGCCAGAACTGGTGGGAATGTCTCATGAGAGCAAAGTACTTAAGACAAGAACCTCTATTTTAGTGTAATAAGAAGGCACATCATTCTATGGCTTGGAAGGGAATTCTATATGGTAAGAAATTTCTTTACAAAGGTCTATCTTGGATTGTGGGAGATGGAAAGCATATCAACTTCTGGGTTGATAATTGGGCTCTCCCATTCCTTTTAGTCAATATTCTCAACCCATAGGAGGTGCAAAACATCGATTGGAACTTGACTGTGGACAAAGTCGTTTATGACCATAGTTGGAATATGAATACTATCTTTGGCTTAGTCCCTGAGGATATTGCTCAGGTGATTAAAGCTATCCCTATTCCTGCAGTTGATGGCAATTCGAAAGATAGAATTGTTTGGGGCCCTGATTCAAAAGGAGTTTTCACTATCAAATCTGCAGTGATGTTCTTAGAAAATAGGACTCCCTCCCACCCTCAAGCTAAGCTTCTGAATCGCATGTGGAAACTTAAGATCCCTCCTAAAGTTAAAGTCTTTAGCTGGATTCTTATTAGAAACTGATTGAATACTAGAAGTCGACTGGGGAGATTCTATCCTGATATGAATCATGCATGTAGGATCTGTGGTAGATTTGAGGAAACAAAAAATCACTTTTTCAATGAATGTGCGTTTGCTCAGCAGGTTTGAAGATTGGAGGGCAATGATCTTCTCCCTCCTAGTGGGGAGTTGTTGCATTGGCTATCGTCCTTAAATGGTAGTGATAAATGCAAGCTTTCTCAACTTAGTAGGGCTTTGCTTATCTGCTGGTAGATATGGAATGCTAGGAACAAAATGGTATTTGCCAATGAAAATCCTCATCCCCTTCGTGTTTCCACTCTGGCTCACACACTGGGGGAAAACTACTTCAAAGAAAATGCTCACACTCTGGCTCGCACGCTTGAATTACAATTTCTACCGAGCGGCGAGGAATCCTTTACAGACGACTTAAATATGCGATGGGGTATTGTAAATGCCAGAGTAGCCTTGCTGCCACAATCTACTGAGATTCAGCCATGCGTTGTTTCGATTCGTCCCTTTTAATCACTAGGTGTGGCGTGATTGGTTAACGCGCTCCAATGGGGTTGAATTGTTCGGGCACTACTCGAGTTCGATTCCCAGCGGAAACACCTATGGCCAGGGCTTTACTTACCTCTCGACCCGAGCGAAAATTAATCGAGGTGCGTGCAAGCTGGCCCGGACACCTCGTGGTGAAAATTACCAAAACAAAAAAATTTAATTTGTAATATGTTATTATGTAATAATTTTATGTGAAAAGTAAGATGTCCACTACTTTATAAAGATAAGATTTTGTCATTGGAAAGTGTTGCGTGATGATGTCCTCTTCTCCCTCTTTGATCTTTTAGGTCAAGAAAAATAAGGAGGAAGAAATTATACATTTAATTTTGTAATTGAAACTTGTAATTTACGTCACATATTGAACAACATTATTAATTATAAATGGGTCACAGCCACGTTACTCTTGACCTACCCGAAAAATAAAATTGAACCGTATTGTGTAAGAATGGGAAAACCAAAAGTGGAACTTTGATTATTTGGCAATCCTCAATTTCACATGTTCATAAAGAAGAAGAAGAAGAAAAATGTTGCAGAAAATTACTTTTGAGCTTTGACTGACCAGAAAAAAGGAAAATTGAAGGACAAATTGTGTAAGAATGGAACTTTAATTATTTGGCAATCTTGAATTTCCCATGTTTATATTTCATAAAGAGAAAAATGTTGCAGCTCATGGAAAGATAGGGTTGCTTGGGGTCTATAACTTCAAAGCTTGGGGTCTATGAGTTTCTGAATTTTCTCACTCATCTTTTACGTGTAGTTTGTATTTTTGAATGTGGAAAATGCATATTGAGTGTCAATTATCATGAAGTACATATAGTCGAGTGGGATATTGAGGTTGTGGATACTGACTAATATGGGACATGAATTCGACGCATAGTGATCGAATTGATAACGTTTTTAATGAATACCTTATCCGATGGTATTTACTAAAAGTGCTTAATGGTGTCGGTAGGTGGCTGCCGCGACTGATTGGTTATATATTGCGCTAGGTAACTACTGATAACTATTATCCAAACAAAGAATCCCAACGCTTCGATCTCTCGAATTTTCAAAGCTAAATGTTTTTCTAACTCCTGGTTCTTGGAGACCAGAGTCAAATCGAATGATTCTTTATGTTGGAGGAGTATTGTAGATTTGAGGAAAATTTTAGATTGTGGAGCTAGGTGGCAAATATGTGATGGAGCATCTGTTAAAATATGGGGTGATCCCCAACATTGGATTAATGAAGTTTCTGGTTAATGAAGTTACTGATTGTATTTTTGATGTAATTTTAGAAGAAGTATTATGAATTGATTGTTTTGTTTCTTTTGAAGTGTGGTATTATTTTTCATTTACTGTTTGAAACGGCAAAATTTTGATGAGACCACTTTTATTAGTTATTTTATATTGTAATCTCTTTTCATAATAAATGCATGTATCTTTTCTCAAAACAAAAAAAGCAAAAACAAAACAAAAAACTCATAGGCAGCAGAGTCGTGCTGACTACATGACACATATTCGGCAGTCATCCACCGAAAACTCTGTCTCACATGCCAAAAATGGTTGCTGCTAGCTAGCTTTGTCTGAGTAGAAAAGGGAGAGTTACTTGGGTGAGTAACTTTTGGAACACCTAAAGAAAAATGATGAAGGTGATTGATTACCAATTAAAAACAAGATTAAACATGTACTGAAACAAATCAAGCAACACGAGTATACTTTAATTAAGAAAGTTAATTAATTACGTTGTGCAGATTGTATACAAGTGGTTTGAACTTGGTTGGGATCATATGATACGGGATTGTTCCAAGAACTGATCAAAGGTGTGTGGGGATGATCATGGTGACTTTCTTGCTCATTGGTGTTACTATCGATAAGCTCCTCTATCTGTATGTCCAGTATCTCAACTCTTCGATTCGTCTTCTTCCTTATCTTGATCGCCACATCCTGCGGTACAAATCTCCCGCACACGCTCACCCTGCACTCCTTCTTCTCTATCAGATGTTTGTCCAACTCTATACGGCACAAATTATTCATATAATCAACCCCAACAACTTATCTGACAGATTTATGGAAGAAGAAAAAAATTTAAAATTTTCTGACCTCGAATTTCAAGGAGTGCTCTTCGTACTTTTCTGTAACAACCGTTGCAGTCGATATTGATTCTCATCAGCATGTAGCACAACTGGTAACATTAACATATGATCATGAACGACATCAGACATTATTGCAGATAGTAAAAATGAAATTCCGACATTACATGATTATGGACGATCCTACCTTGTTTGTCATGAAATCGTAAGGGCAAGAGAGGGGTGTAGGTGGTGTTGCTTCACATGATTCGAAAATGGAGGCAATATGCAGGTGATAATATAGAAAATGAAAAAGGATTGATATCGGCCGCTCCGAGAGTATCTTAACTAGCTGGTGAAGATTTTTGTATTGATGATTCATTAAGTTTCTGTTCACATTGGAATCTGATTCTTCCCGTTGTCAATGTGATTAGTTTTTCTCATTATTCTCTGGAGTTGTTTGCTTTGTTTTTGAATTTCTCGATATGCACTAAGCTAAGTACCTAAAGCATATCACTTTCTTGCTTCCAGAACACAAAGGCATCACTTTTCTCTCAAAAAAAAAAAAACTTTTTCTAAATGGTAAGTGCATCCCGAATTGAGCTGAAATGGAAATTTAAATTTGACCCCAGTTAAGGATTTCTTTTTCGGATTCCAAATTTCCAATCTTTATCGGTTTTTAAATTTCTCTGCTCTATACATCTGTCTGCAATTTAGTAAATAAAAAACCTGCCTTTGGAGCCAAGAAAAGGGCCAATATGTTATTATAATCCAACAGGAAACGTAAATACTCAGATAGTATACATGGAGGAATTCATAATTGAAAATTATTTTAGCGGAATCAATAACGGGAATGGATGAAATTCATGCAATTCTTGAGGCTTTGCGGGATATTTTTCTGCAGAAAGCAGAAACTTTTCTTCGCGATCCTTTATGGACTGATTTTCGAGTGAGCGTGACCTTTTTATCTAAAAGATGCACCACCATGGACTCAACATCTGCAAAAAAAAATGCAGAATCACATCATCAACAAGTAAAATTAGGCAATCGCTCTAGAGAGTGTTAAGTGTTACCAACTTACCATCAACCTCAGAAATCAACTGGGATGTTTTCTTTCAGCATTTGCTGCATCGAAAATCAGCAGCTATAACCATTTCAGGAATCAGAGGCATCTCTAAGTTTGAAGCAGAAGCTGAGCTGGGACGACAAAGTTGCCATCTTTTGGCCTTGTGGGATTTAAGGAGAGCAAACTTGCGCTTAACCCAGGATTTCGCAGGCATAACTTTGCTGCTTAAATCTTTGAAGCTAGGGTTCTTAGATATATACCGGCTAACCAACTGTGTTCATTAAATTCGTGCAGCTTCATTTCACATACTATTTATGAAATCAGAAAGGGATTGATTGTTCAACGTAAAATGACCATTTTGAAGGAGAAAAAATTGATGTCGTTGAATTTATCTTCTTTTATACAAAAACAGGACCATGAAATCGTGGTCTAACGTATGCAGAGACTTCACGAAATGAATGAAAGGACTTAATGTTGCTGGTAAAACATCAACCAATCAATCAAATTAATTTCGTAAAATAAATAGTGTTTTCGATGTTTCGAAGGGGCAGATTCACAAAAAAATGAAAGTAACTCCTACAAAAATTTTCCAAATTCTATGAAACAAAAAACTAAAAGGAGATTTACGAACATGAATTTTTAGATAACCTTAGGTTTCTTCTTCCTTTGAGAAATAGCACAAGAAGTGCATGCATCGCAGAACAGCACACACCATGCATGTAACAACTGACAGTGACACTCAAATTATGCACATAAAATTCATCTTTTTACCAAACTCACACTCAAAACATGCCCATTTCATATATTTACAATTACCCCTTCCTAATTTCAAATCATAAGCGCACACACAAAATGGCTTCCCCTTCTTCTTCTGCTGCCTTTTACTCTCTGACTCTACTCTCCTTTCTCGTGGTTTCTCTTCCGCGGTCCGTCCTTTCCCAAAACCCTAGCTCCTCAACCCCTACCATTGCACAATGCACCACGCGGCTTCTTCCACTGGCCGCGTGTGCATCGTTTGTGCAGGGCACTTCCCAGTCCCCTGCAGACTCATGCTGTGACAACCTCAAGCTCCTCTACAGCCAGCAGCCTGACTGCCTTTGCCTTGTGCTCAACGGCACTACTCTGAGCTCCTTCCCGATCAACGCCACCCGCGCCCTCCAGCTCCCTGCTCTTTGCAGCCTTCAACTCGACATGTCTCCTTGTTCAGGTAATCTTTCAAGCTTCAAGCTTCTGGCTTTTTTTCTTTATTTGGTTCTAGTTGGTAATTTTAGTTTTACTACAGGGGTACATGTGCCTCCAAGCACACCTAGCTCTCAAGTTTCTCTTGGGGCAAACACCAACTCAACAATTGCTGGTATGCAGAACTATAGCAATCTCTATTTACACCTATAATTCTGACTAGGGGCTGTGATGATCATCTGTTTTTTTATTTGGGATTTCAGCCTCCCCGATGCCTGATCAACACGCGCCCAAACCCAGCATGATGGGAGGAATAGGGTTTGGCAGAAATGCAAATGGTGATACCAAATTGAAGATCGCCGGTTACCTGACAACGGCATTGGCTATCACAGGTTTTCTGGTCACAGGAGTTCTATTTTGAATATGAATTTGATAATACCAATTATTATTTTGTTGCTAATTACGAAATTATATTTCAGTTTTGAATTGAATAAAAACAGTACTGTTACTGTCAAATTATAATATTTCAAAAAGAAGCTTAGATATATGAAAAGTGTCCTTACAAATTGGGATATATGAACTTTGACAGAATGTATCCTTGCCTAGGATTGTATCATGAACATGAGAGCATGGCTATTCCAAAGTAGGAGCCACTTCAGTAGGGTTAGATTCAAACACATCTGGTGTGGATGCCTCTGGTTCTTCCAGAAACTCCCGGGACTGGAACGAATCTTTGTACACCGGAGTCTCCTTGAAATCGGTTGCTCCCTCATTGTAAGAAGTGGCAGCAACAAAACAAGCAATGAGCTGTGCAAGAAAGCAAAGCATTAGGCTTTATGTCCATTAAGAGTTTTACCTTCTGAAGTAGACAAGTGTAAAACCAAACACAAGTTCCTGAATTTCATCTGAACTTCCAAGTTTGGTTACAAGGTAAGGGATGCATTAGTTATAATGATAGGATATGAACAACCAAATTTAGAAGTTGATCGTCATTTCTTACTCAACTCTTCATCTAGTAAAGTACTCCACCCAATCAGGGCCGGACCTGCCCACGTTTTATTCTGTTTTTATTTGACTCGCCTTATTTTGAATTCCTAAATCCGTCCATGCACTAATTCAATCCTAAGCATCAAACATGGCTTTAGCTAACAATAATTTCCTCATTTTGAATTCTTTAGTCCGTCCCGCCATTCAATTCAATTCTAAGCACCAATAATTAGCTAAAAAAATCATCCTTTCTTGGTAATGAAGTTAACAGTCCCAAAACTCAAGGTGATGAAGTTTGTTGATGCTGAGTTTCAAACAATTTCAAAACTTTGTCATGGAGCAAAATCCTATTAAATCAAACTATAATTTAGAAAATTTCTAGTGATCTTATACAAACCAAAAAGAACCATAAACCCAACAAAATTAAGGACTAAAATTAAAGAACAGAGTAGAGAGTTTAGTAAGCGTACCGCAAAGCCAATACCAAAAGCCCACAAGTACTCGACGAAGAAACCAAGATAGTCCCATTTTTCACCTTCCCAGAAATCAGGCTCGTCACCGGGAAGTTTGGGCAGAAAATACCCATCATCAACATTATCAGCAGCCGAAGCACCACCGGGGCCGACGTTTTCAATCTCAGCCGGCCGTAGCGGGTCTTGTTCTTGGTCTCTGGTGGTTGTAGTTCCCCTCCTGTTCTTGCTGTCCGACCTCCCTGTTCTGGAGGTGAACCTCTTGGCTGAGACCACGTGGAGGTTTCTTCTTGGGGAGAGATGGAAGAGGACGTGGCGCTGGGACGAGAGGTTGGTGTAGGGGCGTGTGGTGGAGCTGCTGTAGAGGGACCTAGCACCACCACTGGTGGAGCAGTTGGCTATTGTTAGAGCCATGATTGGGAGGAGATTGAGTGAGCTACTGACCGAGTGCAATCCTTTGAATGTGTGTGGATGAGAGTGAGATGATAATAGATATTTTCTCATAAACTTGACCCCATTTTTTAAATCTTGGACTATCCGGTCCATCGAATTCGGCCTAATTACTAAACTCTTTCTCCTTCTCATTAGCCCAAATTGAGAACTTTCTTCTTTTTCTTTTTTTCAAGTAATTTTTTTAAATAATTCATGGGGTAAATTATATTTTACTACCCTATAGTTTTTTTGTAACATATTCATAGATAACCTTTCAAATATTGCAATTACCGACCTAAACTCTTCAAAACATAATAACATGGTCCATCCGTTAATTATTTCGTTAAGATGACATGACCTTTTCCGAATTTCCCCTCGAAACCTGTGAAAGACTCTGCTTCCATCTGATAACCTCTAATACATTAGTTATATCCCTGAGATACCCTCACTGTTTTATAGCCATCATACGAGAGCTCCATTGAAAATCCGGTCAAACCTCCCATGTACCTAGATGATTGTCATCTACCTGTAAGACGAAAGATGCAATAGCAAATAACAAAACTAATCATGAGGATTTCCTTAGCAAGTAAAACAAAATAGTCGAAATGTCGCCCTCGTGCGGACCAGCCACAACTCGTTAATCCGGGTCACCACCCACTAACCTCGATGAAGAAAGTTCCCTCGCCAGATATCGCAGACACCGGGAACTACCCGTGACAGTAATCATCGTATCGTATAAGCCAGTCAGTCCCTCGGCTATCATATTGTCAAATTACATATCATGAGCCAGCAAATCCCTCGGCTATCATATCAAACCATCATAAGCCGGCATATCCCTATCATAAAAATCTAGTCTGGCTTCTGTTTCCCTGAACTTATATAGAAGCCCATACATGCCTCAATGATTTGATCTAATTCAATGTTCAAGACTTGGTTAAATTGAGACTCGCCGACTCCATCCTGATCCGTAACCTGATATCCAATCTCTTCTCGAGTCATAGCTCAATATCTTGGCTCATTCCAAGCCGCAGCTCGATGTCCCGCTCATCTCAAGCCATAGCTCAATATCCCGACTCATTCTGAGTCGTAGCTCGATGTCCTGCTCATCCCGAGAAATAGTTCAATATCCCGACTCATTCCCGAGTCCTATACTGATACCCCGGCTCATCCCGAGCCGTAGCTCGATGTCCGAGGTCGTCCAGCATGGAGACAAGCCCTCCTTAGCACACGACCGATAATACCTCAAGTCACGTGTCAGAGAACAACCCTCCAAATATCCGATAATGCCTCAAGATATGCGGACCTCGACGAGCACACGACCAATAATACCTCAAGTCATATGTCGGAGAACAACCCTCCACATATCCGATAATGCCTCAAGATATGCGGACCTTGACGAGCACACGACTGACAATACCTCAAGTCATGTGTCGGAGAACAACCCTCCACATATCCGATAATGCTTCAAGATATGAGGATCTCGACGAGCACACGACCGATAATACCTCAAGTCATGTGCCGTAGAACAACCTTCCACATATCCGATAATGCCTCAAGATATGCGGACCTCGACGAGCACACGATCGATAATACCTCAAGTCATGTGTCGAAGAACAATCAAGACACACATGGATAATATATCAATGGAAACTGTAACGTAAATCCAAAGCCCGCATTTTAAATCACTATTACCTGGTATTAACCAAAATCACAGAAAATTCAGGCCAAGAGCCCAAATTCCAATAAAACTGAAATCCCGGACATAAGCCTAAAACCTCATTTTCAAATCCACTAGTGAAAATCCATATCCAAAATCAATACCTTTAGCCATTAGTAAACCAAATAACCCCCTTAACTTAGTTCCCGAGTTTCATAAATAAACAACTCATAATCCATAACCATAGATTAGACATAAATAATCTGCATGCCTGGCAACTTAGGAAGCCAAGTCCACTCACCTCAATGCCCGTTCATTCACGAACACTCCCTCAATTTCCTTTTAGACTCTACTCCTAAACCCCAGGAGTTCACACGAGTTCTAAACGGGTACCAAGTAACTTAAACACTCATAACAGCCCCTAAACGAACTCTGATTGACCCGAAAGATGCGCCAACAGGTCTGGAACTTCAAAAACATGACACCACGCGTCACCGTGGGCTGAAGATCGACCCCAAGCGCAGCCAAGCACCGACGGAAGACCGGCGGCCACCCTATGCGACGGCCAAGAACCCCCACGCGCCTCACACGTAAAAATAGTAACGACGGAATATTCCGTTGCTCTGACAGAATATTCCGTCATAATGACAAAATATTCTGATGGAATCGGAATATTCTATCCACATAACGGCTTTAGGGATCTGTTATGATGTCGTTATTCTTTAACAAAATATGCTAACGTCGTTAGCATATTCCGTCAATTGACTTAACGGTTTACTAACCGCTGACAGTGCTGCCACGCGGCTCCCCGTGGCTTCCAGGTGTCACCACATCAACACACCAGTGATTGCCAGGTGGCTCCACGTGACTGCCAGGGCCATCGTGGGCGTCGCCGCTACAGTGGCCGAATTCTAGAAAAATCTCCTTGGAAATTGCCATTTCCGGCGAGCTTCGAATTTTTCCATTTCTTCACAAATTTTCACGATTTTTACACAAAAACTTATCTATACAATACTAAGAGTTCGAATACATACCTTTTGAGGCTTGAAAGCCCCTAGAAGGCCTCGAAATCATCGGAGAACTTCCTAGCCTTCGGTTTTCCAACCAAAACTCCTCCGTAGTCAAAACTCCACCAAAACACTCAGGGATTAGCTCGAAACAAACCTAAGAAACTTACTTAGACCTTACTAAATGATTTGGCATTCGATTTTACTTAGATCGATAAGAAATCGAGCATGAAGCTCCGATCCCGACGAACTTCCGCCCTTCAATTCTCCGTCCACGGTTGTCCTCTCAGCTCCAAAAAGATGCGGTTCTACTCGTGGAGAAGAGAATAAGGTGATGATATGCCTACCATGGGTCGAAACGATCGAACCAAAAATCAAAGGAGTGGGGGGTTCGATTTTGGTGTTTTTCTCCCAAGGAGAAATCACGAGAGAGAGAGAGAGAGAGAGAGAGAGAGAACGAATGAAGAGTAATCTAGAAGGAGAGAGGAAAATGGTGTAAAAAAATATATATGCATTTAAAATTACCAAACTACCCCAGAAGATTCTAGACCCACAACTTTCTCATACAAACTCTGTTTTTTGCGTACCACCTATCTACGAACTTGTGAGTTCGAGACCTACACAATGGTACGAGAAAAAAATTCCCAAAAGTCTTTTTTAACAAAAAGTAACTTTCAAACATCTCCTAAGCATGAGGGTAAAGTCGTCATTTTCCAACTAACTTTTACAAATTACTTTAAAATTAAGTCCTGGTCGTTACGTAAGATTTCTATTAAATGTTATGTGGACAAAATGGGAAACATTTTACATTTAAATTAATAATAATTAGGTGCCACGTGGATAATAATAAATTAATTTAAAATTATTAAAACTAATTTTTTTCATGAATTTTAAGACTAATCCATTCAAAATAAAAAAAAAATGAAAAAACAAAACAACAAACTTAAAAAACAACGAAAATGGTTTGTTGAATGGAAGAAGTAGGAGAAAGAGAGAGAAGAATATATAAATGTGGAGAAATTAAAGAAAAAAGTGTTTAGATTGTAGTCACAATAATTCGTATGCCTCTCACCTATCTCAAACCCCTCCGATTAAATTCCAAAATTTTGGTGAATTTTCTGGAAATAGTGATTTTCTTTGAAAATTTCGTCACCGAAAATTCAGATGAACATCGTAGTAAAGAGGAGTTTTTGCAACGCTGTTCATCTAAATTTATCGCTACTAAAGGTGTTCTTACCTTTAGAGACGAAATATTCAAACAAACTCATACATTTTTTAGGAAATTCAAAAAATTTCCTTAATACTTGAGAACGATTTCAAACCTTCCAACAAATCGAAAAACATTCACAAATTATCTTAACACTAGATTCATTAATGGCTTATTGCTCCCATTTTATTGTTTTCATACATGGATATATAGTACACGGAGTGTTAGTTGTCCTTTGTTATGACTTAACACAAATGACACAACACACGACTCCGCAATTGTCATCGTTGGATGGTCTTCGGTAGAGTACGACACCATCGAATTGAAGCCGCTGAACAGAAGACGAAAACGACTCTACTCTCATACTTATCCTCCAAGCAAGGCCGGCCATCAAGGGGGGCTAAAGGGAAGCAAGTCCCAAGCCCAATATAATATAGGACCCAAAATTATTAATATATTAAATATTAAAAAATAAAAATTTTAAAAATAAAATAAATTGAAGAAAAATTACCGCAGGTGGAGAAACTAAAGGCCTTTAGATTTAATTAGATGCTAAAATTAATGGTTTCACGTACCCATCAGAATTACACCGAAAAAAAAAGCAAATAAGGGAGTGGCGAAGATAGTTTCACCGAGAAAAATGAAAAAGAACCAAGAAGGCATTAATTAATCAACTATTGGAATTTCAAATGGATCTCTAAGTTTTTATTTTCATCTTTCACAATGAAGATTGAAGGAGTTCCAAGAATTCCAATTAATAATTTTGAAACAACGGTTAGAATTTATTATTTTTTTGTAATTTATGATTATATAAATTATTATATTTATTTTAATATTCTTGCAATCTCACTCTCAATTTTAGTCACAAAATCAGAAATCTAGTCTCAAAATTCTTGAATTAACGATTAATTTGGAATTTTGGATTGAATTACTTAAGCAAAGTTAAAATTGAGTTGGATTGAGTTAATTTCAAATTATATGTGTGAATTAAGGACACATTTTATATTTTTGCCCTGAAATGTTTGGACCGACAATGCCTCCAAAATTCTATGAACCTAAACGACACCTTCATCGCCGTCGTTTATGGGCTTCAAGATCTTCTTCCAAATTCTTCCATGATTTCTGATCCTTTCAGAAAACCCTAGTTCCAAAGCCTTCCAGTACATAATTCAAATGGTGCAGTTGTTTTTTTTTGTTGAATAAAAAGTTTATAAAACTTAAATTAATTTAATATTATTTATATAATGACTCCCATTTTATACACATCATTATTTAATAAAATTTTTAACATATGCATCATATTGTTACGAATTCATAATTGTAATTATAATATTTGAAAGTAAATTTTAACAGATGAATCATACTGTCACATTTTGAAGAGTATAAATCATATTGTCACGTTTTGAAGAATTCATAATTGTAATTACAACATTTGAAAATAAAATTTAACAGATGAATCATACTGTCACGGAACATTTGAAAGTAAAATTTAACAGATTAATCATACTGTCACGAAAAAAATTACGGAAAACCGAACAATTATACAATATTTACCTTATGTAACACGTTGGCAAGAGATCTTCGTGAAGTTTACGGTTTATTATTATTATTATTATTATTCCCAAAGAAAGATTAAAACCAGCATGACTATACATTTGGTTTGCTAAGTAATTTGCCTTAATTTATATTTTAGACTCACTTGCCATAAATGCTGGTCTACAGCACAAATCTAGCACTGATTTAAAGAGAGAAGATTTCTCATAATTTTAGTTTGATTAGTTTAGTACGTAATTTTCGAACACTCGCATGTAATTTCCATGCACGACAAAATCTGATGGAGACAACCAAATAAAAATTCAAAGATATTTGAAGAAAATCTGGAAACATGTTTTGGTTCTTCAAATTCACAATTTTTTTTTTCATTCCCTTGTCACAGATTAGTTACACCCTATCGTATCAACAACTGCATGTCTAAAACCAAAACCCTGGTACAAAACCCCCCGGCTGGCCGCCGAAACGTTTCTACAAAGCGGAAAGCGACTCCGACCGCCACGGTACATCCGACACGCCGCCATCCGAGTAATCAAACAAACGGCCCAACGCCACGTACTCCGCCCCGCCATTGTAACTGCCAACAAACCCTGGGTTGACACCGAGTCCGCAATCAAATGAGTCGTAACTAGGAATGATATCGTTCTCAAACCCCACCATTCCATCCAACTGCCTAACGGCCTCGGAACCGTCCGCCGTAAAATACGCGGGATCGGTTTTAGTTTTACCCTCCCCGCTTGCTCCATTCGTCGGTGGGAGGCCGAGTTCGTCGTCAGAAGCCTCTAGAAGGTACCCGAGTTCCGGCTGCGACGACTCGCCAGAACCGGACGCCGTTTCGGGCACAGGAAATGCGGGAAGCTGTATCTCCTGTTCGAAGCTTTTAATCACCGAGTCCAGGTCCTGGATCTCCGGGACACGGTCCGCGACGGTGTCGGAGTCGTCCAGAATGTTCAGGAGATCTTCCTGTATCAGCTCCACATAAACCGATTCAATATCTAACTCGCCCGAGTTCACCGAGTCGAATCGGGCCGACACCTGAGTCGATGACTCGTCCGAGTTGTGGGACTCGACCGCGCCGGAGTCCGACTCGGGTGAGCTGGTAACCGAGTGGCTCGAGTCAACTCGGATGAGCTTAGACGCGGGCTGGTTGCCGGCGGCGTCCGAGTCATCGTCGTATTCTCGGCCTCGCTTCCGGTTGGTGCTATTATCCATTTGTGTGTTGATTGGTGGTTGCAGGGGGGGGCAAATAAAACCCAAATCTAAGATTGTGTTTCTAGAGAGAGAAACCAAAGAGAAAAAGGTGGAGAGAGACTGATTTCAAAGCAATGAGAGGGAAAAGTGGTGGTGGGCAAGTATAATAAGTGAGTTGGTGAGGGGGTGGTATAAGTATATATAGTGGGCAATGAGGCAAATATTAGTTAATATATTTTCTTGAGAAAGAGAGAGAAAATTTGTTGTTTGGGGGATGGGAAAAAGATGGGTGGAGAGAGAAACGTTTTTGGGTAATGGTGGTGGGTGATGAAATTGAGAAAATTAGCAAAGAAAACGTTCTTAATCACCTGATTAACTTTAATGAGATTTTGGAATCGGGAGAAATGAGTGTGAGAGTGGAATTGAGAAGAGAGGGTTCCCTTATATATAAGGGTGGAAATGAAGGATAGGATTTGGCAATTCAAATTTAATAATGCAAGGAAACCGATAGGCGCGGGCACTGCGCAGATTTGAAACCCCTCACGGAAGTCTCGGACTTCATTTCAAAATTTTTAAATTTTAAATAATTAATTTTGTATTTAGTTGTTTGGTATTTCTACTATAATAATTCTGTAGGGCCCTTTCCTTTTCCTTTTTTTTTTTTTTTTTTTTCTGTTCTGTCAATTAACTAAATTTAAGCTTTGGAATCGGGGGACCCACTGAGTTGGACGAAATCATGTGGTTGGTTTTGGTTTTTTTTTTTGTTTTCTTTTTACTTTGGGAATTGGAAAGGGATGGGAGGGGTGAGGCCTTTTTTGCTTTGCTGTCTTTTATTTTATTTTTTATTTTTTTTCTTCCGTTCTTGACGATTTCTTGATTATGGTTGTTTTAATTTTAGTAAATGTACAACAAATCAAAGATAACGATAAAATTAAAGATAACGATAAAATTAAGAAATCCTGATTCCTGAGGCAATCAGAGTCAATGTTCAATGATATGCACGTCGATGCCGACGGTTTTGAGATTACTGTTAGTTGGGTTTATCCGTTATTAAGCTCCTTTTGTATTTTTCATTTTTATATACTCGTATTGAAGTGAAGAACACATATATTATTAGTATCAATTTCAGAACAGATTATATGTAATATTTTTTATTTCACGGATTATTATAGTTTGGAGAATATAATTATTACGTATCAAGAGGACCGGCCATCAAGGGAGCATAAAAGGCCGCAAGTTCCGAATCTAAAATAATATAAAATTCAAAATTATTAATATTTTATATATTAAAAAATAAATAAATAATTGAAGAAAACTTACATAGACGAAGAAATTAAAGACTTTTAGAATTAATAGTTTCACGTATCTATTAGAATTTCATCGAAACAAAAAAAACAAAGACGCAAGTGACGAAGATGATTTCAACGAAAAAAAAGAAAAAGAGGCAAGAATTAATAAACCATTAATTCAACAATGATTATAATTTCAAATAGGTCTCTAAGTTTTGATTTTAGTTTTTTACGAGGAAGATTGAAGGAGTTCCAAGAATTCCAATGAATAATTTTGGGACAACAATTAGAATTTATGTATGATTCTATAAATTAATATATTTATTCTAATATTCTTGCAATCTCACTCTCAATTTCAATCCTAACATTAGAAATCTAGTATAAAAAATCTTGAATTAACGATCAATTTGAAATTTTGAATTAAAATATTGAAGTAAAGTTAAAAGTTGAACTGGGTACTCTCTTTAAATTCACATTAGATGTGTGAATTAATGACACATTTTATATTCTTACTTTAAACCTTCAAATGTTTGGACCAACCATGCGTATCAATCCCACATTATATGTAGTAAGGTAAATAAAAACACACATTGTAAGATAGTTAGAATATAGTCACGCGATCAAAGTACACCGAAGAATCACTCCCACTTATAAGCATCCATAATTACATTAATAATAATAATAAATTTGATATTAGGAATTGTGCAACTACAAGTGGTGGTCGAGCGGAGTGATTCAAAAATTAGTGTGGTTTGTCATAGGTCGAATGATTAAATGTCACTAGGTAACTCTTATAGTCACTGAAAAATAGAAGGATGTATTAACCTGATATCGATTATTTGTGAGTATCGTAGCAATATATAAACCTCATGTCGGCACCTTCTGTCGCCACCAGAAACAAGGGTGGAGCCACACAGATACCAAAGGAGTCCCAGGGCCTCCTTTGATTTTTTGATAACATGTTTGTTTATATATATATATATATATATATTATATGAATATTGTTCAAATTTTTAAAGTATATTTCTGTTATTTTATTTGTTTTTTAAATTCTTTATTAACATGACATATTTTACTTATTCTTTCTAATTCTCTATTAACATGACATATTTACTTAATAAATATTAAAAATCTGAGTGTATGTAATAGCATGCATTGCATATTAAATTGAATTTATTTAATATTTGTTAAATATTACATAAATGATTATTTTTGCATAATTTTAGATACTCAAAATATATGATACCATAATTAATTTGGGAAAATAGATAACATAAACGCCCTAAAAATTATCTAAATTATTAGCATTGTCACTATATTATTTTGTGTTTATCTGTCATTGTCATTATCTATATAAATTATTTCTCTTAACATTAATTTTTTAATTCAAAATGTTGATTTCCTTTAAGCCGAAAAAAAGTTCTAAAATATTTTTATATAAAGTGACCTTATTAACATAAATTCCTTATTACTTCACTTATTTGAAGGAGCAACAAGGCTTCTCCCTAACCTTATATTCACATAATATGGAATGAAGGGTCCATTGGCCGAGGTTGAATTCTATATCATTGTGGTGTGGTGACACCTCATGCAAAAAAAATTCTTTACTTAATATTGATCTTGAATATCGAATTTTATAAAAATGAGAATTAATTTCATATCGAAATATATACGTATAGTTCAAATATAAACATAAATATTATTGAGAGTTTACATTCATGCATTCACGTAGAAAATACGGCAACATTGTCTCTTTCATGTATGCATTATGCATCTCCACTTACGTATATTTCGGCCAAGGAAAAAAATTAGTTTTCAAGTTGGAAGATTTTTTTATTTTTGGTTTTGGTCAAGTTCAAGTTGGGAGTTTGTCAACAGATATAAAGGACAGCTGGTTTTTAACTTGGAAAAAAATGATAATGCGACGTCAATCATGTAAAAATCTGATAACGTGTCAACCTCAGCTCGTAGGGCCCCACTTAGATTTGCTTCTCAAAGCTCATGAACCCTCCACCCTCCAAATAGCAGATTCCGGACCTTTCTAAACAAATCTATTGATTTTTACACTTAACGTCTTTTCATAGTTCGTACACATGAAATATTATATTTTTTTAACATTCAATATAGCGAAATAAGATTTTTTTTTTTTTTGATAAGGTGAAATAAATAGTTAATAACACTGTAGTATAAATGTATTTTTGGATTAGAGATATTCATTTCTAGGAAAAGAAAATTATCTACGCATGTAATTTAGAAGTTAAAATTCGAATTACAGCAAATACCTACGTCATATGTGTTTGATTAACTTACTTAAATTTTAAATTTAATATTGTTGCGATAAGAAAAGGAGAATTGACGTACATAACGTAAAATTCATTACCATTAAAATAATAGACTATAGCATAGAAAAAATATTTTCTTTAACTTTTCCTTAAATCTCTAATAGGAAAACTGGGTAAAATCCAGTTATTATCCTCTAGTTTTATATATAATTTCTGGATTATATTTAAGTTTTCAAATTTTGTACTTTAGTACATTAAATTTTTTAAAAATATTTCACTATTGTCATTATAAGTTTTGTCATCAATCACGTTAATTCATGACCAATCTTATATGTAGCCACTAAAAAATGATCTAAAACTGAGATCATAGATGTTTTGCATTATTTTAGAATCAAAGTAGCAACTTTGCATCACTTTATGACTACCATTCTTCTATATTCAATTTCTTTATCTTTTTCACGTGTGCTCATCATAAGTCACATTACTAATTAACGAAATTTATAATAGATGGATCAAAATCAATATTTAAAAAAAAAATCGTGATACTTTTGATAGAAGTATATTGGAGGAATGAGATTACTTTATATAAATATTGGGTATTAACATTATCTGACGAGAGTCGAATACAAGACCTCCCACATAATAAATAGAGAAGAATATCAATAGGCCATATCACTAAAAACTGAATAAAAGACAATAAAAAAAAAATTAATACTTAAATATAGAATTTAATAATTCATATGTAATCTTAAAATTTATTAATAAAAAGCATTGTAAGAAATGAAAATTTGCGCTTGTAAAAAAAAAGGACCGAA
The DNA here is from genome assembly GCA_037349345.1 of Oemleria cerasiformis. Lineage (NCBI taxonomy): Eukaryota > Viridiplantae > Streptophyta > Magnoliopsida > Rosales > Rosaceae > Oemleria > Oemleria cerasiformis. The sequence continues at coordinate 16,395,072 of JAZGTL010000018.1, forward strand.
TAGGGCTGACGTTATACTAAAGAGCAGGAGGTCCCACACTCCCTCCGAACTCCATCATGCACCACGTGTGTACGTGATACAGATCTCGAACCGTACGCCAACCACTAGCCGCAGCCGAATCTTGAAGCCGACTCATCGAACCGGCGCCGACAATAGAAAATGGCAAAGCGGCTTTCACGGACTTCGAGAAACCCAGACAAGTCCGAGTCAGCTTCTGCGGCTTGAGCGCATGCACGTCGCCACATCATTCAGATCGCGGCACGTGTTACAAGAAGCGCAACGTCCCCCTTGGCCACGCGACCGATTCTCCACCGCCCCAGCCTTTAATTAGAAAATGAGCCAACCGTGGTTCCGGTGGGCGGGTAGCTCTGACAGCGACACGTAAACAGTGTCGTTTTTAAATCTCTGTGGCGTCGTGGGTTTCACGACGTTAGGGGGGTTGGCGTGGAGAGCCGGTAGCTAATAAATATTCTCACCTGATTTTTGATAATTTTAGTAATTTTTTGGATATTGATTTGGTACATGGAGCTCCTTCTTCCATGTCATGGATGAGGCCACAGACACCAACGGTCGAACCAGAGAATTGAATTTTGAAAGGGGACCAGAAATTGTATTCCATTTTAAATTTGATTAAATGTTTGGTTTGAATTATTGAACCATAAAAAGAGAAAATAATAAATAAAATTGATATAAGAATTTTTAGCAGTTGGAACTTTCATCCATTAATGTTGTTATTGATAATGAAAGAATTGAATAAAGTTGCGTTTGACATGTTCGCTAACTTTTAGAATTGAATAAAATTCTTCTTGTTCCTAATTGTTTAATAAATCTAATTTTCTATTGATAGAATAATATTAATATTCTTCTTAATTAAGTAAACATGTGATTAGAAATTAGGTCCTCGAAGGAAATTTCAAATCAAAATATTACTTGTATAGGTGATTATTCAATTTTTAGATAAGTGTATTAATCATAATTGTTAATTTTTTTACAATATCCGGTAAAGATCATTATTCATATAAATCATAAATCAAACAATAAAATACTCTTTAATTATTAATAAGTATAAATTAAATAGACGATTCACTTTAAAATTTTTAATTATTTTTATATAATCGTAGATTCTTTTGATATACAAAGGATTACTATACATTTTTTTATTTGGTTGATTTTATACATAAATGATATTTACTTAATTTTTTTGAAGCAGAAGAGATGAGGAAGATAAATGGCATGGAGATAAAAGAAATAAAGAAGGAACTATAATGAAAAGAAGAACTCGATCAAAAAGTGAAACCTACAAAAACTTTTGTGTGTAAATTTGGGTGGGCCAGTGTTACCATTTTGGGAGGGTAGTACCAAAGTCACATGCCCCAACTATTATAACCTCCTAAGAGATGATGGTCCTCCTGGTCATGGTCCTACAAATGAAGGACCACATGTGTTAATGTGTACTTCTTCTTGCTTACTTGCCTCATACACATTTTATTCTTCAACTTTTGGTTCATTCCAAAGAAAGAAGATTAAACCCAAGCCCTTCTTTTCTTCCACTTGCAACCACACCACACCACACCACCCAACCCCCATCTACAATTCTACAATTTCATTCAATATCAGAATCCAACACCTATGTTATATATCAAGGGTCTCAGAATTGCCACTTGGCATATCCTTTAGCCACTGGATTATAAAAGGTCCAATCATCATTGCAATTTGCAAGTCAAATACGCAGCTTAAAGAACCAAGCATCAAATTCATGTGAGTGGGGCTATGATTGGGTGTGTTCTTTTTTTTTTCTTTTTCTACATTTATATGGGTGATTGTTTAAAAATATATAGTCATTATTTAAAGCTTCGACTTTGAATTTGAGGTATCATATTGATTAATCGCTTTAAATTTGAGTTTTATGTATCAAACTTAAAATTCGTCCAAAATTTGATACTTCAAAAACCTAAAATCGAAACTTCGAAGTTTAAGATTCTAAATTAGACTACCACTGTATATATGTTATGCCTGTAAAAATATAATATCTTATGTAAGAAAAGTATATTACTATATATTTATTAACAACATCCACTCTCGTTTATAAGAATTTTGTTTATCCCTTTGGATAGAATATGTAGTACAAAGACATGAAGTCAATACTTTATTTGCTAATCATGTTATGCACGGTTTTTAAAATTTGAACGTTTCCATTAATTAGACACGCGTAAATGAAAAATTAACTTTATTAAAAGTTATCTTATGTAAGATAACTTTTAATATGTAGTACAAAGACATGAAGTCAATACTTTATTTGCTAATCATGTTATGCACGGTTTTTAAAATTTGAACGTTTCCATTAATTAGGCACGCGTAAATGAAAAATTAACTTTATAATATAATTTTTTATCTATGATATAAGAATCAAATACTTCACATAATATAATTTTAAGCAGACAAACGGATCTTTAAATTGCAATTTAAAAATTAGGTGATGTTTTAACACATGGTTTTATGTTGTTGGTTTGCTTTGCTATCAAGTTTCATGGAATAGATTGTGTCTCAACTTTGAAAGGTCAAAGTTTCAAGATAATGGACCATTCAATCTCTCTCTCTCAACGCTACTGGGACGGTAGCTAAAGAATTTTATATTATAAGTTTAATTTACTTAAGTGAGAATTTTCATACCCAATCATTTGTATCTATCACTAATATTACGGTCTCATAGAATTCTTCTTTATTGTACAATGAAATATTTCCAAGTTAAAAAATTCGAAATTCATAAAGAGCAAAATCGATAATGAATATAAACGAAAAAATATCCATATCAAAACCGCAAAAAAAAAGGATTTTTCAAGGGACTTTTGATAAACGATAATTTTTAAGGATATTTTAAATGCAAAATGTGAATACTAAACTAAATTATTATCAAACGAGTTTTAAATCAACTACATTTGTGGAAAACGACATGACGTGAAGTACGCAAGAACTTCTGCAGTCACATAACATTTCCGGTTCTGTTCGAGTGGGCTTTCATTTCTTGTTAATTCGGATTTAGGTCTCCTCCCTCGCCTTTGGGCTTTCATAAATTATAGACCAAAAAGAAGAGGACAATCTGTACCTTTGGGTTTTCATAATTGGTGTTAAAAAAATGTAATTTGTTGATTTTGTTCCTTTTAAGGAAACAATAAAAAGACTAACCGGAGAAGTTTCTAAGCCCTTCCGTAGTGGTCGGATAATTTGAATTTGATTCCTATTTATAGAAATCAAACTCTCATATTTTACTGAAAAATTTGAGTCTATGGAGTTGATTCTTATTTATGAGAGCATTCCCAATGCAAATATAAAGATTTGAAGATATAAATGTATTTTTTTTATAAGTCTTGTGGCATCTTATTAGATTATTTCAAAATGTAAAACTATTTTGATCCCTTGGGAAATTGCACTTTCATCACGAAGGTTGATATCAACCGTTTATTCCAAATGAATTTAAATTTGAATAGTTAGATATATAGCCGTTTCATTAAATGTATACATTTGTATTAACTGATTCAATATTTGTCTTTAAATAATATCCAAATTCAATGCATGGTGGTCCACAATAGAGATTCCGACCCATTGGATCACAAAATTGGAATTCGAAGTTATAAAACTTCAATTCCGATGAGTTTACATCTTGCGTTGGAGATGCTCTCAATTTACTTTATTTTTTCATCGATAAGGATGAAAATTTGAACTCGTAATTTTTTTATTAGAAAGCGAACTACTACAAATTTAAATTTAAGAAGATTCAAGTAATATGAATTAGTAAAATGAAATATATTCGGCCAACACAGAATTGGAACATATTTAGAGACAGGATTCAGGAACAATATATATGCATATATGCTGTTGGTAGGAGATCAGAGATGCCAAAAGGTTGGCGCCCAGCCGAGGCAGTTTCGTAGTAGCTTCCCAAATTTTCCATGTTTTTGTCTTACAATTCCATGTTAAATAACTATTCTACTTTTAATACCAAAACAATGGCACTTTCGAATTTCTAATTAATTAACTTCTCATCACCCACGTTTCCACGAGTTAAATTAGTAGAAATAAATACACCAAACTAATGCCTATATCTTCAATTCAACCATTTACACGAAAGGGGGTCAATGACATAATCACATATTTAACCACTAATGCTTATTTCTAATTACATAAGGCGGTGAAGCGATTGACGGTTTAAGACTTAATTACCAATCACATATCATTGTTAGAATTGGCATCAGAATTGAAGATGAAAAGATGAAGAGTTTAAAGAATTGTAGACAGAAAGATGAAGGGACTAAAGGAACTTAGTAAAAACTGAAGAGTGAACAAGATGAGTCTATATTTCTTATTACCATAACCAACTACACACAACCATATATATACCTTCTACTAAACCACTACAACTAACTAACAAACTAACTACAACTAACTAACAAACTAGCTGAATCTCAACAATAATACAGCTGTTTATAGCTGTATTTAAACAAGAAATTACAAGTTTGTTTAGCTATGTTAACACCCTCCCTCAAGCTCAGCTAGGGCAACTAGTCTGAGATTGATACAATGGGACCGAAAAAGAGGAGAAGGCAGTCCCTTGGTCAAGATATCAGCTGTTTGTTCTGTGGTAGAGACATATTCCAAGCAAAGATCATTGTGTTGAACACGTTCTCTAACAAAGTGAAAGTCATTATCCAAATGTTTAATTCTGGAATGGAAAACAGGATTAGAAGCCAAGGCAATGGCAGATTGATTATCACATCTCAGCAGAGGGGCTTGAGGAATAGAAACATGCAGATCACACAACAAATGACGAAGCCAACTAACCTCAGCAGCTGTATTGGCCAAGCTCCTGTATTCAGATTCAGTGGAACTTCTAGATACGGTTCCTTGTTTCTTTGATTGCCAGGACACTGGACAGAGACCAAGGTACACAATAAAACCAGTAGTTGATCTTTTCTGAATAACCTCACCAGCCCAATCAGCATCACAATAGGCCATGATATGAGCAGCATTAGTTAGAGAACCAGCAGAGCTAAAGAATAACCCTTTCTGTAAAGAACCTTGTAGATACCTTAGAATACGTTTGACAGCAGTATAATGAACATCAGTGGGACATGTCATGAATTGACACACTGTATTGACAGCATAGGCAATATCTGGACGAGTGAAAGTTAAATACTGTAGAGCCCCAACAATGCTTCTATACAAAGAAGGATCTCTGAGAGGGATACCTTGAGTTTTTGTCATCTGAGAATGAGGAAGACAAGGAGAACTGCAGGCCCGAAGGGTAGTCATTCCTGTCTTGTTAAGCAGATCAGTGGCATACTTGGTTTGATTTAGGAAAAGGCCACCGGGAAGCTTAGTAACCTGTAAGCCAAGAAAGTAAGACAAGGTGCCAAGGTCCTTCATGTCAAAAACCATACTCAGCTCAGAGATAACCTCATGAATACCAGAAGTATCAGACCCAGTAATGACAATATCATCAACATACAGTAATAATGCAACAATACCGCTAGAAGAGTGTCTAATGAATAGACTAGGATCAGAATGAGAGAAAACAAACCCCAAACTTGGCAGGAAACTAGTGAACTTTTCATTCCATGCTCTAGGGGCCTGCTTCAGACCGTAGAGAGTTTTGTTGAGAGAGCACACATAATCAGGATGAATAGGATCAATAAAACCCTGTGGTTGAGTCATGAACACCTCTTCTTTTAAGTCACCATGCAAGAAGGCATTCTTAACATCGAGCTGGCGCAGTTCCCAGCCATTCATGGCAGCAAGAGCTAAAATAACCCTCACCGTGCTATGTCTCACAACTGGACTAAAAGTTTCATCATAGTCCAGACCTTTGGACTGACTAAACCCTTGAGCCACCAATCTAGCCTTGTATCTGGAAATAGAACCATCAGGATGCTTCTTGATTTTGTAAATCCATTTGCTGCCAACTATATTCTTGTCCTTTGGGCAGGGAACTAAAGACCATGTACCCTGTTGGTGTAAGGCTTTGATTTCCTCCAGCATGGCAAGATCCCATTCAGGTGTGCCAGCAGCAACCTTGAATGACCTGGGTTCAAGCACATCACAAATGTCAGTGATGGCAGTGAAGCCACCAAAGAAAGAGAAATCATCATATAGCTTCTGATGAGAGACAGCCGAGAAACAATAGAAGTCGTCAAAACTCTTTGGTTTGATGATGCCATTCTTAGCCCTGGTCATCATGGAATGAGCATCATAGTTCTGAGAGGTAATAAACTCTAACTCCGGGGGAAGAGTAGGAGCATCAATATCGCCATCAACTGGCAAGCCATTAGACACATTAGTAAGACCAGCAACAGGACTGTCGGAAGACACATGAGTCACCTCAGGAAGAGGAGGAATGATCTCATCAGCAGCAGGAACTATAGCACAGTCGAGGCTACCACCAGGCTCATTATCAGAGACAACCAAAAGGTCATCAGGAGGTCTAGGGACCGATGCAACATTCTGAGAACCGGCAAGAGTACTGGCATCATTGGGCCTGGTCAAAACAGGAAAACTCTCACTTGAAGGACTAGAAGCATGGACAGGCATCTGAGGAGGAGGAGGAGTAGTAAGGGGGACAGAAGAGGGAAAAAACATAGTAGGCTTAACAGGAGAGGATTGAGGTTGAGAAGATGACAAAAAAGGATAACATGTTTCATCATGCACAACATGTCGAGAGACCCAAAGCTTAGCATGAGAGATGCTGTAGCACACAACCCCTTTGAAGCCTAAGACATAGCCAAGGAAAACACATTGAGTTGTTCGAGGATCGAATTTGTCATGACTATATGGTCTAAGATATGGATAGCAGGAGGAACCAAAGATCTTAAGCTGTGAGATATCGGGAGGTTTATGAAACAAAGCAGCATAAGGGGAAATCATATGTAAGGATCGACATGGCATTCTATTAATAAGATAGCAGGAGTGAACAACTGCGTGGAACCAAAAGAGTTTAGGAATACCAGCAGTAGAGAGCAAAGAAATAGCAGTTTCAACAATATGTCTATGCTTTCTCTCAGCAACCCCATTTTGCTGAGGAGTATATGGACAAGTGATGTGATGAAGGATACCTTTTGAAGAAAGAAAGTTAAGAAAGGCTTTGCTATTAAACTCCCCACCCCCATCTGTTTGAAAAATCTTAACTGAAGAATCAAATTGTGTGTGAACAAAGGCACAAAATTGCACAAAATGAGCAAGAACATCTGATTTATTGACAAGTGGGAAAATCCACACAAATTTAGTACACTCATCAATGAAAGTAACATAGTATTTGTATCCTTCTATGGACAAACATGGGGCAGGACCCCACACATCAGAGTGAACTTTATGAAATGGCACAGAAGAATGAGAAACAGATTCAGAAAAAGGTAATCTATGCATTTTGCCTTCTAAACAATGAGTACAAACTTGACTAGGTACTGAATTGGACATCCTTATTTGAGAGTTAGACAACATCTTAGACACTATAGAGTGAGTAGGATGACCTAAACGCTGATGCCAAACAGGATATGTAGAAGTTGGACTAACAAAGGCAGAATGAGATAACAGTGGAATGGAAGATAAATGGGGAGTATGGAAAAGAAACAAGCCTTCCTCACTACTCCTTCCTTGGTAGAGAATTGTTTTGGATGCCTTGTCCTGCACAGCAATGTTAGATTCATCAAGTGTGATGAAACAATTGTTATCTCGACACAGTTTGGTGAAAGATAATAGATTCATAGCAAGAGCAGGAACATGTAGAACTTTGTGCAGGTTTAAAACATGACCAGCAGGTTTAATATAGCTAGAACCAGTATGAGCAATATGCAAACCTGTTCCATTACCAATGGTGATTGTGTTATCTGAAGTATATGGTTGAGCAATAGTCAAATTACGAAGGTCAGACGTCATGTGATGAGTGGCACCAGAGTCACCTATCCATACTTCATTATTGTCATGAGGATTGGATGAGAGAGCACTATTTGATGTAGAAGCACCAGCACTCGGATTAAAACCACCAGGAAAGCTAGAATTGGAGACACCACCAGTGTTAACAAAATATGTACCACGAGAAGTACCATTACCATAAGGTGTAGTTGTATGAGCAGATAAAGCTGTGAGAGAAGCTGGTGGCTCAGATCCCTGATAAGCAAAGTTTGTTCTGTGTGAGCAGTTCAGTGCAACATGTCCTTTAAGTCCACAAATCTGACAGGTAGGGATAGAAAGAGAGGGGTGATCAGCAGGGATATCAGTTCTGTAAAAACAGTTAGCAGCTGTATGCCCTTTCTTGGAACAGATTTGACACTCAGGGGATGGTCCAGTGGCTACTTGTCTAGGTTGTGATGATGTTCCAGATTTGTACTCAGGGTTCTGATAACATTTGCTCGTCAGATGACCATGTTTACCACAAATCTGACATTTATGAATACGAAAACAGGTGTCAACAGAATGGCCTTTCTTTCCACATGCAGGACATTCAACACTAGGATTGCCAGTTTTGAAGCCTCTTTCTTTCCCTATATTTCCAGTCAACCAATCTGAGCTATCTCCATTGCTTGCACCTGTCCTGGTCTCCCCTTTAGCCACCATTGCACTCATAGATGAATGAAGAGAAAAGCTTCCTTCAATACGTCTCTCAGCAGCTAGCATTTGAGACCTCAAATCACGAAGAGTGATTGAGGTCTCCCGTCCTTCAACAACTGTCCTTAATGTAGCATACTCATCTGGTAATCCATTCAGAATAACAATAATGACATCCTCTTCTGGAATAACAACACCAACAGAGACCAATTGATCACGAGCATTCTTCACACGTTGAAGATATTTTTCAATGGATTCACCTCCTTTCCTCATCGTTTGCAATTCAGTTTTAAGCTGCATGATATTCACCCGTGACACAACAGAGAAACGTTCTTGAAGAGCAAGCCAAGCTTGTCTAGAGGTTTTGCTCCCAATTATAACATCAACAATGTCCTCATCCAGGGTTGCCATAAGCAGGCTCAACAATGCCATATCATTCTGCTTCCATGCTTTGTAGGCAGCAGTCTCTTCATTAAGAACTTCTCCTTCGGGACTGAGAACATACCGCGGTGGTGTAACCTCAGTGCCATCAAAATAACCAAAGAGGCCATTTCCAGCAAGAGTAGACTGGAACTGAAAACTCCATTTTAAGAAATTTCGTTCTCCAAGTCTAATGGTAATAACACTCATCAATGAATGTACATCATTGTGAGTCAGAGCAGAGTTTGAGTTTCTAAACGTCATTACTAAAGATGAGCAGACACACACACAGTTTGCCCAATTTACAGCAAGAGCTCTTTAAGAGACAAAATAACAAGAACTCTTCAAGAACCAGATATTTGAGCAGAGAGACAAACTAACAAGAACTCCTCAAGAACCAGATATTTGAGCAGACACACACACAGTTTTATCCAATTTTCTCCAATTTTAGCTCAGGACCAATTTTGGACAGCAAGAACACCACAAAACTGACACTCGTATACCCAATTTTACTCGATACTCTTCAATTTTGCTCAAGATTAGCTCAACTAAACATGTCTCACAAGTTTTATATACATGCATCACTCGTCATATAGAATACATACACAATGAACTAGTCAAGACCAGTGATTCACCTGTAAAAGTAGTGATGAACACGATAGATTCCGACAGCGTTAGAACACCCAGAGAAGATGAAGGGTACTGCGAGACGATTCAGCGAGTCGAACCGTGAGTTTGAGGATCGATTCGGGCCGTCGAAGGAAAATGGAGCTCTGAATCATGAGTCTGAAGCCGAAGCACAGAAGGAAAATGGAGCTGTGTACCAGTGTACTATGCGGTTATCGGAAACCCAGAGAAGACAGTGGGTACCTCGAGTCAATTCGGTGAATCAAACCGTGAGTTTGAGGATCGAGAAACGTAGGCCCGAATCGCAAGGTTGAATCCGAAGCAACGTGCTTGAACCAGTGTACTATGCGGAAGTGTATGTAGGTCTAGGATCTCTTAGCTCTGATACCATGTTAGAATTGGCATCAGAATTGAAGATGAAAAGATGAAGAGTTTAAAGAATTGTAGACAGAAAGATGAAGGGACTAAAGGAACTTAGTAAAAACTGAAGAGTGAACAAGATGAGTCTATATTTCTTATTACCATAACCAACTACACACAACCATAAATATACCTTCTACTAAACCACTACAACTAACTAACAAACTAACTACAACTAACTAACAAACTAGCTGAATCTCAACAATAATACAGCTGTTTATAGCTGTATTTAAACAAGAAATTACAAGTTTGTTTAGCTATGTTAACAATCATATCCATCATAATTCGGTAGCAAAAGCCGCTGAAAATAGATGGATTAATTAACTAATTAATTAAATGATTAAGTTGTACCAACGACTAAAGAGCAACGTGAAATATATAATGGAAGAGAGAAATGAAGAAAAGGTGGAAACTAGAAAATGGATTCATAGAAAATCAGATCAAAAAAGAAAAACAGAACAAAATTAATTAAAGACAGCAGACCAACAACAAAGACAACCTTTGCTTTGGTCATTAAAAACAAATTAGAAAAAGAAACCCTTTGCTGTGGTAGCTAGCTGCTTGGGTAATCAGCCGGCCGGAGTTCCATGTCCGGCCCATGCATGCCCACTCACAACAGTCAGAACAACCACCTGCAAACGACGTCGTACACCAACATATATCATGACTAGTGAGTAATTCACAAACAGCTAGCTACACACTAGTGTTCATTCCTCTCATGATCATCTGGTGTCTCATTCAAATCCAAAACTCCATTGATCTCCTCATCATTGTTGTTAGTGTCTTCTTGGTCTTCCGCCGCCACCACCACCACAACCTCCGCCGCCGCGTTCTCCTCCTCCCCTGCGTCCGTAGCCGCCACCTGCTCTGCAGACTCCAAAACAGCTCTCCACCCGATCTGAATCTGATGATCATCTCCATTTGATCCAATAATATTTTTCTTCCCAGCTGATTTTTCAAAGTAGTTGACCGCCGCCTGCATCCTCCGCACTATTGCAAAAAACTCCTCCACCTCCTCCTCCGTGGCCACCCCACCCTCCTCCTCCTCTGTTTTATTCTTCACAGGCTGTTTCTGTTGCTGCACCTTCTTCTTCCTCCTTCCTCCTCCAAATTCATCGTCACCTTTTTCTACCAGTCTTTTTCTTCTCTCCATTTTCCACTCACTCACATAAATCAACAACCTAGCTAGCTAATTCCGATCACAAATATATATATATATATATATATATACATACATTATAAAAAAAAAATAAACAAAACACATAAAAGATGATCTGCGAGTCGTATGTTTCTTTCGTTGTTGAAATTTAATAGAACTTAAGGGAGGGGCAGCCTTGTGTCTCAATATTCCTCACTATGGTGGTAGTGGTTGTGGTGATCATGATTGTGACCTGCTTTCTAACTTTTTTTAATCATACTTCATCGTCGTTTTTAGCCGTTGGATGAGCCTGAGATCGATGACGTCACGCGATTTCAATAATCTGACGACAGCACATCACGGTCTTCTATTCCTTAACCCCATGCATCTTCCCCACGCTCACATACCTCCTTGCATTCCACTTCTCGGTACCTCCTATTTCTCTCCGATTTGAAATAATGATTAATAATTTTAGTTCGTAAATATGCATATTACAATCGAAATTATTTATTTCATAAAAAAAAAATTCAAACTTCAGTTTATTATAGGAAAAAAAGACTAAATTTAAAGTTTAATCCATCTATATCTATCAACTAATAAAATATTGGTAAGAATGTCAATTTGTTTATTATACATATGACTAAATTATCTTTAAAATTAGCTTAATGAGTTTTCACAGAATTATTCTTTTGACTTTTTTATACAAAATAAAATATTAAAAAAAAAAGAAACTCCTAAGACAACCACAACCAAAAAGATCAAATTTCGAAGCTCCGAAGCCACCAAGGGGATAGATCTAGCCCAGTTCTGCTCCATATTAGGTTGATGCCCAAAATTGACCAATGCGTCATCAACAAAGTTCGCTTCCCATAAAAATGGATAAAGTGAATAATATGAAAAATTCTATTTTATGATAGACCATTGGAGATGATCTATGACACCCTCCACGAAGAATTATTCTTTGGATGAAAAATAAAGAAATGAACATTTTTCATTATGACTTACTTGCATCTTAACACGACTCAAGGTGAAAAAAAATGCAAATACCAAATTAGTGTGTGTAATTATTCGATTTCTATCTTTTTACGTAAGTGTGATAATCATAATGGTTATTTAGTAATTTATATGTATTAAAATATTTATATAATTTTTTTTTAAACATTATGTAAATATATATTTTCTTTGTAACAAAATAGTCAAATTAGTGATTATTTAATAATTTGTATGTATTGGAATAATTGAGAGTTTTCAGATGGTTAATTTTTTTTTACAACTGAGGGTGATGGTCTAGTGGCAATGGTTTATTCCCACGTGATTTGGTGGTTGTAGGTTTTTGTTTGCTAGTCCTTTGGTGAAATTGAAGTGAATATGACTCAATAGGGATTATTCACCTAAAATTACCTTTTTTCACTAAAAAAGGATGGTTAATTTTTAAATTTATTTAATGGACTAAATGGACGAATTAGTAATTTATAATTTATTTAATGTTTTACAAAGTATTAATTATGTGATATTTAATGAATTAACAACTTCGATTTTGACAACTATCTGAGAATGTGCGCGTGGAGAGTGGGATATACGTGGGTGATGGACCAAGCAATTAATTATGGTCTCTTTCCTCGATGAATCGAGTAGACTACACCATGACTCACTGCCTCTACGTCAACATTTTAATTTACAAAAATCAATTTTGCTATGCTGTGCCTCACCACCATCATCATCATATGTGCACCTCACGATTAACGGCTGCCACATGATTCATACCAAACGACCAAAACTACTGTTTCTCTACCAAATCAGTGGGCCCATCTTATTTCATTATTCTCCGGTGGGAATGGCAGTGCATCTTTACCAAATTACTTAAATTTAATTTTTGGCTAAATTTAATTTAAAATTTATTAATAAATTTCAAAATAGTCTTATAACATACTGGTTAAATTTAAACTTATTAAATACTAATCGATATTAGCACCGAGCGACCTCTGCTAATTATCCGTTACAAGATATTTTTAAATTTACAGAATTAAAAGAGATAAGTTTTCTTTTACTTTTAAACCCAACGGGTTCATGCATGATGATGATGATGCCCTAAATTAGTCTTAAGAAACAAGCTAGGGAGGGCCAGGCTGCCCACAACACATGGTGACGAAGCTTTTTGGCCTTTGCTAGTCAAACCAAGCTTTATTTGAAGGGACGCTGATTTTGAAAATTTAACCCCGCTTTTAACTCTACGAATTTATCTTTTCTAACTTTACGAATTTAAAAATATTATATATTGGATGATTTTACTTTTACGCCTAATCTTATTATTGTAAAAAAAAATCATTTTTATCCTTGTTTTTAATTTGACAAAGTTCGATATGATCCGCATTTAGAAAGATGAGACTAATACACAGCGGGATTTAACAAGAGTAAATATATTTTTATACCCACTTTTGACAACGAATAGAGTCTAAAAGGTTTCGAATTCCATGGTTAACTTCATTATATTTGAAGGAATCATAACTAGGGATAACCCCATGATTAACTTTACTTTTATCTTCAAAATACATTTAATTTAATAAATTATACAATCCAATTTAATATAACAACTATTAAACGAGCCCTAAATTGATATATCTGACACAATATTATCATTGTATAAAACTAACGGATATAGTAATATTTCGAAAACATGCACAAGTATCTACCGTGACGCAACACCACCTTCAAAAACAGCATGCATCATGAAGGGAACATTTTGAGTACAATTTCAAGGAGAATATACTCGCTTTCTTTCATCGTTCTTTATCTAATTACCTGCTTTACACCATTCATATTTTCTTCCTTCTTTACATCATTTATATTCTTCTACCAACCTACAAGGCTACATGCACGGTGCATATATCCTTGTACATGTAGCCTTGTAAGTAGATAGAAGAATAGAATCAAAGGTTTCCATCTGGTGTGATGTCTAACTCATCAACCATGACAAAATGATTCAAACAAGAAAGCATATGGGAGATCACATTTGAAACTACACACAAATACAAACGGACCCTACTTGTATTGATGGTCTGTATTTACAATTATGATTTATAAATATAATCTACTTAATATTGCCCATTCAAATATTGTCCGAATGCATTCGAATTTTCTCCTAAGTACATTTAAACATTTTTCCACACATAATTTAAGGCACTACATTACTCAGCTACGCACGTACTTACACACTTACCGTATTTAAATTTTGAAACCATTCAAATACATTTCCATGCCGATAGAACAATATTCTCAATAGATATAAATGATACGAGTGAGGTTAATTAATTATTGTATGGCATATAATTATGTATAATCAATTAACTAATCACTTATAATTTATAATCTAATTACGCGACACGGCTATTATTAGACTATATAATTAGGTATACGAACCATAGGTTTGACTATGAATAACGAAATAAAACTATAATTAGGAATCAGTCCAATGAACCAGTTCAAAGTCTTAATTGATGAGAGAAATTAAGTAAATAAATAAATAAATAGAGAGTTGATTTTCTTCCAAACCTTCCTTTGGTCATATAGAATTGATTTTCTGGGTAGAGCCATTGACAGTTGAATCAATTGATTTTCTGGGCAGCGCCAATGACAGTTGAATCAAAATCGACCATGTATTGGTATTTTTTTGTTTCAAAACGTTGAATTCGTGTGCTTAAAATAATGTTTTTAATAAGAGTCCGATTTTGCTCACCACAAAGGATTGTTGGTGACGCTTATCACAATTCTCATAGCTCGTCATGTGTTATTCAAGTTAATCATAATTAACAAGTTTATTTATTATCTAAATATGTAAGGTATATTCCAAACTTGATTTGATGTATAATTAATTAGATATAAAATTAATTATAGAAAAATTTACTTAATATCAATATGGAAAAAATAATATTTTCTCTTTTTATATTAAGTAATTTAGATACTAATTACACTTGCTCACCGTGGTTAACTTGCAGGACACATGGCGAATTATGTGAGTAGTGGTAAGCGTTACCACCAATCCTTAGTGGTGAGCAAAATCGGACTCTTTGAATCCATGTTCTAACTTTATTTTTAAGAAACAAAACTCTAGCATATATTTAAATACAGTGAGTTGTGGCAAAGAAGCTCGTAATTTCTCAAAAGAGTAAAACATAAAATGGGCCTAGCCTCATGTTGGGCCAGAAACGTGTCGATTCACATGATTTGCACAAACATGTGGCCTACGTCCTCAATCTTTAAGTTGGGTTGAGAAGGATTTCATGGGTCAAAACTCAAAACTCGTCCTTAGCATGGCAAATGGTTTGACCCAAAAAAAAAAAACGAAAAAAAGCATGGCAAATGGTTTGGTGAATGACAACGAAAAAAAATGTAAATCCCTTGAACATTTTTTCTTAATGCATATTATAAGAAAGCTAGGAAGGTAAAATCTCGAGAAATTAGTGCAACAATTTATTATCGTGACTTCTCAATTTCTCATTTTATTTAAATATTAGTTTAATGCATGAGACAATCAAATCCACGCTATAGAATATACAAATGCAAATTCTTCATAACCGTTAAATTACCAAAAAATGAGTAACATCCTTTCCATTTGAACCTCTATAAAAATTGACCTTTTCAATTCTTTGCCAAGATGGTTTCCAAAAAGAAATTTATGAGATTTTGACCGAAATGTTGTAATATTAGCTTTGTAACAACCCGGAATTTCAATTATTGGTATTTATGTAAAATGACGATTTTACCCTTGGTCGGTAAAGGGCATGGAAATCAAGTTTTGTTTCGAGACATTTTTGGTGGTGTTTTGGGTACCGTTGCGTAGGTCTCGAACTCACGAGTTCGTAGACAGGCGGCACGCAGGAAACGGAGTTCGTGTACGGAAGTTATGGGTCTAGATGTGCAAGGGCATTTTGGTAATTTTGATTTGGGAGAAGATATTTTAACCTCAATTATTTTACATCTTCATTTCATCTTCATCTCATTATCATCTCACTCATTCTCTCTCTGTGACAAAGATAAACACAAAACCATTGAACCCGAACCGTGCGAAAAACTCACCCAAAACCATAAAGTCAACGTTGGATTCAAGGCTTTATCTTCCAGTTTTGATCAACTAATCGTATTCTACTCCTTCCCACGATCACAACCGTACCAACCATCAAAGGAGAGGACCACGGTGGAAGCCGAACCGAGTATAGGAAGTTTCGGATCTTCCGATCGATTTTTCGGTTAGCACATGTACGTGTTTGATGTTTTAAGGTCATATTTGGATTCCTGGGTTTGAGTAGATAGATTTAGATGTAAAATTTGTGAAAAATGGTTGAGTTTTGAGGAAGTTGGAAAGCTTGAAGTTTCGGCCGGAAATGAAGGATTCCGGCGGAAACCAGACGGCGGCGCCGGCAACCGGTCGTCTTCTCCGACGAGTCGCCGGTGACCGGTCGAGTCGAGTTAGACCGATCGGGTCGAGTTGAACCGGTCGGGTCGAGTGAACCGGTCGGGTTGAGTTGGATCGGGTCAGGTCGAGTTGGACCGGGTTGGATCAGTCCAGGCGCGTGGGTACGTGACCGGCGCGTGAGGGCGCGTGGCGGCGCTTGGGCGCGTGTTCCGACCTTCCGTCGGAGCGTGGCGGCGCGTGGGGCCAAGTTTGAGGTCACGGTGGCGCGTGACAAATAGTTTTTGACGTTCCGGATCTGTTGGTACGTGTTTTGGGTCGATCGGACGTCGTTTAAGGGTTGTTTTGGACGTTTTAAAGTTGCTGTGTTTTCTAGGCCAGCACAGTTAGACTCTCGGGGTTTAGGGGGTTTATATTTAAGGTTCTTATTACTAGCTGGTAATCCCGATTATTAATTTGGACAGGCGATACTGCTCCAGGAACTTCAGGGGAACGTACAGTTTGGGATTGAGCTTGCTTCAACAGGTTTGTGAGTGGACTTTTGGTTTATAAACTATAATGCATGCATAAATGTATCTTTGATTTAAATACTGTTATGTATGGGTGCAATGATTTCCTGGAATTTATAATTGATTGCTGGACATTTGTTTTCCCAATATTTCAGTGAAAGTGTGTTGTGAGAAATGATATGGTTGTTGGATTTGGTTTGATATTGTTTTGACGTGGTAATTATTTGGGTCTATGATTTTGAGTTGAAACCGTATTTGTGATAAATGATAAACAAAATATATACTTGATTTTGGATACAATATCGTTTTGAGGGGGCCCAGGAGCCGGGCCTAGGATCCGCTGTTGGCGGTGAACCCGGTGAACCCCAATATAAACAAAACCGATTTGAGGGGGCCCAGGAGCCGGGCCTAGGATCCGCTGTTGGCGGTGAACCCGGTGAACCCCCAATATAAAAGGTGATTTTGCAGAGATTGTAATCGAGTCCAAGTAGTACAGATTTTAACACATCTCAAGGGATACCCTGGTGTGTTGTGGATATGTCGGGAACAGTGAATTTGAGATATTATGTGTCCAGATTGAATTAAATAATTTTAACTCCTTTGAAGAGAGTTGTCAGACCAAACTGTGGAGCACGAGGTATTTTCATTATACAGATTTTCTGTGATACTAACTAAGTGGTTTTAAAGGGAAATGAAAATTTTGGTGATTTGCATATGATGTTTTTATATTATAAATTGTTTATGTGATGCATGCATGATTTTATAAAAGGAGGGGGAAAAATGTAATATTTTCCTCGAAAAATGATTTATAAATGATTATTTTTGTCCATTCACAACTTTTGTGTTTAAACCCCCTTCAGGCAGTTGAGTAGAGTTGACGCGAACACTGATCTCGAGGCTGAGGCATTAGTACTTTGACTGCGCTGTGTAGTTATATTTGAGTAGGATATCTAAATTTTACTTTTGATCCTACTTAGATGCTCTGATATTCTATTGTATTTGATTGATCATTAATTACGGGAATTATTGAGTGCTTGAATCCCTTGTATGACAAATGGAAGTATTTTGTTATTATTATATTTTATAGGGATTGAAGGGTATTTTGGGAACCTTTTCTTAGGTTGTCAGACGGGATCAGGGTTCTTCCCGGGTTTCGAGGGGAAATTCGGGACGGGTCCTGACAATTGGTATCAGAGCACTAGGTTAAATTCCTGTAGACTGTACACTACGTGTACAATTATTTTGGTATTGATGAGTTATAGTTCTTTTCAGCGTAATGCCTCCGAGACGAGAGTTCCGTCAACAGTCGGAAAATATTGGGGACACACCTGAACCTGCAGTGGAGCCTGATATGAGGCAAACACTGGAACAATTGTGTCACACGTTGACTTATGTACTTCAGAGTAGGGCTGCTACTAAAGGTTCGGACATTGAGAAAGCCCAGAGATTAGGGGCTACAATATTTATGGGCGATTCTAGCCTAGATGATGCAGTAGAGTGGATTACTCGTTTAGAGCGAGTGTTCTCGGTTATGAGATGTCCTCAGGGGGACAGGGTGCTGTTAGCCACTTTTCTGCTAGGTGGTTCCGCATATCATTGGTGGAACGCATTAGAGCTATCAGGCTGGGAGGTCAGTACAATTACCTGGGCAACTTTTCGGGAGAAGTTCCTTGAGAAATTTTATCCTTGCTCGTACCGAGATGCTAGGGAGGCTGAGTTCTTGCACTTACAGCAGGGAGATATGACAGTGGCTCAATATGAGCAGAAATTCATAGAGTTGGCTCGTTTTGCACCAGCTCTAGTGGCAACCGAGAGGGACAGACGACGCAGATTTGAAAATGGGCTGAGGGGCGAACTTCGGTCAGCGGTAACCGCTGCAGCCCATACTTCATTGAGAGAAGCGTCTGACGCTGCAGCTCGTGTAGAGTTGAGCATGGGTTTGCCAGTCCAGCAACAATTTAGTGGTTCCAGGCGATACCGGGATCGCTGGGATATTGGAGCCTCTAGTCAGGGACCGTCCAAGAGAGGCAGTTTCAGCTCTGGATCTACTGGGGGTGAGGGATCCGGATCAGGCAGTGGCGGAGCCAGACATGCACCGCAGTCATCCACTTAGTTTAGTGGTGCTTCAATACAGTCAACTGGTAGACAGAGTGGCGGATATGGTGACCCCAGATGTTACACCTGTGGAGAGACTGGTCATATAAGGAGATACTGTCCACAGTATCGTCGGAATAGTAATTTCTTGGGTCATCGTGCGACTGAGCAGAGTCAGAGGACAGGGCAGACTTTTGGTACTTCAATAGGGAACCAGGCCCAATACAATGGGGCCAGCGGGGCTAGTGGGTCCAATAGGACCAGAGGCAGACAGTGGGGTCGTGATCGATCTTCAGGTACACCGGCCCGAGTTTTTGTTATGTCACAACAAGAGGCCCGAGCAGTACCAGATGTGGTCACGGGTACGTTATCTATTTTTTTTTAACCGTGATGCTTATGATTTAATATATCCCGGGGGCGACCCATTTATTCATTTCTTGGGGTTTCACATTGTTTGTTGTTAGAGAATTATCTCCAATTAGTTGGGACATGGATATTAGTTCTCCTACTGGGAATATGTTAGTGGCGAATCTTGTGATTCGTAGTTGTCCAGTGTTGTGGAGGAATCATAAAGTGGAGGAAGCCACGTAGGAAACCGAGGAACTAATGCGGACGTAGTATCCTCATTTGTTCCAAGGGTAGAGTTGAATTTTGAGGACGAAATTTCTTAAGGGGGGGTAGATTGTAACAACCCGGAATTTCAATTATTGGTATTTATGTAAAATGACGATTTTACCCTTGGTCGGTAAAGGGCATGGAAATCAAGTTTTGTTTCGAGACATTTTTGGTGGTGTTTTGGGTACCGTTGCGTAGGTCTCGAACTCACGAGTTCGTAGACAGGCGGCACGCAGGAAACGGAGTTCGTGTACGGAAGTTATGGGTCTAGATGTGCAAGGGCATTTTGGTAATTTTGATTTGGGAGAAGATATTTTAACCTCAATTATTTTACATCTTCATTTCATCTTCATCTCATTATCATCTCACTCATTCTCTCTCTGTGACAAAGATAAACACAAAACCATTGAACTCGAACCGTGCGAAAAACTCACCCAAAACCATAAAGTCAACGTTGGATTCAAGGCTTTATCTTCCAGTTTTGATCAACTAATCGTATTCTACTCCTTCCCACGATCACCACCGTACCAACCATCGAAGGAGAGGACCATGGTGGAAGCCGAACCGAGTATAGGAAGTTTCAGATCTTCCGATCGATTTTTCGGCTAGCACAGGTACGTGTTTGATGTTTTAAGGTCATATTTGGATTCCTGGGTTCGAGTAGATAGATTTAGACGTAAAATTTGTGAAAAATGGTTGAGTTTTGAGGAAGTTGGAAAGCTTGAAGTTTCGACCGGAAATGGAGGATTCCGACGGAAACCAGACGGCGGCGCCGGCAGTCGGTCGTCTTCTCCGGCGAGTCACCGGTGACCGATCGGGTCGAGCGATCAGTCGGGTCGAGTTAGACCGATCGGGTCGAGTTGAGCCGGTCGGGTCGAGTGAATCGGTCAGGTCGAGTTGGACCGGGTTGGACCGGTCCAGGCGCGTGGGTACTGTAGCAGGCGCGTGACCGGCGCGTGAGGGTGAGTGGTGGCACGTGGGCGCGATTTCCGACCTTCCGTCGGCGCGTGGCGGCGCGTGGGGCCGAGTCTGAGGTCACGGTGGCGCGTGACAAGTAGTTTGTGACGTTCCGGATCTGTTGGTACATATTTTGGGTCGATCGGACGTCGTTTAAGGGTTGTTTTGGATGTTTTAAAGTTGCTGCGTTTTCTAGGCCAGCATAGTTAGACTCCCGGGGTTTAGGGGGTTTATATTTAAGGTTCTTATTACTAGCTGGTAATCCCGATTATTAATTTGGACAGGCGATACTGCTCCAGGAACTTCAGGGGAGCGTACAGTTCGGGATTGAGCTTGCTTCAACAGGTTTGTGAGTGGACTTTTGGTTTATAAACTATAATGCATGCATAAATGTATCTTTGATTTAAATACTGTTATGTATGGGTGCAATGATTTCCTGGAATTTATAATTGATTGTTGGACATTTGTTTTCCCAATATTTCAGTGAAAGTGTGTTGTGAGAAATTATATGGTTGTTGGATTCGGTTTGATATTGTTTTGACGTGGTAATTATTTGGGTCTATGATTTTGAGTTGAAACCGTATTTGTGATAAATGATAAACAAAATATATACTTGATTTTGGATACAATATCGTTTTGAGGGGGCCCAGGAGCCGGTGTAACAACCCGGAATTTTAATTATTGGGTTTACGCAATTATTTTTGTAAAATGACGATTTTACCCTTGGTCGGTAAAGGGCTTGGAAATCAAGTTTTGTTTTGAGACACTTTTTGTGGTGTTTCGGGTACCGTTGCGTAGGTCTCGAACTCACGAGTTCGTAGACAGGCGGCACGCAGGAAACGGAGTTCGTGGACGGAAGTTATGGGTCTAGATGTGCAAGGGCATTTTGGTAATTTTCCTTGGATGGGAGATATTTTTTTACCCAAATCAGACTAATCTGATCCATTTTATTTTAATCTTCATTTCATCTTCATCTCCTTCTCTCTCTCTGTGAAACACACCCGAAACCGAACCGAAACTGTGCGAAACACCAAGAGAGAAACCATAAAGTCAACGTTGGATTCAAGGCTTTAGCTTCCCATTTTGATCAACTAATCGTGTTCTACTCCTTCCCACGATCACAACCGTACCAACCATCGAAGGAGAGGACCACGGTGGAAGCCGAGCCGAGTAAAGGAAGTTTCGGATCTTTCGATCGATTTTTCGGCTTACACAGGTACGTGTTTGATGTTTTAAGGTTATATTTGGATTCCTGGGTTCGAGTAGATAGATTTAGACGTAAAATTTGTGTAAAACGGTTGAGTTTTGATGAAGTTGTAAAGCTTAGAGTGTCGGTCGGAAATGGGGGATTCCGGCGAACCAGACGGCGGCGGAGGTGGCGGTCCGGTCATTGTCAGGACCCGTCCCGAATTTCCCCTCGAAACCCGGGAAGAACCCTGATCCCGTCTGACAACCTAAGAAAATGTTCCCAAAATACCCTTCAATCCATACAAATTATAATAACCATGATAAATACTTCCTCTTGTCAGACAAGGGACTTAAGCACTCAATAATTCCCGTAATTTACGACCAAACAAACACAACATAATATCAGAGCGTCTAAGTAGGATTAAGAGTAAAATTTAGATATCCTACTTAAATATACAACACCGCGCAGTCGAAATCCTAATGCCTCAGCCTCGAGATCAATGTTCGCGTCAACGCTACTCAACTGCCTGAAGGGGGATTTAAACACAAAAGTTGTGAGTGGACAAAAATAATCATTTATAAATTCCTTTTCGAAGAATTACCTTTCTTCCCCTCCATTTATAAAATCATGCATGCATAACATAAAACAATTTATCATATAAAAGCATCATATGTAAATCATCCAAAATTCACATTTATCTTTAAAACCATTTAATTCAATCTGGACACAAATTATCTCAAATTCAAATCATTTGGTTCAATCTGCCACATAATATCTCAAAATCAAATCATTTGGTTCAATCGGCCACATAATATCTCAAATCAAATCATTTGGTTCAATCGGCCACATAATATCTCAAAATCAAATCGTTTGGTTCAATCGGCCACATAATATCTCAAAATCAAATCATTTGGTTCCATTTGGCAAATATCTCAAAATCAAGAATTCACTGTTCCCGACATATTCATAACACATCAGGGTATCCCTTGAGATGTGTTCAAATCTGTACAACTCTGTGTACCATATGTACTGTCTGTAATATCTGTACTATGCATAGACAGTTTCGCGACCCGGCGGAGACATACTCCTCAACACCTAAGGTCCGAACCCTCAACAACTGGTAGAGTCATACTCCTCAACACCAGTCAGAGCAACAACAATCATCGGGACGGGAATCAGTGAATCAAATCCATACTTCGAAATCTTTGTTTCGCGGCCTTAGCCAAATTCTTTGCAAATATCATTTTATGGCCAAAATCGGTAAAATCACAATTATGGGTCTCAACCCAAATCACATACTCAAATAGTTACCACGTCAAAACGATATCAAAATCAAGTACAAAAACCAGGCCATTTCTCAAAACATACTTTCACTGAAATATTGTAAAATATGTGTCCAGTATCATTTCTAAAATCCAGAAATTCATTTCACTCATACTCAACAGTATTTAAATCAAAGATACATTTATGCATGCATTATAGTTTATAAATCAAAGTCCACTCACAAACCTGTTCAAGCACGCTCAATCCCGAACTGTATGCTCCCCTGAGGTTCCTGGAGCAGTATCGCCTGTCCAAATTAATAATCGGGATTACCAGCTAATCATAAGAACCTTAAATATAAACCCCCTAAACCCCGGGAGTCTAACTATGCTGGCCTAGAAAACGCAGCAACCTTAAAACATCCGAAACAGCCCCTAAACGACATCCGATCGACTCGAAACCTGCGCCAACAGGTCCGAAACGTCAAAAACTACTTGTCACGCGCCACCGTGACCTCAGACTCGGCCCCACGCGCCGCCACGCGCCGACGGAAGTTCGGAACACGCGCTCACGTGCCGCCACGCGCGCTCACGCGCCGCCACGCGCGCTCACGCGCCGGTCACGCGCCTGCTACAGTACCCACGCGCCTGAACCGGTCCAACCCGGTTCGGCTCAATCTGACCCGGTCCAACTCGACCCGACCAGTTCACTCAACCCGACCGGTTCAACTCGACCCGACCGGTTCAACTCGACCCGACCGGTCACCGGCGACTCGCCGGAGAAGACGACCGGCTGCCGTCGACGTCGCCGGAAGTTGGCCGGAGAAGATGACCGGCAGTCGCCGTCGCCGCCGTCTGGTTTCGCCGGAATCCTCCATTTCCGGCCGAAACTCCAAGCTTTCCAACTTCCTCAAAACTCAACCATTTTTCACAAATTTTATATCTAAATCTATCTACTCGAACCCAGGAATCCAAATATGACCTCAAAACCACAAACACGTACCTGTGCTAGCCGGAAAATCGATCGAAAGGTCCGAAACTTCCTATCCTCGGTTCGGCTTCCTCCGCGGTCCTCTCCTTCGATGGTTGGTACGGTTGTGATCGTGGGAAGGAGTAGAACACGATTAGTTGATCCAAACTGGAAGTTGAAGCCTTGAATCCGACGTTGACTTTATGGTTTTCTCTTGGTGTTTTCGTATGGTTTCGGGTGTGGTTTGTGTATGTTTGTCACAGAGAGGAAGAAAGAGATGAAGATCAAATGAAGATGAGGATGAAACAAATCAGACTTATCTGATTTGTTAACAAAAATATCTCCCCTCCATGGAAAATTACCAAAATGCCCTTGCACATCTAGACCCATAACTTTCGTCCCCGAACTCCGTTTTCCGCGTGCCGCCTGTCTACGAACTCGTGAGTTCTAGACCTACGCAACGGTATACAAAACACCACCGAAAAGGTTTCGAAACAAAACTTGATTTCCATGCCCTTTAACAAGCAAGGGCAAAATCGTCATTTTACATAAATAATTTATTTAAATCCAATAATTAAAATTCCGGGTTGTTACAATCTACCCTCCTTAAGAAATTTCGTCCCCGAAATTCAACTCTACCCTTGGAACAAATAAGGATACTGCGTCCGCATTAGTTCCTCAGTTTCCCACGTGGTTTCCTCCACGTTATGATTCCTCCACAACACTTTAACTAGAGAAATACTCTTTCTGCGCAATACCTTCTCTTTCCAATCCAAAATTTGCACCGGTTGCTCCTCAAAGGTCAAATCATCTTTCAGCTCAAGTGGTTGTTCTCCCAATACGTGAGACTCATCAAACAGATATTTCCGGAGCAAAGATACATGGAAAACATTATGAACTCTGGATAGTTCCAATGGTAAAGCAAGACGATATGCCACTGGTCCTATCCTCACCAGAATCTCATATGGACCAATGTAGCGAGGACTCAGTTTCCCTCGTCTACCAAAACGTACAACTCCCTTCCAAGGAGATAGTTTCAAGAACACCCAGTCACCAACCTCAAACTCAAGGTCTCTAATTCTGCGGTCTGCATAGCTCTTCTGGCGATCCTGAGCTGTCTTCAACCTTTCTCTGATGATCCTTATCTTTTCCTCAGTCGTATCAACCAACTCTGGTGTTAACAGTTTCCTTTCACCCAATTCGTTCCAACATAGAGGTGTCCTGCACTGTCTCCCATACAGTGCCTCGAAAGGAGACATCCCAATACTCGACTGATAACTATTATTATAAGCAAATTCCATTAGAGCCAGGTGTGAATCCCAGTTTCCTTTAAACTGTAGTACACAAGCTCTAATCATATCCTCCAAAACCTGGATTGTCCTCTCAGACTAACCATCCATTTGAGGATGAAAAGCTGTACTAAAATGCAAGGTAGTGCCAAAAACCTTCTGCAAACTCCGCCAAAACCTGGAGATAAATCTAGGATCCATGTCCGAAACAATTGACTCTGGAGTCCCATGTAGTCGTATGATCTCATCAATGAACAATTTAGCATACCGACTCATCCGAAAATCTTCCCGCACTGGCAAGAAATGTGCAGACTTCGTGAGTCTATCAACAATTACCCATATCCCATCATGTCCTTTCTGTGTTCTTGGAAGTTTATACACAAAATCCATCGTAATGTGATCCCACTTCCATTCCGGAATAGGTAATGGTTGAAGTGCCCATATGGTTTCTGCCTCTCTGCTTTCACTTGCTGGCACGTCAGGCATCTACTCACAAACTCAGCAATCTCCCTTTTCATCCCAGTCCACCAATAATGTTTCCTTAGGGTATGATACATCTTGGTACCTCCTGGATGCATAGCTTAAGCCGAACTATGAGCCTCATCAAGAATTTCCCTCTTTAGTTCCAGTTCATTCGGTACGCACAACCGACCATCCCTAACCAAGGCTCCATCATCCCTAAGCGCATAGTCCTGCCTGTTTCCAGCCTCTAACTCCATCCTGATAATGCACAATGTAGGGTCCTGGAGTTGAGCCTCAATAATCCGATCAATCAGCACAGGCCTCACATGAAAACTAGCCAACAAAGCCCCCTGGCTATCCATGTCCAGTACTATCCCTGCTCTACGGAACTCTA
Organism: Oemleria cerasiformis; assembly: GCA_037349345.1. NCBI lineage: Eukaryota > Viridiplantae > Streptophyta > Magnoliopsida > Rosales > Rosaceae > Oemleria > Oemleria cerasiformis. Next base: position 16,421,417 of record JAZGTL010000018.1, read on the forward strand.
CCAGTAATGGTAAGTAGACTGTATGCAAATGGGCTAAAGAACCCATGGATTTCCTGCTTAAAGCATCTGCCACAACATTGGCTTTCCCTGGATGGTACTCTATAGTACAATCATAATCCTTTATTAACTCAAGCCATCTTCTCTGCCTCAGATTCAGGTCTTTTTGGGTGAACAAGTACTTCAAACTCTTATGGTCGGTGAAGATCCGACACGTCTCCCCGTACAAATAATGTCTCCATATTTTCAATGCATGCACCACTGCAGCTAATTCCAAATCATGTGTGGGGTAATTCAACTCATGGGGTTTAAGTTGTCTAGAAGCATAAGCTATCACCTTTCCATGCTGCATCAACACGCAGCCTATACCCCGCAATGATGCATCACTATACACCTCGAATCCACCAGTATCATCAGGAATGGTCAATACTGGAGCAGAAGTCAACCTCCTCTTCAGCTCCTGAAATCCCTGTTCACAATCAGCTCCCCAGTCAAACTTGACTCCTTTCCTCGTCAACCGAGTCAACGGCCCTGCTATCGTAGAAAATCCTTCTATGAACCGTCGATAATATCCTGCTAAACCCAGAAAACTCCTCACCTCTGTCACTGTCCTCGGTTGCTCCCAGTTTGCCACTGCCTCAATCTTTTGGGGATCTACGCTGATACCCTCAGCCGAAATCACATGACCTAAGAATCCAACTTCGGTCAACCAAAACTGGCATTTACTGAATTTGGCAAACAAATGCTTTTTCCTAAGCATATTCAGCACCAACCTTAAGTGCTTCTCATGTGCCTTAGCACTCCTCGAATACACCAAGATGTCATCAATGAACATAATCACAAACCGATCCAAATACTTTTGGAACACCCTGTTCATCAAATCCATAAATGTTGCTGGAGCATTAGTCAACCCGAAAGGCATCACCAGGAACTCATAATGATCATAACGAGTCCTGAAAGCTGTTTTCTCAACATCCCCTTCTCTGATCCTCAACTGGTGGTATCCGGATCGAAGGTCAATTTTCGAAAAATATCTTGCCCCCTTAAGTTGATCAAACAAATCATCTATCCTTGGCAAAGGATACTTATTCCGCACCGTAGCCATGTTTAGCTTCCGGTAGTCGATACACAACCTCAACCCACCATCATTTTTCCTCACAAATAACACTGGTGCACCCCAAGGTGAAACACTTGGGCGAATAAATCCCATATTCACCAAGTCCTGCAACTGAGTCTTTAACTCTCGCAATTCTGCCGGTGCCATCCTATACGGTGCCTGTGAGATAGGTTGAGTACCTGGCAAAAGCTCGATGGTGAACTCAATCTCCCGGTGAGGTGGCAATCCCGGAAGATCATCTGGAAACACATCAGAGAATTCACTCACCACGGGAATATCCTCCACTCTCATCGAAGTTTCCCGAGAATCAAACACATGAGCTAAGTAACCCTCACAACCTTTCCTCAACAATTTCTCAGCGGTTAAAGCTGATATCACTCCACAGGGTAGTACCCTACGATCTCCTCTGAATGTAAGTTCCGGTAAACCTGGACTCCGGAAATCCACTCTTTTGTCATAACAATCAATAGAGGCATGGTGCATAGTCAACCAATCCATCCCCAGAATCACATCAAAATCAAAAATATCTAAGGGGATTAAATCTGCCTCTAATGCATGACCTTCCACTAACACTGGACAATTTCGAATCACGAGATTCGCCACTAACATATTCCCAGTAGGAGTACTAACACCCATGTTCCAACCAATCGGAGACAATTCTCTACATCCTCTGGGCTAGACTCGCCCATAAATATTATAGCCCCTAATCTCTGGGCTCTCTCAATGTCTGAACCCTCTGTAGCAGTCCTACTCTGAAGTACAAAAGTCAACGCATGACCCAATTGTTCCAGTGTCTGCCTCATATCAGGCTCCACTGTAGGTTCAGGTGTGTCCCCAATATTTTTCGACTGTTGACGGAACTCGCGTCTCGGAGGCATTACGCTGTTAGGAACTATAACTCATCAATACCAAAATAATTGTACACGTAGTGTACAGTCTACAGGAATTTAACCTAGTGCTCTGATACCAATTGTCAGGACCCGTCCCGAATTTCCCCTCGAAACCCGGGAAGAACCCTGATCCCGTCTGACAACCTAAGAAAATGTTCCCAAAATACCCTTTAATCCATACAAATTATAATAACCATGATAAATACTTCCTCTTGTCAGACAAGGGACTTAAGCACTCAATAATTCCCGTAATTTACGACCAAACAAACACAACATAATATCAGAGCGTCTAAGTAGGATTAAGAGTAAAATTTAGATATCCTACTTAAATATACAACACCGCGCAGTCGAAATCCTAATGCCTCAGCCTCGAGATCAATGTTCGCGTCAACGCTACTCAACTGCCTGAAGGGGGATTTAAACACAAAAGTTGTGAGTGGACAAAAATAATCATTTATAAATTCCTTTTCGAAGAATTACCTTTCTTGCCCTCCATTTATAAAATCATGCATGCATAACATAAAACAATTTATCATATAAAAGCATCATATGTAAATCATCCAAAATTCACATTTATCTTTAAAACCATTTAATTCAATCTGGACACAAATTATCTCAAATTCAAATCATTTGGTTCAATCTGCCACATAATATCTCAAAATCAAATCATTTGGTTCAATCGGCCACATAATATCTCAAATCAAATCATTTGGTTCAATCGGCCACATAATATCTCAAAATCAAATCGTTTGGTTCAATCGGCCACATAATATCTCAAAATCAAATCATTTGGTTCCATTTGGCAAATATCTCAAAATCAAGAATTCACTGTTCCCGACATATTCATAACACATCAGGGTATCCCTTGAGATGTGTTCAAATCTGTACAACTCTGTGTACCATATGTACTGTCTGTAATATCTGTACTATGCATAGACAGTTTCGCGACCCGGCGGAGACATACTCCTCAACACCTAAGGTCCGAACCCTCAACAACTGGTAGAGTCATACTCCTCAACACCAGTCAGAGCAACAACAATCATCGGGACGGGAATCAGTGAATCAAATCCATACTTCGAAATCTTTGTTTCGCGGCCTTAGCCAAATTCTTTGCAAATATCATTTTATGGCCAAAATCGGTAAAATCACAATTATGGGTCTCAACCCAAATCACATACTCAAATAGTTACCACGTCAAAACGATATCAAAATCAAGTACAAAAACCAGGCCATTTCTCAAAACATACTTTCACTGAAATATTGTAAAATATGTGTCCAGTATCATTTCTAAAATCCAGAAATTCATTTCACTCATACTCAACAGTATTTAAATCAAAGATACATTTATGCATGCATTATAGTTTATAAATCAAAGTCCACTCACAAACCTGTTCAAGCACGCTCAATCCCGAACTGTACGCTCCCCTGAGGTTCCTGGAGCAGTATCGCCTGTCCAAATTAATAATCGGGATTACCAGCTAATCATAAGAACCTTAAATATAAACCCCCTAAACCCCGGGAGTCTAACTATGCTGGCCTAGAAAACGCAGCAACCTTAAAACATCCGAAACAGCCCCTAAACGACATCCGATCGACTCGAAACCTGCGCCAACAGGTCCGAAACGTCAAAAACTACTTGTCACGCGCCACCGTGACCTCAGACTCGGCCCCACGCGCCGCCACGCGCCGACGGAAGGTCGGAACACGCGCTCACGCGCCGCCACGCGCGCTCACGCGCCGCCACGCGCGCTCACGCGCCGGTCACGCGCCTGCTACAGTACCCACGCGCCTGAACCGGTCCAACCCGGTTCGGCTCAATCTGACCCGGTCCAACTCGACCAGACCGGTTCACTCAACCCGACCGGTTCAACTCGACCCGACCGGTTCAACTCGACCCGACCGGTCACCGGCGACTCGCCGGAGAAGACGACCGGCTGCCGTCGACGTCGCCGGAAGTTGGCCGGAGAAGATGACCGGCAGTCGCCGTCGCCGCCGTCTGGTTTCGCCGGAATCCTCCATTTCCGGCCGAAACTCCAAGCTTTCCAACTTCCTCAAAACTCAACCATTTTTCACAAATTTTATGTCTAAATCTATCTACTCGAACCCAGGAATCCAAATATGACCTCAAAACCACAAACACGTACCTGTGCTAGCCGGAAAATCGATCGAAAGGTCCGAAACTTCCTATCCTCGGTTCGGCTTCCTCCGCGGTCCTCTCCTTCGATGGTTGGTACGGTTGTGATCGTGGGAAGGAGTAGAACACGATTAGTTGATCCAAACTGGAAGTTGAAGCCTTGAATCCGACGTTGACTTTATGGTTTTCTCTTGGTGTTTTCGTATGGTTTCGGGTGTGGTTTGTGTATGTTTGTCACAGAGAGGAAGAAAGAGATGAAGATCAAATGAAGATGAGGATGAAACAAATCAGACTTATCTGATTTGTTAACAAAAATATCTCCCCTCCATGGAAAATTACCAAAATGCCCTTGCACATCTAGACCCATAACTTTCGTCCCCGAACTCCGTTTTCCGCGTGCCGCCTGTCTACGAACTCGTGAGTTCTAGACCTACGCAACGGTATACAAAACACCACCGAAAAGGTTTCGAAACAAAACTTGATTTCCATGCCCTTTAACAAGCAAGGGCAAAATCGTCATTTTACATAAATAATTTACTTAAATCCAATAATTAAAATTCCGGGTTGTTACAGTCATCTTCTCCGGCCAGCTTCCGGCGACGGCGACGGAAGTCCGGTCGTCTTCTCCGGCGAGTAACCGGTGATCGATCGGGTCGAGTTGAACCGGTCGGGTTGAGTGAACCGGTCGGGTCGAGTTGGATCGGGTCAGGTTGAGCCGGACCGGGTTGGACCGGTCCAGGCGCGTGAACACTGTAGCAGGCGCGAGGCCGGCGAGTGGGCGCGTGTGCCGACCTTCCGGCGGCGCGTGGCGGCGCGTGGGGCCGAGTCTGACGTCACGGCGGCGCGTGGTAACTAGTTTTTGACGTTCTGAATCTGTTGGTACAGGTTTCAGGTTGATCGGACATCGTTTAGAGGTCGTTTTGAGTGTCCGAAGCTGCTGTGTTTTCTAGAAACAGCATGGGTAGACTTCCCGAGGTTTGGAAGTTGTTATATAAGAGTTTTATTACTAGCCGGTAATCCCGATTGTTGTTTTTGACAGGCGATATTGTTCCAGGAACCTCAGAGGAACGAGTGAGACGGGATTGAGCTGGCTTGAACAGATTTGTGAGTGGACTTTGGTTTTATAAACTGAAATGCATGCATCAAAATATCTTTGTGTAAATACTGTTATGTATTGTGGCATTGAATTTCTGGATTTTAGAAATGATTACTAGACACATGTTTTCCACTACTTCGATTAAAGTGTGATTTGAGAAATATCATGGTTTTTGGACTCAGTTTTGATATCATTTTGACGAGGAAATTATTGAGTCAATAATTTGTGTTTTGACCCTGTTGTATGAGTTTATCGGATTTGGTCATATTTGAGGGAGGCCAGGACCCGGGACGAGGATCCGTTATTAGCGGTGAACCGGTGAACCTCCAAGATAAACATTGATTTGAGGGAGGCCAGGACCCGGGACGAGGATCCGTTATTAGCGGTGAACCCGGTGAACTTCTAAGATAAACTCTTATTTGAGGGAGGCCAGAACTCGGGACGAGGATCCGTTATTAGCGGTGAACCCAGTGAACCTCCAATATAATTGGTGATTGATTCTCCGACTAGCGTCGAGATTTTTGCTCCGTTGGTTTGTTGAGTGCTCCAACTCTGGCATTGTAGAGCTTTGACTCCGTCGGGTCGCGAGACTGTCTATGCATAGTACAGAGAGTTGTGATACAGGACTAGCACACCCCAAGGGATACCCTGGTGGCTAGGGATATGATAGTCGAGGATATGCCGACTAATATGATATGATAGCCGAAGGTTATACCGGTTGATGATATGATATGATAGTCGAGGATACTTGCCGACTGATGTGATATCATAGTACAGGGAGTTGTGATACAGGACTAGCACACCCCAAGGGATACCCTGGTGGCTAGTGGATGTGTCGGGAACAGTGGATTTGAGATATTATGTGTCTAGGTTGAATTAAATGATTTTGAATTCCTTTGAGGATGATTTTCAAAACAGATTGTGGATCACAATGTGTTTTCCTTATATGGATTTTGTGTGAGTCCTACTGAGTGGTTTTAAAGAGAAAGGGAAATGCCGGTGATTTAAAGATGATGTTTTTATAACATGAACTGTTTATGTGATGCATGCATGGTTTTATAAATGGAGGGGCAAAAAGGTAATATTCCTTGGAAAATGATTTATAAACGATTATTTTTGTCCACTCACAACTTTTGTGTTTAAACCCCCTTCAGGTAGTAGAGTTGACGCGGACATTATCTCGAGGTAGAGGCATTAGCACTCTCGACTGCGTTGTGTAGTTGTACTTGAGTAGGATATCTAATTTGTATCTTGATCCTACTTAGACGCTCTGATATTATGTTGTATTTGGTTGGTAATTACTTACGGGAATTTTAAGTGCTTAAATCCCTTGTCTGACAAGTGAAAGTATTTATTATTATTATAATTTGTAAGGATTGAAGGGTATTTGGGAACCTTTCCTTAGGTTGTCAGACGGGATCAGGGTTCTTCCCGGGTTTCAAGGGGAAATTCGGGATGGGTCCTGACAGCCGGGCCTAGGATCCGCTGTTGGCGGTGAACCCGGTGAACCCCCAATATAAACAAAATCGATTTGAGGGGGCCCAGGAGCCGGGCCTAGGATCCGCTGTTGGCGGTGAACCCGGTGAACCCCCAATATAAAAGGTGATTTTGCAGAGATTGTAATCGAGTCCAAGTAGTACAGATTTTAACACATCTCAAGGGATACCCTGGTGTGTTGTGGATATGTCGGGAACAGTGAATTTGAGATATTATGTGTCCAGATTGAATTAAATAATTTTAACTTTGAGTTGAAAACGTATTTGTGATAAATGATAAACAAAATATATACTTGATTTTGGATACAATATTGTTTTGAGGGGGCCCAGGAGCCGGGCCTAGGATCCGCTGTTGGCGGTGAACCCCCAATATAAACAAAACCGATTTGAGGGGGCCCAGGAGCCGGACCTAGGATTCGCTGTTAGCGGTGAACCCGGTGAACCCCCAATATAAAAGGTGATTTTGCAGAGATTGTAATCGAGTCCAAGTAGTACAGATTTTAACACATCTCAAGGGATACCCTGGTGTGTTGTGGATATGTCGGGAACAATGAATTTGAGATATTATGTGTCCAGATTGAATTAAATAATTTTAACTCCTTTGAAGAGAGTTGTCAGACCAAACTGTGGAGCACGAGGTATTTTCATTATACAGATTTTCTGTGATACCAACTAAGTGGTTTTAAAGAGAAATGAAAATTTTGGTGATTTACATATGATGTTTTTATATTATAAATTGTTTATGTGATGCATGCATGATTTTATAAATGGAGGGGGAAAAATGTAACATTTCCTCGAAAAATGATTTATAAATTATTATTTTGTCCACTCACAACTTTTGTGTTTAAACCCCCTTCAGGCAGTTGAGTAGAGCTGACGCTAATACTGATCTCGAGGCTGAGGCATTAGTACTTCGACTGCGCTGTGTAGTTATATTTGAGTAGGATATCTAAATTTTACTTTTGATCCTACTTAGATGCTCTGATATTCTATTGCATTTGATTGATCATTAATTACGGGAATTATTGAGTGCTTGAATCCTTTGTCTGACAAGTGGAAGTATTTTGTTATTATTATATTTTGTAAGGATTTAAGGGTATTTTGGGAACCTTTTCTTAGGTTGTCAGACCGGATCAGGGTTCTTCTCGGGTTTCGAGGGGAAATTCGGGACGGGTCCTGACAAGCTTCATATCGTTACAAAGTGCTAACCCTTCATCACATATTTCAGAGGTGAGTTCCTTATATGTATACCTATCATAAGGTATAGTTCCTCCAAACTTTCCTCGTATCCTACTTCGCACCTTTTCAGCGAATAACGGATGTAATCCATAAATAAATTTCTCTTTCCATAAATCAGCATAGCAATCGGATATGAGGAAAACCTTGGCATAAAAAATGTCTTTATACCACCTAAAATGAGACAAAGTCAGACTTTTTAAGTTCATCAGGAGTTCTTTAGATCTATCTGGTTGGAGCTTAGTAGATCCAACAAAGTGTAGAGTAATGGTATAGATCAGGGTATTCACCGCATCTTCTTGGGCTACTATTTGCCCATTTACTTCTCCGAATTTTGTGGCAGCAAAAATTTCTCATTTTGCTTCTTCGATTAGATGAAAATCCCACCATCCACGAAGTTGTCCTATAAATCCTGCTACAATCGCATGAGCAATGGCGAGATCCGAATTTCCTTATAGTTTACTAGCGGATGAGAACATCATCATGTATCTCATAGTATTGAGAACTTGACAATCCGTTTGTTCGTCAATGTTCTATTCAACAATTGATCTTCCATCGTACTGAACCTTTTCACCCATATCATTATCTTCAATTTGAAGATCTACATGGGTTGGCCTAGGATAATAGTTTTTCAGGATAGGCGTTCTTGTCACCCTCGGTCCTTGTCTTATCCTATTTACTTGTGGGTTTGAGGTTGACTCAGTAAATTGTTATTCCAATTCAGCAAATTGGGCTTTAGTAATGGCTGAGACGTTTGGCTCTAAAAGTTTGATTGAACTTAATTGTTTAGCCAGCGCATCAACAAAATTATTATTATTTCCTAACTTATAATCACCTTAAGATCATGCGCTGGTTTAAACATTGGTTGATCGATTTTATCCTTCTTCTTTCCTTCAGAAGAACTAGAAGATGCTCCTGGTTCTCTAGGTGTCGAAACTCTAGCTTTGAGAAAGTCATTTTTTAATGAATTCTCTATCCTAGTTGCTTGTTGTCCTAAAGATTGAAGAAACAAATTTGTATAATTATTTTGGTGTATCACAGCAGCAACTCCATTTTTTAAAGAGGCTTCTCGTGTTCTTTCTGGGACTTCTCTATAGGGAGAAGCAATTGTCCTTTTGAATTGATTTGGACAGACCTTTCTAGTGGATGTATCGCTCTTTCTTCTTTTCCTTCTCTCGTTGTATAAGTCTTAAATGGATTTTCTAAAGCACTTATACATTGAGCGTATTCAGGAAATTGGTATTTCTTGGCACACCATTCATACCACGGAAAGAATCTTGTATTAAATCCCTTTTCTATTATGAAGGTATAATGGAGTTTTCTCAGAAAATCTCTCCTTTATGGACAATAGGCCCTTTCTAGCCATTATTTTTTTTGAGTATTTTCTTTACTATGATAATCTTTTTCAATTAAATCCTTATCCGGTTCAAATTTTGTTATCACACAGATGTTAGATTGAACATCATCCCAAGTAAATTCCGATTGTAAAAGGTGGCTCCCTAGAATTTTTTGAAGGGGGTGTGGCTCCAGTGTTTTCAACCTTATAAGATAGGTAATACACTTGTTCTTGGGTTTTCCTAAGACCTTCGAGAATAGTCCATTCATGATTTCAAGATAGGCGTTCTTGTCACCCTCGATCCTTGTTTTATCCTATTTACTTGTGGGTTTGAGGTTGACTCAGTAAATTGGATATATATATATATAAAAACTACAATGTAATATGAATGACATGCCTAAATAAGTGTAGGGTGTGTTTCGATGAGGGAAAATAATAAGCAATTTTGTAAAAATTCATAATTTTGAAATACCTACGCATTAATTATCTGGTTTGGATTCATACAAATTGAAATTTAGAAATTCTAAAAAAAAGAAACAAGGAAGTTGGATATCAAAATTCTCATTTAAAATTCCATATAAAGATGCGTGGTTTTTCAATTTCCATATTTATAACTATAATTTATGTATAAACATTAACTCTATGTTTAAATTTCATTTTATTTTATATTATTCAAACAAGAAATTTCACAAATTTAAAAAAATTAATTTCCATCAATTTAAATTCCGTCATTTTATAAATTTTTGTTAATTTTAAACTTTTCATCCAAATACATCTTTATTATTATTTTTTTTTTGGAGTAATACAACTAATCATAAGGGTCATCAGTCAAATTAAATTTCACCATGGTCTAGAATACTGATTTCCAACATATTCCCAAGAATAGTTCAAATTTTATGAATTTTCTTTATTAAAGAGAAAATTCTTTTAAATTAATAAATTATGAGAAAATTCTTTTAAATTAATAAATTATGAGAAAATTTTGGTAACGTGTCGTTTCATAGCCAAATTGTATGAACTGATAACATCATTAGTTTAAAGAAAATCTTAATTTGTCAAGTGTTTCAATTCCTTTACGTTGTGTTTATGGGAAGTTCAAATACCCAAAAACTCCTCCAAAACGAGCGTGAAAATGACAAAACGACCCTTTATATTAATGGCTTAGGTCCCACCATGTCGTATTGTACGAAAAAGACTGAATTGTAATTGTAATCTGTAAGGTAACGCAAAACCGAAGCAGCCAAGCTGTTCCCCAATTCGGTAAAATTCAAATACCACTTTAGTCCCTCGAGAAAAAGGGAAAAAAACAGAGGGTGGGGACTGAGGGGAGAGCAGGGGGGACTGAGAAAAAGGCTGGGTTTTTTTCTCCTGTCTTCTTCAGAGGGATAATACCAAGGAAGCAGAATCATCATCGCCTTTGAGTAAGAATCAAGCTTTGCCATTTTCTCTTCAGCTGATTTTATTTATTTAATTTTTTTTTTCTGATTTCTCGAAGATTTTGTTTCCCTTTTCTGTATGATTCTTCCGAGTTGTTTTGGGAAACAAAGTCTTTGAAATTTTTTTGGCCATTGATTCCTAATCTTCACCTTGTATTAGATTCTGGGCCATTCTTTTACATCGGTTTTCGATTTTGTTTTATTATTGTTTCAGATTCTTTCCTCTTAGCTCTGTGCTGAAAAAAAAGATAAGGTCTTTAGCTTGAGAAAACAGAGAAGGGGTGACACAGAGGATTTATGTCGTCTGGGTTTAAATTCAATCCGTTGACTGGAGCTCCGACGAAGCTCTGGACCTTTTATCAGCCACTCCTCCGCTCACTCGACTTGTTCTCCGCCGTTTGCATGCAATTTTGGTCTCACAGTCAGACCCTCAGACAGAGCTCACCTGTGTTTTCCATGCCCTTAAGACAAAAAAGGTAGGTGGGTTCATTTACTTTCTTTATTTTGATGAACATTAATGTTTTTTTTCTGGTGGAATTATGGCATGGGTTTTTGATGGGTTTAAATTCTGTAATTTGTTGTAATTTTTTTGTTTTTGTTTTATACACTTGGTGCAGGAGTTGTTCTGGAATAGAGTTCTTTGGGGATTATTTCAGAAAACAATTTTCCTTTTCAATTTTGGGACTCAGGTGTTTTAGGGTTTTGGGTTTTTCTTGAGACTGAATTTTGTAACATTTTTTTATATTTCTTTTTGGTTTTTTTTGTTTTCTGGTATTTAAGGGGTTTAGGGTTTTGAGTTAAAAATGCCGGGCCTCAGAACTCTAGTGTTGAATCAACATGTGAAATGGAACAAATTGAAGACAAAGCAACCCAGCAAAGAAGAGATAACAAGTTACGTGAAGAGAATTCGGATCATATACAATGATCCTGATGCCACTGACTCGAGTGAAGATGAGGAGGAATACAATGTTAAGCAGACTCAGTTTCTGCATAAGAAGCGCTTTGTTTCGGAGATTTTGGTCGCGGATACAGATGAACCATCTGCAGAGATGTTACCCCAATGGAAGAGCAATGGAGGAAAAACTGGTCATGTTACAGACTGTGGATTCGATAAGAAACCTGCCAAATATAAGGGAGTGCGGCGCAGAAAATGGGGAAAATATGCAGCAGAAATTCGTGATCCAGTTGGAGGGCGTAGAATATGGCTTGGAACTTTTGAAACGGCTGAGGAGGCTGCTGCTGCTTATCAGAGAAAGAAGCTCGAGTTTGATACCATACAGATATTGGAGCAGACTAAGTGCAACTACAAAAGCTTGCCATTGTCTAATAACATTAAGGCTTCTTCCGAGAGTTCTCAATCAATGGAGAGGAACAGCCATGAGTTTCAAGGCATTCATTTATCGGAGGAGAGTCAAGATTCATCAGTTGATGCTGCTGCTGAAGCTTCTATGTTTTGCCATCCTTCGCCATCATCTGTGCTGGAAATTTCGGGTACAACTTCACTTGGCATTGGACTCGAAAATGTGAAAGAAGAATCTTGTGTGGAAGTTTCCGGAGGAGAAGGCTCTCAGCAAACAGTTTTCGAACAAGAGCAATCCGTTTTGAGATTTCCTGAAGAGACAACGTTGCCACCATTAGACATCGGACAATTGAACCTAGGGTGCGGGGACAATTACATGTTTTCTAGTTTGGATCAGTTCTTTGATGGCATGAGTGATATAGTTGAAGGAACTATGGGTGGCATTGTAGATTTTCCTGTGTCGAATGAAGAAAATGGAGAGGCTTTCGGTCTTCCGCCTCTGGACTTTGATTTCGGTCCGCAGGATTTTGGTTGGATTGATCAGAAACTAGAACGTGGTACGGCGATGAAGTTTTGTAGTTAGGAATTACTAGTAGTTATAATCTGCAAAATAAAAAGCTCAAGAAATGTGTGAGCAAGTCTTGCGGTTATCGTGATCTTTTGTTATGAGGGTGAGCTCTTGGGTTTTGTTTGTGCTCTTTTGGGGGCCGTCCAAGATTTTGAAACTCTCAGAGTGGTAGTATATGTATGAGCAACTATTATATATTGAACCATGGTTTTCTAGTGAGAATCTCATCCTTATTTTAGTAATTCTCATGATTTAGGAGCCTACGAGTCTAGGGTACATTTTCAATTTTGGAAATAATTTTTACACTCTATTTTTTGCCATCTGCATTCTTTCGTTTGCGTTTTAAATTCAGTAGTTCTTTTTCGTTTTAAATTTTGATTTTAAAGTTTTTGTTTCGTTCTCCTTTGTCTTAATCAATCATGGTTGGTTAAGCATGTGTACTCAAGAGGGGTCTATCAATTTGAAAATGATAGCTAACCAAAGACCACTTAAAATTAGCCGCCTTGACTACCCATTTATAGTCACCTTCCTTGGCCTTTAATCCAAGCCACTGTGTTTGTCTCTTTCTATTAGACATGATTCTTGTTCCATTTTATCCTTCTCTTTGGGAAATGAATTTTGAAAATCTCCGAAACTAAGCAGAGCATCTCCAATCATGCTTCAAACGAATCACGATACATAAAATAGGCAAATGACTTTTCCTTCATCCCATTGTGGCCTCTACCCTTGTTTTATATCATATATTTTTCCAAGTTTCCAACCAGTACGACACGGGAACCTCCCTCCTACCAAATACCATTGACAATTTCGAATTCCCTCTGAGATTTTTCTTCTCCCAAGACTTGGAGGGCACAAGATATACCTACCTACTAAATAAATGTCAATCTACTCATAAATGGAATTAAATATCAATTTACACTTGGAGTTATGAAGGATCAATTTATTCTCTTGATTAAGAAGGAATGAAGGATGCTTAACAGCATATACAGAACTAGGGTTTAACAGACCAAACTGTAATCATTCACGAAAAGCCAGTTCACTTACGAGAGCAAGATGATCGCTGCCCCATTTCTGCAAAGCAAAATTGAAACTTCTGAGAGAAATAAACACATAATCTTTACAAAATCGGAGCTTTACAGCTTTGTGACAGATAAATAAAGCATAATGATTGGAGATAGAAAGTACCTTGCTAGGGAGTCCTCCATCTTGTCTTAAAATGTTGACTGGTAAGGTTTCGAGAACTCTGAGAGGAACAAGATCCTCAGTATGCCTGCACTCAAAGATATCAGCTACCAAAAGTATTTCACTGCAGTAACTGTGCTGTTTACAATATAATAAAATACCAATTAATATTTACCGACCAAAAAAGAAAAAAAGCACGTACCAAATATAATCAACAGTTCCCATAAACTTGGAGTGGTAAGATGTTGCCAAGGGTTCTCCACACGTATCTCTGGTTTTCAAACTACCCTGCGGTATGGCACATGGAGCGTGAGACAAAGAGAAGTAAAGAAAAAATGACGATAAACTTTTAACTAAACAACTCCCACTCCTATGTTGTACATTTGCTGAATGAATCTCCCAAGGTCAAACGAATACACGTGTCATGCCTAATTGAGTATCATAGAAGTTGTTTGGCCAAGGGACTGCCATATCTGATTCATTCTTCTGTGGTATAAAATATGAATCACATGGCACACTATCCATATCAAGTGCTTGGAAATTTTGTTTATAAGATGATTGGAACTTTCTAAATAGGGGCTTGAAACTTAAGAATCGGGGATTTTAATAGTAGAAAGGATCTAAGACTTACAGGTACTCCAAGATATGCACTGCAAAGCTTTAAATGGTGCTGAACACAAGTGACTCCTTCACTGCCCGTTGCAAGCCTTACTTCTTCCTCTTGCCATATATAGAATGGCCTTGAAACATATGTCCTACTACTGCATCAACAATACAGAACTCAGTAAAGATTAATTTTATTTTTCTTTAAAGTAAAAAGCATTCATATAAGATGTTAACTGCTCCTCATTTTGTTTTTGAGCTGCCTAAGATACCCTAGTTTTAAAACTTCAAAAATTCACATCTCAGCAAGCCAAAGGGAACCAAATCAAAACGATAAAAAAATATGTAAATTTTAAAATAAAGAAAAACATACAACAGTACTAAACTTCTATCACATTTATCTAATTTGAGTGATATATGCACATTTACTACTGTTTGAAGTAACTATCTACAAGTAAAATTTTACCATACACATGAAGTACCTGCTTGATCTCTCATTATGGTATCTGAAGGATCTATAGTCTAGTTCAAGGTCAACCTGTCCAGAAATTTTTGTGCGGCCATGTTTCCGGATGTCCAACTGATTAATCACAGAAAGAACTGCTTAATATAAACTGAACCCGCAGAAATGGGTGTGTGGCTGGAGGGCGAGTGGGGAAGGGGAAGAAGGGGTAGGCAGGAGATTAGTAGAAGCTAAAGTGGACTCACCTCAGATGAAGCCAGGAACTGGTACATAGGACTCTGACAATTTGACAGAAAGAAAAATGGTGTAAATTGACAATGGAATTAATAGTTCAGGGACCATCTGAATGAAAAATACTCAATAACTGATGCTATTATTTAAAAAACTCACCTGCGGGATGCTATTTAGATCTCCGGAAATTACAACGGGGATGCTACCCCACTCTTGTGATAACTTGTAAGCTTTTTCAAGAAAAAGTCGAACCTATGCCATTGTTTATTACCCACAGTTGATGATATTACAAACACTAATACAGTTCCTTTCTTCTTTTTGGCTACGAAATGTTAGTATAGCCACGCTAATAGCCTAATCACCCATTTCTGAAAAATCATAGTAGAGAATACCTGCCCTAGCTTGATGTCTCCACGTTTTGGGTTGAATAGTACATGTATATTTCCAATCACTAAGCTTCTGCTTTGGGTGTATGGACTCCTATATTTATGTATACAGTCAGTGAGACGACCTAACAATATGTGAAGGAAACCAAATTATGGACAAAATAGGTAAACACAATAAAATATATCTTATACTGACGTTCGGGGAGGTACTTCAGACTCTGATTGATCTTGGTTACTCTGCATATTCAACAAACAAGAACCTTTAGGGTATGAACTGTCGATCTGTAGCTAAGCAACAAGAGATTAAATTGGGAACAAAACAATTGGGATCGCAAACATGATCGAAAAAATAGTAGATGGGGTTCCTTAATAACAGAAGTGGCCAACTTTTTAACTGGGGATGTTATAATAAGTGCAGATTTTAGAGGTTCACAAAGGAGATCATCACTTTACCGAGTGACCAGGTATGTTTTGAGTACCGGGATATAATTAGTTCAAGGGTAAAGGAACTAAGTACCTAACCACAAACAAGTGCGGATTTCAACAAAATTTGCTACTTGAACGAATCCTACACAAACAAACCATTATGCCACAATGACACATCAATGTGCATTTCAATTTATGGATTAGAACGACCTGTCATATTGCAATTGTACGTACCTTCAAAACACAAAGTTGAGCAACATTGTTACGAAGGCCGAAACTTTGGAACTCTATATTTTCTTGATGCAAAAGGCTAAACCTGCGTTTGACATATGATTTGGCTAAAAGCGTGAGATAGAATGTGACTAAATAGATAATAAATAAGAGATCACAAGTAATACTAATAGTGAAAGATGCTCAGATGCCACACTTGAATAAAATAACAGCATTCCTGTAGTTAATGAAAATTAGATAGGCTACACAATACACTTTCAGTTATCAATCATGTCTCTAGATCCAATAGCAGGCCTCAAGTAACTAAGAAACAACTAGTTATAAAGAATAGCAAAGGAAACTTAATCTACATATTTGTACAGAAAAACTCACTTATAATATGAAACTAGATAGGGTGGGTCTATTACGTCATTCAAACTTATAAGCAAAGTAATGTGCAGGTTTTGGAAAGTTCGAAAGGGCAATGAAACCTTACATTTCCTTTTTCCAAAATATAGCGCATCCATCTTTTGATTCACCCGTGCGTGCCTGGGGATAATTAGTAATCAGTATTATATGACAATAAAAAGGTACTTGATAAGTCACTACATGCTTAGAAGTTGGAAATGAACATTCAAAGCAACCTTGTAAACACCTTGAAAACCATCTTTCTGAAAAAGATGAGCTAAATCATCAAAACGATCAACCTCCTACATTCATAATACAAATGGATAATAAGAAAGCAATCTCATTCAAGAACATTTGGAATTGGCAATATTAATAAATCAAAATGTTTTTAAATTTCGCACTCTACCCCACACAAATCATATTATCTGTACGCCAAATGGTTTGACATTACCTGCAAACACATGATACTAGCATTGTACCGATTGATCTCCTTATGTATAAGCTTCTTACGGCTGCGCCACTCCAAGTATTTAGGTGGGACTTTATAATACAGATCTTGGTGGTTGGATGCATTTTCAACACCCAGAATGTTATAAGAAACCACCACAAACTTATCTGCCGAACAAAAAGACACAAAATTTAGCAGAAGATAGTCACTGAGCTAAGCTAAACACGTCAAGAATATAACACGGCCTAAATTCCAAGTGCCCCGATTGCCATAGCAAGCTAAGGAAGCAAAATGTCTGCTTGGTGAAGATTCAATTAAATTCAAATTGAACAAGTGAACTCAGCCAAATACAGCATTAGATAATTTGATGTTTTACCTTTATAAGTCGAAGTAGAAGAGTTGCAGGGAGAGAGAGCCCATTCCCGAGAACTGTCTTCCTCATCACGATTAGGCTTCTGCTTCCTTTGCTTCCGGGAGGGAGAAGAAAGTACTTGGAACCCAGTTGACGACGACGGGCCGGGTTCTCGGGTTAGGGTTACAATTTCGGACTCCACTCTATTGCCCCTTCTTTTATGAGACCGAGTCTGAGACTTTTGTTCTACTTCTATGTTTATTGAATATCGTTTGCGTTTTGGAGGTCGTACTCGAACATCACCGTTTTCTTCCGTTCTGCCCAACTGTTTCATAGCGGTGGCGCGTAAGACGAACCCGCTCAATTTGTGGTGCGCGCCTCCTGGGAGTGGCGGTTGTTTCCGTAACGGTGACGAGAGGTTAGGGATAATAGATCACAATGGTCCAATATAAAGTCATAAACTTTATAAGCCCAATCAAATACAGAATAATATTAGATTTCCCACCATGTGGCCCAATTTTATATTAAAAATCTGAGCCCAATATTTTCACTAATTTATTTATAGGCAAATTACACCTTGCTATTTTGTAGTTTATATTAAATTACAGGATTATATCTGTATACTATACATATGACTATCCTATATTTTAAAAAATGTTATACTATGCACCCTTCGTCACATTTTCCGCTCTTCAGTTAAGTGATGACATGACGTGTTTGGATCCCACAAATTAACCATTCTTAACTTCAGTTTAAGGGTATTACTGTCAATTTACACCAAATAATTATTTTTAGAAAAAGAAATTAGAAATTAAAGGAAAAAATAAGCATCAAGCATACATGTCCAATCTTCTCCATCGTCGTTGGATCCGTCATTTTCTCGTTAGTTCTTACCCACCATCTCTCCTCATCGATCCCACCCTCTCCGTCATCGATCATGCCTAAATCTAAATGAAAGAAAAAAAAACCCAGCAGTCAAGCCTTCTTACCCACTCTCCTCAACGTCAATCACTATACCACGCCCATAGCGACTGCAACGAACCATTTTTCTATTTTATTTTTCCTTCTCCCCTTACTTTCTTCATCTTCCTCAGGAAAAAAAAAACAATTAGATAAAAGAGAAGATACCAATAGACTGTGTTCGTACCTAATCTAGTCAACTTAGTTAAGGCCGATCAGTTCCGCTAAAATCATACTTGGTCCTCAGTTTAACAAGAGTACAACAATACAAATCTACAACATTAGGTACATCCCACCAACGCAACCTTGGACAAAAGGCACCAAAAGCCACTAGGCCGACTGAATCTGGTCGGCTTACGCATACATCGACCGACCGTGCCAACACAACCGCAAAACACGGGACCACCAGGACACGTGTCAACTCCAGGATCAAGGGCATTTATCTCACATCGAAATGTTTCACTTATAATATTCAATGCCACTATAAATATAAGGGCACCTCTCCTCAAAAAAGTAATGACAACATTGCCCTTACGTTGCCTAATTATTACAGTACCCTCCACACTTAACTAACTTAAGCATCGGAGACTGTTAGGCTGACACTCCACCGATGCTCATTTGTTCTTACCTTCTCCCTGCAGGTCTTCCTACCCCCGAGAAGGGCGAGTCAAACGAATTCAACGAGACAACTTTAAGTTGGTCCATTTTTAACATCAACATACTGATACAGAGAATGACCACAACACTATAAACGGCCATATGAAGGGCTGGATCAGTGACAAATGATTTGAGCGAAAATACAAAATTCACCCAATCCATCCAAACTAGCATAAACCAAACTGAGAAGTTCTCAAATCATACTCATAATCATTTTGTTGCCCCCAAAAGAAATTAAAACTTTCACAAATAATCACATGCAAGCTTAAATTCCAATTAAAGAAAAGAAAAACTCAGCCCCTTTAATCTAAATAATCCAATTAAATGAACCAAAGAGAGATATTAAATCCAATTCGAACTTCTCAGTTTAGTGATGAAGAAATGGGATCAGAGGAATTTGGATCTTTGGTGGCAGATCCATTTAAAATCAAATCGGGGACGGCCCTGAAAGAGATGTACATAGACTTTGAAGCTCAGACGTGCAATTCCTCGAATCATAGTGGTGGTGGCCAAAGTGTAGCAACCTCATGGAAGAGGGAGAGAGAGGGGAGGACAATAAACACAAAGATGGTTGCCGCTATCATCATGGACGTTGCAGGGTGGTTGACACTTGACGGGAAAGAGGGCGGTGGTCGGAGTGGACTGGGTGGGAGATGATGGGTCAAGGTATTTCGACTATTGACATGAAATGAAATTAAAAATAGTTAATTGGTGGGATCCGAATACGCCACGTCATCATTTAACTGAAGGGAAGACAAAAAACGTGATTGAGGGTGTCGGGTGTAATGTTATTAAAAATGTAGGATAGTAAAATGCAACATTTTAAAGTACATGTATATCCCTGTAACTTAGTGTAAACCACAAGGTAGTAAAGTATAATTTGATTTTTATTTATATATCTTTTCGCCAACTTCCACGTCATTCAAAAATTAAAATTTCTTTTTATTCATAAATTCGGCACTTTGGGGACCTAATTCCGAAATATTTCGAAATATCCAAAGCGTCACGACAACATCTCACCTTTGGATGGGGGCAAGGAAGAAGGAGCACGTAGGAATGCCGACCACTGCATAAGCCACTAGCGGCTGAGAGAAAGCGAGCAACAACTTGTATAGGTTGTGCGGAGCTTGAAGAAAGGTCTTCTAGAGGGAACTAGCATAGTATGGTTTATATATTTTGTGCTACTAGAACCGTAAGCCGCACTGTTATATGATACGTTTAAGTACTTTAAATGTAACATGATCGTTAATAATAGTTAGGGGGTAAATTTGTTGAAATTAAAGTTCAGAGAAAAAATTGGCTAGGATGTACAAGTTCATGGGGTAAATTGGCTAAACGACACCTGATAGAAATTACACATAATAAGTATTGACTTGATTAATACAAGAGTTGAACACGAAATTACCACTATGGAGAAATAACATTGGAAACCACTAAGTGTGGCGCGATTGGTTACCGCGCCTTCAATGAGGTTGAATCGTTCGGGCATTGTCTGAGTTCGATTCCCAGCGGAAAAACCTGTGGCCAGGACTTTACTTACCTCCCGGCCCGAGCGGGGATTAGTCGAGGTGCACACAAATTGGCCCAGACACCTCGTGGTGAAAATTACCAAAAAAAAAAATACCATTGGACAGTAATGTTAGTAGATTAAGAACACAAAATTACCAAAATGGAGGAATACCATTGGACAATAGTGTTAGTAGCTTTTTAATTAAGCAGCACAAATACAGGGTATGCAAGAGACGATGTCTCTTTCACAATAGTGTTAGTATCTTTTTAATTAAGCAGCACAAATACAAGGTATGCAAGAGACAACGTCTCTGTCATTGTAAATTTTTCACGATATTTTAAATAAATAAAACGTATCTTCTAACAAAAAACAAAGGACAATGAGTCTCTTCATTTAGATTTGCTGTATTTACACGTATTTATGTACATCTCAACCATTTAAATCATCTAACGATGCAAAACATGACACATTAAACTTCTACTTAACATCGTTAATTATGATAAAAAAAATATGTTTAAAGTCTAAATAAAATTGAAAATATACAACCTTAAGAAAACAAAACCTATCCGCCATAAACAACCCAACTCTGACGGCCTCCCATAACCCAACTCACCACATCCTATGCCATCCTTTTCTCTCTTCACTACCAGTCAACCTTCTATTCCTCTCTTTCTTTGTCATCATGCTCAATTGATTTGTTGAAGAAAACACCATTTTAAATCTAACTTCGAAACATATATGAATGCTACGAATTGGCGGTCTTCGTCCGTGCCCCACAAAACCAAAATACTTGCATACATCTAAATTCTAAAGCCAGCAATAAAGCATCAACCTCTCAAAACCAAATTTCAATCCTTTTCAATTTCAAAACTTTAAATTTTCTTTCTCCTTGAAATCCCTATAAAATCAATAAATAGTGAATAGAGAAATTAACTTAAAAGAACATGTTTTCATAGCTATTAGTAGGTGGAATGAGATTTACCTAGGATTTTTTAATTCTAATAATCCAAATTTTGGGTGAGAGTAGAGAGAGCTTTAGTGAGGAGGAGAGAGCTTTGGTGAGGCGGAGAGAATTGAAATTTGCCTTACTTTGCATCAAGAACAGACATTCCGTTACATCCGTTGCACCATCCATTAGTCTCTGTTACTAACGCCGTTAAAAGTGTTGATGTGGCAATAATATTATAAAATTTGTATAGGCAATTTAGACATTTGTTATATTTTATTAATTTTTATATTAAAATTCTTTTTAAAAAATTAAAACTAATTTTAATTACACTTCCCCTTCCCCTTCCCCAACCCACCCGACCACCATCGTCTCCCTCTCTGGACCTCTGCCCACTCGCCTCCATTTTTTACCTACTTGCCTTTGAAGCATACCAGAATTCCAATCTTCTGCTCCATATCCATGCACCAATGATATTCAACATTTTCAATTTCAACTGCTTTTCTTTGACAAAACACACTAAATGAATTACAATTGCAAATTTTGTTTTTAATATATACCATTTAAGCAATTTATCAACATTATAGGTTTCTTCAACAATTCGCATCAACTTCAGACATTAGTTCCCAAATTCTTCAACGATTATAGACAAATAAATATCAATTTCGACCTTATTTAACCATCAATCCTCGCCTCCTAACTTACTCAACATTCAAAGTTTATGAGATTCATACCTCCTGTTCACGCCTCCTATACCAGAAACTAAGTCCACCTCTTGTGCCTTTTACCTCCACTCAATCGATCTTCCTCTTACTCAAAATCTTATTGTCCTCAATATTTTTCTCGCTCTTCCCTTCTCTTTCTCATAAACAGCTACTTTTAACAAATGGGATAGCTATGAACTACTTTTAACTTTCATCAATTTCTTTTCACACAGTTTCCTCAACCTATCATTCTCTTTTAGACACCCATTTCCCCTCGTTTCCGCTATCTCAATGCTCGATTTTACGCACTTCTCGTCTTCGGAAATCCGATCCAAATCCCTAAATTTCAACGAAATGCTACCAACGTACCCAATGAACTTAGCCTAAGCGCTGATTCTCTGCAAATTGCGTGCACGCTTCTTGTCGATCAACCCCGATTTGACCAACCAAATGAATTGCTCAACAAAGAAGTACAATCCCTAGCCGCCATAGGCAATGGGAGAGAGGACGAGCTCCTGATTTGAATCGAAGTGTGCGTTTCTCAGAGCTTTCACGTCTTTGACGGCGAGCAACTCCATGGCAAATTAGCGAGGAGAGTGGGAAGAGGTCCAGAGAGGGAGACGAGGGTGGTCGGGTGGATTGGGGAAGGGGAAGGGTAATTAAAATTAGTTTTAATTTTTTAAAAAGAATTTTATTATATAATTTAATAAAATATAACAAATGTCTTAATTTCCCGTACAAATTTTGTAATATTACTGCCACATCAGCACTTTTAACGGCATTAGTAACAGAGACTGACGGATTATGCAACGGAAGCAACAGAATGCCTATTCTGGGTGTAAAGTGAGGCAAATTTCAGTTATGGGTGCATTTCAAGTAATAAGCCTTTTATTTATACAAATTTGGACTATAGTTAACTATCCACGGTATATTAATTCATTTTTATGAAATTATCAATAAAATTATGTTTAAATTCATCTTTAACTTTATATTATTAATCATTATCAGCGCATAATATATTCTATTA
The DNA here is from genome assembly GCA_037349345.1 of Oemleria cerasiformis. Lineage (NCBI taxonomy): Eukaryota > Viridiplantae > Streptophyta > Magnoliopsida > Rosales > Rosaceae > Oemleria > Oemleria cerasiformis. The sequence continues at coordinate 16,444,536 of JAZGTL010000018.1, forward strand.
TATATCATAAACTTATCATATGAAAGTCTTTTTATGATTGTTATTAGTCTAATACATGCATTATTGGGTAATTTAACATGTCCTAAAATCTCATACAAAATTTCCAAATTTTGAACCAAATTTCTAATATTTTTGTTGAGCGTCAACGATGGCGATATCGATATTTTCGTAAATTTTATCGTCGATATTTCCGTAAAAATCGCTTGAATAAGGCTGGCTGTTCCAATGTCCATGACCTAACCTTAAATGCTATGAAATTCATAATCAAATGTGTACAGATCATCACACATTCACACCATCCGCCCCAAAAATACCAACCCCTTTGCCTCTCATAAATAAATGATGTGACCCTCCCAACAACTTCACTCCAAAGTCCAAGCTAAATCAATCCAACAAAAATTAAAAATGGACAGAAAGATTGAATCTTGAAATTGAATTTGCTACTATTTTCTGAGAAAATGAAATCACACCAACTCCAACATCTTCTTCTTATATTCATCTTCTTCATACAAACAAATGCCAAGTCCACAATCGAACCATGTTCTTCCTCGGACTCCTGCACCTCTCTTCTCTCCTACATTGTCCCATGGGACTCAAAGCTCTCCGAAATCGCGTTCCGATTCCAAGTCAACGTCGTTGACATCTTGGCTGCCAACTCCATCAACCTCACCACCCCATCACCGGGAAACCAAATCCTCCAACCAAAAACTCATCTCAAAATTCCGAACTCGTGCCCTTGCGTAGACGGCATCCGACGGTCCGTGTTGAGCTACACTGTGAAGGCAGCTGACTCACTTGATCTGATCTCAGAAGGGTACGGCGGGCTTGTGAGCGCCGAGCAGATTAGGTCGGTCAACGGCGTTGGAGTCAAGAATCCGTTGACCAGCGGTCAAAGCATTTTGATTCAGTTGCCGTGCACGTGTTTTAACAATAGTAACAATGGGGTTACTTCTGTGTACATGTCATATGTGGTGCAGAGTGGGGAGAGCTTGAGCGCCATTGGAGGGGAGTTTGGGACGACGGTCATGGAGTTGGTCAACATCAACGGCCTCGATCAGCCGGTCGTTAATCCCGGCGACATTTTGGCTATTCCATTTACAGGTAACCACAACCATATTCTATTCTAACTATAATTTAATAATATAACGAATTTAAACTGAATAACATAATATGTTAATTAGTCATTAAATCTTAAATTTCACACAAATATATAAAATTTTCGATACTAAATTATATAGGTACTTCCTTCAAAGTTAATGTATGTTTTTTGGTTATTAAGATTAAGAAGAAGATAGGTAGGTATGTTCTCTCTTGGGTAATGTCATATAATTATGTACTGACTAGTCAAAGATTTTTGGTTATTAAGATTAATTTGTCACACGCTTGTAATACGCATATGTATTTACAGACGTGGAGTGACAGCATGTCCTTTTTTTATGCAGCATGTTCATCAGCAAGTCTGAACTGGTACAATGAGAGCCTGTTCGTTCCAAATGGTTCATATGCCTTAACTGCCAACAACTGCATCAACTGCTTTTGCAGACCAACCAATCTCAAGTAACTCGATCCACTTCACTTAATTCTCATAAACACAATTATCTCCAAATAATTTACATATAATATATAGCCTCCCATATTTGTATTAATGCGTGCTAATTAAAAATTAGTACTTTTTTTTTTGGGTCATGATCGGTCATGATCAGCTTGCAATGTTCTCCATCCGGCACTGTGGCCTCATGCTCTCATCTGCAGTGCAAAGACTCCAATCTTTTCATCGGCGATGTGTCTGTCAGTCCAACGCCTACCGGTTGTGATGTCAGCACATGTGTCTACCGCGGCCACAACGGCGGAAGGATTTTCAGAAGGTAAGGAAATTCAGTCTTTTTCTAGAACCGACAGTCTGTTTTTTAAACGATAAAACATTCGGTGTAATGAGCTTAAGCAGCAAGCACACAAGATTCATAATTTAGATAGCAAATTATTTAAAGCTTTTTATCTTTTCTTTGCAGCTTGGAAAATTCTTCTCATACCAATTGTTCAGGTAACAATAATTACTAGGACGTTTCCTTTTCTTTCATTAATTTTGTTTCGGTGGTTTGATAATTATTTAATTTTTTTTGTTTGTGTTTGAATTTATTGAAATCTAGCTTTGGAATTGCAGATGTAGAAGATTACAGGTCAATGTCACCAGGGCAATCTCCAAATCTTGTATTTCCATCCATAACATTATCTCCTACACCTTCACCTTCACCTTCACCTATGGGATTTGGTGCTCATCCTCCTATGGGGTTTGCTGCTTATGGTCCTAACAGTCAACGCAACCCAAACGGTCCTAATTACAGCACATTGCTTACCCAAACTCCTCCACATTTCATAATTTTGCTGCTTCTCATTTACTTCTTCTTGTCATAAAATCCAAGGAAATGACACCAAATGTCAGAAACAACATGGGCAATTGTTTGACTTGTAATTCAATGAGTTATTCTTTATATACATGCTATAATCTCGTACTGTCCATATATTAATAAGACGTTGATATTATTATTGATAATATATTAGGATAAGAAGAGCAAACTGTATCTTCATGTTAAAAATAATTTCTTATGGGTCGTAATCAAGCCAACAAAATTCTACTTTTAACTCTGACCTTTTGTAAATTGGGGTTGTGTGAGTTATTCCCAAACTTTATCGACCGAGTCCATCAGTTGTGGTCTCTTTTCGTTTAGTGTTTGAATATTTTTGTATTTGAATTTTACTTACGCTAACAAGGTTTACAAGCGTAAACTCTAAAGGAACATAAATTGGAATCCACAAGGAAATAGTTGAGAAACTCTCAAATTTGATTGAATAAAATATAAGATGATCCCAATACAACGTTTAAAGGTTGTTTATATACCTAACAAATCATAGGTTGAAAAGGAAATCAAAAACCATAATTAATAAAAATCTTGAAAATAACCAAAATTCTTAAAAGTTGATTTTGAGGCCCTAAACGACCTTATTTGGCTAAAATAGCCCATATGTCAAAGTACAAGCAATGAGTCTTGTTCGTCTCGTCGTTCCTTTTTCGGAAAGGTATCATACGCCCCATTCTGAGCTCGAACGCCAAATCTGTAAATTACCGCTGCGTCATTTTTTCATTTTTCAGTCCATCTCTTCTTCAATCAATTCTACCATCTATTCTGCATCAGTCCCCTCCACTTCAGAAGAACTCGACCTCGAGTTATCATCAGGATAAAGGGCTACATCTTCATGGAATTCATACATGTCAGCAACATTGAAAGTATTGGAAATTCCCATGGACTTCGGCAAGTCTATCACATAGGCATTATTGTTGATTCTTTTCAACACTTTGAATGGGCCATACTTTTTCGGTTTCAGCTTGTTGTATGTACTAGTAGGAACTCTCTCCTTCCTTAGAAACACCATAACCGAATCACCCTCCTGAAACACCTTAACTCGTATGTGCTTGTCTGCTGTTACTTTGTACTTGGCATTGGTCTGCTCCAACTTCTGTCTAACTTCATCTCTAACAGCTACTACACCTTCAACCATATTTTCTGCAGCAACACTTACTCCATGACCCTTAGACAACTTCACTAGGCCCACCACATGGCTAGGCACAGCAGTATAAATAATGGCAAATGGAGACTTCCCTGTTGCACTATGAACTGCACTGTTATAAGCGAACTCTACATGTGGAAGGGCATAGTCCTACTGCTTCGGCTTTTCACCACAAATACTATGCACCAAAGTTCTATTTGTCACCTCAGTCTCTCCATCATTTTGAGGATGGGCAGTGCTACTGCGATTCAAGGCAGTCCCGAAAATCCTCCACAAAGTAATCCAGAAATGGCTCAGGAACTTGGCGTCACGATAAGAAGTTATGGATTTAGGCACCCCATGCAGTCGAACAACCTCCCTAAAATACATTTTAGCTATGTTGGTTGCATCCGCTGTTTTCTTACAAGCTATAAAGTGCGCCATCTTGGAAAACCTGTCAACCACCACAAAAACAGAATCCACGCCCCTTTGTGTACGGGGTAGCCCAAGCACAAAATCCATAGCTACATCATGCCAAATATCTTTAGGAACATGTAAAGGCATATACAAACCAGTATTTTGAATCCTGACGTTTCGAGACCTAACAAGTATAACACATCTTCACAATATCTCCAACATCCCACTTCAACTATGGACAATAGTATCTCTCCTCCAAACTTGCAATGTTTTTGTCTCCGCCCAAATGGTCACTCAATCCTCCTCCATGTAATCCTGAATCAACTTTTCTCGCAAGGATGAGATGGGGATACACAATTGATTACCCTTGAACAAATACCCCTCATTAATAAAGTAATCTGCTACTGGCTCAAGGTTAACACACTTTTCCCATATTTCTTTGAAATCATCATCACTTTCGTACAAACAAACATTCAAACCCCATAATTTCTTGAGAAAGAGTAACCAACAAGGTAGCTACAGTAACCAACAAGGTATCTCTTCTATTTAGAGCATCAACAATACGATTCAGGGTTCATGACTTATGTTTAATAACAAATGGAAACTTTTACAGAAAAGTCACCCATCTGGCATACATCTTATTAACGTACTTCTGGCTATTAATGAACTTCAAAGCATGGTGATCTGTAAACAATACATGTAACAACCCGGACTTTTCATAATTTATTTTATGCAATTAATTTTTGTAAAATGACGATTTTACCCTTGGTCGGTAAAGGGCTTGGAAATCAAGTTTTGTTTCGAGACACTTTTGGTGTTGTTTCGGGTACCGTTGCGTAGGTCTCGAACTCACGAGTTCGTAGACAGGCGGCACGCAGGAAACAGAGTTCGTATACGGAAGTTGTGGGTCTAGATGTGTAAGGGCATTTTGGTAATTTGCCATGGAGGGGAGATATTTTAACCTCACTTATTGTACAACTCATTTCATCTTTATCTCCTTATCCTCACTCACTCACTCTGTGAAAAACAGAACACAAACACACCCATTACTTTGAACCGAAACCGAAGAAAAACCAAGAGAAACCAAAAGTCAACGTCGGATTCAAGGCTTTAACTTCCCATTTGGATCAACTAATCGTATTCTACTCTTTCCCACGATCAAAACCGTACCAACCATCGAAGGAGAGGACCACGGTGGAAGCCGAGCCGAGTAAAGGAAGTTTCAGATCTTTGGATCGATTTTCCGGCTTATACAGGTACGTGTTTGATGTTTTGAGGTTATATTTGGATTCCTGGGTTTGAGTAGATAGATTTAGACGTAAAATTTGTGTAAAATGGTTGAGTTTTGAGGAAGTTGTAAAGCTTGGAGTTTCGGCCGGAAATGGAGGATTCCGGTGGAACCAGACGGCGGCGGAGGTGGCGGTCCGGTCATCTTCTCCGGCCAGCCTCCGGCGACGGTGACGGCGTCCGGTTGTCTTCTCCGGTGAGTCATCGGTGACCGGTCGGGTCGAGTTGGACCGGGTCAGGTTGAGCCGAACCGAGTTGAACCGGTTCAGGCGCGTGGTTACTGTAGTAGGCGCGTGACCGGCACGTGTACCGACCTTCCGGTGGCGCGTGGCGGCGCGTGGGGTCGAGGCTGACGTCACGGCGGCGCGTAGTAACTAGTTTCGGACGTTCTGAATCTGTTGGTACAGGTTTCAGGTTGATCGGACATCGTTTAAAGGTCGTTTTAAGTGTCCGAAGTTGCTGTGATTTTAGGAACAGCAAGGGTAGACTTCCCGAGGTTTAGGAAGTTGTTATATACGAGTCTTATTACTAGCCGGTAATCCCGATTGTTGTTTTTGACAGGCGATATCGTTCCGGGAACCTCAGAGGAACGAGCGAGACGGGATTGTGCTAGCTTGAACAGGTTTGTGAGTGGACTTTGTTTTATAAACTGAATTGCATGCATCAAAATATCTTTGTTAAATACGGTTATGTATTGTGGCATTGAATTTCTGAATGTTAGAAATGATTTCTAGACATATGTTTTCCACTATTTCAGTTAAAGTATGATAGTCGAGATATGCCGACTGATATGATATGATAGTCGAGATATGCCGACTGATATTATATGATAGTCGAGATATGCCGACTGATATGATATGATAGTCGAGATATGCCGACTGATATGATATGATAGTCGAGATATGCCGACTGATATGATATGATAGTCGAGATATGCCGACTGATATGATATGATAGTCGAGATATGCCGATTGATATGATATGCTAGTCGAGAGATAGGCCGACTAATCCAATAAAATGATATGATATGCTAGTCGAGAGATAGGCCGACTGATGTGATAGCATAGTACAGAGAGTTGTGATACAGTACTAGCACACCCCAAGGGATACCCTGGTGGCTAGTGGATGTGTCGATGACAGTGGATTTGAGATGTTATGTGTCTAGGTGGAAATAAATGATTTTGAACATGAAAATGCCGGTGATTTAAAGATGATGTTTTTATAACATGAATTGTTTCTGTGATGCATGCATGGTTTTATAAATGGAGGGGGAAAAAGGTAATATTCCTTGGAAAGCGTTTTATAAACGATTATTTTTGTCCACTCACAACTTTTGTGTTTAAACCCCCTTCAGGCAATAGAGTTGACGCGGACAGTATCTCGAGGCAGAGGCATTAGCACTTCCGCTACGCTGTGTAGTTGTACTTGAGTAGGATATCTAATTTGTACATTGATCCTACTTAGACGCTCTGATATTCTTGTATTTGGTTGGTATTTACTTACGGGAATTTTAAGTGCTTAAATCCCTTGTCTGACAAGAGAAAATATTTATTGTTATTATTATATGCTAAGGATTGAAGGGTATTTGGGAACCTTTCCTTAGGTTGTCAGACGGGATCAGGGTTCTTCCCGGGTTTCGAGGGGAAATTCGGGACGGGTCCTGACAATTGGTATCAGAGCACTAGGTTAAATTCCTGTAGACCGTACATCTAGTGTACAGGTGAAATTTAGGTATTAATGGTTTACAACTTCTTTTCAGCGTATAATGCCTCCGAGACGAGAGTTCCGTCAACGGTCAGGGAATGGTGGAGATGACCATGAACCTGCAGTGGAGCCTGATTTGAGGCAGACACTGGAACAGCTAGGTCAGACGTTAGCTTCTGTACTCCAGGATAGAGCTTCTCACGAAGTCTCTGATATTGAGAGAGCCCAGAGACTGGGGGCAACGATATTCATGGGTGACTCTAGCCCAGAGGAAGCTGAGGAGTGGATTACTCGCATGGAGCGGGTGTTTATGATTATGTGGTGTCCTCTAGAGGAGAGAGTTCTACTGGCCACATTTTTACTAGGTGGTTCTGCTTACCACTGGTGGCACTCATTGGAGGTGTCAGGCTGGAATGTCCATACGGTTACTTGGCAGATTTTCCGGGAACGTTTCTTGGAGCAATTTTACCCTCGCTCACATCGGAGTGTTAAGGAGGCCGAGTTCTTGCATTTACAGCAAGGAGACATGACGGTGGCCCAGTATGAACAAAGATTCATAGCGCTGAGTCGCTTTGCACCGACGTTGGTAGCGACCGAGTCAGACAAGTGCCACAGATTTGAGAGTGGACTGCGGAGTGAGATTCGGTCAGCAGTTACGTCTATGGACCACACTTCGTTGAGGACTTTGGCTGATGCTGCAGCTCGAGTAGAGTTGAGTTTGGGTTTCCCAATGCCACAGCAGTACAGTGGGAACAGGAGACGTCGAGATCACTGGACTGCCGGATCCTCTAGTCAGGGACCATTAAAAAGAGGCAGTCATAGTTCTGGATCTTCTGGGAGATCTAGTACAGGCAGTGGCGGAGCTGGTCAGACACGACAATCTTTTGCACAGTCTCGGGGTGCCTCAGTGCAGTTCAACAGGAGACAGGGTGGCAGATCTAGTGGCTTCAGTGATGCCGGTTGTTATTTCTGTGGGAAGCCTGGTCACATCAAGAGATTCTGTCCAGAACGACGTCCGGGTAGTAGTTCCTTTAGTCGTGGTGCGACTGATCCTAGCCCGAGTGCAGGACAGATGTATGATACTGCAGCTGAGAGGCAGACCTATTTCGGTGGGGCTGGTAGAGCTAGTGGCACCAACAGGCCCAGAGGCAGGTATGGGGATCGTGGTCGATCTTCAGGTACACCAGCTCGAGTGTTTGCCATGACGCAACAGGAAGCTCGAGTAGCACCGGATGTGGTCACGGGTACGTTATCTATTTTTAACCGCAATGCTTGTGTTTTATTAGATCCGGGAGCAACTCATTCTTTTATTTCTCGGGGTTTTGCATTGTTTGCGGATAGAGAATTGTCTCCAATTGGTTGGGACATGGGTATTAGTACTCCTACCGGAGATATGTTAGTGGCGAACCTAGTGATTCGCAGTTGTCCGGTGATGGTTGAAGGCCATGGTTTGGAGGTAGATTTAATCCCCTTAGATATCTTTGAGTTTGATGTGATTCTAGGGATGGATTGGTTGTCCATGCACCATGCCTCCATAGACTGTTATGATAAGACAGTAGTTTTTCGGAGTCCAGGATTCCCTGAACTTACATTTCGGGGAGATCGTAGGGTATTACCCTATGGAGTGATATCAGCGTTAACAGCTGAGAGATTGTTGAGAAAAGGTTGTGAGGGTTACTTGGCTCATGTGATAGATGCTCGGAATACTTCGATGAGAGTGGAAGATATTCCTGTGGTAAGTGAATTCTCTGATGTGTTTCCAGATGATCTTCCAGGATTACCACCACACCGTGAGATTGAGTTCACAATCGAGCTTTTGCCAGGTACTCAACCTATCTCACAGGCACCGTACAGGATGGCACCGACAGAATTGCGAGAGTTAAAGACTCAATTGCAGGACTTGGTGAATATGGGATTTATTCGCCCAAGTGTTTCACCATGGGGTGCACCGGTACTATTCGTGAGGAAAAATGATGGTGGTCTGAGATTGTGTATCGACTACCGGCAGTTAAATAAAGTGACGGTGCGAAATAAGTATCCTTTGCCAAGGATTGACGATTTATTTGATCAACTGAAAGGGGCAAAGTATTTTTCAAAAATTGACCTTCGATCCGGGTACCATCAGTTGAGAATCCGGGAAGAGGATGTTCAGAAAACAGCTTTCAGGACTCGGTATGGTCATTATGAGTTCCTGGTGATGCCCTTCGGGTTGACTAATGCCCCGGCAGCGTTTATTGATTTGATGAACAGAGTATTCCAAAAGTATTTGGATCGATTTGTAATTGTGTTCATCGACGATATCTTGGTGTATTCAAGGAGTGCCAAGGCACATGAGAAGCACTTGAGGTTGGTGCTGAATATGCTTAGGAAAAAGCATTTGTTTGCCAAGTTCAGTAAATGCCAGTTTTGGTTGACCGAAGTTGGATTCTTGGGTCATGTGATTTCTACTGACGGTATCAGCGTAGATCTCCAAAAAGTGGAGGCAGTGGCAAACTGGGAGCAACCGAGGACAGTGACAGAGATGAGGAGTTTTCTGGGTTTGGCAGGATATTATCGGCGGTTCGTAGAAGGATTTTCTACGATAACAGGCCCATTGACTCGGTTGACTAAGAAAGGAGTCAAGTTTGACTGGGATGCTGATTGTGAGCAGAGCTTCCAGGAGCTAAAGAGAAGATTGACTTCTGCTCCAGTATTAACCCTTCCAGATGGTAACGGGGGTTTTGAGGTATATAGTGATGCATCATTGCGGGGTATTGGCTGTGTGCTGATGCAGCATGGGAAGGTGATAGCGTATGCTTCCAGACAACTTAAAACCCATGAGAGGAATTACCCCACACATGATTTGGAGTTGGCTGCAGTAGTGCATGCACTGAAAATATGGAGACATTATTTGTATGGGGAGACGTGTCGGATCTTCACCGACCATAAGAGTTTAAAGTACTTGTTCACCCAGAAAGACCTGAATTTGAGGCAGAGAAGGTGGCTTGAGCTGATAAAGGATTATGATTGTACTATTGAGTACCACCCAGGAAAAGCCAATGTTGTGGCAGATGCCTTGAGCAGGAAATCTATGGGATCTTTGGCCCATTTGCATACAGTCTACTTACCGTTGCTGGTAGAGTTCCGTAGAGCAGGGATTGTACTAGACATGGATAGCCAGGGGGCTTTGTTGGCTAGTTTCCATGTGAGGCCTGTTCTGATTGATCGGATTATTGAGGCTCAACTCCAGGATCCTACGTTGTGCATTATCAGGATGGAGTTAGAGGCTGGAAACAGGCAGGACTATGCGGTTAGGGATGATGGAGCATTGGTTAAGGATGGACGGTTGTGCGTACCGAATGAGCTGGAGCTAAAGAGGGAAATTCTTAATGAGGCTCATAGTTCGGCTTATGCTATGCATCCAGGAGGTACCAAGATGTATCATACCCTAAGGAAACACTATTGGTGGACTGGGATGAAAAGAGAAATTGCTGAGTTTGTGAGTAGATGTTTGACATGTCAGCAAGTGAAAGCGGAGAGGCAGAAACCCTATGGGACACTGCAACCATTACCTATTCCGGAATGGAAGTGGGATCACATTACGATGGACTTTGTATATAAACTTCCAAGGACACGGAAAGGACATGATGGGATATGGGTAATTGTGGATAGACTCACGAAGTCTGCACATTTCTTGCCAGTACGAGAAGATTTTCGGATGAGTCGGTATGCCAAATTGTTCGTGGATGAGATCATACGGCTGCATGGGACTCCAGAGTCTATTGTTTCGGATAGGGATCCGAGATTTACCTCCAGGTTTTGGCGGAGTTTGCAGAAGGAATTTGGCACCACATTGCATTTCAGTACAGCTTTTCATCCTCAGACGGATGGTCAGTCTGAGAGAACAATCCAGGTTTTGGAGGATATGATGAGGGCTTGTGTACTACAGTTTAAAGGGAACTGGGATTCACACTTGTCTCTGATGGAATTTGCATATAATAACAGTTACCAGTCGAGTATCGGGATGTCACCTTTCGAGGCACTGTATGGGAGGCAGTGCAGAACACCTTTGTGTTGGAGTGATATAGGTGAAAGGAAACTGTTAACACCCGAGTTGGTGGATTTGACTGAGGAAAAGATTAGAATCATCAGAGAAAGGTTGAAGATAGCTCAGGATCGCCAGAAGAGCTATGCAGACCGCAGAACCAGAGACCTTGAGTTTGAGGTTGGTGATTGGGTGTTCTTGAAACTATCTCCATGGAAGGGAGTGGTACGTTTTGGTAGACGGGGAAAACTGAGTCCTCACTACATTGGTCCATATGAGATTTTGGAAAGGATAGGACCAGTGGCATATCGTATTTCTTTACCCTCGGAATTATCCAGAGTTCATGATGTCTTTCATGTATCTTTGCTCCGGAAATATCTGTTTGATGAGTCTCATGTGTTGGAAGAGCAACCACTTGAGCTGAAAGACGATTTGACATTTGAGGAGCAACCAGTGCAAATTCTGGATTGGAAGGAAAAGGTACTTCGCAGAAAGACTTTTCCTCTAGTTAAAGTGTTGTGGAGGAATCATAACGTGGAGGAAGCCACGTGGGAAACTGAGGAACTAATGTGGGCACAGTATCCTCATTTATTTCATGATTAGGAATGAATTTCGGGGACGAAATTTCTTAAGGGGGGTAGATTGTAACAACCCGGACTTTTCATAATTTATTTTATGCAATTAAATTTTGTAAAATGACGATTTTACCCTTGGTCGGTAAAGGGCTTGGAAATCAAGTTTTATTTCGAGACACTTTTGGTGTTGTTTCGGGTACCGTTGCGTAGGTCTCGAACTCACGAGTTCGTAGACAGGCGGCACGCAGGAAACGGAGTTCGTATACGGAAGTTGTGGGTCTAGATGTATAAGGGCATTTTGGTAATTTGCCATGGAGGGGAGATATTTTAACCTCACTTATTGTACAACTCATTTCATCTTTATCTCCTTATCCTCACTCACTCACTCTGTGAAAAACAGAACACAAACACACCCATTACTTTGAACCGAAACCGAAGAAAAACCAAGAGAAACCAAAAGTCAACGTCGGATTCAAGGCTTTAACTTCCCATTTGGATCAACTAATCGTATTCTACTCTTTCCCACGATCACAACCGTACCAACCATCGAAGGAGAGGACCACGGTGGAAGCCGAGCCGAGTAAAGGAAGTTTCGGATCTTTTGATCGATTTTCCGGCTTATACAGGTACGTGTTTGATGTTTTGAGGTTATATTTGGATTCCTGGGTTTGAGTAGATAAATTTAGACGTAAAATTTGTGTAAAATGGTTGAGTTTTGAGGAAGTTGTAAAGCTTGGAGTTTCGGCCGGAAATGGAGGATTCCGGTGGAACCAGACGGCGGCGGAGGTGGCGGTCCGGTCATCTTCTCCGGCCAGCCTCCGGCGACGGTGACGGCGTCCGGTTGTCTTCTCCGGCGAGTCATCGGTGACCGGTCGGGTCGAGTTGAACCGGTCGAGTTGAGTGAACCGGTCGGGTCGAGTTGGACCGGGTCAGGTTGAGCCGAACCGAGTTGAACCGGTTCAGGCTCGTGGTTACTGTAGCAGGCGCGTGACCGGCGCGTGAGGGCGCGTGGGTGCGTGTGCCGACCTTCTGGCGGCGCGTGGCGGCGCGTGGGGTCGAGGCTGACGTCACGGCGGCGCGTAGTAACTAGTTTCGGACGTTCTGAATCTGTTGGTACAGGTTTCAGGTTGATCGGACATCGTTTAAAGGTCGTTTTAAGTGTCCGAAGTTGCTGTGATTTTAGGAACAGCAAGGGTAGACTTCCCGAGGTTTAGGAAGTTGTTATATACGAGTCTTATTACTAGCCGGTAATCCCGATTGTTGTTTTTGACAGGCGATATCGTTCCGGGAACCTCAGAGGAACGAGCGAGACGGGATTGAGCTAGCTTGAACAGGTTTGTGAGTGGACTTTGTTTTATAAACTGAATTGCATGCATCAAAATATCTTTGTTAAATACGGTTATGTATTGTGGCATTGAATTTCTGAATGTTAGAAATGATTTCTAGACATATGTTTTCCACTATTTCAGTTAAAGTATGATAGTCGAGATATGCCGACTGATATGATATGATAGTCGAGATATGCCGACTGATATGATATGATAGTCAAGATATGCCGACTGATATGATAAGATAGTCGAGATATGCCGACTGATATGATATGATAGTCGAAATATGCCGACTGATATGATATGATAGTCGAGATATGCCGACTGATATGATAAGATAGTCGAGATATGCCGACTGATATGATAAGATAGTCGAGATATGCCGACTGATATGATAAGATAGTCGAGATATGCCGACTGATATGATAAGATAGTCGAGATATGCCGACTGATATGATAAGATAGTCGAGATATGCCGACTGATATGATATGATAGTCGAGATATGCCGACTGATATGATATGATAGTCGAGATATGCCGACTGATATGATATGATAGTCGAGATATGCCGACTGATATGATATGATAGTCGAGATATGCCGACTGATATGATATGATAGTCGAGATATGCCGAATGATATGATATGCTAGTCGAGAGATAGGCCGACTAATCCAATAAAATGATATGATATGCTAGTCGAGAGATAGGCCGACTGATGTGATAGCATAGTACAGAGAGTTGTGATATAGTACTAGCACACCCCAAGGGATACCCTGGTGGCTAGTGGATGTGTCGATGACAGTGGATTTGAGATGTTATGTGTCTAGGTGGAAATAAATGATTTTGAACATGAAAATGCCGGTGATTTAAAGATGATGTTTTTATAACATGAATTGTTTCTGTGATGCATGCATGGTTTTATAAATGGAGGGGGAAAAAGGTAATATTCCTTGGAAAGCGTTTTATAAACGATTATTTTTGTCCACTCACAACTTTTGTGTTTAAACCCCCTTCAGGCAATAGAGTTGACGCGGACAGTATCTCGAGGCAGAGGCATTAGCACTTCCGCTACGCTGTGTAGTTGTACTTGAGTAGGATATCTAATTTGTACATTGATCCTACTTAGACGCTCTGATATTCTTGTATTTGGTTGGTATTTACTTACGGGAATTTTAAGTGCTTAAATCCCTTGTCTGACAAGAGAAAATATTTATTGTTATTATTATATGCTAAGGATTGAAGGGTATTTAGGAACCTTTCCTTAGGTTGTCAGACGGGATCAGGGTTCTTCCCGGGTTTCGAGGGGAAATTCGGGACGGGTCCTGACAATACAAACTCTTTCTGAATAAGGTAGTGCTCCCATTGTTTCAAAGCACTCACAACTGCATAAGATTCCTGATCATAGGTACTCCACTTCTGACGGGTTTCACTTAGTTTTTCAGAAAAGAAAGCTATTGGTTTCCTCTCTTGTGACAGTACAACACCCACTCCCACTCCGCTAGCACCACATTCGACCTCGAATACTCTCTCAAAATTCGGAAGAGCTAGAACTGGTGCGGTACAAAGTTTTTCTTTTATTAGGGCAAGCTCTTTTCCTGCTCTTCTCCATTCCCTTTCTTCAAACAATTTGTGATAGGTGCAGTAATGGTGTTAAAATTCCTCACAACCGTCCTGTAAAAAGTGGCCAAGCCATGTAAACTTCTCACCACAGTCACCGACTTTGGAGCTGGCCAATCACGGATTACCCTAATTTTCTTGTCATCCACCTAAATACCTCCTCACCAACCACAAAACCCAAAAACAGCAGCTTATTTGTACAAAAAGTACATTTTTTAAGGTTCACATACAACTTGTTTTCTTTTAAAACACCTAAAACTTGCCTTAAATGCACCATGTGTTCTTCTTTGGTCTGTCTATAGATTAAAATGTCATCAAAATAAACCACAACAAAAGAGCCAAGGAATGGACGAAGAACTTGATTCATAAGTCTCATGAAAGTGCTAGGTGTGTTTGACAACCCGAAATGTAACAACCCAGAATTTTAATTATTGGGTTTACGCAATTATTTATGTAAAATGACGATTTTACCCTTGGTCGGTAAACGGCATGGAAATCAAGTTTTGTTTCGGAACTTATTAGGCGGTGTTTCGGGTACCGTTGCGTAGGTCTCGAACTCAAGAGTTTGTAGATAGGCGACACACGGAAAACGGAGTTCGTGTACGGAAGTTATGGGTCTAGGTGTGCAAGGGTAGTTTGGTAATTTGCCATGGAGGGGAGATATTTTACTACCCAAATCAGATGAATCTGATCATTTTTTCTTCATCACTCATATCTCTCGCTGAAACAAGAACACAAAAAACCACCCGAACCCGTGTGCGAAAAACCCCGAAAAACCCATAAAGTCAACTTTGAATTCAAGGCTTTAGCTTCCATTTTTTATCAACTAATCGTATTCTACTCCTTCCCACGATCACAACCGTACTAACCATCGAAGGAGAGGACCACGGTGGAAGCCGAACCGAGTATAGGAATTTTCGGATCTTCCGATCGGTTTTTCGGCTTACACAGGTACGTGTTTGATGTTTTAAGGTCATATTTGGATTCTTGGGTTCGAGTAGATAGATTTAGACGTAAAATTTGTGAAAAATGGTTGAGTTTTGAGGAAGTTGTAAAGCTTGGAGTTTCGGCCGGAAATGGCAATTTCCGGCGAACCAGACGGTGGCGGTCCGGTCATCTTCTCCGGCTAGCCTCCGGCGACGGTGACAGCCATCCGGTCGTCTTCTCCGGTGAGTCACCGATGACCGATCGGGTTGAGTGAACCGATCGGGTCGAGTTGAATCGGTCGGGTTGAGTGAACCGGTCAGGTTGAGTGAACCGATCGGGTTGAGTGAATCGGTCGGATCGAGTTGGACCAGGTTAGGTTGAGCCGGACTGGGTTGGATTGGTCCAGGTGCGTGAACACTGTAGCAGGGGCGTGACCGGCGCGTGAGGGCGCGTGGGCGCGTGTGCCGACCTTCCGACGGCGCGTGGCGGCGCATGGGGCCGAGTCTGAGGTCATGGCGGTGCGTGGTAACTAGTTTTTGAAGTTCCGAATCTGTTGGTACAGGTTTCAGGTTGATCGGATGTCGTTTAGAGGTCGTTTTGGGCAATCCCATCGGTAATGGTTGATCTTATTAGCGGGTTTTGAGCTCGGAAAGTCAAGGTAGTTGGGTCATTATTGTGCATGTGTTCCTTGGGCTAGAGTGTCCATAATTTTGGGTTGGATGATGTTTGTGAGTGGACTTTTGTTTTATAAACTGAAATGCATGCATCAAAATATCTTTTTTTAAATACTGTTATGTATTGTGGCATTGAATTTATGAATTTTAGAAATGATTACTAGACACATATTTTCTACTATTTCAGTTAAAGTGTGATTTGAGAAATATCATGGTTTTAGATTCGGTTTTGATATCGTTTTGACATGGAAATTATTGAGTCAATGATTTGGGTTTTGACCCTGTTGTATGAGTTTATCGGATTTGGCCATATATTTGAGGGAGGCCAGGACCCGGGACTAGGATCCGCTGTTGGCGGTGAACCCGGTGAACCTCCAATATAATTGATTAATGATATGATATGATAGTCGAGGATACTTGCCGACTGATGTGATATGATAGCCGAAGGTTATACCGGCTAATGATATGATATGTCAGTCGAGGGATATGCCGACTGATATGATATGATATGATAGCCGAAGGTTATACCGGCTGATGATGTGATATGATAGTCGAGGATACTTGCCGACTGATGTGATATGATAGCCGAAGGTTATACCGGCTAATGATATGATATGCCAGTCGAGGGATATACCGACTGATGTGATATGATAGCCGAAGGTTATACCGGCTAATGATATGATATGCCAGTCGAGGGATATGCCGACTGATGTGATATGATAGCCGAAGGTTATACCGGCTAATGATATGATATGCCAGTTGAGGGATATGCCGACTGATATGATATGATATGATAGTCGAAGGTTATACCGGCTGATGATGTGATATGATAGTCGAGGATACTTGCCGACTGATGTGATATGATAGCCGAAGGTTATACCGGCTAATGATATGATATGCCAGTCGAGGGATATGCCGACTGATGTGATATAATAGCCGAAGGTTATACCGGCTAATGATATGATATGTCAGTTGAGGGATATGCCGACTCATGTGATATGATAGCCGAAGGTTATACCGGCTAATGATATGATATGCCAATCGAGGGATATGCCGACTGATATGATATGATATGATAGCCGAAGGTTATACCGGCTGATGATGTGATATGATAGTCGAGGATACTTGCCGACTGATATGATATGATAGCCGAAGGTTATACCAGCTGATGATATGATATGACAGTCGATGATACTTGCCGACTGATAGGCTATGATAGCCGAAGGTTATACCGGCTGATGATATAATATGATAGTCGAGGATACTTGCCGACTGATGTGATATCATAGTACAGAGAGTTGTGATACATGACTAGCACACCCCAAGGGATACCCTGGTGGCTAGGGATATGATAGTCGAGGGATATGCCGACTGATGTGATATGATAGCCGAATGTTATACCGGTTGGTGATATGATATGATAGCCGAGGATATTTTCGGCTCTAATATGAACCAGACGACAATTGTCATGGGCTTAATCAACCTATGAAAATACTTCGTCATTCGGGTCAGTGGGTTGGTGTGGGCGGTGACCCAGAGTGACGAATTATTGTTGGTTCACAAGTATCTGACTAGTCGGTTGTCTTGTGGTATTCCAGTAGAGATGTCAGCAGTGTCTGACCTACTAACATTTGGTGTCAGAGGGTATTCCTATTTGGACCACCACTATTCCGAGGTCTTGGCTTTGACTTGTATACTATCCTGCGTCTGACAGGTAGGATTGGTCAGTAAGTACAGATGTTCTGTCGGAAACCCTATAAGGTTTAATAAAAATTATTAAGAACAAGGGGTATTTCTGGTATTTAAATTTTGAGGTAAAAGAGCTGTCAGACGGGATAAGGGTTCTTTCCGGGTTTCGAGGGAAAATTCGGGAAGGATCCTTACCGAAAGGCATGACCAACCACTCATATAACCCATCCTTGCTTTTGAACGTTATTTTCTATTCATCACCCGGTCTAATCCGAATCTGGTGGTAGCCACTTCGCAAGTCTGATTTTTTGAACACTTTAGAGCCCTCCAGTTCGTCCAACATGTCTTCCAAATACGGTATGGGAAATCTGTATTTTATTGTGATCTTGTTGATGGCTCGGCTGTCAACACACATACGCCAAGCATTCTCCTTCTTAGGACCTAGAAGGATAGGAATCGAACATGGAATCAAGCTCTCCCTGATAAATCCCTTCTCCAACAAATCCTCAATCTACTCTCTCAAAATCTCATTCTTCTTAGGGCTCATACGGTAATGAGGCAGATTTGGTAGGCTAGCTCCGGGTACCAAATCAATTTGATGTTGGATATCCCACATAGGTGGTAGTTTGTTAGGTAATTCATAAGATAAAAGCTCCTTATACTCCCTCAACATCTACTGCACATCATGGGGGATTTCGACCTTTTCTTTGCTTGATGTCAATAATCCTTTCAACACTACTAGATAAAAAGAATCAGCTTCTTTGATTTCCTCTTTAATCCCCCATTCATTGCTAATCAAGGTCAGAAAACTAGAACTCTCATTTCTTGGTACACTCACTTTTCCCAATGTGTAGTAGCAGCCATAGCAATTTTATGATAATTCCAGGTAAACAATATAACATTATCTTGACCCTTAAAGCTAGTGTCGACATCAAACTTCCAAGGTCGACCCAACAAAATATGACATGCATCCATATCAATTACATCACACAATATTTCACCACTATAGTGCTTACCAATGGAGAGTGGTACACGACAGATTTCAGAGACTCAAACTGAAGACCCTTTCTTCACCCAACCCAACGAATAAGGAGAGCTATGTGGCTCTGTTGGTAGCTGCAAATTCTCTGCCAATTTCTTCGACACAAAATTCTCGCAGCTGCCATTATCTACAATCACATCATAGACTTTATTTTTAATTGAGCAACGAGAACGGAAGATACTATTATGATGCCCTTCCTCTTTTGGAGCTAAAAGAACTTGCTACATCACCAAAGTAACTCTTTCTAATCCCTCTTCAATTGCAAACTCAGCTCCTTCATAGTCATCTTCAAACTCCTTCTTCTTCTTGACCATCATCCACATCTACTAAATTGGTCTGTCTCCGGTCGGGGCAAACATTAGAACGATGCCCTAGTTTTCCACAACGATAACAAGTATCCACTGTGGGTTTGGCATACAGATTCTGCTTCTGGGTATGATTTCGAGTCTGCTCTCTATCGAAAGTTCTGCTACTTTCTTGATTAGCTCCTCTAGATTGGAAGTTTGAAGGCTTTGATGTGCCTTGCTGCATTGTTTTTCCCTTATCAGCAGGGACAATAGCAGCAGTTTCAGACGATCCTGGCATATTCCTCCGGTAAGGCATTTGACGTTTCTCTTTTTCCATCAATTCAGCTCGTAACCCCATGTTAATTGCCTCCTACAAGGTCCACAAATTCTGCAAACCAATCTTATTTTGAATGGAAGGTTTCCACCCATTCACATACCTTGCCAACTTCTGATTCTCGATCATCTGCACGATCACCTATGAATATAAATCAATGATAACAAAAGAGGAGATACCCGCTCTGATATCTTTTGACGTAGCACAAGCTAACAAGGTTTACAAGCGTAAACCCTAAGGGTGCGTTTGGATGAGGAACTTCAAAGTTCCATGGAATTTGGGTAAAATTAGTTAAAAATGAGGAACTTGAAGATACCATGAAATTTGCAAATGATACAATGCAGGGCATATATCTGAGATTTGTAAGTTACACCTATGGAGGTGTTACTTTGGTAAGTCCATTGTTTAGTGGTTTGTTATGCTTACAATTCCCATATTTTTGTTTTTTAGTGCTTAACTACCTACTTAAAATCCCCATATTTTTTTGTTTTTAGTGCATATCTTAGTAATATAGTATAAGTTCTATGGAATTTTTAAGTTCCCCATCCAAGCGCACCCTAAAGGAACATAAACTAGAATCCACCAGGAAATAGTTGAGAAACTCTCAAATTTGATTGAATAAAATATAAGATGATCCCAATACAACATTTAAAGGTTGTTTATATGCCTAGCAAGCCCTAGGTTGAAACGGAAAACAAAAACCCTAATTAATAAAAATCCCGAAAATAACCAAAATTCTTAAAAACTGATTTTGAAGCCCTAAACGACCTTATTTGGCTAAAATAGCCCATATGTCATAGCAAAAGAATTGTGTCTTGTTCGTCTCATCATTCCCTTTTCGAAAATATATCATACGCCCAATTTTGAACTCATACACTAGATCTGAAAATCTGTAAATTACTGCTGCGTCATTTTATAATTTTTCGGTCCATCTCTTCTTCAATTCATTTTGTCATCTTATCTACATCATTTACTATACACAATTTGACTCAATATTTAAAGCATGACGTACTATCGCAAAACCTTCTTTCAGGTTTCAATATTATTCGATTCTTTCATTTTCTTATGATAATTATAACCACAAGACTAGAATTAAAAAATGAATATAGAAGAAAAACTGAGATATAATTATAATTATACCAAATTATATTGCACTAAGTCCTCTTCCTTTCTTCAAAGTTCATATCACGAGTCTCAAACATGACTTGTTTCAATCAGAACCCAACTAAATATTGACAAGTCATAAGATCGGCAGACACGCAAATCATCATCTCCTCCATGAATATGTATTTGTGGAGACTGAGTCTCCTTTAATTTACTAGGTCATTCTTTAATCTTGTCCCAAGTCTCAACCCAAACGCAAACGTGGCAGTGGCCAGTGTGGCACCTATCTATCTATTTCTTCCTGCTGCTTTCAGTTGGCACTAGGTTTTCATATAACAAGATCCACAGAGATCTGCATACGTACACGTGTCAAAACATAACTCGATCCCTCAAATTCCATTTCAATCCCATCAACCTAGCTCAGATTGAAAACAACATTGTACTACAGAGAGTTTTGTTCTTCTTTTATATTCGACATCGATCACATATCAATGTATGGATGATAATCTTGCCGGCCGGAACATTTTGTTCATGGTATGTGCATGGCAAAATTGCATATGTTCATAATTTATCAAAAAAAAAAAAACATTGCATATGTTCATATACTAATACACACAACCACATAATACTACAATAATTGAGTGATTAAAATTCCAATTTAATATACTATTAAATTGTTCATTTTGGAGACAGCTAGCGTAATATGTAAATATATTTACGAGACAACTTCGGCAGCATATATTGTAGCCCACAACAAGCTTGGTTGTTTGTACAGAAAATTTGATAGTGAAAGTGACTTCTCGTCATGTGCAAGAGCTTGTCTTCATTGCCAAATTTTCAGCGGGACATATTGGGATAATAATTTTAATCCTTTCTTTAATTACCAAAGTAATCTTACACAAACACAAGTAGTAATATATATATATATATATAGATGTGTATTACTTTTACTCAATTTTTAGAGAGGAGAGTGGAGTCACGTGCTCCCACTCAATTTTTACTTTTACTTATCAATATAAGTATAATAGTTGATTATAATTAATAATGCATGAAATGGAGAAAATTTCTAAAATATTGCAGGATATGTTCGTCCAAGAAGAAATATGACACGATTAGAATTTTATTCTTTATAAATAAATTGTTCAATAAGAAATATGAATTTATTTGTATTAAACATATATATTTTGGTGATAATTTTTCCCATATTAGAAAAGTTTTTTGAATCCACCACTGAGTTTAGTCATGTTAATATGAATTTGAACGTCATATGGCTATGTGTTGTTATATATCAACCCGGCTAAGTACTAACGTTAATATTATACTCTAAGGTACAAATAAACGTATTAAACTGCTTGTTCATCAATATCATAACACCAAAATAAATAACTACTCATGTTAATATGAATGTGAATTAGCGTTATATGGCTATGTGTTGTTATATATCAACCCGGCTAAGTACTAACGTTAATATTATACTCTAAGGTACAAATAAACGTATTAAACTGCTTGTCCATCAATATCATAACACCAAAATAAATAACTACTCATGTTAATATGAATGTGAATTAGCGTCATATGGCTATGTGTTGTTATATATCAACCCGGCTACGTACTAACGTTAATATTATACTCTAAGGTACAAAACGTATTAAATTGGTTGTCCATCAATATCATAACACCAGAATAAATAACTTCATGTGACTGTGCATGTAATCATTATACCTAGAAATGTTTCGTCTATAACTTATTGATCAACTCTATATATATCATCGATTCATATTATAATACTATACAAAGATCGATGTCTCTACATGACCGTGTATATATAACGAGAATATTTTCCATTCAGTTGTCCTTGTATGTGCACTTCTACATGCGAGAGAGACTAATTCAAATGGGGCAAATTTAGTCAAGCAACTTGGTGCTCTAACGATTGTGGGTAGTGACTGATCGAGTAGTGACACATTATATAAAAGATGGATATGCAATGATTCAACAGTAATTTTATGTCTGATAATAATTTGATCATCAGTCCATTCTTGATTGGAAACACAAACTCATCATCATCAACCCCTTACCAACTGAAGAAACCAAAAAAAAAATAAAGGAAGATATTTTTTACTCAGATTCGATTACAAGTTACAAGAGATCTTAACGACCTTGTGGATGATCGAGAGTTGAATATAGGCGAGGGGCCACCGGTCAATTAATCATCTGGAGCAGAGTGGTTTAATTAGCTGAGAGACTGATCGAGAGAGTGAAAGATGGGAAAACCACAAGAGAAGGCAAAGCAGCCATAGGGCCACTGGGGACCAAAAACAAGAACTTTTAAAGGCTCTAAATTTGAATTATTGAATTACACTAACTACCCAACAAAAGGGTCTTCCTCAATTTTTTTACACTCTCTACCCCCACAAGGCCACAACACATGTACACACAAACACACACAATGGGGGCAATTCTGTCCAAACCCTACCCTCACCCTACCCTAGTCTCTATCTCTGCATGGATCCCTCCATTCTACTTCTAGCCAATCAGAATTCAGAGAATAAGATGTACTTCACAAGTTTGGCCAATGAGGAGTGAGATATGACCTTCTTATGGGTCCCAATTCAAGCTTAGCAATAAGATGGACATCCTCTTCCTTTGTGGAAAAAGAAATAACCACCCAAAAAACTGCATGGGCTACTGAGAGAGAGAGAGGAAAGAGTAAAAGCGCTACTGTGGGTCTTCCCTTCACTCTCAGAGACTCTCTCCATCCCTAGCTAGGCCCCACACCAAAATAATTGAACCATTTGGGTCCCTAAATATATATGTGAAGCCATTTCAATATTCCTCTGTGAGTTGTGACTTGTAACACATACACACAAAAAAAAAAACAAAACAACAGAAAACACAACTTTAAATTCGAATCACTTTTGAGCTCTCTGAGTTGAGAGAGCTAGCTAGCCGTAGCAATATTGCTAGATTTTATCAAAACACTTTCAATATGATCAATGAAAAGAAAGCTGCAAATGCCATTGGAGGCAACACGGCTCGAGCGTGTGACAGCTGTTTGGTGAAACGGGCGCGATGGTTTTGTGGTGCTGATGACGCTTTTTTATGCAAAAAGTGTGATGCAACGGTACACTCAGCAAACCAATTAGCCGGCAGGCACGAGAGGGTGCGCCTCCAAGCCTCATCTTTCAAGGCTAGTAATAATGAGACTGTGCCGGCCAAGGACGTCGACGAATCTCTGCCGGCTTGGCACCGGGGCTTCACACGCAAGGCAAGGACTCCACGCCACAGCAACAACAACAACAGCAACAAGGCAGGGTTCATGGCCAAAAATGAACAAGAGAAAGTTGCTTTTAACCCTCCTTTGCCTTTTGTTCCAGAGGTCGGGTGCGAAGAGGATTGTTTCATGGACGATGATGAGAATGAAGATCTTGAGCAGCTCCTTTGTAGGGTCCCGATCTATGACCCTTTCGCGGCTGAGCTTTGCAACAATATGTCAAGTGATGCCATGAATCTCGATGATGAAGTGTCTGAAATCAAAGTGGGTGATGATGACAAGAATAAAAATGATCATGAGTTGGATAATTTGCAAGGGTTTTTGCCGTCGGATGTGGAGCTGGCTGAGTTTGCTGCTGATGTGGAGAACTTGCTCGGAGGAGGGCTCGATGAAGATTCGGGTGACATGAAAGGAGTTTTGGGATTATTGGATGATAGTAAATTAGAAGAAGTAGATTGGGGTGTGGATGTTTGTGTGAATAATCATGGTATTAATGAAGAGGCGAGGAGAGAAGTGAAAGTTGAAGAGGAATTGTTAGTTGAAGGAATGGAGTTCAATCCATCGATGCTGGATTGGAGCTTAGATTATGATCATAATCACCATGATTCATCATCGTCGCCGATACTATTTGGCGGTGAGGAGGAGGAGAAGGTGGTGTTCCTCATGGGGGCTCAAAATGGTGATGAGGTGGCATTCATGGAGAATAAACAGGTGATGATGATGAAGAGGAAGAAGATATGTTTGAGGCTAAATTACGAGGCAGTCATCACTGCGTGGAGCCACCAAGGCGGCTCCCCGTGGACAACCGGAACCCGCCCCGAGCTCAACCCTAGTGACGATAGCTGGCCGGACTGCATGGTAAAAGTTAATTTCTGCCCTAGATATTACTACAAAACAAGTCGTACAAAAAAATACATGTGCATGTGATTTACATATTTCAAATCCACTAGACTATAAATGAACTAATTTATCGTTCTGTGACATTTTAGGGCATGTGGCCTAGTGAAGTTCATCAACCACATGGAGATGGTGGAGGATTTGGAGGCGGTAGAGGCGATGACCGGGGAAGAGAAGCTAGGGTTTCGAGGTACAGAGAGAAGCGGAGGACGCGATTGTTTTCGAAGAAGATTCGATATGAAGTGAGGAAGCTGAATGCGGAGAAGAGGCCTAGAATGAAAGGTCGATTTGTTAAGAGGACATCATCGTCATCGTCCAACTTTGTAGGGAGCAGTAGCAGTCATAATGCAGCTGCAGCTGCTGCATCTGCTCCCTATCTCATCAGTAAGTAGCATGCATGAAGTAGCTAGCCTCATGAATCAAGATATTGATCATGATGGCTTATGAGAATCCAATTTTGCTTGTTTAATTAATTCATGGCAAAATTGGAGGACTGACATTGATGTATGGCCTTTGAGTTATACAATAAATGAAGCAATGTTGGTAAGCTTACAACACTAACTAGTCATCCTTGGAAATCCTATATTTTTTTGGGTTACGAGGGAAGACTAAAGCAGAAATCCATGTCATGGTTTCTCAGCACTTGAATTTTAATATGATCCCAAGAAAATCAAACTCACAACATATGGAGCATATATATGTAAATTCTAACCCTTCGGCTATCGAATAATGGGTATCATCGTTGAAAATTCGAAGCTTCCTCATCAAAGTGATCACAAGCTCCCTCCCCTTTCATTTTAGTAATTTGTTAGAAAATTTGTATTAATTGCCTATAATTGATTTGTGTAAGTAGCTGACAATCATCGCCAGCTTTGATTTTTAATGTTGTATAAAGTTGGATTCCTTAATTAGGCTTTTTACCTTATATATATGTGCATTTTGAGTGAAATTTTGAAAATAAAATATAAAGTGAAATTTATATGCGAGTTCATTGTGCATTTAATATAAAAAGCCTTATAATTAATTGGATTGTGATTGACAGTTTTAGCAGATTTTTAAGCAAAATGAAATGAATTAATGTGATGGCGCTATATTGATAGGTCAATTCGTCGATAATTGTGGGGATGATGATGCCCAAATATAGCTAATAAGCTTGTCACACAATGTCACGAGCTATGGCCGGACCCTCATATTTTAATATTCCCATTATGGAGAAAAATCGATATGCACTTATTGAGAGTTGTCATGTTATGAGTACCATTTTGATTAGCCAAACATGTTCTTGTGTCATGGACTTCATCTTGGCTATGAGCATCCTATAGGTTCAAAACTAGAAAAATATCAGAAACCAAGTAACCCCACACATAATTAAGGAAAAGTTAGATAATGAAGTTAGACGTATGATCAACTCTCAAGTTTAAGGAAGAAAAAAAATCCCCATACAAGGTGCAAATTTCATGCAATGTTATAAGTAGTGGTAATTTGGAAATTAGAGCGGATTTATCATCTTACTTTGCTTTTGCTCTTAATGACTGATGAAGTATTGATTTCACCTGTGGTTAATTATGTGTGGTGTTCTCAATATTATCGAAGCGTTTTGAGATAAAATTTCACACTTACTTAAATAGTTAAACGAAGACAATATTAATATTGTTAATGATGAATCCTATTGGCTCGTTTTCACGAAATCTTAACAATTCTTTCTTAGATTACTTTAAGTCCAACAAATGGAATGAATTGTTCGTAAGCTTGAAAACCTATTTTTGTCCTCTTGAAAAGAAAAGAAAAGAAAAGAAAAAAGAAACTTGGTTGTGTTTTGTTCATGAGATAGAGATAGAGATAGAAAGTGAGACTTGCACATGGGCTAGGGCTAGCAAACAAAAGTCTAGGCTCATTTCCTTTTGGACCTATTCTTTAATTTCAAACTAAATTAAAAAGAGAACACTCTCAATAATTGGCTGAGCATGAAGCACTTGCAATGGCATAAAACATGGGCTAGCAACTTTGGATAACCAGTTGAGACTTGAGCATGTGGGCTCGGGGGATATATGTGCAAAGGTCAAGGTAGATGGACCTAGCCCCACATATTTTAGAGCCCTATAGAAACTCGATATCTCAGGAGAATTGAATTTACGACTTGAGGAGTATGCAAATAAAAGTTCGTCCTAACCATTAAGTTGCTCATGTATGCATATGTGCAGACTTATATAACTTGAAAACAAGACATTAACTAATAATATTATGTAGCTAATTATTATTCAAACTCTCATATCTTTGATAATGAAGATTGTTTAAGAGCTGCCTGCTGATGTTGAACATTGTTTGAAAATGAAAAAGGTTAACCTTTCTGGATGATCTGCATGCTGCTGCTGGTATAGCTAGGTTAAGTTGTTGCATATCTATTGCTTGTTTTCTAATTTCTGTATGTGGAAAAAGACAAGTGATGGATCACATATGGCTTTATAATTAAAGCTGTATATATACATCGAGAGAATCGAATCCAAGCTCATTACATTGCTTAGCTAGCAAGGAATAGCCTTTAGGTTCAGAGAGGCAGAAGGATTCTTTCTAGGGTTTCTTTCTATCTTTATATCGATAGCTTTAAGTCCTAGCTAGGGTTACGTCCCAACGAGAAGCTGCACCAACTTCAAGACCTTGCTGAATAAAAACAAGGATTTATGTCTATCCATATTTCCAAACGGTGGGTCTGCATGCCTGATGCGTACAAGGACACAACACTGTTCATCAATTATGCAAGTGTTCGGTTTCCATTGGCAGTTGTGTTTTGTTGTGTCAAGACAGTGGCAGTGAGTAATCTCATCATGATGGAAATATTGCAGCAGAACGTACGGTTTAAATATCTTCTCCAAAGATTTCGTGTGTACTTTCCACCATAGAGATCGATCGATGAACAGAAAGTAGCCAGTTTGATTACGATTGCGCCATGTCTAATCTTTGGTTTTTTAATTTTGAAATGATGATATCACTTCATCTGATGCGATCAACAAAGACATGTGCGTGCCCCAAAAGTTAAGATGATCACGATCGATAATCTAATATATGCAATGCCATCAATTCTTCCAGGCATTCACTGTAATTTCTAGCTAGTTTCTTTCTCCTCGTGTTTATGATTTTATAACCCGACCTTGATGCATAATTGAAATGGTTTAATTATTAAAGACTTATTGTTCGATATGTACTTAGAATAAGTCAGCGAGTTTTAAAATGCACAAAAATTTGAAATTTGTCTCAGTTTGCACCAAGAACAGGCATTCCGTTACATCCGTTGCACCATCTGTCAGTCTATGTTATTAACGCCGTTAAAAGTGTTGATGTGACTGTAATATTACAAAATTTGTAAGGGCAATTAAAACATTTGCCATTGTTTATTAAATTATATATTAAAATTCTTTTTTAAAAATTAAAACTAATTTTATTACCCAATCTTCCCCAACCCACCCACCCGATCCTCGTCTCTCTCTCACCCACCCGATCCTCGTCTCCCTCTCTCCCCAGCTTGTTGGAGAAAGCCCAGAAATGCCTGATGAACTGGGCACCAAATACCTAGGCATCATCATCTCTTCCCAAATCATCCTCCTACGTGCACAATCTCTGCTCCTCTATTCCACTCGTTTGTCTCCGCCTCACAAGCACCGCCACCATTTCCACTCCCCTACAAAACGTCACCATTTCGCGCCGCACCCCAACCACCAACACCTACTCAATCTCCGACCAAGACCTCAACTCCCGAGGCTTCCTCCTCCACCGCACCATCTCGAACCTGAACCTGGACCACCTCAACAAGGTCTTTGTGGCTGTCAGGTTTCTGAAGCGGGACCCGGATAAGATCCGGACTGCGTTGGAGCACACGGACTTGCTGCTGTGGATGGAGTACAAGAATCCGAGTAGGCCGGTGGCGTTTGGGATTTGGGGCTTTTCTTCGAAGGGCTTGTCCGATGGAATGCTCGAAGTGTCCGGCAGGGGAGGTGGGGGAGGCGGTGGAATCGGCGGTTTTGGCATCAATGGCTTAGTTAGCTTCCTTTGCATTATATGAAACATTCCCCAATCACCTCAGTGGTGGGTGGGCGGTGGGGGGAGGTCCAGTAAAGGGAGAGAGGGAGACGAGGATCGGGTGGGTGGGTTGGGGAAGATTGGGTAATAAAATTAGTTTTAATATTTTTTAAAAGAATTTTAATATATAATTTAATAAAATATAGCAAATGTCTTAATTACCCCTATAAATTTTGTAATATTACTGCCACATCAGTACTTTTAACGGCGTTAGTAACAGAGACCGACAGATGGTGCAACGGAGATAACGAAATGTCTGTTCTGGGTGCAAACTGAGGCAAATTTCAATTTTGAGTGCATTTTAAGACTCGCTGACTTATTCTTGGTGTATAGTAATAAGCCATTATTAAATAACAGTGTTATAACAACACTAAACGAATCCGAATTCAAGCATTTTTTGTAGTAATTGCTGCTGTCGTACATAAAGCATGTGATGGAACACACTAAACGTACAACTCCATCTATAAAAATCGGAGGACAAGAAACCCATCACACCTCTATATATAATAATATATCAGATTAGGGAAGATTCCCAGGAATCTTAAACCCGATTGCCCACCTTGCTACCTCCATAATACCTGCGCTTAATCACAATTATCAATTATCAATCATATGCTCTTCTATCATCTAGTACTATATAAGGAAGAAGTACCAACAGCATGCATTACATATAAACTTAGTTGCCGGAGCTCATGAGCTGATTGATCCATGGATATCGATTGCCGGAGCTCCTTTCGGTCCAATACAGAGGGCTGAGGAGTGGCTAGAGCTGTCATCTCATGCATTTGGCTACCCCTTAATATTTTCACCGCCACCTTGAGTTTGCAGTTAGCTTATAAATGTTAAGGTTTGGCCTGGTGCATGGTGTGAGAGCAACTCCTTCCGCATGCTTAGCCCACCCATTGGACTGAAGGGAGCTCCCACCACCCCATCCGCCACCCACACATTCAATTTTTCATTCTTACTTATACTCTCTCTATTTAATGTAGCTGAATTTGATTAACGTTTCGATTTCATTGGCAGGAAAGAAGATGGTCGAGTTGTTGGAAGTACATCCGAGCCTGTCTCGGAGCATATACATGGATGGACTAGGAGATCGAAGTTGGAAGTACATGACATGAGCGCACGTTGCAGGATATGCAAGAAGCAACAACCATGGGGGGAGGGAAAGAGATGGAAGGGGAGGGAGGGGGTTTACAGCAAATATTGCAACATAAGCACAGTTGGAACATGTAATATTATACATCAGTAATTGTAACAGAAATAATATTGATGCAAGCTATCAAGATATTCAAGAGCTTGTATGAATATGAGGTGCTTTCAGATTTCATTTCTCAAGAGAGTAAAAGTACAAGCAGAGTAAATAAAGCTCCATATCCTTAAAGCAAATGCATAATTAACAACAGTTTTTCCTTATCAATTTGGCAATGCAAAACATTTCTGGTTCATATCCATACATAACAATCCCGACAAGAATTTATTTTTTCATCTAGTGCAAATTGCCTTCAACTTTGGAAGCAACAAGAAAGATAATCTAGTGAAGTCGAGGCTCAAAATCTGTAACAAAAACAGAACAGAATATCAACGATGCAACCAAATCTTGACATATGTGATCCCCAACTTCCCCCCAATTTAAGCATTTCCCAGCAGGCCAAACTTGCTCACCTGCATGAAGGAAACATGAAAAGAACACCAATTATAACTTTGCAGACTCACATGACATCCATTGAGCATATCACGAAATAGAAAATTCAAAGATCATATTAAATCTACATGAAGCATGATGACAACAAACCTCAGTATTCAGGCCTCAACACACACATACATTCAAATTTTAAACACAATTCGTAATGTTCTTTGCTTTCTCTAGTTAGACCCTAATCTATTTGTTTACTTTAAGGTCTGTTACTGAAATCTATTGTAGACCTGACCTACCAAATTAGAGATGATTAGAATTCCAGAATTCCTAGCAAAGACTGTCAAATTTGTTGGAGAGCTTTTAATGAACCATCCAAAAACATGAAGAAATCACATCAAACAAGACAAAGAGAACCATGCAAAATGCATCAAAGATACAAGGTATCCGGAAAACCATTATGGAAAAGTTGCAAGTCATGTAACATCCCCCTGACTAGTTATTGTGGTTACAAGAACATGGTAGGAAAGAGCATATACATAAAAAGGCCCCATAGAGCAATAGGGGAAATCTATGTTAATTATCCACCTGCAAGTACTCTCTCGTTTATTATCTGAATTAAGGGAAATCTATGTTACAAATAGTGATATGATATAGTTTGATCATTCTAAAAATGACCAGTAATATAAACTGATGCAGCATTTTAGTCTGGCTGGAAGCCTGTATAGATTCAAGTCTCGGACTAAGAAAACAATGATCATGGTGATACGATATAGTTTGATCATTCTAAAAATGACCAGTAATCTAAAACTAATGCAGCATTTAATCTGGCTGGAAGCCTGTACAGATTCAAGTCTCAAACTCTGAAAGCAATGATCATGGTACCACCCCTAAACAGTATAGATCTATACATTCAAGTATTTCCCTTCTCGGTGTATATTTAATATGAAACTTTTATGATTACTCTCATGCATAAGTCCGTACTGGATTATCATTGCCTAGAATGGTCTAGAGTTTGAATACAATTGCCATTTAAAACCGCCAAGAATATGCCTAAACTAACCAGAATTTGAAGAAACAAGAAAAGTCTGTGTCTTTCTTAGCAGAAAAAACCAGCAATGAAAATGCAAAGTTCCATTTTGATCAAAATCCTGGCCCAAAACATGAACTTTAATCGAAATTTGATCATTCGTAAATTGCAACTCAATGAGGCAACATTAAAGTTCGAAGAAACGGCAACACAATTAAAAATGGCAATAGCATTATCAAATTGCGAGCTTCATAAGAAAAAATACCTTACATTAAGGATCACTCGGCCTCAACCGGCTCCACCCTCGGACCTGAAATTCCCAAACAGAAAGAAAAGGTCAAGTAATTGAAGGAAAAAAAAAAAAGAGGGGAAATGATAGGGTAGGCAGGCGGACCATGGAACTCATGAGGACGATGGTCCTTGCCCCATCCGATGCCGCGAGTGGACTCGAGGTATTGGTGGACCAGGTGGCGGCACTTCTGGAGGTGGTTTACGCCTTCGATGCGGTAGCACCACCTGAGCTTCTCTCTGATAATCTTGGCCTTCTCGATGTCGATCCACTTCTCTCGCACTATGTGCTCCCTCATCTCCAGCATCGCCACCGGGTCCTTGTACGGATTCGCCGGATCGAAGTCATCCGGCGGCGACTCATCGAAGTCCGCTACTCCTTTCTTCCTCCCCATTTTCACTCTCGTTCACAGTTTCGCACTCAGTTTTGCCTACGATTTCAGAGCACAGCTGCACCAGCTACAACAGGTTGTTGAGTGTTGGATGTTTGGGCTTAATAGCCTCTGGTTTTGGGCCCATTTACATGGGCCTGACAATTTCTCTAGCCCATTGGGTCATGGAGGTGAAAATTGGAGACCAGTTTCAACTTTCAAGCCGTCATTGACTACTACGACCACCAAGGATAGCGCAGAAGACGGAGCTTCACTGGCGGGTCGAGGACACGTGGCAGAAACCCACCTGACGATTTTGAGACGTACGTAGAGGAGAGACAGAGGAGAGTTGTGCTCCTAGTTTCATGGAAGATCAATGGTACACGGAAACACCAAACAAGCAAAACATTCCAAACAAAAACATTTCAAACAACAAAACTACATTGAAAATTTTTCAGTAAAAATATCAAATCTTTCTTCTCTCAAAATTATGGCGTGACAAAAAAAGAAGAAGTTGGTTTAATCTTCATCCATGTTCGTAGCTTGACGCCTCTCTCAGGTTGGACTCTGTTTCATTCCATTTACCCTCGCATTTTCGTCAATGTTGTAATCTTCCT
This sequence comes from Oemleria cerasiformis, assembly GCA_037349345.1. NCBI lineage: Eukaryota > Viridiplantae > Streptophyta > Magnoliopsida > Rosales > Rosaceae > Oemleria > Oemleria cerasiformis. Next base: position 16,477,273 of record JAZGTL010000018.1, read on the forward strand.
GTTTCTTATAATTGCTATTTTCTTACGAACCAATCTGGCGATTAATTTAGTTTTTCCTGTTTTTAAATTTGTAATGCAGCAATTAGTAACTCGGGACTTGACCGCTACAATTTTGACTGCAGTTTCTTTTGCTGGTCTGGTCTCAGAGTTATATAATCATAAAACTCAAAGGTTTGTTTTGTCATTTCATTATTGCATTCCTGCTTCATTTGTCATTTTGAGGAAATTTTAGTGATATTATCTTTGTATTCCAGAAATGAAAGGGCAGCTGTTGAATTAGTGTTTGAGACCTGAGAAAATATTGCTGGATTTAACAGGATTGCTCTTGTTAAACAGAGAAATTAGTGTTTACCATGAGCTTTATGTAGTTGATCATGGATTCCGCGTCGAATTACACCAAAAAAGAAAATGGAGGAAGCAGCAGCAGCTCAAATGTTTCTGCTAAGGAGGATAGTTTTGGACAAGTTGTAAATGGTAATGGTGACACTGAAGGTGAGCAAAGCCAGCCCCCCTTTTTCTTTTTATAAGAAAATTCTGGTGTATTTGCAGTTCATTTCCAATGTTTTTTGTAACTTATTTTGCAGGCAAGCGGCGAGCATATTTAGTGGAGTGGTTAAATAGCTTAGTTCCTAATTTAGGTTTACCAACAAATGCTTCGGATGAGGACTTGAGATCATGCTTGATTGATGGTACTGTTTTATGCCGGATATTGAACAAGCTTAGACCTGGTCTTGTGGATGAGGTTACTTCATGATACGATTTTCCCCTCATTTTTTGTACTTTCGGTAGTAATTCTACAAGTTGGTAATTGCAATTCTGGTTTTTTTACCACAGGGGAGTAAATTTGGAAACGTTCAAAGGTTTCTGTCAGCGGTGGATGCATTAGGGGTTCCAAGGTTCGATTTCTCAGACCTAGAGAAGGTATCTAACTATCTATCAATATCGTATGATTTTCATTTTTTCATGCATGAAGATATTTATGTGACACAAATTTTCTGATCTATGTTAATTTTATGCAGGGATCTATGAAGACTGTGACAGGCTGTCTTTTAACCCTTAAAGGAAAATGTATGCCGAATGTTTTGGGAGATAGTCCTATTCTTAAATCAAGTGATACCCAATTTTCGCGTGTCAGTTTGTCTCCATTGTCCATAGAAGAGAGCCGTAAGGTCTTGTCTGAATCAAAATTTCAACGTGCATTGCGTAGTCCTATAATGTCAGGTACATTTCTGCTGAGACACCTTTATTTGGTTCAGTTGAAATTTTTTACAAGCTAATTTATTGTGCAGAGCCATCAGCTGGATTAATACATCATGTGGGACACAAGTTCCACGAGGTGTTTCAGATGAAGCAAGGATGCTACGCGGATCTCCCAGCTGCAAAGATTTCAGAAATGATGAAACCGAACAGTTTGGATGTAAGTTGTTAATGGACGAGGAAGCTGAATTAGGTTTTTGTTTGTGTGATCTCTATCAGTTTGCTGTATCTTTAATGCGTTTCAGCATCTCTTGTTGCAGAACGCTCCAACTCAGTCACTTTTGAGTGTTGTAAATGGAATCCTTGACGAAAGTGTTGAGAGAAAACCAGGAGAAATTCCTCATGTATGGAAATCAGAAACCACATGAATGTGATATATATAGCTTGAAAAATATCTGGTGTTCTGACATTGCCCTTGTTGCATGCAGCGTGTGGCTTGCCTTCTAAGAAAAGTTGTCCAGGAGATTGAGCGGCGAATATCAACTCAAGCAGAGCATTTAAGAACTGTAATATGTCCTTATGAATATTTTTCACTTATTAAACCCTCTTGCTTTGTGTGTAATTAAGTTATGGTTTTGTGCATCCAGCAAAACAATCTTTTCAAGTCGCGTGAAGAGAAATACCAGTCAAGAATCCGAGTCCTTGAAACCCTAGCATCCGGAACTAGTGAGGAAAGCGTGGTAAAGATTATTCAAATAAAATATGAGATCTGTAAAAACATGTTTTACCAATGTTTTGACTTTGAAGTGAAAATTTTCTGTTACAGCTTGTGATGAACCATCTTCATCAAATAAAGGTATCAAATTTTCATTTCACAGACCAATATTGAGGATGTAACTAAAATTTATTTATAATCTTTAATTTCAGAACATTTTTTTAGTGAAAATGTTTACCATTTGCAGAATGCCAGAATGGAAGCGAAGAAGAGAACCGATGATGAGGATATTATCAGATTGTTGAAAGAGAAGGACCAGAGCAACCTTGAAATTTCGCGTTTGAAGCAAGAGTTGGACATAGCCAAAAAGACTTATGATTTGCGTTGCTTACAAATCGAAACAGAAGCTAAAGGTGGTAAAGCAGAACTTGAGCATAGAATCAAAGAGCTTGAACGTCTCTTGGAAGAATCGAGGAATAAGGTGAAAGAGCATGAGGCAAATTCTGAGTCGAAGTATGAGTTTTCTAAACAAGATGTTGAAGATAGAGTGAAGGAACTTGAACGTCTGTTGGAGGAATCAAGGGCTAAGGTGAAAGAGCTCGAGGCAAATTCTGAGTCAAGATATGAGTCATGTAAACAAGACCTTGAAGAGAGAGTAGAAGAACTTGAACATCTGTTGGCAGAGTCAAGGAGTAAGGTGAAAGAGCTTGAGGCAAATTTTGAGTCAAAATATCAGTTTTCTAAAGTAGAGCTTGAAGAGAAAGTAAAAGAACTCCAACGCGTCTTGGCAGATTCAAGAAATGAAATTAAACATCTTGTGGCAAGTTCAGAGGCGAAATCTAAAATTTGGAACAAGAAAGAGCTCGTGTACCGGAGTTCTATGGATTTACAGCTCGGTTCACTCAAGGTATGAATCATGTTGTATCTCTAGATCAAAATGTATTTTTTGGTTTAATTTTATCTGACGAATTATATTCAGGAAATGAGGATATCTTCGGAGTTGATCAAGCATGATGTATTGAAGGCAGGACAGAGTTACACATTGGAGTTTAATCAATTAGGTCTGCTTTATTTTCGATTGGAAAATTTTGGTATGTTTCGTGCTTTGTGATAGAAGATGTTCGTGTTCATGACTTATAATTTTTGGTTTCAGGGGTTAAGTTTCAAGCATTAGCAGAAGCATCTGAGAACTATCATCTCCTTCTCGCAGAAAATAGGAAGTTATTTAATGAAATTCAGGATTTAAGAGGTGCCACAAAGTAAATTAGTCTTACTTGCCTTGCATCCCAAGTAAAATGTTAGGTTTTACTTTTCTAACTTCTGTGCGCGCAGGAAATATTAGGGTTTACTGTCGAATAAGGCCCTTTCTTCCGGGGCAGAGAGAAAAGCGAACTTCTGTAGTAGAAAATGTGGGTGACAATGGGGAACTGGTAGTTGCAGACCGGTCCAAACCAGGGAAAGATGGTCATCGATTGTTTAAGTTTAATAAGGTCTTTGGTTCAGATGCAACTCAAGGTTCTCCACTGTGTATATAAATGTGTCATTTTGTATCAGATTGATCTGTTGAAAATGTATTTTCTTGAAAATGTGTCATTGTGTACTATAGCAAACACTTTGATGCTTAACTGATAAAACTAAACTGTTTCCAGCTGAGGTATACTCTGACACTCAACCGTTGATTCGATCTGTTCTTGATGGATATAATGTATGTATTTTCGCTTATGGCCAAACTGGATCTGGGAAAACCTACACAATGGTATGAACTATGAACCCTCTTTACATTACACAAAAATATTTTGAAAAGTTTCGAACGATTAATACTGATGATCATTTTATGTTTGTTGTTGTTTCTCTCAGTCTGGTCCTAATTCAGCAACTAAAGATAATTGGGGGGTCAATTATCGCGCCTTGAATGACCTCTTCGACATCTCTCAGCGTAGAAAAAGCTCCATTGCATATGAAATTGGAGTCCAGATGGTTGAAATCTATAATGAACAAGTTCGCGATTTACTATCCAGTGATGGTTCTGCGAAAAAATATCCTTTTTCAGTCATGATATGTGCTTCGTTGTATGCTTTGGATATCTGGATTACTTGAAATCAATATGTTGTTGTTGAAGTTGAAACCCTTTGTTTACCTTGATTTGCACACACTTGGGATCATGACGCATTCTCAACCGAACGGGTTAGCCTGTCCAGATGCAACCATGAACCCTGTGAAATCAACCTCAGATGTGATTCAATTGATGGGGATTGGATTCAAGAACAGAGCTGTTGGTGCAACTGCTCTAAACGAAAGAAGTAGTCGTTCTCATAGGTTTGTTTAAATCCCCCTATATATATCTTGTATCTATATATACCATTTATATGTATAATTTTCAATTGGATTTGATTTTGCTGTTCGTTTACAGTGTTGTTACAGTTCATGTGCGGGGGACTGATTTGAAGACTGGCTCTGCTTTGATCGGCAATCTTCATCTTGTAGATCTTGCCGGAAGTGAAAGAGTAGACCGATCTGAGGTAACTGGAGATCGCCTGAAGGAAGCACAACACATAAACAAATCATTATCTGCACTTGGAGATGTCATATTTGCTCTTGCACAAAAAAGCCCCCATGTCCCCTACCGAAACAGCAAGCTCACTCAAGTCCTCCAAAGCTCCCTCGGTACCTATCTGCTATTTAATTGTTACTATGTTCTTGTTTCGAAATTTTTAATTTTGCGGTGTTCTGCAACAGGAGGGCAAGCAAAGACGCTTATGTTTGTGCAGCTGAATCCGGATGCAAGCTCATTCTCTGAAAGTTTAAGTACTCTGAAGTTTGCGGAGAGAGTAGCAGGTGTTGAGCTCGGGGCAGCAAAAAGCAACAAAGAGGGCAGAGATGTTAGAGAGCTAATGGAACAGGTCCGTCCTTGCTGGCTTGATCAAAATTTTCAAACCAAATATGTTCATATAACGAAGAAATGTTTTGGATGACAAACAGGTGGCATCTCTGAAAGACACGATTGCGAAGAAGGATGGAGAGATTGAGAGGCTGCAAGTGCTTAAAGATATAGATGTTCGTGGTGGTGAGAAGCGTGGGGCGGGCTCATTTAGGTATGAATCTTCCCAACCAAGCAGAGTTTCTAGAGGCGGGAGTACTCCTAAATGAAGCGGAGGGGATTCAGGCATGCAGCTTCTGATCCTGAAAACTATTTTTTGTACAGTACAACAGAGCTAAAGTCGCCGTCATCGTCATCGTCATCACCTATGCATCATGAAATTAAACTCCAAAATGATTTTCATCTGTTCCGGCAATCAAAAGTTGTTGCCGGAGGGCATCATGACATGTCAATAGGTCAGAATAAATCTGCAGAAGCTGAGATGTTAGGGTTTGGAGATGCTGAAAATGAGGAGAAAATAAGTGATCTATCTGACGGTACTCTTTCTGCTGGAACAGAAACTGATGGCTCTGCTGATAGTGTGAATGACCCTGAGAGCACAAAATCAGATTCTTTGGAAAGGTCACCTTTTTATTTTCTACCTATCCCGCGGTTTGGTAATCGTATCTATTATTATTTTTGACACGAACGAGTCCCGAATTGTGCAGGCCAAGAAGGATTAGTAGGATTCCGCGGCCCTCACTGAAACCTGCAGGACCGACTTCAGCACCAGCGTCAAAGACTACCTCTGCGAAAATACCGACGGGTACGTGAAATTAGCGCTTGTGTTTGCGATAGTCTCGGAACAAAACTACGTTTGCGACAATTTAATTACTGGTTTGATTATCAGGTTTGAGAAAGAGTAACAGCTCTTCTTCACTGAAGCAGCCTACGAGCAAAAGGTGGCATTAATTAGAAGGCAGTAGTCACACACTACATGGATCTCTTCTCTTTTCTTTTCTCATTTTGATACAAATTGACATTGTATATGAAGTTTTGTTTGTTTGTGCATATATAATTATATATATATATATATATATGTGAATAATATTTGCTTCTTAATTTGCAATCCCATTGGTTTTTTAGCTGTAAATCACTCAATTTTTTGTTAAGTAAGCTTAGCCTTCCTTAATTTCCAGGCTTCCAATTGTTTTAGTTGGATTGGATTTTATCTATGAACTCATATTGCCATTAAACACAATGAAATAAAAGAAGAATTTGTACCAACATTACGATACAACTAATAGTCTCGTTAAATTAGGTTAATCGCTTATGATTTAGGATTTAATCCTTAGATTTTGTATCCAAAATTCAAGAATTAAACTCTAAATCCTAAGTCATAAGCTCTTCCATCACCTCCTTCCTAAAATTTTCTATACCCTATCGATACATGTCAAACAACACGGATTTCATTTTTTGTTTCAAAAAAAAAATTAATTGTAATATATAATTTCAATTATAAAATTTTTTAAGTTTAATTATAAAATAGAAGTTAGAATTCTAATTATGTATAAAAAAATGATAATAAATATGTACGGTTAGAAAATAAAAAAATATCTAAAAATAAAGAATTATCAAATTTTAATTTTTAAATAAAATATAATTTTATAAAAAAATTAGTGGATAATTTGTTCTAATAAATATGGCATAACAACATCACATCTTAAGAGCAGTTGACTAGTCAGTGAATCAGTCACCACTTTAGGAGATGCTTTAGACCATTCAAAATTTTGAAAAAGGCGTATACCAATCGTCCACGTCAATGCTAGGTCAGCCAAAGCCAAACACAAAGAAACAAACAAATAAGGCCAAATCTCCTAAAATCCACCCCAAGATACACAAACCATGCTTCCAAGCACACAAACCCAATAAATAGTCCAACACCCCACGCTTGTCTGTCCTCCCCCCATCACCCATTTCTATCCCTATCTTCCTACCACCCACCTCCCACCTTCTCACCATTTTTCCACAACCAGCCGTTTCCAAATTTCATTTCACGAAATCATTAACAATGGTCTCAAATTTTTTTTCGAAAAAAATTAGACTTAGAATTTAATATGCATCATCTCCGTCGATATCTTATTCAATATATATGCAAAAAATTTAAATTCAACTTTCATAAAAACACGAGATAAATAACTTAATTTATATAATTAATTCATTTCTCCATATCGTTGTCAAAATAGCACAATTCTAGCTTTGATTAATCTAACCTGAGCCCACCCCTCAATAATTCATTTGTTTATTCATTCATTTTGTCATTGACCCGTAAATTCATTTAGTATTAAACATGTGATCAAATCCAAAATGAATAACATAATAACAAATAACCAAAAGATCCAATCCTCATTTCCTCCAAAATACAATTACATGGGAGGATTCTGAGAACCCAAACAAAGTTTTATGCAGGAGATTACAGACAAACTTATTCCCACGAATGAATCCTCCTCCATCTATGAAAGAAACCAAAAACAGCTCCTATCCACACAGAAAGAGAGAGAGCCCAAAAGGCTTAGCCTTTCCAACTCTCTTCCTATTTTACCCTTTTATTCCACCACAAAATGGACATCTCCCATCACCTTAATTTACATATACATATATCTTTGAGTTTTACACAAAAAAACTCACCATAAATAAAACATTAGATTGGAGACTCAACTTATATGTACAAAAAATTACACTCAACTTAACTCAAAGACCCCCAAAAAAACATTAGCTTCCTCCTCCTCCTCCTCTTCTTCCTCTTGATCATCCCAACGTAAAATCACCAATTCACCTCTCTTCGGCCTTCATCTCACAAAAATCTTCGACTCTTCCATTCTGCCTAAGCTACAGCAGAGATGCTGCAGTTTCTGCGGTCCCTGCTAAGACAATCAAACCCTTCGATGCGCACGGCCACCGGCTTGTCCCCGGATTTCATCCGAACACAGCCTCCGAACGACGGCGGTGCCGGAGAAAATGGACCCATGTGGAGGCTGTTGCCAAAGTGCTCATCTTGGGTTACAGGGTTTGATGCCCTGCTTGGTGGTGACCCGATGAAATACGGCGGCGATGATGCCAATTGCTTGCTGCATCTCTCGTCACCATTTCCTCCCTGTTCTCATCAATTAAAACAATAAAAAAAAATTTCATTTAATTCAGGGAAAAAATGGAATTTTAGCTCAAGACAATTTAAATCCAAATAATTCATACCTGGGTGAAAATAATATCCAGAAGTTCAGACTCAGCTTGAGATTGGTTGTGACTGTTAAAACAGGAAGAACATAAATCAAACATCCAAAACGACAACCTTTGACTCCACTTGAAAATCAAAAATTTTAACAAATAATAAAAATAAAAAAAGGTATGTACTTGAAATATCTGAAGGGTCTGATGGAATCGTTAAGGGGAGTATTGAAGAGGCTCAAACGACGTGGCTTTGGGCACACAACTGAGTCCACCGTCTTCATCCCCTCACAGCCTGCCATGGCGTTCTGCTCGTAAGCGCACATGTTCATATTTCTCTGTTTTTCGAGATCTCACCAACAAACGCCTGCACACCCAGATTTCAATTCATCAAAATCAACCCAAACCAAAACAAAACAAAAATAATAAACAATTTCAAATCAAAGCACAAATTTCATTTTTCTGTAAAAAAAAGATTCAAAATTCTATGAAAACAAAACAACCCAGAAGAAATATTGATGAAATCCAGAGTTTTTTTTTCTTGTGATTTTGCAGATCTATGAACGGATAATGAAAACACATGGAGTCATGGCGAAGAAGAACAACCTTGAGCTGCCACAGGAGGCTCCTCCTCTTGGAGGAGAAAAAGATTTAGAGGGGTGAAGAAAAAAAGTGCAAGCAGAGATAGAGATTTTTTGTGCGTCTTGGAGGGGAGAGAGAGATAAGGGTTGGGTTGGCTGAGTATTTAAGATTCACAGAAACAGGGGACAGAGAGAGAAAAAGAGAGGATGAACTACGTTCCTCTGTCTGCTAGTAAATTGCTCGTAAGATTCTCCACCGTTGGATTAGTTTGATGGTTTTTGATTGTGGACCATGCGGAGTTGGGATCGGTGATAAGAGGAGACTGATTTGGTCCACATGGTACCCGTACGCCTTTGATTTTATATTAATTGAGATCCGGCCCCGCAGGCTCTGTTGGTTCACTGTTGTGTAATTATACTGATTAAAATAAATAATTCCGGTTTTAGCACAAACCTACTAGGAAAATATCTAATTAGCAGCTTCTTACCGCTTATTAATTCTTTGGTGCATCTGCATTGACCAATCGCCGTTGAAATTGTTACCATTTTATTTTCTTCCCTGATTAAACAAATAAAAAAAAAAGTCATTTTGACTTAAGCTTTTTCTCTAAATGAAAAGAAAGATCGTGATCTAAGGAAAATCATATCCCATATTCTCATCCCAAGCTTTGATTTTAAGTCATGCATACTTTCTTTTATCCGATAAGGATAAGTTCATATAACATCGTTAATCAACATAAAAAAAAAATATGTTATGTTAACGTTAATTATCTTCTTTTTTCTTACTTTTTGTTATACGTACGTAATATATTGATCTAGTTGAGTTGAATATTAAATTCGAGACTTGAAATTTTTCCTTTCTATTTCACAATGAATAGGAATATCGCGAATTCAGTAGTACTAATGACAAAAATAATTTGAAATTGAAATCAAAGTAAATTTTAACTAGATAGATTATTGTGATTTGCTACCCACCTATCCAAGGTGAGGTGTCCGGCTAATATGAGAATTTAGAACGTACTTAATTAATATAAAATAAATTATTCTTCTTTCTATACTAATTACTTTAATACTCTATTTAATTAATTATTCAGTGTTATAGTCTCGTGATGATTCATAAAGAAATTATATTTTAAAGATTTCGATTTTAATTCTTGTGAGTGGCTAAATTTCGTAAAATGGTGTATGATTCCTATAGAAGGTGGAAAAGTGAGAAATGTGTTGGAGAGAGAGAGAGAATGTGGAGGTGGGAACCACAATCCGAGAGAGAGAATGTGGAGGTGGGAACCACAATCCCATTTCCTTTCCTTTTTTCCGTTCGATTCCTTCACATGCGACTGCATTGGGTTGTTCAATTGGTGTGTCAACTTGGGTTGTATTAAATTCCAAGGTCTCAGTGGTCCACTGGAATTCACGAACATGAGGGATATCTATCATCCATGCACACATGACCTACCAAGTACCAACGTCTGTCAATTGGTCACATGACCCCGAATCATATAGGGCACATATTCAATTATAGCATATCATAATATTAGGGCTTTTTTAAGAACAAAGATTTAGATTTGGATTTAAAATGAAAGAATTTCAAATTTCTTTATTTGAAATCTCAAAGAAATTTGAAATCCTTTCATTTAGTAACCTAAATATTTGTTTGTGGATTTGAAATTCCTTTATTCAAAATTCATTAGTTCGTAAATTTTTTATTTGTAAGGATTTGAATTGAGGATTTCAAATAAGAAATTTCACTATACTAATTAAAACTATTAATGTCAAAACTCATTGTTTATATAGCTAAATGGATATTTTAATAATAATAAACATTAACATATAATTAACCGCGTAAATATTTATTTTTTTTTAAAAAGATTAAAATGACTAAAAATAATAATATAAATTGAAACTGAAGCTTGATAATCTCTACGTTTACTTTTGATACCTTATTCTTATGTTTTGTACTAGTTTTTCTCAATAAAATTTGTCGTTTTAATGTGTTGAGAGCAATTTTTGTTACTCTTCACAACTTGGCATCGCAAGTTACTAATCTTGGTAAGCAAGTTTTTGGACCATTCTTGGGCAATTAAGGAGCATCAAAATCTTTTTTTAATTCAATTATTATTCAATTAAATGCCACCAAAATCTTGTGCTAGTTCAATAATTTACAGTCAGAACAATATGATCAAAAAATTTGAAGGACGTGGTGGTTCGTGGACATTAAGTGAAGGTTTATAACCTACATAAGGATTGATGGAGAGAGAAGGGGTGAGTAGAGGAGAAGGAAATAGAAATATGGGTGGTAGAGGAGGAGGAGAAAATATGGGTGGTAGAGGAGGATGAGGAGAGAAATGGGCGACAAAGGCGGAGAAGAGAGAAATGTGAGCTGACATAGGGGAAGAGAGAAGAAGAAAATGATGAAAACATAGAAGGATGAAAAGAAAAAAAAATAGAAGGATGGAAAAAAAATATGAAAATAAATGAAAATAAAGATGTTTTTGGTTAAGAGATGCTAGGAAAAAAAGAGGATGATAAAAATAAAAATAAAAAGGATGGAAAAATGAATGGAAAAAAAAAGGACAAAAAAAAATGAAAATAAATATGTTTTTGGTCATGCTAAAGAACCAAATTCACCCAAATAACTAGTTTTAAAAATCATTTCAAATTTCTAGATTTGAGCTTATGAAATCCCCTATGTTACACCCCGTCCCAAATATACAATCAGATATCAGGAATATCGGGTGTTGGCCGACACCTGGTGACGAAAGTTTTAGGAAGTCTAGTGACAAGCAAAATAGTAAACACTAAATTACTGTGTCACTGCGACAACGGACAACCCAGAGCATAATTAGACTGATTGATGATCATAATTAAACCATCAATGCTCAAACCGACTGTTACCTTATTACACCCTTCATGGACGGTGTCAGAGCTGTCACCACGTGACTCCCTCCTCGTAATCACGAATCTTCTCCTGAAACCTGAGGGGTACAAACAAACAAAGTGAGTGAACCTTTCATAAGACATATGTTAACCCCTCAGCAAGTAACACATCAATATAAAATAATCATATGACAATAAAATAACCCCGCAGGGTTAGCAACCATTTAGCACAGTCATACTCAACCTAATCATATAAAGATTTACAAACTAACATTCATAGTTGAATCTTCACACGTTGAAGATGACACATCCATTACTCATGGCTAACAGAAATGATATTATCCCGATATCGTCGTCTCTTTACGCACGATATCGATTAATTCACCTGTTAGATCATATACACAACGATATCTCGTCAATCGGGGTCACTGCTCACACCATAGCCACATACCTCGATAACAGATGTATCATGCTAGTAAGCCCTCATCTACTACATCTCATCAGATTGTATCTCGTATCATGTCAGCCGACATAATCCTTGGTTATCATCGTATCGTATATAAACCGGCATGTCCCTTGGCTAACATAATGTCATATAAGCTAGCATGTTACCTCGGCTATCATATCACATAAGCATGCATGTTACCTCGGCTATCATATCACACAAGCCGACATGTTACCTTGGCTATCGTATCACATAAACCGGCATATTACCTCGGCTATCATATCACATCATCAGCTTGCATAACCCTCGGCTGGCATTTCATCTAAGCCGACATGTTACCTCGGCTATCATATCACATAAGCCAGCATGTTACCTCGGTTATCATATCACATAAGTCGGTATATTACCTCGGTATCATATCATATCATCAGCTGACATAACCCTCGGCTGGTATATCATATAAGCCAGTATGTTACCTCGGCTATCATATCACATAAGCTAGCATATTACCTCGGCTATCATATCACATAAGTTGGCATGTTAATTACCTCGGTTACCATATCACATAAGCTGACATGTTACCTTGGCTATCATATCACATCATCAGACGATAACCCTCGATTGGCATATCATATAAGCCAACATGTTACCTCGGTTATCATCATGACTCTATCATCATATCGAGTATCCCAATGGCATTATAGTCGCACAAGTCATGCGCACGTGACAGGACTGAGTGTCTTCACTCGTACCATGACCACGTGAAGCACTGGGTGCAAGCACCATCACCACGAGTCCCCCTCGGAGCTCTGGGCCCACACAGATTCATAAGAGCTCGGGGATAAGATTGACGCTGTTTAACTAGTATAGAGCGAGCGCAGGTGAACGATCACGTGGATGACTGGTCTGTGGCCTATAGACAGGTACGACATCAGGGACCACCATGCGGGTATACCATGATTCAACATGTGCTAAGTCAGCATGTCCCTCGACTATAGCATCGACATGACTCGTACATGACACATGACACGTGTACTTGGCCGGCATGCCTCGGGCATAGTATCTCATCACTAACTCATGTGCTAGGCCGTTATGACTCATCGGCGCTAGCATCTCAATTAAATAGATGTTCTTTCTCAAATATCGTAATCGTCGTACTCTTTGTTTCACATCGATATCCACCCTTACTCGTGGTTCAAATATCAAAATTCGTATCTTGGAATCAATCCTCGAGATATTCCCTATAGTATTAGTTTATACTCATTTCGGAGTATTCTACCTTTCATAAGGTTCACAACCATCAGAATATCATAATCAATAGATTACGGGTCCTAAGTTAACCCCCGACATATTCTATGTTTATTTCATGTCATTAACACAATTTCATAGGGATTACTACCCTCAATTATCATATACATTATATGCCATGCTCTAATTCTAGCTCGTGACCTCGTCTATGATTTCTAATCTCATCATAACACAAATAATTAAATCAACACTCAATTCGTAACTACTTAATCACATCACAATCATCATAAATAGTATATAGTCTTAGGTTTAGAAAAGAGAATCCACTCACAGTACGTCGGGGAGGAATCACCCTACAAGATCCATTATTACATGTACTTCAAGGCGTTCGTTCCCAGAAGTCCTCACGAGTTCCGTCTCGAACTATACGGCCACTTGAGCTTACCAACACCGTAACGCCTAGCAAATAGGGCAATTAATGTCAATAATCATAACTTAGACCTTTTTGTCTAAAAGCCCTAAACCCCCAGGCTATACACATTTTAAACAATAATTAAGAAAACTTAGAACGTCCAAAATAGTCCCTAACCCTGATGGACTTGAAACCTATGTTATTAGGTCCGGAACGTTGAAAGCATGTAAACACGCGCCACCGTGGGCCAAGGGCTAGTCCCACGCACTGCCATACTCTGGAGGAAGGCTGGCGGCCTTCCCACGCGCTGGCTACAGTACCCCACGCGCCTACCGCGCATGATTGTGGCTGGTACTGGCTCCCTTAAGACGTTGTTAGGGTTCCATCATGACGCAGTTGATATTTAACGAAATATGCTAACGGTGTTAGCATATTCCGTCAAATGCTGACGGCGTCAGTCCACTGACAGCGCCGCCGTTGATGGACAAAATATTTCATGCTTTTCCAATTTCTTCCAAACTCAACCAAGAATCACAAACTTATAGTCTAAATATATCTACTCAATCCCAGGAATCTGAAGTCCAAATTCAAAGATCGTACCTAAGGTGGCCATAAATCACCTCGAAAGGCGCAATGGCGGCTTTCCTTCTCGCCGTCATTCCGCCACATATGGCGGGCTTTAGGCCCAATCATTGGTACGGTTGGGTTCGTGGGAGTGAGACGAAGAGATTGGTGGTGGTTGGAGGGTCTGAGTCGTCGTCGTTTGGCAGGGCATTAATGGCTTCCACAGGAAGCCATGATCGTGGGAGAGAGACTGTGAGAAGAGAGATAGATGATGACCAATGAGGGGAGGAGAGAGAATCTCCCTTTTTATATTTTAATATTTCTTCAAAATTACTGATACGTCCTTACCGTTTTAGACCCGTAATTTTCTCATTCGAACTTCGATTTCTGCGTGCCACCGGTCTACGTACTCGTAAGTTCGAGATCTACGTACTGGTACAAAGAAACTTCCAAAAAGAGTTATTGATTGAAAAGTGACTTCTTGGCCTTCAGGAATTTCATGGGCAAAATGGTCAATTTTGTAATTCCAAACTTAAATTCACGATCCAATAACCTTCTTTGGGCCCTTTCTAAAGTCCACCTTCGTACTTTAGCCCGAATCCACAAGACAAACAAATTCGTAATTACCGGTTATTTAATTAATTTCATTTTCTAATTTTTATTTGAGGGACGAGTCGTGTCACCCTTTGTATTTATCAAATCCAAATCCAAACTCAAAAATTCATTCAAATATAAAAATTTGGATTTGGAGAGCTCAAATCCAAATCCAAATCCAAATCCATGGGTATCCAAACGGACCCTTAAATTTTTTTTCCTAGTCGTGTGATAATTTTGTGTGTAATTTATGTAACTTATAATGCAGATTTTTTATATTTTTATCGAAAAATAGAATTAATTACATTCATCAAAAGGAGAAATTACATAATTTGAGGTGCATGTGACCTTTTACAATATTTTTTTTTTGCTTAGTTAAATCCTTGAATTTATTTTTGGTATCCGGGCTGGTATTTTATTTAGTTTTGTCAAAATGTAGGCCCGTTAGTTTCTTTGGAATAAAATTTCCACCAAATAACTTTGGGTAGCTAGTACGCTGGTTAACGGCCCACTGAGCAAAATGTAGCCTCTGTTAGTGTTAGTCTGTTTTAGACCATGGGTTGTGGAACGACAACTTAACGGGCCGTTACTTGGGCCCCAATGTTGACTTGGTTCGCCAATTTTCAATTTTTTGCCGTTGTGTTGTTCCGAAATCAATACTTGTGACAACATTAACGAATGTATTTGAATTTCTTATCTTTTCTACCGCTTCTAAAAGCCTTGGTTTTCTAGAACTACATTAACGAATCAACGATAATCCAAAGTTAAAACACCGTAAAAAAATGTTTGATTTTTGTATGAATTGAAGTATGCGTAAAATGCTTAGCCCTTAGCTGAACCAATGATCATCGACCTTATCATATAAAGAAAATTAAACTTTACGCTCTCTAACTTCATTATTAAAGGAATCAATCAATATACTTAATTTTTATTTTTTTTTAATTTTGTATTTTATTATCCTTTTAATCCATCAATATCGTATTTTTGATATATATAAAAAAAAAAGTAAATTATTAAAAGAAAACATTCCAATTTTCAAACGGTAAATAATATTGTAACATTCCAAATTCCAGTACTGCAAATAAGAACAAAATTAAATAAAAATATATATATATATATATATTCCCTTTACATTCACCACGATTGTCCAACTAGCATCTACAAGGTCATCAACTTTAAACCGAAAAAAAAAAAGGTGCTTGATTTATTAAATTTTATTTCATCTTTAATTTCCCATCCAAAGTGGGTCATCTCTAGCTATATATATATCCCTTGAGTGTAACCATGCATGCATGTGCCACCTTTTTTATTCCACTGCATCTCCATGTGTAGCAGCAGCCTTGCTCTTTCCTCTTCCTCTTCACTCTGCTCTTCTTTTGATTCAGCTCCCTCAATGCTAATCTCTAATTAAAAGAAAGAAGAAGAAAAAAAAAGCTAATAAAGCTAAAGCTACTCTTGTCTCTATCTCTTCATGTCCCTTCCTTTGTTCCCACCTCATCTTTCTCCTTCAACATCCATGAATCACATTGCCAAAACCATCTTTTCCATTCTTCCCACGTCACATCTGATTATTACTTTCGTAGAAAATTTCGAAGCGCGTTGGATACACTGAATTTTTCAAGAACGGATCGAACTACTCCGATCAATAAATCAAAACTCAACTGTTAAAAAATCCAGTGCACCGATACTCGCACAGAGAATCAAATCCCAAATTCCACTTTGATCCCCTCCATAATATAATAATATGAACGGTATTAGAGTATTAATATACAAAAGGGTACCTGGGTAGGATATTCACTTTGTGCATGCACATTCATGTCATGAATCATGATGATCTAGTCACCAAAGCAACATGATGGTACTAATAGGGTATTAGGGTGTGTGGGTCATTGTGCTGGTAAGAAAAGTGGTGAGGAATCTCTTTGGTATTTCCCATCCAAAACCTTCACTTTGCTCATCTTTGCTTCACACCAATGCAACTGTTCCTCACTCAACTCTGTCATCCTCAAAACCCTAGAAACCAATTTTAGGTCAATCAGTCCCATGAGTATCTCCATCTCCTCCTCCACCTTCAACCTTCGTTTTCGCAGGCATTTATGAGACCGCCGAAGATCTTTAATCTTCATCTTCTTCTGCTCAATCATGTCAACATTATATCAGACAATGATTACATAATTAATTAACCAAATGTGACGATGTTCAAAAAAAAAAAAAAAAAAAAAGAACCTACTTTTTGATTCACTTTCTTCATGAGATGGAGAAGAGTTGGATCAACTGAACCTTTTCGTTTTCTTCGAAACATGGAGGCTAATTTCTGGCAGGGCTTCTCCTTATCAGCCTTGAGAAAATTCATAAACGTTCGGATTCCCTCTTCCATTATCATTAAAAATGCATGTGACGTAATTTTTGACCCAAAACCTTCATCCTTTTGATGTTCATCATCTTCTGAAACTGAACAAACATAAAATAATCAATATTTCACGATGGGACATTCAAATTGTTAAAGAAAAAGGGTACGTACGTATGACTAAAAGAAGTTAAAGTACCTCGATATTCTGGCACTTGCAGCAACTTTGGTGCCAAAAGCCTCATCCTTGCATAAATCTCTGGCCTCCTGCCTTGCTCATAAGGCTCATTCTCTACATATCTCTGCAGAAGCACCTGAAATTGCTGAAACTGCTGTGCCAATTTTCCAGGAACTCCGGGATCAATGTCACACCGCGACGCCCTTTTTTGTTGGAAATTCTTGTAGTTCCAGTTGAGTGCTTCCCAAGTTAAGCAAATTTGAGCCACATAAGCAGCCTCCAGTTCGTGGTAAGGGTTGTGACGCACGTCGGCCGTCCTTTTTACCACCGAGATTTTATGAACTATCCTCTCCGAAATTGATCTCGGACAAACTTGAATAGACTTGAGTGAATCTGAAAAATAAATGAAAAGATAAATAGTTTTTCAAAAAAAAAAAAAAATAATGAAAACACTATGTCATATATATTCCAGATACACATAAGTATTTTCAGTGGAGCACCTGTTTCATGGAGCTTTTGGGCACTGATTCTGTCTAGGAACAACATTTCTTCATCGTACTTTTGAAACACTGTGTAAGACTCCCACTTAGGGCAGCTTCGCCGGGACGACGAGGAAAATGGATCTTCAGTTGCAGAGTCCCTGCAATTGATTGAGCTTCTCCATTCAGAAGAGCTCTTAGAAGTTGATCCAACGGTCGAGTCACCGAAAATTTCGTCTTCTTTATTTTCTTGTATTTGGAGTACCGCCTTCTTGTTCTTCAATTGCGACGGCCCCAAAACAAAAAAGTTGTCATCATTGTTCTGATCTGGCTTATTGATTTGAGTTTTTTGCTCAGCGAAATTATCTGCATGATCATCAATGGCATAAGCAATGTAAGTACAACATGTGACAGTGTAACAGACTTTGGTGATGGAGATAATGTGACATACCGTCACCATTTTTGTCATTTTTTCGGAGGTCTATGGTTATGGGAGAGGTGGACCACAGAGGATCATTTCGGACAGATTTGCGAACCGAAACAGAATCTTTCACTGGGATTTCCTCCCCACTATGATCATAAATTTCAGATTCCGTATCTTGTGGTGAGTCATCATCCACATATTCATCATCTTCTTGGTCTTGGTCTTGGTCAATTATTAAGCTTTCGGAGGCGCTGATGAATTCTTGATCGGAAAAACTTGTTTTTGGCAAAAACACAAGTGCTTCGCCGCCGCGAATGACGTCAGCCACCAGATCATGATCTTGATCGTTTTCATTGCAGTATTGGTGTCCACGGACATGATTAAACTGCTCTTCTTCTTCCTCCTCCTCCTCCTCATCCTCCGAAAACTCATAGTTTTCGTATCCGCTGTTGTTTCTGCAATTCAAGTATGCCAAGTTAAAGAAAACACCTTGAAAAATAACACACAAACGATAATATATGCAGTTGAGATTGAAATATCAAGACCTTGGGAAAATTGGGTTGCTGCCAAGAAAGAGGAAGAGTTTGAAAAGAAGAATGGAGGAGAAATAGAGGAAGAGGAGGAGGAGGTGGAAGGAGGAGGAGGTGTTGTAGAAGAGCCTAACAAGTGCTTCCTCGAATGAACATGGCATTTTTTTTCTTCCTCCAACTCCAAAATTGAGAGTTATTTGTTCACAAAGCACAAGAGAGAGCAAAGTGGAGTTCTACTCCTTCAAAAAGTTAAAGTGTGTGCTTTCATAAAATCTCTTCCTTTGGTTTGTTTTCCAAGAAATGTCCCATATGTCCTCCAATATTGCAACTCCCAACTTAATGTCGTCAATCAATCACTTCGTAAGACGATGATGAGGATATAACTGTGTGGATCTTATTAATTGGAGTCATTTTATGCGGAATTTAAATTGAATTTACCTCTTCAATATCATTGTATTAAAAAAAATTTAGATGTGCCTAAATTGATAGTGTCAATCTTTTAGTATAATGTTTATGGATTAGAAAAGAGATTCGAGTTTCAGACATTTTTCAATTTTAAGATGAAAAAAGTAGTGTCATTATTACTAAATAATATTTGCATCTCAGCCTGGTGGTATCTCCTCGTATTACCCTTTCGATTTATCTACCATAATTAAAACCGTTCAAATCTTAAATCATCATTTCAAGATCATTCACGTAAAAAATCAACGAAATTGGGGATCATATAGCCATTTATATATATAAACTAAATGGACGGTTCGCCATGAGGATCTTAATTGTTACCAAAACCGTTCATTTATTTGATAAATATGAATGACTAAACGACCTTCAATCTTATTGATTTTTTTACGGAGATGATTTTAAAATGATGATGCAGAAAATGAACAGTTTCATTTATGATATATGTACAAAATTAATTTAATAAATCGAGAGGATGGTACAAGGAGGTATACCACTAGGGTGGGTGGTAAGAGGAGGTATATCACCAGGATGGGTGGTACGGGTAGGTATACCATAAGGGTGGAATGCAAGTATTATCCTATAATGTTTATGGAATAGAAAAGGGATTCAAACTTCAAATATTTTTTAATTTAAAAAAAAAAAAGAAGAAAAGAGAAGTAGTTGTATAGTTTGTTGTCATATATATATATATATATATATATATATATGGGTCAAATGAAGGGTAACAATATTTCTTTTGCATGTGACTTATATTGTGTGAAACAAGAAAACAAATGATGGGAATCATTTCTAATGCACAAGCTAGCTTTGTATTAAAAGCACATAAAACCTTGTATCTAGTTTGTATTTAAAGTAGAAAGAAAATCCAATTCATTTTCAGATTGGATTAAAGTTGAAAAATCCTATTATGCAAGAAAGGGGAGCCTATGCTATCCAAATAAACAAATATGAAAAAAATAAATACAAACAAAAATAAAAAGAAGAGACCAAAACCAAGCCACACGCATTGGTAGACATGTATGCATGCAACTTTTATAAAAGAAGTAATAAGATAATATTTTTCCAATAAAAAGAAGTTAGAAATCGTATGAATTAAAGTATCTACATGGGTCACTTAGTGCAATGGCCTAGTTGTATTCATTTTCACTTGTTATGTGGAAGGTCTTGAGTTTGACTCTCGTCGGATCAAGTCGATACTCAATATTTATATAATGTAATTCTCCTCCCTTAATATTCTTGTATAAAAAGAAAAAGGTATCTACATAGAGTAGTATGACATGGCATAGTCATGGTTAAAAGAAAAATAATTAAATTAGGGGAGAAAAAAATTAGTGAGATAAGCATTGGGATTTAGATGGATTTAGTGGAGGCTTGAAGGTATTAAGTATTCTTTGCCTCCTAAGTCCTAATGGAATAAAGAGGCTTTTTATAAAGGTGAGACTGAAGGTGTTGTCAATTGGAGCTTCCCTTTTCAAAATCTTCATTGTTGTTCTTGTTTCTTGTCTTTTAACTTTGCCTCTAAGATTTCCAGTCATGTTTGTCGATCCACTCGGCGCAATTGGTAAACTATGGTTGCATTAATTAATCAACAATTCTATCGTCACTAATCTATATACGAGGTATATTTTTTTTGGACAATACTTGCATCCTAACCTGGTGGTACCTTCTCGTATCACTTTTTTGACTTATCAAATTGTCTTTATACACATATCATAATCGGAACCTTTTATTCTCTAAATCATCATGTCAAGATCATCTCCGTAAAAAATCAATAAGATTGGAGGTCGTTTAGTCATTCATATTTATCAACTAAATAGACGATTCTTCATAAGGATCCTAATTCTAACCAAAATCGTTGATTTATTAGATACATGTGAATGACTAAACGACCTTCAATCTTGTTGATTTTTTACGGAGATGATTTTGACATAATGATTTAGAGAATGAACGGTTCTGATTATGATATATGTCAACATGTAATTGGTTCATATCAAATGGATGGTATAAGGACATCCTACTAGAGTGTGATGCAATTATTATATTTTTTTTTTATTACGTGCGCTTCACGTAATTAGTCATTAAATTAACTTCACTTCATATATGTTGTTATTTTAAGGCTCACATATTGTGCCATTTGCGCGTGATCATATTAGTTATGAAGCAGTTGTGCTTTCTTACGACTCAAGGTGGAAACAAAAATATTTAATTTTGAAAAAGAAAAGTGTACTTTTTTTTTTGTTTATAGGGTCCACATCTGATATTGAGCCTAAGCCCAAATATTGTTTACATACTCAAATAGGTTTGAAAAGCCCAAATACTCAAATCCAAGTAGCCTAGGTCAAAACTATATACTTTCTAGCGTATAACTCACAGAAAGTCCAACCGTATAATTCCAAGAAAAAAACTTTTTTGGTGTTTAGAATTAGATTTGAGTAGATACCTTATGAAATTCAAAATTTTATCTCTTCTAATTGTAGCATTTTGAATATTCGATTGGATTAGTTTCCTTAATAAGTAATTTATCTTATACGTACCTTGGAATTGAGCCAAGATTATTCATTTATTCATACAAAATACTTTATAAAAATACTGTGAATTATCTCATCCAATTCAATTATAAAAAGCAAACAAGCCCGCTGTTTATAAAAAACATTCAAAGTACGTGCCACGTTCAATTTCATATACTTTGTTATTAATTCATGCATTACAATATAAAAAACGAAAAAGAACATGTTCACTTACTAGCAATGGGAATGAAATCTAAGGTAATGATTTCTATTGCTTATTTCTCCTACGTTTACTTGCAACTAGTTAATCATTACCCATTCAAAATAGGTAATCCCATTAACTAGGGGAGTAGTGTTAATGATTCCCATTACCCATTACCCATTTTAATTTATTGATGTACCGAAATTACCCTACAACTTATAAAGCAATTACAGAGTTTATCTACAATAAATTTATTAAATTTATCCGTACCCTAATTTATTAGTGTTAATAAATTTAACTTTTAATTTATTGGTGTTAATAAATTTACGCGTACCCTAATTTGGGTTTTGAGAGAGTTATCAGACAAAATAACGAGATTTTGAAAAAGTTGGGAAAAAATAAAGAGTATTTTAGTAATCAATTAATTTTTATTTTGATTCATAATGGTTAGTAAAGAATAACAATGAAAATCAATCACATCACTGTTCTAATTCTATATAGTTAGTAAACAATTCAATGGGAATGGTTACTCACTTCTCCGATTATCTACTTTTCTTATTACCCACTATTCTCATTTACGGTAAGTAAACGTGTCCTATATTATCTAAAAGATATTCATATATTTGGTTTACGGGTGCACAATTACTGAAATTACAATAATGTGAAAATGAATGAAATTTCAGCCCTCAAAATTAAGGAAGTCAAAATAATGAATGAGAACCCTAGCGAGATGGAGAGACCAGATTAAGTCACCAAACATGTCACGTGGATGAAAATGTGTTTCTAGAAGGCCTGGCATGCAGAAAAGGTGGAGGATATAGAAGATAAATATATAGGACATAATTTAAACTGAAAAGTTGGAGTTAGGATTGAATTTTACGTAGGTACGTGATTCATGAGGCTTGAAAGACAAAAAGGAGATGATATTAATAGAAGGTGAGTGAAGAAAAAGTTCCAACAAAAACGTTCAGATACAGATCTGAGACCAGACGACCTACAGTCGTGGGGGTTGGTCACCATTTTAACCACTCTTAGTAAAACTTTGTCTACATCCCATTAATTAATTAATTAAGTAATTGATTAAGTTAATTAATTAACAATCATAATATATCTAAACATCTACAGCATCCACCTCCAGTTTCAAGCCTCCATATATATATATATATATATATATGAAATAATTAATCTCAAACTTGTTAATTAATTTCATGTTTGAACTTTCAATTATGGAATATTCTTTTGCCAGAGACAAAACTACCATATATACCAAGCAAAACTCTTAGACCATGATCCACATCTAGTAAGGAGATGTATGTGTGTATGTATGTACATCCGGATCGATCAGTTGCACCAAAAAGAATCGAATTGTGATCAGTTTTTAGTTTTTATGCTTGATATATGAAAGATGGAAAATGATGAAAGGATATGGTACGGAAGATCGAGATGGAGAACAAATGTAGAAATAGTAGGTGGACAAAATTAAAATTAAAAATCAGAAACCAAAATCTATTTTTTATGTGTTTCACTTTTTCCTTTCTTCTTTTAATGCTTCCTACCTTCTTTATTTTTTGATCTTCAATTCATATTACCACTATTCTTCTTTCCTTCCACTTCTCCTATATATTTCTATATGCATCTTCCTACCTTCTTTATTTTTTGATCTTCAATTCATATTACCACTATTCTTCTTTCCTTCCACTTCTCCAAGATCATAATCGTTGAATTTGTCGGACGTTTCAAAGGGATTTGATGGTTGGAAGTATTTTCACAATCACAAGAAAGATGATGACAAGTGCCAATCGATAATGCATATGTATGCATATAAAGAGAAGGACGAGCTAGGGATATGTATTAGATTGCCATGTTCCCATTGGAGGAGTAATAGTAGTAGTAGTAGTAGCGTAGCTAGGGTTTGGTGGGTAGAAATGGGTGAAGGTGGTTGGACTGGGATGATGGATGGATCATATCATAGAATTAAAAAAACTATTAATTTATATATGAGATACGAAAATCTGGTGTGACAAAAGACAACCCTCGTGCCCCAACAATTGCCACTCATCACATCTTCTAATTCAAAATCAATTTTGGTTAAAAAAAAGACATGTACCACAATCTTCATATCCACTTTGAATCTATTGAATCATTCAAGTCAATGAGCTACAGGTATATATAACAACGTGGCTTTTGGGTAATTAATTAATTATAATAATCTCAATTAACCCTTCATTAGATGTCCACGACTATGAGAGGAAGTATATATATATATATATACATACCCCTCTTCCTTGTCCATATATATATATATGTACATACTGTATTGGGTTTTTGGTAATTTTAGTAGGTAATTAAATTTCCATAAGAAATTTGTGCCTCTCCAATCACAATCTTTTTGTCAAAGTGTTAGCTGTATTTATGGAAATATAAAAAGACTAGATGCCTCATTGGGCATGGCTGCTTCTTCTTCAAGATTTGAGCTATGCAACACCAACTTCACACCATTAATACCTCGTCATCTTGCTTGTGTTATTGATCGAAGAGCCTACTTTGAATTGCTACCTATCACCATCGAATCCATATATATCTCTCCAACCCTAGCTAACTAGTACTTGATCGATGCTTATCATCTTCTTGCTTCTTTGCCTTGTTTAATTTGAGAATTAATCCAGTTGGTTTCTTTTGCGAATCGAATTGAGAATAATGCAAGAGAGTCTTCCTCCAGGGTTCAGATTCCACCCCACCGATGAAGAACTCATCACACACTACCTGTGCCGGAAGGTCTCCGATGTCAGTTTCACGTCCAAGGCCGTAGCTGTTGTCGATCTCAACAAGTGTGAGCCTTGGGACCTCCCAGGTATATACATATACATATATCTAGCTAACTAGTTTAATCGTAAGTACTTGTGGTTAGAGAAACCACGACGATGCGATCGAAGATGGAGATTATGCATATTGTTTTGGTAAAGAATCATGATCTTTTTTATCATAAGCTGACTTAATTAATTTGTTTTCGCTTTTGATCTTCATCATTATAATCTTAAACATATCTGCTATATCTGATTTGCTTGACCAAACCACACCAAATACAACGAACTAACTCCCACGACATTTCCTATATGGTGGACTTTGTAGCAGTAGATTTATTTATTTATTTATTTTTTTAAGTGAAAATTAGACCTTCAAAAAATGTTTCACCTAAATTAATTAGTGACATTTTCCCTTCCAATCAATGACATTTTTTTTGGTTCAAACTTCAAATAATTATAACAAACTGATTATCGATTTGGTGATGGTGCATGCAGGCAAGGCTTCAATGGGAGAGAAAGAGTGGTACTTTTTCAACTTAAGAGACCGAAAATACCCAACTGGACTTCGAACCAACCGAGCCACAGAAGCTGGGTATTGGAAAACAACTGGGAAAGACAAGGAAATATATAGGGCTGGTGTACTGGTTGGCATGAAGAAAACCCTAGTTTTCTACAAGGGTAGAGCTCCTAAAGGTGAAAAAAGCAACTGGGTCATGCACGAATACAGACTCGAAAACAAGCATCCTTTCAAATCCTCAAAGGTAATTACATATAACGTAATTATCGATCACGCGAAACGAATTCAGATCCCATGCTATATATCTATATAAATGTTCAAGAACCAACTGGTTGGTTACTTAATAAAGAATCAACAACTCGATTGAACTCATTACACCAAATAATATTACAATCTAAATGTTAATTTTGTACGTAGTTCCTCCTTAAAAAACCATCCTTACAAAAATTCATCCAAATTGATAATTATTTGATTATCTTACACTATAACCAAATACAGAGGAAGATAGTCCGTTGGATAACATAATAAATATGCTTGTTAATAATTGAATCACAAAACGATTTCCAATTATGATGAATATTTGTATGGATGATATTTGAAAGGAAGAACAACAAAATAAACAATTAGATTGAAATATTATTTGGTGATGTAATGAAGCCAATTGAGTGGTTATTGGTTCCTTGTTATGGAACCAATAACTAAATTGATTCTTGAACGCGGCTAACATACGTATATATATCAGTCCAATATATATATATATATATATATATATATATATTTATTTATTAAACTATATCATCTGATAATTTCTCCTATTAGAGTGCTTAATTATTTAATTTGACGATCTTTCATAATTAATATGCAGGAAGAATGGGTGGTTTGTAGGGTTTTCCAAAAGAGCATGATTGCATTGAAAAAGCCACAGCAAGCGACGGCATCGTCCCAACAACAATCGATTGAGTCCCCATGCGACGACACAAACTCAATCGTCAACGAATTTGGAGACATCGAGTTGCCAAATCTCAACACCAACCTCCATGCAAATTCATCATCCAGTGGATTCAGCAACAACATATCATCATCCCAAAGCTATTACAACAGCAACAACAATGTCGATCATCATCATCCTAACAACATTACTAATGACAACGTTATTAACAACAACTTGAGTTTGAACACGAACTGGGCCGCCGCGAGAGACGCCGCAGCAACCCTAGCATGGCCGTCTAGCCTGCTAAGTCCCACGAGTCTTTCGGTGAATTCGTTGCTTCTTAGGGCATTACAATTTAGGAGCAGTAATAATACTCTAGATTACTCCTCATCGGCATATTATAATAATGTGCATCAGCAGCAGCAGCAGCAGCAGCAAGGAATATTGGCTCCGTCAATAATGTCTCACTTTGGGTCGACAAGTACAGATATGCTGAATTCAAATTTCCAAGCTTCTTCTTCACCGGCTATCGAGATGATGGAACCGACCGCAATGCGGCCGCCGCCGCCACAGCAGCAGCCGGAGCAACCATTCAATTTGGACTCCATTTGGTGAATAAGCTAGCTATGATCGAATGAATCATGTGCTAACGTACATCTTGTAGAGTACGATTGTTACTAGGGTATATGAAGCAAACTAATGAAAACAAATTACTACTAGCTAGCTAGCTAGATCGAAGGATCGATGTCGAAAAATAAAGGTAACTGCATGCCGGCCTAGCTAGGTTAATTAATTATGCTCCAGAGTTTAATTAATTAGTATTGTTGTTAATGTTAATTAAGTTGGCTCAGCTCATTGCATGTCATGAGCTTATTGGTAGGGAAAACTCCCAAGTATTATCTGTTGTTATATATATATATATATGTTTAAAGTTGTAGGTCTAAATTAATGTATCTCAATTTGTAGTTCTTATTTCTTAATGGGTTACAAATGTAAAATAAAAGTTTATATATATGGTATATATTGATTAGAAAAGTATATGATTACAAAATTCGAATATGAAATTAGTCGAGAGCTTGGTTGTGCGAACTTGTAACTTACACAAAGATATTAAAAATGCACGTGGAAAAAGAGGATTTGTAGCTTGAACACTTTGGACATTCAATTGCTTATGAAAAAATAATTAAAAAGGAATGAGACGGAGAGAGTAATTACCCACTTCTTCCACTTAAGTGTTTATTATTTATTGATAAAAAAATGTTTATTATTTAAAATTTTAATTAAAATATATAATTTTACTATTTTGTTCATGTTTTTTAAATCATAATAAGGGTATTTTCGTCCAAAATAATTTGGTGAAGTTTTTTTATTTTTTTTCAAAAAGTTTTTTGACCCTCTTGGCTTTATGAGATAACATTAAATTTTATCGAATTGAAGTGAATATTATTTTCTTTGTTATTTAATATTGACTGCGAGCCTTTGTATTTACATTTCACGTATTTAGCCGCATTTCAATTCATCTCAACTATTGTTTTAATCTAACCGTTTCAAATAAGACATATCATTGGAATTTTAATTTAATTTGCAACTTTACTATTGACACTCTTTTATTATTTTAAAATTCATCTTTATTCTTAAATTAAAGAAATAAAATAAAATACAAGCACGAAGCCCATAAAACAAACCCCCCTCCCCTTCTCTTTGCAGCAGTGAGTCGGAATAAGACGCATTGCTCCTGATGCCATTGTGATCTCTGCTGCACTTCACCTTGGTTCTGATATTAGGCTATTTTTCTTTAATGGACTAAATTTTGTTGTTTTATTGGCTTGTGCAGACTTAGGTGGGTTGTTCTTGATCTAGATATTACCAGATTTTGTTTAATTTTCAGGATTTATAAGTTTTAATGTGCCCTTTGAAGATATCGAACCCCTCCTCCCCCGCCGTTGAACCGTACTCTTTTCTCCGTAAAGTTTCAATTTCAACCTTCCTCACTCCTCTCGCTCCCTCGCTGCAACATCCTCCAAAATTTTGCGTTTCCAATTTAATGGAAATTCAGAAAGCAGCGTAAGTGACGACACTGCCCAGTAAATCTAAACTCAACTCCAAAATTAGATTCATGGACAAAGCAATTCTCGTTTTTAACTCCATTTTTTCAATAATATACCTTAGTTTTGGAATCAATTAAACTTTAAGAGGATGAAAATCTTGGGAGAAAAGAAAAAAATTTCCAAAATTTTGGAACCGTGATTACAGTGTTGGAGGATTTTGCAAAGAGGGAGAGAGAGGAGGGAGGGGGGAATTTACTGGGTTGGTAAATTGTATGTTTTTTATTTGTTTAATTTAAGAATAAAGTTGAATTTTAAAATGATAAAAGAATGTTAATAGAAAAAATAAAAACTCAATTAAAATATTTATGATGTGTCTTTGTTTTAAATAATAATATTAAAATAATAATTGAGATAAATCGAAATACGATTAAATGCATGGAAGATAAATATAAAGATTCGAGGTTTATTTAATATATACAAAATAAAAACAAGTCTGAGTACAAAGTATAGAAGCTGTCTTTAAATACGGCCCAGGCCCATTAACAAATAACTAACCATTAAAGTTTTACCTTTTTTTGGTTTGAGATAAGCGCGCTCTGTAGTCTCTCGCCTCCCTCTGGCAGACTCCAGTGTACAATGGCGGGAAAGCAACTCGCCGGCGACGGCCTGACGGACGATATCGCCGGGATGTCGAAGAACCAGCTTCACCAGATCATGTCTCAGATGAAGGCACCGGATTTTTCTCTCGAATTTTCTTTTCTTATTCCATTTTCCTTCCAAATTTACTTTTGCTCCAAACACCCAAAATCCCTTTATTCCAATTTGAGTAATGTTCGTGATTGTTGTCTTTATTTTCTGAAATACAGAATCTGATAGAGCAGAACAAGCAGCAAGCGAGGCAGATCCTCATTCAGAACCCGCTTCTCACCAAAGCTCTCTTCCAGGTTCCAAATTTTTTAGGGTTTTAGGGTTCTTATTCTTTCGCTTTTTCATCCTTGTATGCTTAAATGTATCAATTTTTAACGTTTTATTTCTTTTATTGATGGGTTTTTGTGTCTGGAGGTTTAGTTTGTGTCAATTTTGGTTCTTTTTCTTTTTAACCTCGTTGAGAAAGTTGTGTGTGATTAGGGTTCAGTGGTATGAATTGCTTTGTTGGGAAGTTGCTTACTTTAGTTCCGAGTTCGAAACGAAATTGCTCCTTATAATATTTAAATTAGTGCCAAACCTCTACCCAACGTCATTGACAAATCCTATTGGCCATGTCAAGGGATTTGCATTTATCACTTCAGTAACTTGAGTTTTGTGTCACAATATTTTAGAGCTCATTGCTTGGAGAAAATATTTGTTAGGCACGAAATTCCGGATTTTGCCATTACTGGTTAGTGCTCTCTAAATGGTGTTATAAAGTAGCTTTTGTTTGGGTAATGCTGACTGTATCTTTTGCATTCACCAGGCACAGATTATGCTTGGAATGGTGCGGCCACCTCAAGTGGTATGCTTTTGTTTCTTTAGGAAGCCTTGTCTTTAAGGATTGCCCTGTTTGCTTGTTTGTTTTTGTTTTATGCTAAATAGAGGTTGTCTGTAGATTCCCAACATTCAGCCATCGGCATCCCAGAATTCTCAGCAGGCAATACAACAAACTCAGCAATCAAACATTCAGGCAGCTTCTTCATTGCCTCGTCAAGTTGGTTTGCAGGACCAAACAGGGCCTTCTCAGATCCAAGCACCTCCAAGAAAGCAATACCAAAACCAATCTGCAATGCCTAGCTCATCAGCTGCTGCTCCATCAATAAATCTCCAGTCTCAGCCTATGCCTTCACACCAACTGCAGACCCCGCAGCAGCCTAAGGGACACCTGAATCCTCAAATGAACCCGGCGTCTCTTCCACAGTCCTCTCAACTTCCAAATAAACCCACACATCCTTATCATTCTTCTTCACAGCCACCTTCTCTTCATCAACCCCAAATTCCTGCTTCTTCTGGCCAGTTGCAACAGTCATTACAGACATCTGGAGTTTCTCATATGCCAATGCAACCACCATTGCCACCACAACCGAGGCCGCCTTCATTGCCCAACTTTCATCACCAGTACCCACCACAAATGGGGCCTAACATGGGTTACCAACATACTGCTCCCCAACATCTTCCACAGTCCATGTTTCATGTAAGCTGAAGTTTATGGTTCACAAGTTATTATTAAATGCATCACATCTCATGTGATTGGGCTAATTGTCTTTATCACTGATCTGCTCAGTCAGGTACGAAACCCCCTGTTAGTGCTGGGCCTTCATTTCCACAAGGACAGCCACCACTTCCAAGTCAACCACTGCCTCAGTCTGCATATCAGGTATATGTTAATTTGAAAAAAAATTTACTTGGATAAACCTTGCAACTAAGTTCTTTAGTATATATCATTAAAGAACATTGTTTGATCTTGTGAACTGGTTGGATCGAATAATAGGAATAGGTGTATTTGGGCATGTTGGTAAGAGTCATATCTAAAAAAGCTATATTCTATGATATTAAAGGGTAAAGTTTCATCATTATTGTACCAACAAAAAGGTATGATTATCTTATAATTCGTATTGCTTGATGATTGATATTAACAGTACCATCTTCTATGATATTAACGAGTAACGAGTAAAATACTATCTGTACTTCTGTAGTAGGCTAGACTTTGTATGCATGGCCTATTTACCCCACTTTCTGTTTTGTGCTTTCTTTGTTAGTCCTTTTTCCCGTTTGGGATGTCAGTTTCTGGTGAGTTGGGGTTTTATTATTAATGCACTTCTAATTGGGTTTTGATTGAGGGGGTCTTCTCGTCGTGTTGAACAAAATATATTCCACTGGCTTGCCATGTTTGGGTGGATAATACTATAATAGTAATTCAAGCTCACCCGATGCTTTTATCTTTCAGGGTGGAGGTATGCATTTAGGTTCAGAGTTCAACAATCAAGCTGGATCTTCCATACAAGGGGATAGAGGGTCATGGATGTCCGGCCCGCAAGAGAGTTCAACGGTGACACAACTTTCAGGTCCCCCACCATCGGTTCCTAGTCAAATGGGCCCTGGTAGCCAGCCTCCTCAATCCTCACAGTCACAGGTAACATAGCTGCTACTGCTCGTATCAGAATTACTCTGGATAGTTTTTATTTATTGCTTCTGTTTTCTTTCACCATTTGACTTTTCTACTCATTGTGCAGTTGAGCCCAGAAATGGAGAAGAAACTGCTTCAACAGGTCATGAACCTCACACCAGAAGAAATTAACCTCCTTCCTCCAGAACATCGGAATCAAGTTCTACAGCTACAGCAGATAATGCGCCAATAAACTCTTTGAATTTTTTAAAATTTTGAAGCCAAAGCAGGACAGCGTTTAGCTTCGATTTTTGCTCAGAGATGTGAGTGTTGTTTTAGTGATTTTTTTCACATAGACATATTACTTATCAGTGAGTTATTGGTTGGCCGTTGTATGCATAGGTTGATGCAAAAAGTATCTTGTATCAGGTGTTGAAATTGTTTCTTTTGGAAATATGCTACCCAATTACTTGCAATATTTCTTGTTCTGAATCATAAATCGGAGCCATATTTGAAACTTTTAGATTAATGCTAACTTTACAACTTTAAAGATTCGTTATTTGGTATTTGTGTGTTTGAATGAGGGAAAAATACATGGGATTTAGTCATCATTCAAAATTTTAGAAATTAACATGTATCCTTCTATAGTAAGTTTGATAGGATTGGATGAGGAATTACCAAAAATTACCAATTGAATTTTTTTTTCTAACGAACTAGATTTTGGTTACAGTATGATACTGGAGTTTCAAAGTTTAAAATTTTTTCATCGAAATTTCAAGTTCGGATTTGAAATTATAAAATTCATATGAATTCTAGCGTTTAATTATGTGGGTTGAAGAATGAATTGTGATTTTTAATCGTTTTTAGTTTGGTTTTAACATAATAAGGTTGATGTAAAGTAAAACAAATAATATGAGATTGGAATATAGGAGTTAAATTTTTTTTTTTTAAATTTCGAGTTTGGATCTGGGAATTATGAGTTTTATATGAACTCTAACATTTAATATTACAGGTTGTAGAAAATAAATGAAATTTTCTCCCCTTTGAGTTTGGTTTTTCTATGGCAAGGTTAATGTGAACTCTCACAATATGAGATTGGAGTTTCAAAATTCTTTTTTTTTTCTTCAAAATTTCGAGTTTGATTTTTGGAGCTATAAGGTTCATATGAACTCTAGGCGTTTAATATTACGGGTTTGAGAAAAAATTTTGTGTTTTCCGCATTTTGGGTTTAGTTTTTCTACAGTAAGCTTGATGTAAATTCTCATAATATGAGATTAAGTTTTCGAAATTCAATTTGTTTTCTTCAAAATTTCGAGGTTTGATTTTGGAATTATAAGATTAAGACTCTAGCATTTGATATTATAGGTTAGATAAATAATTTTGAATTCCTCCCTTTCAAGTTTAGTTTTTCTATATTAAGATTGATGTGAACTCTCACAATAGGAGATTGGGGTTTCAAAGTTCAGTTTTTTTTTTTCTCAAAATTTCGAGTTTGGATTTTGGAATTATAAGGTTCATATGAATTCTATCGTTTGATATTACATATTGGAGAAATAATTTTAAATTTTCTTTGTTTTAAGTTTGGTTTTTCTATAGTAAGGTTGATGCGAACTCTCACAATATGAAATTGGGGTTTCGAAGTTCAATTTTTTTTTTCAAAATTTTGAGTTTAGATTTTGGAATTATAATGTTCAGATGAACTCCAACATTTGATATTATGGAATGTAGAAATTTTTTTGAACTTTTACGGTCTCATGTATGGTTTTCTTTATAGTAGATGTGAACTCTAACATGTTTAGAAGTAAAATCATTATTTTTCTCTAAATATGAGATTGAGGTTTCAAAATTCATTCTCCATTAATCTACAATATCAAACATTAGAATTCATATGAACCTCATAATTTCAAAATTTAAATAGGAAATTTTGGAAAAACAAATATGAACTTCGAAATCCCAATCTCATAGTGTGAGAGTTCATATTAACTTTAACATAGAAAAATCAAACTCAAAATAGAGAAAATTTAAAATTATTTTTTCAACTCGTAATATTAAAGGCGTTCATGTGCACCTTATAATTCCAAAATCCAAACTCAAAATTTTGAAAAAAAAAAAATGAATCCCAATATTTTATTGTGAGAGTCACATAAACCTTAGCATAGAAAAACCAAACTCAAAAATGAGAAATTCAAAATTTTTTCTTCAACCTTTAATATCAAAAGTTAGAGTTCATATGAATCTTATAATTCCAAAATCCAAACTCGAAATTTTGGAAAAAAAAAAAGAACTTCGAAATCCCAACCTCTTGTAGTGAGAGTTCACATCAACTTTAACATAGAAAAACTAAACTCAAAAAGGAAAAATTCAAAATTCTTTCTCTAATCCATAATATTAAACGCTAGTGTTCTTATGAACCTTATAATTCCAAAATCAAAGCTCGAAAATTTTGAAAAAAAAAAAAAATTGAACTTCGAAACCCTAATTATATATTGTGAGAGCTCATATCAACCTTATCGTAGAAAAACCAAACTCAAAATGGAGAAAATACAAAATTCTTTCTCCAACCTGTAATATCAAACGCTAGAGTTCATATGAACCTTGTAATTCCAAAATTCAAACTCAAAATTTTGAAAAAATAAATGAACTTCAAACCCCAATCTCCTATTGCGAGAGTTTACATAAACCTTAGCATAGAAAAACCAAACTCAAAATGGAGAAATTCAAAATTCTTTCTTTAACCCGTAATATCAAACGCTAGAGTTCTTATGAACCTTATAATTCTAAAATCAAACCTCTAATTTGAATAAATAAAAAATTGAATTTCGAAACCCTAATTTCATATCGTGAGAATTCATATCAAGCTTACCATAGAAAAACCAAACTCATACCGGAGAAAATACAAAACATTTTCTCCAACTCGTAATATCAAATGTTTAGAGTTCATATGAACCTTATATCTCCCAAAATTCAAACTTGAAATTTTGAAAAGAAAAAAAAAAGAACTTCAAAACCACAATTTCATATCGCAAGATTTCATATCGTAAGAGTTCATATCAACATTATCATATAAAAATCAAACTCAATATGGGAAAAATTCAAATTTCTTTCTTCAACCCCTAATATCAAACGCTAGAGTTCATATAAAACTCATCATTCCAAGATTCAAACTCTAATTTTGAAGAAAAAAAATTGAACTCCGAAAACCTAATCTCATGTTGTAAGAGCTCACATCAATCTTACCATATAAAAACCAAACTCAAAATGGAAAAAAATCAAAATTCTTTCTCAATTCCATAGTATCAGACGATATAGTTCATATTAACCTTGTAAATCGAAAAAGAAAAACTCGAAATTTTGAAGAAAAAAAATTGAGATTTAAAACCCCAATTTCTTAGTGTGAGAGTTCACATCAACCTTATTATAGAAAAACCAAACTCGAGAGGAAAAAAATTCAAAATTCTTTCTCCAATTCGTAATATTAAATGCTAAAGTTCATATGAATCTTATAAATTATGCTATTCAGTAACACAATACATTACAATTTCTTTTGGTCGAGGAATACATTACAATTTTATGTATACAAAAACCAAGAACGCAGATATGTGCAGTCTCAAGTCTCAATTGACAACATTCTGGTCCAATGTTAGCTCTCTTCCGGCTGATTCAGTTGTTTTCGAAGCATCCATGTCCGGTCCAAGTTTCACATTTTTAGACAGAAGCCACCAGGCAGGATGATTGGCATCACTTGGGCTAATTCTCACATTTTGCCTTTCTCAACAAATCTTGCTCAAAACTGGTCATACATATTAAATGTATTAACTTTTAATCTTCATTTTCCCAATCGGAGTCTTCATCTTCATCATTGTATTCATCGTTGTCTTCCTCGTTGTCACTACCATCTGAATCCAGGCCTAAAGCCTCATCGTCACTCTGCAGATAAAACCCAGATATTTATTCTCATTACTGCATAAGTTCATAATAGGCTCTTATATTTTAACTGTTCCTAATAGCTAAAGGGAAAAATATGTCTTATAGTGAGCATGCTGATAATTCGAAATCCAACACAGGCCATCTAAACGAAAATTTGGACCACAGAATTAATAATCAATCTGGTTGGGAGCATTAACACTAGATAGTAAATAGATGACAATGAGAAACAGGATATCTCACTTGGACAAATTCTGAGGCACGATGTATCTGTTCGGGGTCTCTTGAGCTCCAGGTACGATTGTCAACTACTTCTTCTGAAATACCCTGCTCAGAATCAAAAAATTTACGGTCATAAACATGAGCATAACCATGCAAAAGCACAAAACGTATCATCCACACAAAAAAAAAAAAAAAAAACTAGATGGGTATAGTTTTAAGAGGAAAATGAAAGGTAATGTGAAACTATAACTTACAATTTGAGAACTCATTTGGTCTATAGTCTTCTCCAATTCAGATATGTGCTGACTGAGGGCCTACGTGGGACATACAATGTGAGGTGAAGTCACTGGAGAGAAATATTAGTGGGGGTATACTTCAACAGAAAAAAACTGGGATAGAAGAAAAAATAGAAACCTCATGGCGTTGCATGGCCACTGAACGTTTTAATGCTTTAGCCTTCGTTAGAAGGTTCCTTGGCCTCAAGGTAATGGGTCGTTGATAATTCTTTCCACGATAGTAAATAAGAGCATATCCTTTCGGGACTCTTTCTATTGCAACAAGAATTCCACCACTCTCGAATTCCAATAACCTAGCTGTATCTTCAACAAAGGCAAGGGTTTTTTGCTTGCTTATTAACTTCACAAGTTCTCTGTGCTTCCAATGCAAATGCATGTTTTCAACAACACCATCAAAAACACCACGTATGCCTGGTACAATAAGGAATAAAGACCATCAGTGTTTCAGCTCATAGTTCTATCTTCGTCCCAGAAAAGAGAGGACTACTCACCAAGAGGCAAGTATGCTTTCATTCTTAAACCAACCCTGCGAAACATAACGCGCTCCTCATCAGTGATTGTTTCCTGATCATAATCAGGACCTGCAGGAAGCATTGATGATTCTATCTTGGATAGGAGTTTCTCTGCCCTTAGCTTTTTTGCTTGGGCCTGTCAATGAATTCAGAATCTCAAAATAAGATATACAAATCTACATAACCTTTCCAACTGGGAGTTAAATTACCTATACGCATATATGGCTTTAATACCTATACAACGTCTTTTCCTTTGGTAGAACACGCATTCTTAAGATTAAACAATAATTATGTGAATCTAAATTCCGAATTATAGACAGTAGTGAAGGAGGCCGAAATTCATGGGTGTACATAAGAGTGGGAGAGTGAGAAAATACTTACAACACCAAGTTTATGCTCAATTCGTTTGACAAGCCTGGCATTCTTGGCTTTTGAATCTTCTTCAATCATCTTTTGACGTTCTTCAGCAGATATTTCTCTTCCCCAACGGGCTTGAGCCTCATAAAACTCAGCCAAAGTTCCTGCAAGTGCCTGTCCTTCCTGTACACCTGAAGAAGCTGCATCTATTACTTTGATCCGCATTTTCTCTTCAACATCTTGGACCTGCTTTGTCAATTCCTGTCTTTCAGCCAGAGCAGCAGCTACACTTGTTGGGAGAAAGTCCTTTCCGCGGTAAATGACAATGTAATACTTGTTTCTGAGCAGTAAAACACCACCTGTTAATGTCTGCAAGATACAAGAAATTTTAAGCCCTTTTTAGGTTCCAGGAAAAGATTGAAAGACAAAAAACCTTAAATCCATTCGACAAAGAAAGAAAGACTGCTGTTGCCTCTTTGAAATTAGATTTTCTAGAGAAAGTAAGGCAGAAGAGCTTTTTGAAAACCTCATCAACAAAAAGTAATAATAGAAGCCCCAAAGAATAACTACTACGGATGAAACAGGCCACAAAAGTAACTGACAGTAATCAGACAAGTCAAATTAACAATCCCCAGAATGGGGTTGCATGCCACAAAACTGGAGTCCAAATAAAAGCTTACTACATCCTAACAAGAAAATGTAAGGAGCTGACCAACATTGCATTCAGGTTAAGTAATGTCCTTGTAAAAGAACAGTATATGTTGGAACAAATTTCAACCAAGAAAGCACTTGGTTTGATTGTAATGTGATGATTAGTACTTTGTGTTCTGTGTTGGGCTTTGACTCGATAGAATTATAAACCACACTGCACTGTATTGTTAGAAAGAGAAAGTAACAAAAAGCATAGAACAAGAGAAAAGTAGGACGAACCTTAATCTCTTCAGCCATCAATTTATTGTTTGTATTCTGGATACCTCGTTTGACAGCAATCTTTGCCACAGAGCTTTTCTCCCAAATTTTAATAATAGCAGATGCCAATCCTTGATGATTTCTATTTCTCCCTTCATAAAGAAGTTATGCATTTAGTGGTAAGCCAAATAGTGACATGGAAACTAAAGAAAAAGTACACAGAAGAAGAATTCTACCAAGAGCGAAATGACAAGGAAGTGACTTTGCAAGTTTCCGTAAAGTAGTCATCTCTGCGTTAGTCAGCCGTGATCTCATGCCAGTAGGGAGAAGCCTGAAAGGTGTTTTGTAACCAGGAATTGTTTTGGGAAGTAAATCAGCATCAACAGGAAGTACTCCTGTACCCCACCACTCTTCAAAACGAGGACCTAAATCATCGAGTAGGCTGTTGAACTCAGCCTCCTCCTCCGTCATGTTTGGAAGACGTTCTGGGATCCTAACAGCCTGCTCAGTCTTATCTGGACCTGAAGTTGCATCAGTTCCACTTCTGGTTGCCGGAGTTTCAGCTGAAGAAACATCTGGGATAAACAAAGCACCCCCTTCCCTATCAGCAGTCTGGGATTGAGAAGGCCCTTTGTAGTTGCTCCCACGGTACACAACCATAACACTTCCTGATCTCCATAAAACTAATCCTCCTGTTCGACGCTGACCATCATCACTACAAGCAGTCAGTTACATTAAGAAAGCAAATGAAACAAAATATTAACAGTAACACTAAATGTTGCCAACTACTCTACTGGTTCATTTCTAAACTAGAGATAAGTTTACGACTTGTGCTCAGCAACCATTGCATTCAAAACACAGAGATACAAATATGAAAGTTGGATTATAAGGCAATGTAAACGAAAATTCAAGAACTGAACAAACCTCAACAATCTCATGAGCAGTCTTCATATCTAGAGCCAGCACTTCATGGAACTTGAGCCTCACGAGCTCCGATTTCCTCCACGTATCGTGAATCTTCTCCAGTACGGCCTGTGTGATCCCGGCCTTAGGCACACTGACCCTTTCCCTGAGGACCATCCCCATTCTCCTTAACCGCTTCAGCTCCTCGTCCTCAATCGTGAATTCAGCCAATGACGGCGCTTTCACTCTCCGTTTCCTTAACCCTTTCACCTCCTCTTCTTCACTCGCTTCGTCCTCCTTCGCCCACGGCAATGCCACCTCATTACTGCCCTTCTCCTCGGCCAATATATAATCCGGCCGGACCCACTCGCGCTGTAACAAATCCCCGAGCTTCTCTTCTCCGCTTGGCGCAGCCGGCTGCATTGAATCCTGACCGTCCAACCCCATACCATCGTCTTCTTCCTCATCTTCAGACCCTAAACCTAGGTTCCGCAACCGAAGCACGATTCTTTCAATCGCACTCTGGCCTTTGTCCTTGTCAAAGTACCGAGTTGTATCTGCTTTACCGGCTTGCTCTCGGCCGTTCGATTCTCTGACCTTCTCGTCTTTGACCTTGTCGTTGAATTTTTGGCGGGGTAATTCGGCCGGAGAGTTGCGAGGGGACCACTTATTGAGCCAAGGAGCAGAAGAGGGCTTTGATTTGTGTGGGGGTTTAGCGTTCGGGTTTCCGCCTTGTTCGGTGGTTTTGAGAGAAGAGAAGGGCTTGAGGATGCGAAATGACGGTTTTGGGGCAGAAAAGAGGAAGTTGAGAGAGGAGGAAGAGTGAGAGGCGAGTGGGAGTGAGCTCCTCAGTGGCATTTCTGACATTTTCGCGGTGGTGAAGGCCATTGTAGTGAAGACGAAGTAAATTGAGCTTATTTTCGCTGTTGATGGTGATTCTTAATTTTCTCAAACATTGTCTGATTTCTCAGAACACAGAAATTTGTGGAGACACCGGAGGTAGAAGAAGACCGTCTGTCTAGAATTGAGCGGAGACGATAAGATTTTTCTTTCTTATATATATATATATATATATATATATATATATATATATTATATATATACATATTAAATATATTAGGGGCGCTCCTGTAAATTTATCGCTCGAGCACTCCCACCGCTTACATGGATAAGGCGCTAATTTGTAACGGAAAATTTGATTTTCAAAGTTTTTTCTTTCTTTTTCCACAACAATATTATGCAAATTGTATGTCGAATTTGCTCTTAATAAAAAACTGGGAAGAAAGGATCTGGCTTGAAACTGGATAAGATCTTTATTTCATACTGTCATTTGAGTACATTAATCAAGAACCTTTACAAATATCAAAATACAACCTGAATAATTATGATTATTGCTAATATAACTCAAAAACATAATAATAATACAAAGACTTCAATTGCCGCAGAAAAATTGACCAAGCATTCATGACCCATATACAATTATGCAGCAAAATGATGAATTTGAATTGTTAGGACTATATTTACACACCGGAAACAGCCGTTTAAATAAAAACCACAAAAATGAGAATTGAAGGGGTTAGATTATAGAAGATCTTCTGCTAAGGGAAGGAGACGAGTCGAAGATTTCCTGACCAAGCTCCTTGATCTTGTTAAGAAGTAGTGTTTGCTCAGTTTCGAGTTGAACCATGTACTCTTGTTGTGTGTCCTCCAAGGTTTCTAACTCACTCATAGCCGTTGAGAGTCCTTCAAGATTGCTATCATCGATTAAAGACTGAAACTTCATCATCATTTGTTTCATCTGACCAAACTCATTATAAACCGAGAGTTAGGAATAGTGTTCGTACAAATCTGGTGAAAATCTAGAAATGAAAAAAGAAGTGACCTTCTCACCTCGCTGGAAATTTTGTGTGCTTTGTTTATGGACGGTTCAGTATCCAAACTTGATCTTTTCTCCAACTCCGGGACTCTTCTTGTGACCTGGACATGGATCTCCCCTCTCTTCACTCCCTGAAGGGGAATCCATTTTTCTGCCATCTGGTTTGGAGGCAATCTCTGATACTCCACCACGCAATCACCAATGCTTGATGTCGGAAGCAGGGCATTGTGGTCTTTGACATGCAAGAGTAGGGGGCTACCATCGTCGGGGAACTCCAATGTCTGATTCCATTTGGGATTCAGAGTTTTGTACATGACCTGCAAGCCAAGAAATTGATCAGCTATTAAAGAGAAAACGAAGATCAACATAAAAGTGACGGCTCAAGCTCAAACCTTTGTTTTTCTCTTCAAGTTCCCGTACTGAACCCTCACATACGGATCACTTGTGCCTCTGATATCCGCGGCAATGAGGTCTTTTGCTTCAATGAGAACAAGTTCAACCCAACCATTACCTGAACCTGTAGCCGAACCCTGAACAAGACAGGGGAGGAGCAAAACCATATTAAACAACACATACTAGAGAAAAACGGTTACCCACCAACGCAATGAAACAAGATCACATACCCTTGACCCTTCGAGACCTTCAACTCTGACGGCTTCTATTTGAAGCCTTAGTTCTCCAGAATTTACTTTTTCTAAAGGGATCCACACATCCCGGATTGACCCCTCTACTAGTCCCTCTAAATTAACTCGTGCACTGCCAATGTTGTCATCGGTAAACATGTCTTGATTGTAGCATTTTATCATCAGGTACTCACCGCCTCCTCTCTCATCAAATTCAAACTTCTGATTCCAGATAGGACTCAAAGCATGAGCAGTCCTTGTTCTCTCGAGAAACTGAAAAGAAACGAAATTAGACTTCAGTGCTAGTTTCTGCAATATATATTATAAAAGGAAATACTTAAGGGAAGAGAAAAATATACCTTCCCATATTGTAATTTAACATATGGTTCACACTTTCCAGATCTGTCTTTAGAAACAAGATCTTTTCCTTCCACAACAGTGATGTTAACTTTCCTTCCGGTGCTTGATGAAAAATTTGATGACCCAAAAAGAGATCTTTGTGAGTGAAGAAGAGAGTTGTCCACGTGTGAACCATCGGAGAATTGCCATTCTTTTAGTACAAGCTTCACAGTTAGCTACATGATGATGCATCGCGTAAAAACTTGTCAAAATTAAACAAAACAAGGGATTATAAATTTATGAATCAGTAGAGAAAGTAAAATTTTTAAAATGTTACCTCCCCAGAATTGACTCCCTCAAATGGAACAACAAATTCAACTTCTCTTCCACAGAACTCAGCATGATTCGCTATCACACCAGAGTCCGGTCCT
Source organism: Oemleria cerasiformis (assembly GCA_037349345.1). Classification (NCBI taxonomy): domain Eukaryota; kingdom Viridiplantae; phylum Streptophyta; class Magnoliopsida; order Rosales; family Rosaceae; genus Oemleria; species Oemleria cerasiformis. The sequence continues at coordinate 16,518,885 of JAZGTL010000018.1, forward strand.
ATTGCCCAAAATATTGTTGAATCATCCTCAGCATACTTTACCTGCTCACAGGGAAACAAACATTGCATCTCATATCTTCGGTTTTAAAAAAATAATAATAATACTATGCATCTCAAGGATAGTACCTTAATTTCACAACTGGCCAGATAGTCATACTTGACATTGTTTGGCGTACACTCATATAGATGGAATCGAAGGGTTCCTGTTTCTTCGTGTAAAACCATATTAAATTTTGAATTCCATCTAGGGTTTGAGCCAAACTTCGCATCTGTTTTTCTAGTTAACTCTTCAAGTTCAACCTCCACAAATGTCTGCAGATCTTTATCAACAAACTGCTCTTCTGAACTTCTATCAAACTGCCTTCTGGATGGGCTTCCTCTCAAACCATTCCTAGAAAGTTTACTTGCTGAAATGACAGTCACATATATAATACCCCCAACAGCCTTTTTCCTTAGGTTTACAGCTGGCATAGTATAACAACGGCGGCGAGGTTCAACCATTGTCTTAACTAAGGTATCATTGAAAATTTTAACCTATAGAGAAAGCAGAATATTATTATTTAGCATATTATCAACCTTTGGAAGAAATGTAACATTAGTTTTCATGTTTAGGAAGCAAACCAGCCAAGAAGAAACTCCGGGAAGCTCCGTGGCAGGCAGTGATTGGCTTCCACCACTTCCAAAGGCAACCCCTATCCTCACTTCAGGAACTGACAGAAATGAGTACAAAACCGCCTTCCCACTCAAAACTGGCATTATGAGAAGCTGCAAGAACCAATTGAGTGGATAATTAACTACCGAAAACAGAAATTTTGAGCTGTTTCCAAGTCAAATAGAACAATCAGGGTCTGTCCATATCTCTGTGTGTGCAAATGTGTATTCTTTTGAAGGAATCTTTCGTGAAAGGAAGCTACTTTACATACATCGCCCTTGATGTGGAGACTATTAATAACAATCCGTGCAGTCCCCATAAATGGCTTGGCAATCTTTGCAAGCAACAAAATGCTCATATCAGTTGTATCCCAATCAAGACCCAAACGCATGATTCGCTGTCAAAATGAACGGAGGCAATATATGAGAAGATGTCAGGAATTAAGAAGTCAAGCCAAAACAGTACACAAGTATAATAGCTAAGAAGTTTGAGAACTGTTAAATAGAAACCAAACCTGATCACCTGAAGTTGACCAACGAGTGCCATGAAGACCCAAGCAAGGCGGGGATGAACCTAGTGAAAATTCCTGCAATTCAACTCTTTCCTACATGAAAAATAATATTCCTTAGCCACTCATCAAAAATACCATATATTAAGGATGAATTCAAAGGTTCAAATTGTAATTAACAAACAAAGGAATAGAGATCACTTACTATAATCCTTGATTTTCTGTGCTTCAACCGTTTCTGCATAAAAGAAACTTAACCAATTTAGCTTCATCCATTAAAAAAGACCATATTTAGTGTGCAATTAAGTAAAAGGAAAACAATATTCTGACCTCAACAATGGATGAAAACCTTATCGAAAGCTTTGGGTTCATATAGTTGGGCCATATTTCCATCAACAGCTTATTCAGCCACTCACAGTGCTCCAGTGGAGTTATGGGCTATATAAATCAAAAGGACCACAAAGAAAGAATTCAGCTTTGATAAGATCAAATTTCATACAAGAAGAGGGAAGAAAAATGTGAACAAATATGATACCGAGGTGTTAAGTATGACTCTCTTCCATTTCTTGTTCAAGTCTTCAACTAGTATCCGACGTTGATAATTCCCATACTGCAGATACAATAAGTGACAGCTTATGTTACATCCTAGTATGTTTTCAACAGTTAACATCCTTAAAATCCAGTGTCAACTAGAACAGTAGATATTACTCTTGAAACAATCAAGGATACTATTTATAGGTGGTTTATTATTCTCAATTACTTTTGAAAAGTATCATCTTCTGATCTTCCACAAAACTTAGCACCATTTTTCAATGATTCATCAATCGAAAAGGAACTCAGCTGGGAAAAACATTGCATCCCAATTCCCAGCACAAGGTAACAACTTTATTTGGAAAAATCCTCAAACGTCTTTTTGGTAGAGTTGAAGCGTAAAGAACTCGGAATTGTGAAATGCAACGTAACACAATTGCAAAAATGAAAATAATGGTAAAAAATCAGTAATAAATGGGTTTGATCAGGCAAAGTAACACTAAAATTAGTGGAATTAAACAACATAGAATCAACCAATGGAATCCTTGGAAAGAATATCAAGTAATCAGATCCCCATTAAACAATTGCCAAAGAACTGTAAATAAAAATAAAATAAGATATGAAAATATAAACTGAGTTGCCAAAGGTCGCCATAACCTGTCAATTCTAATTTCTATTGCAGTCAACAACCTACAAATTTGAGCACAAGAAGGAAATAAACCTGCATGGTCGCCCAGACAGCAACAGCAAGAGGAACCCAATTGGCGAAAGAGAAAACCCATCTCTCAATACCCCAAGCAAACAAAACCAGAGGTATCAAAATTGGAAGAAAAGGCTTCTCTGCCATTACAAAGTGGAAGAACTCCACAACATCCTCAGCCCTCAATCCTCTCCCTCTTCTTCTATTCATCTGAGTCGGCATCCAAGTAAACGATTCTCAAAATTTAGTCTACTTCCCTTTCCTCTGAATAAAAATATAGGAACTAGAAGCTCCAAAGACTCATGCTTTATTGGGAAAAAGTGATGAAGAGAATAGACCCAGAAGGGGAAAATAAATTTTGATGAGCTTCGGAAATTTTGTGGCCGCAATGGACAAAAGTTGAGGAATTTATTACTTTGCCAGTTGAACAAGCTTGAAAGTAGAAAATATGCAGAGGAAAGAAATCTCAAGCTGTTGGCTTTGCCTTTCCATTTTTAGGGAGAGAAACTAAACAGAGAATGTGAAGAGAAAAGTCAAGCAAAGAGACAAAAGGAGAAAATAAAAACCCACCAATTTTATTTATTTATTATTATTTTTTTCTCCAAATTTATTTATTTTGTTTTTTCCCCAATTTTTTTTAAATTTTTTAGTTAACAACTATGAAAAAAGCGTGGGATTCTGTCCTTAAAAACACACAAAAAAGTGCTTCTGCCCCCGTTTAAGCGATTATCTATGTGCGCCCCACTAAACACATATTTCTGCTTGGGTACTGTATAATTCATCTAGTCTATAAATTATAAAAATGAAAAATTTAACCATATCATACATATATATATATCATAATACATAAACAAAATTTATTTATATTGCAACGCGTAATCGAAATCTATTACAAATTCCTAATATGATACCTTTAAAATTTTGGATGGCTGCTGCCCTTTAATAGTGGAATCGGTGTACTTGCGGCTCTGATTGGGCTGCTGCTACGGACTAATTAGATGGTCGAGTCATCCAACGGTTGAGACATCTTATGATGCGCGGGTTTTGTTTGACTGGATTTCTTTAAGGCAGAGAGGTGATATTATGTCAGAACTGGTTGGCAGTTGATGGAGCGTTGAAGCTGTATACGTCCACTCGCTCTTACCCGCGCGTGCGTCATTTTGAAGATCATTCATTGATCCGTGTTTATCACCCGCCAATTCGTTTTTGTCTATCATCGTCTTTGTGTTCTTCTCCCGCCAACGAGCATCACCGTACAGTTGGATCTGAATCGTTGGATCATGATTTGGTGTGTCTGTTTATATGAAGACAAGTCCTTGAATTTTTACTTTTTGTACTTTTACTGAGGTTATTTCCAAGTTCAAGGGCGAAGCAGCATTGGCATCTGCTTTTGTGTAACCCATTGGACCGGCACAAACCATGGTCAATTCGTCAAGCTTTTTTTTATTTTTTTTCAGATTATGATTATTCCATTTGTTAATAGAAACAAAAGAAATTTTTTTTTAAGGAAGAAAAAAAAGAAAATTATGGTTCAATTAAAGATGCATATTAAAATATTAAATTCAAAAAGTAGATAATTGTATTTTTTAATTTTGCATCGTGAACTCATATATAAGTTATATTTTGTATTATATTCTCAAAATTTGCTTAAAATATACCCTAAAATATACAACTCGTCTACCACAAGTATTTTTCAGTTAAGTATGTCAAATGGGCGTCAATGTAATAATATGATATGGCACATATGTAGCTTAAACATGGCTGAAGAAAGGAAAGGTACAATGGCAACTTCATGACTGATAACTCAATTCAATATCCTCTTTAAATTTGGGGGAGTTTTTCCTCGATTCAATCCCACCCTATTAATTCAATCCGACCCCATTATTTGGATAATCATCTTCAAATTGGACTATGGCCAACGAGAAAGGAAAGAAGAAAGAAATGAAGAAGAATATTGACTTGGGTATGAGAGAAACACATGACCATGGCGAACGAGAAAGAGAATAAGAATCGAAATGGAGAAGAAGAAGAGCCAAAATCCTAGTGGCTGACGCAGCATTCATTGACCAAATTGTCACAGTAATCCCATCCGACGGTTTACACAATCTTCTCGAACTTCTCGGCTATCACCAACGGGTTGCTTCTGGCGATCTCCTCTCTCCCAAGCGTCTTGAAATCGAAAGAGCACGCGTGCTTCTCCAGGTACCTCTAGAATTGAACAATTTGGTAGTCTAATTTGAAGAAGATTGTGGAAAAGTAAAATTGGGTACGGTCTAAATTTTACTCTGTTTTTTTACTTTAATTTAGATTTAATGAAAAAATATTTGAATGGGATAAATCGTGCATTTTAAGTGAATTTTAAGAATAAAATAATGAATTTATAATGTATTTAAAATAAAAAAATATAATTTATTAAAAAAAATTAATAAAAATAATTTCAAATTCATATAAAAAGTCTTCTAAAAATTTTGAACTAATATTCTTCTTTTGTATATTCTACGATAATTATTTATTTGTTGGACAATTTTCTTAATCTAATAATAAAGACCAAAATTTCTCTTTTTATTATGGTTGTCTACAAGCCCATGTGGCCATGGACTGGTCAGTCTTTTTATCTCTATGGTGATGGTTCATCGAGCTTCCTCGTAGTACTTTTATCTTCAATTCAATACGTCAAAGTATATAAAAATAATTAATTAATACTTAATCAGAGAAAAAAAAATATTAACATCATCATCGTCACCGTCATTATCTTCATCATCATTTTGGAATCAGGCATGAAGATATTCTGCACTCATCTCTTTTTTTTTGTTCGTCATCATCATTTTGGAATAGGCCAGGATGAGATATTCTGCACTCATCTTTTAAATTGACCATTCTATAATTTTTCTAAATTTGCAGGCATAATCTAATATGAAAAATTAGAAAATGGAATTACTTAAAATAAAAAAATTAACACATTAAATGATAGTTTAGATTCTAGAACCCTTTGATCAATCCTTAAGAAGAAAAAACTAGAAGAAAATTAAATTATGTAGGTGAGTGGGCCATCCCCAATATTATATCAATCATGGCGAGGCATATTGGACTACAGCTTGCCACCATGAATGTCAACACCTACAAAAGCGGCAAACTTCAATTTCTATTGCTTTCTTCTTTTTCCAATATTCTTGGACCATCTCAAGATAGCATCTGATTGTAATGATGGGCCACAAAGTTTTGAGTTGGAGGCCTTTATCTTAGGCCCAAATAAGCCCATGGAATTGAGTTACCAAGCCCAAACAATTCCATTAACAAGGCAGCTAAAGGTGGCAATTTTTGGCATGAGTTCAATGGGATAAAATAATCCCATAATAATAATAAACATAATACTCCAACCAACTACTTAGCCGCCGATTCGCCCTCAAACTCCACCACCTCACCCAATCCCCACTCATCTCTCAACCGCCACCCCATCTGGCACTTCCTAATTGGCCCATTCCGACAGTGTCGGAACCACCTCACAATCATATTTCCAAACCCTCATACGTGGCACAATCCGACACACATCCTATCGTACGAATGCATGCACTTGATGGGAACACCATGAAGATGAAGAAGGCACATATACCCGGTTTTATCCCATGATGTTATAATTAATTTCATAATTTCATTTTGAAACTCGATAATTCACATATCTAAATTAGTTTCAACAAATTCCACACAAATAGGCTCAAAATCGCCTATAAATATTCCACCCTCATCTTATTTCTTCTACATTTGACTTTTGAGGCGCCCTTGCCCTTCCAAAAAAAAAAAGTGCCCCAAAATCACAATTAATTATGAGCCCGCCCCATGCAAACGTAAACAACAACAAAACGACAAGGGACGCGATCCTCACCAATACCAATAATGGTGGCTTCTACCCTCCTCCATTGAAGATCACCAAGGACTCCCATTTCATCAAGAAATCATCTTCCTCCTCGTCTTCGTCCCCGTCCTCGTCCTCCTCTTCGTCCACGTCATCGCTCGTGAACGCGGTGGCCGGGTCTGCTGTTTCGAGACCCGTGGCCCCGCAGCAGCACCGCCACCCGGTGATTATATACACGCATTCTCCCAAGATCATCCACACGCATCCGCGCGATTTTATGGCGTTGGTACAGAAGCTCACGGGGCTGTCGCGGTTTGAGGACGATGTCCACGCGTCTCCTCCTCCGCAGCCGCCGCCCCCGCAGCATTCTTCGACGAAGGCGGAGATAGGGGAGGGTTTGTTGGAGGAGGAGGAGATGATGAATAATAACAGCAATAAGATCGGAAAGGTGGTGGTTATGAGAAATGAAGATAATGACTCGTCGTCGGTGATTACGACGGAGGAGAATTGCAGCAGCACAAATATTAATACCAATAATAATAATACTATTGTTAATAATAATAATAATAATAGTAATAATAGCAATAATGTAGGGGTCAGCGTAGGTGTAGGAGGAGGAGGGGGAGGAGACGTTCAGGTGCAGTCCTGCTTTGTGCTGCCGAATCCTTATATGGGAAACATTCCGGTGTTTGCGCCGAACGCCGCCGAGTTCTTGTGCTCAAATACGATGAACCATCTTTTTACTACAATTTGATGATGATGGCCCTGCATGAATTACGGGAAGGATTCACTTTTTTTTGTTGTTAGATTTAAATTTTGAATATTTTGTTGGTTTTTGGTTTTCAAATTTTGTTGGATATGGATATCGATGATATATGCCTGTCATCTGCCAATAAAAGTTCTAATTTTCTAGGCTAGAAATTTTTCTGTGGTTGAATTTGTATCACAACGCTATTGAATTTTGAAATATGTAGAGTTTGATCATCTATAGTTTCTGTTATTGGAGATATTGTCTTGATTTCATTTCGAACATCGTGAGCTTGAAATAAGGAAAAACAGAAAGTCCATAAATGAAAACAAAAATCTTCAAAACACAACTATGTTTGCAATTTCATATAAAATCTTCTCACCAAGAAAACGGCCAGCAATTGTTACTTGCTGCAAAAGCCAAAATAAGCAACTTTTCAGCTGCAAGCTGAAGTAGATCATACGTGAATTTACACACAAATAATGGCCATGCATCACTCAACATTTGCAATTTGCATGCTTATTGTTTTCTTTTCTTTTTCTTGAATTTCATTATCAGTTTATTTCGACTTGTTAAGATTTATACACGCTGCTTCTCTGTAAGTAAACAGAATCCGTTACCTAACATTATGATACATCATCACACATAATTACAGCATCATTTCTTCTTTCTCTCTTCCTTTTCTCTTTCAAGAATAACGGGGGCTGCCGGTATGCTGAACCACCACTCTCGCAATCTTCTCATCCATTTCTCCGTGCTAGCTCTCCTCACAGGTGAATATCTCGTAAACGTTTCCAGAAAGATTAACAGAACAATGTATTTAGCAGGCATGAAGGCCAGCGTCAAAGCCAAAACTAGAAGAGCTACCGCAAATCTTTCGCTTGCCTGATCATCATATAACATAGAAACCCAAGCAAGCATGAGTAATTTACCAAAAGTCAAAAAATAGAAATTGACTAGATAAAGAGAGCAGAACCTGAGGAAAAAGGGAGATCAACAAGGCCCGTAGCTTGAGAAGAACGATGTTTCCATCCTGGATGAACCCTTCAGCTTGAGAAATTGCGTTCTGAACTGCCAAAAGCTGTTCCATTGTATTCATTGCGGGAGGTGCTAGCACCCTAACCTCATGAGAAGACTTTCCTTGGCTAAAACATCGGGAGAGGACCATGAACACTGCTATAAAGATGAGCATCAGTGCAAAGGCATAGCTCAGCCATCCCCTGAAATAGTGAAAGGCACACCCTGTAAGTCTACGGGAAAAGATGCCTACCAGTATGATGTGTGGAATGAAACATAAAAGCATCAAAATTCAAAACCCATAAGACATCCAAAATGGTGATCAAGTGGGGGCCCGTAGTCACTAATTATTTCATTTATAGGGCAAACCATGTCACATTAAATCAACATCAAAGTTTGACGTTGTTATGATCTGCAATAATCATGCTTATCAAATATTCATTTGTCCCCATACCGCATAAGCCTGCGGATCAAAGATTAATGAGTAAAGAAAGAAAATGAAATTTCAACTGGCAGCTTACCTGCAAATTATATATGTGAAAACACAACAGAAAACTGAAGACTTCACTGGATCCTCCCACAATGCCAAAGAAAGAAGGGACTTCCCAAGTTCCATCATTGGAAAGAGTAACTCCTGCAAGTACTCAACAAATTTAGAACATATTGCTAGCAAATAAAGTGACTCATAAGCTAAGTGAAGGAAGAGTGCAGAAAAATGAGATTATATTTCAATTGTATGAGATAAGCAGCAATTGATTATTTACCGCCAAATTAGGAGAACATAAAAGAAATAGTGGCAAATGGTGCCTCAAAGAGAGGAGAAATTCAATGGTGTTTACTGTCAACTAATTGGGAACCCTACTCAAATAGTCAAATGTATTGCATAACTCTTTTCAAAATAAACCGTAGTATCTTCAAAATTCCAAACAAGGTAACAATATCGAAAGCAGGGCCAATAAAATCTTAAATACCATCATCACTGCAAAATTTGTATCAATCCCTTCCACTTTGACTCCATCTACTGATGCTTGTGCGAACGCCACTTTTTCATAGTTGTTTTTAGATTCCTTAACTGCTCTTTCCAGCAAGGTAACTTCCCCCACAGTTATCTCACCCACGGCAAGCCTAGCCTCAACAGAATTATTAGAACTGGTTCCAAATGCAATGCCCAAGTTAGAAATCATATCCAAGGCCGAGATCGAATACATTCCACCTCGGGGCTTAGAATTGCTAGACCTATCTAATTCCTGTAAGGTTGACATATCTGCGAGGGTTTCAAGTATCAAGTCTCCACCTGGTAATTGATCACAAAGATTGAACATTAAAAGAGCCTCAAAGGGTAAAGGATTTTGAGAACTAATTTCTTGAATGGCTTGTAGTCGCAGAATCCCAAGCACAGCTTTTGAAAGTGCTTCATCTTGTTTAACCCCCTTGATATGGAATTCCTTTATAAATCTATGAACAAATAAAATCTCTCTTATGATTGCTAGCCAATAATCCCGACGGGTATGCCCCTTCAGCTCAGGAAACTCTATCACAGCAGGTTCTGGTCTACAGAAGAAACACTACAGAAAGTTCATTATCAAGTTCTACAAAGAAGACTTTCTTCAATTCGTAGATGGCAGAACAAGTTTAATTACTAAAACATGAGGAAATAAAAATAAATAAAAAGTAAAGCATGAAATCTTACAATGAAATTGATTTATAAAAGACTGCCTTATCAAAAATTCTAGTACCCCATGGGCCAGTCAGCTCAGGTTTCACAACCTGTTTTAGGTCATCTGATAGATCATATCGTTTTGCCTTGTCATAAGATACAACCCGCAGAGCCTCGAAGTAAAGTGCATGGTCTGTCAGAGTTAACCTTCCTGTTTACAAGCAATAAACATATAAAAATTGCTGAATACTGGACTATAAGACACACCGACAGGGGTATTTAAATGATTCAACAATCTTCATTCCATCTACCTACCAGGCCATGTAGAAATTCCTACATGCTCAAGAACCGGTTGGGTAGTGACTGTTCCATCCACTTCCAGAATCTTCTCTCCTCTCGATGATCGCATGGCAGAAAGAAGTGATGACTCTGATTGGGACCTCATTTTTTTTATTGCTCTGTATGAGAAAATTTCATAATCGTAGGACCAGATATGAGTACCCAGTAAAAGAAATATGCTTCTAGAAATTCCATAAACATGAACTATGAACTACGAAATTCAAATAGCATCCACTTGTGAAGAACCACTCTTCTACAACTAGAATTTAACTAACAATGCAGTTATAATAGCAGATATAATACATAGCTTATTCATCTCCTTTTTTATGTCTGTTCTCATCTATAAAGTTCTTGTTGCCTATCATGTGAATGTGCATGCGCATGTATGTGCACACCAGCATTAAAAAAAAGGCTTTCCATCTAAGAAATAGCTTATGTCGGCAGTTCATGAGAAATTTGATTTCTAAACTCCAGGGAAATATTTCTAAACTTTCCTCTCCTCCCTCCCCCAATCCCCCTAAGGTCCCTGAAGAAGCATTCAGGTAACCAAAGAAAAATAAAAAAATAAAAAAACAAAAAGGAACTACGGCAACTTTAATGGGGTAGAGAGCGAAGAAAATGAGAACTCAATAGGAAAGCAAGTACCTTTCTAGTCCACTTAGGTACTTGTCATATGTGGAGAATTGAAGCCTCCCATCCGTTGATGCTGCAAGCACCTCAAAAATATTTTCACTTGTAATCACATTTGCAATAGTAGGAACTGCCGGAGCTATTCTAGAGAAAGCCTCTACCCCAACCGATAAATCCTCATTTAACTGCACAAAAGACAGGGGCCCTTATGGATACATTGAAACAAATTAAAAATAAAACCACTCGACTGCTAAAGAATCCCTTGAACTCAAAATTATTTATACAAACAATCAAGACATATCTGATTAAAATGAATGCAATATTATTAGATGTGTATACAGCGACAGGCATGTGCATGTTTAAGGAACTTAACATGCTTAAGAGTTTAACAAACAATGCAAGTAACAACTGGCAAAGACATCCCCAAGCAATGTAATTTTTATTAATGAAAGTCACAATTTGGTAGGGAAGTATGAGATTTCCTACTTCCAAAAACATTTCATCAGTTTACACTTTATATCAGGATTTGAATATGAAAATATCAACCATGCAATATATAAGTTTCTAAGGAAAAAGAAAAAACAAAACTCACAAACAATTTAAACTTACATTTAGTAAAGGTTGGCTTGCAGCAGCTGGAGCCTCCCAAGCTAGCATCATGTCATATGTCAGGCGTCGAAACTTTTTATCAGCCAGATGACCTGTTACTTGAGTTGACAGAGCAAGTGCTCGAAAACAGCAGTATTCCAAAAAGTTCCTTGCATAGCACAATGGAAGCTTTATAGATTCAGAAGCCACTGAATTGAAGCCTTCACGAAGCTCAGTTGTAGGAACACCAAGGATTCTGCACCATGTGTTTGTTTCTATTAGAAATCATTTCACAAAACTAATTGCCATTACCATATTTTGAAAGTAAACAACGAAGAATAAAGTTCCAATGGAACCAAGAATATAAGTTACGTATTCAGCCACTTTTACTGTGATAATCAATTGAAAGTTAAAGGAGCTGCAAACTTACTTTGAGCATCTACGGACAACTATATTTGCAATTGGAGACAGCTCTGGTACCCAATTCGTCTGAGCCGAAGGAGACCTTCCCATCTCCTCCAACTCTTCATCAAAAGGGCTTCGATTTCCAAGCAACCATTTAAAGGATCCTTCTCTTACAAAATTTTCAATCATATTTCTGGTTTTGCTTGCCACGGCCATCCCTGGTTTTCTCCTCACACTGTCTACTTCAACAGTACAGGAACACACTAGCACAAATGACACAATTCTTAAATTAATTGATGACCCCAACTTCACCAGCACCAATGTCAAAATCTAACACTTTCTAACCTAAAAGTAACATAAGCGATCCAAGAAAAGCAAGATAGGCTGCCACTTCAGAAAAATTTACTCTTTCAACATTATGATTTCACTTATCATTAGTTCACAACGAACAGAAACTACAACATTTAACCCAGCAAGTTCATATAAACCACCAGATTGATCATCAAAATCACTTGCTAATTGCTATTCGAAATCCCAACAACCATATTTCAAGCAAAAACATCAATCATTTCTTTAACTTGCCACAACCCGATTCTAGATTACTATCACAAACCCAAAATTATTCAAAAAGTAAATCCAATTTCAGCAACAATCTAAACCCAACAACTATTACGAACCACAAGATAATACGCTTACTACAAAATGTACATTCAAGACCGCTCCTTTCACAGCAGTCTCAGCTTCAGAGGCAGAAATTTGGAGAATTTCTACAACATTTCACAAAACCCACCTCAGATTGTACGTTCTGAACCAACATCAAAGAACCCAGTTCACCAATTTGTTAAATTAACAACAAGGCATGTTGCTATAACGCAAAGAAGAGTCGGTCCGAGCATCCACACTTAGAAGGTGCATCAATATTGTGTCGTGGTTTGGGGTTTATTATATTGTATACGAAGGAAGACTACGATTGTTAGATAAGAATAGAATTCGCGGCAAGAGTGACAAAGGAGTTTTCGTCATCTAAAGATTCAGGCTTTTAGTTCCTTGAGAAAGCGGTAGCGGGTTCTGGTTGAATGAGCTAAGGTCCAGTAGATGATACAACGCTGTCAATACACGTGTCAGACTAAACACTCAGCAGGTGGAGCATGGGTTGGATCAAAATTCCAAACGGAGTCGTTTGTCGAGTGATATGAGATTAGATTCGGTAACTATTTTGCATCTAAAAATAGATGTATTTTCAATATGAGAGCATTAGAGAAAGTAGACTTAAAACAAAACTTATCAAATTCATTCCCTTTAAAATGAAACATATCCATTTTAACATTTTAAAATCTAAACTTAATGAATTTTAAAGAGTTCTCCAATCCAATTCAATCCAATCCTACTAACCAATCGTGGCATGTCCACCTTCTTCACCCGACGATCTTCATTTTTTTTTTACCAGGAAAATGACGATATATTTATTAAATAAAATTTCTAAAAATTTAATACAAAGTTTTACTGTTTAACTTCATCCAAGTATCTCATAATTAATTGCTTATGTTGGGCCACATTGGCATCACTTCACAATTGAAGTTTACAGTATATTAAACAGCTATCCTTGTCGCAATCCACACTTCACAATATCTCTTTTTTCGACTCATTTTAATGGAACATGTTGCAAAATAGTTGAATTTTATATGAATTTGCTCCTTTTTCATATTTGTTGTGTAATAATTAAACTCAACATTAACACAGTGAATCATGATTAAAAATTATAAAAAATTAATTATGCCGTATTCTGAGCGGATTAAGCCTATTTTTTAGGTGTAAAACAACTCGTGATATTTACCAAAAAAAAGATAAAAAATCAATACAAGCTGTTTGCATGAATCTTTTTTATCTTAGAATTATAAACAGGAAAGGTGGCTTTTATTCTTGTTTGTTTGGTGAGAAAGAAATTTACAACTGAAAGCCCACCTTGCTTGATTATGATATGCTTTAATTAGGAGTCCATGTGTAAACAAAGAGGAAAAGCCCACATTACATCTTCCACATTGTCACAAGCAAATGAACTCCAATGGTGGCACTGGGCTGACAAACTAAAGTGTAACAATACTGCAGTACTGAGAGTGCATGTTGAATTGAAAATTCCGATCTCGATTTATTCTTAATTAAAAAAAATTGACGTTCTATTTGTCAGGTCAAATTGGATCACTATTCCAATAGTATCAACTTATCGATTAAGATTGTGGATTAGACTAAAACGAAGAATTATACCTCGAGAAACAACTGCATCTAGTTCGTCATAGTTAAGATCCGAATCTTAATAGATACGGTCGCAATACGAAATCCACTAATGTCTAAACAACTAATCAAACAAGGTGATGTGATATGTTGAGCTGCATGCATAAACTTAAATTTTGTTGTTCTTAATTAATTTAGTGTTTTTCATAGTAGTGGATATTATGATTTGAGATTTTTGACAAGCTAACATCTTCCACTCCCAAAGGTGTATGCTCTAGGGTCCTTGAACTTGCCCACTAAAGTTTATTAGTACTTTCCCAACCTCACCTAATATGAGATCCTCAATCCAAGTTGGTAATATTTGGCACTATCCATTAACTACTATACTATGGGACCCTTGAGCCTTCTTCCTCCTCTTTGTTCATGCATATGCTCCAAGACACAAACCAAAAGACTTGGTCAAAAGAGGGCTCAAAGTAAAGAAGAAAAAGATTGAGTGGGATTATGAGCAGAAAACAAATTGAGAGTGTTGCTTTTGAATAAGGTTCATAAGCTCTTATCATTTTGAGAAGTTGGGAGAACCCACATTGCCCATCCTCTGGCCCATTTTAGCTGTATTGTGTCCCTCCCAAGTTTCATGGGTGCAATGCATCTACTCTTTCCCTCCTCCCACAACAAACTTGAAGACAAAAAACTTCATGACTTCTCCCTATCTACATATCTCCACTCTCCCCCAATCATTCACCTCATGAATTGGCAACCTCCATCAGATTTTATGCATCCATCTATTTGTGGGATCACTAGCTTCTAGTGGGTTCCTTGTAGTTGTCATTAGAACTATGCGACCGCGACAGTTACATTAGTTTCTCTTTATTGTCATACGTTATATTGTCACCTGATCATGGTCGACCCAAGGGTGAGGCAAACAAGGCATGTGCCTTGGGTCTCTAGTATATATGGCATATGCTGAAAGAATTTTTAAATTGAAACTAAAATCTTATTTACGTTTGAGTATATCACAATAAAGATTAAAAAGATTAGCCATGTTATCTATTAAGAAAAATACATTAGAAAAACTTAAATATGAAAACTTATTAGTACTTTTGCATTTAAAAAAGTAAGAATATTGAGTTTTCAGTGAAAAAAAAATTATATTTAAATATAAAATTAAGAAGGTCTCGATGTAAAATATGTCTTAGTTCTTATTCTTCATTGAGACGGCATTGACATGATGTTCTAATTTTGTGCAGTTATATCTAATTATGATACCGTAAGTTCATGATATATTAACATGCTATCGTCCATTATATCATAATAAGTGAATTAGTAATATCACATGAGAGTATGATGATGATACTTAAAAACTTGTCAAATTATATGCTTCTTACCCAAGGCATATTGGTTCATGGGTCATACTCAAGAAATGAATGCCAAGTAGTTACTTCCAATATTTTCGGGACGAAGAAGATATATTTTTGAGTTTTCCAAATTTCCCATGATCTTGTGTATACAAGTTGATGACTTGATGCCAACAATCTTGTCACATTCGACAACAAGTAATAATTAATCATTAAGCTATGTTTTTGCAGTGTCCTCTTTATGATTATGACTTAATTTGGCATGAGACCAAGGGGTGTCCTTCCTTCCGATCAGCAAATTGTCACTTTCTTATAATTAACTTGTTTTACCGAAATCAAACTCACGGTAATTTTTCACAAATCGGTTATAATAATTGTTATTGACATCATAAAAAACGAGCATACATTTTTCTTTCCACATTGATCAATCCAATTATCGTAAAATTATGGATACAAAGTTGACTATTATCTTGTATTAATCTTGATAAATTTCCGGTACGAATAAAAATTTTACAAATATGAATTTCAACTGAAATTGGGCACAAATTAGATCTTAAAAATGAATAATATTAAATTGTAGGACACGATGAAGCATCTTCATGTGTTTTATGGCATCCAATATGATCCAAAATTGAAGTCAAGGGGACCAAGTCGAGTGGAAGGAGCTACCAAATCCTCCATATCCTTCCCTCTTCAACCTCCCAAACTCTGTTGCCTCATAAACCTTTGCTCTCTGCAACATCAAAAATAAAATTAAAAATTGAAAAACAACAAACTAACCTTAAGCAAGTGAATTTTCTGATCTACAAGTTCAAGTTTTCGATCGAATTTTGGAGGAAGCTATCATACCTGCATTGTTTTGATATCGTCCGTCTCCGAATTGAAGTCATAGAAATTGCTTGCTGCAGTTAGCTTCATAGATAGGAACTGAAATTTTCCAAGAAAATAAAAATAAAAATTAGTTCTTGGAGAAGAAGAAGAACCACAAAAAAAAAAAGTTGAGTTTTTTTGAACTAACCTCGACCTGGTTCTGCAAGGACTGGACATAATTGATTATCTCATCCAACATTCCCGCCATTCCCATTGTCTGTAATTTACATAACCGCGTTTAATTTTATAACCCAATCGAGATTTTTGAAGTCAAAATATAAAGATGAACTGAAAAAGATCAAACTTTTTTGGTAATTGAATCACCTTAGAACAGCCAGGGACAATATCTTGCAAGCATCTGAACCTCTCATTTATTTTTCCTCTTCTAACCTGAATGGTGGATAAAGAAGCAATCATCAACCACAGAAATCAAAATCAAGAATGTGATTAATTAATTAACAAGATTTAATTTTGTGCAAATTAATTTCGATTACCCTTTCTGCTAAACTGTGATTGTCAGTGGCTTGGCCTCTTCTGGCTCTCACATGAACCACTTCCTTTGGTTTCTCATCTTCTTCTTTCTCATTCCTCTTAGCTCTCTTTCCTCTGCGTAAGCTCTGAAAAAAACATAAAACAAAATAAAAAATCAATTCAGTCAGCTCCAATTAGCCAAAACGAAGAGAAATGAATAAGATTGAGCTTAAATGATTTACCATTTTAGTCTTGACACCGGTTTCAGAAACCGTGGGAGTGGAGAGTCCAGAGCTGATATCTGATGCATCATCCGTCGCTGTTCTCTTGTTCTTGCTTTCTTGGAAGTACTGGGATTCATTTCCAGCTGCAACAAGGGGATGATGAGCAGCAGCAGCGGAAGGTGCCAGCTCATCAATCGGTTCGATTATGTTGTTATGATCAACAAAAGTATGAAAATTTCCCTCGAATTCAGGCCCCCAGGTGTTGAAATTGAAGGTCGAGTAATAGTCCAGGACACTTGGATTCAATTGATGATCTGGAATTAGATAGTGGTGGTTGTTTATGAGTTGTTCCATGTTTGGGGGAATATTATCCAAGAAAGGTAGAATGATGGTTTGCAAATCTGCTGTGAATTCAGCCATTTGGGTTTTGAATTTGCAGAGTCAAGTGCTAAGGCTAGAAGAAGCTTAATTAATGTGGGTTTGGAACTACTATTTATAGGGATGAGCATCTAATCCCATCAATTCATTAGCTTAATATAAATGAACGAATGGGAAAGCATTTTGAAGTGGACACGTGCCAACCTGTGTGGGCTCCATTTCAGGAGATATATCCAATAAGGAAAAGAGGGACCCATGAAAACTTTTGGCCCTGAGTTGGAGTGTATATGTTTATAATAATGATCAGAAATGTGGTTTGAAGAAAGTTTGAATCTTTTCTTTTGGGTGCAAATGGAGCTTGTTACTAGCAAAGTTACCCTATTAGTTTCGTTTTGTAATTTTAGGTTTATGAAAAATGACCTATTATTTAATTACTCGATAAAAGTTTATTAACAATATACTTATTTTAATTACTAAACCATTAATTATGAGTACTTATTTTAATTTCAACTAATATATCATATGACGTTTCATTGATACTACTTTTGATGTATTATAATGGACGCAACTTCACACTTTTATGTAACTCTATTAACTTCTTGAATAATGTTGATGCCAAAAATGAACCAACTTAGAATTGTCCCTTCGAACTTGCTTCACTCACTCTTTCTGGGGGGTAGGGGGACATGCAAAAGGGTGAGCAGAAGTAAAGGAGCATCGGTGGGATGCCGGCCTAGTAGTCTCCGATGCTTAAATTAGTTAAGTGTGGAGGGATTTAGGCAGTGTAAGGACAATGATCTCGTTACATTTTTTAGGGGAGATTCCCTTGTATTTATAATGACATTAAATGTTGTTTGTGGGATATTTCGATGTAGGATAAATGCCCCTGTCACTGGAGTTGACGCTTGTCATGGTCGTTCTGAGTTCTGTGGCCGTGTTGACATGGTCGTTCGATGGGTAGGCCGACTAGTGGCCTAGTGACTTTTGTCTTTTGCCCAAGGCTGTGTTGGTGGGGTGCACATGATGTTTGTTTATTTGTATTGTTGTGTTTTTTATTGAGCCGATGCCAAATACGGTTTTGGAGAGTCTTGATCGGCCTTATTCAGATTGATCAGTTTAGATACGAACAAATAACATAAAAAAAAACTATTTATGCTATTAAAATTCATGCTAAAAGACTCGTTGCATCTCATTTAGTATTAATTTATTTAAATTCAAGCATCGCAGTTAAATGATAGCATACAAGCCTAATGGATCGGAGGGATCTTCACTGGTTCTTAAGTCTAAAGTTAAATCCATAGGAAATTGAAATGAACTATTTTACCAAATATCTCATACGGTAAGTCGGATGGACCTACCGACTGCATTTTTTACCGGCAACCATCAAATTTTCATTTTCTTCTGTATATTTATTTGCTTGAGGTTTAGCAAACGGATATATATATCTATTTTAATTAGTTTACTCAAATATCTCAGTTTTTCTTGATTATTATAACGAGATGAAATAATCAAAACGATGACTACAATACATACCTTTATATATATATATATATATATATATATATATATGTATACAGAAAAACATGAGTTATGCATTCCATATATAGAATAAATAATGAACTGATAAACAATAAGTTCGTGATCCACTAACAATACATACAAAATATAAAAGTTATGACATAATTATATACATATGTATATATCTGTCTTAGCTTTTTGGATGGGAATCGGTGAATTCCAAAGGAAAAATATTATAATTTCTTGAGATCGAAGAAGATGCCAACAACAAAACATTTTGATCGATCTCATTATTACCTCCACTGGGTTTTGCAAGCAAATATACATAAATGAATTATTATCTCGTATAACCAAAAACTTACACATCTTTGTAAAGACCTAGCTAGAAATGCTTATGGACGTTCTAAGATTGAAAGCAACTAAGTTCAACTTATAAAGTTACACCACAAGAAAATCGTAGTTGCCCGACTACTATTTGCCCGACGAATATTATCTCGCGGGGTAAGCTAATGTTGCCCGACAAATATGCACACTCGCCGGGTAACCGGTTGGCGGGAAGAACAAGCCGTTGGCGCGCAAAATTGGAAGATGTTACCAGACGATTTGCATCCCCCGTCGGGTAACATTATCAACAACAACGACCAATCTCCGTCGGGTAACACTAGACATTGACTCTATGTTGCCCGAAAAATCATTAAAGATTGCCCTGCGAATGTGGTCCGTCGGGCAAAAGTCTAAACACACTAAATACCCGAGACTCTCTTTTCTTCTTCTTCTTCTTCCTCCTCCTCCTCCTCTCTGTTTCTCATCGGTTCTCTCTGCTCTCTCTCTCCCTCTCACTCACTCACTCTCTTTCTCTACCTAGTATTATTATCTCATCACCATTTTCACTATCAATCAAATCATTTTTCTCTATTAATCATCAAATATCAAATATTAAGGTATGAAAATTTTATTTTTTTGTAATTTTGAAATTTTAATTTTTGATTAGGAATTAATTATGTTTTGTGTTGTAGGAATTTTGTAGTTGATTTGAAAGAATACTTATAAAAAGGTATGTGTGTTTACCTCTCAATTTAATTTTGTTAAGAATGTTGGATATAATTATGTTAGGAAATTTTGTATTTATTGTGGAAAATGTGTAGATATTGTTTAGAATTTGTGGAAAT
Source organism: Oemleria cerasiformis (assembly GCA_037349345.1). Classification (NCBI taxonomy): domain Eukaryota; kingdom Viridiplantae; phylum Streptophyta; class Magnoliopsida; order Rosales; family Rosaceae; genus Oemleria; species Oemleria cerasiformis. Next base: position 16,538,726 of record JAZGTL010000018.1, read on the forward strand.
TAGAAATTAGAAAATTTGTTAGGAAAGTATGAAAATAGAAAATATGTTGTGAAATTAGGAAAATAGAAAATATGTTAGGAAATTAGGAAAATAGAAAATATGTTAGGAAATTAGGAAATTTTGTTGTAAAATAGGAAAATTAAAAATATGTAATGAAATGATTGAAATTAGAAAATATTTTTGGAAATTAAGAAAACTGTTAGGAAATTAGGGAAATATAAAATATGTTAGGAAATTAAAAATTTTTGTTAGAAAATAGGAAAATATAAAAATATGTAATGAAATTATTGAAATTAGAAAATATGTTAGGAAAATATGTTAGGAAATTAGGAAATTAGAAAACATTTTAGGAAAATAAAAAATATGTAATGAAATTATTAAAATTCGAAATTATGTTTGGAAATTAGAAAATATGTTAGGAAAATAGGGAAATAGAAAAGATGTACGGAAATTATAAAATTTAAAACTTTGTTTTATGCATAATTTATATATGTTTGTATTTGTGAATTTGTTGTGATATTTTTTTTAAAACGCTTTATTTAGTTCCGACGGAGTGAAATACGTTCATATTTCATAACCGTTTATGCGAAGTTAATCGAGTTGATTAACTTCGTGTAATGAAATTCAATGAAAAACCTTAGACTCGTTTGAGAGTCAGTGAATCAGATTGATTGACTGACTCTTAAATTGTCCATATATTCGGACAGTTTGGGGGTGCGCAACTATGTGTTGTGTAGTTGGCGGTCTACGAGGCTAAGTTTCGATTGTGGGAAATTCGGTTTGTATCCCCTCAATGTTCTCCGAATGCATACTAGATATTTGTTTATAATATCTACGTCGTGCATTTTGGGAACTGTAGGGAGATGCTGCCGAAATTTCCCTCGATTGGAACTTAGCCTCGTAGGTCGCAAACCATACATCACAGAACGTGCACTCTCGAATGGGATAGGGCCAAATCACCGGAGGCATAAGGAGAAGAATTGTTTTTTATTTTAACTTGTTCTATTTACAGGACAATGTTAAGTCAATTACTTACATTGACTCTATGTTGTGAAAGCAGACACAATGGACAGAGGGTGGATGCAAAAGTTTGATAGATCTTCTTATCAGTATTTGGATGAGATCGACTACTTCATTGCCTTTGCACGTAGTCATTGTAGTGATACAAGATGTATCAAGTGTCCGTGCCGTAAATGTAATAATTGCATTTGGATGTCGTTAAATGAGGTCCAAACTCATCTAGAATGGAATGAGATTGTACACAACTACACTAATTGGATCTATCATGGTGAAGAAATATTTTCCGCATCGACATCTTCGGTTCCTGGGACCCGTCGGGATGAAAGTTGTTTGGATGGGCGATATGATAATGATCAAGTCATTGAGTTATTAACCGATGTTGTTCCTCTGACATCAGATGATATGGAAGATGATGCACCAAGGTTGCAACCCGAAAAACTCTGATCTCCATTATGAGAGATTGTTGAAAGAAGCTCAGCGCGAATTGTACCCCGGTTGTAAATCATTTTCGGTTCTAGGGGTAGTTGTGGAGTTGATGCACATGAAGATTGAGTATAATCAAACGAACAAGCATTTTGATCACATGTTGGACATTATCATTCGAATGCTCCCTGAAGACAACTGTCTGCCAAAAGATCATTATAGCTCGAATAAGTTATTGAAGGGGCTTGGTTTAGGGTATATCAAGATCCATGCATGCAAGAACAATTGTGCTTTGTTTTACGGTGAATTCGAGCAGCTTGACAAATGTCCCGTGTGCAATGAGCCTAGGTTTCAAAAGAACAAGATTCCTAACAAGGTGTTGCGTTATTTTCCACTCAAGGTTACAAAGATTCTACTTGTCGTCTCACACATGCCGTGATATGAGGTGGCATAAGGATGAACGCATTGATGATGATGTACTGAGGCATCTGGCGGATGGAGAGGCTTGGAAGGAATTTGATAATACGTATCCCGAGTTTGCTGCGGAGCCAAGAAATGTCAGATTAAGGCTCCCTACTGACGGGTTTAATCTGTTTGGGAGTTTTACAAAGCCTTATAGCACTTGGTCGGTTGTTATGGTTCCGTATAACTTGCCTCCTTGGAGATGCATGAAGAAAGAATTCACAATCCTCAGTACTTTGATACCGGGGCCCAAATCGCCGAGTAATTCCATCGATGTGTATTTGCGGCCGTTGATTGACGAGCTCGTGGATTTGTGGGAAAATGGTGTTTGAACATACGATAAGTGCAGTGGAGAAATATTCAACCTACGAGCGGCCGTAATGTGGACAAGTAATGATTTTCCTGCTTATGGTATGTTATCGGGATGGAGGACCAAGGGCTATCTTGCTTGCCTGACATGTGGACTAGACACAACGTCCTTTTGGCACGCATCTAAGGTATGCAACTTGGGTGCGAGAAGGTTTCTGCCCTGGATCACCGATGGCGAATGCATTCTGACTCATTTGATGGTAAATCAGAGTTAAGAGGTCGACCAAGGGAGAGGAGATCACGCGTTGTTGGGGAGAGTTATCGGTATGTTTTTTTCCCATTTTTAATATTAATTTCATATTTTTTTAATTATTTTACTAACTTTAATAATTGATTGCAGATCAATTTTGAGTTCAACTTGGAGAACGTCGAGCTCAGTAGATACCTGTGCCAACACTGGCAGTTACGGTACGCCGACTGGAAGTACGAGCTCCACAAGTACTTCTTGACTTGGTCTTCTCCGGAGGAAGCTCCGGCAAATCCTCCGGAGGAATTGGACGGGGTGAAACTTCCAGGGTGGTTGTGGTTGTGCGACCATTTCATGTCCCCCACTTATATGGTACGTATTATCTATCTAATTAATTAAATTATTTAATTTTTTTTTTCCATTTTAAAATCTAATTTTTGGTTTTAAGAATGAACAGCGGAAATCGATTGCCAACACATCGAATCGGGGAGCGAAGAAATTCAACCACCACGGGGGGTCGCGATCCTTATCGGCCCGACAGGAGGATCGGCGCCTCGCCGGGTCGATGTTCCCAGAGGTGGATGCCTGGGGGCAGGTGTACACTGGATGGGGGGATCAAGAGGCTGATCGAATTCACGTAAGTATATTTTTTGAAGATTAAACATTTTTTCTGAATTTGATAATTATATTTCTAATTGATATTTATTCGAATTTGTAGGATGTGATGCAGCAAGATGTCCAACGGACACAAGCTGGGCTCACCCAACAACATCCGGATGTGCCGTTGCTGTAGCAGCTCCCTAATGTCGATATTTCGATCGCTATTCTGGAGCGACAACTTGGGAGGTGCCTAGGGAAGGTCGTTCGAGGGGCGTGCAACGGGATTGTGCGGGATGTCTCGACTCAGTCGTCGTCTTCATCTCGGATAGGCAATACCCAGGAGACGTCAGACCGTATGAGAAACCTCGAAGCCGAAAATGCTATGATCAAAGCCTAATACGCGGAGATTCAAGTCCAAAACCAACAAATCAAGAGCGCCCTTGACAACCTCCTTCAACGTTTGGGTGACCGTGGATTAGATGATATTTTCTCAGCGCCCACTCAACAGCCCCCTCAGGATCCCGGTTACTTTGACCCCTCGACTAATTGTTAGAGTGTACTATATATAAAATATTTTTATAGTCTTAATGATGTCAAAATATTACATTAAATTTTTTTAATATTAAATTTATTTTGATTATTTTTATTAAAATTTTTAATTAAACTATTATTTAATTAAATATTTTATTAAAAATATATTTTAAATATAGAGAGGTTGCATGACGAACAGGCATTCCTTCGGGCATACAAACGGTATTTTTAAAACTGTACCCGACGAATGAGGCACATGTTACCCGACGACTGTGTAAAACTTTACCCGACGGGTGTGTATAATGTTACTCGACGGGTGTATATAACGTTACCCGACGGGTTTTAAATCTCCCCCAACGTATATTTAACACCTTACTCGACGGATTTGTGAAACCTTACCCGACGGTATTATGATGTTGACTTTATGTTGCTCGACGACGTCATCAGCGACGAACTATACCGCCGGGCATTATGAAATTGCTCGACGAGGACACTGTGCTCGTCGAGTAACCTCAAAGCCCGACTGCGATAGCCCGACGCCTTTTGCCCGACGGCGAGTCGCCGTTGTCCGTGTTACTCGACGAAGGACTTACGTTGCTCGACGACTTCATTTCGCCGGGCAACATCAGATTTCTTGTAGTGTTATTACAATAACCAAGCATGAAGAACAAATTTACTTAAATTTGCACTTTGCGACATCCATGCTTATGTATATATATATATATATATATGGAAGCATTTCATATATTTAGGGCATTATTGATCATCTTCCATATGTTGTGTATGTAATCCAACATAAGCCAGCATACCTAGCCTAGCTAGAGGCTAGAATTGATATCAGAGGGCCAAAAATTATCCAAAAAAAAGAACTATTACAAAACTCAGAGTGCAGAGATTTAATATCGATGATATAAAATTTTAAAATATAATAATTTATAAGGTGCGCTTACTTTAAAGGGTTTATATTAAAAAAAAAATTTGTTGCCACATAAATCAGTACTTGTTGAATGGGGAAGTGATTGGCAATGGTGGGTTTCATTCTCTTTTAAATCAGACATAATAGGCAAAATCTTATTAGAAAATATTAGTTATAGATTTGATGAAGATCATCAGTTTGGCATCATCCCAATAGGGATTGCACAGAATGCCAACCAGCAGAAAATGTGATTGAAGACAATACATGCAACTATTACAACCAAGCTAAAGATCTCAGTACATGCACGTGTCTTCATCTCGATCGATCAACTATATATGATTGTAAATTAGAGCATCTCATCAAATGGAAAAGCTGATGCGAACAATCTGATCAACATGTTCATTTGATCCTTTCATCACCTTTAAAATGTTTATCTGATTCCTACCATTTCCAAACCGAAAGGAATGGATGGACTCAATTTCGTTGGTTCCTAAAACAATAATATATATACTTTATATTTAAAGCACTGAACTCAACTTTATTTATTCATAAACCAAGGATCAAATTCATAATCTAACCTGGAGGTCAGTACTCAACTTTAAAAGTATAAAACTATAAATAAAATGAAACGAAATATTTTCATTATGTCAACCTAATATACATGTGGAATAACCCAAGATCACCGTGAAAATTGTGGAGCTGCCACGTGATCCATAATTCCTATAATGTTTAAATTACTTCTGGTAATACATTAACGGCTTATAGACACCTACAAATTAAATAATGTATTTACCTATTTAATAGGATTAATGCCTCAATAATAATTATTTTCTCCTTGAGAATTAATTGTTATAAAAATTCAATTAACAAATAATATCTTTTATTAACAAGAATTATTTATTAATTATAAAATTCATCAACCAATCAGAACGCTCCACGACTCTCAAGTCTTCCCTATAAATAGCGGAGCTCATTTCACTTTTATGGTAAATCATTCCTCGCTTCTAAAGCTCTTCTGATTTCACTCTCAAAGCTGACTTAATTAGCATCGGAGTGTTCTTGGTTGAACAACCCTCTCGGGGCTTCAACCTTAACTTCGATTGTTTTTTGTTTGCTATTTGTAGGGATCGCGGAGACTCTTCAAGCGTGTCTGTTTCTAATTCAACAATACCCAATTCATTTTACACACCATAAACTAATAACCAAACAAACTTCAATAATCTACGCACGACATCTATCAGAACCAAACATAATATCATATTATTCTATGTATTTACATTCTTAAGCTGATTTATATAATTCTTTTTATATTTATTTTAATTAGTTTACTCCAATCATTCAAATTGCCTTATTAAAAGAGATGAGAAATTGCGCGCAAATAGTATATATATATATATAAAATTTGCATATCTATTTCAATTAGTTTACTCAAATATCTCGGTTTTTTTCTCATTAAAATCAGAGTCATCACAATAAAAATCTACGTTAACATCAAATAATTAATTAATATATAATGATTACGCATTATAGATCGAGCAAGTTGATCTCACAGAAATTAATGAACAATTAATAATATTACTGATATTATTAATTAATTGGTCGGGACAATTAATTAATATATATTGATCTTTCATCTTGTTCATGATCAGCGCGCATGTGTTGCATGGAATCCAACATAATCCATCGGAATCGAATTAGTCAGCTGCAGAGGGGACAAGTTGAGTGGAAGCTCCTGCAGCTGCTACCAAATCCTCTCCATATCCATATGCTTCTTCTGTCTTCATTCTCTCCAACTCTGTTGCCCCATAAACTTCATCGTCTCTATCCTACAAATTAAAGCATTCGACCATAAGCAATGTATGAAAGTTAAGGAAGCAAGCAAATTCGTTAACTTAATTACACCTTATATTCGTGTGTTTATTCAAGTTTAGATTTACCTGCAATAATGTTTCTACACCGTATAAAGAGCTTGCTGCAGTTAGCTTCATCGATAGAAACTAAGATCAAAGATGAAAACCCTAGATTAACATCTTCTTAAACAACAAAATATATAAACGATCATCAAAATCAAATTACTAACCTCGACCTGGTTCTGCAAGGAAAGGACATAATTGATTGTCTCGTCTAACATTGCCGTCATACGCATAGTCTGCAATAGCATGCACAGTATTTGAGATTTAACTAATGGAAATGCGTATAAATGCATGCACCGTATTTAAATCTAAATTGTGGCTCAAAATCCATAAGGATAAATAATATGCATGCAGATAGATATATCGATGTTCGAAATTATTGGCTTAATTAATTGTCATATACCTTAGAGCAGCTGGGGACAATATTTTGCAAATATCTCAGTTTTTCTTTGATTTTTCCTCTTCTGACCTGATTGATGATCATATATAAGTAAGAAGAGTTAGCAAACCCTAAGCCCAATGTTTCAATTACACGTTATTTTACAGCATATATATTTACTCAAGATATATATAACATATCTAACTAGGTTAAGAATCAACGCATATTATTCTTTTTAGTACCGTTATTTGGTGTGAAAAATTGAATTGTCGTTATATTAAATTCATATATTTTGAACGAGAAAAAGACTTTCAATTTCCAAATTTTATATAAGATCGTAAGCTATAGTTTTAGTCTTGATGAATTGAAGAAAACTTGGACAAGATTCCGAAATTGGCATCTGTTTCTTCATTCAACCTTCATTCAATTAATGATGATCTAAGTTTATCGACTCCAATTAATACAATCTTTGAAATAAATAAAGGTGGTCTTAGCTAGGGTGAAATGAATTGTATTCAAATTTACCCTCTCAGCTACACTGTGGCTATCAGTGGCTTGGCCTCTTCTGGCTCTGACACGAACCACTCCCTTTGGTTTCTCATCTTCTGCTTTCTCATTGCTTTTAACTCTCTTTCCTCTAGATCTTCTGGATGAGCTCTGCAAATAAAACAAACCAATCAATTAAACAAAAATTCCGATCTAGCTAGGTGGCCACATAATTAAACAAGACAATGATATTTATGTACGTACAGGATCTTTTGTGTTGTGAATCGCAGAGCCAGAGCTTCTCCTTGCTATCCTCTTCTTGCTTTCTTTGAAGTCATTTCGTGGTACCTCGAGAGTGGGAGCACCAGGATCAGCTAATTCGCAATTCATCTGGTTGCTCTTGTTGTCATCATGATGATCATGATCAACTACAAAGCCTGGGAAATTCACCTCCAAGTTTCCCTCTGATAATAAATAATTTTCATGATTTGATAAAGCTGGCACCGGCACTGGCACTGGCACTGGCATGTTGGTCTGGAAATTCATCAAGCTGGAATAGTCCTCCACAACAACACTTGGAATAATAGTATCGAATTGATGATGATGATCTCCATCTGCAAACAGCTGGTTTAGTAAGTTAGTTTCCATATTTATTCGCTCAGTTACATCCAACAAAGGAAATGAAGGGTTTTTGCCCTGCAAATCTCATGTGAATTCAGCCATATATATATTTATGGATTTTGTATATATATGTAATATGCAGAGTCTCCTAAAGCTTCAATCTTATTTGGGTTTTTGGAAAGCAAGCACCTGTGAGTTCCTTAAGTGGGTTCGCGTTATTTCCTTGTATATAAGTGGCAAGCTCCTTAAGAAAAACATGGGCACGGGAGGTACCAAAAAAAATGTTTGATTTTCACTAGAACTGGTAGCAGGTGGCAGTCAGCATACAATCACAGCGCAAATATTTTCTCGTTCCATTGTGGGCCCTACTTTTGAGGACATATAAATCAATAATTGTGACGTGATGGAGGCGGGGGGCCCTCCGAAATTTGTGTAATTTACTTTTCAGAATCTGTTCCCAGCTCCATCTCCACACCATCACATGCACCCAAACTAATAGGGATAAGGGTCAAGATCCGAGATCCGTTATGCGCTATTCTTGATTATAAGTAAATATAGAAATATTTTTAATTTTTTCAAAAACCATTTGAGATTAATTTCATCATTTTGAGTAGGAACCATTTCAAGCTTTCGCAACAACAAAATCCATTATGATTTATGAGTTGGTAACCTTATTGTACTACAAATAATCACTAGATTATATTTTTTTTTTGCCAAGTAATCACTAGATTATCCAATTGATTACCTTGATGGATCTATTTCCATATCTTATTTCCATATCTGACATGATAGGCTTAACAAACCTGGCTGCGCGTGTACAATTTTACATGGGACGCGACTGTGTGACTTGCTTAGCATAATAGACATTTTTTTAAGGATAAATTATATAAAAGTTATCAAATTATAAAGGTTATTTTAAGTTTATATTAAAATTATAAAAAATTTCATTTAGACACTCAACCTATAAAAACACAATATCTAAATATCCACTGTTAATAATTTGTTAAAAAAAATATATTAATTGACAAATGACATTTGTGGACTTTTTTAATGTTGATATGTGTTTCTAAAAAAAATTATTAAAAATTTAATAAAACCTTAATAAATATTCTCTTGTAAGAAAAAAAAATCCAAAATTCACGCCCACAACCCCAGTTCAATTCATTGAAAACCCACCCCACCTGCCCTTGGGTTCGAATAGAATCAAACCCAGACCATTCTGCATTCTTTGAGAGGGTTATGAGGGATCGAGACCTCTCACTTCTCATGCCACTTTTCTTCGGCTTGGCAAGCGACGCCGCCACCCCGAGACCCGACTCGGAAAACCCAGATCGAGAAACCAACAACTCGCCACGTGAAACAATCATCCTCATCAACCATTTGGGCCGATGAATGGTGGTGATCGAAGCCGATTCTCTGATGCAAGAGTTCGGTGACAAGGTTGGTCGGTCGCCGACCTCAAAGGCCTCCATCGACGCAATGTCCTGTGTCAAGACTGTTGAGGGTGATGTTGAGTCTGAGTGTGTGATTTTCTTTTAGCAGTTTGAGATTGGCGGTGAGGCAAGAGAGATGCCTTGGAAGCACAGGTTTCATGGGTCATGAAATCAGCCCCCCCGCACCGAACGATGAAATCAGCTCCCTCCTCCGATCGACGATGAGGCTCCGAATTCCATCCCTGTATCCTCTATTATTCTGCAGCGCCCATCATCCGATTCTCGCCCTTGCGAGATTACAAGTTTGCTTCTCAACTTCTTCTTCTCTTTAAAATTTACATGTTCATCAGAAATTTTATTAATTTCTTATGCGTTCCTGCCCTTGTTGAATTTTTGTGCTTATTTAGCTTGTGGTAATTTATTTTCAATTTCGTGGTAAAAAAAATAAAACAATTGAGGTATACCATCTGTTAATGAAGGAAAAGAATAGTATCAATTGCGGTCCCTTTAAAGTTAGGATTTTGAAATACTACTAATATGATCTTGATTAATAGTTTGATCACATACTCCGAGGACCTATATTTAAACTGTTAGATCATGAGAGAGAGAGCTGATGAAATTTCTGGGTATTTTTCTCTTATGCATGCTGACCTTTTTTGGTTACAGAGAAAGAAAGTTGCTTATGGAGAGAAGTAAAGAGACGAAGTGTGAGGTAAAGTCGTAATTTTAGGAAAGTTTCGGTCCCCAAGCGACCTTTCTCCCTTTCGCTCCATCTCCCTCTCTCTATTTCAAAGTTCAAACCCACACCAATTCTGGGTTTTTTGCTCATGAAATTTCTGGGTATGATTCTCTTTGAACCCAGGGGCATGTGGGCTGGGTGTTCAATGAATTGAACTGGGTTTTGGGCGTGAATTTTGTTTTCTTTTTTTGAATTTTTTATTTATTTTATTTTTTTGTTTTAATAAGTTTGTTTTATAATTTATTTTAAAATTTTATTAATTATTTTTAATATATCAATTTTTAATTATTTTTTATATACATGACGTCCATGTCAGCATAAAAAAGGACCCCACAAGTGCCACTTGGACACTTAACAGATTTTTTTAACAGATTGTTAACCATGAGTATCTAAATGTTGTGTTTTGATAGTTTAGATACCTAGATGAAAATTTTCATAGTAGGGCTATGAATTTGAAATGACCTATATAATTTGAGTATTTTTATGTAGTTTATCATTTTTTTAAAATAAAAAAAAGACAACTAAGATTTTTGTACCATGTATTTTACATTAAATTTCAGAATTGTACCTTAATTTTTATATCTTGCATTAAGTACCTTTATATTTTGCGAGTATAAGAGGGGTATGGTTGTCATTGTCAACTCACGACGGTCGAGATGATGGTGAAGGTGAGGGTTAGGTCATCGTGAAATGAAGGATATGAAGGGAATTAGTGGCTCTATTTTTTCGGTCTCAATCGTAGAGGAAGAGAATGAGGAACAAGAGAGGATACCTGACTTGGCAGGAAAACCCCCTCAAAGTTATTGTGGCTTGAATTTTCTTGGTTTTCTTCGTCGAGCTCCGATTGCCACTGTTCACGCATCGATTCCTAGATGCAAATAGGTCAAATTGAAGCCATGAAGGAGACAAATTCGATGGTGGAATCCTAATAGTGAAAGCTTACCTCGTTTAGTCAAAAAAAACCCATCGGAAGTCTAGGTGGTCAGCGTGGCTTTGCAACTTTCGATGAGGTCGACCGCCGTTGATCCTCACACAAAACCAGCATGCAATTAGCTCAAGAAGAAGTTCCCAGTACGAATAAAATCATGGTTAATCTAAGAGGGATCGAACTTACCTCGTTAGACCACAAAATCGTTGGGGAGTTTTCGGTTCCTCGGGCCACGGTGGTCCTTGTGGCTCACGACCTAGTCCAACCAGCTCATGGTGAGGATATTTTGCATTACGTACCTTAATTTTTATATTTTGCATTAAGTACCTTAATTTTTATATTTTTATTATGAAGGATGAAGGGTGAGGAGTGAAGGGTGAAGAAGTGATTGATTAAAATAACGACTCTTAAAATAATCAAAAATAATAAGTAGACAATTAGGTTATATAATTACAATCCAAAATCTCTAATTCTAATAATAATAATATGATCAAAAAAATTTTGCTTGTTTATATTCTTTATTCTACCGTATTTCGGGAATTACTTAATACCGCATTACTGGTCATAGTATGTATATTGTGAAGAAGACTATTTGATTTTACTTAGCTCTTCATTATTTCCGTTTCGAATAAGAACACTATTATTATTTAATTTATAATTTATATATTATCCAATCTTCCTCACGCTCTTTAGTTCATCTCGGTAGAACAAGGAAAAAGTCTATGTGGTGGGTTCGACTCCCACATGAGCTCACATTAATTACCAATCAGATTGTTATCGAGCCATATTATTAGGAATAACGAAAGCATCTCTAAATACTCCAAAGTTTCATATCCGAAGCGAGTTTTCAAGAAACTGCTTGTTTACAAGGCCCCGGATCGAAAAAAAAATCTTTGTCGCTGTAGAAGCTCTTTCTTTTTCAACTGATGCTGCGTCATCGGGTGCGGAATAAATCACATATATTACTTGCTGGAATATAATTACAAATCAGCACGGATTTCCAATCTTAATGCCTCAAATATTCAAACATCCCAATCTACTTATCAATCATATATAGTAATTGTTGAAGTAGAAATCGAGTAAGCTTGAAAAGTCTTCATGGTCCCTACAAATAGCAAACAAGAGATAATCATATATTTAGCTGATAAATACATTATTTAATGTGTGAATGTCTGTAATTCGTTAATGTCATTACTAGAGTTAATTTGGAAATTATATAAATTATGTGTCACGTGACTGTTTCACAATTTTTGGTTGATTTTGGGTTCCACAAATGTCACCACATCGCTTAGGAATTCAGGGAATCCTAAGGGATGTAGGTTTTTTGGTAGTCCCAGTACACCATTTTGGAGTATGACTCTGTTTTGCATTGTATATTCTTTGTGTTGATGTTGAAATATCGTTAAGCTTAGGTTGTGATTCCAGGTTGAAACATAAGTCATGGGCCCTAAAATGAACTCCATATTGAAATGAAAAGCGGTAAGAAGTACGCATGAAATTAACTACATATTAAAATGAGGAGCTGATAGGAGTTACGGTTTCTTCTTTTTATTTATTTAAGAAGTATCAGTCATCCTCCAATAGAAGGAAAAAGTGAAATCCCTCGTTCTGTTCTCCTTGGGTGCGGCTGAGAAGGATGAAGATGAAGAAATTTTTTTATCGTCCTTCTCCTTCGGTGGTTTGAAGGAAGAGAAGGAAATTTTCTTTTTCCTTCATCGCCAGCAAGATAGAAGAGGGACCCCTTCTTTTTATATTTGTTTTTCTCTGCTATTTTTGCTATTTTTGCAGGTGAGACTTGAGAGAAAGGCGTGATTGCGCGGCAGACGACAAATGAACAGGCCTTGGAGCAGAGTTGTGAACACTCCTTTTTTGCTTTTGCTTCTTTTCGGCAATCAGCCATTTTTTCTTTCTTTTTAGATAACCCAAACTCCATTTCCATTAGAATACACAAGTCATGTGATATGTCTCCCACACAGAACCCATTCACACATGCTACATAACCTTTCGACCCCGGGGGTCCTACTGAACAATTGCCATTTCAGCAGGGGTTCTTGTTGCAGCAACATTGTTCCAATTCTATGCACCGTTCATTGTTGCATCGGCATGTACTGTGTTTCCATCATCCATAACCTTACCGTTAACTTAAGTTCTTTGCCTCCGATCAGCAGGGTCTCCCGCGATTCCGTTCAATAGCTTGTGAGTCTATTCTTTGGTCTTACTATGCTTGTCCTTTGTGCTTAGTGGTAACAAGAGAGATGCAGCTCCGTTGGTCCGGTCAGGTAATTCTGGCAATTTCTTGTCAATGAAGAAAACGACCAGATTAACAGTGTACCATGCAACGACTACATCAACCGTGTAATGTTTGCGGGAAGCTATAATCAAGAAACTTTGAGCTACAACAAGTAACCAAGCTAACTGCTTTATGCATCTCTGTGTTCCGTATTTCTGATAAGTTCGCACAAAGGTAAGACTAAATATCATGTGCGATGAGAAAATCAAATCACCACAACCATAAAGTACACCCCGCGGAAAATTGATCAAGAGGACTTCAAGTACGCTGTCCGGAGGAGGTAGCGTGGCAAGTTTAGAACCCTCTCGACAATGATAATTTGGACCAGGAAGCTGGGTGGAATAGAATGTGATAACCCGGAGAAGCTGACAACCCACTGAGAATGCTAGAACTCTGCACCAGAGTAGAACTGTATATATCTTTTTGCTCTTGAAAATGAAAGGATGGAAATTCCACCACACAAAGGATATAAAGATGAAGGTGAACAAGGTCTCACTGATGTAGGCTCTTTCTTGCCCAATTTCCGGAAGAAGGAAGAAACCAGCATCCTGGAGTGTTGGCCCTGGCCAATGTATATAATGAACTCCTCTAGCAGCTAAACCATGTATGTACTGACAGACAAGACCGGCGAGAAGATATTTCCAATTCGCGGCAAGGAGATTGATCTCGGTGACTACCTCAGCGCAAATTCTCTTCCAGAGCTTTGACGACTCGCGACCAATGTTAAGCGTCATCTTCTAGTTTTTGTTATTGGGTTCACCACAACTTCCATATTACTTAACAAGGTCAGCAACATGATTGGTGGGTCGCCTCCAAAATCGAATCAAATGGGATGAAGAAGACGCCCAACAAGGAAACACGGTCGTTCAGAAGGGGATCAGAATCGCCTGACTGAGACTAGGAGATCTGATTACAGAGGCGATTGATAGACCCTGCGGGGGGGACTCTGAGTAACAAACAGAGACATCTGTGGAGGCGAAGCTGACACTCTCAGTGAAAAATGTCGACGCCATCTCCATCGCGAAAAACATGGGAAGTGGTCCTTGATCTCAAGGTGAGTGGCGTGATGACACGGGTGCCAAAGCTGCAGTCGCCGTTCAGGATGATATCGAAGCTATTCGTGAAGCCTACCGATGCCAAAGCGAGTAGAGCTAAAGCCGTTGCCCCCATTGTTCTAGGAAGGAAGATCAAGTTCATGGAGCTTTGAAATAATTGGTATCAATGTTGAACTCGAAAAATTGAAATTCGAGCCATATTTTCTATTGTGTTCCCCCAAACTTTGCATCAAATTGAAGACTATGCTCCTTCAACAAGTGTTGAAACTCGAAGACTTCGTGGGAGATTTGAGGTGGAAGTTGCTTGTGGCAAATTGCAATGAATATGGATTGTGCGAGTAATGAATATGTGGCAACCTTCAAAGTGATGCTCCTGCGTCGAAATCTTATGGCCAGCTTGTTCCTTTCAACTTAGTAATCCTTGGGATTTTTTAGAATGTTGGAACTTTTGTTTTGCCATTTTTTGCATGGAAAAAGAGATTTGGTTCATTCAAATGGCCTCGATGTTTTGCCATGAGCATCAAACGATAGCATTTTGACTCCATTTGCCTCTCGGATGAGGGCTTCAATTTCCATTTCGGAGAAGGGATGTGCATTGCCTTCTAAGAATAAATCACATATATTACTTGTTGGAATATAATTACAAATTAGCACGGATTTCCAATCTTAATGCCTCAAATATTCAAACATCCCTATCTACTTATCAATCATATATAGTAATTGTTGAAACAGAAATCGGACACGCTTGAAAAATCTTCACGATCCCTACATATAGCAAACAATAGACAATCGAAGTCAAGGTTGAACAACCGTTCAACTAACGCTCCGATACTTAAGTAAGTTTTGAGAGAGAAATCAGAAAGAACTTTAGAAGCGAGAAACGAATTACCTTGAAAGTGAAATGAGTTCTATTATTTATAGGGAAGCCCTGAGAGTCGCAGAGCGTTCTAATTGATCGATGGATTTTGCAATTAATAAATAATTCTTTTTTAATAAAGATATTATTTATTAATGAAATTTTAATAATAATTAATTCTCGAGAAAAATATTATTATTATTGAGGTCTTAATTCGATTAAATAATATATATAGCTGATAAATACATTATTTAATGTATGGGTGTATGTAAGCCGTTAATGTTATTACTAGGGATAATTTGGACATTATATAAATGATAGGCCACGTGGCTGCTACACAATTTTTCGATGATTTTGAGTTCCACAGCACCGTTGCCTAATATTCCTATATTCATGTCTTATTCTCTTAGCCTATTGATGTCTACTTCTTCTTCTTCGTGCATGTGCATGCACAAATATTTATTATTATTATATATATTTCAAAATTTACTGTAGCATAATATGTTAGAAAGTTAAATGAATAATATTTTCTAATAATGTGAATAAAAATTAAAAGAAAATTTTCGTTGCACCGTTATATCATTCGATTTAATAAATGAACTTTAAAATTAAGATTTGGCCCAGAAAAGTGATTTATGATTTTCTGGGTAAATATTAATTTGTATAAAATTAGTTTTTGGATTAGAAAATTACAGAATATATAATTATATATAAGTATATATATATATACATTATATGAATGAAGGTGCCCTTTGGAATCGCAACCTTTAATTTAGTGATGGAATAGTCCATCGAATGGGGCAATTGAATTGTGGCTGTCAGTTGCAGTAAAAAGGCTCAAGCCTCTGCCTTCAATTAGGCTCACACCTCTTGGTGTTTTGATCAAAGCGGTGCTTGCCGTTTGATTAAAAAGTCACAAGTCATTGAAATGATGGATCAGTCATAACAATTACAAGGGTCACAACCTTTGGGTCTAAATGGAAAAAGTATGGCTGCTTCATTTGCAGTCATATCCTTTATCAAAAGGGGTATCAGACTATTGATTTAAGAGATGCATCTTTTATGAACAAATATGTCCTTTTAAAGAGATGTTAATACATCTATAAATAAAGATACCCATAATGCATTTCATTCACCAATTTATTCATTCAATTATTCAATACATTTGTGGAGATTGAATATTAGTTTTAGAAAACATATAGTTTTAGAATATTTCAAGAGAGAGTTTTAAATACAGTTTGAGTTCGTTATTCTTGGGGATTGAAGTGTTGCTTCCGCAAGAAGTCGATCGTTGTATCATGGAAGACGTTTGCCAAGAAAAAATCATTGAAGCACCAGTGATGAGGCAATTTCGTCTTAATAAGGAAAACTTGAAATTTAGAGTATTGAGAATAATTTTAGTTGTTTTATTCTTCTCACTAAGAGACTTTATATACTGTAACAATCCTAGTTACAAGTAATCATACAAAATTCTTCTAAGGTAAGGAGACCTAACTTTTATGAGAAGGAAACCTAACTATCTAATTACATAAATCGTGCATACTTCAATCCCAAGAAAGTACTTCAAAGGGTCGAGGTCTTTCATCTCAAATTCTCGAGATAAATAGTTTTTCAGTGCTTCTCTTTCCTCAGAATCATTCCCTGTGACCAACATGTCATCAAAATATACAATAAGTGTTGTGATATTACCACATGTTTTCTTCAAAAATAAAGTGTGATATGAATTGCTATGTCTGTAGCCAAAATTCTTCATAGACTTCGTGAATTTTCCAAACCACGCTCTTGGAGACTGCTTCAATCCATACAATGATTTCCTCAATCTGCACACCTTACTTTTATGATTAGAGGCTACTTCACACCCAGGAGGAAGATCCATATAAACTTCTTCTGTCAAATCACCATGTAGGAAGACATTTTTTACATATAAATGTTGTAAAGGCCAATCCAAGTTCACTGCTAGTGACAACAGCACGCGAACTGTATTGATCTTAGCTACAGGCGCAAATGTCTCCATATAATCAATCCCATATGTTTGGGTGTATCCTTTTGCAACCAGTCGAGCCTTAAAACGCTCAATTGTACCATTTGCTTTATACTTTACATTATAAACCCACCGACATCCAACTGGTTTCTTCCCCGTGGGAAGATCCACAAGCTCCCATGTTTCATTTTTCTGTAAAAGACTGCATCTCTTCATTCATAGATGCTTTCCACCTTGAATCAGCCAAGGCTTCCTGCACACTATTAGGAATAAATACAGTAGATAATTGATTCACAAATGACTTATTTGATTCAGATAGACGATGGTTAGAAACAGAGTGACTCATGGGGTATTTCACTTTACTAGAGAGGTCAGGTTCATACGCAACGTTGGGAACACCTCTTGTGACACGATGAGGTAGTTGTCCTCTTTGGGGCTCAAGCACATCCTCAACTAATGATTGGTTATGTGTATCAGGTATTGCAGGCACTAGGGACTCATGTGATGTCATTTCTTCCATTACAGTAACATCTGAGGATGAGGGCAGCGTGGATGCTAAGGTGCCATACAAGGGATCTGGGCGCTGCATTTGTGACTGCTGCAACTGTGACTGGTCATGACTTATTTCTGGTGTAACCAACCACAACGTCTGATTATTGTCATAGTCTAAAGCCTGAACTTCCTTTTGATACTCCCTTTGAAGTTCAACAACATGAGGAAAAAACATATCCTCTTCATGAAACACAACATCAAGTGTAACATACATCTGTTTTGAGCGGGGTGATAGCAACAATATCCTTTATGAGTAGAGGCGTAGCCAAGAAAAACACACCGTAAGGCACGCGTGGTCAACTTATTTCGCTGATGTTCATGTAGATGAACAAATGCTACACATCCAAATACATGTGGTGACAAATTGGGTACGGAAAGAGCACAAATTGCGGATGTGAGAGCTTGAAAGGGTGTCAGAAACTTGAGAGTACTAGAGCGTACTCGATTAATCAGATAAGTTGCCGATTTAAGGGCTTCTCCCCAATAAGTTAAAGGCATGTGTGCTTCAATCAACGATGCACGAACAACTTCCAACAAATGGTGATTCTTTCTCTCTGCGACCCCATTTTGTTGGGGTGTATATGGACAAGTGGTTTGATGAACAATTCCATGTGTCGCCAAATAATTTTGTAAATCTGCACTCATATATTCCACCCCCCCCCCTTGATGAAATAATTTTGTAAATCTGCACTCATATATTCCACCCCCCCCCCCCCCCCCCATTATCAGAACGAAGAACTTGAATTTGGGATTTGTATTGAGTACTGACCCTCTTGTGGAACTTTTGAAATAAGGAACTCACTGCTCCTTTTGATTTCATAAGACACACCTAGGTCATCCTGGTAGAATCATCAACAAAGGTAACAAACCAATGTAATCCACCTAGGGTAGCAATCTTAGATGGACCCCAAACATCAGAATGAATTATCATAAAAGAAGCTGAACTTTTATGCCAACTGTCGGAAAAGGAAGCACGATGGCTTTTTGCAAGTTCACAAACATCACAACGGAAACTTCTAACATCAATTCTAGAAAACAAAACAGGAAATAGTCTATGCAAATAACTAAATGAAGCATGTCCCAAATGCCGATGCCATAACCAGATATCAGACTTCTTTTTCTCCCCCTGATGACTAGTCGTCACTGCTAGGGCCTGAGTTAATTTTGTTGAACAGTCAGACATGAGCTGTAAGTAATACAGCTTCCCTCGCCTAACACCATAACCAATCGTCGTTCGGGTTCAAATGTCCTTGAAAACACAACGGTGAGGCCAAAAAATCACAATACAGTGTAGAGCAGTAGTTATTTGGGCAACTGACAGGAGATTATAATCCAAAGATGGGACGATTAACACAGAATCCAATTGCATGGTATTAGTAAGAGAAATATTGCCTTCTCCAATAACTGGAGCAGACGCACCATTAGCAGTAGAAACAATGTTTTGGGTGGTTGGTTTGAGGGATGAGACATTTCTAGAATAAAAAGTCATATGTTCTGTTGCACCAGAATCAATTTTCCATGTACTATTAGAAACAGTTGCATAATTTTTTGAAGGTTTAGCATGATTACCTGCAGTTGCAGCTAGTGTAGACATATTTTCGACCCCATCACTCCCCCCATCCGTCTTCGTTTCAACCACGGCAGCAGTAGAACTTTTATTAGCATTTTTCTTCCTTGGGTCACGACTATGATCCCACCCGTTAGGGTATCCCATAATTTCATAGCACCTATTCACGTCATGACCAGATTGATTGCAATGAGCAAACATTATCTGAGGAGGGACGAGAATTACCCTTAGAACCATTGGAAGATGAGGATGACCGGTCACGATCTGAGGATGACTGGTCACGTGACTAGTAGCGGTCATTGGAATTGTTGTTTCCACCAGTCTGGTGGGAACGATTCTGGTTGGCTTGGAGAATTTCTGTCATTGGAGTAATGGTATTTTCAGGGATTCAGGGGTACGGTGTGGATTAGGGTTTCAAGAGATTCAAGAAATGGTACTTTTAGGGATTCAGAGGTACGATGTAGTTTAGGGTTTCAAGAGGTTCAAGCAAGAGGCGGTGTGACCAGTCACAGGGATTTAGAGTTTCAGGGGTTCAACCAAGTTCTAGACTCGATCTCTTGTAGAATGTTCTTACTTTGATTTCCTTTGTAATTCTTTGATTATAAAATTTGTTTTATTTTATTTTTACCAACATAATATGTAAAGAATATTATATATTCAAATTAAAGCCAATCTGTCCGTACGTTAATTAGGCCATTAGGGTTTGAAATATTTTTCATGCACGCCGCAATTGGCACTAGCTGTCCATATTATAATAGTCCAAAATTGTGTTCAATTGTTCCCCTACACTATTTCGGTATCTCTTTTCCAGCGTATAAGAGGATTCCCAATTTCCCACTTCTTTTTCTATAGCCTGCAGGTTTGGTTCATTAAGAACTTAATAAAACATTAATTAAGAACTTAATTAAACAATAATTAAGAACTTAATTATATATTTCTTAAGCTCTACCAGGTTTATGGTTCCATCTCTTTTGTATAATCCTCTAAGAAAAAATCAAAACATTATTTTCTCAGGAAAAAAGAAGATCAGTGTAGTGTGAAAGAAAAAATGATTTTCCTAATTTACTTCTCTTTTTATGCACACGGGTTTGATTTTGTGACAATGTAAAAAACAAAAACAAGATTCTCATATTAAATGAAACCTCAATCAGTTTTTGCCCATTGTTTTGCTTTTTCAAATTTATCTTAACTATATTTATTATAAGACAAAGGGTTATTCATTGATGAGTTTTTAAGAATATCAATGTTTATTCAAAATTCTACTAATCATATTTTTGAAACTTTTCAATCTCTAACCACGATATTAATTACTCAAACAATGGAATTGATCCTTAATGCTTTTACTTTCTATTTAGTAGTTTTTTTTTGCCTTTCTATTTTATGAAAATATTACCTCAATTTACAATTTTTTTTCTTTTTCATTTGTTCATTTTAATGAATAATGTAAGGACAATCTAACTTAATTAAAACTAGACAATAATAATTCTTTAAAAATAATTTTAATTTAAAATTTATAAAATCTTTGATGTCATACTAGAAAGTTAATTTAATTATTTATACTTTAAGATTTAATTATTGGATTTTGGCATGACATGACAGTTGTGAAAGGAAAATATAATACGTCATTTCGACTTGTTGGACTTTTTGACCAAAACAAGAAAGACTGGTCTGACTTTCATTGTACGTGAACAACCATGCATGCACGATTTTCTTAATATCATCATTAATTTGCCGCTAAACTCATATTTCACCGCAAAGAAAAGGTTGATTCCGTTTTGTTTTACGCGGTTTTTTGGGTCAAAGAATCAAACGGCTTTTATTTTCCTTCTCTCATAATTCTCCCATGTGATAATCGTGTATATATATATATATATATATATATATATAATC
Organism: Oemleria cerasiformis; assembly: GCA_037349345.1. Taxonomy (NCBI): domain Eukaryota; kingdom Viridiplantae; phylum Streptophyta; class Magnoliopsida; order Rosales; family Rosaceae; genus Oemleria; species Oemleria cerasiformis. The sequence goes on from JAZGTL010000018.1 coordinate 16,559,924, forward strand.
CAACTTTAAGGCTAAAACAATAATGTACCTAGCTGTAGATCTCATATTGACACAATTTCATAAAAGGAGGGTATGAAAATTTTCCATTTTCCATTTGACAAATGTAGAAATGTGGCTTTGAATTTTTCCCTAAGTTTTTTCTTTCGCGTAAAATTTTAGACACATTCTTATTATTTATGACTTTAAAAATTGACGACGAATCGACGAGGGAGTATTCTAAGGTGTATAGGTATAAAGTAATTGGCGGGCCTCATCTAACTTAGTGACGTGTCAAATGGATTAAACTCTAGTTTTGATAAATTGAGAAAAAAAATGTGGCGTAAGTTGAAAATACCTTGTATATCAACAAAGACTTGATGTGGCGTAATTTTCCCTTATTTTGTTCTCCGGCCAGTAATTTTTATTCTCTTAGGCCCCATTTGTTATTTGCTTGAAATTCAAGCTTGAAATGGGAAATGAATTCATATTCCACCGAGTTGTCATGTTTGGCTTAACATGAAAAGGAAAGAGAAGGTTGAGTTGTCTTGTTTGGTTTAACGACATGGAAAGGAAAAGAAAGTTGAGTTGACTGTAGTTAATTCTCTTTAAGAGGTGGATTAGAATTACAACAAAAAAAATGGTAATTCTATTTCCATAGTACACATGGAATGTAAATTAATTTACACATTATACCCTTTTTTTTTATTAAAACATATTCTACATCTAACGAAAGATAATATACTAGCTAGGGACATCCACTTCTGTAACTTGAAGATCTACCATGGCTGGATTCAATTTTCTGCAGATCTATTTGTTTTAAAAAAAATTATTCTATTGTTAGTTGAATACGGTTTCAACTGTGAACATTTTACCATATCACATCATAAACAATTTCTTTCTTATTACCAAAAAGAAAAGTTTGATCTGTTGTAATTAGAAGAGAGACTGTAGCCTGGGCTTCTATGGGAGAAGATGGCTGGTTGAAGAAGACGTACGGTTGGGTAATGAATTAAAAATCATCTCTCCAATCTATTACTCCTAACCTATCTTAGAGATTAATTAGTTCTTCTTTTTGCTTTTTTTTTTTTGTCTGAAAATTTATTCATAAAGATTGGTATGCTCCTCTTCTGGTGGTGGCTACCTTTGGTGGGTCGCATCTTGTTTTTTGTTGATCTGATCTGGTGGATCAGAGTTTGATCGATTGTTGTGCATTGTGTTGCTGGGATCATCGATCTTGGAATCTATGGGCTCCATTGAGTTTGTTCTAGACCAATCTATTTTGAATCTTTATATCATTTTTTTTTGTAGAAGTTTGGTGGTTATCTTTATTACTTTTTCTGTCCATATGCAAAAAGTTTCTTTTATTTATATACCATCACAATCTTTTACTTTGATATCAATAAAAGAATTTTGAAACTTTTTTACTTATATATTTTTAAAAGATTTTCAATCATTATAACCACTGACTGGGCCTCATAGGGAGCTAGAAGGGCTTTAGCGCAACCAAACTTCATTTACTAATTGATTGAGACCAATAGCGCAGCCAAACCTTTACACGTGATTTAAAGGCTAATAGAGTCGAGATATTTTGAGTATGATATGCGTCGTCAATCATGCTTCAAGAAATTCTCCACTTTTCTGAATTATATCAAACATTGATGGAAATAATTTTAATAGATATATAACTATTGTTTGATTTATAAGCCCATTTGGTTGGTATTGATTCTTTCTATTTCAACAACAATAACGGATTTTGGTCGATCTTATTAATTACCACGATCCACTGGGTTTTGCAAGCAAATATACATAGCCAAAAAATTATATATCTTTATATTTAAGTTCTAGATTGAAAGCAACTAAAGTTCGACTTATAAAGTTATTACAATAACCAATTTGAAGAACAAATTTACTTAAATTTGCCCTTTGCGACATGCATGCATATGCATGGAAGCGTTTCAGATATTAGGCCATTAGGGCAATGTTGATCAACTTCCATATGTGTTGTATGTATGGTTGAAAGTTTGATTTTGAAATTAAAATTGTATATCTAATCATAGTTGGATATTGAATATATCTGAAATTGAAAATTTTTGCAAAAAAATTCAAGTACTTAAATACAAAATATAATTATTAAGGCACAATTCTGAATTTTGATGTAAACTGTACGCACCTGCGCCATAAGCACTTCACTTGCTAGAGGAGGGGAGTCATTCACTCGCATTCCTACTAGCACTACTAAATGAGTTGGCGCATTTGAGTCTTTCTTTTCTTTTTAACTATAGGCATCAGCACAGGCACAAGACAAGCAAAGAAAGGAAAATCTTTCTTTGCCTTTGGTTAAGGCCCCTATTCCGTAAGGCATTGCAAGCTCCCAAGGGGGCAATTTGGTGCTATTTTAGTGGCTTCTTCGGCCGTAGCTACAACATCTTCGTGACTCCCATTAATAATCCCTGATTTCTTCGGTGAAACGTAGATCATCGCCTTTCTTAACCGAGATTCAGGTTAAGCTCCGTCTCGGAACCTTGGATAGTACCATCCTATAAGCGCAAGCGTTTGGATGCACGTGTTTTGCCTACGAATTCAAGAGAAAATTGTCCCCAAGGTAGTTTAATTGCTTTGAAAGAAGAAGAAAATAATTGCGTAGATAGAAAAAATAAAGAACTCACGCGTCCAGTCCGTGTCCAGTCATCATTTAGTAGCACAATTTCTAAATTCCAGAAATGTACCAAAAACAATATGTAACAATAGTTAATTCAAATATACCTTTATGCATGCAATATAATTTATAAACCAAAGTCCACTCACCGATAGCTCAATCCCGAGTCGTACGCTCCTATGAAGTTCCCGGAGCAGTATCGCCTGTCAAAAGTAACAATCGGGATTACTAACGATCATTAAAAATCCTACAGTTAAACTCCCTAAATCCCGGGAAGTCCGCTCGCGTTACACTAAAAACATAGCCACTTCGGACACCCAAAACAAACTATAAACGATGTTCGATTGACCCGAAACTAGAACCAACAGGTCCAGAACGTTGAGACATTATCGACACGCATTTTCCTGACCCCATAACCGGTCCCACGCGTCGCCACACACCGACAGAAGTCCGACGATTCAGCCACGCGCCGACACAGTGCCACACGTGATGCTTACTCGGCGGCCAGGAGGCATCCACGTGGCTGGCAGGTGGCGTCCACGTGGCTCCACGTGGCTGGCAGGTGGCGTCCACCTGGCTTCACGTGGCTGTCACATCAGCAACGCCACCCGACTCAGCCGCCAGAGTCTCGTCGGAGTCTCACCGGAGAAGGCGACCGCGCCGCCGTCGCCGGAAAACCCCAATGCCGGTCGAGCTTCAACTTTTTCCTAACTTCCTCAAAACTTTTTTCACAAATTTTATGTCTAAATTGATCTACTCGAACCCAGAACGTAGAAATGAACACTAAACATGAAACCCATACCTGTGTTGGCCGAAAAATCGATCGGAAGGTTTCAGTTTTCCTTTCCTCCGATCGGTGTCTCCCGCGGTTGCCTCCTTCGGTGGTGGGTACGGTTTTTGTCAGGACCCATCCCGAATTTCCCCTCGAAACTCGGGAAGAACCCTGATCCCGTCTGACAACCTAAGAAAAGGTTCCCAAAATACCCTTCTTCAATTCTTACAAAAAATAATAATAATAAATACTTCCTCTTGTCAGACAAGGGATTCAAGCACTCAATAATTCCCGTAATTAATGACCAATCAAATACAATATAATATCAGAGCGTCTAAGTAGGATCAAGGGTATAATTTAGATATCCTACTCAAGTATAACTACACAGCGCAGCCGAAGTACTAATGCCTCTGCCTCGAGATAAATGTCCGCGTCAACTCTACTCACAGCCTGAAGGGGTTTTAAACACAAAAGTTGTGAGTGGACAAAAATAATCATTTATAAATCATTTTCCAAGGAAATATTACCTGTTTCCCCCTCCATTTATAAAACCATGCATGCATCACATAAAACAGTTTATAATATAAAAACATCATATGTAAATCACCAAAATTTCCATTTCTCTTTAAAACCACTTAGTTGGACTCACGTAAAATCGGTATAATGAAAATACCTCGTGATCCACAATTTGGTTTGAAAACTCTCTTCAAAGAAGTTAAAAATCATTTAATTCAATCTGGACACATAATATCTCAAATTCACTGTTCCCGACATATCCACAACACACCAGGGGATCCCTTGAGATGTGTTAAAATCTGTACAACAACTCTCTGTACTATGCATAGACAGTCTCGCGACCCGGCGGAGCAAGGCCCCTCAACACCAAAAGCGGTAAAATCATAATTACGAGTCTAATCCCAAATCACATACTCAAATAGTTACCACGTCAAATGATATCAAAATCAAGTACAAAAATCATGTCATTTCTCAAAACACACTTTCACTTAAATATTGGAAAACATGTGTCCAGCATCATTTCTAAATTCCAGAAATTCATTGCACCCACACATAACAATATTAAAATCAAAGATACATTTATGCATGCATTATAGTTTATAAACCAAAAGTCCATTCACAAACCTGTTCAAGCAAGCTCAATCCCGAACTGTACGCTCCCATGAAGTTCCTGGAGCAGTATTTCATGTCCAAATTAATAATCGGGATTACCAGCTAATAATAAGAACCTTAAATATAAACCCCCTAAACCCCGGGGAGGTCTACCTATGCTGGTCTAGAAAACGCAGCAACTTTAAAACGCCCAAAAAAGCCCCTAAACGACGTCCGATCGACCCAAAACCTGTACAACCAGATCCGGAACGTCGAAAACTAGCTGTCACGCGCCACCGTGACCTCAGACTCGGCCCCACGCGCCGAAGGAAGGTCGGAACACGCGCCCACGCGCCGCCACGCGCCCTCACGCGCCGGTCACGTGCCTGCTACAGTGCCCACGCGCCTGGACTGGTCCAACCCGGCCCAACCCGGTCCAACTCGACCCGACTGGTTCACTCAACCCGATCGATTCAACTCGACCCTGACCAGTTAATTCAACCCGACCGGTTCAACTCGACCCGACCGGTCACCGGTGACTCGCCGGAGAAGACGACCAGCTGCCGGCGCCGCCGTCTGGTTTCTGCCGGAATCCCCCATTTCCTGCCGAAACTTCAAGCTTTACAACTTCCTCAAAACTCAACCATTTTTCACAAATATTATGTCTAAATCTATCTACTCGAACCCAGGAATCCAAATATGACCTTAAAACATCAAACACGTACATGTGCTAGCCGAGAAATCGATCGGAAGATTCGAAACCTTCCTATACTCGGTTCGGCTTCCTCCGTGGTCCTCTCCTTCGATGGTTGGTATGGTTGTGATCGTGGGAAGGAGTAGAATACGATTAGTTGATCAAAAATGGAAGTTAAAGCCTTGAATCAAAAGTTGGAATTTGTGGGTTTTGGGTGAGTTTTCGCACGGGTTCGGTGTTTGGGAGTGTGTTTCACAGAGAGAGAGAGTGTGAGATGATGATATGAAGATGAAACAATGATTTGGGGTTAAAAATATCTACCCCAAGTCAAAAATTACCAAAATACCCCTAACAATCTAGACCCGTAACTTTCGTACACGAACTCCGTTTTCCGCGTGCCGCCTTTCTACGAACTCGTGAGTTCGAGACCAACGCAACGGTATCCAAAACACCACCAAAAGTGTCTCGAAACAAAATTTGACTTTCATGCCCCTTAACAAGCAAGGGTAAAATCGTCATTTTACATAAATAATTTACTTAAATCTAATAATTGAAATTCCGGGTTGTTACAATCTACCCCCCTTAAGAAATTTCGTCCTCGAAATTCAACTCTACCCTTAGAACAAATGAGGATACTGCGCCCGCATTAGTTCCTCGGTTTCCCACGTGGCTTCCTCCACGTTATGATTCCTCCACAACACTTTAACTAGAGGAATACTCTTTCTGCGCAGTACCTTCTCCTTCCAATCCAAAATTTGCACCGGTTGCTCCTCAAAGGTCAAATCATCCTTCAGCTCAAGTGGCTGCTCTTCCAATACGTGAGACTCATCAAACAGATATTTCCGGAGCAAAGATACATGGAAAACATTATGAACTATTGATAATTCCGATGGTAAAGCAAGACGATATGCCACTGGTCCTATCCTCTCCAAAATTTCATACGGACCAATGTAGCGAGGACTCAGTTTTCCTCGTCTACCAAAACGTACCATTCCCTTCCAAGGAGATAGTTTCAAGAACACCCAATCACCTACCTCAAACTCAAGGTCTCTGGTTCGACGATCTGCATAGCTCTTCTGGCGATCCTGAGCTATCTTCAACCTTTCTCTGATGATTCTTATCTTTTCCTCAGTCGTATCCACCAACTCTGGTGTTAACAGTTTTCTTTCACCCACTTCATTCCAACATAACGGTGTCCTGCACTGCCTCCCATACAATGCCTCGAAAGGAGACATCCCAATACTCGACTGATAACTATTATTATAAGAAAATTCCATCAGAGCCAGGTGTGAATCCCAGTTCCCTTTAAACTGCAGTACACAAGCTCTCATCAAATCCTCCAAAACCTGGATTGTCCTCTCAGACTGACCATCCGTCTGAGGATGAAAAGCTTTACTAAAATGCAAGGTAGTGCCAAAAGCCTTCTGCAAGCTCCACCAAAACCTGGAGGTAAATCTAGGATCCCTGTCCGAAACAATTGACTCTAGAGTCCCATCTAGCCGTATGATCTCATCAATGAACAATTTGGCATACCGACTCATCCGAAAATCTTCTCGCACTGGCAAGAAATGTGCAGACTTCGTGAGTCTATCAACAATTACCCATATCCCATCATGTCCCTTCTGTGTCCTTAGAAGTTTATACACAAAATCCATCGTAATGTGATCCCACTTCCATTCCGGAATAGGTAATGGTTGAAGTACCCCATATGGTTTCTGCCTCTCTGCTTTCACTTGCTGACATGTCAGACATCTACTCACAAATTCAGCAATTTCCCTTTTCATCCCAGTCCACCAGTAGTGTTTCCTTAGGGTATGATACATCTTGGTACCTCCTGGATGCATAGCATAAGCCGAACTATGAGCCTCATCAAGAATTTCCCTCTTTAGCTCCAGCTCATTCGGTACGCACAACCGGCCATCCCTAACCAAGGCTCCATCATCCCTAGGCGCATAGTCCTGCCTGTTTCCAGCCTCCAACTCCATCCTGATAATGCACAATGTAGGGTCCTGGAGTTGAGCCTCAATAATCCGATCAATCAGAACAGACCTCACATGGAAACTAGCCAACAAAGCCCCCTGGCTATCCATGTCCAGTACTATCCCTGCTCTACGGAACTCTACCAGTAACGGTAGGTAGACTGTATGCAAATGGGCTAAAGAACCCATGGATTTCCTGCTTAAGGCATCCGCCACAACATTGGCTTTCCCTGGATGGTACTCTATGGTACAATCTTAATCCTTTATTAACTCAAGCCATCTTCTCTGCCTCAGATTCAAGTCCTTTTGGGTGAACAAGTACTTTAAACTCTTATGGTCGGTGAAGATCCGACACGTCTCCCCGTAGAAATAATGTCGCCAGATTTTCAGTGCATGCACCACTGCAGCTAACTCCAAATCATGTGTGGGGTAATTCAACTCATGAGGTTTAAGTTGTCTAGAAGCATACGCTATCACATTTCCATGCTGCATCAACACGCAGCCTATACCCCGCAATGATGCATCACTATACACCTCGAATCCCCCAGTATCACATCAAAATCAAAAATATCTAAGGGGATTAAATCTGTCTCTAATGCATGACCTTCCACTAACACTGGACAACTACGAATCACGAGATTCGCCACTAACATATTCCCAGTAGGAGTACTAATACCCATGTCCCAACCAATCGGAGACAATTCTCTATCAGCAAACAATGTAAAACCCCGAGAAATGAAAGAATAAGTCGCCCCATGATCTATCAAAACATAAGCATTACGGTTAAAAATAGATAACGTACCCGTGACCACATCTGGTGCTGCTCGGGCCTCCTGTTGCGACATAGCAAACACTCGGGCTTGTGTATCCAAAGATTGACCACGACCCCACGGTCTGCCTCTGGCCCTGTTGGACCCACGGGCCCTGTTCGTCCAATTGGCCCGGTTGGCCCCACTGGATTGACTCTGGCTTCCAGCTGCAATACTGGACGTCTGAATGTCCTCTGCCTCTGTTCAGTAGCACCCCGCCCCTAGGAACTACTGCACGGATGATAATGTGGACAAAATTTCTTTTTGTGACCAATCTCCCCACAGAAGTAACATCCAGTGCCACCGGAGCTGTCACTCAGTCTTCCAGTTGATTGCACTAAAGCACCATTAGAACGAGCGGATGACTGCGGTGCTTGTCTGGCTCTGCCACTGCCTGATCCGGATCCTGCACCCCCAGTAGATCCAGAACTGAAACTGCCTCTCTTGGACGGTCCCTGACTAGAGGCTCCAATATCCCAGCGATCCCGGTGTCGCCTGGAATCCCTAAACTACTGCTGGACTAGCACACCCATGCTCAACTCTACACGAGTTGCAGGGTCAGACACTTATCTCAATGAAGTATGGGCTGCAGCCGTTACCGCTGACCGAAGTTCGCCCCTCAGCCCATTTTCAAATCTGCGTCGTTTGTCCCTTTCGGTTGCCACTAGAGCCGGTGCAAAACGAGCTAACTCTATGAATTTCTGCTAATACTGAGCCACTGTCATATCTCCCTGCTGTAAGTGCAAGAACTCAGCCTCCCTGGCATCTCGGTACGAGCAAGGATAAGATTGCTCAAGGAACTTCTCCCGAAAAGTCGCCCAGGTAATTGTACTGACCTCCCAGCCTGATAGCTCTAATGCATTCCACCAATGATAAGCGGAACCACCTAACAGAAAAGTGGCTAACAGCACCCTGTCCCCCTGAGGACATCTCATAACTGAGAACACTCGCTCTAAACGAGTAATCCACTATGTTGCATCATCTGGGCTAGAGTCGCCCATAAATATTGTAGCCCCTAATCTCTGGACTTTCTCAATGTCCGAACTTTCAGTAGCAGTCCTACTCTGAAGTACAGAAGTCAAAGTGTTACCCAATTGTTCCAGTGTTTGCCTCATATCAGGCTCCACTGCAGGTTCATGCGTGTCCCCAATGTTTTCAGACTGTTGACGGAACTCGCGTCTCGGAGGCATTACGCTGAAAAGAACTATAACTCATCAATACCAAAATAATTGTACACGTAGTGTACAATCTACAGGAATTTAACCTAGTGCTCTGATACCAATTGTCAGGACCCGTCCCGAATTTCCCCTAGAAACTTGGGAAGAACCCTGATCTCGTCTGACAACCTAAGAAAAGGTTCCCAAAATACCCTTCTTCAATTCTTACAAAAAATAATAATAATAAATACTTCCTCTTGTCAGACAAGGGATTCAAACACTCAATAATTCCCGTAATTAATGACCAATCAAATACAATATAATATCAGAGCGTCTAAGTAGGATCAAGGGTATAATTTAGATATCCTACTCAAGTATAACTACACAGCGCAACCGAAGTACTAATGCCTCTGCCTCGAGATAAATGTCCGCGTCAACTCTACTCACAGCCTGAAGGGGTTTTAAACACAAAAGTTGTGAGTGGACAAAAATAATCATTTATAAATCATTTTCCAAGGAAATATTACATGTTTCCCCCTCCATTTATAAAACCATGCATGCATCACATAAAACAGTTTATAATATAAAAACATCATATGTAAATCACCAAAATTTCCATTTCTCTTTAAAACCACTTAGTTGGACTCACGTAAAATCTGTATAATGAAAATACCTCGTGATCCACAATTTGGTTTGAAAACTCTCTTCAAAGAAGTTAAAAATCATTTAATTCAATCTGGACACATAATATCTCAAATTCACTGTTCCCGACATATCCACAACACACCAGGGTATCCCTTGAGATGTGTTAAAATCTGTACAACAACTCTCTGTACTATGCATAGACAGTCTCGCGACCCGGCAGAGCAAGGCCCCTCAACACCAAAGTCCGAGCCCTCAACAACCAGCGGAGCAAGACCCCTCAATACCAGTCAGAGCAACTATAACCATCGGGACAGAAACCAGTGAACCAAATCCATACTTCGAAATCTTTGTTTCTCGGGCGAAGCCAAATTCTTTCAAATATCATTTTGTGGCCAAAATCGGTAAAATCATAATTACGAGTCTAATCCCAAATCACATACTCAAATAGTTACCACGTCAAACGATATCAAAATCAAGTACAAAAATCAGGTCATTTCTCAAAACACACTTTCACTGAAATATTGGAAAACATGTGTCCAGCATCATTTCTAAATTTCAGAAATTCATTGCACCCATTCATAACAGTATTTAAATCAAAGATACATTTATGTATGCATTATAGTTTATAAACCAAAAGTCCACTCACAAACCTGTTGAAGCAAGCTCAATCCCGAACTGTACGCTCCCCTGAAGTTTCTGGAGCAGTATCGCCCTATCCAAATTAATAATCGGGATTACCAGCTAATAATAAGAACCTTAAATATAAACCCCCTAAACCCCGGGAGGTCTATCTATGCTGGTCTAGAAAACACAGCAACTTTAAAATGCCCAAATCAGCCCCTAAACGACATCCGATCGACCCAAAACCTGTACCAACAGATCCGGAACGTCAAAAACTAGCTGTCACGCGTCACCGTGACCTCAGACTCGGCCCTACGCACCGCCATGCGCCGACGGAAGGTCGGAACTCGCGCCTACGCGTCGCCATGTGCCCTCACGCGCCGGTCACGCGCCTGCTACAGTGCCCACGTGCCTGGACCGGTCCAACCCGGCCTAACTCGGCTTGACCCGATCCAACTCGACCCAACCGGTTCACTCAACCCAACTGGTTCACTCAACCTGACCGGTTCAACTCGACCCCGATCGATTCACTCGACCCGACCGATTGAACTCGACCCGACCGGTCACCGGTGACTCGCCGGAGAAGACGACTGGCTGCTGGCGCCGCCGTCTGGTTTCCGCCGGAATCCCCCATTTCCGGCCGAAACTTCAAGCTTTACAACTTCTTCAAAACTCAACCATTTTTCACAAATGTTATGTCTAAATCTATCTACTCGAACCCAGGAATCCAAATATGACCTTAAAACATCAAACACGTACCTGTGCTAGCCGAAAAATCGATCGGAAGATCCGAAACTTCCTATACTCAGTTCGGCTTCCTCCGTGGTCCTCTCCTTCGATGGTTGGTACGGTTGTGATCGTGGGAAGGAGTAGAATACGATTAGTTGATCAAAAATGGAAGTTAAAGCCTTGAATCAAAAGTTGGAATTTGTGGGTTTTGGGTGAGTTTTCGCATGGGTTCGGTGTTTGGGAGTGTGTTTCATAGAGAGAGAGAGAGAGTGAGATGATGATATGAAGATGAAACAATGATTTGGGGTTAAAAATATCTACCCCAAGTCAAAAATTAACAAAATACCCCTAACAATCTAGACCTGTAACTTTCGTACACGAACTCCATTTTCCTCGTGCCGCTTGTCTACGAACTCGTGAGTTCGAGATCTACGCAACGGTATCCAAAACACCACCAAAAGTATCTCGAAACAAAATTTGACTTTCACGCCCCTTAACAAGCAAGGGCAAAATTGTCATTTTACATAAATAATTTACTTAAATCCAATAATTGAAATTCCGGGTTGTTATAGTTTTTCTCGTGGGAAAGAGTAGAGTTTGATGGGTTTAATCACTTAGGCCAAGGTCTCGTTGAAATGAAAGTCCAAATCAGACGTTTTTATGTTTTGGTTTCTGTCGGTGTCGGTTGGTCAGTCATGGGTATGAATGGTGTCACATGTATGGAAATGAAGAAATGAGATTGTTCATGAAGTCTGGGATTTAAATACCTCTACCCACGTAAATGACCAAAATGCCCATGAATAATCTAGACCCGTAATTTTCTCGCACGGTCTCCATTTTTCGCGTGTCGCCTTTCTACGAACTCGTGAATCCGAGACCTATGCAACGATACCCAAACAATTGTCAAATGTGTCTGGACACAAAATTGACTTTCGAGCCCCTTATAAAACCAAGGGTAATTTCATCTTTTTCCAAATTAATTTACGAAAATTCACTAATTAAATTTCCGGATCATTACATTGGGCATGTAAAACCAAAAATTAAACGGTCCCGATCTTGAAAATTCTATCATCAGACTTGGTTTTTAGATCAGTCATAAATTCAACAACATAAGAAATTAGCCCGACGAAGGTTACTATTCATCGAGCAATACGTAATGAGGCATTGGGCAACAATACACACGTCGTCGGGTAGCATAATCAAAACGCGCAATTTTTTTTTGTGAAAATTTCCAAACTTCAGCTGCAAAAACTCAAACTTGCCGCTTTTATTTACCCGACGGAATGTGACCTTGTTACCCGACGAATATTCACCGCTTTTAGTTACCCGACGAATTCATTAAAAGTTGGCCCGACGTAGGTTTCGTCGGGCAAGGTTATTCAGAAAGATAAATAGTGACCGACTCTTTTTTTTTTTTCTTCCTTCTTCTTCATTTTCCCAGTTTTCTCCTGATCAACTGCGGCCTCTCTGCAACAAAACCCAGCCCTCGTCTGTGGAGGTCGCCGACGTCCAATACCACTCCCTCTCTTTCTCGCTCCCTCTCACTCGGACTCCTCCTTTCACTCCGCCGCTACAGCTCTCTCTTGCGCCGCCTCTCTCTCGCCGCCGCACCTATCTCTCGCCGGCGAAAATCTCAAGGTCGAACTCGTTCTCCCTATCTCTTTGTTGTTAATGTGGATTAGTTATTGTTAATTTTGATTGTTTTTATTTTAATTTTAGTTTGGATTGAAATTTGGTTTGGATATTATGAAATTGTATTGAAATTGGAATTGAAATTTGGATTGGATTTTGGCAAATTGTGCATTTTTCTCAAATTTTCAGATTGAGAATTTTTACTTGAATATTGTGAATTTGGATTGGATTGGAATATAGGGTTAATGTTGAAGATTTGTTGAAATTTTGATATTTGGTATAATGTTGAAATTGGTATAATGTTATGAATTTTGCAATGATTTTTGTAATGATTTTGGATTTGAATTTTATGTGAATTTTGGATATGTGAATTTTATGAATTTTGGATATTTGAATTTAAAAACATTTATGTGAATTTTTGATATGGTGTAGGATATGTGAGTTTTATAAATTTTTGATTTGTTAATTTTATGATTTTGGATATTATTATTGTATGTTTGGATTAATTTGTAAGTTTGATTTTATTCCCAAAATTTGGATTTAGAAATTTAGGTATAATGTTGTGAATTTTGAGTTTAGTAATTTAGGTTTAAGTTTGTTTGGATTAATTAGTATTTTAGGTTTAATTTTGGTTTTATTTAAAAAAATTAGAATTTGATGGTTTAAGTTTTTAGATACCAATTTACTAATTTTCAATAATAAAAAATTTGATTTTTTCATTTATTTATTATTCGAATTAAAAAATATTGCTTAATCTTATATGTGGTTTTGTTTTTATTTTGTGAATTTAATATTTAAAATTAAAAATGTTTGGTTTTTTTTTTTAAATGAAAAACATGTTGGTTAATTTTATATTAATTATTTTAAATTTCTTATTGTAGATGTCGCATCGCACCTTGATCACATCTAGGACCTGCCCCACCCTGAGCCCGTTGATCAAGCGGCGGAGGATGCAACCCCTTCCTCGGTTGACTCAACAACGGCATCCGTTCAGGCACCGATCTCGGATCATCAGCGACCTGGTGCGCGATCAGCTCATCGACATCACATGAAGAAACGGGGGGAACCCCGTATCGACCCTCAACCCCCATAGGACTACGCCGGAGTAGACGAACCGGTGACTGTTGTCGGAGCACTCCATAAGGGTAAGTTAATTATTTTGTTTATTTAAACAACCGTTTTTATTTGTTACTCATATTATGTACGAATGTTCATTGAATTTGTAGGGAAGTCGGTGAACGTGCGTGGGATCAACCGGGGTTTGACGTCGCAGCGAATTTGCAGGACAACGAATGCAAAGATCTAAGGTGGTGTACGTGCCTCGGTTCCGGTCAGCGCCCGTAAAAATTCACAGCCTGGTGGTGCATGACATTGGCGCGATTCTTCGTACCAAGTCCCTGATAATGGGGGGTACTTTTAGGAGTTTAGGAGCCAACCCCCGAAGGAGATCACGCGTTGTTGGGGAGAGTTATCGGTACGTGTTTCTACCTTTTTTTACATTAATTTCATTTTTTTTAAATATTTTACTAACTTTAATAGTTTATTGCAGATCAATTTTAAGTTCAACCTGGAAGACACCGACATCAGTAAATACCTGATAAAAAACTGGCAGTTACGGTACGCCGACTAGAAGTACGAGCTCCACAAGTACAACAAGAGATGGCCTTCCCCGGAGAAAGCTGGGGCAAATCCTCCAGAGGAGTTGGACGGGCTGAAACTGGCAGGGTGGCTGTGGTTGAGCGACCATTTCGTGTCCCCCACCTATGTGGTACGTACTATCCACCTAGTTAAATTATTTATTTATTTTTTATGTTATTTTCCATTTGAAAATATAATTTGTGTTTTTACTAATAAACAGCGAAAATTGGTTGCCAACACATCAAACTGGGGAGCGAAGAAATTCAACCACCACGGGGGGTCGCGATCCTTATCGGCCCGGTAGGAGGATCGGTGTAACGACCCGTCCCGGAAACCCCGGTACGACGATAGTCATTATGGCCGCTGGATCCCCCCCAGCGCAGCCCCTAGCTCCCCGCCAAAACAAAGGTATTGTTCCCAAGGCCCCATTCGAAATCCCCCAGTCTGCAGCCTTTGAGGATCGAACCATGGACCAAAGGTTTTTATTCCACTCAAGGTTGACACTTTTCACCAGCTCAGCTCAATTGGTGAAAGGTGTCCACCTTGAGTGGATTAAAAACCCTTGGTCCTTGGTTCGAGTCCCTGGAAGGCTGCAGTAGGGGATTTTCGAATAGGGCCTTGGGAACAATACCTTTGTGTTGGCGGGGAGCCAGGGGCTGTGCTAGGGGGGACCCGGTGGCCATAATGACTGTCATCGTACCGGGGTTTCTGGGACGGGTCGTTACACTCGACGCATCGTCGGGTCGATGTTTCCGAAGGTGGATGTCTAAGGGCAAGCGTACGCTGACCGGGGCAACCAAGAGACTGACAATATTCACGTAAGTTTATTTTTCGTAGATTAAACATTAATTTTTAATTTGATAATTAAATTTCTAATTAATATTTATTAGAATTTCTAGGTGGCGATGGTGCAAGACGTCTAGCATACTCAGGCTGAGCTCATGCAACAACATCTTGACGTGTCGTTGGAGCAGCAACTATCTTATCCCGAGAGGTCAATCATCATCCTAGAGCGACAACTTGGTAGGCGTCCAAGGAAGATCGTCTGGGGTGCGAGCGTCGGGATAGTTCAGGATGTCTCCAGTCACTCTTCGAGTTCTTCTTGGGGAGCTAATCCCGAGGAGATGTCGGAGCTCAAGAGAAACTTCGAGACCCTTCAGGCTGAAAATGCTGAGATCAAGGGTCAAAACGCGCATATCGAGGCCCGAAACGATCAAATTAAGACCGCCATCGCCAAGGTGCTTGACTGCTTGGGTGAGCGTAGGCTGAATGAGCTTCTATCACAACCTCAGCCCCCCGCCCAACAGCCGGCCCAACAACCCTCCCAAGACCTCGACCACCCGACCCGTCGTCGAGTAGCTAGAATTTAATATGTAAAACATTCTTTTAGTTTTAATTATGTAAAAACATAACATTAATTTTTCTAAATATTTTTTTTATTTTCGTTTGATTCGTTTTATTCTTTTAATTGAATTAAAAAAAAATATTTTTATTTTAATTATATATATTTATTTAATTAAATAAAATATTAATTTTTTTTAATTACTAACATTTTATCCGACGCATAATCATTTCGTCGGGCAAAGTAATAATTTTGACCGGTGAAATGACTTCGTCGAGTTGAGAGTCATCATAGGTCATATGATGTTTTGCTCCTATGTCAGCTAACCAGAACTTAAGATCTGAAAACTCAAACCTAGAAGTGGTTGAGTATGCTTGAGGTTAAGGTACAGGTCTAGGGGTGGTAACAAAGTGTGCCCTTTGAGAGCATTCCAGAGCCTCATAACCAGGTAGTTTGCATAGTTGACACACAGAGGTCTGAACTTGAGGTACTGGTTTAGGACACGGAGGAGCCCCAAGGACTTCTGGACCAAAACTAGCAGCACCAGAAAATGAACCACCATAGCCTTGATTGTAGCTTGAATTGTAGTTAGAATTGTAGCCTTCATGACCTTGAGTATAGCCTGAATTGTAGTTGGAATTGTAGCCTCAATGACCTTGAGTATAGCCTGAATTGTAGTTAGGATTGTAGCCTCCATAGCCTTGACCTTGGTAGGAACCATTATAATTGTTGTTGCAATGGTTATTATATCGACCTCGGTTGTAGTTGTTCCTGCCACGATAGCCATTAAACTTGCCTCTTCCACGATTGTTTCGACCATACCAATTAGAATCTTGGTAGTTATTCCTT
Organism: Oemleria cerasiformis; assembly: GCA_037349345.1. Classification (NCBI taxonomy): domain Eukaryota; kingdom Viridiplantae; phylum Streptophyta; class Magnoliopsida; order Rosales; family Rosaceae; genus Oemleria; species Oemleria cerasiformis. Next base: position 16,576,533 of record JAZGTL010000018.1, read on the forward strand.
CCATGCTAGTTTGAATTGGAATTAGTGTTGAAGCCTTGCCACTGTGATGACTGAGTGGACAAATCATCAGATGACAGTGATTGAGGTTCATTTGTTGCCTTAGTTTCAACCATTGCAGTGAGAAGAGAGGATTGAGTTTGCAATTATGATGTAGCCTTAGAGAGATCAGCATCTTCATCAAGAAGAAGAGTTCAAAGTTCAGACAAAGTAACCGATACATGCCTTGCTCGAATATTAAATTTGAAAGCATGATAATCTGTAGGCAATCCATTCAATGTGATCAAAATCACGTCCTTATATGTGACCACAAGTCCAGCACTAGCCAAACGTTGTCTTGCTGATCTGATCCTAGCTAGAAAGGCCTCAATAGAATCTGATCCTTTTTGTATGTTTGAAGGTTGGTTTTCAGCTGCATAAGATTGGCCTCAAACATAGAGGGAAACCGTTCTTGCAATGTAAGCCATGCATCTCTCGAGGTTTCACATGTCATGATCTAAATAAAGGCTTTCTCAGATATAGTGGCAATCAATATGTTTAACAATGCATCATCATTATCGATCCATTTCTGAAAACCTTCATCAATTGGACCAGGACATGGACATGTAACATCTAGATGACCAAACAAATGAAAACCTTTTAACAGCCTTTGAATCTTAACACTCCATGAGACGTAATTCGTATAATCTAGCTTAGACACTACAAGAAATCAGAAGTTGCCCGGCGAAATGACGTCGTCGCACAACGTAAGACCTCTGTCGAGTAAAACTGACAACGGCGACTTGCCGTCGGGCAATCAGCGTCGGGCTATTGTAGTCGGGCTTTCAGATTACTCGACAAGCACAATGTCCTCGTCGAGCAATTTCATAATGCCCGGCGGTAGTGTTCGTCGTTGATACTATCGTCGAGCAACATAAAGTCAACATCTTATTACCGTCGGGTAAGGTTAATACAAGCCGTCGGGTAACGTTAATACAATCTGTCGGGTAACATTATATATACCCGTCGGGTAACGTTATATACACCTGTCGGGTAACGTAATATACAACCGTCGGGTAACGTTATATACACCCGTCGAGTAACGTTATATATGTCCGTCGGAGAACGTGTTACAAAACCCGTCGGGTAACGTTATATATCTCCGTCGGGTAAAGGGTTACAAAACCCGTCGGGTAACGTTATATATGTCCATCGGGTAACGTGTTACACACCGTCGGGTAACATTTCCCCCTTTCGTCGGGTACAGTTTTAAAAAATCCCGTTTTTATGCCCGATGGAATGACTGTGCGTCGGGCAAGCGTTCCATATTTAATATATTTTTTAATAAAATATTAAATTAAATAATAAAAAATAAAAAAATTAATTAAAAATTTTAATAAAAAGAATCAAAATTAAATCAATATTAAAAAAATGAATGTAATATTTTGACATCATTAAAACTATAAAAATATTGTATATATAGTACACTCTAACAATTAGTCGAGGGGTTAAAGTAGCCGGGATCTTGAGGGGGCTGTTGGGTGGGCGGTGAGAAAATGGCATCCAATCCACGGTCACCCATACGTTGAAAGATATTGTCAAGGGCGCTCTTGATTTGTTGGTTTTGGACTTGCATCTCTGCGAATTGGGCTTTGAGCTGAGCATTTCGGCCAGGAGGATATCAAAGTTTCTCCTTAGGTCCGACGGCTCATGGGTATTTCCTATACGAGATGAAGACGACGACTGAGAGACAGCCCGCACAATCCCGTCGCCCGCCCCCCGAACGACCCTCCCTGGGCGCCTCCCAAGTTGTAGCTCCAGAATAGCGATCGACATATCGACATTGGGGAGCTGCTGCTCCAACAGCACATCCGGATGCTGTTGGGTGAGCTCAACTTGTGTCTGCTGGACGTCTTGCTGCATCGCATCCTACAAATTCGAATAAACATTAATTAGAAATATAATTATCAAATTCAGGAAAATGTTTAATCTTCAAAAAATAGACTTACGTGAATTCGATCAGCCTCTTGATCCCCCCGTCCAGCGTACACCTGCCCCCAGGCATCCACCTCTGGGAACAACGACCCGGCCATGCGCCGATCCTCCTGCCGGGCCGATAGGGATCGCGACCCCCCATGGTGGTTGAATATTTTCGCTCCCCGGTTCGATTTGTTGGCAATCGATTTCGACTATTCATTCGTAAAACCAAAAATTAGATTTTAAAATGGACAATAACATAAAAATTAAATAATTTAATTAATTAAATAGATAATATGTACCAAATAGTTGGGGGACACGAAATGGTCGCACAACCATAACCACCCTGGCAGTTTCTCCCCGTCTAACTCCTCCGGAGGATTTGCCCGAGCTTCCTCCGGAAAAGGCCAAGTCAAGAAGTACTTGTGGAGCTCGTACTTCCAGTCGGCGTACCGTAACTGCCAGTGGTGGCACATGTATGTACTAAGCTCGACGTTCTCCAAGTCGAACTCAAAATTAATTTGCAATCAATTAATAAAGTTAGTAAAATAATTAAAAAATATGAAATTAATGTTAAAAATGAGAAAAAAATATACCAATAACTCACCCCAACAACGCGTGATCTCCTCTGGGGTTTGGGTTCGAAAAGTCTCCCCCATCATCAGTGACTTGGTGCGAAGAATCGCACCAATGTCATGAACCAAGAGGCTGTGAATTTTTACCAGCGTGGACCGGAGGCGCTGCACGTACACCACCAGTATCTTTGCATTTGTTGTCCTGCAAATCCGCTGGGATGTCAAACCTCGGTTTATCCCGCGAACGTTCACCGACCTACCTGCAAATTCGATGAACATTAGTAAATAAAATGAGTAGCAAATAAAAACGGTTGGTTAAATAAACGAAATAATGGGCTTACCCTTAGGGAGTGATCCGACATTAGAGCTTGTTTCGTCAGCTCCGACGTCGTCCTGTGAGGGCTTGGGGTCGGTACGGGGTCCCCTCGTTTCTTACTATGTTGTCGACGAGCCGATCGGGCACTGGGTCGCATATAGATCGACAGCGGTGCGTGAACGGACGCCGCTGTTGAGGCAACCGAGTCTGGGGCTACCTCCTCCGGCTCATGATCATCAACGGGATCAGGGCAAGAGCGAGACCTAAACGTGATGAAGGTGCGATGCGACATCTACAATAACAAATATAAATTAATTAATATAAAATTAACCATCACATTTTTAATTAAATAAAAAAAACCAAACATTTTTAATATTAAATATTAAATTCAAAAAATAAAAACAAAATCACATTTAAAATTAACCAACATTTTATAATTCCAATAAACTTAAAAAAATAAAGCAATAATTGTTTTTAGTACTAATTAGTAAATTGGTATCTAAAAACTGAAATCACCAAATTCTAATTTTTTTTAAATAAATCCAACACAAACGAAAATTTAACTTAAAAAACTAATTAATCCAAACGTACTAAACTCAAAATTCACAACATTATACCTAAATTTCTAAATCCAAATTTCGGGACCAAAATCTAATTTACATATTAATCCAAACATATAATATCCAAATCCTAAAATTCACAAATTAAAAATGTATAAAACTCACATTTCCAAAATTCACTTATACTACACCATATAAAAATTTCCCAAAATTGTTTTTAAAATTAAATTACCCAAAATTCATAAATTTCACATATCCAAAATTCACATAAATTTCATATCCAAAAGCATAACAAAAAACATAACATTATATCAATTCCAACATTATACCAAACATCAAAATTTCAACAAATCTTCAACTATTATATATACATTAACAATAACAATAAACCAATAACAAATATATATCCAAATATATATACATAAACATTAACAAAAACAATATCCAATTTCATAAATTCTTTTTCCAAATAAAAATAAACACTAAACCAATATATCCAATATCAACCAATATAAACCAACAAACCAATATATCCAATATCAACCAATATAAACCAATATAAACAAATATATCCAAATTAACAATAAACAATATATTGAAACTAACATTAACATTAACATTAACAAAAACAATATCTAATTTCATAAATTCTTTTTCCAAATAAAAATTAACACTAAACCAATATTATCCAATATCAACCAATATAAACCAATAAACCAATATATCCAATATCAACCAATATAAACAAATATATTCAAATTAACAATAAACAATATATTGAAACTAACATTAACATTAACATTAACAAGGGAAGCGGTGGCGACGGCATCCATCGGTGAGGGGAGACGGTGTCCTTGACTGCTTGGCCGGCGGCTTGAGGGATAGCAAGACAAGTTGGCAGCTTGGAAAGGTAGAAAATGACAAAGTTTTCGAGTCCGAGAGCAAGAGGAAGAATGGGTCGGCAGTTTTCGGAGATGGAAAATTTCAGAAAATGAAGAAGAAGGAAGAAGAAGAAGAGTCTGTCTGATTTAAGTATCAGACAGTCTGTTGGCCGACGCATACATCAGTCGGGTAACACTTTAATGACCCGTCGGGTATTATAAACCAATGCTTATTCGTCGGGTATTTGTGTACAACATCCGTCGGGTCACGATTCAATAGTATCGTCGGGTAACGTTTTCGTTACCGTCGGGTAAACTCTATGAACTCCGTCGGGTTATTTTACATATCCGTCGGGCAGGATTAAGCGGTAAATTTCAGAATCCGCGAATATTTAGGTAGGAAGCCCGTCGGGTAACAGCCCAAACACCCGTCGGGTAACGATAATGGTCGGATATCCGTCGGGTAACACCTTTACTATCCGTCGGACCATAAAACGAGGGACTTTTGAGAATCCGCGAAAATTTGGGCGCAGGGTCCGTCGGGTAACATTTACAAAATCCACCAGGTAATATACCCGGTCGCTAATCCGTCGGGTAAGTGTTAAACTGTCCGTCGGGTAACACCACGCGGGAAATTTGAGATTTCGCCAAAAATCAGGCGGAAATTTGGAATTTTTGAAAACTGGCCGTTTTATTAAAGTTACCTGACGGAGGTTTTCACATATCCGTCGGGCATGACCGTTCTGAAGTCGTTTTTGGCCTTAATTGGAAAACCAAGTCCAGCGAAAGTATTAGCAACTTCGGGACCGTTCAAAATTTGGTATTACATGCTTAAAGCCCCATTTATCGTTATCGTGTTGTTTTCAGGATTTCAAGCCGTCCGATCGTGAAGAAACGTTGTGTAACCGTTGAATCGTCGCGCACCGTTTCCTAATCCTTGGATTTCCAATTTGGGATATTTTTTGCGTAGGCGATCTATGGGTACCTACCATAAATGTGGACGGTTAGATCGGTCATTTTTAATTTTTAAGTTTTTGAAAATCAGAAATCAACCATATTGCCCAAGGAGTTTAAACTCTTCAAGGAAACTTCAATACATTTTTCAAATTTTGGATCCTATTGATATTCAAACGATTGAATTTGAGCGATCTAACTGTTCACTTTGTGGTTTTACGTGCCTAGATCTTGCCCGTCGAAAATCTTGATGTTTTAAGGATTTCAAGCCGTCCGATCGTGAAGAAACGTTGTGTAACCGTTGAATCGTCGCGCACTGTTACCTAATCCTGAGATTTCCAATTTGGGTCATTTTTCGCGTTGGCGATCTATGGGTACCTACCATAAATGTGGACGGTTAGATCAATCATTTGCAATTTTTAAGTATTTAAAAAGGTTAGGTAAAAAAAAAAATTTAAGTTTTTAATCTGCTAAAAACATCATACCCGACGGATATTCAAATATATACCCGTCGGGTAATATGTGTAATAAAAAATTGTAAATATAATCTGCTTATAATTACCTGGCGGATATTCATATATCTATACCCGTTGGGTAATGGTAAGAAGAGGTCGACGTCGGGTAATCGGTATCGTGTTCGTCGGCTAACATGCGTTATAAAAAGTTATAAATATAATCTACTAAATCATACCCGACGGATATTCATTTATACACGTAGGGGAATTATAAGAGGAGGTAGACGTCGGGTAACCCGTAACTTATCCGTTGGGTAATGATAAGAGGAGGTCGACGTCGGGTAACCTGTATCGTATCCGTCGGGTAACAGGTGTTATAAAAAATTGTAAATATAATATGCTAAATTATACCCGACGGATATTCATTTATACCCGACGGGGAATTATAAGAGGAGGTAGACGTCGGGTAACTTGTACCGTATCCGTCGGGTAACATGTGTAATAAAAAATTGTAAATATAATCTACTAAATCATACCCAACGGATATTCATATATATACCCGTCGGGTAATTATAAGAGGAGGCGGTCGTCGGGTCACCCGTACCATATCCGTCGGGTAAATAATTGTTTACAAAAAAATTATCAAAGCACATTTTATAGACAATATTTTTGGAAAAAAATTGTTGTATCTTATTTGGTTTAATATGAATACATATTGGGTTCTATTTTTTTTCAAATTGCATTAAAGAGTAAAAAGCGACCCTCATGATTTATCACTTTGACCTTCATGACTTATCATCAAAATACTTGACAAAATCTTTTACCTTCATTTATTTTGAAGTTGCGTATTTTGTGGAGTGCATGTATGGTCTCCTCACATTAAGAAAGTAAAAAAACTATTTTTGTGAATGAAATCATACAACATACATATAAATCAAATATATGGATTTAAAGATGGATATTACATATATGAATGAAATTTCGAATTTAGAACTTTCATTCGGAATCGCTTTCCCCCTCCCAATCACGCTCGTCATCCGACATGTGTACAGTACTTGATTCCTCCGAATCACTTTCAACTTGTTCTAATTCCCCCAGATCAATAAAAATGTCATCAATTGCAATTGGTTGGATGATGTCATTGGTCCGAACTCCATCCACGTTGTGGGTGGATGCCGATGAATCCACCTGGTCAATGATTTGGTCATCGTTTATTTCTCCATCTTCTTCATGGTATCGGTCATCCAAGTCCCAAATGTTTCTATGATTCACCATCTCAGCTACTTTCCATCCACCACCAGCTTTTGGATCATCCAAATAGAATACTTGTTTCGCCGTACTAGCGAGGATGTAGGGATCACTCTCAAACCACCGAGTGTTTGTGTTTATAGAAGTATATAACTGATCTTTGATGACACTACCTGGGATACTTGGATTCGTATCAAACCAATGACACTTGAACAAGACGACTTCCTTGCGATCAGCGTATAACACCTTAACCACAGTTAACAATTTACCGTAGAAACCTGTCTCAGCATTTTCCCCATCCCCCGGCACGAAGACCCCTCTGTTTTGCGTAGACAACTTGTCGTATCGTTTTGTGCACACGAACTTAACTTCGTTAACATGACAACCAGTGTACGTTTCTCCTCGGAATGGGCCAATGGACAGCTGCATTAATTCTTTATTGAATTTTGGCGAATTGACATCTTTCAGCTGTGCCATCTGGTAAGATACACACAAGAAACGAAATGGGTAAGCTTAAAACCAATTTAAGAAATTTGGAAATAAAATATTTGACTTACATGCTGGGAAAACCAACGTGGAAACAGTTATTTGTTCATTTCTTCCCAATTAGAAGGAAATTGGGCCTTCATCAACGCCTCGTGATGCTCGTGGAAGGGCCAGACTTCATCACAGTTGTTGAGAAAGAACCAATGAGCCACCTCCATGTCGGTAATTGATGAATGACTCTGAGATTGGATCAGTGCCGAATGGTCGTGCAGGTTGGGTAAATACAGATAGGGTCTCAGAACGTTGATCACCATCGTCGTTGCGAGATGCCCTATTGAAGGCAGTTTCAACATTTCGAAGGTACATTGCACAAAATTTGAGTGCCTCATTTGCAATGTACGCCTCGGCTATAGAGCCTTCGGGACGTGTCTTGTTCCGAACGTACCGCTTATATGTACCTAACATTCTGCAAGGAAACTTACATTAAGATTCACATATATACATGATAGTAAGGAAATATTATTAAATATCAGGGATAAGTTATACCTCTCGATTGGGTACATCCAACAATAATGCACCGGGCCAGCTAGCTTTGCCTCATCCGGCAGATGTATTAGTAGGTGCACCATTATATCAAAGAATGCAGGTGGATATATTTGCTCAAGCCGGCACATGATATACACAGTATCCTCGTTAATTGCTTGATGGTCCGCCTTAACCAATGACCTGGCACATAGTATATGGAAGAATTGAGACAAATAAACTATCGTCTCAACAACACCAACCTCCAAGAAGGGTCGAATACCAATCGGAATAAGTCGTTGTAGCAAAACATGATAGTCATGGCTCTTTATACTAGAAATGGTCCCACCGTCCGTGCTAACACTCCGGGATATGTTGCCGGCGTACCCGTCGGGGAATTTCACACCCTGCAACCACTTCAAGAATTTTTTCTTATTGTCCGGCGTAAATGTATAACTTGGATGAGCCATGATGTATTTGCCATTGACGACTTTTGGCCACAAATTAGGCCGAATCCCCATTTCTTTCATGCCCAAACGAGTTTTTTTTGTGTCCTTTGACTTGCCTTCAATGAGTAAAGTCGTTCCCACAACACTCTCAGCAACATTCTTCTCGATGTGCATAGGATCGGCGATATGTCTGATTTTCAATTTCGACCAATATGGCAACCGGAAGAATATGCTTTTTTTCTCCCAATTTTCCTGTTCGGCTGGTTTCGATCCTCTTGTCACGAACTCATGTATACTGTTGAGTTTGGATAATATCTCATCACCGCACCTCTCCCTTGGTCGACCTCTTAACTCTGATTTACCATCAAATGAGTCAGACTGCATTCGCCATCGGTGATCCCAGGGCAGAAACCTTCTCGCACCCAAATAGCATACCTTAGATGCATGCCAAAAGGACGTTGTGTCTGGTCCACATGTCGGGCAATCAAGATAGCCCTTGGTACTCTATCCCGATAACATACCATAAGCAGGAAAATCATTAATTGTCCACATTACGGCCGCTCGTAGGGTGAATATTTCTCCACTGCACTTGTCGTATGTTCAGACACCATTTTCCCACAATTCCACGAGCTCGTCAATCAACGACCGTAAATACACATCGATGGAATTACTCGGCGATTTGGGCCCTGGTATCAAAGTACGGAGGATTGTGAATTCTTTCTTCATGCATCTCCAAGGAGGCAAGTTATACGGAACCATAACAACCAGCCAAGTGCTATAGGGCTTTGCAAAACTCTCAAACGGATTAAACTCGTTAGTAGCGAGCCCTAATTTGATATTTCTTGGCTCCGCAGCAAACTTGGGATACATTTTATCAAATTCCTTCCAAGCCTCTCCATCCGTTGGATGCCTCAGTACATCATCATCAATGTGTTCATCCTTATGCCACCTCATATCACGGGCTGTGTGGAACGACATGTAGAATCTTTGTAACCTTGGCTTCAGTGGAAAATAACGCAACACCTTGTTAGGAATCTTGTTCTTTTGAAACCTAGGCTCATTGCGCACGGGACATTTGTCAAGCTGCATGAATTCACCGTAAAACAAAGCACAGTTGTTCTTGCATGCATGGACTTGATATACCCTAAACCAAGCCCCTTCAACAACTTCTTCGAGTTGTAATGATCTTTTGGCAGCCAGTTGTCTTTAGGGAGCATTCAGATTATAATGTCCAACATGTGATCAAAATGCTTGTTCGTTTGATTATACTCAACTTTCATGTGCATCAACTCCACAACTGCCCCTAGAACCGAAAATGATTTACAACCGGGGTACAATTCGCGCTGAGCTTCTTTCAACAATCTCTGATAATGGAGGTCAGAGTCTTCGGGTTGCAACCTTGGCGCATCATTTTCCTAATTTCATAACATTTTTTCTATTTTCATATGTTCCTAACAAATTTTCTAATTTCTAATTTCCACAAATTCTAAACAATTTCTACACATTTTCCACAATAAATACAAAAATTCCTAACATAATTATATCCAAAACATTCTTAACAAAATTAAATAGAGAGGCAAACACACATACCTTTTTATAAGTATTCCTTCAAATCAACTACAAAATTCCTACAACACAAAACATAATTAATTCCTAATCAAAAATCAAAATTTCAAAATTACAAAAAAATAAAATTTTCATACCTTACTATTTGATATTTTATGATTGATAGAGAAAAAAGATTTGATTGGTAGTAAAATTGGTGATGAGATGATAACAATAGGTAGAGAAAGAGAGTGAGTGAGTCGGAGGGAGAGAGATAGAGAGCAGAACAGAGGATGAAGCAGAGAGGAGGAAGAAGAAGAAGAAGAAGAAGAAAATAGAGAGTCTCGGGTATCAAGTGTGTTTAGACTTTTGTCCGACGAACCAAATCCGCAGAGCAATCTTTAATGATTCGTCGGGCAACATAGAGTCAACGCCCAGTGTTATCCGATTGCGATTGGTCGTCGTTGTTGATAATGTTACCCGACGGAGGATGCAAATCGTCGAGTAACAACTTCCAATTTTGCGCGCCAAAGGCTTTTTCTTCCCGCCAAAAGGTTACCCGGCGAGCATGCATATGCGTCGGACAACATGAGCTTACCCCGCGAGATAATATGCGTCGGGCAAAAACTAGTCGGGCAACTACGATTTTTTTGTAGTGAGAGATACAAATTCAGTTGCATGCTTACGTAAATCCATTGCATAAGACATGATTGTACAAGGTATTGTTTTTCAAATTCACAAATTTATACACGAACTAGTCACATATATCTCATATTCACAAGAAAATCTTTCAAGATACGATGAGATCAGAAAGAAACCGAGGAACTTATCTTTAGAGGTTTGAAGGAAGATTGGAGAACTAGAAGTAGTAGTTGATTGAGATCGGAGGAAGAAAAGTTGATCAGATCAGACGAGTTGAGAAGACAAAGCTAGCACGGAACCAAGAATCGCATCCGAGAAACATCACAGACCTCAGAAATTACCGGAGTAGCAACAATATACATCTCTTCGAAAAATCGCACAAGAAGCAAGAAAGGAATCTAGAATCAGGATCTTAGTTGTGAGCTTCACAGCTCTGATACCAAGTTCGAATCCATGATTATCAGTTCAAGGAAGAGAGAAAGACTCAGAATGAGAAAGGTAAACGAGAAGAAATTGAGAGAGTTTGAGAGTGAAATTTTTTTTCTCTTTTTATCTATTATCATACTTACATTACATCTCATCTTTGTACACTTTATATAACACACATAACTCATTCTTAACTTCTCTACCTGTTTTGGACGGCTAGAACATAACAAACTCTTGACGGCTAGTATTGACAGTTGTGATGCTCAACTAACTAATAACAACCCTATTGATAATTGTGATCAACTAACTAATAACAACCCTATCGATAATTGTGATCAACTAACTAACTAACTGATAACAACCCTAACAACCTATCCTTCTCTAACATAATCCAGTTGGCACGTCACTACATCAGCTGAGGCCCGCCAATTGCTTTATACTTGACCAACTTAGAATGCTTCCTCGTCAATTCGTCGTCAATTTTTAAGGTCATAAATAAATTGTACGTGAAAGAAAAAACTTAAGGAAAAATTCAAAGCCACATTTCTACATTTATCAAATGGAAAATGGAAAATTTTCATACCCTCCTTTTATGAAATTGTCAGTATGAGATCTACAGCTAGGTACATTATTGTTTTAGCCTTAAAGTTGGATTATATATATATACACGATTATCACATGGGATAATTATGAGAGAAGGAAAATAAAAGCTGTTTGATTCTTTGACCCAAAAAAACACGTAAAACAAAACGGAATCAACATTTTCTTTGCGGTGAAATATGAGTTTAGCGCAAATTAATGATGATATTAAGAAAATCGTGCATGCATGGTTGTTCACGTACAATGAAAGTCAGACCAGTCTTTCTTGTTTTGGTCAAAAAGTCCAACAAGTCGAAATCACGTATTATATTTTCCTTTCACAACTGTCATGTCATGCCAAAATCCAATAATTAAATCTTAAAGTATAAATAATTAAATTAACTTTCTAGTATGACATCAAAGATTTTATAAATTTTAAATTAAAATTATTTTTGAAGAATTATTACTCTTAATTGTCTAGTTTTAATTAAGTTAGATTGTCCTTATATTATTCCTTAAAATGAACAAATGAAAAAGAAAAAAAATTGTAAATTGAGGTAATATTTTCATAAAATAGAAAGGAAAAAAAAAACTACTAAATAGAAAGTAAAAGCGTTAAGGATCAATTCCATTGTTTGAGTAATTAATATCGTGGTTAGAGATTGAAAAGTTTCAAAAATATAATTAGTAGAAATTTGAATAAACATTGATATTCTTAAAAACTCATCAATGAATAACCCTTTGTCTTATAATAAATATAGTTAAGATAAATTTGAAAAAACAAAACAATGGGCAAAAACTGATTGAGGTTTCATTTAATATGAGAATCTTGTTTTTATTTTTTACATTGTCACAAAATCAAACCCGTGTGCATAAAAAGAGAAGTAAACTGATTTGTAATTATAATCCAACAAGTAATATATTTGATTTATTCCATTCCCACTTTCTTTTTTGATTTATTCCATGAGAAGTTCATGGTGTGTAAATTTAAAATTAAGTTTTATTATTATTACTATTATCATTTGAGATTTTGGATTATAATTATATATATATATATATATATATATATATATATATATATATATATATATCAAGTTAAATTAAAAAACACTTGAAACAATAAGCCAAATTCGTTGACATTTTTTCCCCTGCCTCCTATTGTTATTATTTTATTTGTATTATTATTCAGCTAGCAGTCACTCTCTCTCTCTAGCCAGCTAAATGACTAGGATTTATGAAAGGTGGATTGATAACGACAAATGGCCATTGTAGGTAGGAAACACACCTTACCAATTTTATTCCATTGTCTTCACTCTTCATAATATAATATAAAAAATATGTATTATTATTATACTTCGAAAGTTGAAAGTATTAACTTTATCCGAAAAAACCTTTCATTGCAAGCAGATTTTTATTTTCTTACAATGGTATAGTTGAAAACTTGTATTTTGAATTAGAAATTAAATATGTATATCTAATTATATCTAAATTTGAAAAAATTCATGTATTGTCGAGTGAAAATCAAACATTCTTATTTTGTACCTCCTCGTGCCGACGTTTTTCTTACAGAACTTGCCACTTATATACAAGGAAATAACGCGAACCCAATTAAATATAGCAGCTCCTCCATTAGTCCACTCACAGGTGCTTACTGTCCAAAAACCCAATTAAGATTGAAGCTTTAGGAGACTCTGCATATTACATATATATACAAAATCCATAAATATATATATGGCTGAATTCACATCAGATTTGCAGGGCAAAAACCCTTCATTTCCTTTGTTGGATGTAACTGAGCGAATAAATATGGAAACTAACTTACTAAACCAGCTGTTTGCAGATGGAGATCATCATCATCAATTCGATACTATTATTCCAAGTGTTGTTGTGGAGGACTATTCCAGCTTGATGAATTTCCAGACCAACATGCCAGTGCCAGTGCCGGTGCCAACTTTATCAAATCATGAAAATTATTTATTATCAGAGGGAAACTTGGAGGTGAATTTCCCAGGCTTTGTAGTTGATCATGATCATCATGATGACAACAAGAGCAACCAGATGAATTGGGAATTAGCTGATCCTGGTGCTCCCACGCTCGAGGTACCACGAAATGACTTCAAAGAAAGCAAGAAGAGAATAGCAAGGAGAAGCTCTGGCTCTGCGATTCACAACACAAAAGATCCTGTACGTACATAAATATCATTGTCTTGTTTAATTATGTAGCCACCTAGCTAGATCGGAGTTTTTGTTTTATTTGCAGAGCTCATCCAGAAGATCTAGAGGAAAGAGAGTTAAAAGCAATGAGAAAGCAGAAGATGAGAAACCAAAGGGAGTGGTTCGTGTCAGAGCCAGAAGAGGCCAAGCCACTGATAGCCACAGTGTAGCTGAGAGGGTAAATTTGAATACAATTCATTTCACCCTAGCTAAGACCACCTTTATTTATTTCAAAGATTGTATTGGAGTCGATAAACTTAGATCATCATTAATTGAATGAAGAAACAGATGCCAATTTCGGAATCTTGTCCAAGTTTTCTTCAATTCATCGAGACTAAAACCGTAGGTTACGATGTTATATAAAATTTGGAAGTTGAAAGTCTTTTCCTCCTTCAATATCTATGAATTTAATATAACGACAATTCAATTTTCCACACCAAATAACGGTGCCAAAAAGAATAGTAAACTTTGATTCTTAACCTAGTTAGATATGTTATATATATCTTGAGTAAATATATATGCTGTAAAATAACGTGTAATTGAAACATTGGGCTTAGGGTTTGCTAACTCTTCTTACTTATATATGATCATCAATCAGGTCAGAAGAGGAAAAATCAAAGAAAAACTGAGATATTTGCAAAATATTGTCCCCAGCTGCTCTAAGGTATATGACAATTAATTAAGCCAATAATTTCGAACATCGATATATCTATCTGCATGCATATTATTTATCCTTATGGATTTTGAGCCACAATTTAGATTTAAATACGGTGCATGCATTTATACGCATTTCCATTAGTTAAATCTCAAATACTGTGCATGCTATTGCAGACTATGCCTATGACGGCAATGTTAGACGAGACAATCAATTATGTCCTTTCCTTGCAGAACCAGGTCGAGGTTAGTAATTTGATTTTGATGATCGTTTATATATATTGTTGTTTAAGAAGATATTAATCTAGGGTTTTCATCTTTGATCTTAGTTTCTATCGATGAAGCTAACTGCAGCAAGCTCTTTATACGGTGTAGAAACATTATTGCAGGTAAATCTAAACTTGAATAAACACACGAATATAAGGTGTAATTAAGTTAACGAATTTGCTTGCTTCCTTAATTTTCATACATATATTGCTTATGGTCGAATGCTTTAATTTGTAGGATAGAGACGATGAAGTTTATGGGGCAACAGAGTTGGAGAGAATGAAGAGAGAAGAAGCATATGGTTATGGAGAGGATTTGGTAGCAGCTGCAGGAGCTTCCACTCAACTTGTCCCCTCTGCAGCTGACTTCGATTCCGATGGATTATGTTGGATTCCATGCAACACATGCTGATCGTGTGTTGAGATTTATTAGACAGCAAGAAAGAGAGAGAATCGAGAGAGTATTTAGAGAGATTTTGAGCAAAGAGAGTTTGTATTTTACTTAATGACTTCAACCTTACATTCAATGATCATACCAATGCTTATATATGCTAGTCTAATGCTCTTACTCTTAGAGCTTAAGTAATTGACTAACGGTATAAGAGATCCTAACTAATTGCAACAGCTGCATTACACTCTTAACCTCCTAGCAATCCGTGACAGCTACGACTAGACAGCTTGCACTTCTTGACAGACTGGTATAACAACCTCAGTCTCAGTGATTGCGACACTTGTCACAAGCACAGCACGATCATCACCTTCATCATCAGTATAGCAGCAGTACTGCAGCTTCATCCTAACATCCCCCTCAATCTGAGGAGACAGCAGATTGGAAGTGTGAACCAAAAAAACATTCTCAAACATGTCAGCTGCCTGATCACTAGAGGAGACATGCTGAACATCTAAGTCACCACGAACAACCCTTTCACGCACGAAGTGGTAAGCAATTTCAATGTACTTGGCACGTGAATGAAAAGTTGGATTGGCTGATATGCTTGTGGCAGATGTGCTATCACAATTGATCAAGGGTGGTCGAAGAAGGGGAACATGGATTGCGCATAAGAGCTGTGGAATCCAAGCAAGTTCAGCTGATGTGATTGCTAAAGCACGATATTCAGCTTCAGTGCTAGACTTAGAAACTGTATTTTGCTTCTTGGAAGACCAGGAAATACGATTGGCACCAAGGAACTGTTGACAATATTAAATCATTGTATTAGCAATATTAAGTCACTGTATTAGTAATATTAAGTCATTGTATTTGCAATATTAAGTCATTGTATTAGTGTGTAGTATATAAAGTGAGTGAGAGTCACTCAATGTATTGAGACATTTCACATAATGAAAATACCCAAATTTACTCTCACAACTTTCTCTCTTTTCCTTCTCTTATTTGACCCATGAGCTTTCCATTGATACACTTCCCTTTGTTTTTCAATACCTAAATTTCAATTCAATAAAGGATCCATGAATTCTTTCATGGTATCAGAGCTGCAAAGCTCATAGCTTTTGATCCTGTTCTTCCTTTCTTAAATTTGTTTTCAATTTTTCCTAAATTTTTTGTTCATTGAAATTGGTACATGTTTTACCTACTTTTTCTGATTCAAGTTCTGGTTCCAATGCAATTCATCTTCGATCTTACATTTCGTCCACAATTGCTTGCTTCAGTCTCTTCATCCTGCGACTGCTTCGATTTCATGAACGGAAGATTCTTGCATTGAAGACGATTTCTGCTTCGATCTTGCCTCTGTTCGATCGAAGTTTTTGCTGCTTCCATGGTGATGGAGTCCTCTTTGTTCTTCGATTCCAATGAATCCTGCAATCCACGAATCCTCGTTTTCAATTCTTGAATCTTGTTGCTTCGATGTTGGTCAGCTTCTCGGATTATCATGATTTCTGCTGCATCGAATCTTCGAGCTCTTCAATTCCTGCTTCAAGTCCGCTTCGATCCTTTAAGCTTGGCAATTTCTGCGTTGTCTTCGAATCTTGGCTTGCTGAGTTCTCAGACATCTTCATTCAATTGGTACGTGTTTGACTTAGAATTGGTGCAATTGAAATTTTCTGGATTTCGGTTCTTCATCCTTCGTCAGACTGCTTCGATTTCTTCCTCATAATTGCTCTTCCTCTTCGTTCGACTCTTCGACTGCGATGGATTTGCCTTCTCAGATACTTCGACTTCTCACCCTTCTTCGACCTTGAATCTCATAACTTCTACGACAACTTCGAGTGGTCTGTGCTGGTGAATTCTGATATGAGATGAGCTGCTGTTGTTGTGTTTGCTCTTCAGTATGCTATTGTGTCTGCTCTGATAGTAATATTCAGGTGTTTAGGTCTTATGGCAATCTTGGTTATAGTGATGATTGTGAGCAACTTTTCAGTCAAATGGTTATTAGGTTTCCTTATGTTGGCCACTGATCTTGTGTCTCCAAGGTTGGGTGTTTTGTTGTGGTCTCTTCTGGTTTGCTTCATAGGCTATTTACTGAGCTGAGCTGCTATGTTGAGGTCTGGCCTGCAATGGATCTTTTTCTGCTGTTTCCTCGGTTTTGTGTATCTGATGTTGGTTTACACTGCTTGTTTTTCCAGATTGTCTTGTGATGTCTCAATCTCATGTTGGAGCCTCTCCACATGAGATTGAAGGCGGGTGTTAGCAATATTAAGTCATTATATTAGCAATATTAAGTCATTGTATTAGCAATATTAAGTCATTGTATTAGCAATATTAAGTCATTTTATTAGCAATATTAAGTCATTGTATTAGCAATATTAAGTCATTGTATTAGCAATATTAAGTCATTGTATTAGCAATATTAAGTCATTGTATTAGTGTGTAGTATATAAAGTGAGTGAGAGTCACTCAATGTATTGAGACATTTTACATAATGAAAATACACAACTTTCTCTCTTTTCCTTCTGATCTTGTTTGACCCGTGAGTTTTCCATTGATACACTTCCCTTTGTTTTTCAGTACCTAAATTTCAATTCAATAAAGGATCCATGAATTCTTCAAGAACATCACCATTCCAGTTGTGGATCTGCGATCATTTGGGTCTCCTGCCCAATTAGCATCGGTATAGGCCACCAGATCAAGAGTACTAGACCGAAACTTAATGCCAAGAACTTGAGTACCATTGAGATATCTGAGGATTTGTTTTACTGCCATAAAGTGGGAATCACAGCGAGAGTGCATGAACTGACATACTTGGTTTACCACAAAGGCAATATCAGGCCGTGTAAATGTAAGGTACTGCAAGGCACCAACGATGCTACAATAGTTTTCAGGGCTATGATACAATGGTCCATCATTACGTTTCAGTCGAGAACTAGGAACACAAGGAGTATCAACATGATTACTGGCCAACATAGTAGTCTTACCAAGTAGATCATTTACATGCTTAGCTTGAGAAATAAACAAACTAGATGAGAAGTAGTTTATAGAATTCTTATTGATCGACTCTCGATCATGAAATTACGCATGATTCATATATAATATCATTATACGTACTCAGTGACAGACTCGATCATAAATTTTCCAGAGAAGGTCAACCTATAAAGTGTCATGTTTTTTGGAAAACAACATGTATTAGCATTTGTAATTTATGAAAAATTACAAGTTACAATAGTTGAGGATGAATTTTTGTGTCATAAAAATGTGGTATTGTAGTCTAAATTCAGTAAAAATATAAGAAAATTATCTCTAATTACAATATAAACAAACCAATCTATCAATCAGTTGCATAATTAGAAAATCAAGTCAAGATGGACCTTTTTATATTTTTAATATTATTGTGCTTTATATATAACCAAAACACTTCGGAAACAAATGTTCTGTATTTTAGCGCCGACATAAATTAATGTTCGAATGAACACTTTATACAGGCAATCATAATGCTGGAAAAAACAACAACAATTAACTAATGGCAATGAGTGAGAGAACTTTGTGGTTAGCATATATGTTATTCATTGACCACTAAGCAATTGTAGTATAATCTATCTTGAGTGCGTAAAGGTATGAAAAACAAATACTGAGGTACTCAATTTTCATTATCTCTTATGTATAAGTAGTATTCCCATGTTAATAGAAAAACAAAAAGCAATAAGCAAAAGAAGGAAAAACAAACTTAATTTTTTAAAGAATATTGATGTAATTCACGTAGACGTACATACACAAATATTAAATTGTAACAAAAAAAATATTGTAGGAGAGGCCTGGGATCCCTCTAGTCCCCTAATGGCTCTGCCCCGTGCTATCAATCAACCATTAATCCCCCAGTTTGTTATGAGGAGGAGTTTTGAATTTGTCTTAAATTTGAACTATCCAGATGAATTGAATTTTTTCCATATAGTATGTCGTTCATCTAAACGATCAAAATAATCAAGAAAAAACTCATATGAATTTGGTTTATAAATTAAAATTCATGGTGTATAAATTTAAAATTAAGTTATTATTATTATTAGATTTAGAGATTTTGAATTATAATTATATATAGGATTATTCTTTTTTCCGATAAAGTAACCTAATTATCTGCTTCACCCTTCACCCTTCATACTGTTTTAATTAGTTCCTTACACCAACTTTACAAACATCACTCATTGTCATTAATTAGATGTCATCACTCAATCAATATATTGTTAGGATATATCTACTATGATGACCAAAATATGAACCTCATTCTTCCTCCATTATATTTCAACACCACGTACCCACACACAATGGCGGAGTCAGTAATATCTATATAACCTTGAGCTAAATTCTTTTTTTATCAAATCTAAATTAATTAGCCTCTAATTGTATTTAAACTCATCAAATTATATTCAAGAAAAAAGAATAGTTATAATTAGAAGAAATTGAAACGTCAGATAATATTAACAAATCAAAAACAGACGAAATTATAAGCCAAATTTGTTGAAATTTCTTCCACTGCCTCCTATTATTATTCAGCTGCAGTCACTCTCTCTCTAGCCGGCCAGCTAAATGACTAGGATTTATGAACGGTGGATTGATAACGACTAATGGCCATTGTAGGTAGGATTTAAACACGTACACCTTACCATTTTTGTGCAGGTGAGTGGCCTTGGGAAATACCTTACCAATTTTATTCCATTGTCTTCACTCTTCGTGTTATATATACATAATTTTTTTAATTATACTTTAAGAGTGGAAAGTATTGACTTTCATAGCTGGAATGGTAATGTAATCCAACATAAACCAGCATACCTAGAATTGATCGATGTCAGAAACCCAAAAATCAAAAAGAAGGTATATATACCGTATACGGAATTTGGAGTGTAGAGTGTAGAGATAATATCGATATATATAATACAAAATTTTAAAACATGATAATATATCTATATAATTAAGGTGCTTATATTTCAAAGGATTTATATAAAAATCCTACCTACCTACAATGAATCAGTACTTGTTGAATCAGCAACTTTGGCAATGCTGGGTTTCGTATATTCTGATTTAAATATAAATAATACAACAATTAATTAGAAATTAACTATTAGTTACAGATTTGATGAAGATCAGTGTACGTGGCTTCATCTAAGAGAAATTGCACAGCATCTCATCCAGCAGAAAATCATGTGATTGAAGATGATGATATATATATATATATATATATATATATATGCAACTATTAGAACCAAGCGAAAGATCAGTACGTAGATGTCTCTTCATCTCGATCGACTATGATCGTACGTTGTACATATATGCAACATCTCATCGAAAAGAAAAGGCCAGTGATGCTCACTCTCAAAATGTTCACCATGATATCCCTTCATCGCCTTTAATATGTTTATCTGACTCTTGATATTTCCAAGCCGAAAGAAATTAGTCCATTTCTTTCGTTCGTTCCTAAAACAAGCTGAAATAGTACACTTTATCCCTATAACAGTACTGAACTCAACTTTGTTTATTCCTAAAACAAGGATAAAAATTTATAACCTGACCTAAAAGTCTGTACTCAACATCAAATAGTAAAAAACTACGAAGAAAATGAAATGAAATATTTTCATCATGATATGTCACCCTAGCTAATTAATAAACCCAATTCATTTTCTCTTCCAACACGTGTTTGTTAGAGACCACACAAACCGTGAAAACCAAACAAACTTCAATAATATACGCATGATATATATGCTCTACCAAAACGAAGCGTAATATCATAGATTATTCTACGTATATATCTATACAATTATTTTTATGTCTACTCCAATCATTCAAATTGTCTTATTAAAAGAGATCAGACTTTGCAAGTATCTCAGTTTACTCAAATATCTCAGTTTTTTTCAACATAAAAAAGATGAAATAAGGCTCCTAGTGATGGCTCACGTATTCACAATATAAATCTACATTAAAATCAAATGATTAATTGATATATAAACAAAAAAAAATGAATTGATTGTGACTAACAATAGTCACAATACATAGAAACACAAAGCTATGATCGACTTAATTCACTTGATCAACATGGATATGCATCTGTCTTTCAACTGGAGTTAATGATGATACATATATATTGCTGAAGTATTATAGAGCAAAATGATGATCTCACTGAAATTAATGAAGAATATTACTGATATTATTAATTGGGACAATATTAATATTGATCGTTCATCTTGTTCAGCATGTGCTGCGTGCATGGAATCCAACATAATCCATCGGGATCGAAGTCAGCAGCAGAAGGGCCAAGTTGAGTGGAAGCAGCTGCTGCTGCTGCTACCAAATCCTCTCCATATCCATATCCATATGCTTCTTCTGTCTTCATTCTCTCCAACTCTGTTGCCCCATAAACTTCATCGTCTCTATCCTACAAATTAAAGCATTCGACCATAAGCAATATATGTATGAAAATTAAGGAAGCAAGCAAATTCGTTAACTTAATTACACCTTATATTCGTGTGTTTATTCAAGTTTAGATTTACCTGCAATAATGTTTCTACACCGCATAAAGAGCTTGCTGCAGTTAGCTTCATCGATAGAAACTAAAATCAAAGATGAAAACCCTAGATTAATATCTTCTTAAACAACAAAATATATAAACGATCAACAAAATCAAATTACTAACCTCGACCTGGTTATGCAAGGAATGGACATAATTGATTGTCTCGTCTAACATTGCCATCATAGGCATGGCCTGCAATAACATGTGCACAGTATTTAAGATTTAAAGGAATACGCATAAATGCACCGGATTTAAATGCAAATTGTGGCTCAAAATCCATAAGGATAAATTATATGCGTGCAGATAGATATATTGATGTTAGAAATTATTGGCGTAATTAATTGTCATACCTTAGAGCAGCTGGGGACAATATTTTTCAAACATCTCAGTTTTTCATTGATTTTTCCTCTTCTGACCTGATTGATGATCATATAATTAAGAAGGGTTAGCAAACCCTTAAAGCCAATGTTTCAATTACAAGTTATTTTACAGCTTATATATTTATACATGGAAGTGGTTTTCACATTTATCAGTTGTTTCTGTCTATTAATTCTCTTTTAATTTACTCAAGATATATATAATATATCTAACTAGGTTAAGAATCAAAGCATGCTATTCTTTTTGATACAGTTATTTGGTGTGAAAAATTCGTTTTAACTTCCAAATTTTATGTAAGATCGTAACCTATATATGGATTAGTTTTGATGAATTGAAGAAAATTTGGACACGATTCCAAAATTGGCATTGATTTCTTCATTCAACCTTCATTGAATGATGATATCGATCTAAGTTTATCGACTCCAATACAATCTTTGAAATAAATAAAGGTTGTCTTGGCTAGGGTGAAATTAATTGTATTCAAATTTACCCTCTCAGCTACACTGTGGCTATCAGTGGCTTCGCCTCTTCTGGCTCTAACATGAACCACTTCCTTTGGTTTCGCATCTTCTTCTTTCTCATTGCTTTTAACTCTCTTTCCTCTAGATCTTCTGGATAAGCTCTGTAAATATATATATATATATATATATATATGTAAAAACAAACCAATCAATTAAACAGATATAAACAAAATTCCGATCTAGCTAGCTGGCTAAATAATTAAACAAAACAATATTTATGTACGTACATGATCTTTTGTGTTGTGAATCGCAGAGCCAGAGCTTCTCCTTGCTATTCTCTTATTGCTTTCTTTGAAGTCATTTCGCGGTACCTCGAGAGTGTGAGCAGCGGGATCAGCTAATTCGCAATTCATCTGGTTGCTCTTGTTGTCATCATGGTGATCAAGATCAACTACAAAGCCTGGGAAATTTACCACCGAGTTTCCCTCTAATAATTCAGGTCTGTGGTTGCTACATATATAATTTTCATCATTTGAGAAAGCTGGCACCGCCACTGGCGGGACTGGCTTGTTGGTCTGGAAATTCATCAAGCTGGAATAGTCCTCCACAACAACACTTGGAATAATAGTATCGAATTGATGATGATGATCTCCAGCTGCAAACAGCTGGTTTAGTAAGTTAGTTTCCATATTTATTCGCTCAGTTAGATCTAACAAAGGAAATGAATTAAGTGTTTTTGCCCTGAAAATCTGATGTGAATTTAGCCATATATATATAATTCTAACAACTGAGTTGTTACAGTTATAATCAACGGCGGACCTACCAAGGGCAAGGAGGGTCATTTGACCCTCCGACGCTCAGTAATTCCTTTTATAAAGTAGTAGGTTGACTCTTATTCACAACTCAATCTTGCTCAATATTTATCTAATCTATTCGACAAAAAACTTAATATTGGAGTCCAAATTTTATGGAAAGAGATAATGTGTGGGTGGTGTTGAAATATACCGGAGGAAGGATGAGGTTGGTGTTTTGGTCATCAAAGTAGATCCATCCTAACAATGATTGAGTGATATAGAAATGATAGTACGTAAGTGATAATTAATGTGAAGTTGGTACGTGTAAGGAACTAAGAAAACGATATGAAAGGTGAAGGGTGAATTAAGAAGTGAATGATTAAAATAATGACTCTTGTAAAATCAAAAATAACAAACAAATTATTAGGATATTTTGTCGGGAAAAAAAATCCTATATAATTATAATTCAAAATCTCTAATTCAAAATATAATAAAAAATTAATTTTAAATTTACACACTATGAATTTTAATTTCTAAATCCCTAATTCTAAACTAAATTCATATGAGTATTTTCTTGATTATTTTGATCGTCTAGATGAATGGCATACTATATGAAAAAAAATCAATTATCTAAGTATTAGTTCAAATTCAAAACTCCTCCTCATAACAAAATGGGGGATTAATGGTTGATTCATTAGAGGGGTCCTAGGGCCCTTCTGTAATATTTTTTCGTTATAATTTTTATTTGTGTATGTGTCTACGTGAATTACATCAATATTCTTAACAAAAAATTAAGTATGTTTTTCCTTCTTTTTCTTATTGTTTTTTTATTGTTCTATTAACATGCCAATACTACTTATACATAAGATATTGAAATTTGAATGCCTCAATATTTGTTCTATATACCTTTGGGCACTCAAGATAGATGATACTACAATTACTCAGTAGTCAATGAATAATATATATATACCAATAATAAAGCTCTCTTACTCATTGCCATTAGTTAATTGTCGTTATTTTTTTTCATCATCAGCATTATGATTGTCTATATAAAGTATTCCTTCGAACATTAACTTATGTCGGACGACGTTAAAAAAGCAGAATATTTGTTTCTGAAGTATTTCGACTATAAAGCACATGCACTAACATTAAAACTATAAAAATGTCCATCATGACTTGATTTTCTGATTATGCCACTATTTGATAGCTAGATTGATTGTTTAATTATATTGTAAGAGATAATTTTCTTATATTTCTATTGAAATTTAGACTACAATACCACATTTTCATGACACAAAAATTCATCCTCAACAATTATAACTTGTAATCTTCCATAAATTACAAATGTTAATACATATTTCTTTCCAAGAAAAAAAAAATTGACCCTTTACAAGTTGATCCTCTCTGGAAAAATTCAGGAGTCCGTCACTGATTACGTATAATGATATTATATATGAATCATGTGTAATTCCATGATAGTCAATAAGAATGCTATAAACTTCTCATCCAGGTACCTGAAATGTCAAAAAAGAAAGTGGGAATTGAACAAATCAAATATATTAGTTGTTGGGTTTGAAGTATTTTTCATGCTTTAATTGTGCCTCTGCTGTTTAGATTATAATTATCATATATATAGCCCAAAATTGTGACTCGATAGCTCATAATAAGTAAATATTGTGACGAAACGGCTGTTAGCATGCAAGAGAAAAAGTTAACTTCGACCGACCAATCCTTATTATATTTGTTTGCTGGGCATCTTGCACGCAGACTGGTAAATATAAACGAAATTCCAAGAAATTCATATTCGCGCTCTCTTATTGCCGGGCATCTTGGGCAGTTCCCCCTACTTATGCTTCAGATTTTGCCCATTATTTTTGTTTTTTAAATTTATCATAAGATAAATGCATGTATAAATATATTCAGATGACATGACGGTAGTTAGTCAAAAAAAAAATTCCGGCGCAGGCGTCATTTTGATCGACTTGTTGGCCTTTTTGACCAAAAAAGAAAGATTCTGGTCTGAGTTTCATTGTACGTGAATCCCCATGCATGCACGATTTCCTTATTATCATCATTTACCGTTCAAGGAAAGTATTAAGTAAATCATATATGGTTTGTAAAATACTACACATTAATATAAATGATCGTATTTGTATTGATAAATTATATCTATATTAATGTGTGATTTAAAAATTAAATAATTTCTTTAGTATTGTCGATTTAAGTGTATCGTTGAAATTGTGTTATATATTATATAAATCTTTTTATATTTTAGCTTAATAAAAAAAATTGCTAAAATCGCTAAACTCATCTTTTACCACGAAGGAAAGGTTGACTATTGCCTTTTGTTGACGTGTTTTCTTGGGTCAAAGAATCAAAAACCATTGAAAGATTGATTCCATTTTGTTTACGTGGTTTTTTGGGTTAAAGACTTAAAAACTCCCTTCTCTGGTATCCTCCTTCTCTCATAATCTCATTATATCCCATATGATCATCGTGTATATATATCCAACCTTAAGGCTAAAACAAAAATGTACCTAGCCATATATCTCACTGACACAATTTCATAGAAGGATGGTGTGAAAATTTTCGACAACTGTAAAATAGATGTGGCTTTGAATTTTGCCATAATTAATTTCTTTCATAGTGTTACACATTCTCGTTGTTCATGACCTTAAAAGTTGGCGGCTAGCGACGAGAAAGCATTCTAAAGTGGACACGTGTAAAGCAATATGCGGGCCTCTGCGGACGTAGTGATGTGCCAACTGGATTAAACTCTGGGGATACTGTATTTTGATGAATTGAGAAAAAAAAATTTGAAGTAAGTTGGAAATACTTTCTATATCAACGAAGACTTGATATATTGCGTAAATTCCCCTAATTTCGTTCTCCACCCAATAAATTTTATTCTCTTATTTCTAGGGTTTGGTGGAATTGTGTTTCTATCTACTTATAATAAGTTTATGCACACAATAAAGTTAGCACATTCTATTTTGAATCTTTATATCCTTTCTTTTGTAGAACTTAGATTGTTATTATTATTACTTTTTCTATCCATAGAGAAAAAGTTCTCTTTTATTTACTATCGCAATCAATATACAAAAAATTATTATTACTTTTATGAGCAAATTACACTTTAGTACCATGTGTTTTATCGTCGTTTCAGAGTTATACAAGACTTTTCAAATTTTGTATTTACGTACCCCGAGCTCTTTAAAACGTAACAACTTCGCTCCACCGTTAACTATTATATTAAAGAATCTATTAAATGCAGATGTGTCCAATTTAGGATCCACTATTTAATTTAAAATCAATGACAAAGTGTCGTGTGGAAAAAAAAATACTGAATTACTTTTAAAAAGTTAAATTGTTTTATTTTTCTTTTTTCTTTTCCTTTCCCTTTTTTTTCCTTCTCTACTTCTTCTCTTGGTCTTCCCTTTTTTTCTCTCTTCTTCTTCTTCTTCTTCCTCCTCCTCCTTTCTTCTTCTTCTTCTTCTTTTTTCTTCTTTTACTTTCTCTGTTCCTCCTGTCTTCATCTTCTTCTTCTTCTTCCTCCTCCTCCTTTCTTCTTCTTCTTCTTCTTTTTTCTTCTTTTACTTTCTCTGTTCCTCCTGTCTTCATCTTCTTCTTCTTTGATTTTTTTTCTAGAATTTCTAGAATTTATGGAAATTCTGAAAAAATGATGAATTTTTTGTCACTAAAGGCTAAAGACACCTTTAGTGACGAAATTTCTTATGGACCTGCAAAACTTTTTTTTGGCAAAGAGGAAGAAAAAAAAAAGCAAGAACAGGAAGAAAAAAAAAAAGAAAGAAGGAAAAAGGAAAAAGAAAAAAGAAGAAGAAGACAGAAGAACAATGTGAAACCCAGAAAAAAGAAGAAGAAAGAAAGACGAAAAAGAAATAAGAAAAAAATTAGATAAATGGATTGTGGTAAATTGGTGATACCTTTTGAATAACAAAAGATGCCAGCCATTCGGCTTGCCCATGGTTTTGCCCCATTTGTTCATGGGGTGCATGTGTTTTGAATAAAAAGGTGCAGCTGCCCAATTGGTTCGTGGTGAAAAAGGTACATGCCAAAGGCAGTAATACCTTTTGACAAAACTGACTAAATCCATATCTCAAAGATTAATGCTACTTAGATACACTAAATTGACTATATTTAGTGACCACATCAATCAATAAATGGTGTTGTTTCAATAAATTAAATTATTTTGAATTTATTTTTTATGGTAAATAGAATATCATATCAATATGGTCACTAAACGTGATTAATTTAATGTGTCTAAATAGTATTACTTATATATATATATAATAATAATTCGATAAATTAAAATTTTGACTATATTTAGTGACCACATCAATCAATAAATGGTGTTGTTTCAATAAATTAAATTATTTTGAATTTATTTTTTATGGTAAATAGAATATCATATCAATATGGTCACTAAACGTGATTAATTTAATGTGTCTAAATAGTATTACTTATATATATATATAATAATTCGATAAATTAAAATTTGTGAGATGTAATTAAGTATTATCCAAAATTTAATACATACAAACTTAATATATTAATTATGATTTTTCTGATTGTTTCATAGCTTGTTTTTATTATAGTATCATGACGTTGTCAAAAAATTAAAAGATAATACTTGCATTCGATCTATTCCAGTTATACATGTTTGTACTACCATTTTGATATATTTAATAATATATATATATATATATATATATATATATATATATACATAATCGAAACCGTTCAACTCCTAAATAATTCTTTCAATATCATCTCTACTAAAAATCAACAACTTTGAAGGTTTTTTAGTCATTTATGTGTATCAAATAAATCAACGGTATTAATAACAATAAAGATCATCACGGTGAACCATCTATTTAGTTTACACATATAAATGACTAAATGATTTCTAATTTAGTTGATTTTTTGTATAAATGATCTTAAAATTATGATCTAAGAGAATTGAACGGTTTCGATTATGATATATATACGAATTATTCAATAAATCAAAAAAGTGCTACGAGCAGGTATCACAATGGATAGAATGCAAATATTATCCAAAATTAAATGAACTTACGCAACAGATCGATTGCATTTTGTTTTCATTGGAGTGTTTGTCAAACAAAATAAACGGTGGGACTTGGTTCAATTGTACGTGGACCACCCTGGATGCACGATCCCTTTGCGCTCATTTGTTGCCAAATTAATTTTTACTGCAAAAAGGAAGGGTGATTCCAAATTAATTTATTTTTGCTGCAAATTTGTAAGGGTGTTTCCATTTTTTCTGCTTGATGATGTGTCAAAATTTTCATTCTAGAGAAATAATATTTAAACCATCTTAATTGACCACATTAATTAAACCATCTGATGTAGCAATCAATGAACAGTCAATTTTTTGAAATTCATCGTTTGAATATCAATTGAACCGAAATTACGAAAAACCCATTGAAATTCACAAATTTAACGATCGGAGCACATAAGCTCCGTAAAACATGACGATAACGATCAATGGGGCTTTAGGCACGTAAAACCAAAAAGTGAACGGTCCCGATCTTGAAAATTCTATCGTCGGACCTGATTTTTAGATCAGTCAAAACCTCAACAACATAAGCATCTTGCCCGACAAATTTAATCATTCGCTGGGCAATGTTTCAAAATTCGTCGGGCAAATATATTATATTCATCATGCAACGTTAAAAACACGCGCAATTTTTTTTCACAAAAATTTCATAAATTCCGCCAAAATTTTCGTGAAAACTCAAACTTGCCGTGTATGTTTGCCCTACAAAATTGAAACTCCTTACCCGATGAATATCCACCGTTTTTTTTTACCCGATGAATTCATTAAAATTTGCAAGACGAAGTCTTCGTCAGGCAAGGTTATTCAGACACTGATAAGTCGCGACTGACTCTTCTTCTTCTTCTTCATTTTCCTCGTTATCTTCGCACCATCACCTCTTTCCAAACACACTAGACTCCTCCTTTCTCAAGGTCACCGGAGAAGAAAACCACTCTCTCCTCTCTCACTCGGACTCCTCCTCTCTCAAGCTCGCTGCCACAGCTCTCTCTCTCGCCAATTCTCTCTTGCCATCACAGCTCTTTCTCCCCGGCAGTCATTTCAAGGTTGAACTCGTTCTCCCTCTCTCTCTATTGTTAATGTGGATTGGTTATTGTCAATTTTGATTGTTTATATTTTAATTTTAGTTTGGATTGAAATTTCAATTGAAGACACGTAGTTTGGGAGAGTTATCGGTACGTGTTTCTCCCTTTTTTTTCATTATTTTTAATTAATTTACTAACTTTAATAATTTATTGCAGATCAATTTGGAGTTCAACCTGGAGGACACCGACGTTAGTAAATACCTGTGAAATCACTAGCAGTTACGGTACGCCGACTGGAAGTATGAACTCCACAAGTACTACAAGAGCTGGCTTTCCCCGGTGGAAGCTCCGGCAAATCCTCCAGAGGAGTTGGACGGGCCGAAACTGGAAGGGTGGATGTGGTTGTGCGACCATTTCATGTCCCCCAGCTATGTGGTACTGTCCACCTAGTTAAATTATTTATTTATATTTTATGTTATTTTCCATTTGAAAATATAATTATTGTTTTTACTAATGAACATCGAAAATCGGTTGCCAACACATCAAACCGGGGAGCGAAGAAATTCAACCACAACGGGGGGTCGCGATCCTTATCGGCCTGGCAAGACGTCCAGCAGACATAGGCTGAGCTAACGCAACAACATCCCGACGTGCCGTTGGAGCAGCAGCTACCGGATCCCGAAAGGTTGATCACCATCCTGGAGCGATGACTTGGTAGGTGTCCAGGGAAGATCGTCCGGGGGGCGGGCGACGGGATGGTTCGGGATGTCTCCAGTCGCTCTTCGAGTTCATCCCGAGGAGCTAATCTCAAGGAGATGTCGAAGCTCAAGAGAAACTTAGAGACCCTCCAGGTCGAAAACACGGAGATCAAGGCTCAAAACAAGCAGATCCATGCCCAAAAATATCAAATCAAGGCCGCCCTCGCCAAGGTGCTTGACCGCTTGGTGAGCGTGGGTTGAATGAGCTTCTGTCACAGCCTCAGCCCCCGGCCCAACAGCCCGCCCAGGACCCTGACCCGTCGTCGAGTTGTTAGAACTTAATATGTAAAACATTACTTTAGTTATAATTATGTAAAAACATAACATTAAATTTTATAAAAAAAAAAAATTTCATTTGATTGGTTTTATTATTTTAATTGTATATTTTATAAATATTTTTATTTTAATTATATATATATTTATTTAATTAATTAAATAAATTGTTAAAATTAGTTTTTTAAATATTAAGATTTTGTCCGACGAACAAGAATTTTCGTCGGACAAAGTAAGACAATTCGGTGCATACCTGCCGAATTTCTGTAACTTTGTCCGGCGAAAGGAGTTCATCGGGTATAAGTTGTTGACTTTTGGAATTGCTCGACAAATTATAGGCGTCGAATGGATCCGCCAGGTAAGCTGGAATAGCTCGACGAATTCACTGTTTTCGTCGACTGACATCTAGCCCGACGGCGGATGCCCGACTAACGTTGCCCGACGAAAGTTCACCGGGATTAATGTTGTCCGACGAAATCCGAACATCACTCGACGAATCTATTTCGTCGGGCAAACCTGATTTTCCTGTAGTGCAATTATGATATATTTCCGATAGTTTCATAGCTTGGTTTTATTATAGTATCGCGACATTGTTAAAAAATTAAATGAACGTACGCAACAGATCGATTGCATTTTGTTTTCATTGGAGTGTTTTGTCAAACGGTGGGTACCCGGATCAAATGATTCAATTGTAGGTGGACCACCATGCATGCGCGATCCCTTTGCGATCATTTGCTGCCAAACTTAATTTATTTTTACTCCAAAAAGGAAGGCCGGTGATTCGATTTTGTCTGCTTCTTGTGTCAAAGGTTTTGACTCAAAACCTTCCTTTTATGTTAAATTTTCGTGCGTTATATATACATGTGAGTCGATCGATCGGGTCTTCGTTGACTCTTTGCTATTCTTCTTCATGCATGCATAATGCAATAATATATGATGAAGTTGACAGAATTGGAGCATCGATATTGATACTATTCTATACAATATACATGCATGCAGTTAATTTGGTTGATCATAATAGTTCTCAGAATCTCATATATATATATATATCCCATGTGTGACACAGTACGTTTCATACAAAAACAAAAATTAATGTACCTAGCTATATATATATATAAGGTTTTTTGGATGTGTATATATATAAGGTTGACTGTAGGTTCCATTGACACCTGTAATATATGTGAAAATATTTCCTACACATCCGACTGCAGGAAAAAGGAACTTCTCATACAAAGGGGACTGAATATTGCTTTCAAATTTAACAAGACAACACCCGTAACATACGCTTCAGAATTGAAAAATTCCTATATATGCGTAACAATATATATATATATATATATATATATATGCAAATTTAACAAGACAACAAAAGTAGTTGATAACCGAGGATCCAGGTTTTCTTTTGTCACTGCAAGAATGTGCTGTGCGTACCCGGCCCGGTGCTATAGGGTTGCGTCTAGCATGCCGGCCGGGTCATGCCACATATTCTGCGATAATTTAACTCGATTGGATGAAAAGAGCATAAATACAATTGGACAAATTGACCTAACTCACATTATTTTTATCTTACATTACATTGAAAATATTATATGGAATCTTGACTAGTTAATTCAGACATTCAGGGTCGGACTGTCAAATTCTTCTCTCTTTTTTTTTACCAAGACTGTAAAATTCTTCATAAGTGTTCTATTTTATTTAAGGAGATGAGTTTTATACTCAATTTTTTCCATCTTACACTACACTTCTATATTAACTTTAGGCTTTTTACTTCAAAATGCGCCTTGAACTTGGCAAAGAATCTCATAATTCCCCTCGAACTCATTTTTGTCTCAAAAGACCCCTTGAACAGGGATTCCGTCAGCTATGTTACCCCGTTCTGTCAAACATTTTAAACAACGTTATTTCTTTCCCATCTGGCACCTACGTGGCTACCAACCTTTGGAAATGGAAATTGGCTCCATTCCATATCATAATGGCGGGAGAATTGGCCCCAAATTGAAGAACTAAGGGTTTTGGTGCTTCACTTTGTACAATTGGGGCTTATTTAAAGCTTCAATCTCAGTAAGAAATATGGCATTTTGCTGTGTACACATTGAAAGAAAATCTGTGGGTATAATGGAGTGTGGAGAAGATAAGGCGAAATTTTGTTTCTGTGGGAAGAAGTGTGATTCAGACTTTTTGGACTTCTTCAAACCCAGGAAGGAGGTTCCAGCAGTTTCCAGGTTCTCGGGTAAACAGTGTAATGTGTTGGGTGTGGCTGAATTTGCAAAAATTTTGGGATTTGGGTTATTAATTTTGCTAAAAATCTAGGTAAAACTTGATCCTTATATGCTGATTTATGCAGGAGCTTGACAAAGGTTGTGGATTTTGGGAGTGGTTTGATCCCAATATGTGCAATAGATCAAAGGTAATTATTCCGGGTTTGTTGAAGACGATTGGAAGAATGGAAGAAGAATGGGAGAAGGAGAGAGCAATACTGGAAAAAGAAGTGCAGAAAGAGAGAAAAAGGGCCAAAAAGTTGAAGAATGTTCTTCTATTATCTTGGGTTTTGATTGTTTGGATTATGTGATAAAAAATAATACATTGATCTGTAAAAGTTCCCTTTACATTACAGTTATGCATTCCAAAATGCCTTTCAAGAAAATGGTGCTTAACCTAAAAGTTCCACATCTAAAAGTGGTTTAGGGTTTCTTGGCTTTGTTTGGGGACTTGGTTTTCTTTTTCTTTGCAAGGGACTTGAATCTTTTCTTTGGAGCTTGATTCACTTGGGCACTCCCTTCTCCACCTTCAGTTGGATGTGAGTTGTGTTGGGTGGGTTGTGTACTTTGTGAATTCAATTGTGTGAGGTCACTAGCTTGTGTGTTTGCAGCTTCATTTTCATATTGTCCACTTTGAGTACTATGCATATTGTGAACTTGGGAAGGGTCAGCTTGGGTTTGATTGTTTGTTGACGTACGTTGAGGCCTTTGAACCTAATTTCACATTAGAGTAAAAAGGAAACAGCAAGGTTACAACAAATATCACTAAAGTAGTAAAACAACAACAAAAAACTGCAAAACTCATCCTTTGACCTCAAAATGACTAATATGAGAACAACTATGCAATATTACAGTAACTACACAAAACTGATAGCAACCTCTTCGTCACAGTGGACAACAACTGGCTAGCATATGGCCAAAAACAGCTCAAGTGAATCACATAAAGCAACAATATTTCATCCCAATAAATGAAAGACAAAGAGACATTAGCTAAATCATTACTAAATCAACATGATCCATATGTGAGCCCAAAAATGCAAGTATCCAATAAATGGTTAAAAATGAATCAGATAAAGAAGTAAAAATCTCCATCACCGAAAAAGAAGTAAAAAATTATGTTCCAGTAGATCACAGTTTCAAACTTCATAAACAATTAAAAAAAATTGTAAAAAAAACCGCACTGAGAGAATATCAAAAATTTCATAAAAGCATAGACTTGCATGCACCCAGAAGTATCAAAGTAAAAGATAACCTAAAAGTCCCAACAATGGATAGGTCAAAATTTACCTCAAACTGCCAATCCTTTTCCCATGAAAGTACAAACTTTCTACAGAAAAATTACATGGATCAAAGAGGCATGGGAATTAAGAAAATACCCAACTGAATGTAGTTTTTGTGTCTATCAAATCTCAATACAAACAATAACATAAAGCAATAGATAAGAACCAAAATAAAGGAGATTCATACAGATCTCAAACAGGGACCCAACACTTTGGATCCAAAAGAGCCACAGAAAACTTAAATGCTAAAAAACAAGATAGATAAGCAAAATTCGCCAAACAAATCAAAGGACCAGTTAAAAGTGAATAGAAAAGAAAACCCAAAAAAGGTCACCTCACCTGGGCTTGAGAGAGAGGAACATTCACAAAAACAGCAGATTTTGACATCAACTTCACAAAAAGAGCAAATTAACAATAACAGAACATCACACAATCATCAACTTCACAATAACAGCACCTTCACAATAACAACTTCACAATAACAAAACATCACACAATCAACAACTTCTCAATAACAGAACATCACATAAAGAGCAACTTCACAATAACAACAACTTCACATATATCAAACTCAACAGTTTCAAGATTATGGAACAGAACAAACAAAACACAATAAAACTCATAGGAATCTTGTTGGTCTTTTTCTGAGCCTTTCGTCTCGCACGGGCCTCCATCATATGTTTAAACTTGGCCTCTTTGATAGCATCCACAGGTTTTGTGCATTTGTTCCTTTTGTGTCCCGCTTCACCACAGTTACTACAGTTGAGGGTGGTATGATATCGTCCAAGCCTTATTGTTTTTTTTTCCAGTGGTTGCTTGTGAAGTTTCTCCCCTGCTTTTTTTTTTCTGCTCTTCTTAGGTCTTCCAGGTTGTTTATGATACACATGAGGCTTCAATGGAGCTAAATTACTTTTCTCCCACTGGTCCTCGCTCGGAACAGGGTGTATAATCCCCAGATAACACTTGTTATATGCATCTGCTTTGTAGCAATTATGGATAAAATCTTCAAGGTTGCCTTGAAGCCTACTGATGGCACTACAAACATGGGAGCAAGGAATCCCAATTAAGTCATAACTTTTGCATGAACATGTGCACCTTCTCAAATCCACATAAACTTTTCTATCGTGTGAATGTATAACCTCAAAGATGCTATTACCAGCATGATGTGGAATGCACGATTGGCCAACTGCTTTATGGTCCTCTAGTGGTTTATGAATTCTTGGGCCAACTTGATGTCCCTGCCATAATCTAACTGCATCTCTCCTACTAGCCATAAGGAGCATCAAATACTGTCTTATCATCTCCAACATTGTCAATATAGGTTTGCCCCTACTAGGCCGTATAGCCTTGTTGAAAGCCTCTGATAAGTTGTTCAACAGTATGTCACATTGAAAATCTGTCTTAAAGTGGGATCTAGCCCATTGCCTTGCTTCTCTTTGAGTTACCCAATAGTGTGCTTCATCACTTAGCTCTAACAACTTTTTTATCTCCTCATGAAACCATGGAATAGTGGTTGCCCTTGCTATTGACCGCAACTGCAACTTCAGTGTCTACCCTTATGCTCGATTCCAAAGTTATCCTCTAAATGCTTAAGGCAGTGCCTATGTTCTGCATTTGGAAATAATAAGGCCACAACCTCAATTAAACCTTTCTACTTGTC
Organism: Oemleria cerasiformis; assembly: GCA_037349345.1. Lineage (NCBI taxonomy): Eukaryota > Viridiplantae > Streptophyta > Magnoliopsida > Rosales > Rosaceae > Oemleria > Oemleria cerasiformis. The sequence continues at coordinate 16,612,184 of JAZGTL010000018.1, forward strand.
TGTCATGAAGAGATAACAATGATCATTATCCATCTTCAAATCCACCCTAAGCAACTCCAAAAACCACTTCCAAGTATCAAAATTTTCAACCTCGCATATTGCATATGCCAATGGGATACTCCTATTATTGGCATCTATCCCTACAGTAGATTAAATTTGACCAGGGTGATGCCCTTTTATATGACATCCATCAAGACCAATGTATGGTCTACACCCCTGCAGCCATCCTTGTTTAAAAGCCTCTAAGCAAATGTATATCCGCTTAAACCTTGGCCTTCCATCACCTTCCAACTCAGATTTAACCTTTACAGTAGAACCTGGATTAATCTTTCTCAATGCATCACAATAACTCCAAAGTGATTCATATTGTTTGAGATAAGTACCTTCAATTTTTTCGATTGCCATTTTTCGAGCCCTATAACATGTAGGTCTAGAAGGCATGTACCCAATTTCCTGATTAACTAGAGACTGAAATTCCCCCACATCCCATTTTCTTGAACTTAAATTTCTAATATACTTCTGGCAAATCCACCTTGCAGTAACATGTCTATTGTACAATCCCTTGCTACAAGTGTGTTCATCATCCAATTCTTTTACTTGTAGCCACTTACTTCCATGCACACTCGATGCAAATAACTTGAATGGACATTCACCTACACATACCACTTTTATTTTGTCAGGATCGTTTTTCTTGAATATGACTTCTCTTCCCCTCTTGATAGAGTCCATCCTATTAGCTTCCCTCAAAATGGCAGCAGATTGGAATTTAAGTCCTAACTCGAACTTGGGATTTTCCATCTCGGCTTTAGGTATGAAGTCTCTGAATTTTGACATTTTCTTCTTCCTACACCGCTTAGGCATCACATTCTCATCACTATCCTCATCAGTTTCTTTATATACCAAAACAACACTTGGTGAAACTGCTAAACCCACTTCATTAATATCATGTCCCAAACTTGGCCCAGCTTCTTCAGTTGGATCCACATAGCAATCGAATAAAAAATCATCTTCTTTATCACTCATAACTATTTCAGCATTCTGATCATAAGCATGTTCATCAAAGTCTAGGTCGTCTGAGTCATCATCTGATTCAGATTCACTATCTGCAGATTCTACGACAATTGGCTCTTCTTCCCCTTCCCTATCTCTACAATCAACCTCAATTGGGTCTTCTTCCCCTTCCCTATCTCTACAATCAACCGAATTGGCTCTTCATCCCCTTCCCTATCTCTACAATCCACCTAAATTGGCTTTTCTTCCCCTTCCCTATCATTTTCCTTCGTTGGTCCTTGACTTGTATTGCATGTCTCCTCCACAACCTCTTCATTAAGTTCCAACAAAATATCTTCAGACAATGGTATTGTAATAGGGTGCTAGAAATAGATGGAGACACCTTTATCTTTGGACTTCGAGTAGGTCCGAAGAAGATTTAAGAAATCATAATCACTTGCTAGTTTAAGCAATACCTCCGAGTTCTTTCTCTTTGAATAATAGATCACACCCTCCAAATATCCTAGACTCTGACCTATGTCATTTAACTCCAAAAGGGACATCTAATCGAATGAGCACCAGTCATACCAAGAAATCACCACTTCTTTGTAAGACCACTCAAAACCTTTTTCAATAAGTACACCTCCATGATGGACCTTTAGAGTAAATAAATCTGGAACATCTACAAAACAGCACCAAAAAAAACCCTATGTTAGAACCAGCACTAATACATCTAACCAACTAAAAAACGCAATGACTTTCTCATTTATAAGCAAGACTCTTATGATGCACGAAGGTAGAGAAGTAAAAGATTTGGCCCATCTACTAAAGACTTATGGGACCACCAAATTCAACTCACATTAAGAATGTAGAGAAGGAAGTAAAAGCTTTGGAAAAAAAAAGTGAATGACTTTTGTGCTCAACCATATAAATTACTACATCCACGAAGATTATCAATCCCAAATATGAGGATGCAAAAAAAAACGTCCCCTACAAGTTCGAGAATCCTATAATAACTAGAGGACCTAATACACATAGTCCAAAATCAATCCAACAAACAATCCTTCACCATATACACAAAGTCCCAAATCAAACCAACTTTTAATAGCATAAAATATTAATAAACCCATATTTTTCCCACAATCCAAACATGCATCGACAAACCTAAGATAGGATCACCAACAAATCCAAACATGCATCGACAAATCTAAGATAGGACCACCACTCTAAACAAATTAATCCGCATTCCAAGGAATATAATACATCAAGAATGAGGGTTCCACTTACCATAAACTGGTTGTGCACCTCCAGGGTTACGAGGCACAATCATTGTGGATTTTCAAAAAGATGTTGTCAAGAATCAATTTGAAATTACTCTTCGATGTCCCCTTTCCCACCGAGCTCAGAGAAGAAAGGTGCAAAGGCATGGATTGAGTGAAGGTCTTCCCCTCTCTCCAATATTACACGTCTCCCCATATTCCGCTCGCTCTAAATATTATATTGAAGCCCAGTTGAGCGCTTTCTTCCTAGTTCTCCCCAAATCCCTCGAAACCCTTCTCTCCCAAATCTCTCGAAGCTTTTCTCCCAAATCTCGCGTGGCCCTTCTCTCCAGATTCTCTCGAAACCCTTCTCCCCCAATTTTTTTGAATTGGGTGTGAACGAACTGGTGTGTTGGTGTGAGGTCCCACTAATAGTGGGCCATTGTGCCACGTTTTGCCACATTTTGCCACATTTTGCCACGTTTTGCCACGTAGCATCCAACAAGGACTAATTGAATGTCAGATGATGCCGTTTAAAAACATTTTACGGAACAGGGTAACCTAGCTGACGGAATCCATGTTCAAGGGGTCTTTTGAGACAAAGATGAGTTCGAGGGGGATTATGAGATTCTTTGGCAAGTTCAAGGGGCATTTGAAGTAAAAAACCTTAATTTTATATTACAATGAGAGTAAAATGGAGGGAATATTGTAAATAATGGAATGTAAAAATTAGCTCCTTTTTATTTAGGGAAATTATCACTAATGTCCCTTTCTCACAAAAAAAAAAAAACCCTAATAACCACTTCCTATATACTCAACCATCTAAAGTAATTAACTTTTGATATTTACAATTTTGGCCCAAGTATATAAACAAAAAAAAATTATTTCCTTTACCTCTTAGTTACTTCCCATTCATTCCCCAATCCTCTCCCATCCACCTTCATCCTCTCTCATCCACCTTCATTCTCTCCCATGAACCTTCATCCCACCTTCATCTTCAACCTAGAAAAAAAATTCAAAAACCCACCTTCATCTTCATCCCACCTTCGGAAGAAGACGAAGAGAAAGATGACGCAACATCCCCCTTCATCTTCATCTGGAGATCTTCATCTTCATCTTCAACTGGGTTTCTGGGTATCGCAGTTAGTTACCGATTAGTTCCCACTTACATACCATACTAGTTGGTAACCACTTATTACATAACCAGAAACCCATATGAAGATGAAGATGAAGAGATAAGAGAGAAAAGAGGATGCAGAGGAAGAGGAGGAAGGCGAAGAGGAAGATGACGCAACCTCCCATTTCATCTTCATTTGGAGATCTTTATCGTCATCTTCATCTGGAGATCTTCATCTTCATTTTCATCTGGGAGATCTTTATCATCATCTTCATATGGCGATCTTCATCTTCATCTTCATCTGGGTTTCTGGGTTTCTGGGTTTCTGAGTTTCAGAGTTAGTTACCGATTAGTTCTAACTTACATACCAGTTGGTAACCACTTAGTTACATAACCAGAAACCCATAAACCCAGAAATTCATAGGAAGATGAAGAAAAAAGAGAGAAAAGAGGATGTAGAGGAAGAGGAAGAAGACGAAGAGGAAAATGACGCAGCCTCCCCCTTCATCTTCATCTTCATCTTCATCTGGGTTTCTGGGCATCGCAGTTAGTTACCGATTAGTTCCCACTTACATACCAGTTAGTAATCACTTAGTTACATAACCAGAAACTCAAACCCCAGATGAAGATGAAGAGAGAAGATAAAAAAGAGGATGCAGATGAAGAGAAAGAAGACAAAGAGGATTTCTAGGTTTGGATGGGAGAGGGTTTCAGTATTTGAGAGAGATGAAGGTGAATGGGAAAGTAACTAAGGAGGGTTTTTGATAGTTTTTTTTTTTCTTTTATATACTTGAGTTAAAATTGTAAATATCAAAAGTTAATTACCTTAGATAATTGAGTATATAGGAAGTGGATATTAGAGATTTTTTTTTTTTGTTTGAGAAATGAACATTAGTGACAAATTCCCTTTTATTTATTATACGTAAGATATGATGGTTAAAACGATTATATAAATATGGTCCTTACAAAAATAAGACATTCAATTTAAACCTAATACCCTATTCAATAACTTGAGCAATTCAGTTTTGTAGAAAGTGGAAGATTAGTCTTGTTTTTCATCAAACCTGTCGTCATTGTCATTGAGTTAATAGGTTCCATTTTTGTGTTTGGGTTAGATAGAGTTTCATTTGGGCTGTTTTGTTTCAATTTCATCCACAAGGCTGGGTAAGTCCATCTGGTTTATAGATATGTTTTTCTTTGAGGCCCATCTTCAAATTGTTTGTACCTTACGATTGGTGCCCCTTCCCTTTCTAATTTCTTGGCCTAAAGTTTCCCAATCAGCAGGTTACAGTGTGAGAGTATGAACGAATAAAATTTTCACAATAGAAAATTAATTAACTTTGTAAGGGGTAAATTTTATAAAGAGTTTGGGTTATTCTCTCGTTACACATGAATTTTTAAAGTACATAGAAACTCAATTTTGTATAAAATGGTCATCTAGCTACCTCTACTTCGTTCATCTAAAAGTCGTTAAATTCATCAACAACTTCAACTGAATATTAACCTTATAGCGAAACTAAGTTAAAATTGGCTTCAACAAATCTCCACTAGCAATAGTATACATGGATAATAATGCCTAATACAACTTTGATGACGATGGTAGTTTCTTTCCTTTCTTTTTTTACTCTGCTGAGATGTTTTCAATCTTCACTTTGGAAGTAACGCTTACTCAATTTTAATTATAAAATAATTGTAATATAGACAATACTTGGATCCTTACTAATAAGGATTTTTGGACCAATATATAACATTGCACTACGTGTATTAATTTTTTAAACAAATTAATTATCATGTCTATTAATTATAGTATTTATTATAACAAAAGAACAAATGTCATTAATTCAATAGAGATAACGATCAACCTCGTCCTTACTTGGTTTCCACATTGCCCTTATTATAAATCTCTCATTCAACTATTCAAGCATCACCAAACTAATTTAATGATCGACATCCTTCTCTGCAGATTATTGGGTCGAAATCACCGCTGCTAACATGTTCAACATACGTATGATCCGCTTACGTGTACCCTACACGTAACAATTAACAGTGAAGTGGCGGCTTGCTTGCATGCATGCATGTTAGCTACCCAATAGCCATCCACATGACATGTTTTCAAGTCATTTTAACTTGCGTGTGTGTATATATATATATATATATATCGTCCATATATCATAATAGGCTTATATACAGGGACTGATTCTGTTTGTACGTGTGTGTTGTCAAATTGATCTGAAATCTCCGGCCACCATCTGTGGCCGAAAAGGATGTGTCTGCAATAAATAACCGACCACGATCGATGGATCGCCGTCAAAGTTCTCAAATAGGATACTCCACCTACACCATAAATTACCAAATAAAAAAGAAAAACAAAAAAAATTAAAGTTCTTTGTTAACCACGATTCGATCTATTGGGGTCATCAATCAAGCCCACTATTATTGCCGACTATTATGGCGGCTGTTTGTTCTGTTAATAGGAATAATACTTGCATTTCACTCTGGTGATACTTTTTTGTTCCACATTTTTAATAGGTGGAATAATATTTATGCATATATTATAATTAGAGTTGTTCAACTTCTAAATAATCATTGAAAGATCATCTCCGTAAAAAATGAACAATTTGGAAGGTCCTTTAGTTATTCATATGTATAAAACATATCAACAGTATTGGCAACACTGAAAATCCTCACGGTGAACTGTTTATTTAGTTTACGCATATGAATGGCTAAATGATTTCCGATTTAGTTGATTTTTTGTATAAATTTGAAATAATAATTTAGAATTTGAATCATTCCGATTATAATATATATGTGTATATACGAATTATTTGATAAATCTAAACGACGGTACGAAGAGATCCCACCTAAGTTTATATCTTTTAAAGTCAAATTTAGCTGCACTAACAAAATAAGCAGACTTTTCTTATTGAGCTTTTTTTTTTTAATTTCATGTCTTTATCTTCAAAGCTGATGGAGTGTGGAGGAACAGGAACCACATAGGTTAGAGATAGCAGACATGTTCTCTCAGAATCCTAGTACCAGTAAGCTCCTCAAATTGCCGCCCCTCAATCAACAACAAATTGATAAATACCATTATCATATAATTCTTTCTAACTAATTAAGTGCAGTATTATATATATTCTATGGTCAGTCAAGCACGTTTCATTAGTGATGGAGCTTTGTAGATCATCATCTAGAAAGAAGAAACTAGCTATATATGAACCTTTCAAGAAGTTTGAATGAATGACCCCATTATTAGTCATTCATCATATTTTAAAATTCATTCATTAATAACGACAACAAGATATCCTTTTCGATCAAAGATGTTGACAACTCCTTCATTTCTTTGTTTCTAAGTTCTACCCTCTTGCTTTGGCCTTATTATTAGAGTTTAGGGGTCTAATTATATTTTCTATAGGCTTCCATTGAGTAGATGAATAAAATGCTGGTAAATTATAAGATGCATGCGTTTCACAATTAAAAGATTTATTCACAATTTATCTTGGTTAATTTAAGGGATGTAAGATTTGACGGATTAGAAGGCCAACTCAACTCTCTAACGTATTCAATTTTCTACAATTTGGATTGAGTTAACTCAAGTTTACTTGGGTTTGGGTTCTTACATGTGTCGAGTTGATTTGGATTCAATTAATAAACTTGAGACCTCACGTTGAATAAAAATTAAAAATATATAATTGAATTAAGCAAACAATTTCATCGTTACTCAATGACAACATCTTAAATATTACAATTTTATACAATTTTTTCGTGCTTATCATAATTATTACAACACACAAAAACAAATAAACTAAAAATACCGCTCAAAATTAATGTGAATATATATATATTGGAGTCTAATATTAGAATTAGAATTACATGTGTATATATATTTGAGTCCAATAGCATTAGAATTACATGTGTATAATAAATGAACATGCAATCTAAAATCGGGTTACTTAGAATAATTCAGGTTATGTCGGGTCGTACTCTTTGGGTGGAGTCGAATTAATTCGAGTGAATTTATTCCTAATTTAAACTCTCTCAATTAAATTAAAAGTTGAATTAAACATAAACGAGTTCAAATTAGCTCAACACAAATTGCGCGCACCCACATTTATATCATCGGCAGTGGTCTCTCATGAGCCAGGACGATAAACATGTGTTTTATTGCGTACGTACGTACAAACACATCTTTCATTTTCTTGCTGAATGCTGACACACATAGGCTTCTGTGTGCAGGCTAATTAAATTAGTTTATCTTAATTACCAAAAGAAACGTATACAATTTGTAATAAAAAAAAAAACCAACTTGTAAATTTGTATCGTACAGAAATCTATCTACCAGTCTGAATACTCCCATGAAAAATGTGGAAATCAATCGAACATATCCACATTTAAAATTTGTTTCATACTTTCAAGTGTTATATGTATGAATGTGCGCTGCACCTACCTGAAAATTCCAAAATTTATTTGTATTTTGCTTTTGTCGTGCTATTATTTGTTTGTTTTGAAATGAATCCATCAACGTCGACTTTCTCTCCAACTATAGTTTTCACTGTATTTATATATAGATAATACTTACATCCCACCTTGATGATATTTTTTCGTACCACTCTTTTGATTTATCTAATTGTTGTTATACATGTATTATAATCGAAACTGTTCAAATTCTAATCATCATTTCAAGATCATTTACGGAAAAAATAAATGAAATTTGAGATCATTTAGTTATTCATATGTATCAATTAAATGAACGATTTGCCATGATGATTTTAATTATTACAAAAACTGTTCATTTATTTAATACATATGAATAACTAACAACCTACCGTCTAGCTTGTTAATTTTTTACGGAGATAATCTTGAAATGATGATTTAGAGAATAAACGGTTCCGATTATGATATATTTTATAAAATCAATTTCATAAATCGAAAGAGTGGTACGAGAAATTATCACTATAATGAGATGCAAGTATTATCCTCTATATATATATTTAACATAATATAATTGAAGCAAATAAAATTGATTAAAGTCGCACTCGAATTCAATGGGTGGAATTGATTTAAGTTTTGTCAAAATTTAACGGTTCTTGAAATGATGAACAATTGAACATTTTTACATTGACCAAGAATTTATCTTAGTCCACTACTGTTATTTAGTGTACACTTTCATTTTCAATTTTCCTTTTTGAAATTAAATTCACTAGATGTCGCGTGTTAGTGATCTTCCTCTTTAGTTTATGAGGAATATATCTCGTAAATATTAACAGTTTATATTTGTAATGAGTTTTCATACCTGATTATGCTTAATTCATTATAGATAACTTAATAAATTAATTCCCTCCTCAAAATCCGCTGTATTAAAATAAAAAAAATGGAATTGCAAACTGGAATCTTGATTTCAGTGAAGAATATGCCACGAAATCAATTACAAATTTCTGTTTAATTAGAAACATATTCTTTACTGAGAATGTTCTCTTTTTCTTCTCCTATTTAAAGCATGGACTAATGGAAGATCGGTGGAAGCTACATGCTTGTGAAATTCAGTTCCAGCAACTTCCACAAGTCACCTTGTTTGAAAAGTTTATTTGGCTTTGCCTAGCTACAAGTATCAATAACCTTTTTTTTTTTTTCTTCTTTCTTTTAGGTTTTAGTTATACTATATATATCACCCAGCTGGTAGGTACAGCTTTTGAATCAGTCAGTGATATGTATTTGCTTCACTCTATCTTCAACCTACAAAACCCTAGTCTTACATGTTTAAGGCACTTCTGGTTTATTTAAACCTTGGATGAGCTAGCTAGTGGGTTGCCATGTCTACTAATACTAAAAGCTTAGTAAGTAGCAGTTCAAGTGAAGATGATAGTGATCAGCTTAGAAGAGGGCCATGGACTGTTGAAGAAGACACTCTTCTTATTCAATACATTTCGCGTCACGGCGAAGGCCGCTGGAACTTGTTAGCTAAACGTTCAGGCAATCAAATCATCATATTTAACCTTTTCTCTTGCTCTTGCTTAATTTTCTTTTTCAATAATTTGTGTTTATTCTTTTGCACCAGGATTAAGAAGAACAGGCAAGAGTTGCAGATTGAGATGGTTGAACTATCTGAAACCAGATGTTAAGAGAGGAAATCTAAGCCCAGAAGAGCAGCTTTTGATTCTTGACCTCCACTCAAAGTGGGGCAACAGGTGTTTGTTCTGGGCCTCGATGAAACCTTTTTATGTGCTGGTCTTAAATTCTGACAAAATGCATATCAAACACAATATTCTTCGATAATTTGATTGATTTTATGATTGTAGGTGGTCAAAAATTGCGCAATATCTACCGGGAAGAACGGATAACGAAATCAAGAACTATTGGAGAACAAGGGTACAGAAGCAAGCCAGGCATCTGAAAATTGACACCAACAGCACGGAGTTTCAGAATATTATAAGGTGCTTTTGGATGCCAAGATTGCTGCAGAAGATAGGAGAAGGAGAATCAGCATCTGTTTCTTCAGCCATGCTAATCGAAAACCCGACAAACTCACAGCCACAGCCGGCAGAAGCAGCATCACGGCCGCAAAATCCCGGCCAGGGAGGTGTTGATATGAGAGGGCCAATATACAATGTGGATGTTCAAAAGCAGAGCAACACAGAGACAGAGTATTCATGCATTTTGGGTTCAGAAGCAATGGAGGTGTCAAAGATGTCTCAATTCCCAGAATGCCCTTCTGGTTCTGCTTTCGAATCCATGGTAGGGAATGATGATAATAGCTATGGCTTGGAAGCCCTCAATCTGCAGGGAACTGTGGCTGCAGCTTCTTCACCAGTAGTCTTTTCTGGAAATTCTGGTGCTGGTAATTGCTACGTGGCAGAAACCAATTGGGTTGAGAGTGATTTTTTAACTAGCATGTGGAACATGGATGAATTGTGGCCAATTAGGTACTAAATTCAAACCTCGATTACAAAAAAACAAGAAAAAAAGAGAGAGACAGAGGTTGAAGGTCTTATTTTTGGGACAACCTTCAATCAACTGGTCGTTTTGTTTTTGAGAGTCCATGTTGATAAGCATTTGTTCATTTTGTACCCAATTACAAAATATTGCATATTTGATTTACATCGTTATTGTAAAATTAATTAGGAGGTTGAATGTGTAAGAAGAAACTAGTTAATTTTAAGTTCGGAGTTTTCCTATCAATTTGATAGCCGGTATTTGTGTTCATGCATGCAATACATGATGATATTGATATTAAAAATAAAATAAAATAAATCTAATCAATTAAGCATGATTTCCATGTGGGATGTGTTTGTGTTTGTGTTTGTGTTCATGTAACATGTTTCAAGTTTTCAGCCTCAAATTTTCCTGCCTAGTTTAGTGGGATGGTAGAGAAATTTTGACTGAGTTGGTCAATTTTTGGAAACAAGTTTCTTGCATTGATGCTTTAAGACTCTTTCACTGAGTGGATCAAAGAGACTTTACCAACCAACAATGAAAGCACTAAAAAAATGCCTACGAAAGAGACTTTAATATTAACAGAAATAAGGTTGTTATCGGAAAAAATCTTAAACGGAAGTCACTATTGTTCGATTGAATATAACTTGAAAAGCATACGTAGTTGCCAATATAGTATTCAATTCAACTTCAACGAAGAAAAATTGTAGAGATGCGGCGTTACCTAGAGCCACCAATGATGGAATTGGAGAATTCTTCTGCAGATTATATTTAATTAATTTTGCAATTGAAATCTCTCTTATTAGTAGAAAAAAATTCAGCAAATTGGAAAAATGATACCGTGTATAATTATTGTCATGATCGCCAGCAGGAAAGTTAGTCTGCAATCTGGATTTTAATCTGAGTTGACTGGTCCTCGCGCCAAAAGTCCTGCTACACAAAACAACCACGTTTTGGCAGCTGTGGAGGAACTCATTTCTCGAAATACCCCAGGGTACGTAGTCATGGATCTCTCTTGAGAGCGTCGGTGACAAGCTACCGAACTTGAAATGTATTAAGAAGCATGCCACCGATTAACAAAGGCAATAGAGACCCATAATATTGCGATTTAGTAATTTTTTAATTGTGTAGTAAGAAATTTCGAATTTAACCCCGTAAGTCAATACAAATATCACAATTTGCTTGATTCCCAACCCTTCCTCTCGTTGTAAGAAAAACAAAGACGGTAGAGGCCCAACATAAATGAACTTCAGCCCGTAAGACCATCGCAGGCTCAATCAGGTCCATGAACCGCGGAAGAATGATGTGGATTTGTTCAAAACTCGATAGACCCAATTGGGCCCAAGTCTGGAAGTAAGTTTCGGGCTTGGGCTGCTTGAGGAGGCCCAGGTCAAACGTAATCAAACTCGACAGCTAATATCCACCGTTCACGTGTATAGTAAAACCATCCAGCCGTCCCTTCCATCCACCTAAAGCCTTTTTATTCATCAGCTAGGGTTTACACAGAACCCGCCGAAGCCATTTTACAAGGTTTTCAGTCACACTCCGAGCAGAAATCGCTCTGACTCTCTGATTCTCATTCAGGTAACCTCAAACCCCATTTTGTTTTTCTGGATTGAATCCATCTGTGCATATTAGATTTCTTATGGTAGATTTCTCATGCTGTTTTGTGATTGAGACCCTTTGCTTTGAGGATTGAAAGCTCTCTAGTTGTTATCTTTGTTTACGTAGTTTCCAAGCAGCAAACTTTCCAAAGCCATTTGAGTTCTCTCTGCTTTTCCTTAAATCTGTATACCCATGTTGTTTGTAGAGAAAAACTTTATCTGGTTTTTATTCTTCTAATCCTAATTGGGTGTACTTTTGAAAATTTTAAATTTATGTTTTATTCGATGCCAGAATATTTTAGCCACAGAATCTAAAGATGACATTCTAATGGCAAATATTGGGTTTGAAGTTTTTATTCAAGAAGAAGATCCCACGCTTAGTTTATATTTTTTGGTCCTTTTTATGATTTATGAAACTCGAATTGAAACATATGATCCACAATTTGAGGTGTATGCCATAGTTAATTGTGTTTGCAGTAATTCTTGTTCCCGAAAACGTAATTATGCGTGTGTTTTCATGTCTGTATGAGACTGAGTAGTTAGTATGATTCGTGCCAGATTGTCAAGATGTTTACTTCAAGGAAAAAGATTCACAAGGATAACAATGCTGAACCGACTGAATTCGAAGAGTTGGTTGCTCAAGTAAGCTAAGCTGCTGTTGATTGCCCACTTTAGGCACTTTATTGGCATAATTTTGAGTTTTGATCCTGAGTTGTGCTATCTTTGCAGGCAGTATTTGATTTAGAAAATACCAATCAGGAGCTGAAAAGTGACCTGAAGGATCTGTATATTAATTCTGCAGTGTAAGGATGGTTCACTGAATTTTTATGTATTATACACTGTTACTTATGGTATAAATTGTGTTCTTTGTTTTTACTTGCTGCAGTCAAGTTGATGTGTCCGGAAACCGCAAGGCTGTTGTTATTCACATCCCCTACAGACTGAGGAAGGCTTATCGCAAGATCCATGTCCGGCTCGTGAGGGAGCTCGAGAAGAAGTTCAGTGGAAAGGTAATTAGTGATTTGTGTTCTTTGGTTTCTGTATTGTGTAGAATGTAGAATTAATTGGTACTCGTTTTCTCTGATTCTTTAGACCCTTAGTTTATGGGGTTATGTTTTGCCCCCTACAGTTTGTGACTGCGTGTTGTAGTTCTTAGTTTTCTTATCCTTAGTTGCTACTCTTTTTCATGATAGCCTTATTTTTGTTTTTCAATTTATGTTTGCTTATCCATATGGTGACTCAAGAGTCAAATCTCATGTACATTCAATTTGATTTGCAAAATTTTGATTCTTTGGTGATGCGAGGTTTATAGTGTTCTTGTTTGTCATTTGTTAGGATGTTATCCTGATTGCCACCCGTAGGATCTTGAGGCCTCCAAAGAAGGGGTCAGCTGCACAACGCCCCCGCACTCGTACCCTAACTGCTGTGCATGAGGCAATGTTGGAGGATGTTGTTTTGCCTGCCGAGATTGTTGGCAAGCGCATCAGATACCGCCTTGATGGTTCCAAGATAATGAAGGTAAACTATCATGACTCTTTCTGAATGGGAAATAAGTATTTTAGTTTTTGCTATTTCATATTATTACAGACACAGACACACCTAAGTGAAGGGAAATATAGTTCTGCAGTTTTGTTGGTACACAGTGGGATAGACATCTTAATGATTTTAAGAAAAGTGTGTATCCATTTCACAAGTTACTGCATCAAGGAACCAAAGATTCAGTTAATGGGCCAACTTCTTGCTTTTGAATTAAATGATGGTTATTTAATAGCCTGTTGGGATCCGATATGTTTGTTTGCCTACTACAAAGTCCACAATCAATTATCTTTTATTGTTAAATATTGAGATAGAAAGAGCTACGATCTTTATGTCCTTTATTGTAATGTTTGGCAGGTTTTCTTGGATCCCAAGGAGCGAAACAACACTGAATACAAGCTGGAGAGCTTTTCTGCAGTTTATCGCAAGCTTTCTGGGAAGGATGTTGTGTTCGAGTACCCACTCACTGAAGCATAGAAATATTTTGTGGGATGCCTTACCTTTTAGATACTCTTTCCTTTTGTTCCCTGAAGAACTGCAGTTCTAAGCAGGCAGACAATTTAAAATTTTGATGTTGAGGACGGTTTAGGATTAGCCTTTGAAGGATTTTGTTCTCTTCATTATGTTTATGTGATATGGTTCTATGTTGGATTGTTAATCATAATGTTCGTTTGATTGAGTATCTTTAATTTTATCAATGGTTGCCTTTTCAAAATTGTTATGCGTGTTTATTTTTATGTCAAATGTTCAGAAATCTTAAACTACAGAACATCGAACTGTTGATGCTACCTAGTGTGAGTACATTGAAGCAAATGACAGCTTGATTTACGTTGTTAATTGGTGGTTGTGTGGTAAGGATATGGTTGGAAGTTAATTGCAGGCATGCCTTACCAGGGTAGGCGTTGTTAAGTAACCATTTTACTTGAACAGCTACAAACAGAGAATTTGTTAATGGAGAGAAGCTTAAGAGAAAAGTTATGCAGTCCCAACTAACAAATTTCTGAGATCCACAGCGTTTTGGAAAGAATGAATCAATAGAAGTTTGAATCAATGAAAGTTTTCATAAAAATTCGTTGGTACACCTCGCGAAGACTTTCAGCAACTGAATAGGATGGTGCTCCTGCGCAGATATTGGGAAAATGTATGAGATTTTCACGGTACACTCACATGTTTCTGTGAAAGTCACCAACTTTTACTGGGAATCATGAAGCAAAACATACCTCAAGACAAAATAACAAGACCAAGATACATGGCTCCACAAAGGAACAAGAAAGATATGACCCCCCTACAAGGTATACAAGTAAAAGCACACTTAGAAAACAGAAGAAGAATGAGATCTAAGAAATGTTAATAACGGATAGAAGCTCACCAAATAACCCCCCATCCACAACCAGTACAGCAAGGACACTCTTCTGCAAATTTCTCTGCATCACTAGAGCGAACTCTCCGGGATATAAGATCATCATAGATATCTGCATTGTTACAATTACAGATTATAAGGCGGTGACTAATGCAAAAATAGACGGTTAATTTGAGGATCAAATAGTTTGTTTCTGCCCCTACCATAAACCGAAAACAAGCTGTTCATTACACCTGCATTTGACAAAATAGAACCAGCAGTCATTGATTTAGCCTATTGTTTTTGGAGGGGAAAGAGGGATTTAGCCTAGAAGAGTTGTGATTACCGATAAACAGGATGATATACCGAAGTACACGAACTTTTGTAGTTTCTTGAAGAACCCAAACTATACCGAGGAAGAGAATGAATCCTGGTGTATGTAAACATGAAAGACATTCAAATGTTATATTGCAGCTCGTGCTAGTCATACGAAAATGTATCACTGGAACTAGAATTCGTACCTATACAAAGTCCTCGGAGTGTCCACTGCACATTTTCAATCAGTATGAACACATCAGGATAAAGAATTAAGACAGACATAAAAGAAAGTTTTTGAAGTTCCTTAAAGGGATATGAACAAATGGTTTAGATATTTAAGTTCCTTCTTAGGTCCATTTTGGCTTAGAAAGGCTATTAATACTTACATTTTTGGCTATACAAAGAACAACCAGTAGAGCAACAATAAAGCATCCAGAAGCTATTCGTGCAGTAAGAAGATTTGTAGATGCAAGAATCAAGATCATCCCCCAAAACGATGAACCAAGATCTGGTGCACAACATAAATGAAAAGATAATGAACCAAGATCTCACAATCAAGCATACATTTTGGACAGCTCTAGAGGGAGATGAGCTAAACATATGCAATTAAGAAACAGAAAATAAAGTAGGGCAAAGGGAAAATGAAATTACATCCAGCCGGCAAAATCAACCAGTATACTCCACCGCGGGTTTGTGTGGTTCCACCCTCATCTGCATGAACTTGAATCCCTTCCACCTGAAAACTCATTTGTATCATTACCTGCCCTAAATAATTTCAATACATTCTAAACTTGGCATTACGATCCTACTTAGCTCAAAATTTGACCTCACCAAGATGATGAGCAAACCTACTTCTATAAATTGTTAAGAGAGCAAGAAGATACCTATAAATTACGAGATCCAATATGAACAATGCAAACTTACTAATGTACTTCCAATTCGTTAATAGAATGATTGAATACTATCAAGTGCATATAGAAGACGAAAAAGTACCATTCCATGAAATTTATCAAGATAAGCATCATGAAAATATGAAAGAGAGTAGGTTTTTAGTTCTTACATGACCACAAGTAAGTTTACAAGCAATGGCATGGCTTGCTTCGTGTAGAAACACGGTGACAAGCTTAAATGGTCTCAGAAGTATTGTCCTCCAAAGCTGCAAAGAGTATTCAAGAATGAGTTACAATACATGAGTAGTTACACCAACATTCAACATTCAAGAATGAGTTACTATACTCCATATTCTCAAATACATCAAAAGCCATGAATTTTTTTTTTTCTCTTCCCAGAATCAATGTAAGAAAAAAAGAGAGACTTTAGTGTTTTACCGCAAGGATGACGACGGTGCAGACAGAAACGGTAATGAGAAAGACGACTTGCTCGTGGTTGCAGCAGTTGGTGAGTTCCCAATTCGGCATCATCTCTGCTTTCTTTAGAGAGAGAGATCGATAAATTTGGGCAGAACAAAAATTAGTTTTTTGGGCAGTCTCAGTCTCTGGGTATTTTGAGCTTTGAATTCGAAGGTCGGAGTGAGACAGACCAAATGGGAGAAGTTTGAGAAAAACTTTCAACTTGGTAGACCAATGAGGACCCGACCCATGCCTACACAGTAGTAAATCCCATGACTTTTGTCCCGCCGGATACACTGTTTCCAACACTACTTTCAGATCCCGTCATTTTTGAACTTTAAATCTTCAAGTTAAAAAGGATTCTTTTTTCCCTTTCTAAAAAGGAAAAAAGATTCACAAATAAATCCTAACCAAATTCTTAAGATTTAAGGGTAGGTC
The DNA here is from genome assembly GCA_037349345.1 of Oemleria cerasiformis. NCBI lineage: Eukaryota > Viridiplantae > Streptophyta > Magnoliopsida > Rosales > Rosaceae > Oemleria > Oemleria cerasiformis. Next base: position 16,629,064 of record JAZGTL010000018.1, read on the forward strand.
TTATTTATTGTAAGGCAGGTTACTGTTTCGGACAAACACAAGAAAAAAAAATTCTATTTTGTAATAATGATTCTTTATTTAATAAGTTTGTGTCTCTAATATAATTAAAAGAAACAAATTATATCTTGCTACAACTAATTAAAAGAAACAAATTATATTATTTTAACATAAAGATTAATTATTAGGTAAGTTGCTTTACATCATCACATAAAATGTGTCTTTTACATTTTATGAGAGATTCAAATCCTAAATTATGCTCAATCAAAACTATTCCTTCCTTCCCAGAAGCCTAATTAAGGACAACCTTAACTCAAACGTAGCATTGTGTGGTAATAGCAAAATTAGAGGTAGTTGTCCCGCGTCCTCCACGGTCTTCAAATCCAGGTTTACCCGACAATATAAGATGAACAAAGTTCATGTCGGGGCCTATCTGCAACGCTTGCTTCACAACCAAGAAATCCTAAATGAATGCACATTGCTGCCTCATCAGGATTGCGCCCCGCGAGGTTCAGATCAACTGAATCCCATATTGGAACATTGCAGCAAGGCATGTTTAAGTACCTCAAGCCAAAATCACAAGTGCAAGGTACATGGAACCACATAGAAAGAAGAAAGATTGGAACCCCCTACGATTAAAGCTCTTTCATAGTTAGAAATCGACAGAAAATTTGAGAAGAAATCTTAAATATGATAAGAAGCTCACCAAATGACACCCCATCCACAACCAGTGCAGCAGGGACACTCTTCGGCAAATTTTTCAGCATCACTAGAATTGATTCTTCGCGATATGAGATCATCATAGATATCTGCATTGTTGCATCGATACATTACAATGCATCTATATCAGTACAAAAACAACACATTATCAACTATTACTGAATTCTTACCATAAACTGAAAACAAGCTGTTCATTACACCAGTAAAAAGAACCACTTCCCTTAGTATACGAACTGGCGTTGTTTCTTGCAGGTACCAGATTCCAGCAAACAAAACAATGAATCCTGGTGGACAAATATGTAAACATAAAAGTTACAAAACTTTGCGTTGCATCATGTGATATTCGTAACAGATGGTTAATTGGAATTAAGAAATTCGCACCTATGCAAAGTCCTCGAAGTGTCCACTGTACATTATAAAAGAATCAGTTAAGGCTTTTCAGGAATGTAAGGATTTCTACATCTACATAGGTTTCTTGATACTTACATTTTTAGCTAAAAAGAGTACAATGAAAAGGGCAACAACGAAACAGCCAGCAGCTATTTGTGTGGTAAGATATTTCGTAGATGCAAGAATGAAGACCATTCCCCAGAAGGATGAACCAAGATCTAGTGTTCCACAAGATTGAAAGATGATTAAGGGAACAATTCTATTAGAAATGATTGAGAGCTAGAAACATCTGCAGTAAATGGTCAATGAGAAAAAAATTTACATCCTGCTGGCAAAATCAGCCAGTATATGCCACCACGGGTTTGTGTGACACCACCTTCATTTGCATGAACTTTAATCCCTTCCACCTGCAAACTAATCTGTGTCATTACCTGTCTTAAAATAAACGTGAACATTATGATAAACTTTGATGAAAGTATGAAAGAATTTCTTAGTTCTTACCTTACCACATGTAAGCAAGTACGCCAAGGCATGGCTCACCTCATGAAGAAACACAGTTATAAGCTTAAATGGTGTCATCAGTACTGTCCTCCACAGCTACAACAATCGAAGAATCATCAGTACTTATCCTTACATACAAAGTATTCTGATTTCACTTAACTATGGATCTGTATGAATAGGGAGAGAGGTTACCGCAAGTATAACAACAACGCAGACAGCGACAGATATGAGGAAGGTCACTTGGTCGCAGTTGCAACATTTTTTGAGTTGCCAATTTGGCTCCCATTTGAGCAAATCCATCCCTTCTCTGTTCCTTTAAAACCCGACACTGCAGAATAATTTCTTTTTGGTTCATCTTTATAATACAAAAATTAAGAACGAGGTTTTGGGCAGATATCATATGTTTGAGCTTTCAACATACAGCCAACAAAAGAAAGAAAGAAAAGGTTTCAACTTGGAAGGTCAGACTCAGACTAAAAGAATGACAAACGTTGAACTTGGTGGACCAATCAGGTCCCTACTTATTTAAATCATACAACTTTCTCCACATTTTGTCTGATTTGTTACAAAAATAAGGTTTAAAATGCACAAAACATTAGTCTTCAGGAAATTAACAAGAAAATTATAAATGTGATACAATGTGTCACCTGCAAGCTGGATATTTGGCGGTTGAATGGGAGGTTACTTCAGCGTCAAGCTATTGTCGGTGCAGATTGGTTGCCTGAAAGGCCAAAAAGAGGGCGGCGAGCTATGAAGGCTAGCTTCTTCAAACCCCACCCTCTCTGCTTCTGATTCTGAACAGATATGACCTTCCAGCCCCCCTGGGAATGAACCTAGGGAGCACAGACAGGCTTCTGGGAATTGTTAATTGCAAATGTTGTTGTTTGCAATTCATGATTTCTGTTTGTTTGGTTTCTTTAAGGTTTCAGGTTTTTTTCTTTTCAGTGGTTGGTCCACCTTATTATAGTAAACGAACAAATTATAGTCTGTTTGTCCACCTTATTATAGTAAACGAACAAATTATAAATAATTTGACTAACAAAACCTTGGTCTTCAAATAAGATCCCTAGTGCAAGAAATGATTGTAATATAAAAGAATAAAAAAAATTACATTATGTTAGCGTGAGACAATCTGAGTCACATGATTAAAAAATTACTAACATCACATAAATGGAGGTCACAACAACAGATTTAAAATTTAAATTACAAATGGAGGTGATCAGTTAAGTAGTTAACTACCTACCTTCATCCATGGAAGAATGAGACATTGAATTTCTAGAATATTCCTCAACCAAACTACTCCCCCCAGAGACCTTGGTAGCACCTGTGTATCCACTGCTGGCATTAGTGTTCGTGAAAGCTGAAGTAGAGGTAGTAGTCCACCGTCCTCCCCGGCCCTGAAGCGCGGGTTTACCTGGCCGGGGCAAGGTAAATGAATCGCTCGAAAGCATGAGGTTGATGGATTTCATGTCAGGCCTTTCTGCAATGCTTGATTGACAACATAAAAGCCCTAGCTGAACGCACATTGCTGCCTCATCAGGATTGAACTTGGGCAAAGTCGAGTCCACTAAGTCCAATGGCTTCCGGGCTTGATGCAGCATCCATGTCTGAATAAGAGAGCAAAACAAAATTGTGAGGACAACTTTATGTACAAATTGTCTCATATAATATTTAGAAGTTGCATAAAAAATCTCCATTTCCATAGAAGTAGCGTACATAGCTCAATAGGTCTTGCTTTTCTCTTTCAAGCTGCCCATCATGGTTCTTTCTCCCACTGACAATCTCTAACACCAAGACTCCATAACTGAAAACATCTGTCTTCACGGACAGATACCCGTGCATTGCATATTCAGGAGCCATATAACCACTACAGTTAAGAAAATGAATTTCTTGAATTTCATTTCACAAGAAAATATAGAGTAAATAGAATGAACTGGTAAAAAATTTTATTGATGAAAAGAAACTACTCACTGAGTGCCAGAGATCCTAAATGTATTTACATGAGTTGCCTCCCCAGGAAAGAGTCTTGCCAAGCCAAAATCCGAGATTTTCGGATTGAGCTTCTCATCCAGTAGTATATTACTAGCTTTGATGTCACGATGAATGATCCTTTCTGGGGCCTCTTCATGAAGGTAGAGAAGACCTCTTGCCACTCCCATAACTACCCGAAACCTCGTTGTCCAATCCAAGGCTCCAGATTTCTGTTTATCTGAACATTTCAATTCACCAATCATTTTTTAAACAAATAAAACAATCCATTGAATCTGATAATGCCGATAATGAAGAGCAACATACCAAAAAGGAAATAATCAAGGCTTCTGTTTGGGAGGTACTCATAAACCAGCATCTTCTCAGGGCCTTCCACACAACAACCCAGCAATATCACCAAATTCTTGTGCTGAACTCTCAGTAACAATTTCACCTCGTTGGTAAATTCTCGCACTCCCTGTCTTGACTCCAAAGATAGCTTCTTTACAGCTATTTCTTGACCATTTGGCATCAATCCCTGCAGACAATAATTGAGATGAATATTGAATCATCCTAAGAAAAAAGATTAAAGCTCAAAACTTAAGTTACCAAAAAAGAAAAAGCTCACAACTTTGCGAGCACAGACGGCAATATTCTCCAGTAAATTATGACTATAAATAGTAAAATAAAAAAAATAATAAACCAAAAATCAGTTTCTCAATGATCTAACAGTTCAAATTCTGCCACGACAACGGGAAGAATCACAATCCATCTTTCCGCGTTCATCTCAAAATGTTCCTATAATTAACCTGCAGGGCTAATTTGGTCTAAATTTCCCAGGATTGAGGCAGCTAGTAATTTAATTACGAGCGTACCTTGTAAACGGGACCGAAGCCTCCGTGACCGAGTTTGTTGAGGTCGGAGAAGAAACTGGTGGCGATTTGCAGAGCTTGGAGGTGAAAGAAGATGTCGAAGGAGTCCATGCCATCGTCGGAATCATCGGCCCGAGCTGAGCCGGCGGCTCTACCGGCTTTCAGCTTTTCCAAGCAGGCGCAGAAAGCGGAGCAAAACCCCATGAACGCATAAAATCGGCGGGAAGTAATAGTGGCTTGATCAACTGCGCCGTCACTCGACCGTACCATGCGACGGCGTCGTACAGGCCACCTATTTATCTCAATACTGAATACAGGGGAGTACATGAGGACCATGACTTTGCGCGTAAATCTGGGCTTTATTTGTAACTTCCTTTCTTCTTTTTTCTACATTTTTCTTCTTTGATGCATCTGATTTAAATATTAATTCTGTAGTTCACTTATATTTGAATATATGTATGGTAAAACCATAATAAAAAAGGAGCTGATTTTTAAATTACTTATTACACCTCATTTTTATATTTGTTTTGTTATTTTTTTTTAATCAAATTTTCAAATTTATCTTTCTTTCTTTTGAATTTAATATATATATATATATATATATATATTTGGCTTATTACTCAAAATGCTCCCCGAACCGGACAGAGAGTCTCAATTTGCTCCCCTAACGCGAAATTGTAACAATATAATCCCAGAACCCCTCTTCTGTCATGTCCGTTGTACCAAAAGTTAGTCTTCGTTACTAATAGTGTTTAGAGTGCTTATGTGGCACCTATGTGGCAAGGAACTAGTCCACATGTGTGGATCCCACTATAACGACTTGGAAAGGGAGAGGGCTGAATGATTTCGTGAAATCGATTTGGGGAAAATTATAGTGCTGGGCGAATTCTAGGGTTTGTAGAGAAGATTGAAGAGGCGGAAACTTGAATCAATCGGGTAAAGGGTTGTTGGGGGTGTCAATCGGACAACAAGGCGAGTTCAGTATGTGAAGAGACCGAGGATGACAATCCCTCGAAAACTCGATGGACAACAACCTCAATATGGTAAGTTTGAGTTTTGAAAATTTGAAATCTGAAATGGTTTTGGAAGTTAATTGTCCTATTTGGCTAAAAGATTCAATTTTTTGGTTGGTGTTTGTGTAAAGCTTTGAAAATTGAACTTTTTAAATTGTGTTGGCACTTAGTTGTGCTTTATAATATGGCTTGTGGGTTTAGAAAAGGCTGGTAGTGGGTTTATAATATGTGATTGTTGGCTGGAAAGTTGTGATTTTGACAGTGTGTGGGGTTTAGATTTGGGAATTTTGGATTAGAGTAAAGGGTTTAGGGTTGGACTATTTGGAACATAAATTAGGATATAGGGTATGGTATTTTGGATTAGAGTTGATTGTGTGCACAACAACCTCAATATGGTAAGTTTGATGTTGGATGTGGGTGTGAGTATAGATTTAGGCAGAGAGTTGTGGATTGCCAGTGAGTTATGAAGTTGGGTTTGATTTTAGGATGAGGGTTTAGGTCTAGGTTTAGAGTTTAGAGTTTAGGTTTAGGGTTTAGGTTTAGGGTTTAGGGTCTGCTTTTGGATTAGGGTTTGATTTTCTAGCGTGTGTTTGTTGTGGATGATTTAAGCTTATTATGCATTATATTTGTTTGATTGGTGTAGGGGACTGCGATGACATATTGTCCATCGCACTACGTCACGGTGGCAAGATAGTACATAAAGCGAGACAGTGGACATATGCAGATGAGGCATTGAAATGGTATGACTGGTGTTCTTGGGACTACAGTTCACTGATTGAATTGAATGCACTGGTGAAGAAGGAAGGCTACATTGAGGATAGGGTGGAATTCTACAAAAAAGAAGCCAGAAGTTGAGCATTTTTCAAACTATGCACAAATCAACAACTTTTGGCCCACATTCGAAGGGCTGCAAAGAGAGCAGATAAAGTAGTGCATGTGTACGCTTCCCATGTTGTGGACCAAGTGGCAGATGAAGATCTGGTGCATACTATAGAGGTTGGTCCAAGCACATATGAAGCAGATGGTCTAAGCACAAATCCAGAGGCTGGTCCAAGCACATTTGAACCAGCTGGTCCAAGCACATTTGAACCAGCTAGTCCAAGCACAGATCCAGAGGTTGGTCCAAGCACAAATGAAGCAGCTGGTCCAAGCGCAAATCCAGATACTGGTCCAAGCACATATCCAATTGAAGATGTAGAAGATGTGCCTGAATATGAAAGTAAGGAAGAAGAAATTAGTGAAGCTGATGATAGTGAAGACGAATTGTATGAAGTTCGAGTGGGAGAAGAAAGTAGTGAAGAAGTGGATGAAGAATTTGAATTGGAAGAAGAAATGGAAGAATTGGATTTGCAAGCTAGTGGTGGCTAGTGTAGCCAGAGACATGGTAAACAAAAGGTGAATGAGGATGATAAAGAAAAGGGCAACCCCCGAGAGTGGTGATGATAGTGGCCAATATGAGGAACTTAAGGACTTTGAAGATGATGGCTATGGTGAAGGGGATGCTAATGCAATCTATCTAAGTGATAATGATGACATCTTCGAGACAAATGATGAAGAGGCAGTTCCTCCTCCTTCACAGACTGAGGAAGATTTTGAAGAAAGAGAGGTTCCTTTGTCACCAAGGATTACTGCTGTTAGTGGAGACTCAGATGAGGAAGCGGGCAATAGGAGTAGGAAGAAGAAACCTCTTCCAAAGACAAGAGACTTTATTCTTGAGATGGAGATAAAGGATTCTCATTTTGAGATAGGGCTGAAGTTTGAATCAGCTGCCATATTTAGAGAAGATGTGAGGATCTACTCAATGAACAATGGAAGACATCTAAATTTTAAAAAGAATCAGCCTAATCGAATTAGGGTGGTTTGTGGGAGTGGCTGTGAGTTTATGCTTTATGCTTCAACAATAGGAGGCAACATGACTATGCAAATTAAAGAGTTTAAGAGTGAGCACAATTGCGGTGTAGGGACTAAGAACATACATGCCAATGTTAAGTGGCTGTCATGGAAGTATGGGAGGCAGCTGGCAAGCAACAAATGGGATTGGGTGGAATTCCAAGACTTGGTTAATGCAGAAACTAATTTAAGACCCTCAAGGGCAACATGCTCTAGGGCAAGGGCCAGTGTATTGGATGTGGTGGAAGGGACCTACAAGAGGCAATATGAGGTGTTGGGGGAATACTGCTTGCAAGTTCTGAAGACAAATCCTGGTTCCACAGTGATAATCAAGTCAGAGTTAGAAGTTGATGATTTCCCTCGATTTGAGAGAGTGTATTTCTGTTTGCAAGCTTGCAAACAAGGTTGGATGAAAGGCTACAAACCTTTCATTGGGTTTGATGCATGCCATATTAAGGGCTCACCATGTGCAATTGTTGGCAGTTGTAGGAGTGGATCCCAACAATGAGATATTTCCCATTGCATATGCTGTGTGTGAATCTGAAAACTTCAGTTGTTGGAGGTGGTTTATGGAGTTGTTGAAGGAGGACCTGCAAATTCAAAACTCACACACAGTTGTGATAATGACTAATAAACAAAAGGACTTGTTAGATGCAGTGACCCAAATATTCCCTGATGCAGAACACATGCATTGCTTGAGGCATCTATACGGAAACCTCAATGTGACGCATAAATGATTGGTTGTCAAACTACAAATGGAGAAGATTGCTAGGGCAACTACAATACCTTGGTACAATGAAGAAATGAAGAAAATGCAAGTTCTCAATCAATCTGTTCACAATTGGCTAAAAGAAAGGGATGCAAGACAATGGTGTAGAAGTCATTTCAGGACTGACTATAAGTGCGACATCTTACTGAATAATCTATCGGAGGCCTTCAACAAAGACATTCTCCCATTTAGGCCTAAGCCTATTATATCTATGGTGGATAAAGTCAGGCAATACCTAAGTGCATTCATGACTAAGACAATAAATAAAGGTAGTACTTCGAGGTCAAGCATTCACATGGAAGAAGATTCTCAGTTGATTTGAATGCTTACACATGCTCATGCAGAAGATATCAACTTACTGGGATTCCCTGCCCACATGCTTGCAGTGCCATTAGTAGATTCAAATGCAACCCAGAGAAGTATGTGCATTATTGTTACTCCTATGCTGCCTATACTAGGACATATGAAGGGATTATCAAACCAGTTCCTATTGAATATCAGTGGGAGAAGGTTGGTGTAGCAACCCTAAAGTCACCAAAGTATCGTAAGCAGCCCGGGAGACCAAGGATGAAAAGAAAGAGAAGTCAGAACGCGCCTCCTCCTCCTCCTCCAGATCCTATCAAGTTTCCTCGATATCACTCTACCCTTAAGTGTGGTAATTGTGGTACTGATGGCCACAGACGAAATGCATGCACACAACCCCTTGACCCTACCGCTGAAGCTAAGTTCAAACGTAAGCAAGAAAGGAGGAAACAACGTGTTGCATCCCATGCTAGGTGGGACAAGCTACTTGTAAGTATACTATCGTAATTCAAGTTCATTTGAATGTTTACATATGCACATGCAGAACCTGTTATTATAGTTGAATCTAGAATTATAGTATCACTTAACATCCATGAACTTATGCCTACGTATCACTTAATAGCCTGATTCTGTCATATCGTATCACTTAACACCCAGAACATATGTTAGTACTCTCAGTTTACACCAATATTACGAATGTGTTTCTTGGCAGTCTGAGCTACAGTGTGATTGAAGTGAGTTGTGATTGAAGTGAGTATGATCTACATTATATTGTCATTGAATTGAATTGTGATTGAAGTAATTTGTGATTGTCATTGAACTCAATTATGGCTAGGTGTTTACTATGGATTTGTATTTGATTAGGTCCGAAGACGAACAATGAGCACTACCCTTGGAAATGAGGAAGGCATGGCTGCCTATACGCAAGAATCATGCCCAAATCTTGTGCCATCAAGTACAGGCACTGCCCCAAGGCAAGAATCATGCCCAAATCCACCACTAGCAACTACCAGCACTGCCCAGAACACTCAATCAAGTACCACACCTAATGTCCAACCTGTACCAGTGCATCCAAGCCCTACCACTACTCAGCCAAGTGACATTTCACAACATCAGTCACCCGTATCAAGTGGAAGGAGGATGAGTTTCAAGTCGCCTGCAAAGCGTGTGAAAAAATAGTTGGTTTACTGTTTAGTGCTTAGTGGAAGGACTTGTTATTTTGCTTTTCTTACTGTTCCAAATATTGTGACCCTATTTTGCTTAGTGTTTATTATGCACCTAATTGCCTTAGTGGTGCTCTGTTTGTTCCTTTTGTTTAAATGACATGATGGTTTGTGAGGGTCCAAATTTGGTTTGTTATTATCAAAGTTTGATTTATGAATGACGTTGGGATGTTTCTCATTCTTAATTTATCAACTTCCATTCTTACTAGATATAAAATGCATAGCATAAACATCTTACATATTTCCACAATCCACCAAACTAACTTTTACATAATACAAAGCCCTAAACATAACTAATAGTGCCAAGCTTGCAAACATAACCTAATACATAACTAAAGTGAAGGATTGAAGATGATTCCAAGCACTAAGACCCAAGTAACCAAGAGTGCAATCCAAAGTTTAGTCACCTTCCTCTTCTCATTCAACAATTGCTCTTCAATTCTATCAAGCTTCCTTAACAACCCCGGAATTATTGTCGTTGACCTCTTGCACATTTTCGGATCATACCACTCCCAAAAATCACAACCTTTTCTCTCTACCTCTACCTTGTCCATTATGCTGCCAAACAGATTAGAAATTCAAACATATCACCAATCAATCAAAACAACAACAATCAAAACATCAATTTCATTTTCTTCTTATTGAATCATTGTAGTTTCTCATAAACCCAGCCAAAATTTCTTCATATTGACCCAACCAACAATCAAAAAACACCAATTCCTATTAATATCATAACCCAAAAACCAAAATCCCTTTCACTATTAATATAAAAAAACTGTTTCCTTTTCATTATCCTAACAAAACCCATAATGAAACCAAATATTAAATTTCATTATCACTTATCTTCACATATGGACAGACAACAAACCTCCGGCATGGGTTTTCATCCATCCATGACGTTTTCATTCTCCCCATCTTCCCACAAATGCATCTTCTCAGCTGGAAATTTCCACTATCCTCCATATCTGAATCTCCCTTTTAATTGCAAATTGATTGATGATGTTGGTGTCTTGTGGTTCACAAGCCTTTTATAAAGGCCAAATTCGCAACTTTTTGGTGGGATTACTGCTAAATGTTTTGAAATTTCCCCCCATATGGTTGCGATTTCGCCTGGATTATGGCTGATTTTGCAGCCCAATTGTCATCCCAACTCCATCCTCAAGTCGTCCCATTAAATTCTTGCCACGCCCTTGTCACATAGGTGCCACATAAGCACTCTAAACACCGTTAGTAACGAAGACTAACTTTTGGTGCAATGGACTTGACATAAGATGTGTTCAGGGATTACAATGTTACGATTTCGCGTTGGGGGAGCAAATTGAGACTCATTGTCCGGTTCGAGGAGCATTTTGAGTAATAAGCCTATATTTTTTAATTAAATCATATGAACTTTTTTTGTTCTCGATAAACTCTACTATCATACTTCATATCTTTCCCGCTTTCTATTTTCGCAATTATGAGTACTATCCTTCTGCCATTGCCCACTTTCTATTGTCACAATTATGAGTATTATCCTTCTGTCATTGAAGTATAATAGCAGTTCTCAGCTTCTTGAATTATATGGACACTTTACTGCATGTATACATGATCAAAAAAATTTGTTGCAATACGATAGAAAGAAGTATAGGCTGCAGTAAATAGTAATACTTAGTAATGATTTATAATTAGGCTATTAAATTATTGTGAAGTTTTAAATTTCTTTTATAAAATAAAGGAAATCAAGAAATAAAGGATAAGTTTAGAAGTTTGATTATGAAACATAAAAAAAAAAATTAAAATAAAAAAATAGAGTGGAGCTAGTAATTTGTGGAGTGCCAAAATCAACTCTCTAATATAAAATTATCTAATTTTTTATATTAATTTTTGTAAGTCCTATCTAATTTTTCTTATTTTTGACTAGTCTTTATTTTATTATTATTATATCATAGTTATTTGATGTCAACTCGTCAACGAATCATATGTCCCCACAAGTATCAACATGAGAAATGATGATACTCCATCAAACCCTTTCATTTTCTCTAATATAAAATTATCTAATTTTTTATATTAATTTTTGACAAGTCCTATCTAATTTTTCTCATTTTGACTAGTCTTTATTTTATTTTTATTATATCATGTGTCCCCAAATTAGAATTACTCAACTTTTTATGTCAACTCGTCAATATTTTCGTTATACACGTCTCCAAATTAGAATTACTCAATTTTTTAATTATTATGTAAAGATTATATATGTTAAAAGAATAAAAACAAATTGATCGAATATTATCTAGTATTCTGTCAGTTTTTATTCCTTTATATGAACAATTGGTTTATAAAAATTTCCTTCCAATAATAAGTTACTAGACTCTTGGCATCTGCTAATGCGCGTGTTAATTTATTTTTTTTCATTTTTTGTTAGAAAAAATTAAAATAAAACAAATAATATTAATTTTTAATTTTTTAACAAAAATAAGATGAGTAACTATCTAAGCTCACTACTTTTTTTTTAACCACCCACTCCTTCATTAACTATTATTATTTTTTTTAATTTATAAATTAAATATTTGATTTTACTATTATATCTTTAACTATTAAATAATTTAAAGAATATTTTTGTCAGAATTTTTTGATGAAGTCTTTTGAACTTCTTGTCTTTATAATAATAGAGATATATTAAAAATCGTAGATAAAATCAACTCTAAAGAAAAATTATGCAAGTATTTTGCTCGCTAGTAGTTGGTTTCTTGGTTTGACGCATTTAGTTTCTTGGTTTGACGCATTTAGTCTACTATAGACTTTTACTTTAGAGGGATTGACTTATCATATGTCATCAAGTTAATAAATAAGTTACATAAGAGATTAGGAGAAGGCTTGATGTTACAACCCGTTCCGGAATATGAAATGGAACATTAAAATGCAAATTTGGATTCCGGTAAGTGTTGGGTTGAAATAAAAGAAATTTTAGACCGTTCGTGAAGGCCCAATGCGTTGTGGGCCGTAATTGAAAATTTGGGCCTTAAAATGACAATTTTACCCCTGATTTATCGATGGGCCCGACATTGTAGAACATAACCTTTAGCATTGGAAACCCTAAGAAAGGTAAATACTCCGCAACGAGTATACACTAATATAATAGTAGTAAATCTCGAGGATAGATTCCGAGATACAACGACGCAATCGATGAAAGATAAATACTCCATAATGAGTATAAAAAACCACAATAATAGTATATCTCGAGGGTTAATTATGAGATACTACTTACGATATCACCGCGAGACGAAGGATGTGGCGATTAAGATAATCGTGACAAAGTGACATGTAATTGAGGTGATATCGCCGATGAGTCATGTCAACTTAGCACACGAGTCAGTATGGGAATGCTATCGTAGAGGAATCATGTCGGCGTAGCATACGAGTAAGTATGATGGTACTACTGTTAGTGTTTGTCGACCTAGTACATGAGTTATGTGTTGGTGTCCTATGTCAGTAGTCGGTGTTGAGTCGTATGTTTATGTCGAGTCATGGTATTACCCATATGGTGGTCGCTGGTGTCGTACTTGTCTGTAGGCCACAGATGTAACGACCCAAAATTTAATTAGTGAATTTTCCTAAAGTAATTTGGGAAAGGACGAAATTACCCTTGGTTTTAAAGGGGGCTCGAAAGTCAATTTTGTGTGGATACACATTTGACAGTTTTTCAGGTACCGTTGCGTAGGTCTCACACTCACAAGTTCGTAGATAGGCAGCACGCAGAAAATGGAGTCCGGGTGAGCGAGTAGTGGGTCTGGAATGTTCAGTGGCATTTTGGTAATTTACCTTGGGTATAAGTTTTTAAACTCAAGCTTCACGAGGATGTTCTCATTTTCTTCCTTTCGCTCATTCAGACCAGTGACATCGACACCAACCGAACCCACACCGAACCCAAAAACTTCGAAATTTGAAGTCCAATTCAAGGCAACCTTGGCCAATTTGGTTCCCCTTATCAGCTTCCCCTCTTTCCCGCGATCAAAACCATATCAACCATCAAAAGAGGCAGCCGCGGGACACACCGAATCGAGAAAAGGAAAACTGAAACCTTCCGATCAATTTTTCGACCAACACAGGTATGAGTTTCGTGTTTAGAGTTCATTTATGAGTTCCTGGGTTCGAGTAAATGGATTTAAACGTAAAATTCGTGAAAAACGGTTGAGTTTTGAGGAAGTTAGGAAAAGTTCAGGGTCGACCGGTAATGGAGTTTTTTGACGACGACGGACGACGACGCGATCGTCTTCTCCGGTGAATCTCCGGCGAGACTTCGACGACTGAGTCGATCATAAGTGTTGACGTGGCATGCCACGTGGCAGCCAAGTAGAGCCACGTGGATGCCACCTGGTAGCCACGTGGAGCCACCTGGCAGCCACGTGGAGCCACCTGGCAGCCACGTGGAGCCACCTGGCAGTTGAGTCAGCAGGCTCGTGAGGCACCATACAGGTGTGTGAGGCACTATAGCCGACGCGTGGTCGAATCGTCGGTCTTTTTTCAGTGCGTGGCGACGCGTGGGACCAATTCTAGGGTCACGGTGATGCATGTCGACAAGGTTTCGAAGTTCCGGACCTTTTGGCGTAGGTTTCGGGTTAATCGGACGTTGTTTAGGGATAGTTTTGGGCGTCCGAAGTGGCTGCATTTTTAGAGTAACGCGAATGGACTTCTCGGAGTTTAGGGAGTTTAAATGTAGGGTTTTTAATTATCGTTAGTAATCTCGATTGTTAATTTTGACAGGCGATACTGCTCCGGGAACTTCAGAGGAGCGTACGACTCGGGATTGAGCTATCGGTGAGTGGGCTTTGGTTTATAAATTATAATACATGCATAAAGGTATATTTGAATTAAATATTGTTACGCACTGTTTGGTAAATTTCTAGAATTTAGAAATTGTGCTAATAAATTATAAATGGACACGAGTTTTCAATATTATAGTGGAAATGATGTTTTGAGTTGTGGCCTAGTTTTATGGACTCTGTTATTAAATGATTTTGACTTGATAGATTTTGAGTCCATGGTTTTGGGTGTATACCCAGATTTGTGATTTCCTTGGATTTGGGCATAAACCCAGTTTTCAATGAATTTGGCTTAGGCCAAGAAACAAGGATTTCAAAACATGGATTTGGTTTTCACTGATTTACTGTCCCCGACGGTAAAGGTTTTCTCCGATTGGCGTCGAGGAGTTTTTCTCCGTCGAATCGTTGAGGGTTCTCCGACGCTGGTGTCGAGGGCATTTTTCTCCATCGGGTCGTTGAGGCTGTCTACGCGTTGTACATGATTCTGCACAACTCGAGGTATATCGAGTGTGTGGAGGGTATCAAGCTACGGCTCGGGATTTTTTTCGGGAACAATGGGATATATTTTGATGTATATTTTGTGTTCAAGATGATTTACACGATTTTAAACTGCTTTGAGGAGGATTTTCAAAGCAGGGTTGTGGAGCACGTGATGTTTTCATTATTCGGAATTTCGTGGGTCCCACTAGGTGTTTTAATTCAAAATGGATTTTTCGGTAAGTTTTTGATTTATCCTTATGATTTTTTTGAAAGGGAATTTCATGCATGCATTGTTTTATTCGTGGAGGGGGAAAATGTATGTTTTCCTCGGAAACTGGTTTTAAAAGATTATTTTTGTCCACTCACATTTTTTGTGTTTTAAATCCCCTCCAGGTTGTTGAGTTGACGTGAGCATATCTAGAGGCGGGGGCATTACGTGTTCAGCTGCGCATTTACCTAGACTACCGAGTAGGATATTTATTTATGTATTTGTTTATCCTACCTAGGTGCTCTGATAAATCTTTTGGACTGATTGTAAAATTGTGGTTACATCGTTGGAGGGTTGATTTTATTGGAATTTGGTGTGTTATTTGATCCTTGGTCTGACAGGTGGGTAACGGTTAACCAGTCCTTAAGGGGAGATTTTGCCAGATTTTTGGCAGAATTCTCATAATTATTTGCAAGGGCTTAAGGGTATTTTGAGAATTTTATTAAGTTGTCAAACAGGAGCAGGGTTTTTCCCGAGTTTCGAGGGGAAATTCGGGAAGGGTCCTGTCAATTTGGTATCAGAGCACTAGGTTTCAATTCCTATAGACGGTACACCTAGTGTACATTTGATTGTGATATTGTTGGTTTATGGTTCTTTTCAGCGTAATGCCTCCAAGACGCGAGTCCCGTCAGCGGCCTAGAAATAGTGAGGACACACATGAACCCGTAATAGAGCCGAATTTGAGGTAGACCCTGGATCAATTGGGTCGGACTTTGACTACAGTACTTCAGGGTAGGGCTACTACTGAGGTGTCTGACATTGAGCAAGCCCAGAGGTTGGGGGCAACAGTATTTACGGGCGAGTTAGTCCCAGATGATGCGAATGAGTGGATTACTCATTTGGAACGAGTGTTTTTGGTTATGAGGTGCCCTCCGGAGGATAGGGTGCGATTAGCCACATTTCTTTTGGGTGGTTATGCATACCGTTGGTGGCATGCTTTGCAGCTAACAGGCTGGGATGTTCGTACCTTTACTTGGGAAACTTTCCAGGAGCGCTTCCTCAAGCAGTTTTATCCTCATTCATACCGAGATGCCAGAGAGGTTGAGTTCCTGCAGTTACAGCAGGGGGACATGACGGTGGCACAGTCTGAACAGAAATTTCTTAAGTTGCCACGCTTTGTACCGGCTCTCATGGCGACTGAGATGGATAAGTACCGAAGGTTTGAGTATGGACTACGGAATAAGGTTCGAGTAGCGGTAACTACTGTGGCACACACGTCTCTGAGGGCTTTGTCAGACGCTGCTGTTAGAGTAGAGTTGAGTTTGCCAGCTCAGCAGTAGTTCAGTGGTTCCAGGCGACGCCGAGATCGCTGGAGTTTCGGAGCCTCTAGTCAAGGACCATAGAAGAGAGGTAGTTCCAGTTCTGGATCTTCTGCGGGTGCAAGATCCGAAGCAGGCAGTGGCAAAGCCAGTCAGGGACATCAGTTATCCGCTCAGTCTAGTGTGACTTCAGTGCAGTCAACCGGGATACAGAGTGGCAGACCCGCACGGCCGGGTGACACCAGTTGTTACTTTTGTGGGGAGACCGATCATTTCAAGAGAGACTGTCTACATCATCGTTCGGGTAGTAGTTCCTTGGGCAGAAAGGCTGCTGAATCTAGTCAGAGAGCAGCGCAGACATATGGTACTCCAGCATGGAGCCAGATCTAGTCCAATGGGGCCATCAAGGTTAGTGGGGCCAACAGGGCCAGAGGGAGACATGGGGGTCGTGGTCGATCTTCTGGTACACAAGCCCGAGTTTTTTCTATGACTCAGCAGGAGGCTTGAGTAGCACCAGAGGTGATTACTGGTACGTTATCTATTTTTAATCATGATGCTCGTGTTTTGTTAGATCCTGGGGCTACACATTCTTTTATTTCTCGGGGTTTTACACTTTTTACTTGTAGATAATTGTCCCCGATTGGTTGTGACATGGGCATTAGTACCCCTACCGGAGATATGTTAGTGGTGAATCTCGTGATTCGCAGCTGTCCGGTGGTAGTGGGAGATCATGAGTTAGAGGCAGATTTAATTCCCTTTGACATTTATGATTTTGATGTGATTTTGGGGATGGATTGGTTAACCATGCATCATGCCTCCATAGATTGTTTCGACAAGAGGGTGGTTTTTCAGAGTCTAGGATTTACGGAACTTATGTTTCAGGGTGACCGTAGGGTACTTCCATCGGGAGTGATATCAACTTTGACGACTGAGAAATTATTGAGGAAAGATTGTGAGGGATATTTAGCTCACGTAATTGATTCTCGGGATACTCCATTGAAAGTAAAGGATATTCCTGTGGTGAATGAATTTCCAGATGTGTTTCCAGAGGATCTTCTGGGGTTGCCACCTCACCGGGAGATTGAGTTCACCATAGAGCTTCTTCCGGGTACTCAACCTATATCACAGGCACTGTATAGAATGGCACCGGAAAAAATTAAGAGAATTTAAAACTCAATTGCAGGACTTGGTGGATATGGGATTTATTCGACCAAGTGTATCACCTTGGGGTGCACCGGTGTTATTTGTAAGGAAGAAAAATGGTGGTTTGAGACTATGTATCGACTACCGGTAGTTAAACAGGGTTACAGTACGGAATAAATATCATTTGTCACGAATTGATGATTTGTTTGATCAATTAAAAGGGGCAAGGTATTTCTCAAAAATTGATCTTTGATCCGGTTACCATCAGTTAAGGATCAGGGAAAGGGATGTTCCTAAAACGGTTTTCAGGACACGCTATGTGCATTATGAATTCCTGGTGATGTCTTTTGGTTTAACTAATGCACCGGCATCATTTATGGATTTGATGAACAGGGTGTTCCGACGGTATTTGGATCGGTTTACGATTGTGTTCATCGATGATATATTGGTATATTCGAAGAGTGCTAAGGCACATAAGAAACACTTGCAGTTGGTGCTGAATATGCTAAGGAAAAAGCAACTGTTCAGTAAGTTCAGTAAATGTCAGTTTTGGTTGACTAATGTGGGATTCTTAGGGCATGTGATTTCTGCTGAGGGTATCAGCGTGAATCCCCAAAAAGTCAAGACAGTGGAAAACTGGGAGCAACCGAGGATAGTGTCAGAGGTGAGAAGTTTTCTGGGTTTAGCGAAATATTATCGGTGATTCGTAGACGAATTCTCTACGATAGCTTCCCGTTAACTCGGTTGACAAGGAAAGGAGTCAAGTTTGACTGGGATGATAAGTGTGAAAAGAGCTTTCAAGAGCTAAAGCGGAGGTTGACTTTTGCCCCAGTGCTAACTCTTCCAGATGATAACGGATGATTTGAGGTGTACAGTGATGCATCATTACAAGGTATAGGTTGCGTGTTGATGCAACATGGGAAGGTGATAGCTTATGCTTCCAGGAAACTTAAACCTCATGAGTTGAATTACCCCACACATGATTTAGAGTTAGCAGCAGTTGTGCATGCACTAAAGACTTGAAGACAATATATGTATGGGGAAACATGCCGGATCTTTACTGACCATCAGAGTCTGAAATACGTCTTCACCCAGAAAGACCTGAATTTGAGACAGAGAAGGTGGCTTGAGCTGATAAAGGATTATGATTGTACCACAGAGTATCGCCCAGGAATGGCCAATGTAGTGGCTGATGCACTGAGCAGGAAGTCCATGGGTTCCTTGGCCTATTTACACACTGTTTATCTACTGTTGCTGGTGGAATTCCGAAGAGCGGAAATTATACTGGACATGGATAGCCAGGGGGCTCTATTGGATAGCTTCCATGTGAGACCTGTCTTGATTAACTAGATTATTGAAGCTCAGCTCCAGGATCCTAATTTGTGTATTATTAGGATGGAGTTGGAGGCTGGGAACAAGCAGGATTACGTGATTCGGGATGATGGGGCCTTGGTTAAGGATGGTCGGTTGTGCGTACCTAATAACCCAGAGTTGAAAAGAGAAATTCTTGAGGAAGCTCATAGTTCTGCCTATGCTATGCATCCAGGAGGTACGAAGATATATCGTACTCTTAAGGAACACTATTGGTGGATTGGGTTACCTATTACGATGATTGAGTCATGATTATAATCGAGGGTTATGTCGGCTGATGATATGATATGCCAGTCGAGGATACATGCCGACTGATGAGATATGATAGCCGAGGATACATGCCGAATTATGTGTGTACCAGCCGAGGGTTATGCCAACTGATGATATGATATGCCAATCGAGGATACATACCGACTGATGAGATATAATAGCTGAGGATACATGCCAGCTTATGTGTGTACCAACCGAGGGTTATGACGGCTGATGATATGATATGACAGCCGAGGATACATGCCGACTGATGAGATATGATAGTAGAGGATACATGACGGCTTATGTGTGTACCAACTGAGGGTTATGTCGGATGATGATATAATATTATAGTCGAGGATACATGTCGACCGATGAGATATGATAGCCGATGATACATGTCGACTTATGTGTGTACCAGTCGAGGGTTATATCGGCTTATGATATGATATGCCAATCGAGGATACATGTCGACTGATGAAATATGATAGTCGATGATACATGCCAGCTTATGTGTGTACCAGCCGAGGGTTATGCCAGCTGATGTTATGATATGCTAGTCGAGGATATATGTCGACTGATGTGATATGATGGCCGAGGATACATGTCGGCTTATGTGATGTGATAGTCGAGGATATTACGGGCTCTGAATATTATATAACAATGATTTTCATGGGCTTAGTCAGCCTATGGAAATACTCGTTATCGTGTTAAGTGGGTTTGGTGTGGGCTGTGACCCGAGCAGACGAGTTATATGTTGGTTGGGCATGATTGCGACCCCTGGAAGTGCTTCCATGATATCAGTGTACTAGTCGCTGAAGTATTACTTTTGAGATAGAAAGGTCGAAAGTGATCTTAGCATGTTGGGCTTCATTTATGATCGTCATGATAAATCCTAAGCTTCGCTGTGGAAAAGTTGTATATTGGCTTTCGTCACCGGAACTTAACATACAGGTGTCGACCAGCACCCAAGATTACCGTTATCTAGATAGATATTCAGAGTGGGGTGTAACAATTGGTATCAGAGCATAGTCATGGGCAGTGTCGTTGGGTACGGCCCCATTATGATCATAAATGCTAAGATGAGCGTGTCAGAACACCTCCTTGAATGATGTTGTATCGTGAATTGGCTAACTAATCGGTTCTACTAAGGTAGGGACTCTCCTTAGTTAGCAGTCAAGGATGGAACAACTTTGTACCCTTAAACCCTAGTGGGAAGGACATGTGGAATTTCCGTCGAACTTCCCGTTCGAGTGGTGAAAACGAGTAATGAGACTTGTCAGGGCGGTGTGAACGAGTCGTTGAACGTTGAACGTGACAGTGATGATTCCGTACATAGATGATGTATTGAGAAGAGTAATAAGCATCATAGCAACTAGAAAAATTATCCTCAATTGGAGGAAGGAATTCGCTCAGTTCAGTGACCAGACGGCGTCTGAAGATAAGCCACATCCACACGAGTGCCAATGCCAAGTCTTTCTGAAGAGTGACCATATATGCCAAGCTACTTCTGGAGACGAGGGTCTCGACGGATAACGGCACTGGGAATGGTCATCGTGTACGCTCGCCGAGTGGTACTACCTTTTGGATGGGACACATAGTGTATGGGTGTAGTTACATGCACCAGTTAATGGTCAACCTATTGGACCAGCTTAGAAAAATTTTGGGAAGCCTAGGAAACGGTAGCCAATATTCGAAAATGACCGTTACCTAGAGGCACCCGATGTTCCGGAATAACACAACGACAATAATCTGGACGGAACATGCAATGAAAAGCTGGAACAAATGACAAATCCTAAGACCCAATGACGTCTAAAACTGAATTGAGATCAGGATGAGTTAGATGGGTTAAGGATGTTGATATGAATAATAGGCCAAACTAGCATCTGGCGTAGTGTGGTAGCCTATTAGGTAAAGTGAAGTCCCTAATTTATGATGGCAGATAACCATACACTGAGAAATAAAAGTGCAAAGGACGATGATGATGGAGAAATAGAATGGCCAATTATGGGATCTACAACCCTTAGTCATCCTCCCGAGGGTCCACGCCACACTGGGACCCACCATACTGTATGAGGGAACTGAGGTGATAACCTTTCCTACCCCTTTGTCTCGGGTTGTGGGTGTACTTGCAACATAGTTGCAACTTTTCTCAATTTTGAAGTGGTCAAGGGAGACAATGTGTTGTACACAGGTGAGAGGTACCCCATCGTAGAGATTCTCGCTCTGATGCCATTACTGAGTTCTGCGGATTTGAGGACCGAAGCTAGGCAGAATTCTGGATTGATAATGTAGATGAGTCCTTTAAGGTAATGGAACTTCCACCAGAGAAATAGATTGCCACAGCTGCTTTCTTTATGCCACAGCCAACGTGGGGTGGAAAACTCGAGAAGCATTTATTGCCTGTGGAAGAGCGACCCATTTGAGAGGTCGTCAAACAACGTTTTGAGAAAAAATTTATACCTCAAAAGAGCACATCAACCTAATAAAACAGGGAAAATGATGGAATCTCACTTCATGAACCAAATACAATCCAATCTCTTCCGCTAAAGGCTACGGGATGTATGGTGGTGCCAAAAATGTTGAATCAAAGTAGCACAGCGGAAGCATGAAGTGGATGAGTCAAGTAGTTAATTGACTTGGATTGAGGGAGAGTAATAATACATCATAAAAATTGACCGAATTTGGAGGGGCAAAATTCTTATAAGGCGGGAAGATTGTTACAACCCGTTCAGAAATATGAAATGGAATTTAAAAATGTAAATTTGGATTCCAGTAAGTTTTGAGTTGAAGTAAAATAAATTTTGGACCGTTCGCGAAGGCCTCATGTGTTATGGGCCGTAATTGAAAATTTGGGCCGTAAAATGACCATCCTACCCCTGATTTATTGATGGGCCCGACATTGTAGAACATAACCTTTAGGGTTAGAAACTCTAGGAAAGGTAAATACTCCGCAACGAGTATAAACTAATATAATAGTAGTAAATCTCGAGGATAGATTCCGAGATATAGCGACGAAATTGATGAAAGGTAAATACTCCGGAATTAGTATAAACTACCACAATAATAGTATATCTCGAGGGTTAATTCTGAGATACTACTTACGATATTGCCGCGAGACGATGGATGCGACGATTAAGATAATCGTGACAGAGTGACACGTAATTGAGGTGCTATCGTCGATGAGTCATGTCAGTTAAGCACACGAGTCAATATGGGTATGCTATCGTCGAGGAATCATGTCGACATAGCATACGAGTCAGTGTTTGTCGACATAGCATACGAGTCAGTGTTTGTCGACCTAGTACATGAATTATGTGTCATTATCATGTGT
This sequence comes from Oemleria cerasiformis, assembly GCA_037349345.1. NCBI lineage: Eukaryota > Viridiplantae > Streptophyta > Magnoliopsida > Rosales > Rosaceae > Oemleria > Oemleria cerasiformis. The sequence continues at coordinate 16,651,610 of JAZGTL010000018.1, forward strand.
CAGTAATCGGTGTTGAGTCGTACGTTTATGTCGAGTCATGGTATTACCCATATGGTGGTCACTGGTGTCGTATATGTCTGTAGGCCACAGACCAGTCCTTCACATGATCGTTCACCTGTGCTCGCTCTATACTAGTTAAACAACGACAGTCCTGTCTCCGAGCTCTTATGTGTATTTATGATCTCAGAGCTCCTAGAGGGACTCGTGGTGATGGTGTTTTCACCCAGTCCTTCACGTGGTTGTGGTACGAGAAAAAACACCCAGTCCTGTCACATGCGCGTGACTCGTGCAACTACAGTGCCATTGGGATACTTATTACGATGATTGAGTCATGATGATAGCCGAGGGTTATGCAAGCTGTTGATATGATATGCCAGTCGAGGATACATGCCGACTGATGAGATATGATAGCCGAGGATACATGTCGGCTTATGTGTATACCAGTTGAGGGTTATGCCGGCTGATGATATGATATGTCAGTTGAGGATACATGCCTACTGATGAGATATGATAGCAGATGATACATGCCGGCTTATGTATGTACCAGCCGAGGGTTATGCCGGTTGATGATATGATATGCCAGTCGAGGATCCATGCCGATTGATGAGATATGATAGCCGAGGATACATGCCGGCTTATGTGTGTACCAGTCGAGGGTTATGCCGGCTGATGATATGGTATGTCAGTCGAGGATACATGCCGACTGATGAGATATGATAGCCGAGGATAAATGCCGGCTTATGTATGTACTAGCCAAGGGTTATGCTGGCTGATGTTATGATATGCCAGTCAAGGATATATGCCGACTGATGAAATATGATGACCGATGATACATGCCAGCTTATGTGATGTGATAGCCGAGGATATTGCCGGCTCTGAATATTATCTGACGATGATTGTCACGGGCTTAGTCAGCCCATGAAAATACTCGTTATCGTGGTCAGTGGGTTGGTGTGGGCGATGACCTGAGTAAACGAGTTATATGTTGGTTGGGCCTGATTGCCACCCCTGGAAGTGATTCCATGACATCAGTGTGTTAGTCATTGAGGTATTACTTTTGAGATAGAATGGTCGAAAGTGATCTTAACATGTTGGGCTTCATTTATAATCGTCATGATAAATCCTGATATTTGCTATGGCGGAGTTGTATATTGACTTTTATCCCAGATTACCGGTATCTAGATAGATATTCTGGGCGGAGTGTAAGACTTAAGGTCGTAGTAGGCACATGTCAAATAAGTTTTTTTATTTTTTTTTATTTTTATACAATGATATTGGGGGTAAGGGAATTACAACATAAATATTGAATATCAACATCGTCATTTATGAGAGTTAAACTTGAGACCTTCCACATAACATGAGGAGAAAATAATTATTATATCATATAAGTGGCATATCAAAGATTTTTAGTCAACAAAAATTACCATCGCTTTGTTTAATTTGCTTGTGGAATGCCGTCCACGATATACAATAATTATGCATGAATCATTAGTCTATAATAATGTTTGGTGAACCTAATTTCATAGATTTAATTATGCATTAATCATGACCCTATAACAATGTTTAGTGAACATAATTTCATAGACTTTTCTCAAGTCAAGAGTTTGACCCAGGAGCAAAAAATCAAAGGGAACACTTGAGAGTTGTGATGGGAAGCAACCCAGGTGTCGTGTGATCTATTATAGACAATGACAATATATATTATAATGATGCTGGTTTTGTTTACGTGCTATGTTGACCGTAACATTGTTTACCTGATCTATTATAGACAATGACAATACATTTTAAATTTTACGATCGATCAAAAAAATATATTTTAAAATTTACGAAATTGTTGTATATATTATTTACCAATTATAATAGTTGTTACATACTGGAAAAGTAGAAAATATTTGAATGGCTTGAAAGTGTTATTGGACTCCCATTCATTCAAGTTAGTTTTTTAGGAAGTTTTATTTTTGAACTCTTACCAATTACCAATTGGTATCAGAGCCTGATTTATGGGCAAATCATCGAATGTTGATAATTGAGTGAAGCCACCTCAAAGGAGAAAATGGCTATTATCGGGTCAGTGTCATATCGAGTCACTGAATATTGATAGTTGAGTGAAGTCGCCTCAAAGGAAGAAAAAGCGATTATGTATGTGCATAATATCGAGTCACCGAATATTGATAGTTGAGTGAAGCCGCCTCAAGGGAGGAAATGACTACTATCAGGTCAGTATCGATAGAGTGAGCGAATATTGATAGTTGAGTGAAGTCGCCAAGGCCTACCACTGGATCAATGTCAATAGAGTGGGCCAAAAAGAACGTTGGGTACGGAAACGTGGTAGAATGTTAGGACCCAATTGTCTCGTATTGAAAGATTAGAAAATATTTGAGTGATTTAAAAAGGGTTTTACACGTAATATTGCATGACATGCATCGCGGGCAAAGAAATTCTCAAAAGTAATTATGTGCGACTATAATACAATATGCATATCAATGTGACACGTAGACGTGAAAGAAAATATTGGCAAAATAGAAAATAGAAGGGATGTTCGATTAGGCCCATACCCAACCAATTCTTGTGCAAATTGTAGTTGGAGTTTGGGCTATAATCCTTGTGGCTCTTATTGGGTTAGGGCTTTATTATAACCAAAGGCTGGAGCCCAATTTCTTATTGTTTTCTACATAGTCTGACCCAATCCTAACTTGGGCTTTTCATCTTTCTAATCCGAGTTTATATTTACAATTAAGCCCCTAACTGGTTTTTCTTTTGGTATAACCCCCCTTGAACTAATTTGTTCTCCGGTCCAAGACAGAATAATTAGGTAGCGTGTCATGACTCATGAGTCACGCGCATTACAAAGATTGAGAGAACTCGTGCATGAAAAATGAAAAAACGTAAGAAGAAAATTTAATTAATTAGTAGGGGAAGAAAAATTAAAAGAAACATATATATTTTATTTTGTTTTAAATAAGTGTTTGTAGTTTTTATTTTTTATTTTTCTCATTCTAACTCATCTGTTTATTTCTATTTATTAATTTTGTTTTAATTTACTCAATTTATCGGGTATAATAAATAGTATCTTGATTTACTTAATTTGTAAGGTATAATAAATAAATAAACACATGAGAAGTATTTATTAATTTTGTTTTAATTTACTCAATTTATCGGGTATAATAAATAGTATCTTGATTTACTTAATTTGTAAGGTATAATAAATAAATAAACACATGAGAAGAAAATGAGAGTGAATTCAGTTTTTAAAATTGATGTGTACAATTCAAAATTATATGAAAAATATGTATATATTTCTAGATGTATAATATACATAATATTTTGATTTTTAAAACAAGTATTTTAACAATATTTAAAAAAATACAGAATATAAGAATATTTGTTATAAATACGTTAATTTTGTGTAAAATATTACATTTTCGTAAAGTCATAATTGTGCTAAATTTCATTTCCCCCAGCAAAAAACACAACCCTTCATTTGCTCATGTTTCCGTGTTTACCCCCGCGGGAGAGTTAGAATTACCTACTTGATTGCCCCGCACCGTTGCCTACCTCATTTCTGAGCACAAGCCGCCATTGACGACCCTCACCTGAGCCTTCATGCTCAGAAGTAGGCATCACAACGTGCCCCAGTTCGTCGATCCCGGAGAATGTTGCTTCTCTACAAACCAAGAAGATAAAAGAAAAATTGCTAAATAGAAGATGAGGTCATCTTGTTCAGATAGAATTAACATTGCCGCTAGTGCTCAGAAACGCGATGTCGACAATCGGATTCCTCTGCGTATATACTTTCGGATCGCTAATAATATCCTCAAACAGGTTTCACTCCACTCTTCCTCGTCTAGTAGCAATTTTGTTAATTATATTCCTATTGATTTTGAAATTAGCTTGTTAATCAACTTCTTTTGGAAGTGGGACTTTAATAATTGATGCTGCGTTTCCGTTCTTTTGGATTTTTAAGATATGTTGTATGGATCAAAAGGGTTTATTGAGAATGTCAAGAATTTAAATTGGTAGCTTTGTGGCTATTAGGACCCAGATGATTAATAGAATTAACAGAAAATAGTAGAAAATAATTCAAAAAGGAAAGTAATGGAATATTCTACTGCTGAAACAGAAGCAATAGGCTCTACAGTTTCCATTTAGCATTATGGAAATGTGTCAGTTGTGAAGTGAATTACCTAAGTTGAATTGAAAACTCCAGGTTAATTATCTAGGGCTTGCTATACAGGTTCCAACACTTCGCATGCATTCATATTCGAATCATATACACACATTTCGGCCATACTTGCAAGGTGCCACTAGCATGTAGACCAGAAATGCAGTTTCTTGATATTGAAACTTGTGTTGTTCTTATCTAGATTGTGATATTAATTGGTGTTTTGCTGTTGTTTTAGCATTCCCCTTTTATACCCCTGAAAATTATTAAACAGGGAAATTTCCCTCTCTACTTTAGTTTCTTGCTGTTGTTTAAAATGTCCCTTCAGCTCCTGAAAAGGTTGTTATATTGTAGGCGGACATATTTCGACAAGAGAAGAATATTATAGACCTATACATTATGCTCCTAAGGTTTTCAAGGTCAGTGACAAAGAGCCAGATATTTAACTATAAAATCAGCAAGGTTGTATGAAGTAGGGAAAAAGAAAACCAATATGTGTGTGATATGCAAAATTGACACTGAAATTATTTGGTTTTCTGCTTCAGTTTGGTCTCTGAGACAATACCATGTCATCGAGACTATAGAGCATCTGTTCAAAGCGAAAAAGTTTTACTCAAAAAGGTAATGTTGTCTCATCTTTAATTTGCAAGGAAATTTTTTTGTTTTGTTTTTTTCAATCTAATTTTAGTTTCTTCCTCTAGAAATTGGTTTATGCTTTGAATGAGCTGGAGGAGCTAAAGCCAGCAGTGAAACAGAAGAATGATGAGATTAACCGAAGAAATTCTAATCAAAACAACGGGTGGCATAATCACCAAATTGATTCTCTGGTTCAATCTCCTCTCAAGAAACAAACTTTGATTAGTTATGATGTCAACAAGGTACAGTTAGTGTTTCATCATAGTAATTCCATTACTATGAAAAATGTGTTTCTTATCCCAATGGAAAATTGGAAACTTTGTCTCAATTTATGTGCTTTGTTGATTGCCTTTGGAATTTTGACTTCAATCCTTTATAGTTCTATCTGTTGCCTCTGTTGCCTGCCAGTGTCTTGTCCTCCTGTAACTTTTTCTTCTTTCTTTTTTCGACTGCTACTATTATAATTTTCCTTGTAATACAATTTCTTCTTTCCTATGTTTATTCTCCATCTGGCAGGCAGCAAGACCAGCTGGACTAGAACTTGTGTATCAAACTCCTAGGGCTCAACAGTTTACCTATGCCAGGCCCGTGGAGGAGCAATTTCGCAAACTGTAAGTATTTGCATATTTGCTAAGGTGTCTTCTTTTCTATTCTTAACCAACACTAGAATGTGCTCGGCATGCTTTACTCACAAACTTCAGTTTAATTCCACGATAGGGTAATGCAGTTTTTTTCTGTGATCTCAGATAATTGTGCACATACTTCTTCCATCCTTTTGTGTACTCGCTGGTTGTTAAAAGAATTTCCACCAGGGTATAATTAGAAAACAAAAATACATGTTTTATCTCAGTCAACTCACTTGAGGCAAAACTATGCATCCGAAGTTGGCTAATATGTCATGCATTTGAATAATGTTTTTGGGTTCTGGTTTCTGTTTGCCCATATTTACCACACATGATATACTGCATGGCACATTGAGAAAATGAGCTGAGTTTGAATCATAGTATGAAGGCTCCTGGTCTTGATTACCCTTTTTTGTTGACTTGTTGTAGCTCCGTAAGTTTTCCACGTCCAACGGAGGAAACTCTTTCCAGACATTCTATTTTGGGCCCGAATGGGCTTCATGGACAGTGGCAGGCACCTAGAAGTGATATAGGGGTATGCTGGGCTGTGAGTCTCCCAATATATTTCTTTGGTTCAAAGTAGAAAAAAACACGCTGACCTTTCTCTTAAATTGTAGGTCCAATATCCAAGCATTGTAGACTTGACTCCAATTGCAGTCCCAAGGTTTGTCTCCTGTTTAACTTCTGAAGTTCTTTTTGGTGGTTCTGTGCCTCAAGTTAGATTGGATCTAAATAAGGGAGATGCATTATGATATTTTCTTATGAAAGCATAATGTGATTCTTGAAATTGGAACTAGTTTTTTTTCCTTGAAGTTCCACATTCCAGGCAGTCCCATTCAATGATATAATTGCACTTGTGTTTCTGAAGAGTTTATAGCTTTATATATGCTTCATCTGATTTTTTTTTCTGGGAAAACAGCCTGGGACAGCCCATAGAAGACGAACAGACGATTAAAAAAGACACTAGCAATTCAGAACCTGAAAAGTCAAGTGCAGAACCAATTCTTACCCAGAATAATGATGATGGCCAGAAGCGTTATACTGAGGAACTTTGCTCCCTTATTTCCTTTGAATCAACAGAAACTCCTGATCATGCAAAGCTTATCAGACAGCCTTCTCCTCCACCTGTCCTTGCTGAAGTACAAGATTTGATCCCAGCAGTTTCACCTCAAGTCTCTGAGGTAGAATGTGGACTGGAGACTCTCTCATCAGATGAATTTGTTCGTGCTGAATCTCCCCTACAATTACACATTGTGAGATTCATATGACCAGTTCTTTAATGTTTACTGTATTTTCTTTTTGTTTTTTTGGGCATTCATCTGTATTTGAATTCTTTCTGATGACAAAATCTTTTAATAATTGTTCTCTTATGTACGTGGAATTTTTTATACTGACAAAAGTATGCAGACGTTCCTTTTATCTAATCATTTGGTTCTCTTTGCAGTCAACAACAATGATGGAGCAGTTCATGAAGCTGGCTAAGTCAAATACTGATAAGAACTTAGAGACTTGTGGCATCCTAGCAGGCTCACTTGTAAGTCTGCATAACTTAGTTAATGTTCTCAGTATTTGACTCTTTAAGATGCTAATGTTTTCACAATTCTATTTGCTAGAAAAACAGAAAATTTTATATTACAGCTCTCATCATACCAAAGCAGGAGTCAACATCAGATTCTGTATGGCACTTCTTAATTTGTTGGCAATATTTCATGTTTCTGTCCTTACTGATGTAAGCATGCACTATATATTATATTTGTCCTGGAGTTCTGACTCGTGTGGAATGTAAACTTTCTTATTAGTGTCAGGCAACAAATGAAGAGGAAATATTTGAAGTTCAAGATAAACAATCTCTGTTCCCTCTTGGCTGGATACATGTGAGTATTTTGTACTGCTTCTTTAAGTTATTTTCCGGGGATCTTTATTCTGTAAACTTACAAGTAGTAGTCTCTTTGTGATTTTTTTTAGTTTTAGATGTGCTAATCTAGAGGATTTGGAGATAACAATATATCATTTCTCAAAAGCTACACTAGAATTGTGTATTTAATTTCTTCTAAAAAAATTGTGTATTTATATACACTATATTAAATTTGATGTCCAAGAGGAAATAAATAAAATTCAACCAAGATATGCAAGTAATTTTTGACAGATATATAAGCCCTGGGCTTGTTATGAATAGTATTGTATTCAGAATATACTGATGAGCTATATCTTGATCATGTGTGATAAGAGTAACACTTCCTTAGCTCCTGATTTCTTTAAAAGGACAATGCTTTCATGTAATACATTGAATTCATATGATGGCTCTAGTTGCATTTTGTCTCAATACCTATCTATAATATATTATTACCTGGACTGTCACTCTTTAATTTCCAACCATTTTGCTGACCAATAAATTGTTTATTATGGTACAATTTTTCAGACTCATCCAACACAGTCTTGTTTCATGTCATCGATTGATCTTCACACCCATTATTCATATCAGGTGTGTGCCTTTTTCTGTTATTTATTTCACATTACAACTGAAACCTATGTTCTAATTTTTTCCTTAGGGTGTGTATTTGTGTTATCAAAATGTTTGTAAGAAACATGGGTTGTAATGAAAGCATAATAGATTTCACCCCTAGCCCTGGCCGTACTGTTATATGAATATTTGGAAACTGCCAGCATAATGTAATTAGTCATGAGCTTGGAAATTGAGATTGCAAAGAAGCCGTTCTAGATTCCTTTTCATTTTTTTTGTCTTTGCATTGATGTTCATTCAATGTCTTTTTCTAGTTTTGTTGAAGTTCATTTGTTGTTTGCTACCTACCCATTATGGGTAGGATGTGCCCCTCGGAGCGAAGTTCTCCACCAATCACTTTAATGCCCTGCTTAGTTACAAGTCCACGCTACTAGGCTTGGCCAATGTTCTTTCTTGCTAAAACAATCCCGTCAAATATTTTATCACCTGTGAAGAGCTTGCGTAGTGTCAGTTGGAAGCCACTTTTGAGTACGTAAAGGATATGGATATATTTGTGATAAACAGAAGATAAGTCATTAATTTATAATACAATAATAGTTTACACATTCTCATTCCATCTTCAGATTATGTTGCCTGAAGCTGTTGCAATTGTCATGGCACCAAGAGGCGGTACAAGGTAAAAGCATGTCTCCTTGAATCTCTGCCATTGTTGATGGTTAGAACAGCAGAAATAATTTTTCTTTCCATGGTTTATCTTTGATACCTTTTCATTTGTTTTTCCTTATGTACAGAACCCATGGTATTTTCCGATTGACCACCCCAGGTGGCATGTCAGTCATTAGACAGTGCCACCAACGCGGTTTTCATCCACATGAGCAGCCACCGGATGGTGGACCCATTTACAAGGCCTGTTCAGATGTTTATATGAATCCGAATCTAAAGTTTGACGTCATTGATCTTCGATAGCTACACAAATGGTATTCGACCTTCATTCATGCAATTGTTCATAGTACAAAATTGGATTTATAAACAGAGTTGGCACCATATATATATATGTACAAGTATTCTTGATTCTGTAAAGAATGAAATTGGCATGCCACTTTGAACTTAAATGGCTTGAAATCAAGAAGAGGCGAGGCTTGTTGTTTTTCATTTGTCAATTACACAGGTTTAGCTGCATACAATCGTTTCCCAGTGACTTGCATTAGGGTTTTGCATTGCCGTCAATTATTGTTCGAAAATTACTTGCATTTTACTGGTTTTATACGTCTCCTCTGATTTCTTTTGCTATTCTTTCTGTGAAATAGCCTGTAGATTGGTGATAGTTCATGTATTTCGTACACGAATTACTGAAAATGTTTGAGTTTTGTGTGAAGATTTCTACTTGAGTAGGTGGTTGCTTTTGAAATGTGGTCATTTTCCTTTTATCTTTTTACCTTTCTCTGGGATCAGTAATGTTTTCCCTTGAATCAAGCAATCTTCTCCTGCTTTAAATTTTTTTACTTTGACTTAGAATGTATATCTTCCTTCTCTTCCAGAAGTGGACCTTTCCACAAGAAAGAGACCAATTACAATCCCCCCCATCTCTCTCAACAAATTTCATTACTTTTCTTCTTGATGGAGAAGCTCCCTTCTAGAATGGTGGTTCACTCACGACTTCGTGTGAAACATTGTGTCAATCTCTCTCCTCACGGAAAGTTATGCGAGAGATTGAAAATATAAAAATGAAACATGTTGCATGAGAGTTTCTCTCCGTAGGATGATAGCGTACCAGTCAAAAGTGGTTGTGCCACCATTACCTGAGATTCTAACCCAACAAGATACCGGGCTGGTGGGTCCGGCCAGCATACGGTGGTGGGTAGTGGGTGGTGGTTATGATGATTCATGTCTTGCCATGCCAAAGAGATTGCAAGTTAGCTAGAAGCTTGATATTATTACTGTGGCCTTGTGGGGGTGGAGTCTTTCTTTCTTTGTACCTTATAAACATCATCATCCACAGCAACAAAAGAAAGAGAATGGGGTTTCTTCTTCACATGGCCAGTTGCCAAAAATGGACCATGTGTCCTCTAAATGGTAGAAAGAGTTTCAGTCTTTTAGGTCCATCTATGCCCCCCTCCCATACCTGCCGTTTTGCCCACCAACTCCAACCTCTTTTGATCCAAAGGTATCGACAGAACGGATTATACACATTAAGGATTGATCTTACTTATTATGAGAGTCGAATTCAAAACATTCATTACAGAACTAAAGAAAATACCACTAATACGATCTCCTAAACCGATATATTATGATTGTTTCAATTGTAATTTTGGGATATAACTCCTTCAATTCAAACCGTACCCACTCTTAATTTAGGTAAAACTTGTAGTATTAGAAAAATCATAGTATAAGAAAATGGTCATATTGGCCTACAAAGGACAGTGAGGGTTTAGCTTACTAGCGGCTCCTATTTCCTAACCTATCCATTATGCAATTTGCCTTTTAATTAACCATTTTTGGCAAATAAAGAGTTCTTAATTATTATTTATGGAGTCAAAAGTCAAGAATATTATCCTAATAGAAGTTGAAGAATCTCACTTTTATTCTTCTCCATATATCATATTTAATTTTAAATTAATCTATTATTATGAAGAAAAAAAATGAGAAAATTCACGTTTTCTTATCCAATCAGATTAGGCTGATCTAACATTTCCGAAATATAATTTCTCCAAGTGGGAGTCCCTATGATCACGCCCAGGGGATATTCATCTAAGGTTGCCCCCTTCCACACTATTTTTCAGAAGAAAAAAAAACATTAACTCTTAAATCAATGAAATTTTTTTGAGAATGTGAATGTTTCAAACACATCATCTCAAATCTCCAGCAATTTATTCATCAAGATGATCTGGGGATGATTAGACAAAGAAGGAAATGTTCAAGTCTCTCAATAGTTTAATTACTTCTTGTGTGTCCTGTGTGCGTAAAGAAGATCATGGATTGCATGTCTGCAAAAAACAAAAAATGAGTGCATGAAAATTGTGTGCACCCAACAACTACCCATGAAACCCTAGCTATGTCATGCATGGTTGATCCAAATCTTTGATGACCACCTCCATCAGTCAAAAGTATCTTTTTCAAGTCTCAACAGCCCTAATCTTCATTTTCAAGCAAAAATATTAATAATGCTTACTCAGTCAAGTGTACCAAGTCCTCTCTTCTATGCATATGATAATAATTACAATTTATGGTACATCATAAATAAAATCTGGTCCCATACGTGACAAATACAATCATTATGTCTTACTCATATTAGTTATATATATATATATAATCATATATCAAAAATTTTCGAGTCTCTTATTCGTCCAGCATCTCTCACAAGCAGTGAAATTTTGATTTTACTTTCACACAGTTCAATTTAAAATGTTTTAGAAGTGTCGAACAAGTAACGTTGCACCCCTATAACCAAAGAATCTCTCTTTCAGAGCCAAAAGTATAAATCATACTAAATATATTAACATATGATGGATGAACTGCTCAATGATTTGCAGTATCAACAGAGAAATGCATGTTAATTAGTTGATAAGATATGATTAGGAAATGTGTTTCGGCGATGTCTTGCTATTGGCAAACCAATTAGTAGCACGTACATCGTTGTTGGAAGCATCTATTTAAATTGTTTTTTGGACCAATTAGATAATTAGATTGGAATTTGGATTTGGTTGGTTGGTTGGTCGGTCGCTTCTTTCATCTGATGTAACCTCACATTTGTACAATTATTATAAGCTTTTGATTCCCATCGACGAAAGTTTTTGAATTTTCATCGACAAAAGTTTTTGAATTTCAAGAATATCTTTTGCCCCATTTTCAGCACATGCACTTGTTTATACTACTCACAATATGTCATCTTTGATGCAACATCCCATCTTACGCATGCTTAGGAGAATTCGTCCGATCACGTTAACTGTCCGATAAATATGATCGGATTAATATAGCTAGGTGTAAGTTGTAATTGGTTGGTGATCCGTCCATTCACGATAAACGTATGGAATCATCTGTTTTTAACACAGTATCATCTTGATATGCTATACAAATGACGTGTTTGGACGATTTAACGGAAGAATTTATCCGTTTGAATCGTATCCACATAGCCAAGAACTAGTTGTAATTGATCGGTGAGATTCCTTCCCTAACCTTGATGTAAAGTTGAGGTTGTAGTTGATTGGTTGAGGTTTGAAGTCACTACACATGGACACAAAGAGTCTTTGTCAACAAAGATGTCTGAACCAGGTACCTGCTATAATGCATACATCTCAGAAATGTCCTTCCGAGGACAAGACAAAATGCAAAGAATGAAAAAATTCAAAATAACAAAAGCCAGGGCATCTTCTGATTAGTGATTTATATGTTGTTGGGCTAAATTGGAGAAAGAGATAGATTTGATTGGGGAGAGAAACTTCAAAATTTGATCAGTTGGCTCAACCTGAATCTTCTTCTTCCCTATTTGTTTATTTATAATTATTTTGTTAATGAAATATTAAAATGAGAGAAATTTTTAAAAAGATGAAGATGGCCTACTTGGTGGTTCAGATGGCAACCCCAAAAGTCCAACATATGGTAAGAGGGGCCACCACCCCTACTCTTTTTATCTCCTTCTCTGAAAAAAATAATTTAGATAAAACAGTCCGATAACGTTATTGATACGATCATTTTCATAAAAAAAATTAGACTCTTTCAATTGGATGTTATCCGGCTCAATATTAGTCTCATTCTAAATGCGAAAATTCTCACCTAAGCCATTTAAATGTGAGAAGAATTGCACAAAAACGTAATCAAACCTTCTCGTTCAAAACTTTCTCGATCTTCGATCTTTTTTAGTATTAAGGACTTTGGAGTGCTATTTTCTTTGCCTCTCCAAAGACAAAAGAACTCTTTGAAAACTTTGTCACGTTAGCTCTCTCGTCTCTCTCCCCACGTTGAATTTCAACTTTCAAGTTGCAAGTTATCCAAAGCTGTCACAAACAAAGATTTTATTTTTATTTTTATTTTCATTCATCTTGCGAAAACCATAAAATAACCATTTTTCCCTTTAGTTTTCTCTCCGCCATAATCTTCATCCCTTTCTTTATATAATATATACAGACTATCTCCCTCCCTCTTTTGTTTCCTCTCTCTGCTCCATTTAAATGGAACGAGAAATCTAATTCAATCCAATCCAATCCGATTTAATATGATCAATCTTATAATCTTCGAAATTCCTAAAATTTCTCACTACTGTTCTTGAATCCTGTGCAAGAAAAGCTGCCATTTTTATTTCTTTTCGTTCTCTCTCTCTCATTTGTCCAGAAAAACCTTTAGAACTTGCTCTTTGTTCCTCTTTTTTGACTTCAAAGTCCAACCCCTTCATCTCACGTTTCAAGCCCTCATAGTTGAAACTTCCCCTTCATTTCCACATGCCCTCACATTCTTCAACTCTTGAAGATCAATAAAAAAGAGCTAATCTCGCCCAATCCTCTCTATAATCATGTGTTCGGAAACGAGTCCTCCGAGATTATCATTTTCCCATGACCTTGGCCAAGCAGACGTGTTACCAGTCGGCCACAACCAGCCTACTCCTCGGAGGGACACGTCACTCATGGACTTGAATTGTGAGTTTGAGTTCAGCCTTGACACCAGCAGCTTCAGCCATGAATCTTCCTCAGCAGACGAGCTTTTCTCTCACGGAATCATCCTCCCTATGCAGCAGCAGCAGCCGCCGCCTAGACATCAGAGTCTTGACGACGCGCGGCCGCCGAAAAGAATATACATCGCTGAAGCCAGACACAACAATGCTTCCCAGTCCAAGAAAGGCTCGCCTCCTCCTCTTCCAACCAATGAAAATCAAAAGAAAGAGTCAATGGTGATGATCAATTCCGACCATCGTCATCATCATCACACGGAGCAGAATAAGGCACCTAATCATCAATCTCACCAGTCCAAGTCTTTCTGGGGTGGTTTTAAAAGAAGCAGCAGCCTCAACCAAGACAACAAGAAGAGCTTGCTCTGCTCATTGCCACTCTTGTCAAGAAGCAATTCAACGGGCTCAGCTCCAAATCCAAAGAAGCCACCTCCATTTAAGACCTCATCTTCGTCACAAAAACAGTCATCAAATATTTCCATGTCAAAGTCATCTTCGTGTTCTTCGTCTTCGTCTTCCTCCTCTTTAAACCACTACGCAATGCTGCTGCCGAGACCCCCATCAAAGAAGGGTTACAATGGATCATCATCGTACTACGGCAACAACAACGGTGGTGTTCGGATTAGCCCTGTTCTAAATGTACCATCTCCTTACATTTCTAAAGGAACTGCTAAGCTCTTTTGTCTGGGCTCGTTTTTACATCCTGGGAAAGATGAGAAAAAAAGCAAGAAATAATCATTTACTTTCTTGCTTTCTTCATCAAGAAGTTCTTCTGAGTTTTCATGGACATATGTTTTTACTTAGAAGCAATGTCCAGGAGACACAGATAATGGTATTATTGTAAATTTGGACAGTAGAGAGAGAGAGAGAATCATGGGTAGAGGGTCTTGGAAGGTTGACAGCATGTTAAAATGTCATTAACTCAGGAGACACAAACAGGTACCCTTTTTTTCAGGATTTGTCTTCATTATGAGGAAGGCTTGGATTGCTTTTGCTTATTCTAAAGGTGCTTTCCACCTTTGTCTATTTTCTGCTAATCAACATTGAACATATAAACATTTTGAATTTCTTGTTTCTTCATGAGAATTATTTTGTTTGCTCAGCTAACCTTTTTGTTTGTAGTCATGCATAAATCAAACCAACTCAAGGTCCAGCCAGGTTACCACTAGTATTATTATATAATGGGAAGTCTCAAGTCTCGTTTAAAAGAAAAGTCCAACCAAATTTAATGATTAAAAGGGATTGAGTTGAATAACTCTCTAATAAAATTATTCTTAAATTGATTAAACGGAATTTAGTGATTAGAAGGGATTGAGTTGAATAACTCTCTAATAAAATTAATCTTAAATTGATTAAACGGTTTAGGTGAATTATCATAAACTTAATGAATTATCTAATTTAATCCAATCTTAGGTAACAAACATCGCCGTTAGAATTTGGGATTGAAGAAAAGGGAAGGGTGAAGGAGGTTGTTTCAAGTTTCAGGGAGTTGGTTTGAATTTTGAAATACAAACAAATAAACTTTTTTGCTGTTGAACTAGTTTCATCAGGGACAATGTCTCGGGTTCGTCATTGAAACTATTGTGACGTTGGCTTGACATGACTATGATGGACATATGTCACTGGTGATGGATCATGGATGGGACGACCTATTATGAATCTATCTGGTGAAAAAGTAAAAATCAAAATTACGACGAGAGTTACCATGTACTATCCTACGAGAAGGGACAATTCCAAACAGGAAAAAGAAAAGAGATTTGATCCTTCCTTCCTCGTATTAAAAGCATGAAAATTGAAAGCAAAAATTGACACAAGAGTGGGAAGGTAAAAAGTAACTGTAACACTCGAGATCATAGATTGAAAAATTTACCGGAGCATGAAAAAGGTGATACTAGCCAAATTTCTATGCAGATGCAGGCTGGTTGTTCCCTGCGTAACTGCTTGAAAATGAATCACGAAACCAAGGCAACATGATATTTACGGGGCTTCTACAAAATTGCTCAGTGGATGTAAAGTAACCAGTTTTCTGGTTTTCGGGGAAAATTGAATTTGCCTATACAAGTATCTACAGACTAATATACATGTATACATCTCTTCGTCAAAGAATAGAACCTGTAGTTAATGTGGTGTACAGCAGTCAATAATGGTCGTCTCACCCTTGATCACCCGGGTATTATAAGATCCGCAGTTTCCACACTTGTGATATAGCCAGTGAAACCGTGAGGTGCCCTTTCGGTCGCAGTCATTACAAAGAATGTCCTGGATTGGGAAAACAGACTACATCAGATGGTGCCTTTCCTATTGTGACGGCCACTATATCATGGCTCTAATTTTGGACAAAATGACGCACAGATTATGAATTAAGGCGCTAGCTTTTAGGAATGGAAATTAACACAACAATATCATCCACGTTCTTTCTCATAAAAAGAAGTTTGTAACAAAGGATTTTCCATTTTCTCATCCTTAAGAACACCAACTAATTCATCATCGCTAGACAAACCGTCTTAGACAACATAAGTAATAACAAGAAAAAGGAAGCAATATACCTGACAACGGTTCCTGTATTCTTCTGGAAGCTGCTCCGCAGCCAATAATGCATCAAGCATGCCAAAGTAAGCCTGAGTAGGTATAGAGATTAAGCAAGATCTCACAGATGGGTTTCATATATGACCTAGAGATAATGACAAAACAGATCTAATAAAGATTAAAGTTGGCATTGCAACTAAGTGCAGAAAAATAAGTTCAAGAAAAGGGATATATATCCTCTTACCGCCATATCTCCCAGAGATTTGCTGCAAATTGGACAAGTATAGTGACTGCAAGTGTACGCCTGACAGAAAATCCGTATCAGATTTACTCTCTTCTAAAAAGAAGGAAAGTACATGACAAATGGTTTAAAATTAGTTTAAAAACTATGCAGACCTGAAAGCAAGCAGAATGCATGTAATGACCACAGGGCAGGGCCCTAACTGTAGCACTTGATGTGAATAAGAAATCACAGCAGATGGGGCAATTTGTTTCTAAACTCTTTTCCAGACACTTGTGGTTCACTAACTTTATCCCCAAGCAACAATTGCATGTCATGCAATGAAAGAAGTCAATTCCAAGACCTTTTCCAAGGCGGCATAAATTGCAAAACGGGCAATGATATACAGTCCTGAAGAAAGATTGAAATTTATGAATAAGAACTCGCTAATTAAGCCAATAATTATTGATTATTTACAAATTTGAAATTTCCAATAAGAATTTCTGTACCTTTCATCATCAAAAAATTTGCATATATTGCAATAATACTTTGCCATGGATAGCTCATTGCATGACGGTGTAGTGCATATTGGCCCAACTGGCTGAACCTTCAGGCAGTGCATGCACATCATTTCTGTTGTAGCTTTCCTGAAATGATTGAAAGAGTATCAGAGGAAGAAGAACATAGATTTTATAGTGTAACTTGAAATAAGTGTTGATATTTCAAATTACCTATCCATTGAATGATCGCTAACATTATCATGGCAAAATCTACATGGAAATAACTTGCCACAGCAAGCTGCTCGGAGTTTGCAGTTTCTTTTGTAGTGTTCACACCCAAACTCTTTTTTCTCACCATCTCGAAAGGATGCTGAGTGTCCAACTACATCTTCACCATTAGAAGATTCTCCTGCTGTTTCTTGAGGTAACTTTTGCTGAGTAGCTATCCAGCGACTAAAACAAACAAGTCATTCATTGACATTTGATGAAATGTGGCCAGTAAAGTTGAGTATTTTTAGATGTCATGATCTAGTGTGTGTCAGACTAAAGATAATGTTGCAATTCCTGAAAAGTTCTAGAAAGTTAGTACACAACTAACCTAGTCATAAGATTCTGCACAAGATATGCCTTTCTCCTTGGATCAAGGGTCGCATCACGATAAACCTTTCTGATCTCTGACTCAAGCTCATTTTGATTCATACGAAAAATATCCTTCCAACCAGGTTTGAACATCTGATCAGTCTGGTCCAAGCTTTCTTGAAATTCAACACCTACAGAAAAATAAAAGAAGTGAGTTTCGAAAGGAGTTTGAATTCACAACTTTAAGTAAAGTTAAGCCATCTCAAATTTTACATAGCTCGACAATCATCATAACAAGCCTTGATCACATGGATCATCAGTGACTTCTTTTGGGGTGGGGTTGGTGACTATTGAGGGCAACTGCTTATATAGAGGTCCAATACTCCCAGCATTTCAGCATCAAACCAAATGTGGAGTTTTTTCACCTCAAACGCTACTTTTTTAAAGCACAAAACACCCCATATCAGAGGTTAAAGGGTAACAGACTTTATCACAATCATACTCCTGTATCCACACATTACAACTGAGGCAAGTTTTATAAGTAATTGTTTATATGCTCCGCTGTAAAAAGTAAACTTTAATGTTCATTTTATGAATTCACCATTGCGCTGTGCCCTCTTGTTCACATATGATCAGAGAGAATTGCAAAATAAGAAGGATGAGTTTGTGTGATTGAGAGGCAGTTGGTCAAACTTATTCACTGAACTGGTTGATAAGTATAATATTCTAGAAAGAATGACTTGGTTTCATGTAGCGTGCAGTGGGTGTTTAAAATGACTGCCTTAGCCGTGCATTTATGTCCAACAACACAAAAAATTGGATCATGATACAAACCTTTTTGGGGAATGCTACTTTCCCATGTTTCAGTTCGTGAAGTTAACTCTGAAGTTCCTTTCCAGCATTCATTGAGCCACTCATTGAACATCGTATTTTTCGTTGCTTGCTTCCATGTATCTATCATTTTGTTCTGTTCATCCTGAGTAAGTGCAGATGTCACCCATGGTAACATTGACTGGAGCACCTCAGCACCCGTGGTCCCAATAATGCGGCCAATTATTTTGTCTTGCTCCTGCACAGTGAAGTGTCTGCCAAACAACGGCCACAGCTCAAGTTCTTCTCTGAAAATGTGCTGATCGAGTGTTACTTTTATAGATTTGCACATCCCTTGAAGCTTTGTCGCTAGCTCATTATACTTTCTAGTATAGTTGATACCATTGGCAGCAGAAAAGTTAATACTACTTCCAGCTAAATCTTCATCCATGTGATCTTTTTCCAAGCTTTCATGAAGGTGAGAAAGTTCAGAAAGAACACCAGAGATATCCTCAAATAATTTTTCCTCCTGTTTATGGTCCAGTGTGTACGAGTGACTCACATTATGAAGTGCCTCCTTTGACTCCAGTGCAGGAAACACTATATCATCCTCAGCATTACTATGTGCTCTGTATAAGCCCCACAGCAAACGAAACCTTCCGATAAACTGCCGAAAGGTTGTTTCATCACAATAACTAAGTTTTCCAGATTCAATATCTAAATACTCCAAATCTTTACGTATGGCTTTATGAAATTTAAAAATAGTATCAATAGGTCGTTCTCCACAGCCAATATCAGAAGAGGAATTATCTGTTTCCCAGACGAAAAGACTGGAATTAAGAGATGGCGCACTGGAGCTGAAAGACAAGGATCGCAAAGACTTGGCTCCAAAATGAGAACTCGATCCAAGATTATTACTGGTTACTCCTAAACCTGGGACACGGCAGGGCTGCTCACTACAACATAGATTCTGGGCATTTACGGTCTCTGAAGGTTCAGAGGCATCATTGTGTTTGCATGGCACTGAAACATTTCGTTTGACCAGCCTCTTCACGTTATTTCCTTGAGCTGATATCATGCTGTCTCTAGCAGACAATGCAGAAGCACATGCACATGCTGAACGAACAAAATCTTCTTCAATATCAATGAAACTTTTAACAGGACAGCTACCAATCGTACTTGAAGACAAGCATGAACCCTGATTACGAGCCTTGCATGCCCATCCAGAAAAGAGTGTTACCAAAGCAGAATCAGGTACAGGAGCTGAATCATAAAACTAGATGTTGTCAGAATCTGAAAAAGACTCGGTGAACTTTTTTATTAAGATTTTTCTATTAAAAATTAAACATACAAAAGATATATACAGAACCTGCTAACTGCATGTTTTTGAGAAAATTCTTCGTTTCATCTTCGGTCAACGATCCGACTAGCCATGGCAAAACACGCTCAATCAGTCTTAAGGGCATCATGCACAAACTTTGATACAAAAGTTCCCGCTGTCTTTTGAAGCTGAAGTGCTTTCGAGCAAGTGGAAGAACCTAGAAATGCAGGGAATTCGGGATGCTTTTAGGAATTAGATGGATGTTGGTTCTATACCAATTTAACGGAGTTATTTTATTTTTTATAAGTACTAGAGTGTTTCTGTTTTGTGACATTTAACGATTTAAATACATAAGATATGAGGAAATGCATCAACTTAGCACACAACTTAATACTTATCATCACAATCATGCAAAGAGCCAACACATGATTAAAGATTTTTTTTTTTTAAATATTCAAATTTGCCAGTTAAACTTCATTTCAATTTGAAGTCTGATTCGAATTTTCATAGGCTACTTTAGTACCGATTCTTATTTTTATATCTTCTTCCCCTCATCTCTCCACTTTCTTATTAAGTTTTCCGCTATTTCACCCAATTTGCATCCACCTTTAAGTCTCATCAGAAGGATTGCCTTCCCAAATAAAAAGCCCTAAATCAGACCTCCCTTGCTGTCCTATGTCCCCTACTACTGAATTATTGCACATAAATGCTGCAGCAGCTGTCCAGAGTTCCAGAAAGGATATTGTAACAATAAAGATAGTTTACCTGAACTTCTTCATTGCTAAAGTGCCTCTGGATAGTTTCCATTATTTGATCGGCATGAGAACATAACTTTGCATAAAAATCAGCTGAAGTAGAAACTGCTCCTGCACTTTGAATAGTTTCAATTAAACACCTGAATTTAGTGAATTGGCTTTCTTCTTCCGCATGCTCTTGGAAAAAGGAAATTTTTCCATCCACCGCAGGAAATATGACCTTGTCCTCAGCAATACTGAAACCAGAAAATAAGTAAGATTCAAACAAAAAGGAGAGAAAATAAGATTCAAAAATTAAATCTCTACACATCCTTGTCGATAGTTATTAGTGCAAAGGAATATAGAAAAAAAGTAAAGCTATAATAAATTCACAATGATCACCTAAAAACCTGTTCTAAACAGTAACGAAAATACCAAGCACAAGCAAGGAATTTGTGCGAGGCAGGCTCTAATATGTAGGTTTAATTGATGATGTCCAGTGATATAACAATTCCATGTGTGGAAAACGGGGAAATTTTGAAATTATTATTGCCAAAACTGAATTATCCAGCTACGATAACCATATTTCATTTACCGGTTTACCGCGGCCAGAGTAGTAACTTTTTACTAGTCATACATCTTTCAGAAGAAAAGAAAAAGAAAAACTCCAATAGAAGGTAACTTTTACTAATCACACTCTAAATTTCCATAGATATATAGGCATACCTGTGAAAGATGCAAACTTCAGCAATAAATTGCAACCTCTCATTGAAAGCTGATAGATTTGTAAAATCTCCAGACAGTTGTATCTTCCTAGCTTCCTCGGCTATCTCATTTAATTCTCTTTTAATGGCATTATGCCAAAGCAGAATTTCATTTATTGGATGCTGCCCAATGGTATCAGAAACATCAGTAGTTGACTCTAAATACTTCCTTTTCCCAGTCCTGTACTCGCATGCACAACTTCCCTTCTCCATATGTTGATTTGATGTGCTAGCACCAGATTCCACACAACATCGGAACTGAGGGGATAGACAACTTTCAAGCTTGTCAGCACTACTCGTACTTTCCATCCAGGTGAAAATGACCTTCGATACGAAAGAGCTGTAAGTTATCTGTGCTTAAAAAAGTAAAACTAGAAAGAATTCAACTCTTTTGACTAAATCTGAAACATTACTTGTTGAAGAAGCTTTTCCTCTGGAACTATCTTGCCTAAGCATTTTCGCAAATTCTGATGTTCATCGGGTGAAACAGATGATGAAAGCCATGGAAGAAACTCAGCCATCATATTCACAGGAATGCTGCACAGAAACTGCCAGACCAGAGATGCCTGTTCTTCAACTGAGAACTTCTCAATGAGCAAGGGAAAGACCTGGCCAAAAAAAAAATCAAAAACTGAAGCTGTGTTCCAATTTTACTGTACTTGATCAGCATGTGAAAGAAAATTCTGGAATATGAAGAGTGATCTCCCAAGTGGTGTCTTAGTTGGCAAAGGAACGTTCCTCAAGACGCATAAGCCCTGAGTTCAACTCTTCCCAGCCTATAAGGAATAATTATGGTGCTCATAATTATTGCGCCCAATCATCGCATGCAAATAGCCTTTAGAAAAAAAATTGTACGGCAGAACTCAACTAACTATATATTTGTGGTGGAACTTTGTGTTCAGTACCAAAGGTGACGATGATCGGATGTTGTTAATTGTCCTAGCTCCTAATAGAGCAAAATCACAAAGCAGTACGTAAATAATCGGTATATATTAATGATGGAATTCTGTGGGGAAGAATAAGCAAAAGTGATCATGATTAATGGTTCTTATACTTACCATAGTACCACACCAGGGTCTTATTCCATACAGGCATATTATTACTACACAAAGCCACGTTAGATTATATGAGCAAAATTACAGTTTGCAACGTCAGGTGATACGCTCCACAGTATATTATTACTATACCTATCCCAACCTTCTAGAAATATTCTTTTTCCATTTTTGCATATTATAGAAAGCAATTACAATAAATACGTTGCCCAAATCAGTGATATGAATTAAAGAAAAAGCAAGATTCCAATGTCGGAAATAGAAAGAGCACCTGTTCCTCCTCCTTAGCCATGTGCTGGCTAACTGATGTTTGTAGGGCTCCTGTACAAGAAGCCAACTCCCTCACGAAACTTTCATCATCTTTGGCATTAGAACTTAGCAGCTCAAATAGATGATCAAAAAGATTGGTTTCCCCCTTATGTTCGAGAGAGTATGTTTGTGCTACGTTCTTCACACGTATATCAAGAGCTGGAAATATTACCTGCAGTTCCAACGATAATGTTTTCATTATCTCTAGGCTTGAAAAATTAGAGAGGCATTCACTATAAAGGACGATCATTTGCAAAGAAGCTCAGTGCTTTTACAGAAGCTTAACCCTTGACTTCATACTAAATAATGGTGACTTTCGTACTTTGGACTTTTCATTTACTTGTTATTGCTAAACTAAACTGTGTTTGAAAATCAGAAATAGAAGATAAGATGCAAGGGAAAACGAAATATTCTTGGCGCAACTGAAAAAAACTTAAACAAGAGAGAAATTTAGGAAACTAAAATAGATTTAAGTTAACTATTGAATTTTTACATGTATTTGGATGAGAAACGCCAATACATAACCAGGTTCTCAAATAGAACAAAGTCATGCCAACATATGATCTTGATACCTCAAATGTTAGAAATGGCAGTGCAATTTTTACCAACACACAATTACATCAACATCTTCACTAATATATGCAGCTGTAAAGCAGCACCATGTTTTCTTGTAATCGAGAAATCAAAGTTAATTATCAAAATAAAGAATAACCTCGTTTCTGCAAACAAATTGAAAACCTACAATGAAAAAAATAAAAATAAAAACTCAACGAAAATGAAATGAAGAAAAAATTTATGACCTCGTCTTCAGCATTGGAGTGGTGCTTGTAAATCGATCTTAAGAAATGGTAGCGCTCGAGCAACGGCCTGATATCGGTTCTATTTCCGGTGGCGAAGGCCATGGCCAATCGGTGAAGCATATCGAGCTCTTTGCGAATGGCTTTGTGAAAGAAAAGGAAAATCAGAATCGGAGACGTGAGCTCCGAGCTGTTTAAGCAACCATTGACCGAAGAAGACGCCGAAGAAGAATCGACCTTGTTGACGGAATTGGACAGCACCGCCAGTCCTCCGCCGTCCATGTGTTGCAATCCCGTTAACGGCGTCGCCATCTCAATATATCTTCCTAAAATCTTCTAGGAATTATCTCTCTCCAGCTCGGTGTCTCTCTCTCTCTAAATCTTTAAATCTTAATTGAATAATATTTAGCCAAATTTAAATTATTTATATTTATCTATTTGTTTAAGCTTTGGATTGTTCAACGGAGATGAAGGTGGGGGAAAGGTTTGGGTTAGAGTGAGGCCGATAAGAGTGGGAAGAAGGGAGGGGGCAATATATAGTCGGCAAGGCGCCACGTGGCGCGGAGGTTCCACTGTGCACGGTGATGTCATTAATCGCTAGTCACGTGAGGGCACCTGAAAGACATGCTTGTAAGCCTTGATGGTGAACACGTGTAGGGCTATGGAGTCATGTGTATCATGTTCATCTTTGGTTAGGAAATTATCGAAGATTTCTTTGAAAAGGAAAAGGATTTGGTTTCTTTTTTCTCTCACTAATTTGTTTCCCAAATTTAATACTTCTACTTATGGTATAAAGTTCCCAAAATAATTTGGTTCAATTTTAAAAAATTGATTTGTTCTTTCTAAATTAAAAAAGTTGAAAGATAAATTTATCAAATAATATTCAAAAGGTAAAACATGAAATTTATCAAATAATCTGGTTCATTTTTTTAAAATTGATTTGTTCTTTCTAATCAATTAATTATAACTGAAAATACAACAAATTTAAAAAATAAAAATAACAAAATGCATATGATTGATAGGACAAATTTAGCAACATTCAATCTTGAATTCTAACATATGATTTGAAATGTAATTTTCTAACATATGATTAGAAATGTAGTTGATGAATAATGTTGGTAGCGGCTGGCTTCGATATTCCAAATTCAATTTTCGAACAAATATCAAGTTCAGTTTCTAAACATAAGAGTCTTCTAAATCTAAATTACGAGCATTGATTTTGGATTCAAAATCTCACTACCCCACCTACCTATCAAAAGTGGCCTAAAATATTTGGTATTTGCATAACTAGTGTTCGTATTTTAAAATTATCAATAATTATTACTTAGATTAGTGCCAATGTTTGGTGGCTCAACGAGACTTGGGTTGGAAAATAATCATGTATGTAGCCATTATTAGCCCATTTACCTTGTGCAGGTGCTTTGGTAGTTAGCTTGAGTTCTCCAACCTTACAAGGAAAAGCTAAAAAGAAATTGGTCTCATATTATTTATCTAATTAACATACTTGTTACTTACGCTACTTTTGAAATGATTCTGACCCAGTAATATATTCGAATTTATTTATACAATTAAAAAGAATCGAAATATCAATTGTTAATATAATGACATTTTAAAAAATAGTTTTTTTATTGCATAAATAACGATAATTGAATAATGGAGTTCAATTATCCCAATTGAAAGTTGACCAATTTAATCTTGAGTGATGTAATAAGAGGAAAAAAAATTAAATAAAAAAGAGTAATTTTCGGGATGGGTGGTGATTTAGACTAGAAAGTGAAAGACATTGACGACCGAAAATTAAGGTTTATGGCATCTTGGGTACACACAGGGTGCGCGTGCCGATTGTGCCGTGGTTGAGGAGGCACGTGCCGGCCAACGTCCTCGCAAGTACGCCTCAATTTTGCCACGGCATTTGATATTTCAACCACCTTCTAGGAGGCTTAAATTCAACTAGTTTTTTGTTTTATTTCTTTAAATGATTTGATAGAAATATATTCGGTAGAAATATTATAGACATTGATATCGATATTTGTCTCTCGAAGAAAAAAATTGATATCACTTTTATAAAATTCAAACTTGAGATACCTATTACACAATTAGAGAATATATACCACTAATGTCGTGGTTTCTAAATGTATAGATTTGTCAATTTTTTTTTTATACATCAAAGATTTGTATAGATTTGTCATTGATTAGTGTAAGATTCGTTGGGTTTTTCTGTAACCCTTTCATTGTACCAAATAAAAATAAAAATTGTAATTAGTACTCCACTTTATGTATCATTTTTATCATGTAATGTGAGATATTGAATTCAAATTTAATAAAGAATGAAGTCGATATTCAGTATAATCTTCCTTCCCCCAACCGTAATATTGTTGTATAAGTCTATATACTTTATGGACCACATAATTTTCTTAATTTTTATAATCTCCATTCTCAATATTGTTATATTAAAAAAGTCGAAAAAATTTAAATGCTAATGCACTATAGAATTTCTGTAGTATACATATTTCACAAGTAAAAGACATATTCCTTTTTTTTTTTTTCTTTCTTTCCTATTTTTGATATTTTATATGTTTATATTCTACTGTTGTATTTCTTTATTTGCTTAAATAACCATACAAAATGTTAAATGTTTATGATGGTAAATTTTTTTTTTTTGTCATTGACACGCAGTATCCCAAAGCTGACAATCAAGGACTAATCTGCACCGGAGGCCGAGAAGACTTACACACGCGTTGCAGTGCACCCCTGACCACAATCAGGATATAATCCAGGAGGAATCGAATCCAGGACTAGCCGGGAGCATATCGGCCTAGGAACGCCCTAACCACCTGGGCCAACTTGTTGTGATTAAATGTTTATGATGGTAATTGACCCATGCTAAACAACGAGATAAATCAATTGGGGCGATTTGAAGCTGCTTGTATAGGAACTCTACTTCTCTGAGGGGTTGGTGGGATGATTGCGACACAATATACATTATATTATATGGATCCAACGACTTGCTAAGCAAAAACAAAAGTCTATATTTGAACTCTTTCCAATGTGTATTGAGCTAAGAAGTTGTACATGGAAAGTGTTAAAACCTAATCGTATTCTATTTGATGGTAGCACATCGTACAAATACTATATTTTAGACTTCTTTAAAAGTTCTTGTACATTTTTTTTGGGTATTTGGAAATTTCATTGGAAATGTGTTTTTGGATAGTTATTATTTGGATTGGTCGGTGATTACGTCGAATTTCGTATATATATAGCGATTTAAAGATTGTGAGTTCGATTTTATCTGATAAATCATTATTCTGAATCGTGCGCTAATCTATTTGTGGAATAGGAATATGAATTGAAATGAATGCGCTACTAAATTTGTGATTAGAAAATCTCCTCTTTAGTTTGAGATTCCATATCAACCCCTTATTATCGAATCTTTTAAGCTTTAAGCTTTAATTTCTTTATGTTTGATTAGTTAGTTCATTTCCCTCCCCAACTTGCCACCATATATCTTGCTTTCCTTTCCGTTTAGCACTTTCTTCCTATGTTCAAAGATCGACATTGCAGACCCACTTAATTAAGCAACCTCATTGGTGTATATACATTTGTTTTTCAGCAAATCAATAATTCTTATCACATTATTTTTCACAAAAGGATTTGGCGGTCTAGTCATTCCTTTTAATTTTCTGTTTTAGCAGTTGTCATCTAAATGTGCGTTGCTAAAGATTTATGAAGCTGATTTATACATTTTATTTTTTATTTGCTGCATTCAACTTATCCTTTAAAAAAATGAAAGATAAAATTAGAATTAAAGTGCAAATCAGCTCCCAAGATTTATTGCAGGATCAGTGAATGCCCCGTCACTGTAACACACAAAACAACAACAGCCTTCTTGAATGGGTAGCTGGATGATTACCCAAATTAAGCAAGGATAGAATAAAATGTTAGTTTAACTCATTTTGATTTTGAAAAAAGTTTCGTTAACATTCTTCTTATCCGTATCCCGCGCGCTTGAGCTTTAAACAATATCAATAATGGTTGATATCTGTTGCTTTGGATTAGCATATTCTGAATCTATGACAGTGACCTTAAAGCTAAAACATGGACGTTCCTTGCTTTTGTGTGAAGTGGAAGGGCAATATTAATTCTAGAGTTCCAAAGACAATTTCATACTGAACAATTAAGCTTTGACCAAAAGCAGAGATGCAGTGGACGAGAGCCTAGGTTAGGAACCTCTCAGTTAAAAATCGATTTAATTTCGTATCGGTGTTTGTGATACGGACCTATTTGAGACGTCATTCTATCATCATATGAGGTTTGTACGATATCTCATTAGAACAAAATGGGTGGGAGATTAATAATCCGACACAATATGCATGTTGAAAAATCTTAAACTTGGCAAACAAAAAATTATTAAACTTGGATTTTTCTAAATTAGGACGTGACGATAATACGTACGGCCGGTTTTAAGCTATTATCCATTTGAAATGATGGAAATTAAGCACTTTACCTAGTGGAAGATGGAGATAAATATAAAACATCATCTACTCTTATCTTTTTCTCTCTTTTTTTCGAGATTGAATGGACTAGTGAGGTTCAATCATAAAAAAAAAAAAACGCAAAAAGAATGGACAAGTGAGGAAAACTTGTCCAAAGACATTCAAAGATGTTGCGAGTGCAAGTGACTAAGAATGCATATAGGCATGAAGCTAGGTGAGTGAATTATACGTCGGACTTGCATGCATGCCTCTCATCATGACTCAGGCGAGGTGAAAAGTCTGATTTAACCCCACTCATTATTCGATCATATCACACGGAGTGAGGCATGAGGCATTAACCTCTCCCTTTTACATCTTCACTACCATAGGGACTACTATGGTGAATTGGTGACCTATCCTACCATTCGTATCATTCGAAAGTTAAGAGATCAATTTTAACGAGAGGTGGTTGAGTTAGTAAGGACGTTCCCTTACTTAAACTAAAATATGAATTCGATTCCCGCTGATATGCCCTGATCCTTGCATGGGGTGCCTCCCCTCCCCATAAACTTTCTTTTACCCGAAAAAAAAAAAGAGATCAATTTTTTCCTTTATATACTTTAAATACAAACATAACTATATTGTAATAACATAACTATCGTGTAACAATATAACAAGGTTGTATAACATTATTTTGCAAGCAACTAAATATTCTACAATTAGTACCTATTATTCTTATTTTAAAGTACCATAACGGCTCATTTTCCCAATAACAAAGCGGAGTCTTACTTTCTCAAATCATAAATAAATATATTTCATCATCATGTTGATGATTATGCTATGTTCAATGGCAACTCCGCCCTTAAAGCTACCGGAGATGCCCCTCGCCGGCTCCGTCCCGCAAAGCTACATGAGCCCGCATTCTTCGTCTTCAATTAATGCAGAATTCAATCAAGCAGATGTCCACCGAAAATATAAATGGAATTAACCTTGTGTAATCGATAACCTGCGGTTGTACATCCGTTTCTATAATAGATATCCGTTTCTATAATAGGCATCCGTTTCTATAATAGGTGGGTGTCCATCGACAACAGCATGTCTATTCGGCGGGTTCCCACTTAAAGAGAATTTTCAAGCTTAAGACGTGAATAACTTATACGCCTTCTCACGTGTGGCGAATTTTCAAGTCTAACACGTGGACAAATCATATTGGGTGACGTGGAGCACGTGTGGTGGCTATCGCCTAACACGTGGACAACTCATACGCCCCTCCAGGGCCGACCCTGAGGGTAGCCGGATAAGATGGCTGACTCGGGCCTCCACTTCGCAGGGACCCCAAATTTTATTTTTATTTTTTTATATATAGTTATTATGTTAATTGCATATATAATTATCTTACTTAAATAATAATTAATATATGCTGCTTGGGCGAGTTAGTTGGGTCGATTTTTGCTCTCAAAGAGGCCCCGTGTTCGAATCCCAGTGGAGGGCCTCTGATCAGAGCTTTTTTCTTTCTTTTTCCCTTTTTGTTTGTCTTCAAAGAGGTCCCAACCCAGCAGACCTCTTTTAATAGTTTTTTATTTTATTTTTCCTTTTGGTTTTCATTTTTTTTTTCTAAACATAATATTTTTTTTCCTTTTTCTTTTATTTTTTTTCCTAAATCAAACAAAATAACTTTTCCTAAATCAAACCAAATAATTTTTTCTAACTCAAACCAAATAATTTTTTCTATTGTGTTTTGTTAAACAATAACCTAGCTTCCTCTATTATATTTAAGTTAATTTTTAAATTATTGCCCCTCTATTTTCTTCTCAATTTTGACCATACATGTTATAGTTGTCTCTGCAGAAAGAAGCTTTTCAAAGTTGAAGCTAATCAAATCATACATCCGGTCAACGATGTCACAAAAAAGATTGAATGACTTGGCTACTTTATCAATTGAAAAAAATTTGGTAGCAAAACTAGATTATGAAAACTTAATTAATATTTTTGCCTCTCAAAACGTAAGAAGTGCGATATTTAAGTAAAATTTCTTTATATTTATTAACTACGTGTTTTTTTTTGAGAAATTATTAATTAAGGAACTTAAGTATTTATTTGATTACATTGTATGGTAATTTTTTTTGTCATAGTTTTAATTTTTGTGAGTTTTGATATAACAATAGTTTTTCATATATATATATATATATATATATATATATATATATCAATATACGGACACTTTGAGGGTTGAAGAATGTGGAGCCCCAATTTGAAGGTTCGCCTTTGACCCCCAATATCTCAAGGCCGGCCCTGGTCCCCTCACGTGTGGCGAATTTTCAAGCCTAACACGTGGACAACTCATATTGGGTGACGTGGAGCACGTGTGGCGGTTTAACCTTACGGCTGGAATAATCAGCTCTGATACCATGAAAAAAGTTGAGGTTCCATCCCAAAACCAATTGGCAATGGGGGGAGAGACTCAACTACTTATAAGCCCTTGTAAGGTTGTGCAACTAATTTCAAACATGAGATTTTTGTACCTTCACATTTTCACACTGTCGGATTTCAATTTACGATAATCAAATTTAAAACTAATTAATGCATCAGTTTTGTCACTTATAATATATTACTTTATATAACCATATTTAAAAAGGAAACTTATACGTATATGAATTCAATCCGAATCAGATGTTTAGCCAATATGAATTGATTCAATCCAAAATTTCGAATATTATTATACAATTACAAATCGCTTCAGATTTGGAGTGACGCATATGGATTGAGGCAATTCAATCTGTCTGAAGCCCATACAGTGCCAAACGATTCAATCTGTCTGAAGCCCATACACCTCGAAACGGTGACGTTTTGTGGGATTAAGTTTTTATTACCCAATTGGGAATTTGCTTTTGAATTTTTTGGAACAAAGATTCAAGTGTATAATACAACTGCAACGACACGGATTATTTCTCACAGAATTTGCTCAAAGCCATCACCTTTCCTTAAATTTTCCACCAATCTCAATCCAATTAAATTCCAATTCCCAAAATCCAAAATCCCTCCTGGCTGCCCAGTGCTGATCATAAACATGAAATTTAAACAAACCCATTAACCCCAAAAACACCATTTTTCTTCATCATCATCATCGTCATCGTCATCGTCATCGTCATCATCTTCTTCTTCATCTAATTGAAATTGGAATTTGGTTCTGCAAAAACCCAATCCAAAACCCATGGCAGGGTCTTCTCTGATGGAAAACCTCTTCCAGCGCACACTGGAAGACCTAATCAAAGGCCTCCGCCTCCAACTAATCGGCGAGTCCGCATTCCTCTCCAAAGCCCTCGACGAAATCCGGCGCGAGGTGAAGTCCACTGACCCAGACACCAAAGCCAACGCCCTCCTCAAGCTCACCTACCTCTCCTCCCTCCACTTCTACGACATGTCGTTTGCCGCATTCCATGTCGTTGAGCTCCTCTCCTCCACTCGCTTTTCCCTTAAGAAGATCGCCTACCACGCCGCCTCCCACTCCTTCGACGACACCACGCCCGTCCTCGTCCTCATCACCAACCAGCTCCGCAAGGACCTCAACAGCACCAACGAGCTCGAGGTAAGCTTGGCACTTGAATGTCTTTCAAGAATTGCTACTGTAGATCTTGCTAGAGATTTGACCCCTGAGATATTCACATTGCTAGCGAGTAGTAAGGTCTTTGTTAGAAAGAAAGCCATTGGTGTGCTTTTGAGGGTGTTTGACAGATACCCAGATTCTGTCAGGGTGTGTTTTAAGCGTTTGGTTGAAAGTTTAGAGAGTTCAGATTCACAGGTTGTGTCTGTGGCTGTGGGGGTGTTTTGTGAGCTAGCTTTAAGAGAACCTAGATCATATCTTCCATTGGCGCCTGAGTTTTATAAGATCTTTATTGATTCCAAGAAAAATTGGGTTTTGATTAAGGTGTTGAAGATATTTGCAAAATTGGCTCCTTTAGAACCTAGATTGGCTAAGAGGGTTGTGGAGCCGGTTTGTGAGCTTATCAGGAAGACCGGGGCCAAATCATTGTTGTTTGAGTGTATTAGGACTGTGGTGAGCAGCTTGAGTGATTATGAATCTGCAGTGAAGCTTGCTGTTGAGAAGATTCGGGAAATGCTGCTTGATGATGATCCAAATCTTAAGTATCTTGCATTGCAGGCGCTTTCAGTGGTTGCCCCAAAGCATTTGTGGGCAGTGTTGGAGAATAAGGAGGCTGTGATTAAGTCTTTGAGTGATGTGGATCCGAATATTAAGCTAGAGTCCTTGCGTCTTGTTATGGCGATGGTGTCTGAGAGTAATGTGGCTGAAATTTGCAGGGTTTTGGTAAATTACGCACTTAAATCTGACCCTGAGTTTTGCAATGAGATTCTAAGTTCCATTTTAACAACATGCTGCACTAATGTTTACGAGATTATTATGGACTTCGATTGGTATGCATCACTTCTGGGAGAAATGTCGAGGATCCCACATTGCCAGAAGGGGGATGAAATTGAGAAGCAGCTTATCGATATTGGTCTGAGGGTCAAGGATGTCAGACCAGAGCTTGTTCGGGTCAGTCGTGATCTGCTGATTGATCCTGCATTACTTGGAAATCCTTTCTTACACAGGATGCTGTCGGCTGCTGCTTGGTTGTCAGGGGAATATGTTGAGTTCTCAATAAACCCGTTTGAACTCATGGAGGCACTATTACAGCCTCGTACCACTCTCTTGCCACCATTTATAAGAGCAGTATATATTCAGTCTGCTCTTAAAGTTATAATCTTTTGTCTAAATGCTTACCTTTTTCAGAGGGGGAATGCTGCTTCCTCCTCCAGCTTGGATAGAGTGGTGCCAGATATTCCAGGATTGATTTCAGAACGGGATAGCCCAGAGAGTTCTGATTTGGCTGGACACGATGCTCCTGTGCATAGAAAACAGGATGAAGGGTTCAACCCGAGGGTTTTAAATCAATCTTCTGAAGGTCTTTCTGTGGAACATGGTGAGGAAGAAACTGCTACTCCGAGGCAGGCATCTGCATCTTCTTCATTGAAGGACAGTTTCACACATGAATCTATCATAAACCTTTTGAATCGAGTAGAATTGGCGGTGACTCCACTAACAGGAAGCTATGATGTAGAGGTACTAGAAAGAGCACGAAATATACTTTGTTTCATTGAGTTGATTAAGCAAGAACTGCTTGATTTTCCAATCCAGAAGGAAGAAAGTTTGGAAAGGGAAG
This sequence comes from Oemleria cerasiformis, assembly GCA_037349345.1. Classification (NCBI taxonomy): domain Eukaryota; kingdom Viridiplantae; phylum Streptophyta; class Magnoliopsida; order Rosales; family Rosaceae; genus Oemleria; species Oemleria cerasiformis. The sequence continues at coordinate 16,684,451 of JAZGTL010000018.1, forward strand.
AACCACAAGCGTCCCAAGTCATCAGATTAATGCAAGATGCCTTTTCAAATGATCTAGGTCCTGTCTCGGTAAGTGCTCAAGAAAGAGTTCCTGTACCAGATGGGTTAGTGCTTGCGGAGACCCTTGAAGACTTGGACACAATCTATGGCAATGTTCAACTACCTTCATTAAGTTCGTTTTCTCCTGGAAACCCTCAGTATGAGGAGAGGGCTGGATTTTCTATCCCTATCGTTCAGAGCAAAGAAGAGCCAGAACCATCGAATGAATCTACATCTCTGCTTGTGGAGCATCGTAAGCAGCATGGCTTATATTATCTTCCTTCTGCGAAGAATGAAGGTGATTATCCACCCGCCAATGATCTTAAATTACAGGCTGATGCCAATGATGATGATGAAGATCTAGTTAAGCTCACGGAGCAATTACTAGTTTCGAAGAAAAAGCCAAACCATGCAAAGCCTAGGCCTGTGGTGGTGAAATTAGACGGAGATCAAGTTTCTATTCCAGCCAATCCTCAAGCAAAGGAAGATTTGTTGTCTGATACCGTGCGAGATGTTCTTCTAGGTAGCGAAACCAATCCCAATCCCACTCCATCTCAAAGTAGAGCATCTACCAAGTCGTCGACTAAGAGAAAAGGGAAGGAGAAACTAACAGCTGATTCTGCAACAGAGTCGAAAGAAAACTTGGGTAATGTCGAAAAGCAGGATCAAGGAAACCCAAGTTCAAGGAAAAGCAAGCAACATGCTCATAGTAAAGGGAGAAGACACAAAAGCCCGGGAAAGAAGGGAGACGAAAGAGAAAAAAATGGCGAGAAAGTGAAGCAAAAGAGTAGTCGTAGTAGCCATAGTAAGCACGAAGCTCGACAACGAGGAGAAGCGCCCTTGAATGTGGTTTCACCAACACCAGTCATTCCAGATTTTCTTTTATAGTGAGTGTCTGAATGTTTGTATTTTTTCTTTAGTTATCATGTCACAGAAGAACTTGCCCTTGTATTCCACCATTTTCACTGCTGAGCTGTAGAGTTTATACATTTTGCTTTTGAAATCAGTTTGTGGTTGCTCAAATGTTGGATTCCCTTTTCTTCTTTTTAAGCCAAACAATGTGAGTGAGTTTCATTCAAGCTATGAAATTTGAAAGTTGAGATTTTCTCTGTAGTTCTTTTTCATTTCTGTTTTGAGTGTTCACATGGTCTTGTACAGTCTGATCTCTTAATTAAAGACATCATTGGTAATATGCGAGAAATTATTAGGTTGTAGTGGATCATCACGTTAGTTCATGGTACTTCAATTTAAAATTTACCATGTGTTTATTTTTTTTAGATGTATATTTAATTTTTTTTTCTATTTTAAATTAAATAAAAAAATTTCTAAATAGAAACTTGAGGAGGGGAAAGAGAACGAATGGAGGATGATGGGATATGGAGGGGTCCGGGGGGGGGGGGGGGGGGGGGGGGGGGGGGGGGGTCCGTTTCTAAATAAAAACTTGGGGAGGGGAAAGAGAACGACTGGAGGAGGATGGGATAGGGGGGGGCGAGAAAGAGAACCGCGGCCACACATCAATGTCCAAATAATTGCACTCATTTCACACATGAGTCCACACTGATAGAATTGGATCAGGATTTGTAGACAGGGAAGATGAAGAGACTACAGAATATCAGCAAACTATAGAATAGATGAACTTGAGTCTGTTTTTCTTATTAACCCTTCATAACCAACTACACAAATTATATATACCTTCTACTAAACAAGTATAACTGACTAACAAACTAACAGATTCTAAACAATAAGATAGCTGTTTACAGCTGTAATTGAACAAGGAAATACAAGTTTTTAGCTATGTTAACACCCTCCCTCAAGCTCAGCTAGAGCAACTAGTCTGAGATTGATACAATGGGACCGAAAAAGAGGAGAAGGCAGTCCCTTGGTCAAGATATCAGCTGTTTGTTCTGTGGTAGAGACATATTCCAAGCAAAGATCATTGTGTTGAACACGTTCTCTAACAAAGTGAAAGTCATTATCCAAATGTTTAATTTTGGAATGGAAGACAGGATTAGAAGCCAAGGCAATGGCAGATTGATTATCACATCTCAGCAGAGGGGCTTGAGGAATAGAAACATGCAGATCACATAACAAATGACGAAGCCAACTAACCTCAGCAGCTGTATTGGCCAAGCTCCTGTATTCGGATTCAGTGGAGCTTCGAGATACGGTTCCTTGTTTCTTTGATTGCCAGGACACTGGACAGAGACCAAGGTACACAACAAAGCCAGTAGTTGATCTTTTCTGAATAACCTCACCAGCCCAATCAGCATCACAATAGGCCATGATATGAGCAGCATTAGTTAGAGAACCAGCAGAGCTAAAGAATAACCCTTTCTGTAAAGAGCCCTGTAAATACCTTAGGATACGTTTGACAGCAGTATAATGAACATCAGTGGGACATGTCATGAATTGACACACTGTATTGACAGCATAGGCAATATCTGGACGAGTGAAAGTCAAATACTGTAGAGCCCCAACAATGCTTCTATACAAAGAAGGATCTCTGAGAGGGATACCTTGAGTTTTTGTCATCTGAGAATGAGGAAGACAAGGAGAACTGCAAGCCCGAAGGGTAGTCATTCCTGTCTTGTTAAGCAGATCAGTGGCATACTTGGTTTGACTTAGGAAAAGGCCACCGTGAAGCTTAGTAACCTGTAAGCCAAGAAAGTAAGACAAGGTGCCAAGGTCCTTCATGTCAAAAACCATACTCAGCTCAGAGATAACCTCATGAATACCAGAAGTATCAGACCCAGTAATGACAATATCATCAACATACAGTAATAATGCAACAATACCGCTAGAAGAGTGTCTAATGGATAGACTAGGATCAGAATGAGAGAAAACAAACCCCAAACTTGGCAGGAAACTAGTGAACTTTTCATTCCATGCTCTAGGTGCCTGCTTGAGACCGTAGAGAGTTTTGTTGAGAGAGCACGCATAATCAGGATGAACATGATCAATAAAACCCTGTGGTTGAGTCATGAACACTTCTTCTTTTAAGTCACCATGCAAGAAGGCATTCTTAACATCTAGCTGGCGCAGTTCCCAATCATTCATGGCAGCAAGAGCTAAAATAACCCTCACCGTGCTATGTCTCACAACTGGACTAAACGTTTCATCATAGTCCAGACCTTTGGACTGACTAAACTCTTGAGCCACCAATCTAGCCTTGTATCTGGAAATAGAACCATCAGGATGTTTCTTGATTTTGTAAATCCATTTGCTGCCAATTATATTCCTGTCCTTGGGGCAGGGAACTAAAGACCATGTACCTTGTTGTTGTAAGGCTTCGATTTCCTCAAGCATGGCAAGATCCCATTCAGGTGTGCCAGCAGCAACCTTGAATGATTTGGGTTCAAGCACATCACAAATGTCAGTGATGGCAGTGAAGCCACCAAAGAAAGGAAAATCATCATATAGCTTCTGATGAGAGACAGCCGAAAAACAATAGAAGTCGTCAAAACTCTTTGGTTTGATGATGCCATTCTTAGCCCTGGTCATCATGGAATGAGCATCATAGTTTTGAGAGGCAATAAACTCCAACTCCGGGGGAAGATTAGGAGCATCAATATCGCCATCAAACTGCAAGCCATTAGACACATTAGTAAGGCCAGCAACAGGACCGTCGGAAGACACATGAGTCACCTCAGGAAGAGGAGGAATGATCTCACCAGCAGCAGCAGCATGAGACACATGAATTACAGCACAGTCAAGGCTACCACTAGGCTCATTATCAGAGACAACCAAAAGGTCATCAGGAGGTCTAGGGGCTGATGCAACATTCTGAGAACCGGCAAGATTACTGGCATCATTGGACCTGGTCAATACGGGAGAACTCTCACTTGAAGGACTAGAAGCATGGACAGGCATCTGAGGAGGAGGAGTAGTAAGGTGGACAGAAGAGGGAAAAAATAAAGTAGGCTTAACATGAGAGGATTGAGGTTGAGAAGAGGACAAAAAAGGATAACATGTTTCATCATGCACAACATGCCGAGAGACCCAAAGCTTAGCATGAGAGATGTTGTAGCACAAAACCCCCTTGAAGCCTAAGACATAGCCGAGGAAAACACATTGAGTTGTTCGAGGATCGAACTTGTCATGACTATATGGTCTAAGATATGGATAGCAGGAGGAACCAAAGATCTTAAGCTGTGAGATATCAGGAGGTTTATGAAACAAAGCAGCATAAGGGGAAATCATATGTAAGGATCGACATGGCATTCTATTAATAAGATAGCATGAGTGAACAACTGCGTGGAACCAAAAGAGTTTAGGAATACCAGCAGTAGAGAGCAAAGAAATAGCAGTTTCAACAATATGTCTATGCTTTCTCTCAGCAACCCCATTTTGCTGAGGAGTATAGGGACAAGTGATGTGATGTAGTATACCTTTCGAAGAAAGAAAGTTAAGAAAAGCTTTGCTATTAAACTCCCTACCCCCATCTGTTTGAAAAATCTTAACTGAAGAATCAAATTGTGTGTGAACAAAGGCACAAAATTTCACAAAATGAGCAAGAACATCTGATTTATTGACAAGTGGGAAAATCCACACAAATTTAGTACACTCATCTATGAAAGTAACATAGTATTTGTATCCTTCTATGGACAAACATGGGGCAGGACCCCACACATCAGAGTGAACTTTATGAAATGGCACAGAAGAATTAGAAACAGATTCAGAAAAAGGTAATCTATGCATTTTGCCTTCTAAACAATGAGTACAAACTTGACTAGGTAATGAATTGGACATCCTTATTTGAGAGTTAGACAACATCTTAGACACTACAGAGGGAGTAGGATGACCTAAACGCTGATGCCAAACAGGATATGTAGAAGTTGGACTAACAAAGGCAGAATGAGATAACAGTGGAATGGAAGATAAATGGGGAGTATGGAAAAGAAACAAGCCTTCCTCACTACTCCTTCCTTGGTAGAGAATTGTTTTGGATGCCTTGTCCTGCACAGCAATGTTAGATTCATCAAGTGTGATGAAACAATTGTTATCTCGACACAGTTTGGTGAAACATAATAGATTCATAGCAAGAGCAGGAACATGTAGAACTTTGTGCAGGTTTAAAACATGATCAGCAGGTTTAATATAGCTAGAACCAGTATGAGCAATATGCAATCCTGTTCCATTACCTATGGTGATTGTGTTATCTGAAGAATATGGTTGAGCAACAGTCAAATTACGAAGGTCTGACGTCATGTGATGAGTAGCACCAGAGTCACCTATCCATACTTCATTATTGACATGAGGATTGGACGAGAGAGCACTATTTGATGTAGAAGCACCAGCACTCGGATTAAAACCACCAGGAAAGCTAGAATTAGAGACACCACTAGTGGAAACAAAGTATGTACCACGAGAAGTACCATTACCATAAGGTGTAGTTGTATGAGCAGATAAAGCTGTGAGAGAAGCTGGTGGCTCAGATCCTTGATAAGCAAAGTTTGTTCTGTGTGAGCAGTTCAATGCAACATGTCCTTTAAGTCCACAAATCTGACAGGTAGGGATAGAAAGTGAGGGGTGATCAGCATGTATATCAGTTCTGTAAAAATAGTTAGCAGCTGTATGCCCTTTCTTGGAACAGATTTGACACTCAGGGGATGGTCCAGTGGCCACTTGTCTAGGTTGTGACGATGTTCCAGATTTGTACTCAGGGTTCTGATAACATTTGGTCGTCAGATGACCATGTTTACCACAAATCTGACATTTATGAATACGAAAACAGGTGTCAACAGAATGGCCTTTCTTTCCACATGCAGGACATTCAACACTAGGATTGCCAGTTTTGAAGCCTCTTTCTTTCCCTATATTTCCAGTCAACCAGTCTGAGCTATCTCCATTGCTTGTACCTGTCATGGTCTCCCCTTTAGCCACCATTGCACTCATAGATGAATGAAGAGAAAAGCTTCCTTCAATACGTTTCTCAGCAGCTAGCATTTGAGACCTCAAATCACGAAGAGTGATTGAGGTCTCCCGTCCTTCAACAACTGTCCTTAATGTAGCATACTCATCTGGTAATCCATTCAGAATAACAATAATGACATCCTCATCTGGAATAACAACACCAACAGAGACCAATTGATCACGAGCATTCTTCACACGTTGAAGATATTTTTCAATGGATTCACCTCTCTTCCTCATCGTTTGCAATTCAGTTTTAAGCTGCATGATATTCACCCTTGACACAACAGAGAAACGTTCTTGAAGAGCAAGCCAAGCCTGTCTAGAGGTTTTGCTCCCAATTATAACATCAACAATGTCCTCATCCAGGGTTGCCATAAGCAGGCTCAACAATGCCATATCATTTTGCTTCCATGCTTTGTAGGCAGCAGTCTCTTCATTAAGAACTTCTTCTTCAGGACTAAGAACATACCGCGGTGGTGTAACCTCAGTGCCATCAAAATAACCAAAGAGACCATTTCCAGCAAGAGTAGACTGGAACTGAAAACTCCATTTTAAGAAATTTCTTTCTCCAAGTCTAATGGTAATAACACTCATCAATGAATGTACATCATTGTGAGTCAGAGCAGAGGTTGAGTTTCTAAACGTCATTACTAAAGATGAGCAGACACACACACAGTTTGCCCAATTTACAGCAAGAGCTCTTTAAGAGACAAAATAACAAGAACTCCTCAAGAACCAGATATATGAGCAGACACACACACAGTTTGCCCAATTTACAGCAAGAGCTCTTTAAGAGACAAAATAACAAGAACTCCTCAAGAACCAGATATATGAACAGACACACACACAGTTTTACCCAATTTTCTCCAATTTAGCTCAGGACCAATTTTGGACAGCAAGAACACCACAAAACTGACACTCGTATACCCAATTTTACTCGATACTCTTCAATTTTGCTCAAGATTAGCTCAACTAAACATGGCTCACAAGTTTTATATACATACATCACTCGTCATATAGAACACATACACAATGAACTAGTCAAGATCAGTGATTCACCTTGTAAAAGTAGTGATGAACACGATAGATTCCGACAACGTTAGGACACCCAGAGAAGACGGCGGGTACCACGAGACGATTCAGCGAGTCGAACCGTGAGTTTGAGGATCAAGAAACGACGGCCCGAATCGTGAGTTTGAAACCGGAGAAACAACGGCCCGAATCGTGAGTTTGAAGCCGAAGTACAGAAGATAAATGGAGCTGTGTACCAGTGTACTATGCGGTTGTCGGAAACCCAGAGAAGACGGCGGGTACCTCGAGACGATTCGGTGAATCAAACCGTGAGTTTGAGAATCGAGAAATGAAGGCCCGAATCGCAAGTTTGAAGCCGAAGCAACGCATGTAAATGAAACTTGTACCAGTGTACTATGCGGAAGTGTATGTAGGTCTAGGATCTTGTTGCTCTGATACCATGATAGAATTGGATCAGGATTTGTAGACAGGGAAGATGAAGAGACTACAGAATATCAGCAAACTATAGAATATATGAACTTGAGTCTGTTTTTCTTATTAACCCTTCATAACCAACTACACAAACTATATATACCTTCTACTAAACAAGTATAACTGACTAACAAACTAACAGATTCTAAACAATAAGATAGCTGTTTACAGCTATAATTGAACAAGGAAATACAAGTTTTTAGCTATGTTAACACACACATCAATATTGAAACGTCCACAATAATTGAAATAAGGGAGGACATGGGCTCTGGTTTTGGAGAGTCAAAGGTCTACATGACCAAGTCATTGGATCCAATGCCTTGCCAATTGCAATTGTGATGGCTCCTATGAAAGAGAACCAAGGGGGGTTGGAAGAAGAAAAACTGTGGGGAAGAGAACAACAGGGGTAGGGTTTTGTGTTTTTTATTTTTTAAGTTTTTTATTTGGTTTTTTAATTTAATTTCAAAATATAAAAAAAAAATTAAATTTACATGTTAAAAAAAATAGACACGTAATAAATTTTGAATAAAAATACTATAAATTGACGTGGTGGTCCAATACCACCTAATAGTTTCCAAAACGTGCCAACAAAATATTCCGACATGTTACGAATACATTTCCTCCTACGTGGATCTAGACACTGAATGAAAATCTCTATCAACAAATTTTACTGGGCCGAGCAACTGGCACTAGCCCAAAACTACTCAACATAAAGCCCACATAAACAAAAGACCCGACCCGACCCGGCTAGGCAAGTCATCACTCGCATCAATCGCCTTCGTCTCTGCAACTGTGCTACCAACTGCCAACGGGCTGCCATGGACGGAATGACGAAAAAGGAGGCTGCAGTGGCCTGGGGTTGGCTCCTCGAAGCTTTGGCGAGCTTCAAAGAAGTCGACCTCGAACTTTTACACGATTTGATTGACATGGCTCCGGATTTGCCTGACGATTTGGAAGAGAAAGTAAAGGAAAGGGTTGCTCTCAGATGCTTGGAGGATATATTTCCTGCCGATGCTCCTCTTCAATGGGCTTCTACTAACACCCACCATGCAAGAATCAGTTTTGATTTTTCTGAACGCTGCGACGATGTTCTCCAACGCGTCTTAAACGAGGTAAGATTTTGAAAACCCAGCTCATTTTGGATTTTAATTTTTTGAGAATCTGTATGTGATTATATATATGGTTAGATGTTAAGGTTAAAGTTCTAATATTTGTTTTCTTCAGACCCTTGATTCTGATTTTGAAACAGTTGGCCTGTGGAAATGGGATGTTTACCATTTTATTATGCACAAACGAGCTTCAATGCCTAAATGTGTTTTGAGCCAACTCAAAGAGTCCATTCTTGATGGTACGCATCCGTATGCCGATTTATTGTTGAAAAGTAGTGGTTTAGTTTCTTCTAGGAGTAGTGGTAATGACAGAGTTCCTGTGAGTCCTAGCTATAGGAGGTTCCCTAGGAGCTTCTCTAATGCTCAAAACCTGAGATTGGAAAGAAATGATGTAAAGGTGTTGCCTTCCAAGAGATGTAGGGTTGCCTTGGATACTGAAAATATAGGGAATGAAGATGGGAAGAGAGTGAATGCATTTGATGATTCTCATGGAAAGAAGATGAAGCTGGATGTACAAGGCGACCATATTTCTTCGCCTATCAGAGGACTGGTGGAAGATTCTCCTACAAGAGACATTCCAGTTTTCCAGAGTGAAAGATGTGTTTTTGCTGACTTTCACAAGGAAGGCCATGTCTTAGAGAAGGGTCGTTATGTTTGTACTACCTCAAAGCGACAGAGCAGTACGGACACAACCCAAAAGACTCTCTTAGAAAGTTATTGTGGTTCTAAAGGCAAAGTTGGTGGTCAGCATTGTCCTGAACAGGCAAGATCGGGTATTGTTCTTCCAGATGAAACCCATCATGTAGTTTCTGCCAAAGAATCTGATTGTAATAGAGAGCGTGGTTCTCATGTAGTAACAGATGCTGCATCAGCAGATGGATCCCAGCACAAGATCATTGCTGATAAAGGCAAAAACCCCGTGGTTTGCAAGTCAACTGACATTAATGATTTGAACAATGAGAAGATTGATGTGGCCAAGAATAAGCTTGAATCCTTGACCCCTAAATGCACGATAAATCATGCTTACTCAGACACAATTGATTGGACAGAGCAACATCTTTGTAAGATTTGCAGTGAAGCTGGTCAATTGCTGATTTGTAATACCAGTGATTGCCCTTTGGCATATCATGAAAAATGCCTTGGTTCCGAATTCGTTTGTTATATTAAGGGTAAGTTTTACTGCCCCTTCTGTCACCATTCTCTCACGCTTAACAAGTACTTTGATTCCAAGAAAGAAGCTTCTGTCTTAAGGAAAGATCTAGGTACTTTTATGGGTATTGCTTTTGGAAATCAGCCAACAGGATCTCGTGGAAGGAATGTTGATGAAGATCGTCTTAACGAAGGTCCAGGGAAGCAGGTGTAAAGGAAGTCGATGACCTTCAGTTTCAGAATTTTTTGTTAACCAGCAAGTAGCACTTCCTGCATCATCTTTTGATGTCAACAGATTGTAAAGACAAAAGGGGAGCTGCTTTTTTGTACAAATACACTACCTGCTGGTGGAACTGAAGGGAAACAAAACAAAATAGATTGCAGAGACTTTGGTAATGATTAGGGAGCTGGAATCTGGGTTTTTTTTGAAGCTGGAATGATTCTGTCTTAGTGGAAACCAGCATTGTATAAACATTTCAATCTAATCTATATATTTTCTCGTCTATTTTGTGTATTTGTGAGTCTTTGCATTGTTGTTCGAGTCTCTTTAGCTGGAAGCCATTACCAGCCATAGCTAGAAACCCAGATCATTCACTAGATAGGGGATTCAACTATGGCTGTTCTAATTGTTTTGCACCCGAACCTGCTAAACTATTTCTTTCAATGAAATTGGATCTAATTGTACTCAGGATCTGGAGATGGTAGAGGTCAAGCAGGGTTGCTAATTGGTTTTGGTTTCTTCTGAGCTTGCCTTTTGATGTTCTTCTACAGGCAGAGTATTTTGTACGCATGAACCAGTTTTCTTCGTCGAAATTAGACTTAGAAAACTGAACATGAAATATGCGTAAGATGAACTCTTCCTATCCAATAAAGAACAGGGCAAGCAAAGCATCATTAATGCTTTTGATTCCTCAATCATTAATGTTATACTCTACCAACTCGGTGACATTTGCACCCCAACACTTTTAGGGAAGATTAGGACGGAAACTCACGTCCACGGCCTCCCACTTATATGGTTATACCTTAATTTGTTCATAGGAGAATTGAATTTACAATTTGTCGAGCAAGAGGTAGACGTAAGTTTGTTTTAACCCGAGTTAGTTTAGTGAAACTTTAAACCACTTGTCAGTCAACTTAGGATTCACAAATCTTAGTCTCGAGTCTAGACGTTGGAATGGTGGAGAAGTGGGCATGAAATGTCAACCCTTCAAAGGGTTAAAGGTCTCTGGTTCAAAGTTAGAGGCCCTAGATCGGTGGCATGAAGAATGAAGATGACCAAGTCCTTAATCTATGAGGTGTCGATTATCAACGGGGAGTTACAAACCCAAGGTCGCACCAAAACACATGCATGCCATCTTAACTTTCGCTTTAAGTATCTTCTATTCTTCTCAACTTTAAAAAAAAGACCCCTTTGGTTTTTAAGTAGTGTCCTAGCTTTTGTAGGCGAGAGCTGGTTTAAGTAGCTGAGGTCCTCTTCTTCTTCTTCTTATACATCACCTCCTCCACAGCTCTCCTCAATGGGAACCGAGCCCCGAAAGCCTCAGCCGATTCTGAAGCTTTTGGGTTCCTATTTCCAATTCAACCATGTCTTTCATCTTGTGTTTTTTGTCATTGGTTTGTCCATTGGTGTCATGCTCAGTTTATATTTCCAGGCTTTCTCATTTATCAACTTACCAACCACTTTGAATGCCTCCTCTTTGTTACCTCCGCCAACGTCACTGTTACTGCCGCAACCACCCTCACCACCACCGCTCCCTTTACCAGACTCCGGTGTAATTGCATCTGATGTTGTTGATGATGCAGTTGTGGTGCACAAGATGGATGATGATGGTGAGTTGTTTTGGAGGGCATCGTTTGTTCCCAAGATAGGAGGATTCCCATATGACCGTGTGCCTAGAGTTGCCTTCATGTTCTTGACAAAGGGGCCTCTACCTTTGGCTCCATTGTGGGAACTGTTCTTCAAAGGCCATGAAGATTTTTGGAACATATATGTTCATCCTCATCCTTCCCATGTAGATTCATGGCCTCAAAATTCTGTTTTCTATGGAAGGAGAATTCCAAGCAAGGTGGGTTTTATTGTTGATAAAATTGCTTAATTTCAATCAAGTAATTTCTCACACATATATATAAGATTAGGAAAATCCTTGTTTTCTCTAACAGAAATTTTTTCATTAGAGCAAAATTATCTCATATGTAAGTCATAATCAATTATTCATCTAGTAAATTATCATTTTAAGCTTATTTTTTCAAAAAAGAAATTATTTAAATTGGAGAAGGTTTAGTCTTTCATATTTTATAGCAACTAAATCGACGATTTATCATAAGAATTATTACCAAAATTGTTGATTTCTTTAATATATATGAATTACTAAATTATCTATAATATCATTAATTTTTGAGAAAATAATATTAAAATAATGATTGAGAGAATAAACACTTCTTATTATAAAATTAGCTAAGTCCCTGAACTTTACTATAATTTTAGCAACTGTCCTTATACTTCAATATTAGTGTCCACCGTCCCTGAACTTTTCCCTCCATTTATTTTTCAAACAAATTCCATTAAAAAAAAAGACAAAATTGTCAATTCATGTGCATTTCATGTGACTTGTTTTAACGAAATTTGTTTGACAAATAGACGGAAGGATTAACGGAAACATTAGGGTAAAATTCAAGGAGGGACACTAATATTGAAGTATATGGACGGTTGCTAAAATTATGGTAAGGTTCATGGACGGTTGTAACCATTTAGCCTATAAAATTTGTTTAGGCCACTTAATTAGTACCATAAGGTTTAGTGGTATTCCTCACGATCTGTTATGAAGGAGGTATCGGATTCAACTCTCATAAAGTCAATGTCGATATCCAACGTGTATAATTTCCCTCCCTTCGTACAATTGCATCAAAAAAAAAAATATGCTTATAAATAAACTTAATTAAATAGCATAAAAAAATGCTTATAAATAAAAAGTTTAGACGAAGAGGGGTCCTCCAAGGGAGGAACGAAAGTACCATCCCTAAATTTATAACTTACCTAGTAAGAATTCCATATATATATATATATATATATATATATATATATATTCACAAAATTTATTATCCATATAAAGTAGAATATCGTAATGTATATATAATGAATATATAAACATTTTACATAGCTTTTTTAATCTTGTTTTAGCTTATGAAGGCAGGCAGTTGAATGGGGAAGACCAACGATGATCGATGGTGAGAGACGCCTACTAGCAAGTGCCCTTCTTGACTTCGCAAACCAGAGATTTGTGTTACTCTCCGAATCTTGCATCCCACTATTCAACTTCACCACAATTTACAACTACCTCATCAATGCTGCCGGTGATGATAGCTTTATCGGGTCATACGACGACCCGAGGAAGGTGGGTCGGGGGAGATACAACCCCCAAATGTTGCCGGAAATAACCATATCGGACTGGCGCAAAGGCTCACAATGGTTCGAGGTCAGCCGGAAGCTGGCCATCGAGATCATCTCCGACAACAAGTACTACCCTATATTCAAAGAGCATTGCCGGCCTCCTTGCTACATGGATGAACATTACATCCCGACCCTAATAAACATTCTTGGACCGCAAGAAAACTCGAACCGGAGCCTTACTTGGGTTGATTGGTACAAGAGCGGTCCACATCCCGGAAGATTTGCTAGGAATGATGTTTCGGTTGAGTTGTTGGATCAGATAAGGTTCGGTACTAATTGCACCGATAATACGAATACAAATGTTTCTACATGCTTTTTATTTGCTAGGAAGTTCATGGGAGACACGCTACAACCTTTGTTGCAAATTGCACCAATGTTGCTGGGTTATATTCCCTAATTAATTAATTATATATATATATATATATATATTGTTTTCTTGTACAAATCTTATTAATAATTACTTATAACAGAGAATTATGTTATTATAACTAGAATCGTTATGATATTCATGTGAGTCGAATTTAAAATTACTTTTGATTAAGTAAAAATAATTATTGTAGAAATGTTGTTTCTCCGTTGTGGATTGTAATGTGTATATGGTAATTAAGTGCCACGAAACTTTCAAAGATTGCATTCCCAAGATTTAAAACCCTCCCATATTTAACCAGATTTTTATATCCTAATGAATTGATGCATTTTTTGCCACATTAAAGGGATCAACGAATTGTATAGATCGACAACTCAGGGTTTTGTTTTTTTGTTTTGTTTTAGGAAATGCTCAAGTTGTGGTTTATTTAAGGAAAGACACCTCCGGACTCGTGCTTCTGTTTTCCCATTTGTTTAGCAAGTCTTTTGTGTATATTTATTGGAATTTAATCACCTTCCAACCTCCCCAAAATTGCACGCATTTTGTAATTAAATTGCTTTCTTAATTAATTATGAATATATATAGACATATATATTGTTAATTTTGTTTTTGGTAATTTAAACGCTCCATGACCTTTCATGTTACTAAAATATGAAATAAAAAAATTAAACAAAATTGAAAAATGATATTACTAGTGTGATACTGAAATCATTTTAAGAATCTTTTAAAGAGATGAGCAGCCCAATAGTCTCTTTCTTCTCCCTCCCTAACACCATTGCATTTTTTTAATTCCTGCACCCAAAGGAAACAGTACCACCGCCTCCACCTTCCCCTTCTTAGCCGGAAAAATGAAGAATAAGCCGGTGCAAAACCCGCCACCTTCCTCCCTCCCCAAGCAGTTCTTCAATGCTCAAATACACGTCCATAAAATAATCTCAAATTTTCTCATTTTCGTCTTCGGATTAGCCCTCGGCATTTCTCTAAGTTTCTACCTCAAAGATTTCACCTTCCAAATGATCTACAACACCACCCAAGCCCAATACTCTCATTTATTAAACCCATTATTAACATCTTCTCCAACACCGCCACAATCACCACCGCCTCCGCCGCGACCAAGCCTCAACACACCACCACCGAAACCAAGCCTCAACCCACCACCACCGCCGCCACCACCAATCGGGTTAAAAGAATACACAAAGCCACCAAACATCATGCACAACATGGACGACGGCGAGCTGCTGTGGAGAGCTTCACTGGTGCCTCGACGCGGCGGCCCGCCGCCTTTCAAGCGCACTCCAAAGGTTGCGTTCATGTTCTTGACAAGAGGGCCTCTGGCATTGGCTCCTCTGTGGGAACTCTTCTTCAAAGGCCATGAAGGGCTCTACTCCATCTATGTCCATGCCAATCCAGATTTCAACTCAACCATGCCGGAAAATTCCGTTTTTCATGGAAGAAGGGTTCCAAGTAAGGTCAGTACCCAAATATTTCTCATGTCACAATTCAAATTTTTCTTCATTCATTTTCGTGTAACCGTTAATTTTGATTCATCTTTGACTCATTCAATATATTCGATAAATTTTTTAACATGAGGTACGATTACAAAAATATTTACGTAACCGTTAATTTTGATTCATCTTTGACTCATTCAATATATTCGATAAATTTTTTAACATGAAGTACGATTACAAAAACATTTACGTAACTATAAGAAATGAAATTATGACATACTATAATTAGATTTTTTTTTTTTTTGTATTGAAAATAGTAATTTAATTAAAAAAATGAATATTTTACATATTCCCAAAGGCCAAAAGGCAACGTTTTCTGGGTTTGGGATGTTAAAGGAGTGGAATACGTTATGTTTTTTATTTGCTCCATATATGAGTATATATGACTTTTCTCACCAATTAAAATTGAACCAAAAAAATTGTCTTTTTTGGACCTATTACCTTTTCATTTTTAAGCTAAGCTTTACGACTATTTTAATTTTTAGTCCTTGTCTATACATTTTCTTATACATAAGCCCTTTTCTCTATTAAAAAAGAATACATATTTCACCGATTAATTCTCCCTTCAAGTTGTGCTTTTTGTCTAATATTTAAAATTATTTTAAATGTGGCTAATTTCTCTTACCATATACTTATATTTAGTCATCAAAATTTGTTTGTTAGTTTTTATGGTATCAGTTGTTATTTCATCTTGAAAAAATGTAAAGTTAGATTAATTGTAGGAAAACGTAGTTAATTACATTGTTGGAAAATCTGTACGTAGTATATATATAGTAAAAAATTCGGGAGAAAATGGGGGCAAATACTCTAAAATAAATAGTGAAAACTAGTTATTATTTCTTTTGAAATTAATAATGAAAAACGTAGTAACATTGTTATTTAAACGAAAAAATAGCAAAAATAGAAGCTTTCTAAAAATAAAATTGGCAGTATATAGAACAAAATTAGGGAGAAAATGGGGGCAAATACTGTAAAAAAAATAGTGAAAACTAATTATTTGTTTTGAAATTAATAATGAAATCAATTTGTTTATACTTTATTTTTTATTGTTCTTGAGATATTTGAGGTCATTGTGTATAGAAGAGCCGTCAGGTTTGCTTCATAACAGACGCCTCATATATGTAGTGGAGAAGTTGATGCCCTTATTTTATTTTTATATTATATATAAATATAGATTTATTATTGGCCTGGGTTATTGCATTTAATAATTATTAATTAACAAGTCTTCGGTATAGCAAATAGTGCTTTGTTTATGTAGGTTTAATTCTGTATTCTGCCCGGTTTAATTTGTCCATAAAGAGCAGCCTACCCTTCATCATATACATATTTTTTTTTTCAGATTTCTTTCCAGAAACTGAAATATATTATCAACATTTGACATTCCTTTTTCTATATGCAGTCTTTCTATATAGTATTTAATTAGAGTGAGATATATATATATATATAGTTATGTTTGTGTAATTAAGGAATCTAAGCAAATCCAGCTTGATTATTTTCTAAAATCTTATAGTAGTGGGGTTCACTAATACATGTCGGGACATGGTTGGTCCGAAGAACATGGGAAAAACCTGTCTAAATGAGTTTTGTGTTATGAGATGATGAGATGATTTTGACAGATTAATCAGTTCTCATTTGTGGAGTAGCCAGCTAGCTAGGGCAAGCTAATTATATAAGATAATTATAGGGCTTGAAAGAGTCAATTAATTTGGAAAAGAAAAGGACCTAACCTTAAGGGATAATGATGTAGATGGTGGTTTAGGGGAAACTTCCAGCCAAAATTCGATTCCTGTATTCATGCTTATGGTTAGAGATGTCACTTGATCTTTAGATTTTAATAAGTTGACTATCGTTCATAGAGTTCGTCTGATATCACAATAAAGACGGATGATTTAACTGACACCGATTTGTGTTGGGAAATTTCCACTTTAAAAAATAAAAATAAAAGACACTAAGCACGATCAACAAACAAACCAACTTTTGGGAATTCATTATGTTTTCACTATAATATAGTGTATGATTACAAAGCATCTTCGATCCCTTTTTGTTAATTCTTTTTGTCACATTTTAATTTCCCTCAATTATTTTCCTTGCAATTAATTTTCGAATTCCAATATATATACTTTAGAAAGAACTCAGGTTCATATGCATTGCTTGGATTCTACTCTTTTTGTAAATGTAAAATGGAGCTCAGAATTATTCTGCTACTCATTCTCATCACTTTTATAAATTCCTTTCGTAAAATGTTGTATCTCGTGCATGTGTCGAGAACTAAATATATATACCAAAGAAAGGAAGCAAAAAAGTAGCCTTTCATGGATTCCGTTACATTTTGCGTGTTTCATTATTCTACTGTTAATTTGACATGTTATATTATCAGACTGTTCATTGATTAGTCACGTAGTTTATCGAATGGTACAGAATGTGACATGGGGTGAGCCAAACATGGTGCAAGCAGAGCGCCGGCTATTAGCCAATGCGCTACTCGACTTTTCCAACCAACGTTTCGTGCTCCTCTCGGAATCATGCATACCACTATTCAACTTCAATGTCATCTATAAATATCTCATAGACTCATCCAAGACATTTGTGGAGGCGTACGACCTACCCGGCCCGGTCGGCCGGGAACGTTACAGGTCCAAAATGAGCCCTCATATCACTCTTTTGCAGTGGAGGAAGGGCTCACAGTGGTTCGAGGTGGACCGTGAGATTGCGGTAGAGGTGGTTTCCGATCGGAAGATTTTCCCTGTGTTCACAAAGTATTGCACCCCCTCATGCTACTCCGATGAGCACTACTTGCCCACATATGTTAGCATCAAGTTTTGGAAGAAGAATTCTAATAGGACGTTGACATGGGTTGACTGGTCGAGGGGCGGGCCTCATCCATCAAAGTTTCTTAGAAATGATGTCACGATCGACTTCTTGAAAAGGTTGAGAGATGGAACAAAATGTGAGTACAATGGAAAGAGCAGCAATGTGTGCTATTTGTTTGCCAGGAAATTCGTGCCAAACAGTTTGGATAGGCTTATGAGGTTTGCTCCAAAGCTCATGAAATTCGGTTGATTTTTAAAATATTAGATTTTTGTTCATCATTATTATAATTTGTTCTGTGTAAACTAATAAAGTTGTTTTTGTCATTAGGTTTTTTGGGTTTTTATTTTTTTTTGTTATTTATGTTTATAGCTTATATGCTTGAGAACATTAGAGGGGCGAAGCTCTAGATGTTTGTCTGTATTTTTCAAAAATTCTTAGTTGGGGTAATTGGAGGTGTACTTATAAGTTTATTTTCCTACATATGTAATTGTGATAGTGTCATATTTTTTCCATTCTTTATTTTTATTTTTATAATTATGTGCAATTTCACAATAACTGCAGATAAAAACTGAATTGATTAAGTAAAAAATTGAATTATGAAAGTAAAAACCGAATTTATAATGAAGAAAATTAAAGAAAATTAAACACTGTAAACTAAAATAGTAAATTCAATGAAGAAATAAATAAATCCGCCTATAGTAGTGCCCGTGACCATAAATTGTTAAGTCTAGGAGAGAAGTTTGCGTGCTGATTTTCACCATTCTCTTCACGTGGATTAAGGGTGAGCCTCTATCCTATGTCTAGGAGTAGAGAAGAGAGTACCTTCACCCGGCAAATTGTTAAGTCCATCTTTTTAAAATTTTACATGACATGAATTTTCTTGTTAACAAAATAAAAAAATTTAATAAAATATGTGTGAAGTGATATATGGAATTTGATGAATTTTTCAAGGCAATAATAATATCCATTAAGAATAGGATAATACTTGCACCACGCTCTAATAATACTTTACGGTACCATCATTTTTATGTATCGAATTATTTTTGTACATATATCATAATCGGAACCGTTCATTCTCTAAATCATAATTTCAAGATTATTATCGTATAAAATAAATAAGATTGGAGTTTGTTTAGCCATTTATATGTATTAACTGAAAGGACGGTTCGCCATGATGAATTTTTACTAAAACTGTTGATCTATTTTATACATATGAATGACTGAATGACCTCAAATCTTATTGATTTTTTATGAAAATGATTTTGAAATAATGAGTTAGGGAATAAACGGTTATGATTATAATATATATACACAAATAATTCAATAAATCAAAATAATAATACAAGTAGGTACGAATAGAGTTGTATGCAAGTATTATCCTAATATTAATTCACATAGTGCTACATGAATTGATTTGATGATAATTATGATAAATAAATTGCGGCCTGCAAAATATTGAATTATTTGCATACTAGTGATAAAAAGGAATAAAACAAAAGGGGTCTCTTTCCTTCTCAAATCTCAGAAATTTACCCCCGCCAATTAAACTGATGAGTTAAACCCCTCTAACTTCTCGTGGTAAAAACTGACTTTTTGGTCTTACCATCGTGTACCATGGGGCATTCTTACTTCCCAATTTAGAACTAAGTAAAAAATATATATATATATATATATATATAATAATTAATGTTTAAAACCTCATTATCTAGAGACCCTACATGAAATATGATTTAGATCCTTCTTAGAAATGCAGTTATTGACCAGAAGTAGAATCGATGTACTTACAATACACGGCTATCCCGGCCCCACCGCAATATTTCCATACACAAATTAATTTTTAAATTCATGCCAAGCATAAGATCTAACGGTTGATATAGCTCGATTGCAATTCCCCTGCAATGACGATGCGTGAATCTCAACCGTAAGACTTTTGACTTTTAGTATTTCAGTAGGACCAGGACCAAAATCACCAAGACCAAATTCAGACAGAGAGGCAGTGATGGGGTAAAGCTTTGTTTGGTGCCGAATGATATACATGTTGTTGTTTTTTTAGATTTTAAAATTATATCGATTTATGTTAAATCACACAATAAGTTAGTTAGTTATAATCAAAGTTACGTAAATAATTACCGTTGTTCATATAAGTCAAATCGAAATCGAAATTTGAAACTTGCAAAATAAAGAAAAATACGACTGGAATATTGAGCTGTTATTAATTTACTGGACGAATTTTAATTAGACAGGATATACAAATACATGTAGATATACAGGAGTTGACGTCAAAAGTGAAGCGTCATGTTTACATCGGTCGATATATATATATATATAAAAGTTGGTAGCTATAGGTCCTTTACCTAGCGGTTTCCCTTGCCATTCCAAGAAACTTCATTTTTATATTAGTTTAGAGGCCCATCAATTTTTCACTCATTCTTTATCTCTTTATAGACCTTGTATATAAAGCCATGGCCGCAACTGCCTTAATCCCTAACTTCCAGATTCATCATCAATCACTACTATCTCTGAATTCTGATTCTCTGGAACTCAACTTGATCGAGGAATGGCCGCCAAACGGTTTTTTAACGACCCGGATTCCGACCAAGATCAGCCCGACGACAAACGGAAGAGACCAAGACCTTCTTTTGCATCGTAGGTTTCTTAATATTGCTCATATATAGTTCACTTAGCTTGATTATATAACTCTCTTCCAACTAATTTTTGTTTGGCTTTCAATTATTGCTTGGTTTCTAAGTTATGATAATTAGGGCACACATAAATATGTGATTAATTATATCACTCTTTGCTCTCTTGACAGTGTGATTGGAGAAGTGGTTATGGTGAACTCCATGCAAAACCTTTTCTCATCCTTAGAGCCTTTGCTTAGAAGAGTGGTAAGCAAAATATCTGAATTCAGCTCTTAAAAAGTTTGAGAGTTTTCATTGATGTAGTGTATGTGAATTTTTTATTTTTATTTTTATTAATTTGTTTTAGGTTGGTGAGGAGGTGGAGAATGCTATAAGAAGATGCTCATCACTACATTCGATGACAAGGTCACCTTCAATGAGAATCCAAGCACTTGAGCCATCAAGCCTACAACTAGTCTTTGCCAAGGCCCTCTCTCTCCCAATCTTCACTGCAAGCAAGATCTTAGACGAAGATAGCAACCCAATTCAAATCCTCATCGTCGACAACACTAGTAACAACGATGGTGATCATATGGTGCCAATTGGTCTAGCAAATCCAATCAAAGTAGAAATTGTTGTTCTTGACGGGGACTTCCCGGCCCGCGACGGCGAAAATTGGACAAGTGAAGAATTTGAGAACAACATTTTAAAGGAGAGGACCGGGAAGCGGCCATTGCTCCTTGGGGATGTATATGTGACAGTGCGTGATGGGTTTGCTATGATCGGGGAGATTGAGTTTACTGATAACTCGAGCTGGATTAGGAGCAGGAAGTTTAGGCTTGGTGCAAGGGTGGCTCCGGGCACTGGCTATCAAGGTTCGAGGATTCGTGAGGCCATGACCGATGCCTTCGTTGTTAAAGATCATCGTGGAGAATGTAAGATATATATTATGTATAACGCATATTCATATTCATTTACTTTTCTTCTTGTTATATATATGCATAATCATTTTTCATATTCATATGGTCATAAACTTTCCTTCTTCTTATCTTCAATTACATTCATAAATAGTTTTGATCATCATGATCTTACAAACCATATGCGCATAGAGCATCAAAAAATTAATCAAGACCAATTTGTAGTTATTATATATGATTATATTTGGAGTAGGATATACATATATTAATATGTCGTTTATATATCATTAGTGATATTGATATCATACTGATTTACGATGCCAATATATTATCAATTTGGTGCCGATATATATATATATATTGATTATAAGGGGAGTTTTGGAAGTTAAGATCCTAATTCGAACACTTGATTGGTATATATATTTGAAGTCAACCATGAAAAACAGAAAGCAATCAACATTCATTGGCTGGTCATGATGAAATATCATGTTCACACACACATTCGAACAGTCTCCATCTTAAGCCAAAGACAATAATATTGCCTTGAGAGCAAATGGGACCATGCCCTCCCATTTTCCATTTGCTCAATATAGTTAAGGGTAGTTCTCGTTTTAAATACAGAACTCTTAATATCCCTTTCATCCACCATGTCAATACAAAAACAAGTGATGAATAATATTTGATTCTAACCAACACCCTTGAGTTTCTTCTTAATTAATTCATTAGGCTCCTAATTAATACATGAGAATGTGATTAACTTTATCAGCATATACATACATATGTATATATATATATATATATATTAATTTGTTTGTCCATGAAAGAGATAGATTTTACTTAATTATTACGCGTTTGGCCTGCATGACTTGGGCCAATAATGGATTCAAGGTCTTAATTTAGGTCAATGGTATTTGGAAATCAATCTAACCTATCACTAATTCAGAGAATAAAATTTGTCCATTTCATTGCCTTAGAAGATAGTTTTAAAAATGGGGTCAATTTCATACATTTTTTAGTTTACATGGTTATTATATAAATTATGTGATACAGTCATGTAAATAATATTCTCGTTGTGATGATTTGTATTAGTGTACAAGAAGCACCATCCACCAAAGTTGGAAGATGAAGTTTGGCGCCTGGAGAAGATTGGAAAAGATGGGGCCTTCCACAAGAAGCTAACCACAGACAACATTCACACAGTGCAAGACTTCTTGAAGTTGTTCGTGGTTGACCGGTCAAAGCTAAGAAGGGTACGAATATTAATTTTACTTATCTTCATGCTTATTGCAAATAAATAAGTACGTACATACATGGCTAACAGATTAACTTACGAAAATTAAACCAGATTTTAGGTGTTGGAATGTCTGAAAAGATGTGGGAAGTAACAGTGAAGCATGCCAGAACCTGCGTGATGGGGAACAAAATGTTCGTATACCGCGGTTCCAATTTCGCGATTTTCTTGAACCCTATATGTCAAGTGATGAGGGCTATGATTAACGGCCAATTTTTCCCTATTCGAGACCTAAGCAACATTAACAGGGTACGCACGCATATATTATATATATGAATTTACATGCACGATCATCAATTTTGTTTATTATTTTGAATTAGGCATGTGTACGTTATTCGTTGATACATCGATCTTAAACTCTAAACCCTAAATTTGCAGACGTCTATTGAGAATTTGGTGAGGGAAGCTTATGCAAACTGGAGTTCCTTAGAAATTGTGGATGCAATGTTGAATGAGACTGCTTTGTTGACACAAGGTATGATTTATATATATATACTATATATATATATCAGTCTCTTGTCACGCGTTAATATAAGTAATTACATAAATATATATACTTAATTATGGGTCTTTTATAAATTGAATAGGTGATCATGTAGTGGAGCAATATCCCAGCCATCATCCTCAGGCTCAGGCCATGTTAAGAGCATTCGGGGAACAAAATGGACACGTGGCAACAGCTGATCATCATCATCAGAGGTCCATCAATGTTGGGTACCAACCCAGAAGCTTTGAGTGCAATAGTAGTGACGACAACAATATGAATTGGCAGCAGATGAATTCGTCACCATATCATGTCTTCAATTTTAGCCCACTAATGGAAAGTAGTAGTGTGATCAAGTGTAGCATCTCATCGGACCAGTCATCTTCAGATGGTGTGTAGTTTAGTACATCTTTATCAACAACTCCGGCCTCCTCCGCCTTACGTACCGGCCGGCGTAGAAGATCATGATCCGGTCGATCTGCATGATTTACTTTTGTGTGCACTTGTAAATAGTAATGTAACAGCTTCCAAAGATGAGAAGATGGAGCTCTTTACAGTTTACACTTTACAGTCAGTCAGCAAATAAAAAAAAATCGTCTTTAAATTTTGTTGGCTTTCTCTCTCTTCAATCTTCAACAACAACAAAAATAAAGAAAAATGAATTTGATCATCGATTGAATTTGTTAGATGAAGATTGATCTCCTTCACTTAATTATCGCTTAATTTCACAACCATCAAGGATTGATGACTCTGAATTTGGGAAAATTCTTGTGTACGAACTGCGTACTACGTACTACGTACTATACATTATAACATCAAATGCAAGGAGTACTTATCCTTTGTCGTGTGGAAATATTTCAAAATAAACTAACAAATATAAAAATTAACAATTCACAAAGATGTCATTAGTACTGTTAGTCTAGTAATATTGCTATCCACTCCACCATGCAATTAGAGATCTTCGATTTCCGTAGTTCGACAATAAAGATGGCCTAGGTCCAATGACGAAGACGGTGAAGAATTTTCACTCATAATAAAAAAGAGATTACAAAGAATATTACACGGGAGACACACACTCACAACAAGAATACAAACATGTACATGATTCACACAAATCGGGTTACGTCCACAGGATAAGAGCATTCTCATTAATAATATGTATTTTGCACATGATAATAGAGACTTGAGTCTTTTAGAGAGAGAATGAGAAATGTAAAGAGTGGTGAGGAGGGGGGATGTTATTTATAAATAGGGAGGAGAGCCCCTGAATCAGGGAGAGAGTTCTTTGGTAAAATGTAGGTCTTGAAGGTGGGCTCGATAATGGGCTGTAATTGTGAGCCTCGATGATGAACTTGAACGTGGTCCAAATAATTTTTCGAGTCTTCCACTACATGCGTTGATAATATAAACACACTAACAAATCAAATTCCAAATTTTTCAAAAAAAAAAATCAAATTCCAACTACATCAAAACACTATCTTAATAAAACTCTCACTCAAGTAATTAAGGGAGAAATCAAGACAATCCTAGGGAAGAATATGCGTTCTTTGACGACAATAAAGCCCGCACACCTCATAAAAGTGTGCCTGTGAATGGGCTTTCCCAATTGAGGTGGTGATATAATATCTCTCCTATTATAAGACAGTGTAGAGATTGCATAGCCACCATAAATTTGAGATGATCGAAGCTTGCTCATGGGAGTAATAGTAAGTCAACAACCTCTTTGTATGGAATTTGGGATGAAAATTCAAAGAAGCCGCCTCCTCTTTGTATGGAATTTAATAAGCACTAACATCTCATTCAGCTTTCCTGTTATTTGAATATTATTATTCAAAGTTCAAACTAATTCATGTTAAATAAACAGTAATCTGATTCTGATCTCTCACCACATCAATTCTGGAGAAATTATTCGTCGGATCCAGGAGGTAAGAGCCAGGAGCTAGTCTTGCATGGAGAACCATCTTCACACTAATGATGTCCTCTTCATTCATAATTTCATCACTAATCTGCAATGCCCAATTCACAGATACAGAGACAATGACAAATGACCAATGACCAATTATGTTATGAACATCGTCACAATATTATTCACCCATCAATCTTTATCTCCATGAGCTTCTCCGACACCGTCAGCGTCTTCTTCTTCTTCATCTTCACAATCGTGATCCCCTGTTTTCTCTGTAACGATGATACCCAATACACAGAGTGCGGCACCACCTACGAGTGCGGCCTACTTCTCAACATCACATACCCTTTCTGGGCCGCCGAAAACCGGCCCCGACACTGCGGCCTCGAATCCTACGAACTCACCTGCAAACAAAATCAACACCCCCTCATGAGAATCCACGACCAAGATTTCGTCGTACTCAACATCAGCCGACGAAATTACACCATGAAAATGGCTCGCTTAGATCTCTGGCAAGATCCCTGCACGCGGAAACTCGACGACACCGCCTTGGATTCCGACCTCTTCACTTACGCTCACACTGTTCGGAAACTCACGTTGTACTACGGCTGTCTGCCGCAGGATCGATCTGTCTCCAACAATTTCACCTGCGAAATCGACGGAACAGATAAGAACTTCTCGTACTATGTCGACGACTCTCTGTCGCGGCTTCCGCACCAGAATCGGACCTCGTGCTACGCCAATGTCACTGTCCCGATATTATGGTCGGAGTTCGATGTCATGCCGCCGGAGAATAAGACGGCAGATGTGCTCAAACAAGTTTTGAAACAGGGGTTTCAGGTTGAGTACAAGGCCGACCGGGATCTCTGTCGCGCGTGTATGGACTCTGACGGCGCGTGTGGGTCGAACACGTCTTCTGATGCGTTTGTTTGCTTTTGCCGGGACGGACCTCATGATCGAGTCTGCCCAAATAAAAAAGGTACGCATTTTTTTTCCTCTTTTTTTAATTTGTTCATCAGATTAATTTTGTGTTTAATTTCCGAGTAAGCATGAAATTTATTGATAGACAGTAACGATTATGAATTGAGTGATTCATATCCAGATGTTTGAATTGAATTAAATTCTAATGCTCTTGCATTGTCATAGACGAACTCTAAGTATGTACATTTTTCGTTATTTTATTTCGAAGAGAAATTTGAATTCGATAACTAGAAAAGAATTCTACTTAATATAACTAAACTTATGTTCGATCTAACATATTAATTACGTAAGGATTTCTGGGATCATCTTGAGTTTTTTTCATGGTGATGAAATGTGTTGAGAATCACAAGAATACCTGGTATGTTGCATAAAAACCCTCCCTTATTGGAGATAGACACCAGAAGTGATGCTGCTTTGACTGGTCGCTGCCATCTAAAACTTGTGGGACCCCTCAGAGTTTTTCAAGGACATGGTGAAGGTAGAATGCCACGTATGCATTGAACATGTCAACAGTCCACAGAGGATTTCTATAGTTCAAGTATTGCTACTTGACTATAGAAAGTCTAGGATTGAGTCCAAGTCTCCATCATCTTGGATCAACATTTGCTCAATGTGTTACTTTTGAGGCATGCCGAACAAAACAGCCCAAACACTCCTCTATTCTTCATTGCACTCTCAGTTTAACCAACCACAACCCTCTCAAGCAAGTCAGTCGTCCACCAAACATCACTCATTTTTTGAGGCAATTAAAAACCCCAAACCCTAAAAAGCTTCTAAATGTTTTTCTTTTCGAATATTTGACATTAATTTTTCGAATATGTGTCTAAATAACAACAATCTTTCGCTAGATATCGTCAAACTATTACTTTCCCAGCATTTGTTGCGAAATAGCCGCTAAACTTTGAAAATGAAGTCATATTTTGTATCATTCAATCGTTTGGTCCCATTTGCCTAACACCCCACAAAAAAGCTTTAATCATTTTTGGACGATCCTTCATGCTCCTTTGCCATGAAATGATCCGTCTACTTTTTTCAAATCTATTTTCGCTCTCTTTTTCTTGATCATCAACTCTAAAATGAATCCCTTATCTCTGAAATCATCTTCACTTAGCTCAGCAAGCTTTCGCCGTGGAAAATCCAGTGCTTACTATCTCCGGCAATTGTGAGGAAAGTGGGGGGCGCTGTGGATTCATTGACAACGAATTCCTCTGTCTTTGCAGAGATGGACATCTTTACATAGCCTGTGATCGTGGTATTTGTGTAGTAATTAACATTTTAACTAATTCTGGACGTTCTTAGAAGACATTAGTGACAATGAATCCTTGATTGTATCCGTAAAGTTTGCATTTTTTTTTATATTCTAACAAGTCGATCCGCTTGTTTGATTGCTTTTGCAGGAAGTTCATGGAACTGGAAACCAAAGGTTGTTGTAGGTAACAAATCTGAAAGTCTGAACCCTTATCATCTTGTTTCTACTCTGTAAGTCTATATCCCAAAGCATTTTTTATTAATACACCAAACTTATTCACTGTTCTGCGCAGGTGCTTTTAGTGTAGCAGGAGCTTGGATCATGGTATGTGTTATTGTTTTATGCGTCAAAATTAGGATAAAAGTTTCCGGCAGAAAGAACAATGATCAAAATCTTGAGGCCTTCATTAGAGATAATGGACCTCCAGCAGTAAAAAGATACAAATTTTCAGAAATCAGAAAAATGACATAGTCATTTAAAGATATTTTGGGTCAGGGAGGCTATGGTGATGTGTACAAAGGAAAGTTGTTGGATGGTTGTCTTGTGGCTGTGAAGGTTCTTAAAGAATCCAAAGGAAATGGAGAGGACTTTATCAATGAGGTTGCAAGCATTAGTAGGACTTCTCATGTTAACATTGTCACTCTTTTTGGGGTATTGCTTTGAAGGTTACAAAAAAGCTCTCATCTACGAGTTCATGCCTAATGGATCACTCGAGAAATTCAACTACAAAAGCAAATATTCGGAAATCAATCCAGGCTTGAAAGTTGAAAAACTTTTTGAAATCGCCATTGGGATAGCTCGAGGGCTAGAGTACTTGCACCGCGGATGCAATACACGAATTTTGCATTTTGACATAAAACCACATAACATACTTTTGGATGAAGATTTTTGCCCTAAGATTTCTGACTTTGGGCTCTCTAAACTTTGCCTAAAGAAAGAGAGTATTATATCGATGTTGCATGCTAGAGGAACAATAGGGTACATAGCTCCAGAAGTGTTCTGTAGGAATTTTGGAGGAGTTTCTGTTAAGTCCGACGTGTACAGTTTCGGAATGATGATTTTGGAGATGGTTGGAGGAAGAAGGAACATTGATGCGGAAGTGAGCCAAACTAGTGAGATTTATTTTCCGGATTGGATTTATAACCATCTTGAGCCCGGGAGCAGTTTAGGGTCTTCTTCAAAGTCTATGAATGAAGAGGAAAATGAAGTTGCAAGGAAGATGATTATAGTAGGGTTGTGGTGCATTCAGACAAAGCCAGCAGATAGGCCATGTATGAGTAAAGCGATTGAAATGCTTGAAGGAAACATTGAAGCCTTGCAAATACCACCAAAGCCTGTCCTCACTTCTCCAACAAGAACACCACCACCCGAAGAATCTTCCAACTTTTCACTTACATGTTAATAATATCTTTTCAATTATTCCTTATCAAATTAAAAAATCCTCAGATAGTATTGCATTGTCACTAGTAAACATGGAAATTAATTTCTGTAATTTATTCATAATGAAATGTATGTTATGTACTTTCACATTTTGTCGACATAATCACTCGTTCATTTACCAAAAATTTGTGTGTTAGCAACTGCATTTTTAGAATCCATTGAAGGAGGCAATGGACCATTCTTTAAGAACACAACATCGATTAGTAGTGCAGCCAAGAATTTAGGCTAGGAGGGGCATTTGATGTAGATAATCTGAACGGTATTGTTCGACAAAAACAGTTTAGAAATAACTGTCATGATTCAATTATGAAATTAGTTAATGTTAAGAAAGAACACTTTATAATATAGACAATCCTAATCAGATACGAATCCAGAAATTAAAAATAAGGTGGGGTAAATTTAATAGTGAATTTTTTTTATCAAATTTTGACGGCATTAAGTGAATTTCATTGAGTTAAAAGATACACCTAATAAAAATATATACTTTATGCAAAGAAACAACAAATAATTATGTAATAAAATATATAATATAAAACACTTAAATTGCAAGAAGCTCATATTTTACGTAGATAAGATATCATATGATCTCTAAAAAATTCATCATCCTTTTTATTCAAGTGTAGAATAAATTAATAAAATCGGCTATATAAACTAATATTACATGATTTTTTATGTGGGTAATCAATTTCATGTGGGCTGGAGCACGCCCTAGCCTCTTGCATAGGCCGTGCCTGATCTTAATACAATAATGACAAGGGTGAGGTAAATATTATGGGCATATATATGTTATTTATTTTCAGTAAAAAATTGTGATATCATCTATGTTAAGTGTTCAAAAATAACCCAAATAAATACTCACACATTCAAACTTTAATAATATTGATATAATAATAGAGAAATCATCCTTATATGTTCCGCTTCTAAACGTAAAATGCAAGATCATATCTGTTAGAGAACCCAAAAAGTAATAGTAAGTCAACAAACACCTATTGGGATGAAAATTCTAAGAAGCCCCCTTTTAGTATTCCGTGTGTTTATGTGGATACATAGAGTCTCCCTGTATGAATTAGCAATTAGCAACTACTGCTATTAGTCTTAGTCTACTACTCTTGTACACGTAACATCTCTTTCAAGTTTCAAACATGAAAATTACAGTTTTCTTCTTATTAATTGAATATTATTTATTACTCAAACTAATTTATATTAAATACAATAAACCAGAATCTAGATTCTGTTCTCCTGGAGTCTGGAGATATGGAATTTAATCCAAACCTTCTCCTCACACTGGTGTTGATCTTCTCTTCTTCACTAGTCTGCAATGCCCAATTCACAGATACAGAATGCAGTCAACCCTTTGACTGTGGCTTGCTTAACAACATCACCTACCCTTTCTGGGCCGCTAACAATCGTCCCCGACACTGCGGCTTCAAACCCTACGAACTTACCTGCCAACAAGATCAGCACCCCCTCATGAGAATCAACGGCCAAGATTTCCTCCTACTCAACATCAGCAACACACAAGATTACACCATCACCATCGCTCGCTCTGATCTCTGGCAAAATCCTTGCACACGGAAAGTCGTCGACACCGCCTTGGATTACTACCGCTTCGCTTTCGTTCAAACTGTTCGGAATCTGACGTTGTACTACGGCTGTCTGCCGCAGGATCAATCTCTCCCCGACAATTTCACTTGCCAAATCGACGGTACCAAAAACAATATTTCTTACTACGTGGACGACTCTCGGTCGCGGTTTCCTCACGTACCAAATCGGACCTCGTGCTACTCCGATATCAATGTCCCCATATTGTGGACGGGATTTTATGGCATGCCGTCGGAGAATACCACGGCGGATGTGCTCCAACAAGTTTTGAAACAGGGGTTTCAGGTTGAGTACAAGGCCGACTGGGATCTCTGTCGGGCGTGCATGGATTCTGGTGGCGCGTGTGGCTCCAACTCCACTTCTGATTCTTTTCTTTGCTTTTGCCGGGACGGAACTCAGGATCCAGTATGCCCAAGCTTCCAAGGTGTGCATAAATATATACTAGCCCCCAGCACCCCACGTGCGAAAATATATGGCTTGCTTTTAATTAATTTTCAACTACCCACTCCCTCTTCCAGTATAATATATACTTGCATTAAAAAAAAAAATCAACTAAATTGATAATCATATTTAATCATTCATATACGCCAACTAATTGGGCAGTTTGTCATGAAAATCTTAATTATTACAAAAACAGTTAATTTGTTTAATACATATATATGAAAGACTAAATAACCTCAAATCTTATTGAATTTTTGTATAGATATAATGATTTAAAAAAGAAGCGGTTCTGCTTAATTATGAGATATGCATAAGGACAATTCGATAAATCGAATGGTGGAACAAGGAATACCCTAATAGTGGGATGCAAGTTTTATCCATCGTATATATGTGTATATATATAACATTTCGTTATTTTTGTATGGTTAATATTGTGAGAATGCTGCTTCTTTGATTGCTTTTGCAGGCCGTCCGTGGAACTGGCAAAGAAAGGTTATTGAGGGTAATATATCATATCTCCTTTTTTTCTTCAATTGTTCATATGTTCAAGGCTCATCTCGTCCAATTGCTATGATCGATATGGGCGGATATATATAGTATTAGTACATTTTCACTCAAATTATAACTATATGCCTAATGTTACCGTGATATGGTAGGATGCAACAGAAAACAATATACCTACTACTCCATCCTTTTTTTCTATTAATCTCTTCTTTTAAATATAATGCATCAAACTTATTCACCATTAATCAGTTCGCGTTTCTTCTGACAGGTATTTTAATCGCAGGAGGTGGGGTCACCGTTTGTGTTATTCCATTGTTTATTTATAACTGTTGGATACAAATTTTATTTACAACTAAGGACGATCAAGATCTTTGTGTTGAGGTGGACGATGAAGATCTTGAGGCTTTCATCCGGGAAAATGGACCTGTAGCAGTAAAAAGGTACAAATTTTCAGATATTAGGAAAATGACTGAGTCATTTAAATATAAACTGGGTGGAGGAGGTTATGGTGATGTGTATAAAGGTAAGCTACATGATGGTTGTCTCGTGGCTGCGAAAGTTCTTAATGCATCCAAAGGAAATGGACAGGACTTTATCAATGAGGTTGCAAGCATTTGTAGGACTTCCCATGTTAATGTTGTCACTCTATTGGGATATTGCTTTCAGGGTCAAAAGAAAGCTCTGATATACGAGTTTATGGCAAATGGATCTCTCGAGAAGTTTATCTATAAAAGAAAATCTTCGGAAATCACTCCAGATTTGGAAGTCGAAAAACTTTTTGAAATTGCAGATGGGATAGCTCGAGGGCTAGAGTACTTGCATCACGGATGCAATACGCGAATTTTGCATTTTGACATAAAGCCACATAACATACTTTTGGATGAAGATTTTTGCCCTAAGATTTCTGACTTTGGGCTCTCTAAACTTTTCCTAAAGAAAGAGAGTGTTGTATCAATGCTGGATGCTAGAGGGACGATAGGGTACATAGCTCCGGAAGTGTTCTGTAGAAACTTTGGAGGAGTTTCTGTTAAATGCGACGTGTATAGTTTCGGAATGATGATTTTGGAGATGGTTGGAGGAAGAAGGAACATCGACGCGCAAGTGAGCAAGACTAGTGAGATTTATTTTCCGGATTGGGTTTATAATCATCTTGAGTCGGGGAGCGGGAGCAAATTAGGGTTTTCGAAATCTATGAATGAAGAGGAAAGTGAAGTTGCAAGGAAGATGATTATAGTAGGGTTGTGGTGCATTCAGACAAAACCAGCAGATAGGCCATGTATGAGTAAAGTGATTGAAATGCTTGAAGGAAACATTGAAGCCTTGCAAATACCACCAAAGCCTGTCCTCACGTCTCCAATAAGAACTCCACCACCCGAAGAATCTTCCACCTTATCACTTACATGTCAATAGTATCTTTTCAATTATTCCTTATCAATTTAAAGATTCTCTCAACATTTTCTTTTTCTGCATTGTTAGGATCCGGTGAAGGAGGCAGTGGATAAATCTTTAACAGCACAATACAACATCATCATCTGCTGAAATATCAATCTCCTCTGCCTTTTGATTCATAAAATTATTGGCTATATGTATCCGATTTAGATCTGACATTCATGGAGTGCAATTATCACTTCTCTATCTTCAAATATCTCAATATATATTATTATGAGTGGAACCAATTTTTTTTAACGACAAAAATGGGGCGATTAAGGATTATACGAGCATAACTACACACTAGGGCTCAGTCATCGAACTGCTACAGTAGCCTACCCTCCCAACACACAAACCAGTTGAGAGGGAACCAAGCCCCCGATAGAACGCCCTCTCCCACCCCTATCCCTCTAACACCCACACTAGCCAAAATTTATTAAGAAAAAGAAATACAACGAAGGGGACATAAAACCAAAACTTCGCAAATAAAACATAAAAAAAAATCCCGACAAATCCTTATGGCAAAAATGTGAAATAAGAGTTGGGGGAGAATCCCACCAAGTAAAACCGGACCCCCTAGCACCATGATTTGCCAAAGCATACGCGACACCATTACCTTCACGAAAAATATGAGATATCTTAACTGACATGTTGTAGAGATGATTCATGCAATTCTTCCAATCCACCCTAAGCTGCCAATGGACCAAAATAGGAGAGTGAAAGAAGGACACAACTAACCGTGAATCTGTTTCAATCCAAATTTGATCCCGAATATAAAGCAATGCTAGCTCAATTGCTTTAATGACTGCTAAAACTTCAACATGTACCGCACTAGGGACATTCAAAGTGAAACTAAAAGCTCCAATTGCATAACCATGGTAATCACGAAAAATGCCACAACAAAGTGGACATTCAGATTGAAGAAACAGATGAAGAAAAAAATTACCTTCCTCCCTTTAACTTCCACTGTTCCGTAGATAGATAAAATCCTCCGAAAACCTAGCTGATATAGTTTAATTTATGAGAAGAGATTTCACATTCCCATTTCTATGCATGCACTCGTCCATAATAAAGAGTGTACCTCAACTCCTTGCAAAAATTCAATTTTCCGATATATGACTTTTCGTCACATTCTCACATATTACCTCCAAGTACTTTGCTCGTAAAAATATTGATAGTAGTTATATTTATATAAATTTGAAAATAAAATAAATTTTATATTCAAAATGAATTATAAAGAAAATCAAAATAAGAGATATTTTACAGGTGATCGAGTCTAGAACTTAGTTCTATTTCCTTAAGACGAAATTGCCTTTTCACTGGTGCTTCAAGGACTTTTATTTGGCAAACGTCTCCCAGGATACAACAATCAACTTCTGACAGAAGTAACACTTCAATCCCTAAGAATAGCCAATGCAAACCGTGTTTAAACTCTCTCTTAAAATATTCTCAGACTAAATGTTTTATGACACTAATTCTCCACAAATGAAATGAATTATTAATGAAGGAATGAAATGCAATTGTGGCTATCTCTATTTATAGATGTATTAACGTTTGTTCATAAAAGATACTTCTCTTCATACAAAATGCATCTTTTAAAATAATAATTGATACCCCTTTCTAGAAAGGATGCAAATGGAGTTGGGCATCTCACTTCTGTCGAACAAATTTAGAGTACACAATTTTAGTATTCAAAGTGTTAGAGAGACAAAACAAATAAACACAATAGTTGTATTACATTAACAAAATATTATTACAACAATTCTCAAAAACTACACTCCACTTTTAGAAGCAACACGTACTCTTTTTAGAGACAAACTCTAAGACACCCAATAAACACCACCCTACTCACTCTTTTATTTTCTTCTTGCTACAACTCTATTCTCTCATTTTCTTTTCTAACTCACACATCTGTTCTTTCTTACTCTCTTCTTTTCTTTCTAATTCACACATCTATTACATGCATACATATTTCCATATCACAGACACCAACTCTATTTATAGAGTTTGTAAGCCGACTTTGTCTAAGTCGGTTTGTCTTGGAGACATTAGCCCACCAACTTAAGACTTGCAACTTCCTAGCCAGCCACTCGTTTGTGGCGGTTGGTAGCTTGAATTCACACATGTTTCTTTTAAAAAATCTCCTTTCTAGCCGACATGGCCTAGTCCAACTTCTGCTTTCCTTAAATCGCTTGGGTTTTTTCAAGTCGGTTGGAAATAGCAGTGCTGATTTTAACCATTGATTTTGGAGTTTGGAGTGTAACCTTAATTATTTTCATGGTATTGGAGTGGGTTATTTCACGTGTAAAATTTAACCGTTAAATTCATTCCACGTCACCGAATATGAATCATTCACGTGTTAAGATTGAAAATTCGCTATATATGAGGGGGCGTGTGAGAATGTGAATGTATAAAAGTCCACATTGAAAAGTTACACAACCTTACAATGGTTTATATGAAATTAAAATCTCCCCCATTGCCAATTAATTTAAAGTGGAACCTCAATTATCCTTAATAATATGCAGCAAACATATTTCGTTTGGACCAATAGTTTTCTCCATGGAACGGTTGCATTCCTTCATGGATCCAACGGATCCGTTGTCATGCGCCATGGTATGCATCCAAATGGCAACATCTCTTAAAATAATAATTGACTAGTCACATTACCATGCTCGCCAAAAAGTTTCGTAAGGTCGTCCTCTGTACAGCGACACATTGCCGAAACCCGCCGCAACCGGATCTGGAGCCGCCAACAGTGCCGGAGACACTGGTTGAGCTGTCGGAGAGTAGGGTTTGCTGACGATTGTATTTAGAGCGATGAGTAGGGTTTCTCGTGCTCTATAAACGGAACAGAGAGGAGGGACAGGAAGTGGAACAGAGACGAACAGCTGGGTTATGTACGGAGAGACAGAGAGAAACAGTTACTGAAGCGAAACGGTGCGTTTCCAGTTCGCAGCGATGAAGGATGTAAAAAGCACGTTGTGATGACGACGTGGCATTCTATGTCGTCTTGGATTTCAGATATGGACGTACATTGCTTTACGGCTGTTCTTTTGGGCCACTTTGTTTGTTACGCGTACATTTCCAGTTCGTCCATTCAGATGTCGTCTTGTATTTCAGATGTGGCCGCGGTTTTCTGAAACTTATATTGTTTATTTAACTCAATAGGGATACTAGATGACCATTAGTATTAAGGCTGAATCAAGCTGTAATAGTCCAGATCAAAAATGGTCCACAGATAAAGTGCCCCTTTCGACTTTCTGATCATCAACAGCAATCCTTCTGTGGCTACCCGAGCTTCAAGATTGCCTGCAATGGGGAAAATCCAGTGCTTACTATCTCCGGCGATGATTACATCATCAAAGACATCTTCTACTCTAACCATTCAATCTTCCTTGCCAACGCGGCTGCTTACGATGTTGACAAGTGTCCACTCCCTCTTCACAACTTGAGCCTTGATGGAACACCTTTCATTTATAGCTCTGAATCTCATCTTCATATTTCCTTCTTTTACAATTGCACAGAAGAATCTGCCGAATACATGCTTCCATTTCCGCTTGAGTGTGCAAGCAATGACACCCATCATTCTTTTGCGACGTTTCACAAGTCGGTGATGCAGCGCCAGAATTACTCCTTCGATTCTTCCCAGTCTTCGGTGAACTTGCATATGGATGATTCTGCTAGTAGGGATTCCTTGTTGCAAATGAAGTATACTGAAATCTTGAAGATGGGGTTTCATTTGAATTGGACTGCACAAAACTGCAGCAACTGTGAGGAAAGTGGGGGACACTCTGGACATCATTACAAAACCTGTGATCATGGTATTTGTGTAGTAATTAACATTTTCACTAATTCTGGACGTTCTTAGACGACATTAATGGCAATGAATCCTTGATTTTAACAGTAAAGTTTGCATCTTTTTTTAAATTCTAAAAAGTCGATCCGCTAGTTTGATTGCTTTTGCAGGATGTTCATGCAACTGGAAACGAAAGGTTATTGTAGGTAACAAATCCGAAAGTCCGAACCCTTATCATCTTGTTTCTGTTGATTTCAGCAGTTTCAACACAAACGGAAAGCTTTTCTTCTGCAATTGGGTAAGTTCTGTAAACTCAATACGAATCGAATATGGTTTTATTGCAGATTTGGATTGATAGTTCTTAGATGTAGGAATGAATCCTTCGGGTGATGAACTCTTGATTTAATTTCTGTAGGAATTGAATGATTTTGTTTGTTGCATACCAATTGTTTGATGAAATGCTACTATGAAATTCTTGAAGGATTCGGATGCTCTCTTCTGATATAACAGAGAGAGTATTCAATTGTTATTGAATTGTTTTGATTACACTCACTCACACACCTTACATACACTCTTACATTCTGTTAGTGTAATGACACTATGATGTCACACACACACACACACCCACACGGTTCTTCTAGCTTGGGCGCCAAGTTAGGCTCACACACTCCTTCACTGTTTTCTGTTGTAACAAACTCTTCTCAGTTCTGCTTAACACCTCCTTTGCTGACTTGTCTAGGAATTAGTTACCTAGATGCCTTGTTGACAGCTTAAGCACCAACATACCTTCCTAAGCTGTTCACTAGCATTACCCCTAGCATACTCCTTAAGTAGTAGAACCTGCTTTTAGGTAGTGCTTTAGTAAACACATATGCAAGCTGCTCCTCTGACCTGCAGTAGATTAGGTCAATCTCACCAGCTTGCATAGCTTCTCTTATGAAGTGAAACCTCCTGTTGATGTGCTTAGTCTTTTGGTGAAAGACTGGGTTCTTTGACATGGCTATAACTGAAGTATTATCACATAGGATAGGTGTAGCTCCAACTAGTTCTTCCCCAAAGTCCTCCAACACGAATCTCAGCCATTTGGCTTGAGCAGTAGCCTTAGATGCACTTACATATTCTGCCTCAGCAGTAGATAAGGCAACACTATGCTGTTTCACAGAGGCCCAAGAAAATACCCCACTGCCAAATGAGGAGGCATAACCAGAGGTGCTTCTCATATCATCCAAACTACCACTCCAATCAGTATCACAATACCCTACTAGAGTAGCTTGTTTTCCCTTTTGATATTCAATCCCATAAGAGACAGTTCCTTGAATGTATCTCAACACTCTCTTAGTTGTACCATAGTGTTTCTTTGATGGATTATGCATGTACCTAGATAGCAAACTAGATGCAAACATGATGTCTGGTCTAGTGGTAGTTAAGTATAACAGACTACCAACAATCTGTCTATATGTACCTTCATCTGCAGCTTCTGAACCATCACTTCTGCTGAGCTTGTCATCAGTAGCAAGTGGTGTGCTCACAGGTTTGCAATCCTTCATTCCAAACTTGTCAAGTAAAGCCTGTGCATATTTCTGTTGATGGATGAAGATGAACTTCTCTGTTTGAATAACTCCCATACCGAGAAAATGATGTAGAAGTCCCAAATCAGTCATCTCATACTTAGTCATCATGTCCTCCTTTAATTCCTTCATCAATCTATCACAATTGCTAGTATAGACAATGTCATCTACATATATGGAAAATATTAAAGTCCTGCCATCCTTAGTTGCTTTCATGTACAATATTGCTTTGCTAGGACTCCTTAGGTATCTAAAGCTGAGTAAGTGAGAATCTATCTCACCATACCAAGCTCTAGGGGCTTGTTTTAAACCATACAAGGCCTTTCTGAGCTTATAGACCTTCCCTTCTTCTCTTTGTACTTCAAAACCAGCAGGCTGATCCACATAGACTTCCTCTTCTAGGACACCATTTAGGAAGGCTGATTTGACATCTAGCTGATATAGACTCCATTCCTTCTGTGCAGCTAGTGCAATCAAAGTCCTGATTGTATCTAGTCTTGCAACAGGAGCAAATGTTTCATTGAAGTCAATTCCAGGCTTCTGTGCATAGCCTTTAGCTATTAGCCTTGCCTTATGCTTCAGGATTGAGCCATCTAGGTTCAGCTTGGTCTTGTATACCTATTTAACCCCAATAACTGGTTTATCAGCTGGTCTGTTAACCAACTCCCAGGTTGAGTTCTTCTCAATCATCTCAATTTCATTCTTCATTGTTGTCTTCCAGGCATTGTCCTTTACTGCTTCTTCAAAGTTCTCAGGCTCAACAATAGTTAGGTTACATCTAGCATAGATATCTTCAATATTCCTCATCTTTGCTGGAATGTTTTCTGACTCAGCTGATGTTTCTGAGGATGAGCTGATGCTTAAACTTGGTTGTGAGTCCTGAGCTTGAAGGTCTAGTTCTTGAACCATAGGAATTTCAGTCTCCATCTCAGGAACTTGGATTCTGAGTTCTTCATTTGTTTCCCAGTTCCACATTGCTCTCTCATTGAAGGTCACAATTCTGGAAATCACAATTTTCTTGGTTTCCAGATTGTGAATCCTATACCCTTTCTCACAACTTCCATAGCCTACAAACACCCCTTTTGAAGCAGTTTCATCTAGTTTCTGTCTAAGCTGTGAAGGTACATGAGTGTAGCACACAGAACCAAACACTCTTAAGTGTTTTACTCCTGGTTTCCTCCCACTGTACACCTCAAATGGTGTCATCCTTAGAATTGCCTTTGTAGGGCACCTGTTGAGTAGATAGACTGCTGTATTAACAGCTTCAGCCCAAAACTGATATGGCATCTTCTTGTCATGCATCATAGATTTAGCCATTTCCACAATAGTTATGTTCTTCCTTTCTGCAACCCCATTCTGTTGTGGTGAGTATGCCACAGTGAGCTGCCTTTCTATTCCCATTTGTTCACAGTAGGTCAGAAACTCTTGTGATGTGAACTCACCTCCTCTGTCACTTCTCAACCGTTTGATCTTGTTTTCTGTCTGCAGTTCAACTATTGCCTTAAAATTTTTGAATGCATTAAACACCCCAGACTTGTGTTTAAGAAAATAAACCCAACACATCCTAGAGTAGTCATCAATGAATGTTAGGAAATACTTGTTTCCTCCCATTGTCTCAGTCTGCATTGGACCACAGACATCAGAGTGGATCAACTCTAGTAGTTTTGATGCTCTCCAAGCTTTATCCTTGTCAAAACTTTCAACATGCTGTTTGCCAACAATGCAGCCTTCACACACTTCACTCTTCTTGGATAGCTTAGGCATTCCCACAACCATATCTTATGTGTACAGAACATCTAGGCTAAAGTGATTCAGATGACCAAACCTCCTATGCCATAGCCAGGAACATCCCTCTTCAGTGGCAATCCTTGCTACTGGAATCACTTGGTTGAATGAGAGTGGAAAACACCTATTCCTTGTCATTGGAACAGTTGCAACCTCATTTCCCTGATTATAGATCTTAGCAATCTTGTCCTCAAACACAAGATTGTATCCATGCTCCACCATCTGTCCAACACTGAGCAGATTCTCATCCAGACCTGGCACTAGCATCACTTCCTTGATCAATATGTCTCCATTCTGTGTCTTGATCACCAGTGTGCCTTTACCACTTGCATCCACAAGTTCACCAGTCCCCATTTTCACCTTGGACTTTAGAGACTTATCTAAGTTAATCAATGAGACTTCATTCGATGTCATGTGATTACTGCATCCACTGTCAAGGTACCAGATATCAGTGTCAGATTTAGATGTAGCAGAATGACAGGCATAGAACATTGCACCTTCCTCATCTGCTTGTCTTGCAACATTTGCATTCTGCTTCCCGTTGCAGTCCTTGGCCATGTGACCAAACTTGTTGCATTGATAACACTTGGTTTTTCCTTTGAACCAGCATTCCCCATAGTGTAGTTTGTCACAGATCCTGCACTTAGTACCACTGCTCTAAGCTTTACTGGGATTCACACTTTGCTTGTAGTTAGGCTTTCCAGAATTGAACTTCTGATTCCAGTTTTTGTTTCC
Source organism: Oemleria cerasiformis (assembly GCA_037349345.1). Classification (NCBI taxonomy): domain Eukaryota; kingdom Viridiplantae; phylum Streptophyta; class Magnoliopsida; order Rosales; family Rosaceae; genus Oemleria; species Oemleria cerasiformis. The sequence continues at coordinate 16,725,045 of JAZGTL010000018.1, forward strand.
CTTAAACTGCTTCTTGAACTTGCTTTGACCAGTCCCTTGTTGTCCCTTATCATGCATAGATAAACTAGAAAATGCTTTATCCACAGTACTCTCATGCATTTCTAGTCTTTGATCAAAAGCTCTAATGGAAGCCACTACATTCTCAACATTCACAGTGTCCATATCTCTAGTTTCTTCTATAATAGATACTATATAATCATAAGATTTAGTTAGGCTGATCAATACTTTCTGTGCTAACCGTTTTTCAGTAACATCTTCACCATAGGTTCTCATTTGATTCACTATTTCATATAGTCTAGACAGATAGTTGGATAAGGATTCAGTTTCTTTCATCCTTGTATACTTAAAATCACGTCTTAAGGATTGTAACTTGACTGCTCTTACCTTCTGATCACCTCTGTACTCTCTTTTCAGCAGATCCGAGGTTGATTTGGCAGTCTCCTCGTTTGAGATTTTTGAGATGATAGTATCAGCAACTGATGTTTGAAGCATCCCCAAGGCTCTTGCATCCTTGATGTAATCTGCTCGGGTTGGTTGGTTAACCACATCACCGGCAGCATCTCCTGCTTCTTCATGCAGTCCAACATCAACATACTCCCAGAGATCATGTGCTCTGAGGATGATCCGCATTTTGATACTCCAGAATTCGTAGTTAGTTCCATCAAAGATCGGAGCTCGTAGCTCTGATCCACCAGCTCCTGTCATGTTAGACGCAGCTGCTTCTTCTTCACAGATGATCGTCCCTAGTGCCAATGCTCACGGATCAGATAGCTCTGATACCATGTTGATTTCAGCAGTTTCAACACAAACGGAAAGCTTTTCTTCTGCAATCGGGTAAGTTCTGTAAACTCAACACGAATCGAATATGGTTTTATTGCAGATTTGGATTGATAGTTCTTAGATGTAGGAATAAATCCTTCGGGAGATGAACTCTTGATTTAATTTATGTAGGAATGGAATGGTTTTGTTTGTTGCATACCAATTGTTTGATGAAATGCTACTATGAAATTCTTGAAGGATTCGGATGCTCTCTTCTGCTATAACAGAGAGAGTATTCAATTGTTATTGAATTGTTTTGATTACACTCACTCACACCTTACATACACTCTTACATTCTGTTAGTGTAATGACACTATGATGCCACACACACACACACCCACACGGCTCTTCTAGCTTGGGCGCCAAGTTAGGCTCACACACTCCTTCACTGTTTTCTGTTGTAACAAACTCTTCTCAGTTCTGCTTAACACCTCCTTTGCTGATTTGTCTAGGAATTAGTTACCTAGATGCCTTGTTTACAGCTTAAGCACCAACAATTTCTACTTTGTAAGTTTATATCCCAAAGCATTTTTTATCAATACACCAAACTCGTTCACTGTCCTGCACAGGTGCGTTTACTGCAGCAGGAGCTCTGATCATGGTCTGTGTTATTGTTTTCTGCGTCAAAATTAGGATAAAATTTGGCAGTAGAAAGAACAATGATCAAAATCTTGAGGCCTTCATTCAGGAAAATGGACCTCTAGTAGTAAAAAGATACAAATTTTCAGATATCGAAAAAATGAACAAGTCATTTAGAAATAAATTGGGTCAAGGAGGCTATGGTGATGTGTACAAAGGAAAGCTGTTGGATGGTTGTCCTGTGGCTGTGAAGGCTCTTAAAGAATGCAAAGGAAATGGAGAGGATTTCATCAATGAGGTTGCAAGCATTAGCAGAACTTCTCACGTTAACATTGTTACTCTTTTGGGGTATTGCTTTGAAGGTTACAAAAAAGCTCTCATCTACGAGTTCATGCCTAATGGATTCCTTGAGAAATTCATCAACAAAAGTAAATATTCGGAAATCAATGCAGGCTTGAAAGTCGAAAAACTTTTTGAAATTGCCACTGGGATAGGTTGAGGGCTAGAGTACTTGCACCGCGGATGCAATACACGAATTTTGCATTTTGACATAAAACCACATAACATACTTTTGGATGAAGAATTTTGCCCTAAGATTTCTGACTTTGGGCTCTCTAAACTTTGTCTAAAGAAAGAGAGTATTATAAGTAAAGCGATTGAAATGCTTGAAGGAAACATTGATCAAATTTGGCGGTAGAAAGAACAATGATCAAAGTCTATGAATGAAGAGGAAAGTGAAGTTGCAAGGAAGATGATTATAGTAGGGTTATGGTGCATTCAGACAAAGCCAGCAGATAGGCCATGTATAAGTAAAGCGATTGAAATGCTTGAAGGAAACATTGAAGCCTTGCAAATACCACCAAAGCCTGTCCTCACGTCTCCAACAAGAACACCACCACCCGAAGAATCTTCCACCTTTTCACTTATATCATCATCTTAGTATTTAATTTTTTTGTCGAATAATTGGTGTAGTTCATCTTGTGGATGATTAAATTCATTGTAAATTTAAAGATTATTGCGATAGTATTTGTCTCTCACATTTTTCTTTCCTCTTCTGCTTAGAAAATACCAAATTTGCAAAATTTTCCAATATATGTTGGTTAGACAATAACATTGACTTTGAGTCATTTACTGAATTTTCAGACGATTCTCTTCGGGTTTGTTGCATTTAATCGCTGTGTGAAACGTGCAATATGCATTCATGATTATAAAACCCTAATCTTCGTCGTCAAAGAAACAAGATAAGGATTAAGTCTCAATAATTCATTATATGCATGTAAATTATAAAGCTAGTTTAGGGAGACTTCACCATTGACTTAAAAAGTCTTTGTCCAAAAACAAAAAGGTCTGTCTTCTTTGTCCAAAGAACAAGGAAAGTCTTCGTCTTATTAATACAAGGAAAAGTAGGGGATATAATAAAACAAGGAATATGCAAATGAACCTTCCTCATGTGTCAAAGTACTCAAATGTGATGCCATATTAAAAGGGGTAAAATGCATTATTAGTCCATGGGTTTTACTCAAAAACGATTTTTGTCATCGCGATTTCAATTTTTTCAATTTTGATCACTTTGTTTTTGTTAGCTAACAAATTAAATTATATAGGCAATTTATGCTAGTCTGGTAAGGGCATTTTAGAACTTTTAATCTAAAAATATATTTCAAAAAAATAAAATACATCTTGCTCCCACTGCAGCCGCCAACCATCTTGCCCATCCTTATCATCTACTTTCCTCTTCACTTCCATTTTTTGCCGTGAAATTTTTAGATTAAAAGTTTGAAGAATCTCCAGCGAGCAATACTCAACTCCGCTGCAACTTGTCCGCTCACCTTCCATGTTCTATCCAAGATTCCTAGCCGCCATAAACCCAAACAACGTCACTGCCCAGACAACAAATACCAACCCAGACCCTGCAACAACAATTTGGCATGACTGATTCTGCCCAGCCCACCAACAACTCTCCTATAGTAGCTGCCCATGCAACAAAAAAGAATCACATAACTACTTAATATAATCAAGGAAAGTAAAGAAAAAAAAATCACCGATGATGGAGATCTGGAGGGGAAGAAGGGTAGGTCCAATAAATTTCCATTTAAATTCTAATTTTTTATGAAGTTTTTCTTGTGGTAATCTTTGGTACCTACTGCTTGACACCACTATTTCAGCAATAATAAAATCAAAGAAAAGGATGGAGGGAAGGGGTTCTTGTATTTTTGACAAGGGCAAAAGAGGAGATGGAAGTGAACTGAGATGAGGCGGATGAGGAAAGATGGGATGAGGAAGATGAGGAAAGGGAGGGAGGTGGTTGCGGTGGGGCAAGATTATTTATTTATTTTTTCAAATTTCTTGGTGTAAAAGTTCTAAATTGTCCCTTTCTAATTCCTATAAATTGGTTATATGATTTAATTTATTAGTTAACAAAAATACAGTGATCAAAATTAAAAAATTAAAAGAACGGTGACCAAAATTATTTTTTGTAAAATTACAATGGCTAATAATGTATTTTAATAAAAGATTGAATTTATAGAAGGCAAATTTTAAATTGGGTCCAAATTGAAAATAGAGGATGAATTAGTGACAAAAGAAAACTCTCTTTTATGGTTTATGACCGTTTTCATCCATTTCTTCATTCAATGTATCTCTAACCCGAATCCCGAATATTATAAAGCAAGAGATAACACCTTTGTTGCAGCATCCACCAAATTTACTCACTAGGAAGAAATTGTTCTAGTTTGTTGTGGATCATCTATTTTATTTATGAGCTTCTGATGAAAGTAGGTACCAGACTAGCTCATTTTTTGCGCCTTTAACTTCACATGTTCATTGAATTTGGATCCTTCGCACAAGAATTAACTCTAATGTGAAGACAAATTTAAAATTTCATGGATGAAACCTCTTGATTAGCCATAAGATTTGGTTTAGCATATCAAATGAAGCCTATCTTCGAGGATCAGGTCCCGTTAAGTGGTGAGTGAAAGCCGGATAATGAGTTAGAATTAGAATATATTCAAATTTTTTAAGACGGAAGAGGTTGAGGTTGATGGGAATATGATCAATATAGAGCAAATAGTGCACAAGACATGTGAGAGAGCACATAATTGAAGAGTTGTTGAGAACAGCCAAAAAGCTGGGTTCTGTATCTTTTTTTTTTGGATAAAATTGTCAGAGGTCTAGTAGGCTCTTGCTTCTTTCAAGGTGATTAAGCCTGAAATTGGGATCTCGAGAAAGTTGAATCAATAGGAAATTTCAATGAAGCTTTCTTCCTATTTCTTTTTGTTTGTTTTTTCTTTTTTATTGTCAAGATATTTCAAATCATTGGTATCATCTCATCTCTTAGCCTCTTCTTTTCGGTAATTATGTCCTAAGACTCCTAGTACTCAATTTAAAGCCCTCTTTCTCCATAAGTTAATGTTAGTTAGAGCTCTTAAAGCCTTTCTGTCTTATTCGGAAAGATTGACCAAATTTTTTATTTTTTTGGTGAAGATTACGAGGTGTCTTTAAATTCGAAAAGTGAACCTAATTTTCGCTCGGAATGCAGCTTATTTCTGGTCATAAAATATTCCTAATAAATTTCGAACTCCTTATCAATTAGACACTAGGAACTTCGCCCTCTAAAGATGGCAGTTTACAAAATGCACCACTGCCAATTAGACCCTAGCTGTTAGGCTCCAAGAACTTTGCTCTCCTGGAGGCACCACTGCCAATTAGACACTAGGAACACAGCCTACTGATTTAACCAAAGGGATGAAGATTACATTATATATATTGGTATTGACTTCGTCATTTACGAAAATTGAACTCGAGACCTTCCATATAACGTGTAAAGAGAAATACAATTAGACCGTAGTATTAAGTGGACTCTTTAGGACAATTTAACCATTAAGTTAGAAGGAATTCGTTGGAAAAATTTAATAAAGCACTTCGGATAAGTCATCATATACTTCATCTTTCTTCCTTTTCTTTCACTTGGTTCATGACAATTATTTAAAGGTAAAAGATGGATTAGACTGAAACTTTTCTCTTATAACCCCCCATATTGATAAGTTTCTTTTATTACTACTCCATCTAATTCCTTCAATATGGTCATCACTCATAAGCTGACCTACATTTTATGCTTGTAACGCAAGTCTAATTCACCTTAACAAGAAAATATACAATGAGACACACATGATCATTCATGAATCTCCAAAGTAGACAAAAAAATTATAGTCCCATACATTCACTGCTGAAATTGAATACAGAAATCATCAATGACGTAGTCAGAAATTTAGGTAAGGAGGTGTATTTTATATAAATGGTCCTAAGGGTGTTGTTCTACCGAAATGATTTAGAAATAATTGTTATGATTCCATCAAGAAAGAAATTATTGTTAATTGGGACACTTTATAATATAAACACTTATAATACCAGAGAAAATAAAAATAAAGAAAATGACAACAGGTGAGCAAAATATTATGGGCATATAATGTTATTTATTTTTCAATAAACAATTGTGATTTCATTTATGTTGAGTCTTCAAAAGTATGCACAATAAATATTCATGTACTCAAACATCAATACTTATTAGTTAGCAATTGATATTGATATGATAATTGAGAATTATAAAACAATACGCAAAATAATAGAAATAAAATTTATTTATTTATTTTAATTATATTGGTTTAATTTACATATATATATATTTATATTGTAACAAAATATCATTAAAAGGGAACGATGAAAATTGAGATTTATAGATTCATTAACCCTAATTTTAACATTCTAAATTTGGAGTACTTTAATAATATTAATCTATAAATATATGGATAATTGATTTTTAATCTAGAAGTATTACAAATTTTTGCTAATAAAATATAAAATAATACATATATACGATAAGGAGAGTAAAACGGGCCCTCCAGGACGCTTCCTACCTCCACCTCTGGAATCCGTGTGGATCATCAGACGCGGTTTTCCAACTCCCCTCTCCATTTTCGTCTCTTCTATTATCCATCTCATCAATTTAAGATCGCTGCTTTCTTTTACACAGCTAGTAGTTACTACTTACTAGCTAGCTAGTGCACAAGGTTGGACATGAAGAGAACAACTAGATTGCGGTTTGATCAGAATGCTCGTGCAGAGGACAGCTTCTACAACTCCGGCGAAAACAACGTGCTGCAAGATCAAGTAATTCATGGTCCAACTGCAACAGCAACTGCAATTGCCATCCCCATTGAAACTGAGCCTCCAAATTCACCAGCATACCCTTTTTCGGAGCCATCTTTGACGCCTAAATTCACTACCAATCTTGACAACAATGTCTATGAGGAGCCATTAAAGGTAGCTAGCTCCTGTAATGTCTAACTCACACAACTCATTTCTTCCAAATTCTGTAGAATTCGGACTAATATCTAATTTTGATTATGCTAGGCTATCTCAGAATCAGCAGAGTGGATATTTTTACTCACGACCCTTGGACTCGAAATGTTATCAGCTGCATTTGATCAAGCCTCCTCCTCAAGTAAACCCCAATACGCACTTCTCAGCATGCTATGTGCATTTGCAGCTCTACTCACTTCCATCTGGGAGCTCACTTACAAGGCCATCAAGGCAAGAGTGGTGTTTAAGTGTACAGCGGGAATTCCAATCCCCTGGCTTTTCTACCCACCTCCCCACAACACAATTTTTGGCACGGCCATTGACATCTGCGAGCTAGTTGGTGGGCTCTCTCAGTTTGTTTGCTCCACTGTGCAGTATGCTTACTTTCTTCACCATGCCGATAATCCCATCAAATTTTCCCTTTTGCCTGTCATCTTTCTCATGTGCGTGGGGGGCTCAAGAATCCATAGGAACCGGAGGTACATTGACAACAACCTTGGCAGCAACAATGTGTTAATGAGCCAGCTGGATAGCCTCGACTTGGAGCTAGCCGGCAACCAACCCTTGCTCAAGGAAACCGAAACAGAACAAGAAGGATCAAGCTTGAAGCTCGTTTTTGGTAAAAGTCTCTCACGCACAATTTTCGCTGCGACCAGGATGGTAGATGAAGAAAAAAATCCTCTACAAATCCTTCTCGTGGACGGCAATATTATTACTCCTGATGATCAAATTGTTTCAACAAATGTAACATATCCGATCAAAGTAGAAATTGTTGCTCTTGATGGGGACTTCCCGAGTGGTGAAAATTGGACTAAAGAAGAATTTGAGAAGCACATTGTGAGGGGAGGAACTGGTCGAAGGCGTCCCTTGCTCGTTGGGGATGTGATTGTCACTGTGAAAGACGGGTTTGCTACGATTGGTGATGTTCGGTTTACTGATAATTCGAGCTGGATTAGGAGCAGAAAGTTTAGGTTAGGTGCAAGAGTAGCTTCAAGCACAGGCTATGACGGATCAAGAAGAATTCGTGAGGCTGTGACCGAAGCTTTCGTGGTTAAAGATCATCGTGGAGTAGGCAAGCATTATCTTCCAGGTCACTTGTCCCATACCAGAAACAACTCTGTTTAAAGTTCTTATGATATTATTTTATTTTGATAGTCAAATTTGACTATTTATTCCACTCCTTAAATAACAAGTTAAAAAAAATATCAGCATTCATCTATCAAACAAAAAGAAGAAGAAATTGAATTGTTTTATCTGCAATCTATATTTGTATATATATGAGTAACATAGATGAAAATATATATAATATTCGCGATATTTTTTCAAAATTTTTATTTAAAATTTTGAATTAAATTTCTAATATTTTTTTGTTAAGCGTGAATGATATCGAGATCGACATCAAAATATCCGTTAATATTTTCATAAATTTAATTATCGATATATCATTGAAAAATAAAAAATGATATTTTCGTTATTAATCATCACTACTATATATTATCAGAGAGTATTGTACCAATAATTGCAAACTTTTTCAACATATGTCGATTAGACAATAGCATTGACTTGGAAGTCGTCAATTGATTTTTCGTGGATTCTCTGGTTCGCTGCATCTATTTTTATTCACAATGTCAGTATAATCTATGATTATAAAACCCTAATCTTCGTCACACTAGAAACAAGATAAGGACTAAGGATGAATGTAAGTAAACACTTAGCCATGAGTGTAGCATATTATATAATATATACTGCTACACGTGGAGGTCGAATAAGGAAGTGTATGTCATGAAACCGTGTGGACCAGGTTGATCGGAGCAAGTGTTTAATTTCTCAGCAGACGCAGTTTTCCAACTTCCTCTCCATTTTTCTCTCTTCTATTATCTCTCTCATCAATGTAACTTCGATCGACTCTTTCATTTACAGAACTGGGTTGGATAGGGAGAGTACAAGTAGATTAAAGTTTGACAACATTGTGCATGAAAAACCGATAAAGGTAAGATGCACATACTCATGATCATTCGATTGTGTGTGTTCTTCAAATTTGCTATAGATATCTGTTAATGCTAAAATTGGATCAACTAGGATTATCTTATTAAATATGTATGTTCGTTCCCTATTTTAAGTTAGTAGATGTTTGTGAGCTAGATAGTAATTTTGGCAGCTTAAGGGTAAATTCTCAGTTACCTTTCAAGGGGGCTTCCTCTTGTGTTTATAATGGAGTGAATGATGTTGTTGAAACCTTTTGACGTGGGATAAATGTCCCCTCCTATGGTGTTGACTCCAGGGACGAATCTATAGTATGGGTAGCCTAGGCGCAATAGCCTAGGTGAATTTTATTAATATAGTGTCTGTAGTACAATGCATGCAGTATGTTGGAGCTGGTTTGTTGGTTAAGCACTTTGGTAGAAGTCCTTGGAACCCAGATTCGAGGTTTCATGTTTGTTTTTCACTTTCTTTTCATGCATTTCTTCGTTTTTATGTTTTTCTTGCTTTGTTTTCAATTTTTTAGTTAAATTTAGCCCACCCAAACTTTAATTCCGATATCCGTTCCTGGCTGACTCGTATCCCGGTATTTGCGAGGCATTGAGGTGGCATAGTTTTGTTTCTGCCGATCAAGTTGGATAGATGGCAGGGTTGTCGATCACAACCTGCTGATCGGCCCCCTGGACGGTTGTTTAACTAGTGTCTTGTGCCTTGGGAGGTTGTCCTCTCATGTGTTATGTGTATTGAGTAATTTGATCTGTAGATGCGGATTAGTCATATTAGGTACGAACAATATCAAACTTATATCTAATTTTTCTTCTGCTAGGATATTCCAGAATCCGCAAAGTGGATATTTTTACTCACGACCCTGGGACTCGAAATGTTATCAGCTGCATTTGATCAAGCTTCCACACCAAGTAAACCCAACTACCCACTACTCAGCATGCTATGTGCCTTTGCAGCTCTTCTCACTTCAATCTGGGAGCTCACATACAAAGCCATCAAGGCAAGAGTGGTGTTATGGTGGTCGTCGGGACTGCAACTGCCCTGCCTTTGCTATCCACCTCCGCGTAACACAATTTTCGGGACCTCCCTTGACGTCTACGGGCTAGTTGCTGGAATCTCTCAGTGTGTTTGCTCTACAGTTCAGTATGCTTACTTTGTCCACTAGGCCGATAATCCCATAAACCTTCGCTTTTGCCTGTCATTTTTCACATGTGCCTGCGCGGTTCAAGACTCAGTAGAAACCGGAGGGACATTGACAGCAATCTCGACTTGGAGCTAGCCATCAACCAACCCTTAATCCAGGGAATAGAAATTGAACAACAAGGATCAAGCTTGAAGCTCGTTTTCCGCAAAAATCTCTCCCGCCCAATTTTCACTGCAAGCAGGATTGCAGATGAAGAAAGAAATCCGCTTCAAATTCTTGTTGTGGACAATAATAACAATATTACTCCTCAATCACATCCGATCAAAGTTGAAATTGTTGTTCTTGATGGGGACTTTCCCAATGGTGATAATTGGACGAAAGAAGAATTTGAGAAGCACATTGTGAGGGGAGTAACTGCCCGGAGGCGACCCTTGCTCGTCGGGGATGTGATCGTCACTGTGAAAGACGGGTTTGCTATGGTTGGGGATGTTCAGTTTACTGATAATTCGAGTTGGATTAGGAGCAGAAAGTTTAGGTTAGGTGCAAGAGTTGCTTCAGGGACATGCTTCGAGGGATCAAGAAGGCTTCGTGAAGCTGTCACGCAAGCTTTCGTTGTTAAAGATCATCCCGGAGACTTGTCCCATTAAATTTTCCTTGTTTTCATTGAAAAATCGTGTATATAAATGAACAAATGAATTAAATTGTCACCAAAAAAAAAAAATTAGCTAGTGTTGTGGAAGTTAGACCAGACAAATCTTGTAACCTTCTCACATTATATATACATCTCAATCACAAGTTTTGCAGATGAATAGGAAATGATAGCTAACCCTGATTTTTGGCGTCTGATGGATTCAATGTTATTGGTTAACAATCAAAAATTTAAACACTACCATTTGGTGGCGTAGCCCCGTTTATCCAATTTAATCCAACAGAATCCGGGGAAGGAGGCAGTGGATCATTCTTTGACAACACAATGGCATCATCAGCGGAAATATCAATCTCCTCTGCCTTCTCCTTAACGAAGTCCAGGTTCTGTATCCGCCTTAGCTCTGTGAGCACATCAGGCATGGAAGGTCTCGCATCCTTGTCACTCTGCAGGCACCGAAATGATAACTCCGCGACTGCAATGATCATTTTTCTGATTCTGGAGTCTGATTCAAACTCCAGGCATGGGTCTACTAGCTCATGCAATTTTTGGCCTTGAATCTTGTTGATTGCCATGTTGGACAAATTGATCTCATGTCGGTGTCTTGTGATGTCAACAGCCGGCATGGATGATATGAGTTCAATCAGCACCACCCCAAAGCTATAAACATCGCTCTTACTAGTTAACTGGTAGCATTGGTTGTATTCAGGATCTACGTAACCTGGAGTTCCTTGTGGAGCTGTTGATATGTGCGTGACATTCGTAGGAAAAAACCGAGAGAGGCCGAAATCGGCTACTTTAACACCGAAATTTTTGTCCAGGAGAATGTTCGTGGTCTTCACGTCACGGTGGATGATGTCAGATGCATGAAGATATGACAATGCACTTGCAGTTTCAATCGCAATGTTCATTCTTGTAGACCATGGCAAAGCACCAGGCTTTGATCTTTCACCATGGAGATGTTCAGCAAGTGTTCCATTCGGCACGTATTCATACACGAGGAGGAGCTCACGGCTGTGGCGTGAGGTGCAGCCATAGAGCAGCACAAGATTCTGGTGTCTCAGCCGCGCCAGAATGTCAATTTCGTTCATGAATTGCTCAACTCTCTTGCAATTGTTTTCGTATAGACGCTTCACTGCAACAGCTCTCCCATCGCGCACATTACCTGATTATAAGAGTCGATAACATCCAAATCAAAACCAGTAATACTTAAAAACTTAGATAAAAAAGGTTGCGTTAGGCTCTTACCATGGTAGACTGTGCCAAAGCCTCCATCACCAAGCTCTTTGGCGGAATCAAAGTAATTAGTTGCTTCTTCGAGTTCTTTATAGGTGAACAAATGTACTCCGAGGTAGGTAGTTCCCTTCTCCATATCATCCATGGAAGTCGAATAATTCGAACCAATGCTTTGAGATACATACGATGATGGATATTGTTTTTTGATGCGACGTTGGTGCACGAAAAAGATACCCCACATTATAGCCACAGTAGCAACAGCTGTGCAAACACCTGAGGGACAAATGAAAGGTGAGAGCTTGCAATTGATAACATAAGTAAAAAAAAAAAAAAAGTTCGGACTTTTGAATTTGTTACCTACAATAACCTTTGGTTTCCAGTTCCATGAACTTCCTGCAAAAGCAATCAAACAAGCGGATCGACTTGTTAGAATATAAAAAAAGATGCAAACTTTACGGATACAATCAAGGATTCATTGTCACTAATGTCTTCTAAGAACGTCCAGAATTAGTTAAAATGTTAATTACTACACAAATACCACGATCACAGGCTATGTCAAGATGTCCATCTCTGCAAAGACAGAGGAATTCGTTGTCAATGAATCCACAGCGCCCCCCACTTTCCTCACAATTGCTACAGTTTTGTTCTGTCCAATTCAAATGAAACCCCATCTTCAAGATTTCGGTATAGTTCATTTGCGCCAAGGCATCCAAACTAACAGACTCATCCACAGGCATGTTCACCGACGACTGGCATGAGTCGGAGTAATTAGCGCGGTGCATCATCGACTTGTGAAACGTGGCAAAAGAATGATGGGTGTCATTGCTTGCACAATCAACTGGATATGGAAACACGTTTTGGGAAAGTTTTTCGGTGCAGTTGTAAAACAAGGAAAGATCAAGATGATCTTCAGAGCTATAATGGAAAGGAGTTCCATCAAGGCTGAAGTTGTGAAGGGGGAGTGGACACTTGTCATCATTGTAAGCAGCCGCGTTGGCGAGGAAGATTGAATGGTTAGAGTAGAAGATGTCTTTGATGATGTAATCATCGCCGGAGATAGTAAGCACTGGATTTGAATCGGTGCAAGCGATCTTGAAGCTCGGGTAGCCACACAAGGATTGCTGCTGATGATCAGAAAGCCAAAAGGGGTACTTTATCTGTGTACCATTTCCACATGTTCGAGGCCTGCAGGCCTCAAACCTTTCGTCCACGGCCAAACCTTGCTGGACTGAGATTGTGAAGATGATTGCAGAGATAAGGAGATTCATTTTGGGGTTGATGAACAAGAAAAACAGTGCGAAAATAGAGAAGAAAATGTGAAGGAAAATTGTGGGTAGTAGGTATAGAATTTGGTTTGAAAAAGGAAGATAATTTGATTAAATAAAGATGGTTTTAAGCAAAAGCGAAGACTTTGTTTCTTCGGCATGGGACCGAAAGCAAGGCTTCGGAAATAGATTTGAAATAAGTAGACGGGTCATTTCATGGCAAAGGAGCATGAAGGACCGTCCAGAAATGATCACAGCTTTTTGTGGGGTGTTAGGCAAACAGGACCAAACGAGTGAATGATACAAAATATGACTTCGGTTTCAAACTTTAGTGGCTACTTCGCAGCAAATGCTGGAAAGTATATAATCAAATATTTTATTTTCGGCTATATTCTTGGTGATTTGGACGGGCTTGGTAGGGGAGTTTTTAGTCATTCAGAAAAAATAGGCATGATAGTAATAGTTTGATGATATCTAGCAAAAGAATACTGTTATTTGAACACATAATTGAAAAAATTAATGTTAAATATTTGAAAACAAGAACATTTAGGTAAATTTTAGACGTTTTTTTACGGTTTAGGGTTTATAATTGCTTCAAAAAATTAGTGATGTTTGGCGGACGACTGACTTTGCTTGAGAGGGCTGTGGTTGGTTGAACCGAAAGTGCAATGAAGAATAGAGGAGTCTTTGGGCTGTTTTGTTTAGCATGCCTTAAAAGTAACACGTTGAGCAAATGTTGATCCAAGGATGATGACTCAATCCTAGACTTTTTAGGTCAAGTAGAAATACGCGATGGTGTTCGATAATACAAAAACCTCACAGAAGAATTGTTAGAGCGAATCCAAGAAATTGTATGTGTACGTATTTATGATGATGGAGAGTAATATTATAGGTCAAATAAAGTTTGGTTGTTTGGGGTGAGGTGTGAAGTGTCAACTACGGAAATCCTTTGCTTCCTCCGTGGACCGTTGACCTGTTCAATCACCATGTCCTTGTTGTAAAAGTCTGAGGGGTCCTACAAGTTTTAGATAGAGGCGACCAGTAAGCCAGCACCACTTCTGGTGTCTATCTCCACTCAGGGAGGGTTTATATGCAACTAACCACGTATTCTTGTGATTCTCAACACATTTCATCACCATGAAAAAGACTCAAGATGATCCCAGAAATCCTCACGTAATTAATAGGTTAGATCGGACGTAAGTGTAATTACACGATTAGAATTCTACTTACGTTATTAAATTCAAATTTCTCTCTTCAAAGTAAAACAATGTGAATTGTACGTTTTACTTAAAATTGGTTTATCCCAATGTGAGAAAGCACTAGAAACTAAATTCAACTCGAATCCCTGGATTGTAATTAACCTGCTATAGCTAGTTGATGAATCATTTCTTCTTGGGGATTAAGGGTAACTTATTCAATCACTCAAATCATAATCTTTACTATCTATTAATAAATTTCGTAATTGCTCGGAAATTAAACTAAAAATTAATCTCATGAACAAATTTAAAAAAGAGGGCAAAAAAAATTGTACCTTTTTTATTTGGGCAGACTCGATTATGAGGTCCGTCCCGGCAAAAGCAAATAAACGCATCAGAAGACGTGTTCGACCCACACGCGCCGTCAGAGTCCATACACGCGCGACAGAGATCCCGGTCGTCCTTGTACTCAACCTGAAACCCCTCTTTCAAAACTTGTTTGAGCACATCCGCCGTCTTATTCTCCGGCGGCATGACATCGTACCCTGACCATAATATTGGGACAGTGACATTGGCGTAGCACGAGTTCCGATTCTGGTGCGGAAGCCGCGACAGAGAGTCGTCGACATAGTACGAGATGTTCTTATCTGTTCCGTCGATTTCGCAGGTGAAATTGTTGGGGATTGATCGATCCTGCGGCAGACAGCCGTAGTACAACGTGAGATTCCGAACAGTGTGAGCGTAAGTGAAGAGGTCGGAATCCAAGGCGGTGTCGTCGAGTTTCGGCGTGCAGGGATCTTGCCAGAGATCTAAGCGAGCCATTTTCATGGTGTAATTTCGTCGGCTGGTGTCGAGTACGAAGAATTCTTGGCCGTGGATTCTCATGAGGGGGTGTTGATTTTGTCTGCAGGTGAGTTCGTAGGATTCGAGGCCGCAGTGTCGGGGCCGGTTTCCGGCGGCCCAGAAAGGGTATGTGATGTTGCGAAGTAGGCCGCAGTCGTAGGTGGTGCCGCACTCTGTGTATTGGGTATCATCGTTACAGAGAAAACAGGGGATCACGATTGTGAAGATGAAGAAGAAGAAGACGCTGACGGTGTCGGAGAAGCTCATGGAGATAAAGATTGACGGGTGAATCATATTGTGACGATGTTCATAACATAATTGGAATTAAATGAATTGTGATTGTGTGTGTCCAAAGAGATTGATCTTGTGTGGAAAGTTACTGTTTTGAAATTGATACGTGCAGTTTATATTCAAAGGGGGAGGCTCAGCAGACTGCTATTATCTCATTTGACCATCCAAGAATCAAACCAATGGCAATTTTTGACTTTGATGCAATTTCGTCTAAGAAATTTCCATTGAACGCAAAAGCCAGGTTATATGCATTAACAATTCAAGGCTGGTCATACATGATGCAAAAACTCTAATTTTTAATCGGATTTCCAGTTTTCAATAATATTGACAAATTATAGATGGAGGCTCATAAACAGTAAAGACCCGACATTTTCCACATCGAGGAAGCAGTGTTATGACGGACACAAATTGTTGTGCCTCCTGCATTGATAGGCACGGGAGTGAAATATTTTGTAGATGGTAAAGGATTTGGTTTGAAGTTTGAACTCTACTGTTGTTGTTAGAAGAGTATCTTTCTCATCGTGGAATTTTAGAATTATAACTTGTCTTCTGGTGTATCAGGAGACTGGGTTGGGACTGGGTCAAGAGTCCAATTGATCCCCAACGTGCATTTTATAATATTGTCCAAAGTCCAAAGCCAACAACTTTCAACAAATGTGCGAGCATGACGTGCAGTTGCGATTGCCATTGCCATTGCCATTGCCATTGCCAACACAGAACTCAATTACTTATTACTCGCCAATAATAATGCAGTTTGATAATATTACTTTTCAATGATAAGATAATTCATATTTCAATTATTGCAAATGAAAGCAGACTCCAATCATTATAAAAATTAAACGTAATTATTATCGCTTGGTATTTATATAATAATAATACTTGTATCTTTTATTTATTATGATGGTAATTCCTCGTATCATTTTCGATTTATTTAATTATTGTTATATCTATATTTTAATCGAAACGTACCGTTTAACTACTAAATCATAATTTCAAGATCATTTACGTAAAAAATCAACGAAATTTGAAATCATCTAGTTATTCATATGTACCAACTGTATGGACGGTTCGCCAACCATCATTTCAAGATCATTTACGTAAAAAATCAACGAAATTTGAAATCATCTAGTTATTCATATGTATCAACTGTATGGACGGTTCGCCAACCAACATTTCAAGATCATTTATGCAAAAAATTAACGAAATTTGAGATCATCTAATTATTCATATGTATCAACTGTATAGACAATTTGCTATGATGATCTTAATTGTTACTAAAATCGTTGATTTATTCGATACATAAAAATGACTAAACGATCTCCAATCTTGTTAATGCAAGTATTATCCTTTATATATTTACTCTGTCACTCATGCACTAGTGAATTTGCAAATACTTAATGGTTTATATAATTGAACAGATTTACAACTTGCACCCCAAGTCTTTGTGGGGGCTTCAAGATTATTCGGCCATTTCTTTAATTTTTCATAAACTCTTTTGATTAGCCAGTATTGCATACACTCATAAGTCTAAGTCAACACTCAATACCCATTTGATCTAAGTTGAACTGCACGGGTGCGGTTCCAGATCCGGATCCGGGTGTGCACCCTACAGGAACAATATTGGGCCTCACTCCATCTATCTAATTCACATAAAATTAGTCAGGCCGGGCTCATAGATATTGAGCTCGGTATGGCTTAGACAGGCCATTGCTTACTAACTGTTCGTCAGAATGACGCACTGAGTTCACCCTCAACTGTTTTGTGATGTAAAGTGAACTGCCGGCCAAGTACTAAATATACAAGCATCAAACTTCCACCCAAGGTATTTATTTTCCTTATTCTCTTGATTGTATCGATGTTTTGTGCTTTAGCCAACTCATGCTTCTGTTTTATCAAGAAACTATTTCATTGTGAATAGCCACAAAAAATAAAGTGTAATTTTATACCATGAACTTGAGCATGATCATATTTAGTTTCTATACACATTTGATGATGGACACATTTTGCATAGAAGTAAGGCAAAGATTTAGGCACTTACATCTTCACAACAATGCCATCCTCTCTAGGCTCCCACACACACACTTCTGCAACAGAAATAGAGCCTGTGAGGTTTGTTCACACAGTTTCAGAGGCCCGCAGGTTGCTTCCTTCGTCGAGTCGATGGAATTCCATAGACTTTAACCTTATGCCTCAGTCTTCCATGGCCAATGATTCAATCCCTTCTCCCTACTCCAAGTCTTATGAATACAACCTTGTTATAACAGACAAAAAGCACTTAAAACGTTGTCTTTACATTTCTGCCTCCATAGTTTTTCTCATCCTAGCTCTGATTTTGCTGGTACCATTTTTGCCCCCAAAACATCATCACCATGGTCCTTCAAAGAATCTTACACTTGCATTGAGCCAAGCTCTAACCTTCTTTGATGCTCAAAAGTGTAATATATTTTCTACACTTTACTAGAAACTAACAACTACATGCACTTATCAAATAATGTCTCATCTCATCTAACTTGCTGAAAATTTTATTTTTTGATCAGCTGGGGTTTACCCGAATAACAGTCCCGTAAAGTTTCGAGCAAATTCAGGATTGCAAGATGGAAATTCAAGCTCAAAACCCGCTGACCTTGAAGGTGGTTTCTATGATTCTGGAAACAACATAAAGTTCAGCTTCCCTACGGCTTATACAGTAACGCTGCTGAGCTGGACTGTGATTGAATATCATGGAAAATATGCTGACATTGGTGAGCTTGAACATGTCAAGGACATAATCAAATGGGGCAGTGATTATTTGCTCAAAATCTTTGTTCCCCCAAACACAACCTCAGATACCATATTGTATTCTCAGGCAAGCCTTTTCTTCAAGTTTGTAACTTTATAACATAATCCTTCTCTTTACCAAGGTAACACACTATTAGTGACAAAGCTCCCTTTTTTTCTTGTTCAATTTAGATTGGAAGTACAAGCAATGATACCAAGGTTCAAAATGATCGAAACTGCTGGCAAAGACCAGAAGACATGGATTATGTGAGACTTGTTTCACTTTGTGATAACACAGCTTCTGATTTAGCAGGGGAAATGATTGCAGCATTATCTGCTGCTTCATTAGTTTTTAAAGATGACAATATTGTTTACTCAGAAGAATTAGTCCAAGCAGCTGAGAAGCTATTTGAGAGTGCTACTAAGGTAGACGCGGTTAGGCAAGGAACATACACCATGCTTGATAATTGTGGAGGACAAGCTCGAAATTTCTATAACTCCTCTGGTTACCATGATGAACTTGTCTGGGGAGGAACTTGGTTGTGTTTCGCTACAGGTGACGAGTCATATCTAGATTATGCTACAAAAGGATTTGATGCAGCAGTGGCTAATGAAAGAAGTGCCGATAAAGGGGTTTTATATTGGAACAACAAGCTTACAGCTAACATGGTAATTTTCATCTAAGATATAACCATCTTTTGCTTGAATTAATGGATTTAGAATAACTAGATAGTGCAAATTTGTATATGTTGCAGGTCTTGCTAACGCGTTTCCAATATTTTCGTGATGTTGGCTTCCCGTATGAAGATTCTTTGGATGCATCGTCAGACTTCACTAGATCCCTCATGTGTTCTTATCTTTCTAGTCAGATTACAACACCAGGTATATTGTGTGTGTATATATATATATATATTATAGCAATTACAATTAAAATGGATGGAAAGCCTTCAGTTATTTTTCCTATTTTTATGACTCACTGATGCCTCAAAATTCCTAAATGCAGGTGGACTCATCATTCAAAGGCCTGCATTTGGGGAACATCGTCTTGAGTATGCTGCAACATCATCCTTTCTTAGTAAATTGTACAGCGACTACTTAGATCTTCTTCGTAGTTCTGGTGGGAATTGCAACAATTTCGAGTTTTCCCTCCAAATGTTGCGCAATTTCTCCATTTCTCAGGCAAGTGCTCCATTTTATTAATGATGGTGGCTCAAAGAGTCAAAGTTCAAACCTTTAAGCTGAAATATTTATATCTGTAAAAATATTGAGACATACTTTTTCTTGTTTATGCACTGTTTTCAGGTCAATTACATTCTAGGGGAGAATCCAATGAAGATGAGCTACATGGTTGGGTTTGGAGACAAGTTTCCAACCCAAGTGCACCACCGGAGCGCGTCAATCCCTTGGGACGGTCAGCATTACTCTTGTAAAGAGGGGGATAGATGGCGACTATCAAAGGATCCAAACCCGAATTTGCTTTTGGGAGCCATGGTAGCAGGACCAGATGAATCTGACAAATTCATAGATGAAAGGGACAAAGGAGAGTTCACTGAGCCTAGCATAGCAAGCAATGCTGGTTTAGTTGCAGCCCTCATTGCACTTCATGATCCTCCTCATCATCATTCTTCGAAAACGAAAATTAAGGGCATGAATTTGGGTATTGACCAGATGGGTATGTATAGTAAGATTATGTGATATTTAGAGATTTCAGAATAGGCTTTGTTCTGGGATTTGTACAACAGAAGATTACTTGTTGTATAATTAAGTTGATTCTGGTAATAATGGCCAGGTTCCTCAAGGGACCACTGGAAAAAATCGCCACAATCATCGGAGTCTCTGAAAATATTCCAAGTAACAGTAGCTTGAGATAAACTGAGCCCCAAAAGGAAAAGAAAATTTCTAATTTCAACACAGAGCAAATGGCATTTTGCACCTTAAATTTTGTAGGTTATTTTCAAAATGATATACGTTATTTTCATTTTTCCACATTATACTTTAATAATGTGATATTGCGTTAATTTACCCTATTTGATAATTAAACCGTTAATTTTCTCTTATTTGTGATAAATTAGGTCCCACTTTTAAGCATTCTTAGTTGAGATTTTAACTTTTATTTAATGACATCATGGGTTTTTAGCATGTAAAAAGATAAAGAGATTGATAAAATATAAGAATTTTTTATATTGTTAAGTCATCATAAGAGTGGATCTCAAATATGCCACATCAAATGAAAAAATAACGTTTAAATTGACAAAAATTCTAAATTGATACACTTCAAAACGTTCATGTATGATTTGAGAAAATTTAAATTTTGTGTACCTTTCTGAAAATGTCGATAAATTTTAGAGTGTACAAGGTAATTTGCCTTTTTACAATAGACTAGGACTAATGATGGGCCAAGGCCCAACTGCCCAAGGCCCAAATCGAGTTTACTTTGGGTACACGTCACATCTATGTTGACCTTTCCCCAAATGCGACTCATTTGCAATGGCTCCTTCTCTCTCTCCGAAGCAGAGCAATTGGAGAAGAGCTATGTAGCGGCATATTTCATTGAGTAAGTTCATCAACATAAATGATTATTGAACACCAGTAATGGAAGACTGTGAAGCTTTTGATGGTGAAAGCGGCGTGAGCTTGCTGATGCCGTCGCTAATGGCAGCTCAATGAGTCCAGCTCCTTCCCCAAAGCCCACCATCGCATGATGAGCATCACTATACCTAGCGAGCTAGCTAACCCAGTTCTGAATTCTCTACCAAGTAAGTTGATTTTAATTTGTCCTTATAATTGTTGTTACTCTTTGTTTAGGTGTAATTGTATAGCTAGCTAAAATTTCAACCCAATGTATGAAGATTGTAAAATCCAATTTCTGATCTGGGTAAGTTTAACTTTGTCCCTTGACCAGAAAAAAAAAAGGTTAAAACTTTTGTGCTCATAATTGGTTGTTGAACTTCTTGTTGTGAGTTGTGACTACACAATTAACCACGAATTTATATATATGTGAAATCCTCCTCCATTAGTCTATGAATCCATATTGCACCCTTTTTTTTTATTGGGATTGTGACTGAGTGCTAACTGTTGATGTCTAGCTACAACTTATGAAGAATCAAATAGAAGCCCAAAGTTGGAGGTTTTGAGTGAGGGGGTGCCACCACGTTACTGGTATGAGTCGTATGACTACATTCACAAGAAAGGAAACCTTCCGCTTTCCTGATGGGACCAATGTGCAGCCGGTCTTTCTTTCTTGTGAATAGAGTCTCACGATTGACATAATCGGACCGCCTCACTTAATACGTTCTCTTAAAATTTGTAATCCTACAAAAAAAAATAAAAACATTACTACATATGGATGAGGATGAAATCGAAAACTGCAGTGGGGACTGATTTGTTTCAGTTATTTTACTTGAATTAAATGAATCTAGCTATATGTAATGTCTTATCTTCATTTTGTGTCCTATTGGTAGATAAGATTTGGGACAGGAGTCAACCTCAGTGTCATATGGGACTTAACCCCTTTACTACCTCTCTCTCTCTCTCTCTCTCTACCACTAGATGCTTGGCCCCTTCTTCGATGATTAGGACATATATCTTGAAAATTTCTTCGTGATTAAATCGATTATTGAATTGGATTATGTTATTGAATCAAATTTAGAATTTTAGTATGTGATAACATGAAAATCATATGCCTTTATACGATTACATAACTAATTCATGAGCCACATGAATTTCCCACGATGAGAGGTACGGCCTCGGTCCAATGCCACTTAGATGCACTTAAATTTGGTAATTTTCTTTCAATATTTTCAGTTAAACCTTGCCCCGAATATGATTATCATTAACTTTTTGATTTTTAATTTTTATATGATTCTACCAATCTCGAAATTCAGGTATTTAAAAATCACTCGTGATTGAAGAAATTCAGGTATTTAGAAACACAATTGCAACATCTTACTTTGTGTTTGTGACCCAAACTCAACCTATGAACATTAAGAAATAAAAAAAAAAACCACACTCAACGGACGCCATTGGACATGGACAAACATTGAAATACAAAGTGAATGAGACTCCATGTATTAGAAACCTTTGAAAAACAAACTCAAATTGATTGTTTGATAGCGATTTGATTTTTAATTTTTTTAATTTTCATTTTCAATCATCTATGGTCCTTTTATTTAATCATAAATATAATATTATGTTGTTTATTATACTTTATAATATATAAATATGTCAAAGTCAAACTTAGTAACAAAAGCAGGTGCACCATAATACAATCAAGGTCTTGTTTGCCTGCTCAATATTTTAATTTGGGTCTAAACTTAATTACATCACCAAAACTTCATAATCATCAATCATTTTATTTGCTATATTTTTTAACATAATTTTGCCTTTTTTTAATTCAGTATATTCGATACATCACAAATATTTGCCAAATCGTTTACTTGATCACACGTCGATGTTTAAAGATTTGATTCCACTTAACTTTAACAAAGCCATAAGCAGTAAGCTCATGCTCCTCGAAGTGACACAGAGAGTTCAATTCAAGCATCTGAGAAATTGAATGGTAGATGAAGAAGATGGACTTATTCTTCTCACATCCAGATAAAGTAAGCAGCAAACTTTGACATAAAAAGCATTTTCTTTTGCTTCCAAGTTTGCTTGTGAGTTGTTAGAACTTAGAAGATATGACACAGAAAGAGAATATCGTGTATTTTTATTCTGAATTGTCATTGCAAACATAGAAAGCAAGAAAAATTTATTAGGTGTTATTGTCGTATCTTCACGTGATTTTTTTTTTATCAATTTCAAACACAAGAGTTTATTCTCTTTCGAAAAATTTATTTTTGTTAAAATACATGTATGTTTTAATGAAAATTAAATTTTAGATTCATAATATATCAATCATATAGTCAATTTCTCTTATAATACTGGTATTAATAACGTAACGTGACGATTTATTATTGTTAATATTTATTTTAGGATAATAATGTTAATATGTTATCAAGATTTTTCTTTTTATTTTCTTTATGTTTAGAATTTTAAGATTTGTTTTAAAATGCCAATAAATTGCATTACCAAACAAGCTAATTATCTAATAAATTATTTTTAAGAAATTTATAATCTTGCATTTACAGATTGAACATCACTTGGTGCTGGAGTGTGGTAGCTCTCACTTGATCACAATTGTGCACATACCACCCCCACCTACTCCTCACCCTCGTGTCATGCACGTGCCAATCTAAACTATAAAATGTCAAAATATTTTTTTATATCAAACATTAATTACCTTTTTTTTAATCAAACATTAATTAAACAATTTTGAAATTTATATACAAAAAAAAAAAAAACAAAGTAACATAAATATATGATATTCTCGTTTTTAAGATTCGTTTTGAGTCGGTTAATTTTAAATTTATTCCGCATTCATGTAACAAGGTGTTTAGGAACTGTCATTATTAAGCGTTTTAACTGATTTTTTGATATTCTTGTTGCTGATGTAAATATTGCGATTCGATTATAATTCAATTTACTCTTACACAAAAAAAATAAAAAATATACAACGATTAAACTAAAGTTTATACCACCAATCAAAATTCAGCAAGTGCTTCACATCTCCAATATCCTCCCCAATTAATTCATTTACCACCAAAACCAATATTACCAACAAAATAAATAAATAGTTTATATTAATAATAAAAATGAAGAAGAGAATTATTATTATCTTCGTCTTCATTTATAATCCACACTGGTTCAAGCTTCCCCTCTCCTTGTGCTTTCGTTCATGCTTTGTTTCTTCCTTCACACAAAACCCATTCTGGTCTTTTTTAATCCACAGTGCTTTCTCTGTCGGCTCTCACGCTCTCCGATCCAATTTTCCGGCCTTTTCTTTTGACGATACAAAGTTCCGGGCTTTTCGAGTTTCTTTGCTCTGATCACTTGTAAATTTCCAATTCGAATTTTCTCTCAATTTGGGATTTTAAAGATAAAATTCGCAGACATAAGTCGTATTCATTTTGGGTGAGTTGGGTTTTCATTTTCTTTTGTTGAGAATCAGACAAGTAAAGAAAAAAAGCAGAGTATTTTGCGAAGTTTCTACTTTTTTCTTTTATTGTAATTTCCTCCGTTTTCTCAGTGACCAAATGGAGGCATAAAGTTTTTAGCCGTGGAAATGTTGGGAAGTGGGTTACAGTTTGGGAATGTTCGTGGGGAGGACAGGTTTTACATTCCTGTGAAAGCAAGAAAGAGAAACAATAATCAACAAAAGCAAGGTAGGAGAGCTAAGAACGATGCAAACGAGAGCCCAAAAGAGCCGCCAAAGAGCAAACTTGCGGTTCCTGAGAAGACAACCCTCAAAGAGACTCCAAATTCGTTGGCAAAACCCTCTTCTGAGCCATCTCTACCGCCGAGTAGCAATCTTGACAGGTTCTTGGAGTCCACCACTCCTTCTGTTCCTGCGCAATACTTCTCTAAGGTTGATCACTTTTTTTTTTACGTTTTATCTGTTTATCTTTGTATTTGGCTGCTAAAATAATGAATAATTGTTTGAATATGTGAAAGGAAACTGAGCTTTTGTCATTGGGTTTCTCAGACTGCATTTTTTCATGATCAGAAAATGACACCTTTTAAGATTGAAGTTTCCATAACTCAGGACTTGAGAGAAATTTAAGACCAAACCAATTTTTTTTTTAATGCATTGTTTTGCAATTTTATTTTAGGGTAACTGAATTTTTCAATCCTCAATATATTGTTTCTTTGAACATTGTGGTGTTTGTTTTTCTTTTTGGTGCAGACGCGAATGAGGGGGTGGAGGACTTGTGATGTTGAGTTTCAGCCTTACTTCACATTGAATGATCTTTGGGAATCGTTTAAGGAGTGGAGTGCATATGGGGCAGGAGTACCATTGGTCCTTGACGAAATTGATTCTGTTATTCAATATTATGTTCCCTATCTATCTGGTATCCAATTATATGGGACATCTTCCATGAAGTCAAATGCTAAGTCAAGGTATTAACAGTTTATGGTTGAATTCATACATGTGGAATGCCAGAGTTGTGTGAATTTGTAAAAGATTGTGTGTTCACAATCTTGGTTGTATTGCAGAAATATCAGCGTGGTGTTGTTTCCATGACTAATACTACTCGTTTTCATGGAATGTGATCATACAATGTATCATGTGCTGATTGCATTCTTTTTCTTCATAAAACTAGTGTTATCTATGTAGATGTTGTGGTCATTATCAGGTTGTTTCTGATGGGGAATTTTGTCATTTTGTTGTACATTCATATTTCATGCCTATGGTGAAGTGATAAATTATTTTTGTAAAACTATGTTCTCAAACTGAATTTCTCAAATTTCTGCTGGTCTTCCTTCAATGTTTCCCACTCTCGTGCTCTCTTGTTGCTCCACATCAATCCAATTTTTATGAAGTTTTTGTCATGAAATTTGTCTCATTTAGGCCTATTTGATTCTTGTTAATATAGATTCTAGTGTGTGATATGTATATTGGCATGTAACTAGATTTAATTTTGTTGTTTGGTTAGGCAAGTTGGTGAGGATAATGATGTTGACTACTATTTCGATTCGAGTAGTGATGCAAGCAGTGATTATGAAATTGAGAAACAGATAAAGACGGTTAAGGAGCAGCCAGTTCTTCTCCATCTAAACAGGGATGAACACCCTGTATTACAAGAAGGCTTTTCTAGTGATGATGGAGAAGCTGGAAATACTCGAGGTCTCCTACTTTTTGAGTTCCTTGAGCAGGATGCTCCTTATGGCCGTGAACCATTGGCTAACAAGGCAAGTTTTTTCTTTCTGCTGTATATTTTGGTTACTTTGTGATCTGAACTCTGCATTAGCTGGCCTTATTTTGATATATTATTGTGATTTTAACAGATAGCAGATCTTGCATGCCAGTATCCTGGGTTAAAGACATTAAGAAGTTGTGACTTACGTCCTGGAAGTTGGATGTCAGTGGCTTGGTAAGCAAAAACGTGATCTGTAGATTGAAAGATTGAATTAGTAGTCTGTTACTACTTACTATATTGCCTTGTATGGACCCAAATTTACGTGCCTCTGATTGAATTTTGTAGGTATCCCATATATCGGATTCCTGTGGGTCCAACATTGAAAGATTTGGATGCTTGCTTTCTGACATACCATTCACTTTCAACACCGATGACAGGTAATCACGACTTCTCAATAGTGGGTATATTCCCAACATTGTTAGATGATAACATAGTTTCCTTTCACTGAATAGAAACACAGAGAAAAAAATTGGCTTATTTAATTGTCTATCGAGCCATGAAAAAGATTCAGTATTTTAGGCTTGTAAAAGCGTATCCTTAATCTTGAGATTAGATTAGCCTGTAACATGTACCAGAACATCTTTCCTTAGCTTGCTTAGTGAAAAATCTCCTAGGTCAAACATAATCCATAATCACATTTTCATCTAAAACACAACATTGATGCAAAAAATATTTTCATACTATGCTATCTAACACAAAAGATTTCTTATGTATCTGCCCGTGGGAGCAAACTTTGGGCGGTAAATTGGCGTGTTTGAAGCTATTTATTATTCAAAATGCAAAATTGAAAGCAAGTTTTTATTCATCTTAGTGGCACTAGATTGCTGGATACTTGTGTTTCACAAACATCTGATTGCCAATAACTGGTGAGTAGATAGAGAAGGAGAGGAGGAGGGAAGGATGGACAGAGATAGAGACAGGTTAAGTAGGAGGCAGCTATTGTATGTGCATTCATGGGTTTGATGATTACAGAACTTTAGTTCATGAAATGTGACGCCTTTCAACATGTTAATCATTGTTGTCTGTATTGTTATATGATTTAATCTAAACAAATGTTTTATTTTATCTTGCCATGTGTTGATGTCCTGAGATATGTTCTTTTCCTTTTCCCTTTATGTTGGGGCAGATAGCGGAAGTAGACAGGCTCCTCCAGTAATGGTCTATCCCACTGAGTTAGATGGTCTCCCAAAGATTCCCTTACCTATCTTTGGACTTGCTTCCTATAAGCTAAAAGGATCATTGTGGACACAAAATGGAGTGATGGAGTGTCAACTGGCAAGTTCCCTGATGCAGGCTGCAGACAACTGGCTTAGCCTGCTTCAGGTCAATCACCCCGATTTCCAGTTCTTTGCTTCGCACGGCATGTACTGCAGGTGAAATCAAAAGTTGTTTCGTTGATTCACTCCTCGAATTATAAGCCTTGAAATGAAATGCTTCATCCATGGCCATGGCTGAGGTAAATGGAATATGGTTCTGATGGTCATGCTAGTATGCCCTTAAAAAGAGGTCTTTTAGATGTGAATTTTGTATTGAATGCCCAAAAACAATACGAAAAGCGAGCAATTGCAGGTTTAGAAGATGAAACAGTGAAGAAAATCCAAGGCATGGGAGGGAAGAATAAGGTCCAAAAGACCAATAGGGATGAACATGGAAGAGAAGGTATTATGAGAGTTCAGCTGTACAACATTATATACACAAAGTTTTCATGTATTCATTACATTTTACATCACAGAATATTATGCATATGACATGGGAGTTTAGTCCCAAATTCTTTTGATGCTTCAAATACAAAAAGATTGTCTAAAAGATTGTCAATAACGTCCCTACAATCCGGTGGTTTTTTCCTTTAGAGGTCTCCTAAGATTCAATAACACTCCCATTTCTTTTGCTGCTTCAAACACTAAAAGGACCCTTCTAATTGCAAGCCGGAGGTCGGTGTGGGGGCTCTTGCCTGTCACTAACACTGGTGGGCATTTAGCAGCTTCATTTACTTCTCTCTTCTCATTTGTCTGTGTCTCGTAAATCTTTTTTCCACATTTAGAAGAAATCCAAAGTTTTAGCAGTATCAAAATCGAGATTATCTGGGCTTATTGTAAATAAGGATTATGGGGATTGTTATTTGGCTTGGTTGTTGGATTGGTTGGGTTGTGATTTAGACTGGTTGGATGTGTTCTAGTATTAAATCCTTCGTCTGATAGGTGGAAGACGGTATGACCATTTTACATAAGAGATTCTGCGAAATTTTCGGTAGAATTCTCGTAGAGTAATTACGAGTAGTAAGGGTATTTTAGGAATTATTTAAAGTTGTCACAGGTTGTTGGACGGGAGCAGGGCTTTTCATGGATTTCGAGAGGAAATCCGGGAAAAGTCTTGTCACAAAAACAGGTAAGCAATTAAAAAAAATAACAAGGAACAATTTAGGCCTAGATTTCCACTTGTTCTTTATTTTTTTGGACTCTAAACCAAAAGGCAAAGGACATAGAAATTACCTAGCGAGATGCTAGAGCTAGGCATTAACATAACCATTGAGAGCATCTCCAGTGAGCTTGCAAATCCTCCACTCTTGCAAGATCTTAGCACCCTTCTCCTCATAGAACTTGATAGCATTGACATTCCAATCAAGCACCACCCACTCAACTCTCCCATACCCCATCTTCACAGCCTGCTTAGCCACAACTGGCAGTAGCATATTGCCAAGCCCTTTCCTCACAGCCTGCTTAGCCACAAAAGGAAAAAATCATGTGAACATAGTTGACATGATCTGTGTTGCATTGCTACTTCTATCATATACTATATTGCAGCAAATTTTACGGAGAAGAAACTGAACACAATAACACCAACAACTCAATTTTCAAGATATGAGCAATTCTATTCTCTAGTACTGCAGAAAACAGAACAACCATTGAAAATTGGAATCGAAAGCATATACTGTGAATAATAAGGTTGCAATTGAAGTCACAGTTTGTTTAGGAAATGCACTGGTTGGACTTGGAAATAGTTTTCTGATCTGCAGTTGATGCATGGCCTGGTGGACACAGTTATGGAAAAGATTGGGCCTTCTTTTGGTCACAATACTATTACGGGGTACTTCATAAAGTCTTCAGATGTCAGTAGTCAGTACAACATGGGTACTTCATAAAGCCTTCAGATGTGAGTAGTGAGTACAATAATACTAATCGAGACGCACGTAAAGGGTACGTGGTGTCAAGTCAAAGCTGTGAGGCACTAAGGGGCACATTTGTAATTTGGAATTCTTGATGCATCCAAAATTATCAAACTGAAATATGTCACGGACATATTTGGAATTCTTGGTTGTGGTGGCCCCTCAATTTGTGTCATTATCTTCTCCTACTTGTCCACTCCATGTGAGATATATTATTATAGGGTCGTCCTCTAAAAGGGCAAGTGGGAATCGTCCTCTACAAGGGCAAGTGGGAAACGACGGGATCGTGATAGCACCAAATGCAAGTGATTATTGTTGTCTTGTTTCTCTCTTGTTCTTATTCACAAATAAAAAACAATGACGTCCATGGATGAAATATGGAAATGTGAATTACATTTACATATAAGGGATCCAAAGTTGGTAGAGAAGACAACTCGCATTCAATTTCAGTTCAGGAAATTTATCATGTTGATTTTGGTCATCTCATTCGAGGGATATCACGTACACAAATTATCAACATTTTACTATTTATTTTTTATTATTAAATATATATATATATTGTTAATTAGTTTATTTAAAAATAACTCTACATAAATTAATGTTGATGTGATGCAGTAACCATCCAATCCATTCGATCCGATCTAATGGTATGAGTCATTTGCCTTTTAAGTCATGATGTCAACCCTAATATTTTCCCCATTTAATTAATTAGTGTAATATTAAGGTTTAGGGTTCAGTCAAGACGGAGTCGCCGGAGTTCACCGGAGAAGACGGCCGCACGCCTCTATTCACTGTCGCAGGAATCTGGAAATTCTCTTCGGAAATCGCGATTTCCAGCGAGCTTCTAACTCCCTTATTTCTTGATCGATTTTCATGATCTACACATGTAAATTCATCTATTTTTCACTAGGAATTTGAAAATGAGGTCGGAGTTTCGAGATCGTATCTAGTTTGGCCGGAAAACGGTTGAGAAGTTTCGATCCACCTCCCTCTTTCGTCTGCCGTCTGCCGTCTACGACAGCGCTCTTACCTCGATGGTGATCCCAAAACACTTGTGGAGTCACGGGGAAGACATCCACGGCCTTGGATTCGGTCAAGTCGGATTGGGAAAGGTTCGATGAGGGTGGGGGTTAGGTGATAGCACGGGTGGGGGAGTCGGGCAGGAGAGAAAAAGAGGGTGCACAGCTGGTTCGGGCAGAGTCCGAAAGGGAGAAGAAATATCCCACAAAATTTGGACTTTTCCAATATTATCAAACTGTCTTTGAAGCTTCTAGACCCGTAACGATCTCACCGGGTCTCCATTTTCCACTTGCCACCTGTCTACGAACTCGTGAATTCGAGACCTACACAATGATCCAAGAAAAATTCCCAAAAGCACTATCAGTCAAAAAATGACTCCCGAACCCTTCCAAAACTGAGGGTAAAATCGTCATTTCCTTAATTATTTTAATTCCTGGTCCGGGTCGTTACAATAAACTGAAAGGCTAATTATGGGAATAATTATGAAGTACCTGAGTTATGAGGAGATGTCCTCTATTTATAGTGGAGACCTAGGGGTCTTCGGAGCTTCTGATTGGTTAAAGGAATTTGCAATTAATAAGCAATCCTAATTATGAAAGACTTAAGGTTGATTTTTTTAATAATAAATAATTCGCAAGGAAAATATAATTACTTATTAATTAATATAATTACTTTTTGGCTTTTCAATAATCTTATTTCGGAGATATAATTACTTATTAATTAATATATTCAGCTGGTAAATATATTTTATTAATGCGTAGTAATTATATCCAATAATGATTCCACCAAGGGCAGAATAGTCATTATATAAATTATGGGTCACGTGGCAACTCCATAATTTTTGGACGAATTATGGTTCCACAATCATGTTATTTTTTTTTTTAAATCTTTAGTATAATAAGGTTCACCCGCAAAATAATATTAAAGAATGATAATTACTTAATTGTTTTTCTTTGCGGGATACATATATATATATATATATATATATCCCTTAATATCAATCTTTCTTTAGTTTATTTTAATTATTAATGGATATAATTATATCATGTTATTTTATTTTAATTATGAGAGACTGTCCACATCGTCATTCGGATAGTAGTTCCTTGGGCCGAGAGGCTACTGAAGCAAGTCAGAGGGCATCGAAGGCATCTGGCCCTGCAGCAGGGAGCCAGACCCAGTCCAGTCGAGCGGCGTGTGGTTTCCTTTCCTTCTCGATTAGTTTTATTTCTGGTAGTGCAGAGCTCGTCAAGAAACAATCTTAAATCCTTGCTAGCATGGTAAGACGCCTCTTCTGCGAATCGGGCGTCAGTATGTTGAAATTGGGCGTGAACTCTAGGCTCCAGAGTTAGTGCACCAAATCAAGAAAAACACATGAGGTTATGGTTGAATCCCGAGATGGGGGGTTCAACCAATAACACTCTGATGCTGAAGTCAGCTTAATTGAGAGAATAAATTGAAAAGCTAATTATGGAAATAATTATGAGGTACCTGAATTATGAGGAGATGTCCTCTATTTATAGTGGAGATCTAAGGGTCTTCGGAGCTTATCATTTGTTAAAAGAGTTTGCAATTAATATATCTTTATTGCTATAGTAAAACGTTTGGTTATTATGTAAATTTAATTGCTAGTATTTATTTAATATATTTGATAAAGAAAACGTCAAAAGGCGGTCGTGATTATAGTAGGTTTCATTAATATGTGTATTTAATAGAATTCATGGTGGTGGATGGAGGTTTATAAGATAAGGGGGGTAAAGGGTATTAAAGGTATTAAAGGGTATTAAAGGAAGTAGGTATGGCATGCATGAAATTCAATGTTGTTTGATTGTAGAATTTGACTTGTACAGTTGTACCTTGGAGCCAAACTGCCACCGCTTTCACAGATCACACTTCCATTCCATATAGATAATTAGATACAGATGGAAAATGTCAATTATAAAGGATCCAAAGTTGGTACTTGGTACTTGGTCATCATGTTGATACTTGATCATGATCACCATTTGATTCGACGGATACATATATCACACAACATTAATTTTCTTTTTTTTTTTGGGGGGAAGATCATGTATTCAATTTATATTGTCCAATTAAATCGAAAGAGTAGTATGAGGTATCAAGGTGAGATGCAAATATTGTCCAATTATATATATATATATATATATATTATAATAGTCTCACTGCAGGCGGCTCCGTGTCTGCGAGAGACTTTTGGGTGCGGTCCGCGCACCATCCCACTCTATCCGAAATTTTATTATTTATTATATACAATTTTTAAATATAAAAATAATCAAATCATATAATAAAACTAAATAATATACAAAATAAAAATGTATTTTATTTTATTTTTTATTTCTTACCTAAAGAACTTCCCTTAAAATTAGGATTGATGATTATCTCTTTTTTTTTTAATTTTTTTTTTATGTAAATGGGAGTTAGCTGTGTAGGAGTTAGTTTCAATTTTTTTCTTAAACGTCTTGTGTAAAATTAGTGAATGATTAAAGCCAAGATAGACATATGGGAGTTATATATGTGTGTGTGATAGTTAATGACATATATATATATATATATTAGTATATTAGTGAATGATTAAAGCCGAGATAGACATATTGGACAACCGACCGACACTTTTCTTTTGCTTTGCTTTTGAGTATGTACAAAGGAATATGCCCTTACTTTAATTGATTTTTTATTTTACAATGATATTATGGAAGGAGGTAATTAATAATATATATTGATATACTTAATTTTTTTTTATTATTGACATGTAGTATCCTAAAATTGACAACCAATAACTAATCTGCATTGGAGGCCGGGAAGACTCACACACGCGTTATAGCGCACCCCTTGCCACAGTCAGGATATAACCTAGGGGAATCGAACTCAAGACTAGCCGGAAGTATACCGAGTCTGAGAACACTCTAATCACTAGACCAACTTGTTGTGGTTTATATACTCATTGAGTATCTATCTCATTTTTTATGATAATCGAATTTGATATATATTAATTTTCTTTACTATTTGATAAAGAAAACGTAGAAAGGCCGGCGTTATTAGAGTAGGTTTTATTTTGGTGGCAAGTGAATATAGTCAATTAGGGCTATATATACCACAAATTGACATTTGCTTTTTTCTTTTTCAAGGGCAAAACCAAAACCTAAACCAAAACCGTTCCTCTTTCTCTTCCACAAAACGCTCCCTCTTCTTTTGTGGTTTATGAGCGTTTTCAATGGCTTCTCTTCACCTCCACATCCACCACGCCGACATCTCTCTCAATAGTGGAAAGTGAAGACCCCATAAGCCCATACCATACGAACTGGAAAGTGAAGACCCCATAAGCACATACCATACGAACACACGGGTTTTGGGATGGGATCTCCATGAGAGGGAGCCATAGAGAGGTAAAGCAAGATCAGATCATGTTCTTAGTTTCTCTTTTGGCTCTCTCTCATGCACATCCCATCTCAAAACACGTGTTCGTTCGTATGGTATGGGAACTATGGGGTCTTCTCTTTCTAGAGATCAGATCATGTTCTTAGTTTCTTGTATGTAGGCGTCGCATCCAAAACTATGGTGAGCTTTCTTGTTCTTCCTTTTGATTTTATAGATCGGCAGCTCTGTTTCTTGTTTCGAGTATTGGATATTTAATAATATAGGCTGTTTGTTAGTAATTTTGAGAATTTAAACTCGTATAAATCCAAGGTTTTTTGTTTTTTTTTTCCAAACATACAAGCATTAAGCATAATGCATATTGTGGGATTTCCTTTGTTTTTTTATTATTGAGTTTGTATTATTTTCTGGTAATATTATAACGTTTAAAATCATCTAATTCCTTTAATTATATTCTTTTAAGGGGCAATTAGATATTGGTCCAAAAGTTTAAGCTATCATTTATTAATTTTAGTTCATTTTATTTATTTTTATACCCATTTTATCCTTTAAATAGATAACAGAAACAAATTAATTTTTTTTTATTTTGTGAAATAATTTGAAATATTGAGTACTTTTGTTTTTATTAAGAATTCTTATATCACCAAAATTATGAAAAATACTGTGGCCTTTCACTGTCTCCACTGTTTTACTAGTTCCCTCTAGAAGACCTAGTCTGATTATAGTTAGTAGTAGTAGTATAGATTAGTTAGATTCGTAGAACAGAAGAAGAGGCCTTACTTGATATTATATGTTTTTTAATTTACCTGCTATATAACTAATTTTTTTACCATAATCATAGGTAAAAATATATATATTTTAATATACCTATATACCTGACACGGAAATATTTTATTCTACATTTGCTTTTGTAAGAAATAATTTGAAAAAATAGGCAATTAGATAGTTGCTTTTGTAAGATAGTTTCTTTTTTTAAGAAATAAATTGAAAAAATAGGCAATTAGATATTGTTCCAAAAGCAACTAATATTACTTTACCACCTATAGGCATATAATGTATATACTTTAATCTGCCAACTATATATATATATACTTACCGTACGTGGTCTCGTTGGATTTGTATCTTAAGTAACCCATTAACGACAACCTAATTCCACAATTTCTTGAAAATGTTCGTAAGAACAGTAGGGCGGGCTTATTTCCCGCGAATTAGGGAAACCATTGGGAGATTTAGCTGGCGGAATTATGTTTAGCCAGCATAGGTTTCCAATAGCCCCAAGACGGCGTCGTTTAGGAATTTGCATATAAATAGAAATGGAACGCGTTATTAGCAAAGGAAAGAGTTGCACAGAGGCTCAAGCTCAGACTAATAGAAAGCGGATTTCGGCTGCTCTGGACCGTTCACCAAATCTCGGTACTCGTCTTCAAGGTAATCAAATTAATCACTGCCTTAGGGATATGGTACTGTTTGTGATCCCTATTCTCTTTGTTAGATTTTGATTGTCTGTTCTGGTTCTCATCGAATGTGTTGATATGCTTTGTTTTAGATCTGTATATATATATATATTTAGAAATTTGATTAGCTACTTACCTAGTGAAAGCACCTGAACTTCTGGAAAAAAAGAAACCAAGATTGGCAGGAAGTAATTAGATTAAGCTATTTTGAAGAAAAACAAATGGTTTTCTGATAATTATGTGATCTAATATACTTGTGATATCTCTTAGTTGTTTACGTTTGGCTGGTTATGCGATGATATCTTTGTTAGATTTTGATTGTCTGTTCTGGTTCTCATCGAATGGGCTGATATGCTTTGTTTTAGATCTGTATATATATATATATATATATATATTTAGAAATTTGATTAGCTACTTACCTAGTGAAAGCACTTGAACTTTTGGAAAAAAAGAAACCAAGATTCGCAGGAAGTAATTAGATTAAGCTATTTTGAAGAAAAACAAATGGTTTTCTGATAATTATGTGATCTAATATACTTGTGATATCTCTTAGTTGTTTACGTCTGGCTGGTTATGCGATGATATCTTTTAGTTGTCTACCGTAGATGCAGATTCAGCGTGCATTGGAACTTTTTGCGCATTTGGCAGAGCTCAGGATTGTCATACTTGATCTCAGTGACCCAGCTGCACTGGACGGCAACGAGGCTATGCTGCTCCAACTTCAGTCTCAGTTGGATGATATCATGTCGCTAATTAATGCTGACCCGACCGACAATGTGGGGCAAGACGATTTGCAACAGTTGAAGCAGATCATTGAACTCTTTAAAATGAGCCGCCGTCACGGTGTTCCTGCTTTGGAGGTTGTTGTTGTTGGGCATCTCGAATCGCAGATCCGGGGCGAGATGAAGGTGGCGTGCGAGCGAGCTGGTTTGACCTTCATGGTCCTCACTCATTAGGATTTCTACTCTTTCATCTTGGCTATTACTTGAAATGTAATATTCGTACTTGGTTGGATTTTGGTTTGGATTTCGACCATTTCAATTTCAAGTAGTGTTGCAACGTTTGGTTTGTGAATCTTTTGTGTAGTCAAATATTTTCTCACAATTTGGTATTAACAGTTTATGGTTGAATTCATACGTTTGGAATGCCAGAGTCGTGTGAAAGATCATACAAAAGATCGTAACTTGTTTTGCCTTGGAATGCCAGAGTCCTGGGAAAACTAGTTACGATCTTTTGTATGATCTTTCACACGACTCTGGCATTCCAAACGTATGAATTCAACCATAAACTGTTAGTACCAAATTGTGAGAAAATATTTGACTACACAAAAGATTCACAAACCAAACGTTGCAACACTACTTGAAATTGAAATGGTCGAAATCCAAACCAAAATCCAACCAAGTACGAATATTACATTTCAAGTAGATAGCCAAGATGAAAGAGTAGAAATCCTAATGAGTGAGGACCATGAAGGTCAAACTAGCTCGCTCGCACGCCACCTTCATCTCGCCCCGGATCTGCGATTCGAGATGCCCAACAACAACCTCCAAAGCTGGAACACCGTGACGGCGGCTCATTTTAAAGAGTTCAATGATCTGCTTCAACTGTTGCAAATCGTCTTGCCCCACATTGACGGTCGGGTCAGCATTAATTAGCGACATGATATCATCCAACTGAGACTGAAGTTGGAGAAGCATAGCCTCGTTGCCCTCAAGTGCAGCTGGGTCACTGAGATCAAGTATGACAATCCTGATTTCTGCCAAATGCGCAAAAAGTTCCAATGCACGCTGAATCTGCATCTACGGTAGACAACTAAAAGATATCATCGCATAACCAGTCAGACGTAAACAACTAAAAGATATCACAAGTATATTAGATCACATAATTATCAGAAAACCATTTGTTTTTCTTCAAAATAGCTTAATCTAATTACTTCCTGCGAATCTTGGTTTCTTTTTTTCCAGAAGTTCAGGTGCTTTCACTAGGTAAGTAGCTAATCAAATTTCTAAATATATATATATATATACAGATCTAAAACAAAGCATATCAGCCTATTCGATGAGAACCAGAACAGACAATCAAAATCTCACAAAGATATCATCGCATAACCAGCCAAACGTAAACAGCTAAGAGATATCACAAGTATATTAGATCACATAATTATTAGAAAACCATTTGTTTTTCTTCAAAATAGCTTAATCTAATTACTTCCTGCGAATCTTGGTTTCTTTTTTTCCAGAAGTTCAGGTGCTTTCACTAGGTAAGTAGCTATTCAAATTTCTAAATATGGGAAAGGCCCAAAATTGAGTGTCTGGTTGGTGTTATTTTTTTCAGACTAAAGATGACTGTCAAAATGTTTTGTATGATCAGACTAAAGATGACGGTCAAAATTCATGG
Source organism: Oemleria cerasiformis (assembly GCA_037349345.1). Classification (NCBI taxonomy): domain Eukaryota; kingdom Viridiplantae; phylum Streptophyta; class Magnoliopsida; order Rosales; family Rosaceae; genus Oemleria; species Oemleria cerasiformis. The sequence goes on from JAZGTL010000018.1 coordinate 16,762,385, forward strand.
AACACCAGCTTCAAAAATAGACAGGACACCAGCATCAACACCCGTTTCGAAAATAAATAGGACACCCGTGTCAACCCCAGGCGGGCCAAGTAGTAGGGAGGAGAAGATTGTTGTCACGTGCGTTTAAGACCTCTAAGCAAAAGAGAGCAACTAGCCAAAGATCAAGTTGCTTGGGAATGCATTGATGATACCACAATTGTCCATAAGCCATCTCCTCAAGAACGGCCAGTTCAACATGCCCCATTCTTCTTTGGTATACAAAAACCTCTTTCTATGTCTTCATGTTTGTTTTATTACGATGTTTTAGATAACTAGTAATTCACTGGTTTCTTCTGGTTACAGATAAAGTTTTTGGTCCTTCTAGCTTGAATGAGACAGTATACAAGGAAGGAGTAAAAAATGTCATCTTGTCTTCTTTGATGGGCATTAATGGTAATTGTTAATGGTTAATACTTAGATTCATGCCTTGTCTTCCTATTTGATCCTCTACTTGTGTTGAACAATGGTTTTACTTTCTTTTGCATTGCAGCAACTATATTCGCTTACGGGCAAACTAGCAGTGGAAAGACATACACAATGAGGGGAATAACAGAAAAGGTAGTCATTGATATCTACAACCATATAATCAATGTAAGCTTGATCATAGTAACAACGATTATGAATTTCTTTGTGAAGATTGAAGTTTCAAAATTTATTGGTGCTCTCGTGGTTTGATTTGATTTGCAGACTCCGGAGAGAGACTTCACAATAAAGATTTCTGGAGTTGAAATATACAATGAGAATGTGAGAGACCTGTTGAATTCAGAATCAGGTCGTAATTTGAAGCTTCTAGATGATCCAGAGGTACCGTTGTAATAAGCCTTGGAATGCTCTTTACCTTATTCTATCTTTGAGCTTAGTTCTGGTATTTTGATAATGTAGAAAGGTACCGTGGTTGAGAAGCTGGTGGAGGAAACCGCGAGCAATGGTCAGCATTTGAGACATTTGATCAGAATTTGTGAGGGTAAACCAGCGGAACCCTGGTTTAAATCAGCTTTTTTTCTCCCGTAGTTTTCACATGAGAAGATAATCAGTTGTCTTGTTTTTTTCTGTAGCCCAACCACAAGTTGGTGAAACTGCTTTAAATGATAACAGCTCGCAGTCTCATCAAATAATAAGGCTGGCCAATTCAGTTCATAACTTCTTTCATGCTAGTTAATGAAGATTTTCTTTTTCTTCTGATGACTTAAGACATTGTAAAAATGTTGTTTTTTCTTGCAGACAATTGAAAGTACACTCCGCGAGAATTCAGATTTCGTGAGGTCTTTTGTTGCAAGCCTGGTAAAAACCTAAATAGAACAAATTACTCTTCCTGCAAATCTTAGTTCAATCAGTGCTTTCTGGTTATTAACTGTCAATACCAATGATCTGCAGAACTTTCTAGATCTGGCTGGAAGTGAAAGAGCTTCACAAACACACGCAGATGCTGCCAGGCTGAGGGAAGGTTGCCATATTAGCCTTAGTTTGATGACACTTACAACTGTCATTAGAAAGCTCAGGTAAGAATCTACAGATGCTTACTTTTTTATCTTGTAATGAGATTTCTGAATGCAATGAACACGTTGGAACTACGGTGAGTGAGATATTAAAATTCCTCACTTATCTAAGGTGTTTCTTCTTTACAGTGTTGGGAAAAGAAGTGGACATCTACCCTATAGAGAATCAAAGCTGACTCGGATATTGCAGCATTCTGAAAGTGAAATTTAGTATCAAATCATTTCTGAGTTGAGTTTAACATTGAAAATGATTAATGTAACAGTGATGAAAAGAATACGAAAAGGAATGTCCTTATATCCGATAAAGAAGCCACCATTTCTGAGTTGAGTTTAACATTGTTGTTCGCTAGTCACATTTCTGGGAATGATGAGTAAGAAGCAGTAGTGATGCATGTATGATAATGCATACCTTCAATTATAAATCCTCTTGATCTCTTCAAACATAGCTTCCAATACCAAGAATAAGCAAACAATTATTCTTCATGATGTTGATAAATATAAACTGTCACATTCAGTCTAAAACCTAGGTGGTTACTGTTAAAATCAACACCATCTCCTACTATGTTTTACTATCTACCGACTTGAACAAACCTTCACTCTTAAGGAATACAAAGCAGTGGACTTAGAGCAAGTCGGCAAGGAATGATGAGTTGTTGATTGATTGTGTGAAGGCTCTAGTGACCAGCATACTTGTATCACTTGATTTTTGGGTAGCGTTTCTACTTTGTCCACCAACCATGACAATCCAGCCGTGGTTGGACGCTGGTGACCTACAAGTCCACTCAAAGTCGGAGTTCTGAAGGTCTTCGACTCGCTTTCATTCGTTTTTTCAAGAAACTCGAAACCAAGAACTATGAATGCGATGTTGCCTTCCCTAAGCAATCATTTCCAACGGCAACTGTTGCCATGACCTATTCTACTCCAGCGATCGATTTCTCCTCAACGCTCACAGTTGACTAGCTTAAACCTCCATAAGATCCATATTCTCATACTTTGTATCAGTGCTCTTTATAGTGTTTGAAGAATATGAAGGCACTTTAATAATTCGAGAAGACCCTTCTAGGCCGGCATTTTGGGTTTTTCCCTCCTCATCATCATCGTAGAGGCACACAACTCTATTTGTCTCTTGGCATTTTTATTTCTCAATGTATGTTTAATCGAAGCCATTATACCATAAAGTGACCTCTACCCCGCTTTTGGTCACTACTTTCGCTCTCGTCATTGACCACTTTACTGGGGTTGGTTGTCAAAAACAGTAATTCCAGTGTTTCTTGGAATCACCGCATTCATGTATAACTTGGAACTATATCGTTCCCTACCCTCAATGCCAAGTGATAGAAGGGTGACATCCAATAGAGAGAAGTCTTGAAGCTACCATTTCTATTCCCATTCAAGACGGCGACTTCAACAGGATCTCCATATGCCACATCCTCATCCGGATTAATGCTCTTGCACAGCTCCTTACCCTTGGACACATCCTGTCATAGTTGCTGGACTTTCAGAAAAATAGAAGAGTCACCAACAAGAACAACATCATAGACACGACTTATGTCCATATTAACTTCCTCCAAGCACTGCTCCACCGGCGTCATACAATTGTAGAAGGAATACATGTTGAGTTGTTCAATTTTGGCAAGGCTAATAGTTGTATAAATCATCCCCTCATGTAAGCAATCTTCAACTTCCAGCAATCAAAACCACCTCAACGTCCCTTCACACTTTTTGACGATTAAATTAAGTATATTTCCGACTAAAATATTTCCCAAGGGAAGAACATCTCGTGATCCGTGTGATTCAAACCTAGGCTCCTACAACCATAGCGTGAATCGACATGATTGGTCCCATCTCGATTACTAGTCAAACTTTTTGCCTCGAACATACGCCTTACAAGGCCCTTTACAATAGATCAAAGTCAAGGAGGACTACCGCATCTCGTCCACTCAAATTCTCGTGGTCGGACTTTCCCCTTACGAAGATTTCGGAACTCGACGATCTAAGTACGGGAACTGTGGACTCATCAGGATGGTTCATCTCACTTCAGAGCGAATCGCGAATGAACAGTACTCGGGTACCCAAAAAGAAAGGGACGAACGAAACTCACCTTTGGGGTTCACGGGTTTAGCCATCTCGTTGGTCCATAAGCTCTTGCATAAAAGCTGCAACACAATCATATGTGTCCCATCCACAACGCCTTGTCATCTCTTTTGTTGGCATACTCAAGTCGGGGCCGCTATTTACAAGCATAAATCGACGGAATTGGTCGCCTCTCGATTACTACTCATAACTGCTACATCTATCGTCTGATGTACTAGGAAATTGACAATAGGTCGATTTAAAGATGACTGCTGCTGCATCTACCAATTGTTACACCCCGATCCGAAAATTCACCCGATTACCGGAATAACGGGATGTTGGCCCAAATCTAGACATGGAGTCTTAATGATCAAAGCCAAATTAAAACGTTGCGTTATAAATAGCCGGGTGAGAAGATAAATAATAAACACTAATTAATTATTACACCGTAACAGCGCAAACTCAGAGCATAATATACTACAAATGATGATCATAAGTAAAGCACTAAAGGCTAAGTCAATGTCACATGGTCACACCCTCCACAGTATAGTGTCAAAGCTGTCATTACACGACTTCCTCCTCAAATCCACGAACCTTCAAGTGAAATCTGTGGTGGTCGGAAAAGCTAAAGGGTGCAATATTTGCTGCAAAAATCAGGTGACGGTGCGCTCCAATTGTGCAAATAGCAATTTTGGTATCTATCCCTTTAGTTCGGTAACTATAATTTGGTATTTAAGGCTCAATTTAAGACACTTGTTGGATATAAATTTTGACTCAATATTTCTAAATTTTAACCTTTGACCCACATTTTGGCCATTGCTAAAGATGACAACCCAAACTGAGACCTAAACTAGCTTTGAAGGATTGACTTGACGGTTGAGGTTTGAAAACGGCAGTGAGGCGAGGGTTGGGAAACCACACCGTTTGTCTTTTTTTTTTTTTTTTTGTCATGTTGCTGTTTTACTAGGAACCTATTCCTAGTAAGAAAGGGACGTTTTACTATCTCTAATATGGAACAACATACTGGCCCTATCATCGAAACATTTAGGGCTTGCTTCACCGATCTAAATAAGGAGTATGCTAATTCCATCGATAAATGGATTGAGTTTGCGATGGAAAAGAGAATTTAAGTGCTTATACTGGATTTTGTTCAACTAGATGGTTTACCCAGTTGCAATAATTTATATATTTTTCCACACATATTACTATTTCTCGTAGAAGAGTCAGATTTGAAGCACCACATTGGATTTAAATACCTCAAAGTTCTTTTATTGGACAATGTTTATGTGGATGAAGAAGTTGTTGAGTACTTCGTGTCCCATTGTCCATCTCTTGAACGATTATCATTATCTGTTCTCGAAAGCTTAAAAAAGTTAAGAGTTGTTGGTCCATCAAGTGGATTGAAGTACTTGACACTAAAATGGTGCATTGGATTTAAGAGAATTGAGATTTATTACACAAACCTTGTTTCGTTTGTTTATTTGGGGGGTTGGGTGGACACGATACTAAAAAATGTACCTTGTCTGGTTGAGGTTTCTGCTTGTAGTTTATGCGTCCATTACCCACCTATTGATTTCATAAATCTTACCTTTTCCAAGCTTTCATGTTGTCTTTCTCAGCTCGAAACTCTCGTGATAGAGATACATGAGTAATCGAAATTTTATATTAAGGACATGTTTACTTACAAATAATGGGGAAGTAAGTAATCGGTGAAAGAGTAATCGGGGGAGTAGGTAATTATGTTCATTGGGTTGTACATATACTAACCATATAACTTTAGAACGTTTGCTAATAATTTTTTACACCATCAAGTATCTCTCTTATTGAGCACTTTTATTATGTGGCGCATGTACATCGGTATATAGGCGATGAAATATACACCAAATTTAACCACCACATCAATCGACCATCATCAAACAGAGAAATAATTTGTGTACCAAGTTTTCATACAACATTTGATATTAAAGGCTCGTTTACTTACAAATAATGGGTATGCTAATTCCATCGATAAATGGATTGAGTTTGCGATGGAAAAGAGAGTTTAAGTGCTTATATTGGATTTTGTTCAACTATATGGTTTACCCAGTTGCAAATATTGATATATTTTTCCACACATATTACTATGTCTCGTAGAAGAGTCAGATTTGAAGCACCACATTGGATTTAAATACCTCAAAGTTCTTTTATTGGACAATGTTTATGTGGATGAAGAAGTTGTTGAGTACTTCGTGTCCCATTGTCCATCTCTTGAATGATTATCAATTTCGTTTCTCGAAAGCTTAAAAAAGTTAAGAGTTGGTCCATCAAGTGGATTGAAGTACTTGACACTAAAATTTTGCATTGGATTTAAGAGAATTGAGATTTATGACACAAATCTTGTTTCGTTTGTTTATTTGGGGGGTTGGGTGGACACGATACTAAAAAATGTACCTTCGCTGGTTGAGGTTTCCGCTTGTAGTTTATGCGCCCCTTACCCTCCTACTGATTTCATAAATCTTACCTTTTCCAAGCTTTCATGTTGTCTTTCTCAGCTCGAAACTCTCGTGATAGAGATACATGAGTAATCGAAATTTTATATTAAGGGCACGTTTACTTACAAATAATAGGGAAATAAGTAATCGGTGAAAGAGTAATTGGGGGAGTAGGTAATTATTTTCATTGAGTTGTACATTTACTAACCATATAACTTTAGAACGTTTGCTAATAATCTTTTACACCATCAAGTATCTCTCTTATTTAGCACTTTTATTATGTGGCGCATGTACATCGGCATATAGGCGATGAAATATACACCAAATTCAACCACCACATCAATGGACCATAATCAAACAAAGAAATAATTTGTGTACCAAGTTTTCATACAACATTTTATATTAAGGGCTCATTTACTTACAAATAATGGGTATGCTAATTCCATCGATAAATGGATTGAGTTTGCGATGGAAAAGAGAGTTTATGTGCTTATACTGGATTTTGTTCAACTAGATGGTTTACCCAGTTGCAATAATTTATATATTTTTCCACACATATTACTATGTCTCGTAGAAGAGTCAGATTTGAAGCACCACATTGGATTTAAATACCTCAAAGTTCTTTTATTGGACAATGTTTTTATGGATGAAGAAGTTGTTGAGTACTTTGTGTCCCATTGTCCATCGCTTGAAAGATTATCATTATCTTTTCTCGAAAGCTTAAAAAAGTTAAGAGTTGTTGGTCCATCAAGTGGATTGAAGTACTTGACACTAAAATGGTGCATTGGATTTAAGAGAATTGAGATTTATGACACAAACCTTGTTTCGTTTGTTTATTTGGGGGGTTGGGTGGACACGATACTAAAAAATGTACCTTGTTTGGTTGAGGTTTCCGCTTGTAGTTTATGCGCCCCTTACCCTCCTATTGATTTCATAAATCTTACCTTTTCCAAGCTTTCATGTTGTCTTTCTCAGCTCGAAACTCTCGTGATAGAGATACATGAGTAATTGAAATTTTATATTAAGGACACGTTTACTTACAAATAATGGGGAAGTAAGTAATCGGTGAAAGAGTAATCGGGGGAGTAAGTAATTATTTTCATTGGGTTGTACATTTACTAACCATATAATTTAGACCGTTTACTAATAATCTTTTACACCATCAAGTATCTCTCTTATTTAGCACTTTTATTATGTGGCGCATGTACATCGGCATATAGGCGATGAAATATACACCAAATTCAACCACCACATCAATGGACCATAATCAAACAAAGAAATAATTTGTGTACCAAGTTTTCATATAACATTTTATATTAAGGGCTCATTTACTTACAAATAATGGGTATGGTAATTCCATCGATAAATGGATTGAGTTTGCGATGGAAAAGAGAGTTTATGTGCTTATACTGGATTTTGTTCAACTAGATGGTTTACCCAGTTGCAATAATTTATATATTTTTCCACACATATTACTATGTCTCGTAGAAGAGTCAGATTTGAAGCACCACATTGGATTTAAATACCTCAAAGTTCTTTTATTGGACAATGTTTTTATGGATGAAGAAGTTGTTGAGTACTTTGTGTCCCATTGTCCATCTCTTGAAAGATTATCATTATCTTTTCTCGAAAGCTGAAAAAAGTTAAGAGTTGTTGGTCCATCAAGTGGATTGAAGTACTTGACACTAAAATGGTGCATTGGATTTAAGAGAATTGAGATTTATGACACAAACCTTGTTTTGTTTGTTTATTTGGGGGGTTGGGTGGACACGATACTAAAAAATGTACCTTGTTTGGTTGAGGTTTCCGCTTGTAGTTTATGCGCCCCTTACCCTCCTATTGATTTCATAAATCTTACCTTTTCCAAGCTTTCATGTTGTCTTTCTCAGCTCGAAACTCTCGTGATAGAGATACATGAGTAATTGAAATTTTATATTAAGGACACGTTTACTTACAAATAATGGGGAAGTAAGTAATCGGTGAAAGAGTAATCGGGGGAGTAAGTAATTATTTTCATTGTGTTGTACATTTACTAACCATATAACTTTAAAACGTTTACTAATAATCTTTTACACCATCAAGTATCTCTCTTATTTAGCACTTTTATTATGTGGCGCATGTACATCGGCATATAGGCGATGAAATATACACCAAATTCAACCACCACATCAATAGACCATAATCAAACAAAGAAATAATTTGTGTACCAAGTTTTCATACAACATTTTATATTAAGGGCTCATTTACTTACAAATAATGGGTATGCTAATTCATCGATAAATGGATTGAGTTTGCGAGGGAAAAGAGAGTTTATGTGCTTATACTGGATTTTGTTCAACTAGATGGTTTACCCAGTTGCAATAATTTATATATTTTTCCACACATATTACTATGTCTCGTAGAAGAGTCAGATTTGAAGCACCACATTGGATTTAAATACCTCAAAGTTCTTTTATTGGACAATGATTTTGTGGATGAAGAAGTTGTTGAGTACTTTGTGTCCCATTGTCCACCTCTTGAAAGATTATCATTATCTTTTCTCGAAAGCTTAAAAAAGTTAAGAGTTGTTGGTCCATCAAGTGGATTGAAGTAATTGACACTAAAATGGTGCATTGGACTTAAGAGAATTGAGATTTATGACACAAATCTTGTTTCGTTTGTTTATTTGGGGGGTTGGGTGGACACGATACTAAAAAATGTACCTTGTTTTGTTGAGGTTTCCACTTGTAGTTTATGCGCCCCTGACCCTCCTATTGATTTCATAAATCTTACCTTTTCCAAGCTTTCATGTTGTCTTTCTCAGCTCGAAACTCTCGTGATAGAGATACATGAGTAATTGAAATTTTATATTAAGGACACGTTTACTTACAAATAATGGGGAAGTAAGTAATCGGTGAAAGAGTAATCGGGGGAGTAAGTAATTATTTTCATTGGGTTGTACATTTACTAACCACATAACTTTAGAACGTTTACTAATAATCTTTTACACCATCAAGTATCTCTCTTATTTAGCACTTTTATTATGTGGCGCATGTACATCGGCATATAGGCGATGAAATATACACCAAATTCAACCACCACATCAATGGACCATAATCAAACACAGAAATAATTTGTGTACCAAGTTTTCATACAACATTTTATATTAAGGGCTCATTTACTTACAAATAATGGGTATGCTAATTCATCGATAAATGGATTGAGTTTGCGAGGGAAAAGAGAGTTTATGTGCTTATACTGGATTTTGTTCAACTAGATGGTTTACCCAGTTGCAATAATTTATATATTTTTCCACACATATTACTATGTCTCGTAGAAGAGTCAGATTTGAAGCACCACATTGGATTTAAATACCTCAAAGTTCTTTTATTGGACAATGATTTTGTGGATGAAGAAGTTGTTGAGTACTTTGTGTCCCATTGTCCACCTCTTGAAAGATTATCATTATCTTTTCTCAAAAGCTTAAAAAAGTTAAGAGTTGTTGGTCCATCAAGTGGATTGAAGTAATTGACACTAAAATGGTGCATTGGACTTAAGAGAATTGAGATTTATGACACAAATCTTGTTTCGTTTGTTTATTTGGGGGGTTGGGTGGACACGATACTAAAAAATGTACCTTGTTTTGTTGAGGTTTCCACTTGTAGTTTATGCGCCCCTGACCCTCCTATTGATTTCATAAATCTTACCTTTTCCAAGCTTTCATGTTGTCTTTCTCAGCTCGAAACTCTCGTGATCGAGATACATGAGTAATTGAAATTTTATATTAAGGACACGTTTACTTACAAATAATGGGGAAGTAAGTAATCGGTGAAAGAGTAATCGGGGGAGTAAGTAATTATTTTCATTGGGTTGTACATTTACTAACCACATAACTTTAGAACGTTTACTAATAATCTTTTACACCATCAAGTATCTCTCTTATTTAGCACTTTTATTATGTGGCGCATGTACATCGGCATATAGGCGATGAAATATACACCAAATTCAACCACCACATCAATGGACCATAATCAAACACAGAAATAATTTGTGTACCAAGTTTTCATACAACATTTTATATTTAGGGCTCATTTACTTACAAATAATGGGTATGCTAATTCCATCGATAAATGGATTGAGTTTGCGATGGAAAAGAGAGTTTATGTGCTTATACTGGATTTTGTTCAACTAGATGGTTTACCTAGTTGCAATAATTTATATATTTTTCCACACATATTACTATGTCTCGTAGAAGAGTCAGATTTGAAGCACCACATTGGATTTAAATACCTCAAAGTTCTTTTATTGGACAATGATTTTGTGGATGAAGAAGTTGTTGAGTACTTTGTGTCCCATTGTCCACCTCTTGAAAGATTATCATTATCTTTTCTCGAAAGCTTAAAAAAGTTAAGAGTTGTTGGTCCATCAAGTGGATTGAAGTAATTGACACTAAAATGGTGCATTGGACTTAAGAGAATTGAGATTTATGACACAAATCTTGTTTCGTTTGTTTATTTGGGGGGTTGGGTGGACACGATACTAAAAAATGTACCTTGTTTTGTTGAGGTTTCCACTTGTAGTTTATGCGCCCCTGACCCTCCTATTGATTTCATAAATCTTACCTTTTCCAAGCTTTCATGTTGTCTTTCTCAGCTCGAAACTCTCGTGATCGAGATACATGAGTAATTGAAATTTTATATTAAGGACACGTTTACTTACAAATAATGGGGAAGTAAGTAATCGGTGAAAGAGTAATCGGGGGAGTAAGTAATTATTTTCATTGGGTTGTACATTTACTAACCACATAACTTTAGAACGTTTACTAATAATCTTTTACACCATCAAGTATCTCTCTTATTTAGCACTTTTATTATGTGGCGCATGTACATCGGCATATAGGCGATGAAATATACACCAAATTCAACCACCACATCAATGGACCATAATCAAACACAGAAATAATTTGTGTACCAAGTTTTCATACAACATTTTATATTTAGGGCTCATTTACTTACAAATAATGGGTATGCTAATTCCATCGATAAATGGATTGAGTTTGCGATGGAAAAGAGAGTTTATGTGCTTATACTGGATTTTGTTCAACTAGATGGTTTACCTAGTTGCAATAATTTATATATTTTTCCACACATATTACTATGTCTCGTAGAAGAGTCAGATTTGAAGCACCACATTGGATTTAAATACCTCAAAGTTCTTTTATTGGACAATGTTTTTGTGGATGAAGAAGTTGTTGAGTACTTTGTGTCCCATTGTCCATCTCTTGAAAGATTATCATTATCTTTTCTCGAAAGCTTAAAAAAGTTAAGAGTTGTTGGTCCATCAAGTGGATTGAAGTACTTGACACTAAAATGGTGCATTGGATTTAAGAGAATTGAGATTTATGACAGAAACCTTGTTTCGTTTGTTTATTTGGGGGGTTGGGTGGACACGATACTAAAAAATGTACCTTGTTTGGTTGAGGTTTCCGCTTGTAGTTTATGCGCCCCTTACCCTCCTATTGATTTCATAAATCTTACCTTTTCCAAGCTTTCATGTTGTCTTTCTCAGCTCGAAACTCTCGTGATAGAGATACATGAGTAATTGAAATTTTATATTAAGGACACGTTTACTTACAAATAATGGGGAAGTAAGTAATCGGTGAAAGAGTAATCGGGGGAGTAAGTAATTATTTTCATTGGGTTGTACATTTACTAACCATATAACTTTAGAACGTTTACTAATAATCTTTTACACCATCAAGTATCTCTCTTATTTAGCACTTTTATTATGTGGCGCATGTACATCGGCATATAGGCGATGAAGTATACACCAAATTCAACCACCACATCAATGGACCATAATCAAACAGAGAAATAATTTGTGTACCAAGTTTTCATACAACATTTTATATTAAGGCTCGTTTACTTATAAATAATGGGTAAGTAGGTAACTAGAGTGGCTGATCAACAAAGGTAAAATTTCTTGAAGAGCTTGACTTGACGATCAAAGGTAAAATTTATTTTTCTCTCTGCAGTGGCTTTTTTTATATCATTGTGTTCTGAAGAAAGTTTTTACTTTATAGTTGAAATAGGTAAGAAGTTAGTGAATAGGTAAATATATCAAGGCATTCTGGTGATTTTGAATCTTTTTTTATCAATTGTAGATGGAGATGGATCATGCCATTAGCCTTTTTGGACCTTTGGCAGATCTAAGGCTTGACCTAGCCATAAAATCTCATTGTCTTGAAGAGCTTCGGGCCGTAAATTGTATTGTCTCGAAGGTCTTCGATTGAAAAACATCGAAAGTAAAACAGGGCTTCTGTGAAATTTGCCACTTTAACAGTCGAGGTTGTGCTCCACCAACACCGTAATGGCTTTTCAAACAGAGTTGAGTCAGCTTATGGGTGTATGTTTGCTTGGATTGGTTGGAGAATCTCCTCAAATATCTAAATGATGGAAAGTTTGCTTTGATTTCTGTCAAGTCACTATTTTGAATGTAATAATCTTGAAAGTTAGTTGGATTTTTATACCATTCTGAATGGTTGGATTTCTAAGTCTATTTTGATGCAGAGAAAATAGGTGAGTATACTTGGATTTCTATTTCTATGTAGTGATGCACTAATTTCTATATGCCTATGAAAAACTAAACCCCAGACCTGGAAAGGGGTTTAGAAATAATGGGGAAATAAGTAATCGGTAAAAGAGTAATCGGGGAAGTAGGCGATTATTTTCATTGAGTTGTACGTTCACTAACCATATAACTTTAGAACGTTTACTAATTATTTTCGACACAAGTAAGTAGCTCTCTTATTGAACACTTTTTTTTATGTGGCGCATGTACATCGGCATTTAAGCGATGAAACCTACACCAATTCAAACACCACATCAACGGATAAAAAAAATAATGTATATCAAGTTTTCTTACAATATACAATATTTTATATTAAAGAGCTCGTTTACCTATAAATAATTGGTATGTAGGTAATCGTAGTAATCAGATTTCTAAGTCTGTTTTAATCTCTTCAAATGTCTAAATGATGGAAAGTATGCTTGTATTTCTATCAAGTCACTATTTTAAATGTAATAATCTTGAAATTTGGTTGGATTTTTATATCTCTTCAAATGTCTAAATGATGGAAAGTTTGCTTGTATTTCTATCAAGTCACTATTTTAAATGTAATAATCTTGAAATTTGGTTGGATTTTTATGTACCATTCTAAATGCACAAAAATAGGTAAGTTCGCTTGAATTTCTATTTCTATGTCACTATTTTGATGCACCGAGTTATATATGTCTATGAAAGAATAGACCCTTTCTATTTCTATGTCACTATTTTGATGCACCGAGTTATATATGTCTATGAAAGAATAGACCCGAGAACCGAAAAGGTGAGTTTACACCGACTGGTTGGATTTTGCTTTGATGCATAGAAAATAGGTAGTTTGTTCGGATTTCTATTTCTATGTCACTATTTTGATGCACTGATTTTTATGTTTATGAAAGAATAGACCCGAGACTCGAGAAAGAGTTTACACTGAACAGTTGGATTTCTAAGTATGTTTTGATGCACTGATTTCTAAGCATGTTTTGATGCATTGTAATCGGAATAAACAAAAGCACTAGGCTTAAATTGAATCAAGCATTAATTATACTCCAAAATTAGTTCAAGCCCAAGCCCAAAATTTCAAGCCAAAATTTCAAGCCCAGAGAATAGAGCCTGAACTAAATAAGGCCCGTCCCAAATTAAGGGCTTAGACAAAACCAAAGCCTCAACACATAAACCAAAACAGAAACAATGATACCACACACACCGAACTCAGTAAATCCCAACTCTACCATATCAACGCCACCGAGAGCCCTACCCTATAGTTTGAAACTAGCTCTGAATCGTGGACGCCGTAGTAGCCGCAGTCGCAACCGCCATCGTAGTCGTCGCCGCCTTGGTCATCAGCGCAGCCACTGTCGCAGCCTCTTCGCAGCCCCCATCACAACACCGAAGCGGTCGAATCAGGAATCACCGTCGTCGAAGCACCAGCAGTCGCAGCAGCGCCGCCTCCCTAGCGCCACCGCAGTCGCAATAACTCCATCAAACCTTCACCACCGTCGCACACGCAGCAAAACAGTCCAATTAGCGCCGCCTCCCTAGTGCCGCCGCAGTCGCAGCAACTCCATCGAACCTTCACCGCCGTCGCACAAGCAGCACCGCCACCGAGGCAGGCCACACACGCAATCACCACCGTCGTAGCAAGACCTCCATCACAGCAACAGAACACGAGCCCGATCTGGAACTCCCACCTAAGTCAACCCCAAAGAAGATCTCAGAAGAGAGATCAACAGCAGGATGGCCGATGAGCCACTGGAGCAGAAGGCAATGAACGCCTCATCACATCTCAACCGCCATGGACAATCAGCGAAGCTGAATCCAGGCAGAGAGAGGGGCAAACAGGGAGAAGAAATGGAGAAGAGATGAAAGCGAGAAGGAGAAGAGGAGGAGAGGGGAAGAAGGAAGAGAAAGAAAGGGGTTGCCACCGACCCTAGGAGACGGGCGGCGGTCAGGGTTTCGAACAAGGAAGGCGATTCAAGAGAGAAGACCAAGAGAAAGTTTTCTAGAGAGAGAAACAATTTTATCTCTGCTATAGCTGTGAGAGGGGTTTTTAGACGATATGTTTGGGCCCTCTTTTATGTAGGGGAGGCCCAAAATTCAGATTTGTTTAAACTTTGAAGGGCCAGGCTGGAGCAATGACTGAAACTCTTTCCCGCTTTTTGTCTTTTGTGTGAGAGGGAAATTAATTAATTCAAAATAACAAATAAAATAATAACCGTTGGTTTAGGATCGAAACTCGGTCCCGCTTTACTCGGTGTTGACGATTTAACTCAAAAAAGCGTATCCACAAATCGGCGTGTAAATGTGTAACTGGCAAATTCTTAATTAATAAATCCAAAAAGAAAGAAAACTAGCCGTTGCCAACACCAGATTCAAATTTGAATGTTAAGGTCAGAGACAATGAGGCAATAGCTTTTTCAATTCAAAGCTCTTCTCTAAAACTCAAACGCTCCTCTTATCATCTTCCTCTCTCTCTCTCCACCGATTAAACCGCTGTTTGAGTACGAGTTTTCTCTTCTGCTGGAAATTATAGTAGTTTCCGCATCGAATTCGGCTTTCTATTTCTGTAAGTATGCCTTTATTAAACTGATCTATCAGATTTCACTTTCCATATGCAGATCAGTGGAAAATTTGACGAATCCAATCTTACTTGATTTTTGTCTTATTTTTGTTCTTGACATATTACTTACAAGGAACGATTACTTTCAAATTGTTCAAATTTCTTTTACTAGTAACTTTTCAAGTTGAATTATTTCTTGCAATTTATGGGCAAGTTAGATTAGACCGATTTTGCAAATGGACAATCTCAGGAAACCTAGATATTCTGGTTTCCTGAAATCATTTTTTGCTGTGAATTTTTTTGAAAAATAATGTATTTATTGAAGATTATATGTTAGATTCAGCTGATATTCTCTTGAGACGTGAGTTCGGTGTTCATATATTTCAGGGGAAAATGTTTCAATCTGTGTTAGGGTTATGGGAAATGGTCAAATTTATATAATCTGCGAGTGTTATTGATTCTTATATTATTTGATTCTACTTGTAACTTTGCTATCAGACGGAACAATGATGGGTTTAACCGAGACGTTTTGTTATTTGTTTCTGCTGCAGATTCATTCTTCTTGTTGTTGCATTACAAAAGATCATAACTTGTTTAGCCTTTCCTGGGAAAGGCCCAAAATTGAGTGTCTAGTTGGTGTTCTTGTGAGATCATTTAATTCCGTAAATTCAGACTAAAGATGACTGTCAAAACTCCTGGAACACCAGCTTCAAAAATAGACAGGACACCAACATCAACACCCGTTTCAAAAATAGATAGGACACCGGTGTCAACCCCAGGCGGGCCAAGAGCTAAGGAGGAGAAGATTGTTGTCACGGTGCGTTTAAGGCCTCTAAGCAAAAGAGAGCAACTAGCAAAAGATCAAGTTGCTTGGGAATGCATTGATGATACCACAATTGTCCATAAGCCACCGCCTCAAGAACGGCCAGTTCAACCTGCCCCATTCACCTTTGGTATACAAAAACCTCTGTCTATGTCTTCATGTTTGTTTTATTATGATGTTTTAGATAACTAGTAATTCACAGGTTTCTTCTGGTTACAGATAAAGTTTTTGGTCCTTCTAGCTTGACTGAGACGGTATACGAGGAAGGAGTTAAAAATGTCGCCTTGTCTTCTTTGATGGGCATTAATGGTAATTGTCAATGGTTATACTTAGATTCATGTCTTGTCTTCCTATTTGATCCTTTACTTGTATTGAACAATGGTTTTATTTTCTTTTGCATTGCAGCAACTATATTCGCTTACGGGCAAACTAGCAGTGGAAAGACATACACAATGAGGGGAATAACAGAAAAGGCAGTCATTGATATCTACAACCATATAATCAATGTAAGCTCAATCATAGTAACAGCAATTATGAATTTGATTGTGAAGATTAAAGTTCCAAAATTTTAATGGTGCTCTCATGGTTTGATTTGCAGACTCCAGAGAGAGACTTCACAATAAAGATTTCTGGACTTGAAATATACAATGAGAATGTGAGAGACCTGTTGAATTCAGAATCAGGTCGTAATTTGAAGCTTCTAGATGATCCAGAGGTACCGTTGGATTAAGCTTCTCTTTACCTCATTCTTTCTTTAAGCTTCTCTTAAGTTCCATAGTTATGTAATGTAGAAAGGTACTGTGGTTGAGAAGCTGGTGGAGGAAACTGCAAGTAATGATCAGCATTTGAGACATTTAATCAGCATCTGTGAGGGTAAACCAGCCGAACCCTGGCCTAAATCAGCTTTTATTGTCCCATAGTTTTTGCATGAGAAGATATTCAGTTGCCTTGTTTTTGTGTAGCCCAACGACAAGTTGGTGAAACTGCTCTAAATGATAACAGCTCGCGGTCTCATCAAATAATAAGGCTGGTCAGTTCATTGAGCATAACCTTTTTCATGCTAGTTAATCAAATTTTATTTTTCTTCTGATGACTAAGAAATTGTAAACAATGTTGTTTTTTTCTTGCAGACAATTGAAAGTACACTCCGCGAGAATTCAGATTGCATTAGATCTTTTGTTGCAAGCCTGGTAAAAACCTAAGTAGAACAAATTACTTTTCCTGCAAATCTTGCTTCAATCTGTATTTTCTGCTTAATAACTGTCAATATCAATGATCTGCAGAACTTTGTAGATCTGGCTGGAAGCGAAAGAGCTTCACAAACACATGCAGATGGTGCCAGGCTCCGGGAAGGTTGCCATATTAACCTTAGCTTGATGACACTTACAACTGTCATTAGAAAGCTTAGGTAAGAATCTACAGCTGCATACTTTTTTGTCTTTGAGATATTATAGACCATTCATGCTTAGATGTTTCATGAGCCTAGAGTCCTCACTCCCCAGTCTATTTCTAATGCTTGAAAGGAAAAAACTTAGGGCTTATGGAGATATTCAACTTCCTTTCTTACTTAAGTTTTTTGGTTGCAGTGTTGGGAAAAGAAGTGGACATATACCCTATAGAGACTCAAAGCTGACTCGGATATTGCAGCATTCTCTTGGTGGGAATGCACGCACTGCTATAATATGCACCTTGAGTCCAGCATTGAGCCATTTTGAACAATCTCGAAATACTCTCTTCTTTGCCACCAGGGCAAAGGAAGTAACCAATAATGCTCGTGTGAATATGGTACATTTTATTTGTTTGTATCATTTTTAGTTTGTATCGGTTATTTAGAATAGACAGGTTAGTCATTAAATATGTATATGTTGTGGAATGTTTTTGCTAGGTTGTTTCGGATAAGCAGCTAGTGAAGCATTTGCAGAAGGAAGTTGCCAGGCTGGAAGCAGAGCTGCGTACCCCTTCCACTCCTGATCCAACATGGGAAAAAGATTTGAAAATTCAGCAGGTGAACTTCCATATTATTTCTTACTCCCTATTTTATTTGATGCTGTTAGAAATGGAGAAATTAAAATATCACTATATTTGGTCATCACTAGATGGAAATGGAGATTGAAGAACTGAAACGCCAAAGAGACCTTGCACAGTCTCAGGTGGATGAGCTACGCCAAAAACTTCAGGAGGACCAACATGTACATATTCCATTCTCCCTCTCTATGAATTTGTATTTTAAATTGCTAGCGAGTTCTTAGTATTTACCAACTTTCAGGGCTCAAATCCGTTGGAATTACCCAATCCTTCTGTCAAGAAATGTCTTTCGTACACTGGTGTGCTATCAACAAAGCCTGACACGAAGGAGATAGGCCGCGGGGATAGAGCAAGAAACACAATGGTGAGGCAGTCTATGATGAGGCAATCTTCAACTGCTCCTTTCACATTAATGCATGAAATCCGCAAACTTGAACACCTGCAAGAACAGCTTGGGGAGGAGGCAAATCGAGCCTTGGAGGTTTTACAAAAGGAGGTGGCTTGTCATAGGCTAGGGAACCAAGATGCAGCTGAAACAATTGCTAACCTGCAAGCAGAAATAAGAGAAATGCGCTCTGTCAGATCAGTGCCGAAGGACGTTGAAGTGGGAACTGCAGTTGCTACTAACAAAAGTGTTAGTGCTAACCTCAAGGAAGAGATTACGAGACTTCACTCACAAGGCAGCACTATTGCAGATCTCGAGGAGCAGCTAGAAAGTGTTCAGAAGTCTATAGATAAATTGGTGATGTCTCTTCCTAGTAATTACCAACAGTACAATACTGAGGCATCCCCCAAGTCCTCTAAGAAGGAGTCAAAGAAGAAAAAGTTGCAACCTTTGGGTTCAAGTAATGTTGTCAACCGGCAAAATTTTATTAGATCTCCTTGCTCGCCTCTATCAACTTCTCACCAAATTGCAGAGTCTGAAATTGAAAACCGGGCTCCTGAGAATGATGATATGTTGTCCGGTGAGACTCAAGTCGAGTCTGAGAAGGGGACTCCCACGAAGAATGAAGAATGTGGAGATGTGTCATCAAAGGAAAGCACTCCAGGAGGGTATCGGCGTTCTAGTTCAGTAAACATGAAGAAAATGCAGAAGATGTTCCAAAATGCAGCAGAAGAGAATGTAAGAAGCATAAGGACATATGTAACAGAACTGAAAGAGCGTGTGGCCAAACTGCAGTACCAAAAGCAGCTACTCGTTTGCCAGGTATGTAAATGCATCTTTACATATTATCCGGTCTTCAAACTTATAAAGAAGCCTCATTTAATTTGAATTGGTTATGTCTCTCTAGGTACTAGAGCTGGAAGCAAATGAGGCAGCTGGGTACAATATAGAGAATGACGAAAACACATGTGAGCTAGAGGAGCCCCAGGTGTCATGGCAGATAACATTCAAGGAACAAAGACAGCAGATCATTGAGTTATGGGATTTGTGCTTTGTCTCAATCATTCATCGGACACAGTTTTATTTGTTGTTCAAAGGTGATCCAGCTGATCAAATCTACGTGGAAGTGGAGCTAAGGCGGTTGTCGTGGTTGCAACAGCATTTGGCTGAGCTTGGGAATGCAAGCCCTGCTCATGTGGGAGACGAGCCCACAATCTCTTTGTCATCAAGGTACTTTTTTCGCTCTCTCTTTCTCATTAAGTCTAGAATGAAGTTTATATGTTCTAATTTCTAGTGATATGCAGTATTCGAGCACTAAGGCGCGAAAGGGAGTTCCTTGCCAAGAGGCTGACTTCGCGGTTGACAGTTGAGGAGAGAGATGCGTTGTACATGAAATGGGATGTCCCGCTCGAAGGGAAGCAGAGAAAGATGCAGTTTGTGAATAAGCTTTGGACTGATCCTCATGACACCAGGCATATTCAAGAGAGTGCAGAAATTGTTGCAAAGCTTGTAGGTTTCTGTGAAAGCGGCAACATGTCAAAGGAGATGTTTGAGCTCAATTTTGTGCTTCCATCTGACAAGAGGCCATGGATTATGGGTTGGAACCCAATTTCCAACCTCCTTAATAATTTGTGAGAGAAGAGAGAGGCACATTTTTGTTGTAATTACTTCATAAGCCCAAATTATTCTTTATAAATTATGTACATGTAAATCAGATTCAAGTTTTCATTCTCTCTGGTGTACAAGTGTGACTTATTGAGCACAATGCACACTATGCATGGTGTTGATTTTCAAATCCCAATAAAAAATCGATTATTTTCCAATGTTTGCAAGAGTTCATTCATCTTCTTTTTCTTTCTTGAGCAACTGGTTTTCTGAATTGAAAAATTCGAAGGCAAAGATTAAAGCTTCTCATAATATATAAATGGAAATTTAATTACAACCACTACTACGATCACACACCACCAAGAGACTAAAGTATATAGATAGAGGGTCTTAGACTATTTAAAGAACACACACCAAATTAATTAAGCTTAATTATAGAAGTTAACTCTTTCAAATCTCTACTATTCATGGAAATTATGAGCAAGAAGCATCATATAACTCCATCTAGGACAGAGAGATATAAATAGATAGATAGATACACACACATACATATATATATATATATATATATATGTCCCTTGATGCATGATGATGATGGGTCTCTAGCACCTGGGGAAGGGAGTGCCACAAGTCCTAGCAACTTTCCTGGCATTAGGGGTGTTGACAAACTTCTTGAGGTTAGGGTTTTTCAGGTACTGGCACAGGCAAGGCTTTTGTTCCTTGATCTTGCTGCAACATAGTTTCGAAGGTGGAGTTGAAGAGGTTATGGCCCCGGCACACGGGCTTAGTTCAACGGCATTACATGTCACCGCCGTTGACACCGGGGCTTTGGCCAGCACCACCACCACCACCACCAAAGTCCACAATGCAACTGCCATGTGTGATGGATATGCCTTCATTTTCACTCACTCAACTCTCAACTCAACAATAATGTTCAAAGTCCTCAGAGAGACTTCCAACTATAAAACTAGTGAGAATACTTGGCTTTGCCTTTGTGGTGCATATGGCTTTGCCTCTCCCTCTCAATTTATAGAAGACAAAGTATTGGAAGACAAAAGCCTCTATGTTGAAAAATATAACCATATATTTTATATTCTTTTCTTTTTTCTTTTTTTCTATTACGAATTCCGAAAGAGTATTTTTTTAAAACTTAATTAGTGTACTTTTCGTACTATAATTTAATGGTATTTTTCTTCACTATAATGTTGATATCGAGTTTGACACTCCCTTTCTCAATATCGTTGTATAACAAAATGTGAGCGATTTTTTTATTTAATTAGTTCTGAAAATTTCTGATTTACTATATTTTAATGGTGTTTTTCTTCACTGTAATGTAGATCTCGAGTTTGATACTCCCCTCCTCAATATCGTTGTATAACAAAATGTGAGTTATTTTTTTACTTAATTAGTTCTGAAAATTTCTAGTTTATTATAATCTAATGGTATTTTTCTTCACTATAGTGTAAGATCTCGAGTTTGACACTCTCCTCCTCAATATCGTTGTATAACAAAATTTGAGTGATTCATCATGTCTAAGATTAAAAATTAACCTTAAGTAAGAAATATTATTGGACAAATGCATGCAAAGCAGCAACCTAGCACTAATTTTGGATTAGGACAACTCATAATGGCTTTTCAAGAAGCCCTATATGCTCTCAAACCATCTAGTTTATTTATTTATTTTCAAAATTTTTGGGTGAAGAATTGAAATTTTCAATCAAGGCCAACCATATATGCACAATCATCGCCAATTGTGTACTCTTAACTTAAAATTTCATATTTTGTGATTGCGATTTATGAAAGTATGGTGCATGCTCTCTCACACACACTTTAGACCACTCGCTATGTACCTTTCGGTGGTGCCAATTTCTCAAATTTTGGCAATTTTATTTTATCAAATGCAGCCACGTATGCTTTCATCATTAATTTGACCTACACTTTGGAATTTTGTGTTATCATGCTTATAATTGCTAATCATTATTATCTTCGTCCCAATTATTCATGTGTTACAACTATATATTTAGAGACTTTTGTTTTCCGTTAGTATTTTTCCTTGAATATTTATAATATGTTCTTAAAAAAAAGTTACTCCAATTTGACGTAGCTGATGAGTGATTTCAGTTTGAACCAAAGAGCAAGATAGCAAGCGAACGTACTTCTGTTAACTTCTTTTCCACTAAATAGTGAAGTTTAAGTTCCTCGCAATAACAACTCATTTGTACAATCTAATCCTCAATTAGGCTTAAAGAAAATTATTATATAATTTTTTTTATCATTAACACGCAGTATTTCAAAATTGACAATCAAAAACTAATCTGAGCGGGGGCCGGGAAGACTCACACACGCGTGACAACCAAAAATTAATCTGAGCGAGGGGCCGGAGCGTTACAGCGCACCCCATATTTTTTTTTATCATTAACACGCAGTATTCCAAAACTGACAACCAAAAACTAATCTGCGCGGGGGGCCGGGAAGACTCACACACGCGTTACAGAGCACTCCTAGCCACAATTAGGATATAACCTAGGGGGAATCAAACTCATAACCTAGGGGGAATCAAACTCATCTGCACCAGAGGCCGGGAAGACTCTCACACGCGTTACAGCGCATCCCTAGCCACAATTAGGATATAACCTAGGGGGAATCAAACTCATAACCTAGGGGGAATCAAACTCATCTGCACCAGAGACCGGGAAGACTCTCACACGCGTTACAGCGCATCCCTAGCCACAATTAGGATATAACCTAGGGGGAATCAAACTCATCTGCGCCAGAGGCCGGGAAGACTCTCACACGCGTTACAGCGCACCCCTAGACTCTCACACGCGTTACAGCGCACCCCTAGACTCTCACACGCGTTACAGCTCACACACGCGTTACAGAGCACTCCTAGCCACAATTAGGATATAACCTAGGGGGAATCAAACTCATAACCTAGGGGGAATCAAACTCATCTGCACCAGAGGCCGGGAAGACTCTCACACGCGTTACAGCGCATCCCTAGCCACAATTAGGATATAACCTAGGGGGAATCAAACTCATCTGCGCCAGAGGCCGGGAAGACTCTCACACGCGTTACAGCGCACCCCTAGACTCTCACACGCGTTACAGCGCACCCCTAGACTCTCACACGCGTTACAGCGCACCCCTAACTACAATCAGGATATAACCCAAGGGGAATCGAACCCAGGACTAACCGGGAGTATATCGAGCCTGAGAATGCCCTAACCACTGGGCCAACCTGTCGTAGTTAAATTATTATGTATACTAAAGTTAAATAAAAAGTACTGTGTTTATGAAAAGTTAAGTCTCGGTTTTACCCTTTTAATTGGTGTTTATTTTGTTTGTGGGTGCAGTAAATTTACTGTCATACCCTTGCTTGACAGCTGCGGGGCTCTTCGTTGTTTCCATTTCTTGAGATTTTTTCCATAACTGCCTTTTCTTGCTTGACAGCTGTCCCAGCTGCTTTGCTTCCAGAGCCCGCCATCGATGTGTCGAGATCTTTTCCCACTGCCGCCTTCTCTTCAATTTTCTCCTCCACATTTTGGCCTTCAAATTATCTTCTTTTTTATCTTCAAGTGACTGTTTTGAACTTTCGACGAAAGGGGGACTTTTGACACGAACATGCAAAACAAAAATTAGTTTGATAAACCGACCATAATATGTGGACATTGTTAATAGTGTCATTCCCTTATGCAAAATTCAATAATTTTTTCGTCTAATGTACAAAAAAGGTAATGAAAAATTAATTAGGCTCATAGCACTTCAAATTTCACTTAGACATGAGAAATATGATGGGATAATTTGACATGTGTAAAATGAATGGGAAAGCATTTCCTCTTTTGACTTTGTAGGCGATTGTCTATTGATGAACTTTCATTTTTAGCTGAGATTTGGAACAATCTCCAATTTCTTATTTCTTGGTGGAATACAAAGTAAATCTCCCCAATTTGTAAAAGAAATATCTCATTTCTCCTTTGTATATCAAATTTATCGTCTTTCTCAAAATGAAATTGGTTGAAAATCGAATATTATAATGTAGAATCTATTAGTAATATAATTAATAAATATAATCCAGACGGGTTGGTGTTGTTAGTAACTAGTAAGTAAATTTTGCATGCTAAGTGAAAAATGGTTCATCAATGGTGTAGATGTGGAAAAAGCTTATGAAATCGGCGTGTGAAGACGAATGATTATGAGTTTAGTGGGTGAATGGCTCCCATTGAATTTAAGGTCAAATTCTGAGTGGTTGATATGATAATGTAGGCCCTTCAAACTTTAGTCAAGATCTGTCCTTGATACTTGGATAGTGTCTCAATGATAAGCTCACAGCTTCCACAAATTCTATTTCAAATTAATCTCAAGTGTCAAGTAATTATAAAGGGATGTGATTGAGGTTGATGAGGCATGCATTTTGCAGCAACTTTTGAAAAAAGAAAAGAGTGTCCCAACTCCCAAGAGAATACAGCCAACTCACTTTCAATCATTAACCCAATATAGGTAACTAATTTAACTTTCACCCTTGACCTACCATGAGTAATTACACCAAATGATTAACAGATTTGAGGTAGTCAATAGGCGAAACAGTAACCTTTTGACACCAGTTGTGTCTGTTTCGTTTTTACTAGCTTTTAGACCAGTTAAGCTTTTTTTTTTTTTTTTTTTATCTGAAAATATATTTTCCATTAAAGGCAACAAAGCCAAGTCATAAATAGGATAAAATTTACAACATAAACTAAGTAAAAGCAGAAACAGCCAGAGAAGGACTCGGGAGTATAGGCGAATGGCAGAAACCATGAGGCGTCCACTCCTTTGTCCCCAAAGAAAATCACTAACTAGGAGGGCAAGGAAGTCCATCATTGTTTAACAAAAACACTAGAAAGGATGGAGGATGGTTTATCCAGACTTTCCTGCACATTCTTTGTCGGGTTTGAGTGGCTAAGGTATCAGCTACCTTGTTTGCGCTCCTTGGAACCCATTGAAATTTGTTATTCTCGAAAAAACAGCAATGGGCTCGCAACTGCGATAATATGGGATATATCTCCCAATTCCCCTTCTCCATCTTCCCCAAAATCCACTTGATAAAAACTTGGGAATCATACTCCACAATAATATTTCGGTGGTTTCTTTCGTGGGCAAATTTATTTCCTTCTAGAAATGCCCATGCTTTCGCAAGAAGAGCAAAACCAGTAATCTTGGAACCACTAATTGCTCCACAGAAAGAGCCCGCACTGGTTACGAATAAAAGCTCCAAGACCAGCATGTTCATCCTTTCCTGGTCAAGTCTCATCACAGTTGATTTCGACATCCGGAGCGATAGGGGCGCACTGATCAGTCGTTATTTATGCATCATTTTGATGTCTTTATATGCCTCTCTTACATGTCTTTTGAATGATTTCGTGCCATCAATAGTAGAAAATGATCAATCTTGTGAGATTTGTGCAGAGTTAGAAAGATAGGTAAAATCTAGAAAGAACGTAAAAAGAATGACTCAAATTGGAGTCCAGATGAAGGAGATGTCCTCATTTCAATATCAGGTCCTCAACGGGGTCCTGAGTGCACCAGTGCGCCAGTGCGCCTATTTTGGGCCACTGGCCAAGTACCTCATATCAGGCCCTCCGTGTAACAACCCGGAATTTCAATTATTGGATTTAATTAAATTATTTATGTAAAATGACGATTTTGCCCTTGCTTGTTAAAGGGCATGGAAATCAAGTTTTGTTTCGAAACCTTTTCGGTGGTGTTTTGTATACCGTTGCGTAGGTCTTGAACTCACGAGTTCGTAGACAGGCGGCACGCGGAAAACGGAGTTCGTAGACGAGAGTTATGGGTCTAAATGTGCAAGGGCATTTTGGTAATTTGGTTTTGGGAGAGATATTTTGTTACCAAAACAGTGTAATCTGATCCATCTTCAATTCATCTTTATCATCTCCTTCTTCTCTCTCTGTGACAAAGAAAACAAACAAACACAAACCACCCACCCCGGGCGAAAACTCCCGAAGAGAACCAAAAGTCAACTTTGATTTCAAGGCCTCAACTTCCAGTTTTGATCCACTAATCGTGTTCTACTCCTTCCCGTGATCACAACCGTACCAACCATCGAAGGAGAGGACCACGGAGGAAGCCGAACCGAGAATAGGAAGTTTCGGACTTTCCGATCGATTTTCCGGCTAGCACAGGTATGTGTTTGATGTTTTAAGCTCATATTTGGATTCCTGGGTTTGAGTAGATAGATTTAGACGTAAAATTTGTGAAAAATGGTTGAGTTTTGAAGAAGTTGGAAAGCTTGGAGTTTCGGCCGGAAATGGAGGATTCCGGCGAAACCAGACGGCGGCGACGGCGACTGCCGGTCATCTTCTCCGGCCAACCTCCGGCGACGGTGACGGCAACCGATCATCTTCTCCGGCGAGTCGCCGGTGACCGGTCAGGTTGAGTTGAACCGGTCCGGTCGAGTGAACCGGTCGGGTCAGTTGAACCGGTCGGGTCGAGTTGAACCGGTCGGGTTGAGTGAACCGGTCAGGTCGAGTTGGACCGGGTCGGGCCGAGTTGGACCGGGTTGGACCGGTCCAGGTGCGTGGGTACTGTAGCAGGCGCGTGACCGGCGCGTGAGGGCGCGTGGCGGCGCGTGAGCGCGTGTTCCGACCTTCCGTCGGCGCGTGGCGGCGCGTGGGGCCGAGTCTGAGGTCACGGTGGCGCGTGACACATAGTTTTTGACGTTTCGGACCTGTTGGCGCAGGTTTCGAGTCGATCGGATGTCGTTTAGGGGTTGTTTCGGACGTTTTAAGGTTGCTGCGTTTTCTAGGACAGCATCGTTAGACTCCCGGGATTTATGGGGTTTATACTTAAGATTATTATTATTAGCTGGTAATCCCGATTATTAATTTGGACAGGCGATACTGCTCCAGGAACCTCAGGGGAGCGTACAGTTCGGGATTGAGCGTGCTTGAACAGGTTTGTGAGTGGACTTTGATTTATAAACTGTAATGCATGCATAAATGTATCTTTGATTTAAATACTGTTGAGTATGAGTGCAATGAATTTCTGGATTTTAGAAATGATGCTGGACACATATTTTACCATATTTCTGTGAAAGTATGTTTTGAGAAATGGCCTGATTTTGTACTCGATTTTGATATCGTTTTGACGTTGTGACTATTTGAGTATGTGATTTGGGTTGAGACCCATAATTGTGATTTTACCGATTTTGGCCATAAAATGATATTTGCAAAGAATTTGGCTAAGGCCGCGAAACAAAGATTTCGAAGTATGGATTTGATTCACTGATTCCCGTCCCGATGATTGTTGTTGCTCTGACTGGTGTTGAGGAGCATGACTCTACCAGTTGTTGAGGGTTCGGACCTTAGGTGTTGAGGAGTATGTCTCCGCCGGGTCGCGAAACTGTCTATGCATAGTACAGATATTACAGACAGTACATATGGTACACAGAGTTGTACAGATTTGAACACATCTCAAGGGATACCCTGATGTGTTATGAATATGTCGGGAACAGTGAATTCTTGATTTTGAGATATTTGCCAAATGGAACCAAATGATTTGAGATTGAGATATTCGTGAGTTTGAACCAAATGATTTGATTTTGAGATATTATGTGTCCGATTGAACCAAATGATTTGAATTTGAGATAATTTGTGTCCAGATTGAATTAAATGATTTTAAACTCATTTGAAGAGAGTTTTCAAACCAAATTGTGGATTACGAGGTATTTTTATTATACAGATTTTATGTGAGTCCAATTCATGATTTTAAAGATAAATGTGAATTTTGGATGATTTACATATGATGCTTTTATATGATAAATTGTTTTATGTTATGCATGCATGATTTTATAAATGGAGGGGAAGAAAGGTAATTCTTCGAAAAGGAATTTATAAATGATTATTTTTGTCCACTCACAACTTTTGTGTTTTAAACCCCCTTCAGGCAGTTGAGTAGAGTTGACGCGAACATTGATCTCGAGGCTGAGGCATTAGGATTTCGACTACGCTGTGTTGTATATTTGAGTAGGATATCTAAATTTTATTCTTGATCCTACTTAGACGCTCTGATATTATGTTGTATTTGTTTGGTCGTAAATTACGGGAATTATTGAGTGCTTAAGTCCCTTGTCTGACAAGAGGAAGTATTTATCATGGTTATTGTAATTTGTATGGATTGAAGGGTATTTTGGGAATATTTTCTTAGGTTGTCAGACGGGATCAGGGCTCTTCCCGGGTTTCGAGGGGAAATTCGGGACGGGTCCTGACAATTGGTATCAGAGCACTAGGTTAAATTCCTGTAGACTGTACACTACGTGTACAATTATCTTGGTATTGATGAGTTATAGTTCCTAACAGCGTAATGCCTCCGAGACGCGAGTTCCGTCAACAGTCGGAAAATATTGGGGACACACCTGAACCTACAGTGGAGCCTGATATGAGGCAGACACTGGAACAATTGGGTCATGCGTTGACTTCTGTACTTCAGAGTAGGACTGCTACTGAAGGTTCAGACATTGAGAGAGCCCAGAGATTAGGGGCTACAGTATTTATGGGCGACTCTAGCCCAGTTGATGTAAGAGAGTGGATTACTCGTTTAGAGCGAGTGTTTTTGGTTATGAGATGTCCTCAGGGGGACATGGGTATTAGTACTCCTACTGGGATTATGTTAGTGGCGAATCTCGTGATTCGTAAGTTGTCCAGTGGTAGTGGAAGGTCATGCATTAGAGGCAGATTTAATCCCCTTAGATATTTTTGATTTTGATGTGATTCTGGGGATGGATTGGTTGACTATGCACCATGCCTCTATTGATTGTTATGACAAAAGAGTGGATTTCCGGAGTCCAGGTTTACCGGAACTTACATTCAGAGGAGATCGTAGGGTACTACCCTGTGGAGTGATATCAGCCTTGACTGTTGAGAAATTGCTGAGGAAAGGTTGTGAGGGTTACTTGGCTCATGTGTTTGATTCTCGGGATACTCCGATGAGGGTGGAGGATATTCCAGTGGTGAGTGAATTCTCTGATGTGTTTCCAGATGATCTCCCGGGATTGCCACCTCACCGGGAGATTGAGTTCACCATCGAGCTTTTGCCAGGTACTCAACCTATCTCACAGGCACCGTATAGGATGGCACCGGCAGAATTGCGAGAGTTAAAGACTCAGTTGCAGGATTTGGTGAATATGGGATTTATTCGCCCAAGTGTTTCACCTTGGGGTGCACCGGTGTTATTTGTGAGGAAAAATGATGGTGGGTTGAGGTTGTGTATTGACTACCGGAAGCTAAACATAGCTACGGTGCGGAATAAGTATCCTTTGCCAAGGATAGATGATTTGTTTGATCAACTTAAGGGGGCAAGATATTTTTCGAAAATTGACCTTCGATCCGGATACCACCAGTTGAGGATCAGAGAAGGGGATGTTGAGAAAACAGCTTTCAGGACTCGTTATGGTCATTATGAGTTCCTGGTGATGCCTTTTGGGTTGACTAATGCCCCAACAGCATTTATGGATTTGATGAACAGGGTGTTCCAAAAGTATTTGGATCGGTTTGTGATTGTGTTCATTGATGACATCTTGGTGTATTCGAGGAGTGCTAAGGCACATGAGAAGCACTTAAGGTTGGTGCTGAATATGCTTAGGAAAAAGCATTTGTTTGCCAAATTCAGTAAATGCCAGTTTTGGTTGACCGAAGTTGGATTCTTAGGTCATGTGATTTCGGCTGAGGGTATCAGCGTAGATCCCCAAAAGGTTGAGGCAGTGGCAAACTGGGAGCAACCGAGGACAGTGACAGAGGTGAGGAGTTTTCTGGGTTTGGCAGGATATTATCGACGGTTCGTAGAAGGATTTTCTACGATAGCAGGGCCGTTGACTCGGTTGACGAGGAAAGGAGTCAAGTTTGACTGGGGAGCTGATTGTGAACAGGGATTTCAGGAGCTGAAGAGGAGGTTGACTTCTGCTCCAGTATTGACCATTCCTGATGATACTGGTGGATTCGAGGTGTATAGTGATGCCTCATTGCGGGGTATAGGCTGTGTGTTGATGCAGCATGGAAAGGTGATAGCGTATGCTTCTAGACAACTTAAACCCCATGAGTTGAATTACCCCACACATGATTTGGAATTAGCTGCAGTGGTGCATGCATTGAAAATATGGAGACATTATTTGTACGGGGAGACGTGTCGGATCTTCACCGACCATAAGAGTTTGAAGTACTTGTTCACCCAAAAAGACCTGAATCTGAGGCAGAGAAGATGGCTTGAGTTAATAAAGGATTATGATTGTACTATAGAGTACCATCCAGGGAAAGCCAATGTTGTGGCAGATGCTTTAAGCAGGAAATCCATGGGTTCTTTAGCCCATTTGCATACAGTCTACTTACCATTACTGGTAGAGTTCCGTAGAGCAGGGATAGTACTGGACATGGATAACCAGGGGGCTTTGTTGGCTAGTTTTCATGTGAGGCCTGTGCTGATTGATCGGATTATTGAGGCTCAACTCCAGGACCCTACATTGTGCATTATCAGGATGGAGTTAGAGGCTGGAAACAGGCAGGACTATGCGCTTAGGGATGATGGAGCCTTGGTTAGGGATGGTCGGTTGTGCGTACCGAATGAGCTGGAACTAAAGAGGGAAATTCTTGATGAGGCTCATAGTTCGGCTTACGCTATGCATCCAGGAGGTACCAAGATGTATCATACCCTAAGGAAATATTATTGGTGGACTGGGATGAAAAGGGAGATTGCTGAGTTTATGAGTAGATGCCTGACGTGCCAGCAAGTGAAAGCAGAGAGGCAGAAACCATATGGGGCACTTCAACCATTACCTATTCCGGAATGGAAGTGGGATCACATTACGATGGATTTTGTGTATAAACTTCCAAGAACACAGAAAGGACATGATGGGATATGGGTAATTGTTGATAGACTCACGAAGTCTGCACATTTCTTGCCAGTGCGGGAAGATTTTCGGATGAGTCAGTATGCCAAATTGTTCATTGATGAGATCATACGGCTACATGGGACTCCAGAGTCCATTGTTTCGGACAGGGATCCTAGAATTACCTCCAGGTTTTGGCGGAGTTTGCAGAAGGCTTTTGGCACTACATTGCATTTTAGTACAGCTTTTCATCCTCAGACGGATGGTCAGTCTGAGAGGACAATCCAGATTTTGGAGGATATGATGAGAGCTTGTGTACTACAGTTTAAAGGAAACTGGGATTCACATCTGGCTCTGATGGAATTTGCTTATAATAATAGTTATCAGTCGAGTATTGGGATGTCTCCTTTCGAGGCACTGTATGGGAGGCAGTGCAGGACACCATTATGCTGGAACGAAGTGGGTGAAAGGAAACTGTTAACACCAGAGTTGGTTGATACGACTGAGGAAAAGATAAGGATCATCAGAGAAAGGTTGAAGACAGCTCAGGATCGCCAGAAGAGCTATGCAGACCGTAGAACCAGAGACCTTGAGTTTGAAGTAGGTGATTGGGTGTTCTTAAAACTATCACCTTGGAAGGGAGTTGTACGTTTTGGTAGACGAGGAAAACTGAGTCCTCGCTACATTGGTCCATATGAGATTTTGGAGAGGATAGGACCAGTGGCATATCGTCTTGCTTTACCATCGGAACTATCTAGAGTTCATAATGTTTTCCATGTATCTTTGCTCCGGAAATATCTGTTTGATGAGTCTCATGTGTTGGAAGAGCAACCACTTGTGCTGAAAGATGATTTGACCTTTGAGGAGCAACCGGTGCAAATTTTGGATTGGAAAGAGAAGGTATTGCGCAGAAAGAGTATTCCTCTAGTTAAAGTGTTGTGGAGGAATCATAACGTGGAGGAAGCCACGTGGGAAACTGAGGAACTAATGCGGACGCAGTATCCTTATTTGTTCCAAGGGTAGAGTTGAATTTCGGGGACGAAATTTCTTAAGGGGGGTAGATTGTAACAACCCGGAATTTCAATTATTGGATTTAATTAAATTATTTATGTAAAATGACGATTTTGCCCTTGCTTGTTAAAGGGCATGGAAATCAAGTTTTGTTTCGAAACCTTTTCGGTGGTGTTTTGTATACCGTTGCGTAGGTCTTGAACTCACGAGTTCGTAGACAGGCGGCACGCGGAAAACGGAGTTCGTAGACGAGAGTTATGGGTCTAAATGTGCAAGGGCATTTTGGTAATTTGGTTTTGGGAGAGATATTTTGTTACCAAAACAGTGTAATCTGATCCATCTTCAATTCATCTTTATCATCTCCTTCTTCTCTCTCTGTGACAAAGAAAACAAACAAACACAAACCACCCACCCCGTGCGAAAACTCCCGAAGAGAACCAAAAGTCAACTTTGATTTCAAGGCCTCAACTTCCAGTTTTGATCCACTAATCGTGTTCTACTCCTTCCCGTGATCACAACCGTACCAACCATCGAAGGAGAGGACCACGGAGGAAGCCGAACCGAGAATAGGAAGTTTCGGACTTTCCGATCGATTTTCCGGCTAGCACAGGTATGTGTTTGATGTTTTAAGCTCATATTTGGATTCCTGGGTTTGAGTAGATAGATTTAGACGTAAAATTTGTGAAAAATGGTTGAGTTTTGAAGAAGTTGGAAAGCTTGGAGTTTCGGCCGGAAATGGAGGATTCCGGCGAAACCAGACGGCGGCGACGGCGACTGCCGGTCATCTTCTCCGGCCAACCTCCGGCGACGGTGACGGCAACCGATCATCTTCTCCGGCGAGTCGCCGGTGACCGGTCAGGTTGAGTTGAACCGGTCCGGTCGAGTGAACCGGTCGGGTCAGTTGAACCGGTCGGGTCGAGTTGAACCGGTCGGGTTGAGTGAACCGGTCAGGTCGAGTTGGACCGGGTCGGGCCGAGTTGGACCGGGTTGGACCGGTCCAGGTGCGTGGGTACTGTAGCAGGCGCGTGACCGGCGCGTGAGGGCGCGTGGCGGCGCGTGAGCGCGTGTTCCGACCTTCCGTCGGCGCGTGGCGGCGCGTGGGGCCGAGTCTGAGGTCACGGTGGCGCGTGACACATAGTTTTTGACGTTTCGGACCTGTTGGCGCAGGTTTCGAGTCGATCGGATGTCGTTTAGGGGTTGTTTCGGACGTTTTAAGGTTGCTGCGTTTTCTAGGACAGCATCGTTAGACTCCCGGGATTTATGGGGTTTATACTTAAGATTATTATTATTAGCTGGTAATCCCGATTATTAATTTGGACAGGCGATACTGCTCCAGGAACCTCAGGGGAGCGTACAGTTCGGGATTGAGCGTGCTTGAACAGGTTTGTGAGTGGACTTTGATTTATAAACTGTAATGCATGCATAAATGTATCTTTGATTTAAATACTGTTGAGTATGAGTGCAATGAATTTCTGGATTTTAGAAATGATGCTGGACACATATTTTACCATATTTCTGTGAAAGTATGTTTTGAGAAATGGCCTGATTTTGTACTCGATTTTGATATCGTTTTGACGTTGTGACTATTTGAGTATGTGATTTGGGTTGAGACCCATAATTGTGATTTTACCGATTTTGGCCATAAAATGATATTTGCAAAGAATTTGGCTAAGGCCGCGAAACAAAGATTTCGAAGTATGGATTTGATTCACTGATTCCCGTCCCGATGATTGTTGTTGCTCTGACTGGTGTTGAGGAGCATGACTCTACCAGTTGTTGAGGGTTCGGACCTTAGGTGTTGAGGAGTATGTCTCCGCCGGGTCGCGAAACTGTCTATGCATAGTACAGATATTACAGACAGTACATATGGTACACAGAGTTGTACAGATTTGAACACATCTCAAGGGATACCCTGATGTGTTATGAATATGTCGGGAACAGTGAATTCTTGATTTTGAGATATTTGCCAAATGGAACCAAATGATTTGAGATTGAGATATTCGTGAGTTTGAACCAAATGATTTGATTTTGAGATATTATGTGTCCGATTGAACCAAATGATTTGAATTTGAGATAATTTGTGTCCAGATTGAATTAAATGATTTTAAACTCATTTGAAGAGAGTTTTCAAACCAAATTGTGGATTACGAGGTATTTTTATTATACAGATTTTATGTGAGTCCAATTCATGATTTTAAAGATAAATGTGAATTTTGGATGATTTACATATGATGCTTTTATATGATAAATTGTTTTATGTTATGCATGCATGATTTTATAAATGGAGGGGAAGAAAGGTAATTCTTCGAAAAGGAATTTATAAATGATTATTTTTGTCCACTCACAACTTTTGTGTTTTAAACCCCCTTCAGGCAGTTGAGTAGAGTTGACGCGAACATTGATCTCGAGGCTGAGGCATTAGGATTTCGACTACGCTGTGTTGTATATTTGAGTAGGATATCTAAATTTTATTCTTGATCCTACTTAGACGCTCTGATATTATGTTGTATTTGTTTGGTCGTAAATTACGGGAATTATTGAGTGCTTAAGTCCCTTGTCTGACAAGAGGAAGTATTTATCATGGTTATTGTAATTTGTATGGATTGAAGGGTATTTTGGGAATATTTTCTTAGGTTGTCAGACGGGATCAGGGCTCTTCCCGGGTTTCGAGGGGAAATTCGGGACGGGTCCTGACACTCCGGGTCCCAAACTTGTGTTTCATGACATCGGGGTCAGGTCCTAGAAGTGCCAAGGTCGCACCGAGGCAGGTTGAGGACATGTCCCAAGAACTCCCATCCGAGCCCAGATGTGCGCCTAAGCCCGGGGTCCCTGTTCCGCCAGCGGTGGATCAGAGGTTCTCCCTCTGCGCTAAGCCTGACAACATGTGCGCCAAGCCTGAACGACTATGCGCTTCTACTATAATCATGTTTTTCTTCAAAAGCGCAGTCTCAGATCCTGATTACGAAGACAGTCCAAAATCCAAGTTTGGCCAGCTTGCGTTCCCACTTGCCAGCCTGCATTCACACTTCCGGTCGTGCTCTGATTGGTTCTAATAGATTTTAAGGACTTTATAATTAATTAAAAGTAAAATAACTTTCCCTATTCCTATAGGACATGGTTTTACCAATCTTTATAGAATAAGGTTATACCAATCCTTATAGAACAAGGTTTTCCCTTGTCTATAAAAAGGAGAATCAGAGAGAGGATTAGGGGCGTTTTTGTTTCTGGGAAAACAGAGACCTGAGCCACAGAGTTCCGTTTTGGTTTTCTAGAGAATTAGGGACCATATTTTGGGAGATAATCTTTCACATAGATTATTGGACGTGGAGCTTGGAGAAGAAGGCTCTGCCGTGTCTTCTGCTGCATCTGTTCTTAACAATCTCTTCTGTACCCTTATTTTCATTATTGCAATTTACTTATGAATTCAATTATACTTGTGTTTATTTCAGTTATGTGTGAGTAGTCATTAGGATTAGGGCTGCTTGAAGCCCTAACCATGTTAGCTTGTTGATTGAATTTCTGGCTCTTGATTATGATTGATATGCATGCTGAATAAGTTGGATTACTATGCTTAATGAACTTAATTTATGCCTATAAGATTAGCTACCTTGTTTGCATATAATTATAGATGTAATTGCTTGAGTGACCGTCATATCATCTTGTGATTTGGAGCATCGAAAGTATTCGTACTTGTAATCTTAACTCATGACGACCTAGGATTGCATGCCACTTTGCTAGGCTAATGTGGTGTCATTAAATTCTCTTTAAACTTCATGCATCATCTTAAAAGGTAGGTGATAGACGTTCTAGGCATATGCCTTGTTTAGAACATGCTAAGTAAGATGGAATAAGATGTGTCTAGTGAACCAACGCCAGGTCCTAGGCACGGGCACCTAATTCAGAAAATGCATAGTAATTAGGTCAAGGAAATCTGGTTAAGAGCTATAATTGGTTAGAGTGGATAGTAAGCCTTAATTCGCCTTAGTTAACAACCTTTCATTCTTGCATTGTTATTTTCTGCACTTTGATTTACTTGTCTTTAAATTTCAGTTCTCACATAATAAACCCCCCCCCCCCCCCCTCCCGGTGTATGTGTGTGTGTGTGTGTGTTTTTATTTAAGTTAACAAATCTGAACTAAATTGGTCATAACGTTGATACAAGTCCTCGAGGGATCGACTCTTGCTGTGCTACTATATTATACTTATCGATTTGTGCACTTGCAAGGATTTTATAACTGTTAGAATTGAATTGCATATTTCTTGCTCTTTAATTTTACCAACAAGTTTTTGGCGCCGTTGCCGGGGACTTGTCCCTCAACGGTGCCCATTAATTCAGATTTAGTTAACTAAATTTTGTATAGTACCTATTTAGATTTCATTTAGATTGTTTACTAACTTTGTTTGTCATCTCATGTACATATGAACAACTCATACATGGATATGGGACCATGGGATTATCCATACATGGAGACGGGAGCTTGGAACAATCCATACCCAACTTCATTCAATCAGGGGTGGAGCAATCACGAAAACTCATAACCATACAACCCAGGATGGTGCCAGCAGCCTAATTTCACATGGAACTCCCCGCAAACAGTTCTTCACTCCGAACCCACTCCTGACCTCCTACCTACGCTGAGGCCCTTGGAGCAATGCATGGAGGCTTGTAATCAATTCATGACAACTTTTTGTGAAGAACAACGAGAGCAAACACAGCGCTTGGAGGAGATACTGGAAAAGAGCAAGAGTTCATTGTATGCCAAACAGAAGAAAGGGCACATCCCCCACCAAGTGAGGCCGTGAATGAAGAGCATAATAAGGACACCACCAAGCTAACACTTCGACAAGTGCTTGCCATGGAGGCCGCGAAGTCCACCCAACCTTCGTTGTGTACCAGGATACAAAGCATAGAGTGTAAGGACCCTTCTCGAATTTTCCCTCGAAACCCGGAAAGAACCTTTATCCCGTCTGACATCTCTGTTACCTCAAAGTTTAAATACCAGAAATACCCTTTGTTCTTGAATAATTTTTATTAAACCGACAGAACCTCTGTACTTACTGATCACTCCTACCTGTCAGACGCAGGATAGTATACAGGT
Source organism: Oemleria cerasiformis (assembly GCA_037349345.1). Classification (NCBI taxonomy): domain Eukaryota; kingdom Viridiplantae; phylum Streptophyta; class Magnoliopsida; order Rosales; family Rosaceae; genus Oemleria; species Oemleria cerasiformis. The sequence goes on from JAZGTL010000018.1 coordinate 16,799,427, forward strand.
CAAAGTCAAAACCTCGGAATAGTGGTGGTTCAAATAAGAATACCCTATGACACCAAATGTCAGTAGGTCAGACACTGCTGACATCTCTACTAGTATACCACAAGACAACCGACTAGTCAGATACTTGTGAACCAACCATAATTCGTCCCTCTGGGTCACCGCCCACTCCAACCCATTGACCCGAATGACGAAGTATTTTCTTAGGTTGATTAAGCCCATGACAACTGTCGTCTGGTTCATATTAGAGCCGGAAATATCCTCGGCTATCATATCACATCAGTCGGCATATCTCTCGACTATCATATCCCTAGCCACCAGGGTATCCCTTGGGGTGTGCTAGTCATGTATCACAACTCTCTGTACTATGATATCTCATCAGTCGGCAAGTATCCTCGACTATCATATCATCAGCCGGTATAACATTCGGCTATCATATCCCATCAGTCGGCATATCTCTCGACTATCATATCCCTAGCCACCAGGGTTTCCCTTGGGGTGTGCTAGTCATGTATCACAACTCTCTGTACTATGATATCTCATCAGTCGGCAAGTATCCTCGACTATCATATCATATCATCAGCCGGTATAACCTTCGGCTATCATATCCCATCAGTCGACATATCTCTCGACTGGCATATCATATCATTAGCCGGTATAACCTTCGGCTATCATATCGCATCAGTCGGCATATCTCTCGACTGGCATATCATATCATTAGCCGGTATAACCTTCGGCTATCATATCACATCAGTCGGCATATCTCTCGACTGGCATATCATATCATTAGCCGGTATAACCTTCGGCTATCATATCACATCAGTCGGCATATCTCTCGATTGACATATCATATCATTAGCCGGTATAACCTTCGGCTATCATATCGCATCAGTCGGTATATCTCTCGACTGACATATCTCTCGGTAACCATTTATCTTGGAGGTTCACCGCTAATAACGGATCCTAGTCCCGGGTCCTGGTCCTCCTCAAATATGTTTATCTTGGAGGTTCACCGAGTTCACCGCTAATAACGGATCCTAGTCCCAGGTCCTGGTCTCCCTCAAATCTGACCAAATCCGATAAACTCATACAACTGGGTCAAAACCCAAACCATTGACTCAATAGTTTCCACGTCAAAACAATAGCAAAACCGAGTCCAAAACCCATGATATTTCTCAAATCGCACTTTAACTAATATAGTGGAAAACATATGTCTAGTAATCATTTCTAAAATCCAGACATTCAATGCCACAATACATAACCGTATTTAAACAAAGATATTATGATGCATGCATTTCAATTTATAAAACCAAAGTCCACTCACAAACATCATCCAACCCTTAATTCATGGACGCTCTAGCCCAAGGAACACATGCAATATAATGACCCAACTACCTTGGCTTTCCGTGCTCAAAACCCGCTAATAAGCTCAACCATTACCGCTGGGATTGCCCAAAACGACCTCTAAACGACGTCCGATCAACCTGAAACATGTACCAACAGATTCAGAACGTCGAGAACTAGTTCCCACGCGTCGCCGTGACCTCAGACTAGGCCCCACGCGCTGCCACGCACCGCCGGAAGGTCGGCACATGCGCCCACGCGCCCTCACGCACCGATCACGCACCTGCTACAGTGATCACGCGCCTGGACCGGTCCAACCCGACCGGTTTAACTCGACCCGACCGATTTACTCGACCCGACCGGTCACCGGTGACTCGCTGGAGAAGACGACCGGACTGCTGTCGCCGTCACCGGAAGCTGGCCGGAGAAGATGACCGAACCGCCACCTCCGGCGCCGTCTGGTTCGCCGGAATCCCCCATTTCCGACCGAAACTCCAAGCTTTACAACTTCCTCAAAACTCAACCATTTTTCATAAATTTTACATCTAAATCTATCTACTCAAACCCAGGAATCCAAATATAACCTCAAAACATCAAACATGTACCTGTATAAGCTAGAAAATCGATCCAAAGATCCGAAACTTCCTTTACTCGGTTCGGCTTCCACCGTGGTCCTCTCCTTCGATGGTTGGTATGGTTGTGATCGTGGGAAGGAGTAGAACACGATTAGTTGATCAAAATGGGAAGTTGAAGCCTTAAAATCAAAGATGACTTTTGGTTTCTCTTCGGGTAAGTTTTTTGCACGGTTTGGTTCAATGGTTTCGGGTGTGTTTTAGTTTTTCACAGAGAGAGAGAAGGAGATGAAGATGGAATGAAGATGAGGATGAAATGAATCAGATAAGTCTGATTTAGTTAACAAAATATCTCCCCTCCATGGAAAATTACCAAAATGCCCTTGCACATTTAGACCCATAACTTCCGTCCACGAACTCCGTTTTCTGCGTGCCGCCTGTCTATGAACTCGTGAGTTTGAGATCTACGCAACGGTACCCAAAACACCACCAAAAGCGTCTCGAAACAAAACTTGATTTCCAACCCCTTTACCGACCAAGGGTAAAATCGTCATTTTACAAAAATAATTGCATAAACCCAATAATTAAAATTCCGGGTTGTTACAATCTACTTTCCTTAAGAAATTTCGTCCTCAAAATTCATTCCTAACCATGGAACAATTGAGGATATTGTGCCCGCATTAGTTCCTCGATTTCCCACGTGGCTTCCTCCACGTTATGATTTCTCCACAACACTTTAACTAGAGGAATAGTCTTTCTGCGAAGTACCTTTTCCTTCCAATCCAGAAATTGCACCGGTTGCTCCTCAAACGTCACAGCCTCCACTTTTTAGAGATCTACACTGATACCCTCAGCCGAAATCACATGACCCAAGAATCCAACTTTGGTCAACCAAAACTGGCATTTACTAAACTTGGCAAACAAATGCTTTTTCCTAAGCATATTCAGCACCAACCTCAAGTGCTTCTCTTGTGCCTTGGCACTCCTCGAATACACCAAGATATCGTCGATGAACATAATCACAAACCGATCCAAATACTTTTGGAACACTCTGTTCATCAAATCCATAAACGCTGCCGGGGCATTAGTCAACTCGAAGGGCATCACCAGGAACTCATAATGACCATACCGAGTCCTGAAAGCTGTTTTCTGAACATCCTCTTCCCGAATTCTCAACTGATGGTACCCAGATCGAAGGTCAATTTTTGAAAAATACTTTGCCCCCTTCAGTTGATCAAATAAATTGTCAATCCTTGGCAGAGGATACTTAATTCGTACCGTCACTCTATTTAACTGCCAGTAGTCGATACACAATCTCAGACCACCGTCCTTTTTCCTCACAAATAATACCGGCGCACCCCATGGTGAAACACTTGGGGCGAATAAATCCCATATTCACCAAGTTCTGCAACTGAGTCTTTAATTCTCGCAATTCTGCCGGTGCCATCCTATACGGTGCCTGTGAGATAGGTTGAGTACCTGGCAAAAGCTCGATGGTGAACTCAATCTCACGGTGAGGTGGTAATCATGGAAGATCATCTGGAAACACATCAGAGAACTCACTCACCACTGGAATATCCTCCACTCTCATCGGAGTATCCCGTGAATCAAACACATGAGCCGAATATCCCTCACAACCTTTCCTCAACAATCTCTCAGCGGTCAACGCTGATATCACTCCAAAGGGTAGTACCCTACGATCTCCCCGAAATGTAAATTTCGGTAATCCTGGACTCCGAAAAAACCACTGTCATATCATAACAATCTATGGAGGCATGGTACATGGACAACCACTCCATCCCCAGAATCCCATCAAACCCAAGAATATCTAAGGGGATTAAATCTGCCTCCAAACCATGACCTTCAACCATCACCGGACAACTGCGAATCACGAGGTTCACCACCAAAGTCGGTGCAAAGCGACTCAGCGCTATAAATCTCTATTCATACTGGGCCACAGTCATGTCTCCTTGCTGTAAATGCAAGAACTCGACCTCCTTAACATTCTGGTGTGAGCAAGGGTAAAATTGCTCCAAGAAGCGTTCCCGGAAAGTCTGCCAAGTAAGTGTATGGACATTCCAGCCTGACACCTCCAATGAGTGCCACCAGTGATAAGCAGAACCACCTAGCAAAAATGTGGCCAACAGAACTCTGTCCCCTAGAGGACATCTCATAATCAAAAACACATGCTCCATGCGAGTAATCCAATCCTCAGCCTCATCTGGGCTAGACTCGCCCATAAATATCGTCGCCCCCAGTCTCTGGGCTCTCTCAATATTAGAGACTTCATGAGAAGCTCTATCCTGGAGTACAGAAGCTAAAGTCTGACCCAGCTGTTCCAGTGTCTGCCTCAAATCAGGCTCCACTGCAGGTTCATGGTCATCTCCACCATTTCTCAACCGTTGATGGAACTCACGTCTCGGAGGCATCTTGTTAACCGAAATCCTTAAATAATTTGCACACAAGTGTGCAGTCTGCAGGAAGTTAACCTAGAGCTCTGATACCACTTGTAAGGACCCTTCCCGAATTTTCCCTCGAAACCCAGAAAGAACCCTTATCCCGTCTGACATCTCTGTTACCTCAAAGTTTAAATACCAGAAATACCCTTTGTTCTTGAATAATTTTTATTAAACCTTACAGGGTTCCCGACAGAACCTCTGTACTTACTGATCACTCCTACCTGTCAGACGCAGGATAGTATACAGGTCAAAGCCAAGACCTCGGAATAGTGGTGGTTCAAATAGGAATACCCTACGACACCAAATGTCAGTAGGTCAGACATTGCTGACATCTCTACTAGAATACCACAAGACAACCGACTAGTCAGATACTTGTGAACCAACCATAATTCGTCCCTCTGGGTCACCGCCCACACCAACCCACTGACCCGAATGACGAAGTATTTTCTTAGGTTGATTAAGCCCATGACAACTGTCGTCTGGTTCATATTAGAGCCGGAAATATCCTCGGTTATCATATCACATCAGTCGGCATATCTCTCGACTATCATATCCCTAGCCACCAGGGTATCCCTTGGGGTGTGCTAGTCATGTATCACAACTCTCTGTACTATGATATCTCATCAGTCGGCAAGTATCCTCGACTATCATATCATATAATCAGCCGGTATAACCTTCGGCTATCATATCTCATCAGTCGGCATATCTCTCGACTATCATATCCCTAGCCACCAGGGTATCCCTTGGGGTGTGCTAGTCATGTATCACAACTCTCTGTACTATGATATCTCATCAGTCGGCAAGTATCCTCGACTATCATATCATATCATCAGCCGGTATAACCTTCGGCTATCATATCCCATCAGTCGACATATCTCTCGACTGACATATCATATCATTAGCCGGTATAACCTTCGGCTATCATATCGTATCAGTCGGTATATCTCTCGACTGGCATATCATATCATTAGCCGGTATAACCTTCGGCTATCATAACACATCAGTCGGCATATCTCTCGACTGGCATATCATATCATTAGCCGGTATAACCTTCGGCTATCATATCACATCAGTCGGCATATCTCTCCACTGGCATATCATATCATTAGCCGGTATAACCTTCGGCTATCATATCGCATCAGTCGGCATATCTCTCGACTGGCATATCATATCATTAGCCGGTATAATCTTCGGCTATCATATCGCATCAGTCAGCATATCTCTCGACTGGCATATCATATCATTAGCCGGTATAACCTTCGGCTATCATATTGCATCAGTCGGCATATCTCTCGACTGGCATATCTCTCGGTAACCATTTATCTTGGAGGTTCACCGGGTTCACCGCTAATAACGGATCCTAGTCCCAGGTCCTGGTCCTCCTCAAATATGTTTATCTTGGAGGTTCACCGGGTTTACCGCTAATAACGGATCCTAGTCGCGGGTCCTGGTCTCCCTCAAATCTAACCAAATCCGATAAACTCATACAACTGGGTCAAAACCCAAACCATTGACTCAATAGTTTCCACGTCAAAACGATAGCAAAACCGAGTCCAAAACCCATGATATTTCTCAAATCACACTTTAACTAATATAGTGGAAAACATATGTCTAGTAATCATTTCTAAAATCCAGACATTCAATGCCACAATACATAACCGTATTTAAACAAAGATATTCTTATGCATGCATTTCAATTTATAAAACCAAAGTCCACTTACAAACATCATCCAACCCTTAATTCATGGACGCTCTAGCCCAAGGAACACATGCAATATAATGACCCAACTACCTTGGCTTTCCGTGCTCAAAACCCGCTAATAAGGTCAACCATTACCGCTGGGATTGCCCAAAACGACCTCTAAACGACGTCCGATCAACCTGAAACGTGTACCAACAGATTCAGAACGTCAAGAACTAGTTCCCACGCGCCGCCGTGACCTCAGACTAGGCCCCACGCGCCACCGGAAGGTCGGCACACGCGTCCACGCGCCCTCACGCGCCGGTCACGGGCCTGCTACAGTGATCACGCGCATGGATCGGTCCAACCTGGTCCAGCTCGACCTGACCCGGTCCAACTTGACTAGACCGGTTCACTCAACCCGATCGATTTACTCGACCCGACCGGTCACCAGTGACTCACCGGAGAAGACGACCGGACTACCGTCGCCGTCGCCAGAAGATGGCCGGAGAAGATGACCGGACCGCCACCTCCTCCGCCGTCTGGTTCGCCGGAATCCCCCATTTCCGACCGAAACTCCAAGCTTTACAACTTCCTCAAAACTCAACCATTTTTCACAAATTTTACGTCTAAATCTATCTACTCAAAACCAGGAATCCAAATATAACCTCAAAACATCAAACACGTACCTGTATAAGTCGAAAAATCGATCCAAAGATCCGAAACTTCCTTTACTCGGTTCGGCTTCCACCGTGGTCCTCTCCTTCGATGGTTGGTACGGTTGTGATCGTGGGAAGGAGTAGAACACGATTAGTTGATCAAAACAGGAAGTTGAAGCCTTGAAATCAAAGTTGACTTTTGGTTTCTCTTCGGGTAAGTTTTTCGCACGGTTTGGTTCAATGGTTTCGGGTGTGTTTTAGTTTTTCACAGAAAGAGAGAAGGAGATGAAGATGGAATGAAGATGAGGATGAAATGAATCAGATAAGTCTGATTTAGTTAACAAAATATCTCCCCTCCATGGAAAATTACCAAAATGCCCTTCCACATTTAGACCCATAACTTTCGTCCACGAACTCCGTTTTCTGCGTGCCGCGTGTCTACGAACTCGTGAGTTTGATACCTACGCAACGGTACTCAAAACACCACCAAAAGAGTCTCGAAACAAAACTTGATTTCCAACCCCTTTACCGACCAAGGGTAAAATCGTCATTTTACAAAAATAATTGCGTAAACCCAATAATTAAAATTCCGGGTTGTTACATGGAGGCTTGTAATCAGAACAATCACGTGAATGAAGAGCATAATAAGGACACCACCAAGCTAACACTTCGACAAGTGCTTGCCAGGGAGGCCATGAATTCTGCCCAAGGCCATGCCGTGACAGCGTCTCCCGATTCTGCTCAGATTGAGCAGTGGGATGCACCCAATTCATACCCTCCAGTATACTCTTCCTTTTATAATGATTATGATTCTAATTTCATGTCTAACTATACTTCTTCGCCTTGCCCTAACAGATTGGAAAGCAAAATGGAAGAAAGCTGGGAGGAAGAGAATAGGACGGATGATGGTGACAAGGACATCCAGGTCAAACCAATACCCCTGCCCTATGTGCTGCCCAGCAGCAACGCACTGCCCCAAGCCGTGCCCCACAGCCATGACCACGTTCTGCCTACTTTCCTGCCGCAAACCCAGGATCCTGCTGAGTCCCAGGACTTGCTAAATGCCCTGCCGCAGCCACAACCCAGCGCCACAGAACCTGGACATGTCCAAGGAACGAATTCAACGAGCCAAGCTGCGCCAACACGCAGCGCTGCCGCCACGCTTCAAGACACATCCACGGCAGAACCCAAGGATCAGCATGTGCCTCTCAATCTGCTGACAGTCATGTCTCAGGCCCTGCCCAAGGACAAGGACCCGGTTTTGAAATTCAATACGCCTTCTCAACTCAATCCTGAAACATTTAACTTTCATTTTAATAAGGCAAACTTGGATTTGAATTCTGATTTAGCTCCTAATGCTGTTGAACTTTTCTCGTGCAGGTTCCACCATAAAAACACCAAGAATATGCTAAAGGCACTCAACTTGGTCCCCCTCTTCAAGTTCCGAAGGAAAAATCAACGGAAGGGACCAAGGATGAAGTATAGAACGTACAGGGCACAACGAAAGCTGTTCCCCCACGAGCATTGTCCAGGGAAAATATTCAAGAGTGGACAGCAACTGCTCTCATTCAAATCACTCCTCAATCTCTTTCCCGATAAGTTACGTTCTCGTCGATGGATTCCTTTTTGTGTCTCTAACTTTTTTCTCCATGCTGCAGCGCAGATTCTACAGCAAGAGGCTCATAATCGGTTCCATGTTGACACTGAAATCCTGGGCACACCATCAAATTCCTAGCATGCCAGCCCCGTCTTGCCTAGACGTTAAATAAAGCGCTCCTAGGAGGCAGCCTAGCCCTGCTTTGTATTTCTCACTTCCTTTTCTGTTTCTGCCCGTTATATCTCTCAAACATTTCTACTGTTGTCATGCTTACTGCTTATCACATTGAGGACAATGTTCAGTTTAGGTTTGAGGGTGTGGATTTAAATTTTGCATATAGAAACAAGTAGGTTTGGGGGTGATACACGGCCAGGACATTTAAATTTCTGCTTGTGATTAGTATGATAACTTGTTAATAGGAATGTATATGCTAAGTTAACTATCTTTGCTTTACTAAGAGTCATGCCATGGTCAAGTAGTTCATAATTTGCACTTCACAATGCCATGTTTTAAGTGATTAAGTGAACAAAATAACTAAATTTGAGTGAACCTTAGAAAATTAGTGGAGACTTCCCTGTGAGATCTTTGAGCCTAATTGCCATTCTTTCTGAGGGATATACTTGTTTCTACTCTTAAACACTCATCACTTTTGTTCTTAATTTTTGATCTCATTACATCATATTTGCATTGAATTTTAAAGAACTAACATCATTTAGACACTCTTGATTTAATGTGTGTTTTGCCATAAGAAGTGATGTAGGCTATGTATGCTTTAACCTCTAAAGGCTTTATCCTACCCTATTGCATGCTCCCTAAGCCACTGTTGAAGCCAAACACTCAGCCTTTTCTTTCATGACCCAAAGTATAACCTAACCCAAAATACTTAGCCATTCATCACAGGCATACCCTATAACCTCAGTTTGTGCTAAGGTTGCCGTAAATGAGATTCATGGTAAGAATGAGAGGTGAAAGAAGATGCTGCCCAATTCAAAGGACATTGGCGTCAATTCAAAGTTCAGAAGTAAAGAAAAGCTTTACAAGTTGCAAGCTGCACGAAAATTTGAGGAAATCATTGCATGATCTTGGTTCAATTCAATTCAAAGAAGAAAAGAAAAAATAAAGAAATCAAAAGAAAGAATGGAACGTTCAAATCAAAAGAAAGAAAGAAACATTGAGAAAAAGTGAAAAACAAAGTGAATTGAGCCAAGTGAGCCAGGAGCCTCAAAATAAGTCATCAAGAAAGCACAATGCAGTGGCCCTTAAGAGAGGATTCAGTTCATAAATTCCAAGTTCAAGTCATGAATTCTCATGCCTTGGCACAGCTCAGGTTCTTTGAATCCCATCCTTCCTTGCTAAACCCCAAAGCTTAGCCCCATTACAACCTAAAAAGGAAGACCTAACTGATCTTATGGACAATCATGCTGAGGATTAAGGTATGTATCTATGTTCTTAAAGTTCAATTCCTTTCATGAGATCTTTATTTCCATAAATTGCTATTCTTCATTGTTACTCATATGTGATTAAATTTGAATTTCATAACATAAACTCATCACATATGCTTGAAAATAGTGAAAGCCTAGGATTCTTATGCGAATTGAGAGTTTCCTAGTGAGGATTAGAGTCGAGGCGAAATCTTTCTAGGGCATTTAGATGAAGTTGTTTTCAAACATGATCACTTCGAAATTTTGGCATTTATACACGTACACCTTCACATGACACTCACGGCTATGGCATTCCTTTTAGTTCTGCAAAGCATGTCTACTTACTTTGATTCTTATTAGCTTGTTAAAAATACTATCTCTAGCATCTTTTTTTTTGTTTAAGTAAAACGTTTGTGGGTATCGTGCTGCTATAACCCTCAGGAGACAAAACTCCTCCTACTAGGTGAACCTAGGGGTTTAAATGTTCTATCTTAACTAAAATCGAGTCTTTTCATTTTGTTAGCATTTGTTTTGCTCAGGGACTAGCAAAAGATAGGTTTGGGGGTATTTGATCAGTCGTTATTTATGCATCATTTTGATGTCTTTATATGCCTCTCTTACATGTCTTTTGAATGATTTCGTGCCATCAATAGTAGAAAATGATCAATCTTGTGAGACTTGTGCAGAGTTAGAAAGATAGGTAAAATCTGGAAAGAACGCAAAAAGAATGACTCAAATTGGAGTCCAGATGAAGGAGATGTCCTCATTTCAATATCAGGTCCTCAACGGGGTCCTGAGTGCGCCAGTGCGCCTATTTTGGGCCACTGGCCAAGTACCTCATATCAGGCCCTCCGGGTCCCAAACTTGTGTTTCATGACATCAGGGTCAGGTCCTAGAAGTGCCAAGGTCGCGCCAAGGCAGGTCGAGGACATGTCCCAAGAACTCCCATCCGAGCCCAGATGTGCGCCTAAGCCCGGGGTCCCTGTTCCGCCAGCGGTGGATAAGAGGTTCTCCCTCTGCGCTAAGCCTGACAACATTTGCGCCAAGCCTAAACGACTATGCGCTTCTACTATAATCATGTTTTTCTTCAAAAGCGCAGTCTCAGATCCTGATTACGAAGACAGTCCAAAATCCTTCCAAGTTTGGCCAGCTTGCGTTCCCACTTGCCAGCCTGCATTCACACTCCCGGTCGTGCTCTGATTGGTTCTAATAGATTTTAAGGACTTTATAATTAATTAAAAGTAAAATAACTTTCCCTATTCCTATAGGACATGGTTTTACCAATCTTTATAGAATAAGGTTATATCAATCCTTATAGAACAAGGTTTTCCCTTGTCTATAAAAAGGAGAATCAGAGATAGGATTAGGGGCGTTTTTGTTTCTGGGAAAACAGAGACCTGAGCCACAGAGTTCCGTTTTGGTTTTCTAGAGAATTAGGGACCATATTTTGGGAGATAATCTTTCACATAGATTATTGGACGTGGAGCTTGGAGAAGAAGGCTCTGCCGTGTCTTCTGCTGCATCTGTTCTTAACAATCTCTTCCGTACCCTTATTTTCATTATTTCAATTTACTTATGAATTCAATTATACTTGTGTTTATTTCAGTTATGTGTGAGTAGTCATTAGGATTAGGGCTGCTTGAAGCCCTAGCCATGTTAGCTTGTTGATTGGATTTCTGGCTCTTGATTATGATTTATATGCATACTGAATAAGTTGGATTACTATGCTTAATGAACTTAATTTATGCCTATAAGATTAGCTACCTTGTTTTCATATAATTATAGATGTAATTGCTTAAGTGACCGTCATATCATCTTGTGATTTGGAGCATCGAAAGTATTCGTACTTGTAATCTTAACTTATGACGACCTAGGATTGCATGCCACTTTGCTAGGCTAATGTGGTGTCATTAAATTCTCTTTAAACTTCATGCATCATCTTAAAAGGTAGGTGATAGACGTTCTAGGCATATGCCCTGTTTAGAACATGCTAAGTAAGAGGGAATAAGATGTGTCTAGTGAACCAACGCCAGGTCCTAGGCACGGGCACCTAATTCAGAAAATGCATAGTAATTAGGTCAAGGAAATCTGGTTAAGAGCTATAATTGGTTAGAGTGGATAGTAAGCCTTAATTCGCCTTAGTTAACAACCTTTCATTCTTGCATTGTTATTTTCTGCACTTTGATTTACTTGTCTTTAAATTTCAGTTCTCACATAATAAACCCGCCCCCCCCCCCCCCCCCCCCCCCCCGGTGTATGTGTGTGTGTGTGTGTTTTTATTTAAGTTAACAAATCTGAACTAAATTGGTCATAACGTTGATACAAGTCCTCGAGGGATCGACTCTTGCTGTGCTACTATATTATACTTATCGATTTGTGCACTTGCAAGGATTTTATAACTGTTAGAATTGAATTGCATATTTTTTGCTCTTTAATTTTACCAACACGCACCACCAGGCATGAGGTTCATGAGCTTGTCTCACTGGCAATATAGCATTCTAAGAAGTATTATGACAACTCTAGAACTCAGCAACATGTCGTGAAATTGATCTAACAATGTTCTGAGGGTTAAAGGGAATTCCATCATAGGTAAACTTACATCGATGTTTCCAAATTTCCCAGCATGTATATGCAACCACTGAAGCAATCCACGCCCAATTTATGCTCAGGCTTGAGTTAGACGAGAAGATGATATTCAACCAAGATTCAAACAAAGATATTCGTTGAATATCAATCCTGTAATTTACAGGACCCCCAAACCAAATGCAAACAGAACCCGAACACTGGAGAATGAGGTGCTCAACAGATTCTGGGAAAGATTCACAAATAGGACAAAGCTGGCTCTGACCTAGGTGACGCCGGAAGGGATTTGTCCGTGTGGGAAGACAACCTTTCACAGCCTTCCACATAAAGTTCTTAACTCTGGGATTCGCTTTCATCTTCCATATCATACTCCAAAGCTCATTCGAGAAGATGCTAGAACTTGATGCTCTAGTAATCTTAGGGATATTGGTGGGCAAGGAATGAGATTTAAACCAAAAGTAACCAAACTTGACACTGTAGCATCTCGGCTTGCAATCTGGCCAAATAACTCTGTCCGTCTCCTCAGGATTAGGCACATGAGGTTCGATTAAATCCAGCTTCCAAGAGTTTAAGGAACGGTCAATCAGTGAGGAGACCGGTTGTGTCAACATTCGATCAAAATCAGTTATTGGGTGGAGCAGCCCATCCTCAGACTCCGGAATCCATATGTTAGCCCACAACTTAATTCCTTCCCCATTCAGGACCTCCCATATTGCCCCCTGAAGGATAATGCGTCTTCCCTCTAATATGCTCGTCCATGCCCATGAAGCACGACTGCCCCTGCTAGCATCCCAAAAATTCCCATTGGGAAAATATCTGCTTTTTAGCATTTGAGCCCAGAAAGAGTCTAGTTCACTGATTAGCCTCCAGCCCTGCTTTGCTAGAAGAGCCAGGTTGAACTCCTCTAAATTCCTGAAACATATTTCGCCCTTAACTTTTGGAAGTCCCAATTCTGCCCAACTGATCCAGTGAATCTTATTACTAACCTCCGATTGTCCCCACCAAAAGTTTTCCAATTCAGAGTCTATGGCCTTGCACAGAGTCTTTGGGAACTTGAAAACTGCCATAGGGTAGGTGGGGATTGCATGCATTACTGCTTTAATGAGAATCTCCTTTCCCGCTTGAGAAAGAAATTTATGTTTCCATCCTTGTATTTTCTTGCCAATCGATTCCCGAACAAACAACAATGCCTCTTTCTTTGATCTACCCCACAAAGTTGGGAGGCCAAGGTACATTCCTGGGTCCTCCGTAATTTCCATGTGAAGGAAGTTGCTCAGTTCAAATCTCAATGTTGATGGGGTATTAGGACAAAAGAACATACTGGATTTATTATAATTCACAAGTTGTCCCCAAGCCAAACAGTAGACTTGGAGAATTTATTCTACTGCTTGACAATTGTTTCGAGTTGCTTTCATGAATAGTAATGCGTCGTCAGTAAATAGAAGATGCGATAGTATGGGACCATTTTCACTAAATCGGATGCCTTCAAATAGGCCAGAATGCACTGCCTGATTGAACATATGGGATAGTACATCACACACTATAATAAATAAATATGGTTAGAGGGGATCCCCTACCGGATTCCCCTTGAGGGACGGAATTTCTTCCCTAGCTGCCATTCACTAACACCGAAAAGCTAACAAAGGAGACACATATCATCACCAAATTCACCCAACTTGAATTGAAGCCCATCTTTAGCATGACCGCCCGAAGGAAGTCCCATTCGATTCTATCATATGCCTTGTTCATGTCTAACTTGATTCCCATTTCGCAAATTTTTGTTGTCTTACGGAGCATGAGAGCATGAAGGAATGTTGTCCTGGATTTGGCGTCCAGAAGCAAGGTTGAAACAGAAAGAACCACTAGTCACAAATGAGAGGGATTTGAGTTCTTAAGGTAAAAGGGAAAGTTAAAACGTAATAACAGACCAGTTGTTCATACTGAGTACGTGAATGTACCGTAACTAAACCCCTTCATCAGATAGAAGTAGTACTACAGTTATCCATACGTACGTACTCAGTGATACATAGTGAGAAGTATCAATAAGCATCCTTTATGAAAGTGAGATACATAGTGAGAGTGAGACCTAATGTGGTAGCTACAACAAGATTTGCAACGACGAATACCATTCATTCTGATCTATGTATCTAATCAATATTTTACCTTAAAATACATTATCTATCTCAGCAGAAACGGTCTATTACCTCTCAAATTTGGGTAACTTTCTGTCTTATTGAACCAGAAACAATGAAACATAGTCCACAAACAACAGGCTTTGAAAAGCTTTGACTTCCTTTGAGTTTTCTCCCTCACCAAATGCTGCTCAGAGTTGAAATGTTTACCAAAAACAGTATGAATCTTCATCGATCTCTGCAAATGATTCAATACGGTTAGAGTTACAAAGGATAACGGTGAGTAATTCATTAGTTGCATTCATGATAACATTGTCCTTAGATTAATGTAAGCTTATGAGACTTACCAAGCAATATTTTTCCAATGAAGAAATCCACCATGGCCTCTTGCATTTTCGAACTTATACACAGGACCTGAAACTGGCCACAGAATAAGAAGCATAACCATATTGCCCAAGAATAGTATGAAGGATGGCAAACAAGTTCAAAAGTTAGAGAAATCAGAATACCTTTGTAACCCTCCACAACTGGATCTTCTGACAGAAGCAAGGGTGTATCTAGATCAACAAACCTGTACAAAAAATTAATACTTTGTGATGAACTTAAGAATTAGAAAGCGAAAGAAATTCAATGGAGCTAACAAAACCAGAAGGGTTTGCAGACAAATCTTCATTTTATAAAAGATGGTGATACTTACTTGAAGCACCCAAGGCCAGCAGCAAGATGGCCAGCAAAGCCCATGGCAAGTCTAGTCTCAACCATACCACCTATCATCAAATTCAACCCGGCTGCCTTTGCTACCTCTATGATTTCAAGGGCCCCAAGAACTCCGACTTTAGCAAGTTTTATGTTAATCACATCAGCAAGATTTTCTTCCACTATTTTCGTAGCATCAGCTAAACTTCGACAGCTCTCATCAGCTGCAACTGATACTCCATACTTGTCTCTTGCAATGCGACCAACATATCCAAGGCCTTCCCAGTCATCTCTATGAACTGGTTGTTCAAAGAGAACAGGAACCACTCCCACCTCTGAAAGTAAAAAAGAACACGAAAATATTCAGTCACTAGATTTGAGGTTGAAAGTGGGTGCATGTGTGCATGGCTTTTTCATTTTTGTTTGCATCATTTACCATATAATTTATCAAGAACTTGGATAGCTTCTTCTGAGGTGTATCCTTCGTTAGCATCCAAGATAAAATAGCAATCAGGGTGAACTTCTCGTATAGCTTTAAGGACTTCTATGTCTGAATTCAGATTCCTTCCCACTTTAAGTTTTAGAGTCTTAAATCCTTGTTCACAATACTTTGAAGCCAATACAGCAGCTTCAGCTGCAGAAACAATTGGAATCTGCAGAAATAATATTCAATCTACTTTTCACTGTGTGAAGCTTATTTTTTTGGTATTCAGATAGATAAACCATTTTAACTGTTGTAGTTACTCGAAGAAGAGCTTAACTGTTATATCGGTGGTTATGGTGTTGGAAGCTCCACCAAACAGCCTCCACAAAGGGACACCAATCCCCATTGAAATAGCATCAATTAATGCCATCTCGACTCCTGCCCTAACCTTCAAGTGCAAATAAAGAGTAATAAGACCCCTAAAACCCCCTAAGGTTATAAAATGAAGACATTAAACTGCTACAGACAAAAGGCTTCTGATTGTCAATACAAACTTTTTAATGATATGTGTGATCATGATTAGATAAATTCAACAGAACCATTATATTCTTGTAATTTGTAAAGTTTGTATCAGCGGCATAGTAACCATACATGCCAATATCAACCTTAAGTTCTAGTCCAATATTTTCTTTTTAAGTAAAAATGCTGACTTTAGCAAGCCAATCAAAAAAATGCTTCCACTAGTCACAACTCCAACTCAGCTCAAGACCTAAATGTTATATAGTTGAGTTGGGGAGTAAAATGTGGACTTTCCTAGCGTCATTTTTTCACATATTCTCACCAAACAAACATAAAGATTCAATTTTTATAACACCAGCTAAATTTAAAACCAAGCTGTTCCATTTTCAACATTACTAAACCAAGCATTATATAAAAAACTCCAATCGAAATACAATATACTTAAACACCATAACTAACAACTCTAAACATATAACCAAATTAGTAATCTTTTCAATCATACTCACAGAGGCAAACTCATGTCCAGGAAGAAGCCCACCAATCTCCCCCAAAATGGAACCCAGAATCATCGGCGGACTCCGGAGCAAGAGCTCACAAGCCTCCCTGGCCTTAACCATGGCTGTCTGCTGATCCTCTGCAGTTACAAATGGCAAAATTGGAATTTCACCCCATCCCACACAACCGTTACTCAATTCAACCCTGACAGCAACATTCTCCACCTTGTCAAGCCTCGAAGTCGCAATCGTGAAAGGCGCAATCAGAGGCACATTCAGAGGCCGATTCTCTGCTCTCTGCACGTTGACCGTGAAAGTCTCCAGCAAATTACTGAACCCAAAAGTGGTGGGTGTCGCAAGAGCCATTCTTGGGCTGATCCTCGAAATGGGTCTTGGTCTTCTGGGGTTCTTAGTCGAATCAAGACGAGAGCAGAAGAGCAAAGAGTGAGGCACTGACTGTAGAGAAAACTCAATTGAGGCCATTTCGTGGCGTGAATGTTAATCTTGAGCTGGAGACTTCTGGGTTACAGGTTTTGATTAGGTGGTTGACTTTTGGAGGCGTCTGATTGGGTTGTGAGGGGGAGGATTTGCATAGCTGCCAAGGTTTGTTCTTGTTGTTGTTTGCACAGAGCTTTAGCAGAGCAGTGTACGATTGGTGCCAATTTTTTATTTCAAATAATTAACTTTTTTATTTTATTTCAATTATTAATTATTTTACTCTTTGTCCTTATTTCTTCCTGTGCATGTGTGTCCTGATTCATTTTATTTTGGGACGATAACCTGGTAATATACATTAAGTAGATGCCCAGTTCACTACTTTTGACTTTAAGGTTCCATCATTGAAGGCTGCGAAGTCTCTCAATAATTCTGAGTCTTAAAATTGCATTTGCATAGACGCGGTTATAGGGGTTTTTGGGCCCATCTTGTGCCAAACATTTCTATTATAGTCTCGGATATATCAAAATTTTTTTTGTTGAAGATACTTTGTTCTTCATCCTCTTGATAAATAATTAGTAACATATTTATGGATAACTTTCTCCTAATTAATGAAGTCCCTTCAATGTGCCCAAAGGTTTCTTAGTGCCTTTGTGAATAGCAAGTGTAATTAACTATAATTTCTTATTACCAAAAGGATTAGTCTCTTAATTAATTAGCTTTTGAGTTTGAAGTTGACGTGTTACCATATACAAACCTAGCTAATACTAATACGAAAAGTAAAGGACAAATATGAAAGAACGATCACTGGGCTGATCAACAAAGTGACAGCTTTGTTTTACTCTGCAATTTGCATAATGCTTTCCTTTCTAGCAAATCACAAACATTTTAGATAACACATAAACGTTTTATTTTTATTTCAAATTTTGAATATCAAGTAATATAAATTTTTTTTTTATGACGCGAGTCTTTTTTCTTTTTTTTTATCGAATCCTATTTGCGATATATAAAAACACTAGATTTGACATTTAATAGGGCAGAAAGGTTCGAAGAAAACGTTTGCAAAAGGCATGCATGCAACTGGTACGTGGAATATGAATGAACCAAGCGGGCATGCAAAGCAACCTTGAAATATTTATAAAGAGAAAGCCCCCAACCCGTATATTCCTTGCTCTAGAGAAGCTTACTTTACCACCAAGCATAGAACCCTCCATCATATATGAATCATCATATATAAGTACTAACTAGGTCATCATGATTCATATACACGTACGTACAACGATTCAATTACATATTCAAACAAATAATTAAGTTCAATTAATTTCGAGCGTTCGTTTATCATGCCGGCGTTAGTGTACTCATCGGATTCTGATGACAATGACGCAATCCGGGGATCGAGGCTCTTCGGACGTGAAAGGCCTATTCATCACGTTCTTGGAGGCGGAAAAGGTAACATATATTATGTCGACGTTGTGTCGGCATCAAAACATCTTAAAACTTAATGAGTAATCTAATTCGAGCAGTAGGATCTTTTACACCGAACTTGTCCTAAAATGAATGTTTGCAGTTGCGGATGTGTTATTGTGGAGGAACAGAAATGTATCAGCTGGGCTCTTGGTCGGAATGACAGTGATATGGTTTCTTTTCGAGGTGGTCGAGTACAATTTCGTGACCCTTCTCTGTCATCTCTCCATTACCACATTGCTCCTAATATTCATATGGCGCACGGCCGCTGAATTATTCAAATTGTACGTTGTTCTTATCATGCACTCCTTCGTTTTTACAATAGTACTTATCGATTCGAAGTAATAATTTGATTTGATTAATTTACTAATTAATTGAGATATGTATTTACAGGCCACCTCCTACCATACCTCAAATAATATTACATGAATCTACGTTCAAAGAATTGGCTGCCACAGTCCATAAAAAATTCAACCACTTCTTGTCAAAGCTCCTTGACAGTGCTTATGGAAGAGACCTACCATTCTTCTTCTTGGTATATATTTGAACTAACGACAATGAGTAATAATTAATCTTTGAGCTTTCCTTTAATAAATAAATGACATTTTTTCAAATCTCCCTTAATTAATTTTTTCTTTCAGGCTATCATTTCTCTCTATATTTTGTCTGTGATTGGGACCTATTTCAGCTTTCTGAACCTTCTTTACTTTGGTAAGAAATTGTTGTCACAATCTTATTCGATTATGTCTATGATAATTAATATTAAGCAGGCCATTGATCTAATCAATCGACGTATATATATATATATATATATATCTCTTTTGCTTGATTGAAAATTTAGGGTTCCTTTGCCTCGAAACACTGCCATTTCTGTATGAGCGATTTGAGGAAGACGTTGATCGTTTAGCTGTGAAAGTCACCCGAGAGATTAAGAGATCATACAGAAAGTTTGATTCTCAGTTTCTCAACAAAATTCCAAGAGGTCCAGTGAAAGAGAAGAAAATCAGATGAAGCTTTAACCCCATGGTGTTATTATCACATCATGGAATCATAGTTTGCTTGCCAAAGTTGCACACACATGTGTGCACATCATTGTGTGAAAAAATATTTGTTTGTATTATTATTGTATGAAAGATTTGTGTAAATAAAACAGTACTGCATATATATAAAAGATTTGTTTCCTCCATATATATATTCTAGTTATGAGTAAGTAATTAGCCTTTAAGGCTTTAATCAAACCGAGGTGGGGAATTCTAATTTGATTGTTAAAAGGGGAATATGTTTTAATCAACTTGATTACGCTCATATTTGTTCTAATCAATTTGATTACGCTTAGAACTGTTCTAGTCAACTCAGTTACGCTCATATCTATTCGATCTAATCAATTTAGTTACGCTCAGTTCTGTTTCAGCCAACTTAATTACGCTTAGATCTGTTTCAGCCAACTTAGTTACGCTCATATCGATCATCTGTTCTAACCAATTTGATTGTAATCAAATTGGTGTCCCATTTAGCCAACTTCAATAATGAACTAGTAATTATTAGTGGGTTCTCTTAAGATGAATTTTTAAAGGCAAATTATGTAAATTTAATTAAATCCCTAATGGGACACCAATTGATCATAACATATACACTAGAGATATGTCAGTATAATTTGCACTTGTTCTAGCCTTCCCAGGTCAAAATAATCTCAAAAAGGGTAATACATATTTCTACCTAATCTTAAATTATTGCTACATTATTGGAAGATGATGGCCATTTTGATGATTCCTAATGGAAGTGGTGAAGCACACAAATCTAAAAGAGAGGATGCAGAAAGCATAATCTAATGAGAATGATTTGGCCTAGTGAGACTTCACCTGTCATATTAATTAGCTTCCATGCCTACATCTCAATGTCGTGACAAGGAAGAGTGGGATCTGAATATGCAACCCCAACAACCGATCACAATTTATAGTGCCTCTGTGTTGACCCACTACTAATAATATATAATTATTATACAGACTTCCTCATGTCAAACTAGCTAAAGCTCTTATTAAGTCCAAAAGTAGAAACACACACAGAGATCCCAGTAAGAAAAATAATTCTTCATCTAAGTTGGAATATATTTTGACTTTATAGCAATTCTATATACTTCAGAAGCCTATAAATAAAGAGCTGCTGCTGCGAACACATTTTCATTCATAAACCCTAAACTTGAGACACATACACAAAAGATATAAGAGAGTACGCAGATGGTGAGGGTATTGAGGGAGGTAGCAGCTGGTAGTTTGGGCGGCGGCAGCGGCGGATTGGGTGGTTGGTTAGGGTTTTGGGCAGTTTTGGCCACTCTTTGTGTTCTCTCAGCCGTGGTTTTTTCGTGTGCGGGTGGTGTATCGAAAGAGAAGAGCACAACAGCCGACTCAGAGTTTTATGGCGGCGGTTGCGGGGCCGAGTGTGGTGCTGCATGCGGTGCATGAATGAAGTAAGGATCGATGATGGGTCGACGAGATCGAGGAGGCCAGGTTGAATTAAAATGCGGAAATTAATAGTGTTTTAGAGACAAATATATTAACAAAATATTTAATTAACTTGCGCATTCATTGTAACATGCACCTCTA
This sequence comes from Oemleria cerasiformis, assembly GCA_037349345.1. Lineage (NCBI taxonomy): Eukaryota > Viridiplantae > Streptophyta > Magnoliopsida > Rosales > Rosaceae > Oemleria > Oemleria cerasiformis. The sequence goes on from JAZGTL010000018.1 coordinate 16,820,504, forward strand.
ATCATCACTTGGTGCAAGAATATTGTCAAAGTGGAGCAACTTGATCTAAGAATTTCATTTTCAACAAAGCTACACCTACTATTTGATTTTGATATATATTCCATTTGTTGATGGAAGTTTCAGTGGTTATCATTCTCATTTCCACCCAATCTCTTTCCTATTCGCGAGAAATTCATCGAAATTTCTGAAAAATGTTTTTATAAAGATATAACCTCGTTGTTTATAAAACCTAAATATGAAATCTTGCATTATAGAATCAAGTTCTGGGCACATTATTTGTAATGAGGAATTTGGTTTGATGGCAACATTAAGGCATATTTTTTAGGGGAAAAATTGGTTTTAGTTTGAAGTAGTTGCATGAATAAAATTTAATAGCTAGTTAATTAAAAAGGCTAAGCAAATAATCTTCCATTGAGAAACAAGGGGAATTTTACTTCATGTTAGCGGCATAGAAACGTATGTCATCATCACAATTGATCGATGTGCTCCAATTGTTTTTTATTTATTTATTTATTTATTTTATGGATGGGAGATATGAATGTACGAATGGATCGAGCAGCAAGAACATATAGATTTGGCTACTTTAACATAAAAAATAAAAAATAAATTAATCTATTCATAAATTAAGTTTAATAAGGGTACTTCAACAAGACTAGTTATTGTCTAAATTAGAATTATTTTATTAATAATTCATTACTCCATTCCTCCTCAATATACTATCGATCTCCAAGCCTAACATATTTTATTTTATTTTAATGTTTAATATTTGTTAAATACTCCTTTGCCTAATTAAGGAATCAATTAAGCTTTGCATGATTCATCAAATTAGTTTAGCATATGTTCTAGTTAGTCTGTTGAAGTACCCATTAATGTGTTAAGGTTTAAAATAGTGGAACAATGATTCTCTTGAAGATGCGCTTAGCAATTGTTAGTGATGATGATATTGACACCAATAGGGTTGACTCGTGTATAATTATGAGTATATACGTTGAAGCAATATTGACATAAATAGAGGCTTAACTCACTTACAATTAAAATTATGTCTGCCAATATGACAACAAGGTCAAGATGGCCGAGTTGGTCTAAGGCGCCAGTTTCAGGTACTGGTCCGAAAGGGCATGGGTTCAAATCCCATTCTTGACATAAGATTTTTATTTTAACATTTTTATATTGGATAATATTTGCATACTAATTGTCGTTACATATATATCATATCATAGTCGAAACTGTTTATTTATTTGATACGTATAAATAACTAAACGACTTTGAATCTTGTTACTTTTGTACGGATATGATCATCAAATAAAAATTAAAAAATCAGTTATTAAATGTGAATGAAATTAACATAGCACTACCAACTAGAAATAGAAAAGAGATGGAAAGAAGAAAAATTGGAGATTTAATTACTTGGTTCGTCTCCAAATAAAGACTAATAGAGTATAAAAGAGGAACATTTGCTCTTGAGTTCCTTAATCTTGTGTTTGCTATGTTTATGTGCCACCTTAGCAGGCACAACATCCATGTCGATGTCAGAAAATGAAGAATACGATGCCCAATCTCTCTTCCCCGATCCACAACCGCCGCAGCAGTGCCTTGCCCGCCGTGCCGCCCACCATCCAGCCTTGCAAGGTACCTTGATGCAACACCAGGCAACCGCGACCGGGCACGAAACGCAAAGCAAGCACACACTGCACACAAACTCCGTGGCCTTATCGCACAACTTCGACTTTCGCTCATTACAAGAAGAAATATCATAACTTGAAGAAGAACAACGAGAATTGGAAGTAGGCCTTGCAATATCCATATGTGGCAAGCTCCTTCTCACAATGTCTCACCAGATTCTTGATGGTTTGAACATGAACTTGCTTGCTTGCGTGGTCTTTTGCCAATTCTCGACAACCATCTTCCTAGAGAAGCTTTGTTGCTATATATTCCTTTGCTCTTCCTTTTTCCTTTGCTCTTTTACTTTATGTGCATGTTTTTCACTTTTTATCATCCTCATGGTCCTCTTGGAATATGCTCCGGACTTCTTTCGAAATGCTAGATTCGTTAAGAACTTACTCTCTCGGAAATTATACACAATTATATATTTATCTCATTTTTTTTTTATGAAAATAGCACTAGATCAGTAATACTTATGACAACTGACTCGAATTATATGGGAAGAAAAAATGAGAGGGTCAAGTGCATGTCTTAGTAGGATGGGGATGGGGGAGGAAAGAGAGGCAAAACCCCTCTCAACCCAACAATATTGTTCACCAGACTACCATCAACCGCCATAGGTTTTAGAATCTTATTTCAAACCTCTATGTGTGGTGCATGGATAAAGAAATAGGTCTATTTGTTGGGAAAGATGCCGCCTATTACAAGGTCAATGGATAATTGATTATTCCAAAATCAAACTTCTTTTACCTTTTCGTAAAGGAAATGAGTAAGCAGAATAAAATATAAATATAGGAAATATCGAAATAACGTGGTTTGTTAAATGTGTCTATGTCGATTATCAATATTGATTTCTTCCACTATATAAAATAATAGGATTATAAGAAATAGTCTCACTCAAATGACTCGATTTTTACTCTGCCTAAATTATCTCCCTCAAAGAAGTTATCTCTTATCACGAGGTTTTTTCGATTCTCTCTCAATTCCAACAAGTGAGACACTCTCTATGTTTCTCTTAAACTCTCTGAAGTTTGGATGATCTTCAGATGATTTCAAATGAAACCCACCATGGCCTTTTATAGGCATTTGGATAATGGCACAATGGTAAATAGAATGACAATGGGAAAGGAAGTCTTCCACTCTTCCTTCTCCTCATTTCAAGCTCAATATTCTCATGCTCCTTAAATACATGTCTTCTAGCTTTCAAAGAAAGTTGCACTCACCCTATATGCACAGTCTTCTCTTTGCATTGAAAGGCTCACCAATTTGCTTATTCATTCTTCAACAAAAGCTGCTCCATCTTTTTCTCACGGGGTAATTAGTGACATGGCTTTCTCTACTCCATCAAGAAAGAATCAGATTCCAAATTGCGGATAACTTGTTTTTCGGGTGGCGAATGTGCGACTGTGAAGACTGTCAAAGTTTATGATGCATTCTACAGTGGAGTATGAGTTTGATATAAGACTCAAGCAATCTGAATTTGATTGTTATAAGGCCGTGTTTGTTTTAGGAGGTATTTGGATGGCTTAATTTGTTAGAAAGATAAGAAAACACTAAATTATAGCAATGAGCTCAACAAATATTAGTTCATAAGTCATAACACAGACACCGTCTCATCATTGATAATCAAAATGGCTGCCCACAAATTTGAAATTTACATGATAAACAACCAAAATGGCTCTTTTCCTCCTTTCTTTCGCGATCGATTACAATGATTTTTGCAAATGAAGCCGCAAGTATACATTGATGTTTTAACCTTTGCAGAACAATGTAATTTACTTATCATCCTTCACCAAAGTATTCACTGCCTCACTTGAATCATCATCTTCAACCTCACCATCACTATCTCTGTTCGAGAATTCATCCGAATCGGAATCGGAATCGGAATCGGAATCATCAATCTCCTCGTCCTCCATGTCACTCGGCGGCTCCTCCTGCCTCTTCCCGCCAATTTCTTTCATCAACTTATCTGTCTCTTCATGCTTCCCTGTCAACTCCCTCAGCAAAATTGCTTCGAAGATATCTGGTACTGCCTCCTGATTCCCACCAAAGAAGTCCTCAATTTTCTTTTTCAGCTCTGAAACCAATTCATTCAAACGTCACACTGCAAATCAAACCCCCTATACAAATAAACCTCAAAGCATCACAATTCAAAATCAAGATTGTGTGGCCAAGGAGCTGCAACAAAGTACCAAATTTAAATCCAACCTCTGAAAAATTGAGCATCGTTCCTACCACTTTTGCAAGATCAGATTTTCATAACATGCAAACACTACCATTGTCACAGAATTAATTACAATCAGAATGGCACAAAAAATTTAGAACTTTGGTTAAAATGAAAATATTAATGCCCAAAAAAAGCCCAGGACTAACAAATTCGAACAGTTTCGCAGCCGAATCTTCCGAAGTTCCGATTGTCATTTTCCAGACCATTTTCTCAGAGAAATCAAAATAATTAAAAGCTAATAATTTCCAAGCAACAGAATTTTTTAAAATTTCTTAGAGAATCTTAGTACCTTCGTTACTGACATTGGCATCGTCTTCTTCATCATTGTAAAAATCTTTGTTGAGCGGTGGAGGCTCGGTCGAGTAGAAGCTTCGAGGACGAGTCGAAGCGCCGAGTTGGGCGATTTGGGGTTTATGGCTCGGATTGTTGCAGGGAGAAGAGAGAAGGCGAGTACGAGCGTAGACAGAGACATTTCTGAGAAGAAATCGTTTCATTCTTCTTTTTAGGGTTCTTGTTGCCTCTGCGCAGGGGTTTAAGGTTTAAACGGGCCAATATCCATTTTGTTACAAAATAAGATAGGAGAAGACATAGTTAAGTGGGCCTCAGTCCAACAAAGTTAAGTGGGCCTCAGTCCAACAATGTTAAGTGGGCCTCAGTCAAACAATGTTAAGTGGGCCTTTCCTCCCCCACAGCTTTTTAAGAGTGAGCCTTTAACCCCATGGAGACTTGATTAATTATTGTTGGCTTGTCGAGATTACAATTTGTTATGGGCGACACATTGAAATATAGTAAATTTAGGAGAAGATTCGTCGAGATATTGCAGCAATGACGATAGATGACAAGATTTAAGGAACTCAATGACAAATAGAAGGCCAAGAAAATTACGAAAAAGAAAAAATTGTCAAGATGATAGAGAGTGAGGAGAGGCCAATAGGGTAGGGTTTTTGCACATTTTATGTGATGTGATTTAGATAGATAACATTTTTAACAAGGAAAATTGAAATGGTAAAAGTGCATAAGTAATTATTATTATTTTTGTTAATTAGGGAAACATACTTCAGACGCACCACATTGGATATTTGATGCGTATGGAGCATGAAAATTCTGCGTCGTACTGTGGTCTTATTAGGCAAGAGGGGGTTAATCAGGAACTCGCGAAATAGTCGAGGGATCGAACAGCTGATCATGTTTGCGTTTACAGCTACATGCTTCAGTCCTCTCCTCGAACCAACTCTTCTATGTTCCTGGAGACTCACCACACAAGAATCATTCAAAAAAGATCGAAACCAAAGCTTGAGATATTCTAAACTTGTGCCCTTATCACTTTAACCACTTGGGTGGTTAAAAGTGGATAAGCAAATGTTGCTTGTAGGCCTGTAGTTGAGTGTTGTGACCGCAAAAATTGCTTTTAAAAAATTGTTTGAAAACTAGCGAAAGGTTGAAAGCCAAGGCAGAGAGATGAGATGAGATGAGTGATTTGTGCTTTTTCTTAAAAGCCGATTACTGACTGCTTTGACAATTGACTTTCCTTTGTTCCTACTCTTGTCTTCTACTTTATAATTATTATGGATTAATTAATTTAATTAATTAATTTACTCAAATAATTTAATTAAGCTGCGCAAACCACCACCGTTTTCAATCACAATTATAATATAGAGGTTAATTACAAGGGAAGAAGAGAGCCCTACTCTATAAAAGGATAAAATAGAACTTTTCCAAGTTGGCCCAATGCCAATATTAATTTGGAGATGCTTTTTTTTTTTTTTTTTTTTTGTTATTGACACACAGTATCCTAAAATTGACAATCAAGAACTAATCTGCGTCGGAAGCTGGGAAGACTCATACATACGTTGCAGCGCATCCCTGGTCACAATCAGGATATAACCCAGGGAGAATTAAACCCAGGACTAACCGGAAGAGGTTGAAAAATGGTTGGATTGCATGGTTTACAAGCAATTGCAAGCTTAAATAATGTCGCTTAAATTATTGTGCTCATAAGTCATAACAGCATCGATGGTGACTAATTATTCGTTTTTTGTCTAATCATTTTTCTTTTATTTTCGAGTTTCTTAATTTTCAACATTAATAATTTTTTTTTTAAGTACATGAAGACGTCTTAAGTTCGAGTTTCCTAGCTCTTAACAACAACCAAATTTTTCTCCCTCTCAAATTTGTGAAGACGCCCTAAGTTCAAGCGTCAAACCATGTTAATAACAGAAAGTTTTCTTATCCAAACATTATTTGTTCATTTTTTTTGGAAATGATATTGAAAGGATTATTTAGAAATTGAACGATTCCGATTATAATTTATGTACAAGGATTATTCAATCTATTGAAGGGCGGTAGAGAAAGTACTACAAGTATTATCCTTCTTTTATTTCACTAAGTTCGATTTTTATTTCATAATGTTGGATTTGTTTTTTTTTTTATTTGTTACTTTTTGGGAAGAAAGAATTATGAAAAAGCTCAATGCGGTTTGTCATGGAAAAACAACCCATAATTTGTTTCATTGAATTATACAACTACTTCTGTTCAATTGGCAAATATTAATTAATTGATCGGAAATTAATTAATTAACCAATTAAGAAATTCCACACAAGAAGAATATATATTAAAAAAAGAAGAGGTTGTGGAGTCACGGGGTAAGCTTCTAAGATGCCTCACAAATTCCTAATTTTTTTTTTAAATTTAAATTAAAAAAAGAAGAGGAACCTCCATAAACGTTAATCACAATGCTCTTTGGGATGTAGAAAGTTAAAGCCCTCGAGTTGTTAGCTGTAAACATATTTTCCATAGCGTTCACTAGGGTTGCATAATTAATTTTAAAACGCATGTCGTCGATAGTTTTAAGTTACGTGTATTTTGTTTCGTGTGATTTTGCAAGAGTCGCATAAAGTATTCTAAGGCTCTTGTCGTTAGTTTGGTAGCAGAACGAGAAACGACATGACTAAATAGTTGGGTTTGTTAGCAGTATCATTGTTCTATTTGATTGGGTTACTTGCTCGAAAAAAATTCGTAAAAACGAGCGTAACACTACATTTTAATACATGTATTATAATACGAATGAATGATATAATTGATATGTCATGAATTTAAAATATAATATTAAAAAATAAACACATGTTGTGGTCATAAACAATATAATACTCAAAAGAGTAAATTTCTATTTTTGACACTTATTTTCAATTTTGATACTAATATTATTGGTGTCAAAGTTGCCCCTCCAATGGTGACCTCTTCACTAACACATTTCATTAGCAAGAATTTTGAGAATGGATGTTTAAATTTTTTTCTAATGGAAGACCCATTGCAAGAGGCTTAATTAAAACAATTGGAATATTATTTTCTTTTTATACAAGCAATATTCTACTTAATTAGACTATTAAAAAGGAATTTAAAATACTCAAATAATGAATAAAAAATATATCAACTCTAACTAAGGATGGACAAATGGTTATTAACCGCGGTTTTTTTTGCCATAATTATTTAGGATTATAACCGCGGTTATTTATAATCATTGGTTATTTAACTAAATGGTTATTAATCATTACCATAACCATTAATATATGGTAAACCGCGGTCCCCCGCGAAAATAATTTGAATTTTCAATTTTTTTATTTTTATTTTTTAAAAGACTAAAATAACTTAAATTAATATTTTTACAAAAAAACTAAAATAATAAAAATAGGTAAAATTGTAAGGATAATCAACCATCTCGGATATCAATAAATTTATATCACCACGTAGAGTTCGATGAGTAAAACAACTTTAATACTTGAGTCACAAAAGTGGTCGAAAAAAAGTGAAAAAACTCCGAAACTATGAAACTTTTCAAGTTAGATCCACAAAAATAGACTAAGATACGATAAATATAAGGACATAGGCTTGTAAGATTCGAAGAGAGGAACAAATCTTTACCAAAATTGCCGCCTATGATGGCCGGAAATAGCTGAAAAATTCGGATCGACCCGCAAGTGTTGCCGCGACCTGCAAGTCTGTTATGAGTTTTTTTTTTTTTACATTTTGTCAATTTTTTTTTTCAAATGACTTTAGTTAAACAACATTATACAAAAGGTTAAAAGAAATGTGACAAAAAAAATTTATATGATATTAAATGGTTAATAACTATACCATTTAATTGTTGACTTAAATGATTATAACCATAACCACACTATTTAAATAAATGGTTAAATCATAACCACCAAATTTAATATAAATTGTAATAGAAACCACGGTTAACCATAACCGCGACTTTTTTGTCCATCACTAACTCTAACTAATTGGAATAAAATAAAACTTGCATGGGAAGTAACAATATATAATAATCTTTTGGATTGCAGGATTTAATAGGACAAAAAAATCAAAATCAAAATAAAAGTATAAGAGAAACTCTCAAAATCCAGCAGATTACAGGGGTGAGTTTGATAATGTGAGGTTTTGTTTATCATGTGATTCATAGTAGAATAAGACATTTGAGTCAATTTTGTTGATCATGTGATTCATAGTAGAATAAGACATTTGAGTCAATTTTCAGATGAAGCATTGAAGATGACATCCTCATTTATAGCTTATAATTTAGCCTTTATTTTAAAACAAATAATGAGGCTGAGTGGGTAGATACTTGAGAGGATGAGAATATTATATGCTACATATAATTTATTTAATACATTATTACATAATATTCCATACACTTCTTTTACTGGGAAATGATAATCCATGAGGCATTGAAAATGCAGCTACAAAGAAGATAGAGACCCAGCCCCAGCAAGCATTGCATGGACCCTATCACACTGGATGCTTCTTTGCTATTACAGAAAATTGAAAACATCCCTTCAAGATCACTAGTTGAGGCATCATCAGTCAAAAGGCTCAAAGTTTATTTGGTAGGCCTTCCCTCACATGATTGCATCTATTTCGCCTAAAACACTGTACTACATGCCAACCCTTGATACAAAATTGATCAATTTTGACCTTGTGATTTCCCACTGGGACCCTTCCTAATGGTGACCACAGTAATCACAGATCTCACACTACATTTTCTGTTCTCTATATACTAAGGAAAGGGTTATTTCCTGATTGTGACTAGGGATGAGTTACAACGCGCGTGTGAGTCTTCCTAACTTCCGACGTAAATTAGTCATTGATTGTCTGTTTTAAGATACTGCGTGTTAATAGGAAAAAAAAAAATACTAAGAAAAAAACACTCGCAAGATAAAAATAATGCTATTGCATCGGTATTTCAAGTCTTCCAATTTAAGAAATTTATTGTTTATCTCATATGTTAAACCAGTGTCTGCCTCAGAACCTCAAATCAGTGCACAACGAGACGGCAGAGAGGTTAAAAATCAAAATCATTTCGTTTTTAATTTTTGGGTGATGTGTAAGTCAAGTGGCCCATCTTAGTTTTTGGGTTTTGGGGTTGTGATCAGTAAGCATCAGCTGGCTTGAAAAGCTTGAAAAGCAAAAATCAAAGAAAGCAGAGCTTTGAAAATTACTGAGATTCAAGAGGCTCTTTGTCTGCAGTGTTTGATGGCATATGCCTTCAAAACCAACAAGAAGACAAAGCATAGCCCACCTAACCAACAAAAAGGGGCACTCCCATAATAAAAACTCAAAATTTTTAATTAACCAAAAACAAATCCAAATTAAAAAATAATAATAATAATAATGAAAAAGTAAAATCAAATATCTATTCTATAATCTCTCCACTCAAATTCACTTCCCCTCATCCTCTCTTTGTCTTCTGAAGCTTCAATCAATTTCTTTGCCTTTCATTATTATTCTTTCTCCCAAAACCAAACCAAAGTTTGCTCCTTTTCTCTCTGTGTACGCACCATTGCCATGCCTGTTTTCCCAGAGAGCTCAGAGCACATCAAATGGAGAAGGCCCAGAAGCCAATTCGGGCAACCCATTTCAGAAACGGATCCAACCTCCTCCCTCATCCAATCAACTCGGTGCAAATCCACCATTTCCTCCCTCCTCCTCTCCAGCTTAACCACCAGCAACACCAACACCAATGAAACCTTACCCACAACCCTCAGCAACAAGAAAAAGACAAACTTTCCAGCATCAACATTCAGAGGCTTGGGCTGTGCAGCCTCTGCCTCACAACAAGTCTCGGTGCCAGCTGTGATTCGGAACTCGGCGGATTGGGAAGGAAAAAAGGTGAAGAAGAAAAAGCAAAAGAAGAATATTGCCAACAAGAACAACACAAGCAATGACAAGAATGAATACAAGGAAGGAGTGCCTGATGGGCCTAGCTTTGGTCTAAATTCTGCAACTTGTATGGATTTTCAAGATGTTTGGTGCGGCCCTGGAATTGGGTTCTCAGCAGAAACTGCTGGCTCTGTGGACTGTGTTGTGGCCAGGAGGAATGTCTCTGGTAGAGGAAAGATTGATGGGGAAAAGATGAGTACCCACAGGGAGGTAAAAGTTTTGAATTTTCTATTCAGATGTCTAATTTCTAGGTTTCAATGCTTTGAATTTATGCCATTCTATCATTTTAGCAGTGAGATTACTTGGTTTATGGCAATTTCTTTGTTTTATGGAATATGGTGTTTTTCCTCTGATTATTTTAATGGCCCGTTTTGGTGCTGGAGGAGGATATGGGGTCTTTTGATCATTTTTAGGTGTTTTTTTTTGTTGACAAAAAAAAAAGTTTGTGTTTTTTAATAATCACATTCGCGGAGGAGGGGATTTGAATTCGGATGTGGGTAGCACATTTCCTTCTTTGGTTGTTGTTGGCTGAAGCTTCTGTTTTAATCTGTAAATTTTGATGCTTCAATACTAGGATTGTATTTAAGCCGTTTTTCTTCAAATTTTGTATTTCACTAGGATTGTGGGTCTTAAAGGATATGACTTTTGGTTTATTTGGTTTTATGATTTCTCTTGGGTGCCTTCAATTTCAAGTTTGATTTTATCACCAATAAGTGCTCGTATTAAATTTCCTATTTTTACTTACCTAAACAGATTGGAAGACTCATTATCTATCCCCCACACAAAACATGATATATATTGATGAACTTGTGTTAATCTTCTCAGCGTTCGTATTAGGGTAGGGCATACTATTTTTTTCTCTTCAAAAACATGTCTAGTCTTCTTCAATTTATTTACTTTTATGTGTGTGTTTTTGGATTGAACCATAATGATTAGAACGTCAGAAGTTTGATATCCATATTGGGTTTGTTTTAACCACGACTGACTTGCTTTGATTATCATTTTTGTTGGCAGCGTCATTGTTTAGCAAGGAGAACTGTGAGTCCAGAAACCATATCATTTCTGGATTCTGAACCTGACTTTGCCACAGGCCGCGCTGGATCAGAGGTATTCGGAAATAGGTGTTACCGGCATGTCCGGCATCCATCCCCTGAAGGCCTAGCAGAGGTGCTTTTCTTTCAGTTCTCACTTAATTTGGTGCTAAAAATCGTTTTCATAAGCACTGTGCCACACTGTAAGGTCTTTGTTTTTTGGGTTTTGGTTTGGCAAGCATTCTAATTAGCTTGCAGCATTGATGGAGTTGGTGGGCATGGTGAATAACTGAATTTTAAAAAATTTTTGGAAGAACATATTTACATTCGGTATGTTTGATGCTCCGGTGGTTGCAGATTATGCTATTACAAAGTAATCTTCTAATGGGTGGAAGACTTGATAGATTTAGAGACTGGAGACTCGATGTTGATAACATGTCATACGAGGTTACCTTTCGCAAACTGTCTTGATAGATTTTCCTTCAGTACCTAAATTTGGTCTATTTATGGAATTTATGCATCTGAATGATAACAGCAACTGCTGGAGTTAGGTGATAGAATTGGTTACGTGAGTACCGGACTAACAGAAGAGGAAATAAGCTTCTGTCTTCGAAAGATTAAGCTTTCGTCGAATGATAAGTCACCACATTCATCTGGGCAAGTAGATAGGATATGCATCATTTGTCAGGTGAGCTTGGGAAAAACTCTACTCATAATTTACTCATGAATTCTTTGTCCTTTTTTCGTATGCATATCTTCGTAATCCTTAATTCCTCGATGCCTTATAGGAGGAGTATGAAGCAGATGATGAGATGGGGAAGCTGCACTGCGGACATAGCTTCCACTTACAATGTATTAAAAAGTGGCTTGCACAAAAAAATACTTGCCCCTTTTGTAAGGTCGAAGCACTAAGCTGAACTCTTCATATTCCTTCTGAGTGCTGGTGTTTCTGGACAATGTCTTGATGCTTGTCGTGTATAGATTTCATCTCCTTCAATACATGAGTAAGTGCTCATTCTTAGGGTTTGAATGTTCAACTCTAATTGCTTATTTTGAAGTCTTGAGTTATTTTTTCCGTAATGTGGCGTTTCACTGTTATGAAATTGAATAGTGATCATTACCATCTCAAAACTATATCATGTTGTCAATGGATTGAGAACTTTGTTTACTGAAATATTCAATGTTGAAATTCACATGAGCACATGTAAAAGTTTCAATTTTGGCCATGTTGTCATATACAATTTCTTTTACAACAACTACTACGTACAAGATGGAACATCTACAACACGCTTGTACAAGCGAGATGTTACCATGCATGTCAAGCACATTGGCCATGATTTCGATTTCCTTCTAGGGTTACCTTCACCTTGTTGCCTTCTTCAATTTCTATCTAGGGTTATCTTCATCTTGTTGCCTCCGCGACTTGAGAAACTCAAGACCTTCTGGAGATATATAATATGATGAAGAAATCAGGTCCTGTCATGACGATTGAGAAATTCAATGATGTGTGGATAGACTGTATCTGCTGCCTGCATTGAGTGTGACAAAGGGGAAATCAATGAATCAAAATGGAATGGTGTTAACTTATATTACTATGATGATGCAAGTAGAAATCTATCATTTGGTGAATAAAATGAATAGAAATGCATTATTCGTACCAAGCGACCTCCAACTAAATCGTAGTGAGCATAATGAGGACCACTGGCTTCTCCAAGAACTTTGAAAGTAACCAATTCCTCAGGAATGTTCTTCACTGTTTCTACTCCATGTATATAACGTGAATAGACGGAATAGGAGGGGAAGAAACAAGGAAATTAGTTTACAGGATAGAATCTATTAAAGAAAGCAGGCTCAAATGAATTCACTATCTACCATAGAGAGCTTCAAGAGGACATATTAGGTCTTCATCTCCTCCAAGGGCTAATATAGGGACATTGATTTTGCATAGGTGATCCTTGTAAAAGAAAGTTCGACTTCTGTCACATAAACCACCCTCCTGAAAGGCCGTTGCCAGCTGCAAGAGAAGCTTAGCAGGTACCGTACCTGCAGATTATGAATGTTAATAGTACAACATCATTGTGTAACAAGTCCAGAGTAAGATTCATTAGTATTGTGCATGATAGCTACTAAGAAAACTTCGAAATGCTAAACAGGAACGAAAGACCTTTGAACAAGTGAACATAAGTAAAAGAAACCCAAAGGGGTTTTCCACTTGGATCCAGGAACATCAAAAGTTAAGAAAGTATATAGTGAAAGTGAAAATGCAAACCCAGGTTCAGCCTGCTCACCCCATTCTCGGGTATATGGAAATTTGAGCCAATATAAGCCTATCTATTTCTCCATCAAAGTGCAGGCAGCCATGCTTGGCATGGCTCCTGAAGTTCCTATCTAAGTATCTAACCATCCAAGCATGTATAAGCACCACCAAAATATTACGTGCAATTTTATCAATGCAGTTTGTAATGCTTGGGAGCATATAGGGAGGAATATGTCGGTGTATGTTGACTTACAAAAGTTGTTTAAAAGAAGCTTTTCATACAACTCTGGGTGCATCATGCCTTGAGCAGAAACTTGAGGCTTCAACCAAGACGCAACATTAGTGCCAGTTGCAAAACGATGCACAGCAGCAGCTAATGCACCAATCGGAACAGGAAGATTTAGAACCTGTGCAGGGTCTGCCTGAGGACCACAGTGAGAAAAAAGTATCCTCATCATCCTTTTGTTCCATGTAGTTACAAAGTTAACACTTAACAGTAAAGAGATTTTTCTTTCGTATAACTTACCAGAGGTAAAAATAATTTAAGTGATGATCGTGACCGTGTGTAGTCAAGTGATGATCCCAAAGTAGCAACTGATGCCAACCCAGAATCTTGTCCATGAAAAGCTAAAGACAAAAGCAGTCATTTTAGTGTACAAGAAGTGACATTGTAATAATCTTCTAAAGTTCATGAGTGGGTAAAGAATAAACACAGTGATAGTATAGCTACTACATAAATAAAAATAAGAAGGAATAACTCATTGATTTCTCCATGTGAGAACATGCAAATGAAGTTAAAACGATAAGTTCAGCTTGGCAACTTACAACACTTTGAGAGCATTGCATATAGCAAGATACCCCCCATCGAGTGACCAATAGCAAGGAGCTTGCCATCCTTTGGTTTGCATTGAGTTCTTATATACTCCATCTAGGATGACATAAGTTTAGTTTGAGATAACCACTCTATCAAAGTATTAAAATCTCTTGCAAGCATCCACACACGCAAGCCCGCACAAAACATCAGTGATTCAAAAGGTGACTCCTATTGAAAGTTTGAAACTAAAGTAAACAATGAAGTATATTAAAGGAATGTCACCTCACCGCAACGGGCAAATCCTCTTCCAGGTAGTGATCGAAGTCCCAATCAAACTTTACAATCAGGTCAAGTTGTTTCTGAAAATCTTCTAAACGCTCTTGGAAGTCTACAAACCCTGTGGGAACTGCTCGTGGACTTCCGATGATATTTAAAAGCCTCCGACTTAAATCCCTAATTTGGGTAGCAATGACAGAGTTTTGCCTTCCTTCTAACAAACCTGCAAATTCACCAATGTGAAGTAAACCATTCAAGACAAATGAGCATAGACTTAAGCTTAGTTGTTTGATCAAAATCATCAGTTCCTCAACCAACCTTCATTTAGAAAACCAGATAATCTCTCCATTGAGTTTGTCACCAATTGCACCTCATCCGATTTCGACACCATATTATATGTCCCATTACGAGAACCGCCACCATTTGCTTGACTCTTAACTAAAGAGCTCATCTGCTTCACTTGTCTAAAATCCATACCATATGTGCTCAAACCAGAACCTCTAACTTCAAGAATCCATGTATCATATCCTTGGGCAGACATGGACCGTGCAAACGAGGACTAAAAAACAAGCAGTCACATAGATGCATTTTTCAGTAGTCCTATATGAATCTTTCAAATTTATGGCAACGACAAGAAAGAGGCTTAAATTTCCACCTAAAAGCATTCACCTTTGGGTTTCAAATTTTCACAGAAAGCAACTGTCTTGCTTAAAATTTCTATATATCAGATCAATGATGAAAATGAGTTTATTTAAGATCACCTCAGGAGAGAGATCATATCCAATAGCATTTGTGGCGAGTCCTGACAATAGCAAAAGCGGATGATTCCTCGGCTTCGCCTGTATTCAATCAATCAGCCACCACTTTTACCCAATAATTCACATGCAAAGAGAGAGAAGGGGACCTTGGAAGAGGGAAGGTAGCGCCAGAGAGCGAGGCTCCAATCGGTCTTGGGAACAGAGACATAGTGAAGCTCATCGGCCGTACACACCGACCATCGCGGGTCCTTTCTCTTCTTCAGATCAAAAGCCACGGCGTTTGAGGCAGTCGGGCTCTGACGGGCACGGACCCGGAACCGTGGTGGTTTTGGGTCGGACCATTTAAGTGGGCCAAAATACCAAGGGTCCCCACTACCAAGCGCGCTCAGGGAACGAAGATCAGAATTCGGAGTGAGAAACGGCATGGATTGTCTTCTTTTTCCTTTCTATTTTTTTTTCAAATTTCTGTTGAGTGTTGCAGTTGTTTTTAAAAGAACAGTCTAGAGGTTGAGAGAACTTTTACATACCATTCAATATTAAAAAAAAAAAATCATAATTTTAATATTATTTTTGGCAAAATCCAAAAATATTAAACTCGATTTAGTCATTCATCGAACTGTTCATTTAGGTTGGCCATTACTTGGGCTGCTGGGGATTCACAAAAAAACATAAAGAAAAAACATAAATGGAGTACAAACCAACCACAGATGGCTGGTTAAAGCTACTTCAACAACCATGGTGACTGGTGTTTTAATTGCTTTTGAAAATATTTGTCCAATTAAGGACAACCAAAAAATGCCTTCTAAAAATTGCACATTTTCTTTGGTTTTGGTTTTTTCTTCCTCACAAGCAAACATAAATTGAAAGAAAACAATTTGGCTCACCAGCCACCAACTTCTCTGATTCTGTGTACTCTCATGTGGGTGCATATATGCTCAAAGAATAAGCCATGTTATAAGTTTCAACTATATAAAACCTTCTATAATTTTAGTGATAATTTAAGAAATGAATGAGTTTAATTAGTTATATAAGAACATTACAATAAATGTATATGGTACTAAACGCGAAATCGTAACAATGTGCTCCAAGAATCCCGTTATGTCAGCTCCGTTGCACTAAAAGTTAACAATGTTACTAACGACAGTTAGAGTGCTTACGTGGCAGCAAGTGATTGGATGTTTTATTCATTATATAGCAAAATATTAAAACTAAATATTAAAAAAAAAACAAAAAATGAAGAAGAAGATGATGAATAATCTGGGTTTCTCAACCCATTTCCAAACCTCCGAATCCAAACCCTCCAAGCCTACCCCAACCCACCCCAATCACCCACCAACCTCTGCAACCACCACCACCACCTCCCACGCCAATCGCCCTCTCAATTTCCCCAATTTCCCCTACGAACCCATCTATGTGCTCGACCTCCGCCACAACCCCGAATTCGAACTTCACCGACTTTTCTATCTCTTTCTTAACCTCTGCATTCTTCTTTGAATCTTTAGATCGCCCGATAACGAACCTAAAGGCTAAATCTGTAGCTTGTTTCAACCTATAAGATGATAAATATTACAACCCCAATCAAAGAAGCTACAAGGCATTTTCACCAAAGCCAAATTTACAATTTTGATCTCAATCTAGCCGCGCTAATGGAAATCACGGCACCTCAGCAATTGATCATGGTAAGAAAACCCAAAAGTGATTTCAAACAAATGTACTGAAATTTGAAGCACCAAATCAATATGATCAAAACCAGTATCAAATATAACTACGAATTAGAAACTTTACTACACAAAAGCAGAAATTTACCTCAAAAGGCCATCAGGGTCAGAAGGAAACCAAGTGTTCCGCAAAGTAGGTATTTTTATCCCTCACTTGCCGAGTGTTCGATCGAGAGTAGAATGCCAGGAAGGTGTCTTTCGATTTGCCACATAGAAAAATAGGTATTGGTGTTGGGCGACGAAAGGCGATGACAGCGTAG
Organism: Oemleria cerasiformis; assembly: GCA_037349345.1. Taxonomy (NCBI): domain Eukaryota; kingdom Viridiplantae; phylum Streptophyta; class Magnoliopsida; order Rosales; family Rosaceae; genus Oemleria; species Oemleria cerasiformis. The sequence goes on from JAZGTL010000018.1 coordinate 16,837,723, forward strand.
ATGGTTCTGACGAGCCTGATGAAGAGGGAGATGAGCGAAAAGACGATAATGGGCAGGGGAGTGCGAGTGGGGACACATGCATAATTGGGTTTTAGGGGCTTGAGAAGCTTGGAGGAGTAGGAAGGGGATGTTGTGGTGGGGAGAGAAGATTGACGGTGAGAGAAGAGTGGCATTTTTGTGAAATTATGGAGCTAAAGGTGGAATGTTTTGCGGGTTACAGTTGTCCTTCTTGGCACAATGTGTGTGGAGAGAGCTAGATCTCAAGGTCGGGGACGACGAAGAGTGATGGATAGGGCAATTTCCGTGGGTGGTGGTGGTGGTGGTGGTGGTGGTGGTGGTGGTTGCAGAGGTTGGTGGGTGATTGGGGTGGGTTGGGGTAGGCTTGGAGGGTTTGGATTCGGAGGTTTGGGAATGGGTTGAGAAACCCAAATTGTTCATCATCTCTTTCTTCATTTGTTGTTGTTTTTTTAATATTTAGTTTTAATATTTTGCGAAAAAATGAATAAAACATCTAATTCCTTATTGTCACATAAGCACTCTAACCTCCGTTAATAACGCTATTAATTTTTGGTGCAACAGAACTGACAGAACGGGGATTCTAGAAGCACATTGTTACGATTTCGCTTTTGATGAGCAAATTGAGACTTGATGTTTAGTTCTGGGAGCATTTTGAGTAATAAACCTAAATTAAAAGAAAACAATTTAGTTAATCAACTTTTCTGATTTTTTGTACTTCCTCATGTGATTGTATATGCTCAAGCAATAAGTCATATTGTAAGCTAGGATTGAGCTTAAATACGTCAAAAACACTGGTATTTAAGAGTAAACTAACCGGGGATTAAAAACAAGAATCCAACATCAGTTCTTATATGACATATAACTCTAGGAGATAGCATGCATAGCTTGTTAGTCTAGGTCTTCTCATACGCCGGAAATTAACATCCATCATCAATTCATAAGCTTAAGCTTACCCTATATATATATATATATATATGGCTAATTACCCTATATATATGTATATATATATATGACTAATAATGAGAATTGACATTTTATGTCCAAAGTTACAACTAAGAAGAGCTTTATTGGAGGTCTTCTGAAAACTTAGAAATCTCAAAACCAGATATGAAAACTAAGAAGAGAAAAGAGAATGAAGTTCTAATCCTCTGTAACTGGGAATAAGCTCTCTTTATATAGGCAGATGCATCATGACATGAATTATTGTAAAATACTGTGACCGAAAGTAACTTTGGCGTTTACTGTGGCATGAGGCCAAATTGTCAGAAAGGGGACGCAGCAGCACGCGGTGACACTGTTCATGAATAGTACTTTGTCGGGATACTGTAGAAGCACGAGACTGGAACTGTTGGTGAATAGTGAAATAATCACATTCATATATCCTTTCACTGAAATCGTTAACATAGGCTTTGTATAATCACATTCATATGCGAAGGTGTGATGCATCATATTCCTCACTAGCTCGGAATATCCATACTCGGAATTTACGGTTCCCTATGTGCTCAAAAACACAGGTATCACCTTCTTTCAGATCATTGTCACGTACGAATATTCTCCAAGTAGATGCATCTAGATGCATCGAATCTTGCACAACTAGAGACGGAGCAGCCAACAGTCCAATTTTTCTCATCAGAAATTTGTAGGGTCACATAGCAAATGCCTTCATGGCAGATATATTTCCTGGCAAAGGATATAGGTATTTTCTGCAAGCACACAAAAGAACAGACATAAACAAAGCCAAAAGGAGCTTTTAACTACTACTTATGTTGCTCTCCTAGGAGTCCATTTGGCCAACTCACTTTTCTCATTATACAAACTGCCGGTTGTTGAAAAAAAAAAAAAACTTACCAAGCGATTAGATATGCGAGTTTGGTTCAATGTGATCACGACAAATGGGTTTCCAGATGTGAAGTTGTTAGCTCTAGAAAAGGCTCTATCCTTTAAACCTTCAAGTTGATGGTTACCATATGTGCCATGAACCGCTGGTGATGGCAGTGTTCTCCAAACAGTTGACATGCCTCTATCACCTCCTGTTTATTTACCACAACTCCATGCTAAGTCCCAAAACAAAACAAAAAATCCCGAAAAGAACCTAAATGCATACTGACAAGTTACAAACATAACCAAACTTCCATGCATACTGTGGGAATGTGAAGGTACAAAAATTCCACATTGGAAAGTTGCACAACCTTGTAAGGGCTTATAAGGAGTTGAGCCTCTCCCCCTATAGCCAATTGGTTTTGAGTGGAACCTCAACTTCCTTCATGGTATCAGAGCGCCTTATCCCACGTGTAAAGCTTAACCGTCACACGTGCTTCACGTCACCCAATATGAGTTATCCATGTGTTAGGCTTGAAAATTCGCCACACGTGAAGGGGCGTGTGAGAATGTGAAGGTACAAAAATCTCATATTGGAAAGTTGCACAACCTTGCAAGGGCGTATAAGGAGTTGAGCCTCTCCTCCCATAACCAATTAGTTTCGGGGTGGAACCTCAACTTCCTTCACATACCTCCATTAGGCTTTTGTTCCTCATGATGGCTTGAACTGAACGGATAATAATCAATCTCCAAGGAATCCAAATTATTATAAATGCGTACTTGGAAACGAGAGCATTCTCCTTCATAGATGAAGGCAAGTAAGTATCCATGGTCTAGGCAGTACAACCTTCCATCACAGCTTTCCAATTTGATTGGCCATACTATTCCATTTGGAACTGCCAGGAACACTGAGTGTGGCAGACAATTTCCATATTTCATCACAAAGGTCTCTGGAATTTCCTGTAATTGTTAACCCCATCAAGTTAGAAACACACTTTGTTCTGCAGTAACCAGTAAAACAAGAAGAATGGGATTGTGAAAATTTAAATGACAGCATTAAAGGCATATAGGTAGAAAATTCAACCAATTTAGTTGAAACTTAGTGACCTTGCAAGTTCTGATCAATCAATTTAGCAGAAAATAATTCATAAACTAATGAACAATGAACATGCAGCTAAAAGAGGTAAATGCCAAAAATAAATATACAGTTTCCCAATATTGAACAACATCAGCAAATACTTGTGATTAGAGGTAAGGCTAAGTAAAATAGCATTCCAAAACGTCCAAACCCACAAAACTGATGAGAAAACCTTAACAAATACAAGCTGGAAATTTTCACATAGTTATATTGAGTCAGAGGACAGAGGAGATGCATCATGCATGTGAGCTAGGTCATGTGCATTGTGATTAAAGGTTTCATCTTTCGACCTGAAGAAGATGAAACGGTTTTGAACTTCGAAGCTGACGAAGATGGGAAACGAAGCAGATGCATTGTTTAAAAGCTAAAAGAAATGAAGAAAAGGTTTTTACCAACTTCCCATCACGAAGATCCTTCCCCATAATCATCTTGATGAAGCTTGGACTTGGAGCTTCCACCTGAAAGGCAGGGGCTTCACCCTTTCTCACGCTGCAGGAACCCATCAAGGAGTTGAGACCGTGAGCTTTGGGCCTTATGGGGCTTATGGGAGAAAGAGGTTTCTTCTTTGCTTCTAACAAATTTGAATTCCTCAAAAGAATTAAATAAGCTAGCTGACGGGATGTTTGGCTCTTGGGTTAATGGGTTTATGCGCAGAAATGAACCGTGAAAAGACACTACTCTCCAGCTATTCTCTGTAACTTAACAGGGTAAAGACGACATTATCTATTTTTCATATTCTCGAATTGGCCACAAGCTATGTTGTCTTATTCGAAAATATTTTCCAATTGGTCCTTAATACTTTGCTTAATTAAAGTTGTAGATGGGCGCTGCGTGCCTTCTGTTTCTATTGTTTCTTCTTCTTCAGCTCAACTCCTCCTTAAATCCTTTATTGTGTCTTCTTCTTCTTCTTCTTCTTCAGCTCAGCTCCTCCTTAAATCCCCGCCGCCGGTTTTGCCGCCATGCTTGGTTGCCAACCTGTCTAGCCATGTTCTCCTCCTCCTTCATCGATCAGATTGCTAAGTATTGGGTGGTGGGTGGCCTTATAGTTTCCTTTAATATCAATTACCAAACGACATTGCAATAAGCCCCAATAGGAAGAAAATCCCAAGAAAAAGCCCATAGGCCCAAAACACTCAAAACCAAGAAAGCCTAAGAAAATGACAAACTCAACCCTTAATCTTCCCACCTTCTATGTTTAAACTTAAGTGACCAACATCAACAAGCACATGTCAAAATTTGGCTACGAATCAAAGTTATTGAAGCAACAACACTACACAAGTAGATAATAGAAAGCAAAATGATAACAAACACGAAACTCGGTTTATAAAGGAAAGAAGTAGAACAGCTACAACGATCGGAGTCGATAACTTTCGTATAAGAGGAGGGCATCTTCTTCCTAAACAGACAATACAAATGGACTACCTAACAATGTAAGGAACAACTTGGCAAAACATTTATGTAAAGCTCAAAGTGAAAACAGTAGCAACCTAGCCTGTGTCTAGCTACTGGAACTAAATCTGTGGACAATTTTGCAGCCTCAACATCTATGGAAACGATACTCAAGCTTCCGGATCTAACAAATTAACTAATTTCAATTAAGTCCAATAGTTTGATATGGAGGAACCACAGAATCTAAATTCTACTTCTCCTTGCCTGTTAAGTTGACTAGCGAAAGAAGGTGCTGTACAATCTCTACAGAGGCATTGGAGTTTGCAGTTTTCAGAGCCCTCTCGGACAACTCTGCCATCTTACTCTCATCCCCTATACAAAAAATAAGAATGATTAAGGATAACTAACTTTCCATAATAAAATGACAGTACATTACTCATCAATAACAAAAAAAATTCTTATCCTTCCTTCATTATAATTGGTAAAATGCTTGCATTTTCGATTAAACATATACAACCTAGATAACGAAGATCAAATAACTTCATCTTCCATTACAAAAGGAAATACAGAAAAAGTATGTGTTTAACAAGATATTTTATGTAACTGGAGGGCAACTCATTCACTTGACCTACCCATTTTCTTCTCACATCTTATCTCATCTCTTTGTCAAAATATCAGTGTGATCAATAAGTAGGATGATTCTTCCCAGAATGCCTCTAACATTTTATAGAAGGTGTTTCTAAGTTCTGACCCTCAATATGAAAAGTTATTAAGTTTACTCTCTCTCATCAAGGGTTCAGGGAAGTTCCAGGCCAAAACAGAATATTCCAAACACCACAAATTACTTGAGAAATCTGTATGTAAAGGATCCTAAATATTTCCAGACTCGTGTTTCTACTTCCAGAACTCTAAATTGTCTTTGCTATCAGCATGACAATGAAAACTTCGAAACGTAGTATCTCAGATATCCAAACCAAGAGGAACTGCTTCACTCAAGAAGATAAACATACCTAATATCTCTTCAATTGCATTTCCAAGGGTTGTTGAATCAAGTTCATCTTCAGTTATAACCCTTGCACCTGCTAAGTCTGCCATCAAAGTTGCATTTTTGAACTGATGACCTTCAGCAACATTTGGTGATGGTATCTACAAAGCCAGAAAGTGATTATGAAAATTTCCCATTAAGCAACACAATCAACATGACTATAGACATTAAGAACATGACCTAAAGTGGTAAAGATAGTTGGAATGTTTGTCAGATTCACATGCAAGGTATTCTCAAACAACATGAAAAAGGGAAACAACAATGACAGTTAATTTGATCATAGATCATGATAAGTCAAAGAATCAAGCAATTCAAACAAAAAGATCATGCTTATGTTTTATAAGGGACCATCAAAAATTCAAAGTACCAGAACGGAAGGCTTCCCAGTTGCCAAAATTTCATAGCAAGTCATTGCACCAGCTCTAGAAACGACAAGGTCTGCAGCTGCATATGCCGAATCCATTGAATGCATGAACCTTCAAGGAAAATATGGATACATACAACAGGACCAAATGAGGAAGATAATAAAATGAGTACACTTAGAGAAATTGAAACCTGAGAAAGTTATCGGCATATTCTTGAATATGAATCTAACATAAACTAAGCATTCTTAGCTATAAGCATTTCTAAAGTAGGTTGCGAAACCATTTTGCAGGAATTTCTTTCCCAATCTTTCTAAACTTTCATGGTAATCCCTTATGAATTATGACAAAAATGGATACAGAAGTTTGCCATTACAAGTTGCAACTTTTACTTACGGCGTCAAAAGCAAATGTGGATGATTCTTGACAAGACTTTCCATCTCATTATGAGCATCCACCCCAGTTTGCCAAATGATAAACAAGTTATCATTCTCCAACAGCATCTGATAATACAAATTCAGCATAGCAATGTTAATAGCATTAGCACCCAAAGACCCTCCAAGAACCAAAAGAACTTTGGCCTTCTCCAACTCCCCAATCTCCTTGCATTTAGGAAAAAATCGACCCCTCGCCGCCCCCTTAGACACTTGCTTCTTCAAAGACAACCTCACCGGATTCCCACAAACCACGCACTTGCTTTTACGACTTGGGAAGCAATCACTGGTGGAATTGACAGCCACAAACACAACATCAGCAAAAATCGAGAGAACCCAATTGGCTATTCCCGGAACAGCGTTTTGTTCTTGGATTACAAGCTTGGCGCCTTTCAGCTTGGCCGCCAAGCCTATAGCGAATGAAACATACCCACCGGTGCCGAAAACGACATGGGGGTCGAAATCGCGCAATTTTGAGTAACTGTGGATGATGGACCCGATCAAATGGTAGGGGAGGAAAAGGTTTCTAGGAGAGAGGATTGGGCGGTGCAATTTGGCGGTGGGGACAGTGTCGAAGGCGTAGCCGGCGGAGGGTATTGCGGTACTTTCCATGCCATTGGGTGAGCCTAAAAAGAGAATTTGGGTTTTGGGTTTGGTGAATTTGAGCTCGTCTGCTATGGCGACGGCAGGGAAGATGTGGCCGCCGGTGCCGCCTGCGGCGAATACCACGCGAAGGTCGTCGACAGCGGCGTTTTGGGTTGTGAGAGTTCGGTCACTTGATTCCTTTAGGGACAAACAGAAGGTGATCTTCAACCTGAAGCTCCTACAATGAAAAAACAGAGCTATTAGTTTGCCAAAGTAAGAGAGAGAAAGAGAGAGGCTGAGGGACTTGAGCTACCTGGGTTTTGTTAAGGGGATAGTGGGGAGTGGAAAAGTTGGGAGCTTGGAAGAGAGGGAGAGGTGGCAGAAGGCGGCGGCGATGGTGGCGGCCATTAAAGGTGAAGTCTTTGGAGGTTTTGGGAGTGCATTGGTGAAGACTGAAGAATCAAGAATGGCGACTGATGAGTCTGAGTGTGACACTATAGAGTTTGAGCTGCACGTCATGCACTCAAGTAGAGGAGGGAGTGAAAAAATCCACCAGTGGCGACTTTTATTGGTCGTATGCTTTTCGTCCATTTTTACCTCTCTTTTTTCGGCGTATGCTTTCCGTCCAAATAGAATAATGCTATTTTATCCAATTGTGATTTTCATTGAACACTGCCATGGCTCTATACAGTATATAACTATATACCTTAAAACATGTTGTAACTCATCTCATGTGAGGAGAGAAATAGCGTCGTATAAAACATGTTGCATGCAAGATTTTCACTCATGCACACCACTTGTTCCTAAGTTACCGACCAATCTGTGTGCCTATTTTCTTGTTACTTTGTTTACGGTTCAATCACAGTATATAGGAGAAAAGGTTAAGAATCTATGGATATATAAATGATCAATATTTGACATGCATGTTAATGGATTCCACAAAATGACTAAACTATCTCAAGTCATGTTCTTTACGATGCCAACACCAGCAACCTGCAAGCATCAGAGTCCTGCACCAGGACCCTTCTCGAGAGAAGAGCAACATTAACAAAGTTTTGCTTGCGTGCCTCTCCATTAATCTATATATAAAATAGCATGACCAGATAAATATGCCAAAGGCTTGCAGATATCGGCGTCCATGCCGGAGACCATGTGCTTTGATCTACTTCTATAATCTATATAATGATGATCTACCTGTTCTACATGCAAATGCAATAGCAGCTGTTAGTTTCTATTTCCTTGAATTAAAAATATAAGTCCCAAAGTGATCATCTTTTTTGCCAATAGGCACATTTTAAGAGAATATGTACGGACAGTGATTCATACAACATAAGGCAGCACTTCTAACATATATAAACTCATAAGATGACAGAAGAAGAAATCTATTCCCTTATTATATAAATCCTATGCATTGATGGAGCAACGTTTATAATATAACAATCAATTAAACAAAAGAAGCGCAAATTAATATAAAATTAAGGTAAAAAGTAAAACTTCCAGCTTTTATCCAACAAAATTTGAATATCTTGCCTAATGACTTATGGTTGTGTGGTTCTGATCTGCCGCTGAGTACGCTGGTAGCTGCTGTTTTGATTCATCTGATACTGCTACTGCTGCTGCTGCTGCTGCGGCCTGTGTCATGGATTGATATTGAGGAGGCAATGGGGCAGGTTGATGCTGGGTGTAGAACACTTGTTCATGTGAAGGATTGGCATATTCGTAAGTGTAATTACCGGTTGCAGGCGAAGGCACAGCAATGGACTGAGAAGGATGATGATGCATTTGAGAGTAACCCACATATTGCTGCTGGTATTGGTTAGAAGGAACTTGGACTAGTGAAGGTGTTTGTGGCACAGCGGTTTTATAAACACTTGCAGACATTTCAGGTGAAGCTGTCTTTGTGGGATAAATGGGTGGGATATTACCAGCAGAGCCAGGATTTGGGGATGTTAAACGGCTTGAGGCAACAGCGGTGGTTGTATCAACCATGTTAGGTTGCAATGGCATGTTGTATTGTTGTGACTGTGCAACAGGCATCAAATAGACTGGATATTGCTGATGGTCAATTTGGTGATGAAGCTGTTGTTGTGCTGGTGGAGGAGGATACATTGTGTAATAAGATTGCATTGGCACTTGACCTCCCGCCTGGTGGTGCATATAATGCGTGCTCGCATGGACAAATTGTTGCTGTTGCTGCTGTTGTTGCTGCTGCTGTTGTTGTTGCTGCTGTTGTTGCTGCTGCTGTTGTTGTTGCTGTTGCTGCTGCTGCTGTTGTTGAAGTTGCTGCAATAGTTGCTGTTGTTGTTGATCGGATTGTGGAGGCATAGAGTAGCCCGAATCCTGAACCTGTTGAGCTTGGTTCCGAGAGCCTGAGCCTGGATCGGAAGCATCATTGCTGGTATTTGGGCTAACAGGACCTCTGATATTGTCTCTAGATGCAACTTGAGTCTGCTCTGGGTAGTACATTGGTTTGTAGAGAGAGTTTGTAGATGCAATGCTACTATCACTGGACAATTTGGACAATCCATTTAACCATTCACTCAACTATTTCCAATCTCTAAAACCAAAAACTAAAAACCTGCTTGCTCCTAAAATTAGAGAACCAAATCTCTTCATATTTCCAAGTTCATTCAACAAAAATAGCAGAACTCTAACTTGGGAATTGTCCTATTTCAGATTATAAGAGTACATAACATAGAATCTGTGTATGTGTATGTGTCTGTGAGCTATAGTAATTGGCCTATTTCAGATTATAAAAGTACATAACATAGAATCTGTGTATGTGTATGAGTCTGTGAGCTATAGTAATTACTTCAAATTCAAAGGCTATCATCTTTTAAGGGAAAACAAATAGTTGATGCAATTAATTGAGAAAAGTGCATACCTTGCAACTGAATCTGGTGAAGGCAAACTATAACCTCCTCCACCACCACCACCACCAGCCTTGTTAACTTGCAAAGGCTGCAAGGGCACAGGCAGAGGAGGCTTCCGGAAACCAACTGGCACACTCTGATCCGATGATGAGAGATCATCGGACGACATGGCCCTGCTCACATTTTCTCCAGAAACAACATTCATCACCTGAGCACCAGATGGCGGCAAAGCCCCGGAATTGGCCGCCATTGATGGAGGAGCTGCAGCAGCAAAACCAGTGCTTATTTGAGCAAACTGTTCCTCTATCCCCACAGGCCTGTGACCGCCGTGCATCAATCTAGCCCCATTGTCGTCCATTCGAACCCGAATCGGAGGCAAATTGGACAAGCAAGGAGACGAAGCAGATGACCCAAAAGACGAACTACTATTATCCACCAAGGGGGACTCTTGATTAATCGAATGCACATCATGAACTACTACATTATTAACATTCTTCATCATAACATTATTGCCCTGTTTATTATTGTCTCCAAAAAAGTCACCTTGAGCCTCCAAATCGTTACACGAATTCTCACTCCCAGTCAACAAGCAATCCATGGTGGCCGAATCGGAGAGGTTTCGCGGAAGAAGACCCGACCCATTAAGCGCGTCAACGAACCAAGAATCGGACTTTGCGTCATCAAGCAATGCCCCCATGGAAGCAGCGATTTCAGGCTTGGCGAAGAAGAGGAACAATCGGATCCGCGAAGGCTTCAGAGGAGAGGTGGAAGCCGTGCGGTCGTACTCTTCGATCATGTTGTCGAGATCTTCGTCGGTGGTGACGGAGATGAGAGAGTCAAGGTCTTCGCTTGGGAGCTGGTACTTGAGAGAGAAGGGCCGGCCGTGGAGGAGGGTTCGGGAGAGGCGGGAGCAGAGCTCGGAGAGCGAGGAGTGGCGTTCCGTTACGACAATGCGGGTTTCGCCGCCGACGTAGCAGAGCGACTTGTCGTGGGGGCGGGGGATGATGTGGCCGCCAAAGCTGCACATGAGGCGGAGCCTGGCGCCGGGGATTTGGGCGAGAGGCTCGTCCCAAGTATCAGCATTGCGAGACCTCGGGGACGAGTCTACTGAGTCAGGGTAGTTGAGTTGCATGCTGGTGGCGGTGGCTGCTGTGGTGGTGATCGTGGTGGGAAGAGCTGGAAGCGGCTGTGGATCCATTGGTGGCTTTTGTATATCAAAGTTTGGGGCTTTTGGATTTTGGGTTAATTATGCAAATGAAAGTTGGGGGCTTTTGCTCTGCTTTGAAAGTTGGTGCTCCTAAATTCTGCTTTTGACTTGAAATTGAAAAGGCAGAGAGAGTTTGTGCTTTTTGAGACTCGAGTGAGGTATGCGAGCCTACGGCTTTGCTTCTTTGTCTATTTTCACCTTTGAGTATTACTTCGATGAGTGAGTAGATGCCAGCTCATGCAATCTTGTTACGGTAATTTGTCCTAATAAAACGAATTTTCGAGTACAATTAAGGACATTTATCAACTTTATTTTAGATTTTATTTTGTATGGCGTATTATACTGATTATTTCAGTTGGATAGACTAATTTGTCCATCGGATAAACTGACTATTTAATCGGGCGTTTTGTGCTCTATCTAATTAAAATACCGACTATATTATACTAGTTCATAAGAAATATCTATATATCATAAATATTAATTATGTATATTATTATTATTAATTATTAATTATTTAATTATTATTATTAATTATTTTTTATTTAATTATTATTAATTATTTTTTTAAAATTTATTATTACTCTTTATTTATTTTCTTTATTTATTTTTATCAAAAATAATATCTTTGTATATCATAAAGAACGGGTACAACCATATCATCAAAATCAAGCTATGACAGCAAGACCCACAAGCCAATACGGTAATACTCACGTGGACAAAGCCGCACTAACAGCTAACAAATCCACATTACTGAAATGATATAAAATTACAAATCAAGCCCATAAAGCCCAAAATAACCAAAATCCTAACAGCACCTATAACCTTAAACAAACTACCTCCACTAAAAGAAACTGTCACCATCGTCCAATCTATCACATATGATCTTAAAGAACATATAGAGCATGGCGGATATGAGGAAAGTTTGATCTCTAGCGATTCAATTGAGCATAAAAGAAAATAAAGAACCAAAAGTCCTAATCTCACTACTGTGACCAAAATCAAAGAGAGATATTGCGACAAACTTCTCAAACAAAAAGGTAGAACAAGATTTAGGGAAAAAAAAAATTTTAAGGAAGATTTTGGATAAGGGGATGTTTTGAAAAAATAGCAAAATAACATAATGAGAAACTCAAATCTGAGAATGGCTCAGACCATACAATCACCGCAAAGAAACTCTTATTACTAACCCAACAGAAAAAGAGAAAAACAATGGAGGGGAGGAGGGAAGAATATGATCTTCTCCCTCATCCCCCTTAGTTTGCTTTTTCTTTGGGACTGAGAGGAGAAAACGGAGGCTAGGGTTTTTCTACATGTAATTTATCATTACTATTTATTATTATTATTATTATTATTATTACTACTACTTTTTAAGATTGCTAGTCATCTGACGATTTAATACGAACAATTTCGAGAGTATTATTTTAGCGGGTGTGGACCGTATAAAAGTATTCCGTATAAAGGTACTCAATCATATTTACTTATTCGGTGGCTAGTTAATACAAGTGATACCAAACACCGATTTCGTACTATATTATCTTATCCGACTCCTTATACGGCGTACCAAGCGTAGCTTTAATATATGAAAATTAGCTTCCAACATATAAGCAAGTGATAATAAAGGAAGGAAGATTCGAACACATTACTTTAAAATGGGAGATTCGAATACATAAGTAACAATATATGAAGAAAGATTCGAACTCATGACCTCACAAAGGGAAAGTCAAACAAAGAAGCTTTGGAAAGGAAGATTCAACTCGAACACATAAGTAATAATATAAAAAAAGAGATTTGAATACAGCACCTCATAATCGAAATTTACACAAAAGTTATGGAAAAGGGATTATATGACACGAAACATAAGTGGAATAAGAATTCAAACACATAAGCGATAATATAGGAGGGAAAGTCGACCATACATTTGAACAGTAGACAACGATATTTAGGACGAGGGAATCCGACCACGGGTACTCGAAAGGGGAATTCAGATACAGAGCAAATATTCAAACTTGTAGAAGGGAAATTTGAACCATGATCAACGATAATATAGGAAGGGGAATTCGACCACATGAACTCGAAAAGAGAAACTCGAACACATAAACAATAATATAAGAAGAGAGATTCGAACGCAAGATCTCATATAATAAATAATTATTCGTAACCACTTTTAACTATAAACCTAAAGGAGTTGAAGTCCAAATCCAGAAATGAATGATGCATGCGTGGGGTGAGGATGGGGTTCCGGAGCAATCACATGGACATCCCATAGGAACTTGTGCTTCATTCTAACTTACAACGCTGTGAATTTTGGATCTATAATTTTTGCTTATTTTTTTTGGTATTTAATTAATTGGATCTATGATTAAGTTGCTTGGTGGTGCATCATGAAAGCAAGCCAAGCCCATTTCAGAGTCTCACTTTTTAATGATTTGCTTCTCCTTCAGATACGAGGAGGCTGTACTGCAATACCAGAACACAAGAGAGCAAATGTAGGAGAATAATGTGGTGTGCTTAATATTCAATTTAAATTCATTTATGATTAATTTTATTTATATTTGAGCAATATATTTGTCTCTGTTTATAATAAAATCCCTTTTTATGTAAATTTTAATATTCTAGAATTGGTCATTTTTGTCCTCTGCTAATAATAAAAGAAATTTGATTTCAGGGTGTCCAATGTCTTTGTTAGAGATCCATGTGTTGAGTTACAGAAACAGAGGCCTTTCCAGTCTATAATTTACTGGCAAAACTTCATATTATAATGTTTTAGGTAAATCTAGTACAAGAATGTATGAAACTTTAATTTTATGTTCCTAAAGTCTTAATCTAGACAATGTCTCTTCATACTAGTTAAAAGAGTACTTTATTACTCTATACAAGCTGGACATGAGTTTGGTCACTTGGTGACAGGGTTGAGACACATTAAGGACTTGATTAACTTGGTGAGTTTTGATGGATGAACTTGATAACATGGCGATGAACAATTTGTAGGTTTTTTGTTAGTTCATATATGAATTTTGAAAATGCTCATAAATGCGAGATTAATCTAAAATGACCAAGAAGTTTAGCTAGTATATAGGTCCTGATAGAGAGATCACATGTGTTTAGTCTTCACAGTTATCAAGCCAGTTGTTAAGTTAGTTTACACTGTTAGAAGTTAGTTATCTATGCTAGCTGTCTAATTCAGTTAGAGTAGTTAGCGTGAGAGAGTTTGTATCATATAAAGAGTAACAAATGTAAAAGAAGTAGTGTGAATGAAAAGATCAATACAGAAAATCATTGCAAATTCTTTCTCTAGTCTTTCTCTTCTTCTTCTTCGAATCCTCTCAGCTTTCTTGAACAACACCATGATTCTAATATGGTATCAGAGCTGTGAAGCTCACAGCTAAGGTCCTGGTATTAGATTCATGCGATCTTGAATCTTTGTTTGAATTGGAAAACGGTGGCCTAATGATCAATTTCGACTCTTCAATCTCTCAATTCTTCGACTGACTCTTCGATTTCTCAATTCTTTTACTCTTCGACTTCTCAAATTCGAATCTTCGATTCAACTGGTGTGGCCTAATACGTCTAGAATAATGATCAATTTCGACTCTTCAATCCCTCAATTCTTCGACTGACTCTTCGATTTCTCAACTCTTCGACTTCTCAAATTCGATTCTTCGATTCTACTCTTCAATCTTTCGGATTGCCTCACCTTCGATTTCATGCTGCTCATATCTTCACTCAAAGTTAAGTTTCCTGATCTTTTCTTGATTTGAAAGATTCCTTGACTCTGAGACTTTTGTGATTAGTGCGTGTATGGATCTGTGGATTTGTTCTAAGTGTACGAATATGTGAATTTGGTCTGAGATAATTGTGACTAGTGCGTGTACAAATCTGTGAACTTGTGAAACTTCCTTGTTGAATCATGATATCTTCGATGGATTTACTTAAGCATGCTACTGAGTTTGTATCTATGAAATTGGATGACATGAACTATATCTCCTGGAGTGTTAGGATTCAAAGGCTGCTAAAAGGTTTTCACATGTTTGGCCACTTAGATGGTTCGTGTCCTTGTCTTGTGTCAACTGATCCCTCTTTCCAGAAATGGATTGACACATATGCTTCTTTGCTAAACATGTTAATTGCCACTATATCTGAAGATGCGTTTACTGAGATCATGACTTGTGAGTTCTCTAGATAAGCTTGGCTTACATTGCAGGAGCGATTCGCATCCCTATCAAAGGCAAACCTTATGCAGCTGAAAACAAATCTTCAAATCATACAGAAAGGATCAGATTCAATTGAGGTTTTCCTTACTAAGATCCGAACAACAAGACAACATTTGGTGAGTGTTGGCTTTATGGTTACTGACAAGGATGTGATCCTAATCACACTGAATGAACCGCCTACAGATTATCACTCCTTCAAGTCTCATATTAGAGCTAGGCCCATGTCAGTCACTCTCTCTGAACTTCGCACTCTTCTCCTTGCTGAAGAGGCAGATCTGTCCAAGGTGTCCACACAACTACATACTCAACCTTCTCTCCTCAATGCGATGGTTGCAACAAAGGATACATCTGAACCTCCGCAACAATCATCTGGTACAATGACCATTCAACCATCTCAGTGGAAAGATCCCAATTGGCATGGACGAAACAGCTACCAAGATTCTAATAGGCATGGTCGTAACAATCATGGTCGAGGCAGGTGGAATGGTGGCTATCGTGGCAGAAACAACTATAATAGAGGTCGTTATAATCAGCACTACAACAACAACTATAATGGCTGTTATCAGAATCAAGGTTACGGCTATGGAGGTTACAATGGAGGATTCAATCCTAACTATTCTACAGGGTTCAATCAAAGCTATGAAGGATTTGGTTTTCAGCCACCACATCAATTTAATGCTCCAGTGCAAACATCTGGTTATACCTGCTACTCTGGTGCTCAAGGTCCTCAATTTTCTGCTGTTACCGGTCCTGGCCCAGGGGTTCTTGGCTCTCCTCCTATTCATGCACAAGTGACTCAGTCCCAATCATCATTGTGTCAACTTTGCAAACTACTTGGCCATGAGGCTCTTGAATGTACTCAGAGGGGCAACTTTGTGGTGACTCCTAGGCCTGTTGTTCAGCCTCAAGCTTATTTAGCCACATACATCTTTGAGTTTACATATCCCAATTTCTGGTTAGCTGATACAGGAGCAACACATCACATGATGTCTGATGACTCTCATATGCAACAAGTGAAATCCTGTCCACCAAATTCAAGTATTTTTGTGGGAAATGGAGTTGTCTTACTATCACTAGTGTTGGTTCTGTCACATTGACTGTGTCTAATCATGTGTTTGGTTTATTTGATGTCTTTCATGTTCCAACTTTAGTGCATAACCTCTTATCTGTGCATAAATTTTGTCTCCATAATGACTGCAAAATGTTGTTTGATGCATCTTCACTTCGTATTCAGGACAAACTGGGGAAGGATTTGTACCAAACTCCTAGCGTGGCTGGTCTCTGCCCCATTCCTATGGACATGCATTCCATCTTTTCCACCTCTTCTCCTGTGCCTCTTAGTGCTGGTTACTTGGGACAGAAGGTTCATTCATCTCTTTGGCATTAGAGGCTTGGTCATCCCAAAAATGTTGTCCTTACTGCTATGCTGAATAAAGCTCAAATTTCAAACACTTCTTATTCTTCTTCTCGCATTTGTGAATCCTGTCTTCAAGGTAAAGTTTCAAGATTTCCTTTTCCTCTTTTAGATCATAGGGCATCTGTGCCATTTTTCAAGATCCATTCTGATGTTTGAGGTCTTAGTCCTTGTCCTTCTACTCTTGGTTATCGCTTTTATGTTCTTTGCATTGATGATTGTACTCGATACACATGGATATATCCTTTGTTCAATAAATCTGATGTTTACTCAGTTTTTGTAAAGTTTCACTCTTATGTTACCACATATTTTGATAAATCTATTAAAATCTTTCAAAGTGATGGAGGGGGTGAGTTCATTGGTAAAGCTACGAGTGAGTTTTTAGCTTCCAAGGGTAATCAACATCACAAATCATGTCCATACACCCCTCAACATAATGGCTTAGCAAAAAGAAAGCACATACACCTTATTGAAACAACCATCACTTTGTTAAAAGCTACTTCCATGCCTAACTCCGTCTGGTTCCATACTTGTTCCACATCCAACTACCTCATAAACAGAATGCCTTCAGCTACTCTTCAAATGCAGTCACCATTCTTTCATCTGTTTGCTCATCATCCATCTCTATCTTTTCTTCGTGTGTTTGGATGTGCTTGCTATCCTTATCTTAGACCCTACACTAAACATAAACTTGAGCCTAGAACTTCCAAGAGTGTGTTTGTTGGTTATACACTTGATTACAAAGGTTTCCTATGATATCACATACCTACCCAGAAGACTTTCATATCTAGGCATGTAATTTTTGATGAATCCCATTTTCCTTTTCATTGTGTGTCTAGTTCAGTGTATGTCGAGTCGTTTGTTTCATCTGGTATACATGTACATGATCCTGGCAATGTGACTACTACTAGTTGTACTTCATTTGTTTCTGAGGGTGATCCTTCTACCTCAGGCTCCCATATGCATTCTGATTCTGTCCAAGTTCAAGCTGCTTATGAGGGTGATACTTCTACCTCAGGCTCCCATATGCATTCTGATTCTGTCCAAGTTCCAGCTGCAGTGCCAGTGCATTCCGACTCGGGTTCCACACCACAGACTTCTACTGCTCCTGAGAGTGCCTTCCCACTCAATCTTGTGGTGGACATTTCTGGTTCTCTTACACAGCCTGTATCCTCCTCCACTCATCCTATGATTACTCGATCCAAAAATGGGATCTCTAAACTTAGCATGAAGGGATTCCTTGCTTTGCATGTTAGTTCTTCTATTGTTAGTCCTTTTGTTGAACCTGTCTCCTACAGGCAGGCCTTGGAGGTTCCTGAGTGGCACCATGCCATGATGGAAGAATATGTCAGGACCCGTCCCGAATTTCCCCTCGAAACCCGGGAAGAACCCTGATCCCGTCTGACAACCTAAGGAAAGGTTCCCAAATACCCTTCAATCCTTAGCATATAATAATAACAATAAATAATTTCTCTTGTCAGACAAGGGATTTAAGCACTTAAAATTCCCGTAAGTAAATATCAACCAAATACAAGAATATCAGAGCGTCAAAGTAGGATCAATGTACAAATTAGATATCCTACTCAAGTACAACTACACAGCGTAGCGGAAGTGCTAATGCCTCTGCCTCGAGATACTGTCCTCGTCAACTCTACGGCCTGAAGGGGGTTTAAACACAAAAGTTGTGAGTGGACAAAAATAATCGTTTATAAAACGCTTTCCAAGGAATATTACCTTTTCCCCCCTCCATTTATAAAACCATGCATGCATCACATAAACAATTCATGTTATAAAAACATCATCTTTAAATCACCGGCATTTTCATGTTCAAAATCATTTATTTCCACCTAGACACATAACATCTCAAATCCACTGTCATCGACACATCCACTAGCCACCAGGGTATCCCTTGGGGTGTGCTAGTACTGTATCACAACTCTCTGTACTATGCTATCACATCAGTCGGCCTATCTCTCGACTAGCATATCATATCAGTCGGCATATCTCGACTATCATATCATATCAGTCGGCATATCTCGACTATCATATCATATCAGTCGGCATATCTCGACTATCATATCATATCAGTCGGCATATCTCGACTATCATATCATATCAGTCGGCATATCTCGACTATCATATCATATCAGTCGGCATATCTCGACTATCATACTTTAACTGAAATAGTGGAAAACATATGTCTAGAAATCATTTCTAACATTCAGAAATTCAATGCCACAATACATAACCGTATTAAACAAAGATATTTTGATGCATGCAATTCAGTTTATAAAACAAAGTCCACTCACAAACCTGTTCAAGCTAGCTTAATCCCGTCTCACTCGTTCCTCTGAGGTTCCCGGAACAATATCGCCTGTCAAAAACAACAATCGGGATTACCGGCTAGTAATAAGACTCGTATATAACAACTTCCTAAACCTCGGGAAGTCTACCCTTGCTGTTCCTAAAATCACAGCAACTTCGGACACTTAAAATGACCTCTAAACGATGTCCGATCAACCTGAAACCTGTACCAACAGATTCAGAACGTCCGAAACTAGTTACCACGCGCCGCCGTGACGTCAGCCTCGACTCCACGCGCCGCCACGCGCCGCCGGAAGGTCGGTACACGCGCCCACGCGCCCTCACGCGCCGGTCACGCGCCTGCTACAGTAACCACGCGCCTGAACCGGTCCAACCCGGTTCGGCTCAACCTGACCCGGTCCAACTCGACCCGACCGGTTCACTCAACTCGACCGGTTCAACTCGACCCGACCGGTCACCGATGACTCGCCGGAGAAGACAACCGGACGCCGTCACCTTCGCCGGAGGCTGGCCGGAGAAGATGACCGGACCGCCACCTCCGCCGCCGTCTGGTTCGCCGGAATCCGCCATTTCCGACCGAACTTCCAAGCTTTACAACTTCCTCAAAACTCAACCGTTTTACACAAATTTTACGTCTAAATCTATCTACTCAAACCCAGGAATCCAAATATAACCTCAAAACATCAAACACGTACCTGTATAAGCCGGAAAATCGATCCAAAGATCCGAAACTTCCTTTACTCGGCTCGGCTTCCACCGTAGTCCTCTCCTTCGATGGTTGGTACGGTTGTGATCGTGGGAAAGAGTAGAATACGATTAGTTGATCCAAATGGGAAGTTAAAGCCTTGAATCCGTCGTTGACTTTTGGTTTCTCTTCGTTTTTCTCTCGTTTTCGATTCAAAGTATGGGTTGTGTTTGTGTTGTTTGTTTTGTTACAGAGAGAGAGAAGGATAAGGAGATAAGATGAAATGAAGATGTAAAATAAGTGGGGTTAAAATATCTCCCCTCCATGGCAAATTACCAAAATGCCCTTACACATCTAGACCCACAACTTCCGTATACGAACTCCGTTTCCTGCGTGCTGCCTGTCTACGAACTCGTGAGTTCGAGACCTACGCAACGGTACCCGAAACAACACCAAAAGTGTCTCGAAATAAAACTTGATTTCCAAGCCCTTTACCGACTAAGGGTAAAATCGTCATTTAATAAAAATAATTGCATAAAATCAATTATGAAAAGTCCGGGTTGTTACAATCTACCCCCCTTAAGAAATTTCGTCCCCGAAATTCATTCCTAATCATGAAATAAATTAGGATAATGTGCCCGCATTAGTTCCTCAGTTTCCCACGTGGCTTCCTCCACGTTATGATTCCTCCATAACACTTTAACTAGAGGAATAGTCTTTCTGCGAAGTACCTTTTCCTTCCAATCCAGAATTTGCACTGGTTGCTCCTCAAATGTCAAGTCGTCTTTCAGCTCAAGTGGTTGCTTTTCCAACACATGAGACTCATCAAACAGATATTTCCGGAGCAAAGATACATGAAAGACATCATGAACTCTGGATAATTCCGAGGGTAAAGAAATACGATATGCCACTGGTCCTATCCTTTCCAAAATCTCATATGGACCAATGTAGCGAGGACTTAGTTTTCCCCGTCTACCAAAACGTACCACTCCCTTCCATGGAGATAGTTTCAAGAACACCCAATCACCAACCTCAAACTCAAGGTCTCTGGTTCTGCGGTCTGCATAGCTCTTCTGGCGATCCTGAGCTATCTTCAACCTTTCTCTGATGATCCTTATCTTTTCCTCAGTCAAATCCACCAACTCAGGTGTTAACAGTCTTCTTTCACCTATTTCACTCCAACACAAAGGTGTTCTGCACTGCCTCCCATACAGTGCCTCGAAAGGTGACATCCCGATGCTTGACTGGTAACTGTTATTATATGCAAATTCCATCAGAGACAAGTGTGAATCCCAGTTCCCTTTAAACTGTAGTACACAAGCTCTCATCATATCCTCCAAAACCTGGATTGTTCTCTCAGAATGACCATCCGTCTGAGGATGAAAGGCTGTACTGAAATGCAATGTGGTGCCAAATTCCTTCTGCAAACTCCGCCAAAACCTGGACGTAAATCTCGGATCCCTGTCCGAAACAATAGACTCTGGAGTTCCATGCAGCCGTATGATCTCATCCACGAACAATTTGGCATACCGACTCATCCGAAAATCTTCTCGCACTGGCAAGAAATGTGCAGACTTCGTGAGTCTATCCACTATTACCCATATCCCATCATGTCCTTTCCGTGTCCTTGGAAGTTTATACACAAAGTCCATCGTAATGTGATCCCACTTCCATTCCGGAATAGGTAATGGTTGCAGTGTCCCATAGGGTTTCTGCCTCTCCGCTTTCACTTGCTGACATGTCAAACATCTACTCACAAACTCAGCAATTTCTCTTTTCATCCCAGTCCACCAATAATGTTTCCTTAGGGTATGATACATTTTGGTACCTCCTGGATGCATAGCGTAAGCCGAACTATGAGCCTCATTAAGAATTTCCCTCTTTAGCTCCAACTCATTCGGTACGCACAACCGTCCATCCTTAACCAATGCTCCATCATCCCTAACCGCATAGTCCTGCCTGTTTCCAGCCTCTAACTCCATCCTGATAATGCACAACGTAGGATCCTGGAGTTGAGCCTCAATAATCCGATCAATCAGAACAGGCCTCACATGGAAACTAGCCAACAAAGCCCCCTGGCTATCCATGTCCAGTACAATCCCTGCTCTACGGAACTCTACCAATAACGGTAAGTAGACTGTATGCAAATGGGCCAAAGAACCCATAGATTTCCTGCTCAAGGCATCTGCCACAACATTGGCTTTTCCTGGGTGGTACTCAATAGTACAATCATAATCCTTTATCAGCTCAAGCCACCTTCTCTGCCTCAAATTCAGGTCTTTCTGGGTGAACAAGTACTTTAAACTCTGATGGTCGGTGAAGATCCGACACGTCTCCCCATACAAATAATGTCTCCATATTTTCAGTGCATGCACTATTGCAGCCAACTCCAAATCATGTGTGGGGTAATTCCTCTCATGGGTTTTAAGTTGTCTGGAAGCATATGCTATCACTTTCCCATGCTGCATCAGCACACAGCCAATACCCCGCAATGATGCATCACTATATACCTCAAAACCCCCGTTACCATCTGGAAGGGTTAATACTGGAGCAGAAGTCAATCTTCTCTTTAGCTCCTGGAAGCTCTGCTCACAATCAGCATCCCAGTTAAACTTGACTCCTTTCTTAGTCAACCGAGTCAATGGGCCTGCTATCGTAGAAAATCCTTCTACGAACCGCCGATAATATCCTGCCAAACCCAGAAAACTCCTCATCTCTGTCACCGTCCTCGGTTGCTCCCAGTTTGCCACTGCCTCCACTTTTTGGAGATCTACGCTGATACCGTCAGCCGAAATCACATGACCCAAGAATCCAACTTCGGTCAACCAAAACTGACATTTACTGAACTTGGCAAACAAATGCTTTTTCCTAAGCATATTCAGCACCAACCTCAAGTGCTTCTCATGTGCCTTGGCACTCCTTGAATACACCAAGATATCGTCGATGAACACAATTACAAATCGATCCAAATACTTTTGGAACACTCTGTTCATCAAATCCATAAACGCTGCCGGGGTATTAGTCAACCCGAAAGGCATCACCAGGAACTCATAATGACCATACCGAGTCCTGAAAGCTGTTTTCTGAACATCCTCTTCCCGGATTCTCAACTGATGGTACCCGGATCGAAGGTCAATTTTTGAAAAATACTTTGCCCCTTTCAGTTGATCAAGTAAATCGTCAATCCTTGGCAAAGGATACTTATTTCGCACCATCACTTTATTTAACTGCCGGTAGTCGATACACAATCTCAGACCACCATCCTTTTTCCTCACAAATAGTACCGGTGCACCCCATGGTGAAACACTTGGGCGAATAAATCCCATATTCACCAAGTCCTGCAATTGAGTCTTTAACTCTCGCAATTCTGCCGGTGCCATCCTATACGGTGCCTGTGAGATAGGTTGAGTACCTGGCAAAAGCTCGATTGTGAACTCAATCTCACGGTGTGGTGGTAATCCTGGAAGTTCATATGGAAACACATCAGAGAATTCACTCACCACAGGAATATCCTCCACTCTCATCGGAGTATTCCGAGCATCTATCACATGAGCCAAGTAACCCTCACAACCTTTTCTCAACAATCTCTCAGCTGTTAACGCTGATATCACTCCATAGGGTAATACCCTACGATTTCCCCGAAATGTAAGTTCAGGAAATCCTGGACTCCGAAAAACTACTGTCGTATTATAACAGTCTATGGAGGCATGGTGCATGGACAACCAATCCATCCCCAGAATCACATCAAACTCAAAAATGTCTAAGGGGATTAAATCTACCTCCAAACCATGGCCTTCAACCATCACCGGACAACTGCGAATCACTTGGTTCGCCACTAACATATCTCCGGTAGGAGTACTAATACCCATGTCCCAACCAATTGGAGACAATTCTCTATCTGCAAACAATGAAAAACCCCGAGAAATAAAAG
Organism: Oemleria cerasiformis; assembly: GCA_037349345.1. Taxonomy (NCBI): domain Eukaryota; kingdom Viridiplantae; phylum Streptophyta; class Magnoliopsida; order Rosales; family Rosaceae; genus Oemleria; species Oemleria cerasiformis. The sequence continues at coordinate 16,861,158 of JAZGTL010000018.1, forward strand.
AATGAGTTGCTCCCGGATCTAATAAAACACAAGCATTGCGGTTAAAAATAGGTAACGTACCCGTGACTACATCCGGTGCTACTCGAGCTTCCTGTTGCGTCATGGCAAACACTCGAGCTGGTGTACCTGAAGATCGACCACGATCCCCATACCTGCCTCTAGCACTGCTGGTCCCACTAGCTCTACTAGCCCCACCGTAATAGGTCTGCCTCTCAGCTGCAGTATCATACATCTGTCCTGCGCTCGGGCTAGGATCAGTCGCACCACGACTAAAGGAACTACTGCCCGGACGTCGTTCTGGACAAAATCTCTTGATGTGACCAGGCTCCCCACAGAAATAACAACCGGCATCACTGAAGCCACTAGATCTGCCACCCTGTCTCCTGTTGAACTGCACTGAGGCACCCCGAGACTGTGCAAAAGATTGTCGTGTCTGACCAGCTCCGCCACTGCCTGTACTAGATCTCCCAGAAGATCCAGAACTATGACTGCCTCTTTTTGATGGTCCCTGACTAGAGGATCCTGCAGTCCAGTAATCTCGACGTCTCCTGTTCCCACTGTACTGCTGTGGCATTGGGAAACCCAAACTCAACTCTACTCGAGTTGCAGCATCAGCCAAAGTCCTCAACGAAGTGTGGTCCATAGACGTAACTGCTGACCGAATCTCACTCCGCAGTCCACTCTCAAATCTGTGGCACTTGTCTGACTCGGTCACTACCAACGTCGGTGCAAAGCGACTCAGCGCTATGAATCTCTGTTCATACTGGGCCACCGTCATGTCTCCTTGCTGTAAATGCAAGAACTCGGCCTCCTTAACACTCCGGTGTGAGCGAGGGTAAGATTGCTCCAAGAAACGTTCCCGGAAAATCTGCCAAGTAACCGTATGGACATTCCAGCCTGACACCTCCAATGAGTGCCACCAGTGGTAAGCAGAACCACCTAGTAAAAATGTGGCCAGTAGAACTCTCTCCTCTAGAGGACACCTCATAATCATAAACACCCGCTCCATGCGAGTAATCCACTCCTCAGCTTCCTCTGGGCTAGAGTCACCCATGAATATCGTCGCCCCCAGTCTCTGGGCTCTCTCAATATCAGAGACTTCGTGAGAAGCTCTATCCTGGAGTACAGAAGCTAACGTCTGACCCAGCTGTTCCAGTGTCTGCCTCAAATCAGGCTCCACTGCAGGTTCATGGTCATCTCCACCATTCCCTGACCGTTGACGGAACTCTCGTCTCGGAGGCATTATACGCTGAAAAGAAGTTGTAAACCATTAATACCAAAATTTCACCTGTACACTAGATGTACGGTCTACAGGAATTTAACCTAGTGCTCTGATACCAATTGACAGGACCCGTCCCGAATTTCCCCTCGAAACCCGGGAAGAACCCTGATCCCGTCTGACAACCTAAGGAAAGGTTCCCAAATACCCTTCAATCCTTAGCATATAATAATAACAATAAATAATTTCTCTTGTCAGACAAGGGATTTAAGCACTTAAAATTCCCGTAAGTAAATATCAACCAAATACAAGAATATCAGAGCGTCAAAGTAGGATCAATGTACAAATTAGATATCCTACTCAAGTACAACTACACAGCGTAGCGGAAGTGCTAATGCCTCTGCCTCGAGATACTGTCCTCGTCAACTCTACGGCCTGAAGGGGGTTTAAACACAAAAGTTGTGAGTGGACAAAAATAATCGTTTATAAAACGCTTTCCAAGGAATATTACCTTTTTCCCCCTCCATTTATAAAACCATGCATGCATCACATAAACAATTCATGTTATAAAAACATCATCTTTAAATCACCGGCATTTTCATGTTCAAAATCATTTATTTCCACCTAGACACATAACATCTCAAATCCACTGTCATCGACACATCCACTAGCCACCAGGGTATCCCTTGGGGTGTGCTAGTACTGTATCACAACTCTCTGTACTATGCTATCACATCAGTCGGCCTATCTCTCGACTAGCATATCATATCAGTCGGCATATCTCGACTATCATATCATATCAGTCGGCATATCTCGACTATCATATCATATCAGTCGGCATATCTCGACTATCATATCATATCAGTCGGCATATCTCGACTATCATATCATATCAGTCGGCATATCTCGACTATCATATCATATCAGTCGGCATATCTCGACTATCATACTTTAACTGAAATAGTGGAAAACATATGTCTAGAAATCATTTCTAACATTCAGAAATTCAATGCCACAATACATAACCGTATTAAACAAAGATATTTTGATGCATGCAATTCAGTTTATAAAACAAAGTCCACTCACAAACCTGTTCAAGCTAGCTTAATCCCGTCTCACTCGTTCCTCTGAGGTTCCCGGAACAATATCGCCTGTCAAAAACAACAATCGGGATTACCGGCTAGTAATAAGACTCGTATATAACAACTTCCTAAACCTCGGGAAGTCTACCCTTGCTGTTCCTAAAATCACAGCAACTTCAGACACTTAAAACGACCTCTAAACGATGTCCGATCAACCTGAAACCTATACCAACAGATTCAGAACGTCCGAAACTAGTTACCACGCGCCGCCGTGACGTCAGCCTCGACTCCACGCGCCGCCACGCGCCGCCGGAAGGTCGGCACACGCGCCCACGCGCCCTCACGCGCCTGCTACAGTAACCACGCGCCTGAACCGGTCCAACCCGGTTCGGCTCAACCTGACCCGGTCCAACTCGACCCGACCGGTTCACTCAACTCGACCGGTTCAACTCGACCCGACCGGTCACCGATGACTCGCCGGAGAAGACAACCGGACGCCGTCACCTTCGCCGGAGGCTGGCCGGGGAAGATGACCGGACCGCCACCTCCGCCGCCGTCTGGTTCGCCGGAATCCGCCATTTCCGACCGAACTTCCAAGCTTTACAACTTCCTCAAAACTCAACCGTTTTACACAAATTTTACGTCTAAATCTATCTACTCAAACCCAGGAATCCAAATATAACCTCAAAACATCAAACACGTACCTGTATAAGCCGGAAAATCGATCCAAAGATCCGAAACTTCCTTTACTCGGCTCGGCTTCCACCGTAGTCCTCTCCTTCGATGGTTGGTACGGTTGTGATCGTGGGAAAGAGTAGAATACGATTAGTTGATCCAAATGGGAAGTTAAAGCCTTGAATCCGTCGTTGACTTTTGGTTTCTCTTCGTTTTTCTCTCGTTTTCGGTTCAAAGTATGGGTTGTGTTTGTGTTGTTTGTTTTGTTACAGAGAGAGAGAAGGATAAGGAGATAAGATGAAATGAAGATGTAAAATAAGTGGGGTTAAAATATCTCCCCTCCATGGCAAATTACCAAAATGCCCTTACACATCTAGACCCACAACTTCCGTATACGAACTCCGTTTCCTGCGTGCCGCCTGTCTACGAACTCGTGAGTTCGAGACCTACGCAACGGTACCCGAAACAACACCAAAAGTGTCTCGAAATAAAACTTGATTTCCAAGCCCTTTACCGACCAAGGGTAAAATCGTCATTTAATAAAAATAATTGCATAAAATCAATTATGAAAAGTCCGGGTTGTTACAGAATATGATGCTCTCAAACACCAGAACACATGGACTTTAGTGCCTCTACTTACTCATCGAAGTGTGATAGGTTGTAAGTGGGTGTTTAAACTCAAACGTAATGCCGATGGATATGTAGCTCGTCACAAGGCTAGGTTAGTAGCCAAGGGCTATCTTCAAGAAGCAGGGATTGATTATGAAGAAAATTTCAGCCCAACTGTCAAACACACTACGATTCGTCTAGTTTTAGCTCTAGCAGCTCAATTCCAGTGGCAATTATGGCAACTTGATGTCAAAAATGCCTTTCTCCATGGTTTCTTGAATGAAGAGGTTTATATGGATTAGCCACTTGGCTTTGTTGACGTAGCTTCTCCACATCATGTCTGTAAACTGCAGAAATATCTGTACGGGTTGAAACAAGCTCCTAGAGCTTGGAATGCTCATTTTACATCGCATATGTTGACTTTGGGGTTTACACAGTCTTCCTCTGATTCTTCGCTGTTCATTTCTCACAAAGATTCAGTGTTACTTATTGTTCTGCTTTATGTCGATGACATAATAATCACTGGTAACAATTCTTCTGCCATCACTAATCTAGTCACAGCTCTAGGCACTAAATTTGACATGAAGGGCCTTGATTCCTTGTCTTATTTTCTTGGTCTTCAGGTGCGCTACTCCAATTAGGGAATTTTTGTCCATCAAGGTAAGTATGTCACCGATGTTCTAGCCAAAGTAGGCATGTCAACATGTAGTTCAATGACAACTCCAATGGTACATGACTCCAAGCTGTTTTTGATTGATGGTTCCTTATTGTATGATCCCTCTTTATACCGTAGATTTGTTGGTGCTCTATTGTACCTTACTTTTACACGTCTTGACATTGTGTTTGCTGTCAACACTGTTTATCAATTTATGCATGCTCCTACTGATCTTCACATGGTTGATGTGAAGCGCATACTACGCTATATCAAAGGAACTCAGGACTTTGGCCTTCATTACGTGTTGGGTCCATTGCATCTCCAAGCGTTCTCTGATGTCGATTGGGGAGGGGATCCTAACACTCGAAGGTCTACCTCATGTCACATTGTCTTTCTTGGCAGAAATCCTATCTCCTGGGGAGCCAAGAAACAGACTACAGTGTCTCGCAGTTCTGCAGAGGCTGAATATCGTTCTCTTGTAAACACTGCCTGTGAACTACTTTGGATATCTTATTTGCTTGCAGATCTTCGCTTGAAGCTTCCTAAAGTACCACTGATTTGGTGTGATAGTATCTTTGTTATCCAAATGGCTCATAATCCTGTGTTCCATGGCCAGAGCAAGCATGTCGAAATTGACGTTCATTTTATTCGTGAGGGCGTTCAAAGAAGGACTCTTCAATTAGCTCATGTATATTCTCCAGATCAATTGGAAGATGTCATGGCCCACGGTCTTCATACTCCACAGTTCGAGTTCTTCCGTGACAATCTGTTGCGTTGTCTTCCCCGCATCAGATTGTGGGGGCATGATAGAGAGATCACATGTGTTTAGTCTTGGTGTTTAGTCTTCACAGTTATCAAGCCAGTTGTTAAGTTAGTTTACACTGTTAGAAGTTAGTTATCTATGCTAGCTGTCTAATTCAGTTAGAGTTGTTAGCGTGAGAGAGTTTGTATCATATAAAGAGTAACACATGTAATAGAAGTAGTGTGAATGAAAAGATCAATACAGAAAATCATTGCAAATTATTTCTCTAGTCTTTCTCTTCTTCTTCGAATCCTCTCAACTTTCTTGAACAACACCATGATTCTAATAAGTACTACCCTTGACTGGCCTAATAGTTAGGGACAAAGTTATGTCTGTATATTGGTAACAAATCGTGGGTTCGCTCGGTTCGCCACACATCCATGGTTAGTTTATAGTGGTTAAGATAAATTTGTGTTTGTGTGTCGCTCACAGATCGTGGGTTCAATTACCTGATCTGCGATCCTTGGCTAGCTAGCATAGTGGTTAAGTTGAATTGTGTCTATGTATTGATCACATGTTGTGAATTTTGTACCCTTTGTAATTCAACCAAAAGTTAGGTTCAACTGCCCTTGGATCCTTGGCTAGCCTAGAAATTAGGGTCGATTTGCGACTGTATTTTGCTCACATATCATAAGTTCGATCACCTCTGCGATCCTTGGCTAATTAGTCTCGTGTTTAGGGTATACTTGCATTTGTTGCTTATAGCTAGCTCGTGCATTCGATTCCATCTATGATTAAAACAAATTTTTTTTTTGAAGGGTAACGATAATTCATTTAAATGATAGAAGAGTCGTACAATACGTTGCGGTGCATAAAAGTGGCCTCATTAAACCTTGCCGAGGCTTTCAACCCGGTTTAAGGAAAAAGAGTACCACGCACTCGCCATTAAAGGTTCAAAGAGTCTTGTAATAATAAATCGGAAATCACATCAGGGGGTTCTTCAAACCATAGAACTTCGTGGGCTAGCCCCAATCCCAATCGGGCTAAACGATCAACGACCATATTGGACTCTCTCCTAGAGAACTGGAAGTGGACTGGGCTTGAAAGTTGAGCAAAAAATCTGGCATCATTTAGAATTAGGCACATAAAGAAAAATTCTTCTCTGGTGTGCGATAAGCCTGCAATGGCAACCAAGCAGTCCCCTTCGACCTCCACAGAGCGAATCCCCATCTGCGACATCAGCTCTGCGCCACGCCTCACCGCCACAGCTTCTGAGTGGAGTGCATACTCCACCCCCCTCCAGCTACCTGTTACCGCTGCAACAAATGCTCCCCTCCAGTCTCGAATTACAACACCATAGCCACCCTTATTCTCCGCCTCCACAAATGTCCCATCGAAGTTACATTTCAGCCAGCCCTAGCGAGGCCTCTTCCAGGTTGCGGGTTGGCGAGCCTGTGAGCCATCAGCTTTCAGGTGATGATGATGGAATGAATTCAACCATGCCTCAGCGTTGCAAGGGACAATTAGGAGCGGCAAGTGCACACCATTCCACACCAGGTTATTGCGTTCCTTCCAGATACTCCACAAAATCAATACATATAAATCAAATTGTCTGTTAGTCAAGGAACGAGCCATAGTCGACACCCAGGCTGCCATTGACACCGATGAGGGAGACCTCAAAAAAAGACCCAACGAGCTTGAAAGCCAGATATTGCAGACAGCGTGGCAGTCTCTTTATACATGGATATCGGTTTCAGTATCAGAACCATAGAAATTACACAGGTTATCAATTGGCACTCTCGTCTTCACCAGGTTTGATTTCGTAGGAAGAATACCCCTACAAGCACCCCAGTAAAAATTCTTGACTTTGTTTGGAATACAGGCACCCCAGATTCTTTTCCACAGAAATTGGCTCTCTTCATTAGCTCCTGAACCTCCCGCTATTTTTGCCTCGTAATTCAATTGGGCAACATCATATATGTAGGCACTTTCGAAGGAGAAACAGCCAGTGCGCTCGCCCTGCCAAATAAGCCGATCATCTGGTCTTCTAACACTAAGAGGAATTCGGATTACTAAATCAACCTCTTCCTACCAAAATAGCTCTCGCACCACCTACTCATTCCATTCTCTCCCAATATCATCCATTAATCGCCTGATAGTGCAGCTCAGATCCCAGCCAATAGGCCTAGGTGAAAGCACGATTGGCAATAAGTCCCTCGGAAGCCAACGGTCTTGCCAAATTTTTATTTTTTCCCCATTGCCTACCATCCATTTGATGCCCCTCCTAATTAGGTCTCTGGCTTGGGCTACGCTTCGCCAAGAAAAAGAAGAATTCAAACCAACAGTAGCATTCATAAATTCATCATCTGGATAATACTTGCCTTTTTGTAACTAGGCAACCAAAGAATTTGGGTGATTAAGGATTCTCCAGCCTTGTTTAACCAGGATCCCCAAGTTGAAGGTATAGAAGTCCCTGAAACCTAATCCCCCCTCCACTTTGGGGCTGCACATCGTTTTCCATCGAAGCCAATGAATTTTCTTTTTTTGCATTACATCTCCCCACCAAAATTTTGCAATAGCTTGATGAAGATCCTGACATAAACCTTTTGGAAGCATAAAGCAGTTCATAACATGAAGAGGAATGGTCTGAGCAATAGTTTTAATCATAATCTCCTTGCCCGCAGAGGAAAGAAGTTTACCCTTCCAACTGTTTAATCTTTTCTGTAATCTCTCTTTAAAAAAAGCAAAAGTGTCAGTCTTAGACCTGCCAATAAACAGGGGCAACCCCAAATATTTATCATGATGTTCAACCCGTTCCATTCCTAAGCAATTGGACAATAGTTGTTGATCATTCATGTTGAGGTTACTGTTGAAGGCAACACATAATTTCTGCAAGTTGATAGTCTGTCCCGATGCACTCTCATACAATTTTAGCACCTGTTTTACTGCAATACAATCATCAAGAGTACTTTTTATAAATAATAAGTTGTCGTCAACCAAACAGCAGATGATGCACCCTAGGGGCCGTAAGAGCAATTGAAATTCCATGAATCCGACCAACGCTTTCGCATCTGTCTAAAAGTGCCGAGAAGCCTTCAGCACAAAGAACAAAAAGATACAGGGAAAGGGTGTCCCCCTGACGGGTGCCCCCCTGACGGGTGCCCCTACTTGGAGTAACCAAGCCCACTGGCTCACCATTCAGATTAAAGGAATAAGACACGGTAGTCACGCACATCATAATCAAATCAATCCACCCTTCTGCAAACCCTAATCTCCTCATTACTTTTTCAATAAAACCCCACTCCACCCGGTCGTAAGCTTTACTCATGTCAAGCTTTAACACCATCACACCATCCTAACCACAACGTTTTTTGTACATATAGTGAGAAAGTTCAGCAGCAATATATTGTTGATGAAATTTTATCTTATATAGGTGAGTCCATTATCGCCAACACTAACAAAAGATTAGACAGTAGAGGTAGTTTTATTTTTCCTTTTAGGCAAGAGTATAACATACTTACAAATAAGAATTGGGCCTAACATTTTTTTTTGCGTGGTGTGTCGGACTTACCATCATTGGCATGTAACATACCCTTTTTAATTTCATAGGATACAAGCACTCACCACGGGCCCTCTCCTCTCTCCCCTTTCTGTTTGATTCGCCATTGATGAGGGAGCCCGAGGGTTGGGGAGCTTTTCTTCTTCACAATTCTCTGTCATCAACCGTAATTAATCTCTTTCTCTTTCCAATATACGTTAATTTATTATGAGATAATATAATTATATCTATATTTGCATGGCTTTCAGAATTGTCTTGTTTTTCCTTTTGTTGTTATTCGAGCAAAAGAAATTCGAACTTGAAACGCTCTTTCAGATATAGAAATACACAACTATACTAAAAAACGGATCGAATTTCATGTCAATGATCAACATTACAAGCTAGCTTGGAAATAATCACATTTTATCATTCTTAATGTGTCAAATTAATCATTTTATTATATTAGCGAGAGTTTCAATTTTCAGGCAAATTGGAGAAATTAAGAAAACGGTTAAGCTAATGAGATTTGATTCATCAATTTTACCTGTTCATCATCTTCTTCTATTGAAATTGGTGTAGTTATACTCTGGAATTCGAAAGAAGATCATGCCGGATATTCAGTTGGGATCGTGTACGTTACGATCTCATGGAGTCCAAGTGGCCAAAGTGCACAAGTATGATTGGTTGATTCTTCTTCTTCTTGCGGCAGTCGATTTAACTTTGAATCTCATTGAACCATTTCACCGTTATGTTGGTGAAGAAATGATGACTGATCTCAAGTACCCCTTCCATAAAGACACCATACCTTTCTGGGCTGTTCCAGTATGTATCTCACTCTCACAATTTCATATCAAGTTTCTCTCTTTACATGATATCGTGTCTTTAATAAAGACATAACACGGCCTTTGCATAATCCCATTTCTACTCATTGTTGATTGTTTTAAGATGTAGAAAGATGTAGAATCATCCTTCGGAGTTTAGATTTTAAGTTTGTAATCTTAAATTGGTTTATCGTTTCAATTTTAGATTTTAAGTATCAAATTTTGAGCTTGATGCTTAAAACCTAAAGTCGAAGCTCCAAAGGACCATTCTATATAGTAACTAATCAACCATGTCAATAAGTGTGATCAAAGTTGAAGAAAATTGTGTATAAATGAGATTTTCACCATGTTTATGTCTTTATCAACAAGAACCGAATGTCACGTATGGAGAAAATCTTATGGTTGAGTGTTTTAGAATGTAGGATCATATTTAGAGCTTTGATTTTAAGTTTGTAGTCTCAAGTTGGTTAATCGCTTCGATTTTAGATTATCTGCCCAAAATTTGATACTTCAAGACCTAAAATCGAAGCTTCAAAGAACCATATTCTATACCGTAACTAATCAACTCCGTCAATAAATATATGCTTAAAATTGATGACAATAGTGTATGAATGAGATTTTCAATATGCATCATGTCTTTAATAAAAACCGAATATCCTGTATCTAGAAAGTCCGATCTCTTTATCTTTGATCTCTTATCTCATTTGATCTGTATCAGATTTATGCAGTACTGTTGCCGCTTGTCATCTTCTTCGTCTACTATTTTTTCAGAAAGGATGTTTATGATTTGCACCATGGCATATTGGGTATTTCCTCTGTCCTTCTAGCCTCATAAGATACCAAGGTTTTCACTCTCTGGACTAATAAAACATTTCCCAATTTTCCAGGTCTTTGTTATTCTGTTCTAATCACTCTGGTTATAACGGATTCAATCAAAGATGCGGTTGGACGTCCCCGTCCCAACTTCTTTTGGCGGTGTTTCCCTGATGGAATCGGCGTATGTGACACTTTTCTGCGTCTCTTTCTGTTCAATTGAGCTCAAGTGTTTGCTCTTGTACTGATTTGGTTAGTGTCAATGGCTTCTAAAGGTGTTTGATCCTGTCACCGGCGATGCTCTCTGTAACGGCGAAAAGAAAATCATAAAGGAAGGGCACAAAAGCTTTCCCAGTGGACATACTTCGGGTAAACTCCGATGATTTCTCTTCCTGCCTTGCAGAACTGATGGCTTTCGTGCACTGATTCAGTTGTCATTGCAAATATGCAGTTTCGTTTGCAGGTCTTGGTTTTCTTGCATGGTACTTGTCGGGAAAGATCCAAGTGTTTGATCGCAGGGGACATTCCTCGAGGCTCTGCATTGTGTTTCTTCCGTTACTCTGCGCCGCTCTGGTGGGAATCTCCCGCGTCGATGACTACTGGCATCATTGGCAAGATGTCTTTGCTGGAGGCCTTATAGGTTTCTTAACTTCTGAATCACACAAAATATTTCAACTCCTGCAAAATTTTACCAGACAGCTGATAATATAATCCATATATGTTTAACTGCAGGCATGGTAATTTGTTCCATTTGTTACTTGCAGTCCTTCCCTTACCCGAATCAGAACGATGGTATACATCCGCTATCTTAATTAGTCCTTGGACAAAAGAATCCGCAGTGATAATAATCTTTTTGGACTTGCAGGGTGGGCACCTCATGCATATTTCCACATGCTGTCTGAGAGGAATATTGGCCAATCTGTGTCATCTCCAAGAATCAATAATTCTCTTCGTATGCGAAGAACAGATATCGACACTCCCGATTCCAGCCCACAAAACTCCAGTCCACCGGGCCACCAGTTACTCGAAGAAATGGAAGGTGGGAGGTCAAGATACTGATCAAATTCACTTGTTTGTCAAATATATAGATACTCTGTATATGTACTCAACAGCACAGTTCATCATTTGATGACTCATATCATATATGTACCTCTTAGCTTCTTCACTGATTTAATGAGAATCCTCGGATTACTTGCTTCTCAAGCAATTTGTTTAGTAAAATATTAAATGACTGGCCCCAGTCTTAGTTAATGGTGGTTGAGAACCCAACCCAACTTTGAGGAACAGTTGGGTGTTAACTGGTGGCTGGTGCCAACAACAAAGCCAGCATATTTACACAGATAGTTGCTGCATTTTCCTGCCTATGATAAATTCTTAGCCTCAACTAGCCCCGTTTGCCTATGAATAAATAGCTACCATTTTCTTTTTTAATTTTCATCTTCATTTCCCATACTATTTCTGTAAATGTATATGTATAGGTAGTTTTTATATATCTCTCAGCAAAAAACTATGCATACATTTGCCACATTCTGTGGGAACATGAGGAGGTTCGGGAGGAGGCGAAAATATCGAAGACTGAGAAGCGTGGATTTCACTGGTGAAGGGAGAGGTCACAAATTTTGGAAATTTCGAGTGACCCCGAAACTTCGAATGAAGGCGAAATCATCGATGACGTATCTGAAGAGATTTAGAAATGCTTATGTGAGAATGATGCTTTGTTTTGCTGGTCGTCTTGTGCAATTGAATGAAGGTAAAGTTCACTTGTATCAGAAGACTCACACTTCCCAGTTCTTAGCTTGAATAATAATCGACTAATAATGTATGAAGTTCTTGCAGAACAATTTGTACCCTTTTGCAGTGTGCTTCTGTAATTTGTAATCAAAGAAATTAAAATCTTATCAAGTTTGGTTCTTGAATTTTGAAAATTAAAGCCAGTGATCTACCAACAGATTCAAATTTATTATGTACTTTATTAAAAGACACGAAATTTAAACCACGTCTTCCAAAAGCAGAGCCAGCTCACATGATGTACGTTGAAGCTAGCTGACTAAATTTAGTTGCTGAAATTCATGTGCCTTCACAATTACTCCATGACAGCTCTCACTTTGGTTTCTTCATCAAGTTAAGTTTGGTCATTGTCAAATCTAATCGCACCTACTTTAGTTATGAGTCAGCAACTACTATTGTTTTTTCATTAATTGGTCATAGTTCAAGTATATATATAAAGCTAGGTTCCCACTTTCGGGAAGCTAGCTAGCATGGAGTGCTGGAGAAGGAGATCATCTGGGTCCAGAGGATACCGTATATTGGAGAGTAATTGGGTAACGGATCACGATCTTCGTGACGAAGATGAGACGGATGGAGGTGTGTTTGGACAGAGTGGCCATCGTCGTCGTCGTCATCAACATGTCAAGAACATGAAGATGAGAGTGAATATTATTCCAAATATTCATCGGAAGATGATGTCATCGATCATGCATTTGAAAAGGTGCAGAGATGCCTATGTGGAACTAATGCACAGCCTAGCTGAACATGTTGTGCAGTTGAACAATGGCAATTCATACTTGTTCAAAAAGCTTCCAAATGCTCCATATTCTTATCATTATTATTAGCCCCAATGTTGCTAAAAGCTCTTCAGGCTATGGGACTGGTAATTTTAATTTCTGGGTTTGTTCTTGTATTATATTGTCTCTCCTTTTCTTGTACGTGTTATCTTGCGTTTCGAAAATGTATCAGAAATCACAATTAATAGCTTGTTTGTTTGATAATCATTTCATTTTAGCTTTCAATTCATTTTTAAGGCTGAAATTTGAAGAAATTATGTATGAAAAAGAGTGGAGTAAGATCGTGATGGAAGAGAGGAAGAACAAATATTGAAGGAAAAGTACACAAAATGAAAACTTAAAACTAAAAACTAATTTTTATGGGTCTAGTTATCTAGATTTTGTTTTTGTTCTTCAATTTTTTGTTCTCTCTATACCGCAACTTTCCTCTATTTCTTATTTCTCTCTTATAATTATAAATTATATTAAAATTTAAAGTTACTTAATACTTCGATTTAGTGGTATTTCTTTCTACATATTATATGGGAGGTTTCTGTGGAGGTCTCAGATTCGACTCTTTTAAAGAGTGTGGAAATTTCAGATTCGATTCTCATAAAGAGTTAGGTCGATATCCAACGTATATAATGTAATTTCCTCCCCATATTCTTGTATAAAAAAAAATCCCTTCTATAGGCTTTTTTCATATCTTAAAATACAAAAAAAATGAAAATTGAAAACCACAAACACTAAGTAGTTGTTCTTTAATAAAGATTCTGAATCAGGGACTAAAACTAATTACAATCTTTAGATATACCAAACTTTGACTTACGGTCTTACTTCATATTCAAAGAAACATATTCTCCAAATTTTGTCTGGGTTGGAACTTATAATAAGTGCAAATTAAGAACGGTCCGGCCTGGCGGGCTGCATGTAGCTAGGTAATATAATTAATTTATCACTTATATCCAACTTTTATTTATTAAATAACACGATACTTCAAATTATGTGATAAAATTAAAAGAATAATACTTGCATCTTATTTTGATAACTACTCGTATCATTTTTTTTATTTATCAAATTATCGTTTAGCATATATAATAATCGAAATCGTATAACTCGTAAATCATCATTTCAAGATCGTTTATTAAAAAAAAAATCATCGAAATTAAAGATTATTTAATCATTCTTATGTATCAGTTAAATGACTAAACGGACAGTTCGCCATGAAGATCTTAATTGTGACAAAAAGTCATTGATTTATTTGATACATATGAATGACTAAACGATCTCTAATTTGGTTGATTTTTTACTGAGAAGATCTTGGAATGATGATTTAAAGAGTGAATGATTCCCATTAATAATATATGTACAAAATAATTCAATAAACCAAAATGGCAACATTAAGAGGTAAGGATTATCCAAATTAAAATATATGATAAGATGATAATTAATTAAAGAGAAGAACATCGATATTTATTTACGTAGATTCCTTTAAGACTTGACTGCTTCAACGTTTGGTGAAGCAGAAATTTTTGTCATTTACATTAAAATGAACATATTTAAAAATCAATTGTTTTATTCGATGAACACTTGTGAGTGAAGTGATAAAAGTAATAAAATTGGCTGCATATATATAATAGTAATACTGAAAGCGTGGAGGAGCGAGCAGAGTGGCAGGAGGTAGAGAATATTTGGTGTAGGAGAAGTTATGGTGCTCTCTAATTCATTCCTCCATTCTCTTGCGGTGGTGGTGGCGGTGGCCCTAGTTGCAGCTGCCATGTCCGCCGTGGAGGGAGGTGTTGTAACATCCCATCATCATATGGATATGAATATGAGGGGACTGAGAGAAAGGCGGTCGCCACCTTTCCGTCCAAAATCGCCACTTGCAAACCAACAGCCAGGCATGAGAAAACCTGCTCCTCCGGACGAGCAACCCCCTTATCCACCTCCACCACCAGCCGGCCCTCCTCCTCCGCCGCTTCCAACCAGCATCACAACCAAGTTTTCCTGATATTCCAGCCGTGGGCTTACATATATATGCGTTGTAATTTTAAGAGTAGATTGGTTGTTTTTCGTAATAGATTGTTATATGTATTATTATACCCGGTTTGATAACCATTTTATTTTTACTTTTAGTTAATTTTTTAAGGCTGAAATTTGAAGAAATTATGGATGAAAAAGAGTGGAGTAAGAACGTGGTGGAAGAGGGGAAGAACAAATATTGAAGAAGAATCTAGTACACGAAAACTAAAACCTGAAAAATAATTTTTATGGGTATAGCTTATAGATTTTATTACTATTCTTTATTTTTTTTCTCTTTATACCGTAATTTTCCTTCATTTCTTATTTCTTACCTATAATTTTTTTCATATCTCAAAATACGAAAAAATGAAAATTGAAAACAAAAAACACTGTAAGTAGTTGTTGTTTAATAAAGATTCTGAATCAGGGACTAATTACAATCTTTAGATTTACCAAATTGTTATTACTTGCTTCATATTCAAAGAAACATATATATTCTCCAAATTTTGTCTGGACGAACTTATAATAGGAGCAAATTAAGAACGGTCTAGTCTGGTAGGCTGCCCTTCTCAAAAAAAAAATTTAATATAATTTATCACTTATATATAAGTTTTATGTTTTGAGATAACACAATATTTCAAATTAAGTGATAAAATTAAAAGGATAATACTTGCATCTCACCCCGGTGGTACTCCTCGTATCACCCTTTCGATTTATTGAAATGTCTTTGTGCATATATCATAATCGGAACCATTCGTTTTCTAAATCATCATGTCAAGATCATCTCCGTAAAAAATCAACAAGATTGGAGGTCGTTTAGCTATTCATATGTATCAAACAAATCAATGGTTTTAGTAAGAATTAAAATCTTCATAGCGAACCGTACACTTAGTTGATATATATATGAATGACTAAATGATCATCAATTTTATTGAGTTTTTGCGTAAACGATCTTGAAATTATGATTCAATGTTGGAAGAGGTGATGGTGGTGGCACCAAACTTGAAAATGGTGGAATGTCATCATCAAAAATGGTGTTAGGGGGATTACCTCTATCTTTGTGGAATTGTTACATTCTTCTTCTACAATTGTTACAAAAGGTATCCTTTTTGAAGTGTTCATCATCCGATTATATAATACGGACAATTTGGGGTTATTATTTTAACGTGTATGGGCCGTATAATGGTACTTAACCTTGTTAATTTATTTGGTGGCTACATAAAACGAACAACAGTTTTATATTATATTATCATATATGATTCCTTATACAATGCACCAAGTGTAGCTATTTTGAAAAAGATCGTGACATTTAAAGGTTTTATGTAATTTGTTGAAGATCCATTACGTTATTATAGGATTAAGCATGGTCATGGTTTGGATTGATACAGATGTCACCCAAACCAAATCCAAACCATTATAATGTTAATAGTCCAATATGGGTTTCGATTTTCTAAAAATATGATTGAAATTGTACCAATCCTAACCGTTATTAACTGTTTGGTTTGAATCGGTTTGGACGGTATAGGCATAAAATTTTTATGTAACGTAATTCAATAAAGACTCATCCAAAACATCACCATTTCAAAAATTCCAACATTCACATTTTTTTTTTGAGGAACCAACATTCACATTAACATTTCATTAATGCATATCAATATTTAATTCACACACATCAACAACTCAAAAATTCTAACGAACGAAACTTCAAATAAAACGGTTTTGTTTAAATACGAAAGTAGTATAAAATGAGTAAGCATTAAGTGAGGTAGGGTACATGGTAAACACTTACACTAACAAATTATAGAGTGAGAAAAATTAAGTAATAAATAATATAGTAAAAACCTAAATGGTTCGGATTAGATTTCAAACATTTTCAAAATGAAAATTCAAAACCAAATAGTTACTTACGGAAATTCAACCAACTTTTATCTAGTCAAATTTGAAATAGAGTGCCAATAACGGTTTAAATCAAATCGATTTTCAATTTCAACGTATTTATGCCCAACCCTAGAATTAATGTTGCGTGGGAAGACACTATAATTGGTTTTGTAAATTTTGCATAGTGTGGAAATAGATTTTATAAACTAATAAATTGAGTGTAGGCGGCCAAGGTTGGGCCGAGGCAGAAAAAGTTGGTGGAGAAGCCCGGTTCAAGGCGAGACGGCCCAACCGGATCATTCACGGCATGACACAAACCTCATACTATTATTACTATTTTCTTTTTATTATAACGACTTGACTCTAGGAGGGCTTCGACTTTCAACCAATTAAGTTGAGTTGAATTGAAGTGGCTTGGAAAATTGAACCGGGCCACCATTTCAAATTTCCAACACAAACAACAAATGATTCTACTTTTCAATAGTGAAAAAATCAACAACATTGTTAGATATTTTAATTATTTATATGTATAAAATAAATCAATAATTTTAGTAACATTTAAGATCCTTATGGCGAACCGTTCATTTAGTTGACACATATAAATGACTAAATTACTTACAATTTGGTTATTTTTTACATAAATGATTTTGAAATAATTATTTAGGAATTGAATGGTTCCGATTATGAATATGGATAATATCAATTTGATAAATTGTAAGAGTGGTACAAAGAGGTACGTCGGAGTGGAATTGAAGTATTATGCTTTATCTTATATGAGTAATAGCATATAAGTGGAATCATGTGTACAAAATTAGAGTGGTTAATACAAATCGCATTACTTTTTCTATCTGTTTTGACAACCAGTACCACAAACGAACAACAATGTGTGGAGTATCATCAGTGGAAACCGGTTTCTACTTCTCACCAGGGACCTTGGATTTCTCACTTCTTTTTTGCATTTGCAGAAGCTTCCTCTAATCAGGCTAATGTTATGAGAAAAGTCTTGGACACTTTTTGTGCCATGTCAGGGCACCAAGTAAGCTATGAAAAATCTCTGGTTTATTGTTCCCCGAATGTAAAAAGACATGAAGCTTTGAGTATTGCTCAAATCTGTGGATCACCTCTCACTAAGGATTTAGGGAAATACTTGGGTGTGCCGTTAATCCACAATCATGTTACGAAGAACACTTATCGGGGGATTGTTGACAAAGTTAAAAAAAGGCTAGCTGCTTGGAAGTGCGAGACACTCTCTCTGGCAAGGAAGGAAAACTCTAATTTAAGCTGTGTCGACTGCGATCCCAATACACACTATGCAAACCACAAAGCTTCCGATGAGTGTTTGTACCGAGCTTGACAAACTGAACAAGAGGTTTCTGTGGGGCTCCACTGAAAGCAAAAGGAGAGTTCACTTAATAAATTGGAATCAAGTCTGCCTTCCTAAAATTAAGGGTGGCCTTGGGCCGAAAAAATCAGCTGATTTCAATAAACCTCTTCTTGCTAAATACAGTTGGAGGCTTATCCATGAGACAAGGGGGATTATGGGCTAAAGTTCTACATAATAAGTACCTTGAAAATTGTGTGGCTACTCATATGCATGAACTATCAGCTACTAATTCTTCCTCCACTTGGCGAGGGATTCTTCATGGCTCAGATGTGTTGAAGGAGGGGCTGAAATGGAGATTCGGGGATGGTACGTCGATTCGTTTTTGGACTGATAATTGGATCGATTCTAGCCCGCTAAACAGGTGTGCTCCTCTAACTCTAACCTCCACCCAATTGCTTGAGTTAGTTTCTGATTATATTCATGATGGTGCTTGGAACATTGAGAAATTAAAATCTGTTGTCCCTAATGAAGTTGTGGCTAGTATTATTAGTCAACATGTTAGTGAGATTGGTGTAAGTAAGGATCAATTTATTTGGGGAGCTAGCCCAAATGGGAGATTTAATGTGAGATCGGCCTATTCTATTATTACCAAGGAGTGTGACGAAAGTACATAGCAATGAGATTTTATTTGGAAGCTTAATGTCCCGCCACGCATCGGTACCTTTTTATGGTTGCTTTGCGATGGTAAGTTGTTGTTTAATGCTCATAGATTAATTCGAGGATTCACAATGGATCCTAGTTGTGTTTTATGCCAGTGGCCTAGTGAATCTTTATCTCATCTTTTCAAGGAGTGCCCTAATGCTACATCAGTTTGGTCTTTTCTTAAGATCAAGCCTAGCACCGACCTAACCTTTTCTTATAACTATGAAGATTGGTTGTTCTTTAATCTGCAAGATTGTGTGGAGTACCATGAAGGGGTCCCATGGTGCATCATTTTTGCTTTTGGTTTGTGGACTATTTGGAAGACTCGGTGTAAGAAGATATTTGAGGAAGACATTGGTAGAGATTTGTGGGTTGGTCCCTCTGTTTTTAGAACAGCTCTTGAGTGGTCCAATGCCCACTTAAGATTGAAGACTAGAGGAGTGAAAAATGAAGTCTTTGTTCTGTGGCAATTTCCCCCTCCTGGTTGGATCAAGCTTAACACTGATGGTTGTCGAAGTGGCGAAACTGGTGATATTGGTGCTAGTGATGTGTTTAGAGATGATAATGGGAAGTGGGTTAAAGGGTTTGCTGCGAATCTTGGGAAAGGCTCTGTGCTCCAAGCTGAGATTTGGGGTATTCTTTATGGCTTAAGAGTGGCTAGCCAAAACAATTGGTTCTCTCTGTTAATTGAATCCGACTCTAAGCTTGCAGTTGAGAGTGTTAATGCTTCTTATTGTGATCCTCTCCACCCCTTATTCAACATTATTGCTAACTGTAAAAGGTTAATGAATGTGGGTACTTGTAGAGTTCATCATGTGTTCAGAGAAGGGAATTGGGTTGCCGATAAGCTTGTTGCAATTGGTCGTAATTTGTGCTTTGGTTGTACTGAGTTTGTGAGTCCTCCTAACGGTGTTGGACGACTTATTTCGGAAGATTTATGTTGGGTCAGTAGGCCTAGAGTTATTGTTATGTAGTTTTGTATTCGGGCTAATGCCCTTCCTCTGTACCAAAAAAAAAAACAACAAATCCTTTGTTTGATTTGTGGTGGACGTGGTGGACAGTTTTTCATTTTTCTTAAGTTTTGGGTCTTATTTACATTCCATTTACGCGTTTTTTATTTTGAAGGTTGAATGAAGCAGAAAACAATTGTTGTTTTGTTTGTTGTAGTTAGGATTGGCAATGGGTCGGGTCGTGTCGGGTTCGTGTCGTATCATGAACTCTGTTTGACCCAAATATGCCCAACCTGAACCCGACCCGTTTAATAATCGTGTCAAGGATGTCCAAATCGAACCCAACCTGTTAATGAATCAGGTAACTCGTGTAACTCATTTAATAAACATGCCGTGTTCTAAATCCAATTAACTTATGACCTGTTTAATTTGTTTAACATATTTAAACTATAAGGTTTAATAGGTATATAGGTTGGTAGATGAGTAGATATAGCGTTAATGACTTACACGTTTATTAAATGGGTTAATATATATGTCATTACACGGTTTAACATGTTGATTCGAAATTCACCCGTCTATTAAACGGGTTCATAGGTCATTATAAAGGTTAATAGGTTGACCTGAAACCCACCCCCTTATTAAACGTATTATAACAGGTTGAACCAAAAATGATCCGAAATTTTAATCGTGTGGATTGACCCAGATAAATTTAGTGCGGGTTTCGAGTCGTTTATCGAGTCATGTCAAAAATTACCACCCTAGTTGTAGTCAAACATGGGGTCCACACTCATTCATCAATACTTAGACGTAGCATTTTTTTTTTCGTAAATACCACGTAGTGTCCCTACATCCGAATTGTGGATTTAATCCCTATTTGAAGTACGGGTTGCCTCTGATCACAAAGTGTTCCAAGCGAATATTGAATTTCTGCCAGTTCGGCATCAGAAAATTCACCCTCTGAATGTTGCAGTTTGCCAACTACACCACACACTATGGACAATACTTGTATCTCACCCTGGTAGTACCTCATTGTACCACCCTTTCGATTTAAAATGATCTTGAAATGATAATTTAGAAATTGAACGGTTTCAATCATGACATATGTATAACGATAATTAGATAAATAAAAATGGTGGTACGAGAAAATACCATCATGATTGAATGCAAATATGTACAAATTAAAATATATGATAGCAAGCATGATAATTAATTAAAGAGAGGAACATACATATTTATATTTTCTTAGATTCCTTAAAGACTAACTGCGTCAACGTTTGCTGAAGAAGACATTTTTGTCATTTACAAGAAAATGAATATCTTTAAAAATCAATTGTTTTATTCTATTCGATGAACACCTAGTGGGGTGGAGTGAAAAATTTTTGATAAAAAAAAAAGATAAAAGTAAAAAAATTGACTGCATATGTGTCTTTACATTGTCTCATGGGTAGATTAATTGATTAGGTGATTGGAATATGTATCTAATTAAGTGATTAGGTGAGTGAAAGACTGATAGTGATTAATGTAGTCGGTTTCTCCATGTAGCATTAGTCAAGAAAATCAAAAACTTATTGCTGCAGTTTTCACTCCTTTTCTTTCTTTAACTACCACAATCAAGAGAACAAGTTTCTTCTCTTGAAATTACAGAATACAATTCTGGCCAACATCAAAGTTATGGTGCTCTCTAATTCATTCCTCCATTCTCTTGCTGTGGTGGTGACGGTGGCCCTAGTTGCAGCTGCCATGTCCGCCGTGGAGGGAGGTGTTGTAACAGCTCATCATCATATGGATATGAATATGAGGGGACTGAGTGAAAGGCGGTCGCCACTTTTCAGTCCAAATTCGCCACTTAGAAACCAACCACCACACTGGAAAAAATCTCCTCCTCCTTATCCACCTCCACCACCAGCCGGCCCTCCTCCTCCGCCGCTTCCAACCAGCATCACAAACTAGCTTGCCTGATCTTCCAGCTGCGTGCTTACATATATATGCGTTGTAATTTTAAGAGTAGATTTTGGTTTTTTTTTGGTAATAGATTGTTACAAGTATTGTAGCTAGGTTCTTAAATAAATTTTATTTTCATAATTTTGTTAATAAACACTTTGGTGCAAGATTAATTCCAATTTTAAATGAGATATTGGATAAATTCTATGAGAGCGTCGGTTAACTTACTAGTCACACAGTGACATTTCAAAACATATGTGGTCATAAATACGGATATAGAATTCAAACCTTAATTAGGATGTTCTCATCTAAAGAATCATCTATTACACCTCCGTTCGTGGTTGAAGAATTTAGAAATTGGAAAGTGGTTGAAGAATTTAGAAATTGGAAATCAATTACGCTATATGCACTAATTAAAATCTCACTTTTTATATTTTAACACATATAACGTATGACGTGACAATACATGTCATTTAAAAAAAAAACTTTTTATTCAAGATGCCCTATGAACATCAATTTTAGTCTCAAAATGGTCCATAAACTCGATTTTGACCCATGATGCTTCTTGAACCCCCATTTTCATCTCAAGTTGGTCTTTTTCCGTCAACTTTGTTAACTTACTGTAAAATGTAAGGGCAATATGGTCACTTTGAACAAAAAATAAAATAAAAAATTAAAACTAAATCTTGAAAAAACCCCACCACCACCCAAGCCTTCCCCAATTCGAGCCAACTCCTTCATCGTCTTTATCCTTGGACAACCAAGATTAGTTGTGCAGGAAAATGATGAAGACGATGTTCCACAAAAATTTACTGATGTTCAGGCAGAAAGTGCAGGAATTGTCGAGCCTATGCGAAGGGATCAAGCAGGGTTTGGATCCTCTGGAACGCCAGGTCAGGGAGGCGTTCCATAGAATCGTTAAAATCCGAACGGAGGGCATGGACTCTTTCGGAAGATTTATGTTGGGTCAGTAGGCCTAGAGTTATTGTTGTGTAGTTTTGTTTTCGGGCTTATGCCCTTCCTCTGTACCAAAAAAAAAAAATAACAACAATTCCTTTGTTTGATTTGTGGTGGACGTGGTGGACAGTTTTTCATTTTTCTTAAGTTTTGGGTCTTATTTACATTCCATTTACGCGATTTTGATTTTGAAGGTTGAATGAAGCAGAAAATCGTTGTTGTTTTGTTCGTTGTAGTTAGGACTGATAATGGGTCTGGTCGTGTCGGGTTCGTATCGTATCATGAACTCTGTTTTACCCAAATATGCCCAACCCGAATCCGACCTGTTTAATAATCGTGTCAATAATGTCCAATCTGAACCCAACATGTTAATGAATCAGGTAACCCGTGTAACCCATTTAATAAACAAGTTGTGTTCCAAACCCAATTAACCTATGACTTGTTTAACTTATTTAACCTATTTAACTTGTTTAACATATTTAAACTATATGATTTAATAGGTATATAGGGTAGATGGGTAGATATAACGTTAGTGACTGACACGTTTATTAAATGGGTTAATATATATGTCATTAAACGGGTTAATATGTTGATTCGAAATTCACCCGTCTATTAAATGGGTTTATAGGTCATTATAAGGGTTAATAGGTTGACATGAAATCCACCCGTTTATTAAACGTGTTATAACGGATTGAACCAAAAATGACCCGAAATTTTAATCGTGCGGATTGACCCAGATAAATTTCGTGCGGATTTCGAGTCGGTTATCGAGTCATGTCAAAAATTGCCACCCTAGTTGTAGTCAAGCATGGGGTCCACACTCATTCATCAATACTTAGACATAGCATTTTTTTTCATAAATATCACGTGGCGTCCCTACATCCTATTTGTGGATTTAATCCTTGTTCGAAGTACGGGTTGTCTTTGATCACAAAGTGTTCCAAGCGAATATTGAATTTCTGCCAGTTCGACACCAGAAAATTCACCCTCTGAAGGTGGCAGTTTGCCATCTACACCACACACTATGGACAATACTTGTATCTCACCTTGGTAGTACCTCCTTGTATCACCCTTTCGATTTAGAATGATCTTGAAATGATAATTTAGAAACTGAACGGCTTCAATCACGATATATGTATAACGATAATTAGATAAATAAAAAAGGTAGTACGATAAAGTATCATCAGAGTTAAATACAAATATGTTCAAATTAAAATATATGATAGCAAGCATGATAATTAATTAAAGAGCGGAACATACATATTTATATTTTCCTAGATTCCTTAAAGACTGACTGCGTCAACGTTTGCTGAAGAAGACATTTTCGTCATTTACATGAAAATGAATATCTTTAAAAATCAATTGTTTTATTCTAATCGATGAACACCTAGTGGGGTGAAGTGATAAAAGTAAGAAAATTTTTGATAAAAAAATTGACTGCATATGTCTCTTTACAATGTCTTATGGGTGGATTAATATAAAATGGATAACACTTGCATCCAACTATGATGGAATATTCTCATACCACCTCTTTAATATGAACCAATTACATATTGACATATATCATAATCGGAACCGTTCATTCTCTAAATCATTATATTAAGATCATCTCCGTAAAAAATCAATAAGATTTGAGGTCGTTTAATCATTCACATGTATCAAATAAATCAACGATTTTTATAAGAATTAGGATCCTTATAGAAGAATCGTTAATTTAGTTAATAAATATGAATGACTAAACGACCTCCAATCTTACTGATTTTTTACGAAGATAATCTTGACATGATGATTTAGAGAATGAACGGTTCCAATTATAATATATGTACAAAGATAATTTGATAAATCGAAAGGGTGGTACGAGGGCATCCCATACTGGTGGGATGTAAGTATTGTCCATATAAAATTATCTCATTAAGTGAAAGACTGATAGTCTATTTAAACTTATGCTTGTATGTTATTGCTTAAGTCAAGAAAATCAAAAACTTATTGCTTCAGTTTTCACTCCTTTTCTTTCTTTAATAACCACAATCAAGAGAACAAGTTTCTTCTCTTGAAATTACAGAATACAATTCTGGCCAACATCAACGTTATGGTGCTCTCTAATTCATTCCTCCATTCTCTTGCGGTGGTGGTGGCGGTGGCCCTAGTTGCAACTGCCATGTCCGCCGTGGAGAGAGGTGTTGTAACAGCCCATCATCATATGGATATGAATATAAGGGCACTGAGAGAAAGGCGGTCGCCACTTTTCAGTCCAAAATCGCCACATAAAAACCAACAACCACACATGAGATTTCCTGCTCCTCCGAAGGTGCAACCCCGTCATCCACCTCCACCACCAGCTGGCCCTCCTCCTCCGCCGCTTCCAACCATCATCACAAACTAGCTTGCCTGATCTTCCAGCGGCGTGCTTACATATATATGGGTTGTAATTTTAAGAGTAGATTTTGGTTTTTTTTTTGGTAATAGATTGTTACATGTATTGTAGCTAGGTTCTTAAATAATTTTTATTTTCATAATTTTGTTAATAAACACTTTGGTGCAAGATTAATTCCAATTTTAAATAAAATATTGGATAAATTCTATGGGGGCGTCGGCTAACTTACTAGTCACACAGTGACATTCCAAAACATATATGGTCATAAATACGGATATAGAATTCAAACCTTAATTAGGATGTTCTCATCTAAAGAGTCATCTATTACACCTCTGTTCGTGGTTGAAGAATTTAGAAATTGGAAATCAATTACGTTACATGCACTAATTAAAATCCCACTTTTTATATTTTAACACATATAACGTATGACGTGACAATACATGTCATTTAAAAAAAAAACTTTGTATTCAAGATGCCTATGAACATCAACTTTAATCTCAAAATGGTCCATAAATTCGATTTTGACCCATGATGCTTCTTGAACCCCCATTTTCGTCTAAAGTTGGTCATTTTTCGTCAACTCTGTTAACTTACTGTCAAATATAAAGGCAATATGTTCACTTTGGACAAAAAAAAAAAAAATTAAAACTAAATCTTGAAAAAATCCCACCACCACCCAAGCCTTCCCCAATCCGAGCCAACTCCTTCATCGTCTTCATCCTTGGACAACCAAGATTAGTTGTGCAGGAAAACGATGAAGACGATGTTCCACAAAAAATTACTGATGTTCAGGCAGAAAGTGCAGGAATTGTCGAGCCTATGCGAAGGGATCAAGGAGGGTTTGGATCCTCTGGAACGCTAGGTCAGGGAGGCGTTCCATAGAATCGTTAAAAGCCGAACGGAGGCCATGTACTCTTTCGGAAGGCCAGAATGAATGAATGAAGATGAAGATGGGGTCAATTTTGGATTTGGAAGTGGTGGCAATCCCTAATAAAATTGGGTAAGGAGGAGAAATGATCGAAGATTTTTCATCGATAAAAATGACCCAACGGTCTCGAGAAACCAAGCCCCACATCCGAGTAAGAGCACGCGCCACCGTCATCGGCTTTGCGAAGATTCTAATTTCTGCTTCATCGGAGAAGCTCCACCAACTCCCGCCAGGTAAGATTGAGCGGAGAAAAGCGAACAACCTCTGGAGCCTCTCCAAGAGCTGAACCTCGGTTTCTTCAGCATTGGTTTTGTACTCTTCTACTGCTTAGCCGTTAATGGAGGCCGATTTTGGCGGAGAGAACTAAAACCTTCTGGAATTAGAGGAATGCATAGAAAGAAAGAGGAGATGCCTAGTACTTGTTCTGGTTGCGGAGGTGAAACGACTGCGTTGGTGAGGAGTGGTTGTTGCGATGAGAGGTTGTTTGGGTGAAATGAAGAGAGAAGAGGAGGGTGGATGTTGCAGAGCGGCTTCGCCATAGCTGAAGGATAGCAAAAAGACATTGGATGAAGCCAATAAGCTATGGCCTTTGAGCTCGAAATCGTTATATCCAATCACCCATATGGTCGTCTTCATCGCCTTCCTGCACAACTCATCTTGGTTGTCCAAGGATGAAGACGATGAAGGAGTCGGCTCAGATTGGAGAAGGCTTGGGTGGTGGTGGGTTTTTTTCAAGATTTAGTTTTAACTTCTTCTTTTTTAATTCTTTGTCCAAAGTTACCATATTGCCCTTATATTTGACACTAAGTTAACAGAGTTGACGGAAAAGAACCAACTTGAGGCAAAAATAAGGATTCATGGAGCATCATGGGTCAAAATCGAATTTATGAACTATTTTAAGACTAAAGTTAATGTTTATGGGACATCTTGAGTAAAAAGCCAAAAAAAATTTGTCAATATATGTCATCCGTTTTTTAACTCATTTGCATAATCTTCAACTCATTTCCATTCCAAATTCCCAAATGGTTTCTTTGTGCATTCCTGTAATTTGGTCGATGATTTTGGCCTTTCCATTATTCATGTCCTTTTATTTTAGTAAACGCGGTTTTCTTGCTGACTTTCTTATCGTAGATGAAGCAAATCAACTTCCCCAATAAGTGCTCTCTTTTTTTCCTTTCTTTAATGGAAAACAAGTGAAGTGATATGTTATAAATGTGAGCATAATTAAATTCAGTAATACACCGTAATTTAATTTTTTTTTATCACAATTAAAACAAAATCAAAATAGATTATAGCTATCGCATTAGGAAAAAAGGGTAAAAATAAATTATCATCATGAATATTTTCATATTTAAAAAATTTAGGGCCCGTTTGATATCATTTTACAAAACAGTTTTTGAAATATTATTTTATAAAATGAAAAACAAAAAATAGGATTTTGTGTATTAAATATTTGAGAATAAGTTTGGTAGTTTATTCTGAATATGATTTTATAAAAAGGAAAAAGGAAAAAATTTATTTGGTACAAATATATAAAATAAAAAAAAGAGTAAATACGTATTAGACAATGATTTCCAAACATAAATTTTGAGATGAGGACGGTGGGAATGATAATAGTAGAGATAGTTCTAGTGTGATGGGATGGAGGGGGAGGTGGTGGTCGGGGTGGCTACGACGATGGTTGTTGGGTGGTGGTGGTGGGTATGGTGGCGATAGTGGTGGTTGTGGGGTAGAGGTGAAGGTGGTGGTGGTAATGGGGATGGTGATGGGAGTGGCGGTGACGATGGTAGTTGTAGGGTGGTGGCACTAATGGGGTGGTGGTGATAGTGGTGGTGGAGGTGGTGGCGGCGATGGCAGTGGTTGTGGTGGCAGTAATTGCGGTGGTGATAAGGTGATGGTGGGGATAATTGTGGTGGGGGTTGGTGGTGATGGCAGTGGAGGTGGTGGGGTGGTGGTGGTGGTGGTGATGTCAGGGGTGGTGGTGGGGTGGTGGAGGTGATGGTGGCGACGGTGGTGGAGGTGGTGGTGGCGACGACGGCGATTGTGGTGGTGATGGTGGTGGTGGTGACGATGACTATGATAATATTGTGGTGACCTTTTACTTAATATTATATATATTTTGTTTCTTTATTTTTTTGGATTGTATCCTAAAATTCATAAAACAATAATTTTTTGTTTTGTAAAACGTAAGCAAATTATTGTATCTTGTGTTTTTATTTTCTAAATTTATTTTTAAAAAATGAGACTATTTTTGGACATGAAAAACGAAAAATCATTTTGCAAAACACTACCAAATGGGAAAAAGTAATTCAAATTCAGGTGCATAGGAAAGAACATCCACTTTGACTACAAATTTGTGTAACCTTATGTAACATGCCTCTTAACTCTGGCGCTGCGGCGGATGATCAATCAACTTATCACATAGACAAACTTTCAAGTTTTACTATCGATACTTTATATTATATAAATAACATTCTTCTTATTGATCACTATTCTTGCCCATAAATGGTTTCGGGTTAGTCGATTTTAATCACTAAAGTTTTTAATCAAGTTCGATGTTAAGTTATTAGTGTCTAGTTTTTTTAGTTTGTATAATTATCTTTTCCAATCAATAAAAATATAGTATTTACTTGAATGAAATGATTATGTATATACGAGAAGTTATTTTCCTAGAAAAACCCTAGCTACTATTTTCTCCCTTCTCGCCTCACTCGTTTTTCTCTTTTTCTTTCATTTCCAAGAGACGAGACAGAAGATGCATAAGATGCAGAACGAATTTTGCTTTCATTTCCCCCCGTATAGAGCACTGAGTTACTTATAAGAGTTCCTTTGTGGTGATTGTATGGTCTGAGCCACGCTCAGATTTGAGTTTCCCATAATGTTATTTTGCTATTTTTTCAAACCATTCCCTTACCTAAAATCTTCCTTTAAAATTTCTTACTTTTCCCTAAATCTTGTTATACTTTGTTGTTGGGAGAGTTTGCCACAATATCTCCCATTTGTTTTGGTCACAATAGTTAGATTAGAACTTTTGGTCATTTATTCGCTTTTATGAGCAATTGGATCGCTGAAGATCAAACATTCCTCAGATCCGTCATACTTTACACGTTCTTCAAGATCAGATGTGATGAGTTTGGCGACAGGGGCTACTTCTTTTAGTGGAGGCAGTTTGTTTAGGGTTATAGACGCTGTTAGAGTTTTGTTTATTTTGGGCTTTATGAGCTTGATTTGTAATTTTACATAATTTCAATTATGTATGTATGTTAGCTGTTAATGCGGTTTTGTCCGTGTTAGGATTGTCGTATTGGCTTGTGAGTCTTGTTGTCATAGTTTCATTTTGATGGTATAGTTGTACATATTTTTTATGATATACAATGATATCATTCTCGATAAAAAAAAAATTATGTTTATATGATAAAGTTGATGTTGAAACCACAAGGTGTCGTGTGGTGGCAAATTTCTTGGTGTCTAACAGTCATGAGTTCGAAATTTATTTGGAGCATTTTGTGGCTAGAGGCAAGTCCCATCTTGAATGGGGATTAATCTCACACTTCGAATGTTGGGACAACTCGTGGCATTTACCCAATAAATTAAGTTGATGTTGAATGCATTAATGTAAAATAAAGTTGATGTTGAATGCATTAATATAAAATAAAGTTGATGTTGAATGCATTAATATAAAATAAAGTTGATGTTGAATGCATTAACGTACACGTCGGTGAAATATCCAAAGTTTTTATTGCTATCCCAAATTTGTTTGACCAGTTTGATATTCTCGTGTAACTTTCTGAACCATTCAAATTAATTTTAGCAAATTTACTTTTTCTTTCATCAATTTGGGTTGGAGGTTATAATTTTGGATATCTTTTAATAAAGAAATTATTACCATATTAGAGTTAGTTGATAAAATAATCTAATTTATCCTCGAATAAACATACAGAACAATATGGAGCTATATGAAATTTCGTATTTTCAAAAAAAAAAAAAATTACATTCACTTGGTAATTAAGTTGATAAGTCTTTTATGAGTCGTACTTCATTGTTCTTTTAATTTTTTTTAATTTTGATTAATGAATCGTTCATTTCATAAATTAATATTTAAATATATATGTACAAATCGTTGATCAAAATGAAATACAAGAATGTTTAATTATCTGTTGTGTTAATTAGGAAATATTACGATCTCTGTATTATTTCTAAGATTTAAAAATGAATGTAGCTGAATTTTCTAACAATTAATTCTTACCTATGAGTGAATTACCGTTTGATTTGTTAGAGAAAAAAATATGGGACGCGTAAAATCGAATGACAAATGCAAAATGCTCCTTATCTAATTATTATCTTTGATTGGATTTGATTATCGTCACATCAATTAAGAATCAATATCATCACTTTCATCATCCCGTAATTATTTACTAATTACAAATTAATTTTCAGCGTTCCTTTAATTATGTTTTTCACTTTTTCAAAAAGATTCTTTTTCCTTTTAACGTGGAATTTTTTTATTT
Source organism: Oemleria cerasiformis (assembly GCA_037349345.1). NCBI lineage: Eukaryota > Viridiplantae > Streptophyta > Magnoliopsida > Rosales > Rosaceae > Oemleria > Oemleria cerasiformis. Next base: position 16,891,439 of record JAZGTL010000018.1, read on the forward strand.
TATCAAACGATCAAAATTATTAAATACGAATAGGAATGTTTATATTAAATATTAATGGATTAAACAATCAAATTTTGCACGGAATCGTAAAAGGAAAACATGGTTGTATGCATCATATGCTAATGTTTACACGGAACCCTAAACCCTAATCTTAAAACAAAGAATATTTTAAGATTCTTACAACACATTAATCAATCTGAATTCAGCTTTAATATTTTAGATTTCTTTCTAAGGATTCATCCACCTTCACCGTTTATTGTTGTAAACTTTCAATCACGAACAACTACTAAATTCATGCACTCAATTTTTTTTTGATAAACTACATAAAAGTACCAAAATTATAAAGATCATTTCAAATTCATACTCGAACTATAAAAATTTTCATAATTATATGATCATCAACAAATCACTACTTCCATTAAGTTTCTCATCCAATGCGTTGTTAAAAAGACACGTGGCAAGTATTTTGTACAAAATTAAAAGGGCAAATTCATCACAAAATTTGGGCTGAAAAAGAAAGAATAAATCAAAATTAATTAAAAAAAAAATTACTCTCAATCTTCAACTTCTTTGTCCCGCATTATCATCATCATCTAGACCCATTTGCGGATATGAATCTCACACTGAGAGCAACAGCCCATTTTTTTCCCTCCATTTTCTCACACTTTCTCACCTCCCAAACACATCCTTTGATTTTTTTTTTCTTCATTTTTTAGCCCAAATTTTGTGAAGAAATTTTCCTTTTAATTTTGGACCAAATACTTACCACGTGCCCTTTTAACAGTGTATTGGATGAGAAACTTAACAGAAGTAGTGATTTGTTAATGGCCATATAGTTGGAGTACCTAAATGAAAATTTTCATAATTCGGATATGAACTTGAAATGACCTATATAGTTTAGATATTTTTATCTAATTTTTTATAAGCAAATTCATGAACGAAAAAGCAGCAAATGATATTATTACATGCCGACATAATCCCGTTTTAAAATGTTTTTCCCATAATTGACCTAAACAAAAAACAAAAGGTTAATTATAACTCTATAAATACCACCACGCTCTCATCTTCTTGTCTCAAATTCTTCATAGACTCCCTAAACCCTAGCTAATTTCCAACTCCTGTACATTAATTTGTTCGTGAAGTGTTCGAATTTAAGTCGTTTCTACAATGGAGTCTCGTTCTTACATGGTATGGATAACGATCAATGCATGAGAACCATATTCTTTGATACACCATTTATTCTCATTTTAATTTGTTGATCAGGAAATTCATCTTTGAATTGAATATTTCTTGATGCATGCATGTGCAGACATGTGGAATTAAGGTGGACACCACATGCGATGGATGGCACAAGTGCCTAACGAAAATGCTGAAAAAGATCCAAGGTATACGTACATTATTCTTAATTTCATTTAGATTTAATTACCTCCATTAATTTTTCTCTTTCGGCACGAACTTGGGTAGATATATACCAAACATCATCTCAATGGGGGCCAGAAATTGAAATTGTTCGTGTCGTGTTTGAATGGTTTATAGGAGCATCGTACAATCTAGATGCAGAAGCAGGCATGGCATATATATCTGGGAAAGTAAATCCGAGAAAGTTACTCAAAAGGCTAGTTGAGGCCGGGAAAGAAGCCGAAATCTGCTGGGTCATGACCGGAGATCAATGTACCTATTCCGGCGGTGGTCACGGCGGGGGCAATATTGTCAATCCCACAAATGGGTATTATGATCATTCTTATTATAGGGCTGGAGCAATTGACCCTTATGGATATAGATCATCGTCGTCATATTACCCATACGCCCACCATTACTATCCTCAGGCGTCACCCTATACATATTATTGATCATCGATCATGACAAAAACCGTGTATTTCACCAAGAAATTTTGTGTTTAATTAGCCGGGTTGATTAGACGATATCATATCAATGCCTACCAACCCGGCCTAGCTCTAATTATTAGTTACATAGAGTAGCTAATATACGTATATGGTATCCATTGTTTTTTATTGAATATCATGTACGAATTTGAATAAGCATTCGCGTCAACTGATTATAATTTTGTCGCGTTAAATTAATTTAAATTCCTGGTTGTTTTTATTAACTAGGAATTAATGTATTAATATTACATATTCCATACATTTCAAGTTCTTATTGTTTCTCGACTGAATCCTGAATAGATCATTGTTTCAATATAATCTAGACGTACGTAGTGCATGCATGCATAATGTACATCGAGCGCCCATATGATTTCACCTTTGCGTGGTGCAGAAAGAAATCTTCATCCTCTAATCAAAACTTATGGAAAATCTGTTTTTTTTTTGTTCTTTTCAATTTGAATATATTTGTACTTAATTTGTGTTTGCAATCTTTATCATTTGATCCATTAACTCACTGCTAAATATATTGGTGTGTACGTTTTGCAGGTGCACTACGATAATCGGTAGGCTATTATTCGATCTGTTTATAGAGATTAAATCGTTGAAGATTGTAGGGAATTATTAACGACCGTTTTCTGTAATTGTATGTGATTCTATTGTTGATTATTATAATCATTTTTTTGTTTTTGTATATATACTTCAATAATATCTCAAACAATCAATCTTAGTTAAGTTTTCTCTTTTTATAAAGATCTTTATTATTAGTCAACTAGCTAGTGAGATCTTGATATTTCTGGTGGAACTTTTTTTAGAGATTCATGTTAATTATTACATGCAATTAATATTAATTTCTGGTGGAAATATAAGGAAAATTGGCATCGCAATTATGGATAATATGTATCCATTAATACTACCATGAATTAATACTACCAAGAGTTAACCTACGTACGTTTAATTTAATATAAAAATATCCCATCTCCAACGTAAGAGAAACCATGATTCCCATCTCCAACCTACGTACCTCTCTTGATTCCCATGATTTACTCACACAAAGCAAACCTAAGAGAAACCATTTATTCAATTTTGGGAAATCCTCCAATCAATGTATAATTGTTCCTAATTTTAATTTTCTATTTTCTGCAATTTTTTGGTCAGTATATATATGGACATGATTTTTGTATCCCCAGCTAGCTGTCGCTAAAGCCATGGGAAAAGCCCAGATCTGCTTTTCATTGCCAAATCAAACACAGACTCAAACTTGAAACTCTAGAAGCAAACTCGCAAAGACAAACAAGTGTACGTACGTAACCTTTGATTTGGGCCTTTCGATATGTTGTTGGTTCGTTGTTTTTCTTATATGGTTTCTAACTTTCTAAGTTCCACTAGAATCTTTCCCAAAATAAAAACAAACTCAAGAAAGCCCTTTACAAGAAAATATCCTTGCATGGTATAAAGGAAAATACTGCTTGCCCATTTCTTCTTTGTTATCCAAACTGTGCCAATGGTTTGTGGCTGAAAATGGTCGAGACACGTACTTTACCCTTTTATCTTTTTTTTTTTTGATAAATACCATGAGGTGTCCCCACATTCGAAGATTAAACTAATGTCTTTTCGGAATTCTGCTTGCTCCTGACCATAAAATGTTACGTACGCTAATGTGTACACATTTAGTCACTCAAAAAAAGCCCTTTACAAGAAAATATCCTTGCATGGTATTATAAAGGAAAATATTGCTTGCCCATTTCTTCTTTGTTATCCAAACCGTGGCAATGGTTTGTGGCTGAAAATGGTCAAGACACTTTACCCTTTTACTCTTTTTTTTTTTTTGGTAAATACCACGAGTGGACCACATTCGAAGATCGAACTAATCTCCATTCGCAGTACTGTTGATTGCCCTTAACCATAAAATGCTCCCAGTAAATTTCAAACTTCTTTACTCTTTTATTCGATGTTGTGTACGTTTACAAATTCTAGTTATTACATGTAAGTAAATATATATTTCATTATAACTATATTACCCTAACGTGTACACATTTAGTCATTGATCAAAAGATTCGTACTCAGCTCATTTTTGTAAGTGTTAAATAAGAGTGAAGCAAATCTTGATAAAGAGTAGTTTGATATTTGAATTAAATAATTTTCTTTGCATCTTGTTATCCACAGCCTGCTTCAAACGCTACCTGTAGAGTGTACGTAGTACATCAAAATATATTCGATGATTTCCGCTGAATGGATCGATATGGGATAAAGATTCAACATTATTCCAAGACTGTGAAAAGAGAAAGAGAGGGGATAAAGATGATAATAATAATTGAAGCATACGACATAAATATATATTCGAAAATGTTCGAGAAGGCAGAACGAAACAGACCCCCTCATTTGGCCAATCAACCTCTCCCATCACCCATCAACCATCAACCCATCAACATGCCTAATTCCAGTCCAAAAGGGGAAAGGCTCACATTCCAAGAATAAATGATCACTTCTCCAAAAATGGCAGGAGTATCCGTAACTCTACCGAGATAAGTTCGCACTGAAGAGTCGTATTAAACTAATTCTTATTAAGAGCAGAATTTCAAACGTCACGGATATAATTACGAATTTTCAATGTTTACGTTGAAAATACATTTTATTTTTTGGTGGGCATCGGTGAAAAAGAAATTGTGAAGATATTTTAGGGTTACCATCATCCTATGGCCAGAAATAGACCCAATCGAGGACGTGGATGTTGGGGTGTCGACACGTGTCATGATGGATGGTATTGTTTTAGTGAGTTGGCATATATAGTAGCGTTGCCCACCACCCCGCCCATAGGTAGACTGATAAAGACAAGACTGAGAGAAAGATGAGTGCAGATAAGGAATGAGCGTTGAGGGATGCCTTTGAAATCAATCTTCTCCATGCTTCTTGGCAAGTTGCAACAATAATGCCATTAGGGCTTAAACACCCAACCCACATATTTTCTCTCCATTTAGAAGAAGAAAGTTTGAGCTTTCACCTTCAAAACATATGACTTCATTCGGGTATGTGTGATAGTTGGAATTTTATAGACTGAAAGTTAATTTGCTTTTATACATCGGTGCACATGCATTAATTCCATTACTCATCTATTAACTAATTTTTAATTATGTGGAAATAAAAAGACTAATTAAGTTGAAGGCACTATAAATACAAATGGGGTTTTTTATTTGATAATTTGGAGTATAAACCTAGCTAGGTACATGGTTCTTTTTTTCTTTTTTCTTTTTTATATATTGGTGGAAATCGTACTTAGAACGAGCTGGATACATATTGAATATGAGAACGGCCCAACTACTGTGCCAAAATATTGTTGTTCTTTTTTTCTTTTTTCTTTTTTATATATTGGTGGAAATCGTACTTAGAACGAGCTGGATACATATTGAATCTAAGAACGGCCCAACTACTGTGCCAAAATATTGTTGTTAAATAAGATGATTTAATTATAAAATGATATTTTTTTAGTGTTCAAGTAGCATTATTTAATTAGAAAGTGGTATATATTTTTTTTTCCAAGATAATATTCCGGTAATATATGTATACGTCTACATGATCCATTTTGTATTTTCATTTTTGTTGTTGAGAGAACCTTACTCTAATTATAATCAATATTTCTTTAAATTTATATATATAATCACACACATATATATATATATATATATTATTTTGAATAATAATATTGGTTCTCTTGCATATGATTTGTGGAGGTGGAGGTGAGGGCGACCGGTAGGAATGGACTGATCGATGATGATATGTGTATAGGTCTACACTGCTCCATCGGGAGTTGTATTTTGTGGTTGGGATTTATCCAACTTCTTAATTAAGAGACCGGCCGGGTCGGGGTACCTTTAACTTTTGAAGGTGCCTATCACTCTATCATAGCTCATGAGATTAAGAATAGAGATTACTTTACTTTGCGTATTACCAAACAATTAAACCTTGATTTCCCCCCCACGACTCTCATATATGATGTTTCTATTTCAACCACTACAAAATTTCACTTTTATATTTATAATTTCGTTTTTTTAGAGTGAAATTCGAGATTTTCCATTACACATTGGAGTGTATAAAAATATCCTAGACCAGCGCTCCTAGTAAACATGGATTATATAATACAGTGCCCCGGTGCGTTTAGAAAACTTTCTGATCGGGAAAAATTAACACCGGAATCTTTTTAATACAAAATTTATAACTATCCATATAAAAATATATTGAGATAAAGGAGAGCAAGCAACTATAGATACAAATATATAAAATATGCATCGTATTCTAGCTAGCACACTACTTTTGCCCAAAACAATGTCGTTTTAAACAATTTCTTTGAAAAAAAAAAACTAAATTAACTCCAATGGTGTCTTATTTCTTTCCTGGAAATTTTTCTCCTTATTTTCATACAAACATGTATATTGATGATGATTAGAATACAATCGATTGTTACTTGCGTAATCAACTTGAAATATTATTCTAATAAAAACATGAAAATTTATCACCATCTAATAATAATATAAAGAAGAGTTACTTATAAATATATAATCATGAAGAAGATGTGGTGAATATGCATGGAAGAGTTATGAGCGATGATGTGCACATGGAGGTGGAGCATACCAAATATATATAGCAGCATGCAATTATCTCTGTTCACTTTCTGGTAAGATATTATCTATCCATAAATATACGATGATGATGATGATGATCAATATTCAGTACATGCAGGACTTGTTTCAAATTATCTCATTAATTATATTTACTATTAGCATATTATATATATATGGGAGTGGATCAATGACACCATATTTTGGACACAAATTGTTAATCGTTAGATCTGTACACTTTTAATGATTAAGATTAATTTGATTTTCCATATTTAATTTACTAATTTAAATAAATATAGATTGGAAAAAAAAACTTCCCAAAAATTTTAATTAATTTCTCTCGATCTCCTCCTTCATTAATTATATTTCCTAAATTATCATAATCCCATTAATTTCTTTCTCCCCGATGAAGCGCTTCCTTCTCCCTGCATTTCCTTTTTCAAAGGATTGGAAAAAACCCAGATTTTTCATGGAATAAGAAGTCAAGATCTGAAAACTAAAGCCTAATTATTCTCTCCTTATTTTTTCTTCTTCTTGGATTCTACAATTTCTTCTATTGTTATTGTGTTCAATTTCCATTGTACATTTATAATTGGAGCTGTTTGGCGGAGTGAAGAAAAGAAAATGCAGAAAAAAAACGTACTACAAGAGGTCATTAGTCTAAACAAAATACAGGTAAAATTTTATAACAATATTTTTCTATGAATTTTAAGATGCCATCGAAGGATTAACGTACACTTCAAAAATTGAAACTACGAAACTTGGTCACTGACAACTGGAGATGGAAATTCCATTATTATAATTTATTGAAAGGAATATGTGAATGAATGTGGGGGCAGAGAATTGAGATTAATGATGGATTGTTATTAGTTCGAAGATGAGGAAAGGATCGAGAAAGATTGGAAGTTGTCATAATTATTGAAAATAAAAATGCATTTATTGTTGGTTTTAGAATTATTAGTATTTTTTAAATAAAATATAATTAAAAAACATTAATCTCAACCATTGAAAAGACTTTTAATCTAACGATTCAAGAATTATGTCGAAATTATTGTGACAGTGATCCGCCCCCAATATATGTATATATATATGGTAAGGTCAGCAGAGTATGAGATTTCCGACCCATTCAACCCTCAACCTTCCTAATTTGTACATGAGAGAGTATATTCCTCATGCATATATTCAATTGCAGGATAGTACTGGTCCATGTGGGTGGATTGGTTAAGATATGCTGGATCCGATCCATCACTGTCCAGTGTCCACCATCAAATGGCTAAAATCGTAATTTACTATTTTATATACTTGCTAATTATATGCGGTATATCTATGCATTCCAGGGTTTACTTCAAACCGTGTAGGGTTTGTTACGATTTAGTTACAGGTGATGTCAACAGTACAATACTACTGCATCTGCTGTCCTTCTGACTAAATTTTATCCCGTGACAAACGGTTGGGACTCGGGACTGGACTCATAGTCAAAGAAATCATAGAATCGTGGGTGTTTTCAAGGCACAAATGCAAAATTGAAATTAACAGTGAGTTAATTTAATTAAAACCAACGTTAATTTGTTAGTTAAATTTTTTTATTTTATTTTATCGAAATTCAATAGAAGTTTCTTTAATTTAATGATGTTTAGCAATCATATCCTATAGAAAATTCTTGAATAATTTAGTATACATTTTATTTTCATAAATATGTAAATGGTTAAATAGTAACACAAAATAGCAATATAAGCAGCCTGAATATCTGGAATCTTAGATAATTCAGATGAAAAGAAAAAAATTATTATACTATAACTGTTATATAATAATAAGTAGGTTGGATGGGCTAGATGAGAACTACTATACTCAGGTTTGTTTCTTCCCTCTTTTCAAGTTTGGACCCAGCCCATCTTAGGCCTGTGTTTCGTTGTTGGTGTATCAAATAAGTATTATTTACTCATATTACAATACGTAATTGATTAAAATACTGTTATGTAATAAAGTGGGCTGAATGGAAACTACGTATTATATATCTGTATTTTCCTTTATCTCAAGTCTGTGTGTAGCCGTTGAAGTATCATATAAGAGACATTATATATATGCTTATATTTTATGATACATAAACTGATTATAACATTGTTAGATGATGATATATAATTGGATTGAGTACGGTGGATGAGAACTACAATTTAAAGTATGAGCTGCTTTTATTATAACATGGAAATTGATTGTAACAAAGTATTAGGGTAATATATATATATATATGGGTGTCAAGTGGGTGATATGGAGAATGCGAGAGATCGAGGACTGTAGAGATATGTACTATAGTACCCTTGTGGTGAGTTGTGAAAACCAGTAGTACACGTACCTACGTACGTACGTGTGTATGCATCTTTTACCAATTTTTTAATTTTTTTTCTCTTTTCTTTTGAGTGGGCGGGTGGTGAAGCTACCTCCTCATCTTTCTGCTATAAATAGGACCATTGGTGTGAGTCTTTTAAAGTATCTGGTAGCTTCTGCTACAACAACTATACACTTTCATCAATCCCTATATACTATAATATAATATTTATTATTATTAATCTTAATCTTATTGTTAAGAAAGGAGATTAGGGCTGTGGTGTGGTGAAATGGTGGTTGACAGAAGATAGAGAGCACAGATGGATGACTTGCAATCAAATATGCATCTCACTCCTTTGTGCTCTCTATGCTTCTGTCATCCTCCAGTTGCTATATATATTTCCATATATATGGCTAGCTATACCCACCCTAATTAATTAAGCCCCTTCATCTTCTTTTATACATATATATATATATGGAATTCCATTATTACTTATATATATATATATATTTAGGTAAAGTAGTGGTTAATTATTAGTTTAATTCTCTTATTTTATTAGTTTTTAATGAATTACTCCGCCATGGATCGATCGATGTGCTAATAAATCAACTTGTACCAAATTATGGTCATACATATATAAATATATGGAATGGAAAACTCGTGCTTGCTCTATATCTTTTTTATATATATATCTTAATTTGACAGGTTTAGAGTACTAGTGCTGGGCAAGGGGAAGCAGATCAGATCGAGCCGCCGGTCGCGGCGGCACCGACAGGCCGCCGGGCGGGCTATTTTCATGTCTGTAAGGGATGATTTGGTAGCTAGCTAGGTTAATCAATTTTGTTCATCCTCTCATCTCAGTATATTTTTGTGCAATTTATAATCAATTTGTTGATGATAATGCGTAGGGAAAATCTCAATATATATATCTAGGGCTGAATCTGAAAGATATATACATGATTTACATGGGATCCAGTGGCTGATTTGGTGACAGAATATCTGAAAACCCTTTTTCTTCATCTTGTTTATTTCTCTTCATATTTTTTATTAATTAATTATATGTTTTTGTTTTCTCCAAGAAGATATATATGGATGAAGTCTGACAACATTATGATTGAAGCGAAGCTATATTTATGTATATATTTATCATATTTCAATTATTAGGTGAAGGTAGCAGCACAAGGAGATTAGGTCTGCAAATTTGCAATCTGTGTATGCGCGCTGATGATAATTAATATATCTGTGGGAAAATTGGGTACAAGTTGATCAGCTGCTGAACAAATTAGGGACAGATAAATATGTGAATGCAAGGCTGATGACGATGAGGATGATCTGTTTGAAAAAGGGGCTGAATCTGAAATTGTTGAGCTGAATATTGTTAAAATCTTTGTTACTAATGTTATATATATGCAGCTAGCTCATAGATCAGAGAATCATATATTGATCTCTTGGTGCAAATATGTATATATGAATATTGTGTTCTTATATATTAATTAATTTCCTTGCATTAATATATATATATATCCTGGAATTAATTAAGAGCTTAATTAAATTGTTGTAAAAAGATAAAAGTGTTGCAAAGTCTGCAGATTCAACCATGGATTTTGCCCTTGAAGCAGCCAATTATTAACCATTCCAAATTCCATATGAAAGTTGTGTACATTTAATTAATTAATTACCAGATTTCTCAATTCTAAGATATATATATATATATATATATTTGTTAATATTTAATTTTCAATTTATCCATAGAGCTATAGGTTATTGTTATCATATGAAAAATCAAGGCAAGCCATATTATTTATAAATATATATATATAGTATATTTGTAAGATAATGATCTCTAATTGATTGCATTTGAGGCACAGACTGGGTTGTGAGAATAATCTTGATAAATCTATATGTTGTTGGCTTCAATGAAGAACATACAATATTGTTGTTCTTAATTAGTGAAAATCCATCTTCTTATTATTGCTTGTTCATCTAAATCCAGATATGTACTGTGTCACAGAGCTTTTCTATTTTCTTGAAAATCATTTATTGATCAATACATTGTTATTTACTTCCTCGATCTTAACATTCTTTTATTATTGGAGATTTTGATGAAGATAATCATTTTGAATAGAGTAGCGGTGTGAATTAGGTTCATTAGTTGCCCTTATGAATGTGTCCACACTATTTAAAATGTCTACTTCCTAATTAGTTAATTAAACTCCTTACAAAATAGGGATGAGCACATATATATATATCCTGTTGGGCAGATAAGATTTGAAACCTTTAACTGTACTATTTATATTAATATTTGCAATTTTTGTGATATAATGGTATTGGCGAAAGGGATTACAATATATATATTGAATATCGATTTCGTCATTTACGAAAATCGAATCTGAGACATCCCCACATAACGTTTAAAGAGGAATACTACTAAATCATAGTACGTAGTAATAACTAGTATATGTTTGCAAACCTTAAACAGATATATCATGTGTTTCATCAAGCACTACTTGGGACTGAATGCACACGGCTAGAATTCTGGTCATACGCATCACCCGTTATGCATCGGTTTGTAAAACAGACGATGCTTAAAACACATAACGCATCACTTCTATAATAAACGATACCAAAAATCTAGAATCACATCAGTGCAAATTTAAGCGATGCCTTTAGTTTAATATTTAGCATCGCCTAGTGTTAAAACAGATGTTTATTGAAAAATTTGATTCCAATTGGTTCGCACCACTTTGTAACTTACCCAAAAACGATGCCTTAACGAATTTTTTACAAATAATTCCAAAGTCAAATCCCAAAATTTCAGCTTTTCTTTCCCTCCTTATTTTCCCCTTTTATTTTTCACATTTAGATTTTTTCCCTCCTTACTTTCCCTCTTTACTTTCTACACTTACAAAAAAAAACCCCCCAAAACTCCTAAGTCAAACCCTAAAAGAACTCAAACAGTACACAAACTCGCGCATCCGGAGCTTGTATCGCCTTCATCACTCCCCAACCCATCCCAATCTAATATCTCTTCATCACTCCTCGATACCTAGCTCTCTCCTCAAACCCTAAGCTAATCTCAAGCAGTAATCTCTCTTCTTCTTCTCCTCACCGATCAATTCGGAGACACTTCCTTGGCTGCGGCCACATTCTTTGACTGCCCACCAGCAGGTCTTCGATCTCTTAGAAAATGCAGAAGCCTCGCTGGAGGAAATGCTCTCCTCCTTCACAATTTCTCATTAAAGTCTTTCTTTGATGTCTCCGTCTTCTACTTCAATCGCCCGTTCAAGCCCAAGAAGAATGTTAATGGAAGAGTCAGTCAGGTCAGAGAGGTAAGAGAGGTCAAGGAGGTCAGTGGCCAACTCTCAATCGACAGGAATCAGATTCTTGGTTTTGATGGGTTGAACAGAAATTGAAGAAATTGAGACCTCGGTGCTGCAATTTCACAATTCTACGCGTGAGACTCTTTCACCTTTGGTCTTTGAATCAACCATAGTGCTCCAACCTCTCAATTTTCCAGCCGAGTTGACTCAGTTGCAGCAACCAGAACGGTGTGAAGACGTTGTTAATATGATTATGTCCGTCTGTGCAAGTTCTCAAGACTCAGAAGGTACATTCATTATACGTTTTTCTTGTGCTAGTTTTTATCTCAAGTTCTTTGTTAAATTGTTGTTTTGGTGTTAAATTTTGATTAAAGTGGACTTATTGTACTTTTAACACTGATTAAGTTTATAATTATTGCATTTTTTACACTGATTAAGTTTGTTAGTTTGGCTGCTACTTATTGATTGGAAATTACTTCCTATTAATACTAATTTTGTGGGTATTGATTGTCACAGACCATTTTGCACGGAGTGGGGCTCTCTGAGGAGGACTTGAGGAGGCCCTAGATCGGCATATTGTCAGTGTGGTAAGAGGGAAACACTTGCAATATGCTCTTGTTGGGGCTATCACAGGCTGTGAAGGGTCGGTTAGAGAGGCTGGTATGGTGGTTGGGCTTCAGGTTCAATATAGTTGGAGTCAATAAATTTGATTTGGTGTTTAACTAAATTTATTATCTTTTTGTTTCCTTTGTCATTAATTAATTGGGGATTTAGGTTTCTTTGTGATATGTGATTACCTTTTGTGTTGGGTTTTGGATGGAAATGTGAAGTATTGGTCGATGTTTCTGCTTCCTTTCCGTGGGTGATGATAACATTTGACAACTGTTATGTGGGAGCTATTTTGAAAGACTCTAGCTAGGTTCATAAAGTGTGTCATAGTTGAGGATGGAGTGGTGGAGAAGACTTGTATGCTCATTGGTAAAGTTTTAGTATATAAGTACTTGTCTGTTGCCATTGATGTGTACACACTTGGCAAGTGTTGGTGCTCACACTAAAGTTTAGAGGACAAATTAGGTACTTATTTATGTTTAGATTGGTCTTATGACATTTGTAGTGTTGTGTGTTATACTTAAGAAATTGGAGAAGCTTGAGATTTGAAGACCTTCAACATATGCAAACACATTGAGTGTTTTGCAAGTATGCCATGGTGTTCAAATTGTCAGGTATTTCAATAATTATATCTTTATAAATGTATTATTCTGATTGAAATCATGCACAATTTTTTGAGTTATTTCTATTTCTTCTGAGAATTCTTTTTAGTAATCCACATGTATTAGTGTGAGTTAAGTATCTCTTATATATCATCGCAATAAGCCTGCTCTTGAGAGTAGTGCGTTAATTTTCAACAAATTTTCTTTTGTTAATCATCTCCTCCAAAATCTTTTTTCATTTTGGTGTTCACCTTAACTATAATTTGACTTCTCATTTATTTTTCATGCCAGGATAGAAACCATGTGACAGTGAAAAGTCATGTGTTACATCCAAAGTTTCGTGGTCGTATGGTATGTTCTGACTTCCTTATGGATTAATGGTTATTAGAGGAATTGAAAAAAACTTTATATGTTCTCTTGTTGCTGCATGCAATTGCATTGTAATGTGGAATTTTCCCCCTATTTCTGTTTAGATTGGTCTTCTGTTTATATGCTAATGTAAGAGGATAGGAAGCATTATGAGTTTAGTTATATGATTAACAAAACTCATGGTATTTTTCTTTTCGCTTTTGAAATCCCATAGGGTGATGTATGTGCTAAGATTATTGCTAAGTGATTTCTGTTGTTACGTATTTGGTCCTGAAGGGAATTCTCAAATCACGACACATTTAACTTATGTTGGGACAAACTTTCTTAGACACTAGTAGTTTTTTAACTAGTTTCTGTCACTTTGATTAATGTCAATACCAATTTTATAACTAGTTCAGCTAACAATATGATGAGATGTTTTCATCCATAGTAGTGAACTTCCTTGACAGTTCCATTAGCCTGGATCGAGAAGAAACAAAGATTACAATACAAAAAAGCCACGCATTATTATGACAAATTGGAGAGGTATGTTAGCATGAAGAAAGTCTCATAATTGGCATGATAGCATGGTTTATTGTTGCTATTTACTGACTTTTTAAATGAATGCTAATTATATGTGTTTGATTCTATTTGTGAGAAAGTCTCAGAATTGGCATGTTAGCATGGTTAATGCTAATGAGCATCTAGGACTAACCCAGTAATTTAACTTGTATATTTATCTTAATTATGTTTGAGCTGAAGTATTAACTACAAACAAATTAATTTGAATTGTCATACTTGGCATTACATCTGATGTATGAGAAGAAACAATGAAATAAGTCATTTTTGTATCCCTATATAAGAGAGCTTGATCATCAGCGAGGGACGGGTTAGTTAGTTGTGGAGTCTCCCTTTTTTTGGTCTGTAACTGAAGTGGCTTACCTTACAGGCAGCCCCACAAAGATATTTTATGCTTGTTTGCGTTTGACTGTTAGTAAAGTCATTCATGTTGCAGTGCATGTTCATGCTTTATGTATGCTTTATGTATATACATATGTATATTAAATTCCCCTAAAAATTCATATTTCTTATGCATTGGAATAATGCAAAGTAATATTGCTCTAAGGTGCGTTACATGATATACCCCTAGACACATCTCAATGGCATAGTATTATTCATATAGCCAGTCAAAGTGGACAAACTTGATTACTTTTGAACAAGATATGGAATAAAGAACATATATCATATCCCACCCCCGCCATGACAAGAAGTATATATAAATATGGACTACATACATGAAGATAGCTAGCTGAGAAACAGCATATATAAATGCGAGAGTTTTTTTCTTCTTCTTTAATTATGGCAATAAATAATTAGACGAGCTAATTATAAATAAAAATGGACCACAATAGGTTGGTTCAGTAATTGAAATGTTTTTGGGTTCGGTAGGCTCCCGGCTCGTCGTGGGTTCGATCCCTACTGATTAATCTTCTGATTGTAATATGGGGTGTGCTGAAAAACGTGTGTGAGTTTTGTCCAGCCCTTAGAATGATGGACTGTTGTGGTTCGTGACTAATCGATTCCCTATATAAAAAATAATAATAAATAAAGGTGGATTATTACAATAATTTACTCTCCCAACTCACAAATTAAAGCAATCAACAAGAAGCCGATCGAGGCGTAATAGACTGCCCCCCATCCTTTTAAACACCTACACACTATATACCTCGCAGCTTATTCTTATGGTGGATTATATGTAGGAGCATTATCTTAGTGCACAATGTACGATGGTCACGTTGTATATAATTAGTTGTGATGTCGTAATATCAATAAATATTACAGAAATATAATTCAAATCGTTGATCCGTAAGACAACAAATAATGAAGTATGATGCGTAATTTTTCGAATTTGAAAGATTTTCATGGTTGATGACAAGTAGGTAGGGTAGACTTTATTTGTGTTGGGAATGGAATTGAAAAAGAGGAACACGTACAATTCCACTAAGCTTAGAGGGTATGTGATATATTATGCATCGATGGATGAATATATATGCGCCTCTTTATTTATCCATGTGCTCTTGTGATAAAGTCGTACGTCTTTCCAACTATATAGCTTGGACTTTTACATGTATGAGATAAGAGAGAGGATATTTGAAAGTGGCCGCCCGCCATTTGATAGGCCCCCATTTGTCTCTCTGCCCCTTCACTTTTCTTTTTTCTCTTATTTCATTGTCAAACTACATCTCATGTGCCTCCTTATTCGATCCATTGGTCAATCAAAGGGCTACCGCTTCTGTGTTGAGACTTATCCTAAAATTTATAAATCTTTTTAAGAATCAAAATTTGACCTTTGTTCATAACTATTTCATCAATTTAGATTTTAGGTTTTCTCATATATATATATATATATATATTACAGAAAGATCATGGGAACAGATCGATACGAGCTGAGACTGAGGAAGGAAGGAAGGAAGGAAGGAAGGAAGGAAGGTGGAGGGAGCTCGAGAGTGGTCATGTACATTTCTTCCACTTTGTTCCCACCTTGTTTAAAATGAAATTTGTGTGCGTCAGTATTTATATTTTGTATATTTTTTACTACTTAAGATAAATAATACCGGAATTACTTATTGATCAATGAATAATATATATGAGTATATAATTCTTTTGTTCATTGTCATCCAATTTATTTTGTTGATATTCCGGTATCATGATTATCTAAGGTGATTATTTAGTATCATGATCTTCCTTCCCACACGTTATGTGGGAGGTTTCAGGTTTCACTCTCATGGACTAAGTCGATACCTAATGCATATATATATATATATATATATATATATATATTGTAATCCCCCTTCTCTAATATCATTATATAAAAAAAGAATACACTTATTATTCTACATATATATATATATATATGAAGTCTGATTTAACTTTCTGACTGCGTCACTTGATGTATACCCCATCAAATTAATTAGGATAGAATACTATTCATGAGATATATATATATAGGCAGTGCTTGAAGTTGAGGTCTTGTTTGTTTGGTAGGAACTAGGAATAAGTGGATGTATTTCTGAAAATGAACTTAGCTTTTAGTGGCCAATTTTCATCACCTGTTCCTCTAGAGGTAGGTCTAGTCGTCTAGGGCACTCATTATATTGTCTTAGTCTCACTGTGTACGGTGGTGTGTGCTACTGTATAGTGGCTACTACTGGTCCTTCTCATGTCAGATTGACTCATCATTACCATGTTTCAAGGCCTGCCACTTTAATCTACATTCTAGACTCTGGTGTAGCAAAATCAGTAGCTAAGGACTTCTTAACTATAATCCTATATTGCATGTACTTATTAATTTGTAGGCTGTCCGGTCCTGAAAGCTCAGTTCAATGACTGTATTTGAAGAGGAAACTTCCAAATGAGACATCATTATGGTATCCTAACTTAATCAGATTATGTCATACAATTTAACTTTCTCATATAGTGGTGTGCCATTAGTTTGAAAAATCGTCACAAATTTATGTTACACCTTTCAGTGTTACGGTACGTTTTAAATTCAGTATGATTGTATTTATGATTATATCTCTCTTTTACACTTGAATTCAAATTCACAATGATAATCTGCATGTGTCACTGTATCGATAACTTGAATCTCTCATACTCTGAAGTTCAAATTCTCACATGACAAGTTGTTATTATTCGCGCAAAACGCCATTTTCATTTATCCTAAACTCAAATGCACATAAATGTATTTACGTTTTAACTCAAATGACTACTTTCGCATCAATTTCTCTATTTACTTTAGTTTCTCTCTTAATCCATAATTAAAATTAGACCCCTCAATTTTATGAGGATCAGTCCCTTGTTTTGGACAATTTGCATGATGTTCTCTTGTATTGGCTGTCAATCATGGTGAAGTACTGAGATGAATCCAGAAAAAAAGAAGGAACAGGTGGCACAAGGGTTAGCAGCATATATATCTCCTTTGGGTGGGTGTCAATCATAGTGAAGTGAGCCCTCCAGGCTCCAGGCATGTCGGCTTTACCATAAAACATTCACCACCATGAATTGCAGGCCTACTACATATGCATTTCCTAAGCAAGGTTTGAATTTGTGCTTCTCCACCATTTGATAACTTTATAACTAATTAACCATTATATTTTTCAGAATATTATGAAAGAGAATATATACGTTGAGTATTGACTTTACCCTTAGTTGAATCAGAGAACATTATATTTTTTTGTTTCTAATTGTCACTTTCTGTACATGGAACACGTAGAAAGTATATAAAATGTGAAAAGATGAGGAAGAATGATCATATGGAAAGGAAGAAATATTGAAGAAAAAATGGCAAAAAAAAAACCCACCAAAAAATAGATTTTGATTTTTAGTTTTTTTGTCTACTTTTTTTTCTGCATTTGTACTCTATCCATTTTACTATATTCTTCCTCCATCATTATTCTTCCGTTGTTTCCTCTATTTAAAGTATAAAAAGTGAAAACTTGAAACTGAAAACAGAATGGTATATAACCGTCCCAAAAGTTATTCACTTTGATTTTTTTTAGGCAAGGAATAATAAGATAAGCTGCATGTGCTGCTGCTACCTACTATATTCCAAAATTGTCCTGCTTCATACCAATTACCAAAGCCATGTATTTTCACTTTTGTATACTTCAAAATTCAAACCCATATTTGCTGCTACACATCTTTTTGTTTCACCGAAGACACAACAAGATGGAACATGCATTTTGGAGAGCCTTAAAACAGAATTTGTTATCTGCAGTGAGAAAAATAAAAGACAGTAAAGAGAGTAGTACGAATGATACTGTGATCAATGAGTGACAAAACATAAAGTTTTCAGTACTAGATTATTGGTACGAGGATGATTAGTAAGAAGTGTAGTCTTGAATTTTTGATCCGGTTGATTTTACAAAGGAAAGATAACCAGGAAGGAACTCACTGTTCTGCAATTGCCAAGCACGAACACAAATAAGGTTGCTAGCAACCAGAAACAGAGACATTGCAGATTATGAAGCAGCATTTGAGACAGAAATGGAGTCATTGCCAGTAAGTAGGGGACGGCGAAGGTGGAAGTCCTCAACACCAGAGTTTTCCCTGAGAATACACAAACGAGATCTCTTCAGACTCAAACATTCTAAGAAGAAATGACCTCAAAATAATGAATAAGTCAAGACTTGACCAATAGAAGAAAAATGGTAGGAATAAACCCTCCAGTCTGAGTCTGTTAGACTATGCCTTTTCTTTTACCACAGAAATACAAACAAATTCTTTGTCAAGTTCCAAATTCTAACTACCTGTCTTGCTTTCAGTAAAAAAGAGATTAGATTGTTTTAGCTCTGCTCACCTTGGACAACAATTTTCTATCACAAAATGTAGGAATACAAGATATACATGAATCTGTAACAAAAAATGAAAAGGATTGCATATGAATTCGAACTTACAATGATTGACCAATTGATTCCACATCATTGGTTCTCCCTTCCTCTTTGACTGCTAGGCTGTGAATGAGTTTTGTAAAACTGGTGGTTGTATCCAAGAAAAAGAGGGCATTAGACAGTAAGCAGCAAGAAACAAACATGGGAATCGGCCCAAAGATCCACAGAAAGAGAGGAATCGAGAGATAGAATGCTCGTAATCCAAGGGACCAAAAATAACTTCCTCGATTCAAAGTTGTTGCAACATATCCAATGTAATCTGTTTTGTCTTTCCACGTCGGGACAGTAGCCAAGAAGCTAGCATGGGCAAAGTATCTAGTGGACTGCACATTGCAGAGAAACCCAACAAGAAAGCACAGCAAAATGCAGAAGTATTTGATTGAAGAAAGAGAGAGTGTGTAATTGGTGAAAACTAATTGTGTATCCGAGCTCGAAGATGCACTGCTAACAAACACACTGATCACAGAAGAAAGAGTAATTGCTGTTGTCGCCAAAAGGGCAGATGCCATTATGTTGTTGCGTAATGTTTGTACAATCAAAACACCATTCTTCATGGGGTCCTGAAAAATTCAAGTTCTCAACTTCAAAGTTTGCAACTTTATCCTAATTGACAAGTTTTTGAGTAAAGGGTTCTTCAAAAATTGCTTGATTCTTAAAATAATTGTCACTAACATTAACAGTTACAGTGAATATCCAGTATCCTTCTGAAAAGTTTACTTCTTTTTTTTGTCATTCACATGGTAAAAAAGAAAGAGGCTGTAAATTAGAAAGAGGAAGAGGAAGAGGGACTAACGGTCATCATGGAGAAAACCCAACGTTTGCGAACCTCACAATTGAGGCCAATGACAGTTCTGGTGGGATTTCGTAGGACTGTGATGAGTAGCCAAACATGGTAAATTACTAACACACACAAACCCACTGGTACCAGAAAATAGTCCAGGCTTAAGCTATCCAATCCCATCTCTTCTCCTTCAGTCTTTCAGAATGTGGGTAGAACTGGAACCCCAAGCCGGACTTGACCTGCTAAAGGCGAAGGCAAAGACAATAATAAAAACAAGCTTGTAAGCATTAATAATAATGTATTTGGTCATGATTGGATCTGAAATTATATATGCAGTAGCCAATGAATAATAAATGCCACCTTCTTACAAACCCAGAAAAAGAAAGACAAATGGCACATCGTGTGACAGAAATAAAAGACAAGTGGCACTGTTTTGAGACCAACTGATAAAGAAAGCCAATTAACTTATAAAGAAAGAAGAAACGGTGATATCAGAGTGAGAGGGCACGTTCATCCGATGCATTGGCTTCATGTTTTATTTAGTTAATGAATAAAAGATGAAGATAAGACACTGAGTAAGCTCTTATTATATCATATGCGATTGAGTATAAAACAAAAGACACGTAATTTATCTTTTTCTGATTACTTTAACCTCTTTAATTTTGGGTGGTCGGAACACTTTAGTTGTGCAATCATTCACTTAAAAAAAACCCATTTTTCGAGTAATATGTGCGTGTGATTGTATAACACCCTAATATGTAGGACCAAATCGGACCACGGCATTCAAGACCTTCCTATCAAATTCATTATTTGTAGAAATCAAAAAGCGGGGGAAAGAGAATAAAAAACACCTGAAGAGAATAAAAAACACCTGATATTCCGTTCTTCATTTCAAAGCCTCAGAATTCAACAAATCTCCCAAACAATTTATATAAAAAATGCATCCCCTAACCTCCAAGGTCTTAAAACTATATGCTTTCTAAAATCCAAAACACATACACTGATACACAGTTACAGGAAAATATACAGAGGATCATCTATTTAAGAAACAAGCTGCTAATGTTCTAATAAATTATAACAGTAGCAAAGAAAAGGAGGCAATTTTGAAGACCTTATTATCATGAGGCAACTGATTCAACATCGTTGGTTCTCGCCTCTCTGATGGAGTTAGTGTGAAGATGTCTTGTGAAAGTGGTGGTTGTGTCCAAGAAATAAAGAACAAAGGACATAATGCAGCAACACACAAACATGGGAATGGGCCCAAAGATCCAGAGGAAGAGAGGGAATGAGAGGTAGAACGCTCTCAACCCAAGGGACCAGAAGTAGCTTCCTCGATTCAAGTTTCTTGCGACGTACTCAATAAAATCCTTTTGGCCTTTCCATGTGGGCACGGTGGCTAAGAAGCTAACATGGGCATAGTATCTGATTGATTGTACATTCAAGAGAAAGGCAACCAGAAAGCAAAGCAAGATAGCAAAGTACTTGATCGAAGAGAGAAAGGCGGTCTTGTTGCCATAAACTAGCATTGATGCTGTGTTGCCAGAGTTTGATGTAGTGCTCACAAACACACTGATCAGAGAGCTGAGAGTGATGGCCGTTGTTGCCAAAAGCGTGGATGCCATTATGTTGTTGCGTATTGTTTGAACTGCCAAAACTCCATTCTTTAAAGGGTCCTGATCAATAGAATGGGGAGGAGTTAGATGACTGCTTCAGAAAAGTAGAGATTGAAACATAACAATGCATAAGCGTAAGAAACATGATTAAATACTAACACACCATTAAAAATATAGGAAATTTACTATCTATTCTATTTTGTCAATATGAAAATAACCATGAAAAGTACACCTTAGATCTATCCAACTCAGTCATAAACAAACCTTCTCTAGGAAATGCCTATAAATTAACCATGATTCCATCAAATGGTCTTGTCAAGAGGATCAGCCTAACTAAGGTACATGAATCCAACTACTTAATCTTCAATTCCTGTGATACCTAGCCAGAAAATCCAACTACCAATGCTTAAATTGAAGTCTCATGATTAAATTTTGGATGATGAAGCTTGCCTCTTTGTACAAAATAAGCCAATATAGATACTGATCCATGCACAATAGAGTACTAAAATGAGTACCTAGTTTAAAAAATCTCACAAGAAGCAGAAAATATAGAAGAAGCAATCAAGTTTCAATCCTAGTTCGAAAAAATTAACTTCCAAAACACCTCTAAACATTAGGAAACGTCTTAGATGGCAACAATTTTCCTTGGTTTAGATACTCTAATTTCAAATGATGCAACAAGCAGCTAAAGAAAAACCCTTTCACATAAAAAAGGATGAGTATTTGAACCCCAATAGCTCACAAAGGCCTTAAGCCACTTAGATAATAGATACCACAATCATATTCATAATTCGAATCAATCCCATAAACTTTACTTCACCAATTCTTAATTTTGTTTCGGTTCATGGGATGGAATTCTAGTTTCCTGGCCACATTACCCATCAAAAAGAAAAATTTCAACCACCAAATCTCACTACCCATTAAAAAGAAAAAGAATTTAAACAGACAATAAAGAAAACAAGGTATGAATAGAGAAAGAGAGAGATAAGAACTTACAGACATCATGGATATGACCCATTGGTGACGAGACTGAGCATTGAGGCCAACCACAGTTCGCATTGGATGGCGAAGAATTGTGATGAGCAGCCACACGTGATATGTTCCCAAAACCAACAGACCCAGCGGCACCAGCACATAGTCCAACTGCTCCTCTTCCATCTCCCTCTGTCTCTCTCGCTCTCTCAATCTCAATCTTAGCAAGCGAATCAGAGAATTTTGAACAGAAAGACGCTCAAACAGACAACTCAAAGGGAAGGTAAGGGCTATAATGAAAAAATAAAACGAAATGCTGTGTGTGTTGAGTGTAAAATGAGTCAGAGCGGTATATTGTACGGACACAAATATTCTCATTGTCTGCATTGGTTTTTCTTAAATAGTAATTTGTCAATTTGATCCCTTAATTTGTAATTACTTGCTAATTTCTCTCTTAAATTTTTATTTCAATCAATTTTTTTCATTGCATTATTATTATTAACTAGGCTCTCGGTATCCGCTAACTCGTTAGCTAATTTATTTTTTTTATGTTTGTTAAAAAAAATTAAAATAAAACAAATAATATTACTTTTTAATTTTTTTTAAACAAAAAATAAGATAAATAACTACCTGAGTCCACTACCATTTTTTTCTACTACCCACTCCTTTCATTAACCATTATTATTTTTTTTTAATTTATAAATTTAATATTTGATTTCATTATTATATTCTTAATTATTAAATAATTTAAAGGGTATTTTCATCAGAATTTTTTGATGAATCCTTTTGACTCTCTTGATTTTATAATAATAAAGAAGTCAATTTACCCCTTCTTGTTATATTTACTCACATATTATCTTAATTTTTGTCTAAAAATTCAAATTATTCATTATTAAATATGGTACGTAATGAGTAATTTTTTCTTTATGAGAGCATTTTTACTCACCACTTTATTATAGGGCTACAATGTGTCTATTTCACCAACCACAGTAAACATTTTAAACTTTTAAACATTAATAATTATTTAAAATTAAAAAAGAGAGAGAAAATAATAAAAAATTAAATATAAGGACCCAACCAATTCCTCTTCGTCCTCATCCCCAGAGTAGCAATGGCAGCTCCTTGTTCCTCCATGACAATTCCAAACAAAATATAATACACGAATGGTGATATCACTCAAAAGTAAAACACCCACGAATTCTTCTTATTATTTTTATTTAATAAAAAAATATATTTAAACACGAATTCCTCTGGCTTTTGTATCAAAACAAAACAAAATCACCTCCTTATTCATGAAGAAAACACGAAAACACTGCAAAATCGAAGGAAATCCTAGCCGGCTAGCCATCTAAAGAAGTCTCTCCACCATTGGTATTATTTGTTCTTGAATCTTGATCCAATAAAAAGAAATGAAACAAGTAGAGATAGATAGCACACATCACAAGTTTCCGGGCTTCACATCCAGTGAATCTGTTTTCTGAAATGTTTTTAGATGTTTCAGGGCTTTGATAGGCGGTTGATGCGGGGAAAAGGAAGGGGTGATTAGGGTCTATGTTTGTTGTTGGGTGTTTGGGAAAGTTATGAATGATTGAATTTTATTAATTTTTTCAATTCGATCAATTTGGGTTATATTTTGTTTGGAATGGTTATGGAGGAACAAGGAGCTGCCATGGCTACTACTCTGGGAAGACGACGAACAACAATTGGCTGGGTATTTAAATTTAATTTTTTATTATTCTCTCTCTTCTTTAAATTTTAAATAATTATTAATATTTAAAAATTTAAAATGTGAACTGTAGTTAGTAAAATAGACACATGTCAGCCATATAATGAAAATGTGAATTAATATTATATGACACATTTACTTACTTGAAATGTGACAAATCGAGTGAAATTTGAGACAAAATATAACCAGAGGGAAAATTTGTCATTAATAAGAATATAATGAGAACTAAATGAAAAATTGACTAAAATAAAAATCCACGGAAGAATTGGCAAGAAAATATAAATTCAGTGAGTAAATCGACTAAACCGCCGTCTCAAAATGGAAGACATAAAGCAATATTGGTCGAATAAGATAAGTATTCTCATGTGTATAAATGTAAGAAACCAAAATTTATTGATTGCAATTGTTAATACAAGAAATAAGACGGCAAAAGAAAAAACCTCTTATAATACATGAGGCTTCAAGATTGAACATCCTTTTATTGACTGTAAATGTCAATACAAAAAGTGAGGAAAAAAAATCTCTTATAATACATTTGAGGATAACATGGTGGAACATCCTCTCAGGAGCTTTCACCAGCAGCTTTAGCTTTGGCCAACGAAGTGAAATTCAACCTTGCAAGTAAAAACGAAACAAAAATGAGGGGTTCGAAGATATAAAAGTTGCTCAAAAGGAAGACCAATGCACCTGCTTTCAGGATTTAATCCGAACATTCTGGGGTTCCGAAAATTACAGATGGTAAGATTGAGACGGTTTTACAATTGCATACCTGATGATTGGCTTTTTCTGCACCACAGGTTGAGAAGGGCTTCCAAATGAGGGTGGCGCCATAAGTTCGGCAGGCTTTAAAAGTAAATACATAAAATGAAAGAAGAATTAACTGTTAAAAGCTTCAATGAATTAGCACGTAAATGCATAGACAACCAAATAAGGCATATACCAGAAAAGATCAGATGCTATCCACATGAAAAGAAGCTAGAGAGAGAGAGAGAGAGCCTTGTTCAGGCTGTTCATTTAGGAACAGAAAAGAAAATACGAAATGATTCTCATTCATCCCATAGAATAAGAAGAAACCTATTTTGCGTTTGAAGTTTTTGTTTCATTTTCCTGAAAATAGCATGTCTAATCATGTGCAAAAAGCTGTGTGTGAGAGAGACGGAACTTATGAACAAATTTCACCTTTTAGGATTAGGTATCTATCCCATATCGTGTTGTGCTAAGCCGGGTTTATGAAGTGATAGTAGAAAGAATAAAATATTGCACATAAGTTACATAACAAATATAAAGGTATGTTTGGATGAGGAACTTCAAAGTTTCAAGAAAATTAAGGCTAAATTAGTTAAAAATGAGGAACTTCAAAGTACCAAGGGATTTCAAAAGATTAGATGCAAGGCAGTAAGATGAGTTTGTCTAGTTGTTTTGCTATGCTCATTTGAAATCCCTTGGTACTTTGAAGTTCCTCATTTTTAACTAATTTAGCTTAAATTCCTTGGAACTTTAAAGTTCCTCATCCAAACATACCCTAAGAGTCCAAAAGTGATATAGAACATAATGGAATGAATTATGAGATGAATGCTTTAAAAGATGAAAAAAATGGGTGCAAACAAAAGTTAAGTAATTGACCTCAAGTTCCTCTAGTCCCCCTGAATCATTGTAAGGACTAGCTCCATTGATAGAGTTTACTGGCACTGCAGCTGATGCACTCTCCTTTGAAGGCACCATTTTACTGCCTTCCATGCTCCCGGAAAAATTGTCTTCAAGCTCATCCATTTCTTCCAAAGTTTTGTTCGACACATATGGACCAGCCATAATCTTCTCTAATGCCAAGTTTTCTGCTTCTTTAGCACCTGATATATCGGCCGCAGCAGATAGACCATTGCTTAATGGATTACACCTTGATGATACTTCAGTCTGACCATTCTGACAAGGAATGTCTGCTGAGTTTTCTACCTTTCCTAGGCTAACTGCCATATTATTATCAAACATAATGTTTGTGGAACATGAACTGACATTGCTGATAGGAGGGCTAGCCTCATGAATCTCCCCACTGCAGAGATGTAAAGACTTGGCATACCTTGAGTCAGTCTCAATATTATCATCCACCTGCTTTCTCTTCTGTCCACTCTCTGATCCATCTAAATCAGTTTTACCTTCACATGATGGTTGTGCAGAGCCAGAAACCTTCGGTTCTGAAACCCGCCTGCTCCCCCAAGTTACTTTAGTTGGGCGCAAAGGTCGAACCCCACCAGGAAATACAAAACTAGGAATGTTCCTGCGTTTTACATGGCATACGCGGATCTCCATTCCAGGCGTCAACAATGTGTACTGGTTGACAGAGTGCTTAAATTCCTCAACTGTGGACCTTATGTCAAACTGCTCACCTTCATTGACTGGAACTCCTTGTTTTCGTTGTAGGCCCATGAAGTAAGAGCTATGACAAGGTCTGGATTTGTCTGAAAAATCACCTGGATGTGGGTGACACTGCAGCATGTCGTAAGTGTGCCTCTCAATCTGGATTTGCATACGACAGATGAATAAGGGACAGACATCATTAAGAAGACAAAATAAAACAAAAAGGAAAGGTCTCACCTTCAGCGTTAGTTGACGGAGACGGGACTCAACCCAACCTTTCCATTTTCTAAAGTCATCAGCATTTTGAGCACTGATGTCTATCTGTAAGTAATTCTTATACGCTTCAAAGAAAGCATAAGACTCAAAAAGGGTATCCCAATCAGCCTTATTTGCTTCCATAGCCTGCAAGCACTATCAAACATCAAACAAGGGAAGAAAGATAGAACAATTGAGAGAGAAAGTCTCACAACTCAAAATCATTTTGCACAAATTTTATTTTTCATTGACACATATCAACATCCTGCTCAGTAGGTGCGAGTGCAAGTGTGCAACCCATGGCCAAGATGTCATACTGAGGGCCAGGATACAGATTTGAACTCACCCAACTACATATAGAGGACCCTTCTCGGAGACTTTGAGTAATACAGCAGAAATTGGAAACATGGTTCACAAAAACTAAACTTTAAGGGCTTACAGCCATGGCCAATTTAAAAGAACAAGAATACTAACAGTTCGGTTAGCCAAATCATGACATAATGCAAGTCAATGAGGAATCTTATCCTGTAACCTATGCATTCTGTGGGTTGGGGGAAAGAAGATATCACAACTTCAACAAAGAATCGTACCTCACAAATTTCATTCCCCCTCTGAAACTCCTCTAACATGATACGCAAAGTACTTGAGGACACATTGTAGCTAGAGTTCATACTGGGATAAGCCGGAGTAATTATAGGCATCCAATGATACTTATCCCTTGGATTTCTTCTAGGATCCCAAACCTGAAGTCCAAGAGACCCTTCTTCAATAGCACAGAGCATCACTGGATTTGGCCAGCGCCACTGAGTATAGACCCTGAAGAACCGAGACACTAGCATATTAGGCAGTGCATTTGGGTAAAGTTGGCATATGCGAGCAACAAGCAATGCCCAGTTTATACCACCAAGAAATCCAGCAACCTGCTCGTGAAAAAACGCAACATACATCATAAATAAGAAGAATATTGTAATTTATATGGAAAATCTAGTGTCAGTAGTCGCACACCATACATTTGAATAAACACCACGACGCTTTGCCCATAACCTCATGCATCTCAATGTTGTGCGGAAACTCTGCAATCCAAAATCCATTAGAAACCAAAGATAAAAAGATTCAAAATAAAGATCTGTATGCAAATAAGCAAGAAAGTGATGATTATAACCTGAATGCTTGGGACTAAGCGCAAAATTTGGTCTGTAACTCTACAACCATTGAGACTACGAACTGTCTGCTCATCAGCATTCTGTAGTATTGAGTCTTGTGATATATCCAAGTCCTGCGCCAAATTAAAAACGTTGTAAACAAAAAATATCAAGAGCTTTAAAATAAGCTAACAATAGGGAAACCACATCTTTGCCTTTTATAACATCTTAAAAAAAATTATAGCTGAGATATATATATATATATATATATGAATGTAAAACTTAACTATTTGAGCGAATCTTAGCCTATCAGAGACACTTTCTCATCTAAGCTAACCTAGTATGGGCTAACTATGTAAAGCAACCTTCGCAATTCATAACTTACATCAAGTCAAATGACCTTGGAAAAGAGACTATAAGATGAGAGGAAAGTATGAATGAATGCCAAAATCTCCAGTACCATGCTTTTCTCATAAGATTCTTATGAATTAATGCACACAAAATTACGCATCAGTAAGCCATCTATTATCTAAAGTTTCTTCATAAAAGAAAAAATAAAAACCACTAAGCCATTGATTATATTTCTACTAACGCATAAGAAGTTTATAAGGCATGCACAATCAAAAGGTACAGTGTGTTCAATTGTGATAAGAAACTTCCAGCATATAGCCAACACTTACTTCAGGAATAACCCAAAGGGATAGTTTTGCATAAAGAAGATCTATTGAAACCCCATTGAACTTGAATCTCATAACTGGGACGTAAGCATCAGGCACAGGATGCAGCTCTGTCACTTCAGGCATCTCAGACAGCATCCTATGTAGCTCACCAAAGAAATCCTCCTACACAGAGTTATAAAAGAAATTTAAAGTTGATAAATTGATACCACAAAAACGAAGTATAAATTATTGAACAATAAAAGTTAAGGCTGATCGCACTTCTCGAGTTGCATGTCTAGGTCCAACGCAGAGTGTGTCTATATCTGCTCCAGGTCCATGAACCTAACAAGAGGAAAATGAGAGGAAAAGACGTCCCCACGTATAATTAGTAATTCAATCAAGATTTTACCATATTTTCCTACAGATAAAGAGAACATGAAGCAAGAATAATGCACAGTGACATTCCTTTCAGGTTTCAAATAACCTTTGATTAGTGTCAAACAGACATTGTAAGCTAACAATTTAAGATGGAGATCACATTAGAATTACAAAGAATTTAAAGAGAGAGGAATCAATAGACATTTTTCTCTTTGAAAGAGCTACTGGATAGTATTTCAGATAAACAAAGTCTGTGTGTCTGGATAGGGTTGAAATATTCCAATGTGAACCACCCCCAATACAAGCTGCCATATTCTGTTGCTAGATGGGGCCTTTCCTCTAATCAAAGGTGAATAGGGTCTTTTCACATCTAGCTTTGGGAAAGATTGTATCATACATTGCTCACCTATGAAAAGAATGGGGCATATGACCAACAGAATGGGGATTATTCACTTGATTGCCTACAATAACATTACTGAAATGCAACCCAAAACTAAATAGTGTAAGTAATAGATAAGCCAGACCAATGCTGTACAGAAAGAGAAGTTTATGCTGTAGTATAATAATATCTACAAGCATTGCTGAAAGTTTTTAAGATATAACTATCCAACAGATGGACAACATTAACAGGAAAACTGCAAACAAACATATCCTCCATGGAGGGAGAACCAAAAAGAGTAAGAGAGCCTCATACCCCTAGTCGATATGAACCAAAAGTAAATATCTTAGCATTTGCTTCATGCACCAGTTGTTCATTCAAGCCCCTTGCCCGGCTAATTGTCTTGACCCATATCTTCACAATCTGACTTGGATTTCAGCACCAACATCACACATTACAATCAGAAAATACAACCATAAACGTATATCACATCAAGTTTCCGAGAAATTGTGGAAAAAGAGAACAATAAAACCACCACCAACAATGTGAACTGATTAGTTCAATCACAAATGCAAAACAGAATATAAATATCTTAAACTCAGTTTCTTTCTTTTCCTCATGTTTCTCAGAAAACAACAGGAACAGACAAAAAGAAATAGTTCAACCTGGTCTAGCCTGCCAAGAACCTCCTCCCTACTCACAGCCTCTTCCTGACTCTCATACAACCCAGCATCTTGCAAATACTGAAAACCCACAAAAACCATACACAAAAATTCAGCACAATCTCAACTAAAAATCCAAAGTAAATTTATCAAATGGAACATCAACCAAACCAAAACCTTCTCGAGTTCACGAGTTTTGATCACATCGTACTCCGTCGGTCCGCCCAGCGAGATGGGCTCCGTAATGCCTAACCGCTTCTGCCCGTTATTTCGGTTGCTTAATCCGGGGCTCCCCATTTACAAATGAAATGAAAATTAAACTATTTTGATTAAAAATATATTTTTTTCAACAATATGGGAACTGGGATGGGGCTGTCAAGAACAAATTTTTATTGATGATGCTTTGCACTCTTTTATTTTTCTTTCCTTTTTTCCTTTCCAAAATAATGAAACCAGAAACGAACAAATAAAAAAGAAGATAATAATCAAGTAATTTCAGTTACACAGAGAATTGGGTAGAATCCCAAAGCTACAAAAACCAAAACAATATTGAAAGAGAAGCTAACCCTAGCCCTTTTGATTCCGTAATACAAAGTACAACATCCTTCCAACCCTGATTCTAACCCCAGACGAAGAAGAAACAGCACCGAACTACGATGGACGCCGGAAATTGAAAATCTAGTGGAAGCCCAAAGTCTCCGGCTTTCAGAACCGTCGGCGTAGGCCTTCGGCGATGGTCGCTATCTGAGCCTGATCATCTTCAATGGGACCATACCCTGGAACAATCGCTGTAGGCAGATTCTAGATAGATAAGCGTTATAGAGAGAGAGAGGAAAGGGAGGTTACATTACATTGGCTTCTGGGAGATCATATTTCATCCTTATATATATATTTGTGTTTCTTTCTGTTTTCGCCGTTTTATTATTAATTTCTTTATTGGACTCGGGGGTAGTGGCGGTAAATAACTAAATTAATTTCTGTTTTCATTTCAGTCCATAATAAAAAAAATTGAAATTATAAATGATAGATTTTTTTTGGGAGAGAAATGTAAATAGTCCCAAAAGCAAAAGTTTACTTTGTGGCAGACATATCTGATATATCCAAATTCTTTCTACCTCTTAAACATTTCTTTTCTTTCTCCGTCCAATCCCGACATCCCCACCTAGGGCTTTCGGATTCAATCAAATAAAATTTTGAGATTAAATTGGAAATCATAATTAATTATTTAAGGTCCATGAAGTCTGAATGCAGTAAAATTCATAAAAAAAACAGAATAAATTACATAAAAGTATAAAAAATATAAGATTCATTTCAAGTTCATACTCCAACTAGAAAAATTTTCATATAGGTATCCAAACTATCAAAACACAACTTCTAAGTACCTACCGTTAACAATCTGTTAAAAAAATATGTTAAGTGCTCAAGTGGCAGTTATGGGGTCATTTTAATGCCACTTGGGTACTTAACATATTTTTTTAATAAATTACTAACGGTAGATATCGAGATGTTGTGTTTTGATAATTTTGATATCTAGATAAAAATTATCATAATTGATATATGAATTTGAAACAGTATATCACAGTCGGCATCAGCTTCCTTAATTCAGATCTGGTAAGGCTTACCATTGTTTATGCAAAGTGCTCCATTCAGGAGAGACGGCTTCTTTGGGAAAAACAAAAATGACTGTCCTAAGACATACAAGGTCCATGGATGGTTGGGGGTGATTTTAACGCAATTTCATATGTGTCTGAAAAACCAGCCATATCCTTCAAATCCCACAGTTGATTCAATAGCAGTCCTCTATCAAACACCGGTTACGAGAGCAGTTACCTTTCTAACAGCGTCTGATTGAACAAAAGCCATTCTTGAACAACGGCTATAGCACCACTCTTATAGTTTGGATACTTTTATATAGTTTATCTTAAAAAAAAAATTGAAAGAATAATGCAGCAGTTGACCATAAATTTTTCATGATGTCAAAATTCAAAGTGTGGGTGTAGTCACTTTAGTTTAGGGGTGAAGAAAGAGTGGGGAGAGAAGAAGAGACGGAGGAGAGAGAGAGCGAGAGAGAGAGAGAGAGAGAGAGAGAGAGAAGAAGAGAGGAATTAGAGGATATGAGGTTGGCTTCAGCAAGAAATGAGAGAGCTTATGTTGGGTGGGTTGCGAATCTGGTGAAGGTGGGGATGGAAAATAGGCTACGCAGAGCAAAGGAACAATTGTAAGGATCAAAAAGGGGAAATAAAAACAACACCCACCATTCGCCAAAAAGCAATTGTGAGTGAGAGTGAGATGCAGTTTTTTCACTCAGCTCTCGAATTAAAATTTCAACATCTGGATTCTAGGCCTCTGTGTTCATGAACACTGTCTCTTTCTCTGTGTGGGAGAAGAGAAGGATAAGGTACCACAAGCGCAGAAACCAAGACAAATTTTTATTTAATGGGATTAGGATCTTGGTGTTTAAATTTGAAGGGTATTTAAGTCTATTCATCTAACTTGTTCGTTACATTTGAAATTTTTTATAAAAACTGACGTTTATGAATTTGAGAGTTAAATTTTGGTTATTTATGATAAATTCTCTCCATAGTATTATAAGTGGTTACTCTTTCGATTGTAATTTGTATGATTTAAGACAATCTATTTTCTACAAATTTGTTTTGACGAAACAAAAGTTTTTTATACAACTTTGATTCCAAATGTTGCCCTTTTTATTTTGGTAAAGAAAGGGGGGTGAAAAGTGAAACAGCCCCAAAAGAGCACTACTCTACAATAACCTCCAAGTATCAAATTTTGGGCACCCAACATAATCAATGAGATTTCATACTAAAAAAATCTACATAATCGAAGTCGAAAAAAATTGAGTAGAAATGAGGCGAAGAGATCTTATACCATAACAAGGAGAAGAAAGAAAGCTTCATTATCCCAACTGATACAACAACTGCCAGACATGAAAATACAACAGAAAAGTTGGGTTAAGGCTTGAAATGCCCCAAATTCACCTAGGTAAAATTACAAACACTAACTAAAATTACAAATTCAGATGGTAACTCTTTTTTTACTAGAGATCCATGCATGTAGAAGCAATGCTTCAAAATGAGGAGTTGTCAATTCTTGACATGAATCATGCACCTACGCAGGCCCGTCCTGAATTAAAATGATTCTCAGAAGGCACAACTTTCTCCAGTTTCATCGAGAGTAGAGCAGTCTTTGGTCACTAGGGTTACAACTACATAATTTTACAACAGAAGAGTTTGTAAATGTAGCGAAGAAAGATCACGGCATGGATTTGTCTTCCCTCCTCATGAGCAACTCCTGCAGAATAACAACTCACGTAAGCCCGTTTTGATACCTTTATCATTCAAGATAAGTACTAACTGTTTAATCTGATTTACTTAGACTTAGGTAGGCATCATATCTCGACCCTGAGTAAGCATGTGCGTGTGACAGTGAAAATAATACATTACCCGTTTGGTAGCTGAGATTGACATGCGTCGCCTCTCTTTCTTCTCACGCAAGCATTCCCCACACCAGCTGGAGAAATCTTTCCTGTACTTCTTCATCTCTCTGAAGACAGAACTGTAAGGAGATAATTTCATTTGAGTAATGGCTGACACAGTATTCTGAATCCAACATATTCAAAATCACCAAAAATAATTCAACCAGAATACTAAAGCTACACTAAACAATTGGGAATTTAGAGGTATCCATTTTAAACGACATGGTAGTCAGAAAGTACAGGTTTAACTTTCAAAATGCCTACAACTTCCTTAAACAAAAGGAATGGGAACCTCTAGTTTCAAAGATGTGTTCACTTAGATCCTTCTTTGTCCTCCATCTTCTATGAATGTCGCACCATGTTGGGTTTCTTATCTGCTAATCATTTCAATTAATCTCCTTCATTTCCTTTGTATCTAGTGGCATTGCCATTAACATCTCACGCTTAAAAAACTGTAACCTGCAAGTGCCTTCTTCAAAATTTCTTTTCCGATATAACGCAAAATTTAGGAAGGAAACAACAGGGAGAAAAATATCCCTCTTGTATCAGATTCAAAGCTATTTTGTACTTTCTAACATAATCCTTGATTTCACTAACATATTCCTTGATTTCTCCTGGATTTCTAGCCAGATTCCAGAAACTAAGATACAGAAAGTCTATCCAAATATGTAGCTGCTTGTGGAAAGAAACCAAACAATACCTTCTGCACCATAGAATTAAATTGGTGCGATGACCTGATGTCGTGGCTCTAGCACCATGCCGATGACGGCCACGATGAAGCACAGCACATCCTGGGACATGGGAATAATCAAAGATCTCCTGCTTTTAAATAACATACTTCATCAATAAGTTTACAAACACCTATGAAAAATAGCTGGCAGCAATTGTACGTAATTCTTTTAATCACACAATCAAGACTAAGAAATTGAGAAAATTAACATATAACTATTAATGTTACAAGTAACGAATAACTCAAAATAAGAATTGTTGAACTAAATTCACTTAACAAAAACAAATACAAACACCAGGGTGCCAGAGGAACTCCATTTCTTGATTGGTTCACAAAGCTTTTCTGAAACCTCATTGCCAGTTCGTCACCACCTCATGCTGCTATGATGCAGCAATGTCGGTGAAGAACAATTCACAAATTCTCAGTAGAAAGAACAATTAACAAATTCACCCAAAAAAAGGACAATTAACAAATTCACCAAAAAAAGAACAATTAACAAATTCACTAAAAAAAAGAACAATTAACAAGACATGATCCGAGTACTTACTCACAAGGAGTTAAAGAGAGTCGCATCAAGCATATATAAGTTCTGCTCATAATGGTCTAATGTAATATCTAGTACAAAGAGCGACACTAAAAAAAATTCGAACATCACCACAATCAACTAAAGTTAGTCAGAAGTGATAAAACAAAAGCTCCGAAAGTGTTTACACTGGCTCACACAAAGTATAAATTAACTTTCTCTCCATCTTAATGACTAAAATACCTCGGAATGGCTTCCAGTGTTTACATGTTTATCACATCGCGTGCCCCGAAAATACAACTCTCCTCCAGAAAATTGCTTACCCAAGCACACATTCAAAGTTACTTCAGAGTCGTCCACATGAAAACCTATAAGTATATAATTAAATTTAAACATATGCATTTAACAGAACGAAATAAATAGAAAGCAAGAATGCTTATAGTGCTTGGCATACCATTTGAGAAATGGTATACTACTATCTTAAACTTTGAATGTATTGTCAAAGATAAGGTGTTTATGGATGACCGATGAACCAGCATATAAAGCAAATGCACATTCAATCTATGAAAGGTGTCTAGCATTGCTGCTACAACCCACAAGCACTGGGTTAAAGCCCATTTTTATAGTTTTCGATGGCACCTATA
Organism: Oemleria cerasiformis; assembly: GCA_037349345.1. NCBI lineage: Eukaryota > Viridiplantae > Streptophyta > Magnoliopsida > Rosales > Rosaceae > Oemleria > Oemleria cerasiformis. The sequence continues at coordinate 16,926,893 of JAZGTL010000018.1, forward strand.
AGCTATCACATCATCAGAGGCTATGCAGAATTGCAACATCATAATTCATATGTAAGTATGCAATTGTAAAAGGATAAATAAGGTAAAATCAAGTAAACAAAATACCAACCCAAGTCAACATCCCTATCATCACCATATTCAACAACAAAACCATGATGGGAATCCAGAGTTGATCCACCAACTTCAGGAAAGAACACTGCAACAAAGAATAAGCTAACAGATTAAAACAAGATATATGCCAACCTTACAGAAATTACCTAATAGCAAATTTACAAATACTGTATTCACTGAGGACGATGGTGCATCACCCTTAGATATAGGACGAATAAAATCCTGCATAAGCTTGTCAAGCATGGTTTCAAGGCCAAAATCATCAAGAACAGCACCATATTTATTCAATGTATTTGGCCGCATAATTCTAAATTTGGCTTCATTGACCCATTTTTCAAAGTTCTCCACCTAGGCAGCCAAAGAAACAAAAGAAATAATAAGATAAGACCAAAGGTAAGCCAAGCAAAATACAGAATGGCAGATGAGCAATATGCAATGACACCACAAGAAAACTCATGGATATTACCTCAGACAACAATAGTTCACAGAACCGTGGTTGAAAAATCTCAAATGCAAAGACCCCAGGTGAGGGTTCAGACATTATCCTTCTGTAGCTTTCCTCAGTATTATCGCTAATTGCCTTCAGAAATGAGGTAACGAAGGTGGCTGCAGGGTGCATACTGTATAACCCTCTATGTAAAGGCTGCAACACGTCATTCAGTTTCAATAAATCTATATTCCTTCGAAAAGCTCTCAAGTAAAGTACACCAGCTACGAGTTACCATTTAACCCAACTCCAAATAAAAGAAAACAAAGAGTAAAAATGGGTCATACTGTACCTGATAAGATGATATAATCCTCTGCCTGTATTCCCTATGTTTCTGAAGCTGACACACACCATGCCCAAACAACATCAATTAACAATTATTTTATCTATGATGATAATTTGTGAATCAGAATGGTGTACTATATATCGAAATCATGACAAGCGTTGGACTAGAAATTATATATGTTATCACTTTTACTAAAAGAAAATGACGATGAGAACATAAATCTCCAATCAGAAATTATTAAAGTACAAGCTTAAGCGCCCTCAATTGCCACAAAAAATTTGCCACAAAAAAAATCTTAAAAAAGCAGAGCTTAAGGGCAGTTTCGTCATTGTACACTATTTTCTCTTGCCCGTTGGAATCAGAATAACAGTTCCTCAGCAAAACCCTAATTCAATACCCAAATCAGATGAAGCATAAATTCCAAGCATCATCAAGTTGCCTCCTTTTCCACGAAATTCTCAGCAAATGGTTTAAAGAAAAAAAATTTAATAACAAAAAAAGAAGAAAACTTACTCTGTTACGCTCTCCTGGAGGCAAGTACTTGAGCAAAATCTCCCTCATGAAGTTAACCTTATCGTATCGAGGCATTCCGAGCATGGCCGGAGGCAAGTACCGCTCGAGCGAGCTGAAAATCAAAGGACTGAAATCCAATTGCATGTCATCGTAGTTATCCGGATTGTGCTCCTTGTTTGGGCTCAACATCAGCCTCTGCCTCGACACAGACGCGAAAGCCGGTCTCTTTGACTCCTCCAACACGACACCGTTTCCGGTACCCGGCGAGGGGCTTTCCCGGAGGTCTCCGGAGCGGTTGTCGAGCGACATGGCCAGAACGAAAGGTGGAGCTGGAATGTCAGCCGGCGATTAGAGTACTGAGGAGCATTGGTGGTGAGGCTCGGAGTTAAAATGGGAAATTGGGGCTTCAATGTGTTTCGGAGCTAGTTTTCTTGTAACGGACGTAAAATTTTGGGGTTGGGTTTTGGTTCATCTGTTGCAGTTAGGGTTTACCAAGTTCACTCTACTCTCACACAAGTTTCCAACTTTCAACTCAAGCTGCTCTTTTTCATTTATTTTTTTCTTATGACCTTTTATGTTTGTTACAAAATGATTGGGCCCAGCCCTGAAATAGAAAGCTGGTCAGGCCCAGCCCAACTTTCATTCATTTCTACATGAGTAAAAAATTGTTGCAACTTCGGAGGCTTGAAGCTTAAATATGCTAATATCGATTCCTCTTGAACCTCTTGCAGCTGCAGGATTTGATTATTGGTCTTAAAAGTTGAAACCTTTGAAGTTGAAAATATTTTCTCAGCAACCAAACAATCTTTTTCTTGTTTGCTTGTTCTTGGTTGTAGTGTTCACTTGTTTGATACGTTGAGTTTGCAATGAGTGAAACCGAAACAAACAATTCGGTCTCAATGAGCGAGACCCCAAAGGAGGTCGAAGCCGCGCCGAAGCCGAAGCAAAAGCGGGAAGCCGATTGCGGGGATTCTAGCTCAGTTGCAAAGAAGACAAAAACCGAAGAAGTTCAAGACCCAGAAGTCAATTTAAGTGAAGAGGACAAGGGTAGTGAGCTCAATGAGTCAAATTTAGGTGCGAGGGAAATGGGTTTTGAAATTGAAGCTGATGCAGCGGAGGATAAGGGGCTACGGCATGCCATGGAGGACGCTTGGGTTGTGCTCTTGGATGCCAGCTTGGATTTTCCGGGAAAATTGAGGTTCTAATGCTTTGTTATTCTTATTTAACTCAATACTATGTTTGCTTTAGTATTGTGCTCAATATTGTGTTATAAAATGTAAAACTTTAAAAACTCAGTTTACTTATGTTTTGGTGTTTATTTTTTGGGGTCAGATGTGCACATTTTGCAATTTATGATGGACATGGAGGTCGACTAGCTGCAGAGTATGCTCAGAAGCATTTACATACACATGTGCTTTCAGCTGGATTACCACGTGAGTTGGTGTGTTTGCTTGGTCTGATTTTTTGTATATATGTTTAGGCACATGATACTTAATAGCAGATTGGCATAATCATCTTTGTTAGTTTCTATAATTATAGGATTGTTTTGCCAATGCACATTGCTAATTGGATTTCAATTATGAAACAGTTGTTAGGAGTTTGCAAACGATTTTTTCGTATGATTTAAAAAGAAAATTTGGCTTTATCAGTTTTCAAGGTTAATTTCATTCATATGCAATGTGATTACCAGTTACAAGTGAATGATGTAATGTCTTTTCCATAAGCATCAGCGTAGGTGTTAATAGCTGACTTACTGCATAGGCATTTTGCTTTCCTGGAATCTGGTTTCCTTATTGTATTCTATTGTGTTGCAGTTGAATGTAAAAGCAGCCAAGAAAGCAATACTTGATGGTATAAATTTCTCTCCAAGTCTGTTCGTTTCTTACCATATAGTGATTTCATCCAACTGTGGAGTTTTTTGTTATTAGGTGTCCTCATTCGAATTTTTTTTCGCTAATTTTAGGTTTCCGGAAAACCGATGACTCTCTTCTTCAAGAGAGTGCTGCAGGTACAGATCTAATCTCCCATCCTTTATTTTGGATTTGAACTTTCTTTGGCCTTGGTTATTTGAGCACTAGAAGGATTGTATCTCAAATAGTTATTTCTCTTATCTTTTATCGATCTACCATTTTTTTGCAAGCATATGTACCTAGAGAACCATTTTATGGATGAATGTTTTCTTAATATCTACATGATGCATTGGTTTTAAATTGTCATCAGGAGGATGGCAGGATGGTGCCACAGCTGTGTGTGTTTGGATATTAGGAAAAACTGTAAGTACTAAATAAATAATTGAATTTCGAAGTAGAAAAATTAAGGCCTTTGATAAGTTGTGTTCTGTATAGATGTATTATGATGTATTAAATATCACATAGTTTCATGCTTTGAAAGTTAGTTGCAATCACTTAAGGATACAATTTTCAATTTCTTTTGTATACCTCATCAGTTTACATCATCATTTGATAGAATCCTGCTTGAGGTTTTGAGAAAAAAGAGCAATTTAAGGTTTTCTCTTGAAGAGTACTAGATGATGGTTAAATTTTCTTTCCAAGTGGAATGACTGTGGTGTCCTTGAGACAAGCTAATAGCAATTTGCAACCCTACTGAACGCTGCTTGATGTTTCTAGGTGTTTGTTGCTAACATTGGCGATGCAAAAGCTGTGGTTGCAAGGTCATCTCCTGCTGAGGGATTGCAAAATGGTTCTCACGAAGGATGTCATCTGAAGGCCATTGTTTTAACAAGGGAACACAAAGCAATTTATGCCCATGAGCGTGCTCGTATTCAGAAGGTAAGGTTTGTGTGTATGTAAAGCTGGGATTAAGACTTTGTTGACTTAAGATTTTAGGGGATTACACTTTGTTTAACTTTTAAGTGGACTTGCTAGGCTCTGATTAACAAGAGCTGAAGAAAAGAAATATGGTGATTTTCTTGTGTGATATTGCTTTTGTGCCTGCTGCTTTGTGGGGAATGGTGATTTCATTCGTCCTTAATGACAGTCTGGATAATTTTTTTACTTCCTTGATAAAATATCTTGTCAATGTATTCATTTCTAACCTTTTAGACTTTTAGTATATTTACTTCTATCTGAATCCACTTGATACATTATGACCGCCTTTCTGCTTGAAACATGGTCTATGGTCATCAGGCTGGTGGTACTGTGAGTTCAAATGGAAGACTACAGGGGCGCCTTGAAGTTTCTAGGGCCTTCGGAGATCGCCAGTTCAAAAAGGTTTTATTTTCTTTTCTTTTAGATGTTTTGCCCTGTCATTGCATGTTTCCTTTGTCTTCAATAAAAAAGGTTTACTTTCTCTACTTTTAGATGCTCTGCCCCTTGTAGTTACATGTCTCCTTTGTCTTGAGTCTAGGATATTAAATCTGTGAAACTTGCCTTACTGTTAATAAATGTGAAACTTGCCTTATTGTTAACAATATAGCTCAAGTTATTGTAAATTGGTTGGAATTTTAGTTTTGAAAAACTTGATAAACTAATGTTTTTTAAACATGGTGTTAAAACCTTAAAGGCTCCTATGGTGAATTGTATTGGATTGGATTGTATCTTTTATCAAATTCAAGAATTTTGAAGGTAGAAGTGACTGTTTTTTCATTCTAATAAGATTAGACGGGATTATACATGGAAGGAAACTTATCCGATACAATCGCCTCAAAATGGTAGGAATCGAAGAGTTAAGTTTCCTTGTCTAATCCCCATACAATGAAAAAGCATTGACTACTTCCTTCAAAATACCTTGAATTTTATGAGTTATACAATCCAATACAATAGGATCCACCGAACGAGCCCCAAGTCTACAACTTTACATCCATCTACCTTTTTGGGGCCAAAACCATATTACTCTACTATACAAAAAGGGTTGACTTGACATTACTGTGAACTCTTTTAATTGCAGGTGGGTGTTGTTGCAACCCCAGATATTCATTCGTTCGACCTAACAGAAAGAGAGCACTTCATAATTCTTGGTTGCGACGGCCTCTGGGGGGTATATTTTCCTTCTGTACTTCACCTCTAGTTGGGATATGCCTAGACCCTAAAATATAGAATTTTTGTCTGAACCCGAATCCCTGATCTTTACAATGTTAGTTTACAGTTTTCCATTGGATCTTATTCCTCATAAATTATTGTCTTTTTAACCATACAATGTTTCTAAATCTTCGGCAGGTAATCGGACCAAGTGATGCTGTTGATTTTGTTCAAAAATTGTTTAAGGTTAGTAAGGCCCTTTTCTTAATGGTCATTTCAACATCCCATGGAAAAAAAATTATCTTCATTTACAAATATGTCAAATGGTGCAGATATTTGCTCCCATTAGGGTTCCTCCTAGTTTCTGAATCTCGAATCATGCATATTGAACCAAGTTCGAATATATATGTGGATTCTGGTTGCGTTGTTCTGGTTCTTTAACTATTAATTAGAATGATAGGACCTGTTTTTGCAGGAGGGACTGCCGGTTACAACCATTAGCCGTCGTCTTGTGAAAGAAGCCGTGCGTGAACGGCGATGTAAAGATAACTGCACGGCAATCATAATCATGTTCAGGCACAAGTAATTCTGGTCATGAAGCACAGTGAGGGCTTGTTTCATTGGTTTGATTGTGTAATCTCCCAAATTGTTATCCATGACGATTGAATTGTTCAAAACTTTGCCATGGATTTTTGGTGTGCCAATTCCTAGATGTTTCAAATTTGTATTGCTCTGACCTATTTCTGGAAATTTTTACCACGCAAGCAATTTAAAAGCCGGACAATGCACAGCCCCTACTGTTTACATAGTAACAAAATGATCTTTATGAGTGGTGAACCAAATGGGAAGCATTCAAAAAGCTCCCTCCTTGAAGCTGAGATTCAAATCAATCTACCAAAGCATACAAAGACATCAGCTGGGATAATCAAGACTACTGTCAAACAACCAACACAAATTCCAAATCTTCTCAATATATTGAATTATATCCAAGCAAATCGAACACCAAAGTTATATCAGATGCAACCAATGAGGATCGAAATTAAATGGAAGCAAATCATCCTCCTAAAAGAGAACAGAGACCTCATTTCCAGCTTTATGAAAACAAACTTCAAGAAAAAGGATAGTCTTAATACCAAGAAACACAAAAAATCCATCTTTTTCTCTATTCGAATGCAAACTTGGATTTAAAGGAAATGCAAAATGACTAATTAGATGCATATAAATGGAGAAAGGTAAGTTCCATATCCATAACATACCTTAACAAACACCAAAACAAAAGTTAAATCCAAAGTAAACATGCAGGATTGATGAGTGCCAAAATTCATAACGGATGACAAATTCACTACTACAAAATGAAATATCAAATATCCAAATCTACCTTACTGTAACAATGTCATCGATCTTCAAAATCATCCGCACACACTCCGTGGCGAGAGTGATGGCACTTGTGCTCACGAGCAATGGCTGCACCACATTCTCCTCCAAAATGTTGGTAATCTGGCCCTTCCTCACATTAATCCCGGTGTTGATCTCGCCCTGTGCGTGCCGGTTCCTCAGCTCAGTCACAATGGCAATGGGGTTCAGACCGGCATTCTCCGCCAGCGTGTAGGGAACAACCTCAAGCGCCTCCGCAAACGACTTGACACAATAACCTTCCATTCCCTGCAGCACCTTAGCCCAAGCACCCAACTGCCTTGACAGCTCAATCTCCGGCGCACCTCCACCGGCAATCAAAAACCTCTTGCTCACTAAACACCTCACCACACACAATGCATCGTGCAGGCTCCGCTCCGCCTCATCCAGCACCAACAGGTTCGACCCTCGAACCAGCACAGTGGTGGTCCGGCCCATGTTCTGAATCCCAGTGATCTTCACAATCTTGCCATCACCAAGAGAAACCTCCTCAACCAAATCAGCATACCCCAATTTCTCGGCTCTGAAATGCTCGATATTTGCAATGGGCAAGCAATTGAGAGTCTTGGTGATGAACTCAATATCATCTCTTTCCACATCCTTAATCACCAAGATCTTGGCTTTCGCCAAGTAATGCAAGGACAAATCAGTAACAGCGTCTCTGAGAATACTCTTCTGAATCAGAAGAACATTGCATCCAGTAGCCTTGATCTTCTTAATCATACCCAAAATGTAATTCCTTTCTTCCTTTAGGATCCTATCCATCTGTGTATAATCCGAGACGACAATGCTCTGCTCGATATCGGTCTTGGGAGGCGAAATCTGGAACTGAATCACAGCAATCTTCGCGTTTTCCATCCTCGTTGGCCCACCGGCGGCGTGACTTGCCTTTTTATCGAAAACTAGTCCCTTCACCGTCTCCGTATCGTCGACGGTCCCTCCGAGCTTCTTCACGATCCTTATATCCCTCAGGTCCACTATCTCTGGCTTGGCAGGGTCCACCACTGAGAGCACGGCGTCGACGGCTAGCGGCGCGAGCAGAGATGAGTACTGGCTCACCACTTTGCTGTTGAGCGATGTGCTTGCGGACTTGACGAGCGAATCACGGTCAGTGAGCTCTACCGGTTGGGCCATGGCGGTCAATACATCGACGGCTTTAGTGGCGGCCTTGTGGAGAGAGTCAGAGATGACCGTCGGGTGAACTCCGTGGGACAGAAGGACGTGGCACTGTTTCAGGAGAGCACCAGCGATAACGACGACGGTGGTGGTTCCATCGCCAGCGGCGGCATCCTGAGATTTGGAGAGCTCGACGAGCATCTTAGCGGCGGGTTGTAGGACTTCCATCTTGTTGAGGATGGTAGCGCCGTCGTTGGTGATGATGACTTCGCCGTTGGCGGTGGAGATCATCTTGTCCATGCCCTTGGGTCCCAGGCTGGTCCGGACAGCATCGGCCACGGCACGAGCGGCAAGAATGTTCGCCTGGCGGATGTCTTCCTTGCGCTTGTTGTCGACGTAAGATTCGGTCTTGGAGGACGAGCGCGGTTGGGAGATCACTGCTGGTGAAGCCATGGATCCAGAGATCGACGAAACGTTAACTCAAATTTCAGGGTATGAGAGTAAAAGTCGGAAATTGCCAAGCAAAAAGGCCTCCAAGTTTCAATTTTGAAATGATATAAAGCGAATGGAAACCCTAGAGTGAGTTGGAAGCAGAGTGTGGGGTTTTAGGTTAAGCAAAGAAGGGTGACGGTTCCAGAAATTAGACGAAAATGACCTTTGATGAGAAGGTGTGTTTGGGCATGGACAGTTAGATATCCCTAGTATGGATAAGCTATTTTTTTTTAGGTATTTCATCAATATCACCCCGGAACTTCTACTCCAGTTATCGATTTATCAACTCATTTTCAGATAATAAAGGAAGTAAATTTCACATTTATTTTTTCTAACAAATTAATAGAGTGAGAAGTAAAGATGTAAATGGCCACACAAAAAAAAAATAAAGATGTAAAAAAAAAAAAATTTAATTACCTTTGCTTTAAATTTTAACACATTTCTCGTAAGTTATTGTAAATTTCTCATAAGTAGTCAATCTTATTTCACTACATTTACATATAGTTTATCCAATTTTATATTTAAAATACTACATATTAATCCTCATTTTTTTTTTAGGAACTACATATTAATCATTAAAATGTTATTTGTTAATTTATTATTTACTTTCTCGATTTAACTTTTTTATATAATATTATTAAAAGTATAATTTTTTATCATTAAAATATACATATGTTAAATTCAACACAATATAAAGTATTTATGTTAGTGATGAAAAATTCAAAACAAATATATATTCTTTACATTATCTTTATAAATTGACCAGTTGCAATTCTTACTTACAATAAAAAAAAGCTTATAACTAAAATTGGTTAAAGTAAATAGAAGCATGGACTTATGTATTAGTGGTATGGAGAAAATCAGTGGAATACAATGGAGAACAAGTAGCTGATGGAATTTTATTATTTGGTTTTGGGCTAAATTGTAATTATCATCTATTTTTTTCTTTTAATAGATAAATGAGAAACAGAGTCCAGCTCTGTAGAGTCACGACGTAAAGCGTCTCAGCGCCACTTCTCTCCAACCAACATAACCCACAAAACACAAGGGGCAAAATCATAGCACCTGTCAAAAACCCTAATCTCAGCAAAATGCCACCCTAACTGCTGCAACTGAAAAACCCACAAGCAACCGACACACCCTAGGGAGAGCCATGACCTACTCAGCCCTCTTTGAGGGTTATTTAATAAGAACTACCGCCATGTCTCTGAAACCCTCAACCACCCCTACCCCCGTCTTCTTAGCCTCTCTACGCGGAACCCACCGCCACCACCACCACCACGGCCACCGCCACCGCCACCGCATCTCTTTGATAAACCCATCTATGGCTTTTGGATACTCCATGAAGAACAGCAACAGCTGGTACCACACCTATTCCCTTGCTCGGCCGCAGAATTGGAATGCATTTTATTATCTGCCGCGTCACGTGGGGCCTGTGGTGGACGTCACGTGCCACGCCTCGTCTCGGGCGGTGGAGCTGGATTGGACGCAGAGGCAGCAGCAGATGAGGAGTGCGCCGGTGCCCTCATTTTACCAGCAGAACATGAGCTATGGGCGGTTTGCGTACCAAGACGTATCTGGTAGTGAGGATTCCGACGCCGAATTGGGTTCTTCTCAGCGCCAAATGGTTAGTTTTGCCTGCGCATATTCCTAAAAAGAACTCGGTCACTTGAACTTTGCATTTTGATTGAGTTAGCCTTTTTTTTTTTGGGGTTATAAGCTACTTTAAAGTGCTCTTGGAAACGAAGGTTTCATCTTTTTTTAATTTAGGAGCTAGAAATTTATTTAATCTCACCATCTTTCACTTTTTGAATGGAAATGGCCATTAGGACTTTGATTGAGTTAGTAATTCTTGGTGTCATTGTTAATTCGAAATGCAATAAAGGTGCTAATGAATGTGAGCTTGTATAATTCATTAATTCCTAAGATGGTGGCCAAACAATCACATAGGGTAGAAATTAGATGTCTTTGAAGTATCTTACTCTATTCGGGACTTTAGAATAACAGCCGGCAAAGTTGAAAGTAGAGCAATCTTTTTTTAGGCACTAAAGATGTTATTAGTTGATGTATGCTTTATTTATTTCACATGGAAGAAATCAAAATCTCATAGATATACTCTGATGTATGCTATTTTTGTCATCACTCTTTTTAGGGTGGTTCGACCCTTGAAAACATTGATGAATGGAGGTGGAAGTTCACCATGCTTCTTCGCAACAAAGAGGAGCAGGAAGTGGTGTCTAGGGAAAGAAAGGACAGACGTGATTTTGACCATCTTTCAGCACTGGCAACTAGGATGGGTTTATGCAGGTATGTCACTTTAGTAAGTTCACAGCTATTGGTATATTCTTTATTTATGTCTATTTTTTGGTTTTCTGATTGTTATTTTTTTTCATGCAGTCGTCAATATTCCAAAGTTGTAGTCTTTAGTAAAGTCCCTCAGCCAAATTACAGACCTGATTTGGACGATAAGCGACCACAAAGAGAGGTGATTTCTTGTTTCCTTTTCCCCCTCCTCTTGATTTGATTTACTGAAAAATGGACACAAATCAAGTTTAAAAAATTCATGAAATTAAAGATGAAAAGAAGCAAATCAAGAAAAATCAAATAGACAATAAAATTGTTGTATTTGTGCCCCTTTTTATCCTCAATCTAGTATAATTTGGGCATGGAAATATATGGACGACATGCTTCACTTTGAACAAGTGTGAAACAGTTGGCTTGCATTGTATGACGGGGGCCTTGACTTCATTAATGTCGGTGTGCGTGTTATTGAAGTTAGTAAGTCGTCTACCCAATATATTGTTCTAAATTCTGAAGCATGTGCAGGTTGTCTTACCTTCTGGACTGCATAGAGAAGTGGATTCTCATCTCAAAGCCTATCAATCTCAAAAGCAAATGAGTGGAGGAAATTTTCCCGACTTTTCCTTGTCAAGATCAAACGGTAGTGGAAGTATTGCTGATAATGGAGGACTTTATGAGCAGGAGCCCTTGATACATAGTGATGCTATGGATCAAAGTCTACTGCGGAAAGGCTTGCAACTGCGTAATAGGCAACGGCATTGGCAGGTTATTTTTCCCCCTCTTTTTATGGCAGTTATTCTAGTTGGAAGTTAAGCCCTTTGGTTTTTCGTTATTAATATTGTTTCTTTTCTAAATTTAGTTTTTCTTTTTCCCTGTTACTTGGGTTCATTGTCTAGTATTTTGACAGTAGCTTAGTGGATTTTTAAAACATTCATGTTGAAAATATCAAGTCTTCTACAGGAATCTCTTGAAGGTCAAAAGATGCTTGAACTTCGTAAAAGTCTGCCTGCATATAAGGAGAAAGATGCACTGTTAAAATCGGTATTAGAAAATCAGGTATGTTCTGATTTATGATTTCTAAGTTAAGATTTATATTTTCTATAACTGATTATGGAATCACTATTTCCTTTAGCATTTTCAGACAGTCTCAATAAATATTTCAGGGGATTTATGGTTGGAACTCCTTTAACATCAAATAAACATCTTATTCTTTAATATTAGTGTAGGAGTTGTGGAGATCTTCCTTAACAGAGCTGGCACCTTATTTTGACCTAAGTATTAATCTTGGAGCATTTAAGACCAATGTTTTCTTTCAGCTTTATCACTGTCATCTTACTGCATTTGTCTCATATGGCCCAAACTTCATTGCTGATTCCACAATCCCCCTCCTACTCTTCTAAGAACAACTTTTCATCAATGTATTAGACTCTCTGTTCGGACTATATCTAGTGGTAAGAAATAATTATTGACACTTACAATTTATCGTTGTTAGCATCATCATGATTCTGATTTTTCTCATCTCTAATAATCAGCACCCTTATGATTAATAATGTGTTGGTAACCTGAGAAAAACAGACAGGAGGGAGGGATAGTTTGGTTTGCTCTTTAGTGGCAGTTCATTTTCTCTATTGTATTGTTGGTTTGGTTAATGTGCGTAGGCTGTGGACTGAAGAATGATTTATGTTGAGCAGGTCATAGTTGTCTCAGGTGAAACGGGTTGTGGTAAAACTACACAGCTTCCTCAGTATATTTTAGAATCTGAGATTGAAGCTGGTCGGGGAGCTTCCTGCAGTATTATTTGTACTCAGCCTAGACGAATATCTGCCATGGCTGTTTCTGAAAGAGTTGCTGCAGAGCGAGGGGAGAACCTGGGGGAATCTGTAAGTTCCTGTATCCATGTCGTATATTTTTCTTCAAAATCCTAGGCTTTCCAATTTGAAGTTAAATATTTTGTCTTTTCCAAAAGGTTGGTTACAAAGTTAGGCTGGAAGGGATGAAAGGGCGGGATACCCGCCTTCTTTTTTGCACCACTGGCATATTATTGAGGAGATTACTTGTCGACAGAAAGTTGAGAGGTGTTACACATGTTATCGTTGACGAGATTCATGAACGTGGAATGAATGAAGGTAATTTTCCATTTTGGAAAGTAAATTTGTTGATTGGTATTTCAAATGTGACGGTGTAATGTTAGTTTTCCATTTCTTTTAGACTTTCTTCTTATCGTCCTGAAAGAACTTCTCCCTCGTCGACCTGAATTGAGGTTGATTTTGATGAGTGCGACTCTAAATGCTCAGCTTTTCTCCTCCTACTTTGGTGGTGCTCCAATGATCCATATTCCCGTAAGTTCAGGGAATTAGTTCTTGTTGTCATTTTTTATTACTTTTTGTTCTCTTATTCTGTTCCTAAACTGACTTGTAGATGCTATATGATCATCATTGTGGATTCGTGTCAATATAGCAATGATATATGTATATCACTAATTTTTTTTTAGAATGTCATTGTCTGAGCTTATGTTTTATTGGGGGTTGGGCTCTATTTTCAGGGTTTTACATACCCAGTCCGAGCACATTTTCTGGAGAATATTCTAGAAATGACTGGGTATCGGCTAAATCAATATAATCAAATTGATGATTATGGTCAAGAAAAGACATGGAAAATGCAGAAACAAGCTCAAGGTTTCAAAAAAAGAAAAAGCCAAATTGCTTCCACTGTTGAGGTAAAGAAATTTCTGTCCTATTTGGTTTTTGTTGCTATCTTGCTGTTGTATTTAGTTTCTGCTGTCTCTTTTATTACAGGATGTACTTGAAGCTGCTGACTTTAGGGAGTACGGTCCAAGGACTCAGGAGTCGCTGTCCTGCTGGAATCCTGATTCCATTGGTTTTAACCTCATTGAGCACCTTCTTTGCCACATAGTCAGGAAAGAACGGCCTGGTGCTATTTTGGTTTTTATGACTGGCTGGGATGACATAAACTCCTTGAAGGATCAACTCCAGGCTCATCCCCTATTTGGAGATCCTAGCAGGGTCCTACTGCTTGCATGTCATGGTTCCATGCCGAGCTCCGAGCAGGTACTTGTCATTTTCTCCTTGGATATAGTTATATTACAATGGTCTAGAGATAAAAACACTTGGAGGACATCAAAATTTTCCATATCTATTGGGAGTCGATGAAAAAAAGTTATATCTGAATAATATGCTCATCATGCATGTTGTTGTGGTTTATAAAACCTTGATCTAAGACTGGGAAGTGTATATATCCTATGGAATGCGATGTGAATGGTTGTCTTACCTTTTCACTGTATTGTTCCTAAATATTTAATTATTGAGGAGTTCATAAATAGTTCAATACAGATTCATATTTGTTTGATGAATGATGTTACCATTTTGGAAATTTAATTTGGATTCTATCATTTTACTGGGCCCTTTGTAGTTCGAGGACTGTAGCCATGATTTCTGTTGGGAATGTTACCACATTCGTGGCTTTATATTTTAGTAATTCATTCTCTATTGTTTGTAAACAGAGGTTAATTTTTGATAAGCCAGAAGATGGAGTTCGCAAAATAGTTCTAGCTACAAACATGGCGGAAACTAGTATCACTATCAATGATGTAGTTTTTGTGATTGATTGTGGAAAGGCTAAAGAGACTTCGTATGATGCACTTAATAACACTCCCTGTTTGCTTCCATCCTGGATTTCAAAGGCTGCATCTCGGCAGGTAAGACAGTTTGATTTTATGATTTGATTATTTATCTAGTTCCTTGCTGGATTGCGTGTTGCAGCTTCCCAGTTGAACCGTGAAATTTTTTTTGTTGTATGTACTTTAATTTTCATGCAAATTGTTTTCTTATAAGGAGATTAAGTGTTGAAATTTTAGCCCCTTAGCTGATCTTGTTTTTAGATAGACTCCGGTGTTATGCAAACAATTAGGATGATGATAATGCGAATATGCAGAATAATAGATGAACGATAAAGTAAACACACCACACACAAAGAATTTAGCGAGGTTCGGCTAACTTTGCCTACGTCCTCGTGTGATCTCTCATGAGAGAATCACTAGCACTATGGAGATAACGAAGATTACAAGAGCTTATTGAAAACCCTATGCTAATCCCCAAAACCTTGCTGTAGATCTCTCTATCACTCTTGGCTCTCTACCCGTGTGTCTCTGCTGGTTTTTTTCTGTTCTCTGTTAATAAGAATTCCTAAGAGGCCTATTTATAGTGTATAGGTCTTAGGTTACATTCCTTAGCATATTAGAATTCCTATTCCTCTTTGGAGATGGAAAGATAACTTATTTCCTAATCCTAGAGGGCTATGGATTACTTTTCCTAATCCTATATGGAAACACTAGAAAAACTCAGATTTCCTAGTTCTACTAGAAAACCTGTGCACACCAACTTCTCTTTATCCAATAAGGATTAGATTCTTGGTATTTTGACGAGCCAAAAATACAACATAAACTACATTGGTTGACAGTATTTTGGATGCCTTTAATCTGTAGAGAAGAGGAAGAGCAGGTCGGGTTCAACCTGGCGAGTGTTACCATCTCTATCCCAGATGTGTATATGATGCCTTTGCTGATTATCAGTTGCCTGAACTATTGAGGACTCCGTTGCAGTCTTTATGTTTACAAATCAAAAGTCTACAACTTGGAAGTATTTCAGAGTTCCTATCTAAGGCCTTGCAGCCACCAGAACCTCTGTCGGTAAATTTCTATCTGAATACTGTCAGTTTATGCTTTTTCATAATACTTACATGGGAGACAAGTGATAGTCTTTTATTGCTTTTGAACTATATCTAAAGTTATCAAGTGATTTAAGATATAATTATTCTTATTCTTGTTATCTCTGCATATCTTCATATAAGTGGGAATTATTTTTGTTTTGTAGGTTCAAAATGCTGTTGAGTATTTGAAGATCATTGGGGCTTTAGATGAGAATGAAGATTTGACAGTGTTAGGTGATGAATGATTCTTTGTTTCTAGTGTGTATTAGACTGTGTGCAAGTCAGAAAACTAAACTAACATTTGTTTGCTGTTCAGGGCGCCACCTGTCGGTACTTCCCGTGGAGCCTAAACTTGGAAAGATGCTCATATTAGGGGCTATCTTTAACTGTCTGGATCCAGTATTGACTGTTGTGGCAGGCCTTAGCATGAGAGATCCGTTCCTGATGCCATTTGACAAGAAAGATGTAAGTAAGATATAATGTTTCTTGCTACAATTTACTGTTGTGCATTTTAATGATTTGTCCCCTCCCTTTTGTAGTTAGAATCTGAATTTTCCCCCCACTTTATACTTGTAACTTTTATAATTTTCGCTTCTCTTCGAAGAAAAGAGATATGCAAAGAAGTTAACCATATCATTTTCAACTTTTGTAGCTTGCAGAGTCAGCAAAAGCACAGTTCTCTGCCCGTGATAACAGTGATCATCTTGCTCTCGTCCGAGCCTATGATGGTTGGAAAAATGCTGAAAAACTGCAGTCTGGTTATGATTACTGCTGGAGGAACTTTCTTTCTGCGCAAACTCTGAAAGCCATTGACTCTCTCCGGAAGCAGTTCTCCTTTTTGCTTAAGGATGCAGGTCTGGTTGATCATAATATAGACAACTGCAATACATGGAGCCATGATGAGCATCTTGTCCGAGCGATCATCTGTGCCGGGTTATTTCCTGGAATATGCTCTGTTGTGGTAAGTCATTATACATATCTTATAATGTTTGTACATTTTTTATATTCTCAAGTGTTTAATTTGCATGAAAAGAAATTCTTTAGCTTGTCGTAGTAGCCTCTTTTTATCTGCATAAATAACTGAGAAAAATAGTGATATGTTTAAGTAAGCAAAAAGAGTGATAGAAGGTGTTGAATTCTTTACATTCAGTTGGGTCGGGACTCCGTACCCTGATTTATAGGTTCTACTATACAAAAAATGTGATAAAAGTGGGTTCATGGTTCTACGGATTAAGTTGAATTTCTGAATAACTGATCGTGATGTTGTTTTGCAACTGTTTTCCTCGTGGATGTCTTGTTTTATTCTCATATATTATGTATGTTGTGCGCTGTTGCAATTATGTTCCACAGAACAAAGACAAGTCGATTGCATTGAAAACAATGGAAGATGGACAAGTAATGCTATCCTCGGTTAGTATCTTATCTTTGGTTGCATTCATGTTTCCTTCAATCATATACATCATTATTTCTGACATACTGTTTATGATTGTTGATTGCATCAATTAGAATTCTGTCAATGCCGGGGTAGCCAAAATTCCATACCCATGGCTAGTTTTCAACGAAAAGATGAAAGTGAATTCAGTATTTCTCCGGGATTCAACTGGTGTATCTGATTCTGTGCTGCTTTTATTTGGAGGCAACATTTCCAGGGGTGGGCTGGTAGGTTCCTTGACTTTGGCTGCTTGTTTCTTTGGGATTGTGTTCTTTATGGATAAATTGTAAATACTCCTTGCTTTTGGCAGGATGGGCACCTGAAGATGTTGGGAGGATATTTAGAGTTTTTCATGAATCCCGCATTAGCAAATACATATAACCTTTTAAAGAACGAGCTTGGCGAACTGATTCATAAGAAGGTTTGTATTTGGCTTCACTGTTTGTCACACAGCTCTTGAATATACACTTGAAATACGCACACTTAACACTTTGTAGCTAAATGCTAACATTTTGATAACTTCTTGGCATCAGCTCCTTGATCCCAAATTGGATATGCAATCTCATGCACACCTCCTATCAGCACTAAGATTATTGGTCTCAGAGGACCAATGTGAGGGTAGGTTTGTCTTTGGTCGCAAGGCGCCAGCAGCCTCAAAGAAGGCAATAAAAGAGTTGGTACCTCCCACCTTGAGGCTTGGTGATAAAGGTGGGGCTAATAATAATTCCAAAAATCAGCTGCAAACTTTGCTCGTCAGAGCCGGACATGATGCACCCACCTACAAGACAAAACCTTTGAAAAACAACCAGTTCTGTTCCACGGTGATCTTCAATGGCTTGAACTTTGTAGGGCAACCTTGCAAAAGTAAGAAAGAAGCAGAGAAGGATGCAGCTGCTGAGGCTGTATATTGGTTAATGGGAGAGGGCCGTTCAGCTTCCACAGGTATCGACCATATCTCTATGCTTCTAAAGAAGAGTAAAAAGACAAGCCAAAAAAGGACCTCATTTGATAGTTCTAAGTGGAGTTAAACATCGCTTGTCATATATTGAAGTAAAGCAAATCATCAGAAGCAATCAGCCGAGGCTGGTCCAACTTGAAAGGTTCGGGTGCATAAAATTTGAACATCAATGGCGATTGAGCTAACCTACAGAATAGAAGCTACATTCTATAGAATCATGACCGGTGCTGGCCTTTGTGAACCCATTTTCGGAAAGGGATGATATATGACATTCCCTATCGGCAGAACCACCCATATTTTAGAAAATGGGTGATTGAGGACAATTTTCATGAGGTATGGAGAATGTACCTTGTTTTGTCGAAGTTGCAGATTATTGAACGCAGCATTTTTTCCGCAGCTTGTATCACCTTGAGCCATGCCTAGTGCTGGGTCCAGGAGCTGCGGTTTGTATATAATTCATATTGGTAGAGCCAGTATTAGGAATGTGAAAAGATACTCGATTTTCAACTAAGAGTTAGGGTTTATCTGTAAAGGTTCGGCATTTTGTACATTGTTAATTTATATCAATCTCCATTATTTTCATTCATATTCTTATGTAGAAAAATGGAAAAGGAAGAAGGAAATTGTATTATCATTTTCAAACTAACCAATGTTTTTCAATAATGCAGAAGTTGGAGGGCTTTTAACAAAGTGGGTTTAAACCTATTGACATTAAGCTTTATATCTTGTGCATTCAGATAAGTTGACTTGAAAGCTTTCCATCCTTGTTTTCGATTTGCTTGAGGGTCAATTTTCAGTGTGCTTTCCTCTTTGCTTATTTTGTATTCCAAATACTTGAGATTCATGTCCTTTGAAGGCTCTCCAAAGTAGTTTTCTGCAATCCATTCGAACCCGCCGAGGGGAAGTATTTGGATCAAGACTGCATTTGCTGGCAGGAAAAGAATGTTTGTGAGACCAGCTCCATGAACTCCCATCAACACATCACAAGAATTCACAGCTTCTGCAATTCTTGACACGTTCTTGTCAGCCTCTGCAATGGTTACCTTGTACCCCAAGCTTCTACCCATCTCTGAAATTTGTCTCAGATTTATGAAACGCCGTGTTCCCCTTCTTGACACGATCAGAAGCTGAGGCTTTTCGCGTTTGCCACCGTCTCTGATTCTGATTGCATCATCTCTCTTCAAGGAGTAGGTGTTTCTTAAAAATTCTCTGAACTCTTTCATTGAATATGAATGCTTTGAAGGATCAAAGGTCATGTCTTTGGGATGTCTTTTGAGGCCAACAGTTATGCTCGGGAAACAATGCACTGCATGAACTTGTTTGTCAACGTCCATAACCTGATAATTCGACAGTCCTCTGAGAACTGCTTGAAACTTTGCAATCCACCAAGAATTTGAATCCGAAACAAGAAATTGAACCTCTCCATCATATTTTCGAGAAGTAATAAAAAGTGGAATCACCACATCAGTGAACTCGTGGAAATGGTTTCCGGTGTATCCTCCGTTTGAGAACAAAATTGCAGGAACACTATGATTTCTGGTGCATTGAGGGATTTCAGAGTCAGAAATTACTTGTGTCACTGACCATGATCGAACACGGACCATTGCGTTCTTGTCTTCTTTTCGAGCATAAGGCCTTATGGTCCAGGACCTATTGCCAATTTGAGAAGATGAATCAACAAAAACTGTGGATGATTTAGCATCGACACGAACATTCTTGTTCATGATCTCACAAAACTCTGTCCTTGGTTCCAACACATTGCACATTGGCATAACTTGCGAGACTGCAAAACAATGTAAATTGGTTATAATCAGATGCGAGCAATAGGAGGGAGGAGTCTCTAGATTTCTTCCATTTACCTTCGATTGCGTGGTGAGAGCGGTTTGTTTGCTTGACCTGCAGCATCTCCAAACCAACCCCTACTGAGAGCTGCATTTTCACTGTCAGTAAATGAAAATTAGGCATGAGTCGGTGGAAATATTATACAGAAGAAGGTGCAAAAGAGTAGGTTAAATTCACATACAAACTAATAGATTCAAGCTAGGGTTTAGGACTCTGCAAAAGTATAATGCTATGAGAAAGCAGCAAGCAGATGCTGCATATTGTAACCTCTTCTGGTGAAGACAACTAAAGCTTCTGGAAAATATAGAATCATACTTCATTTTTTTCCCAACTAATTGACCACTCTATTCAAGATGCTAAATCACAAGGATTTTATGAATTCAAATTATGACAGTTTTGTTAAAACCTGAAAATATAGGCATGTTCATAGATTTCAATCAAAACTAAATAGGGAGCTATGTAAATTCAGATACCAGCATAACTAGATTCCCAAAAATCAAGCCACAAAAACGGAAAATATCCAAACACGGCACTATATAAACTACTGTCTATTTCAATCATGAAACAATGAACCCAGGAATAATCTCAGATTCTCAACATAGTAAGCATTGAAAAATAAATCTTCTATGATCATCTCCATCGTCCCCCCTGGTACTAAAAACTCTGCTCGGGGGTGTTTAAATTCAGGCGAACAAAAAGAGTGCTTATGGAATTACTTTAAATTGTATTTTCTTTAAATATGACGTTCGTTTTTTATTAAAGGATATACTGTCAATATGGTATCAATACGATCATGATATCATTTTCGATAATATGCCAAGAACAAAAACGCGTCAACATATATTTGGGAAAATGGTAGATAACCCTTTATTCCATTGGCTTGAGTTTGGCTATAATCAAATTAATATGAACTCCATCGAATCTTCTTCCTCAATTTCTATACAAGAGCAAATTCTGATCCAATGGCATCAAACGCTTCTACGAATCATACACGAAATCAATGAAAACAGAAGAAAGAGATTGACAACCCTTCTAGAGGACCTTGTTTCCTCCAGAAATGAAACAATGGCCTGCAACTACTACTGATGCAGAAGCTCAAGGGCTTTCAACAGTGTAGGTCTAAACCTATTGACATCAAGCCTCACATTTTGTTTCTCCAAGAAAATCGACTTGAATGCTTCCCAGCCTTGTTTCCCAATTGAATAAGGATCTGTGAAAACTGCATGATCAAGTGGATATTGCTGCATCAATGTGCTCTCCTCATTACTGATCTTATACTCCAAGTACCGAAGATCCATGTCCTTCGAAGGCTCTCCAAAGTCGGTTGTTGCCAGCCATTCGAACCCTCCAAGGGGAAGAATCTGAATAAAAACCGCATTTTGAGGAAGGAAAAGAATGTTTGTTAAGCCAGCTCCATGAACTCCCATCAACACATCCACTGAGTTGACAACTTCCGAAAATTGGGACAAGTCCATGCGAGCCTCTGCCACAATTACCTTGAACCCCAAGCGTCTAGCCATCTTAGCAATCTCCCCGGTGTTTGTAAAAGACCTTGTGTTCCTTCTTGGTATGATCAGAAGCCGGGGCTTCTTTCTCTGTCGCCCCTCTCTGACTCTAATCGCATTTGTTTTCTTCAATGAGTAAACGTTCCTCAGAAACTCTCTGAAGTCCTTCATGGAATATGAATGCTTCAAAGGGTCAATGCTCAGCTCCTTTTTGTGTCGTTTAAGGCCAACGGTGATGCTTGGGAAGCAATGCACTGCTTGATCTTGTTTGTCAATGTCAATGACCTCGTAACTGGACAGTCCTTTCAGTAAAGCTCGGAACTTTGCCACCCACCAAGGCCTCATATCCGAGACAAGAAACTGAACCTCCCCATCATATTTTCGAGAAGTGATGAAAAGTGGAATCACAATATCAGTAACCTCATGAAAATGGTTTCCGGTGTATCCTCCATTCGAAAACAAAATCGCTGGAACACTGTGATTCTTAGTGCATTGAGGGATTTTCGAGTCTGGTTTCACTGACCACGGTCGCGAATGGCTCAGTGCTGACTTGTCTTCTTTTCGAGCATAAGGTCTGATACTCCATGACATGTTCCCATTCAGAGAAGATGAAGCAACAAAAACTGAGGATGTTTTTGCCTCGACACGAACATCCTTGTTAATAATATCGCAAAAATCAGTTCTTGCTTCCATTGTATTGCAGAGTGGCTCCAATTTCTCTGCCACAACTTCTTCAACTGCAAAATCAAAATTCAAATCACCTTAATCGGACATTCTAATTAAAACAATCAGTTCCTCCATTACAATGCTATTTAATTCTTACTATTTATGTCTTCAGTTACATTTTGCTGCACAAACTCCTCTGTGTTTATTTTCATCTCCGAGCTTTCGTTTTTGTGTTGATCATCAAAATCTACTGCTACTTGAGCAGTCGCATTCTCAAAAACCTCCGCCTTCAACCCGGGAAATTCGATCACATTTTTAATCACTTTCTGAGTGGTGTTCATCTCCCAGAGTGCCATTATCTTCTGTTTGATCCCCATTGACCTCTGCAATTGCACTGTGACATAACAAAATTCAGTAAACCAAACTTAGAAACTCATCAATACATAAATATACATACATATCTATGTATGTATATATTTAGTTACTCAAAATATATTTTTGTTACATACAAACTGGCAGAGGATTCAAGTTAGGCATAAGGACAGTGCAGAAGCACAATGCAATAAGCAAGCAGCAAACAAATGCTCCATATCTCAACTTCTTCTGCTCATGCCTGGTAAAGCTTCTGGCAAGTATTGAATCATACATGACCGCCATTTTCGAGATCTTGAGCGGATTACAACAGCTAAGATCACTCTACATATGTGCTCGAGAATTCTAAACGATGAAGGTGGAGCAGAAAAGTCTTAATTGGATGGCATTTTGTATGGGGAGTGACTTAAGGAGGAGGAGGTTGAGGTTGCATTAATTTTGTAAAGACTTGCAATTGCACCCCACGATTTTTGGTAGCTGCTCTCTTCTGAGGGTGAGCAGATTCTCTTGAACTAAAAAAATAGATATGAAAATGACATTTTGGTTGACTGTGATCGGAGACAAACATTGATCTTTATATATTTCTTGCATAATTGGGTTTAAGCTAGAGTTTTAATTTATATATATATTTCTTGTTTTTATTTGTGATTCATACTCCGCCGGCCTTAGATTCCAGCTTCATCTGAAAGCTATCAGCTAACCACGACTGTAGAAAAACTGGATTGTATAATTATATATTTGTTGCATGTAGAATATCTCCATATCACCAAAAATACAATTAAGGAACAAATTAAGCACCTACTTTTTTTTTTCTTTTTACGAACAACTTTCACTTTAAACTTATCTAATTTGCAGGAAAGGAAATTCAAACTTGAATGCATAAAGAGTCGCATATTCATTTGTACACTCAATTTGGAGCGTAGATGCGCATTCAACACGTCCTTCGTCCTCGGGTTAGGGTTAGGGTTAGGGTTAGTAGGGCAATTCCATTCAGAGCAACCCCTATTCTCCATGAGTGAGGCAGCAAATAATCTCAACAAAAAAGAAAATTGCACATTTGTTCAAGGCACCTTATTGTCAATAGACCAAAAATATGAATATGATTATGCGGTTGATATCATCACCCAAGAACAAAGAACAAAGAACAAAAAAAATTGTGTCGGTAGAAATTGAGAAAGACTAGAGCCGAGGAAATTGCTGAGGCATGCAAAAACCCAGAATGAGAGATTAGAGAAGGACATCTTAACAATGCATTTGTCTCTCTATTTTGGTGGGAAGCATGACGAGCTTCAAGTCTGAGGACTTACTATTTTTTAATTCAATTTTTTCTCAAAATCAAAACGTGTGAGACTTGAAATATTTTTTCTTTCTTTAATTTAATTTTTTTAATTACAAAGTAATAAGAGTTGTTAATGGATTGTTATCACACTACACAATTATGCAACCACTCTGATTCTGGGGCCTCAGTTTCCAATTTTCCGTATGGAATTAGACATTGAAATTTCTTTTAAGTAAATTAATTAATTAGATATTGAGCATGCGTGTTAATGAAGTTACATAAACTTTGCAAAAAATTCAGCAGCCAGCAACAACCGCTTGACCTTGTTTTGCCAAGTCAATAGTTGGTAGCATGCATCGACCACAAAAGCTAATTACAATTAGGGCACTTTGTATTAGCTCAAAGCATTTTTGGGTATAATCCATTCTCTAATTAAATTCAATTATAAAAAGGATGGGATTCGAATGATTTGAAAATATATTCGTTCTAACTAATCAATGGGGACTAATATTTGTTTTTTAAGAATTTCCTGAAATGTTTTGAGCTATGAGATTGGTGCGAGGGTGATGCGCTCTAAACAATATTGTCAACATTAGGAGGTTTAGAAATTTATCGATTGTTTAACATCCTAGCTTCATATGTAAACATTTATATTCGGCTTTAATAAAATTTTGATCGTCTTGGAAGAAAAAAAGTGTCTCGAGCTACATAGCAACACTAGCAACAAGTACAAACAAAGGTGTGAAAATGTTATCACATCTCAAATTATGAAAGAAACATTTTGAGATAGAGCTTCATTATAAATTTATTAACTACGTTTTCTTAAACTTGAGAGCTTCTTTGTAACTTAATTAAGTTTTTATTTATTTTTTTTTGTGAATTTACATTTCTTGTGTAAGAGAGGTCAACTAAATAATTTGTAGAAAATCTAAATTAACATGTTCTTCCGGTCGATTAATATAATTTTTTTTTTTTTATAATAGCCAAGACGTACAATGTGAGGGAGATATTATTGAAATCACCCTCTAAGGTGTGATAAACCAATAACCGGGGATGTCCAAAAGATCCAAATACAAAAACGGAAAAATCTGTAAAGACGACATCATGCTCGACGACGGAAGAAAGTAATAGCTAACTCTATATTAATTAACTAGTTCATTAGCTCACTACAAGAAATTCGAGGTTGCCCGACGAAGTCTTTTTCGCCGCGTAAATATAGTTTGCCCGACGAAGTTTTTTTCGCCGCGTAAATATAGTTTGCCCGAAGAACCCGAAGGCTCGCCGGGTAAGGAGTTGGCAGGAAGAACAAGTTGTTGGCGCGTAAAATAGTAAGGGTTTGCCCGACAAGATGTTCTTCCCGTCGGGTAAGATTAGATATGACAACAAATATCAGTCGTCGAGTAACACTTGGCGTTGACTGAATTTTGCCTGACGAATCATTAAACTTTGCCTTGCGAATATACTTCGTTGGGCTAAGTATGCCAATATTCATTTAGCTTCGTCGGGTCATATATATCATATTCAATTTACATTTATTTATTAAGCACCTTTTTTAAATTACTTACAAAATACAATGGACCGATCTAACCGTCCACATTTATTTTAGGTACTCATAGATCGCCTACGAGAAAAATTACCCAATTTTAAAATCCCAGGATTAGGTAACGATGCGCGAAGATTCAACGGTTACACATAGTTTCTTCACGATCGGACATCTTGAAATCCTTAAAACATCAAGATTTTCGACGGGCGAGATCTAGGCACGTAAAACCACAAAGTGAACAGTTAGATCGGTCAAATCCAATTATTTGAATATCTATAGAACCAAAACTTCGCAAAATGTATTGAAGTCTTATTCAAGTGTTTAACCTCCTAGATGAATATGCTTGTTTTACGATTTTCAATCATTTACAAATTGAAATGGACCGATCTAACCGTCCACATTTATTGTAGGTACTCATAGATCGCCTACGTGAAAAATCACCAAATTTCGAAATCCCGGGATTAGGTAACGGTGCGCGAAGATTCAACGGTTACACAACATTTCTTCACGATCGGACGGCTTGAAATCCTCAAAACATCAAGATTTTCGACGGGTGAGGTCTACAGACTTAAAAGGAACCATTGAACGGTCAATTTTTTGAAATTCCATCGTTTGAATATTAATTGAACCAAAACTACGAAAAACCCAATGAAATTCACAAACTTAACATTCAAGGCACTTCGAAAAACATGACGATAACGATCGATGAGGCTTTAGGCATGTAAAACCAAGAATTGAACGGTCCCGATATTGAAATTTTTATCGTCGGACCTGGTTTTTAGATTAGTCATAAATTCAATAACATAAGAACTTAGCCCGACGAAGGTCAGTATTCGTCAGGCAAAATGTAATAAGTCGTTGGGCAACCATACACACGTCGTCGGGCAAAGTAAACAAAACGTGCACTTTATTTTTGGCTAAAATTTCAAAATTTTCGCCAAAAGTTTCGCGAAAACTCAAACTTACCATGTATATTTGCCCGACGGAATGTGAAACTGTTACCCGACGAATATTCACCGCTTTTTGTTACTTGACGTAGAGTTCATCGGCCAAGGTTATTCAGACAGATAAATTGCGACCGACTCTTCTTCTTCTTCCTTCTTCTTCATTTTCCCAGTTTTCTCCCGATCGACCGCCATCTCTCTGCAACACAACTAGCCCTCTATGTGGTGGTCGCCGGCATCCAATATAACTCCCTCCCTTTCTCGCTCTCTCTCACTCGGACTCCGCCGAGTACTCCGCCGCCGCAGCTCTCTCTCGCGCCTCCTCTCTCTCGTCGCGGTTAGGTCGGACCGCCGCACCTCTCTCTCGCCAGCGAAAATCTCAAGGTCGAATTCGTTCTCCCTCTCTCTTTATTGTTAATGTGGAATGGTTATTGTTAATTTTGATTGTTTATATTTTAATTTTAGTTTGGATTGAAATTTCAATTGAAATTTGATTTGGATATTATGAAATTGTATTGAAATTGAAATTTGGATTGAATTTTGGCAGATTGTGCATTTTTCTCAAATTTGAAGATTGGGAAATTTTACTTGAATATTGTGATTTGGATTGGATTGGAATACAAATATTTGGTTTAATTACTAAGTTTGTTTGGATTTAGGAATTTAGGGTTAATGTTGAAGAGTTGTTGAAATTTTGATGTTTGGTATAATGTTGAAATTGGTTATGAATTTTGCATATGATTTTTGTTATGAATTTTGCATATGATTTTTGTTATGAATTTTGCATATGAATTTTATGTGAATTTTGGATATGTGAATTTTATGAATTTTGGATATTTGAATTTAAAAACATTTATGTGAATTTTTGATATGGTGTAGGATATGTGAATTTTGGATATGTGAATTTTGGATATGTGAGTTTTATAAATTTTGGATAAGTGAGTTTTATAAATTTTTGATATGTGAATTTTATGATTTTGGATATTATTATTATTGTATATTTGGATTAATTTGTAAGTTTGATTTTATTCCCGAAATTTGGATTTAGAAATTTAGGCATAATGTTGTGAATTTTGAGTTTAGGAATTTAGGTTTAAGTTTGTTTGGATTCATTAGTATTTTAGGTTTAATTTTGGTTTGTGTTGGTTTTATTTTAAAAAATTTGAATTTGGTGGTTTTAATTTTTAGATACCAATTTACTAATTTTCAATAAAAATTTTTGTTTTATTTATTTATTTATTTATTTATTATTCAAATTAAAAAATGTTGGTTAATTTTATATGTGGTTTTTTTTTTATTATGTGATTTTAATATTTAATATTAAAAATGTTTGGTTTTTTTTTTTAAATTAAAAATATGTTGGTTAATTTTATATTAATTATTTTAAATTTCTTATTGTAGATGTCGCATCGCACCTTGATCACATCAAGGACATGCCCCCACCCTGATCCCATTGATCTTGCGGCGGAAGAGGCAGCCCCTGCCTCGGTTGATTCAACAGCGGCGTCCGTTCAGGCACTGATCTCGGATCATCAAGGCCCGGTGCGCGATCGGCTCATCGACAACACAGTAAGAAACGGGGGGAACCCCGTACCGACCCCCAGCCCCCACAGGAAGACGCCGGAGCAGACGATCCGGCGACTGTTGTTAGAGCATTCCCTAAGGGTAAGTTGATTATTTTGTTTATTTAAACAACCGTTTTAATTTGTTACTCATATTATGTATGAATGTTCATCGAATTTGCAGGGAAGTCGGTGAATGTGCGCAAGATCAACCGAGGTTTGACATCCCAGTGGATTTGCAAGACAACGAATGCAAAGATCCCGGTGGTTTACGTGCCTCGCCTCCGATCAGCGCCCGTAAAAATCCACAGCCTGGTGGTGTATGACATTGGCGTGATTCTTCGCACCAAGTCCCTGATAAGGGGGGGTACTTTTAGGAACCAACCCCCAGAGAAGATCACGCATTGTTGGGGAGAGTTATCAGTATGTGTTTTTCCTTTTTTTTACATTAATTTCATTTTTTCAAATTATTATAATAACTTTAATAATTTATTGCAGATCAATTTTGAGTTCAACCTAAA
Source organism: Oemleria cerasiformis (assembly GCA_037349345.1). Classification (NCBI taxonomy): domain Eukaryota; kingdom Viridiplantae; phylum Streptophyta; class Magnoliopsida; order Rosales; family Rosaceae; genus Oemleria; species Oemleria cerasiformis. The sequence goes on from JAZGTL010000018.1 coordinate 16,954,938, forward strand.
GGACACCGACGTCAGTAAATACCTGATAAAGCACTGACAGTTACGATATGCCGATTGGAAGTACGAGCTCCATAAGTACTACAAGAGCTGGCCTTCTCCAGAGGAAGCTCGGGAAAATCCTCCAGAGGAGTTGGACGGGCCGAAATTGGCAGGGTGGTTGTGGTTGTGCAACCATTTCGTGTCCCCCACCTATGTGGTACGTACTATCCACCTAGTAAAATTATTTATTTATTTTTTATGTTATTTTTCATTTGAAAATATATTTTTTGTTTTTACTAATGAACAGCCAAAATCGGTTGCCAACACATCAAATCGGGGAGCAAAAAAATTCAACCACCATGGGAGGTCACGATCCTTATCGGCCCGGCAGGAGGATTGGTGTATCGCCGGGTCGATATTCATGGAGGTGGATGCCTAGGGGCAAGTGTACGATGTCGGGGGCAACTAAGAGCCTGACACTATTCACTTAAGTTTATTTTTTGCAGATTAAACATTAATTTTTAATTTGATAATTATATTTCTAATTGATATTTATTTGAATTGTAGGCAGAGATAATGCAAGACGTCCAGCAGACACAGGCTGAGCTCACGCAACAGCATACCGATGTGTCGTTGAAGCATCAGCTATCGGATCCCGAGAGGTCGATCGTCATCCTAGAGCGACGACTTGGCAGGTGTCCAGGGAAGATCGTCCGGGGGGCGAGCGACAGGATAGTTTGGGATGTCTCCAGTCACTTTTCGAGTTCTTCTTGGGGTGCCAATCCCGAGGAGATATCGGAGCTCAAGAGAAACTTCGAGACCCTCCAGGCCGAAAATGCTGAGATCAAGGCTCAAAACGCGCAGATCCAGGCCCAAAACGATCAAATCAAGACCTCCCTCGCCAATGTGCTTGACCGCTTGGGTGAGCGTGGGCTGGATGAGCTTCTGCAACAACCTCAGCCCCCGACCCAACAGCCTGCCCAGGACCCCGATCACCCCGACCCGTCGTCGAGTAGCTAGAATTTAATATGTAAAACATTTATTTAGTTTTAATTATGTGAAAACATAACATTAATTTTTATAAAAAAAAAAAAAAATTCATTTGATTTGTTTTATTCTTTTAATTGTATTTTTTTTTAAATATTTTTATTTTAATTATATATATTTATTTAATTAAATAAAGTATTAATTTTTTTTAATTATTAACATTTTGCCCAACGCATAATCATTTCGTCGGGCTACTTAACAATTTTTCCCGGTGAAATGTTGTCGTCGGGCAAACTATGTTGACTTTTGAATTGCACGACAACTCATTTGCGACGTATGGATCCGCAGGGCGAATTTTAAATTGCTTGACGAATTTATTGTTCCCGACGGGTGTGGCCTGACGAACGTTGCCCGACGATGAATCGCCGAGTTTAAAGTTGCCCGACGAACGTTGAACTTTGCTCGACTAGCACCTTTCGCCGGACAAGACTGATTTTCTGCTATTGCATTTCCTTCCCAGTAATTGGTCAATATTTCTTAATATGCATTCATATATTGGTCTTTCTATATTATTATTATTATTATTATTATTATTATTATTATTTTCTGAGTCGATTATTGGTAGTAAGTGGTCAAATATCACCTTCAAACAATTTTCTTGAGGGCTTATTTTCAAGCAATTTTATATTACATGCAAGCTTATTCTGCCACTGTAGAAAGAAAATCATTGATGCTTACATATATAATTAAGTATAATATTAGTTATTAGCACCGAATTATCGATAATGATAACAGGTTAGGGGGCCTTTACTTAACTCTTAATTTATAGCTAATTAACTACAAATCAAAAAAGCCATTGATATATGCCTTAATTATTCATATTTCCATTGCCAAGTTGAGCTTTCTTAGCCCTTCTAATGTCGTTTTCTTAACAAAAAAAATATATATATTTGTAAGAAATTAAAAATAAACAAATAAACGGTGGAGGATTTGATTGATAATAATAATATGGTAAGAAGTCTCCTGCTCCCCGTGTGGCAATCTGGTGCAGTTCCCATCCATTGTCGTTTGTAAACATATTGACTTCAATTGTGTACTACAAACTCATAATATTTATCAATCATTAATTACTTTTTTTTTTCAAATGAAATAATCATATTAATTTAGTCCAAAAGTCGTGGTCAAATATTTGCATGGTAGTATTATACATGTACATCTACGTATACCAGCTCTTGCAATGGATTCATTCAACCTAGCTAGCTCGTAAATTTTGGAGAAAAAGAACACCATGAACATAGCTCGTAAATATATTCTTGAGAGAAAGCTGTAATTTATCTATGAAATGTATTTAAGGACAATGACGTAGTTAGAAATTCAAGTCATGAAGGGTACTTTATAAATATGCTAAACGTATTTTTCAGTCTAAATAGTTTTGTGACAGTATATTCTGATTCCATTTTGAAATAGATTAGTATTAGAAAGGAAAGTTTATATAGACAATTATAATGACAATAAAAATAAAAATATATAAATAATGACAATGGTTTAGAGAATTTCATGAGCATTTGTACATTCATTTTCCATTAAGTAATTGTGTTATCTTCAATTTGAGTACCTAAAAGTTTGCAAAATAATTATTGATACACTCGAACTTCGATACTTAGCAAGTAGTAATTAAATAATATTTGGTATGTTAGTGGAAAAATAGAAAGCATAAGACAAAAATTGTAACCATATTAGTATAATTGTATATACATATGCATGTAACAAAAAAAAATTCAGTAGGGGCCTGAGCCCACTCTGGTCTTCAAGTGGCTCCGCCACTGACGATTGTTTTAAGTGATATCGTTAAAACGTTAATGAGAGTCTCATTCTAGTGGTATATTCTCGTACTACTATTTCGATTTATCTAATTGTGGTTATACATATATCTATCGAAACCGTTCAACTTTTAAATCATCATTTCAAGATCATTTACACAAAAAAACCAACTGAATTTGAAATCATTTAGTAATTCATATATATCAACAAAATGGATGGTTCGCCATTAGTATCTCAATTGTCACGAAAACCGTTGATTTATTTGATACATATGAATGGTTAAACACCCTTCAATCTTGTTGATTTTTTTTATGGAGATGATCTTAAAATTATGATTTAGAGAATGAACGGTTCCGATTAAGATATATGTACAAAAATAATTTGATAAATCGAAAAGATGGTACGAGAAAATACCAACAAAATAAGATGCAAGTATTATTATTATTATTTTTTTTTTTTTAAAAAGGTATCGTACACATAATTAATAACCGTGAATATCCTCCTCTAATTCATCGTATACCGCCAAGTGGGTCTAGTTCAGATGATTCTAATCTTGACTTGTAGACTAATGGTCTTAAGTTCGATACTCAACGGTATATTGTGTGGTAAAATTCCACATTTTCTATAAATAACTGTGATTGGACTTTTAAAAAAAAAAAAAAAATATCCAATGCACACCGCTTAATCTGATCGAATTAAGAATTGAAGAAACGATCTGAATGAAAACGCATTCAAATTCAATCTGATTAAAAGGAGGTGAGTTTGTTTATGTGGATAAACATATGGGCCCAGGCCCAATCCAGACCAACACAAACAAATGGGGCCCAATCTAAAAGCCCAAGTACAAGCGAACAGAAGTCATAGGCCATTGGAAATCCAGAAAGATAAGATGGAGCTAGTTGCACATGTTGATTCAATTATGCAAATATTGTGGTTTGTCCTTTCGCCTGTGCTGCCTCGTCAGCCCATGCTATTAAAAACATAATAGAAGATTTAAAAATTTTTATATAATAATATTGGGGGAGGCCGAAATACGATATGTACAAGATGTTTCTTTTGTCCCTTCCAGGCGATCAGAAAATAAAGAAATAGTTAATATATTCAAGATAATTACGTATTTACAAAATACCGTCTCAATTCATCCTATTTCATCAGATCCGGGATGTGATATGGTTCCGAAGGATGAATTGGATATGGACAGTTCCAAGCTTGGCATGATGGTGGCCAGGCTTGGCATGATGGTGGGCTTGATGATGTGTCACGGGTGAAGAGAAAACGATTTTGAATTTTCTGCTGCCAAGACCTTGAATTTGGGATTGGTTGTTGATGCGAAGGTGGATTGGCACACCGATTAGTCACTTCTAGGCAAGTCTGGGACATTTTATTGGCTCAAAGCACAAAGAAAGTTGCCATTCTGTTTGCATGTAATGTCTTGAGGGCCTTTTCCAGTTCCAAGCTTGGCCTACGGTTCTGTGGTTTCAGGACTCTGGATGCAATACAACCTTTGCTCAACTGTCTGCCATGTAAATAGCTTGCATCTGGTACACATATCGATCTCGTATTTTATGAGAGTCAAATTTGAGACCTCCCACATAAGGTGTAGAAATAAATATTATTATATTATAACACTAAGCGAGTAAGCGGCATAAAAGACATAAACTTAACTAAGTTAGAAAGGATGCGCTTTCAAATTTGTATAAAATAAACAGAGACTTCACTCATATGTTTTTGTTTTTTCAAATCAAAATAGGACAACTTCAAATTAAGAATAGGTCGTATTAGATTGGATTGTAAACCATGACATCAATTTAGTGTGACCCTTTTGATCATGACATGACATACATGAATCAACTACATATCACGACTGATCGACCTCCATCTTCTCTTATAAAGTTATAAGATGGAGCTAGTTGCACATGTTGATTCAATTATGCAAATATTATGGTTTGTCCTTTCGCCTGTGCCGCCTCGTCAACCCATGCTAGTCAAAACATAATAGAATATTTAAATTTTTTTATACAATAATATTAGGGGAGGCCGAAATACAATATGCATATTACGTATAGATCTCGTGTTTTATGAAAATCGAACTTGAGACCTCCCATATAAGGCGTAGAAAGAAATATTAGTTCTTAGACTAGCTTGCTTTGTACATAGTCTTATGCTTTTCTACTACTTTGTATGGTTTTGTTTCCCTCCTTTTCCTTAGTTTTTCTTTTACTGTTTCGCCTATTCGTTCGTTGTTTGGGTTTGATTCCCCTTTGAGCCTTTGCCATTGTGCTCCAAGACATATTCTCTTGTCCTAAAAAAGAGTCCAAGACAAATTCTCTTGTCCAAAAAAAAAAAAACTACGTGTCTAAACTCTAATGCTATCAAAAAATCACTATTGTAGATGTGATGTTCGACCCAACGGGGTTAAATTCACTAAATGCTCCATTATTGGCTTTTTTTTTAATTTGGTACGAAGCGTGAAAAATAAGTCCGTGCGAACGGCCTTGATTGTATATGTGGTACAAATACAGTTTTGAAACGTTTCTCATTCAATGCTTTGTTCATCTGTCATTTTTGGCGTTGGAATCTTTTGCACAGTGCCTGGTTTTCTTTCTTAGAGACGAAGTCATATGGATAATCGATCTCATTCCAGTCACGTAAAATTTCGTAAAAAATAGCACATCAACTCGATTCATGATATTTTATATTTCTTAGTGAATTTCAAAGTTATAATTGAATATTTAATTATCCTAAACTTTTTAAGACGATGCACCGAGTCTAATATGTCACAATCTCAATAATAGATCTTGTTAATAGGTGGGGTGCACCCATAAACGAATTTGAAACTAAAACACGTCATTAATTACGGGACTTATGATTGAGATCGTAATGTATGATACCGAGTAAAACAATTTTAAAGAATTTACAGTTAAATATAAAATTTGAAAATTCATATAAAATTCTAAAATTTAGTATAAAAATAATTAATAAAGTGCAACTTGCGTTAAGCCTTTAAACTTTAATTTGGCCCCGTAGACACAATGGGCATCTCCAACCATGTCCTGAATTTTGAGGGCTATGCCAAAATTTAGCCATAAAAAATAATAGTTTTTTAATGAATAGTACATGGCTATATTTTACCATCTCCAACCATTCAGGGCTATGCCATTACGATTTCAATATTTTATCATTATTTCTATATGTTTTAAACTAATATAACATTTTTGAATTAAAATAATATAACGTTTACTAAATTTAATTTAATTAACCTAATATAATATTTTTGAACAAAATATATTGTTAGGAAAAATAATTGTTTGATAAGATTTGATGTGGGTAAAATATATTGTTCCATTATTTAATAGAGATTGAGTCCCGCTATATATTTAATAAATAAAAAATTTCCTAAATTTTTGAACAAATTTAAAAAAATATTTGACCTTAGGCCTTGACCAAAATTTATTCCTGACCCTTAATCTTGTGATGGTAGATAATTTTTTATCAAAATTTTCTACAATTTTACTTTATAGCATATGGTTGGAGATGCCGTAAAGCACAACCTGGACCTAGAGACGCAAGCTTGCTTTAAATATGGTGGGTCGTACACTGCTTAGTAACCGTGCTTCCTCGAAGCATCCGATTTAATCCCCGAGTTGAAACGAAGCTCAACTGATGTTGTCATGTCGTTGTCTTGATTCCCAAAAACCCTGGACAAATCCACCCTTATTATCATAATCATCTCTCCATTATTATAAACCTTCCACTGAATCTCACACTTACTGATTATTCAACTAATCTAATCTTAAAGGAATCACAAGCCATCGTTTCCACAATTTTATAATCAACGAGGCATGGACAGCAGTCAACAAGTCCAGACTCCAGATGTAACGTAGCCAAAGAACCAGCGAGATTCAATTCAACTGTCGCCAGAAACTCAGCTGTAAATTCTTATTTTTTTCCAAAAATGGATGTGAATTGACTGTTTGACTTGCAGGTGACATGTTCTGATTTCGCTTTCGATTATGAGGCTTTCGAAAGAAGATTGGGGGCTGGTTCGTGGTGGCGGCATTTGATGCCAATTTTGGATTTGACTCGAAAGATTTAATTCCATATTTTTCGAAGAAATGAATCAAACATGGCGGTTACTTTCAACGTTATCGGACTTGATTTGTCACGCTCCTTTATTGCATCGCTCCCATTTTCCATTGCGTAAAGGCTAAAACAGTCTCTCTGGTCGCTTGTACAAATATACTCCTTTTCGCTCCTACCATTATCCCCTCCTCTCCTTTTCCACACCCAAAGTACCAAAAGTCTCTTCCTTTAATGAAAAAATCAATGGAGGGAGAAGAAGCTCCGAAGCCGACTCCGGCCTCGCCATTGGTTCCGGTTTGCATAGAGGAACCGCCGAAGGAGAATGAACGAGAGGATGTAAGGAATAATCAAAACCATGGAATTCTGCGATTTAATTTTAAGAAGCACACAATTGTTGAAGAAGTAAAGAAGCAGCTATGGCTGGCAGGCCCAATGATAGTTGCGAGTATGCTACAGCACTCTACTCAGATAATTGCCATCATGTTTGTGGGTCATCTCGGCGAATTAGCTCTCTCCGGCGCTTCCATGGCCATCTCCTTCGCGTCAGTCACCGGTTTCAGCTTGTTGGTAACTTTTCCCTTTCTCTTTCCTCTCTGGTTATTTATTTTTGTTTTGCTAAAAATAGAATTGCTTCACCCTATAAATTTGTGTCAAACGTAAACGTAACTGAAATTCGTTGGCATAACAAATTCTGTTTGATTTAATTTGTAACGTGTTCATAGATAAATCTTTAGTCTCACCTTTGTATATGTTTTTCGATTGATATTTATTATTACATGTTATGATGTGATCTGGCTTTGTTCTAATTAACCTAAAGTTTCGATTTTTCTGCTGAAATGAGCAAGATGGGTCTATTTTCATGTAATAATATCACCTTACCCTTACGAGTTGCACCCCGCTCTAGTTTTCGTAATCTTTATTTTTGAATTTGAATAGTTGGGATTGGCGAGTGCATTGGATACATTATCTGGGCAGTCCTATGGTGCAGAGCAGTATCATATATTGGGGATACACATGCAGAGAGCCATGATTGTTCTTACAGTAGTTTGCATACCCCTTGCTCTCATTTCGTTTTTCGCAAAAGACATTCTAATAGCTCTACACCAAGATCATGAGATAGCAGCAGTAGCCGGGGAATTTGCCCGTTACATGATCCCATCCCTATTTGCAGATGCAATTCTTCAGTGTCTTGAGAGATTCTTACAAACTCAAAACATTGTGTGCCCAATTATGGTGACCTCTGGGATTACAGCTTTACTGCACATCCCTCTTTGTTGGGTTCTTGTCTTTAAAACTGGACTTGGAACCAAGGGAGCTGCCATCGCAGACTCAATCTCTTATTGGCTCAATCTCATACTATTGATTCTTTATGTCAAGTTCTCCTCATCATGTAAAGAATCTTGGACAGGCTTTTCAAAGGAAGCCTTTCGCCATATAATTCCGTTTCTTAAGCTTGCTGTTCCTTCCGCAATCATGGTCTGGTAATTTCTTTCTCTCAATGTCTCAAAAGGTTAATTACCACTAAGATTTATGATTTGATGTCTATAGTTTCTTTTGTGCTACCTGATTTCCTGACCTTGAATTCTAACAGCTTGGAAATGTGGTCGTTTGAAATGATTATTCTTCTATCCGGTCTTCTCCCAAACCCTAAGTTGGAAACCTCAGTGCTTTCTATCAGGTTACTTCCTAACAAACTGTGATGATTTATTGATCTATCCATGGATTTCTTTGATAGTTTACTTATCAAATATATGTATTGCCAGCTTGAATACCGTGGCAACAGTTTGGACGATCCCTTTTGGACTCGGTACTGCTGTGAGGTGAGCTTCTGCTATGCTATGCTATGATACATTTTTAAAACTGTAAAAATTCGATCTTTCTTGTGTTACATATCTTACTATGATGCATCTGTTTCTATGACTTCCAGCACTCGTGTCTCAAACGAATTAGGAGCAGGGAAGCCAGACATGGCACGGTTAGCAGTGTTTGTTGTCTTTGTCCTGGCAATTACTGAGGGTGTAGTGGTAGGAGCAGTTATGCTTCTGATACGCAACGTCTGGGGCTATGCCTATAGCAATGAAAAAGAAGTGATCAAATATCTGGCGCGAATGATGCCAATACTTGCAGCAGCCAACTTCTTAGACGGCCTCCAAAATGTTCTTTCAGGTCATTATCCTATTTCTGATACAATATCAAATTCCATTAGTCTATCTATGGTAGCAAAAGGTTAGTGTATTCATGTCATGTGTTTAACATTTTTCAGGCACTGCTAGAGGATGTGGCTGGCAGGAGATTGGAGCGTATGTCAATCTCGGGTCATATTATATAGTTGGAATTCCCTTGGCTATTGTGATGGCTTTTGTGTTGCACATTGGAGGAAAGGTAGATGACAATGAAAAAAAAAACAATCTTTCATGTTTCTTCTTTTCGAAATTTCCATTTGATAACTTTCTTCTTTCAAAATGCTTTGAACACTAGGGGCTCTGGCTGGGGATGATGTGTGCACTGGCTGTGCAAGTGTTAGCTCTTCTTGCTGTAACTCTACCTACCAACTGGGAGAATGAGGTTCGCTTCTCTCTCTTATCTCAATTACACACCCAAATTCCTTTTCCTCTTCTTCATTTGTAAAACCATTTCAATCTAATCTATCGTTTGTTTTCGTTAGGCGAAAAAAGCATCAGAAAGACTGGAAGAGTATGAAACAGCAGAAACGGTGGACTCGAATGTAAATGGACAACATGATCAGCTGAGTAATTTGTGATTTCACTGCATAAATATAGTGTATCCTCAAGTTAGAGAAGAAGAATACGTTATGGAGACACGCCATTTTGAATAGTAAGCTGTTATTAACACTCCAGAATCGTGTCTCTTGTAATCAAACGACCTTTTGTCACCAAGCTTGAGGGGGAGTAATGCAATATATCTATATCCATGCTTTGCCTTCTGTTTGTAATTTGATATAGGTAGATGCCATTGCCATCATATAAGGCTTGGCATCTGGGATTGCTGTCATTTTTTAATGTCCTCTGTTTTTAATGAAGAGAAACATATTATTCTTAACCTACTCTCTTTACCGGTATTTTATTGCAAGATTGTTCAGTTTTTTTTTTTTTTGGATCCCTAAACGTGAAGCTCTTTAGAACAAGTCCATGGACTACTCTAAATTATGAAACGAACGTAAAGCCCAACAAAGTTTCGTTGAAAGCCCAAAGTGTATTTTAGGCCCAATACTTGAGCCCAAGCGAAAGCTCAGCTGTTAACCATGTGAAGAATAATAATACCTAAAAAACTAGCCGAAACAAATTCAGCATTTGGACAACATGAAACTTCACGTCGATCATTTTCTTTTCTTTTTGGGTCAATGTCACAACAATGTAAGGTAGTTCATAGGCTGATAGCGTGCATATCTAAATTTCAATGTGCTCTTTCTTCATTTGTGATTCTCAATTTTTTTTTATACAAATGTCTTTTTCAAAATCAAAACTCATATGATCCAAGTTTTGATTGAATATCTACGTGATATATATATATATATATATATATATATATATATATTTTTTTTTTTTTTTTTGATATATAAGGAGTTATTTAGTATTGTGGTTTAGTGATATTCTTTTTTGAGTTGACAATAGATCCGATCGTGTCGGATTGGTGTCGTATCATAAACTCTGTTTTATCTAAATACACTCAACCCGAAACTGATCCGTTTAATAATTATGTCAAGAATAACGAACTCGAACTGAACCATTAATGAACTAGGTAACGCATTTAATAAACATGTCGTATTCATTACTTGATTAACTTGTGGTCTGTTTAACCTATTTAAACTATTTGACCTTTTAAAATTTATAAATTTTTGTAAAACACCCTTCAAATTCAGTAATTACTACCAAACACTATCAATATATTATGAATTCATAAGTTTATACGCCTAAATAGTCTCAAAACTATAAAAAATTAATATTTATATAGGCAAGTAAATATGTAGATATAAAGGTTAGTAATTATCAAGTTTATTAAAGTGGTTAATAGGTAATTATACGAATTAGCAAATTAATATGAGATTCACCCGTTTAATAAACGGTTCTTAGCGCGTTTACTCGAAAATAACACACAATTTTCATCGTGCGGGTTGATTTGGATAACTTTCGAGCGGTTTTGAATTGTGTCTAAAATTGATACCCCTAAATTTCTTTCCACACGTTATGTCAAATGTCTCGAATTTAACTCTCGTAAATATAAATATCGATATCTAATATATATACTATAATCCCCTCTATATCATATCATTATATAATAGAAAAAGGTGATACGTAAGGAATACGATTTGCGACATTTGATCCATATCTTATCGAAAAGGAAGATTGGTGGGTGCTTAATTTCATCTAGTTGAAGATAAATGCCACACGAATGAAAGCCACCCTTCGTATATTGAGTCTTTATGTCACTAAATGCCCCCACAAAGCACGTCATTTATAGTCGAATCAGTGATCAGTCCACATCCGCCCCCCTCCCAACCACCGCCGCCCCACCCCAGCCCACCCCCCCCCCCCCCCCCCCCCCCCCCCCCCTTCTCTGCAGCTTTAATGGATATCTTTGTTATTGTTTCAAAGTCATAAAGCCACCCACCGAACAAAAAAAAAAGTCATAAAGCCACCTGAATTTGCCGCCTCTGCCCACCAACTAACAAAGCCTTGCTCTTCAAAGTTCAAACTAACACCATAAGAGATGAGAGACACTTTTGCCCCCACAGTGGATCTTCAAAAATCGAAATCGTCCAATTTTTGAATTATCGTTTCAAGATTATTTATGTGAAAAATTAACTAGATTAGAGATCGTTTATTCATGATATATTAATCGTTCATTTATTTGATATATATAAAAATGACTAAAAGATATTCAATCTTGTTGATTTTTTTTTTGCATAAATAATCTTGAAATGATGATGTAAGAGTTGAACGGTTCCGATTATAATACATATATAAGGATAATTCGACAAATTTAAAAAGTGATACGATAATGTATCATTAGAGTGAGATGCAATTATGATTTATTTTTATAATTACAACATCAAAAAAAATCAAACTCTTTAATAAAAGCAACATTTAATTGTAGTGATTGGCCGTGTATTTCTTAGCGAACTGATACGTAATAATATGGTAACGTATTATTTTATCTTTCAATAATTTAGATTAAAGACTAAACAATTGCCATCATTCACGAACTTTACTCAAATTTTACCAATTGTCACTAGTTTTAATATTAGAGTCGGTCGTCTATGAACTTTACCCAAAATGTGCAACGATGTTTCTTTTGTCAATGGTTGAACGATTTCTATTAGAAGTAAGAGTAGATATGTCATTACACGTGATATTTTTTTAACAAAAAACGATGAAAAAATTGACAAAATCACCATCGTTGCATATTTGAGTAAAATTCATTATGGACAAATTCTAATATTGAAGTTTCGTACACAATATGATTAAAGTTCAAGAACATAAGCATTTTAACATCACACCAACCCAGTTCCAAAAATCTTTTAGGGTATATTTGGATGAGGAACTTCAAAGTTCCATGAAATTTATGCTATATTATAAAGAAATGCACTAAAAATAAAAAATATAAGCATTGTAAGTAGGTAGTTAAGGAAACACATGAACCACATGAGCATAACAATCCACCAAACAAGAGATTTCCAAAGTAACACCTCCATAGGTGGAACTTACAAATCCCAACTATACGTCTTGCACCTAATCATTTGCAAATTCCTTTGAACTTTCAAGTTCTTTATTTTTAATTAATTTTGCTTATATTCCGTGGAACTTAGAAATTCCTGATCCAAACATACCTTTACTGTGAGACCAACTGGTATCAATGAAGAAAGAGACGAATTTTCTTGTTGGGTTTCATGAAAATCAGATTGAGAGAGAGAGATGGGAGTGAGAGGAATAGGGACCCAGAGAATTGACGAATTTGCGCCCATTCACATTCTCCAAGATAACGATTACAAAATATGATGAAATTGGGACATAAGTGCAAATGAGATTAGAGTGAATTTCAAAGTTCATTTTATGTAATAAGCTCTTCTAAATTGAATTAAAGTATAATATCTGCGTTAACTTTTTCAGTGCCAAAACAGAATGATTGGGAATCGTTTTCAATGGGGTCTTGGTTAGGGTTTAGGGCATTGATCAGTGAACAGACTAATATAGTTGAGTTTTTTTTTTTGTTTTCTTTTAAATGGTCTTGTTGAGTTGAACCACAAATCACAATACTCTCTCTTTTTTCTCTCTGAAGCTAAAGAAGAAGGAAATGGAGCGAGAAGACCAGAAGCCATCTCCGACCTCGCCATTGATTCCAGTTTCTGCAGAGGAACCTCCGAAGGAGGATGAACAAGACGACCTAAGAAATCATGGAATAATGGGATTTAATTTTAAGAAGGACCAAATTGTTGAAGAAGTAAAGAAGCAGCTATGGCTGGCAAGCCCAATGATAGTTGCGAGTTTCTTAGAGCACTCTTCACAGATAATTGACATTATGTTTGTGGGTCATCTTGGTGAATTAGCTCTCGCCGGCTCTTCCATGGCCCTCTCCTTCTCATCAGTCACCGGTTTCAGCTTGCTGGTAACTTTTCCCCTACTCTTTCCTCTCTTATTATTTATTTTTTATTGGTTAAATATAGAAATTGGCTCACTCTAAAAATTCGTTGGCATAACAATTTTGTTCGATTTAATTTTGGTCAACTATAGAAATTGGCCCAGATACCTTTGGATATGGTTTTAGATTGATAAATGTTATTGCATGTTATGGTGCGATCTAACTTTGTCCTATTAAATTAAAGTTTCGATTTTTCTGGTGAAATGAGGAAGATGAATCTAGTTTCATATAATAATATGGCTTATTACTCAAAATGTTCCATGAACTAGACAACGAGTCTCAATTTGCTCCGCCAACGCGAAATCGTAACAATGTAATCCCTGAACCCCCTTCTGTAAAGGCCGTTGCACCAAAAGTTAGTCTTCGTTACTAACGGCAGTTAGAAGAGGGTATTTTGTCAAAAAATTAAAACAATTACCCTAAAAGAAAAAAATTATTCCCCAATCCTCTACAACCCTCCCAATTCTCGCATTCAACCAAATTACCCAACCCACCACCTTTTCACCTTCGATCCCATCACCATCCTCTTCTCACAAACCCAACACCACCATCATCTTCATCTCGCTTCGTCTCCCTTCTCTGTCGATGACTCATTATGACTCAAAACTGCCCTCACTCTCATAGTAATATAATTCTCTAATTCCACCCTTCATTGCTGCAATTCAGAGAAAAGCAACCATCTTTGAGCAAATTAGTTTGAAAAAACTGAACCCAGAAGAAAAAAATGAGTTGCATGAATTTGAGCTCATGGGTTCAATTCCAAACCTGCTCAATGTTGAACCAAGCAGTAGGAAGATCGAAACCCCAACCTTTCAATCTCCTCCACCACCCATTGAAGTCCGGCGTCCCCATTTCGTTCGTACCCCCCAAACGACGTCGTCCGACTTCCAATTTCTCCGTCTCTGCGATTCTCACCAAGCAAGAGACTCTCAAAGATGAAGAATTTGAAGAGGAATCGACGAAACCCAGCTTCAATTTCAAGTCCTACAAGCTCCAGAAGGCTAGCACGGTCAACCAAGCCTTGGACGCCGCAATCCCGCTCCGTGACCCGATTAAGATCCATGACGCTATGCGCTACTCTCTTATGGCCGAAGGAAAGGGGGTCCGACCCCTCCTCTGCCTCGCCGCCTGCGAGCTCGTCGGTGGGTCTCAGTCCGTGGCCATGTCGTCGGCTTGCGCCGTTGAGATGATCCACACCATGTCGTTGATTCACACCAATTAACTTTAAAATACCCAAAATTCCCTGAAAATAGAAATGAAAAACTCACTCTTGGGCGGAAGCGCTCTGGCCGGAACGGAAGGCAACTTGTCTTGCAAAACTGAAGAGGCTGCAACAGACTCCTGAGTGAAACAAGCAGGCCACCCTTTCAAAACCCTTGGCCCCTAACATATCCCCAAAGCCGTTAATTATACGATACACGTCCACAACAAAACCGACGTCGTCGCTTGTATCATCCATAGCTTCATTTTCGACCTCTACGGCGACGTAGTCGCCATCATCGAGTTCTTTAACTTGTCCCCCCACCCCTCCCCGCCTCCTAACACCTTGAATCCCATCACTCCCTTTCTCTCCTTCTTCTCTACTTTGCACATCAATCTCAGTATCTCTCTATCTACCTTTTGCGGCATCCAACAGTAACGAAAAACTTCTTCTTGATCAATGCCGGATCCAAAAAAATGGCTTTCCTTTTTAAGCTCTTCCTATATATGGAAACCAGCAAAGATCCGAAACAGATTTTCCAAAACAGGTAGTGGTGATGGGTTTGTGAGAAGAGGATGGCGATGGGATCGAAGGTGAAGAGGTGGTGGGTTGGGTAATTTGGTTGAAGGCGAAAATTGGGAGGGTTGTGGAGGGTTGGGTTGGATTGGGGAATAATTTTTTTCTTTTAGGGTAATTGTTTTAATTTTTTGACAAAATACCCCCTTCTAACTGCCGTTAGTAACGAAGACTAATTTTTGGTGCAACAAACTTGACAGAAGGGGGTTCATAAATTACATTGTTATGATTTCGCGTTGGGGGAGCAAATTAAGACTCGCTGTCCAATTCGGGGAGCATTTTGAGTAATAAGCCTAATAATATCACCCTTCCCTTACGAGCTGCACCCTGCTCTCGTTTTGGTAATGTTTATTTTTGAATTTAACAGATGGGATTGGCGAGTGCATTGGATACACTATCTGGGCAGTGCTTTGGTGCACAGCAGTACCATATGTTGGGGGTGCACACGCAGAGAGCCATGATTGTTCTTACAATAGTTTGCATACCCCTTGCTATCATTTCGTTTTTCGCAGAAGACATTCTAATAGCTCTACACCAAGATCCTGAGGTAGCATCAATAGCCGGAGAATTTGCCATTTACCTCATCCCATCCCTATTTGCAGATGCAATTCTTCAGTGTCTTGAGAGATTCTTACAAACTCAAAACATCGTATGGCCAATTATGGCGACCTCTGCAATTACAGCTATACTGCACATCCCTCTTTGTTGGGTTCTTGTCTTTAAAATTGGACTTGGAACCAAAGGAGCTGCAATCGCAGACTCAATCTCTTATTGGTTCAATATGATACTAATGATTCTTTATGTCAAGTTCTCTCCAACATGTAAAGAATCTTGGACAGGCTTTTCAAAGGATGCCTTTCGCCATATGATTCGGTTTCTTAAGCTTGCTGTTCCTTCCGCAATCATGGTCTGGTAATTTCTTTCTCTCAATGTTTCGCAAGGTTAATTACCACTGAGATTTACAATTTAATGTCTACGTTTTCTTTTGTGCTACTTGATTTCCTGACCTTGAATTTTATCAGCTTGGAAATGTGGGCTTTTGAAATGATTATTCTTCTATCCGGTCTTCTCCCAAACCCTGTGTTGGAAACCTCAGTGCTTTCGATCAGGTTGCTTCCTAACAAACTGTGATGATTTATTCATGGATTTCTTTGATAGTTTACTTATCATTTATATGTATTGCCAGCTTGAATTCTGTGGCAACAGTTTGGACGATCCCTTTTGGACTCGGTACTGCTGTGAGGTAAGCTATGCTATGCTATTCTAAATTTAAAACTTTAAAAATTCATTCTCTCTTGTGTTACATATCTTACTATGATGTATCTGTTTCTATGATTTTCAGCACTCGCGTCGCGAATGAATTAGGAGCAGGGAATCCACACATGGCACGGTTATCAGTCTTTGTTGTCTTTTTCCTGGCCATTACTGAGGGTGTAGTTGTAGGAGCACTCATGATGCTGATACGCAACGTCTGGGGCTATGCCTATAGCAATGAAAAAGAAGTGGTCAAATATCTGGCACAAATGATGCCAATACTCGCAGTAGCCAACTTCTTAGACGGCCTCCAAAATGTTCTTTCAGGTCATTATACTTTTTCTGATTCAATATCAAATTCTGTCATTCTATCTACGGTTGCAAATCAGTTAGAATATTCATGTCATGTGCTTCAACATTTTTCAGGCATTGCTGTTGGATGTGGCTGGCAGGAGATTGGAGCGTATATCAATCTCGGGTCATATTATATAGTTGGAATTCCCTTGGCTATTGTGATGGCTTTTGTGTTTCACACTGGTGGAAAGGTGAATGACAATGGAAAAAAAAAAAACTGATTTTTCATGTTTCTTCTTTTCGAAATTTCCCTTTCATAAGTTCCGTCTTTGAAAATGTTTTGAGCTTAGGGGCTCTGGCTGGGGATGATGTGTGCACTGGCTGTGCAAGCTTTAGCTCTTCTTGCTGTAACTATACCTACCAACTGGGAGGAAGAGGTTCAATTCTCTCTCTTTTTCTCTTCCCCTCTATCTCAAGACACACACAAATTCTTTTCCCTGTTCTTCATGTGTAAAACTATTTCAATCTAATCTATGGCGTGTTTTCGTTAGGCGAAAAAAGCAACAGAAAGACTGGACGAGTATGACACAACAGATCCGGTGGACTTGGATGTAAATGAACAACAGGATCAGCTGAGTAATTTGTGACTTAACTGCATAGATATAGTGTATCCTCAAGTTAGAGAAGAAGAATATATTTGATACTTGAGTGTGTACTCTAGAGGCGCCATTTTGAAAAGTACAGCTTTTATTAAAACCCCAGAATCGCCTCTTGTAATGAAACAACCTTCTATCACTAAGCTTGAGGGTGAATGATGCAATATATATATATATATATATATCAATGCTTTGCGTTTGCCTTGTGTTTGTAATTTGATGTTGGTTGATGCCATTGCCATTATATAAGGCTTTACATCTGGTTTGGTGTCAATTTTTTAATTTTTTTTTTAATGAAGAGAACATAATGTCTTTTTAATCTACGCTCTGGTATTTTATTGCAAGATTATTTTTTATTTTTTGTTGGGAATAGTCTTTTATCTGATTTTTGAGCCCAAAATACAACGTTGTGTAGGCCATCTACAGTTGGTTGGTAGTGATTGGCCGTGTATTTATTATCAAACTGATATGTAATAATATGATAACGTATTATTTTATCTTTCAACAATTTAGATTAAAGACTAAACTGTTGCCATCATTCACGAACTTTACTCAAATTTTATCAATTGTCACTAGTTTCAATATTAGAGTTGGTTGTCTATGAACTTTACCCAAAATGTGCAACGATGTTCCTTCTATCAATCTTTGTACGTTTTCTATTAGAAGTAAGAGTAGAGATATCATTGCACGTGACATTTTTTAACGGAAAACGATGAAAAAATTGACAAAAAAATCATCGTTGCATATTTGAGTAAAATTCAGGAACGACAAACTTTAATATTGAAGTTCCGTAAACAATATGGTTAAAGTTCAAGAACATAAGCATTTTAACATCACAACAACCCAACCCCAAAAATCTTTTAGGGTATGTTTGGATGAGTAGAGATATCATTGCGTGTGACATTTTTTAACAGAAAACGATGAAAAAATTGACAAAAGAATCATCGTTGCATATTTGAGTAAAATTCAGGAACGACAAACTCTAATATTGAAGTTTCATAAACAATATGGTTAAAGTTCAAGAACATAAGCATTTTAACATCACAATAACCCATCCCCAAAAATCTTTTAGGGCATGTTTGGATGAGGAACTTCAAAGTTTCATGGAATTTAGGCTATTTTACAAAGAAATGCACTAAAAAAATATATATGGGCATTGTAAGTAGGTAGTTAGGCAAGTAATAAGGAAACACATGAACCACATGAACATAACAATCCACTAAACAAGAGATTTCTAAAATAACACCTCCATAGGTGAAACTTATAAATTTCAACTATATGTCTTGCATTTAATCATTTGCATATTCCTTGGAATCAAATTTCTCATTTTTAATTAATTTTACCAATATTTCATGGAACTTCAAGTTACTCGTCTAAACATATCCTTATTGTGAAACCAACTGGTATCAATGAAGAAAGAGACGAATTTTCTTGTTGGGTTTCATAAAATCAGATTGAGAGAGAGAGATGGGAGTGAGAGGAAGAGAAAGAGAGGAATAGGACCAACTGGTATCAATGAAGAAAGAGACGAATTTTCTTGTTGGGTTTCATAAAATCAGATTGAGGGAGAGAGATGGGAGTGAGAGGAAGAGAAAGAGAGGAATAGGACCAACTGGTATCAATGAAGAAAGAGACGAATTTTCTTGTTGGGTTTCATAAAATCAGATTGAGAGAGAGAGATGGGAGGGAGAGGAAGAGAGAGAGGAATAGGACCAACTGGTATCAATGAAGCAAGAGACGAATTTTCTTGTTGGGTTTCATAAAATCAGATTGAGAGAGAGAGATGGGAGTGAGAGGAAGAGAGAGGAATAAGGACTCCAAGCAAGCATTTTTACTTTGAATGGATGAAGCTGAAAAAGTTAATATCTAGAGGGATAACAATTACAAAATATGATGAAAATTGGGACATAAGTGCAAATGTGATTAGAGTGAATTTCAAAGTTCATTTTATGTAATAAGCTTTACTCTAAATTGAATTTAAAGTATAATATCTGCGTTAACTTTTCAGTGCCAAAACAGAATTATTGGGAATCGTTTTCAATGGGGTCTTGGTTAGGGTTTAGGGCTTAGATCAGTAAACAGACTAATTTAGTTGGTTTATTTTTTATTTTTTTTCATTTAAATGGTCTTGTTGAGTTGAACCACAAATCACAATACTCTCTCTTTTTTCTCTCTGAAGCTAAAGAAGAAGGAAATGGAGCGAGAAGACCAGAAGCCATCTCCGACCTCGCCATTGATTCCAGTTTCTGCAGAGGAACCTCTGAAGGAGGATGAACAAGACGACCTAAGAAATCATGGAATAATGAGATTTAATTTTAAGATGGACCAAATTGTTGAAGAAGTAAAGAAGCAGCTATGGCTGGCAGGCCCAATGATAGTTGCGAGTTTCTTACAGCACTCTTCACAGATAATTGACATTATGTTTGTGGGTCATCTTGGTGAATTAGCTCTCGCCGGCTCTTCCATGGCCATCTCCTTCGCATCAGTCACCGGTTTCAGCTTGCTGGTAACTTTTCCCTTACTCTTTCCTCTCTGATTATTTATTTTTTATTGGTTAAATATAGAAATTGGCTCACTCTAAAAATTCGTTGGCATAACAATTTTGTTCGATTTAATTTTGGTCAACTATAGAAATTGGCCCAGATAGCTTTGGATATGGTTTTGGATTGATAAATATTATTGCATGTTATGGTCTGATCTAACTTTGTCCTATTAAATTAAAATTTCGATTTTTCTGCTGAAATGAGGAAGATGAATCTAGTTTCATATAATAATATCACCCTTCCCTTACGAGCTGCACCCTGCTCTCGTTTTGGTAATGTTTATTTTTGAATTTAAACAGATGGGATTGGCGAGTGCATTGGATACACTATCTGGGCAGTGCTTTGGTGCACAGCAGTACCATATGTTGGGGGTGCACACGCAGAGAGCCATGATTGTTCTTACAATAGTTTGCATACCCCTTGCTCTCATTTCGCTTTTTGCAAAAGACATTCTAATAGCTCTACACCAAGATCCTGAGATAGCATCAATAGCCGGAGAATTTGCCATTTACCTCATCCCATCCCTATTTGCAGATGCAATTCTTCAGTGTCTTGAGAGATTCTTACAAACTCAAAACATTGTATGGCCAATTATGGCGACCTCTGCCATTACAGCTATACTGCACATCCCTCTTTGTTGGGTTCTTGTCTTTAAAATTGGACTTGGAACCAAAGGAGCTGCCATCGCAGACTCAATCTCTTATTGGTTCAATATGATACTAATGATTCTTTATGTCAAGTTCTCTCCAACATGTAAAGAATCTTGGACAGGCTTTTCAAAGGATGCCTTTCGCCATATGATTCGGTTTCTTAAGCTTGCTGTTCCTTCCGCAATCATGGTCTGGTAATTTCT
Organism: Oemleria cerasiformis; assembly: GCA_037349345.1. Taxonomy (NCBI): domain Eukaryota; kingdom Viridiplantae; phylum Streptophyta; class Magnoliopsida; order Rosales; family Rosaceae; genus Oemleria; species Oemleria cerasiformis. The sequence continues at coordinate 16,975,842 of JAZGTL010000018.1, forward strand.
TTCTCTCAATGTTTCACAAGGTTAATTACCACTGAGATTTACAATTTAATGTCTACTGTTTCTTTTGTGCTACTTGATTTCCTGACCTTGAATTTTATCAGCTTGGAAATGTGGTCTTTTGAAATGATTATTCTTCTATCCGGTCTTCTCCCAAACCCTGTGTTGGAAACCTCAGTGCTTTCGATCAGGTTGCTTCCTAACAAACTGTGATGATTTATACATGGATTTCTTTGATAGTTTACTTATCATTTATATGTATTGCCAGCTTGAATACTGTGGCAACAGTTTGGACGATCCCTTTTGGACTCGGTACTGCTGTGAGGTAAGCTATGCTATGCTATTCTAAATTTAAAACTTTAAAAATTCATTCTCTCTTGTGTTACATATCTTACTATGATGTATCTGTTTCTATGATTTTCAGCACTCGCGTCGCGAATGAATTAGGAGCAGGGAATCCACACATGGCACGGTTATCAGTCTTTGTTGTCTTTTTCCTGGCCATTACTGAGGGTGTAGTTGTAGGAGCACTCATGATGCTGATACGCAACGTCTGGGGCTATGCCTATAGCAATGAAAAAGAAGTGGTCAAATATCTGGCACAAATGATGCCAATACTCGCAGTAGCCAACTTCTTAGACGGCCTCCAAAATGTTCTTTCAGGTCATTATACTTTTTCTGATTCAATATCAAAGTCTGTCATTCTATCTACGGTTGCAAATCAGTTAGAATATTCATGTCATGTGCTTCAACATTTTTCAGGCATTGCTGTTGGATGTGGCTGGCAGGAGATTGGAGCGTATATCAATCTCGGGTCATATTATATAGTTGGAATTCCCTTGGCTATTGTGATGGCTTTTGTGTTTCACACTGGTGGAAAGGTAAATGACAATGGAAAAAAAAAAACTGATTTTTCATGTTTCTTCTTTTCGAAATTTCCCTTTCATAAGTTCCGTCTTTGAAAATGTTTTGAGCTTAGGGGCTCTGGCTGGGGATGCTGTGTGCACTGGCTGTGCAAGCTTTAGCTCTTCTTGCTGTAACTATACCTACCAACTGGGAGGAAGAGGTTCAATTCTCTCTCTTTTTCTCTTTCCCTCTATCTCAAGACACACCCAAATTCTTTTCCGTGTTCTTCATGTGTAAACCTATTTCAATCTAATCTATGGTATGTTTTCGTTAGGCGAAAAAAGCAACAGAAAGACTGGATGAGTATGACACAACAGATCCGGTAGACTTGGATGTAAATGGACAACAGGATCAGCTGAGTAATTTGTGACTTGTCTGCATAGATATAGTGTATCCTCAAGTTAGAGAAGAAGAATATATTTGATACTTGAGTGTATACTCGAGAGGCGCCATTTTGAAAAGTAAGGCTTTTATTAACACCCCAGAATCGCCTCTTGTAATGAAATAACCTTCTCTCACTAAGCTTGAGGGTGAATGATGCAATATATATATATATATATATATCAATGCTTTGCGTTTGCCTTGTGTTTGTGATTTTATGTTGGTTGATGCCATTGCCATTATATAAGGCTTTACATCTGGTTTGGTATCAATTTTTTATTTTTTTTAATGAAGACAACGTATTGTCTTTTTAATCTACTCTCTGGTATTTTATTGCAAGATTTTTTGGTATTTTTTGTTGGGAATAGTCTTTTATCTGATTTTTGAGGCCAAAGTATAGCGTTGTTTAGGCCTTCTAGAATTGGTTGGAAAATTTGAGTTTAAACATTTGGTGTGGTGCATCTTGACGAATTTCCTAGTGCCTAACCGTCAAAAGTTCGAGGCGCGCTGAGAGTGTTTTATGTTCTAACTTTCACATTTGGCTGTAAAATTTGAGTGTAATAAGATTGATTCGTATTTTTTTAGAGCAATATATATTCTAGTTCTAATGAGTATGATTCTTATTTTGGTGAGTCACGTCATTTATTGGAGAGAAATAAAAACTAATAATAAATTTGTAATGACCAATAAATACAAATTGGATCTCACATTAATAAATCAAACTCACTTATATTACGCTCATTAGTCTAGAATTAGTGGTACAAGAATTAAACTCAATTGGCTTGATTATTATATATATAAATCAAAATCACCTGAACGACTATGAAAAACCTTAGGCCTTCTATACGAGGTTGGAAAATTTGAGTGTAATATGGATGATTTTATTTGCGAGAGTAATAAATTGCTCTCATGAGTTTTATTACTATTGTGATAAACTATATTATTGAATTGAATGGAGAAAGAAAGAAATAAAACAACAATAAATGTAATTTTCAATAAAATGAAATGAGGAACTATTTCCAGCACCGCCTTGGCTAGCAACTTTGGTGGATAGTTATTTAAATTTTGATTAGTGCTAGTTTTGTTAGTTGGTGGAGTGGGGTACTCTGTTTCCTTACTGAATTTTTTTTGTTTATCTAGATTTTCAATGTGAGGTTTTTGATAAAAGGATATTGGGGGAGGGAATTATATAGATCTCCCACATAATAAGTAGAGAGGAATACTACTAGGTCATAACACTAAGTGACAAATGTGAGGTTTTAATAAGCCATGTGAGTCAATATATCCCAAATCGTTAAATATATTATTTGCAAGGGCAAACATCACTTTACACCCTAAGGTTTGGTGGTCTATTTCAGAATGGACAACTAGATTTCAATTTTATCATTTTACTCAATGTGGTTATGAGATCACATCAATGTACTCCATATGACTATTTCAATTATTAAATCATCAATTAAGTTAAGGGCATTTTTGGTATTAATTAAAAATTCTTACTCATTTTATTTTTCATTTAGTGACTAATTATTTTTATTTAGCTACTCTTTCAAATTAATGCATTTAAACAAACTATAAGCGCATAATTAATTAAACTTAATGTAAATGTAAATGTAATGCCCTTGTAGTTTGTTTAAATACACTTATTTGAAAAAATAACTAAATTAAAATAATTAGTCACTTAATAAAAAATAAAATAGGTAAAAATTTGTAATGAATACTAAGAATGCCCTTAACTTAATTGATGATTTAATAGTGAAATAAACTGATGAAGTAAATTGGCGTGATATCAGAACCACATGAAATAAAATGATGAAATTAAAACCTAATGATCTATTCTGAAATTAACCTCAAACTTTAGGGTGTATAATAATATTTGACCTATTTTCAATGATATCTTATCTTTTCATAAAAAATAAAAAATAAAAAATAAAAAATAAAAATGAGAAGTATACGACGGGTCTTTGTTTGTATGGTCAGCGAAAGGGATCGTCCAACTAATTATGTCTCCGCTTCTTGTTGAGTTTTTTGTCGTATGGCTCTTTATATGATTTGTTCTTGATGGTGACAAATTCGTACATTATGTTTCATTTATCTGAGATGCCAAATACATATATGGAATGTACAAGAATATAATTATGAACAATGAAATTAATACATATAATACGAAAGATCATAAATATAATTGTAAGTACTAAATACAATAAAATTTTATGTGTACTTTTAATTTGAAACGAAGATTTCTATTGAGTTTATTTGTGAGAATACTTGTCTTGATTCATTCATTATATATGAAAATAATATAAAAATTCATAAGGTGTAGTGCAGTTAGTAAACTGTCATTTCCATATTGTGAATTTCCTGAATTGTCTAACTAGCAGGAGTTCAGTTAGGCACTAGGAATTTAAAGAAGAAAGCCTGGAGCTGGAATGGGGTGTTATCGAGCATATAAAAAACTAACTAACAGATGGTTTCAATCTTTTTCGTGTGAATGGAAGAGCCGTGAGACGAACAATGCAGCATATGAAATTGCTCAACATGCTTTACGGATTTCTGGTGCTCAAATGTGGTTATCGGAGGAACCACCGTGGTTGTCTCCATTTCTGGTAAATGATAGCATTGCTTTGTAAATCGTTTGGTGCGTGTCACTTTTTTTCCTTCGATCAGGTTGAAATCCCTGATAAGGTTTTAATTGAGCCTTGTGCACTAGTTGTATTCTTTCTCCTTTAATGGAATACAAATCCTTTAAAAAAAAAAATTCGTTCGAAACTCTAAGAGCACTTTGTGACCAATGACAAGCCGCACCCCTAGCAGGGATTAGACCCAATCTTCGAATGTGGAGACATATTATGTTATTAAAAAAAAAAAGTATTCAATCAATAGAATTAATAAAAAAAAATGAACATTTAACATTCCATTGAATGCCAAATTTAGATCAAAACCAAAAGTCACGTGCAGAAGTCTCGACTGAAAATGAAGGTGATATGTAAGGGATAAGATTTGAGATGCATATCTTATTGGAAAGGAAGATTGGTGCGTGCTTGATTTCGTATAGTTGAACATAAATGCCACATGAATGAATGCCACCGCTTTTGTTTGTTGAGTTTTTATGTCACCATTCACTAAATACCCTAAAAAATTACTCAAAAATTAAACATTATTATACGAAATTCTATTTAAATATTTTCTTTTTAAATAACTGACCATATTTGAATTTACAAAAAGAACATTCTTAAAGCCGTAACACAAGATAATCCAAAAGAATTCAAACTCAAATTTAATGCATCCGCGGTTGTGCCCTTACCACCGAATTACCCTTTGATGGTTGCAAATTTAAGTATTTGACAGCTGGCTTGGAGTTTTCCTCATGAGGTGGGGTCCATGGAGAGCATGGTGGATTGGCCCCACCCCCACCCCCACCCCCACCCCCACCTCGCCCTTCCTCCCTTCTCTGCAGCTATTATGGACATCTCTGTTGTAGTGTTGTTGTTGTTCCAAGGTCATGAAGCCACCTGTATTTGCGGCCTCTTCCCAATAACAAAGTCTTGGTCTTCAAACTAATGCCATGAGAGTTGAGCTGAGACACTGTTAACCCACAACCGACGTGGTCCTCAATCCCACCCCGGCAATGCTACATTGTTTGTTTTCTTGCTTGGCTTAGGGTTTATGCCCCAATTTTATAATCACAACACCGACAAAATCAATCTCTCTAATAAAAGCAGGACTTGGACGTAGTGATGAGTTGTGTATTTATAAGTTATTAGCGATTTGATATACAATACGGTAAATTTTAACATTACCATTTTATCTTATAATGATTTTAAATTAGGATTATATTAATTTTAAAGTAGAATAAAGCTGCTTTAAAACTGACTTTCTCAATGCAAAAACGGAATCATTGTGAGCACTGCACTGGGTTGTGGGCACCCTTTTCATTGTGGTCTTTTTCACAAGATCTTGAAGTTCGTATATGGTTAGGGTTTTAGGGCTTAAGTCGGTGAACAAAATGATATATAGTTGAGCTGAACAACTGATCACACTACTTTCTCTCTGTCTCTCTTTCTCTCCTTTTCTCTCTGAAGCTGAAGAAGAAGGAAATGGAGCGAGAAGATCAGAAGCCATCTCTGAGCTCGCCATTGATTCGAGATTGTGAAAAAGAAGCAGTGAAGGAAATTCTAAAAGATGAGATAATCCATGGAACAAGGGCATTTAGGAAAGAGGAAATTGTTGAAGAAATAAAGAGGCAGATATGGCTTGCAGGGCCGCTTATGGCCATCACCATTTTACAGTACTCGATACAGATAATAGCTATTATGTTTGTGGGTCATCTTGGCGAATTGGCTCTCTCCGGTGCCACCATGGCCATTTCCTTCGCATCAGTCACCGGTTTCAGCTTGTTGGTAAGCTTTCCTTGCTCTTCCTTTCTGATTAATTGATTATTGGTTTTGGGCCTCTTAAAGAATCTCAGAAAGGAAGAATCTTTGTTATATTAATTAAATATGGATTGAAATTGAACTTTAACCCGAGATTTGTTGCATAAATAGTACTTGAAAGCTATATAATATTAGGGATTTGTTTACTTTGCTCGACTGTGGAAATATTATATATATAAATTATAGATAGACTGAAGATTAGTAAAAAATTAAACCCCTTTTAGATGTTGACGCTAATTTCTTTTATTTCGATATCCACAGCCAATTGCTGAGCTAAATATTGGTTCTTTTATGAATATTGTAGCTGCGAAATATTGGTGCTTTTATGTATATTGTAGACTTCGGATATCCACAGCCAATTGCTGAGCGAAATATTGGTGCTTTTATGTACATTGTAGCCTTTGGATAACCATGGGCCAATAGATGAGCTAAATATGGGTGCTTTATGTACATTTTAGCGTTTGTATATGTTTTTCCATTGATTTTTCTCTGCAAGTTGTGGTCTAGCTTTGTCTGGTTAAAGCTTTGATTTTTTTGGGAAATTTGGATCATGAGTCTGATATGACCATTCCAAGTTGCGACGTGGTGAAATGTTTCTAAGATTGCTTTTTGAATTAAACAGATGGGAATGGCAAGTGCATTGGATACAATATCTGGGCAGGCCTATGGTGCAAAGCAGTATCATCTGTTGGGTGTACACATGCAGAGAGCCATGATTGTTCTTACAATAGTGTGCATACCCCTTGCTACCATTGCAGGAAACACAGATTCCATTCTAAGAGCTTTTGGCCAAGATCACGAGATAGCAAGAGAAGCCGGAGAATTTGCCCGTTTTCTGATTCCTTCTCTATTTGCTGATGCAATTCTTCAGTGCCTTGTGAGATTCTTACAAACTCAAAACAATGTATTCCCAATGTTGGTGAGCGCTGCAATTACTACTTTATTCCACATCCCTCTGTGTTGGGTTCTTGTGTTTAAATCTGGACTTGGAAGCAAGGGAGCTGCCGTGGCAGATTCAATCTCTTTTTGGATCAATGTGGTGGTATTGGCACTTTATATCAAGTTCTCTCCATCATGTAAACATACTTGGACAGGCTTTTCAAGGGAGGCCTTTCACCATATCATTCCATTTGTTAAACTAGCTATTCCTTCCTCGATCATGGTCTGGTAATTTGTCTTTCATAATGTTCACAAGGTTACCTCTAACATATAAGATTTAATATCTGTAGTTTCTTTTCTGTTACTTGATTTCTTGACCTTGAATTTTAACAGCTTTGAAATGTGGGCCTTTGAATTGATCGTTCTTCTATCTGGTCTTCTACCAAACCCGAAGTTGGAAACCTCAGTGCTTTCTGTCAGGTTACTTCTCAACTATGCTATGAATAATAGTGATCGAGCTCGAATATATTTTGCATGTTTAATGTGGTTACTTATCAAATATGGGTATGGCCAGCCTGAATACAGCCGGAACAGTCTGGACGCTCCCTTTTGGACTCGGTTCTGCTGTGAGGTGAGCGATGCTAAGATACATTTAAACTTGTAAAGTCAGTCTTTTTTGTTTCCAATATAATGATGTCTCTGTATCTATGATTTCCAGCACTCGGGTGTCAAACGAATTAGGAGCAGGGCATCCACAAACCGCACGCTTAGCTGTTCGTGTTGTCTTATTCATGGCCATTCCTATGGGGATATTGATGGGAACAATCCTTATTTTGATACGCAACGTCTGGGGCCATGCTTACAGCAACGAAAGAGAAGTGGTGAAATATCTGGCAACTATGATGCCACTACTTGCAATATCCCAATTCTGTGACGGTCTCCAGTGTGTTCTTTCAGGTCACTCTCCTCTCTAATACCCTAATAATTAAAATCAATCTAGAATTTGGTATCATTGGAGTTGGTATATTCACATGTTAAATATTTTCAGGCATTGCTAGAGGATGTGGCTGGCAGAACATTGGAGCATATGTCAATCTTGGGTCGTATTATTTAATTGGAATTCCTTTGGCTGTTTTATTGGCTTTTGTCTTACACCTTGGTGGACGGGTAAAAAACAAAAACGAAAGCAGCATTTCTCATTTTCTTCTTTTTTCTTTCCCTTTCATAACTTTCTGTTAAAATGTTTTTGAATAATAGGGTCTCTGGATGGGGATGATTTGTGCATTGATAGTGCAAGTTCTCGCACTTCTTGTCGTCACCATGCGCACCAACTGGGAGGAAGAGGTAGTTAAATTCCCTCAATTTCCACAAAGATAGTTTCTTTTCCCTCTTTTTCACCCGTACTCATTTCTATTCATTCTCTGTTTGTTTTGGTTAGGCGAGAAAGGCTGCAGAAAATGCGTGTGAAGAAACAGTTCCCGCGGAAATACTGTCGTGAAGCTGAATTATGATTGACAACATATTTCAAAGATACTTGGTGCAGACAAGTAACGAGCGCACCAGAGAAAATCGTGACACTAACTCAAGCTATGTAGCTCTTATTTTATTTACATTGGTAGTGTGCATGCTTTTTGTTGGGAGTGTGTAGATGTTGAGGCTTGAAGTTGTTTGAGGAAATATTTCTACTTATATTTAGAAGAGGATTGAAATATGAATAAAGATAGAGAAACATGAATGATTCTATCTTCTAAGTATGTGTTTTATATTACAACCAATTTTGCAAAGAAGGTTCTTAGCAAGAATATCTCCTCCTAAAAGATGCATATACAATATATTGTGACGGTATTTTAAATCAATCATTTATTGTTTTTACATGATTGAGTAATTGGCTTGAAATACTGGCATTGTAGTAACATACACATTTCTCCCATCCTATATGCTTGGTGAAGGCCAAAAAAGGGACCAGTAGACTTCTATCTAGCAAACGTTGCGTTCCAAAATCCTTCCAATTTTTCTTTTGCCAACGTTTGTGTTTTAGGCTCCTTTAGCTGGTGGGTTTCTTATCAGCTCATGTGGGTTGGTTGTCTTTATTATTTAGGGCTTATGATTGAAATGTTTAAGCATAAAGTTCATCTTCTTTTGACTCTAGTTGCTACAATTATGTCCGAGGAGTTGAGTTTCATTGCGTGCATCTCAAGTATGACGTATGACGAATCAACTAGGGTTAATATATATGATTGAAATGTTTCCAGTCAAATTTGTATATCAACGATAGTCAATATATCTCTATATCACGAGTGATTATAGATTTGTATTCTATTCATATTTGTAAAGTGTGTTTTTATTGACATCATAAAACATATCAACTCTGTCATCCTCATAAATGATAAGAAAAACTGTTGCCACCGTACTTGAATTTTACACTAATTTTACTTATCGTTCATGAATTTTATTTTTAGTAGCAGATGTCGTTCAACTATGTCTAAACGTGCAAGGATAGCCCTTTCGTTAAATTTCTCAACAATTTCTGTTAAGAATAAAGATTAAATTGTCTTATCAGGTGTGAATTTTTTTTTTTAACGCAACATTGTTAAGTATCCACAAGATTGTTAAGTATCCATCAATGTGTTAGGGAAGTGATGCACCTAAAGCTAAATATTTCTTGTGATGGAACGTGCAGTCTTTTGCTTCCACAAAGTATCCATCAATGTGTTAGGGAAATAAAGCCGAAAGTTAACATAATACCAACCATATGAATGTGCTTACTATGATCAAGGGAAATTTCACACATGTCAAAATGTACAACAGTTTACTAATATACCCTTATTTCACCGACGCCTTTTGAAAAGTTCAGGAAGTATCGGACTAATTTTTGTTTAAATACGACCTTTGCAAAAATTATTGTTTTTAAAAAGGCTCATAACTTACGACTTTTTTTTCCCGTTTAATCAATTGAAAGTTTAAAGCACTCAGACTTCGTAAGACCTAAATCAGAATTCATATATATAGTCTACTATGAATTCCATAACCTGTTCTTCAGCCTTTTAACTTTTCTTTTCTTCTTCTACAAGTATGAAGGTTCTTGTTAGAATTGGGTCTGTTTTGGTAAAATGACCGAAGAAAAACTGCTAATGCTATGGTGTGTAACTGTGTAAGAGCATATGACAGAATCTTTTTGTAATCCATAGTAAACAAATTTAGTCATAGCAAACATTTTGGGGTTTTGGTCAATTTGACAAAAACAAGACGTAGCCGTTTTGAACACCTCTTCTTAATATTACCCAAAAAAAAAATCATTCTTTGTTGTCAAATTTAAATGCTCATAAAATTTAGACAAAACTAACATAATATTATAAATTTGAAATGATAAATTATAATTCAAATACCATGTTAGAGAAAACCATTATACTATAATCAAGCATGAAAATGTCCGCAAGATCCGCAATATTTTCGTTGATGTATCCGTATTTTGAGTATGGACATAAAAATAAGGGGAATAAATATCCGCAATATTTCAGTGAAAAAATCCGTATTTAAGGATATTGGCAATAAGAGGAAGAAATATCCGCAATCTTCCCTCAATTTTCACAATATCCGTATTAATCTTATTAAGTATTATGGGGTGCTTAAATTTTTCCCAAAATTTCATTCAAAATTTTCAAGTTTTGAACTAAATTTTTAACAATTTTTTGTTGAGCATGAATGATATCGAAATATCCATCGATATTGTCATAAATTTGACTATAAATATTTCCATAAGAAATAATATTTTCATTGTTAATAAAAAAACTCAAGATTTTTAGGGGGTCCAATATATTGATGTGAAGGAATATGATAACTATGGAGTCAGCAATTGGTCAAATCTCTAAGAATTTTAAATTGATTTTTAAGCCTTTGAGTTGAGAGAGGAAGGCTTTTTTTTTTTTATTGGTAAATAATATTATTAAAAAATCGAAATTACAAGTTTACAGATATACCCCAGGAGAAAATAAGAACTATCTTACTTACACCTACAAATAATCCTATAAACAAAAATTACAAGCCTCAGCCTCAATCAAAGACTTGACCCAAAACAATTCCAAAGGAACAAAGCAAATTGAGAGTAAAAACAACCCCTCAACTAAGTAAGTCGAGAGAGGAAGGTTTGTTCTTTCTCTTTCGTCTTGTTGAACATAAATGCCATTTGATTCAAGCCGCCAAAAATGTCTTTTTCTCCATGTCACTAAAAACTTACAAGTCCACCTTTTGTTCTTATTCTAATTCTTATGTGTTTATAATTAATTCAAGTGACAATTTCTTAAGGTAATATGTTGGATTTTACTGCAATCAGTGAGGCCTTTTAGCAATTAAAAAGTAGACAGAAGTATCATGCGCACCCTTTGCTTTTTTTAATTGCTCCTTTCAGAAAAATCTTCATGCTTTTTTTCATTGGTCCTTTTAGAAAAATCTTCAACTCACCTATATATAATTATCAAAGTACAATAATAGCCACGCTGCGCCATCTTTCTCTGAAGCTAATAAGAAGAAAATTAAAATGGGGAGAGATGCCCAGAAACCATCACTGAGCTCACCATTGATTCAAGCTCGTGAAGAAGATGCAGCAGTTAAGGAGATTCAAAGAGAAGAAAGGAGCCATGGAATAATAAATGGATTTAAAAAAGAGGAAATTGTTGAAGAAATAAAGAAGCAGCTATGGCTAGCAGGGCCACTTGTATCTGTGAGTATATTACAATACGCAATACAGATAATATCTGTTATGTTTGTAGGTCATCTTGGAGAGCTATCTCTCTCTGGTGCTACCATGGCCCTTTCCTTCTCATCTGTCACCGGTTTCAGCTTGTTGGTAACTTTGCTCTCCTCTTTCTCTCTGAATTTTTTATCTTTGAATTTGATGCCTCAAAGAATCTCTGAAATGTAGAATCTTTCTCTTTGGTGCATATTATCAAACACCTTGTTGCGGATCTTCATGTCTAAATCTTGCTCCTTTTATGCACATTTTAGTTGTCACATTTGAAAAATCGAAGCTTTTAACATTTGTGATGCTAACGCTTCGAGTTTTAGTTGAAATGGGGATAATGGGTCTCATGTGATTTTATTTGGTTCATTTTTGAATCGCTTTAGGTGGGAATGTCAAGTGCATTGGATACATTATCGGGGCAATGCTATGGTGCAAAGCAGTACCATCTGATGGGCATACACATGCAGAGAGCCATGCTTGTTCTTTCCCTTGTTTGCATTCCTCTTGCTATTATTTCAGCAAACACAAACACCATTCTAAAAGCTTTAGGCCAAGAAGCTGAGATTTCAGCAGAAGCCGGAGAATTCGCCCGTTTCTTGATCCCTTCCCTTTTTGCATATGGCCTTCTTCAATGCCTAGTCAGATTCTTGCAAACTCAAAACATTGTGTTCCCAATGATGCTGAGCTCAGCAATTGCTACTTTGCTTCACATCCCTCTCTGTTGGGTTCTTGTGTTCAAATCTGGACTTGGAGGCAGAGGAGCTGCCCTTGCAAATTCAATCTCTTATTGGATCAATGTGATTCTTTTAGCACTTTATGTCAAGTTCTCTTCATCCTGTTCAAAAACTTGGATCGGGTTTTCGAAAGAGGCATTTCACAACGTCATCCCATTTATTAGACTTGCCATCCCTTCCGCGGTCATGGTTTGGTAATTTCTAGTTCTTAATGTTAAACCAAAATTGCTGATAAGATGTGAGAATGAATTTATAAGATCCTAATGCAGTTGACAATGAAATTTAACAGTTTGGAAATGTGGTCTTTTGAAATGATTGTTCTTCTGTCTGGTCTTCTTCCAAACCCACAGTTGGAAACCTCAGTGCTTTCTATCAGGTTACTTCCTTACTAACTGTCACGATCTATTCTTGAATTTTTGTCATAGTTTGCGTGATTTTGCACTTTAATTGTTATTACTTATCAAAATATGTGTTTCCAGCCTGAATTCTGCGGCAATGGTTTGGATGATCCCCTTTGGACTGAGTGCTGCTGTGAGGTGAACAATGCTATGATACATTTGAAGTTGCAAAAGTAAATCCTTTTTTGTTTCGTATTTTATATGTCTCTACATTCTCCAGCACTCGCGTATCCAATGAATTAGGAGCTGGTCGTCCAGAAACTGCACGTTTAGCTGTATGTGTTGTCTTAGCCATGGCGCTTACTGAGGGTCTAGTGGTGGGAGCAGTCCTTACACTGATACGAAATTTCTGGGGCTATGCTTACAGTAACGAACTGGAAGTGGTCAGATACCTGGCAACCATGATGCCGATAATTGCATTATCACACTTCTTAGATGCCCTCCAGTGTGTTCTTTCAGGTCATTCTACCTTTCGAACACATTTATTCATTTCAGGCAATGCAGTTAGTATATATTTATGTGTCTTAACATTTTCAGGCATTGCAAGAGGATGTGGTTGGCAGAAGATTGGAGCTTATGTCAATCTTGGATCTTATTATTTAGTTGGAATTCCATTGTCTATCTTATTGGCTTTCGTTTTTCATGTTGGTGGAAAGGTAACAAAAGCTAAAAAGAACAATCAACTTTTTTTTATTTGATTCTTTACTTTCCTTCTTAAAGCTTTGCCTGGTTAAATGTTTTGAATAGGGGCTGTGGCTGGGGATCATATGTGCACTAGCTGTGCAAGTTCTATCACTTTTTACTGTCACGGTTCGCACCAACTGGGAGAAAGAGGTTGGATTCCAGACAGAGGGACACATTCTTTTTGTTTTTGTTTTTGTTCACGTCTACTTATTTCTATCTAAATCTATGGTTGTTTTTGGTTAGGCAAACAAAGCTACAGAAAGAGTGTATGACTCGACAGTTCCCATGGACTTAGTGTCATGAACATGCTGAAGTATGATCAACAACAGATTCCTCTAATACTGTCTGCTAACGAGCAATGAATGTGTCAAAGAAAATCTTGGAGGTGCAACTTGATATGCTCGGAATTATGCTAAAGCTGTGTGTTCTTATTATTACCGTTGGAATGCTGATTGTTTTATGCCTCTGCATAGTGTGTCCCCGTTTTTGAAAAATGAGGCTATTAAAAATGTATTTCGGTTTTGTAGTCTCTCTTTTTATCATTTTAGTGATCAAATTTTGAATAAAGATGTTATTTGTAATTCTGGATTTTCGTTTTTGCGCCTATTGGCAAGAATATATTCCTGTTCTACAATTGAACAAATAATGATTTTGGAAATGAACATTCTCACTCATTGTTTTGCATTTTGGTATTTGGAAAGAATATATACTTAGACTCCATTTGTTGCATACTTTCTTTATGGTATTAGAACGGGTTATCAAACGTGTTACGCTCTATGTTGGTGGAATTAAAGAGCAAGAAATATGCAATTCAATTCTAACAGTTATAAAATCCTTGCAAGTGCACAAATCGATAAGAATAATATAGTAGCACATCAAGAGTCGATCCCTCGAGGACTTGTATCAACGTTATGACCACTTTAGTTCAGATTTAGTAACTTAGTGAAAACACACACACACACATGCCGGGGGGGGTTTATGATGTGAGAACTGAAATTTAAAGACAAGTAAAATAAAATGCAGAAAATAACAATGCAAGAATTAACGGTTGATTGATTATTAACTAAGGCGAATTAAGACTTACTATCCACTCTAACCAATTATAGTTACTAATCAGATTTCCTTAACCTAATTACTATGCATTTTCTGAATTAGGTGCCCGTGCCTAGGACCTGGCGTTGGTTCACTAGACACATCTTATTCCCTCTTACTTAGCATGTTCTAAACAGGGCATATGCCTAGAACGTCTATCACCTACCTTTTAAGATGATGCATGAAGTTTAAAGAGAATTTAATGACACCACATTAGCCTAGCAAAGTGACATGCAATCCTAGGTCGTTATGAGTTAAGATTACAAGTAAGAATACTTTCGATGCTCCAAATCACAAGATGATATGACGGTCACTCAAGCAATTACATCAATAATTATATGCAAACAAGGTAGCTAATCTTATAGGCATAAATTAAGGTAATTAAGCACAGTAATCCAACTTATTAAGCATGCATAGCAATCATAATCAAGAGCCAGAAATCCAATCAACAAGCTAACATGGCTAGGGCTTCAAGCAGCCCTAATCCTAACGACTACTCACACATAACTGAAATAAACACAAGCGTAATTGAATTGATAATTAAATTGCAATAATGAAAATAAGGGTACATAAGAGATTGTTGAAGAACAGGCAACGCAGAGCCACCGCAGAGCCTTCTTCTCCAAGCTCCACGCCTAATAATCTATGTGTAAAATATTATCTCTCAAAATATGGTCTCTCATTCTCCCCTAAAACACTGAACAAAGGCTTCATTTTATAGACAAAGGGAAAACCTTGTTTTATAAGGATTGATATTAAAAACCCTATCCTAGAATGTTCTGGAATAGTTATTGTACTTCTAATTAATTACAAAGTCCTTAAAATCTATTAGAACCAATCAAAACATAGTTGGGAGTGTGAATGCAAGCTGGCAAGTGGGAACGCAAGCTGGCCGAACTTGGCTTTTGGACAGTCTTCATAATCAGGATCTGGGACTACGCTTTTGAAGCACATCATGACTATAGTAGAAGTGCATCTTCGTTCAGGCTTGGCGCAAATGTTGTCAGGCTTAGCGCAGAGGGAGAACCTATGATCCACCGCTGGCGGAACAGGGACCCCGGGCTTAGGCGCACATCTGGGCTCGGATGGGAGTTCTTGGGACATGTCCTCGACCTGCCTTGGGGTGACCTTGGCACTTCTAGGACCTGACCTTGATGTCATGAAACACAGGTTTGAGACCCGGAGGGCCTGATATGAGGTACTTGGCCAGTGACCCAAAATAGGCACACTGGCACACTCAGGACTCCGTTCACGACCTGATATTGAAATGAGGACATCTCCTTCATCTGGACTCCGATTTGAGTCATTATTTTTGCGTTCTTTCCAGATTTTACCTATCTTTCTAACTCTACACAAGTCTCACAAGATTGATCATTTTCTACTATTGACGGCACGAAATCATTCAAAAGACATGTAAGAGAGGAAAATAAAGACATCAAAATGATGCATAAATAACGACTGATCAAATACCCCCAAACCTATCTTTTGCTAGTCCCAGAGCAAAACAAACGCTAACAAAATGAAGAGACTCGGTTTTAGTTAAGATAGAACATTTAAACCCCTAGGTTCACCTAGTAGGAGGAGTTTTGTCTCCTGAGGGTTATAGCAGCACGAAACCCACAAACGTTTTACTTAGACAAAAAGATGCTAGAGATAGTACTTTTAACAAGCTAATAAGAATCAAAGTAAGTAGACATGCTTTGCAGAACTAAAAGGAATGCCATAGCCTTGAGTGTCATGTGAAGGTGTACGTGTATAAGTGCCAATATTTCGAGTGATCATGTTTGAAAACAACTTCATCT
Source organism: Oemleria cerasiformis (assembly GCA_037349345.1). Taxonomy (NCBI): domain Eukaryota; kingdom Viridiplantae; phylum Streptophyta; class Magnoliopsida; order Rosales; family Rosaceae; genus Oemleria; species Oemleria cerasiformis. The sequence goes on from JAZGTL010000018.1 coordinate 16,991,883, forward strand.
AAGTGTCCTAGAAAGATTTCGCCTTGACTCTAATCCTCACTAGGCAACTCTCAATTCGCACAAGAATCCTAGGCTTTCACTCTTTTCAAGCATATGTGATGAGTTTATGTTATGAAATTCAAATTTAATCACATATGAGTAATAATGAAGAATAGCACTTTATGGAAATAAAGATCTCATGAAAGGAATTGAACTTTAAGAACATAGATACGTACCTTAATCCTCAACATGATTGTCCATAAGATCAGTTAGGTCTTCCTTTTTAGGTTGTAATGGGGCTAAGCTTTGAGGTTTAGCAAGGAAGGATGGGATTCAAAGAACCTGAGCTGTGCCAAGGCATGAGAAGTCATGACTTGAACTTGGAATTTCTGAACTGAATCCTTTCTTAAGGCCCACGACATTGTGCTCTCTTGATGACTTATTTTGAGGCTCTTGTGGCTTATTTTGAGGCTCTTGGCTCTCTTGGATCAATTCACTTTGTTTTTTATTTTTTCTCAACGTTTCATTCTTTCTTTTGATTTGAATGTTTTTTTTTTCTGTTCTTTCTTTTGAATTGAATTGAACCAAGATCATGCAATGATTTCCTCAAATTTTCGTGCAGCTTGCAACTTGTAAAGCTTTTCTTTACTTTTGAACCTTGAATTGACGCCAAAGTCCTTTGAATTGGGCAGCATCTTCTTTCACCTCTCATTCTCACCATGAATCTCATTTACGACAACCTTAGCACAAACTGAGGTTATAGGGCATGGCTGTGATGAATGGCTAAGTATTTCGGTTAGGTTATACTTTGGGTGATGAAAGAAAAGGTTGAGTGTTTGGCTTCAAAATTGGCTTAGGGAGCATGCAATAGGGTAGGATAAAGCCTTTAGAGGTTAAAGCATACATAGCCTACATCACTTCTTATGGCAAACCACACATTAGATCAAGAGTATCTAAATGATGTTAGTTCTTTAAAATTCAATGCAAAATGATGTAATGAGATCAACAATTAAGAACAAAAGCGATGAGTGTTTAAGAGTAGAAACAAGTATATCCCTCAGAAAGAATGGAAATTAGGCTCAAAGATCTCATAGGGTAGTCTCCACTAATTTTCTAAGGTTCACTCAAATTCAGTTATTTCGTTCACTTAATCACTTAAAACATGGCATTGTGAAGTGCAGATTATGAACTACTTGACCATGACATGACTCTTAGTAAGGCTAAGACAGTTAACTTAGCATATACATCCCTATTAACAAGTTTTCATACTATTCAAAAGCAAAAAATTAAGTAACTAACTAAACACAAAAACTAAGGCTGAAAATTCAAAAGTCCTAGTCGTGTATCACCCCCAAACCTACTTGTTTCTATATGCAAAATTTTAAATCCACACCCCCAAACCTAAACTGAACATTGTCTGCAATGTGATAAGTAGTAAGCATGACAACAATATAAGGGTTTGAGAGAAATAACGGGCATAAATAGCAAAGGAAAAGAGAAATACAAACCAGGGCTAGGCTGCCTCCTAGGAGCGCTTTATTTAACATCTAGGCAAGACGGGGCTGGCAAGCTAGGCATTTCATGGTGTGCCCAAGATTTCAGCGTCAACATTGAACCGATTATGAGACTCTGGCTGTAGAATCTGCGCTGCATCATGGAGAAAAAAGTTAGAAATACATAATGGAATCCACCGACGAGAACGCAACTTATCAGGAAAGAGATTGAGGAGTGATTTGAATGAGAGCAGTTTCTGTCCATTCCGAAATGTCTTCCTTGGACAATGCTCGTGGGGGAACAGCTTTGGTTGTGCCTTGTACGTTCTCGACTTCATCCTTGGTCCCTTCCGTTGATTTTTCCTTCGGAACTTGAAGAGGGGGACCAAGTTGAGGGCCTTTAGCATATTCTTGGTGTTTTTATGGTGGAACCTGCATGGGAAAAGTTCAACAGTATTAAGAGCTACATCAGAATTCAAATCAAATTTTGCCTTATTAAAATGCAAGTTAAGTGTTTTAGGATTGAGATGAGAAGGCGCATTGAATTTCAAAACTTGGTCCCTGTTTGTGGGAAGGGGCTGAGACATGGCTGGCAGCAGATTGGGAGGCACAGGCTGGTCCTTGGGTTCTGCAGTGGATGTGTCTTGAAGCGTGGCCGCAGCGCTGTGCGTCTCAAATGCGTGTTGGGAAGGTTCTGGTGCAGCGGATAAGGACTTGCCCTGCAGTGAATCAGTTGGCGCATCTTGGCGCGTTGAAGTCGTTCCCTGGACATGTCCAGGTTCTGTGGCGCTGGCCTGTGGCTGCGGCAGGGCATTTAGCAAGTCCTGGGACTCAGCAGGATCCTGGTTTTGCAGCAGTGCAGTAGGTAGAACGTGGTCATGGCTGTGGGACACGGTTTGGGGCAATGCGTTGCTGCTGGGCAACACATAGGGCAGGGGTATTGGTTTGACCTGGATGTCCTTGTCACCATTATCCGTCCTATTCTCTTCCTCCCAGATTTCTTCCATTTTGCTTTCCAATCTGTTAGTGCAAGGCAAAGAAGTATAGTTAGACATGAAATCAGAATCAGAATCATTATAAAAGGAAGAGTATACTGGAGGGTATGAATTGGGTGCGTCCCACTGCTCAATCTGAGCAGAATCGGGAGACACTGCCACGACATGGCCTTGGGAGGAATTCATGGCATCCATGGCAAGCACTTGTCGAAGCGTTAGCTTGGTGGTGTCCTTATTATGCTCTTCATTCACGGCCTCACTTGGTGGGGGACGTGCCCTTTCTTTTGTTTGGCATACGATGAACTCAAACACCCTCTTGCTCTTTTCCAGTATCTCCTCCAAGCGCTGGCTTTGCTCTCGTTGTTCTTCACAAAAAGCTGCCATGCATTGATTACGAGCCTCCATGCATTGCACCAAGGCCCTCAGCGAAGGTAGGACGTCAGGAGTGGGTTCGGAGTGAGGAACTATTTGTGGGGAGTTCCATGTGAAATTAGGCTGCTGGCACCATCCTGGGTTGTATGGTTCTGGGTTTTCGTGATTGCTCCACCCCTGATTGAATGAAGTTGGGTATGGATTGTTCCAAGCTCCCGTCTCCATGTATGGATAATTCCATGGTCCCATATCCATGTATGAGTTGTTCATATGTACATGAGAAATATGACAAGCTAAGTTAGTAAAAAAATCTAAAAGAAAACTAAATAGTTACTATACAAAATTTAGTTAACTAAATCTGAATTAATGGGCCCCGTTGAGGGATAAGTCCCCGACAACGGCGCCAAAAACTTGTTGGTGGAATTAAAGAGCAAGAAATATGCAATTCAATTCTAACAGTTATAAAATCCTTGCAAGTGCACAAATCGATAAGAATAGTATAGTAGCACAGCAAGAGTCGATCCCTCGAGGACTTGTAGCAACGTTATGACCACTTTAGTTCAGATTTATTAACTTAGTGAAAACACACACACACACGCAGAGGGGGGGGGGGGGGGGGGGGGGGGGGTGGGGGTTATGATGTGAGAACTGAAATTTAAAGACAAGTGAAATAAAATGCAGAAAATAACAATGCAAGAATTAACGGTTGATTGATTATTAACTAAGGCGAATTAAGGCTTACTATCCAGTCTAACCAATTATAGTTACTCATCAAATTTCCTTGACCTAATTACTATGCATTTTCTGAATTAGGTGCCCGTGCCTAGGACCTGGCGTTGGTTCACTAGACACATCTTATTCCCTCTTACTTAGCATGTTCTAAATAGGGCATATGCCTAGAACGTCTATCACCTACCTTTTAAGATGATGCATGAAGTTTAAAGAGAATTTAATGACACCACATTAGCCTAGCAAAGTGACATGCAATCCTAGGTCGTTATGAGTTAAGATTACAAGTAAGAATACTTTCGATGCTCCAAATCACAAGATGATATGACGGTCACTCAAGCAATTACATCAATAATTATATGCAAACAAGGTAGCTAATATTATAGGCATAAATTAAGGTCATTAAACACAGTAATCCAACTTATTCAGCATGCATAGCAATCATAATCAAGAGCCAGAAATCCAACCAATAAGCTAACATGGCTAGGGCTTCAAGCAGCCCTAATCCTAACGACTACTCACACATAACTTAAATAAACACAAGCGTAATTGAATTGATAATTAAATTGCAATAATGAAAATAAGGGTACATAAGAGATTGTTGAAGAACAGGCACATCAGAGCCACGATAAAGCCTTCTTCTCCAAGCTCCACGCCTAATAATCTATGTGTAAAATATTCTCTCACAAAATATGGTCTCTCCTTCTCCCCCAAAACACTGAACAAATGCTTCCTTTTATAGACAAAGGGAAAACCTTGTTCTATAAGGATTGATATTAAAAACCCTATCCTAGAATGTTCTGGAATAGTTATTGTACTTCTAATTAATTACAAAGTCCTTAAAATCTATTAGAACCAATCAGAACATAGTTGGGAGTGTGAATGCAAGCTGGCAAGTGGGAACACAAGCTGGCCGAACTTGGCTTTTGGACTGTCTTCGTAATCAGGATCTGGGATTGCGCTTTTGAAGCACATCATGAGTATAGTAGAAACACATCTTCGTTCAGGCTTGGCGCAAATGTTATCTGGCTTAGCGCTGAGGGAGAACCTCTGATCCACCGCTGGCGGAACAGGGACCCCGGGCTTAGGCGCACATCTGGGCTTGGGTGGGAGTTCTTGGGACATGTCCTCGACCTGCCTTGGCGTGACCTTGGCACTTCTAGGACCTGACCTTGATGTCATGAAACATAGGTTTGAGACTCGGAGGGCCTGATATGAGGTACTTGGCCAGTGACGCAAAATAGGCGCATTGGCGCACTAGCGCACTGGCGCACTCAGGACTCCGTTCAGGACCTAATATTGAAATTAGGACATCTCTTTCATCTGGACTCCGATTTGAGTCATTCTTTTTGTTTTCTTTCTAGATGTTACCTATCTTTTTAACTCTGCACAAGTCTCACAAGATTGATCATTTTCTACTATGGAAGGCACGAAATCATTCAAAAGACATGTAAGAGAGGCAAATAAAGACATCAAAATGATGCATAAATAACGACTGATCACTCCACATCACGTAATATGAGTTGTCCTCGTGTTAAGCATGAACATTCGCCACACGTGAGGGCGCGTGTGAAAATGTGAATGTCACATTGGAATAATTGCACAACCTTATAAGGAGTTATAAGAAATTAGGCTAGACGCATGTGAGTTTGTGAATGTCACATTGGAAAAATTGCACAATTTTATAAGGGGTAATAAGGAATTTGGCCTCTCCTCGATGCAAATTGATTTTGTAGTAGAACCTCAACTTTCTTCACCTAGGGTGCTTGGTCTCAATAGCTCAACTTTTGAGGTGTTGCCAGCTTCTGTGGCAAATTGAGTCGCTTAAGATATCTGAACTTGTCCAACAATCCCTTCATACAAAAGCTGTCCAATAATCCATTTGCAAGCTCCATAATTTATAGAACTTAATGCTTTCAAACTGGGAGAAGCTCAAGGAGTTTTCGAGAGACATTGGTAAGCTGATCAACCTCAGAACCCTAGTGTTCACCACAACTCAGATGGTTTTGCCACCGGGAATCGAACGCCTCACTTCCCTTCGATTTCTTCAAGTCCACAACTGCAACTCTCTTGAATCTTTCGGCCAAGGAATCCAATGCCTCATGAACCTCCGAATGCTGGTCATTAGCAACTATGAAAACCTAAAATCTTTGCCACAAGGCATGAAATGCCTAACGTCATTCACTACAAGAAAATAAGGCTTGTCCGGCGAAAAGAGTTCGTCGAGCAACATTTAACAGTCGTCGGGTAGCATTAACCTCGGCGATTCCTCGTCGGGCAACATGTGTCAGGCCACAGCCGTCGGGCTTAATGTTAGTCGACGGAAATAGTGATTCGTCGAGCAAATTTTAGGTTGCCCGACGGATCCATTCGTCGCATATGACTTGTCGAGCAATTCAAAAATCAACTATTTTGCCTGACGAATAACATTCACCGGGTCAAGTTATAATGTTGCCCGACGAAGTGTAATATTCGTCGGGAAACATTGTAATATTTAAAAAAAAAAATTCAATTAAATAAATAAATAAATATAATTAAAATAAAAATATTTTTAAAAAATACAATTAAAAGAATAAAACGAATCAAATTAAAATAAAAAAAATATTTATTATTTTGATTTGATCAAATTAAAATAGGGATGGGGGCTGAGACTGTGATAGAAGCTCATCCAGTCCACACTCACCCAAGCGGACAAGCAACTTGGCGAGGGCGGTCTTGATTTGATCATTTTGGGCTTGGATATGCGCGTTTTGAGCCTTGATTTCAGCATTTTCAGCATGGAGGATCTCGAAGTTTCTTTTGAGCTCCGACATCTGCTCGAGACTGGCTCCCCAAGATGAAATCGACAAGTGACTAGAGACATCCCGCACTATCCCGTCGCCCTCCCCCCGAACGATCTTCCCTGGACGCCTCCCAAGTCGTCGCTCCAGGATGACGATCGACTTCTCGGGAACCGGGAGCTGCTGCTCCAACGGCACTTCGGGATGCTGTTGTGTGAGCTCAGCCTGTGTCTGCTGGACGTCTTGCTCCATCGCCTCCTACAAATTCAAATAAATATTAATTAGAAATATAATTATCAAATTAAAAATTAATGTTTAATCTGAAAAAAATAAACTCACGTGAATTTTGTCAACCTCTTGGTCGCCCCGTCTAGCTTACACTTGCCTCCAGGCATCCACCTCCGAGAACATCGACCCGGCGATGCGTCGATCCTCCTGTCAGGCTGATAAGGATCGCGACCCCCCGTGGTGGTTGAATTTTTTCGCTCCCCGGTTTGATGTGTTGGCAACCGATTTCTACTGTTCATTAGTAAAAACAGAAATTATATTTTCAAATGGAAAATAACATAAAAAAAAATTTAATTAATTAACTAGGTGGATTGTACGTACCACATAGGTGGGGGACACTTAATGGTCGCACAACCACAACCACCCTACCAGTTTCGGCCCGTCCAACTCTTCTGGAGGATTTTCCCGAGCTTGCTCTGAGGAAGGCCAGCTCTTGTAGTACTTGTGGAGCTCGTACTTCCAGTCGGCGTACCGTAACTGCTAGTGGTGTCTCAGGTATCTACTGACGTCGACGTCCTCCAAGTTGAACTCAAAATTGATCTGCAATAAATTATTAAAGTTAGTAAAATAATTAACAAAAATGAAATTAATGTAAAAAAAGGGAGAAACACGTACTGATAACTCTCCCCAACAGCGCGTGATCTCCTCCAGGGGTTGGGTTCTCAAAGTCTCCCCTATCATCAGGGATTTGGTGTGAAGAATCGCGCCAATGTCATGCACAAGGAGGCTGTGGATTTTTACCAGCACAGACCGGAGGCGAGGCACATACACCACTAGGATCTCTACATTCGTTATCCTGCAAATCCGCTGGGATGTCAAACCCCGGTTTATCCCGCGCACGTTCACCGACTTCCCTGCAAATTCGATGAACATTCGTACATAATATGAGTAACAAATAAAAACGGTTGTTTAAATAAACAAAATAATCAACTTACTCTTAGGGAGTGCTCCGACATTAGTCGTCGTTTCGTCTGCTCCGACGTCGTCCTGTGGCGGCTGGGGGTCGGTATGGGGTTCCCTCCGTTTCTTGATGTGTTGTCGACGAGCCGATCGGGCACCAGGTCACTGATGATCCAACATTGGTGCATGAACCGACGCCGCTGTTGAGGCAATTGAGGTAGGGGCTGGCTCCTCCGGCGCATGATCATCAACGGGATCAGGGCAGGGGTGGGTCCTAGACGTTATTAAGGTGCGATGCAACATCTACAATAAGATATTTAAAATAATTAATATAAAATTAACCAACATATTTTTAATTAAATAAAAAAAAACCAAACATTTTTAATATTAAATATTAAATTCAAAAAATAAAAATAAAACCACATTTAAAATTAACCGACATTTTTTAATTCCAATAAATATAAACAAATAAACTAATTTTTTATTTATTAAAAATTAGTAAATTGGTATCTAAAAATTAAAACCACCAAATTCTAATTTTTTAAAATAAAATCAACACAAACTAAAATTAAACCTAAAATACTAATTAATCCAAAAGTACTAAACTCAAAATTCACAACATTATACCTAAATTTCTAAATCCAAATTTCGGGAATAAAATCAAACTTACAAATTAATCCAAACATACAATAATAATATCCAAATCATAAAATTTACATAATAAAAATTTATAAAACTCACATATCCAAAATTCACATATCCTATACCATATCAAAAATTCACATAAATTTTTTTGAATTCAAATATCCGAAATTCATAAAATTCACATATCCAAAATTCACATAAAATTCATATCCAAAATCATAACAAAAATCATATGCAAAATTCATAACATTATACCAATTTCAACATTATGCCAAATATCAAAATTTCGACAAATGTTCAACATTAACCATAAATTCCTAAATCCAAACAAATTTTTATATTCCAGTCCAATCCAAAATCGCAATATTCAACTAATCCCCCTAAATTCTCAATCTGCAAATTTGACAATAATGCACAATCTGCAATAATCCAATCCAAATTTAAATTCCATTTTTAATACAATTTCATAATATCCAAACCAAATTTAAATTGAAATTTCAATCCAAATTAAAATTAAAATTTAACCAATCAAAATTAACAATAACCAATCTAGATTAACAAGAGAGAGAGAGGGACAATGAGTTCGACCTTGAAGAAACTACCGGCGAAGATAGGGGCGGCGGCGACACCTAACCTTGGTGAGAGAGAGGCGGCGCGAGAGATTGCTGCGGCGGCGGAGTGAGGGCTGGAGTCTGAGTGAGAGAGAGCGAGAAATGGAGGGAGTGATATGAGTTGCGGCGATCGGAACGGCTGGAGTAGGTTTGAGTTGCAGAGATATGGGGGTTCGGGAGAAAACCAGGAAAATGAAGAAGAAGGAAGAAGAAGAAGAGTCAGTCTGATTTATCTATCTGATTGACCTTGCCTGACGGCTATGTTCGTTTGGCAACCTTTTTAATGATTCGTCGGGTAACTATTTACATATTTGTTGGGCAACGATATGCAGTAAGTTTGAGATTTCGCAAAAATTTTGGCGGAATGTTTGAAATTTTCGGGGAAAAAAATGCGCGTTTTTTTTTACTTTGCCCGACGAAGTTTCTATTGTTGCCCGACGAATATTACATGTTGCTCGGCGAATAGTTTCCTTTGTCGGACTAAAGTCTTATGATGTTGAGTTTATGACTGATCTGAAAACCAGGTCCGACGATAGAATTTTCAAGATCGGGACCGTTCAATTTTTGGTTTTACATGCCTAAAGCCCCATCGATTGTTATCGTCATGTTTTTCTGAGCTTATGTACCACGATCGTTAAGTTTCTGAATTTCAATGGGTTTTTCATAGTTTTGGTTCAATTGATATTCTAATGATGAAATTTCAAAAAATTGACTGTTCAATGGTTAGTTTTAAGTCTGTAGACCTCACCCGTAAAAAATATTTATGTTTTGAGTATTTCAAGTTGTCCGATCGTGAAGAAACGTTGTGTAACCGTTGAATCGTCCCGCACCGTTACCTAATCCTGGGATTTCCAAATTGGGTAATTTTTCGCGTAGGCGATCTATGAGTACCTACCATAAATGTGGACGGTTAGATCGGTCCATTTCAATTTGTAAATTATTAAAAATTGGAAAACAAACATATTCATCAAGGAGTTTAGACACTTGAAGGAAACTTCAAAATAATTTTTGAAGTTTTGGTTCAATTGATATTCAAACGATTGAATTTTACAGATCTAACCGTTCATTTTTTGATTTTACATTCCTAGATCTCGCCCATCGAAAAGCTTGATGTTTTGAGGATTTCAAGATGTCCGATCATGAAGAAACGTTGTGTAACTGTTGAATCGTCGCACACCGTTACCTAATCCCGGGATTTCCAAATTGGGTAACTTTTCGCATACGCGATCTATGAGTACCTACCATAAATGTGGACGGTTAGATCGGTCCATTTCAATTTGTAAATTATTAAAAATCGGAAAACAAGCATATTCATCAAGGAGTTTAAACACTTGAAGGAAACTTCAAAACATTTTTCGAAGTTTTGGTTCTATTGATATTAAAACGATTGAATTTTACAGATCTAACCGTTCATTTTTTGATTTTATATGCCTAGATCTCGCCCATCGATGTTTTGAGGATTTCAAGCCGTCCGAACATGAAGAAACGTTGTGTAACCGTTGAATCATCGCGCACCGTTACCTAATCCCGGGAATTCCAAATTGGGTAATTTTTCGTGTAGGTGTTCTATGAGTACCGACCATAAAAGTGGACGGCTAGATTGGTCCATTTCATCTCGTAAGTAATTTAAAAAAGTTATTTAATAAATAAATGTAAATTGAATCTGGTATATATTGCCCGACGAATATAAATGAATATTCGTCGGGCATAATCTCCCATTTTCGACAATCGCCCACTGCACAGAGAAACACGTGATGATATTTGAAGCATTTGCCTGATAGATGTAAAAGTATATTTGTCGGGCATAATCTCCCAATTTTGGCAACCGCCCACCGAACAGAGAAACACGTGATGATATTTGAAGCCTTTGCCCGACGGATGTAAAAGTATATTCGTCGGGCAAATGTCAGTTAGTTTTTATAAATTGAAATTAGATTTAGTTTAAATTTTTTATTTTTTATATTTGTTATAATTAATTGTTTGTTGTATACACTATTTTATCAAATAAGATGAAATGTTGGGAAACCGATTCAAGGATGAGGACATCAAAGTTTGTGGCTTTAGTACATAAAAGATTCATTGAAACTTTTGTGAACGAAATCATAAAACATACATATAAATCACATTTATTGATTTGAAGATGGATATTACATATATAAATGAAATTTCTAATTTACAACTTTCATTCCGTGTCAGATTCGCTTTCCCCCTCCCATTCACGCTCGTCATCCGATATGTGTACAATACTTGATTCCTCCGAATCACCATCAATTTGTTCTAATTCCCTGAGATCAATAAAAATGTCATCAATCGCAATTGGTGGGATGATGTCATTGGTCCATACTCCATCCACGTTTTGGGTAGATGCTGAGGAATTCACCTGGTAAACGATTTGGTCATCGTCTGTTTCCCCATCTTCTTCATGGTATCGGTCATCCAAGTCCCAAATGTTTCTATGATTCACCATCTCAGCTACTTTCCAACCACCACCAGCTTTTGGATAATCCACATAGAATACTTGTTTCGCCGTACTAGCGAGGATGTAGGGATCACTCTCAAACCACCGGGTGTTTGTGTTGACAGAGGTACATAATTGATCTTTAATGACACTACATGTGATTCTTGAGTTCGTATCAAACTAACGACACTTGAACAAGACGACTTCCTTGCGGTATGCGTATAACACCTTAACGACACTTAACAATTTGCCGTAGAACCCCGTATCAGCATTTTCCCCATCCCCCGGCATGAAAGCCCCGCTATTTTACGTAGATAATTTATCGTCTCGTTCTGTGGACACGAACTTAACTCCGTTAATGTGACAACCAGCATATATTTCTCCTCGGAATGGGCCAATTGTATTAATTCTTTATTGAAATTTGGCGAGTTGACATATTTCAGCTGTGCCATCTGGTAAGATACACACAAGAAACGAAATTGGTAAGCTTAAAACCAATTTAAGAAATTTACAAATAAAATATTTGACTTACATGCTCGGAAAACCAACGTGGAAACAGTTGTTTGTCCATTTCTTCCCAATTAGAAGGAAATTGGGCCTTCGTAAACTCCTCGTGCTGCTCGTGGAAGGGCCAGATTTCGTCACAGTTGTTCAGTATGAACCAATAAGCCACCTCCATGTCGCTATTGGTGAACGGCTCCGAGATTGGACCAGTGCCGAATGGTCGTGCAAGTTGGGCAAATACATATAGGGTCTCTGGACGTTGACCACCATCGTCGTTGTGCGAGGCCCTATTGAAGGAAGTTTCAACATTCTGAAGGTACATTGCACAAAATGTCAGTGCCTCCTTTGCAATGTACGCCTTCGCTATAGAGCCTTCGGGACCTGTCTTGTTCTGAACGTACCGCTTGTACGTACCTAACATTCTGCAAGGAAATTTACATTATGATTCACATAAATACATGATAGTAAGGAAATATTATCAAACAACGGTGATAAGTTATACCTCTCGATTGGGTACATGCAACGATAATGCACCGGGCCAACTAGTTTTGCCTCATCCGGCAGATGTATTAGTAGGTGCACCATTACATCAAAGAATGCAGGTGGATATATTTGCTCTAGCCGGCACATGATGTGGAAAATATCCTCGTTAATTGCTTCGAGGTTCGCCTTAACCAACGATCTGGCACATAGTATCTGGAAAAATTGAGATAAATAAACTATCATCTCAACAACATCAGGCTCCAAGAAGGGCCTAATACCAATTGGAATGAGTCGTTGTAACAAAATATGATAGTCATGGCTGTTCATACCAGACATGGTCCCACCGTCGGTACTAACGCTTCGGGATATGTTACCGGCGTACCCATCGGGAAATTTCGCACCATGCAACCACTTCAGGAATGTTTTCTTATTCTCCGGCGTAAATGTATAACTTGGATGAGCCATGTTGTATTTTCCATTGACGAATTTTGGCCACAAATTAGGCCGAATCCCCATTTCTTGTATACCCATACGAGTTTTTTTTGTATCATTTGACTTGCCTTCAATGGGTAAAGTCGTTCCCACAACACTCTTAACAACATTCTTCTCGATGTGCATAGGATCCGTGATGTGTCTGATTTTCAATTTCGACCAATATGCCGACCAGAAGAATATGCTATTTTTCGTCCAATTTTCTTGTTAAGCTGGTTTCGATCCTCGTGTGACGAAGTCACGTAAACTGTTTAGTTTGGATAATATCTCATCACCGCACCTCTTCCTTGGTCGAGCTCGTAACTCTGATTTGCCATCAAATGAGTCAGATTGCATTCGCCATCGGTGATCCCAGGGCAGAAACCTTCTCGCACCCAAGTAGCATACCTTAGATGCATGCCCAAAAAGACATTGTGTCTGGTCCACATGTCGGGCAAGCAAGATAGTCTTTGGTGCTCTATCCCGACAACATACCATAAGTAGGAAAATCATTAATTGTCCACATTACGGTCGCTCGTAGAGTGAACATTTCTCCATTGCACTTGTCGTATGTTCGGACACCATTTTCCCACATATCAACGAGCTCGTCAATCAACGGCCGCAAATACACATCGATGGAATTACTCGGCGATTTGAGCCCCGGTATCAAAGTACTGAGGATTATGAATTCTTTCTTCATGCATCTCCAACGAGGTAAGTTATACGTAACCATAACCACCGGCCAAGTGCTATAGGGCTTTGTAAAACTCCCAAACGGATTAAACCCATCAGTAGCGAGCCCTAGTTTGACATTTCTTGGCTCCACAGCAAACTCGGGATACATCTTATCAAATTACTTCGAAGCCTCTCCATCGGCCGGATGCCTCAGTACATCATCATCAATGCGTTCATCTTTGTGCCACCTCATATTACGGGCTGTGTGGGACGACATGTAGAATCTTTGTAACCTTGGATTCAATGGAAAATAACGCAACACCCTATTTGGAATCTTGTTCTTTTGAAACCTAGGCTCATTGCATATGGGACATTTGTCAAGCTGCTCGAATTCACCGTAAAATAATGCACAGTTGTTCTTACATGCATGGATCTTGATATACCCTAAACCGAGGCCCTTCAACAACTTCTTCGAGCTATAATGATCTTTAGGCAGACGATTGTCTTCAGGGAGTATTCGGATGATGATGTCCATCATGTGATCAAAATGCTTGTTCGTTTGATTATACTCAACTTTCATGTGCATCAACTCCACTACTGCCCCTAGAACAGAAAAGGATTTACAACCAGGGTATAATTCGCACTGAGCTTCTTTCAACAATCTCTCGTAATGAAGCTCAGAGTCTTCGGGTTGCAACTTGGGCGGCTCATCGTCCTTATCATCCGATGCGGGAGGAAAAACATCGGTTAATAACTCAACGACTTGATCATTATCACATCGCCCATCCAAAGCACTTTCGTCCCGATGGGTCTCAGGAACCGAAGATGTCGATGCGAAAAATATTTCTTCACCGTGATAGATCCAATTAGTGTAGTTGTGTACGATCCCATTCCATTCCAGATGAGTTTGGACCTCATTCAACGGCATCCAACTGTAGTTGTTACATTTACGGCACGGACACCAGATACGTCTTTCATCACTGCAATGACTACGTGCAAAGGAAATGAAGCTATCGATCTTATCCAAATATTGATAAGAAGATCTTTCTAACATTTGCATCCAGCCTCTGTCCATTGTGCCTGCTTTCACAACATAGAGTCAACGTAAGTAATTGAGTTAACATTGTTCCGTAATTAGAACAAGTTAAAATAAAAAGCAGCTCGTCTCCTTATGCCTCCAGTGATTTTGCCCTATCCCATTCAAGAATGTACGTTCAGTGCTGTGTAGTTTGCGACCTACGAGGCTAAGTTTCGATCGAGGGAAATTTCGGTAGCATCTCCCTACTGTTCCCCAAATGCATGACGTAGATATTATAAACAAATATACAGTATGCATTCGGAGAACATTGAGGGGATACAAACCGAATTTCCCACAATCGAAACCTAACCTCGTAGACCGCCAACTACACAACACATAGTTGTGCACCCCCAAACTGTCCGAATAAATGGACAATTCAAGAGTCATTCAATCAACCCGATTCACTGACTCTTAAACGGGTACAAGGTTTTTCATTAAATTTCATTATACGAAGTTAATCAACTCGATTAACTTCGCATAAACGGTTATGAAATATGAACATATTTCACTCCGTCGGAACTAAATAAAGCGCTTTACAAAAAATATCACAACAAATTCACAAATACAAACATATATTAATTATGCATAAAACAGAGTTTATAATTTTATAATTTCCGTACATATTTTCTATTTCCCTATTTTCTTAACATATTTTCTAATTTCCTAACATATTTTCTAATTTCAATAATTTCGTTACATATTTTTTATTTTCCTAAAGTATTTTCTAATTTCCTAATTTCCTTAACATATTTTCTATTTCCCTAATTTCATAACATATTTTCTATTTTCATATTTTCCTAACAAATTTTATAATTTCCTAAACATTCAAAACAATTTATAATTTCCGTACATATTTTCTATTTTCTTATTTTCCTAACATATTTTCTAATTTCCTAACATATTTTCTAATTTCAATAATTTCATTACATATTTTTTATTTTCCTAAAATATTTTCTAATTTCCTAATTTCCAAGCATATTTTCTATTTCCCTATTTTCCTAACATATTTTCTTATTTCCTAACATATTTTCTAATTTCAATAATTTCATTACATATTTTTTATTTTCCTAAAATATTTTCTAATTTCCTAACATATTTTCTATTTCCGTAATTTCATAACATATTTTCTATTTTCATATTTTCCTAACAAATTTTATAATTTCCTACACATTCTAAACAAATTATGATTTCCGTACATATTTTCTATTTCCCTATTTTCCTAACATATTTTCTAATTTCAATAATTTCATTACATATTTTTTTATTTTCCTAAAATATTTTCTAATTTCCTAACATATTTTCTATTTCCCTAATTTCATAACATATTTTCTATTTTCATATTTTCCTAAAAAATTTTATAATTTCCTAAACATTCTAAAAAATTTATAATTTCCGTACATATTTTATATTTTCCTAACATATTTTCAAATTCCTAACATATTTTTTAATTTCAATAATTTCATTACATATTTTTTATTTTCCTATTTTCCTAAAATATTTTCTAATTTCCTAACATATTTTCTATTTCCCTATTTTCCTAACATATTTTCTAATTTCCAAACATATTTTCTAATTTCAATAATTTCATTACATATTTTTAATTTTCCTATTTTCCAACAAAATTTTCTAATTTCCTAACATATTTTCTATTTTCCTAATTTCATAACATATTTTCTAATTTCATAATTTCTAATTTCCACAAATTCTAAACAATTTCTACACAATTTCCACAATAAATACAAAATTTCCTAACATAATTATATCCAAAATTCTTAACAAAATTAAATTGGGAGGTAAACATACATACCTTTTTATAAGTATTCTTTCAAATCAACCACCAAATTCCTACAACACAAAACATAATTAATTTCCAATCAAAAATCAAAATTTCAAAACAAAAATAATTAAATTTCTCAAGCCTTATAAATTGATATAGGTGATTGAGAGAGAAAAATGATTTGATTGGTAGTGCAAATGGTGATGAGATGATGATTGTAGCTAGAGAAAGAGAGTGAGTGAAAGAGATAGAGAGAGAGAGAGAGAGAGTGTGTGATGAAACATAGAGGAGGAAGAAGAATAAGAAATGAGAGCGTCTATGTTATTTAGTGCGTTTAAACTTTTGCTCGACGAATAACATTCGCAGGGCAAAGTTTAATGATTTGTTGGCAAAAATAGAATAAATGTCAAGTGTTACTCGACGACGAATAATCGTCGTTAGATATACTCTTGCCCGACGGATGGTACAAATCGTCGGGCAAACCCTTCCTATTTTACGCGCCAACATCTTGATCTTCCCTCCAACAGCTTACCTGGCGAGCCTTTAATTTCGTCGGACAAACGTTATTTACTCGGCGAAAATTACTTCGTCGGGCAAAATAGGTAAATAATATTATTAAAAAATCGAAACTACAAGTTTACGGATATATCCCAGGAGAAAGCAAGAACTACCTTATGTACACCCACAAATAACCCCATAAACAAAAAATACAAGCCTCAACCTCAATCAAAAACTTGACCCAAAACAATTCCAAAGGAACAAAGCAAATTGATAGTAAAAACAACCCCTCAATAAGCAAGTCGAGAGAGGAAGGTTGGTGTGTTCTTTCTCTTTCGTCTTGTTGAACATAAATGCCATTTGATTCAAGCAGCCAAAAATGTCTTTCTGTTGTCTCCATTTGTTCTTATTCTAATTCTTATGTGTTTATAATTTAATTTAAGTGACAATTTCTTAAGGTAATATGTTGGATTTTACTGCAATAAGTGAGGCCTTTTAGCAATTAAAAAGTAAACAGAAGTATCATGCGCGCCCTTTGCTTTTTTTCATTGCTCCTTTTAGCAAAATCTTCAACTCGGCATTATATAGAAGAATAATACTTACATCTTATGGTAGGTATGTATTTTTTTGTATTATTATTTAAATTTATCGAATGATTCATATATTTATATTATAATAGTAATTATTTAATTTTTAAGTAATCATTTAAAAATTATTTATACAAAAAAAAAATCAAATTGGATATAATTTAGCTATTCATACTTATAAGTGGTTCATTATTAGGATTTTCGTTATTACCAATATATTGATTTATTTTATAGGTATGAATGACTAAAATACCTTCAAAATTGTTGATTTTTTACGATGATGGTTTTGAAATGATTATTTAGAAATTGAACGGTTGCAATTATAATATATGTATAAAGATTATTATATATATCGAAATGGTAATATGAGAAAACACTACCAAGTGGGATGTAAATATTTTCTTATATATAATTATCGAAATCCAATAATAGCCACAATGCTCTGCTCCATCTTTCTCCGAAGCTAATAAGCAGAGAATTAAAATGGGGAGAGAAGCCCAGAAACCATCACTGACCTCACCATTGATTCAAGCTCGTGAAGAAGAAGCAGCAGTTAAGGAGATTCAAAGAGAAGAAAGAAGCCATGGAATAATAAATGGATTTAAAAAAGAGGAAATTGTTGAAGAAATAAAGAAGCAGCTATGGCTAGCAGGGCCACTTGTATCTGTGAGTTTATTACAATACGCAATACAGATAATATCTGTTATGTTTGTAGGTCATCTTGGAGAGCTATCTCTCTCTGGTGCTACCATGGCCCTTTCCTTCTCATCTGTCACCGGTTTCAGCTTGTTGGTAACTTTGCTCTCCTCTTTCTCTCTGAATTTTTTATCCTTAACGAGGATCTTTGTGTTTGGTGCATATTATCAAACACCTTGTCGTGGATCTTCATGTATAAATCTTGCTCCTTTTATGCACATTTTAGTTGTCACATTAAAAATCTAAGCTTCTAACATTTGTGATGCTAAAGTTTCGAGTTTTAGTTGAAATGGGGATGATGGGCCTGATATGATGTCATTTGGTTTCATTTTTGAATTGAATCAGATGGGAATGTCAAGTGCATTGGATACATTATCTGGGCAATGCTTCGGTGCAAAGCAGTACCATCTGATGGGCATACTCATGCAGAGAGCCATGTTTGTTCTTTCCCTTGTTTGCATCCCTCTTGCTATCATTTCAGCAAACACAAACACCATTCTAAAAGCTCTAGGCCAAGATGCTGAGATTTCAGCAGAAGCCGGAGAATTTTCCCGTTTCTTGATCCCTTCCCTTTTTGCATATGGCCTTCTTCAATGCCTAGTCAGATTCTTGCAAACTCAAAACATTGTGTTCCCAATGATGCTGAGCTCAGCAGTTGCTACTTTGCTTCACATCCCTCTCTGTTGGGTTCTTGTGTTCAAATCTGGACTTGGAGGCAGAGGAGCTGCCCTTGCAAATTCAATCTCTTATTGGATCAATGTGATTCTTATAGCACTTTATGTCAAGTTCTCTTCATCCTGTTCAAAAACTTGGACTGGGTTTTCGAAAGAAGCATTTCACAACATCATCCCATTTGTTAGACTTGCCATCCCTTCCGCGGTCATGGTTTGGTAATTTCTAGTTCTTAATGTTAAATCAAAATTGCTGATAAGATTTGAGAATGAATTTATAAGATCCTAATGCAGTTGACAATGAAATTTAACAGCTTGGAAATGTGGTCTTTTGAAATGATTGTTCTTCTGTCTGGTCTTCTTCCAAACCCACAGTTGGAAACCTCAGTGCTTTCTATCAGGTTACTTCCTAACTAACTGTCAAGATCTATTCTTGAATTTTTGTCATAGTTTGCGTGATTTTGCACTTTAATTGTTATTACTTATCAAAATATGTGTTTCCAGCCTGAATTCTGCGGCAATGGTTTGGATGATCCCCGTTGGACTGAGTGCTGCTGTGAGGTGAACAATGCTATGATACATTTGAAGTTGCAAAAGTAAATCCTTTTTTGTTTCGTATTTTATATGTCTCTACATTCTCCAGCACTCGCATATCCAATGAATTAGGAGCTGGTCGTCCAGAAACTGCACGTTTAGCTGTATGTGTTGTCTTAGCCATGGCGGTTACTGAGGGTCTAGTGGTGGGAGCAGTCCTTACACTGATACGAAATTTCTGGGGCTATGCTTATAGTAACGAACTGGAAGTGGTCAGATACCTGGCAACCATGATGCCGATAATTGCTTTATCACACTTCTTAGATGCTGTCCAGTGTGTTCTTTCAGGTCATTCTACCTTCCGAACACATATATTCATTTCAAGCTATGCAGTTAGTATATATTTATGTGCCTTAACATTTTCAGGCATTGCAAGAGGATGTGGTTGGCAGAAGATTGGAGCTTATGTCAATCTTGGATCTTATTATTTAATTGGAATTCCATTGTCTATCTTATTGGCTTTCGTTTTTCATGTTGGTGGAAAGGTAACAAAAGCTAAAAAGAACAATCAACTTTTTTTTATTTGATTCTTTACTTTCCTTCTTAAAGCTTTGCCTGGTTAAATGTTTTGAATAGGGGCTGTGGCTGGGGATCATATGTGCACTAGCTGTGCAAGTTCTATCACTTTTTACTGTCACGGTTCGCACCAACTGGGAGAAAGAGGTTGGATTCCAGACAGAGGGACACATTCTTTTTGTTTTTGTTTTTGTTCACGTCTACTTATTTCTATCTAAATCTATGGTTGTTTTTGGTTAGGCAAACAAAGCTACAGAAAGAGTGTATGACTCGACAGTTCCCATGGACTTAGTGTCATGAACATGCTGAAGTATGATCAACAACAGATTCCTCTAATACTGTCTGCTAACGAGCAATGAATGTGTCAAAGAAAATCTTGGAGGTGCAACTTGATATGCTCGGAATTATGCTAAAGCTGTGTGTTCTTATTATTACCGTTGGAATGCTGATTGTTTTATGCCTCTGCATAGTGTGTCCCCGTTTTTGAAAAATGAGGCTATTAAAAATGTATTTCGGTTTTGTAGTCTCTCTTTTTATCATTTTAGTGATCAAATTTTGAATAAAGATGTTATTTGTAATTCTGGATTTTCGTTTTTGCGCCTATTGGCAAGAATATATTCCTGTTCTACAATTGAACAAATAATGATTTTGGAAATGAACATTCTCACTCATTGTTTTGCATTTTGGTATTTGGAAAGAATATATACTTAGACTCCATTTGTTGCATACTTTCTTTATGGTATTAGAACGGGTTATCAAACGTGTTACGCTCCATGTTGGTGGAATTAAAGAGCAAGAAATATGCAATTCAATTATAACAGTTATAAAATCCTTGCAAGTGCACAAATCGATAAGAATAATATAGTAGCACATCAAGAGTCGATCCCTCGAGGACTTGTATCAACGTTATGACCACTTTAGTTCAGATTTAGTAACTTAGTGAAAACACACACACACACATGCCGGGGGGGTTTATGATGTGAGAACTGAAATTTAAAGACAAGTAAAATAAAATGCAGAAAATAACAATGCAAGAATTAACGGTTGATTGATTATTAACTAAGGCGAATTAAGACTTACTATCCACTCTAACCAATTATAGTTACTAATCAGATTTCCTTAACCTAATTACTATGCATTTTCTGAATTAGGTGCCCGTGCCTAGGACCTGGCATTGGTTCACTAGACACATCTTATTCCCTCTTACTTAGCATGTTCTAAACAGGGCATATGCCTAGAACGTCTATCACCTACCTTTTAAGATGATGCATGAAGTTTAAAGAGAATTTAATGACACCACATTAGCCTAGCAAAGTGACATGCAATCCTAGGTCGTTATGAGTTAAGATTACAAGTAAGAATACTTTCGATGCTCCAAATCACAAGATGATATGACGGTCACTCAAGCAATTACATCAATAATTATATGCAAACAAGGTAGCTAATCTTATAGGCATAAATTAAGGTAATTAAGCACAGTAATCCAACTTATTAAGCATGCATAGCAATCATAATCAAGAGCCAGAAATCCAATCAACAAGCTAACATGGCTAGGGCTTCAAGCAGCCCTAATCCTAACGACTACTCACACATAACTGAAATAAACACAAGCGTAATTGAATTGATAATTAAATTGCAATAATGAAAATAAGGGTACATAAGAGATTGTTGAAGAACAGGCAACGCAGAGCCACCGCAGAGCCTTCTTCTCCAAGCTCCACGCCTAATAATCTATGTGTAAAATATTATCTCTCAAAATATGGTCTCTCATTCTCCCCTAAAACACTGAACAAAGGCTTCATTTTATAGACAAAGGGAAAACCTTGTTTTATAAGGATTGATATTAAAAACCCTATCCTAGAATGTTCTGGAATAGTTATTGTACTTCTAATTAATTACAAAGTCCTTAAAATCTATTAGAACCAATCAAAACATAGTTGGGAGTGTGAATGCAAGCTGGCAAGTGGGAACGCAAGCTGGCCGAACTTGGCTTTTGGACAGTCTTCATAATCAGGATCTGGGACTACGCTTTTGAAGCACATCATGACTATAGTAGAAGTGCATCTTCGTTCAGGCTTGGCGCAAATGTTGTCAGGCTTAGCGCAGAGGGAGAACCTCTGATCCACCGCTGGCGGAACAGGGACCCCGGGCTTAGGCGCACATCTGGGCTCGGATGGGAGTTCTTGGGACATGTCCTCGACCTGCCTTGGTGTGACCTTGGCACTTCTAGGACCTGACCTTGATGTCATGAAACACAGGTTTGAGACCCGGAGGGCCTGATATGAGGTACTTGGCCAGTGACCCAAAATAGGCACACTGGCACACTCAGGACTCCGTTCACGACCTGATATTGAAATGAGGACATCTCCTTCATCTGGACTCCGATTTGAGTCATTATTTTTGCGTTCTTTCCAGATTTTACCTATCTTTCTAACTCTACACAAGTCTCACAAGATTGATCATTTTCTACTATTGACGGCACGAAATCATTCAAAAGACATGTAAGAGAGGAAAATAAAGACATCAAAATGATGCATAAATAACGACTGATCAAATACCCCCAAACCTATCTTTTGCTAGTCCCAGAGCAAAACAAACGCTAACAAAATGAAGAGACTCGGTTTTAGTTAAGATAGAACATTTAAACCCCTAGGTTCACCTAGTAGGAGGAGTTTTGTCTCCTGAGGGTTATAGCAGCACGAAACCCACAAACGTTTTACTTAGACAAAAAGATGCTAGAGATAGTACTTTTAACAAGCTAATAAGAATCAAAGTAAGTAGACATGCTTTGCAGAACTAAAAGGAATGCCATAGCCTTGAGTGTCATGTGAAGGTGTACGTGTATAAGTGCCAATATTTCGAGTGATCATGTTTGAAAACAACTTCATCTAAGTGTCCTAGAAAGATTTCGCCTTGACTCTAATCCTCACTAGGCAACTCTCAATTCGCACAAGAATCCTAGGCTTTCACTCTTTTCAAGCATATGTGATGAGTTTATGTTATGAAATTCAAATTTAATCACATATGAGTAATAATGAAGAATAGCACTTTATGGAAATAAAGATCTCATGAAAGGAATTGAACTTTAAGAACATAGATACGTACCTTAATCCTCAACATGATTGTCCATAAGATCAGTTAGGTCTTCCTTTTTAGGTTGTAATGGGGCTAAGCTTTGAGGTTTAGCAAGGAAGGATGGGATTCAAAGAACCTGAGCTGTGCCAAGGCATGAGAAGTCATGACTTGAACTTGGAATTTCTGAACTGAATCCTTTCTTAAGGCCCACGACATTGTGCTCTCTTGATGACTTATTTTGAGGCTCTTGTGGCTTATTTTGAGGCTCTTGGCTCTCTTGGATCAATTCACTTTGTTTTTTATTTTTTCTCAACGTTTCATTCTTTCTTTTGATTTGAATGTTTTTTTTTTTCTGTTCTTTCTTTTGAATTGAATTGAACCAAGATCATGCAATGATTTCCTCAAATTTTCGTGCAGCTTGCAACTTGTAAAGCTTTTCTTTACTTTTGAACCTTGAATTGACGCCAAAGTCCTTTGAATTGGGCAGCATCTTCTTTCACCTCTCATTCTCACCATGAATCTCATTTACGACAACCTTAGCACAAACTGAGGTTATAGGGCATGGCTGTGATGAATGGCTAAGTATTTCGGTTAGGTTATACTTTGGGTGATGAAAGAAAAGGTTGAGTGTTTGGCTTCAAAATTGGCTTAGGGAGCATGCAATAGGGTAGGATAAAGCCTTTAGAGGTTAAAGCATACATAGCCTACATCACTTCTTATGGCAAACCACACATTAGATCAAGAGTATCTAAATGATGTTAGTTCTTTAAAATTCAATGCAAAATGATGTAATGAGATCAACAATTAAGAACAAAAGCGATGAGTGTTTAAGAGTAGAAACAAGTATATCCCTCAGAAAGAATGGAAATTAGGCTCAAAGATCTCATAGGGTAGTCTCCACTAATTTTCTAAGGTTCACTCAAATTCAGTTATTTCGTTCACTTAATCACTTAAAACATGGCATTGTGAAGTGCAGATTATGAACTACTTGACCATGACATGACTCTTAGTAAGGCTAAGACAGTTAACTTAGCATATACATCCCTATTAACAAGTTTTCATACTATTCAAAAGCAAAAAATTAAGTAACTAACTAAACACAAAAACTAAGGCTGAAAATTCAAAAGTCCTAGTCGTGTATCACCCCCAAACCTACTTGTTTCTATATGCAAAATTTTAAATCCACACCCCCAAACCTAAACTGAACATTGTCTGCAATGTGATAAGTAGTAAGCATGACAACAGTATAAGGGTTTGAGAGAAATAACGGGCATAAATAGCAAAGGAAAAGAGAAATACAAACCAGGGCTAGGCTGCCTCCTAGGAGCGCTTTATTTAACATCTAGGCAAGACGGGGCTGGCAAGCTAGGCATTTCATGGTGTGCCCAAGATTTCAGCGTCAACATTGAACCGATTATGAGACTCTGGCTGTAGAATCTGCGCTGCATCATGGAGAAAAAAGTTAGAAATACATAATGGAATCCACCGATGAGAACGCAACTTATCAGGAAAGAGATTGAGGAGTGATTTGAATGAGAGCAGTTTCTGTCCATTCCGAAATGTCTTCCTTGGACAATGCTCGTGGGGGAACAGCTTTGGTTGTGCCTTGTACGTTCTCGACTTCATCCTTGGTCCCTTCCGTTGATTTTTCCTTCGGAACTTGAAGAGGGGGACCAAGTTGAGGGCCTTTAGCATATTCTTGGTGTTTTTATGGTGGAACCTGCATGGGAAAAGTTCAACAGTATTAAGAGCTACATCAGAATTCAAATCAAATTTTGCCTTATTAAAATGCAAGTTAAGTGTTTTAGGATTGAGATGAGAAGGCGCATTGAATTTCAAAACTTGGTCCCTGTTTGTGGGAAGGGGCTGAGACATGGCTGGCAGCAGATTGGGAGGCACAGGCTGGTCCTTGGGTTCTGCAGTGGATGTGTCTTGAAGCGTGGCCGCAGCGCTGTGCGTCTCAAATGCGTGTTGGGAAGGTTCTGGTGCAGCGGATAAGGACTTGCCCTGCAGTGAATCAGTTGGCGCATCTTGGCGCGTTGAAGTCGTTCCCTGGACATGTCCAGGTTCTGTGGCGCTGGCCTGTGGCTGCGGCAGGGCATTTAGCAAGTCCTGGGACTCAGCAGGATCCTGGTTTTGCAGCAGTGCAGTAGGTAGAACGTGGTCATGGCTGTGGGACACAGTTTGGGGCAATGCGTTGCTGCTGGGCAACACATAGGGCAGGGGTATTGGTTTGACCTGGATGTCCTTGTCACCATTATCCGTCCTATTCTCTTCCTCCCAGATTTCTTCCATTTTGCTTTCCAATCTGTTAGTGCAAGGCAAAGAAGTATAGTTAGACATGAAATCAGAATCAGAATCATTATAAAAGGAAGAGTATACTGGAGGGTATGAATTGGGTGCGTCCCACTGCTCAATCTGAGCAGAATCGGGAGACACTGCCACGACATGGCCTTGGGAGGAATTCATGGCATCCATGGCAAGCACTTGTCGAAGCGTTAGCTTGGTGGTGTCCTTATTATGCTCTTCATTCACGGCCTCACTTGGTGGGGGACGTGCCCTTTCTTTTGTTTGGCATACGATGAACTCAAACACCCTCTTGCTCTTTTCCAGTATCTCCTCCAAGCGCTGGCTTTGCTCTCGTTGTTCTTCACAAAAAGCTGCCATGCATTGATTACGAGCCTCCATGCATTGCACCAAGGCCCTCAGCGAAGGTAGGACGTCAGGAGTGGGTTCGGAGTGAGGAACTATTTGTGGGGAGTTCCATGTGAAATTAGGCTGCTGGCACCATCCTGGGTTGTATGGTTCTGGGTTTTCGTGATTGCTCCACCCCTGATTGAATGAAGTTGGGTATGGATTGTTCCAAGCTCCCGTCTCCATGTATGGATAATTCCATGGTCCCATATCCATGTATGAGTTGTTCATATGTACATGAGAAATATGACAAGCTAAGTTAGTAAAAAAATCTAAAAGAAAACTAAATAGTTACTATACAAAATTTAGTTAACTAAATCTGAATTAATGGGCCCCGTTGAGGGATAAGTCCCCGACAACGGCGCCAAAAACTTGTTGGTGGAATTAAAGAGCAAGAAATATGCAATTCAATTCTAACAGTTATAAAATCCTTGCAAGTGCACAAATCGATAAGAATAGTATAGTAGCACAGCAAGAGTCGATCCCTCGAGGACTTGTAGCAACGTTATGACCACTTTAGTTCAGATTTATTAACTTAGTGAAAACACACACACACACGCAGAGGGGGGGGGGGGGGGGGGGGGGGTGTTATGATGTGAGAACTGAAATTTAAAGACAAGTGAAATAAAATGCAGAAAATAACAATGCAAGAATTAACGGTTGATTGATTATTAACTAAGGCGAATTAAGGCTTACTATCCAGTCTAACCAATTATAGTTACTCATCAAATTTCCTTGACCTAATTACTATGCATTTTCTGAATTAGGTGCCCGTGCCTAGGACCTGGCGTTGGTTCACTAGACACATCTTATTCCCTCTTACTTAGCATGTTCTAAATAGGGCATATGCCTAGAACGTCTATCACCTACCTTTTAAGATGATGCATGAAGTTTAAAGAGAATTTAATGACACCACATTAGCCTAGCAAAGTGACATGCAATCCTAGGTCGTTATGAGTTAAGATTACAAGTAAGAATACTTTCGATGCTCCAAATCACAAGATGATATGACGGTCACTCAAGCAATTACATCAATAATTATATGCAAACAAGGTAGCTAATCTTATAGGCATAAATTAAGGTCATTAAACACAGTAATCCAACTTATTCAGCATGCATAGCAATCATAATCAAGAGCCAGAAATCCAACCAATAAGCTAACATGGCTAGGGCTTCAAGCAGCCCTAATCCTAACGACTACTCACACATAACTTAAATAAACACAAGCGTAATTGAATTGATAATTAAATTGCAATAATGAAAATAAGGGTACATAAGAGATTGTTGAAGAACAGGCACATCAGAGCCACGATAAAGCCTTCTTCTCCAAGCTCCACGCCTAATAATCTATGTGTAAAATATTCTCTCACAAAATATGGTCTCTCCTTCTCCCCCAAAACACTGAACAAATGCTTCCTTTTATAGACAAAGGGAAAACCTTGTTCTATAAGGATTGATATTAAAAACCCTATCCTAGAATGTTCTGGAATAGTTATTGTACTTCTAATTAATTACAAAGTCCTTAAAATCTATTAGAACCAATCAGAACATAGTTGGGAGTGTGAATGCAAGCTGGCAAGTGGGAACACAAGCTGGCCGAACTTGGCTTTTGGACTGTCTTCGTAATCAGGATCTGGGATTGCGCTTTTGAAGCACATCATGAGTATAGTAGAAACACATCTTCGTTCAGGCTTGGCGCAAATGTTATCAGGCTTAGCGCTGAGGGAGAACCTCTGATCCACCGCTGGCGGAACAGGGACCCCGGGCTTAGGCGCACATCTGGGCTTGGGTGGGAGTTCTTGGGACATGTCCTCGACCTGCCTTGGCGTGACCTTGGCACTTCTAGGACCTGACCTTGATGTCATGAAACATAGGTTTGAGACTCGGAGGGCCTGATATGAGGTACTTGGCCAGTGACGCAAAATAGGCGCATTGGCGCACTAGCGCACTGGCGCACTCAGGACTCCGTTCATGACCTAATATTGAAATTAGGACATCTCTTTCATATGGACTCCGATTTGAGTCATTCTTTTTGTTTTCTTTCTAGATGTTACCTATCTTTCTAACTCTGCACAAGTCTCACAAGATTGATCATTTTCTACTATGGAAGGCACGAAATCATTCAAAAGACATGTAAGAGAGGCAAATAAAGACATCAAAATGATGCATAAATAACGACTGATCACTCCACATCACGTAATATGAGTTGTCCTCGTGTTAAGCATGAACATTCGCCACACGTGAGGGCGCGTGTGAAAATGTGAATGTCACATTGGAATAATTGCACAACCTTATAAGGAGTTATAAGAAATTAGGCTAGACGCATGTGAGTTTGTGAATGTCACATTGGAAAAATTGCACAATTTTATAAGGGGTAATAAGGAATTTGGCCTCTCCTCGATGCAAATTGATTTTGTAGTAGAACCTCAACTTTCTTCACCTAGGGTGCTTGGTCTCAATAGCTCAACTTTTGAGGTGTTGCCAGCTTCTGTGGCAAATTGAGTCGCTTAAGATATCTGAACTTGTCCAACAATCCCTTCATACAAAAGCTGTCCAATAATCCATTTGCAAGCTCCATAATTTATAGAACTTAATGCTTTCAAACTGGGAGAAGCTCAAGGAGTTTTCGAGAGACATTGGTAAGCTGATCAACCTCAGAACCCTAGTGTTCACCACAACTCAGATGGTTTTGCCACCGGGAATCGAACGCCTCACTTCCCTTCGATTTCTTCAAGTCCACAACTGCAACTCTCTTGAATCTTTCGGCCAAGGAATCCAATGCCTCATGAACCTCCGAATGCTGGTCATTAGCAACTATGAAAACCTAAAATCTTTGCCACAAGGCATGAAATGCCTAACGTCATTCACTACAAGAAAATAAGGCTTGTCCGGCGAAAAGAGTTCGTCGAGCAACATTTAACAGTCGTCGGGTAGCATTAACCTCGGCGATTCCTCGTCGGGCAACATGTGTCAGGCCACAGCCGTCGGGCTTAATGTTAGTCGACGGAAATAGTGATTCGTCGAGCAAATTTTAGGTTGCCCGACGGATCCATTCGTCGCATATGACTTGTCGAGCAATTCAAAAATCAACTATTTTGCCTGACGAATAACATTCACCGGGTCAAGTTATAATGTTGCCCGACGAAGTGTAATATTCGTCGGGAAACATTGTAATATTTAAAAAAAAAAATTCAATTAAATAAATAAATAAATATAATTAAAATAAAAATATTTTTAAAAAATACAATTAAAAGAATAAAACGAATCAAATTAAAATAAAAAAAATATTTAGAAAAATTAATGTTATGTTTTTACATAATTAAAACCAAAACAATATTTTACATATTACGTTCTAATTACTCGGCGACGGGTCGGGATGGTCGGGATCCTGGGAGGGCTGTAGGGATGGGGGCTGAGACTGTGATAGAAGCTCATCCAGTCCACACTCACCCAAGCGGACAAGCAACTTGGCGAGGGCGGTCTTGATTTGATCATTTTGGGCTTGGATATGCGCGTTTTGAGCCTTGATTTCAGCATTTTCAGCATGGAGGATCTCAAAGTTTCTTTTGAGCTCCGACATCTGCTCGAGACTGGCTCCCCAAGATGAAATCGACAAGTGACTAGAGACATCCCGCACTATCCCGTCGCCCTCCCCCCGAACGATCTTCCCTGGACGCCTCCCAAGTCGTCGCTCCAGGATGACGATCGACTTCTCGGGAACCGGGAGCTGCTGCTCCAACGGCACTTCGGGATGCTGTTGTGTGAGCTCAGCCTGTGTCTGCTGGACGTCTTGCTCCATCGCCTCCTACAAATTCAAATAAATATTAATTAGAAATATAATTATCAAATTAAAAATTAATGTTTAATCTGAAAAAAATAAACTCACGTGAATTTTGTCAACCTCTTGGTCGCCCCGTCTAGCTTACACTTGCCTCCAGGCATCCACCTCCGAGAACATCGACCCGGCGATGCGTCGATCCTCCTGTCAGGCTGATAAGGATCGCGACCCCCCGTGGTGGTTGAATTTTTTCGCTCCCCGGTTTGATGTGTTGGCAACCGATTTCTACTGTTCATTAGTAAAAACAGAAATTATATTTTCAAATGGAAAATAACATAAAAAAAAATTTAATTAATTAACTAGGTGGATTGTACGTACCACATAGGTGGGGGACACTTAATGGTCGCACAACCACAACCACCCTACCAGTTTCGGCCCGTCCAACTCTTCTGGAGGATTTTCCCGAGCTTGCTCTGAGGAAGGCCAGCTCTTGTAGTACTTGTGGAGCTCGTACTTCCAGTCGGCGTACCGTAACTGCTAGTGGTGTCTCAGGTATCTACTGACGTCGACGTCCTCCAAGTTGAACTCAAAATTGATCTGCAATAAATTATTAAAGTTAGTAAAATAATTAACAAAAATGAAATTAATGTAAAAAAAGGGAGAAACACGTACTGATAACTCTCCCCAACAGCGCGTGATCTCCTCCAGGGGTTGGGTTCTCAAAGTCTCCCCTATCATCAGGGATTTGGTGTGAAGAATCGCGCCAATGTCATGCACAAGGAGGCTGTGGATTTTTACCAGCACAGACCGGAGGCGAGGCACATACACCACTAGGATCTCTACATTCGTTATCCTGCAAATCCGCTGGGATGTCAAACCCCGGTTTATCCCGCGCACGTTCACCGACTTCCCTGCAAATTCGATGAACATTCGTACATAATATGAGTAACAAATAAAAACGGTTGTTTAAATAAACAAAATAATCAACTTACTCTTAGGGAGTGCTCCGACATTAGTCGTCGTTTCGTCTGCTCCGACGTCGTCCTGTGGCGGCTGGGGGTCGGTATGGGGTTCCCTCCGTTTCTTGATGTGTTGTCGACGAGCCGATCGGGCACCAGGTCACTGATGATCCAACATTGGTGCATGAACCGACGCCGCTGTTGAGGCAATCGAGGTAGGGGCTGGCTCCTCCGGCGCATGATCATCAACGGGATCAGGGCAGGGGTGGGTCCTAGACGTTATTAAGGTGCGATGCAACATCTACAATAAGATATTTAAAATAATTAATATAAAATTAACCAACATATTTTTAATTAAATAAAAAAAAACCAAACATTTTTAATATTAAATATTAAATTCAAAAAATAAAAATAAAACCACATTTAAAATTAACCGACATTTTTTAATTCCAATAAAAATAAACAAATAAACTAATTTTTTATTTATTAAAAATTAGTAAATTGGTATCTAAAAATTAAAACCACCAAATTCTAATTTTTTAAAATAAAATCAACACAAACTAAAATTAAACCTAAAATACTAATTAATCCAAAAGTACTAAACTCAAAATTCACAACATTATACCTAAATTTCTAAATCCAAATTTCGGGAATAAAATCAAACTTACAAATTAATCCAAACATACAATAATAATATCCAAATCATAAAATTTACATAATAAAAATTTATAAAACTCACATATCCAAAATTCACATATCCTATACCATATCAAAAATTCACATAAATTTTTTTGAATTCAAATATCCGAAATTCATAAAATTCACATATCCAAAATTCACATAAAATTCATATCCAAAATCATAACAAAAATCATATGCAAAATTCATAACATTATACCAATTTCAACATTATGCCAAATATCAAAATTTCGACAAATGTTCAACATTAACCATAAATTCCTAAATCCAAACAAATTTTTATATTCCAGTCCAATCCAAAATCGCAATATTCAACTAATCCCCCTAAATTCTCAATCTGCAAATTTGACAATAATGCACAATCTGCAATAATCCAATCCAAATTTAAATTCCATTTTTAATACAATTTCATAATATCCAAACCAAATTTAAATTGAAATTTCAATCCAAATTAAAATTAAAATTTAACCAATCAAAATTAACAATAACCAATCTAGATTAACAAGAGAGAGAGAGGGACAATGAGTTCGACCTTGAAGAAACTACCGGCGAAGATAGGGGCGGCGGCGACACCTAACCTTGGTGAGAGAGAGGCGGCGCGAGAGATTGCTGCGGCGGCGGAGTGAGGGCTGGAGTCTGAGTGAGAGAGAGCGAGAAATGGAGGGAGTGATATGAGTTGCGGCGATCGGAACGGCTGGAGTAGGTTTGAGTTGCAGAGATATGGGGGTTCGGGAGAAAACCAGGAAAATGAAGAAGAAGGAAGAAGAAGAAGAGTCAGTCTGATTTATCTATCTGATTGACCTTGCCTGACGGCTATGTTCGTTTGGCAACCTTTTTAATGATTCGTCGGGTAACTATTTACATATTTGTTGGGCAACGATATGCAGTAAGTTTGAGATTTCGCAAAAATTTTGGCGGAATGTTTGAAATTTTCGGGGAAAAAAATGCGCGTTTTTTTTTGACTTTGCCCGACGAAGTTTCTATTGTTGCCCGACGAATATTACATGTTGCTTGGCGAATAGTTTCCTTTGTCGGACTAAAGTCTTATGATGTTGAGTTTATGACTGATCTGAAAACCAGGTCCGACGATAGAATTTTCAAGATCGGGACCGTTCAATTTTTGGTTTTACATGCCTAAAGCCCCATCGATTGTTATCGTCATGTTTTTCTGAGCTTATGTACCACGATCGTTAAGTTTCTGAATTTCAATGGGTTTTTCATAGTTTTGGTTCAATTGATATTCTAATGATGAAATTTCAAAAAATTGACTGTTCAATGGTTAGTTTTAAGTCTGTAGACCTCACCCGTAAAAAATATTTATGTTTTGAGTATTTCAAGCTGTCCGATCGTGAAGAAACGTTGTGTAACCGTTGAATCGTCCCGCACCGTTACCTAATCCTGGGATTTCCAAATTGGGTAATTTTTCGCGTAGGCGATCTATGAGTACCTACCATAAATGTGGACGGTTAGATCGGTCCATTTCAATTTGTAAATTATTAAAAATTGGAAAACAAACATATTCATCAAGGAGTTTAGACACTTGAAGGAAACTTCAAAATAATTTTTGAAGTTTTGGTTCAATTGATATTCAAACGATTGAATTTTACAGATCTAACCGTTCATTTTTTGATTTTACATTCCTATATCTCGCCCATCGAAAAGCTTGATGTTTTGAGGATTTCAAGATGTCCGATCATGAAGAAACGTTGTGTAACTGTTGAATCGTCGCACACCGTTACCTAATCCCGGGATTTCCAAATTGGGTAACTTTTCGCATACGCGATCTATGAGTACCTACCATAAATGTGGACGGTTAGATCGGTCCATTTCAATTTGTAAATTATTAAAAATCGGAAAACAAGCATATTCATCAAGGAGTTTAAACACTTGAAGGAAACTTCAAAACATTTTTCGAAGTTTTGGTTCTATTGATATTAAAACGATTGAATTTTACAGATCTAACCGTTCATTTTTTGATTTTATATGCCTAGATCTCGCCCATCGATGTTTTGAGGATTTCAAGCCGTCCGAACATGAAGAAACGTTGTGTAACCGTTGAATCATCGCGCACCGTTACCTAATCCCGGGAATTCCAAATTGGGTAATTTTTCGTGTAGGTGTTCTATGAGTACCGACCATAAAAGTGGACGGCTAGATTGGTCCATTTCATCTCGTAAGTAATTTAAAAAAGTTATTTAATAAATAAATGTAAATTGAATCTGGTATATATTGCCCGACGAATATAAATGAATATTCGTCGGGCATAATCTCCCAGTTTCGACAATCGCCCACTGCACAGAGAAACACGTGATGATATTTGAAGCATTTGCCTGATAGATGTAAAAGTATATTTGTCGGGCATAATCTCCCAATTTTGGCAACCGCCCACCGAACAGAGAAACACGTGATGATATTTGAAGCCTTTGCCCGACGGATGTAAAAGTATATTCGTCGGGCAAATGTCAGTTAGTTTTTATAAATTGAAATTAGATTTAGTTTAAATTTTTTATTTTTTATATTTGTTATAATTAATTGTTTGTTGTATACACTATTTTATCAAATAAGATGAAATGTTGGGAAACCGATTCAAGGATGAGGACATCAAAGTTTGTGGCTTTAGTACATAAAAGATTCATTGAAACTTTTGTGAACGAAATCATAAAACATACATATAAATCACATTTATTGATTTGAAGATGGATATTACATATATAAATGAAATTTCTAATTTACAACTTTCATTCCGTGTCAGATTCGCTTTCCCCCTCCCATTCACGCTCGTCATCCGATATGTGTACAATACTTGATTCCTCCGAATCACCATCAATTTGTTCTAATTCCCTGAGATCAATAAAAATGTCATCAATCGCAATTGGTGGGATGATGTCATTGGTCCATACTCCATCCACGTTTTGGGTAGATGCTGAGGAATTCACCTGGTAAACGATTTGGTCATCGTCTGTTTCCCCATCTTCTTCATGGTATCGGTCATCCAAGTCCCAAATGTTTCTATGATTCACCATCTCAGCTACTTTCCAACCACCACTAGCTTTTGGATAATCCACATAGAATACTTGTTTCGCCGTACTAGCGAGGATGTAGGGATCACTCTCAAACCACCGGGTGTTTGTGTTGACAGAGGTACATAATTGATCTTTAATGACACTACATGTGATTCTTGAGTTCGTATCAAACTAACGACACTTGAACAAGACGACTTCCTTGCGGTATGCGTATAACACCTTAACGACACTTAACAATTTGCCGTAGAACCCCGTATCAGCATTTTCCCCATCCCCCGGCATGAAAGCCCCGCTATTTTACGTAGATAATTTATCGTCTCGTTCTGTGGACACGAACTTAACTCCGTTAATGTGACAACCAGCGTATGTTTCTCCTCGGAATGGGCCAATTGTATTAATTCTTTATTGAAATTTGGCGAGTTGACATATTTCAGCTGTGCCATCTGGTAAGATACACACAAGAAACGAAATTGGTAAGCTTAAAACCAATTTAAGAAATTTACATATAAAATATTTGACTTACATGCTCGGAAAACCAACGTGGAAACAGTTGTTTGTCCATTTCTTCCCAATTAGAAGGAAATTGGGCCTTCGTCAACTCCTCGTGCTGCTCGTGGAAGGGCCAGATTTCGTCACAGTTGTTCAGTATGAACCAATAAGCCACCTCCATGTCGTTATTGGTGAACGGCTCCGAGATTGGACCAGTGCCGAATGGTCGTGCAAGTTGGGCAAATACATATAGGGTCTCTGGACGTTGACCACCATCGTCGTTGTGCGAGGCCCTATTGAAGGAAGTTTCAACATTCTGAAGGTACATTGCACAAAATGTCAGTGCCTCCTTTGCAATGTACGCCTTCGCTATAGAGCCTTCGGGACCTGTCTTGTTCTGAACGTACCGCTTGTACGTACCTAACATTCTGCAAGGAAATTTACATTATGATTCACATAAATACATGATAGTAAGGAAATATTATCAAACAACGGTGATAAGTTATACCTCTCGATTGGGTACATGCAACGATAATGCACCGGGCCAACTATTTTTGCCTCATCCGGCAGATGTATTAGTAGGTGCACCATTACATCAAAGAATGCAGGTGGATATATTTGCTCTAGTCGGCACATGATGTGGAAAATATCCTCGTTAATTGCTTCGAGGTCCGCCTTAACCAACGATCTGGCACATAGTATCTGGAAAAATTGAGATAAATAAACTATCATCTCAACAACATCAGGCTCCAAGAAGGGCCTAATACCAATTGGAATGAGTCGTTGTAACAAAATATGATAGTCATGGCTGTTCATACCAGACATGGTCCCACCGTCGGTACTAACGCTTCGGGATATGTTACCGGCGTACCCATCGGGAAATTTCGCACCATGCAACCACTTCAGGAATTTTTTCTTATTCTCCGGCGTAAATGTATAACTTGGATGAGCCATGTTGTATTTTCCATTGACGAATTTTGGCCACAAATTAGGCCGAATCCCCATTTCTTGTATACCCATACGAGTTTTTTTTGTATCATTTGACTTGCCTTCAATGGGTAAAGTCGTTCCCACAACACTCTTAACAACATTCTTCTCGATGTGCATAGGATCCGTGATGTGTCTGATTTTCAATTTCGACCAATATGCCGACCAGAAGAATATGCTATTTTTCGTCCAATTTTCTTGTTAAGCTGGTTTCGATCCTCGTGTGACGAAGTCACGTAAACTGTTTAGTTTGGATAATATCTCATCACCGCACCTCTTCCTTGGTCGAGCTCGTAACTCTGATTTGCCATCAAATGAGTCAGATTGCATTCGCCATCGGTGATCCCAGGGCAGAAACCTTCTCGCACCCAAGTAGCATACCTTAGATGCATGCCCAAAAAGACATTGTGTCTGGTCCACATGTCGGGCAAGCAAGATAGTCTTTGGTGCTCTATCCCGACAACATACCATAAGTAGGAAAATCATTAATTGTCCACATTACGGTCGCTCGTAGAGTGAACATTTCTCCATTGCACTTGTCGTATGTTCGGACACCATTTTCCCACATATCAACGAGCTCGTCAATCAACGGCCGCAAATACACATCGATGGAATTACTCGGCGATTTGAGCCCCGGTATCAAAGTACTGAGGATTATGAATTCTTTCTTCATGCATCTCCAACGAGGTAAGTTATACGTAACCATAACCACCGGCCAAGTGCTATAGGGCTTTGTAAAACTCCCAAACGGATTAAACACATCAGTAGCGAGCCCTAGTTTGACATTTCTTGGCTCCACAGCAAACTCGGGATACATCTTATCAAATTACTTCGAAGCCTCTCCATCGGCCGGATGCCTCAGTACATCATCATCAATGCGTTCATCTTTGTGCCACCTCATATTACGGGCTGTGTGGGACGACATGTAGAATCTTTGTAACCTTGGATTCAATGGAAAATAACGCAACACCCTATTTGGAATCTTGTTCTTTTGAAACCTAGGCTCATTGCATATGGGACATTTGTCAAGCTGCTCGAATTCACCGTAAAATAATGCACAGTTGTTCTTACATGCATGGATCTTGATATACCCTAAACCGAGGCCCTTCAACAACTTCTTCGAGCTATAATGATCTTTAGGCAGACGATTGTCTTCAGGGAGTATTCGGATGATGATGTCCATCATGTGATCAAAATGCTTGTTCGTTTGATTATACTCAACTTTCATGTGCATCAACTCCACTACTGCCCCTAGAACAGAAAAGGATTTACAACCAGGGTATAATTCGCACTGAGCTTCTTTCAACAATCTCTCGTAATGAAGCTCAGAGTCTTCGGGTTGCAACTTGGGCGGCTCATCGTCCTTATCATCCGATGCGGGAGGAAAAACATCGGTTAATAACTCAACGACTTGATCATTATCACATCGCCCATCCAAAGCACTTTCGTCCCGATGGGTCTCAGGAACCGAAGATGTCGATGCGAAAAATATTTCTTCACCGTGATAGATCCAATTAGTGTAGTTGTGTACGATCCCATTCCATTCCAGATGAGTTTGGACCTCATTCAACGGCATCCAACTGTAGTTGTTACATTTACGGCACGGACACCAGATACGTCTTTCATCACTGCAATGACTACGTGCAAAGGAAATGAAGCTATCGATCTTATCCAAATATTGATAAGAAGATCTTTCTAACATTTGCATCCAGCCTCTGTCCATTGTGCCTGCTTTCACAACATAGAGTCAACGTAAGTAATTGAGTTAACATTATTCCGTAATTAGAACAAGTTAAAATAAAAAGCAGCTCGTCTCCTTATGCCTCCAGTGATTTTGCCCTATCCCATTCAAGAATGTACGTTCAGTGCTGTGTAGTTTGCGACCTACGAGGCTAAGTTTCGATCGAGGGAAATTTCGGTAGCATCTCCCTACTGTTCCCCAAATGCATGACGTAGATATTATAAACAAATATACAGTATGCATTCGGAGAACATTGAGGGGATACAAACCGAATTTCCCACAATCGAAACCTAACCTCGTAGACCGCCAACTACACAACACATAGTTGCGCACCCCCAAACTGTCCGAATAAATGGACAATTCAAGAGTCATTCAATCAACCCGATTCACTGACTCTTAAACGGGTACAAGGTTTTTCATTAAATTTCATTATACGAAGTTAATCAACTCGATTAACTTCGCATAAACGGTTATGAAATATGAACATATTTCACTCCGTCGGAACTAAATAAAGCGCTTTACAAAAAATATCACAACAAATTCACAAATACAAACATATATTAATTATGCATAAAACAGAGTTTATAATTTTATAATTTCCGTACATATTTTCTATTTCCCTATTTTCTTAACATATTTTCTAATTTCCTAACATATTTTCTAATTTCAATAATTTCATTACATATTTTTTATTTTCCTAAAGTATTTTCTAATTTCCTAATTTCCTTAACATATTTTCTATTTCCCTAATTTCATAACATATTTTCTATTTTCATATTTTCCTAACAAATTTTATAATTTCCTAAACATTCAAAACAATTTATAATTTCCGTACATATTTTCTATTTTCTTATTTTCCTAACATATTTTCTAATTTCCTAACATATTTTCTAATTTCAATAATTTCATTACATATTTTTTATTTTCCTAAAATATTTTCTAATTTCCTAATTTCCAAGCATATTTTCTATTTCCCTATTTTCCTAACATATTTTCTTATTTCCTAACATATTTTCTAATTTCAATAATTTCATTACATATTTTTTATTTTCCTAAAATATTTTCTAATTTCCTAACATATTTTCTATTTCCGTAATTTCATAAAATATTTTCTATTTTCATATTTTCCTAACAAATTTTATAATTTCCTACACATTCTAAACAAATTATGATTTCCGTACATATTTTCTATTTCCCTATTTTCCTAACATATTTTCTAATTTCAATAATTTCATTACATATTTTTTTATTTTCCTAAAATATTTTCTAATTTCCTAACATATTTTCTATTTCCCTAATTTCATAACATATTTTCTATTTTCATATTTTCCTAAAAAATTTTATAATTTCCTAAACATTCTAAAAAATTTATAATTTCCGTACATATTTTATATTTTCCTAACATATTTTCAAATTCCTAACATATTTTTTAATTTCAATAATTTCATTACATATTTTTTATTTTCCTATTTTCCTAAAATATTTTCTAATTTCCTAACATATTTTCTATTTCCCTATTTTCCTAACATATTTTCTAATTTCCAAACATATTTTCTAATTTCAATAATTTCATTACATATTTTTAATTTTCCTATTTTCCAACAAAATTTTCTAATTTCCTAACATATTTTCTATTTTCCTAATTTCATAACATATTTTCTAATTTCATAATTTCTAATTTCCACAAATTCTAAACAATTTCTACACAATTTCCACAATAAATACAAAATTTCCTAACATAATTATATCCAAAATTCTTAACAAAATTAAATTGGGAGGTAAACATACATACCTTTTTATAAGTATTCTTTCAAATCAACCACCAAATTCCTACAACACAAAACATAATTAATTTCCAATCAAAAATCAAAATTTCAAAACAAAAATAATTAAATTTCTCAAGCCTTATAAATTGATATAGGTGATTGAGAGAGAAAAATGATTTGATTGGTAGTGCAAATGGTGATGAGATGATGATTGTAGCTAGAGAAAGAGAGTGAGTGAAAGAGATAGAGAGAGAGAGAGAGAGAGTGTGTGATGAAACATAGAGGAGGAAGAAGAATAAGAAATGAGAGCGTCTATGTTATTTAGTGCGTTTAAACTTTTGCTCGACGAATAACATTCGCAGGGCAAAGTTTAATGATTTGTTGGCAAAAATAGAATAAATGTCAAGTGTTACTCGACGACGAATAATCGTCGTTAGATATACTCTTGCTCGACGGATGGTACAAATCGTCGGGCAAACCCTTCCTATTTTACGCGCCAACATCTTGATCTTCCCTCCAACAGCTTACCTGGCGAGCCTTTAATTTCGTCGGACAAACGTTATTTACTCGGCGAAAATTACTTCGTCGGGCAAAATAGGTAAATAATATTATTAAAAAATCGAAACTACAAGTTTACGGATATATCCCAGGAGAAAGCAAGAACTACCTTATGTACACCCACAAATAACCCCATAAACAAAAAATACAAGCCTCAACCTCAATCAAAAACTTGACCCAAAACAATTCCAAAGGAACAAAGCAAATTGATAGTAAAAACAACCCCTCAATAAGCAAGTCGAGAGAGGAAGGTTGGTGTGTTCTTTCTCTTTCGTCTTGTTGAACATAAATGCCATTTGATTCAAGCAGCCAAAAATGTCTTTCTGTTGTCTCCATTTGTTCTTATTCTAATTCTTATGTGTTTATAATTTAATTCAAGTGACAATTTCTTAAGGTAATATGTTGGATTTTACTGCAATAAGTGAGGCCTTTTAGCAATTAAAAAGTAAACAGAAGTATCATGCGCGCCCTTTGCTTTTTTTCATTGCTCCTTTTAGCAAAATCTTCAACTCGGCATTATATAGAAGAATAATACTTACATCTTATGGTAGGTATGTATTTTTTTGTATTATTATTTAAATTTATCGAATAATTCATATATTTATATTATAATAGTAATTATTTAACTTTTAAGTAATCATTTAAAAATTATTTATACAAAAAAAAAATCAAATTGGATATCATTTAGCTATTCATACTTATAAGTGGTTCATTATTAGGATTTTCGTTATTACCAATATATTGATTTATTTTATAGGTATGAATGACTAAAATACCTTCAAAATTGTTGATTTTTTACGATGATGGTTTTGAAATGATTATTTAGATATTGAACGGTTGCAATTATAATATATGTATAAAGATTATTATATATATCGAAATGGTAATATGAGAAAACACTACCAAGTGGGATGTAAATATTTTCTTATATATAATTATCGAAATCCAATAATAGCCACAATGCTCTGCTCCATCTTTCTCCGAAGCTAATAAGCAGAGAATTAAAATGGGGAGAGAAGCCCAGAAACCATCACTGACCTCACCATTGATTCAAGCTCGTGAAGAAGAAGCAGCAGTTAAGGAGATTCAAAGAGAAGAAAGAAGCCATGGAATAATAAATGGATTTAAAAAAGAGGAAATTGTTGAAGAAATAAAGAAGCAGCTATGGCTAGCAGGGCCACTTGTATCTGTGAGTTTATTACAATACGCAATACAGATAATATCTGTTATGTTTGTAGGTCATCTTGGAGAGCTATCTCTCTCTGGTGCTACCATGGCCCTTTCCTTCTCATCTGTCACCGGTTTCAGCTTGTTGGTAACTTTGCTCTCCTCTTTCTCTCTGAATTTTTTATCCTTAACGAGGATCTTTGTGTTTGGTGCATATTATCAAACACCTTGTCGTGGATCTTCATGTATAAATCTTGCTCCTTTTATGCACATTTTAGTTGTCACATTAAAAATCTAAGCTTCTAACATTTGTGATGCTAAAGTTTCGAGTTTTAGTTGAAATGGGGATGATGGGCCTGATATGATGTCATTTGGTTTCATTTTTGAATTGAATCAGATGGGAATGTCAAGTGCATTGGATACATTATCTGGGCAATGCTTCGGTGCAAAGCAGTACCATCTGATGGGCATACTCATGCAGAGAGCCATGTTTGTTCTTTCCCTTGTTTGCATCCCTCTTGCTATCATTTCAGCAAACACAAACACCATTCTAAAAGCTCTAGGCCAAGATGCTGAGATTTCAGCAGAAGCCGGAGAATTTTCCCGTTTCTTGATCCCTTCCCTTTTTGCATATGGCCTTCTTCAATGCCTAGTCAGATTCTTGCAAACTCAAAACATTGTGTTCCCAATGATGCTGAGCTCAGCAGTTGCTACTTTGCTTCACATCCCTCTCTGTTGGGTTCTTGTGTTCAAATCTGGACTTGGAGGCAGAGGAGCTGCCCTTGCAAATTCAATCTCTTATTGGATCAATGTGATTCTTATAGCACTTTATGTCAAGTTCTCTTCATCCTGTTCAAAAACTTGGACCGGGTTTTCGAAAGAAGCATTTCACAACATCATCCCATTTGTTAGACTTGCCATCCCTTCCGCGGTCATGGTTTGGTAATTTCTAGTTCTTAATGTTAAACCAAAATTGCTGATAAGATTTGAGAATGAATTTATAAGATCCTAATGCAGTTGACAATGAAATTTAACAGCTTGGAAATGTGGTCTTT
Source organism: Oemleria cerasiformis (assembly GCA_037349345.1). NCBI lineage: Eukaryota > Viridiplantae > Streptophyta > Magnoliopsida > Rosales > Rosaceae > Oemleria > Oemleria cerasiformis. The sequence continues at coordinate 17,033,674 of JAZGTL010000018.1, forward strand.
TGAAATGATTGTTCTTCTGTCTGGTCTTCTTCCAAACCCACAGTTGGAAACCTCTGTGCTTTCTATCAGGTTACTTCCTAACTAACTGTCAAGATCTATTCTTGAATTTTTGTCATAGTTTGCGTGATTTTGCACTTTAATTGTTATTACTTATCAAAATATGTGTTTCCAGCCTGAATTCTGCGGCAATGGTTTGGATGATCCCCGTTGGACTGAGCGCTGCTGTGAGGTGAACAATGCTATGATACATTTGAAGTTGCAAAAGTAAATCCTTTTTTGTTTCGTATTTTATATGTCTCTACATTCTCCAGCACTCGCATATCCAATGAATTAGGAGCTGGTCGTCCAGAAACTGCACGTTTAGCTGTATGTGTTGTCTTAGCCATGGCGGTTACTGAGGGTCTAGTGGTGGGAGCAGTCCTTACACTGATACGAAATTTCTGGGGCTATGCTTATAGTAACGAACTGGAAGTGGTCAGATACCTGGCAACCATGATGCCGATAATTGCTTTATCACACTTCTTAGATGCTGTCCAGTGTGTTCTTTCAGGTCATTCTACCTTCCGAACACATATATTCATTTCAAGCTATGCAGTTAGTATATATTTATGTGCCTTAACATTTTCAGGCATTGCAAGAGGATGTGGTTGGCAGAAGATTGGAGCTTATGTCAATCTTGGATCTTATTATTTAATTGGAATTCCATTGTCTATCTTATTGGCTTTCGTTTTTCATGTTGGTGGAAAGGTAACAAAAGCTAAAAAGAACAATCAACTTTTTTTTATTTGATTCTTTACTTTCCTTCTGAAAGCTTTGCCTGGTTAAATGTTTTGAATAGGGGCTGTGGCTGGGGATCATATGTGCACTAGCTGTGCAAGTTCTATCATTTTTTACTGTCACGGTTCGCACCAACTGGGAGAAAGAGGTTGGATTCCAGACAGAGGGACACATTCTTTTTGTTTTTGTTTTTTTCGCGTCTACTTATTTCTATCTAAATCTATGGTTGTTTTTGGTTAGGCAAACAAAGCTACAGAAAGAGTGTATGACTCGACAGTTCCCATGGACTTGGTGTCATGAAGATGCTGAAGTACGATCAAGAACAGATTCTTCTAATACTGTCTGCTAACGAGCAACGAATGTGTCAAAGAAAATCTTGGAGGTGCAACTTGATATGCTCGGAATTATGCTAAAGCTGTGAGTTCTTATTATTACCGTTGGAATGCTGAGGCCTTGAAGATGCAGCTCATTGTTTTATGCCTAAGCATAGTGTGTCCCTGTTTTTGAAAAATGAGGCTATTAAAAATGTATTTCGGTTCTTTACTCTCTCTTTTTATCAGTTTAGTGATCAAATTTTGAATAAAGATGTTATTTCTAATTCTGGATTTTCGTTTTTGCGCCTATTGGCAAGAATATATTCCTGTTCTACAATTGAACAAATAATGATTTTGGAAATGAACATTCTCACTCATTGTTTTGCATTTTGGTATTTGGAAATAATATATACTTAAGACTCCATTTGTTGCATACTTTCTTCATGGTATTAGAACAGGTTATCAAACGTGTTAGACTCCACATCACGCAATATAAGTTGTTCTCGTGTTAAGCTTGAAAATTCGCCACACGTGAAGGCGCGTGTGAAAATGTGAAGGTCACATTGGAAAAATTACACAACCTTATAAGGAGTTATAAGGAATTAGGCCATACGCGTGTGAGTATGTGAATGTCACATTGGAAAAATTACACAATTTTATAACGGGTTATAAGAAATTAGGCTTCCCCTTGACGCAAAATGATTTTGTAATAGAACCTCAACTTTCTTCACTTAGGGTGCTTGGTCTCAATGGCTCAACTTTTGAGGTTTTGTCAGTTGGCAAATTGAGTAGCTTAAGATATCTGAACTTGTCCAACAATCCCTTCATACAAAAGCTGTCCAATAATCCATTTGCAAGCTCCATAATTTATAGAACTTAATGCTTTCAAACTGGGAGAAGCTCAAGGAGTTTTCGAGGACATTGGTAACCTGATCAACCTCAGAACCCTAGTGTTCACCACAACTCAGATAGTTTTGCCACCGGGAATCGAACGCCTCACTTCCCTTCGATTTCTTCAAGTCCACAACTACAACTCTCTTGAATCTTTCGGCCAAGGAATCCAATGCCTCATGAACCTCCGAATGCTGGTCATTAGCAACTGTGAAAACCTAAAATCTTTGCCACAAGGCATGAAATGCCTAACGGAATTGAAGACTTTTGGCATCTTTGATTGTGAGAACCGAGAAGGCGTCGGAGGCCTTCAATCAATCTCCAAGGCTTCACATATAGAGCTTTTCCTCATTGGCTTCAAAAATCTACAAACACTTTGCAAAGCTTACGCATCAAAAACTGCGAGGAGCTCAAGGAGCTTTCGGCGTGGCTGCAAAGCTTCAAGCTGCTCCAACAGCTGGTGATTCAATACTGCCCCTTCAGTTGGTGACCTTGCCGGAGGGGATGCATCTCCTCACTGCATTGTGGGAGTTGAAGATCGAGGGGTGCTCGAAACTGAGATAATGCATGGAACAAGGGGATTTAGAAAAGAGGAAATTGTTGAAGAAATAAAGAGGTAGCTATGGCTGGGGGCCGCTTATGGCCATCACCATTTTACCGTACTCGATACAGATAATAGGTATTATGTTTGTGGGTGTCTTGGCGAATTGGCTTTCTGCGGTGCCAGCATGGCCATTTCCTTCTCATCAGTCACCGGTTTCAGCTTGTTGGTAAGCTTTCCTTGCTCTTCCTTTCTGATTAATTGATTCTCTTAGAGAATCTCGGAAAGGAAGAATCTTTGTTAGCTATATCTATATATATAAACCCCAAATACCTTTTTGGTTAAATTTTCATAATCTAAAAAATACTCTTATAAAATTAATTTATTCAAAAATGAAAGATTTAATTAATGAGGGCAAAATAGTAAAAATAGGTTAAATTTCTTATAATCCCCAAAATATCCTTACTTAACAAATTTATTCAAAAATGAATAATTTAATAAGTAAGATCAAAATAGTAAAAATAAAATTTTATTAATTAAAGAGTAAAAATCTATATATATAAAGTCAAAACTTGATTTTTGTTAAATTTTCAATAAATCTAAAAAAGTCTTTGGTTGAAGAAAATATTAAAGAAAAGACAATCTAATATGTTAAGTGTAAAAATGTCAAATAGATAATGAAATAAAAAATATATAAATATTTAATTGTTGTAATTTTTTTTAATTTTTAAAACAATCAACAATATCTTATTCTTTGTTTTTGGTTATCATAAGTTGGGGCGGCCACGGTTTGGATCGATGCGGATGTCATCCAATTCCAAATCCAAACCGTTAAAGTCTTAACAGTTTGATACAGTTTGAATTTAAAAAAAAATAGAAATGAAACCGTTTCAATCCAAACTATTATCAACGGTTTGATTTGGATCGGTTTATATAGTTTAGGCATAAAATTTTCATGTAATTGTTCACTAAAAAGACTCCTCCAAACATTTTTTTTTTTCCCAAAATTCCACCATTCTCATTAAGATTTCATTTATTCGCAAGAATATTTCATTCATACATATCAAAAAATTAAAAATTTCAACATTTTAAACTTCGAAATATGACGGGTTATGTTTAAATATAATTTAAATTCGAAAGTCGCACAAAATGTATAAGAATTAAGTGAGGTAGGGTATGTAATGAACACTTACTTTAACATATTATATAATGAAAAATATTAACTAACAAATATAAATAAATAAGAACCTTAATGGTTCGGTTTCGAATTCAACGGTTTTTAAAATGAAAATTCAAAGTCAAACCGTTACTAATGAAACGATTTGGATTTTCAAACCGTTTAATTTTTATCCAGTCAAATACAAACCGAAGTGCCAATAATGGTTTGAATTGAAAATCAATTTTAAATTTCAACGAATTTATGCTCACCCCTCATCATAAAGACATGTTTTTGTTGTATTTTCTTCCACATACTCACATTCACTTTTTTTTTTCAGTTACCAAAGCAAACCAAACTCTACGAACATGGAACTACCAGCATCCATTTACATTGAATTTTTTTTTCATTTGTTTTTAAAAATAGAAATTAAGAATTAAAAATTGTAATCACGTTTTATATATTAAAAAAAAAATTGACACACGCGTATACAATAAATTTAAATGTGTTTAAAGTGGTGATATGAAAATGTCTCGTCCACACATGTGATAATTTATTATTCATTTATAAAGTAGCACATAGCACGACGAAATTCTTTTTGCAGGAGTGGAGCGCTTGCGAGGAGGTTAGTATTAATTACATATGGATTGAATTGAACTTTAACCCAATATTTGTTGAAGCAAGTAGTACTTGAAAGCTATATAATATTAGGGATTTGTTTACTTTGCTCGACTGGAAATATTATATATGTGTATATATATATATATATATATATATATATATATATATATATATATATATATATTATAGATAGACCAAAGATTAGTGAAAAATTAAACACCAATATACTATCGTGTTTATTTAGGGCTTATGATTGAAATGTTTCAGTATAAAGTTCATCTTCTTTCTTTTCTTTTGACTCCAGTTGGTACAATTATGTCTGAGGAGTTGAGTTTCATTGCGTGCATCTCAAGTAAGACGTAAGACGAATCAACTAGGGTTTATATATATGATTGAAATGTTTTTGTACATCCAACAATTGTGAATATTTCTCTGTTTCACGAGTGATTATAAATTTATATCCTTCTAATTCTATTTAAATTTATAATGTATTTTTATTGACGTCAAAAAACATTTATATCCTTCTAATTCTATTTAAATTTATAATGTATTTTTATTGACGTCAAAAAATATATCAAACTGTGTCATTTTTATAAATGATAAGTGATGCACCTAAAGCTAAATATGTTGGATTTTATTCAAGTGACAATTTTTTAAAGGTAATATGTTGGATTTTACTGCAATCAGTGAGGCCTTTTAGCAATTAAAAAGAAACAGAAGTATCATGCGCAGCCTTTGCATTTTTTCATTGCTCCTTTTAGAAAAATCTTCAACTTACCTATATATAATTATCAAAGTACAATAATAGCCACGCTGTTCCATCTTTCTCTGAAGCTAATAAGCAGAAAATTAAAATGGGGAGAGAAGCCCAGAAACCATCACTGAGCTCACCATTGATTCAAGCTCGTGAAGAAGATGCAGCAGTTAAGGAGATTCAAAGTGCAAGGAGCCATGGAATAATAAATGGATTTAAAAAAGAGGAAATTGTTGAAGAAATAAAGAAGCAGCTATGGCTAGCAGGGCCACTTGTATCTGTGAGTATATTACAATACGCAATACAGATAATATCTGTTATGTTTGTAGGTCATCTTGGAGAGCTATCTCTCTCTGGTGCTACCATGGCCCTTTCCTTCTCATCTGTCACCGGTTTCAGCTTGTTGGTAACTTTGCTCTCCTTTCCCTCTGAATTTTTGATCTTTGAATTTGATGCCTCAAAGAATCTCTGAAATGTAGAATCTTTCTCTTTGGTGCATATTATCAAACACCTTGTTGCGGATCTTCATGTCTAAATCTTGCTCCTTTTATGCAAATTTTAGTTGTCACATTTGAAAAATCGAAGCTTTTAACATTTGTGATGCTAACGCTTCGAGTTTTAGTTGAAATGGGGATAATGGGTCTCATGTGATTTTATTTGGTTCATTTTTGAATCGCATTAGGTGGGAATGTCAAGTGCATTGGATACATTATCGGGGCAATGCTATGGTGCAAAGCAGTACCATCTGATGGGCATACACATGCAGAGAGCCATGCTTGTTCTTTCCCTTGTTTGCATTCCTCTTGCTATTATTTCAGCAAACACAAACACCATTCTAAAAGCTTTAGGCCAAGAAGCTGAGATTTCAGCAGAAGCCGGAGAATTCGCCCGTTTCTTGATCCCTTCCCTTTTTGCATATGGCCTTCTTCAATGCCTAGTCAGATTCTTGCAAACTCAAAACATTGTGTTCCCAATGATGCTGAGCTCAGCAATTGCTACTTTGCTTCACATCCCTCTCTGTTGGGTTCTTGTGTTCAAATCTGGACTTGGAGGCAGAGGAGCTGCCCTTGCAAATTCAATCTCTTATTGGATCAATGTGATTCTTTTAGCACTTTATGTCAAGTTCTCTTCATCCTGTTCAAAAACTTGGACCGGGTTTTCGAAAGAGGCATTTCACAACGTCATCCCATTTATTAGACTTGCCATCCCTTCCGCGGTCATGGTTTGGTAATTTCTAGTTCTTAATGTTAAACCAAAATTGCTGATAAGATGTGAGAATGAATTTATAAGATCCTAATGCAGTTGACAATGAAATTTAACAGTTTGGAAATGTGGTCTTTTGAAATGATTGTTCTTCTGTCTGGTCTTCTTCCAAACCCACAGTTGGAAACCTCAGTGCTTTCTATCAGGTTACTTCCTAACTAACTGTCACGATCTATTTTTGAATTTCTGTCATAGTTTGCGTGATTTTGCACTTTAATTGTTATTACTTATCAAAATATGTGTTTCCAGCCTGAATTCTGCGGCAATGGTTTGGATGATCCCCTTTGGACTGAGTGCTGCTGTGAGGTGAATAATGCTATAATGCTATGATACATTTGAAGTTGCAAAAGTAAATCCTTTTTTGTCTCGTATTTTACAAGTCTCTACATTCTCCAGCACTCGCGTCTCCAATGAATTAGGAGCTGGGCATCCAGAAACTGCACGTTTAGCTGTATGTGTTGTCTTGGCCATGGCGGTTACTGAGGGTTTAGTGGTGGGAGCAGTCCTTACACTGATACGAAATATCTGGGGCTATGCTTATAGTAACGAAATGGAAGTGGTCAAATATCTGGCAACCATGATGCCTATAATTGCATTATCACACTTCTTAGATGCCCTCCAGTGTGTTCTTTCAGGTCATTCTACTTCTTGAATTCACAAAATATTCATTTCAGGCAATGCAGTTAGTATATATTTATGTGTTTAACATTTTCATGCACTGCAAGAGGATGTGGTTGGCAGAAGATTGGAGCTTATATCAATCTTGGATCGTATTATTTAGTTGGAATTCCATTGTCTATCTTATTGGCTTTCGTTTTTCATGTTGGTGGAAAGGTAACAAAAGCTAAAAAGAACAATCAATTAACTTCTTTTTATCTTTGATTCCTTACTTTCATTCTTAAAGCTTTGTCTGGTTAAAATGTTTTGAATAGGGGCTGTGGCTGGGGATCATATGTGCACTAGCTGTGCAAGTTCTATTACTTTTTACTGTCACGGTTTGCACCAACTGGGAGAAAGAGGTTGGATTCCAGACACACAGACGCATTCTTTTTGTTCTTGTTCATGTATTCTTATTTCTGTCTAAATCTATGGTTGCTTTTGGTTAGGCAAACAAAGCTACAGAAAGAGTGTATGACTCGACAGTTCCCACGGACCTAGTGTCATGAGGAAGCTGAAGGATGATCAACAACAGATGTGTGTTCGGAATTATACTAACGAGCAACGAATGTATCAAAGAAAATCTTGGCTGTGCTACCGAATTATACTAAAGCTGTATGTTCTTATTATTACCGTTGGAATGCTGAGGCCTTGAAGATGCAGCTCATTGTTTTATGCCTCTTTTGCATAGTGTCCCTTGGTTGAAAAATGTAAACGAAAACAAGGCTGTCAAGAATTCAAAAATCTATTTCGGTTATGTAATCTCTCTTTTTGTCAGTTTAGTGATCAAATTTTGAATAAAGATGTTAGTTCTAAATCTGTGTTTTCGTTTTTGCGCCCGAGCAAGAATTGGCAAGAATATATTCGTGTTCTACAATTGAACAAAGAATGATTTTGGAAATGAACATGAATTGCAACATTCTCACTCATTGTTTTGCATTTTGGTATTTAGAAAGAATATATACTTAGACTCCATTTGTTGCATACTTTCTTCATGATATTAGAAGGGTTATCAAACGTGTCACGCTCCATATCACGCAATATGAGATGTCATCGTGTTAGGTTTGAAAATTCGTCACACGTGAGGGCGCGTGTGTGAGAATGGGAATATACAAAAGTCTAACATTGGAAAAGTTGCACCACTTTACAAGGAGTTATAAGAAACTAAACCTTTCCCGTCATTGTAAATTGATTTTCGAGTGGAACCTCAACTCTCTTGCCCTAAGGTGCTTGATCTCAATGGCTCAACCTTTTTGAGGTGTTGCCAGCTTCTGTTGGCAAATTGAGTCGGTTGAGATATCTCAACTTGTCCAACAATCCATTCGAACGCCTCACTTCCCTTCGATTTCTTCAAGTCCACAACTGCAACTATCTTGAACCTTCCGGCGAAGGAATCCAATGCCTCACGAACCACCGAATGCTGGTCATTAGCAACTGTGAAAACCTAAAAGTCTTTGCCACAAGGCATGAAATGCCTAACGGCATGGAAGACTTTAGGCATCTCTGATTGTGAGAACCTTGACCTGAGCTCAGGAGAAGGCGTCGGAGGCCTTCGATCAGTGTCAATCTCCAAGGCTTCACATTTAGAGGCTTTTCCTCATTGGCTTCAAGAATCTGCGTACACTTTGCAAAGCTTACGCATCAAAAACTGCGAGGAGCTCAAGGAGCTTCCGGCCTGGCTGCAAAGTTTCAAGCTGCTCCAACAACGGGTGATTCGATACTGCCCTCAGTTGGTGACCTTGCCGGAGGCAATGCATCTCCTCACTGCATTGCGGGAGTTGAAGATCGACGGGTGCTCAAAACTGAGAGAAGGATGCAGAAGCAAAGAAGGTGCAGACTGGTCCAAGATCGCTCATGTAAGCAAGATCACCCTTGATGGAGAGATCATCGCGTCGAATGATGATTTTTTTCTGTCAATCGCATCGTCTGATTATTAGGTAGCAACCGTCCATCTCTTCTTCATCTCCTATTCTTTTATAAATGTTGTCTGAAACTGTTTCATATGTACCAACCGTTCATCTCTTCTTCATCTAATGTTTAGAAGTTGCGGATGTGGCCGGTAGCAATGGATCCCAGTTCGACTTTTCCTTCAGCATAAAATGGTCAAAATTTCATTTTCAGTCCCTATAGAAGGGATCAAGTTCCACTTTAATCCTAGTAGTTTCAATTTGAGCAATATTCTCTGTAATAATCAAAAAGACCAACTGGTTCCAGACTTCCAGTACATTTGAGTCTTTCATATTCAAAATCAAGGTATATAATTCAATAACTATATCAATGTTGGCACATAATTAGTAATTACCCTGAACAATTAGACTAACATCAAGTATCAGCTACACAATAAAATCATAAAAGAGAAAAAGGAGATAGAAAGAAAAAAAAAGAATGAAGTGACACAAATCGAGAAAAGCCCTCTCAAAATTTTGCCTTACATGGGGTAAGATACAAATTATCTGTTCAATGTTATCACAATTATTTTCAAGCCCTCATAACACAATTATCTGCATCATGATTATCTTCGAAGTCACTGGACATTGTCTCCTCCCTATAGTTTAACCAGACAACATTTAATGAAAACCTTGAAAGCAGATGCATAAAAGGAAATGGAGACAACTGCAAATCAAACATTTAGTCACATACCTCATTAAGGTGGGACCATCAATCTTACACCCCTCAAACAAACGAGATATATATGGCTCCGTGAGAATGTTCTTATTCAGGGAATTCAAGATCTAGTTTCCTCTTTAGATGTGATCTATCAGCACTGCACAGGAAGAAAGAAAACAATCAAAGATCGGCAGTCAAATCAATTACACAGCTAACAACAAAAATATTGGCATGTACTTTGTACGTTTGATCCCAGCAAAAAGTTACCCAACAAAGAGTAGTCCATCTCGCTTGCATGAATGGATTGCATTTACAATATCTTGGGTCATATACAACTAGTGTGAACCAATACCCACCAAACTGACAAAACCTTAGATCTGAAGACCTAGGTCAGGTAAATTCTTCCTTCACACATGCCTATCTTGTCATATACAACTAGTGTGAACCAAAACCCACCAAACTGAAAAAACCTTAGATCTGAAGACCTAGGTCAGGTAAATTCTTCCTTCACACATGCCTATCTTGTCATGTGTACTTTAATGTGCAAACTTATATAGTGTCCAATCAAACAATTTTATATATTCAAAGAACGGATACAAGGTTTAACTTTTACTTGAAGCTAAAGTATTTTACCTATTAATTGTAGGTCTATTTGGAGGTTTTGCTCCAAATATAGAAAAATCTACTGACATTGGCACCGATTCATTTCTGCTTGTATTTTCACCAGCAGCCTGTCTGTTTTCACTAACACGATCAACTTGGTGTGCATTTCCTTCAAAACCTTCACGTTCTGGCATCACTCTCCTTGATTTTCGTGGAGGTGACAATACAGTAGGACCATCATTTGGATTAAAATCTGAAGCCTTAGAATTGACAGATTCCCGCTTCGGAGCAGGTCTAGGAAGCTTATCTGGATACGTAGGCAAAGGTGCAGATGTAAAGTACCTAAACAGAACCACAAAGATCAAAGGAAGAATGAAAAATGAAAATAGAAAAATGTAGAAACTCAATTGAATAGCTAGAGTTAAATACCTGTGCTCTAATGCCTGCTGCACGGATATTCTAGCTTTTGGGTCATAAGTAAACATCTTTGCTAACAAATCTAGGGCATCATCGCTAGCCATTGGAAACAATGAACGTAAAGGGGGTGCAGGAACGAATTGGTATTCCACATAATCAGGAAGGTATACCATATCAGGCCACTGAGTAGGTGTAGGAGTCCCAAAAGCCGAAAATATTTTTCCTAGTTGATCAATATCACTTGATCCCTATCAAATATTGCAAACGAAACCAATATATAATCAGAAAATGGTGCCCCAAGTATACTATAAACTTCATTTATAGACAGCCCATGGAGGGAATAAAAAGGATACGATCAACCATTGCAAGATATAACCTGACCAGTTAGAACTTAATATAAATAAGAGTAAGGCTGACTCGCATTATGCAGAAAGCCTATAAAAAAATTTGATTAATTTAAAGTCATAAAATTATTGGGCAGTGAAACTTGCAGTACTTTGATTCTAATACCAAACAAACAACCGAATAAAGGCTAAATCTAATACTAGAAGGAATTTTAGTTCATTTCAACTGGATAAACATTCAGAAGAAATGAGAGTAATCTATTCACTAAAGTAGATTATCTCAAAACTAAGGCACAATTGTACCGTTATAATGAACTTAGAAACATATAACCCAATACATGACTTTCTTGCCACAACATAAATATCTAGCAAAGTCTCTGGTTTTTACCCACTGCTAGAAACATATCCTTATCATCACAAATGTTCAGAAACAAGAGAATATAAGCCACACGGGAAACAATAAAATACAAAACAATCATTTCATAAAAGGTTAAAACACATATTGGCCAATGGAAAGTAGAGACAATAAAATAGAGCTACATTACTATTATGAAATATTACTTTACCTGCAAAAATGGTCTGCGTAGGAGAAGTTCAGCGAATATACAAGCTGCAGCCCATACATCCACCCCAGCTCCGTATTGCTTGGTGCCAAATAACAGTTCAGGTGCTCTATACCACCGAGCAAAGACCTATTCATATGTGTTAAAGGGTTATAAAGAGCTTGCACCAAAAAGCATCATTTTATTAATAAGGTACTTATACTGGTACACAAAACAAACACCATGAATGTTTACAATAGACGCTTTGCAGGAATGCACCAAATTATCAAGCATTTGAAATAATTTCCAAACCAGATATGCAGTCTTATTCAATGTAAGAAGACAAAAATCAGACTGAAGGTCCAGAACTAGAAGACTAGTTGTACAATCTATTGAAAAAACCTACAAAGATAGGAAGACTCGTATCTAATTAGAATCACCAATACCAGTATCAGTAAAAACAGTTTCAACAACATAATAACAGACTCACTACAGTATCAACAAATAAAAGATAATTCTATTGATTATAAAAGAAAAAGGCTACACGAACATTAATATATTAGATTGGACTCCCACATTTTTGAGTACCACTTTTAGCAGATGAAAGTAAGTGAAATATTAAAAGTTAGCATTGGCTACGTGAAAAGATTGAAAGAAAACCCAAAGTAAAGAATTTCTAGCCTCACAAGCCCACATAATCATTACCATAAATACGACGAGAACTAACTCAAAATACCACCAATAAGGACAAGTGTCAATACAAGGAGAAGCATACCTGATGTGTAAACCTGCGATCTGGGCTCCCAAATATTCGTGCTAAACCAAAATCTGCAAGTTTAAGCTGTCCGTTAGATCCTATTAACAAGTTGTTAGGCTTCATATCCCTGTAAAGCACAATTAGCACACATATGAGATAAACAATAACAAACAAATAAAGACCAACAAAGAATGATTCTACAAGGAAAAGGATTACCTGTGTAAAACCCATTTCTTGTGGCAAACGGCGAGTCCTTTTAACGTCATCTGAAGATATGACTTTGTATCCGCTGGTGCTAGGAATATATTTCGGTCGCGTATAACAGCTTCGAGGTCTGTCTCCATGAACTCAAATACAAGATGCAAGTTTCCTTTGTGGGGGAATGCATCAATCAACTCAATAATATTTGGATCTTTCAGCTCTTTTAGCAGTTTAATTTCTCTAAGTGCTGTAAAATTCACCCCTTCCTTTTGCTTCCCAAGCCGAATTTTTTTAATAGCAACTGTCTGTCCTGTCTGCACAAGGAATGCATTGAAAGCTAAATCAGAAACGATAGAGATTACTAATCAAGTCAAACTGCTGCAATTCTTTGTGCAAAAAAAAATGAAGGTGTATAAGCAAAAGAAAAGGAAACTTCAAACCAATTCAAGAGAATAAAGGCTTAGTTGCCCATTTGGTAGCTAAAACAGGTGAAAAACCAAAAGGACAAAAAGGGAAAAGTAAATGAAATCTAAACCAATATCTAATCCTGGGTCAGGAGAACAGCAATTCCATTTTCAAAACAGAAGCATAGGCAACATTAGGTTAATATTTTTCATTTTGAGGTGATGAAACACCAGGTGTCAGCAATAAAACCCAATTGAGACCCAGTTTCAAAGTATAGTGAAAGGAAAAAACTGAATTTGAAGGTATTAAAGTTCCCAGGACTTTAAGACCCTCCACAGAAAGCTGGTTAGCTTCAGTTTGCCAGAGTATCAATTTCTTAATCTAACCCAAGCAAAAAGAAGAAAAGTATACAGGTTATACAAATACACGCTTATACAATCCCATCTATAATATCACTCCCACCTGCTTCTTCAGTATCCAAACCTTTCCCTTTTCAAAACTCAATTTTCTCAGCAACTAAACAAGTGCTAAACAAAATTCCACGCACATACACAAAAACCAAAAATTCTCATACCTTCAACTCGAAAATTAAATAAAGCAAAAGAATAAATTGAATTTTTTTTTTTTTCCAAAACCGACCAAAGATAAGTGCTCGGGCTTACCTGAGTATCAATTGCTTTGTAGACGACTCCATAGGTACCTTCACCAAGAACCTCGCGCTTCAGATATCTATCAGCCACTTTCTTCGATAGATCGACTTCTGCCATTCCGGTCTCCGACTTATCACTTTACTTACGAATTTCCAATTTACCTTTAACAGTGATAATTTAGGGTGAATCTTCGATTTCCAGACAGAGACAAATCATTTCCCGAGAAAATAATCTAGGGTTTAAACATTGGTGCAGAGACGACTGTCAAGAAAGCCGTTGAAGGCCGGAGAGAGAAAAAAGAGCAAGAGAGCGTGTTGAAGCAATGTCTATACTCGATACTCCATGGGGTAAAAAAAACAAGAAAATACTCGATGGAGAGTATAAGACTATTGAGTATGGTCAATTTATTAAATGTTTTCCTTCATTTCTTTTTCTTTTGTTTTTTGTTTTGTCATTCTGTTTTTTCTTGAAGGGTCACTTTTTAATATTAATCGTTGTCCGGGGGTGAATTAGACTTTTTGACGTTACAATTTAGAATTGGGCTGATGAAACCCCCCAGTATCTGTAGGCATGTCTTTGGACTTGGATTTCAGACTGTCCAAGAATGTCCGAGCCGGCCGGTCAGTTGGACTTGGGCTTTAGCCCAATTCTAACCCAAACCTTTTGCATACGGATGGTCATGAATAATTTGAAAGGCATGGGCATACCTTTAAAATTGGATAAGGGTATGTCCATACTATACCCATTGGATAATGAGTACCCATGACAATTGCATTTTTTTTTTTTTTTTTCGTTTTTCACTTTTTAATTTTTTGGCATTTTTTTTCCCCGGGTAATGGATACGCAATGGTTGGTTGTCAATATTTGTCAAACATCATTGTAACTTTTTTTAATTCAATTGCATGTTCGGTTTCAAATTCAAATCCCTGGGATTTGGATTCTTTTTTTTATTTGTAAAATTGTGAATTATTTCATCAACAATCGGATATTTAATTGTATTGACATCATATATGACCAAACCTAATCATAAATGAACAAGCCCAAACCCACAACAGGTACAAGCCCACCAACAAGGCAAAACTCACCATTGGGCCCAAGCCCACAAACAAATAAACCCAACGAGGGTTAATAGTACAAAAGCCACATGGGCATAAATCCACCTTTCATTTGCACGTCACGTGTTAGCAACACAGCAGAAGTACATTTATCTCACATTATAACTATTAATCAAGCTTCCTTCAACAAACATACAAAAGGGAAGGTACATTTCCCAATAAGGTAACTAATATAGTAATACTCACATATTACCCTTGCTATACACAATTTACCATTTACCACCTACACCTTAAAATCACCTACTGATTTGGGTATCGGAGACCTTTAGGCCAACATCACACCCGTACCTATACCTAACCTACAATCGATTACTCTTCTCTTTACAAGTGAATGAAAGGAACGTGGCACGTGAAACACCCGTAGAGTACGACTTCTAAGTTTGCACATTTTTTTCATCAACAGATTGAATGAGACTTTGCTTCTACAATTGGCAATAGCAAACGTTTTAAAATTGGCAGAAAGTGATGGCGACGAAGTGTGATACTTAGTGACTTGGAGGGCGACGATCCAATGTTGATCGCAATTAAGACTCTGTTGTCGAATGAAATCTTCCCATAACGGTTCCATGTGCTCATCGCCGAGCTAGACCGCGAGCGTTAAGCTCGGTAGGCGGTGGAGAATTCGAAAAGGGAAGGTAAAGAGACGAGGTGTTGCGCGAAAAGGAAGAAGCAGCCAAAACCAACAAAGAGGTCTCAGTGGCGAGTCGAATAGGGCCAAAGACGAGTCTTTGCATCAAGAGAGCTTGAACAGGTAAAGGGTACCTGTGGGTTTACCCTTACCCTACCCATCAATTGATAGGTAATTTTTTACCCATTAAATTTCTCCTCATATTACTAAAACCCATGCGTACCCCAAGCCCATGGGTATTTATGCCCATCCCTACTTCTATGCAACTATATACTAGGTCTTTTTCCTTTTTTATGTGTTTAAAGGCTCTTTTATTACATGTACGTTATTGTGCATTGATATTATTCTTGCCAAAGAATTTTCAAAAGCATTCACATAAGATGTGGAATCAAACAAATATTGAGAACTTACAACTTTTTCATCAAGAAATGCAAGAATTTTCGAAATGCAAGAATTTTCAAAATCCCACCTCCGTAAAGTTAATGTGTAACAACCCGGAATTTTAATTATTGGGTTTACGTAATTATTTTTATAAAATGATGATTTTACCCTTGTTTGGTAAAGGGCTTGGAAATCAAGTTTTGTTTCGAGACACTTTTGGTGGTGTTTTTTGTACCGTTGCGTAGGTCTCGAACTCACGAGTTCGTAGACAGGCGGCACGCCAAAAACGGAGTTCGTGGACGAAAATTATGGGTCTAGATGTGCAAGGGCATTTTGGTAATTTTTGACTTGGGGGTAGATATTTTTAACCCCCAAATCAGATATTATCTGATCCACCTCATCCTCATCTTCATTTCATCTTCATCTCACTCATCCTCTCTGGGACAAACATACACAAACCATCGAACCCAACCCGTGCAAAAACTCACCGAAGAGAAACCAAAAGTCAACTTTGATTTCAAGGCTCCAACTTCCAGTTTTGATCAACTAATCGTATTCTACTCCTTCCCACGATCACAACCGTACCAACCATCGAAGGAGAGGACCACGGTGGAAGCCGAACCGAGGATAGGAAGTTTCGGACCTTCTGATCGATTTTTCGGCTAGCACAGGTACGTGTTTGTGGTTTTGAGGTCATATTTGGATTCCTGGGTTCGAGTAGATAGATTTAGACATAAAATTTGTGAAAAATGGTTGAGTTTTGAGGAAGTTAGGAAAGCTTGAAGTTTCGGCCGGAAATAGAGGATTCCGGCGAAACCAGACGGCGGCGACGGCGC
This sequence comes from Oemleria cerasiformis, assembly GCA_037349345.1. Lineage (NCBI taxonomy): Eukaryota > Viridiplantae > Streptophyta > Magnoliopsida > Rosales > Rosaceae > Oemleria > Oemleria cerasiformis. The sequence continues at coordinate 17,050,134 of JAZGTL010000018.1, forward strand.
TGCCGGTCATCTTCTCCGGCCAGCTTCCGGCGACGGCGACGGCAGCCGGTCGTCTTCTCCGGCGAGTCGCCGGTGACCGGTCGGGTCGAGTTGAACCGGTCGGGTTGAGTGAACCGGTCAAGCCGAGTTGGACCGGTCAGGCCGAGTTGGACCGGGTAAGGCCGAGTTGGACCGGGTTGGACCGGTCCAGGCGCGTGGGTACTGTAGCAGGCGCGTGACCGGCGCGTGAGGGCGCGTGGCGGCACGTGGACGCGTGTTCCGACCTTCCGTCGGCGCGTGGCGGCGCGTGGGGCCGAGTCTGATGTCACGGTGGCGCGTGACAAGTAGTTTTTGACGTTTCGGACCTGTTGGCGCAGGTTTTGAGTCGATCGGACGTCGTTTAGGGGTTGTTTCGGACGTTTTAAAGTTGCTGCGTTTTCTAGGCCAGCATAGTTAGACTCCCGGGGTTTAGGGGGTTTATATTTAAGGTTCTTATTATTAGCTGGTAATCCCGATTATTAATTTGGACAGGCGATACTGCTCCAGGAACTTCAGGGGAGCGTACAGTTCGGGATTGAGCTTGCTTGAACAGGTTTGTGAGTGGACTTTTGGTTTATAAACTATAATGCATGCATAAATGTATCTTTGATTTTAATACTGTTATGTATGGGTGCAATGAATTTCTGGATTTTAGAAATGATGCTGGACACATGTTTTACAATATTTCAGTGAAAGTATGTTTTGAGAAATGGCCTGGTTTTTGTACTTGATTTTGATATCGTTTTGACGTGGTAACTATTTGAGTATGTGATTTGGGTTGAGACCCATAATTATGATTTATTGATTTTGGCCATAAAATGATATTGCAAAGAATTTGGCTTAGGCCGAGAAACAAATATTTCAAAGTATGGATTTGATTCACTGGTTCCCGTCCCGATGGTTATTGTTGCTCTGATTGGTGTTGAGGGGCCTTGCTCTGCCAGTTGTTGAGGGTTCGGACCTTGGTGTTGAGGGGCCTTGCTCCGCCAGGTTACGAAGCTGTCTATGCATAGTACAGAGAGTACAGATAGTACAGATGGTACACAGAGTTGTACAGATTTGAACACATCTCAAGGGATACCCTGGTGTGTTATGGATATGTCGGGAACAGTGAAATTTGAGATATTATGTGGCAGATGGAACGAAATGATTTGAATTTGAGATAATTTGTGTCCAGATTGAATTAAATGATTTTAAACTCCTTTGAAGAGAGTTTTCAAACCAAATTGTGGATCACGAGGTATTTTTATTATACAGATTTTATGTGAGTCCAACTAAATGGTTTTAAAGAGAAATGAGAATTTCTGGTGATTGACATATGATGTTTTTATTGATAAATTGTTTTATGTTATGCATGCATGATTTTATAAATGGAGGGGAAGAAAGGTATTTCTTCGAAAAGGAATTTATAAATGATTATTTTTGTCCACTCACAACTTTTGTGTTTAAACCCCCTTCAGGCAGTTGAGTAGAGTTGACGCGAACATTGATCTCGAGGCTGAGGCATTAGTACTTCGACTGCGCTGTATAATTATATTTGAGTAGGATATCTAAATTTTACTCTTGATCCTACTTAGACGCTCTGATATTATATGGTATTTGATTGGTCATTAATTACGGGAATTATTGAGTGCTTAAGTCCCTTGTCTGACAAGAGGAAGTATTTATTATTGTTATTATATTTTGTAAGGATTGAAGGGTATTTTGGGAACCTTTTCTTAGGTTGTCAGACGGGATCAGGGTTCTTCCCGGGTTTCGAGGGGAAATTCAGGACGGGTCCTGACAATTGGTATCAGAGCACTAGGTTAAATTCCTGTAGACTGTACACTATGTGTACAATTATTTTGGTATTTATGAGTTATAGTTCTTTTCAGCGTAATGCCTCCGAGACGCGAGTTCCGTCAACAGTCGGAAAATATTGGGGACACACCTGAACCTGCAGTGGAGCCTGATATGAGGCAAACACTGGAACAATTGGGTCATACGTTGACTTCTGTACTTCAGAGTAGGACTGCTACTGAAGGTTCAGACATTGAGAGAGCCCAGAGATTAGGGGCTACAATATTTATGTGCGACTCTAGCCCAGATGATGCAAGAGAGTGGATTTCCGGAGTCCAGGTTTACCGGAACTTACATTAAGGGGAGATCGTAGGGTACTACCCTGTGGAGTGATATCAGCTTTAATCGCTGAGAAATTGCTGAGGAAAGGTTGTGAGGGTTATTTGGCTCATGTGTTTGATTCTCGGGATACTCCGATGAGAGTGGAGGATATTCCAGTGGTGAGTGAGTTCTCTGATGTGTTTCCAGATGATATTCCGGGATTGCCACCTCACCGGGAGATTGAGTTCACCATCGAGCTTTTGCCAGGTACTCAACCTATCTCACAGGCACCGTATAGAATGGCACCGGCAGAATTGTGAGAGTTAAAGACTCAGTTGCAGGACTTGGTGAATATGGGATTTATCCGCCCAAGTGTTTCACCTTGGGGTGCACCAGTGTTATTCGTGAGGAAAAATGATGGTGGTCTGAGATTGTGTATTGACTACCGGAAGCTAAACAGGGCTACGGTGCGGAATAAGTATCATTTGCCAAGGATAGATGATTTGTTTGATCAACTTAAGGGGGCAAGATATTTTTCGAAAATTGACCTTTGATCCGGGTACCATCAGTTGAGGATCAGAGAAGGGGATGTTGAGAAAACAGCTTTCAGGACTCGTTATGGTCATTATGAGTTCCTGGTGATGCCTTTCGGGTTGACTAATGCCCCAGCAACATTTATGGATTTGATGAACATGGTGTTTCAAAAGTATTTTGGATCGGTTTGTGATTGTGTTCATCGATGACATCTTGGTGTATTCGAGGAGTGCTAAGGCACATGAGAAACACTTAAGGTTGGTGCTGAATATGCTTAGGAAAAAGTATTTGTTTGCCAAGTTCAGTAAATGCCAGTTTTGGTTGACCGAAGTTGGATTCTTAGGTCATGTGATTTCGGCTGAGGGTATCATCGTAGATCCCCAAAAGGTTGAGGCAGTGGCAAACTGGGAGCAACCGATGACAGTGATAGAGGTGAGGAGTTTTCTGGGTTTGGCAGGATATTATCGACGGTTTGTAGAAGGATTTTCTACGATAGCAGGGTCGTTGACTCGGTTGACGAGGAAAGGAGTCAAGTTTGACTGGGGAGCTGATTGTGAACAGGGATTTCAGGAGCTGAAGAGGAGGTTGACTTCTGCTCCAGTATTGACCCTTCCTGATGATACTGGGGGATTCGAGGTGTATAGTGATGCCTCATTGCGGGGTATAGGCTGTGTGTTGATGTAGCATGGAAATGTGATAGCGTATGCTTCTAGACAACTTAAACCCCATGAGTTGAATTACCCCACACATGATTTGGAGTTAGCTGCAGTGGTGCATGCATTGAAAATCTGGCGACATTATTTGTACGGGGAGACGTGTCGGATCTTCACCGACCATAAGAGTTTAAAGTACTTGTTCACCCAAAAGGACCTGAATCTGAGGCAGAGAAGATGGCTTGAGCTAATAAAGGATTATGATTGTACTATAGAGTACCATCCAGGGAAAGCCAATGTTGTGGCGGATGCATTGAGCAGGAAATCCATGGGTTCTTTGGCCCATTTGCATACAGTCTACCTACCGTTACTGGTACAGTTCCGTAGAGCAGGGATAGTACTGGACATGGATAGCCAGGGGGCTTTGTTGGCTAGTTTCCATGTGAGGCATGTTCTGATTGATCGGATTATTGAGGCTCAACTCCAGGATCCTACATTGTGCATTATCAGGATGGAGTTGGAGGCTGGAAACAGGCAGGACTATGTGCTTAGGGATGATGGAGCCTTGGTTAGGGATGGCCGATTATGCGTACCGAATGAGCTGGAACTAAAAAGGGAAATTCTTGATGAGGCTCATAGTTCGGCTTACGCTATGTATCCAGGAGGTACCAAGATGTATCATACCCTAAGGAAATACTATTGGTGGACTGGGATGAAAAGGGAAATTGCTGAGTTTGTGAGTAGATGCCTGACGTGTCAGCAAGTGAAAGTAGAGAGGCAGAAACCATATGGAGTACTTCAACCATTACCTATTCCAGAATGGAAGTGGGATCACATTACGATGGATTTTGTGTATAAACTTCCAAGGTCACAGAAGGGACATGATGGGATATGGGTAATTGTTGATAGACTCACGAAGTCTGCACATTTCTTGCCAGTGCGGGAAGATTTTTGGATGAGTCGGTATGCCAAATTGTTTATTGATGAGATCATACGGCTACATGGGAGTCCAGAGTCCATTGTTTCAGACAGGGATCCTAGATTTACCTCCAGGTTTTGGCGGAGTTTGCAGAAGGCTTTTGGCACTACCTTGCATTTTAGTACAGCTTTTCATCCTCAGACGGATGGTCAGTCTGAGAAGACAATCCAGGTTTTGGAGGATATGATGAGAGCTTGTGTACTACAGTTTAAAGGGAACTGGGATTCACACCTGGCTCTGATGGAATTTGCTTATAATAATAGTTATAAGTCGAGTATTGGGATGTCTCCTTTCGAGGCACTGTATGGGAGGCAGTGCAGGACACCGTTATGCTGGAACGAAGTGGGTGAAAGGAAATTGTTAACACCAGAGTTGGTTGATACGACTGAGGAAAAAATAAGGATCATCAGAGAAAGGTTGAAGATAGCTCAGGATCGCCAGAAGAGCTATGCAGACCGTAGAACCAGAGACCTTGAGTTTGAGGTAGGTGACTGGGTATTCTTGAAACTATCTCCTTGGAAGGGAGTGGTACATTTTGGTAGACGAGGAAAACTGAGTCCTCGCTACATTGGTCCGTATGAGATTCTGGAGAGGATAGGACCAGTGGCATATCGTCTTGCTTTACCATCGAAATTATCCAGAGTTCATAATGTTTTTCATGTATCTTTGCTCCAGAAATATCTGTTTGATGAATCTCACGTATTGGGAGAGCAGCCACTTGAGCTGAAGGATGATTTGACCTTTGAGGAGCAACCGGTGCAAATTTTGGATTGGAAAGAGAAGGTACTGCGTCGAAAGAGTATTCCTCTAGTTAAAGTGTTGTGGAGGAATCATAACGTGGAGGAAGCCACGTGGGAAACCGAGGAACTAATGCGGGCGCAATATCCTTATTTGTTCCAAGGGTAGAGTTGAATTTCGAGGACGAAATTTCTTAAGGGGGGTAGATTGTAACAACCCGGAATTTTAATTATTGGGTTTACGTAATTATTTTTGTAAAATGACAATTTTACCCTTGTTTGGTAAAGGGCTTGGAAATCAAGTTTTGTTTTGAGACACTTTTGGTGGTGTTTTTGGTACCGTTGCTTAGGTCTCGAACTCACGAATTCGTAGACAGGCGGCACGCGAAAAACGGAGTTCGTGGACGAAAATTATGGGTCTTGTGCAAGGGCATTTTGGTAATTTTTGACTTGGGGGTAGATATTTTTAACCCCCAAATCAGATATTATCTGATCCACCTCATCCTCATCTTCATTTCATCTTCATCTCACTCATCCTCTCTGGGACAAACAAACACAAACCATCGAACCCAACCCGTGCGAAAACTCACGAAGAGAAACCAAAAGTCAACTTTGATTTCAAGGCTCCAACTTCCAGTTTTGATCAACTAATCGTATTCTACTCCTTCCCACGATCACAACCGTACCAACCATCGAAGGAGAGGACCACGGTGGAAGCCGAACCGAGGATAGGAAGTTTCGGAACTTCTGATCGATTTTCCGGCTAGCACAGGTACGTGTTTGTGGTTTTGAGGTCATATTTGGATTCCTGGGTTCGAGTAGATAGATTTAGACATAAAATTTGTGAAAAATGGTTGAGTTTTGAGGAAGTTAGGAAAGCTTGAAGTTTCGGCCGGAAATGGAGGATTCCGGCGAAACCAGACGGCGGCGACGGCGCTGCCGGTCATCTTCTCCGGCCAGCTTCCGGCGACGGCGACGGCAGCCGGTCGTCTTCTCCGGCGAGTCACCGATGACCGGTCGGGTCGAGTTGAATCGGTCGGGTTGAGTGAACCGGTCGGGTTGAGTGAACCGGTCGGGTTGAGTGAACCGATCAGGCCGAGTTGGACCGGGTCAGGCCGAGTTGGACCGGGTTGGACCGGTCCAGGCGCGTGGGTACTGTAGCAGGCGCGTGACCGGCGCGTGAGGGCGTGTGGCGGCGCGTGGGCGCGTGTTCCGACCTTCCGTCGGCGCGTGGCGGCGCGTGGCGGCGCGTGGGGCCGAGTCTGATGTCACGGTGGCACGTGACAAGTAGTTTTTGACGTTTCGGACCTGTTGGCGCAGGTTTTGAGTCGATCGGACATCGTTTAAGGGTTGTTTCGGACGTTTTAAAGTTGCTGCGTTTTCTAGGCCAGCATAGTTAGACTCCCGGGGTTTAGGGGGTTTATATTTAAGGTTCTTATTATTAGCTGGTAATCCCGATTATTAATTTGGACAGGCGATACTGCTCCAGGAACTTCAGGGGAGCGTACAGTTCGGGATTGAGCTTGCTTGAACAGGTTTGTGAGTGGACTTTTGGTTTATAAACTATAATGCATGCATAAATGTATCTTTGATTTTAATACTGTTATGTATGGGTGCAATGAATTTCTGGATTTTAGAAATGATGCTGGACACATGTTTTACAATATTTCAGTGAAAGTATGTTTTGACAAATGGCCTGGTTTTTGTACTTGATTTTGATATCGTTTTGACGTGGTAACTATTTGAGTATGTGATTTGGGTTGAGACCCATAATTATGATTTATTGATTTTGGCCATAAAATGATATTGCAAAGAATTTGGCTTAGGCCGAGAAACAAATATTTCAAAGTATGGATTTGATTCACTAGTTCCCGTCCCGATGGTTATTGTTGCTCTGACTGGTGTTGAGGGGCCTTGCTCTGCCAGTTGTTGAGGGTTCGGACCTTGGTGTTGAGGGGCCTTGCTCCGCCAGGTTGCGAAGCTGTCTATGCATAGTACAGAGAGTACAGATAGTACAGATGGTACACAGAGTTGTACAGATTTGAACACATCTCAAGGGATACCCTGGTGTGTTATGGATATGTCGGGAACAGTGAAATTTGAGATATTATGTGGCAGATGGAACGAAATGATTTGAATTTGAGATAATTTGTGTCCAGATTGAATTAAATGATTTTAAACTCCTTTGAAGAGAGTTTTCAAACCAAATTGTGGATCACGAGGTATTTTTATTATACAGATTTTATGTGAGTCCAACTAAATGGTTTTAAAGAGAAATGAGAATTTCTGGTGATTGACATATGATGTTTTTATTGATAAATTGTTTTATGTTATGCATGCATGATTTTATAAATGGAGGGGAAGAAAGGTATTTCTTCGAAAAGGAATTTATAAATGATTATTTTTGTCCACTCACAACTTTTGTGTTTAAACCCCCTTCAGGCAGTTGAGTAGAGTTGACGCGAACATTGATCTCGAGGCTGAGGCATTAGTACTTCGACTGCGCTGTATAATTATATTTGAGTAGGATATCTAAATTTTACTCTTGATCCTACTTAGACGCTCTGATATTATATGGTATTTGATTGGTCATTAATTACGGGAATTATTGAGTGCTTAAGTCCCTTGTCTGACAAGAGGAAGTATTTATTATTGTTATTATATTTTGTAAGGATTGAAGGGTATTTTGGGAACCTTTTCTTAGGTTGTCAGACGGGATCAGGGTTCTTCCCGGGTTTCGAGGGGAAATTCAGGACGGGTCCTGACAATTGGTATCAGAGCACTAGGTTAAATTCCTGTAGACTGTACACTATGTGTACAATTATTTTGGTATTTATGAGTTATAGTTCTTTTCAGCGTAATGCCTCCGAGACGCGAGTTCCGTCAACAGTCGGAAAATATTGGGGACACACCTGAACCTGCAGTGGAGCCTGATATGAGGCAAACACTGGAACAATTGGGTCATACGTTGACTTCTGTACTTCAGAGTAGGACTGCTACTGAAGGTTCAGACATTGAGAGAGCCCAGAGATTAGGGGCTACAATATTTATGTGCGACTCTAGCCCAGATGATGCAAGAGAGTGGATTTCCGGAGTCCAGGTTTACCGGAACTTACATTAAGGGGAGATCGTAGGGTACTACCCTGTGGAGTGATATCAGCTTTAATCGCTGAGAAATTGCTGAGGAAAGGTTGTGAGGGTTATTTGGCTCATGTGTTTGATTCTCGGGATACTCCGATGAGAGTGGAGGATATTCCAGTGGTGAGTGAGTTCTCTGATGTGTTTCCAGATGATATTCCGGGATTGCCACCTCACCGGGAGATTGAGTTCACCATCGAGCTTTTGCCAGGTACTCAACCTATCTCACAGGCACCGTATAGAATGGCACCGGCAGAATTGTGAGAGTTAAAGACTCAGTTGCAGGACTTGGTGAATATGGGATTTATCCGCCCAAGTGTTTCACCTTGGGGTGCACCAGTGTTATTCGTGAGGAAAAATGATGGTGGTCTGAGATTGTGTATTGACTACCGGAAGCTAAACAGGGCTACGGTGCGGAATAAGTATCATTTGCCAAGGATAGATGATTTGTTTGATCAACTTAAGGGGGCAAGATATTTTTCGAAAATTGACCTTTGATCCGGGTACCATCAGTTGAGGATCAGAGAAGGGGATGTTGAGAAAACAGCTTTCAGGACTCGTTATGGTCATTATGAGTTCCTGGTGATGCCTTTCGGGTTGACTAATGCCCCAGCAGCATTTATGGATTTGATGAACATGGTGTTTCAAAAGTATTTTGGATCGGTTTGTGATTGTGTTCATCGATGACATCTTGGTGTATTCGAGGAGTGCTAAGGCACATGAGAAACACTTAAGGTTGGTGCTGAATATGCTTAGGAAAAAGTATTTGTTTGCCAAGTTCAGTAAATGCCAGTTTTGGTTGACCGAAGTTGGATTCTTAGGTCATGTGATTTCGGCTGAGGGTATCATCGTAGATCCCCAAAAGGTTGAGGCAGTGGCAAACTGGGAGCAACCGATGACAGTGATAGAGGTGAGGAGTTTTCTGGGTTTGGCAGGATATTATCGACGGTTTGTAGAAGGATTTTCTACGATAGCAGGGTCGTTGACTCGGTTGACGAGGAAAGGAGTCAAGTTTGACTGGGGAGCTGATTGTGAACAGGGATTTCAGGAGCTGAAGAGGAGGTTGACTTCTGCTCCAGTATTGACCCTTCCTGATGATACTGGGGGATTCGAGGTGTATAGTGATGCCTCATTGCGGGGTATAGGCTGTGTGTTGATGTAGCATGGAAATGTGATAGCGTATGCTTCTAGACAACTTAAACCCCATGAGTTGAATTACCCCACACATGATTTGGAGTTAGCTGCAGTGGTGCATGCATTGAAAATCTGGCGACATTATTTGTACGGGGAGACGTGTCGGATCTTCACCGACCATAAGAGTTTAAAGTACTTGTTCACCCAAAAGGACCTGAATCTGAGGCAGAGAAGATGGCTTGAGCTAATAAAGGATTATGATTGTACTATAGAGTACCATCCAGGGAAAGCCAATGTTGTGGCGGATGCATTGAGCAGGAAATCCATGGGTTCTTTGGCCCATTTGCATACAGTCTACCTACCGTTACTGGTACAGTTCCGTAGAGCAGGGATAGTACTGGACATGGATAGCCAGGGGGCTTTGTTGGCTAGTTTCCATGTGAGGCATGTTCTGATTGATCGGATTATTGAGGCTCAACTCCAGGATCCTACATTGTGCATTATCAGGATGGAGTTGGAGGCTGGAAACAGGCAGGACTATGTGCTTAGGGATGATGGAGCCTTGGTTAGGGATGGCCGATTATGCGTACCGAATGAGCTGGAACTAAAAAGGGAAATTCTTGATGAGGCTCATAGTTCGGCTTACGCTATGTATCCAGGAGGTACCAAGATGTATCATACCCTAAGGAAATACTATTGGTGGACTGGGATGAAAAGGGAAATTGCTGAGTTTGTGAGTAGATGCCTGACGTGTCAGCAAGTGAAAGTAGAGAGGCAGAAACCATATGGAGTACTTCAACCATTACCTATTCCAGAATGGAAGTGGGATCACATTACGATGGATTTTGTGTATAAACTTCCAAGGTCACAGAAGGGACATGATGGGATATGGGTAATTGTTGATAGACTCACGAAGTCTGCACATTTCTTGCCAGTGCGGGAAGATTTTTGGATGAGTCGGTATGCCAAATTGTTTATTGATGAGATCATACGGCTACATGGGAGTCCAGAGTCCATTGTTTCAGACAGGGATCCTAGATTTACCTCCAGGTTTTGGCGGAGTTTGCAGAAGGCTTTTGGCACTACCTTGCATTTTAGTACAGCTTTTCATCCTCAGACGGATGGTCAGTCTGAGAAGACAATCCAGGTTTTGGAGGATATGATGAGAGCTTGTGTACTACAGTTTAAAGGGAACTGGGATTCACACCTGGCTCTGATGGAATTTGCTTATAATAATAGTTATAAGTCGAGTATTGGGATGTCTCCTTTCGAGGCACTGTATGGGAGGCAGTGCAGGACACCGTTATGCTGGAACGAAGTGGGTGAAAGGAAATTGTTAACACCAGAGTTGGTTGATACGACTGAGGAAAAAATAAGGATCATCAGAGAAAGGTTGAAGATAGCTCAGGATCGCCAGAAGAGCTATGCAGACCGTAGAACCAGAGACCTTGAGTTTGAGGTAGGTGACTGGGTATTCTTGAAACTATCTCCTTGGAAGGGAGTGGTACATTTTGGTAGACGAGGAAAACTGAGTCCTCGCTACATTGGTCCGTATGAGATTCTGGAGAGGATAGGACCAGTGGCATATCGTCTTGCTTTACCATCGAAATTATCCAGAGTTCATAATGTTTTTCATGTATCTTTGCTCCAGAAATATCTGTTTGATGAATCTCACGTATTGGGAGAGCAGCCACTTGAGCTGAAGGATGATTTGACCTTTGAGGAGCAACCGGTGCAAATTTTGGATTGGAAAGAGAAGGTACTGCGTCGAAAGAGTATTCCTCTAGTTAAAGTGTTGTGGAGGAATCATAACGTGGAGGAAGCCACGTGGGAAACCGAGGAACTAATGCGGGCGCAATATCCTTATTTGTTCCAAGGGTAGAGTTGAATTTCGAGGACGAAATTTCTTAAGGGGGGTAGATTGTAACAACCCGGAATTTTAATTATTGGGTTTACGTAATTATTTTTGTAAAATGACAATTTTACCCTTGTTTGGTAAAGGGCTTGGAAATCAAGTTTTGTTTTGAGACACTTTTGGTGGTGTTTTTGGTACCGTTGCTTAGGTCTCGAACTCACGAATTCGTAGACAGGCGGCACGCGAAAAACGGAGTTCGTGGACGAAAATTATGGGTCTTGTGCAAGGGCATTTTGGTAATTTTTGACTTGGGGGTAGATATTTTTAACCCCCAAATCAGATATTATCTGATCCACCTCATCCTCATCTTCATTTCATCTTCATCTCACTCATCCTCTCTGGGACAAACAAACACAAACCATCGAACCCAACCCGTGCGAAAACTCACGAAGAGAAACCAAAAGTCAACTTTGATTTCAAGGCTCCAACTTCCAGTTTTGATCAACTAATCGTATTCTACTCCTTCCCACGATCACAACCGTACCAACCATCGAAGGAGAGGACCACGGTGGAAGCCGAACCGAGGATAGGAAGTTTCGGAACTTCTGATCGATTTTCCGGCTAGCACAGGTACGTGTTTGTGGTTTTGAGGTCATATTTGGATTCCTGGGTTCGAGTAGATAGATTTAGACATAAAATTTGTGAAAAATGGTTGAGTTTTGAGGAAGTTAGGAAAGCTTGAAGTTTCGGCCGGAAATGGAGGATTCCGGCGAAACCAGACGGCGGCGACGGCGCTGCCGGTCATCTTCTCCGGCCAGCTTCCGGCGACGGCGACGGCAGCCGGTCGTCTTCTCCGGCGAGTCACCGATGACCGGTCGGGTCGAGTTGAATCGGTCGGGTTGAGTGAACCGGTCGGGTTGAGTGAACCGGTCGGGTTGAGTGAACCGATCAGGCCGAGTTGGACCGGGTCAGGCCGAGTTGGACCGGGTTGGACCGGTCCAGGCGCGTGGGTACTGTAGCAGGCGCGTGACCGGCGCGTGAGGGCGTGTGGCGGCGCGTGGGCGCGTGTTCCGACCTTCCGTCGGCGCGTGGCGGCGCGTGGCGGCGCGTGGGGCCGAGTCTGATGTCACGGTGGCACGTGACAAGTAGTTTTTGACGTTTCGGACCTGTTGGCGCAGGTTTTGAGTCGATCGGACATCGTTTAAGGGTTGTTTCGGACGTTTTAAAGTTGCTGCGTTTTCTAGGCCAGCATAGTTAGACTCCCGGGGTTTAGGGGGTTTATATTTAAGGTTCTTATTATTAGCTGGTAATCCCGATTATTAATTTGGACAGGCGATACTGCTCCAGGAACTTCAGGGGAGCGTACAGTTCGGGATTGAGCTTGCTTGAACAGGTTTGTGAGTGGACTTTTGGTTTATAAACTATAATGCATGCATAAATGTATCTTTGATTTTAATACTGTTATGTATGGGTGCAATGAATTTCTGGATTTTAGAAATGATGCTGGACACATGTTTTACAATATTTCAGTGAAAGTATGTTTTGACAAATGGCCTGGTTTTTGTACTTGATTTTGATATCGTTTTGACGTGGTAACTATTTGAGTATGTGATTTGGGTTGAGACCCATAATTATGATTTATTGATTTTGGCCATAAAATGATATTGCAAAGAATTTGGCTTAGGCCGAGAAACAAATATTTCAAAGTATGGATTTGATTCACTAGTTCCCGTCCCGATGGTTATTGTTGCTCTGACTGGTGTTGAGGGGCCTTGCTCTGCCAGTTGTTGAGGGTTCGGACCTTGGTGTTGAGGGGCCTTGCTCCGCCAGGTTGCGAAGCTGTCTATGCATAGTACAGAGAGTACAGATAGTACAGATGGTACACAGAGTTGTACAGATTTGAACACATCTCAAGGGATACCCTGGTGTGTTATGGATATGTCGGGAACAGTGAAATTTGAGATATTATGTGGCAGATGGAACGAAATGATTTGAATTTGAGATAATTTGTGTCCAGATTGAATTAAATGATTTTAAACTCCTTTGAAGAGAGTTTTCAAACCAAATTGTGGATCACGAGGTATTTTTATTATACAGATTTTATGTGAGTCCAACTAAATGGTTTTAAAGAGAAATGAGAATTTCTGGTGATTGACATATGATGTTTTTATTGATAAATTGTTTTATGTTATGCATGCATGATTTTATAAATGGAGGGGAAGAAAGGTATTTCTTCGAAAAGGAATTTATAAATGATTATTTTTGTCCACTCACAACTTTTGTGTTTAAACCCCCTTCAGGCAGTTGAGTAGAGTTGACGCGAACATTGATCTCGAGGCTGAGGCATTAGTACTTCGACTGCGCTGTATAATTATATTTGAGTAGGATATCTAAATTTTACTCTTGATCCTACTTAGACGCTCTGATATTATATGGTATTTGATTGGTCATTAATTACGGGAATTATTGAGTGCTTAAGTCCCTTGTCTGACAAGAGGAAGTATTTATTATTGTTATTATATTTTGTAAGGATTGAAGGGTATTTTGGGAACCTTTTCTTAGGTTGTCAGACGGGATCAGGGTTCTTCCCGGGTTTCGAGGGGAAATTCAGGACGGGTCCTGACAATTGGTATCAGAGCACTAGGTTAAATTCCTGTAGACTGTACACTATGTGTACAATTATTTTGGTATTTATGAGTTATAGTTCTTTTCAGCGTAATGCCTCCGAGACGCGAGTTCCGTCAACAGTCGGAAAATATTGGGGACACACCTGAACCTGCAGTGGAGCCTGATATGAGGCAAACACTGGAACAATTGGGTCATACGTTGACTTCTGTACTTCAGAGTAGGACTGCTACTGAAGGTTCAGACATTGAGAGAGCCCAGAGATTAGGGGCTACAATATTTATGTGCGACTCTAGCCCAGATGATGCAAGAGAGTGGATTTCCGGAGTCCAGGTTTACCGGAACTTACATTAAGGGGAGATCGTAGGGTACTACCCTGTGGAGTGATATCAGCTTTAATCGCTGAGAAATTGCTGAGGAAAGGTTGTGAGGGTTATTTGGCTCATGTGTTTGATTCTCGGGATACTCCGATGAGAGTGGAGGATATTCCAGTGGTGAGTGAGTTCTCTGATGTGTTTCCAGATGATATTCCGGGATTGCCACCTCACCGGGAGATTGAGTTCACCATCGAGCTTTTGCCAGGTACTCAACCTATCTCACAGGCACCGTATAGAATGGCACCGGCAGAATTGTGAGAGTTAAAGACTCAGTTGCAGGACTTGGTGAATATGGGATTTATCCGCCCAAGTGTTTCACCTTGGGGTGCACCAGTGTTATTCGTGAGGAAAAATGATGGTGGTCTGAGATTGTGTATTGACTACCGGAAGCTAAACAGGGCTACGGTGCGGAATAAGTATCATTTGCCAAGGATAGATGATTTGTTTGATCAACTTAAGGGGGCAAGATATTTTTCGAAAATTGACCTTTGATCCGGGTACCATCAGTTGAGGATCAGAGAAGGGGATGTTGAGAAAACAGCTTTCAGGACTCGTTATGGTCATTATGAGTTCCTGGTGATGCCTTTCGGGTTGACTAATGCCCCAGCAGCATTTATGGATTTGATGAACATGGTGTTTCAAAAGTATTTTGGATCGGTTTGTGATTGTGTTCATCGATGACATCTTGGTGTATTCGAGGAGTGCTAAGGCACATGAGAAACACTTAAGGTTGGTGCTGAATATGCTTAGGAAAAAGTATTTGTTTGCCAAGTTCAGTAAATGCCAGTTTTGGTTGACCGAAGTTGGATTCTTAGGTCATGTGATTTCGGCTGAGGGTATCATCGTAGATCCCCAAAAGGTTGAGGCAGTGGCAAACTGGGAGCAACCGATGACAGTGATAGAGGTGAGGAGTTTTCTGGGTTTGGCAGGATATTATCGACGGTTTGTAGAAGGATTTTCTACGATAGCAGGGTCGTTGACTCGGTTGACGAGGAAAGGAGTCAAGTTTGACTGGGGAGCTGATTGTGAACAGGGATTTCAGGAGCTGAAGAGGAGGTTGACTTCTGCTCCAGTATTGACCCTTCCTGATGATACTGGGGGATTCGAGGTGTATAGTGATGCCTCATTGCGGGGTATAGGCTGTGTGTTGATGTAGCATGGAAATGTGATAGCGTATGCTTCTAGACAACTTAAACCCCATGAGTTGAATTACCCCACACATGATTTGGAGTTAGCTGCAGTGGTGCATGCATTGAAAATCTGGCGACATTATTTGTACGGGGAGACGTGTCGGATCTTCACCGACCATAAGAGTTTAAAGTACTTGTTCACCCAAAAGGACCTGAATCTGAGGCAGAGAAGATGGCTTGAGCTAATAAAGGATTATGATTGTACTATAGAGTACCATCCAGGGAAAGCCAATGTTGTGGCGGATGCATTGAGCAGGAAATCCATGGGTTCTTTGGCCCATTTGCATACAGTCTACCTACCGTTACTGGTACAGTTCCGTAGAGCAGGGATAGTACTGGACATGGATAGCCAGGGGGCTTTGTTGGCTAGTTTCCATGTGAGGCATGTTCTGATTGATCGGATTATTGAGGCTCAACTCCAGGATCCTACATTGTGCATTATCAGGATGGAGTTGGAGGCTGGAAACAGGCAGGACTATGTGCTTAGGGATGATGGAGCCTTGGTTAGGGATGGCCGATTATGCGTACCGAATGAGCTGGAACTAAAAAGGGAAATTCTTGATGAGGCTCATAGTTCGGCTTACGCTATGTATCCAGGAGGTACCAAGATGTATCATACCCTAAGGAAATACTATTGGTGGACTGGGATGAAAAGGGAAATTGCTGAGTTTGTGAGTAGATGCCTGACGTGTCAGCAAGTGAAAGTAGAGAGGCAGAAACCATATGGAGTACTTCAACCATTACCTATTCCAGAATGGAAGTGGGATCACATTACGATGGATTTTGTGTATAAACTTCCAAGGTCACAGAAGGGACATGATGGGATATGGGTAATTGTTGATAGACTCACGAAGTCTGCACATTTCTTGCCAGTGCGGGAAGATTTTTGGATGAGTCGGTATGCCAAATTGTTTATTGATGAGATCATACGGCTACATGGGAGTCCAGAGTCCATTGTTTCAGACAGGGATCCTAGATTTACCTCCAGGTTTTGGCGGAGTTTGCAGAAGGCTTTTGGCACTACCTTGCATTTTAGTACAGCTTTTCATCCTCAGACGGATGGTCAGTCTGAGAAGACAATCCAGGTTTTGGAGGATATGATGAGAGCTTGTGTACTACAGTTTAAAGGGAACTGGGATTCACACCTGGCTCTGATGGAATTTGCTTATAATAATAGTTATAAGTCGAGTATTGGGATGTCTCCTTTCGAGGCACTGTATGGGAGGCAGTGCAGGACACCGTTATGCTGGAACGAAGTGGGTGAAAGGAAATTGTTAACACCAGAGTTGGTTGATACGACTGAGGAAAAAATAAGGATCATCAGAGAAAGGTTGAAGATAGCTCAGGATCGCCAGAAGAGCTATGCAGACCGTAGAACCAGAGACCTTGAGTTTGAGGTAGGTGACTGGGTATTCTTGAAACTATCTCCTTGGAAGGGAGTGGTACATTTTGGTAGACGAGGAAAACTGAGTCCTCGCTACATTGGTCCGTATGAGATTCTGGAGAGGATAGGACCAGTGGCATATCGTCTTGCTTTACCATCGAAATTATCCAGAGTTCATAATGTTTTTCATGTATCTTTGCTCCAGAAATATCTGTTTGATGAATCTCACGTATTGGGAGAGCAGCCACTTGAGCTGAAGGATGATTTGACCTTTGAGGAGCAACCGGTGCAAATTTTGGATTGGAAAGAGAAGGTACTGCGTCGAAAGAGTATTCCTCTAGTTAAAGTGTTGTGGAGGAATCATAACGTGGAGGAAGCCACGTGGGAAACCGAGGAACTAATGCGGGCGCAATATCCTTATTTGTTCCAAGGGTAGAGTTGAATTTCGAGGACGAAATTTCTTAAGGGGGGTAGATTGTAACAACCCGGAATTTTAATTATTGGGTTTACGTAATTATTTTTGTAAAATGACAATTTTACCCTTGTTTGGTAAAGGGCTTGGAAATCAAGTTTTGTTTTGAGACACTTTTGGTGGTGTTTTTGGTACCGTTGCTTAGGTCTCGAACTCACGAATTCGTAGACAGGCGGCACGCGAAAAACGGAGTTCGTGGACGAAAATTATGGGTCTTGTGCAAGGGCATTTTGGTAATTTTTGACTTGGGGGTAGATATTTTTAACCCCCAAATCAGATATTATCTGATCCACCTCATCCTCATCTTCATTTCATCTTCATCTCACTCATCCTCTCTGGGACAAACAAACACAAACCATCGAACCCAACCCGTGCGAAAACTCACGAAGAGAAACCAAAAGTCAACTTTGATTTCAAGGCTCCAACTTCCAGTTTTGATCAACTAATCGTATTCTACTCCTTCCCACGATCACAACCGTACCAACCATCGAAGGAGAGGACCACGGTGGAAGCCGAACCGAGGATAGGAAGTTTCGGAACTTCTGATCGATTTTCCGGCTAGCACAGGTACGTGTTTGTGGTTTTGAGGTCATATTTGGATTCCTGGGTTCGAGTAGATAGATTTAGACATAAAATTTGTGAAAAATGGTTGAGTTTTGAGGAAGTTAGGAAAGCTTGAAGTTTCGGCCGGAAATGGAGGATTCCGGCGAAACCAGACGGCGGCGACGGCGCTGCCGGTCATCTTCTCCGGCCAGCTTCCGGCGACGGCGACGGCAGCCGGTCGTCTTCTCCGGCGAGTCACCGATGACCGGTCGGGTCGAGTTGAATCGGTCGGGTTGAGTGAACCGGTCGGGTTGAGTGAACCGGTCGGGTTGAGTGAACCGATCAGGCCGAGTTGGACCGGGTCAGGCCGAGTTGGACCGGGTTGGACCGGTCCAGGCGCGTGGGTACTGTAGCAGGCGCGTGACCGGCGCGTGAGGGCGTGTGGCGGCGCGTGGGCGCGTGTTCCGACCTTCCGTCGGCGCGTGGCGGCGCGTGGCGGCGCGTGGGGCCGAGTCTGATGTCACGGTGGCACGTGACAAGTAGTTTTTGACGTTTCGGACCTGTTGGCGCAGGTTTTGAGTCGATCGGACATCGTTTAAGGGTTGTTTCGGACGTTTTAAAGTTGCTGCGTTTTCTAGGCCAGCATAGTTAGACTCCCGGGGTTTAGGGGGTTTATATTTAAGGTTCTTATTATTAGCTGGTAATCCCGATTATTAATTTGGACAGGCGATACTGCTCCAGGAACTTCAGGGGAGCGTACAGTTCGGGATTGAGCTTGCTTGAACAGGTTTGTGAGTGGACTTTTGGTTTATAAACTATAATGCATGCATAAATGTATCTTTGATTTTAATACTGTTATGTATGGGTGCAATGAATTTCTGGATTTTAGAAATGATGCTGGACACATGTTTTACAATATTTCAGTGAAAGTATGTTTTGACAAATGGCCTGGTTTTTGTACTTGATTTTGATATCGTTTTGACGTGGTAACTATTTGAGTATGTGATTTGGGTTGAGACCCATAATTATGATTTATTGATTTTGGCCATAAAATGATATTGCAAAGAATTTGGCTTAGGCCGAGAAACAAATATTTCAAAGTATGGATTTGATTCACTAGTTCCCGTCCCGATGGTTATTGTTGCTCTGACTGGTGTTGAGGGGCCTTGCTCTGCCAGTTGTTGAGGGTTCGGACCTTGGTGTTGAGGGGCCTTGCTCCGCCAGGTTGCGAAGCTGTCTATGCATAGTACAGAGAGTACAGATAGTACAGATGGTACACAGAGTTGTACAGATTTGAACACATCTCAAGGGATACCCTGGTGTGTTATGGATATGTCGGGAACAGTGAAATTTGAGATATTATGTGGCAGATGGAACGAAATGATTTGAATTTGAGATAATTTGTGTCCAGATTGAATTAAATGATTTTAAACTCCTTTGAAGAGAGTTTTCAAACCAAATTGTGGATCACGAGGTATTTTTATTATACAGATTTTATGTGAGTCCAACTAAATGGTTTTAAAGAGAAATGAGAATTTCTGGTGATTGACATATGATGTTTTTATTGATAAATTGTTTTATGTTATGCATGCATGATTTTATAAATGGAGGGGAAGAAAGGTATTTCTTCGAAAAGGAATTTATAAATGATTATTTTTGTCCACTCACAACTTTTGTGTTTAAACCCCCTTCAGGCAGTTGAGTAGAGTTGACGCGAACATTGATCTCGAGGCTGAGGCATTAGTACTTCGACTGCGCTGTATAATTATATTTGAGTAGGATATCTAAATTTTACTCTTGATCCTACTTAGACGCTCTGATATTATATGGTATTTGATTGGTCATTAATTACGGGAATTATTGAGTGCTTAAGTCCCTTGTCTGACAAGAGGAAGTATTTATTATTGTTATTATATTTTGTAAGGATTGAAGGGTATTTTGGGAACCTTTTCTTAGGTTGTCAGACGGGATCAGGGTTCTTCCCGGGTTTCGAGGGGAAATTCAGGACGGGTCCTGACAATTGGTATCAGAGCACTAGGTTAAATTCCTGTAGACTGTACACTATGTGTACAATTATTTTGGTATTTATGAGTTATAGTTCTTTTCAGCGTAATGCCTCCGAGACGCGAGTTCCGTCAACAGTCGGAAAATATTGGGGACACACCTGAACCTGCAGTGGAGCCTGATATGAGGCAAACACTGGAACAATTGGGTCATACGTTGACTTCTGTACTTCAGAGTAGGACTGCTACTGAAGGTTCAGACATTGAGAGAGCCCAGAGATTAGGGGCTACAATATTTATGTGCGACTCTAGCCCAGATGATGCAAGAGAGTGGATTTCCGGAGTCCAGGTTTACCGGAACTTACATTAAGGGGAGATCGTAGGGTACTACCCTGTGGAGTGATATCAGCTTTAATCGCTGAGAAATTGCTGAGGAAAGGTTGTGAGGGTTATTTGGCTCATGTGTTTGATTCTCGGGATACTCCGATGAGAGTGGAGGATATTCCAGTGGTGAGTGAGTTCTCTGATGTGTTTCCAGATGATATTCCGGGATTGCCACCTCACCGGGAGATTGAGTTCACCATCGAGCTTTTGCCAGGTACTCAACCTATCTCACAGGCACCGTATAGAATGGCACCGGCAGAATTGTGAGAGTTAAAGACTCAGTTGCAGGACTTGGTGAATATGGGATTTATCCGCCCAAGTGTTTCACCTTGGGGTGCACCAGTGTTATTCGTGAGGAAAAATGATGGTGGTCTGAGATTGTGTATTGACTACCGGAAGCTAAACAGGGCTACGGTGCGGAATAAGTATCATTTGCCAAGGATAGATGATTTGTTTGATCAACTTAAGGGGGCAAGATATTTTTCGAAAATTGACCTTTGATCCGGGTACCATCAGTTGAGGATCAGAGAAGGGGATGTTGAGAAAACAGCTTTCAGGACTCGTTATGGTCATTATGAGTTCCTGGTGATGCCTTTCGGGTTGACTAATGCCCCAGCAGCATTTATGGATTTGATGAACATGGTGTTTCAAAAGTATTTTGGATCGGTTTGTGATTGTGTTCATCGATGACATCTTGGTGTATTCGAGGAGTGCTAAGGCACATGAGAAACACTTAAGGTTGGTGCTGAATATGCTTAGGAAAAAGTATTTGTTTGCCAAGTTCAGTAAATGCCAGTTTTGGTTGACCGAAGTTGGATTCTTAGGTCATGTGATTTCGGCTGAGGGTATCATCGTAGATCCCCAAAAGGTTGAGGCAGTGGCAAACTGGGAGCAACCGATGACAGTGATAGAGGTGAGGAGTTTTCTGGGTTTGGCAGGATATTATCGACGGTTTGTAGAAGGATTTTCTACGATAGCAGGGTCGTTGACTCGGTTGACGAGGAAAGGAGTCAAGTTTGACTGGGGAGCTGATTGTGAACAGGGATTTCAGGAGCTGAAGAGGAGGTTGACTTCTGCTCCAGTATTGACCCTTCCTGATGATACTGGGGGATTCGAGGTGTATAGTGATGCCTCATTGCGGGGTATAGGCTGTGTGTTGATGTAGCATGGAAATGTGATAGCGTATGCTTCTAGACAACTTAAACCCCATGAGTTGAATTACCCCACACATGATTTGGAGTTAGCTGCAGTGGTGCATGCATTGAAAATCTGGCGACATTATTTGTACGGGGAGACGTGTCGGATCTTCACCGACCATAAGAGTTTAAAGTACTTGTTCACCCAAAAGGACCTGAATCTGAGGCAGAGAAGATGGCTTGAGCTAATAAAGGATTATGATTGTACTATAGAGTACCATCCAGGGAAAGCCAATGTTGTGGCGGATGCATTGAGCAGGAAATCCATGGGTTCTTTGGCCCATTTGCATACAGTCTACCTACCGTTACTGGTACAGTTCCGTAGAGCAGGGATAGTACTGGACATGGATAGCCAGGGGGCTTTGTTGGCTAGTTTCCATGTGAGGCATGTTCTGATTGATCGGATTATTGAGGCTCAACTCCAGGATCCTACATTGTGCATTATCAGGATGGAGTTGGAGGCTGGAAACAGGCAGGACTATGTGCTTAGGGATGATGGAGCCTTGGTTAGGGATGGCCGATTATGCGTACCGAATGAGCTGGAACTAAAAAGGGAAATTCTTGATGAGGCTCATAGTTCGGCTTACGCTATGTATCCAGGAGGTACCAAGATGTATCATACCCTAAGGAAATACTATTGGTGGACTGGGATGAAAAGGGAAATTGCTGAGTTTGTGAGTAGATGCCTGACGTGTCAGCAAGTGAAAGTAGAGAGGCAGAAACCATATGGAGTACTTCAACCATTACCTATTCCAGAATGGAAGTGGGATCACATTACGATGGATTTTGTGTATAAACTTCCAAGGTCACAGAAGGGACATGATGGGATATGGGTAATTGTTGATAGACTCACGAAGTCTGCACATTTCTTGCCAGTGCGGGAAGATTTTTGGATGAGTCGGTATGCCAAATTGTTTATTGATGAGATCATACGGCTACATGGGAGTCCAGAGTCCATTGTTTCAGACAGGGATCCTAGATTTACCTCCAGGTTTTGGCGGAGTTTGCAGAAGGCTTTTGGCACTACCTTGCATTTTAGTACAGCTTTTCATCCTCAGACGGATGGTCAGTCTGAGAAGACAATCCAGGTTTTGGAGGATATGATGAGAGCTTGTGTACTACAGTTTAAAGGGAACTGGGATTCACACCTGGCTCTGATGGAATTTGCTTATAATAATAGTTATAAGTCGAGTATTGGGATGTCTCCTTTCGAGGCACTGTATGGGAGGCAGTGCAGGACACCGTTATGCTGGAACGAAGTGGGTGAAAGGAAATTGTTAACACCAGAGTTGGTTGATACGACTGAGGAAAAAATAAGGATCATCAGAGAAAGGTTGAAGATAGCTCAGGATCGCCAGAAGAGCTATGCAGACCGTAGAACCAGAGACCTTGAGTTTGAGGTAGGTGACTGGGTATTCTTGAAACTATCTCCTTGGAAGGGAGTGGTACGTTTTGGTAGACGAGGAAAACTGAGTCCTCGCTACATTGGTCCGTATGAGATTCTGGAGAGGATAGGACCAGTGGCATATCGTCTTGCTTTACCATCGAAATTATCCAGAGTTCATAATGTTTTTCATGTATCTTTGCTCCAGAAATATCTGTTTGATGAATCTCACGTATTGGGAGAGCAGCCACTTGAGCTGAAGGATGATTTGACCTTTGAGGAGCAACCGGTGCAAATTTTGGATTGGAAAGAGAAGGTACTGCGTCGAAAGAGTATTCCTCTAGTTAAAGTGTTGTGGAGGAATCATAACGTGGAGGAAGCCACGTGGGAAACCGAGGAACTAATGCGGGCGCAATATCCTTATTTGTTCCAAGGGTAGAGTTGAATTTCGAGGACGAAATTTCTTAAGGGGGGTAGATTGTAACAACCCGGAATTTTAATTATTGGGTTTACGTAATTATTTTTGTAAAATGACAATTTTACCCTTGTTTGGTAAAGGGCTTGGAAATCAAGTTTTGTTTTGAGACACTTTTGGTGGTGTTTTTGGTACCGTTGCTTAGGTCTCGAACTCACGAATTCGTAGACAGGCGGTACGCGAAAAACGGAGTTCGTGGACGAAAATTATGGGTCTTGTGCAAGGGCATTTTGGTAATTTTTGACTTGGGGGTAGATATTTTTAACCCCCAAATCAGATATTATCTGATCCACCTCATCCTCATCTTCATTTCATCTTCATCTCACTCATCCTCTCTGGGACAAACAAACACAAACCATCGAACCCAACCCGTGCGAAAACTCACGAAGAGAAACCAAAAGTCAACTTTGATTTCAAGGCTCTAACTTCCAGTTTTGATCAACTAATCGTATTCTACTCCTTCCCACGATCACAACCGTACCAACCATCGAAGGAGAGGACCACGGTGGAAGCCGAACCGAGGATAGGAAGTTTCGGAACTTCTGATCGATTTTCCAGCTAGCACAGGTACGTGTTTGTGGTTTTGAGGTCATATTTGGATTCCTGGGTTCGAGTAGATAGATTTAGACATAAAATTTGTGAAAAATGGTTGAGTTTTGAGGAAGTTAGGAAAGCTTGAAGTTTCGGCCGGAAATGGAGGATTCCGGCGAAACCAGACGGCGGCGACGGCGCTGCCGGTCATCTTCTCCGGCCAGCTTCCGGCGACGGCGACGGCAGCCGGTCGTCTTCTCCGGCGAGTCACCGATGACCGGTCGGGTCGAGTTGAATCGGTCGGGTTGAGTGAACCGGTCGGGTTGAGTGAACCGATCAGGCCGAGTTGGACCGGGTCAGGCCGAGTTGGACCGGGTTGGACCGGTCCAGGCGCGTGGGTACTGTAGCAGGCGCGTGACCGGCGCGTGAGGGCGCGTGGCGGCGCGTGGGCGCGTGTTCCGACCTTCCGTCGGCGCGTGGCGGCGCGTGGGGCCGAGTCTGATGTCACGGTGGCACGTGACAAGTAGTTTTTGACGTTTCGGACCTGTTGGCGCAGGTTTTGAGTCGATCGGACATCGTTTAAGGGTTGTTTCGGACGTTTTAAAGTTGCTGCGTTTTCTAGGCCAGCATAGTTAGACTCCCGGGGTTTAGGGGGTTTATATTTAAGGTTCTTATTATTAGCTGGTAATCCCGATTATTAATTTGGACAGGCGATACTGCTCCAGGAACTTCAGGGGAGCGTACAGTTCGGGATTGAGCTTGCTTGAACAGGTTTGTGAGTGGACTTTTGGTTTATAAACTATAATGCATGCATAAATGTATCTTTGATTTTAATACTGTTATGTATGGGTGCAATGAATTTCTGGATTTTAGAAATGATGCTGGACACATGTTTTACAATATTTCAGTGAAAGTATGTTTTGACAAATGGCCTGGTTTTTGTACTTGATTTTGATATCGTTTTGACGTGGTAACTATTTGAGTATGTGATTTGGGTTGAGACCCATAATTATGATTTATTGATTTTGGCCATAAAATGATATTGCAAAGAATTTGGCTTAGGCCGAGAAACAAATATTTCAAAGTATGGATTTGATTCACTAGTTCCCGTCCCGATGGTTATTGTTGCTCTGACTGGTGTTGAGGGGCCTTGCTCTGCCAGTTGTTGAGGGTTCGGACCTTGGTGTTGAGGGGCCTTGCTCCGCCAGGTTGCGAAGCTGTCTATGCATAGTACAGAGAGTACAGATAGTACAGATGGTACACAGAGTTGTACAGATTTGAACACATCTCAAGGGATACCCTGGTGTGTTATGGATATGTCGGGAACAGTGAAATTTGAGATATTATGTGGCAGATGGAACGAAATGATTTGAATTTGAGATAATTTATGTCCAGATTGAATTAAATGATTTTAAACTCCTTTGAAGAGAGTTTTCAAACCAAATTGTGGATCACGAGGTATTTTTATTATACAGATTTTATGTGAGTCCAACTAAATGGTTTTAAAGAGAAATGAGAATTTCTGGTGATTGACATATGATGTTTTTATTGATAAATTGTTTTATGTTATGCATGCATGATTTTATAAATGGAGGGGAAGAAAGGTATTTCTTTTAAAAGGAATTTATAAATGATTATTTTTGTCCACTCACAACTTTTGTGTTTAAACCCCCTTCAGGCAGTTGAGTAGAGTTGACGCGAACATTGATCTCGAGGCTGAGGCATTAGTACTTCGACTGCGCTGTATAATTATATTTGAGTAGGATATCTAAATTTTACTCTTGATCCTACTTAGACGCTTTGATATTATATGGTATTTGATTGGTCATTAATTACGGGAATTATTGAGTGCTTAAGTCCCTTGTCTGACAAGAGAAAGTATTTATTATTGTTATTATATTTTGTAAGGATTGAAAGGTATTTTGGGAACCTTTTCTTAGGTTGTCAGACGGGATCAGGGTTCTTCCCGGGTTTCGAGGAGAAATTCGGGACGGGTCCTGACATAATGAAAACAGAATCATTCAACTTTTGAATATTACTCATTCAACATTTGAATATTACTCAACTTTTGATTATGACTCATACAATGCAAGAAATTCCTTGGAGGAGAAACCAAGGGTTTCCTAGACTTAGTGGTGGGCCCTTAACCTAACTAGCTCTCGAAGGTATAAAGCTAAACTGACCAGGGTCGTCAATGGATTGCTATATAGAACCAGTCAATGAAAGAAAGTTGTTGGCTTTTTGTCTATAAATAGACACAATTTGCTAAAAGATTTGGATAGATAGTAGTGTTGCTAGAAAATGGGAGGTGTGAAGCTAATTTCCAAAACTGAGAGCTCTTTCTGCACTAGGATTGAATGGGCTCTGAGGCTCAAGGGTGTGGAATATGAGTTCATAGAAGAAGATTTAAGAAACAAGAGTCCCCTCCTTCTCAAGTATAACCCTGTCCACAAGAAGGTGCCGGTGTTTGTGCACCATGACAAACCCATAGCTGAGTCGCTTGTGATCCTTGAGTAAATCGATGAGACATGGAAGGAGCACCCCTTGCTACCTCGAGAACCGTATGACAGAGCCATAGCTCGCTTCTGGGCTAGATTTGCCGATGAGAAGGTAATCATGCTTCAAATTTGTGTTCTTGTTTAGTGGAAATTATACTTTAAGTCTAAATTTCAGTGTTATATCCATTACAATTTTCGTTTTAAATCACTTTAATTCACGAAGTGTATTATGCGGGGCCAATGACGTTGAAACTGAAGTTTAGGGCAAAGCAGCCATTTTGCATCACTTTAGAAGCAAAGTAACGATTTTTCATCACTTTATTTGGACGAAAAAGTGACGCAATATGATAATTTTTTACCTATATTTCCCTTAAATTTAGCTTCAAAATCGTTTTTGGTGGCCCCGTATTAAACATGTCATCAATTAACGGGAGTAATGATAAAAATTGTAACTCATGGATCACGGTAAAATTACGTTGCAAAATTTGAAAATTTAGATATAATCTTAAAATTTAATGTAAATACACGGTACTAAAGTGTAATTTACTTTGTTTTGTTTATATAGCACAATTATGGTAGAGTATCTAGAGATAACAGTTAGTTCCTAATTATTTTTTTCTGGTGTTTGTTTATACGATCAGGTCGTGGATGGGTCATTGACAGCTTGCACGGCCGAAGGAGAAGCGAAGCAGAAGGCTATAGAGTCTGCATTAGAGTCACTAGCACATATTGAGCAGCAGATTCAAGGGAAGAAGTTTTTTGGTGGAGAAGAAATAGGGTATTTGGATTTAGTATTGGGGTGGATACCTTACTTCCTGAATGCCATGGAAGAAGCTGGAGGCATGAAGCTATTCGAAGCCAAGAGGTTCCCATCTCTACATGAATGGGGCCAGAACTTCATCAAAACTCCGATCATCAAAGAATGCCTTCCGCCCAGAGAAAAGCTTGTCACCCATGTCCAAGATGCTATCACCTACACGCGTTCCATATCCGCCAACAATCCATGATCTCCTGGTCCATTATCAATTAGCTGCCAACAGAAAAGAAAGAAAATAAATTTTCAGAGTTAAGTCTAAATTCTTCAAAAATTTACAATTTTCCGAGTCTAGGTGTCCTGTTTGCCGCTACCTTAATACATTTATGAGTCTTGTTGTTGCTTATGGATTATTATTTTTCAAATAAAACAATGGAGAAGAATTTCAATATGCAGAATCTCCTGGCTTCAATACAATGTACTCCAATGTGAAAAAAGCATTGAACTGCAGAGATCATATACAAAATGCATACTGAAGAAAAAGTGTCGGGACGTTGCTTCAAAGCAAAACCAGCGTTCAAGATGATCATGATGAACATGATAGTGATGTAAATAAGTTCAGGAAGCTATAAAATCAACCAACCTTACTTAGAGACTTAACTAAGGAAACAAAACAATAATGCCAAAGAATTCCATAGAAAATGCACTAGCAATGGGATAAATGGAAATTCTACGTAAACTGTAAGCATGTCAAGAATATACCTAAGAGACAAACATTTTTGGATGGATTAAAAAGGAAGGAACAACCAGGTCAAGGAGAAATTTTGGGCTTTGTTGACCTTATTAATCTTTGAAAAAGATGAATTTGATGCATAAGTATTGGCTGCATGACCCCACTTTGAGCACTATGTAGTGAGGAACGAAGTGGAAACAACGATCCAGAATCGAATGGCTAAAGGAAGGGGACAGGAACACACGCTATTTTCACGAAAGAGCAAAAGCAATAAGATAAATGGGTTATTCGGTGTTGATAACGTCTGGGTTACAGACCAAACTACTATTGGGGCCATGTTCTGTTCTTATTTTACTGATATGTTCACCAAAACAGGCGGTCATGACATGGATAGAATCTTGGAAGCTATAACTCCCAGAGTGACGAACGAAATGAATGAGGTTTTAAACCAATCTTTTAGCAGAGTGGAGTTGGAGCATGCTCTTACGGAGATGTTCCCAACCAAGGCACCGGGCTATGATGGGATGCCAACGCTATTTGACCAGATATATTGGCACATAGTTGGGGATGAGGTAAGTGCAACATGCCTGAAGGTTCTAAATGGGCATGGGTGTGTCTGAGACTTTAATCATACTCTCATCGCTCTCATACCCAAGGTGAAGATGCCTAAATATGTTACGGAATTCAGGCTCATCAGTCTATGTACGGTTCTTTATAAACTGGTGGCAAAGACTCTAGCCAACTGATTGAAGACGGTGCTACCTAATATCATTTACATGGCTGAAAGTGCTTTTGTGTCTGAACGTTATATCCTCGACAATGTTCTAACAGTTTTCGAATGCATCCACTACATGAATGGGCACAAACAGGCAAATGATCCCAAGATGGCAATTAAGATCGATATGGAGAAAGCTTATGACAGAGTCGAATGGTGTTTCATGAAAGAAGTGATGTGCAGGGTGGGTTTTGATTTGGCCTGGGTCGAAAAAATTATGGATTGCTTAACAACGGCTTCTTTCTCAGTACTTTGGCAAGGGAATCCACTAGGACACATTGTTCCACAAAGGGGTCTTCGCCAAGGTTGCCCCCTATCTCCATATCTGTTTCTGTTATGTGCGGAGGGGCTAACAACATTGATAGTAAGAGCAGAAAAGGATGGGCTTCTACAAGGAACCAGAGTAGCACCGATGGCAGCATCTATTTCACACTTATTTTTCGCTGATTTTTCGCTGATGACTCCATATTTTTCCTGGACGCTACTGTTGAGGTATGCATGGTGATTAATAATATTCTATCTGTTTATGAAGAGGCATCGGGACAAAAAATTAATCTAGCTAAATCAGCGGTCTCCTTTAGCTCTGGGGCGTCAGGTAATTGTACTGAGATGGTGACAGATACCCTTCAGATGACGGTGGTGGCTTGCCATGCCAATAGCTTGGATTGCCTACCATGTGGTGGGCCGGGGGAGAAATCCCTTTTCAAATCAGTCATTGAGTGATTAAAGAAGAAAAATGAAGGCTGGAAGGAACAATTCTTATCAGCAGCTGGGAAAGAAACTCTTATTAAAGTTGTGGCACAGGCTGTCCCGACTTACTCCTTGAGCTGTTTCAGACTCCCAAAGACTCTCATTATGGAAATTCATGACATCTATGCAAAATTTTGGTGGGGGAAGCAGAAAGGGGGGCACGGTATACATTGGAAAAGATGGGATGCGTTGTGTCTCTTCAAGAAGTTTGGGGGGCTTGGTTTTAGGCATATTGAAGACTTCAATCAGGCTTTATTGGCAAAGCAGGTATGGCGACTATGTCTACAGCCGACATCATTGATTGCACAGGTATTCAAAGGTCGATATCATCCTCATTGTACTGCACTTGATGCTGAGGTAGGCTCTAAACCATCATTCACATGGCGATCTTTAAATGTGGGGTAGGGACCTCCTGACGCAAGGGCTTAGATGGAAGGTGGGAGATGGGAAGATGATAAAAGTGTACGGTGATAAATGGATCCCATTCCCTCACTCTTTTAAGGTGCAAACACCGACACGCTTACCTCGTGACTCATATGTGTTTGAGCTTATGACAGAGACAGGTCAATGGAACAGTCAGCTGGTTTCACAGGCTTTCTAGAGACATGAAGCAGAGGCAATACTGAATATACCTCTTAGAACTATGGGCCATGCAGAGGACATAATGATATGGCATTATGAACGCAATGGGTGCTACAATGTGCGCACCGGATATTGGCTGGCGAGTGCAATTCGAGACAGAGATTCTGGACATGTGGGGTGCTCTACTCTAGGGGGTACGAATATATGGACCAAAATCTGGATGCTCAAGATTGCTCCAAAGATAAAGTTGTTCTTATGGAGGTGTATGCACGAAATCCTTCCAACTCAAGGACAATTACATCATCACCGCATTGCTTCAACCCCTGTGTGTAGTTGCTGCAATAAAGGGCCAGAAACCTGCTTTCATGTCTTATGGAGCTGTCAAAATGCAAAGCAAGTATGGAAGGCTTTTCCTGTACAAAACATATGGGTAAACTGGGCTACAGGAACTTTCGTTGATTTATCGTGTTATGTCATAGTTATGCTCTCGAATCAAGATCTTAATCTCTTCGCCTACATATGTTGGGGACTTTGGAACCACCGAAATAGACGGCTATTCCAGCATGCACATGAACCTGGCGTGAGGAAGTTAGCAAACTGGATTGCAATGGCTGAGGAATTCTCAGCAGCTCAATGCTGCTCTGGCAGTGCAAATGGGCCTCGAGACGCTGCAGGTGGCTGGGAGAAACCGCCAGCAGAAACTTGGAAAATTAACGTTGATGGGGCGTTCGGGAGAGCTGAGTTGCAGCGGGGTCTAGGTATGGTGATTCGAGATTGTAGAGGGGAAATGTTGGCTGTAGGTCTGCAACCTATGATAGGAAGTCTGAACCAAATGGCAACTGAATTGATGGCCATCAGATTTGGTATGCAGATTGCTTCTGATCTTGGATGCAGGCAGATTATTGTGGAATCTGATTGTCATGCAGCTGTGCACGCAATCAATGATACAGTAAGCATCCTTGGGGCTGAAGAAAGCGTGGTAATGGATTTAGACAGTTAGCAATGACAGTTAGCAATGGGCTTTGGCTGGGCTTCCTGCCAATTTAAGCCTAGAAACTGCAACAAAATTGCCCATGCTCTCGCTCGTCATGCTCTATCGACGAACGACACATTGATTTGGATGGAGGAAGGACCGGACTGGCTCTCTATTTTGTTAGTTGCTGATCTTGTTTCTCTGATGTAATTTTAGTTAATTTGGTGCGTGGTACTCTTTTTTCTTTAACTGGATTGTAATCCCTAGTAAAGTTTTAACGAAGCCACATTTTGCACCCTTCTAATTCCTCTTTGTCAAGTTTAATGAGAATTACCATCCGTTTAAAAAAAAAAAAAACAAGTATTGGCTGCATGCACAATTTCTTTGACATGAGGCCCCCACATGCATCATCACATCTCTAGAAGAGGGTCTGCTTAGTCATGATTCATGATACAGAAACAAACTTTATCCTTTGTTTGAAAGTTCAACAGACCAGCCTTAGAATATGACATTTATATTATTCATGGCTTCCCATTGTAAAATATGAGGAAAGCAGGTCAAAGGGAAAGTGACATAATATATGAAATATATATGAATCTGAGTCATAAATATTGAGAGTGGACTAACTTACAACTTTCTCTTCAAGAAATGCAAGACTTTTCGAAATCCCACCTCCATAAAGTTAATGAACAGAGAATCAACCAAACTTCTGAATATACTCATGCAATGCAAGAAATTCCTTGGAGGAGAAACCAAGGGTTTCCTAGATTTGGTGTTGGGTTCTTAACCTATCTTGCTCAAAGTCTTCTAAGAATTTGAAGGTATAAAGCTAGTATACGCAAGCAACTATGTCATCAAGTGTCCAGGGTCGCAATAGATTGCTACATGCTGAACCAGTCAACGAAATGGAGCTGTTTTTTTTTTTCTATAAATAGACAATTTTCTGCAAGCAATGGATAGGTGTTGCTAGAAAATGGGAGGTGTGAAGCTGATTGCCACAACTCAGAGCCTTTTCTGCACTAGGATTGTTTGGGCTTTGAAGCTCAAGAGTGTGGAATATGAGTTCATAGAAGAAGATTTAAGAAACAAGAGTCCCATCCTTCTCAAGTATAACCCTGTCCACAAGAAGGTGCCAGTGTTTGTGCACCATGACAAACCCATAGCTGAGTCACTTGTGATCCTTGAGTACATCGATGAGACATGGAAGGACTACCCCTTGCTACCTCAAGAACCATATGACACAGCCAAAGCTCGCTTTTGGGCTAAATATGCCGATGAGAAGGTAATCAACTTCAAATCTGTGCTTTTATTTAGGTAGCACAATAATGGTAAGAGTATATAGAGAATATAGTTCTAAATTTTTTCTTGTGTTTGTCTGTGATCAGCTTGTGTTTGGGGGATGGAGAGCTTGCACGGCCGAAGGAGAAGAGAAAGAGAAGGCAAAAGAGTCTGTACTAGAATCGCTAGGGCATCTTGAGCAGCAGATTGAGGGGAAGAAGTATTTTGGTGGAGAAGAAATAGGTTATTTGGATTTAGTATTGGGGTGGATACCTCACTGGCTGAGTGCCATGGAAGAAGCTGGAGCCGTGAAGCTACTTGAAGCCGAGAGGTTTCCATATCTCCATGAATGGGGTCAGAACTTCATCAAAACTCCGGTCATCAAAGAATGCCTTCCGCACAGAGAAAAGCTTCTCAGCTATTTCCAAGCTAGTGTCAGTTACCTGCGTTCCTTATCCGCCAACAATCCATGATCTCCTGGTCTATCATCAATTAGCTGCCAACAGAAAAGAAAGTAAACAAATTTTCAAATCCTAGTCTAAATTCTTCAGAAAGTTTACTATTTTCCAAGTCTAGATTTCCTGTTTGCCTCCCTCTTATTAAACAAATTTATGAGTCTTGTTGTTGCTTATGTATTATTATTTTCTAATAAAAAAACGAAGGGGGATAATTTTCTAGCTGCATAATATCTTGCCCGAGCAACTATGACATACTAATAAGAAAAAGATCATTACATAATTCGTATGCTTTAGTACAAGCTAAAGCTAGAGCAGAAATAGGGAGTTGGCATCAATACAACGTAGTACAATAACAAAATTGCATTGAACTGCAAAGATCAGATACAAAATGCACATTGAAGAAAAAGTGTCGGAAAGTTTCTTCAAAGAAAAATCTGTGTTCAAGACCAACTTGGTAATGATGCAAACAAAGATTTAAGGAGGAAGACCTGACAGTAAGTTGTTGTGAAATTTTACCTGACATTAATACATCCAAGTAGATATGGGTTACCTTGACTACAAATCGTAAGCACTTATGTCATGAAAGTGACCAAAGGGTGTTGACTATTGACTAATGGGGTACAACTGTACAAGGATGGGATCTGGCCATGAAATGTAGCAGTTGTTGACTCGAAGATTTTAAATCGACCTCTATATATCATGACAGTGACATGTATTTCCCTATAAATACACAAAGACAGAAGCTTTGATATAAACTAGATCAAAATGGGGGGTGTGAAGCTAGTTGGCAACTCTGAAAGCCCTTTCTGCAATAGGATTGAGTGGGCTTTGAAGCTCAAGGGTGTGAAATATGAGTTCATAGAAGAAGATATAAGAAACAAGAGTCCCATCCTTCTCAAGTATAACCCTGTCCACAAGAAGGTGCCGGTGTTTGTGCACCATGACAAACCCATAGCTGAGTCACTTGTGATCCTTGAGTACATTGATGAGACATGGAAGGACCAACCCTTGCTACCTCAAGAACCATATGACAGAGCCATAGCTCGGTTCTGGGCTAAATTTGTCGATGAGAAGGTAATCAACTTCAAATCTGTGTTTTTATTTAGGCAAATAACACTTCAGTATCTAGTGTTTTACACCAAATTTCCGAGCTATACATGAGTTTTCAAATTTTACATTTAAGTACCATGAACTCCTTAAAATGTTTCACACTGGCCTCTCTGTTACAGTTTTCGTCATAAATCATGCTAATTCATCACATATCTTATGCAGAGCCACCCAAATACAACTTTGAAACTAAATTTAGGGCAAAGTAGCAATTTTGCATCAATTTAGAAACAAAATATCGATTTTGCATCACTTATCTTGAGCGGAAAATTGACGAAATATGGCTACTTTTTCCCTATATTCAGCTTCAGAGTCATTTTTGGGTAGACTCCGCACGAGACATGTTATCAATTAACGGAATTTATGATGAAAATTGTAACTCATGGACCATTATGAAACAATTTAAAGAATTCAGGGTATTTAAATACAAAATTTAAAAATTCAGGTATAATCTTGAAATTCAGTGTACAATACACAATACTAATGTGTAACACAATGATGGTAATGTGCTCTTTTATTTACATAGCACAATGATGGTAGAGTATCTAGAGATAATAGTTCCAAATTTTTTTTCTTCTGGTGTCTGTTTATACAATCAGGTTGCGCATGGGGGGTGGGTAGCTTGCATAGCCGAAGGAGAAGAGAAGCAGAAGGCTATAGAGTCTGCGTTAGAGTCACTAGCACATATTGAGCAGCAGATTCAGGGGAAGAAGTTTTTTGGTGGAGTAGAAATAGGGTATTTGGATTTAGTATTGGGGTGGATACCTCACGGGATGAATGTCTTGGAAGAAGTTGGAGGCATGAAGCTACTTGAAGCCGAGAGGTTTCCATCTCTCCATGAATGGGGTCAGAACTTCATCCAAACTCCGATCATCAAAGAATGCCTAGCGCCGAGAGAAAAGCTTCTCAGCTATGTCCAAGCTAGTTTCAGTCACACGCGCTCCTTATCCGCCAACAAATCATGATCTCCTTCCTGGTCTATCATCAATTAGCTGCCAACAGAAAAGAAAGAAAATAAAATTTTCAGATTTTAGCTAAATTCTTCAGCAACTTTACGATTTTCCATGTCTAGATGTCCTGTTTGCCTTGATCTTAGTACAGTTATGAGTCCTTTTGTTGCTTATGTATTATTATTTTTCAAATAAAACAATGAACGGGAGAAGAATTTCAATCTGCATAATCTCCTGGCTTCAATACAATGTGCTCCAATGAAAAAAATGCATTGAACTGCAGAGGTCAGATACAAAATGCATATTGAAGAAAAAGCAGTCGGAAGTTTCTTCAAAGAACAATCAGTGTTCAAGACGAACTTGATAGTGATAGAAATAAGTTCAGGAAGCTATAAAATCAACCAACCTTACTTAGAGACTTAACTAAAAAACCAAACAATAATGCCAAAGAATTCCGTCGAAAGTTAACTAGAACGGGATAATTTGAAATTTTACATAAACTGTATGCATATCAAGAATATTCTAAGAGACAAACATTTTTGGATGGATTAAAGAGGAAGGAATAATCAGGTAAGCAGAAATTTTGTGGGCTTTGTTGACCTTATTAATCTTTGAAAAAATTGAATCTTGATGCATAAGTATTGACTGCATGCACTTACATTTCTTTGACATGAGGCCCCCACATGCATCATCACATTTCTGGAAGAGGGTCTGATTAGTCATGATTCATGATGCAAGAAACAAACTTTATCCTTAGTTTGAAAGTTCAACAGACCAGCCTTAGAATATGAAATATATATTATTCATGGCTTCCCATTGTAAAAGATGAGGGAAGCATATCAAAGTGAAAATGACATAATAATATGAAATATATATTAATCTGAGCCATAAATATCTAGTGGACTACCTTACAACTTCCTCTTCAAGAAATGTAGGACTTTTCTAATTCCATCTCCTTAAAGTTCAAACCAAGGCCTCAAAAGATTGAAAGCTTGGTTCAATCTCAGAACTTGCAGCCTGCAAAATGGGAGATGTTAAGGTGATTGGAGCCTCTCTCAGTCTCTTTTGCTGCAGAATTGAATGGGCTCTGAAGCACAAGGGGCTAGCATATGAGTACATTCAAGAAGACTTGAAAAACAAGAGTCCTCTGCTCCTTCAGTATAATCCTGTCCATAAGAAAATCCCAGTGCTTGTGCACGGTGAGAAACCAATTGCGGAGTCCCTTATCATCCTTGAGTACATAGACGAAACATGGAGAGAGAACCCACTGTTGCCAGAAGACCCTTTCGAAAAAGCAATGGTGCGAGTTTGGGAAAAGTATGTTGATGAGAAGGTAAACAAACAACACATCAATGCATGTATAGTATTCATACCTTTTATATTATGCGTAATATATTGAAAAGAAAAGCTCATGAGATTTTCAATAATGAAGGAATGCAATGTGTGATAAGTGCATGGACTGCTCGCCGTACAGAGGGGCATGAACAAGAGAAAGCCTTGGAGTCAGCACAAGAATCACTCAAACTTCTGAACAAGCTCATTGAAGGCAAGAAATTCTTTGGAGGAGAAACCATGGGTTTCCTAGACTTAGTGGTGGGCTCTTTACCTAACTGGCTCAAGTTCTTAGAAGAATCAAAAGGCATAAAGCTATTTGATGCAGAGGAGTTGCCATTTCTTCATGAATGGGCACAGAGATTCACAGAAATTTCAATAATCAAAGAAAGCATACCAATGATAGAAGATCTCATCAACTACCCCCGGGCTCAGCAGACAGCCAAATAATGTCAAAGAGGAAAGACATAAAATAAAGTGGTCATAGATATACTATAGATCGAAAATAATGTACAAGAGGCACGACACAGCCTTGATAGAATATGTTACCTTTCTAATTCACTATCATGCTGATATCTATATGTATAATATGATCCATAAAAAGGATATTCAACATCTATATTTGAGAGAAATTAAAATAAAAAGAAAAATATTTAAGTTATTACACGGCGACAGCGGCACCAAAAAGCAGTTCCTCCACTTTTTCCTCGACCAACTGCTAGTTCTTCATCAATGTAAAACCATATAAAGAAGGGATCCTTTGTGCTAGGTTCTCTGTCATCTTTTTGGCCTAGACTGATCTCTAAAGTTTTCAAAGGCCCAATTTTTATCCGAATGCACTCAAAGATGAAGGCCAGTATTCTCTTCTTCCAAGAAAATCTTCCTTCAAATGTTAAACATCCAAATGGCCCAAAATACACTCCATTCTCAATTCTCTTCCCCTGATAATCCGGGCAGACATTTGTTAAGTCTCGAAAGTTGGCAAGCAACAAGGAAAGTACTCATGCCTATATAATCCTCATTTCTCTGTAGATGATGAAAGCTTCTAAGACCTCCTTTATAATTTTAAACAACAATATCCAGGCATGCAATGTTTGACATGATAAAAAATCACCCTAGGAAAGAAGAAGGAAAAGACAAAAGCGTCAAGCATCACATGCAGCCTCTAAGAACACACCCACCTCAAAATCTTAAACAAACTTGAAGATTTGTTCCAATTTCCATTTTTTCTTCTTTTTACCACATATTTTGCTCATTGAAAATGAAAGCATGAGTATTTGATATAGAGATGAAACGGCTTACAGCAGCATCAAACCTCTGAACAGCTGTAATAGGGAAGTAGCTGCCGCCCTTCAATTCCTTCTGCAAACACCACAAAAATTCGAATATGTTTGGTTTCGAAGAATGATGGCAAATGATGCACATACTTATGAAAGGATTACATTAAATCACTAACCTTGGCAGTAAAAATGAGCATCCAGGTTCTACCTGGGGATTCTGATCCACCAAGCGTATTAAGAAACCCTGAGGGGTCGAGTTTTCCCTTCTCAATGACAGAGAGAGCAGACAGAATCTCTTCCGCCGCAACCCGTCTTGTTTTCGCAGCATTCTTGAGCAATTTCACGCTCTCCTCCACTTCCTTAACCCAACAACACCACCAGATCATAAGTTCATAACTCAATCAAAGTAATGTTCGCTTGTAATTGAAAATTCAGTTTCTAGAGCATGAATCAAAGTAACTATGCAAGTGAAAAATACAAAAATAAGGACCCAAAAGAGGAAAAGCATACTCTGTTGGGCTGTGATTCTTGGACAGCCAGAGGTGTGGCGGTGGTGGCACTTTGTTCCTTGCCATCGAGGGTTGCTCTGGTTCTTGCTCTGGGAAATTTGAGAATCATCAAATTGGGGGTTGCGGGCTTGGCATGAGGTGCAATTTGGAGGGGAAAGCTTGAGGGTCTGAGGGATGCTGGAGAAAAATTCAGAGCCATCAAATTCAAGTAGGAGCGTGGTGTCTCTGAGCTCTGAGCCCATACTTATCACTTTTGTTTCCAAGTGGATTAGATTTTTTAATGGGAAAATTTACATTATTTTGCACCAATTTCAATTTTATATCTAGTTTTTTAAAATACTTCTTTAAATATCCAATCCGTTACAATTTTTATCCAATAATTCTTAATTAATGTTGTAATATAATTTTCTCTTCTAATTTTTTTTTCTAATATAATTATATAAAAATAAAGTTGATCTTATATAAATGGACTATTATGTATTAAGATAAATTATACTTTATCGTCTTGTAATTTATATTTTATAATAAATTTATCCGTCACTTAAATTCTTTAAAAGTGATAACATAATCGATCCGTTGGCTTTTCAAATATTTTTGTGCTAAGTGAAAAATTTTCGAGTCCGAAGTAAGAAATTGCTTCCTAATCTGAATAATTCGCATCGTCTGGCATCGTTAAAATCCACGTTTCCGCACATTCCAATTTCTCGCTCTCACTCTCACCTGTGTGTCTGACTTTCAAATCGCTACCACCTAACCACGCCAGTGCTGGTGGCAATCAGCCAATGAGCGCCGCCTCTCACTCCGATCATCTCCTCCTCCAGCTGACCCTTATCTAAGGAATAGAAACACCCTCCATTTCTGATCAGAATTAATAAAACACCACAACGTCACCCAACCAATTACCAGCCAACCATGTCCTCCTCCCGCAAGCTCCTCTGCACCCTCATCCGTACCTCTCTCCGCCGGACCACCGCTGCGACCAGGTCCGCAGTCCCCAAATCTCCCCTCATGCGGCCTACAGGGTTTCTCCTTTCACGTGCATCCCACTACTCCACATCATCGGCCGCCGCAACCTCCGCGCCTCCAAAACAAGCTACGCCATCGGTGGGTGGAAAAATTACTGATGAGTTCACCGGAAAAGGCGCCGTTGGCCAGGTCTGTCAGGTTATCGGGGCCGTCGTCGATGTTCAGATCGATGAGGGCTTGCCACCAATCCTCACGGCTCTCGAGGTCTTGGACAAACTCGATCAGATTGGTACTTGAGGTTGCTCAACATCTCGGTGAGAACATGGTCAGAACCATTGCCATGGACGGGACTGAAGGGCTCGTTAGAGGTCAGAGAGTCCTCAACACTGGCTCTCCTATCACTGGAAGATGCCATTCTCTCGCTTTTAATGCTTAAAGTTTAAATTTTTTTGTTGTGCATGCGTTGCAATTTGCATTGATCAATATAAGATCAAATATTTATGTTCTTA
Source organism: Oemleria cerasiformis (assembly GCA_037349345.1). Lineage (NCBI taxonomy): Eukaryota > Viridiplantae > Streptophyta > Magnoliopsida > Rosales > Rosaceae > Oemleria > Oemleria cerasiformis. The sequence continues at coordinate 17,089,300 of JAZGTL010000018.1, forward strand.
TTCTGAATGCACGTTTTTCAAGTTTTCTTAAGCAATCTTTTACTTTTTGAAAATCAAATAAAAGTTTTATTTTTTATTTAACGTGAAAGTTTTAAATAATGCAAATGTTTCAATAAAAGTTTTATTTTTTATTTAACGTGAAAGTTTTAAATAATGCAAATGATATTTAAGAATATCATATCTGAAATATGTGAAATAGGTGCCTGTTGGTAGAGCCACCCTTGGCCGAATTAAGAATGTTATTGGAGTGCCCATCGATGAGAGGGGTGATATAAGTAAGCAGCAGAATCTCTTTACCTTTCGAGTATTTGCTTATGTACATTCAGAAAACTAATCCTACTGTTTCTTTCGATTCATTAGAGACCGATCATTTTCTGCCCATCCATAGAGAAGCTCCAGCTTTTGTTGAGCAGGCAACTGAGCAGCAGATTCTTGTCACTGGAATCAAGGTATGTCTTTGGTCTATGGAACAGATAATGGCCTAATGGATATTGTATGTGCTAAGAAAAATTATTCCAATGTCAAAGGTGGTAAATGTTTGGATTGCCAAACACCGGAAATGTTTTGGGGTCTTTTCCATGTGTTATCACTCCTTTTAGATTGAAGGAGTTGAAGAGAGGACCATTGGTGGTTTCTTCTGTAAAGTTTTAGTGAGTTTTTTTAGAAGAAAATTTGTCTTCTATTGCCATCATATAGTTTGTAATTTGTATGTTTGGATGCTTTTGTAATGTGAACATTTGTTTCTAATGTTCTCAAGGTTGTGGATCTTCTTGCACCTTACCAAAGAGGAGGAAAGATTGGGCTCTTTGGGGGTGCTGGTGTCGGAAAGACTGTGCTTATTATGGAACTCATCAACAACGTTGCCAAAGCTCATGGTTGGTTCCATTTAAATGCATTTTCATTTTCATTCCAATCGACTGTTTGGTATCCCTGGCAAGCCTTCTGCCACGGTTTCTCGCCTCATTTTCTCTATGATCAAAGTCCGCCTCATGTCCCTCCGCCTCCCAAATACGGTCTCCAATGCTTGCATCCTCGCTGATTGGGAGATTGCCCCCACTGCTTAGCCCCTTGGAGCTTCTCCTGAGTTACTTATTGTATTTGTTTCTTCTCCTATCTGTTAGGAGCTGTTTCTCTGTTGTTTGCCACTAATTTGCGGGCTTGGTTCTTCTTGTAAGGCGCTGCCTTGTTGCTTGCTGGGCTTGGTCCCTTTTGAAATTATTTATTTACCCAAAAAACAAAATAATGATGTCCAAAGTTAAGAAAATATTTTATCCTTCTTCTGCAGGTGGTTTCTCAGTGTTTGCTGGTGTGGGAGAGCGCACAAGAGAGGGTAATGATCTGTACAGAGAAATGATGGAAAGTGGTGTCACTAAGCTTGGAGATCAGCAGGTTAACATTCTGCAATGCTGCATATTTTAATTTTCTAATTTTACCTGGCATTATGTTCTCAATTACATTCCCTTGTTTTGCAGAGTGAAATTAAGTGTGCTCTTGTGTACGGTCAAATGAATGAACCTCCTGGTGCCTGAGCTCGTGTTGGGCTCACGGGTGGGTCTGACTGTGGCTGAGCATTTCTGAGATGCTGAAGGACAAGACGTGCTTCTCTTCATTGATAACATATTCCGTTTTACTCAAGTAAGCTCCATCTCTCTCTCACACGCGCTTACACACAGTCATCCAAGTTTTTATAACAAATAGAATTTGCTACAAAAGCCGGCTAACGGGGTATTCCTGCCTATGAGAACATAGTAATGGAGAAGGTAATAGCTGAAATAGGAGGGTCTCAACATCTTCTGACCATATACTGCCGTTTTCTTTATCTCCATTATTCTCCAGGCTAACTCAGAAGTGTCTGCTTTGCTCGGTCGTATCCCTTCTGCTGTTGGTTACCAACCTACCTTAGCTACTGATCTCGGAGGACTCCAAGAGCGTATTACTACAACCGAGAAGGGTTCCATTACTTCTGTTCAAGCTATTTATGTGCCTGCTGATGACTTGACAGATCCGGCTCCCGCAACCACTTTTGCCCATCTTGACGCCACCACTGTGCTGTCACGACAAGTATGTAGTCTTTTTTCACTCCAATTTTTTTAAGCAGGAATGGTATATTTGTGTTTTCTTCTGCTCTATGTGTTCTTAACTCGAAAAACCTGTTCATGGTCAGATATCTGAACTTGGAATCTATCCTGCGGTCGATCCCTTGGATTCTACATCTCGTATGCTCTCCCCACATATTTGAGGAGAAGAACACTATAACACTGCTTGTGGTGTTCAGAAAGTTCTTCAAAACAATAAGAATCTGCAAGATATTATTGCTATTTTGGGAATGGATGAGCTCAGTGAAGACGAACAAGTTGACTGTTGCACGTGCTCGTAAGATTCAACGATTCTTGAGTCAGCCTTTCCATGTAGCAGAAGTGTTCACCGGAGCTCCCGGAAAGTATGTTGAGTTGAAAGAAAGCATTACCAGCTTCCAGGTGATCAACTTTATTTGATTTCACTATCGAACATTTATTCCTTTAGGTGGTTCCTCTGGCATTGTCTGATGTTGTTCTGTGGGATTTCGTTTGTACAGGGAGTTCTTGATGGGAAATACGATGACCTTCCGGAGCAATCGTTTTACATGGTTGGTGGAATTGAAGAAGTCATTGCCAAGGCAGAGAAGATTACCAAAGATTCTGCTGCATAGTCACTTCTGTTATATGCTTACTGCATTACCAAACTTTGTTTTTTTTTTTTGGAGGATTGATCCTAGTTATTTTTGGTAGGGTTAAACTAGGTAGAGGTATTGGTTTAAAATCTTTGGTGAGCTGATGCTTAGCCAACTCCATGGATCAGAAATCATATTGGATTGAAAATTTTAAATACATTCCAATTTTAATCCAAAAAGCTTCTGAGTTGATTCTAGTGAGCCAAATTAGAATCTTTTGACTCGAATTTGGAATTCGAATTCAATTTGCATTTATAATTTGTACACATTTTTTAAAGTCCTTATTTATACTCAGTTTTCAGTGTCTGTTTGGTTAGTGAGAAAACGCAAGTAAAGTTGAAAAGCCAAAACAAATTCAAATTGAATCGTTTATTTTGTGCAGGCAGAGGGATCAATCACCAAATCTTCAACCTAATCATGTAAACCATCTTGTTTACATTGACAATTGAAGAAAATTTATTTTGCTAACTCATGTTACAATGATATTATTGAGGAGATATCAATCTTCAAATGGTAAGTTGAGAGCTGCAATTAAGCATTTGCTCTGCGTTTGAGTAAAACAAGCAAGTTAACCGAAATCTTTGATTCCAGGATGGAGGAGGATTCTTCAAGTTTCTTGCAAAATGAATCAAAAAGTTCATCCATAATCTCATCTCCGAAATGCTCCCGAATTATCCCCTGCATTCCGGATCTCAAACCAGAGGCTAATACCTTGGGCGGTGGTTTTTTCTGAGACAAGTTTTCCATTATCTCCATGCTGAAGCATCCATTAGCTTTCACAACAGCTTCCACTTCTTCAAGAGAAGCTATATAATGTGGCAGATTAAAGGAGTCCACTTTTTCTTCAGAGATGATACCCTAACCACGAAAACAAGCTTATCGGTTTTTATCTTATTTAGAAGGAATTAAAGCAATGTTATGCAAATGTGGAAGAAGATGATAATTTCTTACCTTTTTGGCCATGTCCATGAGGCAGGATCCGAAGATGTCTGCTGCTGTATTGACAAAAACTTGCTCGTGAGGGATTCCATTGGGGCGGCCGGGAACAATGAAGGCCATCAACCCTCCACACACAATCTCTTCTGCTCTAGCATTTAGAAAGCACTCCATGTCCTTGGCATACTGAGCTGCATAAGCCTTGACAACTTGATCTGCAGAACTCGAGTAATGAAGCCTCCCTTTGTTCCAAGCAGGAGACTTCATGTCCGCCACATCTTCTGGAACTCTAGAAAGACATTGGAGAGAATACGAAGAGAAGGCAAAGTGAAGAAATGCCTTGGGATATAGACGAGTATAAAATGAACCCGGCACTCCCACGGCGGAGTATTTCCTCTCTTGAGGCAGAGATCGGAAAAGCGTGTTGAAATCATTGGAGGTGTGATCACTGAAAAAGACTTGGAACTCAGGAAGCTGAAAATCGTGTTGCTGATTTTGATACTTTTGCTCCACGACATCGATTATATTTTGCACTGCTTGGAATGTGTTAGGCCCCACAGAGCAACCTAAATCCGTTACTCGAAAGGTGTTTGAAGAAGAAGAGAAGCTTTTGAAATCAAGCTTTTCAAAAACTGCTTCTTGGATCAGTTCCTTGGCAGAGTCTATAGCTTTTCTCTGCAGAAAAAATAAAAAATAAAACATATATAGTGCAGTGGAATTTGAGAGAAAAATAAAACAACATTGTGAGAATTGAGAGTTGATGCATGTCACACCTGAAAAGAGGAGTTTTTGCTATAGCTATAGAGGCTATCTCCGCCGGTCATCGGATATGCCACTGATTCTGCCATTTCTGTCTCTCAGCTTCTTGTTTTCTTCTATGATTTATGTTTTGGATGAATGTTTGAGGTGGCTATGGTGGTTGCTGAAGGCCCTTATTTATATTCCCTTCAAAAATGTTGACCAGTAAAACTAAACAGAAACAGAACAGTCTTCATCTCCGGTCAAAGTTGGAGCTTGATTGATCATATAAATATAATTCATAATGTAGTCAAGTCAAGAGAACAAATATAAATTTATAGCATGGAGTCATAATGTGGTCATTTTTGGCCTGAAATAAAATATTGCACTGCAAATTATTTGTTCGATCGTCGTCGTCCGTTACATATCAATCATACATGTTATTCTAGAGAGTGAAATTTTATTTACTTTCCGTTTTAGAGCGGCAAAAAAACTGAGTAGCTTCCCTGAGTCGAGTTCCAAGATGGAGGTTTGTTCTTCAACTTTCTTGCGGTACAAGTCGAAAAGCTCATCTAAGATTTCATCTTCAAAATGCAGCTTGATGAGTTCCTGGAAGACAGCTCTCATATGAGATGCAAATTTTACTGAGACAGTGCCATCTACCGGCACAAGAGGCAAGTTTTGGAGTCCCTCTGCGATAAAACATCCATTTTTCTCTACGGCAGCTTCCAGTTCTTGGGGACACACGATATACATAAGTACATTGAAAGAATCTACTTTCTCTTATGCAGTAACACCCTGCATCGACAACAATGGTCTTCATCGTCTATATATTTTCCCCATAACAAGACATCATGTTTTTATTAAAGGGGGAACGCATGGTGAGAGTTATACACAATTTTCTTCATTAATTAACAGGGCTTATTAGTTAGGATATAGAATGGTCCATCAGTGCTTCGATTATCCAATCTGAGACCGCAAATTTAAATTCCAAGCTCTAAATGATGATTGTATATCCTAAAACAATCAACAATGTGAATAAAATAAAATAAAAAATTTACAAAGAAAATTGAGTAGAAATGAAGTTTTCTAAACTTATCAGATTTTAAATCAGGATATCTTGTATCTCCATATACCAGATGCTCGCTAATGAGTACCGCATCTTTAGAATTGTAGAAAGACTCTCATTCTCGAGGTCATGAGTCATAATGCTATTAAGAAAAAGAAATTTGTTTTTCCATTGGATGATATTGCTTAGTGTTATTTACACTTACACCCCCTGAGGTTATTTGTATATTCACAAAACCCCCTAAGGTTCTAGTAATTACACTAGCACCTTATTATGTTCTGAAAGCATTACGCATAAGCTCTTATGTTTCTACAAATTAAATAAACACTCCCTCAAGTTCTAAATTAATTATACATAACCCTAATATTTGAATAGTTTCAGCACGTGTTGGTCAATTAATAAAATTGGTTATGTGTAATGCTTTATGAACCTTAAGCGGTGTTCGTGTAATTTGCATAACCTTAAGGAGTTAGTGTAAGGCTTTTATAAAGAGGGAGTGTTTGTGTAATTTCTAGAATCTTAATGCGATATGTGAAGAAATCTCACTCAAAGACGATCTCACTTTCTCTCTTTATCTCATAAAAGAGACTATCTCTATATTTTTCACACAACAATGAACTCTCTTTCTCACATCCACTTTTGGTGGATTACTTGTTGTTTGAAGGATGATTTGAGAAATGCTCATTACATCTACATATATATAGGCAAAGATGAAGACTAATTAATTATAGCAAATGCTATTAAAGTCTTGTTGTCATGGTTAATGCATAGTCATGCATAAGAGTTGGCTCCAATTGAAGTATTTAGCCAATATTCCATCCATGCACAACCATCACATGTGCATTCGGATAGGAGTATTCATTTTAGGTTGTGACGGGGGTGGGCTTGGGCTAGGAGGGCTATAGCCCTTCCCACCCAAGCTTGCTCCCTTGGTATTTGATGGGTTACCCCATCCCATTAATATCATTTAGTCCATCCCATTAATATCATTTAGCCCATATTAAAGCTTGAAAAAAAAAAAAATAGGCACACACCTTAAAGACCAAATATCAATCTTCAAAGCAGGCATCATCAAAAGCAGTAGTCACGGCAACAACAAAGCAGCACCTCATTTCCCATTTCTTCTTCTTCAAATTCTTCTCACCATTTTTTTCTCCTTTATATTCTTCAAAATTTTATTGGGTTTGGGTTTCTCCATTCTCAAATTTTCAAAGCATAAGTTATTACACTCTAATCTTAGTTTTAAATAGAAATTAAATATAGGGTTTTAGTTTTGACAATTTGAAATTTTGAATGTTAAAATTGGGGCTTATGTAGGAGTAATTGAGACAATGAGTCAAGACTATGAATATGAGGATTGCATTCACATGCTAATTGCTATTGTGGGAAGCAAGGTTAGTAAATGGTTATTTTTTGCTAATAGTTGATATTGAATGTTTGATTTAATTGGGTAAAGATGGTTTTTTTTTATATGTATATTGTTGCAATGGTGAAATTGATTTGATTGGTTTCCTTGATTAGTTGGCTAATAGATGAACTCATAGCCTTCTTGTTCTTAGTTTTTACCATTGTGGGAATTCTTATAATAATTTGTGTTGATAAATTTTGCTTATATGAATTTTTAATCATCATCAGTAGGCTGTCTTTCATAACGAGGGATCACAATCGAAATCCTAAGAAATCAAAGTTAAAGTGTTTGTTTTTTTATTATATAAAAATGAATGATTCATCATCAAGTAGCAAGCCTTCAGAGTTTTTATCTACTCCAATTTGTGATGAAACTTGTCCCAAGTCTCCTATTGTCGAGTCTCAAGTAGAAAGAATTGAGTCTCAAAGAGTCAATGATGATTAAAATTTTGATATGAATTATCTTGAACGTGCTCTGGGATTACGTCGTCTAATGTCTAAATATCCAGTTAATGAACATGATAATGTTCGAATAGCATATGTTCTTTTAGGACCATGTCAACCAAAATTGGATAGATACCCTAGTAGACTAGATGGAAAGCAATATGGTCGATTTCAAAGTACATGGTTTGATAATTTCCCTTTATTTGAATATTCTGTTGATAAAGATAGAGCATTTTGTTTTCCATGCTTCCTTTTTGACAATAGTCAATTACATCAAACGTTTATTGTTGATGGGTATCAACATTGGAAGAGAGTTAGGGGAAACTATTGTACTTTTCAACATCATATGGGTAATTTAAATTCACCACATCATCTTGCTATGCAAATGTGGAGTAATTTAAAAGACCCTTCTTCTCATATTGAAAAGGTGGTCAATGCACCATCATCCAAACAAGTGATGGAAAATTGATTGCGACTAACCACCTCAGTAGAGGGTGTGAGGTATCTAGCAACCCAATCATTGGCTTTTCGAGGTAATGACCAATCCATTGGCTCATCCAACCGTGACAATTTTGTTGAGCTCATAAAGAGTCATGCAAGAATAAATGTTGAAGTTGAGAAAGTTGTCTTAGAAAATGCTCATCAATTTGCTAAGTATATTTCAAATGATGTACAAAAGGAGATACTAAATATTTTTTGCTAACAAAGTGAGGAAGGCAATTTTGAAGGAAATGGGAAAGGCAATTTTGAAGGAAATGGGAAAGAGCAAATTTTGTATTCTTGTTGATGAATCACTTGATGAATCCGGTAAGGAACAAATGACCATTATCCTTAGATTTAGTGATTGTGATGGATACGTTCGTGATCGCTTTTTTGATATTGTGAGTGTTGAAGATACTAATGCATCAACTCTTAAAGAAGAGATATGTAAATTTCTTGCTAAACACGACATTCTTGTTGAAAATATACTGGTCAAGGGTATGATGGTGCAAGTAATATGCGAGGTGCATGGAAAGGATTACAAGCATTGTTTCTTCAAGATTGTCCATATGCATATTATGTGCATTGCTTTGCTCATTGATTGCAATTGGCTTTAAATGGTGCAGCTAAAGATGTGAGAATTATTTGGAGATTCTTTTTTATGTTGACTAACATTGTCAATTTTGTTACTTCTTTTGCCAAGTGTCGTAATGAGCTGAGATTTATTCGATAAGCTGAAGTTAAAGCACTGTTGGATTGTGGAGAACTTGAAACAGGTAAAGGACTTAATCAAACTTGTTGTTTGAAACGAGTTGGAGCTACATGTTGGGGCTCTCATTATGCTTCTATTACTAGTTTGATAGCATTGTTTAAAGAGACGAAAATACTTCTTTTGGAAATCAGAGAGCATGGATCTACCCAACAATTTCGTGGTGATGCTGATAGTAACTATATTGCTATGATGTCTTTTGACTTTGTGTTTGCTTTGGTTTTGTTGGATAAAATTATGGGAATCACTGATTTTCTTTGCCAAGGATTTCAGAAAAAATCACAAGACATTGTAAATGCTTTAAACTTTGTTTCAAATACAAAACTTCAGCTTCAACAGTTAAGGGAACATGGTTGAGATGAAATATTTGGAAGTGTGAAATCATTTTGTGAACTACATGATGTCGATATGCCTGATATGAGTGCCCGTTATAAGATGGGAACATGTCTATCTTGTCAACAAACAGATTTTATTACAGTTGAACACTATTATTGGGTTGATGTCTTTAATGAAATTATAGATCATCAGTTGGGTGAATTGAGTGATAGAATTCCTGAGAATGCAGTTGAACTTCTTATTCTTAGCACATCATTGGATCCTCGTAATTCCTTTTAAGTCATTCAATATTGAGGATATATGTAAACTTGCTGAGAAGTATTATCTTACTGAATTCCTTCCAAGTGATTTGAAGGCTTTGAGAATAGAGTTGAGATAATTTGAGAATGATATGCATGATCAGCCTTGCTTCAAGAACATCTCCACTCTTCCTGAATTATGTCAAAGATTGGTGGAAACAACTTTGGCAGATAACTATTGTTTGATTTATAGGCTCATTCAGTTGGTATTGACTCTTCCCAGGCTTTTTCATCAATGAGAATTATAAAGAATCGATTTTGAAATAAAATAGGTGATGAATTTCTTGCTGATTGTATAACCCTCCACATTGAAATAGACTTCACTTATACTATCAGTAACGAAGAGATAATGTAGGATTTTGATGCTATTAAGACTCGAAGGGTATAATTTAAAATTAGAAAGTGATAATTTGTACTTGCATTGCATGTTTAATTATGGTTTTTGTTGTAATTTGTTTTTCTTCTTGATATCAAACTTTTATTTATGTATATAGATGCATTTAAGGGATAAGGCTCATTACGTCCCCCGACTAGGTGTATCTTTTTATGTTTATTAATAAAATTCACTCATACCGTCCAGTTTTTTCAATATTAGCATGTAAGTTTAGCCAATTCAAAATTCGGATTCAAAAACCGTACCTAATTTCAGGAACACCATAGATCATCGTAACTCTCCTCTACTTAATCAGGGGATTGACCCATCATTTCTAGGGACGGTATGATCATTGAAGAAAACTTGATATTCCGGGACTTGCGAATTCAGTGTTTGGGATTGATACTTAAAATGCACAGCCTCAATTATGGTTTCAACCGTGGAAAATGTATTAGGCCCGGTACAGCTGCCCAAATCTGCAACCCGAAAGGTGTTGGAAGGTAACAAGATGTCTGTATCAAGCTTAGCAGCAACCCCAGCTTCTCCCTGCAAAAGCAGAGATTCAGTAATCTAATTTTCTCAATGCATTTGAATTATGGTTAGGATTTTTCGAACACAAAACACCGCTTGTTTAGATTGTAGATCTAGAATTTGAGATTTGGACTACTATCAATATATATGTAGTTAGGATCTTGCATCTCTTTCACATAAATAAATTTCTTATTTTTGATTCCAAGATAAAGCCTTTTGCCAAAAGATTAAATCTTTGGCCACTTACATCAAATTTCTATTAGTTTTACTATGAACTCGCATTCGAAACCCATAAACTGTATTTCAAATCAAGTAAACAACCATAAGAACACAAAAGATTTTAAGGTTCGGCGATGTGTCTATGTCCACTTTCGAAGATCTCTCCAATAAATTTTTAGTAAGAAAGGGAAAGACTGGAACTGAACCTGGTAACTGGAGTTCATGGCATAGCGCTGTTGGGTCCATATCCACTTTTCATTGGAAATGCTTCACAGAATTTACTGCTTTCTTCTGCTGCCATCATATTGGATTGAAAATTTTAAATACATTCCAATTTTAATCCGAAAAGCTTCTGAGTTGATTGTAGTGAGCCAAATTAGAATCTTTTGACTCGAATTTGGAATTCGAATTCAATTTGCACTTATAATTTGTACACATTTTTTAAAGCCTGTTTATTTATTACTCAGTTTTCAGTGTCTATTTGGTTAGTAAGAAAACGCAGGTAAAGTTGAAAAGCCAAAACAAATTCAAATTGAATCGTTTATTTTGTGCTGGCAGAGGTATCAATCACCAAATCTTCAACCTAATCATGTAAACCATCTTGTTTACATTGACAATTGAAGAAAATTTATTTTGCTAACTCAAGCTACGATGATATTATTGAGGAGATATCAATCTTCAAATGGTAAGTTGAGAGCTGCAATTAAGCATTTGCTCTGCGTTTGAGTAAAACAAGCAAGTTAACCGAAACCTTTGATTCCAGGATGGAGGAGGATTCTTCAAGTTTCTTGCAAAATGAATCAAAAAGTTCATCCATAATCTCATCTCCGAAATGCTCCCTAATTATCCCCTGCAGTCCGGATCTCACACCAGAGGCTATTACCTTGGGCGGTGGTTTTTGCTGAGACAAGTTTTCCATTACCTCCATGCTGAAACTTCCATTAGCTTTCACAACAGCTTCCACTTCTTCAAGAGAAGCTATATATTGTGGCAGATTAAAGGAGTCCACTTTTTCTTCAGAGATGATACCCTAAACACAAAAACAAGCTTACCGATCTTTATTTTATTTAGAAGGAATTAAAGCAATGTTATGCAAATGTGGAAGAAGATGATAATTTCTTACCTTTTTGGCCATGTCCACGAGGCAGGATCCGAAGATGTCTGCTGCTGTATTGACAAAAACTTGCTCATGAGGGATTCCATTGGGGCGGCCGGGGACAATGAAGGCCATCAACCCTCCACACACAATCTCTTCTGCTCTAGCATTTAGAAAGGACTCCATGTCCTTGGCATACTGAGCTGCATATGCCTTGACAACTTGATCTGCAGAAAGCCTCCCTTTGTTCCAAGCCGGAGACTTCATGTCCACCACATCTTCTGGCACTCTAGAAAGATTATGGAGAGAATACGAAGAGTAGGCAAAGTGAAGAAATGCCTTGGGAAATAGACGGGTATAAAATGAACCCGGCACTCCCACGGCGTAGTATTTCCTCTCTTGAGGCAGAGATTGGAAGAGCGTGTTGAAATCATTGGAGGTGAGATCACTGAAAAAGACCTGGAACTCAGGAAGCTGAAAATCGTGTCGTTGATTTTGATACTTTTGCTCCACGGCATCGATTATGTTTTGCACTGCTTGGAATGTGTTAGGCCCCACAGAGCAGCCTAAATCCGTCACTCGAAATGTGTTTGAAGAAGAAGAGGAAGTGAAGTTTTGGATATCAAAATTTTCAAAAACTGCTTCTTGGATCAGTTCCTTGGCAGAGTCTATAGCTTTTCTCTACACCAAAAATTAAAATAAAAAAACTGTTATACAATGCAGTTAAAATTGAGAGAAAAAGAAACAACATTGTGAGAATTGAGAGTTGATGCATGTCACACCTGAAACGAGGAGTTTTTGCTGTAGCTGTAGAGGCTATCGCCGCCGGTCATCGGATATTCCACTGATTCTGCCATTTCTGTCTCTCAGCTTGTTGTTTGTCTTCTATGAAATTTTATGTTTTGGATGAATGTTTGAGGTGGCTATGGTGGTTGATGTAGGCCCTTATTTATATTCCCTTCAAAAATGTTGACCAGTAAAAAGAAACAGAACCAAAATTCTTCAAATTCTATTAACTTTTAGCCGCCGGTCAACATCGGAGCTTGATTGATCCTATAATTCATATGAAGTCAAGAGAACAAATATAGATTTATACAATGGAGTCAACTTTTAGCCGCCGGCCAGAAAAGTATAATTACGTGAAAATCTTTCAAACTCCGGTCAACGAGCTTGATTGATCCAATAATTCATATGTAGTCAAGAGAACAAATATAGATTTATACAACGGAGTCAACTTTTAGCCGCCGGCAAGAAAAGTATAATTACGTGAAAATCTTTCAAACTCCGGTCAACGAGCTTGATTGATCCAATAATTCATATGTAGTCAAGAGAACAAATATAGATTTATACAACGGGGTCATAACGCCGCGGTCATTTTTGACCAGAAATAAATGGGGTATATATTCGTATAACCATTTCGATTTATCAAATTGTATTTGTACATATTTCATAATCGGAACTATTTATTTTCTGAATTATCATATTAAGATCATCCTCGTAAAACATTAACAAAATTGAAAGTCGTTTAGTCATTCATATGTATCAAATAAATCAACGATTTTGGTAATAATTAAGATTCTCATGGCGAACTGTCAATTTAGTTGATATATATGAATGATTAAACGACCTCCAATGTTATTGGTTTTTTACGGAGATGATCTTAACATGATGATTTGGAGAATGAACGGTTCCGATTATGATATATGTACTAAGACAATTAGATAAATCAAAAGGATAGTACAAGAAGGTACTACAAAGGTGTGATATTGTCCAATAAATATTGCCCTGCAAATTATATGTTCATCGTCATCCCTTACATCAGCAATCATACACGTTATTCTAGAGAGTGAAATTAATTTTCTTTCCTTTTCAGAGCGGCAAAAAAATGAGTAGTCTTCCCTGAGTCGAGTTCCAAGATGGAGATTTGTTCTTCAACTTTCTTGCGGTACAGGTCGAAAAGTTCATCCAAGATTTCTTCCCCAAAATGCAGCTTGATGGGTTCCTGGAAGACGGCTCTCATATGAGATGCAAATTTCACTGAGACAGTGTCATCTACCGGCACACGAGGCAAGGTTTGGAGTCTCTCTATGATAAAACATCCGTTTTTTTCTATGGCAGCTTCTAGTTCTTGGGGACACATGATATATATTGGTAAATTGAAAGAATCTACTTTCTCTTCAGCAATAACACCCTGAATGAACAAAAATGGAATTTCATAGTGTCCATACATTTTCCCCATATAAGACATCGTGTTTTTAGTAAGAGAAATGATATTTGAACCATCTTAATTGATCACATCAATTGAACCATATGATGTGACAATCAATAAATGATGTTATTTTCAACTTTGACCACATTTATTAACATGGTTGATTAGTTAGGATATATTATGGTCATTGGGAGCTTCGTTTAAACAATCTGAAACCGCAAATTTAAAGTTGAAGCTCCAAATGATGATTGTATATCCTAAAATAATCAACTATGTGAATAAAATAAAATAAAAAAATAAAAAAAAATTGAGTAGAAATTAGGTTTTCTGAACTCGTCCGGTCTTTAATCAGGATATCTTGCATGGAGAAAGACTCGTATTCTCGAGGTGTTTAAATGTGTGTTTGAATGGAGAATTTTAAGATTATTAAGAATTTATCAAATGACGGAATTTAAATTAATTGAAATTAATATTTTAGAATTTGTGAAGTTTCATATTTTGGAAACATAAAAATAAAATGAAATTTAAACATGTAATTTAATGTTCTATATAAATGGTAGTTATAAAGATAAAATTTTGAAAATGACACATTTTTATATGAAATTTAAACTTGGGATTTGTAGCATCCAAATTCCAAATTTTTTATTTGCTTAGAATTTTAAATTCCTATATTTATGCATCCAAACAAGAGAATTGGTGCATAGGAAACTTGAAATTCTAATTTTTAATAAATACCATGTTTTTTTCCCTCATCCAAAAACACCTTAATGTTATTAAGAAAAAAGAATTTAGTTTTTCCATTAGATGAATAGCTTGGAGTTATTTACACTTACACCCTTGAGGTTATTTGTATTTTCATAAAATCCCCTAAAGTTCTAATAATTACACTAGTACCTTATTCTCTATAGGTTTATTACTTGATATGCACGCATAACAAGTCAACGAATATTAAAATGCATAAAAAACTGAAATTTACCTCAGTTTGCATCCAAAACAAGCATTCCGTTACCTCCGTTGTACCATATGTCAGTCTCTGTTACTAACGCCGTTAAAAGTGCTGATGTGGCAGTAATATTACAAAATTTGTAAGGCCAATTAAGACATTTTCTATATTTTATTAAATTATATATTAAAATTCTTTTAAAAAAATTAAAACTAATTTTATTTACCCTTCCCCTTCCCCTTCTCAACCCACCCGATCCTCGTCTCCCTCTCTCCCTCTACTGGACCTCACCTCACCACCCACCCACTCACCGCCCACCCCTTTCTTCCTGCCCATTTGCATAAACCAAAACCTCATCATAACCATATCTCCCTATATTTCTCTTATTCTCTTCTCCCTCTCGAACACTTCTCTGAGAAAGAGGCAAAAAACAGAGAACCACCACACACCCATCACCTCTATCCGATCGTTGGTAACCGATCACCCTCACCATCTTCCACCCAAACCCTCGAATCAGAGATCACCCAAATTCTTAAAACACTCATCTCTCTCCCTCACTTCGCACACCTCTCTTTCTCACTCGACTTTCCCTCGCTCTCATCTTCTTCCACCAACACGGAGAGAGCACAACAACTCTAGTAACCAAGGCAGCGAGCCATTTGCTGAAAGAAAATGACGACGAACCCTACCCTTCACCCTTATCTCCTTTGCATCGTCAACCTCTGCTTTCTCGAAGAAAAAATCGTAAACCACCAAGAAAACGTCCATCACTCGAAATCGCGAACCAGGGCTTCGGCCATTGCCCATGGTGATCGCCTCCTCCTCACGAGTTCAACGGACTAAGCCGTGAGCCACGAGGACCACCGTGGCCTAAACGGCGAAGCAAAACCCGATGAGGACCCGAGAGCTACCTAGAGTGTTTGAGGCCAAACGAGGTAAAATCGAACCCCCTAAGCTTAAGATTGAGATTATTCGTGTTGAGGGCGTTTCCTAGGACTGATTACATGTTGTTTTGGTGCGAGGATCAATGGCGGACGAGACGAACTCGCCGAAAATTGCAGAGATGCGTGATAATTGTTGGTTTTTCATACCCCAAGGTAATCGTTGGACTTTTTTTCAATACCATTAGAATCATCTCCTTGAGAGCTTGTTGGTAGACTAATTGCATGGTGGTTTTAACCTAGGAATGGCGGCGGTCGATGTCGTTGGAAAATGCAGAGTTGCACAGACCACCACGAAATCCGACGACCCAACCTATGCAAATGAGCAGGAGTTTCGTGGGGACATGGTTCTTTGTATTGTCCCATTAGGTGTACTTAAGAAGGGTTCCATTGAATTTGTCCCAGAGCTTCCACAAAGGAAGAAAGGGGTGGGCGGTGAGTGGGTGGGCGATAGGGGGAGGTCAAGTAGAGGGAGACGAGGATCAGGTGTGTTGGGAAGAGGAAGGGGAAGGGTAAATAAAATTAGTTTTAATTTTTTTAAAAGAATTTAATAAAATATAGCAAATATCTTAATTGCCCCTAAAAATTTTGTAATATTACTGACACATCAGCACTTTTAATGGTGTTAGTAACAACGACTGACGGATGGTGCAACGGAGGTAACGAAACGCCTGTTCTAAGTGCAAACTGAGGCAAATTTTAGTTTTGGGTGCATTTTAAGATTCGCTGACTTATTCTTAGTGCATATCAAGTAATAAGCCTTCTCTATATACTAAAACGCCCGATGAAAACACTGTTTATAGACAGTGTAAAGACTGTTTTGCCCTTCTATTTAAGTTAGAAGCTACAGTGAAATTACCGCTGTACCCTTGTTTGACAGCTGCCGTTTTGTAGTTTCGACCGCTTGCTTATTCTCTTCTATTTGCGACAGCTCGCTGTTGGGTCTGGGTTTCTACTTTTCTAAATTTGCTTCTTCTTCCCTTCGCGCTTTGTATCGTCTTTGTAGCTTCTATTTCTCTTTGGTCTGGGTTTCTTTCCTTCATTGCTTCCACTAGCTTCCTTTTCTTCTCAAAGCTCTCAAATCCTTCACGGACAGAGCATGGTCATGTAATTGTTTTCTTTCAATTTCCCATTCAGGCAGAATTTCAACAAACTTGCAAGGTAAGACTTTTGGTTTTTGTTAATTCATGCTTTGGTTAGGTTATTGGGATGAATTTTGTTCATTGATTCTCTTTCGTGTTCATTTTTTGGAAGGATTGAGGAAGAAGGCGTTCAATTCTTGAAGAGTTTTGGGGAATTTGTAGGGTAAGGTGTTGGGTTTTATTTAATTCATCATTAAATTACGTTATTGAGTTAGATTTGGTGAGTTGATTAGTTTGCATGTTGTGTTTTTGGAAGGCTTGAGGAGGAAGAAGATCATACCGTTAGCTTTGGGTGCTTTTTCAGGTAAAGCTTTTATCTTTTGCGGTAATTCAATTTTGGTTTGAAATTTTTAAATTTTTTTTCATAAATGGGTGTAATTTTTTTTTTTTCCATTTACGTTGGCTGACGAAGCAGATTGAAAGCAGAGGTCAGATTAAGAGGATGCTTGAAATCGAACTTGATCGGATTTACAGATTGAATCAGCTTCAAACTTGATCAATTGTAAGCCTCCAATAATCCAATTTCCATATGAATAGGAAATTTATCACTTTTTGTTTTTAAAATCTTTGTTTATTGATCTTGAAACAGAAAATTTCTCCAATTCGATCGCTGAGGGAGAAGGAGCAAGAAAAGAAGGCGATTGAATCACCGTTGCAGGTGAATATTCCCAATTTGTTGTGGTTTAAATTTTGATTTTGAGATTCATTAGAGATGTGGTTAATTTTTTGGGTGTGGTAACACCGACATTAATTGGGACAAGTGCGTTCTTTATAATTTCGATCACTTTTTAATTGATTGTGAAATCTCATTGCTTTCTTGAAATATATTATCTTTTGGGTTATGAGTTTTGTAGAAATTGTAGATTCATTGACAATATTTCTGTGAAATGTTGAATTAAATGAAGAACCAAAGAGGAAATTTGAAACCCATTAATTTTAATGTGGATTTGTTGCTCAATTGAAAGGGTTTAGGGTATTTACTTTACTTTATAAATTCAGTGAATAAAAATGTTGTGTAGGTTTGTACTACATGGCATTGATGCTAAAGAACCGACTATAGTTAAGATCTTAAACAATAAAAACAATAAAAAGTGGATCATTTTCCTATTTACTTTACTTTATAAATGAAGTGAATAAAAATGATGTAGTTGTGTAGGTATGTAGTTGAAATGTAGAATTAAAAGAGATTATGTTTCTTTAATTGTCATGTTGTGTAGCTTTTGGTGTAGGGTGAGTTATCTTAATTTGGCTTTTATGGCCTTTTTGAGCTCAAATGGATTGAAAATTTGTTTGCTTTTCAATTCCTGTTAGGTGCTGCTTTAGTATTTTTGTTCTGTACTTTATTACTGTTAGGCAAGAAACAATTGCCTCTTTCTGAAGTTTTGCAGGTTGATTTTTTGAAAATATTGAGGAAGATGTTGTTGAGTTTTGGAGAAATTTTTAGGTAGAGTTTTGGTTTTTCAATTTTTTTAAATCTGATTAAGTTAGTTAATAGTTTGGTTTGTTAAGTGATTTTAGCGTATTTTCTTTTCTTTTGTTGGTTATGAGATCGGCCGACTGTTTGGAGGTCTCCAATTTGATCGATGGTATGTCTTTTGCTCTGTTGTTGTTTTATGTTTTGTTCAAGTTTAACTCATGGGCATTGCTTAGTTGCTGTTTTTTCAGATTTTTTTTAATCCGATCAAATTTTCACAAACCTTAGTTGTTTCATTCTGGTTGGGGAGAAAAGTTGATTTTTGGTCTTATTGAAATTAGGCAAAACTTTAGCAGAGTAGTTAATCAGAGCTAGCATCCCCAACCTATAAATGAATCTAGATTTTCCATAATTATTTTCTTTTCTCAACTTTCCCAGCAACCAAACGTCAAGATGCTTGCTTGTCTACCCATTTTCCATTTTATTTTTTTAGTTTTCTTTTTTGTTTGACCCTGTTTTGCACCAGTATTTATCTGAGTTTTCTTTTTGCATTATACTGAACAAGTGTTTAAGTTGATGGGATGTTATTATGCTTCTCTTTTTTACATTGTTTTGGGATCAAATCACCAATCAAAACTGCTCAAGCTTTTTCTCCGTGAATTTAATATTATGTTTGTATAGGAATGATATATATTATTTCTATATCAGTTAGTTTATATCACTAACTCTTATGTTAAGATCCCATAGACTTTGGATATAAAGCAGGAAGCTATCACAAGTCACAATTCCCAGTCAGACTAAAAACCATCACATAAACACACAATCACAAATGGCTCAAATTCATAATCATGTAAATCAGAAAAAGCACACACTCCCAAATGGAAAAGTCTAGGAAGTTCATAATTTAGTTAATGGTTTGCTTTCAAACTTTCTAAAACAAAACAAAGATGTGGGCTAGGTTACTGGGAAAAATAAGGTCATGTTAATTTTATTTTCAAAACAAAGGAGGGAATTGAGGTGAAAATATTGCTTTCAAAATTCTGCTTACATAGAAATAAGTAGTTTAATTTTATTTTTCTAATGAGTCGTGTTAAGCGTAACTGAATATGCGTGCCATGATTTCCATTTACACGATTATCGGACTACATTTTATCAGCTTATTTGCATTCAGTATCCACTAAGGTCTTAGATGTATCATCTTAAGATTATTATTATTACCTAATTTAAATACTGATTATTTATCTTTCTATTATCTACAAAACGAAAGTGGTGAAGAAAGTTCAGAAGAAGAGAACACAGAAGAATGAAGTTCAGCAATTTGATGATTGTGCTATCTTTTGTTCCCACTGCTATTGTGGCCGAGTATGGATAAAACAGATGTTAAAATTTGCCATGCCACTAAATTTTGAACAATCAGACGGTACATATTTAAACTATATTTTGAACAACCAGACTGTACATATTCAAACTATATTTCAACCTCATTGCAAATTTTAGACTACATTTGTTTTTCTATTTTCAGTTTTTAAAGAAATTAGGAGAGTTAGTTTGATTTGAGAAGTAGGTGAGGGCCTACTTTCTCTTTGAACAAGATGCTGAATGTGATGTTTGTTAGTGTGTGGTTAATTTTGCCATTGGCTTATTTCGTGATGTTTGTTAATGTGTTTTTTCATTTTGCCTTTGGCTTATTTCTCTTTGCTTTCTGATTATACTAGAATGTACATAAGCCATTTGACAAACCCGCAGCATCGCGCGGGCTTTGACAAACCCGCAGCATCGTGCAGGCATACGTTCTAGTTATGTTCTAAAAGCATTATACATAAAATCTTAAGTTTCTACAAATTATACACACACCTCCTCATGTTCGAAACTCATTACACATAACCCCATTTTACTCTCATATTTGTGTAATTTCGGCATGTGTGGGTCACTTAATATGATAGAGTTACATGCAATGCTTTTTGAACCGCAGGCGGCGTTTGTGTAATTTGTAGAACCTTAAGGAGTTACATGTAATGCTTTTTTAAAGGGGTTATTGTATAAGAACAATACTAGCATTCCACGCTTTTTAAAAGGGGTTATTGTATAAGAACAATACTAGCATTCCACCTTGGTGGTACTTTATTATATCACCATTTTGATTTATCGTCATTTTGATTTATCGAATTATCTTTATACATATATCATAATCAGAATCGTTCATTTTCTAAATTATTATGTCAAGATTATCTCTGTAAAAAAATCAACAAGATTGGAGGTCGTTTAGTCATTCATATATATAAACTAAATAGATGATTCGTCATGAGAATCTTTATTCATATCAAAACCGTTGATTTATTTGATACATATGAATGACTAAACTACTTCCAATCTTGTTGATTTTTTATGGAGATGATCTTGACATGATGCTTTAAAGAATGAACGATTTCGATTATGATATATATACCAAGATAATTCGATAAATCGAAAAGGTGATACGAGGAAATACCATCAGGTGGGATGCAAGTATTAATAAGTGTAAATAACTCTGTTCCTTACCTTTGTAGCCATTTCCATTAGGCAAGATCCTAAAAGAACGAATGTCGCATTTCCCACGCAATCAGAATGAGGGCAGCCGTTGGGCCGGCCGGAGACGATGAGCACCATCAATCCTCCATGCACAATCTCTTGTGCCCTGGCGTTCAGGAAGCACTGCATGTCTTCGGCATGTTGAGCTTCGTAGGCCCTCACCACTTCCTCCCCGGAATTTGAGTAATAGATTCCTCCTTTGTTCCACGCCGGGCTGTTTCTGTCCACGACATCTTTTGGAACCTTAGAAAGCCAATGGACAGAAAACGCAGAGTGAAATACATGAATGGAATGGTTAGGAAATATGCGGCCATAGAAAGAACCGGCCACACCAGCAGCAAAGTATTGGCTTTTCCGAGGGAGGGATTTGAAGAGGGTGTTGAAATCATTTGCGGTATGATCATTGAAGAAAACTTGATATTCCGGGACTTGGGAATTCGGTGTTTGGGATTTATACTTAAAATGCACAGCTTCAATTATGGTTTCAACCGCAGAAAATGTATTAGGCCCGGTGGAGCAGCCCAAATCTGCAACCCGAAAGGTGTTGGAAGATAAAAAGATGTCTGTATCAAGCTTTTCGTCGATCTCCTTGACTATAAGTTCTTTAGCAGCATCCCCAGCTTCTCCCTGCAAAAGCAGAGATTCAGCAATCTAATTTTCGCAATCCATTCGGATTTTGGTTAAGATTTTGTGAACACAAAACACTGGTTGTTTAGATTTGTAGATCTAGAATTCAATGAGTTCAGATTTGGACTACAATTCACCCAATCAACAAAATCTACAGATCTTAAATGAGCTGCATTATCGATATATATGTGGTTAGTGATATTAGATCTCTTTCACATAAATAAATTTCTTGTTTGCAATTCCAAGATCAAGCCTTTTTACCAAAAGATTAAATCTTTGGCCACTCACATCAAATTTCTCTTGGTTTTACTATGAACTCCGCAATCGAAACTCCTAAACAGTATTTCAAATCAAGTAAACAACCATAAGAACACAAAAGTTTTTAAGGTTCGGCGATGTTCCTATATCCACTTCGAAGATCTCTCCTAGAAATTTTTAGTAAAAAAGGAAAGACTGGAAATGAACCTGGTAACTAGAGTTCATGGCATAGCTGTTGGGTCCATCGCCACTTTTCATTGGAAATGCTTCACAGAATTTATTGCTTTCTTCTGCCGCCATCTCTCTCTGCTTCAAAGGTCACTGCTTTCTCTGGTTCCTTTGTTCATTTTAAAATCAGCTACAGATCCATCTCTTCAACTCAGATGGTCAAATTTATTATTAAAAATTAAATCCAAGAAGGCTCTCGATGGCCATTGGCTACTTCAGCATCACCAAAATTTCTATTATTCCTATTATACCCTCAGTAGTAAAGTTTTCGGCCCTGCATTTTTCTGTCTCTGCAATGCATCATCATAATTGGAGGTAATGGGAAGATTATCCCATGATTTATTGTAACAATTTCACATTTCACTTAAATCATTGAAATTTAGAAAACAACAATACAACAATGAAGTTGAAGGAAACTTAAAACTTGATCTCAAATTTATGGTCGAATCACTAAACCTTGCGTTTAAGCACAACAATAAAGCTAATTGCCTTTCCTGACTCAAAGATTGAGGGCTGCATTTCGAGTTTCTTACAGTACAAGTCAAATAGCTCGTCTAAGATCTCCTCTCCAAATTGGTTTCTGATGAGTACTTCCATGGCAGCTCTCTGGTGAGATGTAAATAGTCGGGGTTTGGAGACATTGCCAGGTATCACCACACGAGGTAAGTTTGCCATTCTCTCTATGGTAAAGCATCCATTTCGTTCTACAGACGCTTCCAGCTCTTGGGGTGACGCGTAATAGATAGGCACGTTGAACGAATCTACTTGTTCTTCACTTATTACTCCCTGCATAAAGGAAAAGAAAACATGTAGCAGTTGTAAGGAAAAAATCAGGTTCAATTGTATACAAGCAACCTTAATTTTTTCGGTTTCTTGCCTTCCTAACAAGGTCCATGAGACAGGATCCCAAGACTTGAAATGTGATGCTTGCCAGAGTTTTAGAGTGAAGTGTCCCGTTGGGCCGGCCTACAGCGATGAGTAGCATCAATCCTCCATGCACAATTTCTTGTGCCCTGGAATTTAGGAAGCACTCCATGTCCTCAGCATATTGAGCTTCGTAAGCCCGTACTACTTCATCTGAGGAGTTTGAGTAATCCACTTGTCCTTTGTTCCAAGCGGGACTGTTTTCGACCGTTACCTCTTTTGGTACCCTAGAAAGCCAATGAAGCGCGAAAGAAGAGTGAAATATGTGAATGAAATCGTTAGGAAATAGGCGAGCATAGAAAGAACCAGGCACGCCTGCTGCATAGTATTGTCTGTTGGGAGGGAGGGATTTGAAGAGCAGGTTAAAATCATTTTGGGTATGATCATTAAAGAAAACTTGAAATTCAGGGAAAATTTTATGAGAATTATTCAGCCCTTGGGATTGATACTTCAACTGCACGGCTTCAAGTATGTTATCAACTGAAACAAATGAGTTAGGGCCAACAGAGCAACCCAAATCTACCATGTTTAAGGGTTTGGACGATGACAAGATTTCTAGGTCAAGCTTTTCCTCGATTTCTTTGGTTAGAACTTGTTTGGTGGCATCCACAATTCCTCTCTGTAAAATCAGAAATTGTGCATGTTACTTTGAGTTCAAGAAAAAAAATGATTTTCAACTGAAAAAAACTAAGATGTTTGAATCAGAATTCAAAAGAACCTGGAAAAGAGAGTTCTTGGCATAGCTGTTGGGGCCATCTCCACCTTTCATTGGATAGGCTTCTGAGAGCTCATGACTGGTTTTCTCAGCTGCCATCACTCTCTCTCTCTTTGCTTGGAAGGGGAAAGGGGATTGTATATGGCTTATTTTGTTGCTAAGTATCAGTATCATCTGCTAATTGACCCCAATTAAAGGCAAAGGCCAGCTTAAAAAAATGGACACAATTGAAATAGTCCATGTTGGTGATGCAATGCAAGACAAATTTCTCACTTTTTGTAATTTTTTTTTTGCTTTTCTGGTTAAAGACAATGTCAGAATGATGCATTTCATACATATACTAATGTATTTTTTTTTTTGTAGCTGATCGATTATTGCCGTACTTTCTTGGTCGACAAGATTCCAAATCTTGGCCGGCCGAACGTAAAATATCCAATTTTCATTGCAGGAACAAAATGAAGAGAGGCATTTGAAATTCGCAGCTGTAGAATGAAGGAAGATATTTCAAATGATTCGAGCTGTGATTTCCATATAAAAAACTAAGGATCAAGATACAAAAACACCATGTTCAAACATAGAAGCTGATGGGAAGATTAACCGATGACAACAATAAGTTGTCATAGTATAACAGCAAGCTCCAATCACTAATAAGCCTAGCATTTAAGCACGACGAGAAAGCTAATTTTTGTTCCTGAATCAAATATAGAGGGTTGATCTTGAGTTGCAAATAGTTGGCTTTCAGAGGCACTGTCCGCTGGCATGAGTGCAGGTAAGGCTTCCATGAGCTCAATGCCAAAACATCCATTTCGTTCCCACAGCAGCTTCTAGTTTTTGTGGAGACATGGAATAAATAGAGACATCAAATGAATCTACTTTCTCTTCATCAACTATACCCTGCATCAAAGAAGGCCACATGTAGACTACTTGATCATTTTCGAATGAGCAAAACCAATCATAGAAATAAAACAGATTCAATTTCAATAACATGATATAGGAAATCAATGATTGCTTACCTTTCTAGCCAAGTCCACGAGGCAATAAAGTTGAAAGGCCATATTTGCCTCTGAATGAGAGTGAGGGGTGCCATGGGGGCGGCCTATAATGATAAATACCATCAGCCCTCCATACACAATCTCTTGTGCCCTTGCATGTAGGAAGCAGTCCATGTCCTCGGCATATTGAGCTTCATAAGCCCGTAGTACTTCATCTGAGGAATTTGAGTAATCAATTCGTCCTTTGTTCCAAGCCGGACTGTTTCTGTCTGCTAGCTCTTTTGGTACTCTAGAAAGCCAATGATGGGCGAAAGAAGAGTGAAAAATGTAAATGAAAGCATTAGGAAATAGGCGAGCATAGAAAGAACCAGGAACGCGTATCGACTGTTATGAGGGAGGGATTTGAAGAGAAGGTTAAAATCATTTGGGGTATGATCATTAAAGAAAACTTGAAATTCAGGGATTTGAGAAGTCAGCCCTTGGCTTTGGTACTTGGTTTCCACAGCTTCAAGTATGTTTTGGACAGAAAAAGTGTGTTAGGGCCAACAGAGCAACCCAAATCAGCAATGTGAAAGGATTTGGACGTTAACAAATTGAGCTTTTCTGCAATTTCCTTGATTAGAAGTTCTTTGGTAGCATCCACAACGCCTCTCTGCAAAAGCAAAAATTATGCAAGTCACTTTTCGGAGTATTCAAATAATTAGACCATTCTCGAAATATCCCAATTCTAATAAATGAGTTTTAGAACCTGGAAAGTAGAGTTCTTGGCATAGCTGTTGGGGCCATCTCCGCCAGTCATTGAAAATGCTTCGGAGAATTTACTGGTTCCCCAGTCATGTTACTGCCACTTGACAGCAATCAAAGAGCAAGACAAGCAAACCAATTAGGAAATGCAGAAGACAAACGAAAGAGTCCATGGTGATGATGCATTCTAAGACAAATTAGTCATCTTAAACTATGTCTTTTATTCTTGTCAACGACAAGTACAGCCTGATATATACTAGAACAATATATTAGGTTTTATTTTAATGTTTGATGTCTCCAATGTATGAGTTGATGAGTCCATTTTGGCAGCCTAATATTTAAAGGGATGTGATTTAGGACTCATTCAAACTCTGACTGTTAAGGTCTGTTAAGTTTTGAACCCAATGATATGGATAGCGGACAGCTGTTTGCACTTTGTGAGTAAGGCTCACCAGATTCTTTCAAGAATTGTGGACCCGTGGCCCTAGAGAGGCCAACTAGGGGGCATTCAACCTTTGGGATTGATACTTGAAATGCACAGCTTCAAGTATGCTTTCAACCGCGGAAAATGCATTAGGATCGGTAGAGCACCCCAAATCTGCAACGCCAAAGGTGTTGGAAGATAATGAGATGTCTGTGTCAAGCTTTTCTGCAATTTCCTCGACTATAAGCTCTTTTGCAGCATCCAGAGCTTCACCCTGCAAAAGCAGAGATAGAGCATGTAAGTTTCAGCTTGATCGGTATTCACAATCTAATTTCCTCAATCCCTTAAAATTTTGGTTAAGAATTTTCAAACATAAAACACCAGTTGTTTACAAATAGATTGTTGATCTAGAACTTGAAGAGTTCAGATTTGGACTACAATTCACAATCACCAAAATCTACAGAGCTTAAATGAGCTACATTATCAATACACATGTAACTGGTGTGACAAAATCATTTGAGCTAGATCTTTAAAAGGAAACTTGAAATACAGTTTTATTCCATAAGAAAACTAGGGATCAAAATACAAAAACAGCATGTTCAAACTTGAAATGACTTCATTAATAGTATAACAGCAAGCTCCAATCACTAATAAGCCTTGCGTTTAAGCACGACGAGGAAGCTAATTCCATTCCCTGAATCAAAGATGGAGGGTTGATCTTCAAATTTCTGGCGGTATAAGTCAAAGAGCTCGTCTAAGATTTCTTCTCCAAAATTCTGCTTGACAAGTCCTTCCATGGCAGCTCTCATGTGAATTGCAAGTAGTTGGCCTTTAGAGGCACTGTCTAGTGGCATGCGAGCAGGTAAGCTTTCCATGAGCTCTATGCTAAAACATCCATTTTGTTCTACAGCAGCTTCTAGTTCTTGCGGAGACATGGAATAGTTAGAGACGTTAAATGAATCTACTTTCTCTTCATCAACTATACCCTGTATCAAAGAAGGCCACGTGAAAACTTCTTGTTTAATTTCAAATGAGCAAAACCAATTGTAAAATCATAACAGATTCAATTTCAACAACAAGATATATCACATAATGCTTTCTTACCTTTCTAGCCAAGTCCATGAGGCAAGATCCTAAAATTTGAAAAGTCATATTTGCCTGAGAATGAGAATGAGGGGTATCGTGGGGGCGGCCTACAATGATGAGTACCATCAGTCCTCCACACACAATCTCTTGTGCCCTTGCATGTAGGAAGCACTTCATGTCCTCGGCATATTGAGCTTCATAAGCCCGTAGTACTTCATCTGTGGAATTTGAGTAATCAATTCGTCCTTTGTTCCAAGCCGGACTGTTTATGTCTGCTACCTCTTTTGGTACTCTAGAAAGCCAGTGAGTAGCATAAGAAGAGTGAAAAATTTGAACAGAAGCATTTGGAAATAAGCGACCATAGAAAGAACCAGGCACACCCGCTGCATAGTAACGTCTGTTCTGAGGGAGGGATCTGAAGAGCATGTTAAAATCATTTGGAGTGTTATCATTAAAAAAGACCTGAAATTCAGGGATTTGAGAATTCGGCCCTTGGCTTTGGTACTTGGATTCCACAGCTTCAAGTATGTTTTGGACAGAAACAAATGTGTTAGGGCCAACAGAGCAACCCAAATCCGCGATATGAAAGGTTTTGGAGGATGGCAAGTCAAGCTTTTCTGCAATTGCCTTGCTTAGAAGTTCCTTGGTAGCATCCACAATTCCTCTCTGCAAAAGCAAAAATTATGCAAGTCACTTTTAGTTGAGGATTCATATAATTAGATCATTCTAGGAATTTCCCAATTGTAATAAAATGAGTTTTTGAACCTGGAAAGTAGAGTTCTTGGCGTAGCTGTTGGGGCCATCTCCACCGTTCATTGAAAATGCTTCTGGGAATTTACTGGTTTCCATTGGTGCCATCTCCCTTCTCTCGCCCCCTCTGTTTCCTTGGAGGGAGGATTATGGCATATTTTTAGTGCACGGGCCAGTCATCTTACTTTTACTTGACAGCAATCAAAGACAAAGCAGATCAATTAGGACATCTTTTTCTACGGTGATGATGCATTGTAAAACGTGTTTGCCATCTTTTTCTATGTCGTTTAGTCTTCTCAAAGAAATGTAAAGCCTGATATATACTTGAATAATATATAAGGTTTGATTTAATGTTTGATGTCTCCAAAGTATGCATTGAAGAATCCATTTTGGCAGCATCATAGTCAAATGGATTTGATTTGCGACTCATTCACGCTCTGACAGTTAAACCAACTTATTCAAATGAGCAGTAAATATAATACAAAGCTAAAGGTAGCTGTCATACGAGAGTCTTTCTGAGACAGTGTCATCTGTCCACACACATCGAGTAAGTTTAACACTACGCTAAAACATCCATTCCACAACAGATTCCAGGTCTTGGGCAATACAAAGGTAGATTGAAAGAACCAACTTTTTCTTCGAGAAGAACACCGCACTAAGGAAAAACACATAGCCTCATAAGAATGTCAAGTAAAATCCAACATAATTTGTCCTAGGGACATAATGTTATTAAGTTATTTTCTTTTCATTCTTCCCATGCAGAATACACTACTAACAGGACAACAGAAACAGATAATAATGACATAACTACATAAACTAGTACAAGATTAAACTTCGAGCAGTGAATCATTGCTTACCTTTCTAGCCATGTCCATTATGCAAGATCCTACAAATTCCAAGTTCACATTGGCGAGCATGAGAATCTGAGGTCCCATCTGGCCAGCCTGGAATGATGAGTACCATCACTCCTCCATACACAATCTTTTGTACACTGGAATTCATTGTCCTCAACATTTTGAGCTTGATAAGCCCTACTACATCTAGGAATTTGAGTAAAAGATTCGTCATTTGTTTCATGCAGGACTGCTTTTTCCACCACCGTTTTTGGTACTCTAGCAAGCCATTGAAAGGCATGTACAACGTTTAACTTCTTCCTACAAAGTTATCTAAATAGCCCAATCTATTGTCTTTAGGAGACCCAAACATAAAGTGTTCGTCGTTGTAATTTTTGGCAATGTATTTCACCCAATCAACAAAACAATGATCTAGATTCTCCAAGACTTAACCTGATGTTTGCACTACAATTCACCCAATCAAAAATCCATACAAAAAGTTAGTAAATCACATTGACAGACACGAATAACCTTGGAAGTTCACTTCATATACACAAAATCAGGTCCGAACTAATCACATGAACAACCGCAAACAGATACATGTACCATGAAGAAAATCAAACATTTGAAAGGTCCAAACTTTTTCATGCTAATTCCATCAGTCAAAGTTTCAGCCAATCAATATAATGCAGATATTGGAATTTAAAGGCAATCAATTTTACACTTTCTTCTTTCCACTGAAACACATGTATTAAAAAGTCGACACAAATTCAACTATTCGCTTCAGCATTAACAATCTTTTGTAGTTTTAAAGAAACACAGAAATGGCAGAAATAAAATGGATTCAAACACAGTTGAAACTGACGAAGAGAACAAAACCCATCTGGAAAAGATTTATACAAACAGAAAGAATAACTATTTGCATCCAAAATAAAAAATTTAACTCAAGAAGAAATTAAACTGAGTAATTAAAGTGGCTCAGCAAACAACACCTTTACGACAAGAGTTTCATCAATCTACTACCGACCAAGCGGAAGCAGCCGTAAGTCCGGCCTTTGTTTCATCATCGCCACCACAAATATACACACATAATGATATTGGCAAATGAAAAAAAAGAAACTGTATATATATATATTCTATCAAAGAAGAAGATGAATCGGTCACCATGGCGGCGTCTCTGCAAGTACTCCTGTTGCTCTACAGATTCAGCTACTTCTAGGGTTCTTTCTCGAATGGAGGGAAGGTGGCCTAAATTATAATAATATTGTGAAAAGGCAGAACCACCCTTACTATTACGGTATTATAGAAGGGCCTAATAGACATTTTCAGTCCATCATCGCTCTAATTGAAGAGGCGAACTGAACTGCTATAATTCTAAAAGGCGAAAAAATAGTTGGCTTAGCGAAAGAAGGGTTTATGGGATTTGCAGTGGCATTGCAGATATGGCAGGCTCCGGCGTTTGATATATAGTTGGTATATTCGATCATCTTGTCTCTTTACACCAGCATGCTTTTAAATTCGAGAAATTGGGGTTTATTATAAGGATTTATTTTGGGAAATTTGCTCTTCCATTTGTTGGTTTATCATCAATGAGAAATGGAAATGGAGTAGTGATTGAAGGAGAAAATAGAACTTAGAGAGAGCCCAATAATCTTTTGCAAATGGGTTTGTGTGTGCATTAATTGTGAGCAATCTGTTTCTTCCATTATTTTAGCAATCTGAGTTTTTGCTAGCTTGACTAGAGATAAACAGTGCTTCTTTTATTTAGGGCCTTCACTGTAATATTTGCTTGATTATGGTTGATGAAACTATGAAGAAGAATGAGAAGCGGATTAGGGGACAAAAGAAAATCATTACAGAAGAAAGGAATAATTTGGTCCTTCGCTTGTTTCCGGGTGCTGTCGGTTGCCGTGATTGGGAACTTGCAGAGAGTTTGATCGTGTCAGCTGACCCACAAACTCTAAATTATGCTTTGTGGATCACTCTGGAATTAATATGATTCTTGAGCACAGAACAAGAGCTTTATGCGATGATGGGATTGGTTAAGATGATCATTGCCAATGGTGCAAATGGTTTCATCCCAGCTGCAACGGGGACTTCCATTTTTGTATCCTTTCTTTCAGTTTTTCAGAGCCAACCGACTACTCTTGCAAATACAGTCACTGGAATGTCCCAAAGGTGGCACGAATTTATCCAGGAGTGCAGTAGAGGTATTATGGGGAATGGAGAAGATGGTGCTGAGGTAGTAATTCATAAGTGTATTCAATATGCAGTCCTCAAATCCAGTTGTCATCAGGGTAATATGGATAGAGTTAATAGCAGCTCGGATGCTGAGATCCAACTCCAGTTATCTGCATTTAAAAAGATCTTAGCTCTTGCTGGTAACCAGCTTACTTCAGTTGGCGTATCAGTGATCTTTAGTTCTGTATGCCGAATCGTGGCTTTCATCTCTAGATCTTCTAATCCTGGCTGCACATATAAGATATGGGAAGCTACTGCAATTCCAGGTTTGTTGAGTATTTTGGCGGAGAGGGGTTTGGACCATGTCCTAGTCACCTTTTTTTTGCTTGAACCCTCTCGTGTGGGGAGTACAGAGCTTGCGCGCATCTTATTGAAAGTTGCAAAAATGAACAATTTGTATGTTAATTTTGATTCTGCATTGACTTTTGCTTGTACCTACTCGAGGATTGATATTGTGGAATGTCTTCTGGAAGACGGTAATGTCATAGATTTTTTGACCCCTATGGTATTAGCTGCTGATATTGGGTGTAAGACACTTGTTGAGTTGTTTGTAAAAAGGGTTTGCCAAGTAGGGGAGCTCTGTTATGTTCTTATAGCTGCAATTGTGAAGAGCCATGTTGATGTTGCTGCCTATCTCCTTCCTTTAGTTCCACGCCATCTCCTTTCAGAACTAAGCTTTCTCAGGACTGTTTTTAAACGAGGTGGTGTTAATTCTCTTGATGGTGTTGTATTTCTTCTCCATTCCGATTTCTTAGGTGACCCTGCAGCTACTTATGCATATGCTGACTATTTTGCTACTTCCAATGAGGATGATCTAGCTCTCGAGATAAGGGATTTTATTCATGAACATTGGTCGGTGGAAGCTTTCTTGGATGGAAGAAGACAAGGGCAAGAGCATTATATGAACGTTGTGAGGATTTTGAAGCGGGGTCAATCTCCCATTTGCTTGGATCTTCTATCCCCTTGTCTGAGGGAAGCCATTGCGTACCTTGGCTTATATAGAGAGTGTGTCAAGGCTGGTGGCTGTTTGGTGTCACAAAGATTGAGAGGGCAGCTCGTTGAAGCAGTGAGAAGGCTTGGTGGCGGGGTTTTAGATGGGATGAGCCAGTGTAGAGAGCTCTTGGCTGTTCTGGAACTCCATCTTGTTCCATTTGTACTTCAGAAGTAGCAAGTTTCATATTACTTATGATGGCTTTTTGGTTCCTGACCATCTTATCTGATGATATATATGCAATGGATTATGGAAAGTGACAACAGGTTTAGCTAGCTGAATTCACATGTGGTTGCCCTTCGTATTTTAAGAAGCATCTTGCTTGCTATCTATTCTAGTTATCAATGAAAACAAAAATTCGGGTTTCAATGTCATTGTTCTTTTTTCATTTATTTTGATTGTAGAGTTGACGTGATTGGATTGGATTCTTAATTTGTTGAAAAATGAGATTGAATTACATCTGCAGGTCTGGTTGGATGAGAGCAGGACCTCAGTGGAAACAAACAGCAATGCTGCTAAAGGAAGGCAGGCATTAAACTAGGACGTCTCAGATTATTTCATAATAAAGCCATAGTTCAAAATACAAATGAGCATGTTCAGATCAAATTTCGTTGCGTTTAAGAACAGCAAGAAATTTAATTGCCTTTCCCACCTCATTGATGGTCTTCAAGTTTCCTACGAAACAAGTCGAAGAGCTCATCTAAGATTTCTTCTCCAAATTGCTGCTTGATGAGTCCCCGAATGCCGGCTCTAAGATGAGATGCCAGTTGGTGGGCGTTCCTAATGACAATGTCCTGGCTAGTGAAATGAGGTAAGTTTTCCATTCTCTGTATGCCAAAGCATCCATTTCGTTCTACCGAAGCTTTCAGTTCATGGGGAGACATAAAATAAATAGGTATGTTGAATGAATCTACTTTCTCTTCATCCACAACTCCCTGCATAAATGAAAATCACATGTTAAATGAATGTACTTTGTCTTCCATTTTTGATATTTACACAGATTAGATCATATCGCTTACCTTCCTAGCCAAGTCCACGAGGCAAGATCCTAAAATTTCAAAGTCCATGTTTGCCAGAACATCAGAATGAGAAGTACCATCGAGGTGGCCTGTGATCAGTCATTATTTATGCATCATTTTGATGTCTTTATATGCCTATTTTACATGTTTTTTGAATGATTTCGTGCTATCAATAATAGAAAATGATTAATCTTGTGAGACTTGTGCAGATTTGAAAAGATAGGTAAATTCTGAGAAGAACGCAAAAAGAATGACTCAAATTGGAGTACAGATGACGGAGATATCCTCATTTCAATATCAGGTCCTAGAATGGGTCCTGAGTGCGCCAGTATGCCTACTTTGAGTCCTAGACAAAGTACCTCAGATCATGCCATCCGGGTCCCAAACCTGTGTCTCATCACATCAAGTTCATGTCCTAGAAGTGCCAAGGTCATGCTAGGACATGTCGAGTATATATCCCAAGAACTTCCCATCCGAGCCCAGCCTCTACGCCAAAACCCTAGTTCTTCTGCCAGCGGTGGATCAAAGTTCCTCCTCTGCGCTAAGCCTGACAACTTGTGCGCTTGGCCTGAGCGAATATGCGCTTCTACTATGCTCATGATGTGCCTCAAAAGCGCAGTCTCAGACCCTTATGACGAAGACTTTCCAAGGGCCAAGTTCTAAGTTTCAGCGTCTGATCGCGGGCTGCCCGCGACCAGCTTGCATTCACACTCCCAACCATGTTCTGATTGGTTCTAATAGAATTAGGGACTTTGTAATTAATTAGAAGTACAATAACTATTATAAAACATTATAGGCTAGGGTTTTTAATATCAATCCTTATAGGACAAGGTTTTCCCTTTGTCTATAAAAGGGAGCATTTGTTCAGTATTTTGGGGGATGACATTATTAGAAGAGCATTATTTCGGAGAACTAGACACCCTAGCCGCAATTTACATTGTAATTCAGTTCAAAGTAAACAATTTTTTATTTTCTGCACTTTTTGGACATGAAGCTTGGAGAGGAAGGCTTTGTCGTGGCTTTGCTGTGCATATTCTTTAACAATCTCTTTTGTACCCTTACTTTGATTTCATTGCAATTTACTTATGAATTCAACTATTTCTGTTTCAATTTCCGTTATGAGTGAGTAGTTCCTTTTAGAATTGGGGCTGTTTGAAACCCTAGTCATGTTAGCTCGTTAAGTAGATTTTTATTATTGTTCTCAATTTCTATACATGCTGAATAACTCTGATTACTACTTAAACTACCATTCTTTTATGTTTATGGGACTTGCTACCTTGTTTGCATAAATTATTGATGGAATT
This sequence comes from Oemleria cerasiformis, assembly GCA_037349345.1. Taxonomy (NCBI): domain Eukaryota; kingdom Viridiplantae; phylum Streptophyta; class Magnoliopsida; order Rosales; family Rosaceae; genus Oemleria; species Oemleria cerasiformis. The sequence goes on from JAZGTL010000018.1 coordinate 17,123,060, forward strand.
GCTTGAGTGACCGTCATATCATCCTGTGATTTATTAGCATCAAGAGGTTAATGTTAAGAAACAATCTTGTAGTCGAAATTCATGACAACCTAGGAATGCATATCACTTTTCTAGGCTACTGTGGTGTCATTAAATTCTCTTAGTACTTCATGCGTCATCTTAACTGGTAGGTGATAGACGTTCTAGACATATGCCCTGTTTAGGACATGCTAAGTAAGAGAGAATGATATATGTTTAGTGTACTAACGCCAGGACCTAGGCATGAGCACCTAATTCAGAATTGCATAGTAATTAAGTCAAAATAATCTGATTAAGAGCGATAATTGGTTAGAGTGGATAGTAAGCCTTAATTCGTCTTAGTTAACAAACAATCAACCTTTCATTATTGCATTGTTATTTTCTGCACTTTGATTTACTTGTCTTTAATTTTCAACTCTCAATCAGAAACCCCCCTTGGCGTGTGTGTGTGTTTTTCTATAAGTTAACAAATCTGAATTTAATTGGGTTAATCGTTGAACAAGTCATCGAGGGATCGACCTTTGCTTGTCATTATACTATCTCCATCGATTTTGTGCACTTGCAAAGTTATACTTAGTAGAAATAAAGTTCATAATTATTGTGTTCAATATTTCTTCTATCAGCCTGGAATGAGAAGTGCCATCAGTCCTCCACACACAATCTCTTGTGCCCTGGCATGGAGGAAGCACTCCATGTCCTCAGCATGTTGAGCTTCGAAAGCCTTTACTACTCCATCTGAGGAATTTGAGTAGCAGATTCGCCCTTTATTCCATTCACGACTGTTTTGGTCCACCGCCGTTTTTGGTACTCTAGAAAGCCATTGAAGGGCAAAACAAGAGTGAGCAAAGTGAATGGAAGATGTTTGGTCCACCGCCGTTTTTGTCATCAGAATTATTCAGCCCTCGGCTTTGGTACTTGAGTTCCACAGCTTCAAGTATGTTTTCAACTGCAAAAAATGTATTGGGCCCAACAGAGCAACCCAAATCTGCAATCTTAAAGCTGTTGTTGGAAGATGGAAAGATTTTGGTGTCAAGCTCTTCTGCAATTCCCTTGCATAGAAGTTCTTTCCCTGCATCCGCTACTCGTCTCTTTGCAAGTAAACATGTTTATGTTACATTTTGGTCACCTTTTTATTTCAATAGAAAAGTTTTCTGTTTCTAACGAAGTTATAGACTCATAGTTTTAAAGAGCAGAAACCTGGTAAATAGGGTTTGTGGCATAGCTATAGGGTCCATCTCCACCCTGCATTGGATATGCCTCACACAACTTGCTAGTTTCCTCTGCTGCCGCTGCTCCTCCTCCGGCCGCCATCTCTTTTTCTGGGTTGGGTGGTGAGTTGGGGGATTGTGGTGGTTCATTTATTTATAACCACGGCTGAGTAACTGACTATGCTGAGAGACTGACACATAATGGGCATGCAACGACAGAGCCTTTAAGTGTCCCAAATGCTGTGACACTTGAAGTGCATGCATTTAATTGGATTCGCCAATGTACAGATTACAAGCACCCTCCATCTTTCGTATTATTAAGTGGCTTACAAACTTATGCTATTGCAGTAATTAATTAAGAGTTAATTTCAAATCAATTTTCCTTTGGGAAAGCTAATTGACGACCTTGACTCAATCACTCAAACAAGGACTGTTGCTCTTCAAGTTTATTGTGGTACAAGTCAAAGAGCTGGTCTATGATTTCATCTCCAACTTTAATATTGGATGATCAAAAATGATTTTTACCCATTAATTTATTGTTCATTTGGTTCTTCATTAATTGACTGATGAAGTTTCTGCAGTTTCTGCTCTACAAATTACAAATTACAAGCACCCTCTTGCTTAGCCTTATTATAATTAAGTGGCTTATTACAAGCATTCAAATCAATTTTCCTTGCGTCTCAGAACAACCAGAAAGTTAATTGACATCCTGGACTCAAACAAGGAAAGTTGCTCTTCGAGTTTCTTACGGTACAAGTCAAAGAGTTCGTCTAAGATTTCTTTTCCAAATTTCCGCTTGATCATTCCCTCCAAGCCTGCTCTCAAGTGAGACGCAAAGAGCTTAGGTTTCGAGACAGTTTCGTCTACCAAGACAGGAGGTAAGTTTTCGATTCTCTCTATGCTAAAACTTCCATTTCGTTCCACCGCAGCTTCCAATTCTTGTGGAGACATGGAATTCATAGGTACATTGAATGAATCTAATTCCTCTTCTCTAACAACACCCTACACAAAAACAACCCAAAAAAAAAAAACCTCAATCGAACATAGTAGATGGATCATAATGAACTTGAAATTATCGTTTCTTACCTTCTTAGCCAAGTCTAGAAGGCAAGATCCTAAAACTTCAAAGGTCATATTTGTTGGAGAAGAAGAATGAGGGATACCACTAGGTCGGCCGGGAATGGTAAGCACCATCAATCCCCCGTACACAATCTCTTGTGCCCTGGCATTCAGAAAGCATTCCATGTCCTCGGCATATTGAGCTTCATAAGCCCTTACAACTTCTTCGGTGGAATTAGTGTAATGGATTCGTCCTTTGTTCCAAGCAGGACCGTTTCTGTCCATCACTGGTTTTGGTACTCTTGAAAGCCATTGAATGGCATAAGAAGAGTGAGCAAAGTGAATGGACGCATTAGGAAATACGCGACCATAGAAAGAACCGGGCACACCAGCTGCATAGTATCGCTTGTTCTGAGGGAGGGATTTGAAGAGCAAGTTAAAATCGTTGATGGTATGATCACTAAAGAAGACTTGAAATTCGGGGATTTGAGAATTCAGCCCTTGGCTTTGATACTTGAATTCCACAGCTTCAATTATGTTTTCAACTGCAAAAAATGTATTTGGCCCGACAGAGCAACCCAAATCTGCAATTTGAAAGGTGTTCGAAGATAACGAGATGCTTATGTCAAGATTTTCTGCAATTGCCTTGCTTAGAATTTGTTTGGCAGCATCCACAACTCCTCTCTGCATAAACAGAAATCGGCAGGTTAGTTTTCGATACATATTTCATGCTTTCATTGAAGTTTTAAATGATCAAAACCTGGTAAGTTGAGTTGTTGGCATAGCCGTTGGGTCCGTCTCCACCTTTCATTGGATATGCTTCAATGAATTTACTGGCTTCTTCTTCTGCTTCTGCCATCTCTCTTTGTGCATTTGTTTCTCTGTTTGGAGTATGGACTAATGCTATATTGCATTGCTGGGATCTTTGTTGTTATAAACTAACTTTGAAAACTAGAAGACAATTGAAAGCGTCGTTCATGGTGATGCATTGGATGACAAATGATTTTTCTTTTCTTGTTTATTTTCTTATGACAAGTGAGTTTGGGATGCATTGTATATTTGTATGACAAATTATTTGTCTTTTGTTTATTTTTCTTATGACAAGTGAGTTTTGTTCGGATTGATGTCTTTGATGGAGACTTATGGCCGGCTGATGCTGTTCATTGGCATACCTTCTTGGGCATGTCTACAAGCAAGATATGTACCAAGTGCTTAATGGAGACAAAAAAGCCTCAGAATTTCAAGCTCGGACATGTGGACTACTGAAATCAAACAATGTATGATCATCGAAGAAAACTTGATATTCATAGAGTTGGAAGTTCAGCATTTGATGTTAAAGAAGAGGCAGCATCTTTTCCATGTCAAATTAACAAAACTGTGTTTTAAGATCAACATACCTGGCGTTAACAACACTGTGGTGTTAAGATGACTCCAAGATAGAGGATTGCTCTTCCATTTTCTTACAATACAGCTCACAGTTTTTATGAAAAATGATTCTATCGAGATTTTGCGAAATATTTTAATCGCAAATAAACAAAACTATTGTAAGCTATTATAGAGACAATTTCGGCCATTTAGGGTGCCCATTAACTAAGTGTTTTGAATTTTTTAAGAAAAAAAAGTGAAACTCAATGAAATTTTGTAACGTGATCCGGAACAGACTTTAGGGGCCGATATTCATTTGAAATCTTCTCTGTCAACTATGAGAATGAAAATTCAACAAAATTTTTGATGTTTTTGTCGAAATATCTAAAACTGACTAGAAATCGTGAGCATAGCTCACAATTTTTGTGAGAAATGCTTCTGTCGAGATTTCGCGAAATATTTTAACCACACCTCAACCAAACTATTATAAGTCATTTGACACAATTTCTGCCATTTAGGGGTCCCCATTAACTAAGTGTTTAAATTTTTTTAAGCCAAAAAACGTGAAACTCAATGAAATCTCGTAACGTGGTTCGGAAGAGACTTTAGGAGCCGAAATTCACTAGAAATCTTCTCTGTCAACTTCAAAATAACTTACAGGGTGATGAGAATGGAAATTGAATAAGAAGTTTGATGTCTTTGTCGAAATTTTAAAAACATACAAAAAATCGGGAGTTATAGCTCATAGTTTTGTGAAAAATGCTTCCGTTGTGATTTCACAAAATATTATAATCGCACATCAACCAAACATAAGCCATTTAAGACAATTTCTGCCATTTAGGGTTTCTCCATTAACTAAGTGTTTTGAATTTTTTAAACCCAAAAAACGTGAAACTCAATGAAATCTTGTAACGTGGTCCGAAAGAAACTTTAGGTGCCGAAATTCACGATAAATCGTCTCTGTCAACTTCAAAATAACTTACAGGGTGATGATAATGGAAATTGATTTTTTTTAATGTTTTTGTCGAAATTTCATGAAAAATGCTTCCGTCGAGATTTCGTGAAATATTTTAACCACACATCAACCAAATAATTATAAGTCTTTAGGACAATTTCTGCCAATTTGGGTACCAATTAACTAAGTGTTTTAATTTTTTATGCAAAAAAAAGTGAAACTCAATGAAATCTTGTAACATGGTCCGAAAAGGGATTTTAGGGGCCGAAAATAACTACATTATCTTCTTTGTCAACTTCAAAATTACTTACAAGGTGATGAGTATGGAAATTGAATAAAAAATTTGATGTTTTTGCCGAAATTTTTAAAACATACTAAAAATATCGTAAGTTGTAACTCACAGTTTTGTGAAAAACGCATCCGTCGAGATTTCACGCTATATTTTAACTGCATATCAACTAAATTATAAGCCATTTGAGACAATTTTTGCTATTTAGGGTTCCCATTAACTAATTGTTTTGAATTTTTTAAGCAAAAAAATGTGAAACTTTTTGAAATCTCGTATCGTGGTCCAGAAGAGAGTTTAGGGGCCGGAATTCACTAGAAATCTTCTCTGTCAACTGTAAAATAACTTATAGGCTGATGAGAAGGAAAATTGAAAAAGAATTTTGATGTTTTTTTCAAAATTTCTAAAACCGACTAAAAATCGTGAGTTATAGCTCACAATTTTTTCGTGAAAGATGTTTCCATCGAGATTTCTGGAAATATTTTAGCCGCACATCAACCAAACAATTATAAGCCATTTGAGACAAATTTTTCCATTACGGTTCCCACTAAGTAAGTGTTTTGAATTTTTTAAGCCAAAAAACGTGAAACTTAATGAAATCTCGTAATGTGGTCCAGAAGGGACTTTAGGCGCCGAAATTCACTAGAAATATTCTTTATCAACTTCAAAATAATTTATAGGGTGATGAGAATAGAGATTGAAAAAGAATTTTGATTTTTTAGTCGAAATTTTTGACACCAACTAAAAATCGTGAGTTATCTTATCTCACAGTTTTTGGGAAAAATGTTTACGACCAGATTTCTCAAAACATTTTAACCGCTCATCAACAAAACAATTTAAATCCATTTGAGACAATTTTCACCATTTTGGGTGCCCATTAACTAAGCGCTTTGAATTTTTTAAGCCAAAAAACGTGAAACTCAATAAAATTTCGTATCGTTGTCCGGAAGGGACTTTAAGGGCCGAAATTCACTAGAAATTTTTTTGTTAACTTCAAAAGAACCTACAGGGTGATGAGAAAGGAAAAACAATAAAAAATTTGATGGTTTTGTCGAAATTTCTAAAACAAACTAAAAATCGTGAGTATAACTCATAGCTTTAGTGAAAAATGCTTCAGGCGAGATTTTACGAAATATTTTATACGCACATCAAAAAAACTATTATAAGCCATTTGAATCAATTTCTGCCATTTCGGGTGCCCATTAATTAAGTGCTTTGAATTTTTAAAGCCAAAAAACGTGGAATTCAATGAAATCTCGTAACGTAATCCTGAAGGGACTTTAGTAGCCGAAACTCATTAGAAATCTTCTCTGTCAACTTGAAAATAACTTAAAGGGTGATAAGAGTGAAAATTGAATAAGAATTTTGATGTTTTTGTCGAAATTTCTAAAATCGACTAAAAATCGTGAGTATAGCTCACAGTTTTCGTGAAAATTCCTTGCGTCGAGATTCGAGAAATATTTAATCACACATCAACCAAAATATTATAAGTCATTTGAGGCAATTTTTCCATTTAGGGTGCACATTAACTAAGTTTTTTTTAATAGTTTAGGCCAAAAGAAACGTGAACTCAATGAAATCTAGTAACAAGAGGTCCGAAAGGGACTTTAGGGCCGAAAATAACTAGAAATCTTCTCTGTCAACTTGAAAATAAATTATCGGGTGATGAGAATGGAAATAGAATAAGAATTTTTATGTTTTTGTCGAAATTTCTTAAACTGACTAAAAATCGTGAGTTATAACTCACAATTTTCGTGAAAAAATTTTCCGCTGGGATTTCGCGTTACATTTGAACTACACATCAAACAAACTATTATAAGTAATTTGAGAAATTTTTTGCCATTTACAATTCCCATTAACTAAGTGTTACGAATTTTTTGAGCCAAAAACTTGAAACTTAATGAAATTTCGTAATGTCGTCCATAAGGGAATTTAATTAGTGGCCGAAATTGACTAGAAATCTTCTTTGTCAACTTGATAATAACTTAGAGGGTGATGAAATGTAACTAGAATAAGAATTTTGATGTTTTTGTCCAAAGTTATAAAATTGACTAAAAATCTCATAGTTTTTGTGAAAAATGCTTCCGTCGAGAGTTCACAAAATATTTTAATTGCACTTCAACTAAACTATTATAAGCTATTTGAGACAATTTCTTCAATTCAGGGTTCCCGTTTACTAAGTGTTTTGAATTTTTTAAGCCAAAAAATGTAACGACCCATAAGGTAGACGAGGAAAGCTGAGTCCTCGCTATATTGGGCCTTATGAGATCATTGAGAGGATAGGGCCAGTGGCTTACAAGCTTGCTTTACCCCCAGAACTTTTCAAAGGTTCACGATGTATTCCATGTATCCATGCTCCGGAAGTATCTATTTGATGAATCTCATGTATTGGAGGAGCAACCAATTGAGCTGAGAGATGATATGATTTTAGAGGAACAACCAGTGCAAATTCTAGATAGGAAAGAAAAATTATTGCGCATAAAGACTATTCCTCCGGTTAAAGTTCTGTGGAGGAATCATAACATGGAGGAAGCTACGTGGGAGCCTAAGGCACTGATGCGGGCACATCATCCACATTTGTTTAAGTGACATGTATGAATTTCGAGGATGAAATTTCTTTAAGAGGGATGAGTTGTAACGACCCGTAAATTTAATTGGTGAATGTTTGTAAATTAATTTAGGAAATGACGAATTTACCCTTGGTTTTATAAAGGGCTCGAAAGTCACTTTTTTTATTAGAGATACATTTGGAAGTTTTTCTTGGACCGTTGCGTAGGTATCGAACTCACGAGTTCCTAGACAGGCGGCATGCAAAAAACAGAGTTCATATGATAGAGTTGTGGGTCTAGAATGTTCAGGGGCAAGTTGGTAATTTTCACTTGGTAGATATTTTAAAATAGACTCTCTCCGGATTTTCTTCAATTTTCCTCTCTCTCTTCGCGATTTCCTCATCCAAACCGTGAAACCAATAAACCCTCAAAATCTGACTTTTTAATTTAGGCCAAACCACCACAAACATTCACATCATCATCTTCCTCACTTCATTCTGAGCTCAACCATATCCATCATCGAGCTTGGAAGTGTTTGGAGAAGGAGATTCGAAGGTGAACATTAACTGCCACCTTCCCAGCCAATTTCCGGCCACCACAAGTAATGAATCTCAATTTGGACTTCATATTTGGATTCCTTGACTCGAGTAGATAGATTTCCATTATTAGAACGTTGAATTTCGTTGAGAATTGAGAAAGTTATGAAGCTTGGAAGTTTATGGTGGTTATGGAGGATTTTTCTGCGATGAACAGTAACCGCAGTTAGAGGTAGGGGGCGAGTACCACGCTGCAGTCGCGCGTGAGGAGGGGGTTCCCGGCCGTTCACCGGCGCGTGGAGCTTCCCCACGGGTTTCGGTGAACACGTGTTTTCATGATTTTGACGTTCCGGACCTGTAGGTGCAGGTTTCGGGTCAATCCGACATCGTTTATGGGTTATTTTGGACGTCCGATGTCGCTGCCATTTTAGTTTAATGTGTGCGCATGTCCGAGATTTAAGGGGATTGGATTTAGGGTTTTATAATTATCGTTGGTAATCCCGATTGTTAGTTTTGTAAACTATAATGCATGCATAGACGTATATTTTAAAATGATTATTAATGTTGATAAGTTTTGGGATTTAGAATAGATATTCTATTAATTTATTTCTAGACACGGATTTTCAGTAACAAATTGGAAATGGCATTTTGGGCTAAGGCCCACCCTATGGATTTCATTTTTACCAGATTTGGGCTTTGGCCCCGGTTTTTCTATCAATTTGGCTTAGGCCAAGAAATAAGGATTTCAAAAGTGGATTTTGGATTTTACTTTACGAGTTTGTTCCACTATGTATACCGTCCCCGAGGGTCATGATTTTCTCCAGCACATGATGTGGGGTATTTCCCATCACGTGTTCGTCGAGGTTTCTCCGATACTGGCGTCGAAGGGTATTTCTCCGCCAGATCGTTGAGGCTGTCTACGCGTAGTACATGGGTAAATCTGCACAACTCGAGTTATTATTGAGTGTGTGGAGGGTAGGGCCCCGGGTCAGTCAACTCGGATATCGAGCTACGGCTCGAGATTACATTCGGGGAGTGATGAGATATATTTATGATATTTTTGTGTCCAAGTCTTTTCACATGATTTTTAAACTCCTTTGAGGAGGGTTTTCAGGGCAAAGTTGTTGACCACGAGATTTTTCATTGTGCATGTTTTCGTGGGTTCCGTCGAGTTTTATTTATAAATGAATTTTCGATAAGTTTTCGTGTTATCTTTATAGATTACTTGTTTTAAAAGGAATTTTATATTATGCATGCATTATTTTACTCATGAAGGGGGAAATGTATGTTTTCCAAAAATTAAGTTTTTAAACGATTATTTTGTCCACTCACACTTTTCCTTATTTTATATCCTCTACAAGCCGTTGAGTTGACGATGGCACATCCAGAGGCGGAGACACTAAATTTCAACTGCGCTTTTACCTAAAACCATCGAGTAGGACTTATAAATTTTCTGTATTTACCTTTCCAACTTAGTTGCTCTGATAAACTTTTTGGACTTACTATAAATTTTAGTGATGTTGAGAATTGGACTGTCGAGATTCTAGATTGGTATTTAATCATTCGTCTAACAGGTAGAAGACGGTTTAACCATTTTATAGGGGAGGTTCTACCGGATTTTTAGCAGAATTCTCGTAACTAATTGCAAAGGCTTAAGGGTATTCTAGGAAATTTATTAGGTCGTCAGGAGTTGTTAGGTGGGAGCAGTACTTTTCATGGGTTTCGAGGGAAATTCGGGAAGGGTCATGTCAAAAAATGTGACACACAATGAAATCTCGTAACGTGGTCCAAAAGGAATTTTAGTTGCCGAAAATAATTAGAAATCTTTTCTCTCAACTTCGAATCAACTTAGAGGGTGATGAGAATGGAAACAAAATAAGAATTTTGATGTTTTTGTGGAAATTTCTTAAACCGATTAAAAATCGTGATATATATAGCTCACAGTTTTTGTGAATAATACTTCCGTCAAGATTTTGAGATACATTTTAACCGCACATCAACCAAACTATTATAAGCCATTTGAGACAACCTCTACCATTAAGGGTGCCCATTAACTAATGTTTTGAATTTTTTAAGCCAAAAAACGTAAAACACAATGAAATCTCATCATTAACGTGGTCTGGAAGGGACTTTAGGGGCTGAATTTCAGTAGAAATCTTCTCTGTAAACTTGAAAATAACTTTGAGGTGATGATAATGGAAATATAATAAGAATTTTGATGTTTTTGTCGAAATTTTTAAAATCGACTAAAAATGGTAAGTGTTCACAGTTTTCGTGAAAAATGTTTCCGTCGAAATTTCGCGAAATATTTTAACCGCAAAACAACCAAACTATTATTAACCATTTGAGACAATTTCTGCCATTTAGCATGACCATTAACTAAGTGTTTAAATTTTTTTAAGCCAAAAAATGTGAAACTCAATGAAATCTCGTAACGTGGTCCGGAAGGGACTTTAGGGATCGAAATTCACTAGAAATATTCTCTGTAAACTTAAAAATAACTTACAGGGTGATGAAAATGGAACTAGAATAAGAATTTTGATGATCTAGTCGAAATATCGAAAATCGACTAAAAAGAGTGAGTTATAGCTCAGAGTTTTCGTGAAAAAATTTTCCGTCGAGATTTCGTGAAATATTTTTACTGCACATCATCCAAACTATTATAAGTCATTTTAGACAAGTTCTGCAATTTAGGATGTCCATTAACTAAGTGTTTTGAATTTTTTAAGCAAAAAAACGCGAAGCTCAATGAAATCTTGTAACATGGTCCGAAAGGTACTTTAGGGGCAAAAATTCATTAGAAATATTCTCTGTCAACTTCAAAAATAACTTATAGGTGATGGGAATGGAAATAGAATAAGAATTATGATGTTTTTGTGGAAATTTCTAAAGTCGACAAAAAACCGTGAGTTATAGATCGCAATTTTCGTGAAAAATGCATATGTCGAGATTTCGCGAAATATTTTAACTGTATATCAACCAAACTATTATAAGCCGTTTGAGACAATTTCTGTTATTTAGCAGTGCCTATTAACTAAGTCTTTTGAATTTTTTAAGCCGAACAACATGAAACTTTAATGACATTGTCAAGTGCCGAGACGCGAGGTAAGTTTTCCATTTTCTCCATGCTAAAACATCCATTCCGTTCCAGGGAAGCTTCCAATTCTTCGGGAGACCTGTAATAATACATATGAATATTAAACGAATCGACTTTCTCTTCACTAACTGCTCCTTGCATAAAGTAACACATGTTTCATTTAGATTAATGTCACATTAGATTGAGCAGTTACTCATTGTTCATAAATTACCTTCTTAGCCATGTCCATGAGGCAAGATCCTAATATTTGATAGGTCACATTTGGCGAAGAAAGAAGATGCATCAGGGGTACCATAGGGACGGCCAGGAACGATAAGCACCATCAACCTGCCATACACAATCTCTTGTGCCCTGGCATGTAAGAAGCATTCCATTTCGTCTGCATACTGAGCTTGATATAAGCTCCTATTACTTCTTCTGTGGAATTTGAGTATTCGATTCGTCCTTTATTCCAAGCAGGGCAATTTTGGTCCACTACATCTTTCGGCACTCTAGACTAGTTTCTTGTTTATTTTGTATGTCAATGTTCGGTTCCTACTAATGTCTCCATTAAAATTTCAATCTTGCAGACTTTTATGGCCAGCTGATATGCTCATCATAGACAATTCAGATATTGTATTATTAATTGCAGGTATCATTTTTAATTATATTATCATTAATACTATTTTCTTTTGTTAATTAATCTTCCTTACTTTAGATAATTAGTCAAAGCTAGCATGCCTTGGCCTAATGAAACTCACGTAATTAAACATTATATAAACCTCCAAATCCACACTCAGATGAATGGAGCAAACCTTATTTAAATATCTAGCATGCCCTTATTTAAATATCTAGCATGCCTTGGCCTAATGAAACTCACGTAAACATTATTTAAACCTCCAAATCCACACTTAGATGAATGGAGCAAACCTTATTTAAACAAGAAAGTTTGAAATGGAAATCCAACATGTTTGAGATCAATTTTCCTTGCGTTTAAGCACGGCAAGAAAGGTAATTGTAGTGGCTTTTGCAAAGATGGAGGGATCCTCCTCAAGTTTCTTGAGATACAAGTCACAGAACTCATCGAAGATTTCTTCTCCAAATTGCTGTCTGAAGACTCCCCACAAGCCAGCTCTCATTGTGGATACAACTAGCTGGTTTACAGAGACCGTTCCAGGTGGGGAGAAATGAGGTAGGGTTTCCATTTTCTCAAGGCTAAAACCTCCGTTTCGATCTACAGCGGCTTCCAGGTCATTGGGAGACATGGCATACACCGGAAGGTTAAATGTATCTATCTTCTCTTCACTCACAACTCCCTGCACAATTGTAAAACAAGCTAACTCATCCGAAGACTCGCAAAGGGTATAGATACCTAAATTGAGCAACATAATCAGCAACACAGTTAGCTTCCCTGTCTTGCAAAATACCTCAAAAAAGCAAGGATTGTAATATTACATTAGGAGGCTATGACATTGCTTACCTTCCTAGCCATGTCCTTGAGACAAGATTCTATAAGTTGTAGGCTCAAAATTCCCAAATATTGGGAATGAGGGGTACCATTGGGGCGGCCTGTGATGATAAGTACCATGAGCCCTCCACACACAATCTCTTCAGCCCTTGCATGGAGGAAGCAATCCATGTCTTCAGCATGCTGAGCTTCAAAAGCCCTTACCACTTCATTGGAGGAATTTGCGAAATGGATATGTCCTTTGTTCCAAGCAGGACTGTATTTGTCCACCACTGTTTTTGGTATTCTACAAAGCCAGTGAAGGGCAAAAGAAGAGTGAGCAAAGTGAATGGAAGATTTAGGAAAAACGCGACCGTAGAAAGAACCAGGCACACCCACTGCATAATATCGTCTGTTGTGAGGAAGGGATTTGAAGAGCAGGTTAAAATCATTTGGGATATGATCATTGAAAAAAACTTGAAATTCAGGGATTTTATCACAAGTATGCATTCCTTGGCTTTGGTACTTGAGTTCCACAGCTTCAATTATGTTTTCAACTGAAGAAAATGTGTTAGGGCCAACAGAGCAACCCAAATCTGCAATCTTGAAGGTCATGTTGTGGGAAGACAACAAGATTTCGGCGTCGAGCTCTTCAGCAATTGCCTTGCTTACATGCTCTTTGGCTGGCTCTGCTGCTTGTCTCTGCACATGTATATATGTTCATGTCACAATTATTTCAAGAAAAAAAAAGTATGTTCTTCTGACAAAGAGGTAATTTATTTATTTTTTTCTCAGACTTATAGTTATGAATGTGTAAATATTTCAAAGAGATCGGTGAAAACCTGGTAAGTTGAGTTTGTGGCATAGCTATAAGGTCCATCTCCACCCTGCATTGGATATGCCTCGCACAGCATGTTCAGCATGTTGGAAAGACAAAACAAGTAAACACAATACTTATATTACACTAACAAAATTATTATTACAACAATTCTCAAAAACCACACACCACTTTTAGAAGCAACTCTCTTTTTGGATACAAACTCTAAAACACTCACATTACTTTTCTCACACTTTTCTCACACAATACGACTCTTCATTTTCTTTCTCTCTAATAGACATTCTCTTTTTTATTTTATCTCACAATGATACACTACAAGCATACTAAATTACAGAGACTACATCTCTATATATAGAAGTACTATAACCGACATGACTAAGTCGGTTGTCTTCTCTTCTCTTCCTAGCAGCTACACATTCTGGCGGTTACTTGAATGGGCCACATTTCTTTTACTTAGTTGTGAAGTTGTTTAGCTAGGTTACACTAAGTAACCCACTAATCCAAAACCACCGACTTAGCCAGCTATTTCCAACAACATGTTGTGGTTCAAGTCTCACTAATATTCCTTGCTGACATTATTGCTGAAGTCCACCGATTGGACTTTGCTTAATCTAAGCCACACAGGAGGTTGTAGCGGTTTACTAAGGTCTTCACCACTTCATCATTCTTGCTGACTTGATCTAAGCCAGTGTATAAGTCGGTTAGTTATAGCTTGGTTTATTCAAGCCTAATTAAGCTACTAATTAATTGAAGGCTGGAGTTGATCATCTTCAACATCCTCTGCCATCTTTCTGCTGTAATAATCTTGTGGGTTGTGGCTACCATCTCTTATTGGAAACGATGCTGTTATGGCTACTGGACGATGAAAGAAGACTATACTTTTTTTAAAATTTTGCCCCGACAAAAGTAGCAAAGTAGATATGAAAAATCTTTGGAGAGAACTCTATTATTCAACTCTATAATTGCTCACATAAAGTAGACAACTCTATTATTCAACTCTATTATTCAAGTATTGAAAGGACAACTCTATTATTCAAGTATTGGAATGACAACTCTATTATTCAAGTATTTGAAGGACAACATAAGTAAACACAATACTTATATTACACTAACAAAATTATTATTACAACAATTCTCAAAAACCACACACCACTTTTAGAAGCAACTTTTTCGATACAAACTCTAAAACACTCGCACAGTACTTTCTCACTCTTTTCTCACACTTTTCTCACACAATACAACTCTTCATTTTCTTTCTCTCTAATACACATTTTTTTTTATCTCACAATGATTCTGCCGTAGGTCTTTTGTATATTTCTGTTGACATAGAAATATCCCTTCTTTTGAGCGATCGACCTCTAACCCCAGAAAGTGCTTCAGTTGTCCAAGTTCTTTCATTTGGAAACGAACTGACAAATTCTCCTTTGTTCGACAAATCGCTGCCTCGTCGTTGCCAGTGATGATTAGATCAATCACATATACCAGCACAATAACTAATTTTCCTTCATTAGCTTTGAAAAATAAGCTGGAATCTACAGGTGTCACTGAATAACCACTTTGAGAGAGAAATTCAGCAATCTTACCGTACCATGCTCTTGGTGCTTGCTTCAATCCATAAAGTGCCTTTTTCAGTTTACACACATGTTCAGGATGAACTTTGTTCCCAAAGCATGTTGGTTGAGTCATGTAGATCTCTCGATCCAAATTCCCGTGCAAAAAGGCATTCTTCACATCCATCTGGTACATGTTCATCATAGTCTAGTTTTGTTGGCTGCAAGTGCAAGTAGGACTCTTACTGTCGTAAGTTTTGCCACTGGACTAAACATTTCATCATAGTCTAGTCTATATTGTTGTGAGAAACCTCGAGCTACCAACCGAGCCTTATACCTTTCGACTGATCCATCAGGACGACACTTTACTTTATACACCTATTTGCAAGATGTGGGTTTCACATCTCTTGGCCTTTGCACCAGATCCCAAGTCTCATTATTCTCAAGTGCTGATATCTCTTCCACCATAGCTTTAATTCATTTGGAATGTTTTGACGCTTCTTCAAATGTCTCAAGTTCACTCCTTCTTCTACTATGGCTGCATTAGCGTACTTAGGATTTGGCTTTCGTGTTCTTGTTGACCTCCTGAGTTGTGATTATGGGGTTGATACTTCCACTTCACTAGGTCCAACATCCTCTGGTTGTTGATACACACTAGTTTGCCAAGGATTTTGAGTCACTTCTTGCTCGATATCGTCACCACTGAGCGGGTCTTCAGGCTATTTTGAAATTGATTGAATTTGAGCAATTTGCTCACCCATCTTCTCTTGCACCATATCTTCAATTTCTCTTGAGTCTGGTAACACCTCATTTTCTGAGGACTACCACGAAGAAGCTTTCATCAAACATCACATCTTGTGATGTGTAGCATCTTCCGCTCGTAGGATCACAACACTTCCACCCTTTTCCCTAGTTGTTGTATCTCACAAAGATACATCTCACTGCTTTCTTATCAAACTTGCTATGTAAATGACTTGGAACAAATACGTAGCACACACAACCAAATACTCGAAAGGAAGTAACTGAAGGTTTCATATCCCACAGTTTCTCAAAGGGTGAAATAAATCATATCCTTGGTTGAGGAAGTCTATTGATCACATAAGCTGCAGTTCTCATAGCTTCAGCCCAAAATCTTCCTGGTACGTTCTTCGAATGTAGCATGCTTTGACAAATCTCTGCAAGAAGCCTATTGTTTCTCTCTGCTACACCATTCTGTTGGGGCGTGTTAGGACAGGTAAACTGATGGCGTATTCTATATTCTCGTAAATATTGAGAGAACTCATTTGAGCTATACTCGCATCTGTTATCCGTGCGTATGCAACGAATCTTTTTTCCCACTTCTCCTTCAACTATCGCTCTAAATTCTTTAAAGTTTGAAAATGGGTCGGATTTTTCTTTCACAAAGAAAACCCACACAAATCTAGAGAAGTCATCAATAAAGTCACCATGTATCGCATCCCGCTGATTGATGATTGCTTGATAGGCCCAAACACATCAGAGTGAACTAGCTCTAATGGTTCTTTTGCTTTGAACTTCGACTCATCATATGGTAGTTGATGCGCTTTACCATATTGACATCCTGCACATACCGTATATATTCTTACGTCAAGCTGAGGAAGGCTCTTAAGCATTGACTTCTTCATCATCATGTTTAGCTTGTGATAGCTAATAGGACCCAGTCGCATGTGCCATAAATATGATGTCTCGTTCCTCCTGGTTTGTCAACATATGCAGTCTCTATTGACATTACATAGATTGACTCCATTCTCCGTCCCACCATCGTTGGTTTTTCGAAACCTTGAGGTGTCGATACACCTTCACATCTTGGGACCGAACAAGACATAGTGGCATGACGATGTCAACTGTGCCACTGAAAGAAAATTCTTCTTCATGCCTGGAACATGGTAGACATCTTGAAGTGGCACCTGGTTAGGACTGTATCGGGGCAACATTATTGTCTTACCGACATGAGCTATCGGTAATCTTGTGTTATTGGCCGTCACTACCACTCGAATTCCCTTGTACTCAAAGAGATTCTGTAGCTTCTCCTTATCACCTGTCATGTAATTTGATCAGCCTGAATCAACAATCCAATCATTCTTGTAGTCAATTTTTTCAGGCGTCGTCGTTGTGAGAGCCAACTCATTTTCTTCTATGGCAAAGGATGCTTCGGCTTCCCATCCGTCTTCACTTTTCTCCTTTGGGTAGGAAGTAGCGCTATTACTATCTACATGCCTTTTGTTGGACCACCAATCTTTTGCCATGTGGGCCTTCTTTCCGCAATTGTAGCATTTACCTTAAAAGCTACTATTCTTGAATTTTCCACGATTATCGTGATACTTAGGAGCTCACCCTGATCGAGAACTTCCTTCCCCTTGATGACCTTTTGCCTTGTCACTATCTCTTCTGAATCCACCACGATGCTTGAATCTTTCTTTACTCTTGTTGGTGTAGAGCGCTTCCTCCTCACCTTTCAATAAGACTCCTCCCATTTGTCTGGCCATAGCTTCTTGATCAGCAAGCAAATTTTCAAACTCAACAAGTGATGGTGGTATCTGTAACAACCCGCCCCGCACGGCAACCCCGGCCTTGACGGCGTTGTTATGGCGGCCGAGAATCCTCCCAAAGCGAAGCCCCTGGTGGCCGTCGTAGCGCACACACCAGCCCAAAGGTATTATTCCCAAGTCCCATTCGAAATCCCCCCAATCTGCAGCCATTGAGGATCAAACCAGTTCAATTGGTGTAAGGTGTCCACCTTGAGTGGAATAAAAACCCAAGGTCTATGGTTCGATCCTTAATGGCTGCAGACTGGGGGGATTTTGAATTTCGTTGAGAATTGAGAGAGTTATGGAGCTTTGAATTTTCGGGTGGTTATGGAGGATTTCTACATAAATGAACAGTAACCGTGTCTGAGGTTGAAGGCGAGTACGCCTTGCAGTCGCGGCTGCAGGCGCACGTGGGGGAAGAGCCACCGCCCCTTCATCGGCTCGTGGGGGTGTGTGGGGCATTTCCTCAGGGTCTCGTCAACATGTATTTTCATGTTTTCGACGTTCCGGACCTTTTGGCGTAGGTTTCGGGTCAATCGGAGTTCGTTTAGGGGTAGTTGTAGCCGTCCAAAGTTACATTAAACGCGTTAGAATGCGCGTGTACTCCCGATATTTAAGGGGGTCGGATTTTGAGTTGATAATTATGGTATAGTAATGCCACGTGTTGTTTTCTACAGGCGTGGTGGCTCCGAGGTTCACGGGGGACTGCGTAGCTTGGAGATTGGACTCGTTTGGACAATACGGTGAGTGAATTTTTATTTTTAAATCATAAAGTATGCATAATTATACTTTTATATATTTTCTCATTAAAAAGGAATTCCGGAAATTAGCGATAATTATCTTCAAATATTTGTTAATTTAACGAGTCTAGGGAAGGGAGACTCGGTTAACGAGTCCGGAAATGAATTCATGTATATTTCTTTATTATTGAGGATAGACCTTAATAATGATTTTGAGAATGACTTTGGATTACTTAATGTGTAATTAAGCCCGATTTTATGAACTTTTGGGTTTACAGGGAGTTATGGAATTTCTTATTATTTATACATTTATGGAATTAAGGATGTTTGTGTTTAAATTATTTATCGTTAATCGTGGATTATGGAGTATGGACCATGGGTTTCCACATTTGATAAATAAAGTTAATGATTGAAACCATTTTAGACTACGTCATGGTTTTGTGGATTTGATATTGATTATGAATCTCAATAAGGGTTTTGGGAAGGATTTTGGTAAGGACTTGGGCTTAGATCGGAATGGTGGTTATAGGGAATCCGGGTTATGGATTTTGCGTTTCGACCTTAGGTTATGTAGTTGGAGCTTAGACCCAGGTGTTAATTGGTTTTGGGGTTTTGACCCGAGATTTTGGTTTAGGTTTTGGCCCTGGTGGATATGATATGAGGTATGTCATGGAGGATTCCATCATACTTTCAGGAATGATATGTTACGAGGTATGTTATGGAGGATTCCATCATACTCTCAGGATGATATGATACGAGGTATGTTATGGAGGATTCCATCATACTCTCGGGATGTTATGATATGAGGTATGTTAGGGAGGATTCCCTCATACACTCGGTGGGGTATGTTAGGGAGGATTCCCTCATACACTCGGTGGGGTATGTTAGGGAGGATTCCCTCATACACTAGGGGAGATGTGAGGTATGTCAGGGAGGATTCCCTCATACACTTGGTGTGGTATGTCAGGGACGATTCCCTCATACGCCCGGGGAGATGTGCGGTATGGTAGGTAGGATTCCCTCATACACGATACGATATGAGCTACGTCATGGAGGATTCTATCATAGGCTCGATAAGGTGCGAGGTACGGCTAGGGTATCGAGGTACAACTCGGAATGACGGCTATGGCCGGGATATCGAGGTACGGCTCGGAGTGGTGGCGGGCACAAGTAAAGGTAACATGGGTTCCGCCGAGGTAAATCAATTGGATTCGGGTAAGCTTTATTTACTTATATATGCAGATCTTGTTGCATGTAAGGTTTAATAACAAGGTGGGATCATATCCAGTAGCTTTATTATTTTATTTGTGAGACCACGATTTTATTGTATTTGGTTCTATTGTCCACTCACGGTTGTGTTGGTTTTGTGCCCTCCAGGCCGTAGCAGGACAAGGCGATAAGACTAGAATGAGGCATCACATTTCGCTGCACTCTGTCCCGTAGGACTTGTTAGTTTTGTAAATATAAATCTAAACCTAGTAGCTTTGATTAACCTTTGGGTTGTTTGTTGAGTGTTACGTGTTCTGGTGGAATTTATATTTATCTGGATTGTTTGAATATTAGTTTAGTTTAAATCCTTCGTCTGACAGGTGGAAGGTGGTTGACCAAATTATAAGGGAGATTCTGCCGAATTTTTGGTAGAATTCTCATAGTGTAGTTACGAAGCCCTAAAGGTATTTTAGGAATTATTTTGGGCTAGCAGACAGTAGCAGGGCTTTTCACGGATTTCGAGTGGAAATTCAGGAAAGGTCCTGTCAACTTGGTATCAGAGCTCTAGGTTTAAATTCCTGCAAACCGCACACCTAGTGTGCATGTTGTTTGTGGTACTGACGAATTATGGTTCTTTTCAGCGAGATGCCTACGAGACGCAACCCCCGTCCGCGACTTGGAAACGGTTTAGAGGTGGATAACGTTAGGGGTACACATGATCCCACATTAGAGCCTGATTTGAGACAGACCCTGGATCAATTGGGTCGGGAATTAACGACGGTACTTTAAGGAAGGGCTACTTCTGAAGTTTCTGACATAGAGCCCATAGGCTGGGGGTTACGGTGTTTACAGGTGAGTTAGGCCCAGATGATGCAGATGATTGGATTACTCATTTGGAACGAGTGTTTGATGTCATGATGTGCCCTCCGGACGATAGGGTGCGTCTAGCCACATTTATTCTAAATGGCTATGCATACCGTTGGTGGCATGCCTTCAAGGACGGTACTTCAAGGAAGGATTACTTCTGAAGTTTCTGACATAGAGCGAGCCCAAAGGCTGGGGGCAACGGTGTTTACGAGTGAGTTAGGCCCAGATGATGCAGATGATTGGATTACTCATTTGGAACGAGTGTTTGATGTCATGAGGTGCCCTCCGGACGATAGGGTGCGCCTCACCACATTTATTCTGAATGGCTATGCATACCGTTGGTGGCATGCCTTGCAGATGACGGGCTGGGATGTCCGTACACTTACATCGGAAGCTTTTAGGAAGCGCTTCCTCGAGCAGTTTTATCCTCGCTCGTACCAGGATGCCAGAGAGGCTGAGTTCCTGCAGTTCCAGCAGGGAGATCTGACGGTAGCGTAGTATAATCAAAGGTTTCTAGACTTGGCTCAATTTGCGCCAGCTCTAGTGACAAGTGAGGTGGATAAGTACCAACAGTTTGAGTATGGATTGAGGGACGAGATTAGAGTAGCAGTTATGGATGTGGTACATACTTCATTGAGGGCTTTATCAGACGCTGCTGCAAGGGTATAGATGAGTTTGTCAGCTCGACATCAGTTCAGTGGTACTAGGCGACGTCGGGATCGCCAGAATTTAAGAGCCTTTAGTCAAGGACCATCAAAAAGAGGCAGTTTGAGTTCTGGATCATCTGGGAGTCTAGATCCGGGTCAGGCAGTGGTGGAGCTGGTCAGGGAGGTTCCCGAGGTTTTACAGTGGGACAACAGTCATCAGCTTAGTCTAGTGGGGCTTCAGTGCAGTCGACTGGGAGACAGAGTAGCATATCCAAATGGCCTAGTGACACCAGTTGTTACTTTTGTGGGGAGACTGGCCATGTTAAGAGAGACTATCCACACCTTCTAGGTAGTAGTTCTTTGGGCCGAGATGCTGCTGAACAGAGTCAGAGAGCGGCACTGACATCAGGTACTGCAGCAGGGAGCCAGACCTAGTCCAGTGGGGCCAGCAGGGCCAGTGGGAGCCAGAGGGGTCGTGGTCGATCTTTTGGTACACATGCCCGAGTTTTTACTATGACATAGCAGGAGGCTCAAGCTGCACCAAAGGTGGTCGTTGGTGGCGATTGACGTTGCTACCTCTAGTTTCCTTCAAGAAAGGTGATGAAGATGTTCTCAAATTCTTTGATTTCCTACAGCCTTGTTGATGGAGAATTTTTTTCTTTTTCATAAAGGTTTAATGTTGGTTTGGAAGATTTTTTGATGTCCAAGGATCCATTCAAGACTTATAAAAATCGTTCAAGAAGGTTCTATTTGGTTATATTATTTGGGGTAACGTATAGTGAGTTGTAGAGTTTCAACTAGAGAGTTGCTTAGGAAGTTGAAATTGAAGATGACGATTTATCAAGTGATACCGTAAACCAATTGGATTGGTGTAAAGAAGCTAAATTCGTGGTAGAAGCGCGGGAGGACCCTCGAAATTATGGGGAATTGATTTTTTGACCTACGTTGAGTAAATTTCGAGGACGAAATTTCTTTAAGGAGGGGTGAATTGTAACGACCCGTTTATTAAATTATATGATTTTCGTAAATTAATTTGGAAAATGACGATTTTAACCTTGGATTTAATAGAGGCTTAAAAGTTACTTTTTGTTTAGAGACGCTTTTGGAAGTTTTTCTTGGACCGTTACGTAGGACTTGAACTAACGAGTTTGTAGACAGGTGGTATACGAAAATCGGAGCCCGAATATGGGATATATGGGTCTAGAACCTTTAGGGGCATTTTGGTAATTTATGTGGGTCATATATTTTTAACCCACATTTATCCAGATTTTTTTCATTCAATCTCTCTCATCCCTCGACTTTCTCTCTCTAGTCCAGCAAAAACCGAATCCTCCCATCTTTGAACTCAAAATATTTGGCTGCTTCAAGCCAAACCAATTACCATAACACCTTCCTCTCTTCTCCACGAGCACAATACTACCTTCCTTAAGTTGTGAGGACTTCGGTGGACGGAGAAACAAGGACCCAAAGATAAACTGAAGCTTTCCGGCCACCACAGGTGAGGTTTCTTAATTTGGACTTCATATTTAAATTCCTTGGATCGAGTAGATGAATATCCACTCACCGTATCGTCCAAACGAGTCCAATCTCCAAGCTACACGGTCCCCCGTGAACCTCAGAGCCACCACGCCTATCAAAAACAACACGTGGCATTACTAAACCATAATTATCAACTCAAAATCCGACCCCCTTAAATCCCAGGAGTATACGCGCATTCTAACAAGTTTAATGTAACTTTGGACGGCTAAAACTACCCCTAAACGAACTTTGAATGACCCGAGACCTACGCCAAAAGGTTCGAAACATCAAAAACATGAAAACACATGTTTACGGGACCTTGAGGAAGTGCCCCACGCGCTCCATGCTCCGGTGCAGGGGAGGTGGCTCTTCCCCCATGCGCGCATGTAGCTGCTACTGCAAGGCGTACTCGCCTTCAACCTCAGACACGGTGACAAGACCCTTCCCGAATTTCCCTCAAAATCCGTGAAAAGTCCTGCTCCCGTCTGACAACCCAAAATAATTCTTAAAATACCCTTACTATCTTATAAACACTTTACTCTCTTATAAACCCTTATTGTCAGACAAAGGATATAAAATAAAAATAAATCAACAATGTTACACCCCGCCTCGTATATCCACAATTGTAACCTCGTATCTCAAGATTGTATTAAATAACTGAAATGTCATACCCGTGCAAACGAATTACAACTCGTCAATCCGGGTCATCGCCCACACCAACCCATTGACCACGGTAATGAGCATTTGCTCATAGGTGCATCGATCACCTATCAAAGCCCGTGAAAGTCATCGTCAACTCCTATCAGCCGACTTAACCCTTGGTTATCATATCCCACCTCTTTATCAAACCTTACATGCAACAAGATTCACATATAAGTAAATACAACTTATTAGAATCCAATTGATTTACCCCGATGAAACCCACGCTATCTTTACCTGTGCCCGTCATATCAGTAACCTGGTTGAAGCCATCATCCCGAGACATAGCTCTATATCCTGGTCGTAGCCATAATCATGAGTCGTAGCTTGATTTCTCGCTCATCCCCAACCGTTGTTCAATATCTCGGCTCGTATTGAGCCTTAACTCGATATCCCGGCTCATCCCTAGTCGTAGCTCAATATCTCGGGTCATCCCAAGCCGTAACTCGATATCCTGGCTTATCCCCAGCCATAGCTCAATATCCCGGCTCATCCCCAACCGTAGCTCAATATCCCAGCTCATTCCAAGCTGTAACTCGATATCCCGGTTTATCCCCAGTCGTAACTTAATATCTCGGCTCATCCCGAGCCGTAACTCGATATTCTAGCTCATCCCCAGCCGTAGCTCAATATCCCAGCTCATTCCCTACCGTAGCTCAATATCCCAGCTCATTCCGAGCCGTAACTCAATATCCCGGCTCATCCCCAACCATAGCTCAATATCCCGTCAAGCTTATGATGGAATCATCCATAACATAGCTTATACCATACCAAGTGTATGAGGGAATCCTCCCTGCCATACATCACCGAGAATTTCCCATCAACCCTCCCACTAGGGTCAAAGCCTAACCTATCATCCTGGGTCGAAACCCCAAAATCATCAAATACCCTAGCCTAAGCCCAAATACATACCCCAGGTCCAAGCCTAAAATCCAGAATTCGAAATCTATAAAATTACCTTCACGGGCCTAAGCCTAAGTCCATTGTCAAATAGTTTCCCAAAAACATTATCGAACACCATAATTAATACTAAATCCAAAATTAGTGGATAATCAAGTAAAATTCACTATTCATTATTCCCAGTGCTTAAAACGAAAATAAACACTTATAATGATTTTCTTAAATTCCTGGGACTCATAAGAATACTAAATAGTCCTTCCACTTAATTCCCAAAATTCTTAAGTAAATATAAAATACTGAAAACATAATAATATGCATGAATTTCCATTTAGGAAGTAAAGTCCCCTCACCTCGAGGCCTAAACGAGCCTAATTTCGAGTTAATCGGTCCCTCGTGACCTTCAGAGCCACCACGCTTGTCAAAACGATACATGACATTATTAAATTGCAATTATAAACCTAAAATCCAACCCCCTAAACCCCGGGAGGTATACACGTGTCCTAACTAAAAACGCAGCTACTTTGGACGCCCAAAACTACCCCTAAACGATGTCCGATTGACCCGAAACCTGCGCCAACAGGTCTGGAACATTGAGAACTTTAAAACTCGTGTTCGTTGGAGCTCGAGGAGGAGCTCCACGCGCCACCAAGCACCGGTGGATGGCCGGGAACCCTCTTCCCCATGCGCGCCTGCAAGGCGTACTCGCCTTCAACCTCAGACACGGTTACTGTTCATTTATGCAGAAATCCTCCATAACCACCCAAAAATTCAAAGCTCCATAACTCTCTCAATTCTCAACAAAATTCAACGTTCTAATAATGGAAATTCATCTACTCAATCCAAGGAATTCAAATATGAAGTCCAAATTGAGAAACCTCACCTGTGGTGGCCGGAAAATGGACGGGAAGTTTCGGCCCATGTTCAAAGCTCCACCCCGTCGTCCACGTCAGTCCACACGGCTCAAGGAGGATATGGATGAGTTCGTGAGGTCGAGAAGAAGGTTATGGTGGGTTTAGTTTTGGTCTAAAAGGTCAAAATCAAAATACCAAATTTTGGGGGTTCTTGGTTTCTCATGGGAGAAAGGGAAAAGAAGTTTCGGGAGAAAAGGAAGATAAAGTCTTCCCAAAATATCTACCTTGCAAAATTACAAAAATACCCCTCAAGGTTATAGACCCGTATCTCCCACATCCGGGCTCCGTTTTTCGTGTGCCGCATGTCTACAAACTCGTGAGTTCGAGACCTACACAACCTTTCAAGAAATGTTTCCAAAAGTATCTCCGAATGAAAAGTGAGTTTCGAGGCCCGAGGGTAAAATCATCATTTCCCTAATTAAATTCCCAAATTACTTTAATTTCTGGTCCGGGTCGTTACACACGGTTACTGTTCATTTTTGTAAAAATCCTCCATAACCACCCTAAAATTCAAAGCTCCATAACTCTCTCAATTCTCAAAGAAATTAGCGATAATTATCTTCAAATATTTGTTAATTTAACGAGTCTCAGGAAGAGAGACCCGGTTAACGAGTCCGGAAATGAATTCCGGTATATTTCTTTATTATTG
This sequence comes from Oemleria cerasiformis, assembly GCA_037349345.1. Taxonomy (NCBI): domain Eukaryota; kingdom Viridiplantae; phylum Streptophyta; class Magnoliopsida; order Rosales; family Rosaceae; genus Oemleria; species Oemleria cerasiformis. The sequence continues at coordinate 17,148,633 of JAZGTL010000018.1, forward strand.
AGGATAGACCTTAATAATGTTTTTGAGAATGACTTTGGATTACTTAATGTGTAATTAAGCCCAATTTTATGAACTTTTGGGTTTACGGGGAGTTATGGAATTTCTTATTATTTATACATTTATGGAATTAAGGATGTTTGTGTTTAAATGATTTATTGTTAATCGTGGATTATGGAGTATGGACCATGGCTTTCCACATTTGATAAATAAAGTTAATGATTGAAAGCGTTTTAGACTACGACGTGGTTTTGTGGATTTGATATTGATTATGAATCTCAATAAGGGTTTTGGGAAGGATTTTGGTAAGAACTTGGGCTTAGACCGGAATGGTGGTTATAAGGAATCCGGATTATGAATTTTAGGTTTCGGCTCGAGGTTATGTAGTTAGGGCTTAGACCCAGGTGTTAATTGGTTTTGGGGTTTCGACTCGGGATTTTGGTTTAGGTTTTGGCCCTGGTGGATATGAAATAAGGTATGCCATGGAGGATTCCATCATACTCTCGAGAATGATATGTTATGAGGTAAGTTATGGAGGATTCCATCATACTCTCAGGATGATATGATACGAGGTATGTTATGGAGGATTCCATCATACTCTCGGGATGTTATGATATGAGGTATGTCAAGGAGGATTCCCTCATACACTCGGTGGGGTATGTTAGGGAGGATTCCCTCATACGCTTGGGGAGATGTGAGGTATGTCAAGGAGGATTCCCTTATACACTCGGTGGGGCATGTCAGGGAGGATTCCCTCATACGCCTGGGGAGATGTGAGGTATGGTAGGGAGGATTCCCCCATACACGATATGGTATGAGCTATGTCATGGAGGATTCCATCATAGGCTCGATAAGGTGCGAGGTACGGCTGGGATATCGAGGTACGGCTCGGGATGATGGCTACGGTCGGAATATCGAGGTATGGCTCGGAGTGGTGGTGGACACGTGTAAAGGTAGCATGGGGTTCCGCCGAGGTAATTCAATTGGATTCGAGTAAGTTGTATTTACGTATATATGCGGATGTTGTTGCATATAAGGTTTAATAACAAGGTGGGATCATATCCAGTAGATTTATTATTTTAGTTGTGAGACCACGATTTTATTGTATTTGGTTCTATTGTCCACTCACGGTTGTGTTGGTTTTGTGCCCTCCAGGCCATAGCGGGACGAGGCGACAAGACTAGGAGGAGGCATCACATTTCGCTGCACTATTGTCCCATAGGACTTGTTAGTTTTGTAAATATAAATCTCAACCTAGTAGCTTTGATTAACCTTTGGGTTGTTTGTTGAGTGTTGCGTGTTCTGGTGGAATTTATATTTATCTGGATTGTTTGAATATTAGTTTAGTTTGAATCATTCGTCTGACAGGTGGAAGGCGATTGACCAAATTATAAGGGAGATTCTGCCGAATTTTCAGTAGAATTCTCGTAGTGTAGTTACAAAGCGCTAAGGGTATTTTTGGAATTATTTTGGGCTGGCAGACGATAGCAGGGCTTTTCAAAAATTTCGAGTGGAAATTCGGGAAGGGTCCTGTCAAAAATGATATGAATTAAACAACAGTCAAAATATTACGTGGTTCTATAGTTTATGTAACTATTTACTGTAGTGGACTAATTTATATATTGAACTCTAATAAAAAGACCTATATATAATTACCTCATTCTTATATATTATATTATATAACATGTAACATGTAATATATGTTGTTTAAGTAAGTATGAAATTGATTCTAATCCAAATAAGTTTTTTTCTTTCCCTTATAATTTCAAATTTGTTAAATTAATTAATTTATTAATCTTTGCACAGTGAACTTTGTGTTTGTGATTTCTTACTTCTATTATAATATTGCACATGTATAAAGTTCTATTAGAATTGTTTTGAGTTTAACTTTAGTCAATATGTTTTCAATTATGGAAAAATATTACAAAAGAAAAATAAATGTTGATCGAGGTATAACAATTTCAAAATATTAGAACTCGTCAAGGACAACTATTATTGTAATAATTTAATAATAAGATATGATGTGTTTGATCTTTTGGTTAATTTTGTATATATTATGTTGATTTCAACCATTAGATTAGCGTGATATGCATTATGAGTTAAATTATGTTAAAAGTTCAATTTTTTATATTATTAGTATTTTGTGAAAATCCTATTATTTGGATTGAGAGAAATTGAATTGAGTGAAACTAAATCTATCAGCCTAATTCCAGGCTACGCATATGCTCACGGGTCAATATATTGTGACGCCTAGTCGGAAGGGTAACAAGAATATATTTGGTGCAATTTTATTTCACTTAATTAGGATCTTAATTAAAAAAAAAAAATTGAAAAAAAAAACCTAACATAACAATGCAGCTAAAGGGATTTTAGCTATAGCTTCATAAATACATAACAGAAACAACATATTCATATTAATTTTCGTTGCGTTTAAGCACGGCAAGAAAGACAATCCCTTCTGCAGGGAGGGATGGATCCTCTTCAAGTTTCTTGCGGGTTTCTTGCGGTACAAGTGGAATAACTCATCCAAGATTTCTTCTCCAAATTGCTGCTTGATGAGTCCCCTCAAGCCAGCTCTCAGTGTGGATACAGCTAGTTGGGACTGAGAGATGGTACCGGGCGGGGGGACATTAGGAAGGGTTTCGATTTTCACTAGGGTAAAACTTCCATTTCGTTCTACAACAGCTTCAAGCTCGTCAGGAGACATGGCATACATAGGTACGTTAAATGTATCTACTTTCTCTTCACTTACCACTCCCTGCACAAAGCAAAAGGAAAAAAAACATGGTGTTGATGCCAAAAATGGCACTAACCGTAAAAATTACCCATAAATATCACGACACAAACACGTACTTGGTTCACCCGAATCGGGTTACATCCAAGGGACTAACTTTCCGGATATTATTATTAATAATATTTGTGTTATATATGTATTGGCATTGAGTCATTGAGAGAGTAACGAGGGAATGAGAATAGACTCTCTTCTAAATGAGAGGAGTGTGTCCTCTTAAATAGACAAAGTCCAGAGTTTCCTTTAGATTGTAGGCTTCGTATTGGACTTAAGCTCGGCCCAAATGAGGGGTGAAATCCCACACTAATACATAGCAACAATAAAGACTTGAGAAACTCTTCGCTATCAGACAGTCGTGCGTAACAAACGAGCAAGTTATGCATTTTACCTTCCTTGCCATGTCCATGAGGCAAGACTCTAGAAGTTGGCAGTTGGCAATTCCCACATAATGAGAATGAGGGGCACCGTGGGGGCGGCCGGGGATGATTAGTATCATTAGTCCTCCACGCACAATCTCTTGGGCACTGGCATGGAAGAAGCAACCCATGTCCTCAGCATGCTGAGCTTCAAAAGCCTTTACCACTTCATCGGAGGAGGAATTTGTGAAATGGATATGTCCTTTGTTCCAAGCAGGGCTGTTTCTGTCGAGTATTGATTTTGGTACTCTCGAAAGCCATTGAATGGCCAAAGAAGAGTAAAAGACGTGAATGAAATCCTTGGGAAATAGTCGACCATAGAAAGAACCAGGCACGCTCGCGGCATAGTATTGTCTATTGTGAGGGAGGGATTTGAAGAGCAGGTTAAAATCATTTGCGGTATGATCATTAAAAAAAGCTTGAAATTCAGGGAATTTATCCGAACTATTCATCCCTCGGCTTTGGTACTTGATTTCCACAGCTTCAAGTATGTTTTCAGCGGCAAGAAATGTATTAGGCCCGACCGAGCAACCCAAATCTGCAATCTTAAAGGTGTTGGAAGATAACACGATTTCGGTGTCAAGATCTTCTGCAATTGCCTTGCGTATAAGTTCATTACCTGGCTCTGCTGCTCCTCTCTGTACTTGTATAATTATTGTTTTTGTTTCAATTAACGTTATAATAAGTATTGAGTTAATTAAAACTTTGATCAATCGCAAAGAAAAGAGATCAAAGAAACCTGGTAAATAGAGTTTGTGGAATAGCTATAGGGTCCTTCTCCACCCTGCATTGGATATGCCTCACATAACTGGTTGTTAGTTTCCTCATCTACTGCCGCTGCCATTGACACACTCCGACCCCGATTCGAATTGTTTACCTGTACACTAAAATCGAGGCATGCAAGCCGACGCTTGACATGCCTCACATAACTGCTTGTTAGTTTCCTAACCTTGACCCGACTAGTCGACGTAGACACCACCAAAGACATCTCTCTCTCTTTCTCTCTCTCGTTTTTTTATGCAACTCTAGTGTGCTTTTGCTTTCTCTGCATTGTACATTGAAATACTGTACGTAGGCATCGTTATCCCGATGCGTACTTGCCTTTTGTTTTTTACGTAAATTTTAAACCTGCTTTGGATGAATCGTTGAGTTTCAGGCAAGTGGCAAAAGTTTTCTAATGCAGCGGGGGGATCCACCTCCAAATAATTGATCCACTTGACAAAATTAATTTTCTTTTTCCCTTTTTTTAAAAGAAATTATCTATACTCATATTTACTGTACTTATGAATAATTAACTTCCTATTTTGCCCTTTTGTTTGGCATTGATTTTGTTTGTGGGTGCATTAATTTATTGTCATGCCCTTTCTTGACAACTGCCCCTTAATTCGTTCCTTCTAGAGGGATCCATATCTTCATATCTTTTCTAAAGGCTGTTAATAGGTTCATGCCAAATATAACCGAATAAATTTTTGCGGGAATTGAATTGAAAAGTATTTATTTCCTTTTATTTTCTTTTTCTTTCCGCTTTCTCCTTGCTGACTTTCTGATTATCTTTCCATCATCTTTCCTTTTTTTACTTCCATCATCTAATCCTTTTCCTTCTTTTGCACCACTCATTCTTTCCTCATTTTGCACACTCCTTCTTTCCTCATTTGTCAACATCAATTTATTTTGGTTGGTTCCATAATAAATTTTGTTAGTTACATAATGTCATCTTTTTTTTTCAAATGAGAATATCCTTTCGAGTCCCTTACGCTTCCATCATGTTGTTCAGATTTGCATGTTCAATTTCATCTTTATTATCTGAACTTATTGTCATCATGCTGGAACTTTGTTTGTGTACTTCCCTTTCTTCAGCTGCAATTTCTTGTTCCATTGGGAAGTCTAGAGAACTTCTACTGTTGGCAAGTTGCTTTATTAACTTTATGGCTTCATTTTTCTGTGTTTCAGAAAAATTTCTGCTTATAGGTAGACTTGTCAAGAATATTCTCCTTCCATCAGTTGTTTTAACCAAATTGCAAGAGCCCACAAATTGTCTTGCAACATCTTATGTGTGAATTAAACTCTCAACACATTGTGCTATGGGATTAATGCACAATGCAATTTGTTTAGTCCCTGGAAGGGTTTCATCTGGAACATCCCTATCAATTGTTTCAGTTAATAACCAAATTTGATAAGGTTGAAAGAATCTTTCTCTTTCTCTCCATCCGGGTGTGTTGGATATAGAGAAAGTAAGATATTTGTTCCATTAAAAATTTTTAACCACGTCATAAACCATCGCTTTGATAAATGCCGAGAGATCTTTGAGATGATCAAAATTAAATCTTTGGAAAACTACTCTGTTAGTAATTCCCCAATGGACAATTTCAACATCCCATTGTTCTTTTGTTAGAACAAAGGACAATCTTTGAATATTATCAGCCAGATTTATATTTTCGTGGTTTCGAAAATACATATCTAGAATTTTTTCTTGATGATCCAAGACTTTTCTTCGATTTTTATTAAAAATATCCAATGGCAAAATTTTGTTTGCTTTTTTGAAAAGACAAATTCTTTTTCTTTTTTCAAAGACCAGATCTAAAAAATCGTTTTTGAGAATATCCGTCATTTGAAGAAAATTGTTTATCTTTTCAAAATTAAAATCTTCATCCCAATTAATTTGTTTTATGATTTTGAAAACAAAGATTTTTAAGAAAAACATTTTCTTGTTTTACCAAAGAAAATTCTTTTTCCTTTTCTTTTATGACATTTTCAAAAAGTAGTTGTTTTTTCAACTATTTTGAATAATAATTGGGTCATGTGTTTTCTGAATCCTTTATTTTCCTTTTGGATATGAGTTTTCCATATTCCATTAATTTCCTTATATAGATATTCTTCTAATCTAGGATTAAATAAGAAGTCTTTTACTTCTGAATTGGATTCTCCCGCCATTTGTTTGGCATTTAGATTACTGTTGGAGGCTTTTGTTGCCTCCTCATAGCTTTCAAAGCTTTCCTTTTTCTACTTCCATCATCTAATCAGTATCCTTATTTTGCACCACTCATTCTTTCCTCATTTGTCAACATCAATTTATTTTGGTTGGTTCCATAATAAATTTTGTTAGTTACATAATGTCATCTGATTTTTCAAATGAGAATATCCTTTTGAGTCCCCTATGCTTCCATCATGTTGTTCAGATTTGCATATTCAATTTCATCTTCATTATCTGAACTTATTGTCATCATGCTGGAACTTTGTCTGTGTACGTCCCTTTCTTCAGCTGCAATTTCTTGTTCCATTGGGAAGTCTAGAGAACTTCTACTGTTGGTAAGTTTCTTTATTAACTCTATGGCTTCATTTTTCTGTGTTTCAGAAAAATTTCTGTTTGTAGGTAGGCTTGTCAAGAATATTCTCCTTCCATCGGTTGTTTTAACCAAATTGCAAGAGTCCACAAATTGTCTTGCAACATCTGATGTGTGAATTAAACTCTCAACCCATTGTGCTATGGGATTGATGCACAATGCAATTTGTTTAGTCCCTGGAAGGATTTCATCTGGAACATCCCTATGAATTGTTTCAGTTAATAACCAAATTTGATAAGGTCGAAAGAATCTTTTTCCTTCTCTCTATCTGAGTGTGCTGGATATGGAGAAAGTAAGATATTTGTTCCATTAAAAATTTTTAACCACGTCATAAACCATCGATTTGATAAATGCCGGGAGATCTTTGAGATGATCAAAATTAAAACTTTGGAAAACTACTTTGTTAGTAATTTCCCAATGGACAATTTCAACATCCCATTGTTCTTTTGTTAGAACAAAGGACAATCTTTGAATATTATCAACCAAATTTATATTTTCGTGGTTTCAAAAATACATATCTAGAATTTTTATTTTTAAATCATAAAGTATGCATAATTATACTTTTATATATTTTCTCATTAAAAAGGAATTCCGGAAATTAGCGATAATTATCTTCAAATATTTGTTAATTTAACGAGTCTCGGGAAGGGAGACTCGGTTAACGAGTCCGGAAATGAATTCATGTATATTTCTTTATTATTGAGGATAGACCTTAATAATGATTTTGAGAATGACTTTGGATTACTTAATGTGTAATTAATCCCGATTTTATGAACTTTTGGGTTTACAGGGAGTTATGGAATTTCTTATTATTTATACATTTATGGAATTAAGGATGTTTGTGTTTAAATTATTTATCATTAATCGTGGATTATGGAGTATGGACCATGGGTTTCCACATTTGATAAATAAAGTTAATGATTGAAACCATTTTAGACTACGTCATGGTTTTGTGGATTTGATATTGATTATGAATCTCAATAAGGGTTTTGGGAAGGATTTTGGTAAGGACTTGGGCTTAGATCGGAATGGTGGTTATAGGGAATCCGGGTTATGGATTTTGCGTTTCGACCTTAGGTTATGTAGTTGGAGCTTAGACCCAGGTGTTAATTGGTTTTGGGGTTTTGACCTGAGATTTTGGTTTAGGTTTTGGCCCTGGTGGATATGATATGAGGTATGTCATGGAGGATTCCATCATACTTTCAGGAATGATATGTTACGAGGTATGTTATGGAGGATTCCATCATACTATCAGGATGATATGATACGAGGTATGTTATGGAGGATTCCATCATACTCTCGGGATGTTATGATATGAGGTATGTCAGGGACGATTCCCTCATACACTCGGTGGGGTATGTTAGGGAGGATTCCCTCATACACTCGGTGGGGTATGTTAGGGAGGATTCCCTCATACACTAGGGGAGATGTGAGGTATGTCAGGGAGGATTCCCTCATACACTTGGTGTGGTATGTCAGGGACGATTCCCTCATACGCCCGGGGAGATGTGCGGTATGGTAGGTAGGATTCCCTCATACACGATACGATATGAGCTACATCATGGATGATTCTATCATAGGCTCGATAAGGTGCGAGGTACGGCTAGGGTATCGAGGTACAACTCGGAATGACGGCTATGGCCGGGATATCGAGGTACGGCTCGGAGTGGTGGCGGGCACAGGTAAAGGTAACATGGGTTCCGCCGAGGTAAATCAATTGGATTCGGGTAAGCTTTATTTACTTATATATGCAGATCTTGTTGCATGTAAGGTTTAATAACAAGGTGGGATCATATCCAGTAGCTTTATTATTTTATTTGCGAGACCACGATTTTATTGTATTTGGTTCTATTGTCCACTCACGGTTGTGTTGGTTTTGTGCCCTCCAGGCCGTAGCAGGACAAGGCGATAAGACTAGAATGAGGCATCACATTTCGCTGCACTCTGTCCCGTAGGACTTGTTAGTTTTGTAAATATAAATCTAAACCTAGTAGCTTTGATTAACCTTTGGGTTGTTTGTTGAGTGTTACGTGTTCTGGTGGAATTTATATTTATCTAGATTGTTTGAATATTAGTTTAGTTTAAATCCTTCGTCTGACAGGTGGAAGGCGGTTGACCAAATTATAAGGGAGATTCTGCCGAATTTTTGGTAGAATTCTCGTAGTGTAGTTACGAAGCCATTGACACACTCCGACCCCGATTCGAATTGTTTACCTGTACACTAAAATCGAGGCATGCAAGGCGACGCTTGATATGCCTCACATAACTGCTTGTTAGTTTCCTAACTTTGACCCGACTAGTCGACGTAGACACCACCAAAGACATCTCTCTCTCTTTCACTCTCTTGTTTTTTTATGCAACTCTAGTGTGCTTTTGCTTTCTCTGCATTGTACATTGAAATATTGTACGTAGGCATCGTTATCACGATGCGTACTTGCCTTTTGTTTTTTACGTAAATTTTAAACCTGCTTTGGATGAATCGTTGAGTTTCAGGCAAGTGGCAAAAGTTTTCTAATGCAGCGGGGGGATCCACCTCCAAATAATTGATCCACTTGACAAAATTAATTTTCTTTTTCCCTTTTTTTAAAAGAAATTATCTATACTAAAGTTAAATCATATTTAATGTACTTATGAATAATTAACTTCCTATTTTGCCCTTTTGTTTGGCATTGATTTTGTTTGTGGGTGCATTAATTTATTGTCATGCCCTTTCTTGACAACTGCCCCTTAATTCGTTCCTTCTAGAGGGATCCATATCTTCATATTTTTTCTAAAGGCTGTTAATCGGTTCATGCCAAATATAACCGAATAAATTTTTGCGGGAATTGAATTGAAAAGTATTTATTTCCTTTTATTTTCTTTTTCTTTCCGCTTTCTCCTTGCTGACTTTCTGATTATCTTTCCATCATCTTTCCTTTTTTTACTTCCATCATCTAATCCTTTTCCTTCTTTTGCACCACTCATTCTTTCCTCATTTTGCACACTCCTTCTTTCCTCATTTGTCAACATCAATTTATTTTGGTTGGTTCCATAATAAATTTTGTTAGTTACATAATGTCATCTTTTTTTTTCAAATGAGAATATCCTTTCGAGTCCCTTACGCTTCCATCATGTTGTTCAGATTTGCATGTTCAATTTCATCTTTATTATCTGAACTTATTGTCATCATGCTGGAACTTTATCTGTGTACGTCCTTTTCTTCAGCTGCAATTTCTTGTTCCATTGGGAAGTCTAGAGAACTTCTACTGTTGGCAAGTTTCTTTATTAACTCTATGGCTTCATTTTTCTGTGTTTCAGAAAAATTTCTGCTTATAGGTAGACTTGTCAAGAATATTCTCCTTCCATCAGTTGTTTTAACCAAATTGCAAGAGCCCACAAATTGTCTTGCAACATCTTATGTGTGAATTAAACTCTCAACACATTGTGCTATGGGATTAATGCACAATGCAATTTGTTTAGTCCCTGGAAGGGTTTCATCTGGAACATCCCTATCAATTGTTTCAGTTAATAACCAAATTTGATAAGGTTGAAAGAATCTTTCTCTTTCTCTCCATCCGGGTGTGTTGGATATGGAGAAAGTAAGATATTTGTTCCATTAAAAATTTTTAACCATGTCATAAACCATCGCTTTGATAAATGCCGAGAGATCTTTGAGATGATCAAAATTAAATCTTTGGAAAACTACTCTGTTAGTAATTCCCCAATGGACAATTTCAACATCCCATTGTTCTTTTGTTAGAACAAAGGACAATCTTTGAATATTATCAGCCAGATTTATATTTTCGTGGTTTCGAAAATACATATCTAGAATTTTTTCTTGATGATCCAAGACTTTTCTTCAATTGTTATTAAAAATATCCAATGGCAAAATTTTGTTTGCTTTTTCGAAAACACAAATTCTTTTTCTTTTTTCAAAGACCAGATCTAAAAAATCGTTTTTGAGAATATCCATAATTTGAAGAAAATTGTTTATCTTTTCAAAATTAAAATCTTCATCCCAATTCATTTGTTTTATGATTTTGAAAACAAAGATTTTTAAGCAAAACATTTTCTTGTTTTACCAAAGAAAATTCTTTTTCCTTTTCTTTTATGACATTTTCAAAAAGTAGTTGTTTTTTCAACTATTTTGAATGATAATTGGGTCATGTGTTTTCTGAATCCTTTATTTTCCTTTTGGATATGAGTTTTCCATATTCCATTAATTTCTTCATATACACTACAAGAAAATCGTGGTTGCCCGACTAGTGTTTGCCCGACGAATACAATCTCGCGGGGTAATACAATGTTGCCCGACGGATATGCATACTCGCCGGATAACCTTTTGGCGGAAAGAAAAAGCCTTTGGTGCGCAAAATTGGTGGTTGTTACCCGACAGTTTACATACCCCATCGGGTAACATCATCAACAACAACGACCAATTGCCGTCGGATAACACTAGGCATTGACTCTATGTTGCCCGACGTATCATTAAAGCTTGCCCTGCAAATGGATTCCGTCTGGCAAAAGTCTAAACAGACTAAATACCCGAGATTCTCTTTTCTTCTTCTTCTTCCTCCTCTATGCTTCTCATCGATTTCTCTCTGTCTCTCTCTCCCTCTCACTCACTCACTCTATTTCTCTACCTATTGTTATCATCTCATCACCAATTTTACTACCAATCAAATCCTTTTTCTCCATCAATCATAAAATATCAAATATTAAGGTATGAAAATTTTATTTTTTTGTAATTTTGAAATTTTGATTTTTGATTAGGAATTAATTATGTTGTGTTGTAGGATTTTTGTAGTTGATTTGAAGGAATACTTATAAAAAGGTATGCATGTTTACCTTTATATTTAATTTTGTTAAGAATGTTGGATATAATTATGTTAGGAATTTTTGTATTTATTGTGGAAAATTTGTAGAAATTGTTTAGAATTTGTGTAAATTAGAAATTAGAAAATTTGTTAGGAAAATATGAAAATAGAAAAAATGTTATGAAATTAGGAAAATATGAAAATAGAAAATATGTTAGGAAATTAGGAAATTTTGTTGTAAAATAGGAAAATAAAACATGTGTAATGAAATGATTGAAATTAGAAAATATGTTTGGAAATTAAGAAAAATGTTAGGAAATTAGGGAAATATAAAATATGTTAGGAAATTAAAAAATTATGTTAGAAAATAGGAAAATATAAAAATATGTAATGAAATTATTGAAATTAGAAAATATGTTAGGAAAATAAGGAAATAGAAAATATTTTAGGAAATTAGAAAACATTTTAGGAAAATAAAAAATATGTAATGAAATTATTAAAATTCGAAATTATGTTTGGAAATTAGAAAATATGTTAGGAAAATAGGGAAATAGAAAATATATACATAAATTATAAAATTTAAAACTTTGTTTTATGCATAATTTATATATGTTCGTATTTGTGAATTTGTTGTGATATTTTTATTAAAACACTTTATTTAGTTGCGACGGAGTGAAATACATTCATATTGCATAACCGTTTATGCGAAGTTAATCGAGTTGATTAACTTCGTATAATGAAATTCAATGAAAAACCTTAGACCCGTTTAAGAGTCAGTGAATCAGATTGATTGACTGACTCTTGAATTGTCCATTTATTCGGATAGTTTGGGGGTGCGCAACTATGTGTTGTGTAGTTGGCGGTCTACGATGTTAGGTTTCGATTGTGGGAAATTTGGTTTGTATCCCCTGCACGTTCTCCGAATGCATACTAGATATTTGTTTATAATATCTACGTCATGCATTTGGGGAACTGTAGGGAGATGCTGCCGAAATTTCCCTCGATCGGAACTTAGCCTCGTAGGTCGCAAACTACACAGCACATAACGTGCACTCTCGAATGAGATAGGGCCAAATTACCGGAGGCATAAGGAGAAGGGTTGCTTTTGATTTTAACTTGTTCTATTTACGGGACAATGTTAACTCAATTACTTACGTTGACTCTATGTTGTGAAAGCAAGCACAATGGACAAAGGGTAGATCCAAATGTTTGATAGATCTTCTTATTAGTATTTGGATAGGATCGACAACTTCATTGCCTTTGCACGTAGTCATTGCAGTGATACAAGACGTATCAGGTGTCCATGCCGTAAATGTAATAATTGCATTTGAATGTCGTTGAATGAGGTCCACACTCATCTGGAATGGAATGGGATCGTACACAACTACACTAATTAGATCTATCACGGTGAAGAGATATTTTCCGCATCGACATCTTCGGTTCCCAGGACTCGTCGGGACGAAAGTGGTTTGGATGGGCGATGTGATAATGATCAAGTCGTTGAGTTATTAACCGATGCTTTTCCTCCGGCATCAGATGATATGGAAGATGATGCGCCAAGGTTGCAACCCAAAGACTCTGACCTCCATTATGAGAGATTGTTGAAAGAAGTTCAGCGCGAATTGTACCCCGATTGTAACATTTTCGGTTCTAGGGGCAGTTGTGGAGTTGATGCACATGAAAGTTGAGTATAATCAAACGAACAAGCATTTTGATCACATGTTGGACATTATCATCCGAATGCTCCCTGAAGACAACTGTCTGCCAAAAGATCATTATAGCTCGAAGAAGTTGTTGAAGGGGCATGGTTTAGGGTATATCAAGATACATGCATGCAAGAACAAATGTGCTTTGTTTTACGGTGAATTCGAGCAGCTTGACAAATGTCCCGTGTGCAATGAGCCTAGGTTTAAAAAAAACAAGATTCCTAACAAGGTGTTGCATTATTTTCCACTGAAGCCAAGGTTACAAAGATTCTACATGTCGTCCCATACAGCCCGTGATATGAGGTGGCATAAGGATGAACGCATTGATGATGATGTACTGAGGCATCTGGCGGATGAAGAGGCTTGTAAGGAATTTGATCAAATTTATCTCGAGTTTGCTGCGGAGCCAAGAAATATCAGATTAGGGCTCGCTACTGACGGGTTTAATCTGTTTGGGAGTTTTGCAAAGCCCTATAACACTTGGCCAGTTGTTATGGTTCCGTATAACTTGCCTTCTTGGAGATGCAGGAAGAAAGAATTCACAATCCTCAGTACTTTGATACCAGGGCCCAAATTGCCGAGTAATTCCATCAATGTGTATTTGCGGCCATTGATTGACGAGCTCGTGGATTTGTGGGAAAATGGTGTCCGAACATACGACAAGTGCAGTGGAGAAATGTTCACCCTATGAGCGGCCATAATGTGGACAATTAATGATTTTCCTACTTATGGTATGTTATCGGAATGGAGCACCAAGGGCTATCTTGCTTGCCCGACATGTGGACCAGACACAACGTCCTTTTGGAACGCATCTAAGGTTTGCTACTTGGGTGCGAGAAGGTTTCTGCCCTGGGATCACCGATGGCGAATGCAGTCTGACTCATTTGATGGTAAATCAGAGTTAAGAGGTCGACCAGGGGAGAGGTGCGGTGATGAGATATTATCCAAACTCAACAGTATACATGAGTTCGTGACAAGAGGATCGTAACTAGCCGAACATGAAAATTGGACGAAAAAAAGCATATTCTTCCGGTTGCCATATTGGTCGAAATTGAAAATCAGACACATCGCCGATCCTATGCACATTGAGAAGAATGTTGCTGAGAGTGTTGTGGGAACGACTTTACCCATTGAAGGCAAGTCAAAGGACACAAAAAAGACTCGTCTGGGCATGAAAGAAATGGGGATTCGGCCTAATTTGTGGCCAAAAGTCGTCAATGGCAAATACACTCATCCAAGTTATACATGTACGCCGAACAATAAGAAAAAATTCCTGAAGTGGTTGCAGGGTGTGAAATTTCCCGACGGGTACGCCGGCAACATATCCCGGAGTGTTAGCACGGACGGTTGGACCATTTCTGGTATGAAGAGCCATGACTATCATGTTTTGCTACAACGACTTATTCCGATTGGTATTCGAACCTTCTTGGAGGCTAGTGTTGTTGAGACAATAGTTTATTTGTCTCAATTCTTCCAGATACTATGTGCCAGGTCATTGGTTAAGGCGGACCTTCAAGCAATTAACGAGGATATTGTGTACATCATGTACCGGCTTGAGCAAATATATCTACCTGCATTCTTTGATATAATGGTGCACCTACTAATACATCTGCCGAATGAGGCAAAGCTAGCTGGCCCGATGCATTATCGTTGGATGTACCCAATCGAGAGGTATAACTTATCCCTGCTATTTGATAATATTTCCTTACTATCATGTATATATATATGAATCTTAATGTAACTTTCCTTGCAGAATGTTAGGTACATATAAGCGGTACGTTCGGAACAAGACACTTCCCGAAGGCTCTACAGCCGAGGCGTACATTGCAAATGAGGCACTCACATTTTGTGCAATGTACCTTTGAAATGTTGAAATTGCCTTCAATAGGGTGTCTCACAACGACGATGGTGGTCAACGTCCCGAGACCCTATCTGTATTATCCCAACCCGCACGACCATTCGGCACTAGTCCAATCTCGGAGCCGTTCATCAATACCGACATGAAGGTGGCTCATTGGTTCATTCTCAACAACTGTGATGAAATCTGGCCCTTCCACGAGCATCACGAGTCGTTGATAAAGGCCCAATTTCCTTCTAATTGGGAAGAAATGGACAAACAACTGTTTCCACGTTGGTTTTCCCAGCATGTAAGTCAAATATTTTATTTCCAAATTTCTTAAATTGATTTTAAGCTTACCTATTTCGTTTCTTGTGTGTATCTTACCAGATGACACAGCTGAAAGATTTCAACTCACCAAAATTCAATAAAGAATTAATGCAGGTGGCCATTGGCCCATTCCAAGGAGAAACGTACGCTGGTTGTCATGTTAACGGAGTTAAGTTCATGTGCACAAAACTAGACGACAAGTTGTCTACGCAAAACAGCGGGGTCTTCGTGCCGGGGGATGGGGAAAATGCTGAGACAGGTTTCTACGGCAAATTGTTAACTGTGGTTAAGGTGTTATACGCTGATCGCAAAGAAGTCGTCTTGTTCAAGTGTCATTGGTTTGATACGAACCCAAGTATCCCAGGCAGTGTCATCAAAGATCAGTTATATACTTCTATAAACACAAACACTCGGTGGTTTAAGAGTGATCCCTACATCCTCGCTAGTATGGCGAAACAAGTATTCTATTTGGATGATCCAAAAGCTGGTGGTGGATGGAGAGTAGCTGAGATGGTGAATCATAGAAACATTTGGAACTTGGATGACCGATAGCATGAAGAAGATGGGGAAATAAACGATGACCAAATCATTTACCAGGTGGATTCATCAGCATCCACCCACAACGTGGATGGAGTTCGGACCAATGACATCATCCCACCAATTGCAATTGATGACATTTTTATTGATCTAGGGGAATTAGAACAAATTGAAAGTGATTCGGAGGAATCAAGTACTGTACACATGTCGGATGACGAGCGTGATTGGGAGGGGGAAAGCAATTCCGAATGAAAGTTGTAAATTCGAAATTTCATTCATATATGTAATATCCATCTTCAAATCAATATATTTGATTTATATGTATGTTGTATGATTTCATTCACAAAAATAGTTTTTTTTACTTTCTTAATGTGAGGAGACCATACATGCACTCCACAAAATACGCAACTTCAAAATAAATGAAGGTAAAAGATTTTGTCAAATATTTTGATGATAAGTCATGAAGGTCAAAGTGATAAATTATGAGGGTCACTTTTTACTCTTTAGTGCAATTTGAAAAAAATAGAACTCAATATATATTCATATTAAACCAAATAAGATACAACAATTTTTTTCCAAAAATATTGTCTATAAAATGTGCTTTCATAATTTTTTTATAAACAATTATTTACCCGATGGATATGGTACGGGTGACCCGACGACCGCCTCCTCTTATAATTACCCGACGGGTATATATATGAATATCTGTTGGGTATGATTTAGAAGATTATATTTACAATTTTTTATTACATATGTTACCCGACGGATAAGGTACGGGTTACCCGACGAACGCCTCCGCATATAATTACCCGACGTATAGATATAATGTCTCCGCATATAAACAACCAATATTCTAGTTAGGTTGGTCTGCTCGGCTGATACATGTCTGTCAAATTAGGTACGAAAAACGCCAACTTATGAACATGCAAATTCAAGGTTCAGCTTATGATCAATACACACTAGTTGAATTCCATTTTGCATTTCAATTAATATTGCATTGTAACCATGCATGTGAACTCTTGCATTTCAATTCATTTGCACTTTTTTAGCCAGTTGATCGTGTAAATTCTTGCCTGAACTGACGGTCCAATCTTAGTACTACAATGAACACAAAAAATTCCTTACACTAAAAGAATAGCAGACACATCCAAAAAATAGAACATGAAATGGCACTAGAAAATGCCAGTTGTGTGTTTACACATACACTCCGGCAAGGGATAAGCAATGACATCTCGATTCCGCCGGTAACCCCTCGGCTCCGGCTGCCCCTCTGACTTGCTATGCAATTCTCTCATGATGCTTCCAAACTCTCCATCCCGAATCAAGTCGTCTCCGAAAACAGGCAGCATCGCGCGCTTGTTAGGCTTTATGAACTTTCTGTGTCCCACATAGGCACGGTGACCCTGCAGCAGTCGCATTTTCATCAAATATTGTACAACAAATTCAATGTTGATATCTCACAGAATTATCTGAAGGTTTTATTCTATTTGATTTTTTATTTTTTGAGTTGTTGATTAGTTACCTGCATTGCTCGGCCCATGTTGCCGCCATGTGAGGGTACAAAGACGTCGCTGCTGAGAGAGACAATGTAGTCAATGGCAGCAAGAGCTGAGGATTTGTTCATGAACGGAGACAGCTCTCCGCCTCGCGCCAACATCTCCTTTGTCACCAAATTTGGAAACTCCGCCGCAAGTGGCTGCAGAGCCCGGCTGCCCCCGAATGCCTCACCGCCGGCGCTGTATATTCGCGCACCTCTCGGTGCCCCAAGAGCCTTCAGAAACCTGCATTACCACAAAATGTTAATAACATGCAGACATAAAGAACTGAAAACAAATTTATAAAATTTTAAAATATAAAATTACTCATACTCCTTTAAAAATTTTTCAAATTTCAAAAGAACTCATGTGACATTCAAATAATATTAACCTCAACCTAATGAATGTTAAATTAAAACTCACTTTCGTACTCGATCTCTCAGACTCTCACCATGGTTTTTCTATATGAAGTTTAATTTTTGCCCTCAATTTTTTTATGGGTGTTCTATAAAAGTAAAATTGTACATCCATGGAAATTCAAAGTCCCAATCATGTATATGCAACAGTTGTTTTCTCAGTCACATTTGTGTTTTTAGAGAGATTAAGTTACATTTTTTTTTCTGTTTTAAAAAGGTAACATGCAATGTCATCATTAACGTGTTCTGATATTAATCAACGACAAATTTAATATATGTGGATTCTAGAGTTTTAAATAAAATGTCTCATAGAAGGATGTGAGTGGAGCTTATTGCTTACAAATTAGGTCTTAAATTTTGTTCAGAGCTCAAAACTGGAATGTTAAACCTTAAAAAAAAGAGTTTGTATGTGACGTAGAAGATAGTTTCGTTAAATTTAACTTGTTTTACTTTCCTCCTAAAAAAAACTTGTTTTATAAATTAAATTTTGAAAGAAGGACTAAAAATTTCAATAATAGATCTACGTACCTTTGAGTAAATAACCCAAAGCAAAAATATAAGGTACTGATCAAGACCAAATCTGATAAAAACGGTCAAGACTAAAATTAATGTGACAGCTTACCTGGCAATTTCAAAAGCATTTAGGGGGCAGAGACCAGCAAGTCGTCTCTGGTTGTAGCTCATGTTCAATCTTCCAGTGAGGAATTCGGGTTGAGACTCCCGAATCTTGTTGATGATGTCATCATATTGGGGCCCTAATCCAGTGAGGCATCCACTTCTGACCCACACATCCTTCTCTAGCCGGAGATGGAGCGCAATGTAAGGGCCCTCAATCCACATTCTCTTTGCAAGTAACTCCCCAACTTCTCGAATTGGCGCCGAAAATCTCAATGCATGAAAAGCTACCTGAAAAATAGAAACCACATGATCAAACAACGATCACATGAACATCAAAAAATGGACTTCGATTGTTCGAATTCGTGTACCTTGCATCGGAGTTTCTGAAGATCGGAGGGAAGATTCTTTGAGAGCTTAGAATCCAACCCTTTTAAGACCAGAAGGCCTTCTTTTTTGAGCTGCATTTTAACTTCACACATTAACATTTGAAAATAACATTGAAGAGATTTTGATTACGAGTTTATGAGAAAGATTTTTATTACTTGATTGAAGAATCTGGAATGGATCCATTGTGGAGTGACATCATGTGGAATTTTGTTCTCAATTGTCTGTCTTGACATCACGTGTGTGGAGGGAAGAGATGATACAATTCGAACATCAGCTTGCAATGTCCTCTTGAAATGTGACACATCGAAAATGTCTGAGAATTCACTGCAATTTCAGTAACAACAGATTGATTAGTTCTTTCATCAAAATAAGACCCTTTTGAAATTAAGTGAGAATTCACTGCAATTTCAACAAGAAAGATTGATCTCTTCATCACATTTTCAAATTAAGTAAGAATTCACTGCAGTTTCAGCAATAAAAGATTGGATTTTTCATCAGAATTAGACAATTTTGGAATCAACTGAGAATTCGCTGCAGTTTCAGGAAGAAAAGATTGATTCTTTCATCAGAATTAGACCATTTTGAAGTTACTGTAACAGAGAATTCACTGCAATTTCAGTATTTTCCATCAGAATTAGATCATTTTGACATTACTGTGACTGAGAATTCACTGCAATTTCAGCAACAAAAACAAAAAGATTGTTTTTTCATCAGAATTAGACCATTGTGAAATCAAATGCAAATTCCGTAAGAAAAGATTGATTATTTCATCAGAGAGGGACCATTTTGAAATTAAACAAGAAACAAAAATATCAAATTGATGAAACAAAACAGAGTGGCGTACGGCGTACCTATCATCTCCCCAAATGAGATTGACCTGCAAGATTGGGACAACCAAAGCAGCCTCAAGAATTCTGGCAATGACAACAGCATCAACAATCTGATTCCGCTGCTGGTTCATCCCTCCAGACGCCACCACCACCAAGAACCTCTGTTTCACCTTCGAAACTCGGGAGGATAGTTTCCGGTATCCGAGGCTGAAATCCAAGCAGGGCTTGTAGCCTTGTCCGTCGGGCTGCCTCCAGAACTCTCTCTCTGCCTCCGTGACATTCCCAATAACGCCGTGAGCCGGCAGTGGCACCATGGCACTGGCTGACAGTCTTGGCTGGTCAACACCCCCATTGGCGGCGGCTGAAACAGAAGAAATTGTGGCCAGGAGTGAAGCAGGGGAGAGTGATGATGGCGGAGATGGGGCGGAGGAAGAGAAATGGGTGCAGGGGAGGGGGTTGTGGAAAGAGGGGAGGAGGATGAGGATGGAAATTCCGAGGCAGGTGAAGAAAAATAGGAGGGAAAGATAGAAGATTGGGAGAGCTAATGGGTGCTTCTTGCAGAGCTTCAGGTTTCGGAGACGGGCGGCGGTGGGGGAGAAGATGAGGGCTGTGAGTGGGGTTTCCGGAACTAAGTGGAAGAATGGCGATGATGGTTTTGTTGCAATGAAGGCAAAGGTCTTCATGTTCCTTGATTTTGCCATGAAAATGAAAAACGAAAAAGACCAGAGCAATAAAGAAAATCCAACAATGGCGGTTCCTATGTGTTTCTGCAAATTCTGGGTTTTGAGTTCTTGAAGAGAGAGAGAACGGTATGAAGATTGTTGGGGAAGAAATGAAAGAAAGCAGAGAGAAGCTTGTTAGGGAAGGCTGTGAATCATGCGGCTCGGTTTTATGCCAGTTTTGCCCTCGGTTTTTTGCAAAGCTCTTTATGCGGTACAGGGTGTTTTGGTAAAAGTACCCCCCATAAGCAGGTCGACGGTTTTTTCTGTTTTGATTTTCCCGGGAAATTAAAGAGCAAGTTAACACTTTTAGCCTGTAGGCATACAAAAGGTTCAGAGTTACTCACAAGAATTTTCTTCTAAATTTGTGATTAACTACAATTATATTAATCTGACTTTTGGAGAGAAAATATAAATGCATTTGATTTCAGAAATTTTATTCTTTGATTGATAAGTGAGAAAATGGAAAAAGAAAGAATACATGGTTATTTTTTTATCCAAAAAGAATGAGTGATTTTTAAGATAGTTAACTAGTCATCGGCAAGATTGGAAGCTCACAAATATAAAGAAAATGGAATCAATGGTGACTCTTTTTTTTTTCTTTTTTTTTTTGGTGATGGGTGACTTTGTTTTAGTGTAAAGAGTTGTGAAATCACGTTGGCAATGTTTTAAAAATAAATGACAATTTTAATTATATTTTAATGGATAATACTTGCATCCCACCCTGGTGGGATGCCCTCGTACCCTCCTTTCGATTTATCAAATTGTCTTTGTACATATATTATAATCGAAATCGTTCATTCTCTAAAGCATCATGTCAATATCATCTCCATAAAAAATCAGTAAGATTGGAGGTCGTTTAGTTATTCATATTTATCAACTAAATTGACGATTCTCCATAAGGATCATAATTCTTACCAAAATCGTTGATTTATTTGATACATGTGAATGACTAAACGACCTTCAATTTTGTTGATTTTTTACGGAGATGATCTTGACATAATGATTCAGAGAATGGACGGTTCCGATTATAATATATGTCAATATGTAATTGATTCGTATCAATGGAGTGATATGAGGGCATCCCGCCAGAGTATGATGCAAGTATTGTCCTATTTTCATTACTATAAAAAATCATTGAATTCAAGTACAAAATATCAGACTATATTATCAAGTAACCTTACTTACAATTATTTGGATTCTCACATTGGGTATGGACAATTGTATATTGTTTTCGAAAATGTCATTTACATATTTACTTATTTAGAAATTTAGAATGATTAATGATCATCGTAATGTTTACACATATTTTAGAATTTTAAGAAGAAAAATGTTAATGACAATTGATCGACTCCATCTTGCAATGCAACGTTTGATTCAACGAGCTTCCAATGGGTGGAAGTTCCCATTCACGCACGAGGCACTCACCCAAGTATGACTTATGCTAGAAGGCGTATCAAGTTTGAATTTTTTGCTTCATCAAAATGAAAGAAGAATAAAAAAAAAAGTAAAATAGGCGAATGGGTCCCTTGGGCCCTTGCGTACCGGGCCGTACGGCCCAAAAATATTCTTGGCTACTTCATATTCAGTAAGTAGATCTCACGCGAAGTCAGATACCCATTGAAAACAAAGTCGAAAGCTCAAAGCTCAAAGCTGCTTGAATTCCCCAAAAATACAAAGGAGCCGCCTTGGGAAAGAGAGAAACTTTATAATTTGGATTTGGAGAGAGCAGGGCAAGTCAGTGAGTGAGCACGGCGGAGATGGAAAAGCATGAACCAAACTCTGAAGGAAGCTCAGTCGTCTCTGATCTCATCAACTTCCTCAACGTCCCTCCCACTGCTTTCCACGCCGTCGGTAAACATCAAAATCTATTTCCTTTTTCTCATCACTTGTGATTATCAATCTGAAGTTCGTTGGTTCTATCGGTTTTGAGTTTGAAATGTGGTTTTCAATTGCCTGAGTTTTTCTGTCTGCTTCGATTTCTTCTGCAGACGAGGCGAAGAACCGTCTGCGAAGCGCGGGTTACGAGCAAGTTTCGGAGAGAGAGGATTAGAAATAGAAATAAAAGAAAATAGTAAACAGAAAGTGAAGTAAAACGAAAAGGTCGGATTACCTTTATTTGTTTAGCTTCTAACAGCTTATAAAAGCTGAGTTCTATTTCATTCTCAATCAATCTGAGAGAGAAATCAAATTCGTAGAGAATTTGAGAGAAAACCTCATTTGTATGTGAGAGAGAAATCCTCTTGAGAAAAGATCCGAGAGAGAGTTAACCACCAGTTTTTGGTGAGAATAATTGTACCCATTATTTTATAGTGGAAGAAATTTAATGTTTATTTTGTGTGTCTATTTTAATTACACGAGTTGAAAAAGTCAGATCCTATGACCAATAATAATTACTTATTTTTGGCTTTCAATATTTACCATCTTTCCCAACAAGTGGTATTAAAGCTCTGGTTAGAAACTTTGTCTTGTGTGAATTAATATGGAGGAGTCGTCATCATCATCATATGCTACAATGTTAAAATTGACTGCATCTAATTACTCCATTTGGAAGCCAAGAATGTAGGACATCCTTTATTGCAAGGATCTGTACGAACCTCTTGAGTTGCTGGGAGAAAAGCCTAAAGAGAAGTCAGATGCCGTATGGAATGTTTTAAATAGAAAAACTGTAGGACAAATTCGGCAATGGATTGACCAAAGTGTCTTTCACCATGTGGCACAAGAAAGGGATGCATACAAATTATGGACAAAGTTGGCGTCTATGTACGAACGAAAAACCGCTCAAAATAAAGCCTCGGTGATCTGACGGTTAGTAAACCTTAAGCATGGAGATGGTCGAAGTGTTACCGAACATCTCAGTGACTTCCAAGGTTTGATCAATCAGTTGACGAACATGTAGATGGTGCTCGACGATGAGTTACAAGCACTGGTGTTACTTAGCTTATTGCCAGATAGCTGGGATATACTAGTAGTGTCTTTGAGCAATTCAGCTCCTCAGGGCGTTCTTACATTGGACATAGTTAAAGAGAGTATGTTCAATAAAGAAGCAAGGAGGAAAGAACAAGTTGTTGCAGTCGAGTCAGAAGCCCTTGTCTCAGAGTATCGTGGAAGAAGTACTAATAGAAAATTTCACAAGCGAGACAAGTCAAGGGGAAGATCAAGAGATGACTCGAGGGGTAGGTCCAAGACAAAAAAAAGACCCAGAATGTTACTATTGTGGCAATACTAGCCACATGAAAAGGGAATGTAGGTTCTATAAATGAGATCAAGAAAGAGGAAACGAGAGTGGCAGAGTTAGGGATACGACCGCAACCACCTCAAGTGGAAATGAGGTAATTATCATATGCGATGATGGCTTTGTTAATTTTTCCTCTCAAGATACATGCTGGATAATGGATTCTGGTGCATCATTTCATGTAACCTCACGAAGGGACTTCTTTACATCCTGCACCAATGGAGAATTTGGTAATGTAAGGATGGGAAATGATAAATTGTCTGAGATTGTAGGGAGATGAGATATATCCCTTGAAACCAACATAGGTTGTGACTTGGTTCTCCAGGATGTGAGACATGTTCTAGACATGCATCTCATTCTAGTCTCCGCTGGTCTTCTTGATGATGAAGGATACACCAATGTCTTTGTTGAAGGTAAATGGAAACTCAGCAAGAACTCTCTTGTCATAGCACGAGAGAATAAGGAAAATACCCTTTATATGACACATGAAAAAGTCAGTAATGGGTATGTAAATGCTCTTGAAGGTGACTCGGTTGAGTTATGGCATAAACAGCTCGATCACATGAGTGAGAAAGGGTTGCAGATTCTAGCCAAAAGAGAGGCACTAATCAGGATGAAGAAAGGTATGTCTCTAAAATCATGCACGCATTGCTTGGCTGGAAAGCAACATAGAGCTTCGTTTCAGCATGGACCTGCACAAAGAAAACCCAATGTATTGGATGTTGTGTACTCTAATGTTTGTGGTCCAATGACCACTAATACTCTTGGCAATGCTAGATATTTTGTTACCATCATTGATGATCATTCCAGGAAGGTATGGGCCTATGCACTTAGAACAAAGAATCAAGTGTATGAAGTGTTCAAGCAGTTTCATGCTAGTGTTGAGCGAGAAATTGGTAGAACCTTGAAATGTGTTCGAACCGATAACGGAGGAGAATATATTGGGGCATTCAGAAACTACTGCAGAAGTAATGGAATCAGGCATGAACGATCTGTTCTGAAGACTCCTCAGCATAATGGCATAGCTGAGAGGATGAACAGAACAATTGTTGAAAGAATAAGAACAATGTTATCTCATGCCAAACTGCCCAAGAGCTTTTGGGGTGAAGCTTTAATGACTGGGATTGATCTAATCAACCTTTCTCCTTCAGTGCCATTGAATGGTGATGTCCCGAACAAGTTCTGGTTAGGAAGAGATGTTTCCTACAATCATTTGAAGGTATTTGGTTGTAGAGCTTTTTTCCATATTCCGAAAGACAAGAGATCCAAGCTTGACGCGAAGTCAAAAGAATGCATCTTCATTGGATATGGAAATGAAGAATTTGGTTACAAGTTATGGGATCATGTCAACCGGAAAATTATCAGAAGTAGAGATGTTGCCTTATTTGAGAATCAGAACATTGAAGACATTCGAAGAGGTGATAAGCCTGACAGTCAAAGAGAGTATCCAGTGAATAGAGATCTAGTTCCTCCTCCTAGAGAGCATGATAACGGGGGAGATGCAATGGAAGGTGTTGGAGAAGTTTTTAATGATCCTCTAGTAAATGATGATCGAATTACTGATGTAAATAATGATCATGTTGATGATGTAGCTGATGATAATGAGGAATAAGAGCAAGCTCCTCAAGAACCATTTATTGATCCTCAGCTAAGAAGATCAACAAGGGTATGCAAAAATTAAACATGATACCCTCCAACAAAGTATGTGTTACTCACAGACGGGGGAGAACCAGATTGCTTTGAAGAAGCATTAGTAGAGGAGTGGTTGAGAGCCATGGAGGAAGAAATGCAATCCCTGCATAACCGCACATATGATCTGGTAAGCCTACTAAAAGGTAAAAGAGCACTCAAGAACAAATGCGTGTATCGACGGAAGATAACAACCCTAAGCCAAGGTTCAAGGCAAGGTTAGTTGTGAAAGGTTTCAGTCAGAAGAAGGGAATTGACTTTGAAGAGATTTTCTCACCCGTAGTAAAGATGTCATCTATACTGGTTGTACTTAGTTTGGCTGTAAGTTCGGATCTCGAGATTGAACAACTAGATGTGAAGACTGCTTTCCTTCATGGTGATCAAAGAAGAAATTTACATGGAGCAACCAGAGGTATTCAAAGTCAGAGGAAAAGAAGAGTTGGTATGCCGGCTAAAGAAGAGTTTATATGTATTGAAGCAGGCACCTAGACAGTGGTACAAAAAGTTTGATTCCTTCATGATTGAACATGGATATCGAAGGACAACTTCAAACCACTGTGTGTTTGTGAAAAGATTTGATGATGGTGAGTTCATCATACTTCTTCTTTATGTCGATGACATGTTAATCGTAGGACGAGATGGTGACAAGATTAGCAAGCTGAAGAAAGAGAGGAGCAAGTCTTTTGCTATGAAAGACTTAGGACCCGCAAAACAAATCCTCGGTATAAGTATATCCCGTGAAAAATCCTCGGTATAAGTATATCCCGTGATCAGAAGAACCGGAAGTTATGGTTATCGCAAGAGAGGTATATCGAGAAGGTACTAAATCGATTTAACTTGGATAAGGCGAAACCAGTTGCTACTCCATTTGCTAGTCACTTCATGCTTAGTGCAAAGCAAAGTCCTACATGTGAGAAAGAAATAGAAGAAATGGCTATAGTGCCATACTCCTCTGCAGTGGGAAGTCTGATGTATGCAATGGTGTGTACAATACCAGACATAACACACGCAGTTGGCGTGTTAAGCATATTCCTGTCTAAACCAGGCAGAGAACATTGGAACGCTGCGAAGTGGACTCTTAGATATCTCAGGGGTACTTCCAAAATGAGTTTATGTTTTGGAAGTGGAAAACCTGAATTGATTGGATATACATATGCAGACATGGCAGGAGATTTTGATTCCAGAAAGTCTACTTCCGGACACCAGATTACATTTTCAAGGGGAGCAGTTTCTTGGCAATCAAAGTTACAGAAATGTGTTTCTCTATCAACTACAGAGGCAGAGTTTATTGCAGCTACAGAAGCATGTAAGGAAATGCTCTGGATGAAGCGATTCCTACATGAATTAGGACAGGAGCAGCAGAAATACATCTTGAATTATGATTGTCATTCTCTGGTGCAAAAACACTCAGTCTTAGTGAAGCAACTTAATGAAGGTCAAAAAATTGTGTATGATTGTATCATTGATACTGTGAACAAAAGAAATCACGGAGTTTTTTTTGTGTATGGTCATGGAGGAACAGGAAAAACTTTTTTATGGCATACAATAATTACCAAACTTCGATCTGAAGGCAAAATCGCCGTTGCTTCATCTGGAATTGCATCATTATTATTACCGGGAGGTAGAACAACTCATTCTAGATTTAAAATACCTCTTACTATTACTAAGAAAAAGCTGATTTAATCATTTGGGATGAAGCTCCAATGAACCATAAGCATTGTTTCGAAGCATTAGACAAATCCCTTTCTGATTTATTATCACATTTAAATTTCTCCCAAACTAATGTTCCCTTTGGTGGCAAACCTTTTTTGTTTGGCGGGGATTTTAGACAGATTTTACTAGTCATCCCAAGAGGAACTAAGGAAGAAATAATAAATGCTCCTTTGAATAGTTTTCATTTGTGGCCATTGTTTCAAATATTTCATTTAAATCAACTTATCCGAATTTTGAAAATTGTCTTGAGGATTTTTCATATTTAAAAGAGCGCTCAATTGTTACACCACGTAATACAACTGTTATGTTAATAATTATGCTATAAATTTATTACCAGGCCATGAATATGTTTATTTGAGTTCATATACAATTTGCTCATCTTCTGGAAATATTGATAATCTTCATATGCTTTATCCTCTTGAATTTCTCAACAAACTTGAATTCAATGGTTTACCATTGCATAAATTAGTTTTAAATAAAGGCATGCCTATTATGTTACTACGCAATCTAAATCAATCATCAGGTTTATGCAATGGGACAAGAATAGTAATAATTAATTTATATCATAGAATTATAGAAGCAAAAATATTAGCTGGTAATAACATTGGTAACAAAGTTTTCCTACCTAGAATAGTTCTTACATCAATAGAAAACAAATGGCCTTTTATTTTTAAACGGCGTCAATTCCCAATTAGGTCATGTTACGTAATGACTATAAATAAAAGTCAAGGCCAATCATTAAAATAAGTTGGGTTGTATCTACCTGAACCTGTATTTACTCATGGACAACTATATGTTGCTTTATCAAGAGTCATATCAAAAGCATGCCTCAAAATTTTGATACAAAATGACAATGAAATCTGCAATAAATACACCAAAAACATAGTGTATAAAGATGTTCTTCAAAACATACATACATGATATTAATTACTACAATTTATACTTTACAATCTATACAAATTTTGCAATTTTAGTACAATTTATTTGTTTTTTTTAGTGGCATTGGGGAGAGGCACTCTTTTTCCTCACTGGATTTTTCCTGGATTAATTGGGTTTTCAAAGTGAGGTTTTAATGCGGCTCTCGTTTGCTTTTTTTCCCCTAATTGCTTTAATGTAATTATTTCATCATCAATGATATCTCCGATTTGATAAAAAAAAACAGAGAGAAGAAAGTTTTTGGAGGCAGAGAGTGACTAACTTTATTAATCAGATAACTCATTATATATATTGGTACGATTTAGGGTTACAACATAAATTACATATATGCCCTTACATGAATAGCCATATAAATTAAACTATTTACAACACTCCCCTTTGAATATTTCATGTAACAATGTCACTTGGCTACGCTCCTATGTGTTGCTTCGATAAAACCTTACCAGGTAATAAAAACCATGTGGGACAAAAACAACATTGGTCGAAGGAAAAAGAGTGCAACGCGAGTGGATACGGAGTAATTGCATTGGAACCTTCGGAGGTAGATGAAGTCGTCTCTTTTGGATAATGAGCAGATAATACGTCTATGGGATATGATGCATTGGAGTTGCTACACCAAAACCTTGTCCAGTAAACCCAATGGGAAAAACCCGTGGTCAAAGGCAAAAGATGAGCAAATGCATATGAGTCGAATCATAACATCTTCAGGATGCAGTGTCTATGGGGTGACCATACCAAAAGTGTGCCTCGTTAAAACTTAGCCAGGTAACAAAACCCAGCCAAGTAACAAAACCCAGCCAAGTAACAAAACCCAATGGGACAAAATAACCCTAGTCGTAGGACAAAAGAGTACATGATGGTCTAGTGAGTATGCTTCGGGATACTCAATATACTTCGGGATACTTGGTATACTTCAGGATACTCCCCCTGATATCGACTCCCCCTGAAAACTACAGACTAGGTAGATCAGTCAGTCTACGTAAGCCAATATCTCGAACATGCTGCTAGAATGTAGTCTTCGATAATGACTTGGTAAAAAGGTCTGCATGGTTGTCTTGAGATCTGATTGACTTGATTTCAATCTTCTTATGCCAAAGATAGACACAATTATTTGTGCTTACACACTTTAAATTTCTGACAACTTTATCTCAACCCCATGTGCATATCCAGCTAACCACATTGCTTGTGTCTAATAATAAATTTGTGCTAATTATTGCACTTTTGGATACCATCATGGTGCCTTCTATAAGGTAAAAACACATAAAATATATTTGTGCCCAATGTTTACCAAAGGACACAAAAAGTCAATTCATGTAAAAAACATTTGTGTCTAAAACCCCTTTTTTTTATGTAGCGATATCCCAACTTACCAAAGTATATATTGCATGCTGTATGGGAGGGATTTGAAGAGCATGTTGAATTCATTTGAGGTGTGATCATTGAAGATGAATTGAACTTCCGCGTTTTGATGAGAATTCAGCCCTTGGCTTTGATACTTGAGTTCCACAGCTTCAAGTACGTTTTCAACTGCAAAAAATAAATTTGGTCCGACAGATCGAGCAACCAAAATCTGCGATGTGAAAGGTGTTGGAAGGTAAGGAGATGTATATGTCAAGCTTTGCTGCAACTCCCTTGCTTATAATTTCTTTACATAAGAATAGGCTTGCATGTTAAATGAAGATCAGCTTATTTTTTTCTGTTATAGGTGAAGGGAACCAACAAAAAACTTAGCATCTTATGGTCCCTTTGATAATCAGTTGGCTACTAATTATTCACAAAAGCAAATTCAACATAAATATAACTAGTCCGCCGGAGAAAGTTTTGGATAAATTTTTCTTCAAATATGACTGAAAAATATACTTGAAGTGTCTAATGAAAATTCCCTGGGAGGACAAAGAATTTACCTTTGTAATTTTCTCAACAATGTAAATTAACTGGTCCTGCAAATATTTACTCATGAGAATGTAATTACTACTTTACTATGGAGGAACCTGCTAAATGGGGTTTTTGCTTTCTCTGCTTGGATATTGTATTGTTGGTATCCTCATCATCATTCCTATATGTTTTTGTTAATTTCTTTCGTGAATTAAACCTGCTTTGGCTGAATTTGTCTAGGCATGCCTTCGCCTCCATTAATTTAATGATACAGTTTACCATAATGAAACTCCAAAGTCCAAAAACTGTGATGAACATTATTATTGTTGAGCATATATTGCTGCAATATTATTTCACTTGGTCTTACAATTAAAACATGACAGAAAGATGCTAAAGGAACTTTAGCTATATATCTCGAGGAATACAGAAACAACATATTGAGATCAATTTTCGTTGCGTTTAAGCACGGCAAGAAAGACAATTGCAGTCCCTTCCACAAGGAGGGATGGATCCTCTTCAAGCTTCTTGAGGTACAAGTCAAAGAACTCCTCTAAGATTTCTTCTCCAAATTGCTGCTTGATGAGTCCCTCCAAGACAGCTCTCAGTGTGGATACAACTAGTTGGGTCAGAGAGACGGTACTGGGGGGCGGGGGGACATGAGGTAAGGTTTCGATTCTCTCTAGGACAAAACCTCCATTTCGTTCTACAGCGGCTTCCAGCTCGCAGGGAGACATGTCATACAAAGGCAAGTTAAATGTACCTACTTTCTCTTCACTTACAACTCCCTGCACAAAGCAAAAGAAAAAAAAAACATAGCAGCAAGAAAGACTTGGGAAATTCTTTGTAAAGGAAGGATTTTAATATCAGAGAGTCCTGCACAATAAACGAGCAACAGTTTACCTTCCTAACCATGTCCATGAGGCAAGACTCTAGGAGTTGAAAGTTGGCATTTCCCAAATAATGAGAATGAGGGGTACCGTGGGGGCGGCCGGGGACGATAAGTGTCATTAGTCCTCCACACACAATCTCTTGAGCCCTGGCATGGAGGAAGCAATCCATGTCCTCGGCATGCTGTGCTTCATAAGCCTTTACCACTTCATCTGAGGAATCTGCGTAATGGATATGTCCCTTGTTCCAAGCAGGACTGTTTCTGTCGAGTACTGATTTTGGTACTCTCGACAGCCATTGAAGGGCAAAAGAAGAGTGAAATATGTGAATGAAATCCTTAGGAAATAGTCGACCATAGAAAGAACCCGGCACACCCGCTGCATAGTAATGTCTGTTGCGAGGGAGGGTTTTGAAGAGCAGGTTAAAATCATTTGCTGTGTGATCATTAAAAAAAACTTGAAATTCGGGCACTTCATTTTTATCAGGATTATTCAGCCCTCGGCTTTGGTACTTGATTTCCACAGCTTCAAGTATGTTTTCAACTGCAAAAAATGTATTAGGCCCGACAGAGCAACCCAAATCTGCAATTTTAAACGTTTTGTTGGAACATAACACAATTTGTATTCCAAGCTCTTCTGCAATTGCCTTGCTTACAAGTTCTTTGCCTGGCTCTGCTGCTCCTCTCTGCAAATGTATATATGTTTTTTGTTTCAATTATTTGAACAAAAATGTATTGAGTTAACTAAAACTCTGATGAATCGCAAAGAAAACAGATCGAAGAAACCTGGCAAGTTGAGTTTGTGGCATAGCTGTAGGGTCCATCTCCACCTGCATTGGATATGCCTCACACAATTGCTTCTTAGTTTCCTCTGCTGCCGCTGCCGCTGCCGCTGCCACCGCCGCCATCTCTCTGCTTCCCTCGGTTTTCTTTTTTTTATCCAACTCTGTCCTGCTTTAGATGAATTACTGAAGGCAGGGCTTCAATACAGTCACCATTATAAATATTTAAACCTTCATTATAGTTTTTTTATGTTAAAAAAAAAAAATTAATTAAAAAAAACCTTTTACATGTCTATACAAGATTCCAAAAATTCAACAGCCGCAAAAGTTTTCGATGAGGATCCATATCCAAATTGAACGGAAGTAGAAAATCTCTCTTTTTTTCGTGGATGGTAGATTTCACTGACATAATTAAGAAGGTACATCCAACCGATCAAGCGACAAAAACCTTATCCATCAGACAAAGACAAAATAACTATGAGCAAGTATTATACTTTATCCCTATCCCTATTCCTAATTTCCCTGTTTTTATTTTATGTGAGAATTTCTTATATTTTCATCGGATTCATTCATTATTATTGTCTTCAGAATATATAAATTTTAAAATTTTTGCTATTTTAATGTTTTTATTGGTTTTGATTACGTTATGCAATTCAATCTATTTATTTATTGGGATTACGATTGTATCTACGCATTACTAATTATTTTATTTGGATTGCTAACTCAACGGTAGAATACTCGACTTTTAAGTGCGACTAGCATCTTTTACACAAATACATTATATACGGAGCAAACATATAAGATTTAAATAAGAGAATTTGTAGGTAGCTTACAAATTTATGCACCAGCAATTTATTGGTTACAAGGGAAATCCAACAATCCCACCGATCATCCTGCCCATGCCACTTTGACCTGAGGGCTGCTTTAGTAGGTGGGATTAGATTAGATTGGGTTGGATAATTGATCAAAAATAGATATGTTTTCATTGCGTTGGGATTAGAGGGAGTAGATATAGAACAAAACTTATCATCCTACATACAGTGAAAACACATCCATTTTACATTCAAAATACATTGAATTTATGAGCACATTGTTGCAATTTTATGTCACTTGGTCTTATAATAAAAACACTAACATGTTGAGACTTGAGATAATTTAATTTGGCTGCGTTTAAGCACAGCAAGGAAGAAAATTGCAGTCCCTGCCCCAAGGACGGAGGGAATCTCTTCAAGTTTCTTGAGGTACAAGTCAAAGAGCTCGTTTAAGATTTCTTCTCCATATTTCTGCT
This sequence comes from Oemleria cerasiformis, assembly GCA_037349345.1. Taxonomy (NCBI): domain Eukaryota; kingdom Viridiplantae; phylum Streptophyta; class Magnoliopsida; order Rosales; family Rosaceae; genus Oemleria; species Oemleria cerasiformis. The sequence continues at coordinate 17,181,293 of JAZGTL010000018.1, forward strand.
GGATGAGTCCCTTAAAGGCAGCTCTCGTTGTGGACACAACTAGTTGCGTCAGAGGCACAGTTTCAGGGAGAGGGGGATGAGGGAGGGTTTCCATGTTCTCTAGGGTAAAGTTTCCACTTCGTTCCACCGCGGCTTCAAGTTCATGGGGAGACATGGCATACACAGGTACTTTAAATGCGTCTACTTTCTCTTCACTCACTGCTCCCTACACAAAGCAAAAACACATAGCAGAAATTAACTAAGAAAATGTCTCTAGCAATTCGATCAAACTTATGAACATAATGTTAAGATTTCATAGTTGGTCATGTGGTCTACCACTAACAACACCAATATCGTCCCCATTTAACCATCTAAGTAGGGGTGAGGTTTTATCTCAAAATGCCTCAATTTGTATTAGGAGTGAAACCATCTATTATTTTGTGTTTTCTTTTCTGTAAATTTCAGATGTGGGATTCTATTTTTCAACGATCCCCTTAAAATCAAAAAATATTTATTGCTTTCCTAATACGTGGAGCCACCACATAGTGGGTCACACGTGCAACCAATCCCACATTGGTCTACTTGTTTTTTCTTTTTTGGGTTTCAATTTTGGATTTCGAGTTCGAGTCATTGGAACCCATTCAATTCACGGGTTTTCAGTAAGACCCAATAAGTATAGTTCACGTGGACACCAAAATCGAAGCATACTGATTAATATTTGATATGCCTCACATAACTGCTTGCTAGTTTCCTCTGCTGCTGACGCCATTGACACATCCTGACCTGAATAGTCCACGTGGATACCACCGACCACATCTCTCTGTTTTCTTTTTTTTTATGCAAATCTGTTGTGGTATTGCTTTCTCTGCATTGTGTATTGTATTACTGTAGGCATCGTTATCATCATACCTACTTGCTTATTGTTTTATACGTAAAAATTAAACCTGCTTTGGATGAATTATTGAAGGCATGGCTTCAATAGGGTCACTGATGAGTCAAAAATACACTTGTATTTCCCATATATTTAATTAGTTATTATTATTATTTGGGGAGGAATTGATACTCGAATTTATTATATTGACATATTTATTCTAGAAGGAGTTTTTGGAGCAAAAGAAGGAAGTATATCAATGAAATCCCAATTCAAGTAGGAGAAGGCATATGCTTTCCTATTTATGTTCAAACTAGGAATTAGATTTTCTTATTTTTATTTTACTCCTTTTCAAAGTAGGATTAGGAATATTTCCTTATAAATACCCAAGCTTGGCTTAGATTTGAGAAGACCAGATTTCAGATTACAAATCTCCATCTAAGAGCACGGCAAAGCTGGGATTTCGGCTACCCTTGTTCTACAAACTGTTTGTTCTCTCAACTTCAATTTTAATGAAATTGTTTCTATTCATTATGAGCATGAGTAGCTAATTTTCTCACTAGGGTTAGACCTAAGCCTTAACATGATTATGTGATTTATCTTCTTCCTATGTTGTCGTATATGCATGCTTTGAATCTTTAATCATTGTTTAAAACTATCTTTATGTCTTAATGCTTGATCACCCTTAGGATATTTAGACAAGTAATTTGATGCAATTTTATAGGAATGCCCACCTAAAAATTGGGATTAGCTTCTTGTGATTAAGGATTGTAATACATCTAGGTTAAATACCATAACTAAGAGATTGCATGGTTATAAAAGATTTTCATGAACTTAATGAATCTTGCATGTAGAATTAGATCTAAATGCCATAGACTAATCGCATGTTAGGTATACGTTTTCACTTGAATGCCCACGAGGAAAAAATGCTTTCGAAAAATCTAACCTTCAAAGTTGCATGTATTGATTCATAGATTCTTTTCTAAGTCACATATGATTGTTAATGGTGGAGGTTGAACCCTAGTACTTGTTTACATTGTTTACTTAATTTTTATTCCGTTACCAAACTTTAAGCAATTTACTATATTATTAATTAAGAGTAGATACTAAAATAAGAAATATCAATATCAGTCCCTGAGGAAATCGACCTTGCTTCCAGTGCTATACTACAACAGCCCTATACTCTTGCAGGTATTATTTGTGTGATTTTAACCCTTGTTTTACAGGTGGGAAAAATCCTATCAAGAAATTGGCGCCGCTGCCGGGGACTGTGCTGATTACTCTTATTTTAATTTACTTTTAGTTAATTATTTGTTTTCAATTTTTTTTTTCTCTACTTCTCCAAATCAACATTTACGCACAGGTCTCTACTCTTGCAGGACTATCTAATTGTGCATGGTTATTGCTACACGATCTACGAACCCGATTCTAGCACAATTCGACCCTGAACCTGAAAGAACAGCAAGAAGAAGAAGAAGACAACTACAAGCAATTAACGCAGGGTTCACACTCCAAGGCACTTTCCTTGCAGATTTGTTCGCCGAGATAGACAACATACTGCTCGCACCAATGGCATTAACAATACCTGCAGTCGGCGCACCGCTTAGCAAAAGCCTTGCAGCACGTGGGAATGGAACCCCACAATGCATCGTGTACCCCGAGGTACAAGACGGAGTCACTTTTGAGATCAGGCATCACATGCTTGAGCTTCTACCCACTTTTCATGGACTCCCAAATAGTGATCCAAACATGCACATATCTGAATTCTTGTCAGGGTGTGACAACATCATTGTTCGGGGAATTTCAAATGAGGCAATTAAATTAAGGCTTTTTCCTTACACCTTGAAGGATAAAGCTCGGGCTTGGCTACATTCATTACCTCCAGGGAGCATAACAACGTGGGAACACTTACAGACAAGGTTTCTAAACAAATTCTACCCATCATCCAAGACTCTTGCCTTGAAAAAAGAAATACTGGCCTTTGCCCAGAAATCTAATGAGTCGTTTCATGATACTTGGGAGAGGTACAATGACCTGTATATGCGTTGTCCCCACCATGGATTGGATTCAGACATGCAGATGAACATCTTTTATGATGGACTCAACCACATCACCAAAAGTTACGTCAACGCATCCGCATGTGGTTCTCTCATATCCAAAACAACCCGTGAAGCATTTGAAATATTTGAGCTAATGGCTAACGAATCTCAACAATGGACGGATGATGGCTCTCATACGAGGGGACACATCTATGATGTAGCACAAGGACATGGTACCCCTAATATTGCAGCACAAATCACCCAATTGGAAAAGAAGATCAACAGTTTTATGCTCACCACCGCTGCCCCAAAGACAACACAGGTTTGCGCCATATGTGAGGACCCTACACATAATGTCCTCCAATGTCCTCAGAAGGATGGGTATCCTGACCTTGTCCAAGAACAAGTAAATGGCATGAACTCCTTCCCAAGACCCCGTAATGATGCCTACCCCAATACGTATAATTCTGGATGGAAAAATAATACAAATTTTGGGTGGAATGGACAACACCAGGTCCGGCCCAATTATCAGCAGAATTATCAACAGCCACTCAACAATCAGACCCAACCGGTCGCACCACGCCAATTGAGTGTAGAAGAGCAGCTTACCAGGTTTATTGAGATCTCTACCCAGAATCAACAAAACACCCAAGCATCAATTAAAAACTTGGAGCAGCAAGTTAGCCAACTAGCCCAAGTAATTTCTGAAAGGGATAAAGGGGTTTTTCCTAGTCAACCTATACCAAACCCAAGAGGAGCCGAGCACTACAAGATGGTAAGGACTTTACGAGGGGGAAAAGGTTATGACAATAGGGAGGCAGCAAAGTCAACCCATTCAGAAACTAATACTACCGAGTCAAATATTGAACCTGAACCTCAGGTTGAATTATTTACCCCACAAATTAAGTTTGCTCCATCCAACGCCCCTGCCTACACACCGCCACTGCCATTCCCACAAAGGCAGCAGCGCCGCTCAAACAAAGACCAGCAAACCATTGACTTCATGCAGACATTAGCCAAGGTCCATATCAACCTACCTCTATTGGATGCTATAAAGCACATCCCTTCCTATGCAAAATTTTTAAAGGAAATCTGCGCCAATAAGAAGAAAATTTCAGACCTGGAAAAACTAGTTTTGACAGAACAATGTAGTGCAACCCTCCTACACAAACTGCCACCAAAGAAGAAAGACCCTGGAAGCTTTACTATTTCCTGCACTATTGGGAATTCCGAATTTCAGCATTCTTTAATCGATCTAGGGTCAAGTATCAACCTTATGCCCTACTCAATATTTCAGAAGTTAGGAGCAGGAAAGCTCAGGCCTACACCAATGGTGCTCCAGTTGGTTGACCGATCCCTCACATATCCCAAGGGCATCATTGAAGATCTCATCATCAAGGTAGATAAATTATATCTACCTATTGACTTTGTGGTACTCGACATGGTGGAGGACAAAGAGACACCACTAATCCTTGGCCGACCCTTCATGGCCACAGCCCGTACACTCATTGATGTAGAAGCGGGAACTCTCACATTCCGTGTTCAAGACCAAACTGTGGTCTTAAACCTGTTTGACATGGCCAAAAGACCTACTGAAATTTCAGAATGCTCACGAATTGAAGTATTGGAGGATGTGAACTGTATGGAACAAAGACAATTGTTCTACGACGACCCTATAGAGGCAGCCCTCAATGACTCCATCCTTAGCCAAACTGAGGACGATATTGTTGACGTAATGGCAGCACTAGATAGCAACTGGCTACCATATTCACGGTGGCGTTTTGTTCACTCGGACCACCATAAATGCGACGACGCCGTTTTTGTCCACAACTGTGCACGACGCCGTTTCTTGGCTGCTTCTACTTCCTGTCATTTTAAGAGAAGGGAGCATAGCTCAGGTCTCTATTTCGATCCCTGCTATTCTTTCTTTCTATTTTATTTTCCTTTTATTTTTGTGTTACTTCTTTATTTTGTTTTGTTTTTCTTTCTTCTTTTCTTTCATCTTTCTTTGTCTTTTCTTCTTTTGCACCCTGGGGACATGTTGCATGATAAGTTTGGGGGTATGAAACTATCATTTTGTTTGTCTGTTTTATAAAAAAAAAAATTTTAAATACAAAAATAAATATAAAATAACAAAGATTTTTGTTTATATTTAATTTGATTTTTCCTTCCTAAATTATTTTTAATGCACTCTATTTGCTATGATCGAAATTTGAAACTTCATAAGTGAGATTAAATATTAGAGCATGACCACCAAGAACATATAGTTGATTTTTGCACACAATTCGTACCATATTCAATTTCGCACATGCACATCAACTTATTTGTGGAAATTAAATTTGTTTCAAGCATGCTAATTTTTCTTATCCTAAGATTGTGGGTTATTTAATTTGTTACCGTCCAAGGTTCGAAAAAGTGAAAGCCATAAATAAATCGGAGGTGAGTCCGAGCCCTAAAATAAGGGTGTGCATTTACCCATCAATTACATGCTAGCCTTTCCAATTCGAGTAAATAAATCCTTTGGGACATTTGTTGTCTGGTGCCCTAAAGTCATCTGATTTGGGAGTCATCGATCTAAAGCTCGTTACATGGGTTGGATAGAAAGCTTGCTTAATGTTAAATAAAATTCCATCCTTTGTTATAAAAAAAAAATTATAATAATAATAAATAACAAAAACAAAATAAAAATAAAAATTTCAGGCAAGAATGCTTTGGATGGTGATAGGTTAAGTGATTTTACAGTTGGTGGGTACATATGTAATGCAAGTGAGGGACTGGTTTAACACTTACAATTTTGTTGAGATTCACATTACACAAATATGGTTTATGGATTGCTCACCAGAATCTGGTAATCTTCTGTTTTGAAAGTGTGGATTTGCTCTCTCTTTTAGACTTGCTTATAACTTGAGAATTTTGATTTTGCTTTTATGAGTGTTGTTTTATATTCAATGGAAGGAAGGTTAAATTAAGTTTAACAAATTTTGAAAGTGTTTGTGGGTATCATAACTGGTAAACCCTCAGGAGACACAACTCCTCCTACTAGGGACACCTAGGGGTTTAAAGGCATGTAGTGTTTGCTCAGCACTATCGAGTTCCCTGCGAAAGTGGCATTTTATTTTTCTCAATATTTTCTTAGTTTTGTTTTATTTACTTGAGGACAAGTAACAATTCAAGTTTGGGGGTATTTGATGAGTCAAAAATACACTTGTATTTCCCATATATTTAATTAGTTATTATTATTATTTGGGGAGGAATTGATACTCGAATTTATTATATTGACAGATTTATTCTAGAAGGAGTTTTTGGAGCAAAAGAAGGAAGTATATCAATGAAATCCCAATTCAAGTAGGAGAAGGCATATGCTTTCCTATTTATGTTCAAACTAGGAATTAGATTTTCTTATTTTTATTTTACTCCTTTTCAAAGTAGGATTAGGAATATTTCCTTATAAATACCCAAGCTTGGCTTAGATTTGAGAAGACCAGATTTCAGATTACAAATCTCCATCTAAGAGCACGGCAAAGCTGGGATTTCGGCTACCCTTGTTCTACAAACTGTTTGTTCTCTCAACTTCAATTTTAATGAAATTGTTTCTATTCATTATGAGCATGAGTAGCTAATTTTCTCACTAGGGTTAGACCTAAGCCTTAACATGATTATGTGATTTATCTTCTTCCTATGTTGTCGTATATGCATGCTTTGAATCTTTAATCATTGTTTAAAACTATCTTTATGTCTTAATGCTTGATCACCCTTAGGATATTTAGACAAGTAATTTGATGCAATTTTATAGGAATGCCCACCTAAAAATTGGGATTAGCTTCTTGTGATTAAGGATTGTAATACATCTAGGTTAAATACCATAACTAAGAGATTGCATGGTTATAAAAGATTTTCATGAACTTAATGAATCTTGCATGTAGAATTATATCTAAATGTCATAGACTAATCGCATGTTAGGTATACGTTTTCACTTGAATGCCCACGAGGAAAATATGTTTTCGAAAAATCTAACCTTCAAAGTTGCATGTATTGATTCATAGATTCTTTTCTAAGTCACATATGATTGTTAGTGGTGGAGGTTGAACCCTAGTACTTGTTTACATTGTTTACTTAATTTTTATTCCGTTACCAAACTTTAAGCAATTTACTATATTATTAATTAAGAGTAGATACTAAAATAAGAAATATCAATATCAGTCCCTGAGGAAATCGACCCTGCTTCCAGTGCTATACTACAACAGCCCTATACTCTTGCAGGTATTATTTGTGTGATTTTAACTCTTGTTTTACAGGTGGGAAAAATCCTATCAGTCACCATTTTGAAACTCGTATTAACATTATTTAGACCTTCATTATTGTTGAGTTTCACATGTCTACAAGATTCCAAAAAGTCAATAGTGGCAAATGTTTCCCAATGCTGATTGGGGATTCGTCTCCAAATAAATAATTGAACGACATGAGAAGATAATGAAAAATAATAAGGCGAACATGATTTAAATAAGTCTCAAAGAAAAATACAACAATCCCATCTCATCCTATCCATGCCACTTAACCTAAGAGTCTAACACGGATGAGCACATTGCTGCAATTTTTAAGTGACTTGGGTCTTACAATACAAACACTAACATTTTGAGATTAATTTTGGTTGCGTTTAAGCACAGCAAGGAAAAGAATTGCAGTCCAATCCCCAAGGACTGAGGGATTCTCCTCAAGTTTCTTGAGGAACAAGTCAAAGAGCTCATCTAAGATTTCTTCACCAAATTGCTGCTTAATGAGTCCCTCAAAGGCAGCTCTCATTGTGGACACCACTAGTTGGGTCAGAGACACAGTTGTAAGTACGGGGGGATGAGGTAGGGTTTCCATTTTCTCTAGGGTAAAGTTTCCATTTCGTTCTACCGCTGCTTCAAGCTCGTGGGGAGACATGGCATACACAGGTACGTTAAATGAATCTATTTTCTCTTCACTCACTACTCCCTGCAAAAGAAAAAATACATAGCAGCAATTAAGAAAATGTCTCGAGGCAATTCGAGTAAACACATAGAAGTTGATCATGTTAAGATTACAGAGTCGGCCTAACCGTCCACTCCTTCCAACATTGATATTGTCCCAACTTGCTAGAGTACCACATGTACAGTCCGACATGTTTGGAATTTATTACAAAGGCCTTGTTTTTTGGAGTAAAATCATTCATTATATATTGTATTTAATTTTTATAGTATTCCGATGTGAGATTCTTAAACAGATTATTGCTTACCTTCCTAGCCATGTCCATGAGGCAAGACCCTATAAGTCGAAATTAGGTGACATTCCCCGTAGAAATAGAATGAGGGGTACCATTGGGGCGGCTGGGGAAGATGAGTGCCATCAGTCCTCCATATGCAATCTCCTGAGCTCTGGCATTGAGAAAGCACTCACCATGTTGAGCTTCATAAGCCTTGACAACTTCATCGGGGGCATTCGCGTAATGTCCTCACCATGTTGAGCTTCATAAGCCTTGACAACTTCATCGGGGGCATTCGCGTAATGGATTAGCCCCTTGTTCCAAGCTGGGCTGGTTTTGTCCACTACATCTTTCGGCACTCTTGAAAGCCACTGAACGGCATAAGATGAGTGAGCAAAGTAAATGGAAGCTTTAGGAAATAAGCGACAATAGAAAGAACCGGGCACGCCCGCAGCATAATATTGCCTGGTCTGTGGGAGGGATTTAAAGAGCATGTTGAAGTCATTTGAGGTGTGATCATTGAAGAAGACTTGAAATTCGGGGTTTTGATGAGAATTCGGAGCTTGGCTTTGATACTTGAGTTCCACAGCTTCGAGTATGTTTTCAACTGCAACAAATGTATTTGGTCCGATAGAGCAACCCAAATCTGCGATGTGAAAGGTGTTGGAAGGTAGGGAGTTGTCTATGTCAAGCTTTTCTGCAATTGCCTTGCTTATAAGTTCTTTGGCAGCATCCTCAGCTCCTTTCTACAAAAGAATAGACTTATTACATGTTAAAAGATCAACTTTTGTTTTTTTATCATATAAAATTAAAAAATTAATATTTTAGGACTCGTTTTGTTTCACTTTTCACTACTTGTGCTTGAAATATAAGGAAATGCGAAATGAAGGTGAGTGAAGAAAGTATACGGTGGAAAAAAGATGAAGAACAAATGTAGATGGAAAAGTAGACAAAATGAAAGACTATCTTTTGTGGGTTCACTTTCTAGATTTTGTTTTCTTCCTTCTTTGTTTCTTCCTCCCCATATTAAGACTCTTCTTCGTCGCTTATTTCCTTCCTATACTTTCTTCATAACTTTCAAGTACAAAAAGTGATTGAACATAGTAAAACGAAATGGTTATGGAACAGACTCTAGACTAATTTTGTATACAAAGAGAAAGAGATCAAGGACTTGAGTAATAGAATGAGCTTTACCAAAAGAAGTAGTACCTGTAAAATAGAGTTTTTGGCATAGCTGTTGGAGCCATCTCCACCGTTCATCGGATATGCTTCAGAGTATTGCTGTGCTGCAGCCATCTCTCTGTTTCTTTCTGTGTTGTGACTTGCTAGTGGGGTGTTGAATGTCGATCATATACAATATACTCATGTATTGTATGTCATAATTGGGATTTGGGATCAATATTCTTATATCACACTAATCAAAAGGCAAATCCAATTAATTAAAATGATTAATTAGTATTAGTCAATGAAAAAAATTGAATTGGTAATGATATAAACTGGTGGAATACATATGGTGGTCGTTTTCTATGATGGCATTGCTTTTATTTTACATTTGTTGTGAATAATATTACGTATATTGAGAGAGGAGAGTTTAGGAGGCAGAGAGAGTAACTAGTCATTTCATTCATCAGCTTAACCCCCTTATATAGAATTAGGGTTAGAGTAATATACATGGACATAAATGCCCTTATATGAACATAAATGCCCGTATATGGACATAAGTGCCCTTACATGAATAGCCACATAACTTATACTATTTACAACACTCCCCTTTGGATATTCCATGTAATCAATGTTGTTTGGCTACGCGCCTATGTGTTGCCTCGTTAAAATCTTGTCAGGTAATAAAAACCATGTGGGACAAAAACAACCTTGGTCGAAGGAAAAAGAGTGCAACACGTGTGGATACGGAGTAGTCGCATCAGAACATCCGGAAGTAGATGTAGTCGTCTCTTCTGGATAAAGAGCAGATAGTACATTTATGGGATGTGATACATTAGAGTTGCTACACCAAAACCTTGCTCGGTAAACCCAGTGGGAAAAACCCGTGGTCGAAGGGAAAAGATGAGCAAATACATATGAGTCGAATCATGGCATCTTCTAGATGCAGTGTCAATGAGGTGACCATACCAAAGGTGTGCCTCATTAAAACCTAACCAGGTAACAAAACCCAATGGGACAAAATAACCCTGGTCCTAGGACAAAAGAGTACACGATGGTTAAGTGAGTATGCTTCGGGATACTAAGTATACTTCGGGATACTTGGTATGCTTCAGGATACTCCCCCTGATATCGACTCCCCCTGAAAACTACAGACTAGGTAGATCAGCCAGTCTACGTAAGCCAATATATACCTCGAACATGCTGTTGGTTGAAGAAAAACTTTGGTTCAATATGCTTGGTGTTGTCTCCTTTAATGAAACCGGTCTTCATCTGCGCGATGCAGACAGAATTATCTTGGTAGATAAGCATCGGTTCATTATTGGTGGAATGCAATCCACAAATACTTCGAATATGCCCCGTAATGGCTCTTAGCAATATACATTCACGAACTACTTCGTGAAGAGCTAGAATCTCTGCATGATTCGAAGAGGTGGCAACCAGGATCTGTTTCGTAGACCTCCAAGTTATTGTTGTGTTCCCAATGGTAAAGACATAACTAGTTTGGGAACGTGCCTTGTGTGGGTCTGATAGGTAACCCGCATCAGCATACCCAACAAGATGTGCATCATTCCGAGGACCAATAGGGTTTGATCCATTCCTCGATGCATAGGGATAGAATAAACACATATCCGTAATACCTCTGAGGTACCGGAAAATGTTTTTTATGCCATTCCAATGGCGGCGTGTTGGAGTAGAGCTAAATCTAGCTAGCAAGTTCACAGCGAATGAAATGTCTGATCTAGTGCATTGAACCAAGTACAATAATGCGCCTATTGCACTTAGATATGGAACTTCTAGTGTCAATATCTCTTTGTTATCGTCTACGGAACGAAACGGGTCCTTCTTAGGATCTAGACTACGAACGATCATGGGCGTGCTTGAATTGAAGGTTTTGCATTATCCTCATTAAAGCGTCTTAAACTCTTCTGGATGTAGTTTGATTGATGGACTAAAATCCTATTTGCACGATGCTCGAGCTCCAGGCCGAGACAGAAGTTCGTTCTCCCAGATCCTTAATTTCAAATTCTAATTTCATGTGCTTAGCAGTTTCTTTGATCTCTTCAGGAGTACCAATTAGATTCATGTCATCGACATAAACCGCCGCTATAGCGAACCTGAAATTTGTTTTCTTAATAAACACGCATAGGCATAGTTCATTATTCAAATATCCCACTCTGATCAAATATTCACTTAGATGGTTATACCACATCCGTCCGGATTGTTTTAATCTGTAAAGTGAATGCCTCAAACAAATGGAGAGCGTGTTCCATGGTTTGGAACTATTTGCATCATGTATCTTAAGTCCTTCGAGAACTTTCAAATATATCTCTGTATCAAGATCCCCATAGAGATAAGATGTGACCACATCCATAAGCTGCATACTCAGTTTTTTCGGAAACTACCAAACTAATAAGGTAGCGGAACATTATGACGTCCATTACGGAAGAATACGTCTCCTCGTAATCAATCACAGGGCGTTGAGAAAATCCTTGCGCCACTAAATGAGCTGTGTATCTCACAATCTCATCTTCCTCGTTACGCTTCCTTACAACTACCAATTTAAATCCTACATGTTTAACATGGGGAGGTGTGAGAACGACAGACCCAAACACCTTCCTTTTTGTAACAGAATCTAATTAGACCTAGATTGCTTCTTTCCATTTTAGCCAGTCTTCTCTACGTTGGCATTCATTCATCAACGGAGTGAGGTTCGATGTCATCACTAGTTATTATTTTGATACCTACCGCGAATACAAATATATCATCGATGATAATATCATTCCGATTCCATATCTCACTTAAGCATGCATAATTTACCGATATCTCTCTATTCTCGGGAGTGGGTTCAGACGTTGGAGCGTCCCCCAACGTCGTCTCTTCTAGGACAGACCCATATTCTGGAATTATCTAATGAGATAGATCAGTTGATATTAAGATGTCTAATGGATTCGATTGTGCCAAATTTATCCTCTTCCGGGGATGAGAATCCTTTGAACTTAGTGGTCTACCTCGCTTCTGGGCAGGGACGTATGACTGGTTAGCCGCCATGGCCGTACCTCGTCCGTCTGGGACGACTTGACCATCTGGGACGACGGGTCCTACGGGGACGTCTATCCTTGCAGGCACATTTGCAACATGTATATGTGATCTCGTCACTTTAACTAGATCAGAGAAAGTGTCTGGCATGCTATTAGCTACACTATGTAGATCTAGAATTCTCCACACTTCATTCTCACATTATGCGGTTTAGGGATCGAGATGAGACATAGTGGGGACATTCCACGTCAATTCACGTTGTTCTTCAAGAACGTTGACATTCTTATCTCCCCTAACGGCAGGAAGACTGTTTCATCAAAGTGACTGTCCACAAATCTAGCCGTAAAGAGATCGCCTGTCAAGGGCTCTTAATAGTGTATAATGGAGGGGGATTCATAATCGACATATATGCCCCACCTGCGTTGAGGAACCCAATTTTTGTACATTGTGGCGGTGCAATTGGCACGTAAAATGCACACCCGAAAACGCGTAAGTGCGAAACGTCAGGTTCGTACCCAGTCACTAGTTGTAACGCGGAATAGGGTTGGGTGGCAGTGGGCCTCAACCGGACTAACATGGTTGCATGCAAAATTGCATAGCCCCACTCAGAAACTGGAAACTTGGTGCGCATTACCAAGGTTAATGAGTGTTTCTGCGAGACCATTCTAGGTGTGAACATGGGGAACCTAATTTTCAACTTCAATCCTAAGGGACAAGCAATAGTCATCGAAATATTTCGATGTAAACTCCCTGGCATTATCGAGTCTTATAGACTGTATAAGATAATCCAGGTGGTGGGGCCCTCAACAAGTTTCGGGTTCGCTATAGGGGCATTTTATGTCGATGACATGAATCTGATTGGCACTCCTGAAGAGATCAAAGAAATTGCTAAGCACCTGAAGTTAGAATTTGAAATGAAGGATCTTGGGAGAACGAACTTCTGTCTTGGCATGGAGCTCGAGCACCGTGCAGATGAGATTTTAGTCCATCAATCGAACTACATCCAGAAGATGTTGAGACGCTTTAATGAGGATAAAGCGAAACCTTCCAGCACGCCTATGATCGTCTGTAGTCTAGATTCTAAGAAGGACCCTTTTTGTCTCACAGACGATAACGAAGAGATATTGACACTAGAAGTTCCATATCTAAGTGCAATAGGCGCATTATTGTACTTGGTTCAATGCACTAGACCGAACATTTCATTCGTTGTGAACTTGCTAGCTAGATTTAGCTCTGCGTCAACACGCTGCCACTGGACATTTTCTGGTACCTCATAGGTACGACGGATATGTGTTTATTCTATCCCTATGCATCGAGGAATGGATCAAACCTTATTGATCCTCGGAATGATGCACGCCTTGTTGGGTATGTTGACGCGGGTTACCTATCAGACCAACACAAGGCACGTTCCCAAACTAGTTATGTCTTTACCATTGGGAACACAACAATATCTTGGAGGTCTACGAAGCAGACCCTTGTTGCCACCTCTTCGAATCATGCAGAGATTATAGCTCTTCACGAAGCAGTTCATGAATGTATATGGTTGAGAGTCATTACGGGGCATATTCGAAGTACTAGTGGACTGCATTCCACCAATAATGAACCGAAAATTATCTACGAAGATAATGTTGCATGCATCGAGTAGATGAAGACCGATTTCATTAAAGGAGATAACACCATGCAGACCATTTTACCAAATCATTACCAAAGGCATCATTCCAGCAGCATGTTCGAGGTATTGGCTTACGTAGACTGGCTGATCTACCTAGTCTTTAGTTTTCAGGGGAGTCGATATCAGGGGGAGTATCTTGAAGCATACCAAGTATCCCGAAGTGTACAGAGTATCCCGAAGCATACTCACTTGACCATCGTGTACTTTTTGTCCTACGACTAGGGTTATTTTGTCCCATTGGATTTTGTTACTTGGCTAGGTTTTAACGAGGCACACTTTTGGTATGGTCACCCCATTAACATTGCATCCTGAAGATGCCATGACTCTACTCATATGCATTTGCTCATCTTTTCCCTTCGACCACGGGTTTTTCCCACTGGGTTTACTGGGCAAGGTTTTGGTGTAGCAACTCTAATGCATCATATCCCATAGACGTACTATCTGCTCATTATCCAAAAGAGACGACTTCACTACCTTCGGAGGTTCCGATGCGACTGCTCCGTATCCACGCTAGTTGCACTCTTTTTTCTTCGACCAGGGTTGTTTTTGTCCCACAGGGTTTTTATTACCTAGCAAGGTTTTAACGAGGCAACACATAGGCGCGCAGCCAAGCAGCACTATTTCATGAAATATCCAAGGGGGAGTGTTGTAAATAAGTGTAATCTTTGTGGCTATTTCTATGTAAGGGTAGTTGGGTCATATTTCTATTTCACTAAACCTTAGCATATATAAGGTTGTAATTAGATTATTATTTTATAATTCCATTATTCTTACTGCCTCCCAAAACAAACGTTCTTCCTTTTCTATACATTCTTGATTTCATAACACAATAGTTTATGTTGATAACGTGTTGTGAATAATATTATGTATATTGAGAGAAGGGAGTTTAGGAGCTAGAGAGAGTAAACAGTCATTTCATTCATCAGCTTAACCTCTTATATAGAGTTAGGCCATGTTAGAGTAATATACATGGACATAAATGCCTTTACATGAATAACCACATAACTTGTACTATTTACAACAATATTGGCATTACATCCAAAATTTTGTTCATCACCCCAAAGACAAAACTCTCATTTAATTAACATGCATTTGTTTTTCTGTTTTGTCAACTCTTTTTGTTTCATTGACTTCGTCTCTCTTCCTTATCCCCAATTCCCCATCCTATCGTCCAATGCTTAACTTTTTTAATCAAAGAGACTCTATGTACGTATCAAATAAGCCTCTCTTAACAATGGAATGTTCGATCGTTTGGTGTATCATATTGGATTAGATTGACATTCTTGTATTCTTTTTGCGAAGTTTTGCCTTTTATATTCCCCTAGTTATATATATTTTCTTCAATAATAAAGTTCGGCTGGTGTGGGTGTTTAGAGGAATAGAGGGCGTTCTGTTGGAGGCTCAGTTCCCTCTCAATTGTTTTGTGCATTGGAAGGGTAGGCTTCTATATATAGTAATTCAATTACTAAGCTATGTGTATATATAGAAGCTTGACGCCTAATCCTTTGTTGCCCCGGTATGGTTGGTTAAAAGAAAAACGATTGTATAACTCATTAAATTTCTTAATTTTCAAAATAAAAAGTGAATGTTTTTTCATTGTAAAAGGATTAGACAAGATAATGAAAGCATTTTATCCCGATTCCCGGCCAAAACTAGGGTGGGAATTCTAGGAAAGCATTTGTTTGTGGCAGCATATCAAACTTGAAATTGAACCATATGAGGAAAACCACTTCAATACAATGCAATTAAAATTGCTGAGACAAATGTTTACAAACATAAGATTCAAATAGCTAGCATTGTCTGTCAAGCTAGATTGTGTCTCTCCCAGACTTATTATAAGTCGCTTGGAGCATCTCCAATCATAGTACTCCTTATTATATTGTCGAAATTTTTCTAGCATAATAATGAAGAAGCTCTTCACATCAATTTTCCTTGCGTTTTAGCACAGCAAGAAAGTTAATTGCAGTCCCAGTAGCCAGGATGGAGGGATCCTCTTCAAGTTTCTTGAGATACAAGTAAAAGAGTTCATCTATGATTTCTTCTCCAAACTGCTGCTTGATGATTCCCTCAAAGCCAGCTCTCATGTGAGACACAACTAGTTGGGTTACAGGGACAGTGGTTTGTGTCGAGACATGAGCTAAAGTTTCAATTTTTTGTAGGCTAAAACGTCCATTTCCTTGTACAGCTACTTCCAGTTCTTGTGGTGACATTGCATACACCGGAATGTTAAACGTATCAATTTTGTCTTCAACTACTACTCCCTGCACAAAGCAAAAACACAAAGAAAAATTGTAATATGAAATATGCATGGGACATAAAATTTGGCTTTGTAAAGGCCTAAATAGAATTTTTAGTATTATCATTATCAATATTCTAAAATTTGGTAGGTGGTAGTCGGGCGACGGGGTGGGATTTAGGACTTAGAGACCTAGGTAGTTTTTTTAATTAAAAAAATAAAAAAATTAATAATATAATAAGTACTTCTAATTATAGAATAATGAGTACTTCTGAAGACAAAATAATTGTATTGCGAAACATAAATGTGCAAAATGGAAAAATGAGATGAATTAGTTGAAAGTTAGAGTGAAACTTAAACCTAAAAATTCTAATTATTTTGCCTCTAAAATCAAAGTACAAAATATTAATAAAATAAAATGAAACTATTTCGCCTAGCTATCTACGTAGCCGCCTAGCCTATTAATAACGACCCCTTAGGTGGTGCTTGAGGCACGAAAATTATCCAAATCAAGACGGCAAGGGGGCGCCTAACGCCTAAGCGGCCCTAGGAGGGGACTTTTAGAACAGTGACTGTTCCTTGTTATAATTATAGTTTGATACCTTTCTAGCCATGTCCATGAGGCAAGACTCTATAAGCTGAAAGTTGACGTTTCCCACCGGAAGAGAATGAGGGAGACCATTAGGGCGACCTGGAATGAGCAGAACCATAAGTCCTCCATGCGCAATCTCAAGTGCCCTCGAATTCAGAAAGGATTCCATGTCCCTTGCATGTTGAGCTTCAAAAGCCCTAACAACTTCATCTGTGGAACCCGAGTAATGGATTCGTCCTTTGTTCCAAGCCGGACTGTTCTTGTCCAAAACCTCTTTTGGTACCCTAGAAAGCCATTGAAGGGCATAGGATGAGTGAAACAAGTGAATAGAAGCATTAGGAAATAGACGGCCATAGAAAGAACCCGGCACACCGGAAGCATAGTATTCCCGGTGGGCCGGGAGGGATTTGAAGAGCATGTTGAAATCATTTTGAGTATGATCATTAAAGAAGACTTGAAATTCAGGGCTATGAAACTTGAATTTGACGGCTTCAATTATGTTTTCAATTGCAAAAAATGTATTCGGACCGACAGAGCAACCCAAATCTGCAATGTGAAAGGTGTTTGATGATAACAAGATGTCTTCGTCTAGCTCTTCTTCAATTGCCTTGCTTAGAAGTTCTTTGGCAGAAACCACAGCTCCTCTCTACAACAGATTAAAATTATGTTAATTTTTGTTAGATTTTGAAAATTTATTAAGAGTAAGTATCTAATAGCAACTAACTAACCTGTAAAATTGAGTTATTGGCATAGCTGTTGGGGCCATCTCCTCCTTTCATTGGATATCCTTCAGATAATTCACTGGTTTCCACAGTTGCAGCCATGATCTTTTTTTCTCTCTGGATTCGATCGGGTGATTGTGTATGTCATATGTTGTATCATGGAATCAATGACATATAATGGTCATTGTTCTCGTGTCTGCAGTCTGGTTGATACTATTGTCCTACTTTGACACTGATAAGAAGACAAAGCAAATCAGTTAAAAAGAAAGGTTGTCAACGGAGAAACACATTGGCCGGCCATGGGACAAATTTTCATGGTCTTTTTCTATGATTAAATTGATTGGATCCTTTTTGATTCTTTGTCACGAAAGAAAAAAAAATATAACCAAATTGAATCAATACATGATTTTAGGCGGCTTACAAAAATATTGTAACTGTAATAAGCTTAATTTATTCTAGCATAGTAGAAACGAAAACATAACAATCAGTTTGCCTTTCGTTTAAGCACAACAAAAAAGATAATCCCCTTCCCAGACATAAACATGGAGGGTTGCTCTTCGAATTTCTTGTGATACAAGTCAACGTGCTCGTCTAAGATTTCATCTCCAAAATGCTGCTTGATGAGTCCTTCCATGGCAGCTTTAATGTGAGATGTGGATAGTTGCGCATTAGAGACAACAGGGCCTTGTGGTAGGACATGACTCAATCTCTCCATTCTCTCTATGCTAAAGCATCCGCTTCGTTCCACTACAGC
Source organism: Oemleria cerasiformis (assembly GCA_037349345.1). Classification (NCBI taxonomy): domain Eukaryota; kingdom Viridiplantae; phylum Streptophyta; class Magnoliopsida; order Rosales; family Rosaceae; genus Oemleria; species Oemleria cerasiformis. The sequence continues at coordinate 17,199,582 of JAZGTL010000018.1, forward strand.
TTCTAGTTCTTTCGGAGACATGTAATATATCGGTACGTTAAAGGAATCTATTTTCTCTTCGCTAACTCTCCCCTGCATTACGGAGAAACACAAGTATATCATAAGAGATTATTATATGGCACCGTACGACATCTACTTGATGCATCTGATCTACATGTTTGACATTGCTCGAGGTGACCCTATCCACATTGGTATGAGACCAATCCCAGCCCCTTGGAACTCCGGCGCCCATATGAGGTCAATACCAGGCCAAGGGTACCTCTTACGTCTCATGCCCATATGAGGTCAATATCAGCCAGGGGCACCTCTTACGCCCTCCAGTAACCACAATAGACCGCTAGTGGGAATCAACCACTGACCTAGGAGCAAATTAGACAAGGACTTGAACCAGTAGATCACCGCTAGTGGTTTCCGAATTCTGATCCGCATGTTATAAAATGAGTAAATATCCTAAAAATGAGGAATATTAACCATGTCGTCCACCCATATCGCGTGAAGTGGAGGCATTACATATGATCCTAATACAGTACAATTAATAATTTCCCGTATATCATCTGTAAGATAAGCTATCTAAGATTCATCAAACATGTTCATTGAACCATAATATAAACTAGAGTAGTTGATTGTTGCGTACCTCTGTGACCATGTCCATGAGGCAAGATCCCAATAGTTGATGGTTCGAATTTGCGAGTGTTTGAGAACGAGAGGTTGTATGAGCGAGACCTGGAATGGTAAGTGCTATCATTCCTCCAACCACAATCTCTTGTGCCCTGGGATTCAAGAAGCACTCCATGTCCTCCGCGTATTGAGCCACGTAAGCCCTTATAACTTCCTCTTTGGAATTTAGGTATTGGATTCGTCCTTTGTTCCAAGCATGGGAGTTTTTTTCCGCTACTTGTCTTGGCACCCTAGAAAGCCAATGGAGACAAAACGAAGAGTGAAAAAAGTGAATGGATTTTTTAGGGAATACGCGGTCGTAGAAAGAACCCGGTGCACCAAAAGCATAGTATCGCTGGTCCGATGGGAGGGATTTGAAGAGCATGTTGAAATCATTTGTGGTATGATCTGTTGCAAGATTTATGCAATTAGATAGTTAGGTTTCCTGCGCCTAAAAGTTAGGTCTCCTTACCTTAGAAGGATTTCGTGTGATTACTTGTAACTAGGGTTGTAACAGTATATAAAGCCTCTTAGTGAGAAGAGTAAAACAACTGAATTATTCTCAATACTCTGAATTTCAAGTTGGTATCAGAGTCGTACCCTTGAATCCCTTTAAACCCTAAAAAAAAAAGGAGCACCGTTCTTCTTGCTTGAAAAACAAGAACGCCGCCTCTTGCTTGAACCTCTTGAAACCCTAAACTACATCGTACCCATGAATCCCTAAAAGTACCATTGCTTGAATCTCTTGAAACCCTAATCTACACCGTACCCCTGAATCCCTGAAACTAACATTAATCCAGTGGCAGAAATTTTCCGAGCCAACCAGAATCGTTCCCACCAGACTGGTGGAAACAACAATTCCAAGGACTGCTACCAGTCACTTGACCAGTCATCCTCAGATCGTGACCAGTCATCCTCAAATCGTGACCGGTTATCCTCATCTTCCAATGGTTCTAAGGGCAATTCGCGTCCCTCCTCATATCATGTATGTACTCATTGCAATCAATCTGGTCATGACGTGAATAGGTGCTGTGAAATTGTGGGATACCCTGACTGGTGGGATCATAGTCGTGACCCAAGGAAGAAAAATGCTAATAAAAATTCTACTGCTTCCGTGGTTGAAACGAAGATAGATGGGGGGAGTGATGGGGTCAAAAATGTGTCTACACTAGCTGCAACTGCAGGTGTTCATGCTAAACCTTTAAAAACTTCTGCAATTGTTTCTAATAGTACATGGATAATTGATTCTAGTGCTACAGAACATATGACTTTTGATTCTAGAAATGTCTCATCCCTCAAACCATCCACCCAAAACATTGTTTATACTATCAATGGTGCGCCTACTCCAGTTATTGGAGAAGGCAACATTTCTCTTATTAATATCATGCAATTGGATTATCTGCTAATCGTCCCATCTTTGGATTATAATCTCATGTCAGTTGCCTAAATAACTACTGCTCTACACTATATTGTGATTTTTTTGCCTCACCGTTGTGTTTTCAAGGAAATTCGAACCCGAACGACGATTGGTTATGGTGTTAGGCTAGGGAAGCTATATTACTTACAGCTCTTGTCTGACAGTTCAACAAAATTAACTCGGGCCCTGGCAATAACTAGTCATAAGGGGGAGAAAAAGAAGTCTGATATCTGGTTATGGCATCGGCATTTGGGACATGCTTCATTTAGTTATTTGCAAAGACTATTTCTTGTTTTATTTTCTAGAATTAATGTTAGAAGTTTCCGTTGTGATGTTTGTGAACTTGCAAAAGGCATCGTGCTTCCTTTTCCGATAGTTTGCATAAAAGTTCAGCTCTTTTTATGATAATTCATTCTGATGTTTGGGGTCCATCTAAGATTGCTACCCTAGGTGTATCACGTTGGTTTGTTACAATTATTGATGATTGTACCAGAATGACCTGGGTGTGTCTTATGAAATCAAAAGGAGAAGTGAGTTCCTTATTTCAAAAGTTCCACAAGAGGGTCAGTACTCAATACAAATCCCAAATTCAAGTTCTTTGTTCAAACCACTTGTCCTTATACACCCCAACAAAATGGGGTCGCGGAGAGAAAGAATCACCATATGTTGGAAGTTGTTCCTGCATCGTTGATTGAAGCACACATGCCTTTAACTTATTGGGGAGAAGCCCTGAAATCTCCAACTTATCTGATTAATCGAGTTCCCTCTAGTACTCTCAAGTTTCTGACACCCTTTCAAGCTCTCACATCTGCAATTTGTGCTCCTTCCGTACCCAATCTGTCACCACATGTATTTGGATGTGCAGCATTTGTTCATCTGCATGAACATCAGCGAAATAAGTTGACATTGCATGCCTTATGGTGTGTTTTTCTTGGCTACGCCTCTACTCAGAAGTTTTTATTATACAAACACACCAACCCACACCCCCACCCCCCACCCGCCCCCCCCCCCCCCCCCCCCCTTCCACTAAAAACGGATGTATGTTACACTTGATGTTGTGTTTCATGAAAAGGATATGTTTTTTCCTCATGCTGCTGAACTTCAGAGGGAGTACCAGAAGGAAGTTCAGGCTTTAGACTATGACAATCATTAGACGTTGTGGTTGGTTACACCAGAAAAAATTCATGACCAGTCACAGTTGGAGCACCCACGTGACCAGTCACAAACGCAGCGCCCATGTCCTTTTGGATGGCACCTCAACATCCACGCTGCCCTCATCCTCAAATGCTACTGTAATGGAAGAAATGACATCATATGAATCCCTCGTGCTTGCAATTCCTGATACACATAACCAATCGTTAGTTGAGGATGTGTCTGAGCCCCAAAGAAGACAACTACCTCATCGTGTCACAAGAGGTGTTCCCAAGGTTACGTATGAACTGGACCTCTCTAGTAAAGTGAAATACCCCATGAGTCACTATGTTTCTAACCATCTTCTGTCTGAATCAAATAAGTCATTTGTGAATCAATTACCCACTGTATCTATTCCTTACAGTGTGTAGGAAGCCTTGGCTTATTCAAGATGGAAAGCAGATATGAATGAAGAGATGCAGTCTTTACAGAAAAATGAAACATGGGAGCTTGTGGATCTTCCCACGGGGAAGAAACCAATTGGATGTCGGTGGGTTTATACCGTAAAGTATAAAGCAAATGGTACAATTGAGCGTTTTAAGGCTCGACTGGTTGCAAAAGGATACACCCAAACATATGGGATTGATTATATGGAGACATTTGCGCCTGTAACTAAGATCAATACAGTTCATGTGCTGTTGTCACTAGCAGTGAACTTAGATTGGCCTTTACAACAGTTTGATGTAAAAAATGTCTTCCTACATGGTGATTTGACAGAAGAAGATTATATGGATCTTTCTCATGGGTGTGAAGTAGCCTCTAAGCATAAAAGTAAGGTGTGCAGATTGAGGAAATCATTGTATGGATTGAAGCAGTCTCCAAGTGCGTGGTTTGGAAGATTCACAAAGTCTATGAAGAATTTTGGCTATAGACAGAGCAATTCATATCACACTTTATTTTTGAAGAAAACAGGTGGTAACATCACATCACTTATTGTATATGTTGATGATATGGTGGTCACATGGAATGATCCTGAGGAAAGAGAAGCACTGAAAAACTATTTATCTAGAGAATTTGAGATGAAAGATCTCAGCCCTTTGAATTACCTTCTTGGGATTGAAGTATCACGGTCAGGGATTGAAGTATCACGATCAGGGAAAGGAATCTTTCTTTCTCAAAGAAAGTATGCCTTAGATTTGTTGCATGAAACTGGCATGTCTGCCTGTCAGCCTGCAAGTACGCCTCTAGAAGAAGGACTTAAACTAGCAATAGAACCTAATCAAGTGCCTACTGACAAAGGTAGATATCAGAGACTAGTAGGAATGTTGATGTACCTGGCTCACACACGGCCAGACATTGCATATGCTCTAAGTGTAGTGAGTCAATTCATGCATAATCCAGGAGAAAAACATATGAATGTTGTTATGCATATTCTGAGCTATTTGAAAGCTTCTCATGGGAAAGGAATTCTATTTACTAAGAATGAAGATTATTTGAAGGTTGAAGCGTACACTAATGCAGATTGGGCAGGAGCACTAGATGACCGAATGTCTACATCTGGTTATTTTACATTTGTAGGAGGCAATCTTGTTACATGGAGAAGTAAGAAACAGAATGTTGTTGCACGGTCTAGTGCAGAAGCTGAATATAGAGGAATGGCGCTTGGGATCCAAGAAATAATGTGGTTGAAACTCTTGTTACAAGACTTGGATTATCCACCAAATGAGTCTATGAAGCTATATTGTGATAACAAGTGTGCACGTGATATTGCAGAAAATCCAGTTCAGCATGACAGAACGAAACATGTCGAAGTGGATAGGTTCTTTATTAAGGAGAAGTTAGATGAAAAGCTTGTGGAAGTACCTGGAATTCGATCAGAAGATCAATTGGCTGATATCCTCACCAAGGCTGTTTCGAAAATATTGTTTTCGAAGTTTTCAGACAAGTTGGGCATGTGTGATATCTATGCACCAACTTGAGGGGGAAGTGTTGCAAGATTTACGTAATTATGCACGATTTATGTAATTAGATAGTTAGGTTTCCTTCGCCTAAAAATTAGGTCTCCTTACCTTAGAAGGATTTCGTGTGATTACTTGTAACTAGGGTTGTAATAGTATATAAAACCTCTTAGTGAAAAGAATAAAACAACTGAATTATTCCCAATACTCTGAATTTCAAGTTGATCATTGAAGAAAACTTGAAATTCCGGGGTTTTTGAATCCGGCCCTTGGTTTTGGTACTTGGATTCCACAGCTTCGAGTATGTTTTCAACTGCGAAAAATGTATTAGGCCCGACAGAGCAACCCAAATCTGCAATTCGGAAGCCGTTGGAAGATGACACAAGTTCGACGTCAAGCTTTTCTGCAATTTCCTCATGTAGAATTTGTTTAACAACACGAAATTGAAAGTTTTAAAATCGAAGGAGGTATTCGAAAATTGGGAAAAGAAATTAAGTTTGAAGAAGCACTTGGTAGCTGGAGTTGTTGGCATAGCTGTTGGGTCCAACCCCACTTTTCATTGGATGTGCTTCCATGTCTCGGTGTCTCTGTTTTCGATTTTTTTTTTTTACAGAACTAATAAATAAGCCACCCTCTAATCTTCACAACATTGGAAATTCACCCATTTTGTTTCATTCTCTGTACTTTGGCTGTCTAACTTTACCTTAGAAGTATCAAACTGGATCGCTGTCGAGCGTCAAACCGTCTCCGCAGGCAGCATCTATGGCAGAAGATGAGCCAAACTTAAAAAAACAATGCATACATAAGTTTTCTTACATTTTGGTAACCCGAATATTATAAGCAAAGCAACTCTTCGGTAGAGTCCTGCTGAATATGTTTTACTTTTTCGGTCTACAGCAAGAAATGTTTGTTTTGGATGGTTTGGTCATTCATTTCAACCAAAGGGGTGTATTAATTAGAAATTTTAAGAATTTTATTTAAATTGATATTTTAAAGAATTGTTGAGAATTTCTTTACATCTATACAATTCACACGAATTTTGAGATTGAATTTTTTACATAATTTGTATGGATCACAAGGGATTTGTTAATAGGACAACTTCCAAAAAAAAATATCTTTTCTCAAATTCCCTCTATCATATATCATCCAAGCTAAAATGCACCAACACCCTTCCCTACCACAGCGATATCATCTTCATTCATCAATCTCATGCTATGTTCGTTGACATCCACCACCTCCATTCTCGATTTACGACTTAGGATGGCTTGGCTCATCGCATGTGAGATTTGAAGGAGATTGTGGCGGCCGGTTGGTCACCGATCTCACCTAATCGGACGCTGGGTGGCGCTGCCGTTTTTTGCCCAATTGAGGGCCTTGGTGCTCTGTAGAAGGTAGGGCCGTTGTCGTTGCCATTGCCGTTGTGGCAGTTGTGTTGGTGTTGTATTTATCGGTTGTGTTGTTGTCGGTGATTGGAGCTTCCAGTGGCTGTAGCTCAGCTGCCATGACTAATGAAAGTGATGACTGAAGAGGGACAAGGGTACGGAGAGTGCGCGTAGGATAAGGGATCTGCCTCGACAATCAAATGGCAGAGGTAACCGATGGTAGATTTTTAAATATTTGGGCTTGGAATCCTTCAATTGCCTTTCTGGTCCGCCTCAACCTAATCCTCCATACGGAAGAAGACGAAGAGGATGAGATACCAAGCTTGGTGGTGCGGTCATTTGGGTAGGTTCGGTGGGCAAAAGCTAGAGTCTTTAAGGCGAATGTTTCGCTTTGACAACCTGAATAACACAAGGGATTTGCAGAGAGCACAACCAATTTCTATGAGCCAAAGCCAAAAAGTCCACACCCTTCTTCCTTAAGCTTTCTTTTTGCACCCACCATAATATAATTGATGAATTGATGAATTCATTTGAAATCAGATCCAGAAAATCAGATCCACCAAGGTAATTGATGAATTCATCCTTTTATTGAATATCAAAGGAAGGTAGGATGAATTTATCGATGAAGATGAATTATCTTTATTATTTTATTTATTTCTATTTTGATGGGAGAGAATTCACCAAAATGTTTGGGGGAGAGGTGGAATTATTATGGCAATTGGTGTTTATATTTTTCACATACAAGGCCTTCACTTAAATCCATCATTTAAAATTCACAAAAGTTTAAATACACTTATATTTATGTGAACATTTTATAAATCATATAAGATTCTAATTAAATACACTCGAATTTGTGTGAACATTTTTTAAGTTCTTTAAAATTCTAATTGAATACACCAGGATTTATACTTCGTCTTTAAATCCTCCCAAATTCTCATTACAATACTAAATTTTTATTCAAATTATTTGAGAGGAACCAAAGCCGATCTATAGATCAATACATAATACAGGTGCTTCAGGCCATGACACAATAATATATCTACTTAATAACAACCAAACCATACAGGACAAATTGAAGCCATCAAATATTATTTTGATGGCATATGAGAAATACATTCATTCTAATCAACGATTTTGCGTTTGAGAAGGATGAATAATCCGACGTTCATGCCATTTTCGCCGGCAGTGAGTGGAGATCGTCCTGCAACTTTCTTTGAGTATCGCTCGAAAAGTGGTTCTATAATCTCATCCCCAAAGTGATTCCTGATAACGCTCTCCAACCCAGCTCTACATTCAGATGCACTTCGAAAAGGGGAAGACCTCACAGGTTGGATCTCCATTCTCAATACATCAAAGCACCCATTTTTCTCTATTAGTTCCCCCACCTCCTTCACCGATGGGCAGTACATGGGCAAGTTGAAAGTGTCAAATGTGTCTTTGCTTATCAACCCCTACACAAATTCAACAAAGAGAGTTTAATGGGGAGCAAATTACAATTTAGTACTCTGTATTTTGCACTAAATTTGAAAGTTATACGTGAAGTTTCAAATTTTGCATTTTAGTATCTGAAACTCTTAAAACATTTCACCATAATCCATCCGTAATAATTTCCTTCATAAATCCAGTTAATTAATTACGTGCATCATGTGTGGCTCACCCAAAACGACTTTGAAGCTGAATATAGGAGAAAGTAGCAATATTGCGTCACTTTTCTGCCCAAGTTAAGTGATGCACAATCGCTACTTTGCTTATAAAGTGATGCGAAATGGCTACTATTCAGCTACCTCAGTTTCAAAGTCGTTTTTTGGTGGCCCCGCATAAGACAAATCATGAATAAACGTGATTTATGATGAAAATTGTAATGGACAGGCTAGGGTGAAATATTTTAAAGAATTTAGGTACTTGAATACAAAATTTGAAAATTCAAACAAATCTTATATTTAGTACGTAAAACACAGGGTACTAAGGTGTGATTTTCCCATACATAACTGTTACATTGTCATACTGTCAATATAGATTTTACGTACCTCGCTGACCATCTCTGAAAGACTAGATTCAACCGGCTCAAAAAGTAGGAAAGGAGAATGCTGTGCCGGAAATGTTCCACCAGGACGCCCGGGGATCAGAAGCACCATTAACCCTTTAGAAGCAAGCTCTTGTGATCGAGCATCAAGAAACCTCTGCATATCACTGGCATACTGGTTTGAATATGCCTCAACAACTTGAGCTGGTGAATGAGCATATAAAATCCTCCCCTTGTTGCATGTGGGAGACTTCAAGTCAACCACCTCTTCTGGTAGCTTAGAAAGCCACTGAAGAGCATATGCAGAGTAAACAATGTCAAGAGATGCCTTGGGAAACAATCTTCCATGAAAAGACCCCGGAACTCCTACCGCGAAGTATTTCCCATCTCGGGGGAGATTGTTGAAGAGATGGTTGAAATCGTTCGAAACCACATCGCTGAAGTACACTTGAAATTCGGGAAGGGGGAGATCAGATTCAGATCTGTATTTTTTTTCTACGACACCAATCAAGTTTTTGACTGCAATGAATGTGTTAGGTCCAATAGAGCAACCTAAATCAGCAATCCGAAATAGTGTATTTCCATCAATGTCAAGATTTTCAGCTACTGCTGCAACTAAGGATTCCTTTGAAACCTCAGCTGCCAATTTCTGCAATATAAGAAAACATATTACATGCTTAAATATTGCGATTCATTTCTTCACGAACAAATTCAGACAGATTTTAAAAGTACCTGACGTGTCGAGTTGATAGAGTAGCTGCATTTTCCATCCCCGCCGTTCATCGCGAAGCCTTGGGACAATTTGCTGGTGATCATCATTTTTTCTGTCTCTCTCTCTTCTCTTTATTTCTCTTCTGGTTTTCAGCTGCAAACTTCTAACTCTTCCTTCCCTCTTAAATAACTCTTTACTAGTTACCAACTCCTGATCAGGGCGTATTCAAAAGTCAATGAGTATTCATCTGTCGCAAAATTAATCGTTCCACGAGTTTTGATTATTCTACGAATTCCTGATTTTCTTTCCTGATTTTCTTTTTGTCAAGTGTGAGGTTACTTGCACGCCAACAAACCAGAATACTAAAACTAATTAAGCAGATCTCACTCAAAAAATTAATTAAGCAACTAAGCACTTGTAGTCGATAGTATCGTGCATACCTTGCCTTTGTATTTTATTCATCAATAATTGACAAGATCTTATGTTTGACAGATTCATATGGTGTCAAAATATTACGTACACATGCAATATAGATGATGATTTGATTGAATAATTAACTAAGACAGATTAAGGCTTACTATCCACTCTAACCAATTATAGTCACTAACCGGATTTCTTTGATTCAATTACTATGAACTCTCTGAATTAAGTGTCCATGCAGAAGTCCCGATGGTTGACCCACTCCACATATATTATCCTCTCTTAATTGACATGTTTTAAGCATGATGTGTACTCTAGAACGTCTATCACCTACCGTTTAAGATGATGCATGAAGTACAAAGAGAATTGAATGACACTACACTAGTCTAGAAAAGTGATGTGCAGCCCTAGGTCGTCATGAGTTTAGATTACAAATAGGTGTCCCTCCACCTACCATTGATGCTACAAATCACTAGCTGATATGACGTTCAGTCAAACAATTACATCAATAATTATATACAAACAAGGTGATCAATCTTATATGCATAAATTAAGGTCTTTAAGCAAAGTAATCCAACAAATTCAGCATTCATAGCAATTAAAACCAAGAGTCAGAAATCTAATTAAATAACTAACATGGTTAGGGCTTCAAGCAGCCCTAATCCTATATAGACTGCTCATGAATAATTGAAAAACAAAACATAATTGAATTCATAATTAAAATAATCAAATAAACGAAAGAAAGTCAAGATACAATCAAGAACCCTGAAGAACACGCCAAGGCAGCTCCAGGACTCCTTCTATGCGTCTCTACTCCAAACTAAAAACTAAAAGTGTTTTAAACTATAAAAATTGTACAATTAAAAGTAATTTGCGGCTAGGTCTAGAAATAGGGTCTAGAACCCTCAAATTGACGCCTAAGACTCCTATATAAAGGACCCCCAATCCCCTAGAAAGTAGGAGACTAAATTAGGGTAGGAAACCATTTACAAACTGACTTTAAACTGTTGTCCTAGTTTGTCAAGAAAACAGCCCAAAAAGAGATTCCTTATTGGACAAGGAATAGGACTAATGCGGCAACCCCTTAGGATTTGTCTTCTGAGCTTTCTTGTGTGGCAAGGCTGCGTCTGGGATCCATATAGGGTTTCTTGGACGTCAAGCAATGGGCTGGGCCAAGCCTTGGACATTAAGAGCATGTCTGGACCTCAATTAGGCACTTTTAGGCATTTTTAAAGACTTCTTGAAACTTGGCATGTCCTGAACCTAAGCAGTTTGCCCAAACCATGTCTTGGGCTGATTTTCAATGCAACTTGATGGTATATGGCCCAAGGCTCACTCAAAAACTAGCTGAGACACCTAATCACAAAACTGCACCCTAATTAGGGCGCATACACATCCTAGAACACGATTCTAGACACGATCTGGACACGCCCCAATACTCACTCTGGTATTGCGCTTCTGAGGAGAACCACACACTTATTAAAAGCATGGCATAAAATGGCTAAGCCCATATGTTTGGTTCTCAAGGAGCTGGAACTTGGCGGAACTGGTCTGGGACTTGGGACAAGTCTTGGGCTCTCGGATGGGCTGTCTTTGAAGGACGAAGGACGTGTCCATGATGTGATTTGAGACTGCACTTTTAAAGCTCTCCAAGCATTTGTTACAAGCGCATAAGATTCTGGTTGACACACTTGGCACGTCGTAAGTGCATAGGGTACAAATTGGTGCACCACTGGCGGACTAGGGACATGTCCTAGGACTCAGTTTGGGCGCCGTCTGGGACTCGGCAGGGACATGCCAGGGCACATGACATGGACTCGGTTGGCAGGCTTGGGACATGTCGCGGGACATGTCTTGGTGACTTGATAGGGACTCAGTTTTCAACTTGAGATCACTTATTCGTTATAATTCCGAATTGAGCCATTCTTTTTGCGTTCTTCTCAGAATTCACATATCTTTCTAAATCTGCACAAGTCTCACAAGATTGATCATTTTCTACTATTGATGGCACAAAATCATTCAAAATACATGTAAGAGAGGTACTTAAAGACATCAAAATGATGCTTAAATAATGACTGAACATTAAATAGTTACGAATCGCCTCAAGCGTACTATTGTTAGCAAAAGTCATAGAAAAAATTTACCTTGATGATATTAGTAGTGAAAAATCAACTTCAATTTTTAGAAAATAAAAAAACTCATGACCCATGTAAACCTACTACTATACTAAATACGAGTTTTAATACACTAATATTAAGTACGTACGTACAATAATCCCAAACAACATATTAAGTCAAATAAGAGTTGATATATACTAAAAGACTTGTAATAAAATAAGATTACGAAAAAGACTTGGTAACAGAAGTGTGACAAGCAAATAGGGGGACACTATTTTATAGTTTGCATATTTATTATATTTTCTAAATAGTAATAATAAAATATCACCAAAAGCTTGCGTCTCAAGGCTTACGTTACGCCTGTAAGAGTATACAGAACATTTAACTTTCTCTCTCTCTCTCTAAACATCTCTCTGCCTGCTCTCTAGCGCCTCTTTGGTTTGAAACCCTAGTCGTCGCCCTCTACATGGGTCGGTGGCAGCCCCCCTTTCTTCTCTCCCCCCTCCTCTCTCGTCATCTTCTTCCCCTCCCCTTCACCTCGTCCCTATCTTTCTCCAATTCACCTTCTCCTCCATTTTTCCCCCATCTCCGCCATGCTCTGCTCTGCCCTCCGTGGCGATTTTCCGGCCCCTTCCTTTGTGAAGGCTTTTACTTCACCTCTTTTGGTGATTCCTGATGTCTCTCCGGATCTGAGCTCCCACCTTCACCTCAATCTTCATCCACCAGGTCTCAATCCTCTCCTCACCCCTCACCAAATGCTCTCGACGGCGAGCTGCTTTGGACTCTCCACCACCGATTTATGCCCCTCAACCCAGCAGCTACTTCCGCCTCTAATATTCTTCGGTTGGTCGTGGTTCTGGGTTGCATTTAAAGTACTTGTTGCACTCATTGAATGGATTATGGGAGCGCTTCACACGCGGGACGTGGTTCTAGCTTACTCACCCCCAATTTCTGGATGGTTCTTCGATTTCATCTTCATTTTTCTCTTCTTCGGTGGTGTTGTGTTTGCAGGGACGTGGTGGCTATGGCGGCTTGGTAAGGCGGCTGCTGGGGAGGTGGAGGTTCTCCATTTTTCAGATCTAGGGTTTCCTTTGGGTATTTTATTTTTTAAGTTTTTAGGCTTATTTGATGCACATGGGTCTTGTTGGTTTAACCGTGCGTATTTCATTTGTCTTCTTAAGTTATCCTTGTTGTTGAGTCTTCAATGCCTTGTAATTATTTGCCTTTTTCTAATGAAGATACTTAATTGTCTGATCAAAAATGCTTACGTTACGCCTCTGTCTTGCTAACCACAAAAAGTGCCAAAACGTTTCACTTTTTAAAACTTAATTTCAGCTCATAGGTAATTTTTTTTAGAAAAAATTGAAACTATATTGATGGTATCACGTACTCTTTAAGACATATCATATTTCCGCCTTAGTATTACTATATTGACTTGTGAGTCTTGTTGTCATAGCTTGATTTTGATAATAACATTTTGTTTCTGATATAATGAAATATCATTTTTATCAAAAAAAAAAAAAATTGGTAGCTATCGAATTTGCTTACAACAACAAAGCCATCTCGAAGAAAGTCTAAATTGGTAGCTATCGAATTTGCTTACAACAACAATGCCATCTCGAAGAAAGTCTAAATTGGTAGCTATCGAATTGGGAGTAACTGTTTTGTTCATGCCCACTACTATTTGTATTATAAATGATGCTATTCTCAAAGCTTAATGAAAGTCTAAGTGTGCCATCTTTGAACTAGAGGAAGGGGTGTTAGAAAAATGACATTAAACATTGGATCTAGCATGAAAAAATATAGCATCAATTGGCACATTGCATAATTGGAGGCATACTTAAATCAATAAAATTCACATAGATATTACAATATGATTTGGAAATCAGGCATAATGTCCAACATACAAGATTCTGTTTCTAGACACAGCATGTGGGAGCAATATGATAATAGAAAACGACAGAACAGACAAATTAATCAGTACATTCATTCTAATCAATTTTGCGCTTGAGAAGGATCAACAATCCAATACTCAAGCCATCATCGACGGTGAGAGGAGAACGTCCTGCAATTTTCTTGGAGTATCGATCAAAAACTTGTTCGATAACTTCTTCCCCGAAGTGTTCACTGAGAATGGCCTCATGGCCAGCTCTACGTTCATGTGCAGTGAGCAAAGGCATAGGCATTTGAGGTTGGATCTCCATCCTCAATATATCAAAGCAACCATTTTGCTCTATGAGTACCCTCAGCTCGGTTATGGATGGGCAGTACAAGAACAAGTTGAATGAGTCAAATTTATCACGGCTTATCAAGCCCTGCACAAATCCATCAAAGCATTAATTAATACATAAATGTTACGTTGTCTGTCAATACTGTTTTTAAAGATATGCCATACCTCATCGACCATATATATCTGAAAGACTAGACTCGAGGGGTTCGAAAGTTGGGGAAAGAGAATGCTGTGCCGGAAGTGTACCATCAGGACGCCCCGGAATCAGAAGCACCATCAATCCTTGAGATGCAAGCTCTTGTGACCGAGCTCCGAAAAGACATGTCATGTCCTTGACATACTGATTTGAATATGCCTCAACAACTTGGGGAGGTGAATGAGCATATAAAATCCTCTCTTTGCTACATGTGGGAGAGTTCAAGTCAAGCAGCTCTTGTGGTAGCTTAGAAAGCCACTGCAGAGCATATGCAGAGTAAACAAAGTTAAGAGATGCCTTGGGAAACAATCTTCCATGAAAAAACCCCGGAACTCCAGCCGCCAAGTATTTCCTATCTCGAGCGAGATTGGTGAAGAGACGATTGAAATCATTCGAAATCATATCGCTGAAGTACACTTGAAACTCGGGGAGTAGGAGATCAGATTCAGAATTGTATTTCTTCGCTACGATCTCAATTTTGTTGTTGGCTGCAACAAATGTGTTAGGTCCAACGGAGCAACCTAAATCCGCGATCCGACATATTGTGCTTGAAAAATTATGAGACTGGACATTTCCATCAATGTCAAGATTTGCAGCTATTGCAGCAGCTAGCATTTCCCTTGAACGATTAGCTGCCTCTTTCTGCAGTAAACGTATACAATCAACAATAATAAAGCCACTTCCAACTGCATCGTTTATAAACAGAAGTGCTTTCTACGCCAAGCTTTGAAAAAGAGGCCTAACGCTCAAAGGAAATTGAGAAAAAATTAAAATTAAGAACGCACCAGACGAGAAGAATTGAAGAAGTAGCTGCTCTCTCCATCCCCTCCCTTCATCGCGTAGCCTTCAGATTCCGACGAAGAATTGGGGCTTCTGGTCATCACTTCTTCTGCCATATGATTTCACCCTTCCCATAAATTCTGGTTGCTGCTGCTTTCCAATTTCTTTCTCTCTCGACTCTTTACATTAATGTGCTAGCTAGCTCCATTTAAGTACTCATCACTCCTCAGGGCCTCACCACTTATTCCATCAAAATTTAATAAATCAAGGTATTAAAGTGTATTCAGTTTACATATTATAATATGAGGGGACGATATGATTAATATTTCCTATTTTAAAAAATTACCGTCTGATTTCATATTATATACATAAAATTATAACGAGTAATTAAGCACTCCACAGCATGCATTACTTTTGTTTTCTAAATTACTCCATGACAAGGCAATTCACAATGGAATATGTTGGTAATGCATAAATAATGGTGGGAGGTGGTGAAGCATGTGTCGTATCTTTGAAGGGGCCGCAATACTAGCTTGTTTGAAGACTATTATTATTAGCTGAGTTTTACGAATCAAACATTATCAAAATTTTAATTTAAGTTGTCTGGTAATGATGGAGCTGAACTCGAACTTAATTTGATTATATTACAATTGAATATTAAAGAACCAAGTCTAAACCGAACCTAGTACGAACTCTAATTGAATATTAAAGAACCAAGTCACAACCTTAATCAGAACAAAATGTAGGAGTGAAGTAGGCTGCACTTTTATTTGCTTAATGTTACTCACAAGTCACAGCCTATAAACAGAAGTAGTTATATATATATATATATAGTATGAGAAGAGAAATACAAATCTCACTAGATCGCAATCAAAGATATCTGCGCTTGAGAAGGACAAAGAATCCAACAGCCTTGCCATCATCAGCAACCAGAGGAGCACCAGTTGATCCTCCAAAGAATTTCTTCGAGTATCGTTCAAAAATCAGCTCTATAATTTCATCCCCAAAGTGTTTTCTGAGAAGGGTCTCCATTCCAGCTCTCAATTCTTGTACAGTAGCCAAGCTGATTAGGGTTGGAGGTTGGATCTCCAGTTTCAGTAAGTCAAAGCATCCATTTTCCTCTATAAGTTCAGTCAACTCCTCCACAGATGGGCAGTAAAGTGGCAAGTTGAATGTCTCAAATTTATCTTCCCTTATTAATCCCTGCACAAGTTAATTGCGCACCAAGTAATTAAATAGACATTAGAAGAGACTTTGACTTTAATAATAAGGAAAAGGACAATAGTACTTGTGTTTTAATCCTAGCAAGGGAACCTCCTCCATTTACACCTTTAATCTAACGAATTTTCTTTACACTTACGTTATAATTAGAATTCTTTACTCTAAATTAATCATCATTTCAAAAATCATATTTCAACCAAATTTATGATAATTTAGTCATTTTATATGTACTACAAGAATCATTAAGGTTACAAACAAGGTTTCATGATGATGATGATTAACTTAAAAAATAAAGTTCTTACGGTAAATTATGTGTTTAGTTTATATTTATAAATGACTAAATAATCTATAATTTGATTCATTTTTAATAAATATGATCTTGAAACGAAGTTATAGGAGATAATCGTTGTAATCATGACACATATATATATATATGCTAAAGAAAAAAGTGAAACGAGTAGGTTATTTTTTAATGGGATGAAGTATCATTTCAACTTAAGAATTCAAACTTAAAACATTTTTCAACGGTAAAAAGGTACCTCATTCACCATATCAGAAAGAGTAGACTCGAGGGGCTCAAAAAAGGGAGCCAGAGAGCTCTCTGCCGGAACCGTGCCCTCGGGGCGTCCCGGCAGCAGAAGCACCATTAAGCCCCCGGGGGCAAGCTCCTGCCCCCGCGCACGAAAAAATGCCTCCATGCCCTTGCCATACTGAGCTGAATACGCCTCCCCAACCTCACGAGGCGCATTGGCATACAAAATCCTCTTCTTGTTAAACGCCGGGGAATCAGTGTCACGTAGCTCTTGAGGTAACTTAGAAAGCCAATGCAGAGCATATGCAGAGTAAACAAAATTAAGACAAGCTCTGGGGAAGAGCCTTCCATGGAAAGATCCCGGGACGCCGGCCGCCAAATACTGCCTGTCTTGAGGGAGGGTGGCAAAGAGATAGTTGAAGTCATTTGAAACAAGGTCGCTGAAGTATACTTGGAATTCTGGTGTTACAGTACTGGACTTGTTTTCATTCTCATATTTTTTAGCAACCGCGTCGATTATGTTCTTGACTTGGATGAACGTGTTGGGTCCAACAGAACATCCTAAATCAGCAACCCTGAAAATTGTCGACTGTTGGCCATGGATTTCAATGTCTAAGTTTTCGGATATTGCTGCAACCAACGTTGCTGCTGCGCGAGCAGCTGCCTTTCTCTACAAAATTATTAACAGAACAAATTATTATTATTATTTTTTTTTTGCCAAATAACACAAAATATAACTACAAAGTTGAAATTAGAATTTTTTGAAACAAACTTGTAGCTTAGATTGTATAATTAATAAAACCTGGGAAATAGAGTTCTTGGCGTAGCTGTTGGGGCCATCTCCACCAGTCATAGCAAATTGTTCTTCCATTTGTATGTCTCTACTCAAACTCGCTAGTTACAATAAAAGCATTGAAGCTGCAGTAATATTAATGGAGGTGACGATGAAATCCTATCACCACTTGATTTTTGTTGAGTGTGACGACTGTTTTGTTGATATTTGACATTCAAATGAAGCCTATTTGTGGAGGTGGTATGGCCATCGACTTACTTTGGGGATTTACTATCAGCCACTTGTTTTTATTCTGTCGAGATTGCACGGCATATTGAAGGAAGTTGAGGTTTTACCTTAAAATTGATTGGCAATGAAGAGAAATGTCTAATTCCTTATAAGTTCTTACAAGGTTGTACAACTTTCTAATACGTGACTTTTGTTCTTTTCTCACACATATTTAGTAATTCTCCAGTTGTACTTATTTTCTGTGTTAACAACTTGACATTTGTGGTTGGCAAAGCAAGGACAAGGAGACGTGATGAGTTGTTAAGAGAAAAAAATTAGTGGAAGTATTCCTTTCTATAAGCAGGGGTAGGCATTACAATCTTGCAATAGAGATGGCACCAAGGATGGCGGGGCCAGGGAACCCAAAACAAGGTCATTTGGTCTACTAGTATGATTATTGCTCATTGTGCGAATCTTTGGATACAATGATATTAGAAGACAGGGGATATTACATTAACAATGATATTGTGTTAAGACCTAATTGTCTCAAATTGGAAAAGTAGAAAATGCTTGAGTGGTTTAAAAGGGTTCTTGGACTCACTTCTCTTCAAGCTAATTTTTGAGGAAATTCTATCATTGTACTCTTAACAATTAGTATCATATCTAGATTTCACTACGCAACTGGACCCAACTCCATAGAACATAGAAGGGGCGACTTAGAGGCTGAATTAAGGTGGTCGATGGACATAATATCGAGTCACCGAGAATAAAGGGCGTAATATCGTGTTACCAAGGATAAAGGGCTTAATATCGAGTCACCGAGGATTACGGTGGTTCGTATTATGTAATGGTATAATATCGAGTCACCAAATAGTGATACTGATAGTTGAGTAAAACCGCCTCAAGATAGGTAAAAGTTACCATCGGATCAGTGTCGATAATATACCGAGAGAGGAGCGCGAATAATCGAGATTTGTGCGTTGTATGAGGGATGGGTCGACAGGTGGGGATGGATTATTCACATGATGGATACTACAGCATAACAACCACTAGCAGCAATTGGTCCACCTCTGAGACTGCTGAATTCTGAGTGCGCGGTTTAATAATTTCATTCATTTCCTGAGACCTGTATTTTGATCCCACCCGATTCCACGCTGGTCCCAACCGACCCACACCACAATCGTGTTATCCCTAGAGAGCCTCAATGTCAGTTCCAACTCTCGTAAGGCGCAATGTCATACCTAGTTCTCTCTCTTCTTAACTGCCGTAACGATTCAACTTTCACAAGCTGGAATGCCAATTCAACTCTCATAACTCCTACCCTTAAAACAGTAAAAGAAAACACATCCCCACCAGCTTCTTCCAAGAAAGTGATAGTGGTGTCACTTGTATCAGATTTTGAGGGGACAACGTAACACTAAAATTCTGAATTAGAAAATCAAGCTTTGCTAGGTATCGCACAAGAACTCAAGTAACCAAGTGCTTAAAACTAAATTATAGAGGGTTGAAAGAGCATTATATTAACTCGACTTGAAACACTTTTCGTTCCTTCCTACTGTGTTTTCCTCTAAGACCCGAAATTAATGCAAAGTATGGCTAATACAAAGTACGGCTAATACAAAGTACGGCTTCAATTGAAACAAGAATGAAATAGAGTGATCTCGGGAGTTGATGGTACTAAAGAACAACTGATGTGATAATCATAACAAACATGGATGAAATATGCCGATCAACTGACTGGTCAATCAGAATTTGAATCATGTGTATGAACCCAGCAATGGGTGAAATCAAAACACTACTTTACACCCATAACATGAAAAATGCCTGTCGTACCCTGCAAAAGCTCACTCCAGAGTACATGGGCACCAGCCACAGTATATGCTTCCTTAACGCTACCAACTATATTAACCCGGTATCAGAATCAAATACATTTTGAGAAGTAGGCGACGTGATGGCGTTGTGCTGACTTAGAACCCCTCATTGCTGCTGCCACACCGTCCTACCGACTCAGCTCTGCCTGTCAAGACACAATAGCTAAGTTAACAGATGGATGCAGAAAATTGCATACGGTGAGAACAAAACATCATTTTCCTAATGTCGAACGCGTCGTGCCTGTCAAAACACACTAAGAACCTCTTGGACTGCTATCGAGGCATGTGATGTTTTTCATGAAAACCCTCATCAAACACGTTTATTCTCCGGATAGAGCTCGGGGTTCTTAAATCCAAACACAATCATGATTAATACATGTTTTACCGTTTGGAAACTAAATACTGGACAGAAATAACAAAACTCTAAAAGCACTGCTTCAAACTTTCCTTTCTCTACCTAAATAACAAATTTAAAATTGTAAATATCTAATCTTTACGATGATGAATACAGGATCAAACCTCTGGACCTTGAAACTATTTAGGTAGATAGCGGCAACAGAGTAAAGAACAAGAAGTAGTTTTTATGCAGGATATGAAAAGAAATTAAGACCTCACCCTCAGACCAAAATTGTTTAAGAACTTGATTCGCGGGATTTTCTTGACGGCGGGTCAATTACTTTTCCAACTGCAATAGTTTTTCCTGCAGAACATAGAAATAAAGTTTACAACTATATACCAAAATCATCATGGAAGGATCAACAACGCAAGCAACTCAGTACCTTCGGTACGAAGAGTAAACCTTCCAAGTTGTGGAAAATCTGTGAACTTCTCAATGCATATCAAATTATTCACCTGCATGAGCATAGGTGCACGGGGTATCAGAACAAAGATTTACGACTCATTTACACTACTTTACGATGTTTAACATTTACATGTTGTAGGGTAATAAACCAAGAATTTTTTATTAACTTCATAATTGGGGGATGAAAAGGAGGAGAAAGGTGCTCCAGAAGGAAAACAAAATGTAAGGCTCGCACAGTCCAAGGACTGGCCAAGCAGAAACCATGAAGATAGACAAGCATCCATCTTCCATAATGCAGAAGACAGTAATTTGGGGATAATACACTATGAAGAAATTATGACCCGTAAATAATATTACAGGTTTACGATACTTAAAAGGACACAAAACTCTATTTGGCATATATTTACAACTATGAAGATACAAACCTGAATCTTGCATACAACAACAGCACCATTCTTGACAAAACGAATCGCCTTTTTCATAGGTTTCTTCGTCTTCGGATCAATTTGACTTACAAGCTTAATAATCTCACATTCTTCAACAACTGAGTGAATATGCAGGACAGCTTTATAACCAGCCGTCAAGATTGCCTAACAAAAGAAACATATACACACACATGTTTACCAATCAAGATCATAAAAAGACAAGCTAAATGGAAGAGAGAAAGGAGGAAACGAGTAGGGAGGGGAGAAAAAGAAATGACAGAGTTTGCTCATACATTGTCCAGCAACTCAAGGATCTGCAGCTGGGCATAAAACTCTGTAATGGAAGGTATGGGCTTTGCTGCATTAAAAATATTAACTTCAGTGCAAGAGATTCAATTATTAAATAAATAAAGTAAACAAGTAAAAGAACGTAAAGGTAACAAAAATTGACATATCAATAGATAATTAGTGACTCTTAAATTTAAGGAAGAAAGGGAGTCACAAACGGAGAGAGGGTTTCACTCATCTATAAGTTTTCCAATGACATTAACCAGAGCCTGCTAATGCTTTTTCCTGTTATTTTCTGCTTTTTCAATTACGATTCAAAAAATGACAATAAGGAGATGGAGACGACAAAGAGCTGAGATAAAGACTGAAAAATAAGATGAACTGATTGATTTTTTGCTTACAGTAAAAGAACTGATTTTAAGAACTAAAAGCTAGCCAAAACAGTTTTAAATTGTTGGTTTTATTCTGCCTGTCCTCCCTGCCCTTATGCTCATTTCTCTCATATATCTCGTCTCTTGCTCATCTAGTGAAATGCCATCAAAGTGAACTTACCAACACTCGATAAAACAAAACCGGACAATATGTCCTCATCATCAATGCCCGATAATCTAACCCGTAGATTTTCACCAGGCCCCGCACGTTTGACCCTATCTTCATCAATGAATATAGCAACAACTTTCACAGGAACCTAAAAATCAATGTGTGCATTTGTAATTTTTAGTATAAAATAGTATAAAAGGTAAAGTATAAAGAGGAAAAAAAAGACAAAGAATTCTAAAAGGAACAGGGCAACACCTTATTTGGCATGACATACAACGAATCCCCCTCCTGCAGTGAACCAGATTCCACTTTTCCCATAACAGTCGTTCCCATGTCCTTGAATTTGTCTATGATAGGCATCCTACAGATGGAATTTGAAAGATTAAAGAACACTAAGGAAAAACATAACCCTTAAATCAGCAATATCAATGTGATCTGTCAATTTACAAGAGCACCCAGGGAGTTACTGATCCACCTCACCTCCCACACCCCCTATATTTTTTGAGGTGCCAGTGACCCAAATTCCACTTCCAAAAAATACTTTGACAGTCTAAAGCAACTATTCGATTTATCACACTAAAAACTAACGATATAGTGCCTCCTTTATCACAGTGCACTTAGAAGTTACTGTAAAAATATTCCATGGAAGAGTAATTTGCAAATATAGTAGCAAATGCCTCATCTGTCAGTGAAAATTTATATCTACATCAATCTGACTGAGTCAAACACGTACCTGAATGGACCTTTAGGATCTCGCGGAGGAGCCTCAGTGGAATCAAGGGCTTCGAATAGACAGGGACCATCCCACCATGAGCATACTGTTTTATCCACCCTGGTTTTTATGTTTAAACCAACCAGACCAGATAGAGGTAGGAATTGCACATCTATGCAAGCAAAGTACAAAATCATATAATTACCATCAAATAAGTACAAACCAGATATATGTAGTATCTAGTTGAGGAATCTATGCAGAAAATCTACTAGACTATAGGTAGAGATTGACATCATATGAAACAAAAGCACAAAATCATAATAAGCAAAATTTATAAGAGACACCAAAGCATAAAATCATGATCTACTAAGAATAAAAAATTTCATGAAAGTATGGTTTCATTATTTTCTCCTCCAAACTTTTCAATTTGGAGAGATTTTTTTCATCCTCAAGGAGTTGCATACCCTGTACTCTGCCCTTAATCCTATCAAACAAGAGTAACAAGACCATACAGTCCCCCTTTCTAATTGTTCTATCAAACATAGGGTAATCATTGTTTGAGAAAAGTTAACTGTTCTTATTGCATGAAAGTATGGTTTCATTATTTTCTCCTCCAAACTCTTCAATTTGGAGAGATTTTTTGCATCCTCAAGGAGTTGCATATCCCTGTACTCTGCCCTTAATCCTATCAAACATGAGTAACAAGACCATACAGTCCCCCTTTCTAATCCTTCTATCAAACATAGGGTAATCATTGTTTGAGGAAAGTTAAATGTTCTTTACCTGTTCCCTCGACCAAAAACGCAAATATAAAAAATAATATGCTATTTCCTAAATCCCAAAACCATAGAAGAACATATCCCTTAATCGTGTTAAGAAATGATCCTCACAAACCTTTTTTCACGTTGTAGCCTGAGGCTTTAAGAAACGGTACCATCTTTGATCCAATTTCATCGTATCTGGTGAAATTAACATCAAAGAAATCAGTAATCACATAGAAGCAGGGGGAACACACAAGAGAGGAAGGTAGAGTACCTTTCTTTTGACCAATTCACAGTAGGATCATCCATTTTATTTACAACAACGAGCAGTTTGGACACACCCAATGTTTTAGCAAGCTGAACATGTTCACGGGTCTGCCCACCCCTCTCATAGCCAGTTTCAAATTCTCCTTTCCGAGCAGAAATTACCTAAATAGAGAGATCCATAACGCGAGAGGGAAGAATGTTAAAGAGAGAGAGAGAAGGAAGAATTTTAAAGAGAGCGAAATAGAGAAGACCGTTAAAAGTACAAAACTAACGCATCCAGGACGGATATAGTAATTATGCATCACAGATATAACTCACCAGTACTCCTATATCAGCTTGTGATGCACCACTGATCATATTTGGGACATAACTTTTGTGGCCCTGATGACAGACATGCACTGCTTAGAATCATTTCTCCAACAAAGGAAGTCAAACCAAATTTATGATGGCAAATATAAGAATACAACTAAAATGATTGCAAAAAATATACACTGTAATCTTTCCTCCGGTGCAATACTCTATTCATCAAAAACTAAACAATCAAGTAAAACCATTTAGCATGACTCAGATGCATACTCAGTCCTCTACTTTTCTATCATTTTGTTTCTAATGATGGGAAGTACAAACTAACGGGCCCAAAATAATGGCTACATATCAGACAGTACAATCTTGTTTCTGAATACTGAACCAATTCTCCTTATTCTATGGTCACACCATATTTCATACAACCTACTCTATTTATATTTCAACTTAGTATGCAACATGGGAGATATCTCTTTTATACGTTATACAATCTATGGTGTGATGCAAGTGTGTCCAAGAAATGTAATATACAAAGACTTGTTTTGAAGTTAAATTCACTCACAGGTGCATCCAAAATCGTAAACCTTGATGACTCTGTTTCAAAATGTGCTCGTCCAACTTCAACTGTTTTACCCTGCAATGAGATTTTTAACGACAAATAAGTATAGCCAAAACTTGTTTCAAGCATCACTCGCATTTAACAATGACTTAAGAAAAAGACAATTAAAGTGCAGAAAATTTGTAATCAGCGCATACCTTAGCCCTCTCTTCTTCATTGGTATCCATAATGTAGGCCATATACCTAGCACATATGACACAACAATAGTCAATTAAGAGTGAACAGAAAAAGAATTTGAAAGCTGCTATGTCATGGAACATAAATGAACCAGATGATGTATCTTAAAGCAGTAAGAAAGAGTATATGGAAAGAGACAGAGTAAGACAACAAACAGAAGGAAATAAGAGAGAAAATTATAAGAGAGCATGAAAGAAATGTACTATCATTGTGATGACCTATCAAACCTCACTCGACATGGGAAATTGTTGACTAACTACTTCATGTGTCTGACACATGTCGAAAGGTACTGGTCTTTCAAAGGGGGTTCAGGAGCTTGGTGAGATTGGGCTAAGAAAAAATTGCCATTTTGTACTGGCCTCCGTAATAATCATGAAGGGAGAAGCCAAAAACTTCAAAAGAAAATCCAAAAGTGAAAAACAAATAATCCTACTTCCTTGTCACAGTCTACTCCAAGACTTTCTCCCAAATCAGCTTTTAAATTACACTTTTGAAACAGTGTCCCCCTTAAAATTCTATTATGTTTATAATCTTAAAACAAAATAGTAAGTAAATTTCCCCAATATAGCACTATGATATTCTCACCAGCTTTCCCTACTTTTGTCCTTTGCTTCCTTTTCATATTTTTGGATTGTACGATCATCAACCTGACCACTAAGGAAAAGTATTTGGCCTCCGGTTGTGGACTTTCCAGCATCTGCAACCAAGACAAGACAGTATACATCATATACCAAGTCTAAAATAAGGCCAGAACAATCACGTATAATTACTGTATTAGAAGACTAATGAACACATACACGAAACTGAGGTTCACGACATGAAATCTCCACAACACAAAATAAAAATGTATATTGTAATATACAGAAGTACCAGAAAAAGTTTTTTTTTTTTTTTTGGAATCTATCATGGGTTGTAATTTACTAATCAATTATTGCCGGGATAAGAAATCCATGTGTCCTCAGAGAGAAGATCAAATATTAGTGGAAGTTACATTGTATTTTTATAGGAAGCGAAGTCGTAAGCACCCATGTTAGACAAAAAAGTGATGAACATGAAGTTCCAATGTCCACTTTCTGGATATATGCATGAAAATATTAAGACCATCCGCATAAGGAGGCTATATAGTCAATTATATGATGGTTCTATGCAGCATCGTGTCATGAATTAACTTACCCACGTGTCCAATGAAAACAACATTCAAGTGCCTCTTCTTATCTAAATCCATCTCCTCGTGTTCTTCTGCTTCGGGAATTTCCTTCTCCTTCCCTGAATATCAAACCAAAAATCAATATCCGAGAAGAATTTAGAATATAATTTGGCAAGAAGTTTATGGTTGGTGTGATTATATTTATTATCTGAACGATAAAACAAATCAAAGACAACAACAGAAAAATGAAATTAAAAACAAATAAAAAATGCAGACTGAAAGAAGTTTACAAAGTACCTTTTTCCTCAACCACCACCTCTGTCTGAGCAGAATCTGCATGAACCTCTTCGCTGGAATCTGAAATTGTTCCAATATTTGGAAAAACAGAGAAATAATTTAGTTACAATATCTATCTCCCATCAATCATAAGACTTGTCAAAATCTCTAGGAGCACATATTCTACTTCTCAACAAACGGATCCCAAAAACGATGGAAAACAAAACAGAAATCCAACAAACTACTAGGTGGAATCAATGTTTAGTAAGCCTTTGATAATTACTGTTTTCTATCAGTCCAAACCTATGTCTGCATATCTAGTTAATTGTGCCAAATATATTGCGTTCAGGTAATCCAAAGTAACAGAAAAATAAAACCATTGTCCTCTGGTAAATTTTCCATTCTATGTTTTCGAAATATTCATCAAATTAAATAAGATTGGTGAAGGTACCAAAAAAATTGAAGACGTAGTAGGCAGTAATTAACTTCAGATTGGCCAATTCCAGGGACATGAGGACAATAATTAAGATTCAAATATAAAAAAATTAGTGAGCCATCTTTACATAAAATTGTCAACTTTCTAACTTATATCAAACCTTTAGAAGACTCATAAGAGAAGAACTAAAGATGCTTTACTGCAAAAGTATCCGATCACTTCTACACTCCATTATATTTTATGGCTATTTGAAGGTTTTGAAAGACTAATTTTGAAATAGGATACAACAGTACAGTTCAACTATCACAGGAACAAGTGCCCTATTGAGGATTTTCTTATGCAAGAAAAATATCAATATGTTCTGCAGAACTGAATAAGTTTTCAAATTTCATCCTATTTGAAAGTGATTTCGTAACCCACAAACTTTCAATTTGAATCCTTCTCTAGGTTCAATAGTATCATTCATTATATCCAGTAATTTTTAGCAGTTACTGCTAAGCATATAACGGATTAATAAAGTACAAACATGATGTGCCCTCTCAAACACAAAATTTCCCAAACATAATAAAGTATTCGATGATACTACCAACCTTCCTCCATCTTATTAGAATTCTCTAAATCGGGGTTTGCAGCTTCTGGATGAACAACTCCATTATCTTCTGCTAAATTACAAACAAAGCATCGACTCAAAAATAAAAATTTACCATAAAACAACCATCATTATCATCTCTCTGAACCAAAATACGTAAATTCAAGGTCTTTTTAAATATACCTGCTGAATCAAGCTGTAATGATCGGATCTCCTCTTCAATATCTGTCATTCACAGACACTTGATCATGTACTTAAAACCAAAACTTGAAATCACCACAGCCTAAAATAATAACATAAGTAACATCCTTTCAAATATCTCTTTTTATTAATTACAATCCATCCCACAAGAAAGAATAAGAGCCAGCATGCACGTCTGCCTAACAACTAAACACTAACTAACTAGAGCAAAAGGGAGAAACAATTAAAAAATTGAACAACGAAAGTAAAATATTCTGAACTCTTTTGCTCAGTTTTCCAGCACCAAAGAAAATCAAGACAGAAATATACGACAGCAATAAAAAATAAAGTTATCTGTGTAAATTTTCTTTTATATCAGCGTTGAACTACGGGATGTCAATAAATCCTCAAACATAATTACAAGACACGCAAAGAAA
Organism: Oemleria cerasiformis; assembly: GCA_037349345.1. Taxonomy (NCBI): domain Eukaryota; kingdom Viridiplantae; phylum Streptophyta; class Magnoliopsida; order Rosales; family Rosaceae; genus Oemleria; species Oemleria cerasiformis. Next base: position 17,227,188 of record JAZGTL010000018.1, read on the forward strand.
TACAAGAAACGCAAAGAAGATTCAGATCAAAAGCCTTGAATTCGTATAATAATCGCCTTTAACCAGATGGATCTACTGCAGCTTTATCACAAGAAAAAGGGCAATCTCCGAAAATCAAGACAGATATTAAAGGAATTGAAAACTGAGAGATGAAACAACAAATATGTTACGTATACGTGAGTGAACAACAGGATAACGTACCCATGGCTGCGAGCTCGCTGAGATTCTGTACCGCCCGCTAGGGTTTTTGAGAGCCGAAAAATTATGGACTGAAAGATGAACACTACTTGTGCTGCGTTCTGGAATCTGCTATTTGCGTACCAAATGATGGCGTGCTGATTTATATGTGATGGTTTTGGTTCATTTTCCAGGGCTTAAGGTTTGGGCTCTGGTTCAGTGGCATATCAACCCGGATCAGGGATTTTTATGCTTCCCTTCTTTTATTGATAATTACTATTTTGGGATATTTTCGAGGGGTAAATTTAATTTGGGTTTACCTTTTTTTAATATTTCACTTCCCTAATCAATTTTCAAATGTATTTACACTTCCCAAATCATTTCAATTGCGTTTACATTTTCATTTTTTTATGTTTGAATTATATATGGGTCGAAAGGTGAGATACGAAGGATAGCATAACGCAACTATTTCTTATATTTCTTATACCAATAAAATAACGTATATATTTTTAATAATGAAAATATAACGTATTTTTTTTAATACAGAAAATATCAAAAATTTTGATCTATCATTTTGATATAAACTATAAAAGATAATATAAATTATTCTAGAAGATTATGGACGATTTTTTTTTTGTTTAAAAATTTTTCTTTCCTTGTCTTTTTTAAATAAAAAAACATCTTGTTATATAAATTATTTCAGAGTATATAAAAAAAATAGAGGAAATTTCATAATAAATCAAATAAACATAAGTTATAATAAAAAAAAAAATTAAACCACTTGCGAACTCATATTCTCTATTTTCATATTTTTGATAAATGACTCTCATTAGCTCTTTTATTTTTTATTTTTTTTGAAAAATGACTCTTTATTCTCTTCCAAATTAATTTTCTACATGAGTGTAGTGACAAGGATTTTAGTGTCTCCCAAGGCACATCTTGGTCCAATGAAATCATAGGTGGAAGATGGGTGGGCTGGGCAGGCCTTGGTCCAATAGCTTAAGTCAACAGCCCATCTTTGATTATTGGCATGATGTAGGCTGAAGCTCAAAAGTATGAATTGGACTATCTTTCAGTCAATAAAAGTGGACTCTGGTTTGTGCATTTCAACTCTACTGAACTTAACCCAATCTGATCCCAGCCAACAAATATAAATAACTTTCTCCTATTTTAATAGATAGTTAATTTTTTCTAATCGCATTTTTTTTTTTCCATGAAATACCTCTGTATTGATTAACGACGAACAGAAACGTTTACATCATAAGCTAAAATATTAAAAAGCCAAGAAGGTTCAAGACCCTCCCATCTTAAACAGCGTTTAGAACGCTTACAAACTGCAGCTACTTCATGGGCTGTTGTATTACTTTTCCTTGGAATATAACGCATCAAAACCACCTCAAACAGCAGCTGCAGCGCCACAATATCATGCACCACCCCTTCTATGATTGCATCCCTACAAAGACCCGACTTCACACTCTGCACAAGGACTTGAGAATCAGATTCCATGATCACTTTCTTGCAGTCAAAATCGGTGTATGCCATCAATACAGCACGCAGCGCCACGGCCTCTGCCTGGAGGCTACTACCACACTGAAATCATCCCTCACCACTGGCAGCAATGAAACTGCCACAAGCTGCTCTTCGAACCCAACCAAAACTTCCAACCTTTTCTGCCTCTAAAAAAGCCCCATCACAATTAACCTTGAGAAAACCCACCGGAGGACGTGCCCACTTTGGCTGCAAATGAGCAGTAGCAGACAGATCATGAACCGACTAAACCATCTTCAGTTGCATTTCTACTGCCTTAGTGTATTCCTGGGTTTCCTCAGTCGCACCACAATAAGGGCAACTATCATCCACCAGGATTCGGCGTTTTACCAGGTTGTGTCTTACTGCCAAGAAATGTCTGCAGCATTTCCAAATGAATAACTGCAATTTATGGGGCAATGCTGAAGTCCATATGGATTGCCACAAATTTTCCTCACTGACCATTATACTAGGTTCACCAGAACCTTGCTTGCGCTTAAACTCACCATTTCGTAGCAATTCCTGAGCCATCACATAACTTGATTTGACCGTATAACTCCCATATTTCACATGGTGCCAAATAAGTCTATCTCGACAACCAATATAACTTAATGGAATTGTTAAGATGTAGTGGGCCTTTTCACTGCTAAAAACTTCATTAATCAAAACCTTCCGCCAACATTTGTTATCCTAATCAATAAGCTCATAAACCTTCTCTGGAATTAGGGCATGTCGAGGGATAGGAGTGAAATGCCTCCTAAGAGGGAGCCACGGGTCCTTAAGGACTGAAATATTTCGGACATCTCCCACCCTCCAACGAAGCCCAACTTTCAAGACTTGCAACCCCTCTACAATACCCTTCCAACCCCAAGAACCACCACGCCCCAAAGTAGCATGAAGGACATGATCTCCTGGATAATATTTATCTTTTAAACTCGTAGCCAAGATAGAGTTAGGGTTATTCAAAATATGTCAAACAAGCTTTGCAAGCATTGCTACATTAAAACATCTAATGTCTTTATAACCTAACCATCCCTTCATCTTTGGTTGAGACAGTTTGTCCCACGATCCCCAATGAACTCCAGTTTTTTTCCCCATACTTCCCCACCAAAAATCAGCCATGATTCGTGTAATATCATGACAGACAATAACAGGCAGAAGAAAGCAGGACATAGAATATATAGGCATAGCCATAGCTACTGTTGTAAGCAAAACTTCCTTACCAGCATTAGAAAGATACTGCTCAGCCCAACCTTGGATTTTACTTTCAATTCTCAAGCGAGTATCCTCAAAAACTTGTTTCTTTGATACCCCAAAATCAACCATAAGACCCAAATACTTGCCAAACCCTTCTTGCCTTTTAACACCCAAAATTCGAACTACACTTTCCTTTCGATCGTCAGGAAAATCTCGACTAAAATACACCCAACTTTTTTCGAAATTAATGAGTTGCCCTGATTCCTCAGCATAAGTGCTTAAAATCGCCTTGACACACCGAGCCTCCTCAATTGTGGCTTCGCAAAAAAGAACCGAATCATCAGCAAAGAAAATATGGGTGAGATTTGTACAGTTAGGAACTAGTCGTATGCCGGTGAGGAGCCCATCTTCTTCTCTTTTATGCATCAATGCTGAGAGACCTTCAACATAAAGGACAAAGAGGAACGGGGAAAGAGGGCCACCTTGTCGAATCACCCTAGTAGGCCTAATTAAGCCCGATGGGTCTCCATTCACCAGTACACTATAAGTTACCGAGGTAACACATTCCATTATCCAGAGTATGAATTTCGACTCAAAGCCCATCTGACACATAACTGACTTCAAGAATTTCCAATCAACCCGGTCATAGGCCTTGGCCATGTCCAGTTTAAGCACCATATCTTCACCCTCCAGCCCCTTTTTCTTGTTAAGGGTATGAAGTACTTCATGTACCACCAGGATATTATCCGATATATGCCTGCCCTCCACAAAAGCAAACTGAATTGGACTAATTATCCGCTTCAGGACACTCTTCAAACGGTTTGTCAATAGTTTCGAAATAATCTTATACAATACATTAAATAAGGCAATAGTGCACAACTGATTCATGAAAGTAGGGTTATGTACCTTCAGAATTAAAGCGACGTAGGTATGGTTGATACTATCACCCATTCGACCTTGCTCAAAAAATCTGTGAATGCACTCAATCACATCCTCTCCTACTATACCCCAATGTTTCTGAAAAAAAGGTAGATGTAAAACCATCCGGACCAGGAGATTTGGTAGGGCTAATGGACGTCACAGCTTCTCTGACCTCCTCCGCACTGATCACCCTAGTGAGGTTACTGTTTTTAGAGGCAGTGATACATAGATTGATACATGACACCACTATGTTTTCCATGGAAAAACTGCACGCCTTATACATCTCTTGAAAATATGCCACAACCATGGACTTTACTTCATTATCATCTTCCGTCCACACTCCCAATTGATCATGAATACCAATAATTATATTTTGTCTTTGACGTTTCAGAGTTTTAGGATGGGAGAACTTTGTGTTTTTGTCGCCCTCATTCAACCCTTGTACTCTCGACTTCAACTTCCAAAGAATTTCCTCATTCAATAGAGCATCTTGTAAATTTGGTTCCAAGCTCTGAATTCTGCTAGACTAAAAGGAGAACTGTTGAAAAGCAGTTCGGAGGTCTTCCCTTAGAATCCCAATCCGGAATTGAGCATTTGACCCATTTTTTCGTCTCCAAACCTTGAGACCATGTCGAACCGCATTAAGCCGAACAAATTCTAACAAATAACAAATGAGGAAACACTGTTGTAAACATATTTTGAATTTTACAATAATTTTAGTTATAGGCTATAATCTTTATTATTAGTAGCATACGTCTCTAAACTATATCTAAATATCCAGGGATAATCATTCCGTTAAATTTCTCAACGATTTCTGCTAAGTAAATAATGGTAAAATCGTCCTATCTGGTTTTTTTTTTTACCGAAATTGTTGAAAATTTTAACAGAAATATTGTCCTTACTCTTTTAGACAATGTTTAGAAACATTTATTACTAATAATATAGTTTAAGATCGATAGCTAAAATTAGTATAAATTTCATAAAGACTAACAAATATTTTTTCTAAATAATAAATTAGACAATTTATTTTTTTAAAGGGTTAAAAAAAGGGCTATCTATTGATGAGTTTTTGACAACATCAATATTTATTCAAAACTTCACTAATCATATTTTTGAAACTCTTCAATCCCTAGCCACCATAATAATTACTCAAACAATGAAATTGACCATTTAAATCTTTCAATCCCTATTTAGTAATTTTTTGTTTTCCTTTATATTTTATGAAAACATTACTCTCACTTATAATCTTTTTTATTTTTCAGTTGTTCATTTTAAGGAGTAATGTAAGGATAATCCAACTTAAAATAGGATAATTAAGAACAAGAATTCTTCAAAAATACTTTTAAACTTCAAATTTGAAATTTTTTTATTATTCGATATTAAAAAATTAGATTATTCGCTTATGGTTTAATTCTTGAATTTTGTGTCAAAAATCCAAGAATTAAACTCTAAACCCTAAGTCATAAACTCTTCCAACACCACTCCATTCTAAACATCCCCCACCCCCTTACTAAAATTTTCTATACTCTACCGGTAAATCTCATATAACACGGATTTTATTATTAGTTTCAAAGAAAAAAAATCAATTGTAATTGATAAGTTTAATTATAAAAGTGTTTTAAGTTTAATTATAAAATATAAGTTAAAATTATAATAATATATTATATAAGAAGATGACAATAAACATACATATATAAAAAATAGTTGAAGAATTTAAGTTTAAAAAATTAACATATTTTAATTTTTAAATAAAATATAAAGATTAGTTAGTAATTTATCCATATAAAAATCTAGCTGATGTAATAAAGTAATATTTTTGTCAAAGCAAATCAAAATACTAAATGCTAAAGACAGGGAGGTACACCATGATGCAGTGCAGGACAGTGAGATCTAACCCTGGATTTGGTGGCTAGACTCCTGTACATTAGCTCCCAGGTTACCTTCTTTTCACAGTACCATCGGATCTTATACTTTTCGCCCAATGTCCGTCCATTTGACCTGCTCCCATCCAAAGCCCACCTGTCAGAATCCAAGGGTGGAAATACCGTCTCACTAAAGGGCGCACGTTAACAACTTAGGGACGCCATCAGAGCGACCAAGGCGCATCGCATATAACGTGCGTTGGATGTAGGAGTTGGTCCCACCAGCGTGAGCTGTAATGTCACATCGACGTCGCTTTTGTCAATCAGAAATGAAATTTTAACAACCACCACTCATTTCACCTCACGGCTTGTTGTTTTCGCTAAGAACATCACCGGCACGTGGCGGTCGATTTTTCAACTTTATCGTTCCCCACGAATATTTTTAACGGTGTCCATCGATTTTACAGAAAGCACGTGACATGTTTATAAAATTTTAGCAAATGATAAACAGAGGCTCCCCCGAATATGAGTAAACAAGGCACGTGATCGTCTTCAATATGTGTCTTTTATAATGTACGTATTAGAAAAAACTAACGACGTGCTAATTATACTTAAAATGCAAAAAATCAATTATTATTAATTTGTAAGTATTTCTAAAATTATATAGAGGAATATTTTATATTTAATGTACATGTTCACCTTTTCAATAACCCTAAAATAAATTTAAAAAAAAATATCAGTACTCCCAATAAAAAATCATTAGTACTAATTTCTCTTATGATGTGTTGAATAAATTCGACTATCATAAAAAATAATTTTAAATTTGATTTTTATAAATAGAGGGTTTTATATCATAATCCATCTTCCACTAGTCTAATATACTGATATTTCTTTTTATTGTGTAATATATTTCTTTAAATAAATTTTTTCAAATTTGAATTTCATATAAAATAAATCGATACACAAGGTATATATAAATATAGAATAATAGTTGCAACTCAGCCTGATTATACTTATTCGTACAACTATTTTAATATATTAAATTATTTATGTATATATCATAATTAAAATTATTTATTTTTTATATTATTATATCAAAATTATATCAGTAAATCATTTACAATGGACGATGTCGTTTACTTCTTTTGTTATGTATAAAATAATGGTTTTGATATTTTTGTATTAAAAGAAGTTCATGGAATCTTAAATAGTCGACAGGGTTTGCCGACCTATCCCACTAATATTTGTTTGTTATCGAAAAGCATTATAAAAGTCGTGCCTCATCTTTGAATCATACCTTCTCTCTGCTTACAATTTACAACCGAAGGTCAAGGTCATGGTGGTGGGTTTCAACTTTTGAATTTTCGAGTTAGAGAGGTTGGTGTGAATGAATGGTTTTGGTAGCTGCACACTCCATCTAATTAATCTTCTCATCATCATCCTTTCATATACATATACGGGTAGGTTTAGTTATTATATTTCTGATTTTATCTGTATGCTTCTCCCATGGATTTGTTTGGATCGAAGGATGATGCTTGAAGGTTTTTTCTGCTAGGGTTTTGAGCAGGTTAGGGTTAGGGTTAGGGTTATGGAGTAGAGCTCCTTGAACTCCAATAGAAGGTCTTGCTGGGTGGATAGAGCTGCTGAGCTATGGATCCCACAGCCCTATCTCATCCAAAAGGTGTTATGTGATGATAGGCTTGTGGCTTGCATATCTCAGGAGCTGCAATCACCTGTGTGTTAGATCTTTGTTTGGATTGAAGGGAGCTCTACACTTTTCTCCATTAATCTCATCTCTTTTATTTCCACTTTGCTGCTCTTAACAGGTTCTGATTCTCTACCTGCTTAATCATCTGTTTGTTTCTGTTATACAACTGTTTCCGTTTTCTAACTGTTTTTCAAATGCAGTTGCTTTTACGGCTCGGTGAGTCTTTTTCTCTACATGACATCTCGTTGGACATCTCTAGTTGATTATTTTAGGATTTAGAGACTTTTAAGTCTGTAGTCTCGGATAAGTTTTTTTTTTTTACCTGAGATAGGGTGGAAAGGCAACCTTAGATGGATATCCCTTGGCGCGACCATAGATAGGGGCTCTACACGCTTGAAGAATGTCCGCATTGAGCCATAGTTACTCGCCGCAATAAGACGGGCGTCCCACCAAAGGACTAGCAAGCAAAACCCAATGGGATTCGATTCACAGGAGCCCCACCAACCAAACCACATGGGAGTAAGTCCTTGCCACGAGACGACTACTGTCTCGGATTAGTTCATACCTTTGATTTTTAAGTTTCAAGTATCAAAGACTTCGTTCAAAATTAGATACCTTAAACTCAAAATCAAAGCTCCGAATAATCATTCTATATCTAAGTAACCAATCATGTGATGAAAAATTGTGTACGTAATGATTTTTGATTCTATTAGTTGGTTTTTCAAGTTCAGTTCCATTGAGGGTTATTTGAATGTGATGTTAGATCAATTCCAGAGATGTATCATTTGACAATTTGTACATATTTTTTTAGTTCGAAAAAAATATGTCAATAACCAAACAAGACCTTGAACAATCTTAATGAGCAATGGAGTAACTTATAACTAGAGGTACGAACAAGAATTTGATTTACTGAGCTGCCCCGGATGGATCACAATTCCATGGACCGGTCCTGACCGGCTCTGGCCAGACCGGCCAAACGAATACCGGCGTGAAAGACCGGTTACTTCAACATTAGGAGGCATGGGAGTTTCAGGAGCGTGCCCAGATATGCATAGAGCACCAGATTCATCTTGTTCCCAGAAGACTTCTACCATAACTCCACTTGGGCACTCTGCAGATTCTGTGCAACCTAGCCCCCACAGGTATCTGCAACGTAATTAAATCGATCAAGTAAAATTGTAAAACAAGAAAATGGATCAAATTCGAAGTAAAAAGTGAAACAAATTGATTGTGTTTTTACTTGTACCTTGACTGAGGCTCCGGATGCTAAAGAGAGAGTGACCAGCCTCCCCTCAGCTGTGGCAGCTTCTAGCTCGGTTTGCCTTGCAATGCTCAAGAAAACTTCTTCAAGAGTTGTGAGTTACCATTACCAACTCCATGATTACCGTTAAAAGACACTCTCTATCGTGAGGAATAACAAAAGTCAGGAATGTGTGGGTCTCTTCTTTTGGTATGGCATCCAAATGGTGCGAGAACAAAAACCAACGTTAGGAATTAACCGTCTATATGCGTAGAGGGAGCTCTAAGACATTGAAAATTAAAGAACTGCTTCACAGCATCCTGGTGAGGATTTTGTCGTCCATTTGTGCTTCTGATGAAGCTCACATTAGTAATAAAACCAGTCCCGAACCTTGACTTCAGTCTGATTGAAGTTCCAATGCAACGGAGCCTTCCCTTTGCCATGCTTCCTATCCGGTCACCTAAAATGTCGGCTTCTTCCATTGAGTGAGTGGTTAGGACAATGGCACGCCCTTGCTTTGCTTCTTCTATTGCGTCCCATACATGCCTCCTTGTTATAGGATCCATACCAGTTGTCTGCAGATCATTTAGTAAATTAGTTACACATAGAAAGTAGATAAGATAGATGTAGTAATTGAGGAAAAAATTCACATTTCCATACCTGTTCATCTAAGATAAGTAACTTTGGATCACCAATAAGGGCTATTGCAAAACTCAGGCGACGTTTCATTCCTCCACTGTAACTCCCAGCTCTCGTTTTGGCTGCCTAAGTGAGTCTCACCTCCGCCAAAGACTTCTCAGCAACCTAATTTGAGGAGCAAAAACCCTACATCATGACTTCTCACTTGCACGAACTCGTGAAAATTTCTACTCAAGTTAGTGAAGCACATACCGACTTTACTGAAGCTGAAGGGAGGCCTTTGATACTAGCAAAGAGGTGGAGGTGCTCTTGCCCAGTTAATGAATTCCAAAGAAAATCAAACTATGAACAAAGACAAGTGAAGTCAAATTTTTCGAATGGATAATTGCAACATTGTGAAAACTATGTAACTTGTAAATCTTCCAAAGCATTTTCTTAGAGAAGAGCACCTGTGGACAAACTCCTATGAATTTTCGAATTCTTTCCATGCCAACAGAGCTTCGGGCAGAATTTGCATATATCAATGCTGTAAACAAAGGCAGTTTACAATTTTATCATTTCCCTATTGGCATCACCATCCCAGCAATTTTTTAATCAACAAACATAACGAAAGAAAGAAGTTAAAATTACCATCTCCTCCAGTCACTGGTGTGATGCCAGTTAAACAATTGATTGCGGTAGTTTTCCCAGCTCCATTCGGACCAGGTAAACAAAATAACTGATCCTTTGCAAAGTTGACCCACAAACCCTGAAAGCTATTCAAAATAAGTTCACTTGCTACTACATTACTTCATTATGAAAAACTTAAAGGCTGAAACATAAAGGTGAGATAAGGTCGAATACCTTTAGAGCATGGAAAGGTGAAGTCCTCCTGCACTTACAGCAACCGATTTTGGTGGGCCCGGGATATGTCTTTACAAGGCCACGTATCTGAACTGCAATGTTTGGATCAACTGTGCCTTCCTTTGTTTGTTGTTTTACTGTGTTCTCCTCTTCAATGACATCTACATCATCTGGTGTAAAATGCTCCTGTGTTGGAACTGAACCTATGGAACTACAAATTCCACACTCTTCGGATAGAAAGCAAAAAAAAAAAACATAAATTTATAAGTACCATTCAACAAGGGAAACTCAACCACAAACCGAATTTCTGTCTTACTTACCTTCCAATTTGCTTCCACCTTTCCCTGTCCAGTATCCTGGGTTTAAAAAGTAAACCACTGATTTTCTCACACCAGATACATTTGGGATGATATTATCTACGTAGATAGCCAACGTAAACCAGAGGAAGAATGTAGCCACCAGCCACATATAAATGTCATTCTGTCAAAGTTCAAATGTTGATAAAAAGTGTAAGAAATATTCAAACTTGTAAACTATATGTTGACGTTTTAAACTAGAGGATCTATGTCTTTTTACGTACAATTGTCATAATGCAATTCTCATCATCATTTGGTGCACACTTTGTCCTTCTACTCCAGCTAATCCCAATATCTTTTGGAGTGGAAGTTGCTTGAGAGAGCAGCTGTAATGCTTTGGCAAAAAGATTTGGTGTGAAGAATGACCACATGATTCGATGACTCCTTTTGATGTTTGTAGCATAGGGAAAACTGATTTGTGTTGTAATAATCTGCAACAAAATATGAAATCCGTTATAACTATTGAAATAATGACCCTAACTATAAATCTTGAACTGGGAATCTTGCCTGGGTTATACAGCCAACAAGAAATATGAAGAAACCCACAGTTGTGGATGAAGACGACCTTCTTATGAAGGTTGACAGCATAATGGAAAAACCAATCTGGTACCAAAAGCCAGTGGATGGATGAGAGGTTATCATACTAAGAAGAGGCTCTAAGATGAAAAAAAATCAGCAAGAATTTACCATATTGAGTTGGAAAAGAAAGAAGACAAGGAATACGACTGCAAAGCTGTTGTTTAGGAAAAAATTAAATCCAAACATCATTCCAAGGAGAACTGTGAAAAGTGATGAGAAAAGTATAATAATTCCATCCCATGTAAGCCAAGACAACCAGTATGCAGTATCATAAAGTCCCATCATTGACATTGCCTACGAGGCAAAAGAAACCCATTGAACTTCAGAGGAAAAAAAATCACATTTAACTGGCATAACCATACATCAAGTTGAGGTAATTACCTGCCGGAGCTTTAGTTCTTTCTCTGTGACCAAATAAGGCATTTGAAACACAAAGGCAAGCATGGAAGCAGCGAAAAAGATGCCTGGTATTATGTTAATCAACTCAACAACAGTCTCCTTTCCAGGGTGTGCATATTCCTTGAGCGAAACAATCCAGCTAAAATTTGGAACTGAACAAATGTTTATATGAGTGCTAAGGTCAAAATGGTAACCATGTAACCAAAGCTTTCTTAAAAGAGCATAACATAAGAGTATAAGAAACAAAACATAATACCTCCAATGAGAGACCTAGCAATTTCGCGCTCAGCAGCAATCTGAAGCGGTATTTGAAACTTGAATGTAGGATCTTCGAATTGGCCTCTTAAACGAACATTAGTTGAATTAGTCTGTAAGCCATAGCTAATTGTGGTGCCATTCCTTTCCACAAAATGCAAAGCTCCTGGGCAATGCAGAGGGTTATCGAACAGCCATGCATCTACTTCATCTTTGGTTTCAAATGATTTGACCTGCACAAGAAAAAGCCACAACCAGACTTATCAACACTGGCGATGATTCTTCTGCAGCTGTATCCTGGATTCTCTCTGTACCGCGGAATATATGAGTTAGGGCAATTCCCACTGGAAGGAAAGAAGGTTGGAATGAGATGGGGAGATTTGAGTAATGGCCATAATGGAATGAGGGAGGTCTTGATCATCATGGTTATTGAGTGGCTTGTGGTGCTTCTTGTTGCATATTGCATTGACCAAGTTGTATCATCTGGAAGTGGAAAAAGTCTTTTAATTTTCTTGCAAAGATTTCGGAACAAGAAACTTCCATCCCTTAGAAGGCCTAGTTTGCAAGGGCATGGATCTAATAATGTTTCCATTCAGATGGAGAGACCTGATGTTCTTCAAGAGGTAAGTTTTTCGTGTCATCTTCATTGAAAACTGGTATGTACATGAACTGATGATGCTTCCATTTCTTTGTGATTTTACAGATCGAGATGGTTGAAAGGTTGGTAATGGAACAAGATACAAGCCATGCAATCATTTGTGACAACCTCAAGAAGGTGTATCCGGGAAGAGATGGAAACCCCGAAAAATTTGCAGTCAAAGGGGTTGTCACTGGCTTTGCCTTCAGGGGAGTGCTTTGGTGTAGCTGGGAAGACCTCTTTAATTAGTATGGTGAGCAATTCGATCTACAACTTTAGAATCTATAAATATCAAATTTTGTTACATTGATCATTGTATCCTGTTTTAACAGATGACGGGTCTGACAAAATCAACCTCTGGCACAGCATATGCTCATGGAATGGACATTCGGACACGAATGAATGAGATATACACCAGCATGGGATTTTGTCCACAGCATGAGTAAGATCGAGCTAGATCATTTCTTGCCTTGTGTCTCAAGAAATTAATCAGTCTGATGAGTTTCTTGTTTTGTTATAATTTAGCCTTCTATGGGAAACACTGACTGGAAGGGAGCATCTACTATTTTATGGCAGACTTAAAAACCTCAAAGGTTCTGCCTTGATGCAAGTAAGTCAACATTAGGATTTTAATTGAAAAATCGTCTGAATACAAGGTCGTTGATACTTTTAATTTGGTTTCTGAAGGCAGTGCAAGATTCTCCGAAGAATGTCAATCTATTTCATGGAGGGGATGCTGACAAACAAGCAAGGAAATATAGTGGAGGCATGAAGAGAAGGCTTAGTGTCGCGATTTCTCTGATAGGAGACCCCAAAGTATGTCAAGATTTCTGATTTTGGATCTGTTATCTCGAGATCATACTATTTATTGCCTTATTTCACTCTTTCATTCATTCTTACGAAAATCTTCTACTTGTAGGTTGTTTACATGGATGAGCCTAGTACTGGACTTGACCCTTCCTCAAGAAACAAGCTATGGAATGTTATCAAGTCTGCTAAACAACAACGCGCGATCATCCTAACCAGTTCTCTCCCTCCCTCCCTCACTCACGCGCACTTAACTGTCAAATCTATATGGTTTACTTTTTCATTTTACTAATTACAAAGCTTTTGTGCGTATAAATCTTCAGCACATTCCATGGAAGAGGCAGAGATACTGTGTGATCGGGTAGGAATTTTCGTAGATGGCAGAATGCAATGCGTAGGAAATCCAAAAGAGGCAACATACATCAGCCCAGTTTTTCGTCTACCAATCCAGTTTGGACATAATGCTAATAGTTTCAAGCAGTGAAGTCATAGTCTGGTTTGACTTATAAGAGCTGAGATCAATTGGTATGTTTCCTTGATAATATTTACAAGTACAGGCCTATGTTTATATACAATTTGAATACAATCCTAATAAGGTAAATACAATCTGAATTGAGTGACTAAATCAATCCTAATCAAATAGAATAGGAAAGACAGCTTAGCACATATCATAGTGGACTTTCATATGTAGGAGCCGATTGTGTAGTTGATGCAGTGATCTCCTTTGATGTAGGAGATTCCCTAATACGCCCCCGCAAGATGGTGGCACCATCGGAGATATCGATCTTGGAACGAAAAAGATGGAAACGGGGACGCGGAAAGGGTTTTGTGAGAGCGTCAGCAAGTTGATCAGTAATGGAGACATGAGACACCTAAAGAAGACCACGAGTGACACGATGCCGTACAAACTGAAAATTCAATATCGATATGTTTCATACGGGAATGAAGGACAAGATTAGCACAATAGAACATGGCTCCAATGTTATCACATGAGACAACCGGAGTTGTGGGGAGAGGAACGCCAAGTTCACGCAGTAAGGACTGAATCCATGTGAGTTCAGCAGTAGTGGCAGCAATGGCCTAGTATTCGGCTTCGGTGGAGGAGCAAGAGACGGACCGCTGCTTACGGGAGCTCCAAGAGATCAGATTTCCACCGAGGTAGACAACATAGCCAGTCGTAGGCTTGCGATCATCACGATCGCCAGCCCAGTCTGCATCGGAAAAGGCATAGAGACGATGAGAGGGGCGACGACAAAGATGTAGGCCAAAGGAGATGGTACCTTTCAAGTAGTGAAGAAGACGTTTGAGTGCCTGCCAGTGAGTCTCGGAAGGAGAATGCATAAACTGAGAGAGCTTGTTGACGGCAAAGGAGATCTCAGGCCATGTAAGGCTAAGGTATTGAAGACCACCAACAAGACGACGGTAGGGAGTGGCATTCGTCGAGGAGGAGCTATCATGGAGCATAAGGGAGTCAGTGGTGGAGAGGGGCGTACTGACAGCCTTTGCACCATCCATCTTGGCAGTGACGAGAAGATCATGAATGTATTTTTGCTGAGAAAGGAATAGACCAACGGCTGTGGGAAGGACCTCAACACTAAGAAAGTAATGTAAGGAGCCCAAGTCCTTGACAGAGAACCGAGTGGCTAAGAGGTGGATGAACTTCGCCACAAGTGAGGAATTGTTGCCTGTAATAAGAAGAACATCAACATAAACCAAAAAATAAATGACAGTGGGAGGGAGGCATTGCAGATGGCATTGCCAAAGCCATGAGAGAGCAAAAACGAGTATAATTCCTTGTACCACCCTCGGGGAGCCTGTTTGAGGCCATAGAGGGCTTTCCTCAATTTACACACATGAGATGGATGATGAGAGTCAACAAAACCGGGCGGTTGGACCATATAGACATTTTCACGGATTGTGCCATGAAGAAAAGCATTGTTAACGTCCAACTGACGTATTGACCAGCCATGAGTCACGGCAAGATGCAAAATAATGTGGTTGGTAGTAGGTTTGACCATCGGACTGAAGGTATCAGAAAAATCAACACCAGGGCGTTGGTGAAAACCCTTGGAAACTAAGTGTGCCTTGTGCCTGTCAATAATGCCATCAGGGTGCCATTTAATACGAAACACCCACTTACAACCAATAAGATTTTGAGAGGGGAGTGAAGGAATGAGCTCCCATGTACCATTGCGAATTAATGCATTGAACTCATTGGACATTGCTTGTCGCCAAAGGGGATCCTTGACGCCCTGGGAAACACATGTTGGTTCAACTTAGGAGAGAATGAGGTGTTTAGTAGCAGTCATATCATAGCGGGGATTAGGTTTGTGGACACCAGCTTTGGCACGGGTGACCATGGAATGATCGGGGAGGATAGGAGGTACGGGGGGATTGGGAGGGTGCAGGTAAGAGGATGGAAAGGTGAGAACAGTCCTATGGGGGTTTCTAGTGTATGTACGAATGGGGCTGAGGTGGGGAGGTGGCTGGGTCGGGTCAGGTTGGGCTGGAGATTGTGCGGGTGAGGTGAATATAGGTGTAGTGGAGGTAAGGACCGAGGCATGGGGATTGGGTGGCGGTAAGAGAGGAGCAGCAACAGCGGCAATGCGGGCATGGGCAACGGATGGTGACGGCTCCGAGACAAGGGCATATGCTGAGGATGAGGATGATGTGACATGTGGCGGCATCGAAGAGGAAACAACCGGCGCAACATGCATGATGGGTGAGTGTACGGGAACATGAGTAACTAGAGGAAGAGAGGAGACCCAAGTGTGAGAGTTATCAACAGTGACATAGGGAATGGAGGAAGGGAGGTTGGCAAGCGGAAAGGTGGACTCATCGAATTGAACATGCCGAGAGATAAAAAGTTTGTTGGAGGAAAGATCAAGACACTGAAAGGCAATTTGATTAGATGAGTAGCCAAGGAACAGACATGGGCGGGAACGAGGCAATAATTTATTGGAGTTGTAAGGACGTAGCCAAGGAAAACACAAGCACCCAAAGGTACAAAGACGAGAGTAATTTGGATGTTCATCAAAGAGTTGAGTGAATGGGGAGAGGTAAAGATAGGTAGTTGTTTTAAAGGCATAAGACCAATAGGTGAGAGGTAAAGAGGCTTGATGAAGAAGGGTGAGACCAGTTTCAACAATATGACGACGCCGTCGTTCGACGACACCATTGTGTTGCGAAGTGTGAGGTGGTGTAAGAAGATGGGTGATGCCATTGGATAAGAAAAAATGTTGGAGTTTGATGAATTCTCCCCCACCATCAGTGTATAATCTAGTGATTTTTTTGTTGAAGTAATTTTCGACAAGTGCTTTGAAGGTGGTAAAAGTGGAAAACACATCAGACTTCTTTTTGAGAGGGTAAAGCCATATGTATTTTGTAAAATGGCCAATAAATATAACATAGTAGGAAAAACCGTCAGTAGAAAAGTACGGAGCAGGGCCCCAAACATCACTATAAAGGAGGTCTAATGGACCATGACTGGTGAGAGACGAAGTACCAAACGAGAGCCGATGGCTTTTATTACATAGACACGAATGACAAACTGACTCAGACAACTTGGAAGACACATTGATGGAAGACAAACGAAGGACTTGTTGGAGAGTTTTGTGGCTGGGATAACCAAGACGACGATGCCAAAGATTGGGAGAGACCACCACACCCACCATAACTTGCGGTTGACAGAAGGATGTGGGAGACCACTCGTACACATCATCCTTATTCGGGCCTCGAAGAAGAACCGCCCCCGTGCTCAGATCCTTGACATGACAGACATCAGGAAAAAGTTCAATAGAGGTATTATTTTGTTTATTAAATTGAGAAATAGAAATAATGTCTTTTTGCATGGAAAGAACACAGAGAACATTTGATAAGCGAAAATATTGGGAGGATGAGGAGGATAAGGTGGTTGAACCAACATGAGTGATACCAAACCTAAACCATTACCAATAATTATTTTATCAGGACCATCATATGTAGAGGCACCAGAAAGCGTGTTGATGTTGGAGGAGACATGATGAGAGGCACTGGAATCAAGCAACCATGTTGGAGAAGAGGTGGACCGACCACTGGTGGTAGGATTGGCTACAGATGGATTGTGAGTTCCAGATTGGAGTTGGGGGCAGCGTTTGGCACTATGACCTTGAGTACCACACCATTGACAGAAACCACGATAACTTGGGCTGGGCATGTTGGTAGAGCGGCGACTATTGTCGGTGAAGGTGGATTGAGTGGGCCCGTAGGAACCACGAGAACTGGTGTCAATGGAAGATGTGTGGGGGTGCCCAGAGAAACCACGAGAAGGGTGGCGAGGGGCAAATGACCCACGGTTGGAGTTGAAGTTGTTAGAGCGGTAGCCACGGTTTGAGGTGTAGGAGCAAGATGTCTGAGTGACATTGGCAGTGATGACGAGGGCGGCAACAACATTATCATCACGCTTGAGAGCAGCTTCATGTTCAACCAGTTTGTCATGGAGGTTTTCAAAAGAAATGGAGGTGTCACGAGAACGAACCACGGCAACGATGTCCTTGAAGTCAGATCCAACACCATTAAGAATGTAAAGGAGGAGATCGTCATCGGAGAGGGGGACATCAATGATTGCGAGCTCATCTGCAATAACGCGGACTTCTTGCAGATACTCGGAGACATGCTTGTTATCACGAAGCAGGAGAGTAAGGCGTTCTTTGAGACCAAGAACGCGGGCGCGGGCTTTGCTAGCAAAGAGATGGAGAAGCTTGTCCCAAGCCTCCTTGGATGTCTTGGCAGCGGCGATAAGGGAGATGACCTGCGGTGAGACGGAAGTAAGAATCGTATGAAGGAGGAGTTGATCTTGCCGAATCCAGAAGGTGCGAAGCACGGTTTGAGTTGCTGGTGGGCAGATTTTAGAACCGTCCACATAACTCATGAGGCTGTAGCCGTAAAGGAGGGCGTTGAATTTAGCACGCCATGACGGGTAATTGGTGGGTGTGAGTTTCACGGGTAGTTGGGCTGTAGCATTGGTTGTGATCAAGGTGGGAGTAGAGGAGTTGGTCTCTGGTAGAGGGTTGGTCGCGGAGGGGTCAGTGGCCATGGAGGAAGACAGGGAAGAGTAGGATCAGAAAAAAAAAATTGCTCGTTGGAGTTTTTGGGCTTTGATACCATATAAGAGCTGAGATCAATTGGTATGTTTCCTTGATAATATTTACAAGTACATGTCTATGTTTATATACAGTTTGAATACAATCCTAACAAGGTAAATACAATCTGAATTGAGTGACTAAATCAATCCTAATCAAATAGAATAGGAAAGACAAATTAGCACATATCATAGTGGACTTTCATATGTAGTAGCCGATTGTGTAGTTGATGCAGTGATCTCCTTTGATGTAGGAGATTCCCTAATATGAGTGACAGTTGACTAATTAAGTATATATATATATATATATATATATATGTATGGATCTGATGCAGCTGAAGGCAAGATATGCAGGATCGTATATCTTTACGATGACGACGAGCTGGGATCATGAGCAAGAAGTGGAGAGGATGGTGCAGGGCCTGTCACCAAATGCCAACAAGACATACAGACTCTCTGGGACACAGAAGTTTGAGCTGCCAAAGAATGAGGTGAGAATTGCAGATGTGTTCGAGGCAGTGGAGTACGCGAAGCGGAGATTCACGTTGTTTGCGTGGGGTGTGGCTGATAGTACATTGGAGGATGTCTTCATTAAGGTTGCTGCAACTGCATCTTCACCTTCATCTGCTGCGCTTTTATGAAATAATGTATGAACTCCAATGACAATTTTATTTTAACATGGTTGTTGAATATTTGTTATTCTCTCAAATTTATGTTCTGTTAATTTTGAATTTATGTGCAAAATTGCAAATGGAATTGATTTTAAAATTTTGAATTAGTTTCTTTGCTGAAGATTGGAATTCTGATCAGCAGCTGAGATGGTGAAATTGAAATTCTTTACTGGATTTGTTGTTTGATTTTATTATACTTGTGTCCTGAATTGCAATTATGTTTGAATGCGGGGAGTATAGAAAGTCGTTTTTGCCCTATTCGAGGATTGTAGAACAATGGTATTTTTGACATTTAACACGACGTTTAAGTTTAAATTAATCTTTGTCGTCGAAAATACCAAACACTTTCGGACTGGATTCTCCGAATCTCGAAATTTCTTCAACGCCGTAACTCACCGAATCTCCAGCTTCTTCAGCGTTTCGTCGACTTGCTAAGCCACCGATTACCGAGAGGAATTGCTCCGCCCGGTTCGCGGCTGAGATTTCGACTTTGGAACTTGACTCGGCTGAGCACGCACCGTTCACTAGCACCGGATTCTGGTTAAATTGACCTGTATCGTCGGGAGTGGTGTCTCCGATTCTCCGTCCTTCTCCGCGGTTCTTCGACTCGCTAATCCCGAACAACTGATCCCGGGTAACATTGCTTCGCCAGTTCGCGGCTGAGAATTCGATTTTGGCATTTGACTCGGCTGAGCTCCGCTCCGAGTTATGGTTTCTTCCAATCGAGGTGGGTTCTTCTGCTACTTCTGTTAAAATGTTTGAATATTTATTTATTTATAATTTGGTTGGGTAAATGTGGTTTCCTACTTGTAATCAGTTAATCAATCCATTCAATTGATAAGGATACATCAATCTTAAAGACTGCGGCTTTTTCTGATGAACAAAGTACTGGTGTGAACTGTGAAGTTTTCCTGTCAATGGTGGAAGTAAAGAGATTTACTTCATTTGGTGTGAACTGTGAAGGGTTCCTGTGTTGTGAGAAGTTCTTCAACTTTCAAAATACAAGGGAAATTCTTGTGACAAATGCAAGGGAAATCCTTGTCACAAAAATTCAATTGCATTTAGGAAGTTGAACCTCTGCCTCTAAACTAAGCTAGTAGCTTTTTCTACTCATTTTTCTTGCTGGTTTTGGAAGTAAAAAGACCTACTAATATAACATTCATCTTGGATATTGGGAGCCTGGTGCAGGCTTCTTAACCCCACTAATGAGTGTATTTTTCAGCGACTGATTACATTTTTTTTTTTCAATTGATGAATTGGCTCAATCCTTCGAATGTGGGTAGGTTTATTGTCTATGCTTTTCATTCTTCATTGAACCCATTGTTGTTTTTAATTTAAATGTAGATATGAGGAAGGCACGTAGAGGTACTAAAGGGGTGGGATCTTCTCTAACACCTTCACTTGATATAGAGGTGGCAGATGGGGAGCCGAGTGATCCATTCCCAGCAGGTCCCATTGATCCATCTCTACTCACAAGTTTCAAAACTCACATAGCAGCTGATATTTGGAATAACAAGGTAAGAAGATATATCTAACAAGCGTGATTTTATCAAATATTGTTATCAAAAGCCAAAACAATGGTGTAATGAAGTCCGCTCATTTGATGCACAAGATTTAGATCATGTTTTGACGATCAATTGAAATTTGTTAAACTTTATTTGTGTATATGTTGTGCCCTATCATGGAATTTTTTCTACACATATATTCAACAGCAGGGCTGTATGCAGCATGTTGGTTGTTAGATCACCCAATATATATACCACATACAATAGTTATATCGTTAATTTTATTTCCATGTTGCTGCTGTTGTGGTAATAACATTTGTTCTATTCATCTAATGTATTATGGAGTAAGAGGCACTTGAATCTTGGTTTTTTGCACTTAATTTCATGTTTGAATTTGCTTACAGGACCGTGATCCACTTAGATGTATATCCAAGACATCTACTCTTCGCGAATGGAGTTTTGAGGATATGGAGAATAATAGCATATTCAGAGGGTATATACGGAGCTCTGGGTTGGAGCCACTTATTAGGTGTTCTTATCGGCATTGTGATAAAATTGTTGTATCTGCATTAGTTGAGAGGTGGCATCCAGAGACAAATACGTTTCATTTGCCATTTGGTGAGATGAGTATCACATTGGATGATGTGTCATCAATTCTAGGCATTCCCGTGTCTGGCAGAGTAATCTCACCGCCTGCACATGATAAGGACACGAATGAGCAGCTGCTAGTTAATTGCCTGGGAGTGTCCGATCAAGAGGCTAAAGAACAATTGCAGAATGAGAGTGTGAGTTTATCATGGTTACGGGGACGGTTCTCCAAAGTGTCTGATGGAGATTCAATTGAGTGCAACATGTGTTCAGCAAGAGCATATTTGTTATATCTTTTGGGATGTACTCTCTTTGTGGACAAAACTGGGACGAGAGTTCAGATTGTGTACCTAAGACTACTTCGGAACCTTGATGAAGTTGCTGGTTATTCCTGGGGTTCTGGGGGCTTAACATGGTTGTATAGGCAGTTAGGCCAAGCTTCAAGGTCTAGAGTCAAGCAAATTGGAGGCTACCTGACATTGCTAGAGGCATGGGTATATGAGCACATGCATACTGTTTTTCTTCCTCATCATGACCTAGATTATTCAGAGATCCACCCTCGTGCTTGTCGATGGAGTCCAAGAAGAGACAGCGGCACAACATCAGTACATGTGCAGAAGTATAGACAACGGCTTGACGCTTTAACATCTGATCAGGTGTGTTTCACTTATATGATTGTCCAACTTTATTGCGTGTGCATGTTTTTAGGTGCCATTAACGTGAGATGTTATTTTTTTCATGTTTAACAAAATTTCCTCTGTGATATTAAGAACAAGTTTAGAAGGAATTTAAGTAAGATGAAAAAAAGGACTGATCATATATGAAAGAACATTTTGATGTTTTAATTTCTACTGGACTGAATAATTATAAATTATTAAATTGTAAGCAATTTATATGATGTCTAGCTACTTTACCATTGTGTTTTAATCTCAGGTTATATGGGAACCCTACGCTTCTGCTAGGGAACACCACCCATTTCCAGGTGTTGCATTCTACTCAGGATTGCTCAAGTGTTGTGATATTGTAGAGCCCTACTATCCTGAGAGGGTTCTGAGACAGTTTGGCCGGGTGCAGACGATTCCCCCTGCACCGCGTGCCCCTCAACGAGGCGGTAGTGGCTCCAAGTCAAACAAAGTTATGTATGATTATTTGGAGGGAATGTGGGAGAATCGGGAGAACCACATGTTGGCAGAGACTAACCGTAGTGTACCAGTGAGGAGACCATCGGATACTATGGCTGATTACTTGGAGTGGTACGGCCGAGTAGGTCATCCATTTGTCCAGAACCCCAGAGTTAGAGCAGCATTTGACCCATTTGCTTCCATGCATACTCGACATTACGAGGTAAAAACTAGAATTTAGTTTTCACTTCGTCTTCTGTGATTTCGTTATTATTTTAATGCATTGAATCAATATATATTATAGGAGCATGTCGAGCGTATGTTGGCCATTACTAGGCCAATTGTGGAATTGGGTCAGGCACATGCATTGAGTACACAACCTACCCAAGTCTTTCAGGCAGTTGTGACCTTGCAGCAAATTCTTGAGGGTAGGTCTACCCTATCATCTTACTGTCGCCGTGGTTAGGCCCATCATCTGTATTAAGAGTTGTTTATACCTTTGTTGCATTAGAACCTCTGGATTTGATCATCTGTATTAAGAATTGTTTATACCTTTGTTGCATTAGAACCTCTGGATTTGTCTTTGTAAAACACACAAATTAAGTTAACTAATTTAGAGTAGTTTATGTTTAATTAAATACAAATTGGATTGAATGAAGTATGCTCTAATTTGTAGGTATGCTGCTAAGTTTGCTGCTGATGATGAATTTCTGTAAATAAAATCATATTCCTTTGTGTTTATATTTTTTAGGGTTTGGGCAAACAAATTGTCGAGACCGTAAAGAACTGCCATCCAATTCTGATACAGAAATTGAAGCAGCAACTATTCATGCATCTGCATCACAATTATATGACTCATTTCCTCGCAATCAAGATCAACAATTTGTTACACTAGTACCAGAAATTGTAGAAGCAGAAGCAGAACCACCATTACCAGAAGTTGTAGAAGCAGAAGCAGCAACACTAGTACTAGAAGTTGTAGAAGCAGAAGCAGCACCACCGGTACCAGAAGTTGTAGAAGCAGAAGCCGCACCACCAGGACCAGAAGTTGTAGAAGTAGAAGCATCACCACCAGTACCAGAAGCTGTAGAACCAAAAGCAGTACCAGAAGTTGCAGAAGCATCACCAACAGCCTTCAATTCAACACCTTCCATTATCAGCAACTCCAAATCTGAAGACAACCCATCATCACCGTCCCCTCCACCTCAAATCCCAATTTACTGGCCGGCCGATGGCAAGCTCAGCCTGGACTGGGTCCGCAATCTCATGTCCATTTTCGATTGGGCTTCGAAAAATAAAGAGCCAACACAATTCCCCGACGTGTTTCCTGTCAAGGTCTTTTATAGCTTGATCCTCTCTGCCTCCAGAATCCTCAAGAAAGAGGCCAATTGCGTCACTATTGACCAATTAGGCCCTGACAACACTGTCGTTGTTGTTGGAGATCTTCACGGTCAGTTGCCTGACCTGCTTTTCCTTCTTCACCATGCTGGGTTGCCATCAGAAAATCGGTTCTTCATTTTCAATGGAAATTATGTTGACATAGGAGCTTGGGGTCTCGAAAGTTTCTTAATTTTGTTAGCTTGGAAAACTCTTTTGCCAGAAAATGTTTATCTTTTAAGAGGAAATCATGAATCCAAAAACTGCACTTCTGTTTATGGTTTTAAAAATGAAGTATTGACAAAGTATGGGGACAAAGGCAATCATGTGTACGATAGATGTCTTGGCTGCTTTAAAGATCTTCCTGTGGCTTCCATTATCAGTAAAAATGTATATATTGCTCATGGAGGGCTATTTCGCAGCGTGTCTGTGGAGGAAAAGAAGCGGAAGAATCCTGAGCCTAGTTCCTTGTCTCCTAATTCTAAGATTCTTGAGCCCAGTTCCTTGTCTCTTGAGCCCGGTTCCTTGTCTCAGGGTTCTAAGAGTCCTGAAACTAGTTTGTTGTCTCTTGGTTCTATTGAGGAATTGAATAAGGCTCACAGATCAGTTTTTGATCCACGACAAGGCATTATTGGAGACGTGCTGTGGTCAGATCCCTCCATGACTCCTGGTCTTTTTCCGAATGAACAAAGAGGCATTGGTCTGCTCTGGGGACCTGACTGCACCGAGGATTTTCTCAAGAAATTTCAACTCAAGGTATTATCAACATTTGGAATTTATATTTTTTTATCATAGGCTTGATGATAGGAAATTGAAAGATACTTTATTTCCATAGCTACTGTTCAAAAATAAATATATGTTAGGATATTATGTTACTATGATCTTAAGAATATATCGTTAGTGATATCGTAATGTGACTGAAACATGGTGTGCATTAGTTTCAAGCTAGAAGAAACCACATTTCTTTTATCAGAACCAAACCCTTGAATAATGTGGGTTATTTAGTGTTCCAAGTGTGGTGGCAATTAGCTGATAACTATTTTCCAATTATGACTTTGAATCTAGGGCAACTTTTTATATTCAGATACGGGTTTGCAAGTTTGAAAAGTGTTGAGTCATTCAATTGAACACTGACCGTTGAACAGTAGTTAATGCAGTGTTTACCAGATGAAAATTATTTTAGCTAGCGCTCAATCTACAAACACTATAAGACTGTTGATGATAAATAGGTTATTACCACCAGATCTTGTCAAATATTCAGTTAAAATGTATGAATATTAAAGCTTACTTATGAAAGCTCACAAATGAGCATGGAGGGGCTTATGGGTTTGTAATTATGTTATCCTTCACTAGATAAGTAGATGGTGGTTGAGGTTTCACTACGTCTTTGGTTAAAATCTCACCAGCTAAGGAGAAAAATATCTAATTCTCTATCCTCTTTTTATGGGACTAGCAGCTGCATTGTTTCTAAACTGAATAGGGATTCTTGCACGTTATGTTTCTCTCACAGACTGCATGAGATGATTTCTTTGTGAACTCTTGTTACCTTTACTTTTGTATGTTGTATTGGCATAACTTAGCAATCATAACAGAGATGCAATACTGAAATCATTGCTATATTATATTGTTGAAACCTCAGTTGATAATCAGATCGCACGAAGGCCCTGATGCACGGGTAAAGAGGCCAGGTCTTGGTAGAATGGATGAAGGGTACTCTATAGATCACATTGTGGAGTCAGGGAAGCTCGTTACTTTGTTTAGTGCTCCAGACTACCCACAGTTTCAGGTTTGTGCATGATCCTTTTGAGTTTATTTTTCATAACTTTGATGGGTTCTTAATGTCCTTCTGAGTTCCTTCTTCTTTTAAAGTAGATGTTGTGCTGTTAAACATCAAAATGAGGTCTTTGTGTAGCATGTGGAGTGCGCTTTTGTTTATTGAAATACATGGTTATTGAATGTCTGTAGATATTCCATCTCCATTGAGTTGTGTTGTGGTCCTTTCTGTACTCTGGATTGAGCCTCCATGTTGATTGGATTTTGCTTTCACCAATCTCACATCATAATAGGCTGTTTGTGTTGTGTGATCTTTTGAAGAATAAATGGCAAGCTGTTTGGTAAAACTTTATAACTTTTACAACATATTAGGTATGATAAGAATCAATGCTTAAGAAAACGAAAACAAGTAACAATGGCAGCCAAGGGAAATTCACAGTAAATCACCAGTAATTGATCACACAGATGGATTTTACACCGAAATTAGTTCTTGCATCATCTTTTAATATCATTTTTGTTTATGTCATACAGCGCACAGAGGAAAGGTATGGAAACAAAGGGGCATACATTGTCCTGGAAGCCCCAAATTTTGATAATCCTGTATTTTGTAGTTTCGAAGCGATTACTCCAAGGCCGAAGGTATTTTCTATTACTAATCTATAATTTATTTATGTTTTGAAATCCATGATAAGCTTTTGGTTTCATGTTTGGAGCTTCCATTGCAGGCAAATGCGTTTTATGACATGGATGAAGCGACTGTTTTTGATCAAGAGATGGAGGCAGCACCAATGGTGACTACTCCGTGAAAGTCCATAGTCACCTGCCCCTTTCAGTTCCCAGAGCTAGTAAAAAAGTTGTACCATTTAGCAGAGGCGGTGCCTCAGAGCCATCGGAGGAGTTCATCTACTTCGACCTGAGAGAGAGAAAAGACGATGAAAGTGAACAACGGTTGAACTTTGTGAACATTATATTTTTGGCAGCTAAGATGGTTTGTGGACCGATGGGTAAATTTGTCTATGATATATTTTTGTATTTTGTGAACAAAGTTTCATGCTTTCTTGTAAAAATTGTTGAATAGGAATTATTCTAGTAAGAAGTCCCGAAATCTCCCTAGTGATTGTAGTAACCTTCTATATAAAGTTGAAAATTTCATATTCGATTCATTTTCGTTCACCCTTCCTAGAAAATGGAATGAAATTTCTGGCATTTCAAGCTTGCATTCGATTAATTTAGAAGCCTTCTGTAGTCTGTACCATTGATAATCTAAGAGTCACTTTTGAGCTTCAATTTCTGTTGCCATAATGTATATCAATCCTCGATCCTCAAAAGAATTCTAAAGATGGGAAGAAAGAAAGATTCCCATTCATCATTGATGTACATTCAGAAACAAAGATTACGAAATCAATAAATATTGGATTTCAATACAACTGAAAGAAATTTTTGAACTTCCTTGGTTCACAGGGGTAGAAGCTGTTTCATTAAGCCAACAAATCAGCCACTCGTCGGAAGCACAACAAAATTAATCCAGCTCCATGCTACCCGTATTTCAAGCGTCTGCTAGATCTTCAGAAAGATCCTGTTTACAAACCCGGGGATAACTAATGTCGTTAGACAATACTTGTATTATACTAATGTCGTTAGACTATGCTTGTATTATACTTCAAAAATGCGCACAAATACTATTTATATCATATTTGCTCCATTTAGGGCAGAATCATAAAGTCTAGTTTCTAATCAACTCTGGTTTCGATAGCTGCCTGATAGAGATTCCAAAAATAAGCCTATAATCATAGAAGTTGTTCCATTGGAAAAGTATCACACGTATGGTATAGGCATGACCTAGAAATCTAAGCAACACTATTCAGGTCTTAACATGTCCCCCAAAAGGAAAAGTATCCACATAAATGATGGCATCATACATTTTGGATTTATGGTGCTAGTCACTGAAAGTGCCACGAAATATTCAACAAACTACAACTGAAGATTACATTTGAAACCCACAAAAGGAACTGAAAGAATACAATAATCACCGGAAACAAAAATATGAAGGAATACACCATCACTGAATCATGTCAAGGAAAGAATATCATATAGCATCCTATAACAAGATAACAGAATTGTAGCATCAAATCCATTAGCTGCAAAAGTATACCTTCTCATTCAGAATTCAACAGCGAACCATTTTCTGCATTCGCTTCCAAATTCCAGCCTCTAAAAGAAGTAACAATTCATTAGTGGCCAAACTAGTAAATGCATGCCAGTGAAAACAAAGCAGATACGGAAAAGTGGATTACCTCTCGTCCGCTTCCCTCCTCAATTCATCTAGATAATTTTCAAGTTTAGCACATGCAGCATGAATTTCTATATTCTTCTGACAAAGCTCCTTCCACTGAGAAGACAGGGCATTAAGCTCATATGCAGTGTTTTGCTGTCAGCAGAGAAGAAGTAAATCCATCAGATCACAGTACAACAGAGCATCGAAATAATAGAAGGTTGGTGGCACGAAAGTTCAATCACCTGGTGATATTTCCTTTCACGATTCACTGTTTCAATATTTTGAAATTGTTCCTGAGCTAATTTTTGCATTCTGAAAAATAAATGCACGTGAAATATAAGAACATGCATAACATTACATCAAGCTTTATCAAATACATTTTTATATACGCTATTGCACAAGAAAACTAAAACTTGAATTTCTTATGTAGAAGAAAGCCCAGCTCGCCCTCGTAACACTCACACCATCTGGGAAAGAAAGAATATAAATCTCAAACACAAATTCAAGTATCTCGTGTCACTTTGCATCTTGGTTTCACAGTTAGCAAACATAGTTAGCAGGGAAATTCTGACGGCAGGACTTGACACTGTTAATCGCCTTGTGATAAAACAAATTTATTTGAAATTTCAGCTAAACTTGCACAATTTGTGCAAATGCATAACTTCAAAACATGCGTATGTGCATAAGTGCAAATCAAGTATATGCCAAGTATATACTGTATCATGTATGTTTGTAGGTGCAAAATTCGCAAATGTACAACCGTGGATCAGTTTCAAAATGATAAAGTGAATCTTTTTTATTTTTGTGCCAGAAATAATGAAGTGAATCTAACTAGTGCATTTTACGAACCTCGACAAAACCGATTGCAATCGGTTGTTGTTCTGAATCCAGGCATCAGGACCATACTTTTCAATCAGCTCCAAATTCTCCAACCTGAAAATCAGCCACTCCATTCATCACAAGCAAATACATACACATATATACACATTCATAATCACAATACATTAATACAATGCATACATTTAAATGCGTATGTAAGATTACCTGACGACTTGGTGCTGCAAAGAGCACTGAGCTTTCTGAAGAGCAAGTTTCCAAGCAGCTTCATCGTTCATTTTATTCAAAGGCGGCGGCTCTACCCTGTCTCTGGAAAAATCAATAGCCACCGGAGGCCTGGCAGCTCTCACGCGGTCGTACTCTCTAGCCAGCATAGGATGATCCTGAGGTACCAAATTCCACAAAAAGAGTTCAGAGACGAAAAAAATTCGTATCTTTGCAGCCAAACAGTCCTTAAAAGAAAAGAAAAAGACAGAAATAAAAACCCTAGGAATTTGGGCACTGACCTGGAAATTGGGCTTGGGAAGTGGGGGCAAGTCTTTGAGGAAATCGGCGGGCTTTCTTGCGCTGCCTCGCAACTCCTCCTCCACCATGCGGTCGACCTCTCGCTTGACGTCGGGGTTGGCGTAGTCGTCGTCGATGTACGGCAAGGCATCGATGGTTTCGGCGTTGGTCAAAGGTCCAGGCCAAGCTGGACCTTGCGGAGGAGGAGCTTCCAGCATTAAGACATCATGGTTGCTGTTGCTGCTGGTCGCCATTGTTGAACACCGACAGCTACCTTGGTGCGCGCTTCGGAGACCGTCAGTGAGCTTTGGGATTTTGATTTTGACGGTCAATTAATTTTTTTTTTTTGCGCGTAGTTATCCGCTTGTGTTTAGTACTCCGCTATATATATATAGCGTGCTTTTTATTTTTCTTATTTTTTCCGAATTCTCATAAAGTGATAAAGACGAGACTAATAAATTGTAAACTTTTTTTTTCTGGTCTGAATATAAATAAATTGTACTTTAATCCATAAAAATGAGTACTACAAACCCTAAAATCCGAATGAGAAGGTGCGGATTCTACTCATATAAAGAGTGAGACTAAAAATTGTACTCTAACCGATAAAATTGAGGACTAAAATTCATAAAATCCGAATGAAAACTTATTAATACGGGATTATTTTAATATGAGCGCCACACTTAGTTTTTTTGACATTTTGACACTGTAAAAAGCATCCACACCAGTGTGTGGGACTTTATCCCGTCCCCCATAGCTTGGTGCCCCTTATGCACACCTTCAACAACTACAAGAGATAGTCAGTGAGATTTGACAACCTTTATGCACGATTCTGATGTTCACAAGAGATAATCAATGAAATTCGAAGACTAAACATGAGCACAAAACAAACTGGTACTTCAACCACTACAACGTCACACCTATTTGAGTATCATGTTGTAATCTATGCATTTATAACCATCACGATGATCCGATGAAATGTTACATTTATATCCAAAATTGTATTTACCACAAAGACAGATAATAATACCAGGTCCAATATCATATCTCTGACATAGCTTCAATTTCAGTTATAAAGCAAGCAAAACAGTAGTAGACACTACAGAGGTTCTAAATCAGGAGTTTGAGAAGAAACTTATCGACCGCGAAGGCGTTAAATTACAATGTGATTAGACCGTCTTACCGATATCTCTACTGCATGGGACACCGGAGATATTGGGGATTCCATGACCTGAGTAATGAAGATACCAGAATGCCCTCAACTTTATCCGGACTGAAATACGATTTGGTCAAAATCACAAAGGAGAACCACCAGCTGGTTCACTGTCTTTTACAAATTTGAGTCTGATTCCCCATTTTGGGCCGGCCTTGTTCTACAAATTTCCACTTGGACCTAAATGTAACAGAGCCCATTCAGCCTATTTATGACCGGAAAAAAGAGTTCATTCAACCTCTTCAATCACGTCATGTTCTTGCGTTCTTCAGTCATAAACAAATCAAACCAAGCTGATGACTGAAGTGCGCGAACGTGTTTGAAGAATGAAGAGGTGCATTCCCATGAAATCCCATGAATAAAACATCATTGGAATCAAAAGAAATATCCAACCAGAACGTTTATAGAAAAAGTGCACATTGCCTCAAGATTGAAAATTCGCGATAGTGTTCAAGATCACAATAGCATAACAATAGAAAGATGATCCCACAACACAAGACTCCAGTTTATAAGTTACCTCGTACTGACTACCGTTACGTAAGCAAACTCGAGTGATTCTTCATCGTCTCACCATCATAATCAGAGTAGTTTGATACCTGCTTCCACCACATTATCAATCACAGCTTTAACCTTACCATGATACTTCTGTTCTCTCTTCAAGTGGACGGAGACAGCAGGAATGTTCTTTTCCAGCAGGCGCTCCCCCAATATCTTCCCTATCTTTGCAGCAGCAGCAACATCCCGTCGAATTTCCATGCTTTCTCTCAAGGCCTTTTCCTGAGAGCTTGCAGAGGAGGCTACTGTGGCGGTTGGTGTGTGCATTACCTGGGCAGTAACGTACTTGTTTGTGAAGTGCATTTTCAGGACATACGGCTTTAGATACTTTACAATGCTAGGTGGCCTCACCGGAGGAATTCCCATCTCTGTCTGCAAATAAGTCAGAAGTTCAGCCATAAAAACTTAATTGAAATCTTTCATTATGGTGTCTTCAGGAAGCCAGAAAATTGGAACATAAAGAAATACCGGAATCATCTACAAACAGACAAGTGCTAAAAGAAGAGAAATGACACAACAATGCAATATTACCATCATATAGAAATGAGGCAGCAGAACAATCTAATTCCCCAATCACACTAGTACAATGATTCTATCATTTAAGAAGAAACCCCAAACAAAATAAATATCTATATAACAGTCAGAAATATCTCCAACCAAACCTTCAACCCTGAATATATACTCTATAGTCTATGCCCCGATCTTAGTGTCTTCACAAAGTACTGATCACTTCAAAACTTGAAACTCTATCATTATTTATAATCAAAACCAAACTCTGTGGTAAGCATCAGAACAAAGGAATAGGCATAAAATCAGACCAAAGGAATAGGCATAAAAGCTATAGATGAACAATAGTAATTAACTGCTCGATCTTTAGTTCTTTGGTGTTTTCATTGGCAACCTCTATCAAACAGTTGGTGTGCAACTTCTTAAGCTCTATACTTAGACCCTTGCACCCCAAAATACAGATTTCAATATTCAATGACATGGGTTCTTCCTAATCCGGCATATGGACATAATTTGCTAATTGTTTCAGCTTACATACATATGCATCTCTCTTTGATACCGAGGAAATAAAAGGAAAAGAAAAACAACAAATGGACCTTGAGTTTGTAACCATAAATAAAGAAAAGTGTCCTGCTTATATTAAAAACAGAATCAAATTCTGCTATCATCATGACACAAATGATCTTTCATTTTAAGCAATTGAGTGCAAATGAAAAATATGAGATTTCGATTACCAAATTTTCAAACGGGATTTGGGGCACCAAACAGAACTAGACTGCCCAATTCAGAAATTAAAATTCCTAAAATAAGAAAAAGGAAGAAGTAAAGTGAAGAGTAACATACCAGTCGGCTATCTTGCAAAGAAAGCTTGTAGTGTAGGAATCAGAATTCACGGAAGAGCTCAAAGTTCAGAGCTTTCAAAATGTTTTAGTTGGCTAAAACGAAAGAGTAGGGGTTTATTTTTCTGGGTTTTCTCGCTGTTCTCTTTTTAAGCCCACATCAACTTCGGCCCATTTCTTATTTAACTCATCAATTTTAAAAGTAAGGGCCTGGATAGTCCTAGCTCTAGTTGGAATCTCTATAAGGCTTTGGTCCAACAGATTTTTTATAGTGGCATTTGCCAAACCGATTTTTCTGTACTTACAACGAGAAATGATTGCTATATTATTCATTGTCTAAATACACCATCTGATTAACCACATTTGTCAAACTGTTATCTTTAAATGACGAATTTTTTGATGTCTAACTGGAAGGCGTTCGTCACTTACTATGAGTATTTTGTGGCCAGGAACAAGTCGCACTCCAAACTGGGATTATGAATTAGTCTTACTTTCCGAGTGTGAAGACCACTCATGTATTATGATAATTCAATAAGCTTGATATTTTATAATTGTTCGATTAAGTACAAGTTTACAGTAGCTTCACCCTCATGCAAAAAGAGCCTGCAGAAAGTAGACCAAATGCACCACCCACTAAATCATTCAGACCCATTTGAAGATATTTTTCATTACCAAAAAATTCTAGTTTCACAATCCAATCAAACATTAACAAGATCAAGAAGATCTCTCCTATTTGATTGCCATATTTGAAAATGACAGATGGTGGATACAAAAGGAATATGAAATTTGAGCTCTCCTATTTGAAAATGACAACATATATTATTATAAATCTAAACTACAAAGTTAAAGAACATTATATGACATATTATAAACTAATTTCCACGCAGAGACAACAATGTTCTTCTTTTAAAGAAATTTCCGGACAAAAAACCTAGGAAGAGTTATCTATTTAAACGTTATCAAAGAGGTGATATAAGGGTATGTTTGGATAAGGAACTTCATTAATTGTAATCCACTGACTCAGCTCTCCAACTAAGTAAATAAAATTTTATCCACGTTTTTAATCAAAATTTACATATGATGCCATTTTAAAAAAATATTTTACAAAATTTAATTCACCTATAAAAAAAAAGGATATTATCTGTTATCTTTTATTAAAATAAAAAAATCTATTTATCCGTTTTAATAAAAACCTACTTATCGTTTTAGAAAAAAAGAAAAAAAGAACCTATTTTTCCACCCAGTAGAAGTCCTATCAAATTTTGTTTATCTGTATAATAGGTTCAATCAATTTAACTCAAAGGTAATGATTTCAACCTCTTTCACAGGTTTGTTAAAAAAAAAAAACTTGGTTTTTACAAAATTATGATTTCATCGAAGGTATGTTAAAGTACAAGAAGATGAGATGTGGACACAATACCAACTACAAAGAGTAAATTACACTGCAATATTCCACATATTTCTCTATTATTGCTATCAAACTTCCCTTCGAATTTTGAGACTTGAAACCCTAATAACCATTAGCATGTGTTCTCCACTGCTGCTTGCTGGTAATGAAACAAAAAATGCATTGAAAACAGAAATTGTGGTCCGCCTCTAGTCTATGAGATTTGCATATTTGAATATATGAGAGTGAAAAAGAGCTCAACTTCTGGTACATTTAGAATGATTTGGATGAATTTGCTTGATTCTTCAAGGACTGTAGGACCCATATGTGCAACGCGTGCCAAAACTTTCGCAAGTTGAACTCCTGACTTCAGACTGCCTCCTCCAGGTTGAGCACCCATATCCTCTATAACGGTATCCACCACTGCTCTCAATGCTAACTCAGCAACACTCGCAAATTCAGCACTGTTTATGAAAGAGACCAGGATTTAATAAAGCCATGATCAGTCAGAAATGTTTGAGATTTGCAATCCCTAACATCACAGACGTACCTTGATATTACTGCTCGTGTCTCCACCATTAGTTGCTCAAATTTGGTGATTTCTGGAATAAGCGTGTTATCACTGCTGAAGGCTGTGGCAAGTTCAAGCAAACGAGGAGCCTCAGGCATCAAGTAGTTCACCCAGTGATGGGGATCTCCTGTGCTCATGAACTTATCAAGTATTTGACTGATAGTTGTATGAAGAACTGTGGTATTGAAGGAATCCTTGAGCTGCTTTCTGCACATAGAAAAGCATTCAAACTACTGATAAGATCTGTCCCAGCCTTCTTTCGCTGACAGGGTTAAGCTACATTCTTTTTTTTTTTTTGGGGTTGCAAGTTGGCAACTTCGGCCGTATAGGTCCCTTGCTTCTAGGTGGTACTATAAGAGATTGAAGTTTAAATTATCAAACTTGGGGGCATTGATAAAAGTTACGGTAGTTTCAAGTATCAAACACTTGTTCACAATAGATTGAAAACCTGGATTTTGACCATGGTATTTAAGACATTTTCAAGGATTACAGAGGACAAGTCCGTGCATTCATAAGCTTACAAATACATTATGCAGCATACTCTGCAAGACTGACATATTGCATTTGCTTAAATCATTTTATTCTTTTAATGGAACCAAAAATAAAATCAAGAAAAAGACTGACAAATAAACTTTCATTTGATTTTTCAGAATGACATAAAACATGCTAATAGATGGTAGGACAAAACTTACTCCTTAAGAACTTCTGTTGCTGCTGCTTGGATATTTGAAATTAAAGCAGGCATGCCATAAATGGAGAGATAATCAGAACTTGCAAGAAACTTCTGCTGGTCATCCCTGTGAATGAGATCAGCATCCTCCTATAAACATAATAACAAATATATTACATTTAAAGAAGTAAAGCTGACACAGCATAACCAATAGCTTTGTCCAAAGTTCACTTCATAGATGGGAGTAGTATTGCAAATCAGCCTTAATGTATATTAAATGACTTGGATAAGAATGAACAAAAGTGACGATACTTTTAATCAGAGCATCAATTACACAATGTTACCACAGAACAATCATATATAATTTTTAATGTATTGACAAACGTAACACAATCTTGATTTCTGAAATATATTATTTCTCAGATAGAGACAGCCTGCAAACCATCCACCTCCCTGTCACTCACACATCACCTCCTTCATGAATATCCTGCCTGCCCTACTCCCGAAAAATGCATCCCTGCCCTTTTCTATACCATTCAAGAGAAATGCGTGTCTAGGTTTCACCATAATTATTGTACTAAGTTATGTTTCACCATTAAACATTACTAGCATCTCCTTATAAACTGAGAAGATGAGGGAACTCAACCACCAGCCTAGTTATCATTTCAATATTCTAGAATATCCCTAATTACTGGGAAAAGTTGTTTAAGGATGGAACCTTCTAAAGTGACATAACTTGCATCATAAATAGCTCCACAAAAATACCCTACCTACCATAGTTATGCCAGATTTGATAACTCTACAAAACTATTATACTTCGATTATCACATACACTGCTTCAAACCGAAATTTTGATGATAGGATAGCCTTCAAATGAACCTACATGATTTGGAACTATACATGTCACTAGCTAAGTTTGTAAGATTACAAGCCCACTACTTTCTCAGAAATTCATAGTCAAATCTTACTAACTAATTGTACCTTCAACATTGGATAAACATAAATAGAGGGAAGGATATATCACCTATGTAATAAAGTAGGAGCATGAACACATTGCAAAACAAAAAAATCAATCATTTAAGAAAATACTGTACTGGCCTACATAAGCTCAGAATATTTCTGTCTGGATTGGTACTGCAATCGAAGTAAACAAAGTTCTACCAAAATCAACAGTTCTTCTGAATAACTACTGTGTGGAATCCTCATAAAGTGGGAAAGTAAATAGCTCTTACGATTAAAAGAGAGCTTCCAAGACCACGTGCTGTATCAATATATAAATGTCTCCCTAATATATTGACTTGAACTCTAATGTATAAGCTAAGGATCGTCATTGCCCACAACGACAACACCATTCTCGTGAAACCTGGAAAAATACAAGACCAATACAAGGTGAGCTGATTATACATATCTTTATTTAACTCAAATGAAAGAGAACTCATAAACTAAGGTATTCAGAGATAGAAAATATATAAATAGCAAAGAAGGAAAGATTCATACTTAAAATTTTCAGTCTATCCCATAATTCAAGTTTCTCTGAAGATGTTAGTTGGCCCTTTGCTTGCATTAACCTCTCGGTAAGGTGAGAAAGGTCTAACTCTTCAGCTATCCGGCTACTTAAATAGTGCAATGCATGCGGCAACGTAGTTGTATCAGCAATTCTTTGTATGTTCTCGAAATGTGCTTGCATTCTATCAATATAAATATAAAAAAAATCTAGTTAGAACCCAAGTTGTAAGTAATTAAGGACCCAAGAACAAAATATCTGAATACAGAAAATGAAATGGGATCACTCTTAACTGAGCCTTGATAATATTTTCGTTTTTCTCTCTTTCATGCTGGAGTTCTGTATCCAGAACAGCAAGCCTTTTTCTGTGAGCATTATATAGTTTATATAGAAGATATCCACCTCCTAAAACACCAGCTATATACACCTTCCTCTTATGCCTTCTCCAAAATCCCCTAATATCACAATGGATTACAGATATCAAAGGCAAGCAGTTGGTGGATATAAAAAAGTAAATTGATACAAAATTCAAAGGCAGACCAGATGCATATACATTAGCCACCAATAGCAGCAAAGTCAGCAATTGTTACTAGCCAATTTTATTAACAAAATGCAAGAACCCGCAATAGAAAACAACCAATTAGAACATAAAAACAAAGAAATTACCATAATTGAGAAAGTAGAGCAGTACCAGCAGAAGAAATAACCAATTAAAGCAGTAATAGAGGCATAGACAAAGACCCAGATGAGAAAAGGCAGTAAATTTGAAGAACGGACCTTAAAGACAGCATCTTTAGTGCTGTGGGAGCCAAACATCCATCAGTGGGCCTCAATATACTGTAAGTCCTCTCCCGGAAGATGATTGAAAGAGGAGAGTTTCGAGTGGAAAAGGGCAAGAAAACAAAATGGAAAAGGTGGTTTCTGAGGCAGAGCCGCAAGCGGTCTTAGGAAAGCCCGCCCGCAACCAAGTGCGACGGTGGTTCTTGACGCAAATGAAATCGATCAGTTGCTTCAGAGGGACCCCTTTTGCTTTTGTTACGAGTTATTTATCGTCTGAGGATTTTGAAGGTTTTAAGAGTCTATAGGGAAGGCAAGTGGAGAAGGCAGAGTGGGATGAGATCAATTGGGCATATATTTAGTGCCCAAAATGCATCAACTAAAACTCATCGATTTCTACTGACAAGCAAAAAAAAAAAAACTCATCGATGAAACTATTGTTATTACCAAAATCAATCTAGCTGTTTCCCTGATGGGTAGAGCTTGATCTTGAGAACTATTTCGATGTTAAAAAAACAATTATCATTAGACTATACCCAAGTGATTATTCAAATCAATTATCATTTCTGTTGAAAATAACTTTTAAGTTATCAAAAATTAGAATAAAAATGCATGTAATAGCATCAAATTAGTTAGAAGACAAAATTTTACTAAACGTATCAGTTTCACAATAGTAAATGTAAAAATTCGACCGAATTACTATTACTATTGGTTTAGTGCTACTTCCACCTCTGCAAATACCAAATCTCAAATTCAACGATTAAGCACGATGCTCAATGGGTAAAAGAAGTCTAGTTATTGAAATTGAATTTGGCCAATATAGCCTTGGAGTTGGTCAGGGCCCAAATTAAGAATCTAATTGGGCTTAAAGATATGATCCTAAACCCAATCTAATTGGGTCTGGCCCTCTCTGTCTCTGAGATCGTCCCCCAAAACCCTATCTCATGTACCCTATATATACTTCTTTTCTTCTCATTTTTCCTCTCAAG
Source organism: Oemleria cerasiformis (assembly GCA_037349345.1). Classification (NCBI taxonomy): domain Eukaryota; kingdom Viridiplantae; phylum Streptophyta; class Magnoliopsida; order Rosales; family Rosaceae; genus Oemleria; species Oemleria cerasiformis. The sequence goes on from JAZGTL010000018.1 coordinate 17,265,114, forward strand.
CTGCCCATACTCTCAGTCTCGCCCCTCAAAACCCTAGCCCTCGCCCGCCGCCTAGCAAACCCAAAGCCGTAGCCATGGCTGAGAGTCTCGTTCTCAAGGGCACTATGAGGGCCCACACCGACATGGTGACGGCCATCGCCATCCCAATCGACAACTCCGAGATGATCGTATCGGCGTCGCGTGACAAGTCAATCATCCTCTGGCACCTTACCAAGGACGAGAAGACCTACGGTGTCGCACGCCGAAGGCTCACTGGCCACTCTCACTTCGTCCAGGACGTCGTCCTATCATCCGACGGCCAGTTCGCACTTTCTGGATCGTGGGACGGCGAGCTCCGCCTCTGGGATTTGGCTCTCGGCGTCTCAGCTCGCCGCTTTGTGGGCCACACCAAGGACGTTCTCTCTGTCGCTTTCTCAATCGACAATCGTCAGATCGTTTCCGCCTCCCGCGACCGTACTATTAAGCTGTGGAACACTCTAGGAGAGTGCAAGTTCACCATCCAGGACCAAGATGGTCATGGCGATTGGGTCAGCTGTGTCCGCTTCAGCCCCAATACGCATCTGCCCACCATCGTCTCAGCCTCTTGGGACAGAACCGTCAAAGTGTGGAACTTGACGAACTGTAAGCTTAGGTGCACCCTTGAGGGCCACAATGGATATGTCAACACAGTGGCCGTTTCGCCTGATGGTTCTCTGTGCGCCAGCGGAGGGAAAGATGGAGTGATTTTGTTGTGGGATTTGGCAGAAGGGAAGAGGCTTTACCACCTTGATGCTGGTGCAATCATTCACGCGCTCTGCTTCAGTCCCAACAGGTACTGGTTGTGCGCTGCAACTGAGCAAAGCATTAAGATCTGGGATTTGGAAAGCAAGACCATTGTTGAGGATTTGAGGGTTGATCTCAAGACTGAAGCTGAGAAGACTGATGACACTCATGCTGCCACCGCGAACAAGAAGAAGGTATACTTTTCATGTTTGTTTTCGTTGTATGCGTTGTTTTTATACTGCTTTTTCATTTTGGTATTGTGATAGTGTTGCTTGTCAATTATATATTGTCTACTTAGTTTTGTATGCTTTCTCCTTTAAATCTCCATAAAGGTAGTATTTTTTACCTAGTATCCGTAGTTTTTCAACTATAGTTATATTTTTGCTGTCAACCCCAAATTGTTGGAAAATTTTCATATTGTTTATAGAGCAGCATAGAACAATTTACTGTTCTGGATATATAATTTCAGCTTTGATAGTATGCAGTTGTTGCAATTATTGCTTTTGAACTTTGTATAATTTGTAATGATGTATGTTACAATATTTCTGGTGATGTGAACAATTTAATTGGGGTTTGTTTTGTTCTTTGCATTTAGTGTTGATACTTGGGCATATGTTGTTTGTCCATTCCCTTATTTGTTATTGCTCTTGAAGTCTGTAATCGGGCTGGAAAGGTGGATTGAACTGTTATCATCGATTGATAGGGTATAAGGTTGATTGTAGTTGTGTGGGGAGCATTTCCATTTTGCATCTTATTCCTTGGGATTGGTATTTACGGTTCCTGTAACCCTTTGACCAAATTCGTTTTTCTACATGTTTTTAGCTATAGAACTTCCAAGATTTTTCGGCTTGTTTAATTTTTGTTGTGGTTGCAGGATATCTATTGTACTTGTTTGAATTGGAGTGCGGATGGATCCACTTTGTTTAGTGGATACACCGATGGAGTCATTCGAGTATGGGGAATTGGCCGCTCCTACTAGAGAAAAGCTGAGTAAAATTTTCCAGAAGAACTTCCGCTCACACCCCACCCGTCCTTTGTAGTCGGTTTAAAGCTTTTTTAGGTTTTTTCTGGAAATGTTGGATAATTTGGATTTTATTGTGATGTTGACTATATGGCTTTAAAGGCCTCGCTATTTTTGTTCTGTTTTTCAAGTTAAGATATTTTGTTGGCATATTACATATCCACATCCTTACCAAATCATCGAATTTGATAATCAAAATCCATGTTAGTTTCCATCATCTCTACTTCGATGCACGTTCATTCCATAAAAAAAGCCTCGGTGCTTTTGATGTTGCTTCTTCCTTGATTGCGCCTCCAGTTAATTGATGTTAGACTGACATCGAGCTTGTAAGCTTTTGACATTATCACATCATTACATGATAGTAAATACATACCCCCATTCAAAAGAAGGGCTTAGTATATAGGCTTCTAAATTCGGAAGGTTGTTCATATTCAGTTCTCAAGGGCGTGGTTTAAGGATTGAAGTTTACACGAAAATAGTCATTTTTGTTGAGAGCCTTGAGCATGTCTTTCTATTCCTTGGTTGGCATAATTTATCTTTTGTTGTACATGATATGACCCATTAAATCAAATTCCACGTGATTTAATCATTTTTGCTTGAAGTTGAAATGTCGAGAGTTCCTATGCAAGAAAGAAAGAAATTTAATGAACTGAAAGAAAAGCATCGAAGATTGCATTAACCGGGATACACGATGACACAGTGGTTATTTAACCAACGTAGTTTTATTTCAATAATAATTTTTTCCTCATTGGATACCGGAAAAGATTCATTCATAGAATAGTCCGTCTTTACAAATGAAATATAGTCAATGGCAACAAAATACGAACATGACACAAAACTTCTCACAGACAAAAATGAAATCTCACACAACAAAAAAATCTCAAAAATTCTCACAGACGACGAAAAAAAAACACAACTTTTCTGATAAAAAAATCTCAAAGAACTTCACAGATCTCCCCAAACTACTCTGATAAAAAGAATCTCGAAATCTCCAAACGGTTAAAGCATATCAAGGTTAAAGTAAGCACCACGGTAGCATGACAATAATCCCAGTTTCAAATCCTTCGTATAAGCAGTACACTTTACCTCTATACATGATCCTCAAAATCTGCAGCAGTCGAACAACTTTGAGATGAACCGAGCTGATAGCAACTTCAGATCTATCCTGGCTCATTGCTACCAGCAAAGATGACTAGTAGTATTTTCGGATCGATGTCCAGCCTGCAATAAAAACAACACTAAAGGGCAAAGACTTCCCAACTCTACAGTCGTATTAAAATTTTCAATGGCTACTATCAAGGCCCTTTTCTCCATGTGCGAAAATGACAAGTCCAAATATCGATCACCTTGGTTTCTTAATATCACCTCTGTGAGATTGACGCGGCCTCTTCTTTGATTTACCTCGCAGAAAACAAGCGAGCGTCATATCACCAGCCACATGATCACTTTCTTCACCAACGTTCACTCTTTCCTTCACAGGTTCAATATGATCAGCCTCTGGTTGCTTGCCCAGATCTACTGGGCCAGTCTGATTACCAAAAGCCACAGAGGACAGTTTCTTTTGTTCGTTAGGCTTTACTCCATTTGAAAGAGACTCTGATCCCATCGTTGCATTCGAGGGGCAGCAAGCCTCAGGACTGCTATTGGCAGTTTGAGGGTGCCTGTTCTTTAATTTCTTTTTCCTGAAGTAAGTAAGAAGCATATTATCAGTATCGCGATCACTTTCTGGATTAACGCCCACCACAGGTTCTTGCAAAGAACCCTTCAGCCCTTTGCCTAACTTTACTCCACCAGGCCCATTGTCACTATCCACGATGGTGACCTTATCATCCAAATGAATAGACTCCACATTGCAAGGTTGCAGCCTTTCTGAAATTCTATCGTCACAATGGACCATAAACTCATCATCTTCCGAGAAAGAGAGTATTTTATTTCCATCATGGAGTTGAACCACATCAGGATGCAATTCAGATCCCATCTGTATATTGTCGGCGGGGCAATCCTGAACAGAAAAACCAGAAACTACAAGCTTTCTCTTCTTTGTATTGACTGAGGAGGGGACAAAAGGTCCTTGCTTTCTCTTTTTCAATTTATTCCTTAGAAAGCAAGCAAGTGTGATATCATCTCCATCTGATGTTCCTACAATCTGATCTGAACAAGACATTTCACTAGGTTCTTTGCGTGTATCACGCTCATGATCAGTGCCTTCCTGCCGTCTGCGCTTCTGTTTACGAACTTTATTCTTCTTATTTGAGGCATCATGCCCGTCAGATGTCTCAACCTCATCACAATTATCGATCCCAGGTACCTTGGAACAACTTTTACTATTGCTTCTAAGCCTCCTGGATATAATCTTCTTTGAAACTTTACTGCATTGAATAAAAGGTAGATAGGGTAAGTATGAATAACGCAGGAGTGAAATATAACAATATTGTATACATCCTCCACAAGTTAATACAAGAAATAGAAAATTGAAGGAAGCTTGTGGAAATATGTTATGTTTGCTTTAACTTAAAATAGGCAGGGGAAAATTGTAAAAGATTTCAAACATAATTTTCCAGGCCTCTGAATATTATACCTTAATTTTCCATTCCGCTTGCTAGGATAAATTGAAGTTTTGGTTGAAGTAACAATTGGCGGAAGAAAATCTCTAGGGCCAAGGGCGGGACGTTCGGTCTCCCGATCAACAAAGTTGCACATAAAAGCCTTTTTTATTTTTTTCTCCTCTTTGAGCAAAGATACTTCATCTGGAAATAACACTTTCCATCTCCTGGAAAAAAGCAAAGTCAGACAAAATAAGCGCAGGCAACAAAAGAGAGTAACAGAATTTGACATACGAACATCTCATACCTCCAGCACATATTATCAGTACGCTGAGGCACACATGTAGCAACTTTGGACCAGCAATGTCCATGTTCTTCAATTGCTGTTGTCAATCTCGAGTCTTCTTCTTCAGTCCATTCACCCCACTTCAGAGAAGGTTCTAAACAGTTGACATATCTGCCAACATAAACTTAACAATTAAACAATTTCTCAAATTGGTTACTTATTCGATTAACTAGAGAATATGGTTCCCTACCTATCTCTACACTGTGCCTGAGTTCGACCTGGAACAAATTGAGCTGTTTTAATCCAATTTTTGGGCCCAAAAAGCATTTGAGCTACTTTCAGACGTTTGTCTTCCTCTGGAGTCCACCTACCTTCTCTTTTCCTCGATGGATGAAGAGATTTCTTCCATCTGTAAAGTATGAACAATTATCCTTACAAATAGAGGGCCAGAAAATGCTGCTATAAGCAAGCAAGATTCTAATAGAGGGATGCTATGAATGTAACGTGCAAAAAAAAAAACTAGTATGCAAAAGAAGGGATTAATTTACAAAAAATTTCCGAAGGAAGACAAGGAGACTTTTCCAGTGTTCGTGTTGAGTTGAAGCCATAACCAAAAGAAAATCTAGAAAATAGTGTTGTCCAAAGTAATTTTTAAAATCCACCGAATGGAAACTTCTCAAAAGAACTTTTCTATCTCAGAATACTTGTTTCAGAAATAAACAAAGCCTAAAGTTACATACATACTTTCTATTGAAGGATATAATCATTGGTGGTGCAACAATAGAACCTCAACTTAACCTCAAAACACATGGAGGTTGTTTGGAGCCTAGGATTGGATTGGTTTGGATAACTCATTAGATTCAAAGTATGTGAAGTAATAAATGGACGCCAACTTCCAACTTCTGTCAGAGGAAGTAAACAAATGGATTAGACGTGAAGTAACTATATCCCTTCCTCCCTAAGTTTCCCTCATGACTAATTCATCTAATTCCTTCAACTTGGACAAAATTCGAAGTGACCTTTCATTTCTTGCTTCAAAATATCTTGAATTTAAAAAGTTATCCAATTCAATCCTAGGCACTAACCGTGTCCTTAGTCAAACACATTACATAGTATTCAACACCTATTCTGAAAGTAACTCAACTTGCATATTTCCTCAGAGGAAACTTGAACTGCTATTTCTTTAATATCAAAAGAATAGCATGTAATGAACTTCCTGAGTCAGTAGCTGCAAAAATTTGAATAAGAAAGGCATTGAAAACTAACCTATTAGAGCACTGAGTACCAGTTCGTCGTCCCAAAGCAAAAGCCACAGACTGCCAATCTCCCTCACCAAATTCTTCTACAGCGGAGCGAAGTTTTGCATCCTCATCCTTAGTCCACTCCCGTTCCAGTATGGAACCATTTAGGCTCCTTTGATAGTGTGCCAAGCACTGAAATGGAGTCCTGTTTGTCCCCAATGATGCTGCAATATCAAACCAATTGTTGATCCCCCTCTCCTGGACAAGTTGTACAAGATTCTTTTCCTCATTGCCAGTCCATGATTTGTGATTGATTAACGGATCCTCCCAGTTCAACCACCTGAAAAGATTAATCAGATAAATCAAGCTACAGGAAACTAAAGAAAAGATGTCCATGTGAACATGGTTATTAGGATCTGATAAACAGAAGTTAAAGAGTGCCTCACAGACATCTGTGATGGAAATCATCACAGACGCGCTCAACACCACTGTTTCGAGTAAAAGCACATGTCATGTACGGGTCCCACCTTTATGACCTATGCAGACCTTGCATTTTTAATCAAATCCAACTATGGTAAATGTGTCTGTGATGGTGACCTCATAGATGTCTGCCAAAACTCGCTTCAATGAAGGATACAAGTGCTTCAGGAAATCAATAAAGAGAAAAGCACTAGTCAAGAACCGCACAGATTGAGATGTGAAACGAAATGAAAATGAACCCATTCCATGAAAATGCCGATGGGTGTAATAGGACTGACAAACCCCTTAACCTCAGTTTCTCACTTAATGTTAGTCGTCAATCAAACAACCAATTTTATTTGCATTGAGTATAGATTATATGCTCCAGAAGCACATTGTAAGACGCAATTGCCATGCAGTCTATTTTTCACAAAATTGTAAGCCAAAGGTTAGGTGTGACAAACTGCATACTCAGCACAGCTCCTAGACAAAAAGGTCTCTACCCAAGGTTGCACTAAAAAGAAAAAAAACCTAAAATTTCAATTGAAACTATTCCTAAGAGTAAAAAAGAGGAAGAAAAAAATAGAAATAAAACAAAAAGAAGTGGTGGCAAAACAAAAAGAGTCAATATTGATCTGATATAACTTTGAAACATAAAACGGACTCAGAAACATAGAACCTGTGTGTGTATTTTGGTAAAATGATGACAAAACAAATGAACTTATCTTATATTCTTATGCGTGACTTGAAAAACTAAGATGAATAAATCCATTAGAAAATACTATTAGAATCAGTTCATACCTTGATTCACATTCTCCACCAGAACGACCAGCGACATACAAGGACGCCAATTGCTCCCATTTAACTTTAGGCAGGAATTCTCTAATCTTTTGTGGGGTAATTTCGAGATCTTTGATTGAAGCCAAAATGTCATCTATATGAGTAGAGTCTCCATAAGCTCTCTCAGAACAACTGTCAAGGATTATATGGAGTCATGGAAGGCATGTTTAAGAAATAGTCTGAAGTTTTATTAAATAAGAAATACAACAAAGCCGTTAAGGTAATCATGTTATCTGTTGCCAAAGGATAAAAAAAGAAGTTCCCATTTGTATTGAACCAAGAAGAAGCTAGACAAACAAAGGTATTCTAAGTTCTGCTGTCCTACAAACCATATTCAATCACATCAATGCAGTTGTGTATTGCATACCTACAAATCATATAATATAATGGGAATGGGATTTAGCCCTTCCCTTAACCAATTCTTAAAATTTACACAACTTATTTATATTAACGCTCGTTCTGAACTTTCACCTCTTCTGATTTGTTTCACAAAACACTAACATGACTATGAGCCTATGACATGCCATCATAAATGATGAAAAAGAGAGAACAAACCTTGATTCATCCACAGAAGATTGAAGAACCATTTCTTGAAATTGCTGTCTTATTCCCTTTTCTAGAGCTTTCTTTTCTACCTTTGACCATTTTTTTCGATCTAATGAACGTAGAAATTCTTTCATTGCCATTTTGTAGTTAGCAACATGTGCATTCTTTGCTGGGCCATAAAATAGTGCTGAGGTCTTTTTGTCACGAGCCTAAAGAAACAAAAGTTTTCCGAGGCATTAGAATGAAGCCAGAAAACATCAACAGTAAAAGGTGAAGGTCTCGCAGAAGCCAAAGAAAACATTTTTACAAATGCCCATGCAACCTTAGACCAAGTGATTAGTAATTAACATGGTCCTTCTGCCTCCTTCACTAAACCACATGGAAAGATGTTCAAGAATACAAATTAAACATTGATTAAGTATATCAAGATTACAAGGCCAGGAAAAGTTAAAAGTACTATAATAAGTGTAAAAAAAAAAATAAGAAAATATGCTTAAAAGAAAAGAAAAATCATAAAAACCATTTTCCAGAAAACTGACAATCACAGGGCTGAATGTAATTAGAAGGTGTTACATTTTTTTGTAAGTACAAGTATTTTATCTATAAAGAAAACCAAAAGCAGACCAATAAACAGGAAGACATAAACCAGGGAAGAAAGTGAAAAAGAAATTCACATCTCTACTATGAAAACCTTGTCTTTAAATGAAATAAGAGTTTATTTTGTTTGAAGTATATCATTTTCATTATGACCTGAATTTTGATATTTCCCATGACCCAAATTACCAAACTTAATTAGATTACTCTTCCAAACTGAACTGGTACAAAAATTCCTCCAAAGTAAGAAGCCTTTTTTTCTTTTCGGTAGGCCAGGGTAAGCATGACTGACGGAACACATTCACACCTTATTCAAGAAAATTCACATTTATATGGAGATCTTACTGCTTAATATTTGATTACACAAGATAAACAAGCCAGCAGGTGTTGTATAAATGGAGGGCAGTGAAGGAAACAAAAGTGGGAAAGAAAGGAAATTCAAAAACCTCTTTAAAAGCTAACTCATAGAAGGAAAACCTTTGAAGAAAAGCTTCTAACCTAGCAACTACAGGAGTTTTGTTTCCCTTCTTTTCCATTTCCAGATGGAAAAGAAGTGTTGGAAGGAAATGGAGTGGAGAGGAAGAGAAAATTCAGATACCTCGAGCAAAGCCCACCCAAAGAAGTAAATCCTACATATAAAAGCTTGTAATATGCAGGATTTTGTTTCCCCCCTTTTCATTCAGAAGGAATTATGTGCAGCATTAAAATTCCAGCTACTCCAACGCCAAAACCTATAGTTGAAAACTAATTCATAACAAAGAGGAAAAAAATCAAAACAGACTTTTAAAAGACCTAATAATTGCTTGAGAAAGCTAGTAAAATAGAAACTAACCTTTAAATCCCCAGAAGGGCTTGAACTTTTCACTAATATTAACTGTACACGAGGATCCCTCTTTTGGGACAATGCCTCCCCTGTTCGTCTTTTGCAAAAAACCTGAAAGTCTTTAAAGATTTTGACACTCTTCTTCAGCTGTTTGTTCTCCTCAATTTTTGCTTCAATTTGGATCAACTTACTCCGGAGAAACTTCTGACTGGACCTGTTCTTCTTAATGGCATCCATAAACACCTGAGCAGACTTTGGGAAGCTTGAGCATTTGGGTGGCAACATAGATGGCCTGCAAGAATCTGATTGATCCCCCTCAATCAAAGCGGAGGGCTGTCCCTCTGCACTATCACTCAGTGGATACGTGCCTAGATACAAACCTTCAATATCTGAAGACCTTTCATAAGCATCAGTTCTAAGAACAGAACCATTGCAAGTTTCCTTCACTGACTTGCAAGAAGAACTAACCTGTTCCGTAGCGTTTTTTGGGATATCTGAAAATTCAGAAACAATCATGTTGTCTGAGGTGCAATCAAAGTGTGAATGAGGACATGAAATCTTGCAAAATGATGACAATAGAAATATTTATTCACAGAAAGACAACAAAATAATAGCAAGACACAAATCCGGAACAAGACACATCAACTCAAACTAGTTTAAATCCATTCAGTTAACGGAAAGTATCTTCATTGTGATATTTAGCTATTCTTTTTTATAAGATTTTGACATTTGGGGGGAAAGTACCATTGTAATCCTGCCCACAAAATTGGCCTCAAGTGAATCAATTTCACCACATGAAAAACCAAAATTCATCTTCTTTCTACAGTTTGTTGTGTTACACCAATGGCCATGCATGATAAACATGTCAAGGCAGTCCAATCGTTAAATCTTACTCCAAATCCTAAATAACTGCACAAATGTAAGACTTCAGCTAAAAATTGCATACCCTTTTTCCTTTAGTCCAAGGCTTGGCAGTGAAATAATACCAATGCAGGAAAGGTGAACATATTTACTTAATTAACACTTCCTAAGTTCCTAGTATTAATAAATTAATGCACTCATAGCACCTGCACAATATCACCAAGTCATGATTCATAATAGCTACAATGGACAACATAAATCCCATCATATACAATCACTGAACACAATAATGTGTAAAGCATACCATTCTCGTAGGCCGAAAAACGCTTCTGAACGGCAAGGAGCGTTAGGAAATCGTCCTCCCCCTCCTCGTCAGAGACATCAGGCGGCAAAGTACTCGAAGGCTTCAAAGACAGAGCCTCGGACGCATCGGAAGAATTCCGGAACCGGCTCCTTATTTTCCGCAGCAACTCGAGGTCATCATCATCTTCATCGGAGTCGGAGTCGAAATCGGAAGAGCGGTGGCGGTAGTCGGGGCCGTCGTTGGTCTGGTTGAGTTCCTCGGGATTGGTGCCGGTGAGCATACATGCACGCCTGATGGCTTCCAGGTCCTCGTATAAATCGTTCTCGTCGTCTTCTTCTTCTTCGTCTCCATCGTTGCCGGAAAGCTCGTACTCTTCTTCTTCGGTTAAAGGATACATTATACGAGTTTGAGAATAGAGTCTGAGGGCGTCGTTCAGCGCGCAATAGTAACGAGCCGAGTGACGACTGACGAAGTGAGTTTCTTGTGATTCTTTCATCAAATACGGTTCCGCTCTGGGTTCGACGAACCTTATGGGCTTTGGAGTTCCTATTATTTTGGGCCGATATGGACCAAGAGAAAAAATTTTGTAATAACACAAATTTGGGTGAGCACTGATACAGGTTCTAATTTTTTAAAATAATACTTGTATCTCACCCTAGTGGTATTCCTCGTACCATCCTCTCGATTTATCTAATTTTTGTTATACATATATCATAATCGAAACTATTCAACTCCTAAATCATCATTTCAAAATCATTTATGCAAAAAATAAACGAATTTGGAGATCATAGCCCTTCATATGTATTAACTAAATTGACGATTCGCCTTGAGGATCTTCATTGTTACTAAAGCCGTTGAGTTATTTGATACATATGAATGACCAACGACTTCTAATCTTGTTGAATTTTTACGGAAATGATCTTGAAATGATGATTTAGAGAATTAACAGTTCCGATTATGATATATGCATAAGATTTGTTCGATAAATCAAGAGGGTGGTACGAGAAAGTACCACTAAGGTGGGATGCAAGTATTATTCAATTTTTTTTATACCAAATATTAGTATTAAGTGTGATATGGAAGTATTTCCCAATTAAAATTATTATAAGAATGAAATTACAAATTTAGAAGTAATAGACATTGAAACTATATGGACTAAAGTGAGAAATCGGGTAAATTATATGGATCGAAAGTGACTTTTGACCTAAATAGAATGTGTACAAATGTAATATAAAATATAATCGAAATTTCTACAATTTCAAATCAAATAAAGTTTAAGTTTGAATGGATAAAAAGTGGAGACTGAAAACCTACATATATTTTTCTAACTTGGGCTAATTTTCAAGCTAACTTGCACTCATCATTCCAATCTTTTTTTTGCCATATCACCAAAAAGTGTAATAAGATTATAGTCAATTTATATAATAACACGTAATTTATAAACATTATTTACTGTAAGACGATATCATATAAACATTATCACGTAATTTTTATTCTGTTTGTGAGCAGTAAAGGAAAAATGAGCGGACTACAATTTGGAAAAATGAGCGGGTCGAGCAATTGGGGACAATTTATGGGCATTTTGAGCGAATCATCCAGCATACGAAGTTTATGAAAAGGCGATACATTCCTGAATTTGTCCATCTCCCTATTCATTGGCGAAATCTTCATCAAAGGCAATACATTTATGAAATTGTCTCTTAAATTATCAAGATTAGAAATTGTCCCTCTCCATATTCATTGGCGAAATATTCATCAAAAGGAGATACATTCCTGCCTCTGAGTTCAAACATTCTTGTTCCTCTTATTAGTTCTTGACTTCAAAAACCCCACTCACAAAATCCAAATCAAACTTTCCAGTTCCTCTTGTTACCTTTGCCTATGTTCTTGACTTCAAACCCCCCTTCCGCATATCAGTAGAAATTTCATTTCGTTTCGTAGAAGCCAGGAATCTCAACAGGGAAGTTAGGGAGTAACGAATCACCAGCTCTTTAGCATCATCCACATAATAGACAATCACGTAAGGAATCCCTGCAATTTGTTTCTCATTCTTCTTAATAGAAGGATCCATGTCCATGAGATGAGCGCAATGCTATTCTTTTATTGAAGACAGGAAAAAACGAATTGCTGGAATTGATTTCGTTCTTGTCCATTATGTGGATCATGCTATCGAGCTAGCGAGGTTTCAGGTTCTTTACGGAACGAGGTTGGTGAGAGATATTTCTTCTACTCTAGAGGATGGGGGCTTTAAGGTGCAGCAAATAGGAAGAGGTAACCGAAGGAACATGAGAGTTTTGTTAGAGGGGATTTTATTCTGTAGGTTTGGATTTTAATCTTATGTTTGGAATTTGGAATTTGGAATTTCTCCTATTACTATTGTTTTTCTGTTTGGTTGCTGAGAAAATTAGTCATGGTTCTTTGTTTCAAAACATAATTAAAGGGTGATTTCCCATTCATCGGCGAAATATTTATCAAAATGCGATATATTCCTGAATTTGTTCCAGTCCTCATTCATTGCGGCGAAATCTTCATCAAAAGGCGATACATTCCTGAAATTGTCTCTTAAATTCATCAAGATTGGAAATTGTCCTTCTCCCCATTTATCGGCGAAATCTTTATTAGAAGGCGATACTTTCCAGCCCATGAGTTCAACCCGCTCTATCTCTATCTTTTTGTTCAACATTGTTTTGCGACCTTCTCATCATTCATCGGCGAAATAATATACATCATATTTGGGAACCAAAAGTATTAGCAATTCTTATGAGAAATAATATACCTCACTTTCACACTTCATGTGGAGAAGCCCTACAAGCAGTGAAGTTGAGGTCCATGGGTTCTATGGAAGGAATTTGGAGAAAGATATCTGTAACATTATGCTGAGGGGGATTTGTGGTGGAGAAGAGAGGAAAGGGAACAAGAGGAACCGTAAGGTATGATCATGATTGGAAAAAGATTGAAACATTTGTTATGTCGAAAACAGTTATCTAGGTCAATAGATAAGGGATTCCAGCAATTTCTTCCACCTTTTTCGCAATGAAAGGATCCAGTTCCATGAGACGAAGCTGAAGAGCTTCATTCCACTCAAATTCATGAATCAGTTTAGTTGACAATAACATATTCTAAGACCCATGCATGTTGTCATTTTGTTAAATTTACTTTAAAACTCCTAATTTGCAAGCCCAATAAATAATACTATGATGCCGATACTATTTTAGGACATTCCCCCATTTATCGGCAAAATCTTCATCAAAAGGCGATACATTCCTGCCTCTAAGTTCAACACTAAATTTTCTTTATTTTTTTTGTTCAACACTGTTTTAGGACCTTTTCCTCATTCATCAGCGAAATAATATACATCTCATTTATTGTTCTTGTGTGAAATTAGTTCATTATTCTTTAGATTTCTTAGTTGTTAAATTGAATATTTGGGATTGATCTAGCCGCGCTTGCAAAGCTGAAGAATATGTGGTAATTCCGTTGCAGTCACCAAAACAAAATCATCTCGTCTAGGCAAAGCATGTGTGAGAATTGTAGATGAAGGGTTGAGGCGTTCAGCTGAGCCTCTGCGCCAGCAGGAGCCACACCCATGCAAATCTGACCCTCCAGCCCATTTGTTTCGCTGGAGACATCAACAAGTGCACTAACCACATCTAGCACAGCTCTCAGATTCATCCACATACAAAAATGAATGTGACTCCATAAGAAAAAATAAAAACAACAAAACTGAATGGACATCCCCAAATATTCAAATTCAATAACCATAACTGTGATCCCCAAATAATCAGTAGGGAATGGAAAATTTTTCGTGCAAAACAAGTGGCACATGAATATAATAACATCAAACTGTACTGAAGCAGATATGTAACAACTAGCAAACCCTATTTGACTTGAATATTATTTTGTTTGGTAGGGAGTAAGATTTTCTATATATTATATGGACCACTGGATATGGACATATATATTATATGGACCACTGGATATGGACATATATATTATATGGACCACTGGATATGGATATTGACAAATTTTTAAGTGATTTCAGTATACCGTCACTTGATATTCCAAATTTATATGTTATGCTATAATAAGAGTGGATAATTATCTCTCTTTTAGATATAAAAAAAAATGGATGATTATATATTATGTAGTTGATATTTTGCTTTTTTAAATATAGGAATTAAATAAAAGTGATACAGCATTTTGATGGTGTTTCGAGTATATATAAATCTTACTTATGAGTATGATTATTTTTCTTTTATTCCTATTTTTTATAAATGTGTATTAACCAAGCAAAACCGGAACAAGGGACGCCAAAGAAAGAAACAGCTAGCCAGAAAAAAACCAGCAGCAACCAGAAGAAAAGGCCAAGCACCAGCAATCAACAAGGCAACCGCTAAAAAAACGAGGGACCAACAGGGCGGCCACTGGGAAATTACCTCACCCAATGGGTATTTCAATAATATTGTGGATGACTTAAGAACACAATTATATATATAATTCAATTTCTATAGAAGGAAAATTCATTTTTTTCTTACAACTAAGGACAAATTTATTTTTTAAAGGATTTTGATTTTACTTGTATGCTCCTAAGAGAATCAAGGGTGTTAATTGCTAAGTGCAAACCTAATTTTCTAGAATTGTGGTTTTACTTGTTCACCTTTGACGACACATCTTGGTGTCCTAACCGTGTAGGATTTTGGATTTTAGAAAGTCTTTGGGAGGGGAAAAAGGGGGTGTTTGGGTAGGCGGCCGGGTGGTGAGAGAACAATTTTGGGCGGAGTTCAAAAATTTGAGGTTCAACCCTAAGTCATATAAGCGATTAACTCGATATTTTTTTTTTAGGCACATTGTTGGGATTTTAAATTATGGGGGATATGTTTATTTTTTGTTGTTTTTTGAAATTTTTGTTGTTAGTTGTCATTTTAGGATTATGTTATCTTTATTTGTTAAGATTTTGACATATTGTGTCATGTAACAAAAAAAAAGTTGTCATAAACTCAATATATATATATATATATATACACCACATTTTTCACCTCACAATTTCTAATTATTTGATATTTTAAGAGTTGAACTTTAAGTTTAAAATAGTACGTCTAAGCAATAGATGCATTGTTACAACAATTAAGCAATATTTCAAGTAATTAAGAAGAATGTAGAATGATGCATGTAGTTGACTGTTAAAGATCGAAGCTTGACGTACGTACGATGCATGCATTTAATTTGCAGACAAGTATGAAGATAAGGCGAGGCAACTCTCAACCTGGCATACAAGCACTACAGAAAAAATAATTTTGCCTTGCAAAACACGTTCGTTGGGCAAGAAGGACAATTCACCCGGTAAAAGCAACACCGGCAAACCTCTGTCGGGCACAAGTCGCCTAGCAACCGCGGTCGAGCAAGATGTTGCCCGACCAAAATAGTGAGTTCGACGGGCAAAGTGCAACTTACCCGACAAAGAACAATGGTCGCGAAAGGGTCGTCGAGCAATCACAATAAGTCAACGGCTCTTACCAAACGAATTTTAAGCCTCGATCGGGCAAGAGTCTTATACCTTGCACGGCGAATTACGGTCATTCGTCGGACAAAGTGTGAAAAATACAATGACATTCCACCGAATTCATCTTCTGAAATTCGGCAGTTGTCCATCGAATGTGTTGTTATCTTGCTCGGCGAAAGTGGTAGTTCATCGGGCAAACCTTCAATTTTAGGAAAAAAAATTAAAATTTTTAATAATTTATATAATTACAAAAAATATATATATAATTAAAATAAATATATTTTTAAATGAATATAATTAAAATAATAAAACGAATCAAATGAAATTAAATATATATATCATTAATGTTTTACACAATTAAAACTAAATTACAACGACCTATATATCTAAACGTTGGGCGGCTGGTCGGGGTACTGGTTGGAGTGGTCGGGGTCCTGGGCGAGCTGCTGGTCAAGCTGCTGGGCTTGGTGCTGAGGCTGTGGCAGAGGAATATCCATCCCACGCGCACGCATCGCTTCAAGCACCGCATCGAGGGTGGCCTTGATGGTCGCGTTTTCGGCCCTGACGCTCGTGCACTCGGTTTGGAGGTTCTCGAAGTTTGTCTGGAGCTTCGTGAACCCGGGATGCTCGTACGCTCCCCAAGAAGAACTCGAAGAGCCACTCGTGACATCGCGCACTATTGCATCTCATGCCACCCGTATTATCTTCCTGGGGCGCCTACCCAGTTGTCTCTCTAGGATCTCCACTGACCTGCCAAGATCCGGTAGTTGCTGCTCCAATGGAACCTCAAGTTGCTGCCGCGATAACTGAGCATGTGCCTCATGTATGTCTTGCTCCATCGCAGCGTACAAATTCAAATAAATATTAATTCGAAATCTAATTATGAAAATTAAAAATTAACATTTATTATACAAAAAAGAAACTTACATAAATAGTGGCAGTCGCCTGGTTTTCGCGGCCAGCGAGACTTGCCCCCAGACATCCACCTCCAGCCACATCGACCTGGTGTTTCGTCGGTCCTCATGCCGGTGCGCATAGGATCGCGACCACCCATGATGGTTGAATTCCTTCTTCCCCTTATTTTTGCTGTGTTGGTGGTCGATTTTCGTTGTTCATTAGAAAAAAAACAATCATTATATATTCAAATGTAAAATTAAATAATAAATAAATAAATAATTGAATTCATTGGCAAGTACAAGATATACGGGGTCCTCGAAATAGGTGCACAACCACAGTCACCCTTCCAACTGAGGCCCCAGTGCCAATTCAGATGGAGGATTTGCCCAAGCTTCCTCCTGGCAAATCCAGCTCTTGTAGTACTTGTGGAGCTCGTCCTTCTAGTCCGAGTACCGTTTTTGCCAGTGAAAGGTCAGGTACTCATTGACGTCGGGGTCCTCCAAGTCGAACTCAAAATTGACATGCAATAAAATAATATAGTTAGTAAAATATTTAAAAAATGAAAATAAAATTAAAAAATGAAGAAACACATACCGATAACTCAGACCAACAATCCCTGATTGCATCCGTGTGGAGCTTCTTGAAAGTATCCCTCATCATCAGGCACTTGGTGCGAAGAATCGCGCTCATGTCGTGCACCACGAGGTTGTGGATTTTTTGGGTCGTTTTCCGTAGACGAGGTACGTATTCCACCCGGATCTTTGCCTTCGTTGTTCGGTAAATCCACTGAGTTGCCAAACCCCTATTGATCTCGTGTGCGTTCTCCAAAGTCCTTGCAAATATGACGAAAATTACTACAAAATAAGAGAAAAAAAATGGTTTTTTAAATAAATAAAAGAATCAACTTACCATGGGGGATTACTCCGGCCGCAGCCTCATGTTCGATTTATCCGACGTCTTATGAGGTCTGGGGGTTGGCGGCCTGTGAGGGTTGGGGTTCGATACGTGGTTCCCCACGTTTCTTGCTATGGCGTCAACGGGTCGATTACGCGCCGGATAACACCGACTGCGATGTGTCGACCGATCCCTGAGTGGACTCAGCCGTCGAGGCTACCGTGGCAGTGGCAGCCTCCTTATCTGCATGGTCATCAGCGCGGAGACGGGTCCTGGATGTGATCAAGGGGCGTTGCGACATCTACAATAAGAAATTCAAAATAATTAAAATAAAATTAACCAACATATTTTAAATTTTAATAATAAATAAAAAAACAAAAAACCAAATTTTTTTTATTTTCAATATTAAATTCACAAAAATAAATTATACCACCTAAATTTAATTTTTAATAATAAATTATAAAAAAAATGAAATAAAACCTCCTAATTTTAATTTTTGATAATAAATTCACAAAATTAAAATAAAATAACCTAATTTAAATTTTTAATTATAAATTCACAAAAATGAAATAAAACCACCTAATTTTAATTTTTAATAATAAATTCACAAAAATGAAATAAAACCACCTAATTTTAATTTTTGATAATAAATTCACAAAATTAAAATAAAATCACCCAATTTTAATTTTTAATTACAAATTCACAAAAATGAAATAAAGCCACAAAATTTTAATTTTAAATATAAATTCACTAAAATGAAATTAAATTTCCTAATTTAAATTCTTGATAATAATTCACAAAATTAAAATAAAATCATACAAACCAAAATTGAACCTAAAATATACCAAGATTACTACACTCCCAATTCACAAAATTGAACCTAAAATATTAAATCCAAACAAACTTAAACCTAAATTACTACACTCCAAATTCACAAAATTAAACCTAAATTCCAAAAATCAAGTCCAATAATTCATATCCAAAAATCATATATGTTAGAATATTAAAATTTCGCTGGAAATTTCTTTTGTTTCGTGCCAAAACCTTGCCCCGTAAACTTAGCTTGCCCCGCAAACGTAGCTTGCCCTACGAATTTCTTCATCGGCCTAGAGTGGACTGCATTTTGCCCGTCGAACTATTTTTTTGGCCGGGCAATGTAACGACCTGTACCAGAAATTAAATTATTTTGAGAATTGGAAGATTTTACCCTCGATTTTGGACGGGTTCGAGAGTCATTTTTTGACTGGCAGTACTTTTGAGAATTTTTCTTGGGTCGTTGCGTAGGTCTCGAACTCACGAGTTCGTAGACAGGCGGCACGCGAAAAACGGAGACCCGGTGAGTTCGTTACGGGTCTAGAAGCTTCAGGAGTAGTTTGGTAATTTTAGAAAAGTTGGAACTATATATCAGATATTTTTCTCTCTCCTCGGGAGATTGGTCCATTCAGTCTCTCTCTCCTACTCGAAATTCTCCCTGTGCGAACACCGAACAACCCTTTTCATCGGACAGATTTCGATCCGATTCGACCGAAACCAAGGTCGGGAGGATCTTCCCCGGAGCCCCATGAGCATTTGGGGGTATTTATCGGAGCGGGAGCACTGTCGTAGGCGACGGACGGAGGAGGAAGGTGGACCGAATATTCTAGGCCGTTTTCCGGCCAGACTAGGTACGATCTCGAAACTTTGACCCCATATTTGGATTCCTGGTGAAAAGTAGATGAATTTACATGTGTGGATCGTGAAAAACGGTCAAGAAATGAAGAAGTTAGAAAACCTTGAAAATTGACCGGAAATGGCAATTTCCGGCAAACCAGACGGCGGCGGAGGCGGCGGTCCGGTCGTCTTCTCCGGCAAGTTATCGGTGATTAGTCGGGTTGGGTTGGACCGGATCATGTTGAGTGAACCGGTCAGGTCGAGTGAACCGGTCGGGTCGAGTGAATCGGTCGGGTCGAGTGATCCGGTCGGGTCGAGTGAACCGATCGGGTTGAGTTAGACCGGGTCAGGCTGAGTTAGGTCGGGTTGGATCGGTCCAGGTGCGTGAGTCACTGTAGCAGCGCGTGACGGCGCGTGGCAGCGCGTGGGCGCGTGTTATGACCCTCCGGTGGCACGTGGCGGCACGTGGGACTGTTCCCGATGTCACGGCGGCGCGTGACTAGGGTTTTGGGAAGTTTCGGATCCGATTTTGTTCATTTCGAGGCCATAGGAGTTCGTTTAGGGCCCGATTGGTCAATCCCAGCGGTAATGATTGACCGTGAAGCGGGTTTTGAGCTCGGAAAGTCAAGGTAGTTGGGTCATTATTGTGCATGTGTTCCTTGGGGCTAGAGTGTCCATGAATTTTGAGTTGGATGATGTTTGTGAGTGGACTTTTGGTTTATAAACTATAATGCATGCATAAATGTATCTTTGATTTAAATACTGTTGTGTATGGTTGCAATGATTTCCTGGAATTTATAAATGATTGCTGGACATTTTTTTTTCCAATATTTCAGTGAAAGTGTGTTGTGAGAAATGTCATGGTTGTTGGATTCGGTTTTGATATTGTTTTGACGTGGTAATTATTTGAGTCCATGATTTTGAGTTGAAATCGTATTTGTGATTATAAAATACTTGATTTTGGAAACAATACTGATATGTGTGGGGGCCTGGATCCGCTGTAAGCGGTGAACCCGGTGAACCTCCAATATAAACAATACTGATATGTGTGGGGGCCAGGATCCGGGCCAGGATCCGTTGTAGGCGGTGAACCCGGTGAACCTCTAATATAAACAATAATGATATGGGTGGGGGCTAGGATCCGCTGTAGGCAGTGAACCCGATGAACCTCCAATATAAAAGGTGATTTATCGAAGAATTTAGTTTCACTAGTTTTCTGTCCCCGCTGGTTACTGTTTCTCAGATACTAGTGATGTGAGGATTAGGGTTATCGAGTTACCACTTGGGTGCTCTGTATGATCAGGGATATTCGAGTTTGACTCGGGACGAGTTAGTGAGACTCAATTTAACCAAGTATGGTACCTTCGTCATCCGGGTCAGTGGGTTGGTGTGGGTGGTGACTCAGAGTGACGAATTATTGTTGGTTCACAAGTATTTGACTAGTCGGTTGTCTTGTGGTATTCCAGTAGAGGTGTCAGCAGTGTCTGACCTACTGACGTTTGGTGTCAGAGGGTATTCTTGGTATAAACTTTTGAGGTAAAAGAGCTGTCAGACGGGATAAGGGTTCTTTCCGGGTTTCGAGGAGAAATTCAGGAAGGGTCCTTACAGGAAAAGTCCTTTTAGGAGGCGAATTTTGCGTGGTCAGGCAAAATTTGGTCGGGCAAGATCTAATTTCTTGTAGTGAAGTAATCAATTGTATGTTAGAACATTATCCCTTTCATTTTTTTTAGATACACATTATCCCTTTTATATTTTGATGTATTTATATAGAACATGTGCATAAATATATATAACGACCCAGAAATTTTGAAGTAACGACCCAAAAATTTAATTATTGAATTTTCATAAATTCATTTGGAAAATGACGAATTTACCCTTGGTTTTAGAGAGGCTTGAAAATCACTTTTTGGTTTGAGACACATTGGGAAATTTTCTAGGGACTGTTTCGTAGGTCTCAAACTCACGAGTTTGTAGACAAGTGGCACGCGGGAAACGGAGTTCGTATGCGAGAGTTGTGAGTCGAGAATGTTCAGGGGCATTTTGGTAATTTTCCCTGGGTAGATATTTTTAACCCAGTCTTCTCCAGATTTTTTCTCATTTCCTCTCTCTCTTCGCGATCCTCATCCAAACCGTGACATCGACCCAAAAACCCCACACTTTGAACTTTGATTTGAAGCAACCTCGTCCAATTTGGTTCCACCCATCATCTTCTCCTCCTCCCTGCGATCAAGGACATATCGACCATCGTAGGAAACAGCCACAGAAGACCCCGAACCGAGGAAGGAGAAAACTGAACTTTTCGATCGATTTTTCTACCAACTCAGGTATATGTTTCGTGTTTAGACTTCAGTTTTGAGTTACTGGGTTCGAGTAGATGATTTTAGACTCTTAATTTGTGAAAAACGGTTGAGATTTGAAGAAGTTAGGAAAATTTCAAGGTCGGTAATGGCGATTTCTGGCGACGGCGGACGACGAAACGGTCAACTTCTCTGGCGACTGGTTCGATCAGAGAGCGCTAACATGGCATGCATCGTGGAGCCACGTGGAGGCCACTTAGCAACCACGTGGAGCCACCTGGCGGCTGAGTCAGCGCCGAGTAAGTACCAAGTCAGCGCGCGTAGGGTACTGTAGCTGGCGCGTGGGGCCGATTCTTGGGTCACGACGATGCGTGACGACATGTTTTCGACGTTTCAGACCTTTTGGCGTAGGTTTCGGGTTAATCGAACATCATTTAGGGGTAGTTTTGGACGTCCGAAGTGACTACATTTTTCGTGGGACGTATGCTGACCTCCCAGGGTTTAGGGTGTAACAACTCGGACCAGAAATTAAAGTAATTTGAGAATTTAATTAAAGAAATAATAATTTTATCCTCGGTTTCGGAGGGGTGCGGGAGTTACTTTTTGTCTGGCAGTACTTTTGGAAGTTTTTCTTGGGTCGTTGCGTAGGTCTCGAACTCACGAATTCGTAGATAGACGGCACGCGAAAAACAGAGACCCGGTGAGAGCGTTATGGGTCTAAAAGCTTCAGGGGTAGTTTGGTAATTTTGGAAAAGTCCAAAATTAAGGGGATATTTTTCTCTCTCTTCGGAGACTTAGCTCAGACCCAGCTGAGACACTCTCTCTCCTCCCTCGAACTCTCTCTCTCCCCATGCGAGCATCGCTCATCTCCACCATCATCGACCTATTTTGGGTTCGATTCAACCCAAACGAAGGACAGGGATGGAATCCCCTTGCCCTCGCGAGCGTTTTGGTGTTAGTTCAAGCATCGATCACCACTAGAGAATGCGGTTCGATGGTCGGAGATGAAGCTGAAAATTTCCATAGATTTTTCGACCGATCGAGGTATGTTTTCTCAAATCTAAGCTTGGATTTGGATTTCTGGGAAGGAGTAGATGAATTTGCATATGTGGATCGTGAAAAATGGTGGAGTCTAAAGAAATCTGGGGAGCTTGGAGTCTCGGCCATTAATGGCAGATTCTGACTACCGTCGACGGCGGTCCGGTCATCTTCTCTGGCGAGAGTCCGGTGACTAATTCTGCTCTATGAGATAACGTGGCAGTCCAGTCAACTGCTGACTCAGCGGACACGTGGTGCCACGTGTAACCACGTGGCAGCTTAGTCAGTAGTTGAGTCAGCGGACACGTAGTGCCACGTGGTGCCACCCGGTAGCCACGTGGTAGCACAGTCAGTGTCCGGTCAGCAGTTTGTTGACTGTTGGGCCAACTGACGCCGTCAAGGTTTGACGAAATATGTTGACGGCGTTAGCATATTCCGTCAAAAGGTAACGGCGTTATGACGGAACCTTAATGCCGTTAGTTTTGACGGAATATTCTGATTCAGTCTGGATATTCCGTTAGGTTCGACGGAATATTCTGCCGCGACAGTACAGACGCGCGTAGGGCGTGTGGTGGAGCGTGGGGGCGCATGACCGGCACGTGGCGCGTGGTCCGGCCTTCTTCCGGCGTGTGGGACTATTTCCTGGCCCACGACGGCGCGTGTCTAGGGTTTTGGAACGTGTCAGATCGAATTTTGGTGGTTTTGAGGCCGTTGGAGTCCGTTTAGAGCCCCGTTTCAATAATTCCAGCTTTATGGACGACCACGGAGCGGGTTTTCGCTCGGGGAGTCAGGGAGCTTGGTTATTCCTTGGGGCTGGGGTTTTCTTGAGTTGGTACCTTTGATGTATTGTGAACCGAATGGGTTTCCGGGACTGCGTGGCATGCGTATTTCTATGTATCATGGTATACCACATATATAGATTTTGGGTTTTGACCCTGATGAATGATCTGAGGTATGTTATGGAAGATTCCATCATACCTTCAAGATGAGCCGAGATATCGAGTTACGACTCGGGGTGCTCAAGATGAGCCAGGATATCGAGTTACGACTCGGGGTGCTCAAGATGAGCCGGGATATCGAGTTACGACTCGGGGTGCTCAAGATGAGCTAAGATATCGAGTTACGACTCAGGGTAAGTCAGTGAGACTCAATTCAACCTAGTCTGGTACCTTCGTCATCAGGGTCAGTGGGTGGTGTGGGCGGTGACCCAGATGGACGAGTAGTTAGCGGTCTACCCAAGGGTGACACGTCAGTTGTCTTATGCGATTTCGGAGGAGGTTTACCTGGGTAGTTTATGAACTATTGGTTTGTCCTTCGTCTGTCAGGTGGATGAAGGTCAATCAAGTACAAGGTTCTGTCAGTTGGAGTCCCTGTAAATTTTTATTTGATGTTTCCAAATAATTAAGGGTATTTCAGGTATTAACTTTTGTGGTTAAAAGTTTTCAGACGAGAAGGGTCCTATCATAGGGAGTCTGAATGTAGGGTTTTTAATTATTGTTGGTAACCCCGATTGTTACTTTTGACAGACGATACTGCTCCGGGAACTTCAGAGGAGCATACGACTCAGGATTTAGCATAATTGGACGTTCGGTGAGTGGACTTTGGTTTTGTAAATTATAATGCATGCATAAAGATACATTTGAAATAGTTTATTGTTACGTATTCTTTTTGGCAAATTTATGGACTTTAGAATTGACTGGACACGGGTTCTTAATCATAAATTGGAAATGACGTTTTGGGCTATGGCCTGGTTTTATGGACTCTCTTTTATGTCGGTTTGACCTTATAGATGTTGGGTTTCGGTCGAGTCCATGATTTTGGGTTTAGACCCGGAGTTGTAACTTTATTGGATTTGGGCATAGACTCGGTTTTTCACTGAATATGGCTTAGGCCAAGAAACAAGGATTTCAAAAATGGTTGCGGATTTTACTGTACGGGTTTGTTTCCACTATGTCTATTGTTCCCGAGGGTCAAGGTTTTCTCCGATGCTGGTGTAAGGACCCTTCCCGAATTTTCCCTCGAAACCCGGAAAGAACCCTTATCCCGTCTGACAGCTCTTTACTTCAAAATTTAAACACCAGAAATACCCTTTGTTCTGGAATAATTTTTTTTATTAAACCTTACAGAGTTCCCAACAGAACCTCTGTACTTACTGACCACTCATACCTGTCAGACGCAGGATAGTATACTGGTCAAAACCAAAACCTCGGAATAGTGGTGGTCCAAATAGGAATACCCTATGTCACCAAACGTCAGTAGGTCAGACACTGCTGACATCTCTACTGGAATACCACAAGACAACAGACTAGTCAAATACTTGTGAACCAACCATAATTCGTCCCTCTGGGTCACCGCCCACACCTACCCACTGACCCGGCTGACGAAGTATTTTCATAGGTTGATTAAGCCCATGACCATTGTCGTCTGTTTCATATTAGAGCCGGATATATCCTCGGCTATCATATCGTATCATCAGCCGGTATAACCTTCGGCTACCATAACATATCAGTCGGCATATCTCTCGACTATCCTGTCCCTAGCCACCAGGGTATCCCTTGGGGTGTGCTAGTCATGTATCATATCATATCAGTCGGCATAGATCTCGACTATCATATCATATCAGTCGGCATCTCTCGACTATCATAACATATCAGTCGGCATCTCTCGACTATCATATCCCTAGCCACCAGGGTATCCCTTGGGGTGTGCTAGTCATGTATCATATCATATCAGTCGGCATATCTCGACTATCATATCATATCAGTCGGCATAGTCGGCATCTCTCGACTATCATATCATATCAGTCGGCATAGTCGGCATCTCTCGACTATCATATCATATCAGTCGGCATATCTCGACTATCATATCATATCAGTCGGCAGATCTCGACTATCATATCATATCAGTCGACATATCTCGACTATCATATCATATCAGTCGGCATAGTCGGCATCTCTCGACTATCATATCATATCAGTCGGCATATCTCGACTATCATATCATATCAGTCGGCATATCTCGACTATCATATCATATCAGTCGGCATCTCTCGACTATCATATCATATCAGTCGGCATAGTCGGCATCTCTCGACTATCATATCATATCAGTCGGCATATCTCGACTATCATATCATATCAGTCGGCATATCTCGACTATCATATCATATCAGTCGGCATATCTCGACTATCATATTATATCAGTCGGCATATCTCGACTATCATATCATATCAGTCGGCATATCTCGACTATCATATCATATCAGTCGGCATATCTCGACTATCATATCATATCAGTCGGCATATCTCGACTATCATATTATATCAGTCGGCATATCTCGACTATCATATCATATCAGTCGGTATATCTCGACTATCATATTATATCAGTCGGCATATCTCGACTATCATATCATATCAGTCGGCATATCTCGACTATCATATCATATCAGTCGGCATATCTCGACTATCATATCATATCAGTCGGCATAGTCGGCATCTCTCGACTATCATATCATATCAATCGGCATATCTCGACTATCATATCATATCAATCGGCATATCTCGACTATCATATCATATCATATCATATATTGGAGGTTCACCGGGTTCACTGCTAATAACGGATCCTCGTCCCGAGTCCTGGCCTCCCTCAATATGGCCAAATCACAGTTTAACCGAAATAGTGGAAAACATATATCCAGTAATCATTTCTAAATTCCAGGAAATCATTGCAACAATACATAACAATATGTAAACAAAGATACATTGATGCATGCATTACAGTTTATAAGCAATAGTCCACTAATATATATCAACCAACCCTTAATTCATGGACGCTCTAGCCCAAGCAACACATGCACAATAATGTCCCAACTACCTGGACTTCCCGAACTCAAAACCCGCTATTACGGTCAACTATTACCGCTGGGATTGCCCAAAACAACCTCTAAACAACGTCCGATCAACCTTAAACCTGTACCAACAGATTCGGAACGTCGAAAACTAGTTCCCACGCGCCGCCGTGACCTCAGTCTCGGCCCCACGCGCCGCCACGCGCCGCCGGAAGGTCGGCACACGCACCCACGCGCCGGCCACGCGCTGCTACAGTGTTCACGCGCCTGAACCGGTCCAACCCGGTTCGGCTCAACCTGACCCGGTCCAACTCGACTCGACCGGTTCAACTTGACCCGACCGGTCACCGGTGACTCGCCGGAGAAGACGACCGGACTACCGTCACCGTCGCCGGAGGCTGGCCGGAGAAGATGACCGGACCGCCACCTCCGCCGCCGTCTGGTTCGCCGGAATCCCCCATTTCCGACCGAAACTACCAGTTTTCTAACTTCTTCATTTCTTAACCGTTTTTCACGATCTATACATGGAAATTTATCTACTTTTCACCAGGAATCCAAATATGAGGTCAAAGTTCCGAGATCGTACCTGGTTTGGCCGGAAAACGGCCGAGAAGTTTCGGTTCACCTCCCTCCTCCGTCCGTCGCCTACGGCGGTGCTCCCGCTCCAATATCTACCCCAAAATGCTCGTGGGGTCCCGGGGATGATCCTCCCGACCTTGGTTTCACTCAACTCGGATCGAAATCCGTCCGATGAAAATCAAGCTTTGTGTTCACACGGGGGGGTTTTCGGGTAGGAGAGAGAGAGCCCATATTGACCAATCTACCGAGGAGAGAGAAAATATCTACTATATAGTTCCAACTTCTCCAAAAATTACCAAACTGCCCCTGAAGCTTCTAGACCCGTAACGAACTCATCGGGTCTCCGTTTTCCGCGTGCCGCCTGTCTACGAACTCGTGAGTTCGAGACCTACGCAACGACCTTAGAAAAATTCCCAAAAGTCTTGCCAGTCAAAAAGTGACTCCCGAACCCGTCCAAAACTGAGGGTAAAATTGTCCAATCCTCAAAATAGTTTAATTTCTGGTCCGGGTCGTTACAGCTGGCATCGAAGGTCTTTCTCCGCCAGATCGTTGAGGGTTCTCCGACGCTGGTGTCGAAGGGTATTTCTCCACCAGGTCGTTGAGGCTGTCTACGTGTAATACAGGGTTCTACACAACTCGAGGTATATCGGGTGTGTGGAGGGTTGGACCCGGGTCGGTCAGCTCGGATATCGAGCTATGGCTCGGGATTCCATTCGGGGAGCGGTGAGACAACTTTATGATATTTTGTGTCCATGTCTGTTCACATGATTTTTAAACTCATTTTAGGAGGGTTTTCAAAACAGGGTTGTGGACCACGAGATGTTTTCATTATTCAGGTTTTTGTGGGTCCCACCGAGTGTTTTAACAAAAGATGGATTTTCCGGTGAGTTTTCGGATTATCTTTATATATTATTTATTTAAAAAGTGATTTTTATATTATGCATGCATTGTTTTACTTATGGAGGGGGAAAGGTAAGTTTTCCTCGGAAATTGTTTTAAACGATTATTTTGTTCACTCACACTTTTCGTGTTTTAAATCCCCTCCAGGCCGTTGAGTTGACGAAGGCACATTCAGAGGCATTAAATTCCAGCTACGCCTTTATCTAGACTATCGAGTAGGATTTATATTTCTCTATTTACATTTTCTACCTAGATGCTCTAATAAGCCTTTTGGACTTATTGTAAATTCTTACTCCTTCGATGGTTATTTGGTGACATTGGAATTTGAGAATATTATTTGATCATTTGTGTGACAGGAGGAAGACGGTTTACCATTCCTTAAGGGGAGGTTCTGTAGTATTTTTGGCAGAATTCTCGTAACTAATTGCCATGGTTTAAGGGTATCCTGAGAATTTTATTAAGTTATCAGACGGGAACATGACTTTCTACGAATTTCGAGAGAAAATCTGAAAAGAATCTTGTCATATATATATATATATATATATATATATATTATATTTTATAAGTCCGTTTATATCGATACTTATCTTATCTCAAATATGGAGAGCTTGACAATCAGAACTCACAACGACCACTCATGCAGTATTTGTGGTTTTCTCAATCCTAGCTGTCACTAACTATCTACAACCACCAGCCCGTGCCTTTCAATTAAATTCATTAATAATAATTGAATATTGATCTTTTGATACCTCCATTTTCACCCTATCGTTAGTATATATATATATATATATATATATATATATATATGTTCTCATCTTTCACGTACTCACCGGCCTTCAAGTGCTTAATTAGTACGTGCTCAATCTCAACATAAATTTATACTGTAAATATGACAAACCCTCTCTCTTCTTCGATCTTCATTCATCCTCAGCTCCGACACATCGTAGCCAAAATGACTCTCCTTGACACCTTGCTCTTCTACGTAATTGCTCTCCATCTCTCTCTTTTACGTGCTCAATCTCATCATAAATAATATTTCATTATGAAAACGTTTCAGGTTATTCATTTTGTGGACAAGCTGGGAGTTTGGCCCAGACTGCCAGTTTTATTGGCACTTGTTTACTTGGCGATCAGAAGGCGCTTGCACCAGCGTTACAATCTTTTGTACGTCGGTAGAACCGACACCCACAAATACGATACCCAAACGGCGTCGCATAGTACGGCTGATGGGGCTTCCAACCCTCATCAACCTCTGGTTGGTAGCCAAGGGACCTTCCTCGGTCGCAACATGCCCCCCTCTACTTCACAATATGGGGCAAGTACTCTGCATATATGTCCTAACATACCCTAAGTGTTATTATCATCAGGATGTTCTGTGACGCATATATGCGCATGGCTGAATTTTAAGGATACTTATTGTATCTGATCATCCTCGTACCGTTCCGTTCTGCTCTTTTAATATATTGAATTATTTTTGTACATATATTATAATCAAAACCGTTCATTATCTGAATCATCATTTCAATATCATCTCCGTATAAAAAATCAATAAGATTAAAGGTCGTTTAACCATTCATATGTGTCAAATAAATCAATGATTTTGGTAACAATTAAGATAATCATGGTGAGTCACCCATTCGGTTGATAGATATGAATGGCTAAATGATCTCCAATTTCGTTGATTTTTTGTGTATATGATCTTAAATTAATGACTTAGAAGTTGAACAGTTTTAATAATTATATATATATATAACGAAAATTAAATAAATCGAAAGTATAGTATGATGAGGTACAACCAAGGTGAGATGTAAGTATTATCCGAATTTTGATTATTCTAGCTAGTAGTTAAAAATTGATCCAGTCATTTTTAAATTTGAAGAATTGGAACTTTCTTTATTATTATTAATTTATGAATAATACTTATATCCCAATATCACTGGTGGTATATCTCATCGTACCACCCTTTAGATTTATCAAATAATTTGTATACCTATATTATAATCGGAATCATTCAATTCTTAAATCATCATTTCAAGATTATTTATACGAAAAATTAGCCAAATTGGAGATCATTTAGCCACATTCATATGTGTAAACTAAATAGTCGGTTCACCATGAAGATCTTCATTATTAGCAATATCATTGATTTGTTTTATACATATGAATGACTAAAGGACCTCTAATAAAGTTATTGATTTTTTGTAGATATGATCATGAAATGATTATTTAGAAAAACGATTCCGGATATAATATATGTATAATGATTATTCTATTTATCGAAAGAGTGATATGAGAAGGCAACACCGAAGTAGAATGCAAGTGTTATCTTTTATTTATTACTAACTGTGTGACATAACGTACTAAACTTTTTGTCTTTTCTCTATTTACTCCTTTAATTTTTGTTGATAGTGAGAAATAATCGTCCTAATAATTAATTTTGGTACAGTTGATGGAGCCTCACCCTACAATTGTTGCCGCAAAGCTTTTGGCAAGGAAGAAATTCGTAGACAATGGGAAGCAATTCAACATGTTAGCCTGTTCATGGATACAGTTCATGATTCATGACTGGGTTGATCATTTAGAGGACAACGAACAGGTAGGTATATATATACAGCAACTTAATTAGGGTATCAAGTCAGTCTAGTCAGAGATCGTGGTCCTTTCTTTATTAAAATACTAATCTTTAATTTGGTACCTACGCTAAAATTCAATTTATTTTTGTTTATTTTTTATTACGAAATTTTTGTGTAGGTAAATATAAAACTAAATAAATAAAATCAGAAATGAAAAAGTAAAAGGTTAGAATAATTTTTTTTTAAAGTTTTAATTTTTACTATTTTACCTTTATTATAATTGCTTCTTAAATTATATTTATTGAATGATTCTTATACATATGTCATAATCATAATCATTCTCAATTCCTAAATTAATCAACATTTCAAGATCATCAATACAAAAAAATCAGTCAAATTGGATATTATTTAGCAATTCATATATCTAAACTAATTAGTTCTATAGGATTTTATAAATGTCCATGAATATATTATTTAAAATAAGTTTTTTAATGTCCTCTATAATTCTATTGAATACACCCCCTAAATGTAGGGTTCAACATGAGGATCTTAGTAATTATAAAAAATCGTTGATTTATTTTATACATATGAATAACTAAATGATTTTCAATTTTGTTGTCTTTTTACATAGATGATCTTTAAATAATGATTAATTTAGAGACTAAACGGTTCAAATTATAATATAGGTACACAAAATTCGATAAATCAAAATGGTGGTATAATTAAGGAGATAGCACCTGAGTGAGATGAAGTATTATCCATATATAATTAATTAAATATGTCAGTTTGAATTAATACATATCATTGTGCATAATACGTTACCTACAATTTAGTTCGAGATTATTTTTATTTATAATTGATGATGAAATTACAGGTGGAAATTAAAGCTCCTCCAGAAATTGCAACTGGGTGTCCTCTAAAGTCATTCAACTTTTTTAGGATCAAGAAAGTTGCCACCGGTGCGAATTCAGATCAATTGGGTTCGTTGAACACAAGGACACCCTGGTGGTAAGTTTTTGCAAGCATATATTTGCAGACGAAGCTCTTATTATTATTATTATTTTCGAATAAAACTATATTAAAAAGAAATTATGCATATTGATTATCAATTATAAAGAATCAAACTCAAATTAACAAGATTGTTATATATAATTAACAATTCATTTGACTAATTATGTGGTGAATTTACAGGGATGGGAGTGTAATTTATGGTAATAACATGGAGGGCGTGAAAAGAGTAAGAACATTCAAAGATGGAAAGTTGAAGATCTCCGGAGATGGGCTTCTTGAGCATGACGAAAATGGTATTCCCGTCTCCGGCGATGTTCGAAATTATTGGGCCGGCTTCTCCCTCCTCCAAGCATTGTTTGTCAAAGAACATAACTCTGTTTGCGATATGCTAAAAGTCAGTATACATAATTCATTAATTATGTCGATGATATATATAAGTCCATGATAATTAATTCTATGTTTTTTTTTCACTTTTTGTTTCTGTGTTTGATCAATGTCTGTAAAGTAAACCATGTGTTATATAATTGTTTAGGCACATTACTCAGATTTGGATGATGAGAAGCTGTACGGGCATGCAAGACTGGTGACGTCAGCTGTCATTGCTAAAATCCACACCATTGATTGGACTGTTGAGCTTTTGAAGACCGATGCTCTTCTGGCAGGGATGAGGATCAACTGGTAAATAATTAATGTCTAATTAATCAAGTTAAGATGTTATAATCTGGCTAATTAATTTAATCACGATATTATGTTCTTAATTTGCAGGTATGGAGTTATGGGGAAGAGATTTAAAGATTTATTTGGACATATATTAGGACCAACATTGAGTGGATTGGTTGGCGGAAAGAAAACTCGAGATCATGGAGTTCCTTATTCACTCACTGAAGAGTTTGCAAGTGTGTACCGAATGCATTCGCTTCTACCAGATAAAGCAATCCTCAGGGACATTGATCATCCTACTGCTTCACAACACAACACCCCTCCCATAATAGAAGAGTACTTCATTTTCAAAATCTCTTTTTTTTTTTCTTGTTTTTGTTTTTGTGTGTATTTGATAGGGTGCGACTTGGGCGGGTTGGATACTTTACAATGCGGGTTTGGGTTTATTGGATTTGTGGTGGGTTCGGGGTTCTACAAGTTTCAAATAGGATTTAGGTTAATTCGGACTCGACCAATAATAAACTTGAACTCATAAGTTTCACTAGTTAGGAATTTTTTTTTTTATCATATTATTCAACTGGTTAGGTGAATAATCTCATCATTCTTTACGATATTGATTACAAGTTCAAATATTCTCATTTTATACAAACTTTTCATGATTATTATAATTATTGTTACACAATATAAGCTAGAAGCATAGGTTTTAAAGAGTACTAGAATTATATATTAATATTAGTGAATACAAAATTTGGAGTCTAATAGAAATAAAATTACATGTGTTTTAAATAGTTCTTAATAGAAAATTAATTAGGTAGGGTCCGGTTAGATTAGGTTGCACCCTCTAGTATTTAATATGCCCCTTAAATCGTAGTCTGTGATCTGCTTTAAGATAGGCCACAATGAATAGCAATATATTTGTTGCAGGGTGGTTATGACAGATATGATCGGCAAAGAAGGAGAGCGAAGATTGTCAAAAATTGGAATGGAGCAAATGTTGGTATCAATGGGTCACCAGCCATGTGGAGCTCTCACATTATGGAATTATCCTTCATGGATGAGGAACCTCACTGTACATGATATTCACGGAGAAGATAGACCGGATCCAGTTGACATGGCTGCTTTAGAAAGTAAGTAATACATTTACGGAAAAATTCCACTTTAGTGTCCCGTATTTTATATTAAATTTCAGAGTTATACTTATTTTTTCTAATTTTGCATTTAAATATCAAGGACTCCTGAAAATGTTTCACTGGTCTCCAACCATTATATTTTTCGACAGAATTTCTGTTAGCTGGTGAAGTAGCGCATATAGGGCCGACCCAAAAATGAAGCTTAGGGTGATTTTAGGCAAAATTGCTTAATTAGTTCTTGGTTATCTCTCTTCTAACATT
Source organism: Oemleria cerasiformis (assembly GCA_037349345.1). NCBI lineage: Eukaryota > Viridiplantae > Streptophyta > Magnoliopsida > Rosales > Rosaceae > Oemleria > Oemleria cerasiformis. The sequence continues at coordinate 17,298,637 of JAZGTL010000018.1, forward strand.
TCGGAGGAAAATGTTGGGCTGGCCGGGAAATAACCAATGACTAATTAAGTAGTGTTGCACAAAGTTACTTTGAGATTCGTTTTTAGGTGAACTCCACATGCACTACGTCATCACTAAAGGAAACTCTACCCGAAAAAATAACTGGGTGATACGGGTGAAACGAAAAATTTAAGGGAACTTAAAATACAAAATTAGAAAAGTTAAAATTTAACTCTGAAATTTAATTGATTTCTCTTTATTTTATATGATTTCATTCAAATCATTTTAAATTTCAATAGATTTTAAAGTGCTTCTATGAATTTTATAAATAAAGAAATAATAAAAATAAAAATAAAAATCCCGACAACCACATCAATGTTCGAACCAGAGCAAAACAGAAAGAAAGAATCCAAAATAAAATCAGAATGAGCGTTCCTGCTAGATGTCTCCTTTGTGAATGAAGTTAAACATGGCGGACTGCTATCCTAGAAACTGGTCTCTTTCTTTTTCAGTGAACTAAAATCCATCACAGGCAAAGGGGAGGCAACTAAAATGAAATCACAACAGAGAAAATATCGTAAACATCCAATGGCATCAAGAAGAAATACATTTGATAAGTATAGCATCCATGGATGATTCAATTTACAACACAGAAAATAAGAACCGAAAAATAATCACACCCACAAGGTACCATTTGGTACAAATATCTCTCTCTCCAAAACCCAAAATCAACCAAAAGAGCACAAAGCTCTCAATTTTCTCTCAAACCCAAAATCCCAAATCAAAAAATAACAGAAGGGTTGCGAAAAAGTTTCGAAATTTTTCACAAATTTGTTGTCTAGATGGGTGGTGCTGCTAAGCCGAAGACTTGTGCTTGTACTCTGCTATTCATAACTGTGTTGAACGGTGCCGTTTTCCGGCCCACATCATCAGATCCAAGCGACGAAGCTTGCCTAACCCATCTCAGCCAATCCATTCAAGACCCAACAAGGTCCCTGAATTTAAAAACTCACTGAAATCATTTAAAATCTCAAATTAAATACACCCCTTAGTGTAAAATGTAAGGACGAAGTAAATTGTAATTGGTCTTGCATTTATTGCTTTAACTGCTGCTATTTGAACTATTTCAATTATACACATTAACTGATTACACTTGACGTGACATTCTATTTACCGTAAAAAATGAATACAAAGTAATTTAATTTATTAAAATTACATCATTCATTGATTGTCACATCAGATGGTTCAATTAATGTGGTGAATTAAGATTATTCAAATATAATTTCTTTTATTAATTAAGTGGTTGAATGTTTATGTAAGTATTACAATCAAATCTCTTTGCATGATCATTAGTTTATCGAGACAGAGAGAATGGAGTTGCGAGGTACAACAATTTCAGAAGGAACCTGCTGATGATACCTATTAAGAAGTGGGAGAATTTGACAGATGATAAAGAAGTTGCAGAAGCTCTCAAGGAAGTCTATGGAGATGAAGTTGAGAAACTTGATTTGCTTGTGGGGTTACATGCAGAGAAGAAGATAAAGGGCTTTGCCATTAGCGAGACTGCTTTCTTTATCTTTCTACTCATGGCCACAAGGTAAACAAATATATATATATATATATATATGCTCAAAATTTCACTTCAAAACAAAATTATGCGACTCGAATTAATGGTGTTATATGAATTAATTTCCGTTTTTGTATGTATGATTGGTAATGTGCTTAGGAGGCTAGAAGCTGATCCTTCCTTCACAACGAATTTCAACTCAAAAACATACACAGAGAAAGGGCTTGAATGGGTTAACAAGACGGAGAGTTTGAAGGATGTGATCGATAGGCATTTTCCTGATATGACTAGGAGATGGATGACGTGTCCTAGTGCGTTTTCTGTGTGGGATTGGGAGCCAACCCCAACAAGCTGCATACCCTTGTATTTGAGATGACCAACTCCATAATTGTGTTTGTGAAATTACTCTTTGATTCTTCGTACTATCTTATCCGTGTTTATTGAAAACCGTATTATGTAGAAGGTTGTGCTTCATTTCTTTTGAGCATGTATATGTAGAAGTGAATTTTTTGACGGATTCTTTGTCGAAATTTGGTCACTCTATCACTTCAGCAACCTGGATCGTCGTCTAGATCACTTCCCAGTGCTCGATTTGGCTTGGAAGTTCAGTCTTGTTTGTGGGAGTTGTCTTAGGGACTTTTTTTATTGTATCTTATTCTCTTTTTCTTTTCCGTAGCAAAATAAATAAATCTCATCATAAAGATGATTGATAAATTTAATTATAATTTCAATGTATAATATTAAATTTGGTGGGTGAAACCAAAACTAAATGAAATTGTTATTATCACTGTAGAATCGTCTATTCTATTTTTTTGAATTTCTTTCATTTGAGAAGGATGTAGTGACAATATAATTTATCGAGTCCCACTCATAAATATTTACTCCCATTACAAAAATTATTATCTTCATTTATTTAAATTGAAAAAAAAAATTCACTTGAAATTAAGAATATTGTTAATTATATTGTCGATGATCTCCTTATTTATAATATAAGAAATTAAGAATAGCAAAGTGGAGTCTCAAAGAAAACGCAAACTAACTTTAGAAAAATTCTAGCCTCTGTTTTCTCTCCTCTCAGTCCCAAAGAAAAAGCAAACTAAGAGGGGGAAAGAGAAGATCATCTTCTTCCCTCAATCATTTTTTTCTTTTTCTTTTGGATTAGTAATAAGAGTCTCTTTGTGGTGAAAAAAAAACTAACTAACTTTAGAAAAACCCTAGCCTCTATTTTCTCTCCTCTCAGTCCCAAAGAAAAAACAAACTAAAAGAGGGGAGGGAGAAGATCATCTTCTTCTCTCCTCCCCTCAATCGTTTTTCTCCTTTTCTTTTGGGTTAGTAATAAAAATCATTTTGTGGTGACTGTATGGTATGAGCCATACTCATATTTGAGTTTCCCATCATATTATTTTGCTATTTTTTCAATCCATTACTTTATCCAAAATCTTCCTTTAAAATTTATTCTTTTTCCTTGAATCTTGTTTTATATTGTTGTTAGAGGAGTTTGCCGCAATGTCTCAAACCCATTGGTTTTGGTCACAGTAGTTAGATTAGGATTTTTGGTCATTTATTCGCTTTTATGCGCAATTGGATCGCTGGAAATCAAACATTTCTTAGATCCACCATGCTCTACATATTCTTCAAGACCAGATTTGATGGATTTGACGACGGTGACTGTTTCTTTTAGCGGAAGAGTTTATTTAAGGTTATAGGCGTTGTTAGGGTTTTGGTTGTTTGGGGCTTTGTGGGCTTGATTTGTAATTTTGCATAATTTCAATTATGTGAGTTTGTTAGCTATTAGTGCACTCTGTTCGCGTTAGTATTGTCGTATTGGCTTCATAACTTGATTTTGATGGTATGGTTATACCCGTTTTTTATGATATATATATATCAAAGCATAAGGCTAGTGAAGAAAATAGCATGCCTAGGCTAGTGGCGTGGAAGAAAAACTATTTGCATTAATTAAGGTGCATTTATTTTGTTTATCAAGAGTTGAAAACGATTGAATTTGAAGGCAAGCTTGGTATATATCATATAAATGAGAAAGATACATATCTGGTGGAGACACTTTGGGCACTGACCATAATGCACACGTAATTGTTTTGCCTTAATAATTAGAGCTCATTTTCCATTCAACGAGAGCCATGGGAAAATCCACGTAATTGATCTGCCTTAATAATTAGGGCTCATTTTCCATTCAACGTGAACCATGCGAAAATCGACCAAAGATAGTGAGTGAATATGCAAAAATTCTTAAATGTTTAGGAAAAGTGACTATTGACTGTGGATGATTATTTTTGAGTGATGGTAGTAAATACCAACTCAATATTTTTGTAGGCTGTGACTGAGTAATGAAGTGATTCCTTGTTCCACATGAATAGTAGCTAGGAAGAATGTCGATGTCAGGTAGCTAGAATGGCCCCTTTTTATTTAAATTAGGTCATGCTTTCTAGGTTTATTACTTAAAATGCACCCATAATAAGTCAGTAAATTTCAAAATGCACATAAAATTGAAATTTACCTCATTTTGCACCAAGAACAGGCATTCTGTTACCTCCGTTGCACCATCCGTCAATTGTTATTACTAATGCCGTTAAAAGTGATGATGTGACAGTAATATTACAAAATTTATATGGACAATTAAGACATTTGTAATATTTTATTAAATTTAAACTAAAATTATTTTTAAAAATTAAAACAAATACCCTTCCCCAACTCACCCCACCATCTCCCTCTCTTGGCCTCTGCCCACTACCCAAAACGACATCGTTTTGGCTGCAAATTCATCACCATCATCAATCTCGTCTTCATCTTTGATCTCGTCTTCATCATCCATCATCGACCTCATACCCCATCTTCTCCGGCATTCCAATTTTTTAGCAGAGGCTGATATACAGAGGCAAATAGCTCCAGTGGGAGCAGTCGCTCGCCGAATGCTCTATCCAAAACGACGCCAGTTTGCAACTGGTGGGCCGGCTGTGAAGCACTGGTCACCCTCAAGCTTGGCAAGTCCTGGACGACATAGAGACCACCGCGTTTCGGCTGTGTCGGGGAGAAGTGATTCACGAGCCATCGAAATACATGAAGAGCCGGATGAGCCAGTACTTGAGCATGCCTCATAAGGAAAAGAAGAAGAACAACAACAACAATGAATATGAGCCTAGGGTTAGCCATATCCAGGTCTTCGTGCTGTCCAACGCCCCTTGGCATTGATGATGCTCTATGTGTCTACAATTGAAGATGGGGTCTGAGGTCGATGATGGATGATGAAGATGAGATCAATGATGGTGATGAATTTGCAACCAAAACGACGTTTTTTTGGGTAGTGGGCAGAGGCCTAGAGAGGGAGACGGTGGGGTGGGTTAGGGAAGGGTATTTGTTTTAATTTTTAAAAACAATTTTAGTTTAAATTTAATAAAAATGCCTTAATTGCCCATAAAAATTTTGTAATATTACTATCACATCATCACTTTTAACGGCGTTAGTAACAGAGATTGACGGATGGTACAATGGAGGTAACAGACACTACAAGAAATCAGAGGTTGCCCGGCGAAACTATTTCGTCGAGCCACGTAAATCCTCCGTCGAGTAACATATACAACGGCGAATCTCTGTCGGGCAATAGGCGTCGGGCTACCGCGGTCGGGCTTTGAGTTTACTCGACGAGCACATTGTCCTCATCGAGCAATTAACTAATGCCCGACGGTAAATTTCGTCGCTGACATCTTCGTCGAGCAATATAAAGTCAACATCATAAGACCGTCGGGTAAGGGCTTCCTTATCCGTCGGGTAATCTATTAAATATACGTCGGGGGTGGTTTATAGACCGTAGGGTAAAGTCATATATACCCGTTGGGTAACGTTAAGAAACACCGTCGGGTAAGGTTAAATATAGTCGTCGGGCACTGTTATATACACGCGTCGGGTAACATGATAAACAACCGTCGGGTAACGTTTACACAGCCGTCGGGAAACATGTCACTCAATCGTCGGGTATAGTTTGAATATCTGTCGGGTAACATGTAACTCATTCATCGGTAATAGTTTTATATGTCGTCGGGTAACATGTCACCCATTCATCGTGTGTATTGTTACAATTCGTCGGGTAACATGTACAGAATTCGTGGGGCAACCTCCTCTTTATATTGAAAATAAAATATTAAATTAAATAATAAATAATAAAAAATTTAATATAAAGAATAAAAATTAAATTAAATTAATATTAAAAAAAATAATGTAATTTTTTGACATCATTAAGAGTATAAAAATACTTTTCATATACTCTAAGAATTAGTGGAGTTGTCAAAATAGCCGGGATCCTGAGGGGGCGGTTGGTTGGGCGGTGAGAAAATATCATCCAATCCACGATCACCCAAACGTTGAAGGATGTTGTCAAGGACGCTCTTGATATGTTGGTTTTGGGCTTGAATCTCCGCATATTGGGCTTTGATCATAGCATTTTCGGCCTCGAGATTTCTCATACGATCCGCCGTCTCCTGGGAGCCTACCCGAGATGAAGACGACGATTGAGTCGAGACATCCCGCACAATCCCGTCGCCCGCTCCCCGAACGACCCTCCCTGGGCGCCTCCCTAGTTGTCGCTCCAGAATAGCGATCGACATATCGACATTAGGGAGCTGTTGATGCAAAGGCACATCTGGATGCTGTTGGGTGAGCTCAGCTTGTGTCTGCTGGACGTCTTGCACCATCGCATCCTACAAATTCGAATAAATATTAATTAGAAAAATAATTATGAAATTAAGAAAAAATGTTTAATCATAAGGAAATAAACTTACATGAATTCGATCAGCCTCTTCATCCCCCCGTCCAGCATACACCTGCCCACAGGCATCCACCTCTGGGAACATCGACCCGGCGATGCGCCGATCCTCCTGCCGGGCCGATAAGGAACCCGACCCCCCTTGGTGGTTGAATTTCTTTGCCCCCCGGTTCGATGTGTTGGCAATCGATTTCCGCTGTTCATTCGTAAAACCAAAAATTAGATTTGAAAATGGAAAATAACATAAAAATTAAATAATTTAATTAATTAGATAGATAATACGTACCAGATAAGTGGGTGACATGAAATGGTCGCACAACCACAACCACCCTAGCAGTTTCGGCCCGTCTAACTCCTCCGGAGGATTTGCCCGAGCTTCCTCCGGAGAAGGCCAAGTCAAGAAGTACTTGTGGAGCTTGTATTTCCAGTCGGCGTACCGTAACTGCCAGTGTTGGCACAGGTACCTACTGAGCTCGACGTTCTCCAAGTAGAACTCAAAATTGATCTGCAATCAAATATTAAAGTGAAAAAAATAATTAAAAAATATGAAATTAATGTTAAAAATGGGAAAACAACATAACGATAACTCTCCCCAACAACGCGAGATCTCCTCTGTAACAACCCAGAATTTTAATTATTGGATTTAATTAAATTATTTATGTAAAATGACGATTTTGCCCTTGCTTGTTAAAGGGCATGGAAATCAAGTTTTGGTTTCGAAACCTTTTCGGTGGTGTTTTGTATACCGTTGCGTAGGTCTCGAACTCACGAGTTCGTAGACAGGCGGCACGCGGAAAACGGAGTTCGTAGACGAGAGTTATGGGTCTAAATGTGCAAGGGCATTTTGGTAATTTGGTTTTGGGAGAGATATTTTGTTACCCCAAAACAGTGTAATCTGATCCATCTTTAATTCATCTTTATCATCTCTTTCGTCTCTCTCTGTGACAAAACAAACACACAAACCCAAACCACCCGAACCGTGCGAAATTCACCCAAACACCCACAAAAGTCAACATTGATTTCAAGGCCTCATCTTCCAGTTTTGATCCACTAATCGTGTTCTACTCCTTCCCGTGATCACAACCGTACCAACCATCGAAGGAGAGGACCACGGAGGAAGCCGAACCGAGAATAGGAAGTTTCGGACTTTCCGATCGATTTTCCGGCTAGCACAGGTATGTGTTTGATGTTTTAAGCTCATATTTGGATTCCTGGGTTTGAGTAGATAGATTTAGACGTAAAATTCGTGAAAAATGGTTGAGTTTTGAAGAAGTTGGAAAGCTTGGAGTTTCGGCCGGAAATGGAGGATTCCGGCGAAACCAGACGGCGGCGGAGGTGGTGGTCTGGTCATCTTCTCCGGCCAACCTCCGGCGACGGTGACGGCAGCCGGTCATCTTCTCCGGTGAGTTGCCGGTGACCGGTCAGGTTGAGTTGAACCGGTCCGGTCGAGTGAACCGGTCGGGTCAGTTGAACCGGTCGGGTCGAGTTGAACCGGTCGGGTTGAGTGAACCAGTCAGGCCGAGTTGGACCGAGTCGGGCCGAGTTGGACCGGGTTGGACCGGTCCAGGCGCGTGGGTACTGTAGCAGGCGCGTGACCGGCGCGTGAGGGCGCGTGGCGGCGCGTGAGCGCGTGTTCCGACCTTCCGTCGGCGCGTGGCGGCGCGTGGGGCCGAGTCTGAGGTCACGGTGGCGCGTGACAGTTAGTTTTTGACGTTTCGGACCTGTTGGCGCAGGTTTCGAGTCGATCGGATGTCGTTTAGGGGTTGTTTCGGACGTTTTAAGGTTGCTGCGTTTTCTAGGACAGCATCGTTAGACTCCCGGGATTTATGGGGTTTATACTTAAGATTATTATTATTAGCTGGTAATCCCGATTATTAATTTGGACAGGCGATACTGCTCCAGGAACCTCAGGGGAGCGTACAGTTCGGGATTGAGCGTGCTTGAACAGGTTTGTGAGTGGACTTTGATTTATAAACTGTAATGCATGCATAAATGTATCTTTGATTTAAATACTGTTGAGTATGAGTGAAATGAATTTCTGGATTTTAGAAATGATGCTGGACACATATTTTACAATATTTCTGTGAAAGTATGTTTTGAGAAATGGCCTGATTTTGTACTCGATTTTGATATCGTTTTGACGTGGTGACTATTTGAGTATGTGATTTGGGTTTTGACTCATAATTGTGATTTTACCGATTTTGGCCATAAAATGATATTTTAAAGAATTTAGCTTAGGCCGCGAAACAAGATTTCGAAGTATGGATTTGATTCACTGATTCCCGTCCCGATGATTGTTGTTGCTCTGACTGGTGTTGAGGAGCATGACTCTACCAGTTGTTGAGGGTTCGGACCTTAGGTGTTGAGGAGTATGTCTCCGCCGGGTCGCGAAACTGTCTATGCATAGTACAGATATTACAAACAGTACATATGGTACACAGAGTTGTACAGATTTGAACACATCTCAAGGGATACCCTGGTGTGTTATGAATATGTCGGGAACAGTGAATTTGAGATATTATGTGGCAGATTGAACCAAATGATTTGATTTTGAGATATTATGTGTCCGATTGAACCAAATGATTTGAATTTGAGATAATTTGTGTCCAGATTGAATTAAATGATTTTAAACTCATTTGAAGAGAGTTTTCAAACCAAATTGTGGATCACGAGGTATTTTCATTATACAGATTTTATGTGAGTTCAACTAAGTGGTTTTAAAGATAAATGTGAATTTTGGATGATTTACATATGATGCTTTTATATGATAAATTGTTTTATGTTATGCATGCATGATTTTATAAATGGAGGGGAAGAAAGGTAATTCTTCGAAAAGGAATTTATAAATGATTATTTTTGTCCACTCACAACTTTTGTGTTTAAATCCCCCTTCAGGCAGTTGAGTAGAGTTGACGCGAACATTGATCTCGAGGCTGAGGCATTAGGATTTCGACTGCGCTGTGTTGTATATTTGAGTAGGATATCTAAATTTTACTCTTGATCCTACTTAGACGCTCTGATATTATGTTGTATTTGTTTGGTCGTTAAATACGGGAATTATTGAGTGCTTAAGTCCCTTGTCTGACAAGAGGAAGTATTTATCATTGTTATTATAAATTGTATGGATTGAAGGGTATTTTGGGAACCTTTTCTTAGGTTGTCAGACGGGATCAGGGTTCTTCCCGGATTTTGAGGGGAAATTCGGGACGGGTCCTGACATCCTCTGCGGTTTGGGTTCGGAAATTCTCCCCCATCATCAGTGACTTGGTGCGAAGAATCGCACCAATGTCATGAACTAGGAGGCTGTGAATTTTGACCGGCGCGGACTGGAGGCGTGGCACGTACACCACCAGTATCTTTGCATTTGTCGTCCTACAAATGCGCTGGGATGTCAAACCTCGGTTGATCCCGCGCACATTCACTGACCTACCTGCAAATTCGATGAATATTGATAAATAAAATGAGTATAAAATAAAAATGATTGGTTAAATAAACAAAATAATAAACTTACCCTTAGGGAGTGCTCCGATATTAGGCCCCATTTCGTCTCCTCCGACGTGTCCTGTGAGGGCTGGGGGTCGGTACGGGGTTCCCCCCGTTTCTTGCTATGCTGTCTACGAGCCGATCGGACACCCGGTCGCTGATAGACTGACAGGGGTGCATGAACCGACGCCGTTGTTGAGGCAACTGAGTCAGGGGCTGCCTCCTCCGGCTCATGATCATCAACAGGATCCAGGCAAGGGCGAGTCCTGGATGTGATTAAGGTGCGATGCGACATCTACAATAACACATATAAATTAATTAATATAAAATTAAAGAACATACTTTTAATTAAATAAAAAAGAAAGCAAACATTTTTAATATTAAATATTAAATATTAATTTCAAAAAAAAAATGACATTTAAAATTAACCAACATTTTATAATTCCAATAAACATAAATAAATAAAGCATGAATTTTTTTTAGTAATAATTAGTAAATTGGTATCTAAAAACTAAAACCATCAAATTCTAATTTTTTAAAATAAATCCAACACAAACGAAAATTAAACTTAAACAACAAATTAATTCAAGCGTACTAAACTCAAAATTCACAACATTATACCTAAATTCCTAAATCCAAATTTCGGGATCAAAATCAAACTTACATATTAATCCAAACATATACTAATAATATCCAAATCCAAAAATCCACAAATTAAAAATTTATAAAACACACATTTCCAAAATCCACTTATACTACACCATATCAAAATTTCCCATAATTGTTTTTAAAATTCAAATACCCAAAATTCATACATTTCACATAAATACCATATAAAAAATCATACCATTATATCAATTTCAACATTATACCAAACATCAAAATTTCAACAAATCTTCAACTATTATATATACCTTAACAAATATATATATCCAAATAAAAATATATACATAATCATTAACAATAACAATATCCAATTTCATAAATTCATTTTTGAAATCAAAATTAACAATAAACCAATATATCCAATATAAACTAATATAAACCAATAAACAATAAACCAATAAACCAATAAATCCAAATTAACAATAAACAATATATCAAAATTAACATTAACATTAACAAGGAGAGCGGCGGCGACGGCAAACCTCGGTGAGGGGAGCGGCGGTGACGGCAAACCTCCGTGAACAAAAACAGTGTCCTTGACTGTTTGGGAGAGCGGAGCCGACAGGAAAACTAGGTGTAATAAAAGGCGTCCTTGACTGCTTGAGGGAGAGGAAGATGCAAGTGCCGCTTCAAGCAAAAATGAAGAAGAACCAAAGAAGAAAGAAATCCAGAAAATGAAGAAGAAGGATGAAGAAGAAGACTCGGTCTGATTTATGTATCTAATTGGTATTGCCCGACGGATACATCCGGCGGTTAACACTTTAATGAACCGTCGGGCATCAGAAAAATGTCCCATGCGTCGGGTAACGTCACAACCCATCGGGTAACAATTAAATCAACTTGTCGGGTAACGTTTAACACCCCGTCGGGCAATAGCCTCATCGAAATACGGAATATTAGGTCTGACGTCCGTCGGGTAACAGCCATCCCACCCGTCGGGTAAGGCTGATTGTCGAATATCCCTCGAGTTATACCTTTATACTCCCTCGGGCAACAAAACGCGGGACTCTTGAGAATCCGCGAAAATTAAGTCGGTCGGGCCCGTCGGGCAAACTGTAACTCATTCGTCGGGGAAAACAAAGCTGCAAATTTGAGATTTCACGGAAAATTAGGCAAAAAATTGAAATTTTCAAAAAACTGGACGATATATTGCGGTTACCCGACGGAAATGTTAATGATTCGTCGGGTAACACCAAGCGGCAAATTTGAGATTTCGCAAAAAATTAGGCGGAAAATTGAAATTTTCAAAAACTGGACGATTTATTGAAGTTACCTGAAGGAAATGTTGAAATTTTCAAAAACTGGACGATATATTGCGGTTACCCCTGATGCCGTTTTTGGAATTAATCTGAAAACCAAGTCCGGCGAAAGTATATGCAACATCAGGACCGTTTAAATTTTGGTTTTATATGCCTAAAACCCCATCTATCGTTATTGTGATGTTTTGGGGATTTCAAAACGTCCGATCGTGAAGAAACGTTGTGTAACCGTTGAATCGTCGCACACCGTTACCTAATCCCGGGATTTCCAATTTGGGAAATATTTCGTGCAGGCGATCTATGGGTACCTACCATAAATATGGATGGGCAGATCGGTCAGTTTTGGTTTTATGTTTTTGAAAATCGAAAAACAAGCATATTGCCCAAGGAGTTTAAACTCTTGAAGGAAACTTCAATACATTTTTTGAATTTTTGGTTCTATTGAAATTCAAACGAATGAATTTGAGCGATCTACCCGTTCACTCTGTGGTTTTACGTGCCTAGATGTCGCCCGTCGAAAATCTTGATGTTTTCAGGATTTCAAGCCTTCCGATCGTGATGAAACGTTCTGTAACCGTTGAATCGTCGCACACCGTTACCTAATCCCGGGATTTCCAATTGGGAAAATTTTCTCGCAGATGATCTATGGGTACCGACCATAAATGTGGACGGTTAGATCGGTCAGTTTCAATTTTTAAGTTTTTGAAAATCGGAAAACAAGCATATCGCCCAAGGAGGTTAAACTCTTGAAGGAAACTTCAATACATTTATTCAATTTTGGTTCTATTGATATTCAAACGATTGAATTTGAGCGATCTAACCGTTCGCTCTGTGGTTTTACATGCCTAGATGTCGCCCGTCGAAAATCTTGATGTTTTGAGGGTTTCAAGCCTTCCAATCGTGATGAAACGTTCTGTAACCGTTGAATCGTCACGCACCGTTACCTAATCCTGGGATTTCCAATTTGGGAAATTTTTCTCGCAGATGATCTATGGGTGCCGACCATAAATGTGGACGGTTAGATCGGTAAGTTTCAATTTTTAAGTTTTTGAAAATCGGAAAACAAGCATATCGCCCAAGGAGGTTAAACTCTTGAAGGAAACTTCAATACATTTATTGAATTTTGGTTCTATTGATATTCAAACGATTGAATTTGAGCGATCTAACCGTTCACTCTGTGGTTTTACGTGCCTAGATGTCGCCCGTCGAAAATCTTGATGTTTTGAGGATTTCAAGCCTTCTGATCGTGATGAAACGTTCTGTAACCGTTGAATCGTCACGCACCGTTACCTAATCCCGGGATTTCCAATTGGGAAATTTTTCTCGCAGATGATCTATGGGTACCGACCATAAATGTGGACGGTTATATCGGTCAGTTTCAATTTTTAAGTTTTTGAAAATTTGTGTAAAATAAAAATGTAAAATTTTTAATCTGGTAAATACATGTGTAATAAAAATTGTAAATTTAATCAACTAAATCAGACCCGACGAATCTTCATATATCTCCGTCGGGTATTTATACAGAGTTTGTCGTCGGGTAACCCATACATTATCCGTCGGGTAACAGGTCAAATAAAATTGTAAATTTAATCAACTAAATCCGACCCGACGAATCTTCTTATATCTCCGTCGGGTAATCCATTATGATCTGTCGGGTAACTATACTGAGTCTGTATTCGGGTAACCCATACATTATCCATCGGGTAACATGTCTAATAAAATTGTAAATTTAATCAACTAAATAACCCGACGACGATTCATATATATCCGTTGGGTCATGTTACGGATTATGTCGTCGGCTAACCCATAAATTATCTGTCGGGTAACATCTGTAATAAAAATGGTAAATTTAATTAACTAAATCAGACCCTACGAATCTTCATATATATCCGTCGGGTTATTTCATGCTGAGGCAGTCGTCGGGTAAACCTTCTATTCCCCGTTGGGTAACATTTTACATATAGTCGTCGGGTAATATTTACTAATGAGCCAATGAGCCACCTCCATATCAGTATTGATGAACGGCTCCGAGATTGGACCAATGCCGAATGGTCGTGCGGGTTGGGCAAATACGGATAGGGTGTCGGGACGTTGACCACCATCGTCGTTGTGAGACGCCCTATTGAAGGCAGTTTCAACATTTCGAAGGTACATTGCACAAAATGTGAGTGCCTCCTTTGCAATGTACACCTCGACTATGGAGCCTTCAGGACGTATCTTGTTCCGCACGTACCGCTTATACGTACCTAACATTCTGCAAGGAAATTTACATTAAGATTCACAGATTGTACATGATAGTAAAGAAATATTATCAAATAGCAGGGATAAGTTATACCTCTCGATTGGGTACATCCAACGATAATGCACCGGGCCAGCTAGCTTTGCCTCATCCGGCAGATGTATTAGTAGGTGCACCATTACATCAAAGAATGCAGGTGGATATATTTGCTCAAGCCGACACATGATGTACACAATAGCCTCGTTAATTTCTTTAAGGTCCGCCTTAACCAACGACCTGGCACATAATATCTGGAAGAATTGAGACAAATAAACTATCGTCTCAACAACACCAGCCTCCAATAAGGGTCGAATACCAATCAGAATTAGTCGTTGTAGCAAAACATGATAGTCATGGCTCTTCATACCAGAAATGGTCCCACCGTCCGTGCTAACACTCCGGGATATGTTGCCGGCGTACCCGTCGGGAAATTTCACACCCTGCAACCACTTTAGGAATTTTTTCTTATTGTCCGGCGTAAATGTATAACTTGGATGAGCCATGATGTATTTGCCATTGACGACTTTTGGCCACAAATTAGGCCGAATCCCCATTTCTTTCATGCCCATACGAGTTTTTTTTGTGTCCTTTGACTTTCTTTCAATGGGTAAAGTCGTTCCCAGAACACTCTCAGCAACATTCTTCTCGATGTGCATAGGATCGGCGATGTGTCTGATTTTCAATTTCGACCAATATGGCAACCGGAAGAATATGATTTTTTTCGTTCAATTTTCCTGTTCGGCTGGTTTCGATCCTCTTGTCACGAACTCATGTATACTGTTGAGTTTGGATAATATCTCATCACCGCACCTCTCCCTTGGTCGACCTCTTAACTCTGATTTACCATCAAATGAGTCAGATTGCATTCGCCATCGGTAATCCCAGGGCAGAAACCTTCTCGCACCCAAGTAGCATACCTTAGATGCGTGCCAAAAGGACGTTGTGTCTGGTCCACATGTCGGACAAGCAAGATAGCCCTTGGTGCTCCATCCCGATAACATACCATAAGCAGGAAAATCATTAATTGTCCACATTACGGCCGCTCGTAGGATGAACATTTCTCCACTGCACTTGTCGTATGTTCGGACACCATTTTCCCACAAATCCACAAGCTCGTCAATCAACGGCCGCAGATACACATCGATGGAATTACTCGGCGATTTGGGCTTCGGTATCAAAGTACTGAGGATTGTGAATTCTTTCTTCATGCATCTCCAAGGAGGCAAGTTATACGGAACCATAACAACCGGCCAAGTGCTATAGGGCTTTGCAAAACTCCCAAACGGATTAAACCCGTCAGTAGCGAGCCCTAATTTGACATTTCTTGGCTATGCAGCAAACTCGGGATACATATTATCAAATTCCTTCCAAGCCTCTCCATCCGCCGGATGCCTCAATACATCATGATCAATACGTTCATCCTTGTGCCACCTCATATCACGGGTTGTGTGACACGACATGTAGAATCTTTGTAACCTTGGTTTCAGTGGAAAATAACGCAACACCTTGTTAGGAATGTTGTTCTTTTGAAACCTAGGCTCATTGCACACGGGACATTTGTCAAGCTGCTCGAATTCACCGTAAAACAAAACACAGTTGTTCTTGCATGCATGGATCTTGATATACCCTAAACCAAGCCCCTTCAACAACTTCTTTGAGCTATAATGATCTTTTGGCAAACAGTTGTCTTCAGGGAGCATTCGGATGATAATGTCCAACATGTGATCAAAATGCTTGTTCGTTTGATTATACTCAACTTTCATGTGCATCAACTCCACAACTACCCCTAGAACCGAAAATGATTTACAACTGGGGTACAATTCGCACTGAGCTTCTTTCAACAATCTCTCATAATGGAGATCAGAGTCTTCCGGTTGCAACCTTGGTGCATCATCTTCCATATCATCGGATGCCGGAGGAAAAGCATCGGTTAATAATTCAACGACTTGATCATTATCACATCGCCCATCCAAACCACTTTCGTCCCTACTGGTCCCGGGAACCGAAGATGTCGATGCAGAAAATATTTCTTCACCATGATAGATCCAATTAGTGTAGTTGTGTACGATCCCATTCCATTCCAGATGAGTTTGGACCTCATTCAACGACATCCAAATGCAATTATTACATTTACAGCACGGACACCTGATACGTCTTGTATCACTGCAATGACTACGTGCAAAGGCAATGAAGTTGTCGATCCCATCCAAATATTGATCAGAAGATCTATCAAACATTTGCATCCACCCTCTGTCCATTGTGCCAGCTTTCACAACATAGAGTCAACATAAGTAATTCAGTTAACATTGGCCAGTAAATAGAACAAGTTAAAATCAAAATCAACTCTTCTCCTTATGCCTCCGGTTATTTGGCCCTATCCTATTCGAGAGTGCACGGTCTGTGCTGTGTAGTTTGCGACCAACAAGGCTAAGTTCAGATCGAGGGAAATTTCGGCAGCATCTCCCTACAGTTCCCAAAATGCACGACGTAGATATTATAAACAAATATCTAGTATGCATTCGAAGAACATTGAGGGGATACAAACCGAATTTCCCACAATCGAAACCTAACCACGTAGACCGCCAACTACACAACACATAGTTGCGCACCCCCAAACTGTCCGAATATATGGACAATTCAATAGTCAGTCAGTCAATCGGATTTACTGACTCTCAAACGGGTCTAAGGTTTTTCATTGAATTTCATTATACGAAGTTAATCAACTCGATTAACTTCGCATAAACGGTTATGAAATATGAATGTATTTCACTCCGTCGGAACTAAATAAAGCGTTTTAAAAAAAATATCACTACAAATTCACAAATACAAACATATATAAATTATGCATAAAACAAAGTTTTAAATTTTATAATTTCTATACATATTTTCTATTTCCCTATTTTCCTAACATATTTTCTAATTTCCAAACATAATATTGAATTTTAATAATTTCATTACATATTTTTTTTTCCTATTTTCCTAAAATGTTTTCTAATTTTCTAATTTTCTAATTTCCTAACATATTTTCTATTTCCTTATTTTCCTAAAATATTTTGTATTTCCCTAATTTCCTAACATTTTTCTTAATTTCCAAATATATTTTCTAATTTCAATCATTTCATTACATATTTTTAATTTTCCTATTTTACAACAAAATTTCCTAATTTCCTAACATATTTTCTTTTTTCCTAATTTCATAACATATTTTCTATTTTCCTAATTTCATAACATATTTTCTATTTTCATATTTTCCTAACAAATTTTCTAATTTCTAATTTCCAAAAATTCTAAAAATTTTCTACACATTTTCCACAACAAATACAAAATTTCCTAACATAATTATATCCAACATTCTTAACAAAATTAATTTGAGAGGTAAACACACATACCTTTTCACAAGTATTCCTTCAAATTAACTACAAAATTTCTACAACACAACACATAATTAATTCCTAATCAAAAATTAAAATTTCAAAAATTAAAATTTCATACCTTAATATTTGATATTTGATGATTGATAGAGAAAAAAGATTTGTTGATAATGAAAATGGTGATGAGATGATAATAATAGGTATATAAATAGAGTGAGTGAGTGAGAGGGAGAGAGAGAGAGAGCAGAGAGAAGGATGAGAAGCAGAGAGGAGGAAGAAGAAGAAGAAGAAAAAAAAAAAGACTCTGGTATTTAGAGTGTTTAGACAGTTGTCCGACGAACATTATTCACAGGGTAATATTAAATGATTCGTCGGGCAATAAAGAGTCAACGTCTACTATTACCCGACGGCGATTGGTCGTCGTTGTTGACACTGTTACCCGACGGGGAGTTCAAATCGTCGGGTAAGAATGTCAAATTTTGCGCGCCAACAACTTTTTCTTCCCGCCAATTTGTTATCCGTCGACTGTGCATATCCGTCGGGCATTATGACCTTACCCCGCGAGACAAAATACAGTCGGGCAAAATATAGTCGGGCTACTGCGATTTTCTTGTAGTGAGAATGCATGTTCTGGGTGTAAAATGAGGTAATTTTCAGTTCTTGGTGCATTTTGAGATTTGTTGACTTATTCTAAGTGCATTATAAGTAGTAAGCCTTCTTTCTAAAGATCTTGTTTGCAAAATGTTAACCAGAAGAAGAATATTTAGTCATATACATAACTATTATATATTCAATAAATAGACATACCACATTTTTCACCAACACAAATATTTCCAATTTGGTATTTTACGTAGAGTTGAACTTTAAGATCGAAAGTCTAATTAAGCAACATATGGTTCTAAATAAATAATATTTTTTTTTTCAAGGCTAAATAAGTAATATTTCAAGATCATAGAAAAAAAAAATTTAAACGATGCAGTGAGACATGTACTTGAAGAAGAATTGTCTTTACTTTCATTGATGATTGCATGTATTTTGCAGATACTTATGAGATAGAGATGGAGCTAGCCCTTTAACCCTACAAGAGTAATATTTTGTGTATTTAGAAGACCACATAATAACATTTTCATTCATTTATATGATAATACGTGTATGTTAACATAGTAATATTTTTCATGTTAGAAATAGGGTGTACTTCAGCTCACCAGAAATTTAATATCTAAAAAAGAAATTTATGTAATGTTATAGCATATATAGCTAATCTTATTTAAGTGTAATCTCATTAATTTGTTTTACACTTAAATAAGATGAATGATGAATTTCTTGGAGATAACATGATATATATTATTCATGTAAATGGGGAGCTTGTTGATAATATCGACATATATTCGTTAATTGGTGAATATAGTGTCTTAAAAACACATACGTTACAATTTAAATAGTTTTATATCATGATGCATTGTATAATTATCTGTTATTTTTATGTAACAAATATGTATTTTGATAAGGTTTATCTTTTTTTTTCTTATGTCATGAAATTCACACATGCCGTCGATATTTGATAAGATTTCACACTAAAATTTAGTCCCTTCCATTTTAAAATTTTGAATTCGTACCTACATGTGTATATATATATATATATATATATTAATATATATATTATTTTAAGGACAATACTTTCATCACATCCTGGTGGGATGTCCTCATACCACCTTTTTTATATGAACCAATTACATGTTGACATATAACATAATCGAAACCGTTAATTCTCTAAATCATCATGTCAATATCATCTCCGTACAAAATCAGTAAGATTGGAGGTCGTTTAGTCATTCATATTTATCAACTAAATAGACGATTCTCCATAAGGATCCTAATTCTTACCAAAATCGTTAATTTATTTGATACATGAGAATGACTAAACGACATCGATCCAATCTTCTTGATTTTTTACGGAGATGATCTTGACATAATGATTTAGAGAATGAACGGTTTTGATTATGATATATGTCAATATATAATTGGTTCATATAAAAAATGTGGTATGAGGACATTCCACCAGGATGTGATGCAAGTATTGTCCTTAAAATAATATATATTAATATATATACACGTGTAGGTACGAATTCAAAATTTTAAAATGGAAGGGACTAAATTTTAGTGAAAAATCTAATCAAATATCGACGACATGTGTGAATTTCATGATATAAGAAAAAAAAGATAAACCTTATCAAAATACATATTTGTTACATAAAAATAACAGATAATCATACAATGCAACATGATATAAAACTATTTAAATTGTAACGTATGTGTTTTTAAGACACTATATTCATCAATTAACGAATATATGTCGATATTATCAACAAGCTCCCTATTTACATGAATAATACATATCATGTAATCTCCAAGAAATTTATCATTCATCTTATTTAAGTGTAAAATAAATTAATGAGATTAGCTATATATGCTATAACATTACATAAATTTCCTGTTTAGGTATTAAATTTCTAGTAAGCTGAAGCACACCCTACTTCTAACATGAAAAATATTATTATGTTAACATACACGTATTATCATATAAATGAATAAAAATATTATTTATTATTGTTCTAAAAGTAAGATGCTAGCTAGTATTGTAAAAAAAAACAAGACATATCAATTTCATCAAATACATAACTCTTAAAACAATAATACACTTAACATTCCTCCAACCTAGCTAGTCCGATAGACACAAGAGCAATGAGATCAATAAATACGGCACAATTTGTATAGGAAATGGCATGGATAGCATGATAATATAAAAAGAATCGTTACACGTCGA
Source organism: Oemleria cerasiformis (assembly GCA_037349345.1). Taxonomy (NCBI): domain Eukaryota; kingdom Viridiplantae; phylum Streptophyta; class Magnoliopsida; order Rosales; family Rosaceae; genus Oemleria; species Oemleria cerasiformis. The sequence continues at coordinate 17,318,838 of JAZGTL010000018.1, forward strand.
ATCACAAAAATAGGGAGAGCTTGAAATTCACCATTCTATAGCAAAAAATATACAATATATATATATATATATATATATAACCAGACAATGACCACACACTAGACCAAGAGCAGGTACTTTTCTGATCAAACACTGCCACTATCTGCAAGAACCGCCTTTAAAGTCATTATTGATATCTCCCTCCTTCAAGACTGACTGAATAGTCTCATAATAAAATTAAGAGCATACCAAAAATAACCTGTTTTCTATCTTCTTCAACCTTCCTTCATCCTCAGCTCCGGCGTATCGTAGCCAAAATGACCCTCCTCGACACCTTGCTCTTCTATGTAATCGCTCTCTCGCTCTCTCTGTCTGTTGCGTACATATCGACATATCCGCAGCTGCAGTTTTAACGAATGTTTATTAATGTCAACATTTCAGATAATTCGTTTTGTGGACACGCTGGGAATTTGGCACAGACTGCCAGTTTTTATGGGACTTGGTTACTTGGCGGTCAGAAGGCACTTGCACCAGCGTTACAATCTTTTGCATGTCGGCAGAACCAACGGCCAGAAATACAATACCCAAACGGTGTCGTATCGAACGGCTGATGGGACTTGCAATCACCCTAGTGATCATCTGGTTGGTAGCCAAGGCACCTTCTTCGGTCGCAACATGCCTCCCTCTACTTCACCATACGGGGCAAGTACTCTTGTCTATTATTATCGGATTATTTTGATTATACAAGTAGTTACAATTAATCCAGTCATTGAAAAATTCGGGTGCACTCAAATTTCTTCGTTGTTACTGATTAAGTGAAGCCTAAATTTGACTGAATTTTTTGCATCTTTTTCTATGTACCTGTTTTTTTTGGATTTTCGGAGTGAGATAATTAATTGGACAACAATTACATCTCACCGCCAGGGTGAGATATCCTCGTACCACCTTTTTGATTTATCAAATTATCTTTATACATATATCATAATCGGAATCGTTCATTCTCTAAATCATCATGTCAAGATCATTTCCATAAAAAATCAGTAAGATTGGAAGTCATTTAGTTATTCATATTTATCAACTAAATGGACGATTCTCTGTAAGAATTCTAATTCTTACCAAAATCGTTGATTTATTTTATACATGTGAATGACTAAACGACATCCAATCTTATTGATTTTTTACGGAGATGATCTTGACATGATGATTTAGAGAATGAACGGTTCCGATTATGATATATGTTAATATGTAATTGGTTCATATCAAAAGAGTGGTATGAAGACATCTTATCAGGATGAGATGCAAATATCATCCTAATTAATATATATTCTCCTAATAATTAATTTTGGTACAGTTGCTGGAGCCTCACCCTACGCTTGTAGCCTCAAAGCTTTTGGCAAGGAAGAAATTTGTGGACAATGGGAAGCAATTCAACATGATAGCCTGTTCATGGATACAGTTCATGATTCATGACTGGGTTGATCATTTAGAGGACACTGAACAGGTAGGTATACGGTATACCGTATACATCAACTTACGGTGTCATATAGATATATATATCGCCGTCAGTTATTTATAACAGGATGATTATCTCAATAAAGTCAAATATGATAATTGTCGATAAAAAAATATTATAGATATTACATTTGTAAATTTAATATTAAATAAGTGGATTTTATTTATATTAGTGGATTTTATTGCATTAGTGTGTGAATTGTAAATGTTGAGTTATCGATGACGTGTTAGAAACAAAAAATAGTGACACGTCACGGACAACTTAAGCTGGTGATTATATTCTAATTCTATTTGCCCTTTTTTTTTTTTTTTATGAATGACGATCGAAGTACAGGTGGAAATTAAAGCTCCTCAAGAAATTGCAACGGGGTGTCCACTACAATCATTCAAGTTTTTTAGGACCAAGAAAGCTGCCACCTGTCCGAATTCAGATCAATCGGGCTCGTTGAATGCAAGGACTCCCTGGTGGTATGTTATTGTTGCAAAGCTAGCTTTTCTTTTTTCAGATCAATATTATGGATCGTGCATGCGGTCAATTTACAATTTTACAGGGATGGGAGTGTAATTTATGGGAATGACGTGGCGGGAATGAAAAGAGTAAGAACGTTCAAAGATGGAAAGCTGAAGACCTCCGACGATGGGCTTCTTGAGCACGATGAAAATGGTGTTCCTATCTCCGGCGATGTCCGAAATTGCTGGGCCGGCTTCTCCCTCCTCCAAGCATTATTCTCCAGGGAACATAATGCTGTTTGTGATATGCTAAAGGTAAGTAAAAATATTTTATCTCATCGATGATATATAAGTTTCTGACAATTGATTTTTATTTCTATTTTTTTTTCACATCTGTTCTGTGTTTAGGTACATTACGCAGATTTTGACGATGAGAAGCTGTACAGACATGCAAGACTGGTGACATCAGCTGTCATTGCTAAAATCCACACCATTGATTGGACTGTAGAGCTCTTGAAGACTGATACTCTCCTGGCAGGGATGAGGATCAACTGGTAATTAATTAATTAATTAATTACTAATTAATTAATTAGTTAATATATTAATGCAGCTAATTTAATCACGTCGTTATGTATAACTGTTGCAGGTACGGATTTATGGGGAAGAGATTTAAAGATTTATTTGGACACAAATTAGGACCAATATTGAGTGGATTGGTTGGCCTAAAGAAGCCTATAGATCATGGAGTACCTTATTCACTCACCGAAGAGTTTGTCAGTGTGTACCGAATGCATTCGCTTCTGCCGGATAAAATCATTCTCAGGGACATCCATCAGCCTACTGCTTCACAACACAAATCCCCTCCCATACTAGAAGAGTAACTTTTCAAAGAATTCTCACATTATTTTTAGCGTGTTTTTTTAAGGCCAGTGCTTGCATTCCACTCTGGTGAGAGTGGGATGCCCTCGTACTACCCTTTCGATTTATCAAATTGTCTTTGTACATATATCATAATCGGAACCGTTCATTCTCTAAATCATCATGTCAATAACATCTCCGTAAAAAAATCAGTAAAATTGGAGGTCGTTTAATCATTCATATTTATCAACTAAATAAACGATTCTCCATAAAGATCCTAATTCTTACAAAAACCGTTGATTTATTTGATATATGTGAATGACTAAACGACTTCAAATCTTGTTGAGTTTTTACGGAGTTGATCTTGACATAATGATTTAGAGAATGAACGGTTCCGATTATGATATATATCAACATGTAATTGGTTCATATCAAATGGCTGATATGAGGCCATTCCACTATGGTGGGTTGCAAGTATTGCCCTTTTTTTAAAGGGTGCATTTCGGGCAGGTTGAGTGGGTTGGATGGTAAATTTAGTCCTAACTTAATCTTCACAATTCGGGTTCGGTTGAGTTTAGGTTAACTCAGGTTTGTATGAATTCGGTTTGGATTCGGGTTAACTCGGATTTGTATGAGTTGAGTTAATTTAAGTTTTAGGTTGACTGAAGTTCAATACATAAGTTTGAGCCCACTGGCCACTGCTTCAACCCAAAATTCAAACCATATAGTCCAACTAAACAAACAATCTCAACATTACTTAATAATTAGATGCTTAAGCATTATATTTTATACAATTTTTCTATAGTTATCTTAATTATTGTTATACTGAAAATGAATAAAATTAAAAATTAGCTAGAACTTAGCAGCATTAGTTTAGATAGACTTAGAATTGCATAGGTTGTTAGTGAATATATATATTTAATATACAGCATTAGAGTTACATGTATGCTCAAATGAATTCATTATCTAAAATCGAGTTGGATTGAGCTAGTTAAAATTTGAATTAGGTCCGATTGGATTTGGACAGGTTAGAACTTCGACCCAACCCACCTGACAAATGCTCAAGTTGAAGTCGAATTACATATAAACGGATTCGGGTTGGTCCAACCCAAATTGCACCCCTAGTATTTTACTGTCCTGTAAATCATATATACTTGCCTTGTTGCTCTGCTTCGAGCTAGGCCACAATGAAAGCATATATCTGTTACAGGGTGCTCATGACAGATTTGATTGGTAAAGAAGGAGAACGAAGACTGTCGAAAATTGGAATTGAGCAAATGTTAGTATCAATGGGTCACCAGCCATGCGGAGCTGTGACATTATGGAATTATCCGTCATGGATGAGGAACCTCATTGCACATGATATTGCCGGAGAAGAAAGACCCGACCCGGTTGATATGGCTGCATTAGAAAGTACAATAATTGCTTCAATTTTATAACCAAATTAAGAACAGGTTTGAATATTTTTGCAATTATTACGATTGAATCTCTTTTCATAATTAGTTTATCGAGACAGAGAGAACGGGGTTGCGCGGTACAACGAGTTCAGAAGGAACCTGCTGATGATACCTATCAAGAAGTGGGAGGATTTGACAGACGATAAAGAAGTTGCAGAAGCTCTTAAGGAGGTGTATGGAGATGATGTTGAGAAGCTTGATTTGCTCGTGGGTTTACATGCAGAGAAGAAAATAAAGGGCTTTGCCATTAGTGAGACAGCCTTCTTTATCTTTCTACTCATTGCATCAAGGTAAATAAATTTTATATGCATGCTCAACATATCTCCCACCTTCTAAAAATGGGACTGTCAAAATTTTAAATCAATGTTGTTGCATTTATTTTTACTCAGGAGGCTAGAAGCTGATCGTTTCTTCACGACGAATTTCAACGCGAAAACGTACACAGAGAAAGGACTTGATTGGGTTAACAGAACGGAGAGTTTGAAGGGTGTGATCGATAGGCATTTTCCCGATATGACTAGGAGATGGATGAAGTGTTCGAGTGCGTTTTCTGTATGGGATTCGGAGCCAAACCCAGCAAGCTGCATGCCTCTGTATTTGAGATTAGCTCCATAATTGTGTTTGTGAAATTTGTGATCATAAATTTGATGAGTTCTGAAATCTTCTTGTATATATACCATGCAATTGCAGTACAAGAAGGGATATAGATAGTTTTGCGTGTATATGGTTAGACGAATTTTATATTTCGGTCAATAAAAGTATAAATTGTAAGTTTATTATATTTTTTTGTCGATAATTTATAGCATACTTATTTATTTGTTATGAATATTAAAATTGTTAAAATTTTATTTTTTTGATGTATATTAAATATTAATGAATTCAGTAGAAGGAATCTAACTTTATTAACTTAGTGGTACTTCATCGAATAATGCTTAATAAATTTTGTTGACCAAGAATAGCACACTAGACCCTTACATATAAATACGCATAATTAATTCAGTAAGAAAGAACCGAAACTGATAGCCACATTCGGTAGGGCAAGCTAAATTGAAAAAGCGCGGGAGTTTTCAATTGGAATTTTTTATCATTTGCCTCCGCATTATGCCATTTGCTCCTCTTCCCGCCGTTTTCTCTACATCAAGCTCTTTCTGTCATTTCTCACAAAGCCAACATTTTTAATAAAAACCATAGAGACTAAGAGGATCAAAAACCCTAGAAAACGAAAAACCCAAAACCCAAAGGCGATTAAGCAAGCCAATGGGTATCAAAGAACTTCTCCGATTCATGAAACCCTACATTGCACCCATTCATATCAAGAAATATGCTGGCAAGCGCGTAAGTCCTAATCCCTATCCTGTTTCCAATTTTTATTTTTTGATTTTTCGATTTCGATTTCGATTTTGAATTGGGTATCTGGAATTTATTTGCAGGTGGGCATCGATGCCTATTCATGGCTTCACAAAGGGGGTAAGCATAATGCTGCTTTGAAATTCGTTTTGTGTCAGCTGGGTAATGAGATTTCATTGCCTTATCTATTTACTGTTTATTTTCTCTTTTCTTTGGCAGCATATTCATGTAGTTTGGAGCTGTGTATGAATTCAAATAGCGAAAGGAAATTGAGATACATAGATTATTTTATGCACCGAATAAATCTGCTTCGTCACTATGAGATAACCCCAGTAGTCGTCTTTGATGGTGGAAATGTACCATGTAAGGCTGACACTGAGCACAAGCGACACAGGCACGTTCTTTAATCTTCATGTCCAATATTACCCATATGCTTTCTCCTCTTCCTATTAAATTTTCAAAACCGAGTTTGTGTTTTGATGCACAAATTTGTTACCGATTCAGGAAAAGAAAAACTAATCGTGATTTGGCAATCGTGAAATATGAAGAAGGGGATATTAGAGCTGCCACTGAACTATTCCAGGTATTTTAACTCAGACTACATCGTAAGCCATTAGATACTAATGTTCATTTTCAGAAATGAATCGGGTTTGTGTTATTTGGAATCTTGGATATAGTGAGCCAGGGAAACTTTGTGCTCAGTTATGTAGTTTCTACCCATTTCTGTATTCATCGTTTAGGTTTGAAGATCAACTATCCTGACTAGCTCTCCTGGTTTATAAAACTCTCCAAACTTATAGTTGATACAACTTGACCTCAGCATTGTTCAGATTTGTGGATTAGTGAATTTATGGGAAATCAGAAAACATGTGGACCTAGAGAGTTCAAATTCAACCAAGTTTCGAGTATAAGATCATTATGTTGAGTACTTATTCATCTTTGTTTGTGAATAGTCAGTTTTCTAGTTCTGAAATGCTGTACAATCTGAGTAATAGTATACTGCGTTTCTTTCTTAATGTGTAGAGGGCAGTGAGTGTAACTCCAGATATGGCACATCAACTGATACAGGTAGTTTACTTGATGCAGAGTCTTATTTTTGCCGTTGTGTTCATATGATCAAAGTTCGTTTCTTTCTTTCTTTCTTTCTGCAAAGTTGTAATTTTGTTATGATACCAGTGGATATTCATTTCTTCTTTATTCTTAAATTCAAGCTTAAACCCCGAGCAACTGAGTAATTTTGTGCACTATTGACCTTTCAGACTTTGAGATCAGAGAACGTTGAGTTTGTAGTAGCACCATATGAGGCTGATGCACAGTTAGCATACCTATCCAGTCTCGAAGCAGAAAAAGGTGGAATTTCTGCAGTGATTACAGAGGATAGTGATCTAGTGGCCTATGGTTGCCAAGCTGTAAGAACTTACACGAAACTTTGATATGGTGAAGATGGAGGTTGAATGCTCTCCTGATGACTTCTTTTCAATCATGTATCATTGAACTTGCTGGTGTTTTGTTTGTTTTGATTTGCATTGGTTGCAAACAGGTTGTATTTAAGATGGACCAAAATGGTAAAGGCGACGAGATACTGCTGGAGAATGTTTTTAATCCCGTGGGTCGTACACCTTCCTTCCAAAATTTTGATCAGGAATTATTCACAGGTTTGTTCAACGTGCCTCTGATTTTATCTTTATATGCATATGCTATCAATAAAAACATCTACGGAGCTGTGTCATCCATAAATTATCATCTGAAACAGTGACAAAATGTGCACACAATGTGTTACTTCAACCAACTTATGTCATTATGTGCCTCAATAATATTGTTCTCTTCATACAGAGCCATCTCTTTTTTCCACCGAAATTTTGCTTTAAAGCTTTGCTTTCAGTATCTCAGTGGCTCTAATGAGCATTTCGAACTTATGATCTGGCATTTTTTCAGGCATGTGTGTCTTGGCTGGCTGTGATTTCCTTCCATCTGTTCATGGAATTGGGATTGGAAAAGCTTATGCCTTGGTTTCTAAGTATCGCAACTTAGATCGTGTAAGTATGCTGTACAGCTTCTTAATGCATATACGTACATATATTCTCATCATCTTAAACTGTTGTTGGTCTCATGCTTCATTTGTTGGCGCATGCTTCCAGGCTCTATCAGCGTTGAAATCACAGAAGGGCACTCAAATGCCTGAAGACTACCCTAAATGTTTCAGAGAAGCAGTTGCAGTTTTTCAGCATGCTCAAATGTAAGTAATATGGAAATAGAAAACTAAGTATACTGGCCTTTTCTATTGCTTTCCATCAGTGACTCCTGCTGGCGTTTTTTAATACTTCCATGGACGTAGATACGATGCTGACAACAAAAAGGTCAAACATATGAAACCAATTCCAGAGAAGCTTGTGCAGTCTCTAGATGGAGAACTTGATTTCCTCGGACCGTATCCTTTCGTTGTTTCTCTCTTTTAATTTCCAAGTAAAATGTTTCTTGCCATATCTGTTGAGTTCTTTCCCTTGACCAATTACAAATCGAACTAGAGAAATGCCTTCATCAATAGCTACTGCAATTGCTGAAGGGAACTTGGACCCCATAAGTATGCAGGCCTTTGATCATTTCCCCACTTCTAGACATCATCCAGATCCTATTAAGACCAAAAAATCTGGTAAATTTCAGAGACCCAAGACTGCTGTGGCATCTGCAGAAGATGGCTGCTTTGTAGCCTTTCCCTCCCGGCAAGCAAACGACAGTACAGGGCCTACAGGCAAGTTTCTTTGAAGTTGTTCCCCACTTACACATGGGTTGGTCTAATCTGTTTCTGGCTTAAAATTGGAACTACTTTTCTTGTGCAGAAAGGCAAAATCCATATTCAATTGAAAAGAAGTATATAAATGAAGCTGCAGAACTTCATAAACTAATCGTGCCATCAACAAACAATGAAACAGTGGAAACAACAATCATTCCAAACAGCCTCCCCTTGAAGGTTCGTGGCAACAATCCTTTCAAGAAACGAAAAGAGGATGATATTCACACAGATCATCACATAGCGAGCAGCACGAAACAAGTTTCAATTGCAGCTGATGATGATGTGGAAATTTTGGACACTTTGTATGCCCCTCCCAGTAAAACCAAATCAAATGGCTCTTCCAGAAAAAGGAAACCGGATATCAACTTAGATCAGATCGAGAGCATTAGTGAATCGGTTTCAGTGGTGACACAGGAGTCTTCAGACATATTGTGCGCAGCTACTCCAGCATCCCAGGAAAGTGTAAATTCTAAGCTTCTTCCCAAAAGGAAAAGGACGGTGAAAAATGTGAAGTTGAAGAGTTCAGGGACTAGAAATAGCAGTATCTTGAATTTCTTTTCTCGTGTATAATTTATTTCAATTTTCTTATGCTAGTTTCCTCGAAATGAAGTTTTTCATATTGTCATCAACAAAACATACCGACCAATCAATTTTAGTCCCAAAACTTTGTCTCGAAATGAAGCTTATCATCTTGTCGTCAACAAAACAAACCGGCCAGCATTTTACAGTTCAGCTAAATAGCAAAGGGTTCTTTTTTATTGTTCTCCAAACCAAGGTTAGAACTTAGAAGCTAGCTATTAGGGCTTGGTTTTGGTGAGGAGCTTCTTGAACCAGTAGGCAGACATCTTTGGGTACCTCTTGAGGGTTTTGAAATCAACATAGACAATCCCAAACCTTGAAGTGTATCCCAACCTCCATTCGAAGTTGTCAAGCAACGACCATGCAAAGTATCCTATCACGTTGGCTCCATCATCGGCCGCCTTCTTCAGTTGAGTCACATAGCTTCTGTAGAAGTTGATCCTCGTCGTGTCGCGCAATCCCTTTGCAAGTGTCCAATTCCCAGGGTTGTCCATGCCTGCAAATTGACATCAATCCATTAATGAAGGAAAGAGATGGAAGAAGAGGAGGTTTTTGTTTGAGACCTACCATTTTCGGATAAAATCACGGTCGGGTTTCCATAGTGCTCTTTTATGTACATTACAGCTTTGTACAATCCCCATGGTACTTGGTAGAGCCAATAAGAATGTGCCTGCAAATGAGAAACTCAATGACCAAGTTAGTAAAGCTATTACCATGTGAAAATTTTCTCTTACACATGACATTATGTTTTTATTAAAGACATGACGTTTGGTGTAAACCTCACTTATACACGATTTTTTTTCAACTTTTGTCACGATTATTGACAGGATTGATTAGTTAGCTAGGATATATGATAGTCCTTTGGAGCTTCGATTGAAGTGTAACCAATCCGAGACCACAAACTTAAAGTCTAAACTTTAAACGAAGAACTATTTCCGAAAACATGAAAAAATGAAGTAGAAATAAGGTTTTCTAAACACAAGACATGATGTCTTGTAGAAAGAAAGACTCCGAATATGTAATTGGATCAGAAGTTACCCTAGGACCAATAGGCACTCCATTCTTCTTATCTGCAAGTTTCATGAGAGATACATTTGAGTTACAAAATGACCAAGAAATTTATATCACATATATATTATATGCATCTTACAAGCAAATCCTGCATTCCAATCCTGCTGGTACCCCAAGAGCTTTGGGTTTGATTGACGTGGATGATATATGTAATAAGTTGTATATTGGTTGATACCAACATAATCCATTGACCCCTTCACCATCTCAACCTCCTCTTTCGTGAACTTCGGTAGCCTATCACCGACAATTTCTTGGATTGTTCTCGGATACTCGCCGTATACAATCGGATGAATAAACCTGTAAAAATATAAAAACCCATATGGTCACTTATTCTTTGATGGACTGACAAGAAGTGAAAAAATGCGGTAACTTAGATTTACCATCCGATGTGAAAGTCTCTAGCCCTTTGAGCTGCATAGTTGTCTGCCTTTGATCTTGTAAGAGGCTCATACCAAACAAAATCCAACAGAATCCCAATCCTTCCTTTTTGCACTTTCTGAAATCCAAATTTATATAATTAAATCTTCATTTTCAAGTCCAAAAATAACGCTTTTTATTTTTTTTTCTTCTTCTTTCAGAAAAGGAACAATTAGCTGATATATGTACCTGATATTTTTGGCGGTATCTCTGAACTGCAGCTGCATGTGCTAAAATCAAATGATGAGCAGCAATGTAAGGCTCGGTTGCTGAATTTCCAGCTGTGCAATTTCCGAATGGCTTCGAGCACCGTCCCGGAGCGTGGATTCCGTTATCGTAGCCCAGAGCAGCCACCACTCTAGGCTCGTTAAACGTCATCCAGTTCTTCACTCTGTCACCAAATTCCTTGAAACAAAACTCCGCATAATCCGCAAAATCTTTCCTGCATCCCAAGTAATTTCAAGCACATGTCATATAACAATGTTTCCAATTTTAGTAATTAACCTTGCTAAATCAATAGATATACTGAGTTATATATATATATATTATCATGTATATGGTGCTTACACTACTTTGTCACTTAACAAGCCCATGTACTTCTTCTCAAGTGCCAAGGGAAGATCATAGTGGTACAAATTTGCATAAGGGGTAATTCCTACAGAATAACAAGGCAAAATAATAATCAAATAATATTTTTAATCGTTAAATACATAAGAAAATACATTATATTACTGCAATTTTTTTACTGGATTTACCTCTTTTGAGCAAGTAGTTAATTAACCGGTTGTAGTATGCAACTCCCTCCCAATTTACCTTCCCAGCACCATCTACCATAAATTAAGCATGATTAGAAACAAATAAATTAAATAATGTAAAATGGAGGCATTATGATTGACCAAAAATATGATCAGTAATTACCTGGAAAAATTCTGGACCACGATATCGAGAACCGATAGGCATCGAAATTTAGGTTTGCCATGAGATCAACATCTTCCTGCAACATCAAACCCAGATTTTCTTAATTATGATCTCATATCCGAAGAGAATCTTGTTGTAATTTCTTTTTAACAAGATTTTCATTTTCGTAATGTCAACTTGAATGCTTGCATCCCATTAGGGTTCTGGTTGTTTTAGATTTTGTGGACTTTATTTGTAATTTTGCATAATTTCAGTGATCTGAGTTTATTAGTGGTTAATGCGGCTTTGTCCGCATTAGTATTGCCATATTGGCTTGTGGGTCTTGCTGTCATAACTTAACTTTGATGGTATGGTTATACAATTTCTTTATGATATACAATTATATCAATTTTGATAAAAAAAAAAACATTTGCATCCCACCTCGATGGTACCTCTCAGGGCCGGCCCTGAGGACAGCCAAACAAGGCGGCCGCCTCGGGCCCCTACCTCGAGGGGCCCCGAAATTTTTTTATTATACATAATTGATGTGTTATTGTCATATATAATGAGACTAATTCATAAACAACCATGGTTGCTTACTTTATCCTTTCAGGCTTTTTCATTTAGCTTTTTTTTCCTAACCTATTTTTTTTCCCTAAAACCACAATAACTCTTTTTTTTTTCCCATTAGCCTACTCAAACCAAATAATTTTTCCTTTCTTGTTTTTCTTCTATTTCCTCTTTTTTTTAATTTATTTTTTCAGCGTTTTTATTTTGTGTTTTTTTCCTAAAACCACAATAACCCTTTTTTTCTTCTTCTTTTTTTCCCCATTATCCTAACTCAAACCATATAAATTTTTCTAGTGGTTTCCTAAACCCTAGCCTCCTCTATTTGTTAGCTTTTGTCTCTCAAACGCAGATGCGTGATATTTAAGTAATTTTTCCCTAAATTTATTAAGTACATATATATTTTTTTTGAGAAATTATCAAAGTCCTTAAATACTGGTTTGATTACATTAATTTAGTAATGGTTTCTTTTCATAATTATAATTTGTGGAAATTTTAATATAAAAATAGTTTTTTTACAATTCTTATATATATATATATATATATATATATCTATATATAAGACACTTTGAAAGGTTAAAAAATTACGGGACCCCATTTTGAAGTTTCGCTTTGGACTCTCAAAATCTCAAGGCCGGCCCTGATAACTCGTAACACGCTGTTGATTTAGAATATTATAAATTGTAATGTATATAATCAGCAATAACATGAAGGAAGATATAGATAAAAAAAATTCTTTCTAATTTCAAGATTAAACATCAATTAAATTTGAAGAAAAAATAAATGAAAATGCGGAAAAAGCAACAAATTATATTAAAATGAAGTAAATAAAATCAAACTTACTTTGTAGCGGTGATACTGGTCCACCGCAACATCCCCTGTAGCGTTATTTGGAATCATCCCTTTTCCAAAAACAAACAAGAACAAAACTTATATTCACAATTATTAACTCGTAATTAATTAAGGACAGGAGTGGAAAATGAATTAAGATGATAAATTTGAAAACTGTGTCTGTGTACCGGGAATTTTGACGAAGGCATCCCAAATGCTGGGCCCACGACCGTCCTTGTGGGCCATGCCTTCGACTTGATAAGCAGACGTGGCGGTTCCGAACACAAAGCCCTTGGGGAAGCTGGCTCTGCTCAGTCCACCGGTGTCCAAACTGAGACTCTCTGGGTGGAGGGGTGAAGCTCCATTGTGCTCAGCTGCATGCGCGACGCACTGGATAACTAAAAGACTAAGCAACAACAGCACCGATGGGGCTCTCATTTTCAAGAAAGAGAGAGAGAGTATAGTGAAGATGTGAAGACTGAAGACAGTTTTTTTTTATATAGATAAAGTTGAGTGAGCGAGCGAGTGAGCGAGTGAGCGAGCGAGTGAGCGAGTGAGCGAGCGAGTGAGTGACCGGACTATGATTTTTCATGAGTTTCTTAAAAGAAACGTCCAAAAATGGGAAATGGAATGGCATGTCCTTCGTGGGGCTTAACGCTAAATGGGATGGGACCATTCGCGATTTCAATTATTATCGTAAAGTTTCGGTTTTGACTATTACATATCATAATACGAACCTTAATGGAGAACGTGATTATGAAACGATGTCGTCTTATAAATTATTGTATTAGTGTTTGATTAAGGACAAGCAACGGGAAAATTATTTGTCATTTGGGTTGAAGATGTGGGTATCATTTGTCATTAGTAATGAAGGCCGGGTAAATTATTCAAGTTGAATTGTCTTTCCCAAGCGTCGGCAATTTAGACCTACTTGCTTCAGTAGTTTCCGCTTCTAGCAAACAAGACAACTTTATAAAACTCTACAAATTATAGAAATCATTTCAAGTTTATATTCAAATTATAAAAAATTTCATCTAGGAATCTAAATTATCAAAGCACAACTTCTAAATACTCAACGTTAGTAATCTGTTAAAAAAAAATTGTTAAGTGACAAGTGACACTTGTGGGCATTTTTTTAATGCCGACAACGACTTCATGTTAGATAAAAAATAATAAAATTTAAAAAATTTAATAAAATCTAAATAAATATTCTCATATAAAAAAATAAAAAAAATAAACAAAAAAATGAAACAAAATTCACGCCCAAAGTCCCAGTTCAATTCATTGAACACCCACAACCTCCTACCCCTGTGTTCGAAGAGAATCAAATCCAGAATATTCATGAGCAAAAACCCAAAATTGGTGTGGGTTTGAAAGAGAGAGAGGGAGATGGAGCGGAAGGGAGAAAGGTAGGTTGGGGGGTGGCATGGCATTGAACACCCTCGACAGTCTTGACACACGGCATGGCGTCGATGGAGGCCTTTGAGGCTGGCGGCCGACCAGCCTTGTCGCCGAACTCTTGCATCAGAGAATCGCCTTCGATCACCACCATTCTTTGGGCCAATTAACACCCTTTGATTCGAGTAAGCGCTCTGTCTCAAGCTTTCCCTTGTACCTACTCTTTGGATCAACTGCATCGATCTACCACCAGGACAGGCTCCATCAAGTTAAGAATTATGGAAAGACAAATAAAATAACATAGGGAGCAGAAAAAAAGTAAAAAATAGGAAAAGCAAAGTTAAGAAGAGCATCATCAACACTCTTTGAATTACAATGAGAAGAGCATGTTTGCATCTTCTGCAAGGGCCAATTCAGGAAGGCAAAGCTTGGATTGGCATTAATTACTTACAAACATGATTTTACTCCACTCACTCCTCGCCGTTGCTAATCTCCCACGGGCGAATCTGAGACTGAAATGCCGAAGCGATGAAGAGGTTGGGATAGGGGATCGGGTGGGGCTCCGCATTGTGGTCAGCGGTGGGATCGGAATCGTCGATGCCTTTGAAGAAGATATATTTTTTGGTGCCGAGGAGCCCGGTGGAGGATGCCACGGCAGCGGCTAACAGAGCTGGGTTTTTGCTCATGAACAATAAAATCACCCCCCAACCTACCTTTCTCCCTTCCGCTCCATCTCACTCTCTCTCTTTCAAATCCACACCAATTCTGGGTTTTTGCTCATGAAATATCTGGGTTTTTGCTCATGAAATTTATGGTTTTGATTCTCTTCGAATACAGGAGTACGAGGTGGTGGGTGTTCAATAAATTGAACTGGGGTTTTGGGCGTCAATTTTGTTTTGTTTTATTTTTATTTTTTTTATAAGAGAATAATTATTAAGGTTTTATTAAATTTTTAAAATTTTTATTTGGAGTCCATTTGAGCATTAAAAAAAGACTTATTACTTAAAATGCACCCGAACAAATCAGCGATTCTCAAATTGCACCAGGAACGGAAATTTATCTCAAAATGCACCCAGAATAATAGCAACGTCAAAAACGTTACACCATTTAACTGACGTCGTTATTAACACTGTTAAAAACTTGTCAAATCCCTAAAATACCCATTTACTCCTTTGTATATTAGTTTTAACCATCAAGTTCTTCTATACTTTCTTCTTCTTCTTCTCTCGTCTTCTTTCTTCCTCTGATTTTTCTTCAGAATTCCTCAAGAAAGTTGTGCTCTTGTTCAACAAAATGCAATGTTTAGTAGATGATGTTTGCTTTTAGTGGAAGTTACAGTTAGAGTGTAATGGATAAGCTGTTAATCTTTGTACCAAGGAATTTTACTGGGTTTAGCTTTTAATGAATCTGTAGATTGAATTTTTAGAACCTTATTGACTTCTAGGCACCAGTGGCGGCCGCCTAGGCGCTAGGCGAGGCTGAGCCGCCCCGAATATGGGCAATGCGGCAGCTCTATACGCAGCAGGGGTATTCCGCGGTGCCTATGCGGACTCGGCGGCTCCTGGGTAGAATTGCAAAATTGATTCAATTTCACCCAAAATTTTCAATTTCACCCAAAATCAAATTACCCAAAGCAGAAATGCAGAATTGATTCAATTGAAACCCAAATTAGAAATCAAATTCAAAACCCACCAATACCATCGCCTCTCTATCTTCTCTTCCACTAGCAACCGCAAGTCACACCATCGCCGCCGTCCATCGTAAGTCGCACTTTCGAACATCGCACTCGCACCTTCTCACCTTCGCACCATCGCCTCCATCGCCTCACTGCAATCCCAATAGGACTCTCCTCCTTCGCCTCCGTCTAGGCACAAATCACAATCGCACCATCTCTGCATCTCAGGTATCTTCGTCTCTCTGGAACTGGAAGTCTGGAACCCTTCGATTGGAGATGGAGTCGATGACTCGGATTGGAGATAGAGACAGGGGGCACGTCCTTGTAAGCCTCCGGGGCTGGAGTTGGTGGCGGTGGCGATGCGGCTGCACCGAAGACGGTGTTCTCGCAGCCTGGGTCCACCAGAAACGTCGCCAACGGCGACGAGACTACCTTGGTTCTCGGTTGGGATTCCTCATCCACGGCGTGTTTCGACGGCGGAGGGTGACATGGACGAGGTTGTCTCGACCTGGAGAAGGGTTGTGTGGGATGGTGAGGTCGATCGTGGTTGGGTGAAGGACGACGGAGGTGGCTGGTGTTTCAGGCGCAATGAGGGAGCGGAGAGACGGGGAGGGTCGTGTGCGTACGTGTTGTGTGGGGGAAGGAAGGGTAATTAAAATTTGTTTTAATTTTAAAAAATAATTTTAGTTTAAATTTAATAAAATATTACAAATGTCTTAATTGTCCCTACAAATTTTGTAATATTACTGCCACATCATTATTTTTAACGGCGTTAGTAATAGAGACTGACGGATGATGCAATAGAAATAACGGAATGGCTTTTCTGGGTGCAAACTGAGGTAAATTTTAATTCTGTGTGCAATTTGAGAATTGATGGTTTGTTCTGGGTGCATGTGAAGTAATAAGCCTTAAAAAAAATGCCCACTAATGTCACTTGGCACTTAGCAGCTTTTTTTTTAACATATTGCTATCGGTGGGTATTTAGATGTTGTGTTTTGATAGTTTGGATACCTATATGAAAATTTTCATAGTTCTAGTATGAAATTAAAATGACCCTATAATTTATGAGTTTTTATGTAATTTGTCCTAAGTTAAAATATTCATTAGGCAAACAAGATGAAAAGAGCTCCTTTTTTTGGAGAGAAAAGATCCTTTGTTGACCAAATAACTATGCATTTGTATTGTTTGGATTTACAACAAAAACAAAAGTCAACGAAATTCTTTTTATTAGAATATTTTATTAAAATTTGTTGTCGTTTTATAATTTTATATTTTATGTAAGTTTAATATTAACTGAAAATTATAAGGTAATAATAAACCTATATTATCCTCACCTTGTTCTTTATACTTATTGTCACTATTGAGTCTTGAATAATTCTATAATATTATGATTTTGATTTTTATAAGTAATAACTTTTTGGATAAACTACATAAAAGTACCAAATTATAAGGGTCATTTCAAATTCATACCTCAACTATAAAAAATTTCATTTAGGTACCCAAACTATATGGCCTAGTACATATCAATACCTCCATTTCGTTTTCCATCCATATAGTCGTTAAAAAGACAGGTGGCAACAAATTGGTCCAGTCAGCTCGTGAGGTGGCCAAATTTAGAAAGGCATTTTCGTCTCAAATTTTCTCATCTTAATTTTCCTCATAATCTTCATCAATCATCCTCACCATCTTCATCATTCTCATCATCCCTATACTGAAACCCCTCCCCAAATTGAAACCCCTCCCCAGATTGAAACCCAATAAAAGAAAAAGCAAAATTTGGTGAAGAAGACAGGTCAGAGGCTCAGAGCTCCAAATCCCATGCATTTTGCTGCTTACCTAAAAATCCGAAAATGGAGCGGCCATCTTCGTCGTCATCGACGACGACCGCCAAAACCTCATCGAACAAAACGACAGAAAGCGCCCGACCCTTCGATCCACCACCACCGTATTCCATATCGCCGACGACGACATCGACAATAACCATCACCGCCTCCACCAACAACTGCGAAGTCGTTTCAGTTCCCTCAAACTCAATGACCTCTTCAACAAACGATCGTTTGTTCTTTTCGCTATTTCCATCCCTCTCTTCGTTCTCATCCTCTTCTTTATCACTGACATCAAAGCACTCATTTTCAGCAGCGTAAATCTGTCAACCTCTCAATTTGGTTCAATCTCCGATAAGCTCCGCAAGTCCTAGCTTCGCGCCCTTTACTTGCTCAAGCAATAGCAACTTGGTCTATTCAATCTCTGGAATCAAACAGTCCCGAATTCCACTAATTCCACTTCCAATCACTCAAATCCCTCCCAAATTCCACTCATCGGGGATTTGAAATCTGCGATATTTCGTCAGATTTCACTCAACAAAGACATCCAACAAGTCTTCTTATCAGCCCACCGCACCGGGAACTCCACGGAAGAGGAAGGAGCGGAGGAGGTTGGTGAAGAAGTAAGGGTGGAGGTCGCCGAGGAAGAGGAAGGGCTTTTCGAGAGGATTGCGCTAATCGGGGAATAAGAGCTGGGCGAGGTTGTTTGTAACGACCCGGACCAGAAATTAAATTATTTTGAGAATTGGACAATTTTACCCTTAGTTTTGGATGGGTTCGGGAGTCACTTTTTGACTGGTAATACTTTTGGGAATTTTTCTTAGGTTGTTGCGTAGGTCTCGAACTCACGAGTTCGTAGACAGGCGGCACGCTGAAAACGGAGATCTGATGAGTTCGTTACGGGTCTAGAAGCTGCAGGGGCAGTTTGGTAATTTTGGAAATGTTGGAATTATATAACAGATATTTTTCTCTCTCCTCGAGAGATTGGTGGATGCAGTCTCGGTCCTATCCGAGCCCTCCCCGTGCGAACACCGATAGGCCATATTCATCGGAGGGGTTCCGATCCTATGCGAACAAAACGAAGGTCGGGAGGATCTTCCCCGGGACCCCACGAGCATTTTGGGGCAGTTCTTGGAGCGGGAGCACCGCCGTAGGCGATGGACGGAGGAGGGAGGTGAGCCGAACATTCTCGGCCGTTTTCTGGCCAAACCAGGTACGATATCGGAACTTTGACTTCATATTTGGATTCCTGGTGAGAAGTAGATGAATTTACATGTGTAGATCGTGAAAAACGGTTAAGAAATGAGGAAGTTAGAAAACCTTGAAAATCGGCCGAAAATGGCAGTTTCCGGCGAATCAGACGGCGGCGGAGGTGGCGGTCCGGTCATCTTCTCCGGCCAGCCTCCGGCGACGGCGAGGCAGTCCGGTCGTCTTCTCCGGCGAGTCACCGGTAACCGGTCGAGTCGAGTGAACCGGTCGAGTCGAGTGAACCGGTCGAGTTGGACCGGGTCAGGTCTAGCCGGGCCGGGTTGGACCGGTCCAGGCGCGTGAACACTGTAGCAGGCGCGTGACCGGCGCGTGGCAGCGCGTGGGCGCGTGTTCTGACCTTCCGGTGGCGCGTGGCGGCGCGTGGGACTGTTCCCGAAGTCACGGCGGCGCGTGACCAAGGTTTTGGGACGTTTCGGAGCAGATTTTGTTGGTTTCGAGGCCATAGGAGTTCATTTAGAGCTTGGTTGGGCAATCCCAGCGGTAGGGATTGACCGTAGAGAGGGTTTTGAGCTTGGAAAGTCAAGGTAGTTGGGTCATTATGGTGTAGGTGTTCTGAGGCTAGAGCGTACATGAATTTTGGGTTGAATGGTGATGGTAAGCGGACTTTGATTTATAAATTGTAATGTATGTATAAATATCTTCGATTTAATTACTGTGGTGTATGATTGTATTTATAAATTGTGATGCATGTATTAATATCCTCGATTTAATTACTGTTGTGTATGGTGATATTTATAAATTGTAACGCATGTATTAATATCCTCGATTGCTGGATAATTGTTGTTCCAATATTTCAGTGGAAGCGAGTTGTGAGAAACGATATGGTTGTTGAATTCGGTTTTGGTGGTGTTTGGCCGTGGTAATTTTTTGGGTACATGATTTTGAGTTGAAACGTAATTGTGATAAATGATAAACAAAATATATACTTGATTATGGATACAAAAACCGATTTGATGGGGCCTAGAAGCCGGGCCTTGGTTCCGTGTTGGCGGACTCCCGGTGAACCCCTAAATTAAACAAAAACCGATTTGATGGGGCCTAGAAGCCGGGCCTTGGTTCCGTGTTGGCGGACTCCCGGTGAACCCCTAATATAAACAAAAATGATTTGATAGGGCCTAGAAGCCGGGCCTTGGTTCCGTGTTGGCGGACTCCCGGTGAACCCCAATATAAAAGGTGATTTTGCAGAGATTGTGGTCGAGTCCAAGTAGTACATATTCTAGCACACCCCAAGGGATACCCTGGTGGCTAGGAATATGATAGCCGAGATATATGCCGATTGATATGATATGATAGTCGAGAGAGATGCCGACTGATATGTTATGATATTCGAGAGATGCCGACTAATATGTTATGATAGTCGAGATATATGCCGACCGATATGATATGATACATATTCTAGTACACCCCAAGGGATACCCTGGTGGTTAGGGATATGATAGTCGAGAGAGATGCCGACTGATATGTTATGATAGCCGAAGGTTATACCGGCTGATGATACAATACGATAGCCGAGGATATTTTCGGCTCTAATATGAACCAGACGAAAATTGTTATGGGCCTAATCAACATATGAAAATACGTCGTCATCCGGGTCAGTGGGTTGGTGTGGGCGGTGACCCAGAGGGACGAATTATTATTGGTTCACTAGTATCTGATTAGTTGTTGTCTTGTGGTTTTCTAGTAGTGATGTCAGCAATGTCTGACTACTGACATTTGGTATCAGAGAGTATTTCTATTTGAACCACCACTATTCCGAGGTTTTGGTTTTGACCGGTATTTTATCCTGCGTCTGACAGTAGGGGGTGATCAGTAAGTACAGAGTTTCTGTTGGGAACCATGTAAAGTTTAATAAAAATTATTTAAGAATAAAGGGTATTTATGGTAATTAAATTTTGAGGTAAAAGAACTGTCAGACGGGATAAGGGTTCTTTCCGGGTTTCGAGGAAATTCGGGAAGGGTCCTTACATTGTTCGAGGCGGCGAGGTCGAGGGCGTCATAATAGGATTGGAAGTGGCGGTGGAGGGCTTCGACGTGAGTGGAGATACGAGAAATTTAAAGAAAATACCTATAGCTTTGAGCATCTTGGAGATGCTTGTTAGGAATTATTGGGTTTCTTTTCCTTTTTTGTGTTGTTGGTGGGAGGAAGAGAGGAAGGGGACGATGAATTTGATTTGGCTTTAGGGTTCCGTTTGGGGCTCGGGTTCAGGGATTTGGGGGGTTTTTGGACTCAACCCTTTGAACTGCCGAAAATGCCCTTCTAAATTTGGCCATCTCACGAGCTGACTTGACTAATTTGTTGCCACCTATCTTTTTAACGACTAAATGGATGGAAAACGAAACGAAGGTGTTGATATGTTGGTTGCCATATAATTTAGTTATCTAGATGAAAATTTTAATAGTTGACATATAAACTTAAAATGACCCTTATAATTTGGATACTTTTATATAGTTTATCCTAATTTTTTTTCTTTAACCGAATTGAAATATTAAATAAATTTTTAACGAGACCAAACTCATGCACTCGATTCATTATGTAACTCTCCTATCTCAAAATCAATGATTTGATTTGTGTTATGGTCCATCATCCATCCCCTTTGTTTTTTGTTTATGTATTTTGTTTCTATCTAGTGCGATTTGATGCTCCTGGTCCTGGACAGGAACTCGATAGTCCGCGACATGTCGAGGATCTGGGCCACAGGATCTTAAATTGGCGATCCAAGTCACACTTATTCACAGGTCCATTTTCAACGAACACCCAATTGAGTGATTGCTGATTGAAAAATATGCAGCTAATTCTTCACCATACATGTCACTTTTCTTTAGCACGTGAACTTCAATTTTGTATTCTAAGAACATTCCTACCAATGGCCTAAATATATGCTAAAAGTCAAAAATTAAAAATTTTGAGTAAAAATTAAAATTTTTGATGAAAATCAATTTCTAACGAGTGTCTTAAATTATGTCTTAAATATCAAATTATAGCCACCAAATAAGTGGGCCATTCAAGGGCGGAGCTTAGTTTGGGTTAGCCGGTGCTACAACATAGGGCACATTTGAAGAGGAGATAAAAGTATGTAGTTTATCACTTTATGTGGGCAATTATAAAAGTATGTAGTTTTAACACTACCATCCCCCACTCAGACTGCCGTCGAGGATGAATTGAAGGCGGGTGCCTCCGGCTCTGGTTATATGGCTCGGCACTGGGATGATATTGGGGTGCGGAGTGGTGCTTGAAAAAATCAAAGAAAAATTGAGGGTGAATTGAACGTGCCTTGGCCTTCTCTTCGAGAAAATCAAGGCCTTTGTTTTTGTTAACATCGAAATTTAAACTTGTTTCCATCTACCCATTGGAGTATTGGAGTGATGTTTTGAATTTGAGCCCAAGAGGGAGAGCGATGATGATGAACAGGTCGGGACGGCCTCACGGCCATTATTTCGATCTCTGCAGATATCATGTGAAGCAAAGATATTGGGGCATATGTGGAAAGTAAGTGTGAAAATAACATTTCTCTTTCATCATAATTCATCATAAAAATTAAAATAAAAAAATTAATTACAGTTACTTTTTAAAACTGATTTTAATAGGTGGCATACCATGATTGGTTTGCTCACCACGTGGTGAGCAAAAATGCTCCCGAAATATTAACCTAAATTTACAAAATTCTTAACTCCGCAATTGCATAAAGATATATATATATATACAAAATTTTCTCGTATACTCCTTGATTGAGCTTGGAGAAAAGCATACAGAATTCACAGAAAGATCTGCATAAACCAGATAGGGTATCTGGTTGTGCTTGTTCTGGCATGCTTCTTGCTGGATATCTGTATTTCTTCTGATAACTTTATCTTCTGATAACTTTTTCTTTTATCTTTTTATTTTCATCATTATCTTTAAGTAAAGTTCCACTAAGTAAAATCTTTTGGTGCACTCTATTATTGAAGTCCACTAAATTATTCTCCAAATTTATCTGGTTGTCCGCCTACTACCCTTCCATCATATTTTCAATATTATGTTTTGTTACATTATCGAAGGAGTAGGAAGATACCGCATGTTTTGATGATGATGATTTTAAATGCTTCTTTTTGAAATATGCTGCTAAACAATTTATAGTATATATATATATATATCAAGGGCTTGTAGGAATGTGCCAATGAGTATAATGATCTTGAGAAGGTGTTTGATTTGATTCTGAAAGTAGCTGCCAAGGAGAATTTGAGGCCGGAGCAGATGGTCAAGAAAGTTTTTGTGTTCACTGATTACCACGACTTTTATGGTGATGCTTTTAAACGGTGTTGGGTTAGTGATTATGAGGCAATAGAGA
The DNA here is from genome assembly GCA_037349345.1 of Oemleria cerasiformis. NCBI lineage: Eukaryota > Viridiplantae > Streptophyta > Magnoliopsida > Rosales > Rosaceae > Oemleria > Oemleria cerasiformis. The sequence continues at coordinate 17,342,084 of JAZGTL010000018.1, forward strand.
GGAAGTTTAAGGAGAAAGGGTATGGAGATGTGGTGCCAAAGACTGTGTTTTGGAAGCTGAAATTTGACAGGCCTAAGATTGTGCATTTAAGAGGGGGAGCTATGATGTTAAGTGGCTTCAGTAACCATTTGTTCAAGTCCTTCTTGGACAATGAGGGGGATATGGGTCCGGAACATGTCATGGAATCTGCCATCTCCGGCGAAAAGTATGAAAATCTGGTTGTAGTCGACTGATGATGAGATTGATCCAAAACTAAGGACAATACTTCATCTCACCCTGGTGATACTTCCTCGTACCAATATTTTAGTTTATCAAATTATTTTTGTACATATATCATAATCGGAACCGTTTATTCTCTAAATCATCATGTCAAGACCATCTCCGTGAAAAATCAACAAGATTTGAAGTCGTTTAGTCATTCATTTATATCAACTAAATGGACGGTTTGCCATAATGATCTTAATTCTTACCAAAATCGTTAATTTATTTTATACATATGAATAACTAAACGACATCCAATCTTGATGATTTTTAACAGAAATGATATTGACATGAAGATTTTAAAAATGAACGATTCGGATTATGATATATGTACAAAAATAATTTGATAAATTGAAATTGTGGTATCTCTCCGTACCACCATGGTGGGATACAAATATTTTTATGGGTATTGGATGTGGAATAAGTTCATTTCTTTTAATGTTAAAAGGAATAAGGCTGATTGAATCAGCCACTCAAAGTTTTTGCTTGTTATTTATTGTAGTTTTAATTTGATGATAAGGAAGTACAATCTGTTGTTTAATTATAGCTAGTCTTCGAGATAGACAAAATTAATGTTTGATGATTTTAATTCTGCTCTCAGATTTGATGATTAATCTTTCACTACACTAATAAGATTATATCAATCAGAAAGTGAAAAACCTTCACTGCCTCTTAGAAATTCAAATTAGTTGATAGAAGGATACGATGGTACATGGCCTCATCAAAACCTTACCGGAAATTTCACCTGATTGAAGAAAAAAAAATACTATATACCAAATATAAATTACATAAAAGCTTTCATAAAATAATAACACAAAGCAAATACTAAAGTTTTGAAGGCATTGGGCCTGCCCATCAGATCCACTTCGGCACGGCCATCAGAACTTCCTCGGCCTGATCAGTAAAATTTGGGGCGCCCCCAAGTACTCCCAGGCCTGCTCATTGTGCCTCCGACAGCATTCCTACCAAACAAAAAAAAAATCGGCAATGTTAAAATGATCACAACACAAATCTGGCAATTCGTAACATTTTATTCTTTTCGTAAATAATATGGTGTTTTCTTTTCCTTTTGTATATATATAAAAGAAGGAAAATGATGAAAATGTAAATATATATATATATATAGCATGCACCAACGTTAACAAAAAAAAAAATAAATAAATATATGGGAGCTGAGTGCGTATAGTTGTTGCTCCATTTGGAGTTCATGGTCAACAGGCACTACCTCGAGGCCATGTTCCACACCCATGTCATAAATAGCTGTATACTCTTCAGAGAACTCTCCTTTCTTCTGGGACTCTTTGTCGGCGAATGGCTCGGCAGAAAACACCCCAGTCCAGCCGTATTTCTGCTTGAGCTCTATCGCATTCGGCATCCCATCCCTACTTACGATTAAGATGTTAGGGATGAGGTTGATACTTTGATGGATCTTATTCTAAGGCTCAATAAAACGGCTTTTTCTTTATCTGGAAGTGCAGTGTTTTCCAGTTGACGAATTTTCGAGAAAAGAGCTGTGAAAGTTGTTGCCGGATATGTAACTATTCATCTTAATAGATGTTTCTTAGCTGTAGCTAGCTAGCTAGGGTTTGGTGATCGATCTTGAGTTTTGACTAATGTCTTCACTCTTATATAGCCAGGGTTAGCTGATCTTGCTTGTATTGAAAAATGGACGTTGGAGATTCGATGTCTGTCGTCATCGCCCTTTAAATTTAAAGGCATGCATGCAGCAGAGAGCACAGGCAATCAGGCATTGGTAAAGCGCATTATGATCAGATCGACTCCAGAGAGATCGAGGCACATGCTAGGCCATTATGAGTTATCGCTCAGCTAGGGTCACGTCCACCTCCTATGGCTAATCTGGGTATGTCTTTTGAACCCAGTACACTAAGGAGGACAGCGATGGCAGACTAAACCTAATGCAGTTTTGATTCGTTCATGATCGAGAGTAGCGCCAATAGCGACTTTGCTGGCCTTTTGCCCACAAACAGCTTAAGTCTCTGTTGCCTTTTATGACAAATGGTCAAAAGATATGGGGAAAGAAATTTTTTTTCTGCTACCAAATGGTCATTGGTGCCAATAACTCAATGAGTCTTTATCACCATGTTTATTGTAGGAAAAGAAAATTCACATGATATTTCGGTTTTGTGTGATACAAAAGGTGTTTATGATATAGTTAATATGTATTATTTTTAAGGAGCATGTAATAATAAAATTAAGTAAAATGATGACATTATTTAAAATATTTTTAAAAAATTTATACTATGGGTATAAGACTCTTAAATCAGAAAAATTAAATGGTATATTTATCTTATATATAATTTCTAAAATATAAGAAAAAAAACAATTTGTTGAGCATGTGGGAGTTAATACTAATGAAAGTGGTCACCTATAATAAAATACAAGGATTTAATCAACCCATTTTCCATCTTTTAGATTCGAGCAGATCTGAAAAAATGTCAAAATCATACATATCTCAAATTACACCAGTTGAAAAGTACCTCATGGTGATCCATGCGAAATCACTATCTCATTTTCTTCCTTCTGATTTCAAATATTTCTTCAGCTAGCTAAATAAATACACAAATCTCTATGACTTTTGTTGAGATGAATTAAGTTAAATTAACTACCTCAGCAAGCTTGGGTTTTTCTTGGGTGTATCAGGTTAAAAGCTTGGCTGGTGCCTTCTTTGGGCCAGGCCTGGGCACTATGGTTTGGTCTGGTTTAGAGAGATAGATAACCCAACCCAACCCAACTTAACCTTGCTCATTATATTTGACCCAATCTGCTTTGCTCGTTATATTTGATTATTTGATCGTGCCATGGACAGCTCACTAGTTAAAGCTCGACTTAATGTTTAGGAAAATACGAGGGATCAAAGGACAAAGATTTCTTTGAATTTTTAGTCATTATATCTATTCATTGAATAAGTGTGATCCAATGGTTATTACTCAGGGAATACCAATCTATTTACGTATGGCAGGGGTGAAGCTATCGTGGTGATCGCGAACTGCGCCCATATTCCGAGCATCTCTTCTTATTCAAAATGAAACTAGACGGCTATCGCACTATAAAAGGGCCCTCCACCACTCAAAAGTTTAGGTATGGAATGTATATAGACCAAAAGAGGGAATGCAGGGATAGGAATAGGCGTTATAGTATCGTTGGAAGAAGGGGCACTTGTGGGAACATCTCAATTGACAAACCATTTTTGGAGAGTAGGATTCTTCAAATTTCTACCATCGTGAGCTTTCGGAATATGAGACTTCCCCAATCCATATTAGGTTTATAAACCACACACTAATATAGGTGGATCCTAGCTATATTGGTGGGTTGTATCCATATTATTGTGTGATTTACAAATGTGGTATTCTTAGCATTGTCCTTATGTCTATGTGTTGTTTAAGTATTTTGGGATTAACCCCCAATCGTTTTTGTCCATTAATATTTCTATTCACTACACGAGAAGTCTCGAATTTGATAAATACTCTATATACTACTCTATATAAATAAAAGATTTTGAGTTGAACTCTAAAAGTGATATTACTTTTAGCACAATTAAGGGCCATTGTCCGCTTTCTCCTTTTAAATGGTACATTGAATGATGGAATATGAGCTTATTCATCATAATGAAATTTAGGTAAGAGCAACTTATATCGTATATTTTTAACGGTGCATGAAATATAAATGTATTCGTCATAATGAAATTCAAGTGTAATCTGTAAATTAATCGAAATGAGATTATCAATTTGAGTTAAAAACTATGCTTTTTAGAGATCAATAATAAGTTAAGTGTCTCTAAAACTTCGATAGAGTGTAAATCTAGAAAGTTTACTTGAATTGAGAAATATTTTTACCCCAATCAGGCACATATGAATCCAGAAATTGTAAACTATTTAAAATTCCAATGTGACAGGAACATTAACACCCCTGATTATTAATATTTTATATGTAATTAAATACATAATTTTGTGTTTGATATTTATAAAATACGAAATCAACATCTAATATGTATAATTATTATTCCTCAATAATAACTTATAAAATAAACAAATAAATAAAATCTTAATGTGTTGGGCTGACGAGGACGTGGATCGTGGGTCACCAAAATTTAGTTGATCTCGCCTATTAGAACAAGCGGGCCCAAATCGGACCGAAAGAAAAAAGGCGCGCCTAATTCAACGGCGCGTTGGGCGAGGAGGAAATAACCCGTAATCAAACAAAATCTCTGACTTCATTTTTGTCTCACAGTTTGTAGAAAAGTTTCAAAATGGCCATATAACAGAGTAACTAAATTTAACCCTAAATTTAACTTTTTGAATAGTAATTAGTAAAGGGTAAATATACCGAGCCTCTCTCCCTTTTGCTTTCTTCATCCTCTCTGCTCTCGTCTCTCTCCTTCGACGAAGGGAAAAATCATCCTCTTCATCCATTTACCAGTCCTTGACCCCGACCTCACCATCTCCGCCACCCAACAATCAAACACCAACAACACCCACTGCCGCCTAATCGCTGCATTCAATGATCTCAGTGTCACTCTCGACTTCCCCTCTTCCAACCTCTCATTCTTCTTTGTCCGCGGCAGCCTCTACATCACTTGCGCCATCACTAGCCCCACCGCACTAACAATTACAACCGTCCATAATTTCCTCTCCGCCTCCGCGAGCTACTCAAACACCAAATTCACCATCAAACTCGACAACGACGTCGACGTCCACTCACCGCCACCACAATCCTCATCAACGATTGCCAGCTTCTCTTCCTCGATCCGTCGCTCTTGCTTCCCGGTAAGTCTCAATCGCTCTCACTACTCTAATTCTATTTTGTCTAACCAAATTTCAATAATTAATTTAGGCCAAAATAAACCCAATGAACATAAAAGCGTGATGTTATAATAAACCAGACTTCCATATTGTTTTGATTGCAGTAATGGCTAGTTTTTTAATTGCAGTAATGGCTATTTGGGTTATTATCTGTTAGTTTTTTTGCAGTAATGGCTATTTTTTTGATTGGAATGATGTCTTGGATATATTCTCTGTTGCTTTTTCTTCGATGGATGATGATTTTGGGTATTTACCAGTATGAATTGAATGGGAGAGTAGCTGATTTTGGTGCTGGTATATGTCTTCCATTAGATGACATTGCTCTTTTAGATTGTTTCCCTCTTTTACCAGTATGATTGAATGGGAGACTGGATACTGGAATACAATGGATATTACACATGATCGAGGTTTACATATATATGCTCAACCTTTTAATTTGTCTCCCATTGTTTGGTTGGGCTAAAATGTTTTTGTTTTCTGTTGTAGTACTTATGGGGCAATTATCCCTAATCCTACCGGCTGCCAAAAAGACATGCATACAATATCAGAAAATGAATGGAAACAATGGGGATACAATTAACAGGATTAGAATTCTTCTCAACTTTTAGTGATTTTGAGCTGGGAATGCTTAATTTTATTTAAGCATTGCAGCTTTGGTCCTGTCTGAGACAGCTTACATTTTGCATAAGATATCAGGTTGATTCAGTTTTCATTCAAAACTAAAATGTCACTTCTTTTGAAGTCACATGTATTTGTGTAGAATCTTCACCAAATGTTATCTCAAACTCATTAATTTCTGCAGTTTTATTTTGCTTGGATTGATCATTATTGGTTGTGCTAGATCAAATGATTTAGAGTTTTAAAAAAAAATTATCCAAAGTTTTGGGTTCTGATGTGAGTGTTTCTTATATGATTTTATTTGATGATCAATTAAGTTTGGTTTTTTTAATTTAATCCCACATAGACATAGGTTGAGTGTTTGTTTTGCAAGCTGGTTTCTAGAGGGGAAAGTTCTGTCATGGGATTTGTTCATTGAGACTGATTACTTGATTGAAGAGGGAAAATTTAGGATCTGTTTATCAGTTTGTTTTAAAAAATAAATGTGTAAGATTTTGACTCTCTTCAGTTTTCTAATGACTTTAAGAAGAGGAAAAGTCTTGATTGCTTTGGATTCTTATAGAGTGTTTGAAAATCTATTTTTCGAAGTCAAGCTTACTTGAATCCAAATCCCCCAAATTATAAATTTTTGGTTGACTGCACCCTTGAAACTCTAAAGTGCTTAATAGATTAGTCGATTCTGAAAGTGAGAGGTGGATAGGTCATTATTGGGTTGTATGTCTAGAAAGGAATAGACAGATACTTGAGAATGTTAGAGGTGGATAGGTAATTATATGTGGGACAAAGGTTGTTTCTGGGCATCTCTTTTGGCATCAGTGCCATCAGAGTTTAGAGGGAGTTCATAGCTGGATGTGTTTATGTGTATGTATTTTACATGTGTTTGTCTGTATGTATTTATTGACAGTATGTACTTGTTGATGGGGTGGGTTGTTTGGGGTAAGTGGATTCGAGTTGATGTGAGGTTCTTGTTGCCGTCTTCCGCAGAGTTAATTTTTACATGAACTCCTTGAATTCTTGGTGTTTGAGTGTTGTAGAAAATCTGGTAGTGTTATTCCAACTCAGTTTGAGAATATATTAGATGTAAAGCACAAGCTGTGTTGGATGGGATGGATTTTACTATATAGTAACTATTGCATCTTTGTTGTTTTTGTATTGAAATTTGAAAGGAGATGCAGGAAAGATGGACAAAACTAGCAATGTTGAAAATATGCAGTGTTATTTGCTTGGCTTTTCTCTGTAGGCTGTCAGTGAATCCAGGAATGTGAATTTGATTGGACTTGCATTAAAAATTAGCCGTTGTAGGAAAATTATGTTGTTATATATTCAAATCTGAAAAAATTAATTTAATATTCAAAGTTGGTCAAATATAGAGAGTCTGATTTTGGTAGCATTAAAAACTGGCTAGCTATTAATAACTTTTGGGTCATTTCAAGTTAAATTTGTCCAAAAATTTAGAGAGTCTAATGTGGATGCTCTTAGGGAACCAAACGGCAATCGTCTCCCGTTTTCTGATTACGATTGCACGAAACAGATTGTAAATGGCGATGGACAAGGTAGAGGAAGAGGTGGAGAAGGTGAAGAAGGAGTGGGACGAAACATACAGTAAGGTGGTAGAGCAAATAAAGGCAATAGAGGAGTATGGTAAATCATCTGGGGTTACTAGTATAATGGAAACGCGGAAAGACTCGCTACCTAGAATGAACGGGATTGCACAAGACGGCTTGGCGATGCTCAATTCATTGCAGTTCAAGCTCGATCTGTTTGCCCCTCAGTTGCCTACTGACGATCAGGTCCAGTCCGCCAAGGCCTTGCTTGAGTCCTGGAAAAACCAATCCCGAAGGTATATCAATTCAATGTTCTGCTCTTAGTTCTGTTTGGTAGCTGAGAAAATTACATAGGAGAATTGGAGAATTTTTGGTTCTGTTTCCGTAGATGTTTGAAATCGTGAAACTTCATCATGATTCTTAGAAAGATTTCTAATTTGGAATGCTTTTAAGTTGGTTATGTTTTTCAAATTGATGCAACCAATTGTAGCTCTCTCCAATTTGATGTCAGAGCTATCCCTCTGTATACATATTTAAATGTTTTGTTAATTCTAGTTTTTGGTCGTTTTGGTCAGTTTGCGGTTGAGTATGAGGAATGCCAATTTGCAAGCAAAGTCTAACATGAAGAAAGCGGCTCAAAAAGAGGTAAAGGACTCTTTTTGAGACTATATAATCTTGCACATTACTGCTTCACATTAACATTGCAAAATGTTGCACTAATTAGTACTATCTTCATGTTAAACCATTTTTATGTGGATATTAAGCGTAAGAAGTTCTGTTGCCTAATTTACTTACACATGACTATTAAGAAGAAGAGAAGATATATTTGGAGCAAAACATGATTGATTTTGCTGTGTGTGTTGCAGAGAGAACTTCTTTTGGGAGGTGGAGAAGAGTCCACAATTCGTAGACGCAACTTACAGTATGTATCGTTTGTTCCAAATGACTTCCAGTCATAGTTTTACGTTCATGCATGCTTTATTAGTTTACAATTTTACATATTCATTGTCTTTAACTTGGAGAAGAATTTTGATTAGCAAGAATTCACTTTTTCTCTTACCTTTACATGGATTTGTTATCTAAAGCATTTAAATTATCTTTTTGTTCCAGAACGAAGGCTGGAATGACCTCTGCCGCAGAAAGCATCACAGAGAGCCTTCGCCGAACCCGTCAGCTGATGGTTCAGGTTAGTTGCTGTATATATATTTTTCCCACGTATTTAATTCACTCATCTTTACACAATCGTAGTACAAATCTTTCGGTGGGATGCATTTGATTTTCATATTTATTTGTGCATAGGAAGTGGAAAGAAGTGCAGGCACACTCATGACCGTTGGTGAGTTCCTTTCATTCTTACATATCAAGTTAGTCTTTACCTTGCTCATGGTGGGTTTTTATTTCAAACTGGATTGTGTTTGAAAACTGTACATAGTTATGGAAATAAAAGGAAAAGAACTAAACTTAGATATTTAAGGTCGAGAAGAGGGAAAGAAATAGAAAGCTAAACAATAATGTTATATATAGAAAATGGCTTTCATGAATCCGTCAAGAAAGCTGTAGTAGATGTCAACATTCGGTGATCTATCAAACAGATTTGTTAATTGTCACGTTCTATGCAAACCAGCACAGTTCGTTTGTTATTTTGGGGCCCTCTAGTTATACAGATTGACCATAGAAATCTAGGGTTTTAGATCTGTTAGAAACATCGAAAACAGGTTCTTTGTTATATTAAAATTGGAATCTGGTGATGCTTTGTTTTGCGAGAATGATGTCATGTTTTGAGCTGCTTATGATTAGCCCTAAGCACCATATGCCTGGTGCTACAAAAATTCACAGTTTTTCCCACTGCTCCTTCATGACGAAGAGGTCTCTCACGGGAGAGAACAACCTTTACGGCATTGTCCTAGCTTTGTTTAGAAAGATCTTTCTGGCACGGTACTTGCAGAGTATGCTTGTTGCCATTAATTTTCCGTGGCTAGACTAATAGTACATATATTGGATAATGCAGAGGACTCTACTGGAGTACTAAAGAAGGCTGAAAGTGAATATAAGGGCCACCGATCATTGCTAATGCGCACCAGAAACCTCCTCTCCACAATTCAACGACAAGATGTCATTGACAGGTTTGAATTATAAATTTTCCGTTTCTCTTGTAACTGTTTAATGTATATCTGCAGATTCTCATGTTGAGTTATATCTGGACAGGGTGATACTTGTTGCAGGATTTGTCATATTTTTGTGTTTTGCCCTTCATATTGTTTCGAGGCGTATTGGTCTACTGACCTTGCAAAGGCAAGTCACAGCTGCCATTAAGGCCGGTATGCTTGGGCGAGCACAACTCAGACCCGGAGCTGTGGAAGATGTCGTAAATCATGCCCAGGTCTATGACAACGCCGTTCCAAAGGTTGAGGAACCTCTAGAAAGATTGATGCATGATGAACTCTGAGAACTGCAGTTTTTGTTGCAGCTCGGCTTAATTTCTTTTTTCCATGGGTTGTGCACTTTGTTTCTCGGCAGCGTCCGCATTTCGGGTTGGTCTCTAGGAGAGCCAGCATTGTTAAATATGTACTACTTTTTTCATATGAAAATGAAAAATATCACTGTAAGGTACTGGATAGAATAATATAATACGAAATTAGTGTTTGGTACCATTCGTATTATTTAGTTACTCGATAAAATAATACCGTTGACTATTTTTATACGGTTAAACAAAAATGATAGTAAAATTGATCAAACAAAAATAAAATTTTTGGAATACTTTAGAGCATGGTGGGAACTACGGTGAGGGCAGAGTTTGTTTATCTAGTGTTCAATGAATTCTAATAATATAAGATTGGGGTTTCGAAGTTAAATTTTTTCTCTTTAAAGTTTCGAGTTTGGATTTTATAATTATAAAGTTTTGAGTTTGAAATTGCGGATTGCAAAAATAACATTTTTCTATTTTGAGTTTGGTTTTTTTAATAGAAAAGTTTATGTGAATTCTAACAATATACGATTGGGGGTTCGATGTAAAATTTATTCTTCTCAAAATTTTGAGTTTGGATTTTGGATTTTGGAATTATAAAATTTATATGAACTCTAACTTTTAGTATTGCAGATTCGAAAAATAATTATAACATTTTCCTATTTGAGTTTGGATTTTTCAATAGAATGGTTCAAGTGAACTTAAACAATATAAAATTGGGATTTCAAAGTTATATTTTTTTTTTTCAAAAATTCGAGTTTGGATTTTGAAATTATGAAGTTTATATGAAATTCTAGTGTTTGATATTGTAGATTGGAAAACTAATTTGTCTATTTTTCCATTTTGAGTTTGATTTTTTCAATAAAAAAGTTAATGTGAACTATAACAATATACGATTGGGGTTTCGAAGTTAATTATTTTTTTCAAAATTTCGAGTTAAAATTTTTAAATTATAAATTTTATATAAACTTTAACATTTGATATTGTGGATTGGAAAAATAATATTGATATTTTTCTACTGTGAGTTTGGTTTTTTCAATAGAAATATTCAAGTGAATTCTAAGAATTTACTATTGGGGTTCAAAAGTTCATTTTTTTTTTAAATTTCGAGTTTGGATCTTGGAATTATAAATATAATATGAACTCTAGTGTTTGATATTGCGGATTGAAGAAATAATTTTAAAGTTTTTCAATTTTGAGTATGGTTTTTTCAATAGAGAGATTTATGTGAACTCTAACAATATGAAATTAGGGTTTCGAAATTCATTTCTTTTTTTCAAAATTTCGATGTTGGATTTTGGAATTATAAAGATTAAATGAACTTTAGCGTTTGATATTTCAGATTGAAGAAATTTTTTTGAATTTTTTCCATTTTGAGTTTGAGTTTTTCAATAGAAAGATTTATGTAAACTCTAACAATATGAGATTGAGAATTCGAAGCTCAATATTTTCCTTTCAAAATTTCGAGTTTGAGTTTTTCAATTATCGTTTTACAATCCATAATATCAACGCTAGAGTTTATATAAACCTTATAATATCATAATCAAAACTCGAACTATTTAAGGAAAAAAAATTAAACTTCGAAACACCAATTTCATATTGTTAAAGTTCTCCTAAACCTTTATATTGAAAAAACCAAACTCAAAATAGAAACATGTCACAATCCTTTTTTCAATCCGCAATATAAAACACTAAAGTTTATATAAATTTTATAATTCCAAAATCCTAACTCGAAAATTTGAAAGAACAAAAATTTAACTTCGAAACCTCAATCTTATATTGTTAGAGTTCACAAAAATTTTTCTATTGAAAAATCAAATTCAAAATGGAAAAATGTCAAAATTATATTTCTAATCGGTAATATCAAACGCTAGATTACATATAAACTTTATTATTCTAAAATGAAAACTCGAAATTTTGAAAAACAAATTGAACTTTGTAACCTCAATCATATATTGTTAGAGTTCACATAAACATTTCTATTGAAAAAACCAAAGTCAAAAATGAAAATCTTCAAAATTCTTTTTTCAATCCTCAATATCAAATGTTAGAATTCAAATAAACCTAATAATTACAAAATCCAAACCCGAATTTTTGCAAAAAAAAATAATTTGAACTTCGAAACCCCATTATCTTATTGTTAGAGTTCACATAAACCTTTCTATTGCAAAAATCAAACTCAAAATGGAAGAAAGTCAAAACTTTTTTTTTCAATCTGTAATATCAAGCGCTAGAGTTCATGTCAATTTTATAATTCCAAAATTCAAACTCGAAAGTTTGAAAAAAATAATATTTGAGCTTGGAAACAATTTGTTTATTGTTATACAATAGTTCACAACAAGCTAGCTTTAGAAAAACCAAACTCAAAATGGAAAAATGTCCAAATTCTTTCTCCAATCCGCAATATCAAAATTAGAGTCCATATATATTTTATTATTCCAAAGTTCAAACTCGAAATTTTAAAGAAAAAAAGTTTTAACTTCGAAACCCTAATCGTATATTGTTAGAGATCACATAAATCTTTCTATTGAAAATATTAAAGTCAAAATGAGAAAATTTCAAAATTCTTCTTTCAATTCGTAATATCAAACGTTAATATTCATATCAACTTTATAATTTCAAAATACAAACTCAAAATTTTGAAATAAAATATTTGAACTTTGAAACCCTAACGGTTTATTATTAGAATTTACATAAACCGCTATATTGAAAGTACTAAACTCAAAATGGAAAAATATCAAAATTCTTACTCCAATCTGCAATATCAAACAGTAGAGTTCATATAAATATTATAATTCCAAAGTCCAAACTCAAATTTTGAAGATTTTTTTTTTTAATTTCGAAATCTCAATCGTATGTTGTTAGAGTTCACATAAACCTTTCTATTGAAAATACTAAACTCAAAATGTAAAAATTTCACAATTCTTCTTTCAATCCACAATATCAAACAAGTTCATATCAAATTATAATTCCAAACTCGAAATTTTGAAAAAAATATTTGAACTTCGGAACCCTAATTGTATATTTTTATAATTCACATAAACATTTCTATCAAAAATACTAAATTCAAAATGGAAAAATTTCAAATGTTTGTTTCTAATCCGCAATATCAAATATTAGAGCTCAAATCAACTTTACGATTCCAAAACTCAAAGTCGATATTTTGAAAAAAATATTTGAACTTCAAAACCCAATTGTATATTGTTAGAGTTCACAACAACCTAGCTATAGGAAAACAAAACTCCAAATGAAAATATGTCAAAAAAATTTCACCAATCCACAATATCAAACGTTAGAGTTCATATCAACTTTATAATTCCAAAATCTAAACTCGAAATTTTGAAGAATATTTTTTTTTTTACTTCGAAACCCGAATCGTAGATTATTAGAATTCACAAAAACGAAATACAATTCTCACCATCTGTAATACATTGGCTTGCGCAATAAATTACACAATATAATACCATAAATAAAGATAATTACAAAATAAAGTGAAATACTTGAGACTTTCCTCACTCAAATGGCCATCCCAAACTACATACAAATATAAGAAAAAACACCACTCAGCATCACAGCCTAGTTTCATCACTAGCAATTAGAAACCACCACAAACTCCAACCTGCAAGGGCATGAGTCATGGAAAAAGACGATTGCTTACGATTTCTGTTTGAGACATAACAAACTGCAGAATCGGTTGATTTACCTCCTTGAAGGTTTGCAATCGCTATGAAGGCTTGAAATCGCTTCATTGAGGAGTCAACTTCCAAACTCGAACAAATGCATCCTCTCCAGAGCTTACCACGGTGTGCTCATCAGTGAAAGCTAAGCCGTAGACCCCGCCCAAGTGAGCATTCTTAATGGTTACACGGTTTGATGCAGGCTTGTCAACTTCATATATGATGACACACGTGTCAAGAGATCCAGTTGCAACCATGCTGTTATCAGGAGACCAGTCAAGGCAGTTTATTCGGGCAGTATGGTACAACATGTTCTTAAGCTTGACCTGGAATAAAATGTTTCAAAATGGTACTAGTAAGTTCAAGTGTAGAAAATGCAAGTTGTTCAACATTAATATGAAGGCAATAATCACAACCAAGAGAGATTCTGAAATGAATAAAATCACATTGAGGAACATTTGGCATTGCATATCAGGAACCAACTTACAGTCATACGCTATGGCTACGGCCTACAAGGCTTCGCCAGATCAAAACAGACTTCAATATTACAAAAGTGCCTACTGCCCTATCCTTGCAAATAGTATCACTACTTAAAGATTAACTTTAATTAGTCAAATAGTGGCCCAGAGCAGGAGTCACTCTAGTGCAAACGGATCAAACTGCTGGATGTAATGGTATCAAGCCACAAATGCAAGAATGCAAATTCTTGTGCTATGCTTTAATTTGATTTCACACAATTTCTTAACGGATCCAAGTTCTAGGTTCTCTACACAAAATGTGCAATAGAGACATGAAAACAATTATTTACGGCTCCACTATGTTCGTCTTTCATTTCAATAGCTGGACTATAACATCAACCAGTCATGAGCGTGCAAACAAGAAAGATATGCTTGCAATCAAGCACCAATTAGATATATATTCTATCAGTTGAACTTGATGACTTTGCCTGCATCATACTTGCATCTTTTATGAATCATGTATTCTGACTAAACTTGGGTAAACAAACAACAGGAGCTGAAAATGGCTTGATGCATACATCTAAAGAATCTACATGCACTTTCATGGACACAAAAATATACGACCAGGGAAAAAGACACTCTTTTTTATCCTTTTCATCCCACAAATGAACATAATGCCTGAACAATGCTTGTTCTTTCCTATGAAAAGAAACAGAACAATGGTTATAATATCTTCATGATGAAATGATAAACAGTATATGAAGACAATGAGCACACTACCTCTTGAGAAGCACGATCCCAGACGACAGCTTCTCGGTTCAAATCTCCTGATGCAAACATTGAAACATCAGGGGAGTAGCGTATGACAGATATAGCCCCACGGTGTTTCTCTAAGACAGCCTCTTCCGTAAGTGTATCACCCTTTACAGAATATATATGAAGTTTACCATCCTGCCCACCAACAATGGCCTCACTTCCATCCGGTGCAATAGTGCATGCAGTCACAGCAAAGCCAAGGTTAATATTTGACACTACTGTAGTGCCGCGGAGCAAGACAACTCCTGTATCAGTTGAAACCAAAGCAAGTTCAGGAGATAGAAGGGCAAGGCTTATGTCCTTCGGCTGACTGCCAACATCAATAGACTCTGCATCTCCACATTGATCACCATTGAGAGGAAGTCTCCAAACCTGGGTAGTCATAAGAAAAATGCAACAGGAAAGAAACAGAAATGAGGTGAAATTCAAACGAGGCAAAGCATTTTTCTTATAGACTAAATATGTAAAATATATACTGTGAGAACATAGAATTTTAGTCACCTTATTGTCAAATCCACATGAAACGATTTCTTCTTTAACAGCTGCTAAACATTTTATTTGGGAATTCTCTTTCCTTAGTAATTTTCCACCATATCCAGCGCCTTGAATCCATTTGACAATTAGACCATCATAGCTGCTAGACAATATGCATTTTGGGTCACTCTTTAGAACAGCTAATGAAGTAACATTCTTCATGTGTCCAGATATCAGTAGTGGGGCTTTATCAAGATCACTTGCTGAGAATATACTAATGGTGCCTCCGAGTGAAACTGTTACTATATGATCATTCTGCCATAAACACCCAACTAGCATGTCTTCCACTCCACCTGATCCAGCAGATGTCAATGTTTTCTTCACCTTCCCATTATTATCCTCACATATTTCCCATATTTTTGCTGTCTTGTCAGCAGACACAGTCAAAACCTAATATTTACATTGGAACTGATCAGCACATTCAAGAAGGGAAGAAAAATGAACAAATTTAATAACAGATAGAGCATAAATACTTGGTTAGGCCTAATTACATGAAATCTCCTGAATCCAAATATTGCACAATCAGTAATTAAATGAGCACAAATCTCATGTTTACCTCTTTACCATCAGGACTCCAGCTAAGAGCATAAATACTGCCTTTGTGGCCATCTTCAGAGGAAAACTCTCCAATCTTCTCCGCAGTCTTTCCATCATAAACAATGCCAGTTTTATCTGAGCTTACAGTGATAAACTTACTCCCATCTGGAGAGAACCTTATACAATTCACAAAATTTGAGTGATCCCTAGCATCCAGAAAAGGAAAAAACTTGGAGTCAGTAATGTGATTAAAGCTGAAGGCCTCAATGATTATGATTAAGAAGAAACCTTTTAGAGAGCTTGAATTTAAAAGGTGGGCCTTCGTAGAAATTAACCAAAAAATCCTCTCCACAAGTGACAATGCGAAAGGGTCTTGTTGGCTTAAACGCACAGCTTAAAACTCGCTTCGAGTGCCCATCAAAATCCCCCACGGTTGAGCCGGAATCCCACCTATTCAATCATTCAAATTCCAGCAATTTCTCACTAACCAAACACGAGAAGCAACAAAATCCACCAAAAAGATGAAGAAAAAAAAACCCAATTTACAATTTGTATTATGAAATATGAAATGAAAACGCTTACATGAAGGCGCGTACAAAGGACTTTCCTTTGCCTTCACCAGAAGCAACGATTCTCAATCCATCGGGGGACCACTGGAGGTCGTCGATCCGACCCGACAGGACCTTGAATTCGTTTTTCAAAACGAAGTCATTGTGGGTTCCCCAGATCCTGACGGTGCCGGAGACGTCAGCGGATGCGATCCACTCTCCGTTGGGCGAGAACCTGGCGAGGGTGGCCGGATAGGCGTGCTCGGCGTAAACGGCGACGTCGAGGGGGTTCTGGAGATTCATGATAACTACAGATCTGCCATTGGTATAGAGGAGCTTGTCTGATTTGGGGTCGCCGGAGATGAGAATCCCACGACCTCGCTCGGTTGACGGTACACAGGCGTAGGTCTCGGCGAGTTGGGTCATTTTGGGGATTTTGGGAGAAACGAGAAAGTGGGATTTGAAAGCTCGCGGTTTATATAGGTGGTCGTGGTCAAGAGCTCATGGTGATGGCCACTGCCCTCTGCGAGCGTTTGGAAATATTCAAAAGGTAAAGTGGACTTGGACACGTGGTGACTTTGTAATAATCAGATCCAAGAAGAAGGATTGTTTTTGTCTTTTTTATTTTAGTTAAATTTTTCTTTTTAATAAAACATAATTTTTTTTTGATAAATCAAAACTATCATTAAACAATTATTTTGTTTAATGAGGACTAAGGTTTAATCACTTAGTAAAATCTCAAGAAAACAATGAAACAATTTACTATCTGATTTTCTACTTCAATTTCGTTTTGATTAGAAAATTAATACAATAATTTATATATGCTTTCCCCTCTAATTTTGATTTAATTTAAAAACTAATATAACAATTTATTATATGATTCTCGCTTAAATCTTGATTTGATCTTAAAAGAAAATGTGATCTAAAAATTAACATATTGAATATTAATTTCACATTTTACGAGAGTTAAATTCAAATTTTTTTATTATATAGAGTATTCATCGAATTCAAGACTTTTTGTGTAGTTAATAGAAATATCAATAAAAAAAAAGATTGGTGGTTTATCCCAAAATACTTAAGTAACATATAAACATAAGGACAATATTAGAGAGATCACATTTGTAAATCACACAATAATACAAATAGAACATACCAACACAAGTAGACCCACCTGCATTAGTGTATGGTTTATAAACATAATCTCCCTAGCATTTTCCTACACATAAATCGAGCTTTAACTAGTGAGCTACCCATGGCTAGATTTAATATTGATGTGTGCTTGCACGATCAAATACAATGAGCAAGGTTAAGTTGGGTTGGGTTGGGTTATCTATCTCTCTAAACCAGACCTAAACCAGACCAAGTCACAGTGTCCAGGCCTGACCCAGGTAAGGCATCAGCCAAGTTTTTAACCTGATCCCCACCTAAGAAAAATCCAAGCTTGCTGAGGTCGTTAATTTAAAGATAAATTGCATAAAAGTACCCAATTTATAGGGATCAATTCAAGTTCATATATCAACTATGAAAATTTTCATCTAGGTACCCAAACTATCAAAACACAACATCTAGGTACTCACCGTTAGTAATCTGTTAAAAAAATATGTTAAGTGCCTAAGTGGCACTTGTAGGGTCATTTTTTATGCTGACATAGACGTCATGTAGACAAAAATAAATAATAAAATTTGAATATTTGAAAAACACTTAATAAAATCTTAAAATAAACAAATTAAAATATAAAAAAACCAAAACAAAACCCCTCCCCCTTCCTCGAGAAAGAAACCCAGAACATCTCCGCTTGCACACCATAGCCACTGACAACAGTGTAGACGGTGGCAATCTCTTCAGAATCTCCCACAGATAGCTCGCTAGCATACCGCCTAAACCTTTACCCGACTCCAAAACCACCGCCAAGTTATGAAATGAGGGGTTGTTACCAGATTCTTTTTCCATATATGGTATTACGAATGAATCGGTTGAGCCTAGGATCGAACACCATGCTTGTGTAGTTGACCTCTTATCACTGTGTGGGTTATTGGCTCAAGCAAAGGACTTTATCCATTCAATGCCAATGAAGGCGGATGCAAGAACAAAAATCAGAAGAAATTACCAATTACTAATCTGATAATAAATATAAGGAAATAAAATTAAAATTGAAAATTTAAACCAACCTGTACATGAAAATGGCATTGCCCTATCCAAGATTCTTCTTGCAATTTTCACAAAAACTGAGGAAACTTTCATACATATAGCTTGACCCATTTGACTTCCGGTCGGGAGAAATTCAGGGATGCCATCGGAGCTCTCGAAAATGCATTTGTCGAAGATGTGAGTGGTTTTCAGGTTCTGTCCGTGAGAAATCACACAAGAAATCACACCAGATTCATCATCTCTGGCTGTTTCAAAATTGTGGCCGGCTTTGCAGTTCATCGGCCTCACCCTAGTGTAGTTAAAAAATAGGGAAGCCCAACAACACCAAATTCACACAGATTCATCATCCCGATGTCCACTTCATCACCCAAGCCACCGACACCACCCTCCTCTCACTCCTCTTATTCCTCCCCCTAAATTCCAAAATTGACAAATAAATTGAGCCACTTTTCTCCAAATGAATGGAAAACATTCTTGAAACTAGAAATAGCAAAATGTAAAATAAACAACAAGGCTGATCTTAGCAAGCCATGGTGTAAAATAAAAAAACTTCAATACTTCTAAAAAGTTAGGAAAAATAAAATTAAAAAAATCTTAAAAATCCTCCTTCATCGTCTTCCTCTGTTTCTCTTCCCCAAAGCCATTCCACCTGACCTCAAAGCCATTCTCTCAGCTGGGTTGTCTGTGAATGCGGGTTTTCTTGACTGGCGAGCCGTCCAGTGCTCGCCTCCATCGCAGGGCTTCGCTCGACCTCAAGATCGCTGCAATTTCGTTCCAATCTCTGGTCCAAGTTGAAGGGTTATCGGCCTTCTGACTTGAAAAGGCTTTGAGGGTCACGAGAACTACTTTGTGGGATGAGATGGGACAAGTTTGGTAAGGTTTAGATTGTGGTGAGATGTGGTGAAAGATGGGATGTATGGGTCGGATCTGGAGGGAGGGTTATTTTGTTTGGGTGTGGATTGAAGAAGGTGAAGGGGGAGGAGGAAGAGGGATAATAGTGTTTGAGGAATTTTTAATTTTTTTTCCTTATTTTTAGAAGTACAAATTTTTTAATTGATTTTTTTGTCTATGTGGAGTCTACATGACATCCATGTCAGCAAAAAATGGCCTCACAAGTGTCACTTAGGCAGTTAATAGATTTTTTTAACAGATTGTTAACGATGGGTACCTAGATGTTGTGTTTTGATAGTTTTGGTACCTAAATGAAAATTTTCATAATTAGGCTATTAACTTGAAATGACCCTTATATTTAGGTATTTTTATGTAGCTTATCCTTAATTCATCTTAACAAAAGTCATAGAGATTTGTTTATTTATTTAGCTAGTTGAAGAAATATTTGAAATGTCCAGTAAAAAAAAAACATTTGGAATGAGAAGGAAGAAAATGAGATAGTGATTTCACATGGATCACCAAGTTGTACTTTTCAACTGGTGTCATTTGAGTATTGAGATATGCATGATTTTGACATATTTTAAGATCTGCTCGAATCTAAAAGATGGAAGATGGGTTGATTAAACCCATGTATATTATTATAGGTGAACATTTTCATTATTATTAACTCATACATACTCAACAAATTTTGTTTTCTCTTATATATATTTTAGAAATTATATATAAGATAAACATACCATTTAAGAGTCTTATCCTATGGTATTAATTTTTTAAAAATATTTTAAATAATGTCACAGAACGTTTTCATTTTACTTAATTTAATTATTACACCTTAAAAATAAGGATAAACTACATAAAAGTACCCAAACTATAGTGGTTATTTCAAGTTCATACCTCAACTATGAAAATTTTCATCTAGGTACCCAAACTATCAAAACACAACATCTAGGTATCCACCGTTAGCAATTTGTTAAAATAATATGTTAAGTGTCCAAGTGGCACTTGTAGGGCCCATTTTCATGCTGACATGGATTTAAAATAATTATTTTATTTTTTTAATTTTTTACTCTCTCTCCTACCCAGCCCCTTTCTCCCCGACTCCCTCCCTCTGTGACAACGGTGACAACCATCACCACCGCCCTTGATTCCGACCACGACCAGCCTCACCACCATTCCTAAACACCTCCCCTCGTCGAGACGAACCCGTCCCTGCCACCTATCACAGTCGAAGCTCGCCGTAAAAGACGAATCGCAGCCGAGAAACCTACAAACCTTCGCCCCATCGACGGCGTTTCCAGCCTACCCAACCTTTGAGACCACCTCCAATGACTTCGTCTGGGCAAGGAGAGCATGAAAAAGGGTCCCATAAGTGTCACTTGGACACTTAACAGATTATTTTAACAGATTGTTAACGGTGGGTACCTAGTTGTTGTGTTTTGATAATTTGGGTATCTAGATGAAAATTTTCATAGTTGAGATATGAATTTGAAATGACCGCTATAATTTGGATACTTTTATGTAGTTTATCCTAAAAATAATACATATTAACTATATCATACGCACCTTTTGTATCACACAACACCGAAACATCAAGTGAATTTTCTTTTCCTACAATAACCATGGTGATAAAGACTCATTGAGTAATTTTCGGAAAAAAAAGACTCATTGAGTTATTGGCACCAATGACCATGTGGTAGCAGAAACAAATTTCTTTCCTATCTTTTGACCATTTGTCATAAAAGCCAACAGAGGCTTGAGCTGTTTGTTGGCAAAAGGCCAGCAAAGTCCCTATTGGCGCTACCCTCGACCATGAACGAATCAAAACTGGATTAGGTTTAGGTTAACGGGGATCATCATCCCCAATTAATTAGTGGTAATTGTCCAACCTTGAAAGATTAATGCTAATTAATATTATAAGCAACACAAACAGAAGTATTCCATTCCATGGCTTACTTACTAGCTTCATCGTCAACTTAGAATAACAACACAAATACTTAAATTACATACATTACGTACATGCATTGATTAAAAGCAAGAACTATCGATAACCACACTACAAATATGATACTAACTCGAAAATTTGTATGAAATTAAATATGCTAGGATATAGTGATAATTATTATATGTCAATGCATCTTTTTTTTTTCGGGCTCGGCTATCTCACTTAGGCGAGCCATTTCCTTTTATGCTACTGATTCCTTTTATGCTACTGTGCTATAGCAAAACCAATAAAATAAAGAAAAACAACAAATCTATTCGACGCGTATAAAATAAAGGAGAGAGAGGGATTCGAACCCTCGATAGTTCTTTGTTTCGAACTATACCGGTTTTCAAGATCGGAGCTATCAACCACTCGGCCATCTCTCCGAAAGAGAATTTCTATTTTATTTTTATTCCACCCAATAGAACATACGTAATTATCTTGAATATATTAACTATTTCTTTATGTTCCGATCGCCTGGAAGGTACAAAAGAAACATCTTGTTTTTTCTTCAACAATTTCTGATCTCTAGTGGACCACTCAGTAGGATTCGAACCCAGATGAAGTTCTGACCATCTGTCAGAGAAAAAAGAACGAATGGATCTTGTAGGATTCCCAAGCTGTAGCCTTCTTAATTATTAGCATGAGCTGCATCCATCAAGTTGGTCCAATTTATATCAATCACTACTGTTAATTTTTTCAAATACAATAACATGGATGAGGAGATTACATACACACATTATGTATCGACTTTTCATTTTATGAGAGTCGAATTAAAAATCTTCTACATAAATTGTGGAGAGAAATATAACTACCGTTAAAGATATTTTCCACTTCTACCAAAATGTGAAGCCAGCTGGTCAATTGATATATGTCACCTAAGCTTCTTTAAGAATCTTTATACAAAATCAAAAGATCCTTTTATATATATATATATATATAATAATTAAGGTGGAAACTAATTAAAGCTGATCTCAAAGCCATCGCTGTCCTCCTTTGCGCACTGGGTTCAAAATACATACCCAGATTAGCGATAGGGGATGGACGTAACCCTAGCTGATCAGCGATGACTCATAATATTTGCTTTGTGTTATTATTTTATGAAAGCTTTTTTCTAATTTATATTTGGTGTATGGTACTTTTTTTCTCAATGAGGTGAAATTCCCCGTAAGATTTTGATGAGGTCATGCACCACCCTATCCTTCTATGGACTAATTTGAATTTCTAATGCCACGTTTGTTTGGCCGGAATTAAGACTTGGAATAGGAATTGATTCCCATTCAATCAAAATTTCTTGTTTGGATGCGCTGGAAAGGAAACAATTTTTATGGTTTGACCGGAGTCAATTCCGTTTAACATGCGGAATTTGAATAACGACCAGAAGTTGGTATATTTCTATTCCATAGTACTAACGGAATGGAAAATTACCTGAAATATCCTCTATTGTCTTAAAATTATCTACCCCAGTCCTATATCCTTTCAGTTCTCTTCTTCGTGCCAATTAGATGATGGCGTTGGATATCTTCTCCGGTAGTAGTTCTACGCAGGAGAAGCCAAATTCACCGCCTTTGCTTCTGATATGTCTCTCGGCCGCCGCAACGACAAAAGGAGAAAAATTGGAGATCGAACGACGATAGACATGAAAGTGTTGATGCCAAGATCACGCCATGTCAGGGCAAGATAACTCCATCAATTTGCATATTCACACCCTCAATATTAATAAATAATATTCATCATCAACTTTTATGAATTTTAATCTTCGTTACGAATTTTTAAACTTTTTTATGGCTGTCAGCCATAAATTTTCATTTTCTTCAGTTAATCTCTCTTTTTTTTGTGCAAACTCGAATCAAGTTGTTTTTTTTTTCTTCCAAGAAGAATTCAGTTGTTGAATAATGTATAATTTTGTTCTCTATAGAACATTTTTGATTCAAAAGTTTGAAAAACTGTATGCAAAAGGGGTAATATTGAGAATTTGTCAAATTCCTTATCTTGAATTTCGGTTTTTCTTCCAAGAAGAATTCAGTTGTTGAATAATGTATAATTTTTTTCTCTATAGAACATTTTTTATTCAAAAGTTTGAAAAACTGTATGCAAAAGGGGTAATATTGAGAATTTGTCAAATTCCTTATCTTGAATTTCGGAGTTGTTCCAAATGATGTAATGGAATCATTGAGACAATTCTATTCTATAATAGATAAGGAAATGAATACAATTCCTTTTTTCATTAAAACATTCCGACCGAATAAACGAGGCCTAAGAGGCAATGAAGGCTTTTTACTTTCTGATCGATATAATCTTATTAGTGTAGTGAAAGATTGAGATAAAACTTTTTGAAAGGTGGCCATTTCTGGTAAACAAGTTACATTAATCTGAGAGTAGAATTAAAATCATCAAACATTAATTTTGTCAATCTTGAAGACTGGCTATAATTAAACAACAGATTGTACTTCCCTATCATCAAATTAAAACTATAAAAAATTAACAAGTAAAAACTTTGAGTGTCCTTCTAACAATAAAAGAAATGAACTTATCCCACATCCAATACCAATAGTTTTGGATCAATCTCATCATCAGTCGACTACAACCAGAATTTCATACTTTTCGCCGGAGATGGCAGATTCCATGACATGTTCCGGGCCAATATACCCCTCATTGTCCAAGAAGGACTTGAACAAATGGTTGCTGAAGCCGCTTAACATCATAGCTTGCCCTCCTAAATGCACAATCTTAGGCCTCTTAAATTTCAGCATCCAAAACACAATTTGTGGCACCACATCTCCATAACCTTTCTCCTTAAACTTCCTCTCTATTGCCTCATAATCACTCACCCAACACCGTTTAATAGAATCACCATAAAAGTCGTGGTAATCAGTGAACACAACAACTTTCTTGACCATCTGCTCCGGCCTCAAATTCTCCTTCGTAGCCACTTTCAGAACCAAATCAAACACCTTCTCAAGATCATTATACTCGTTGGCACATTCCTCCAAGTCCTTGAAACTCCTTAGAAACTCCAACTTGGACTTAAGATCATCACCCCCTTCTCGAATCGAATGCATCTTAGGCTTGGTACTTCGAAAGAAAGATACTATATTTCCTTTCCATGGCTCTTCACTGAATTTAGATGCCAGTAGTGCCAGAGCCGCCCCCCATCCGAAGCAATCGGGGACCCTGTCACCCCTACCTGGACAACTAAGCAGTTTCTCAACTTACCTTGCGTCAAGTACCAGTCCTCCACCATTTTCTTCCAGTGAATCTCAGTCGCTTCCCCCAAATCCCCGTCGTTTATGAAGGAAGTTGAGGTTTCATCCCAAAACTAATTGGCAATGGGAGAGAGAGACCCAACTCCTTATAATCCCTTGCAAGATTGTGCAATTTTCTAATGTGAGACTTTTGTACCCTAACATTTTCACACACCCCCTCATGTGTGACGAATTTTCAAGCCTAACATGTGGATAACTCATATTGAGTGACGTGGAGCACGTGTGGCGGTTAAGCCTTACATGTGGAATAACCCACTCTGATACCATGAAGGAAGTTGAGGTTCCACCCCAAACCCAATTGGCAATGGGGAGAGAGGCCCAACTCCTTATAAACCCTTGTAAGGTTGTGAAATTTTTCAATATGAGACTTTTATACCTTAACATTCTCACAGTTTACATATCTTATGATCTCACTTGGAAGCAGAGCATCCGCCTTAATCTTCGACTTCCCACCGTCCTTCACCTCCCCCAAATACATCTTCACCGGGCAGGCTTTAGGCTTAAACCCCGGGCAACAATAGCCCCACTGGTTGGGATTAACGAAGCCTATAGAAAAGATACACACAATATAATAAGATATATGTTTCACGGCCAAAGGAGACAGTATCAGTATTGTCACTTGTTAGTGGTGGGGAGCCATCGATTCTCAATTCTTAACATTACCTTTAGAAGACCTTCCTAAAAAAAGGCACCAAAACCTCATCCCTCAACACAAATATGGAAAGAATAATTTTTAATCTCATTATATTAACAAATATATATAATAATTTAAATTACTAGCCATAATTAACTTATAAGACACATGAAAAATTCTAACATTAATGGTAAAGGTCGGTAACTATGAGTAAATATTTCGGACTCATTGAGAAGATCTACAATGTTTAGAAAATCAGCTTGAATCGAATTTTTTAAATACATTCCAATTCGAACTTATTCAGAAGATCAATAATGTTTAAAAATCTGCTCCAATTGAAATTTTTTCAGACCATATTTGATTTTGGCTGCGGTAGAATTATAATTTTTTACTCGAAATCGGAATTCACAATGCTAACAATGCATTGGTTTGCTTTTGTGCAAAACTTGTTAATTAAATGCCAAAGAGGAGCCACTTAGTGTTATGTTTTAATCGTATTTTTCTTCACACATTATGTGGGAGGTCTCGTGTTTGACTCTTATAAATGATGAGATCGATACCGAATATATATATTGTAAGAATAACGCTACGGGTACCACCTACAATTACACTTTTTGTATCCCACCATATATGGCGCAAGACATGACAATCACATGTCATCCTTTTTTAATTAGATATCTCAAAATAAAAACAAAAATAAAATATAAAAAATGTCCGAGTGGGAAAAAAGAGAAGTTTGGCATCAACCCATTGACAAGATCAAACATCGGATCAAAAATAGAAAATAAATAAAACAAAAAAAAATATTTATTTATTATTTCATAATTGTTTCATAAACCTTAAGAATTTCATTCTGTATTAAATTGTTTTCTTCCCAAAAAATTATAAACTCTTAAGAATTTCATTATGCATCAAAATTATCTCCTTACCCAAAAACATAAATCCAAAGAATTCAACCGTTCGTCTCCTCTTTTGAAGACTGATCGAAAGTCCTGGGCACGAGCTCGCTTTAATCGCTTTAGCCGTTTCCAAATTGCTTGAGCGACCTTCACCAATGAATTCAACAAGGTTGGGGGAAGGGTTAATGTTGGCTACGGTTTTTGGGGGGGTAAATGGTGGCTACGATAAAGGTTTTCAATTTCAGGTGTGAATGGTGCCTTTCATAAAAGTTTGGGTGTTGGCGGGGGGAAGGTGGCTAGGATTTTGCTGAATTTAATTTTTTTTATATTTTATTAGGAGAAAAGTTGAGAGTTTAAGAAGTCAATTGATCTTGTAGATATTTTATTTATTTTATATTTTAAGTTTTTGTAATGTTTAATTTAATTTTAATTTTAATTTTGAGATAAATAATTAAAAATAATTATAGAAATTGCCACATCATGCAACACACGTGGTGAAATATTAAAAATAGGATTGTAAAAGGGTACTCATAGCATTATTCATATTGTAATTCCTCCACTCCAATTCCATTATATCAAAAACACAAGTCAAAATAGGAGGAAGATTGGTAATGGATTTCATGGTGACCAAAGGGGAGACCTTAAAAATGAGGGTCCTACCCACTTATGTTGTGTTAGCTGGTGGAAACAAGGGGTCAAAGGTAAGTGGTGCACATTCTCACCTCACCAAATTCAAGCATGCACATTCTTGCTATTCACAAAGACTACTGTCACATATACCACAGCAAAACGTAATATCAAAGGAACAATTAATTAAATAGTACAATGATACGATATATATATTACATGGTAATATTTAATTTGTGTGTTATAATATTAGTAAACGATTGAAGTTTAATTTTTTTTATTTTTAAAATATAAAATCAATTAATAATATAATAATACGTATTATAACCTAAATGTATCATGTGGCCGTGATACGATAACATGTAATAAATTGCCGTTCAGATAATTAAATTAAAACAACCAGTCCATCTCGATCAACAGCCTTAAAAAATCCCATAAACCAACCACCATAACCCCCTCCTATCTCCCCTACCTCCATTTTATGTTTGCCACATCCAATATATATATATATATATATAGATATATCGATGGGTCAATTAAAGATCTCTCTTTGATTCTGGTTCTATGGTTAGTTAGGGATATATAGCATCGATCATCGATATGAGGAAGCCTTGTTGTGAGAATATAATGACAACCAAAGGAGCATGGTCAAAGCAAGAAGACCAAAAACTCATCGATTACATCCAAAAACATGGCCAAGGTTCTTGGAATTCGCTTCCTAAGGCTGCAGGTACATGTCCTTAATTAAATTCCTATATATTCCTATAATTAGGGCTGTATATATGTGATGAATCATGTATGAAATTATGAATATATATGATCGATAAATATAATTAATATTTTCGATTTGATCGATGGGGTACTGATTGAATATTATGGTGATGGTTGATGGAGTAGGGTTGCTTCGGTGTGGTAAGAGCTGTCGACTGAGATGGAAAAACTATTTAAGACCAGATCTTAAGCGTGGAAGCTTTGGAGAAGATGAAGAAGACCTCATCATCAGGCTTCATGCACTCCTTGGAAACCGGTATATATATATGCATAAATTAAACCATCTGATCTATTGATCAACAAGAAGAATTCATATAAAACCAACCCTAATCTCAATTAATCGATATAACAACATATATACCCCTTCCTCTAAATTGATTCATTTCCTAAAGCCATCGATTAACCTAGCTAGCTAGATATATATATAGATTATAGAGTATTTTATATATATGGTGTAAAAAATTAGTTGAATTATTGAGGGAATTTTCTCTAAATTAATTTGCAAGTTTGATATATATATATATATGTATGATAATGAAGTTAATATATTGGGCGGGTTAGGTGGTCACTGATAGCTGGAAGACTTCCGGGAAGGACAGACAACGAGGTGAAGAACTACTGGAACTGTCATATCAAGAAAAAGCTAAAGGTGAAGGCTTGTTCTACTCTTGATCATCAATATCATCGTCGTCGACCCCAAAATCATCATGTGCATGTCCCACTGCACGATGATGCTGCTGCTGCTGGTTCTGATCAAGTGCATGACATCCACATGAATCATGATGATCCAACGGTTGATAGCAGCAGCAAACCTGATGACTTGAATCTTGACCTCACTCTATCTCTCGCTAGATAGTTAACACAGGTAGGATATATAGAGTATATAGCCTATATATATGTTAATTATAATGTGTAGGTATATATTGCAAAGAGGCATATATATATCGACCCCATGCACTTTCAGAAGAAGAAGATGGGAGTATATATGAGTGTTTGATCACGTTACCATACCATCCCTAGCTAGAGTACTGCCATCCGACTAAAGGGCTCATTTGGTGGGCGAGATTGGATTGGATTTGATAATTTATCAAATTCAATGGATCTATGAATACGTTTTGACGGTTAGGATATGTTTATCCATAAATACATTGAATTTGATACTCGAATCTAATCATGTTCACCAAACGTGACTAAAGGGTGTTACTCCAACGAAAAAGGTACTCTAGCAACGACAAAGCAGGGTGCTTGATGACAAACGCACCATGCATGCACAAGACTTTTTTCTCCACCGGCCGGCCTCAACCACAACCTCCACCACCACTCCTCCAGGGCTTTCTTTTAGACAATGGTGCTTGGATACGTGGATTTCTTTTAATTATGACTTCAGTTGAATAGGATATATAAATTAATTAAGGTGTGTGCGTAGTTTGGTGACAGAGTGAGGCAATGTACACAGCTAAATATTTAGGGCTGTAGCTAGGTATACGAATGAGCTAATTAATGTGGGACAAAGTTAATCCCTTTTCACTGGAGGGAAGTGAAAAGTTGTGCAGACTATAGTTACTACTTACTAATAAGCAAATTATGGAACTGGCAGAGGGTTATTAGCATCTGATCAGCCTGTAATTATGTAGTAATAAATTAATAATGAATTATATATATTTTTCTTTCGTTTACTGATATATAATTTCTTCACATATATAATTAAAGAATCCTTTGTATTATATATATTTACTGATCATTGATCATAATTAATAAGATTACATGCATGACATAAATAATATAAGGAATTAATAGGACCTTTATATTTAATCGCTCCTCGCACGTCCTCGATCACTGATCTTTTTATACCACGTACGATCATTATTAATTATTAGTTATATCCACGGATGAAAATATCGTTTTTAATGGAAATATCGATGGTCAAATTTATGGAAATATCTATATCAACGGATATTTCGATATTGATATCGTTCACGCTCAATCATTTTATTTTTTTTGGAAATTTAGTCCAAAATTTAAAATTTTTGAATGAAAATTTGGCAAAAATTTAAGCACCCAATAATACTTATATAAGACTACTACGGATATCGTGGAAATTGGGAGAAGATTTTTCTTCCCCCCTATTTTTATGCCGAGACCCTTAATAAATACGGCGGATATTTCTTCTCCCCTTTTAATTTTATGTCGAGACTCCAAAAACGGATATATCCACGAAAATATCGCGGATATTTAATTTCATCCATGGTCATATCACAAATATTGTGTTATAATATACCACGCAATAATTTCTTGCTTTAAGATCATGCAAAATATAAAGATGGAAAGGACATATATGTCGCGTATTAGCACAATATATTTGGTTAACTTGTAGGGAGAAGGATCTATTTGTAAGTGAAATTTAAAAAGTATGAAGTTAGAAGCGGAAAAGCAGTCAAGTAGTCGCTTAGTGCTATGACTTAATGATTTTTCTCTTCACATATTATGTGAGAGGTTTCAAATTTAACTTTCGTAAATGACGAGATCGATATCAAATATTTAGACAATATTTATATTGTAATTCCTACCGCACCATCAATATCATTGTATTAAAAATAAAAAATAAAAAACAGACAAGCTAATAATTGATGAGTTGAAATAAGTAATCTTAACGGGCATTAACTTATACACCATACACGTGCCAGATTATGGGCGACTGATCTCGGTAAATGCGTACATGAATGCTTGGATGGCCTGTAAATGCGCGCATGCCATGAGGGTTCAGGTAATTAAACAATATTTGACCAAACCCAGCTAGTTAACCTAATCTTCAAGAATGAAGAAGTTGCAACCCTTTTCTTCATCTGCTGTGCGCTTTTGACTTTATCCATGTAACTACTATATCATATATATATATATATATATATATATATATATATATATATCACCTCCAATTCCGTTACAAATTTCATATATATGACAATTTTTTCAATAATATAAAAAATATATACATTATATATAGAACAATACTTGCATCCCACCCTAGTGATACCTCATTGTACTACTTTTTTGATTTATCGAATTGTCGTTGTATATATATTAATAATCGGAACTGTACATTCTCTAAAGTATCATGTCAAGATCATCTCCGTAAAAAAATCAATAAGATTGGAGGTCGTTTAGTTATTCATATGTATCAAATAAATCAACGGTTTTTATATGAATTAAAATTCTCATGGTGAACCGTTCATTTAGTTGATATATATGAATGACTAAACGACCTCCAATCTTATTGATTTTGTACAGAGATGATCTTAACATGATGATTTAGAGAATGAAGGGTTCCGATTATGATATATGTACAAAGATAATTCGATAAATTGAAAATGTGGTATGAGGAGATATCACTAGGGTGAGATGCAAGTATTGTCCTTATATATATACTTTACTTTTTACGCCCACAAGGTGAAAAAAATAGGGAATTAATATATATATATATATATATATATATGTGAGTGTAAATTTTTTTTGTTAACTATGAAAACATACATCAGACGCACCACATTGGATACGCTCCAAGTATGAAAATTCTGTCTAGTACTATGGCCTCACCAGACAAGAGGAAGTTGATCAAGAACTCGCGAAGCAGTCGAGAGATCGAACATCTGACTATGCTTGCGTTTACAGCTACATGCCTCAGTCCTTCCCTCGAACCAACTCCTCTATGTCCCTGGAAACTGGCCACACAAGAATAACCCAAGAGGAATTGAATATAAAACTTGGGACATCTCAAACTTATGCCGTCAGATCACTTGGAACACCTTTAGTGGTTATGTGAGTGTGAATTTGAGGACCGAGTCGACAAAGAAAAACGAGAACCTAAACAAAAAGGAGAGTATCAAATGAATCTAACAGTCAAACAGTCAACGCTGTGCGATCTCTAATCTCTCGACGTATACCAACTTCATCAACACGTACACTGCTAGCTTATTATTATGTTTTGCAATTGGCATTTGGCAGTAATATTATTATTTCCTTTTTTAAACCCGTGCATGTACAAACTGTACACTCAGAATCATTGAATATTATCATATAATAATAAAGTAAATACTAAATAGGACCAAGAATCGACATTTTATCATTTTCTTTGGCGAGTAATAATTAATTTAATCATTCGGTTTTCATTGGTAATCTAAATATATATTAACCTTTTGAGTCTCACTATGAAATCTTAATTAAGTTTGGACTTTGGAGTCGTACGTAGCTATAGGCTCCCTATATTTTTACGTTGACCTTTTGGAAAGGGTATACTATAAACTGTGGGAAGGTCCCATGCATGTGGTCCTATCCAAAATCCCCAAAGGGGCTCACCAAGGAATCTACCATTCAACTCCCATTGGATATGAATGTATATGATATATGTGAGACTAATTTCGAGCCTTGCTAGATGCCTATGTGATGTGGAGGGTAGGCTTTTGACTTTATAGGTGAAAGAAGATAAAAGTATATATTATTTTACCAGAAAAGTTAAAATTCTAATTTTAAAAACCAATTGATATTTGACGATATTGAAAGAATGACCTAATTAATGAATTATAAAGTCTATTTTTCTTACAATATTTCTTAACTTAATTACTTTCCAGTGCACTATATAATTACTTAGGCAATCATATTAATTAGAATGAAATACTATTGTAAGGGGTTGCGTAAAAAACAATATCTTAGTCGTTATTGTGATTTCAATTTTATTATTTTACTCATCATGTTTATATCGATTAGCGAATAGAGTCACTTACCCATCTATAAATTATTG
Source organism: Oemleria cerasiformis (assembly GCA_037349345.1). Lineage (NCBI taxonomy): Eukaryota > Viridiplantae > Streptophyta > Magnoliopsida > Rosales > Rosaceae > Oemleria > Oemleria cerasiformis. Next base: position 17,374,370 of record JAZGTL010000018.1, read on the forward strand.
AAGTATTCTACCCCCGACCTTTCTGACAAAAGATTGCTATAATAACCTAAGTAGCTAGACAGATAAAAAGAGAAATACTCGTTTCTACTTGAGAGTGAATGCGTTAATTTTCCCATATAATAGATTAATTACCGAATATTTTCAATAATTCAAATATGATAATCAAAGTTGTTATATTTTTAAAATATCTACGTATCTATTAAGAAATCAAGTATTACGACTATGCGACTTTAATACCAAAATTTAAGTAGGTAATTAAGTACTTTCCATGAATAAATTGAAACCCTACACCAACCAAACATATATATATATATTAACCTTATATATACATATATATAGACTTGACTGTGTACATTTGGAATTGTGTTCAACACATTTTCTTGATTCGGTCTCCGATACAGTAGTAGTTATTGGGTACTTAAAACTATTAGCTAGGGCAAGTGCTCCTCCTACATGCATTGCGGGAAACAAACATATATATGTTGATCGAAGTAGTTGGAGGTAAAGAGAATTAGGGCATGCCAAAACTCAAACAAAATAAACCTCTTAATTAATGTATGCATACATAATAATATGATAATTAATTACAAAAAGGAATTGAAAAAAATTAAATTAAATTAAAAATTAAGGTTACCAGGCACGTACATGCGCGCACACCAAACCCTCCATGGTTAAAATTCACAACTGTAAGTCAAGCCCACTTGGAAATTAAGCTCATAAGCTGCTTCGTTATAATATAATTAACAATGTTCACTTCTCTACCCTTATTATTACTTGGTCATCGACGATCATCTAGCTTTGAGTTCCTCACCCTCAATCTATTTCGCTTTGCTTCCTCCATCTCCAAATCTTTTGAAGCTAGCTTTTTAATTTTAAAGCCGATTCATCCACTGGTCATATAATCATACTGTTATCTCCAATTGCTCTTCTTAATTGGGATCGAAATGACGAGAAAACCTTGCTGTGAAAAGAAGAAGACGAACAAAGGATCGTGGTCGAAGCAAGAAGACGACATACTCACTCAATATATCCACAAACATGGTGAAGGAAGCTGGCGCTCCCTTCCACTCGCTGCAGGTATTAATATTATTATTAACACAGAAATGAAATTACAAGTTGATTTTACTTTTTTACAATCAAATAAAAAACATGCAATCATTGCATTTTCTCATGTATAAAATACATACACATGATGCTCTTCAATTTGATTTGTTGCTTGAAAAATAGTTATGCTAATTTTCAATAATTAATGTTGTTTAATTAATTTCAGGGTTGCATCGGTGTGGAAAGAGTTGCAGATTGAGATGGGTAAATTATCTGAGGCCGGACCTGAAACGTGGAAACTTTGGTGAAGACGAAGAAGACCTCATCATCAAGCTCCATGCACTTCTTGGAAACAGGTATATATATACATACTCATTTAATTACTAATTTTAATTTTTTTTACTATACATATAGAGAGTAAAAGACATATAGAGAGTAACTTTTACTGAAAATTCCAGGAGGAAAATAATAAAGAGGGAATATTTTGATAACATGAAATAATCAGAAGAAAAATTATTTTCTAAAGGTCTCATTGGAGTTTATGCATTTGCTCTAGATTCTGTGAATAAATAGCAACATGTTATATTAAACCAAACTCATAATTAATACGGATAATGATTTTTTTTTTGTTAATAATGAGTTAGATATAATGACTAATTCAACACGAATCGTTCTCGATCATAAGTTTTATGTGAGTCAAATTTGAGGGATTTATTACTTATTAAATAAGAAAAAATATCATTAAACTGTAGATCGATTAATGTTAATTTTGTATATTCTGAAACTATATATATATGTGTACTGATTTAAATTATAAACAAGAGAAGAGTTAAACTTCGGTTTGAAGTGGCCATGTACCCTCTTAAATTCGAACAGTTAAAAAATAAATATATCTATGTTAAACTTCGGTAATTGTGAAAAAAAACTACTGTAATTTCCTTATATCTTGACCTTCCTAAACACAAATATATATAGTTAGCTCCCTGAAAATTAAAATTAGAAGCTGAATATATATTCGCCCTTACTTACATAAGCATATATGTTTATTTTGAAATAGGTGGTCGTTAATTGCTGGAAGATTGCCGGGACGGACTGACAATGAAGTGAAGAACTACTGGAATACTCATCTGAGGAGAAAACTAGTACAGATGGGAGTAGACCCTAATAACCATCGCATAGGGCAAAATATAATTAAAGGTGACAATGACCGGCTGCTTAATATTGCTGCTGCAAAATCATTCGGTTCAAGCACGCCGATTGTTAATATAAATTATCATCGTCATTCACGGAAACGTTCTTTCAACGATGACGATGATGATGATGGATTAGTGACGTCGGACCATTGCACAAGTACAAGTACTGGCCCTGAAAGCAACAGCTGCGGTCCTTTGCCTGACCTCAATCTTGATCTCACAATAGGCCTTCCAACTGCGTCACTGGGTTCATACTGACGATCATGATCGAGTTCATGAATCATGATCGAACAAGTCTTGGTTTAATTGGTTTGGTCGTGAGCAAGATTGGTTGATTTTACACTGGGAATCAAAGATCCATAGCCAGCTAGTCGCTTTCACATGTAAAAATTAGGGTAGGGTTATCTACAATACATTTTTGATCCCTCGATCGGTTTTGCTTAGATTTCAAGTTTCACCGTCTTGTTTAATTTTCTGTGCTTTATTAAGTAAGTAGTCATTTTCATCTAATTTCAGTATTGAGATCATGCAATTTAATTATCATCTATGGAGTAAACTAAACGTAAAACTAATTAGACAAAATTGACAGAAATATATTGTTAACGGGATAAATTAAACACCATAACCAAAGATCTAAATATATATATATATATATATATATATATATCCCTCAGGATCATATGCCTTTAAGGATAGAATAAATTCTCGAATTATTATTGTGAATTGTGTCAGCTGGTTGTACTCACACAAGAGATAACTGCAACAATTGAGTAAGATATAATGTATTTGTGAATTGTGATAGAAGAAACCAAAGGATATTTAGCTCCCTATTTTTATACTGACACAATAATTGAAACTTCAGATACAAATAAGCAGCTGGATAAGGCAGAAATTGCAATGAATATATATATAATATAAAAATGTTGACAAGAATATTTTCATTTGGAGTTAATCTAAACGACGACGTCGCCCTTCATTATACGCAAAACTATTTTTAAGGATAACACTGACAAAAATCTGACTTAAGATTCTATTATATCTAATATCTATCAGCTGAACAAATGTTAACAAGGTTGGGCACAAACATATTATTTCCTTAAAATTTACGAATCGGGCTTGTATAGTTTAAACTGCTGCACGTTTGGATCATATATATATATATATATATATATATATATATATATATATTTTACCTCCACGTACGGTACTGGACTGCATTGTTTGATTAGCCTATTCAAATTCACTTAGGTACATAAAAATAATAAGATCAAAATCTAATCCTATATATATATATATAGGTGTATCAGTAAAATGTATTATTACAATTTTACCTTTTTATTATATTAGAGTGTATATATATTTTTACTTTTACTTTATTATAATTACATATATATATATATGAGACATGTCTGAATAATAATTACACATATATAACCCGTGAAGTAAAAATTAGATATATAACAACTATTCCAAAGTATGCGTACACCTAACCTAAATGTTAGAGAGAGAAAAGAAGATACCAATGGAATTCATCGAGTACGAATCGCTCTCCCTTTATGGTTTGACCTAGCTAACTAAGAAAAGTACAAAATTACAAGCGGCTGTGATTTTTTGGACTGATAGCATATGCATGGTCGAAGTACAAATTAATAAGACAAGGTTTATATATAAATATATATATATAGATAGATAGATAGATATATGTGTGTGGAACCCAAGTTTTATGTGAAGGACGAAAATCATATATATAATAAAGGTATTATATAATTACACAAATTTTGGAATTCGGTGTCTCATTTATTCACTTAATTGTAATGGGAGACTAGAATTTAACATCTTGCCTACTTAATTACACTTTACTATCATGTGGTTTATACATTATATATAATAAATTCATACATGATCTTTCAAATGTTGCAATTACCCCTCTAAATTCTTCAAAACGGGACACCTTGACCCGTCCGTTAAATTTTCTGTCTAATTTCTGTTAGATGGTAACGTAGTGTTTGTGGATCCCATTTTCCAACTGTTATATCAACTTCATTAAAAATGCATGTTTGTCAATTTGCCCATTTTGACGCCCAATTTGGATTTTTTTTTCCCGGTTTCGCTTACCTTCTATTAGTTTTAGGAGCAAAAATGGGTAAATTGAGATTGATAATGGTTGAAAATCATGACTCACATACGTCACGTCATCATCTAATGGAAAATTTGGGTGAAATTTAAACGAAATGGCCAAAAGTGTCACGTTTTGAAAAGCTTAGAGAAGTAATTCCAATATTTGAAATGTCATGTACGAATCTGGTAGCCATTATAAGGGTAGTAAAATATAATTTGATATATATATATATATATATATATGCATGTATATGGTTGGTCGAGCCTTTGAAAGTATACGTCGTTGGTGAATAAATCTTGTTCGGCTCCCTCACCCCGCATGCATAGACCAACCCAATTAGAAACCGCCATTCCAAGTCAAATCTATTTATTTATATGTAGGGTTAATAAATTTATAAGCTGAAATCTTCCAGGATTCAGTCAAATTGACACATAATTAATATAATTAAGTGGATAGAAGAGTAAAATTACGTGATACTTATCTCTTAATACGCTTTAAAAATGACTCGAATAATAGAATATGCATTATTAATAAAATATATACATATACATGCATGTATCATGATATGGAAACCTAAAAATAATGTTATTTTTCAGAGACAAAAAGGCTTGATGGTCGGAACACAAGGATCTGAATCATATCAAAGATCTTCAAAAGCGATGATGGAAAACCCATGACCTGAATCAAGAATTATGATCAAATGATGGCTATCACGTACCATATTTTTCAATAAAGAAGGGTTTAGTTTAATATATAAGCCTTCAATTAAATATTGTCGGATAAAATCGACAACACAAATATAAAATATATTTTATTCAGTTTAATCTTGCAAGTGCACAAATCGAATAGATAGTATAGAAAATAAGTAAGGGTCGAATCCCACAAGGCGGACTTGTCTTAACTATGTTCCATTTTATTACTTAGATTGATTAATTAACTGAGAGACTTAACACAAAATAAAAATAGAAAATAAAAACAAAACCCAGTTGGTTGGTTTGACATAATTAAAAGTAAAACAAATTAAAGACGATAAAATAAAGCAATTAATAAAAATAATAGGTTAGGGCACTCAATCCACCACTAACCACAATTACTTCATAAAATGCTTTTCTAGATTCAAATCCTATGAATATTCCTTGCTAATAAGATGCTCATGCAACAAACCTTGGCCCAGTAAAGTTACACATTAATCTTCTTCTTACCTTGTATATATGCTAGATGTATGACATCTACACTCTAACTTTCTATTCACTTATTTAACCTAGCATGACTTCTACTCAAGTTAACATAGAGCGAATGCATTAAGTGCTAAAGAAGATATAGGTCATCACACTAAACCTAGAACATGAAATCTATCCTGGACTACCATGAATTCAGATTATAAGATTGTTTTTTAACCTCAACCTCTCAATGCTAATTAAATGAATTACAAGATGATAAGGGTGGTCAACCAAGCAATTCCATCAATAATTTATGAAAACAAGGTGATCAATCTCATAAACATACAAAAATAGCAATATAAAGTAGTAATCTAAATTTATCAAGCATTCATAGTCAAAGAATCTAGAGCCAAAATCATATTAAAAAAATAACCATGGTTAGGGCTACAATTTAAAAGACAAGTGTTTTCGCTCTGGGTTTAATGTGGTGTACTATGATCATCTCCTTTATAAAATTCTAGGACCTCTATTTATATGAGAATTATTAATATTTCTCAAATAAATAGAAGTTTACATTTAATACTATAAGGAAAAAATTTCTTAAACATTTAAGAAAATAATTAAAATCTTTCCTAAAAGTAAAAGGACCAAAAATAATTTTTTCTAACCAAATAGACATGAAATCCCTTTGAAACATGGAGAGTAAGTTCGAATACAAGTTGGTAATCCCCCAAAATATGCCAAAAATCTCTGCATCCATATCTTCTTCGTTAAAACTCCGATTGGGATGATTCATCCGCCAAAATTCTCGTTATTTCATGCTCTATTTAATTTTGCACATTTCTCACAATTATATTTTTTTTTTTCAGTTTTATAGCATGAAATACTAACAAAATATAAACAAAAATATATTAAATCATGGATAAAATGTGTATAAATTATGACCTAAAAAATATAAAATTACTAAAAATTGTGAAGTTCCTTATAAAATTAATACCGCCAAGTTTTGAATAGTGATCACGGCTAGCTAGTGCTAGGTTAACTTGATTTGGAGAATTGGCAGGTATATATTAAGAATGCGAAAAAAATGTATGTCCTATATTGTAAAAAAGTAAAATTAATTTTCAAAAATCATTATTCGGAACTCTACGTAATTGTGTCTAATTTACTCATATTTCAATACGTGTATTTATTTTTAACCAATGTATTTAAAAGTGGAGTATATCATTGTCGTGCATATGTATGTGTTCCGAATACATGTAAATATTTCTCATGAGGGGAATGTCGGGTGAGTGACCTAAATTTTTCTTTGTTGAACTTGAACGTGCTTAGACAATAGAGAACAAACCAGAGAGATTGTATGCATAAGCATGGACGAAGACTAGTCCTATAAAATAAATTGTATATATATATATATATACTTTTAATTAGGGACCCCGGCCAAAATCCATGAAAGTTTTGGATCAGTCTGATCAACCACTCTATAACTCATTAAAATGCCATTTCAGGTTCCAATAACATTTCCTGCAAGGTCTGCATCTGCAACACAAATTGGGAATTCATTATTAATAAAACCCAAAAATTAATTAATTCATTAATTATTCCAGTACTGGGAAATGTGGCACCAAGCATTCAAAGGGCAAGAATTCTTAAGTTAATTATGTTCTGAAATTAGTTTTTTTTCTTCTGAAATTAGTTTATATATATATATATATATATATATATTTACAATTTAAAATGGAACTAACCATTTGATTAAATTTATTCGACAAAATAATATCATAATCTAACCGTTTATTTTGTAATTCATTATTCAAATGTCATCTAAAAAATTCATCAAATTTGATAATTTTTCGGCTATATATATAATACAATAGCAGTGCTTTAGATAAATCAAACGACTAAACGAATTCATGTTTTGATGAATTTTTGCATGGATGATCTTTGGAGATGAAGCTATAAAATGAACGGTTAGATTATGATGATATTGTTTCATGGAGTAAGTCCAAATGAGTAGTTTTTGTTCTGTATTATGAAACCAAATATTTTTGTATATATATATATATATATTATATATGTATAATCATATTGGTAGTTGTTGCATGCATGTGATACAGTTGATGATCATATATGTAATGTAAGTTTTCTCTAATATTTGTGCACGAGTTGGTGTGCCCTAGCTAGCTACTAGTTCTATCTACCATTCAACATGAAAGGGTATGTGCATTTACTAGATAGCAAGCTAGAAGTCGAACTTACTAAATTTTAATCTTAAAGATTTTCTGTTGCACATCTGATGCACCGCTACGTTTTATTTTCTAAAATTAAATTTCAATTAATGTCGATCATTTATATAATTCATGTGAATAACCAAATGTGTGTAACGTGATTTTTGAAAAGAAAAAAATGTGTAATGTGATTATGAGATGATACCACATAATAATCTCTTCAATTAATACACTTACATTCAGTTTAATTACCACATAATTTTTACAATTAAACTAGCTAGAAATTATATTTTCATTTGGCTCATGATCAAGATCAATATATGTTCCTTTAGTTAGTTGTTTAAAGTTATGAGGAGATATTCAAATTCGAATGTAAAAAATAATATGTTTAATTTGTCCTATTTAAATTTATTTTACTCTATATTTACATTAGGGAAAAAAGAAAAGTATTGCTTGGCAAAAAAAAAAAAAAAGTATTGGGCCAATTAATCGCAATGGAGTAGATCCCATAATTTTAGACCTTGACTTTTAATGGGCTACACTAACGTTATGGACCTTATTCCACAGTTAAATAAGTATCATCAATCCAAAAAATCAGATTATTATGAAAAACATTTTCCTAACTTGAGGGTTTAGACCTAGAAATCATAGCATAGGCTACCCTTAGCCTACTATGAAAAATATAGTGGCATTCACCCTATGATAGATTTGCTCATTCCTTAAATAATTAATTATTATGAACTTTTTTTTATGGAAGCGTCATGATTGGAATCATTCCCTGTTTAAAGAATCATGTAACGATCATCTCACAAAAAAAAAATCAGCAAATTTGAAAAATATGTGGTAATTTTTATGTATAAAAATAATCGACAGTTTTGGTAATAGTTAAGATCATTTTAAATTTTGATAAACCTTCAATTTAATTGATATATATATATATATATAATCTCCAATATGTTTGATTTTTTGCAGTTTTTACATGATCTTAATTATTAAAGAAATAAATGGTTCAAATTATCACAACTATATATAGGAAAAATTCAGTAATCAATCATGAGACGAACGAACACATTCACTTTAAGATGGAATGGTGGATGCAAGTATTGATTTTTTTTTTTTTTTCTTAACGAAAAGTTTAATTTAGTCTGATGGATACTTTCCCGAATAGTTAATTTTTGTGGTTTTTACTCTTTCCCCTTAAAAATGTACCTATCCAAACTAATGCACTAATAAAAACAGATTTCCTACTTCTTATATGCATCGAATTCATACTTTCACTCTCGCAATTCAATTAATTTGAAGTATTATCTACATAGAAGAAAAAAAACATAGAATTCAAATGTGTGTATAGCGTCTTGAACTAAGGAAAGAGGTCACAGGAAACACTCCAGCTAGATTGTAACGTATTTGCCATATCGATTGAGTTGGATCAGTAGTACTCATCGAATAAATCTCATGATGATTGTGTATGTGTACTTTGACACATTCATTTTGTCGAGACTTATGATGAAGCATCCTTTTCAATTTTTAAATGTTGATACCATGATGAATTAATAATTGCTCACACGCACTAGCTCTATCTAGCCGGTTGTAGCTGGAAGATATATACATAATATTGATACGTTATTTGAATCATATGTAATTTTGAAGGTTAGCATTTTGATGTTCTCGCCTCTATGTTCTTGATGAAGATATTCTCAGGAACAGATCCAGTGGAGACAAGGTAGGGTCTGTAGCTCAGAGGATTAGAGCACGAGGCTACAAACCACGGTGTCAAGGGTTCAAATTCCTCCCCGCCCACCGGCCAAAAAGGGCCTTCCTTTTGGGGGTAGGAAAATCTTGATTGGGATCATGGGCCCAAAGCTGTGGAATTAGGGCGTGAGTCTATATGCAATGTGAGATCGAAAACGTGTACCTAACATAGATGATTCCAATGTAACCTTAACCTAGACTCATTACCGAATATGGCGGTGGATCATGGAGCAGGGTAGGTAGGAGTTATAAAACTAAAAAGTTTGCCATCTACCCTCTAATCATCATATGTGGATCTCAATATATGTTTGCAATGCCCTATACACACATGGACTAATCCCATCTACCCTCCACCGATCAACAATCTTAATTAGCTACCTTAATTTTCCTAATGATCGATCATCAACTCTCTCTCTGAGGGTCAAGTCAATGTCAATTAGGTGAGCGAGGTTCAACATCCACATGCATTATATATGTATCTGTCTTCAACCTCATCGATCCATCTATAAAAACCAATTGCACCCCAACCAACAAGACTCTCCTTCCACTCCATCCCCTAATCCCTACCCTTCTACTTACATCTATACATCTTCTTCATCGATCCATCTCTTCGATCAATTTCGATCACCAGTAATCGAATTCCATGAATGATATCGATCTGCAATCATCGGCGACTGATTTCCATGCTAACCTCGTCAACTGAACAGTGTCTTGCAGGTTATATCTTTATCTCGTTGTCTGTTCGACCTTGAACTCAATTCCTCATCATCGATCACTCTTCTCTCTTAATTGATGTTTCTTATCATTACTCATATATAGAATCTTAATAAAAGTAATGATTAGTGGTAATTAATTATTCATTAAGAAACTAATTAAAAGGTGATGGATAATATGGATGGCCATGGAGCAAGAGGGAGCAAGGTTAAGGTCGATCAGGCAACAAAGTTGAGGTATTCGTGAGAACTGTTTGCTTGACGAGGGTTTTGTATGGACATCAACCTCCTCCATCAATCACATATATATATATATGTTATATTTATTTATTCCCAAGCTACCTCAATTTGTCCATCTTGCACAAATTAACCTTAAGCTCCATCACAATCTGCCAATCTGGTATGTGCGTATTAATCTTTTCCCACCATGCATATGGCACTATATATTTTGGTTCATTAATTATGTACAATTTGCAATACAATCTCTAAAATTCAGTCAAATTATTATTAGTTTTAATCGAGGAATAATACATTTATATAGAATATAATATATAATAATTGCATGTATATGCCTGCACTATACCAACTACTTTATTTTATTATTTTGAATTTTTTTTAGCGTCTCTAATTTTTTTGTTTTTAACAGTTTTTAATATCTCAATTTCAATTCTCATAAATAACGAAATCGATATTCCATATATATAAATCCCCTTCCTAATGTCATTGTATCATAAAAATAAAACCTCGATCTCCATCCACCTAAATTTTATTTGGTATACACGTGATCATGGATATCAACTTAACCTCTACTTACTATATATATATATATTTCAAGATTTGCAGATGGGACACCAAAAATTTTGCTGATTCAAAGTAAACATGATTATGCCTTGCAATCCAAATAAAGATCGTGTATATTTGCTGTACGAATTGTGGAGAGGTCTCACTAGCTATCTTATATATGTAAAAAACACTACTATTTTATTTATTAATTATTCATTTTATTTACTGTATATTACTGTAATCTAACTATTATTAATTAGTGCAATTATAATATACGGCAAAATATTTTTGTCCTAGTAGTATTATACATTACGAACGGAATTATATTGAAATGAATTATTTGCGAAATTTCAGTAGTACTCAAGTACGAATTAATGACTATGAATTATTTGTGCAAATTCAATGTATTTTGAATGTAAAAATAGATGTGTGTCTTCATAGTTAGGAGATTAGGGAGAGTAAATGACATAACTCCTCCCGAATTTCCCCCCAAAACTCGTGAGAAGCCCTGCTTCCGTCTGACAACCTTGGAAAAACTTAAACCCTTCCAGAAATACCCTTACTAGAATTCTACCGAAAATTCGGCAGAATCTCCCCTATAACAGTGTTAATCCGTTTTCCACCTGTCAGACGAATGATGCAAAACAAATACAACCCAAACAGACCAGATAAAGCTAAATCCAACCAAGACACACAACATCTCAACAACTAACCCATAAAACAACCAGAGCCCACTAAGTTTTATTACATATACAACTCAACCCAACCCTATACCAACTACGCAACAGAATGTGATGCCTCCTCCTAATCTCGGCGCCTTGTCCTGCTACGGCCTGAATGGTACGAAACCAAAACAATAGTGAGTGGACCATAGAACCAAATACAATAAAAGCGTGGTCTCGCAAATAAAATAATATTAATTGATATGGTCCCACCTTGTTATCAAACTCTACATGCATCAAGATCCGCATATATAAGTAAATATAGCTTATCGGAATCCAATAGATTTACCTCGATGGAACCCACGCTATCTTTACATGTGCCCGCCATATCAATAACCCGACCGAAGCCATCATCCGCGTTATAGCTTGATATCCCGACCGTTGCCGTAATTCCAAGCCGTACATCGATATCTCGATCATAGTTATCATCCTGAGCCATAGCTTGATCTCTCGGCTCATCCCCAGTCGTAGCTCAATATCCCGGTTCATCTCAAGCCGTAACTCGATATCCCGGTCGTAGTCGTAATTCCAAGTCGTATCTTGATATCTCGGTCATAGCTGTCATCCCGAGCCGTAGCTCGATGTCTCGGCTCATCCCCAGCCGTAGCTCAATAACCCGGTTCATCCTGAACCGTAACTCGATATCTCATCAAGCCTATGATGGAATCCTCCATGACATAGCTCATACCATATTAAGTGTATGATGGAATCCCCCATGACATATCTCGTATCCTCTCGAGCGTGTGATGGAATCCTCCATGACATACCTCATATCATCGGAATCCTCCATAACATACCTCATATTGTCCCGAGCGTATGATGGAATCCTCCATAACATACCTTGTATCGTCCTGAGAGTATGATAGAATCCTTCATAACATACCCCATATAGTCCCGTGAGTATGATGGAATCCTCCATAACATACATCATATCGTATCGGGAGTATGATGGAATACTCCATAACATACCTCATATCGTCCCGAGAGTATGATGGAATCCTCCATAACATACCTCATATCCTCCCGAAAGTATGATGGAATCCTCCATAACACACCTCATATCTTCCCAAGAGTATGATGGAATCCTCCATAACCTACCTCATATCGTTCCGAGAGTATGATGGAATCCTCCATAACATACCTTATATCGTCCCGAGAGTATAATGAAATCCTCCATAACATACCGCATATCGTCCTGAGAGTATGATGAAATCCTCCATAACATACCTCATATCAAGAAATTCCCACCAACCATCCACCAGGGTCAAAGCCTAACCCACTATCCTGGGGCGAAACCCCAAAATCATCAAATACCTAGGCCTAAGCCTAAATACATAACCCCGGGCCTTAGCCTAAAATTCGTAAACCGGAATCCATAAAATCACCCTCCCGGGCTTAAGCCCAAGTCAATACCAAAATCGTTTCCCAAAATTATTATTGAAATCCATAATCAATAATAAATTATTGAAACAATCCTTCCAAATTTTCGAAACTTATAACACCAAATACTTATGAAGTAATTATTCTAATTCACAAGAATCTATTTTTAATAAAACTTATTGAAAAGATAAACATATGCATGTATTATAATTTTAGGAAGTCAAATCCACTCACCGAAAGTCCAAACGAGTCCAATTCCAACTATTCGGTCCTCCATGACCTTCGGAGCCACCAAGCCTGTCAAAAACATGACTTGACATTACTAAACGATAATTATTAACCTAAAATCTGACCCCTCCCCTAAACTCCAGGAGTTTATTCGCCCCCTAAACACGTACCAAGTAACTTTAAATACCAAAAACAGCCACTAAAGGAACTCCGGTTGACCCAAAACCTGCGCCAACAAGTCTGAAACGTCGAAAACATAAAAACAAGAGTTGCAGTACTGTTTACTGATACTGTTCACTCGCACGGATACTGTTCACCTGAAAACCCCATAACCACCCAATCTTCAAACCCTCATATCTCACTCATTTCTTAACCAAATTCGATGTTATAATAATGAAAATTTATCTACTCGAGCCAAGGAATCCAAAAATGAAGTCAAAATTGAAAACCCATACATGTGGTGGCCGGAAATTGGACGAGAAGTTCCGGCCAGTTTTTGGGCCTTTGATTCTCCGTTGACGGTGATCCTCAAGCTACAAGGATGACATGGGTGTGCTCATAAGGAGGAGAAGAATCATTTTGTAGAAGAGAGTTTGAGGTGAAATGGCCAAAATCGTGGTCCTTGGGTGGAGTGAATTTCGGCTCCCCTGTTTTTGGGCGAGAGAGAGTGAACACGGGAGAGTAGGAGAGAGAATCCAGAAATGTAGGGTTTAAAAATATTTCCAAACTAAAATTACCAAATTGTCCCTACAACTTATAGACCCATAACTCCCTCATTTCGTTTTTGGTGTGTCGCCTGTCTACGAACTCTTGAGTTAGAAACCTATGCAATGGTTCAAGAAAAACTTCAAAAAAAATTTCCAAACTAAAAGTGACTTTCGAGCCCCTACTAAAATCGAGGATTAATTTGTCATTTTCTAAAATAAATTTCAAAAATTGCACAATTAAATATACGGGTCATTACAATAAACATAGAAGAAAACTTATTATTCAATTCAATATTCCTCTCAAAATTGTAGGATTAGAAAATGTAAGTTTCCTTCTATGGTCTAATCCTATTTAATCATCCTACAATAAAATTACATCATTTTTCATCTGAAATACATTGATTTTAGAAAATTATCCAATATTATCTAATCATGCTCATCATACATGACCATGCTAGCTCCTGACCATAATAGAGCTTGCAGTAAGGTAATTATATGCGTTGTAACATAAGATAATAATGTGCAAAAACTTGTTAGTACGTAATAAGTTACAATCTTTCTTATAACATACATGAAAATTAAATAAAAATGGAATTTTTTAGTATGGAATTTTTTAAAATTAAAATAGGCGTTACTCTCATATTTGTCGTCAATTCAAGATAAGAATTCCTGTAACTCAAATTGTTTTAAAAAAAATCAATAAACTATGTTGAATGGATCACCTTGTAAGAGTAAAAAATAAAACAGTTTCCAAAGTTATCTAATTTTTAACAAAGTTACAAAAGCGATCCCATAGGCTTTCGCTTTCGCTTTCGCGTCTCTCTAAAATTGCAGTCACTAATCATTAATCATTAGGGACTTCCAATTCTCTATAAATAGATAAAAAGAAATAATAGATAATACAGGGTTTGTTATTCACCAGTATGAATGTATTCCAAGTTAATGAGCATTCTCAATATTCAATATAAATTATGCCTTGAAGAGGGCTCGAACCTCCACGAGCATTTGGCATGCATTAAATGTTACTTCTGACACTAATGACATTAGAGCAATATTTACCAATGGATTTGAAGTCGTTTAACATTCATTAAAAAACAAGATTGATACATAATTTCTTTAATTCTCTCTTTTAATACTATTGTTGTTTAAAAAAAATTTAACTTATAAGGACGTTACCCTCTATCTTTACCGTCAAATTCAAATTAAGTAATTATTCAAAATTATTAAGGAAATAATTAGTTGATTTCAAATATTCATCACGTAAGCATAAAAAAAAAAAATCACCACTATTAACTACTTTTTGACAGTCGTCCAAAGTACATTAAAGTTCATTCTAACTCTGATAGACGTTTCACCAATCTATACCAATAATTCAAACCTGAATAATAGACGTTACGTCTATCTTCAGCTCAAGACAAGGTATGTTTAACAGGCTATCACATACATTATAAGCTCTTTTTAACTTTGAACGAACGTTGCGTCTATCTTTACAATCGAATTCACATCAAGGCATTGTTTATGTCATGCATCAAAATTTCTTATAAATTATAACAAACATCGAGTCTATATTTCTGGCCTCAAATTCAGATCAAAACTCTGATCTTTGTAACTCTAGACGTTGCGCCTATCTTCAATCATCTAATTAATTCGAATCAAGTAGTGCATACATATATATATATGGACCTATACGGGTCATTACAATAAACATAGAAGAAAACTTATTATTCAATTCAATATTCCTCTCAAAATTGTAGGATTAGAAAATGTAAGTTTCCTTCTATGGTCTAATCCTATTTAATCATCCTACAATAAAATTACATCATTTTTCATCTAAAATACATTGATTTTAGAAAATTATCCAATATTATCTAATCCTGCTCATCATACATGACCATGCTAGCTCCTGACCATAATAGAGCTTGCAGTAAGGTAATTATATGCGTTGTAACATAAGATAATAATGTGCAAAAACTTGTTAGTACGTAATAAGTTACAATCTTTCTTATAACATACATGAAAATTAAATAAAAATGGAATTTTTTAAAATTAAAATAGGTGTTACGCTCATATCTGTCGTCAATTCAAGATAAGAATTCCTGTAACTCAAATTGTTTTTAAAAAATCAATAAACTATGTTGAATGGATCACCTTGTAAGAGTAAAAAATAAAACATTTTCCAAAGTTATCTAATTTTTAACAAAGTTACAAAAGCGATCCCATAGGCTTTCGCTTTCGCTTTCGCGTCTCTCTAAAATTGTAGTCACTAATCATTAATCATTAGGGACTTCCAATTCTCTATAAATAGATAAAAAGAAATAATAGATAATACAGGGTTTGTTATTCACCAGTATGAATGTATTCTAAGTTAATGCGCATTCTCAATATTCAATATATATTATGCCTTGAAGAGGGCTCGAACCTCCACGAGCATTTGGCATGCATTAAATGTTACTTCTGACACTAATGACATTAGAGCAATATTTACCAATGGATTTGAAGTCGTTTAACATTCATTAAAAAACAAGATTGATACATAATTTCTTTAATTCTCTCTTTTAATACTATTGTTGTTTTAAAAAAAATTTAACTTATAAGGACGTTACCCTCTATCTTTACCATCAAATTCAAATTAAGTAATTATTCAAAATTATTAAGGAAAGAATTAGTTGATTTCAAATATTCATCACGTAAGCATAAAAAAATAAAAATTCACCACTATTAACTACTTTCTGACAGTCGTCCAAAGTACATTAAAGTTCATTCTGACTCTGATAGACGTTTCACCGATCTATACCAATAATTCAAACCTGAATAATAGACGTTACGTCTATCTTTACCATCATATTCAGCTCAAGACAAGGTATGTTTAACAGGCTATCACATACATTATAAGCTCTTTTTAACTTTGAACGAACGTTGCGTCTATCTTTACAATCGAATTCACATCAAGGCATTGTTTATGTCATGCATCAAAATTTCTTATAAATTATAACAAACATCGAGTCTATATTTCTGGCCTCAAATTCAGATCAAAACTCTGATCTTTGTAACTCTAGACGTTGCGCCTATCTTCAATCATCTAATTAATTCGAATCAAGTAGTGCATATCCTATTCGTTCTTCACCTTCATTAACATCCCCCTTTCACTAAAGATTTCAAGTCCTCGATCATACCTACCTAATTAAAGTAGTACTACTCGATCATCCAATCAACTCTTCAACATCGCCAATCTTAATTCGCATAATCTTAATTTAATCTTAATTTAATCTTAATTTGCTATGCGACGAGGTCGATAATACCCCTCCTCCAACATTATTAAAAGAAATTGCTACTGAAATGGCGCTGATCCTTACCTGAAGTCTCATATCTTTTCAGAGCTAAGTATTAAACTACTTCCATTATCGCCGATTTCAATCTTTTTTCCCTTCTTTCTTTTACATTAATTATTGTCCTTAATTATATATATTAGATTTTATTTTGTGCAAGCAGACATTTAAACCTTCAAACTTAAAATTAAGGATAAACTATATAAAAGTATCTAAATTATAGGGGTTATTTCAAATTTATATCCGAACTATGAAAATTTTCATCTAAATACCCAACCTATTTGACCGTCAACAAATCACTACTTCCGTTAAATTTCTCATCCAATACACCATTAAAAGGGCACATGGCAAATATTTGGTCCAAAATTAAAAAGACAATTTCGTCACAAAAGTTGGGTTAAAAATGAAGAAAAAATCAAAATTAATTAAAAAAAAAATTTACTCTCAATCTTCATCTTCTTTGTCCCGCATTATCATCATCATCCTCATCTTAATCTTCCTCATAATCTTCATCAATCATCCTCTTCATCTTCATCATTCTCGTCATCCAAAAACACCCATTTTTTTTGTCCTGCATCATCCTCATATTAATCCTCATCATCCTCCTCCTCCTCATCCCATACCTATTTTTTTAAACTGATCCCTAACCTTATCCTTCTCGGCATTCGCAAGCTCCGGCTTCGAATCCAACCCCTCCAGCTCACTCACCCCCGGAAACACCGCCAGCGACGAGATCGAATATCCTTTGGCTCTCGCCGGCGAGAAATTTTCCCCCATGCTAATCTAACTGATCTATCAAAAACTCCCCTTAATCCCTTTGATCACCCCCAGAATCTCAGATTTCGACTCTTACCCCAAATTTTCCTTCAATTTAAAAAACGTGGCATGGATTGCGAACTCAAGGGCCATGACGTCATCGCAGATTGGTATGATAGATTCTTTGACCACGCTCAGGTGGTTCGGGTGTACAGTGTAAGCGTTGAGGTTGTCTTTGGTGTTGTATAAAGGCCGTGGAGGAGGTGGGTGAAGGCAAACAGGGAGGATCAGGAGTGGAGGAGTGGGCTGGCGGAGAGGTGGAGTGTGAGGTTGAGAGAGGTGAGACCGTTGAGATTGTTGACCATCGCGTTGACCTTGGACGGGTCGGCATCGTCCTTGACCTTGAAGAGGACCACGTGGTCGACCATCGTCTGGGTGGCGAAGGAGGACATGGTGATTTTGATGGTGAAGCGGGAAGTCGAGGTTTAGGGAAACGATGGGTGTGTTTGGGAGGTGAGAAAGTGCGTGAAAATGGAGGGGGAAAAATGGTCTGCTTGCTCTCAGTGTGAGATTCATATCCGCATTCATATCAGCAAATGGGTCTGGGATGATGAGTCTGGGATGATGAGGATGAGATTCATATCCGCATTCATATCCGCAAATGGGTCTGGGATGATGAGTCTGGGATGATGAGGATGATGATGATAATGCGGGACAAAGAAGATGAAGATTGAGAGTAATTTTTTTTTTTAATGAATTTTAATTTTTTCTTTCTTTTTCAGCCCAAATTTGTGACAAATTTGCACTTTTAATTTTGAACCAAATATTTGTTCCGTGTCTTTTTAAAAGCGTATTGGATGAAAAATTTAACGGAAGTAATGATTTGTTAATGACCATATAATTTGAGTAACTAGATGAAAATTTTCATAATTCGAATATGAACTTGAAATTACGCTTATAATTTGAGTACTTTTATATAATTTATCCTAAAATTAAACCACTGGCTTTGTTTATTTATTTCTACTCAAATAAAAGCTAGGAAAAAAAAAAGATTAAATAAAGACTCAGTTATAATTAAGATGCAAGTTCTCATCATAATCTATAACAAAAGCATAATTAAAGACGGTAGCAGTCTAGCTCGATCATCTGATCCTTTATTCATAAAAGTCTTAAACTAGTTGTTGATGGATCGATGAACAAGCGCTGACCGGCCGGGCAGTTAGCGCCTCATCCTGTTGGCCGGCTCCTTCTGAGAGTTGAAGTAGACGGTGGAAACCGGCAGCCCCAGATCGAGCTGGGCGGCGAAGTAGCGGGTGCTGAAGTGAGAACGCGACGGTGGCTGCTCCATCACCCCCATCGGAGCCTTCTGCTGAAACAACACAAGAATGTAACGGTGAATCCCCACCGGCGGCCTCGGCCCCACATACGGCAGTATCTCTTTCCCTGCAACCCCCACAATATTTAATTAAAACTAGCTAATTAATTGATTAATTAATTACAAATTTAAATATTTCTCAGTTTAATTATATTTCATAATTAAGACTCAAAATTAGAGAGCAGCCGGGCAGTGAAGTCCTTGTTCAAGCACTAGCTAGTTCTTCTTGACACTACACAGAAGCACAGAGATTGTGCCACGTGGAAGGGAAATGTTAAGCGGTTAACACACTGACAAGTTAACCTTGACAAGTGGCACATACGTGTCAATATTAGCTAAAAAATTAAAATAAATCTGGATTGACAAGGAACCACGTGTCTCTTCCTTGTGCAAAAGACAAAAACACCATTTAGCTAAAAAATTAAAATAAATATGGATTACTACTATAAATTTCCAGATTAAAATGGCAGATTTAAATCTGGTATAGCTAGCATAGGATGCGTGGCACGTGGTTTCGCGAAGTAGTTTTTCGCGATTTCGGCAATTTTGCGGCCACTGATGACAGATGCTTAAGAGGTATATATAGGAATAGGTGTGCATGGGAGAGTACATGCTTTACGAGTATATGTATATATATATATATATATATATATGTATAATGATGTGATGTAACCTATGAAAAAGATTTTGATGAATTTCATCAGAAAATGGATCTGAAATCATTCGAGCTAAGCCAAAGAAATTCATGCATGCTTTATGATTTTTCCTGGAAATTAACGTTTTGACAGATGTTCTTGCTTTCATGCGTGTGTCCAAATTGTGTGAACAACAAACCAAGCAAGTTCACATACACAGTAGACAACTCTGACAGTAAGTTCAGATAGAGATAACAGACATACAGTAAGTTCAGATGGAGACAACAGACAATTATAATTATATTTATTTTATGAAAATATTGGTAAATACAGTATTTGGAACAAATACATACTTAAATACTTAAAAACCCATGTGAAAGTGTTACATGCATGCAAAGTCGCAACATTTAATGTAATATTTTTCATTAAATCGGAAAACAAATCTTGATTTTTTCTCATCATATATTTATGTAAATTACCTCTAGCAGGACTTGATCCTCCTGGGATATCAGAGACGATCCTGAAATTAGAAACAACGTACATCGAGTTTTTTTTTCTGAACTTGGATAGGAGAAAAAAGGGATAGCTTTTTATTTTGAAATTCATGATGATAATAAAAGAAAACTGTATCCATGCAAGAAGAGGATAGAGAAGCAGCTGACCAATGGACCCACTCCCTCATGTTTGGCTCACTCGGACTCGGAGCATCGGGGTCAGTCATCACCTGCATCATCAACCCATCTTCTTAATTAATTAGCTTATATATATATATATATATATATTTATGGAGAAGAAAAGTATATGTGAACAAATAAAAATTTGAGTTCTGCTAACTTAATGAGCATGCATGCAAATAGATCAAACTGATTTTGGGGTTAAAGAGGGCAAACCAGGGTGTAGAGCTCGCCAGGGTGGCCGGAGACGGTGATCTTGGGCGGATTCAGGGCCATGGAAGGTTTGATATCACAGCCATTTGTGACATGCTTGGAGCCGAAGTAGACGGACATGTTCACCGTCGGGATAAACATGTCGACGACATCTCCGATCACTCGGCCGACAACGAGAGGATCAACGGAGGCAGCCATGGGAAGGAAGAAAAGAAAGGGAGAAGTGGAAGCTCTCAAGCTAACCAAAGGGAGGCGTAAATGGTGTGGGCGAGAGGGGAGGAAGAGTAGGGCTTATATAGGAGTGTGAAAATATGAGATGGGTCCTCTTTGATTGTTTTTGTGTAACCTATGGTGCATGCATAGGCCATCAAAAAGAAGAGAGAAGCAGAGCGCGACACGTGTACAGCCATTCTAGATGTGAAACCACCATCACTTAGCTTTCTGACCGTCTAGATGGGCAAATCGCCGCCATCGGTTACAAGCCTTCATGCAACCTCAAGATAAGCATCAATTCATCGGGTGAGGACAAACAAGCCTTGCGGGTGCCCACGGGAAATATCAGTGCGCTTTTGAGGGGGCGGGTGCAGATTGTAAATTTGAGCCTTGTTGCACTGCAGTACTACCTTCTTTATAACTCCCACTGGTTGTGACTTTTGTTTTTTAGTACACTAAGGATTGTCTTCTTTTAAGGGTTGTTGAATAGGGTCCACTAGTAGTGGGGTGACTTTTGTTTTCTAGGTATTATTTTAAATTCGAATATCACGTAAAAGTGATACCGATATATAATACATATAATTTTAATTGTACTAATGTATATAACGGGCTACGAATACCTTATCAGAGCGATATGATATTTAATGTATATAATTTAGTTGTCGATTGATTTATAATAAAAAGCTTGCGTGAGTAAGAATTCCCGGAAAGTTTTCAATCAAAATATTTTACACTATAATTAACTCTACGAATGCTAATTAAGGAGACGAGAGTGTAGACACATCACATAAAATGCATGTACTTCCTAATAAAAATGATACATATAGACGAGTTAACTATCATCAATTATTTTACAAATATGATCTTATATGATAATTAAAAAAAATCTACGGTTCTGATTATCATCTTTAGATAGATATTCGATAATCAATCATTGGGTATGAGCATATCCACCCTAAGATGGCAAGTATTACTCTCCATGGTCTCTTCTTTTTTTCTTTGTAAATACTTGCGTCAACTCGGGGGATGTGCTCGTTCCGTCCATTATTAATTACCGAATCTTCTATATGCTTGTTAGATAATGGAAATTGTTACTTTTTTAAAATATTATACAAATTTATCGTTGAACATAATAATAATACTAAATTGAAGATTATTTAAGTCTTCTCATATGTATCAATTAAATTCCCAGTTTATTATAAAAGATCATAACTGTTGTCAACCCCATTGATTTTATTGATACATACAGATGATCAAACGATGTCTAATTAATTAATTTTTTGTAAAAATGATATGATGTTATAAGAAATCAATATTTCCTCACAATGCCCTTTCATAATTGATATATTAGTTTGAATTAGATATATAATTTAATTTCAGAAAAACACCTGTAAAAATCAATGTTTTACTAAAAGGAAAATGAGGGTATGGGTTAAGAGTGGAAAAGCAGATAATGGGCCCCCATGTGTTCTGCCAACATGGCCCAAACAGATCCTGAAACACCAATAGAAGCATGTCAGATGATGGCATAATGACAAGGGGGTGACAATGGCTTGAGTTTAATTTAGGCAAATACCGGGCCTAATCAACCATGCCAGGATCAAAATTATATGCCTTGGACTACACACTATTTTTATGGCTTCCTCCACCTATATATATATATATATATATATATATGACACCTATTTTTGACTAAAAAACAATTGGGCCTATATGGGCTTGATTGAGTATTCAAAGCATAAGGCCCTAGCCCAGAGAAGCCCAATTATCATCTTAACAGACTAAGTAAGGGTGACAATACGTGATACTTAAACACGATATGAATATAAAATTTATCGGAGTCTACACGTTCTAATGCTTTTATCTAATATTTAGAAACAAAATGATCAATTTTTGTATTTTTAAATATTTCATGTATAGGATAATTTCTTATGATTTTGACGTGTAACAAATTTAGGGAATAGGATATATAGGGCATAGATCTCGCTCTTTAGGATTGTCGAACTAGAGATGTAAGATATCCTACTAGACGTTATGTAGAATACCACTAGAGCAATAGACTAGTGGTCTCTCTTAGCCTTGACATGCCATGTTAGATGTTCAATAAACAGAGAGTCAGACAATCAGTAATTAGAGTGATCGTACAGTCTCATTTAAAACGGTCAGTAATCAGAGTGATCAGACAGTTTCACTTAGAACAGTTTGAAGAGGATAAAGCTTGGAATATACATTAACCTAAAGTCTCAAGCTCCACAGTCCACACCACTTGCTCGTCAATTCCTTCCTTTATGCGGAGACATATAGAAACCATGGAAGATTAATTATAAGTTAAGGCCGTCGTTGGGAGACGTTGACGTTCCATGAATTTCCCGTGAAGAACACAACTGTCACAAAACTAATGCCGCCAAACAAGGTACATGCAGCAGCATCAATAATTCTGTACAAGACAAAACAGCTGCTACTCCTTTGGGAGCATCAAGCATGTTGGCAATGCCCCACACCTTGTTTCGGACAAAAAAGAAAAAATCTCCCAATTTTAGGAATTCAGCTCACAATTATAGCTGCACATAAAGTATCCAATGCATAAGAGATTAAGAGGTAGATAATTTCTCATAGTACAAAGATTAAAGTAATTTTGGATGGAACATCAGATGAGCTGCATGAATAACAAAGAAAGTGACATTATGATGGGAGCTGTGAGGATATTGGATGAGGAATGATCGGAAATTTCGGACGAATCGACGGCGAGAGGCATCCCGTCGCTGTTGAGGGTGCATGATTGAGGGTTGGAGCCGCCGGAGTTTGCCATGATCGCCCGGAACACGGAGGTAACGGTGTGAATGTATGCCGTCCGATTCTTGGCGAGGAGCCACGTGAGGCCCATCAGCTGACAATCTTTGTTGTGCATTTTGGTGGTCCTGTCTTCTAATTTGCTTGAATTTGAAGTCTTCTTGTTGTTAAGCTGCATAACAAGAAATTATGAAGCAAATGAAAGAGATAGGGTCATTGATGTGCCAAACTAGGGTTTGGTGCATTATGTTTAGTAGGTGCAATATTATATCAAATTCATGGTACAACCATACACTAAATTAGTCTAGCCTTCAAGAGTCAGCAATATTCCACATGAATAAAAATACCTAATTCATCCCAATTCCCAACCAACAACGAATCATAAATAAAATATATGATAGTATTCTAGGGCGACACTCATATTGTTACGCAATATTTTTTACGAATTAAGTGTTATGATACGAATCGACGTGAGAGTAATCGTTTAGCGACTCTCTACTTATTCAATTATTATGATATGAATATACGACTGGATTAACGTTTGCTTACTTTCTAACTTGCCATTGTGTGTAACATGTAATACACACACGCTGTTATGGCGCGTCTGGCAGATGAATGAACAGAAGCATAAGCACTTTCCTAATTATCAAGCATGGAACTTTGGAAGAAACCCTTGTGAGATTCTTCCTCTTTTTATTCTTGAACAAGTTTTAAGAAATCAAATTGAAAATGAAGCAAATAAAGAGAGAAGCCTTACAAATTGAGAAGGGAAATTAATTACTTACAAGGTAGAGACTGTTGAGGCATTTGGAGCATCCACCAAGGCCTGGAAATTTATTGACATTGCTGCTGCTGCTCAAGCAATCTTTCTCTAACCTCTCCACACTCTCATCCCCAACAAGTTTCCCTCTTTGGGTCACTGAAAATGCCTCTGGGCAGCTCAGAGGGTGCAATCTTATCCCACAATAGCAATACACAACATCACAGGTCTCATTCGGCTTGATTAGCTCGATTCCTCTGTTTTTCAGGGCCTTGCCCAAGTCCTGAACACAGCTCTCCGAATCGTCTGGCAGCAGCGGTAGGTCATAAGTCGTGTTATGACCTGCTCCTGCTATTGGGGTTACTCTGCCATCTCTGCCGAGAGCGGTGGCAGAGTAGGCATCGTAAAGCCACGCGGCAAGCACAGGGCAGCACCTGCTACGCTGCAGGTTGCCCGTGGGGTCGCCTTTTGTGGCGGAGCACGCAGACTTTATGCCGTGGAAGAGCTCATCTGGGAGGTGGAGTGGGCACCCTGCTATGTCAGATTGTTCTGGGAATGCAGGGATAGTGCCTGGGGGAGATGGAGTTCGGGTTGGGAAGAATGACTGCGTGGGAGCCGGGTCCGGGTCGGGTAGACCCGGAAATGCAGGGATGAGAATGGATAGGAGGCAGCTGAAAGTGAAGAAGAGCAGTGGGTTTGGGGACATTGGAAGAGAGAGGCCTGTACTTTTGGTTTTTGGGTTTTTTTTTTTTTAACAATCAG
This sequence comes from Oemleria cerasiformis, assembly GCA_037349345.1. Lineage (NCBI taxonomy): Eukaryota > Viridiplantae > Streptophyta > Magnoliopsida > Rosales > Rosaceae > Oemleria > Oemleria cerasiformis. The sequence goes on from JAZGTL010000018.1 coordinate 17,399,903, forward strand.
ATTCAATTATGGGGGTGTGGGTGTGGGCGTGGGTGTGTTGGAGCAGATGAAATTGAGAAATAAAGGAAGGGGTGGGGTTGGGACTGGTTTGGCTCTTTGCTAGTTGCAACCTTTGGCTCTGTTTTATAGATCTAAACTTTAGCACTTTGCCATCTCTATAAAATGTGGATAAAGTTGGTGGTGATTAGCAAATAGTATCATGAGCAAATCATTCATAGGGTAAATTAAGTGTGCTTTACCAGCCTTAAATGGTGTGTGTCTCAGTTACCTACTTCTTGTTTTGGGTTTGAGTTTGAACTCTATAACTAAATTGGACTACTAACTTAACCGTTGTTCGATGAGTTGATAAATATCCGGATTGAACACATTCTATTGTGTCTTACAAAGTTACAAGTACCATCTATGATAAATTATGCAGGGTAGCGGCACTATTCTCACGAGAGGGTGGGGATTATTGTGTATGGGTGCGGAGTGCTATGAACGTCTGTCCGAAAGTGAGATTTATGCGAGTGATTTTGACCTCAGTTTCATTTAAAAAAATATTGGTGAAGAAAGTCCAACGTGAATAATGAAAGTTTTGTGAAATTGATGATTTTGATGAAACAAGCAACCGAGAAGTGAAGCAACCACTTGGGTTTTGGGGTTCCCAAGTCCAGCAACAAATCAACCATGCTTTGAAAACACTCGTAGGCTTAAATAGCACCTCTTAGCTCCTCCGTCGGTAAAAAATTCACAAAATTCATCGATTTGTTAAGCAGTTTTGTGTATTTGTGTGCAACTTTCTTCTTTTATTCTTTTCTCCTCCTTCACAAAACCATCATCAACTGGCTTCCCACTAACAATTTCTTAACACTTGACAACATTGAGAACCTTGGAAAGACGAAAGCAATGATTCCTTCATCCATCATCTTTGACTGTTTTCTAACACTTTACAGTCTTTACCCAAAGGCATCACACAAAGCACAACAGTTACTTTTGCCTTGCAGAAAGTGAACAAAAGACTTCGTACACTAGAACTTTTCTAAGTAAAAATTCCTTTATCTTTCTTTGATTGCCATTACACTAATCAAATGGTTACGATTTTTTTTCATATGCACGGATACTAAATGTAGAACCTCTTAGTTTCGCTTTTTATACCATATATTTCATTTGGTTTGTTAATTCTCAAATTGTTCAAATCTAATTAAATTTTCGTTGTTTGTGATCTTGCAAACTATACCTCTGATTTACTAGACCTCAAAATTATACAGGATATATGATCTAAGACTCAAAGGAAGGAGCTTAAGAGAGACAAAAATCAATCAGAAACTTTGAGGAGGACTCGTTAAAATTACCTTATATAAATTTACTGAAAATTTTCTATCTTGGTTGACATCTTACTTGTCATTGAAAATGAAATTACTATTACTATAGTTATATTCAAAGGAAAGGGCATTGATTTATGGGTAAACGAAATGGGGTTTTGGTGGAGGGATTTTGTAGATGAGAAAAGCGTTTGAGAGTCAAGTGTTACTGCGTTTTGGAAAATCAATGAAATTGAAAGTGATATGCTGGTTCTATCGTGCGGTGGGAAAATTTAAAAATAGCGTCATTCTTTTTATTATTTATCGCAATTTTTCCTTTTATGTTTTCAAGTATAACAACGGATTATAAAAATCAAACTTCCAAAATCTCATTTTTATTCGCTTTTAAGACTCTTTACACTACAATTTTAGACAAAATTATTGTCTATTTAATATCTTCTATAACTTTTTTTGTACTAATTTGAAGAGATTTTTGAGACCTAATTTACACCATAAAGGGCTTTAGAAAATGGGATAAAAAGAATTTTAATTAACTATAGTAGTGTAGGGATAGATTGGTCCACCACCCTATCTAATAATTACACTTTAATAACTTATAATTATGTCTAACTTATTGGAACCATTTGGTAGTCTTTGCTGCTAAACCCAAAAATCGATCCTGTTAGGTTGTGATGGTAAACATCACCCCTTTTTGTTGATCAAGATTCATGAACATCCATGGAAGTAGGGGACTCTCCTTTGGTCGTCGACGCCTACTTTATCATTTTAATAATGTGTAATTAATTTGAATTACAGTTTTAATTACATCTTAAACTGCAATTAAGTATGGATGGATGTACGCAAAATTTGATATATTGTTACTTAATGTACACATTGGAACGACATCTTGACTAATGTTATCATATATTATAGAGAAAAAAAAAGTACAAAAACCTATTTGATATATAATAATCATATATATGGTCACCAAAAAAGAAAAAAAAATAGAAAGCCTATGCTCCCCTAAAAGCTTGTAAACACTAGTGTTCTAGTAAGATGATGATATTTAACAAGGTTTTGAAACTTCTTCTCTGCAAAAATCTCAACAAGAGGGAAGATCCTCCGGCGGGGGAAGCACCGTCTGAGACAGTTTCGGACCGTTTTCGACAATGATACCCGAGGCAAGACCCCACGAAGTATGCTCTTCAAGATGACAATGCATGAACCAAACGCCGGGGTTGTCAGCTCTCAACCGGATCGCAGCCCATCCTCCACTAGGAACCGCCACCGTGTTTCTCTCCGGTGGGTCAAAAAGATTGTACCTTGCCGGATCCTTGGCAACATCAAAGTTCCCGAAGCCGGTCCCAACGATGAAGAAGTTGTGTCCATGGACATGAATCGGATGGTTCTCCACATTGAGAAAACTTGTACCTTGTAGCACAATTTCTAAATTCGTCCCATAGGGGACTTGCAAAATTTTAGTCCCGAATTTCGTGTTCATGTTCTCTGTTGCCGGATCTACCCCTGTATAATTAAATGGCTTCAAGGGCATTTCGGGGAAATCAGTCGAGAACTCGTTAGTTTTGAGATTTTTGTAATGCGACTCCAAAATTGACGTGGTGGGACGAATGAAGGACTGATTGTTCATGGAAGCTAAAAACCTCTTGTCTAAGTAACCCTTGCAGGTTTTATTCGGAGGGCAATCTTGAAGGTTAAGGCTCACCACCATCACCACGCGGCGGTCGATTTTTTTGGGCACGGTGCACGGGTACTTAGGGGACCCAAGGCTTCTTAACTTGTTGGAAAATCGTGTCACAAATTTTGTGTCTTCCATTTTAGGAAGGTTGTATTTTTCTGGTGCAAAATAAGCAGGCGCCGGCGGTGGATGATGGTTGATATTGTCTTGACTCATTTTTCTGTTCTTGTAATGCAAGAAACCCGCAGTGGTGGAGTTGTCGAAGGGGAAAACGGAGGTGAGGTAGGGCCAGGCCGCCATTAGAAATGCGCCGGAGGAGTTCGGGGATTGGTTTGCTGTGAGGAGGACGTTGGTGGTTTGGCCAGGGGCTATCATAATTGCTGTGGTCGTGAAGGGCTTTGTGTACACAGCGTCAATCTCCACGACTGTTAGTGTGTGGTTCGCCACAGCGAAGAAGAGCTCATCATTCAGAGCTGCATTGATCACTCTAAGCAAGTAGGTTTTGCCAAATTCCACAGTTTTGATGAATGTATCTGCAAATTATAGAAAAAATTTCAAACACGTGATGAAATTGACTCCTGAGCACTAAGAAATTGTAAATTTTGTATTTTCGAGATTTCATTAAGAGAATGATAAATTGTTTCGTTACCTTTTTTGGTGCAAGGGTAAAGCGGTCCAGGAAAACCATTTATGGTGTAAGCATCTGAGCTATTAGGTCCACCTCCATACTTCACCATTTCATTTTCTACTGCATCTACATCTCCATTCCACCATTCGCCTACGAATCATCAAACACCGAAAACAAATCAAGAAACAGATAAAAAGAAAGTGTTCTGTTTTATGATCAGACTCTGTATTGTTCATATTATTACCAAATATAATCGGGATTTCCTCTTGAATCGGAGCTGCAAATGGGAAGGGCATGCGCGGGTGGATGATGAAGGCCCCGTAAATTGAAGCTCGTTGCCAAGCGTAATGAGAGTGCCACCAAAGAGTGCCTCTCTGGGATTCGACTGTGAACTTGTAGACATAGGACTTGCCACCTCGAATCGGACATTGTGTGATATAAGCCGGACCATCTGCCCATGCTGTTCTTAGTTGCCTCACACCATGCCTGCCGCAGCAATTAATCAACAAATTAATCAGATTTTTAATTTCCCAATTAATAATTAATCAAATTAAACTTACCAATGGATGGTCGTGTTGGCTGCAATGCGATTCGTCACCTTGATTTCGACACGATCGCCTTCATTAACAGCAACGGTTGGACCAGGATACAATCCGTTCACTGTTAGAAGTGGCTTCGTGGTGCATAAACGGGTCACATTCTTCCACTCAACCTGAACACACCAAGAACAAAAAAAAAAGTATATAAATAAAGCTTTCACTTTGCGGCTTAATTTCTTTTTGATGATCCAAGAACACAAAGATTGAACAAACCAATTTGACACCACTGGATCAAGCTTACATTAAATTGAAATCGACGGGTTGTCTGCGAAAATCCAGATGGTAAAGCCGTGGAAAGTGCGATTATTAGGATGAACACTAATAACCCGTAATGCTGAAACAAACCCTCCATTACTAATATCGTTGTATAAAAACAAAATAAAAACTATGATCAATGACTCAAGAGCAACTAGCTAGCTAGTCTGAGTCTGTAACTTGCATGCCCAAACTGAGTTTACTCAACTTTCATGCAAGCCACCTCTTTATATACATGCTAAAATTCTACTGGCTAGAAGCTACTTGATTATTCTTTGATTAACAATGACATATAATATTGACTTTTTCTGACCAAAAAATAAATTTATGGAACTAATTAGACAGATTTTATGACCCCTAGAGCGGTAGGTGAGGAGGGAAACAAACAATGAACACGTCAAAAATCAAGTTTTGAAAAGGAGGAAATTTGTTTGAAAGCTTGGCTGCTATAGCTTTATGTTTGATATAATTTTTTGTCCAAAATTTTAGTAAACAAGTAGGAGCCGACCCACAACTTTACTGGCATCAAAGTATCTCTATCTCTCTCTAATTATATTGAGTTAAGCCAATCTTAATTATTGGATTTGTCATCTTCTTATCCCCCACCCTTTTGGCATTGCCTCCACCCTTTGATTCTTAGTTTCTTACAAAGATAATGTTGTCATTTCCTTCACCATTTTAATTCTCAATTTATTATATATATATGATTGGAGGTTTTTTGTGATGACTCAAGTGTATTGAATTTTTATTCTTGAGTTGAAAGATCAAAGTTTATCGGACCGATTGAATTTCTTTTTGAAAAAAAGTCGGAAATATCAACTTGTGACTTCAGAGTGTTAACTCAAGATAGCTGCTTAAATGCTTTAAAGAGACTTATTGTACCGCTTGTTACCACATGTTATTGAAAGAAATCTGGCTCACGTTTGATAGGTGAGAATGGATAATTCATCAAATTTAATGCATCTTGAATGGAAAAATGAATGTGTTTTCATTGTAAAATGATTAGATGAGAATAGATATAGAAAAAAACTTACCTAATCTAAACCTACTATTTTGAGAGGATTTGTCGAATAAGTTTTTTTTTACGCCTACTTTTCACTAATCCCCTTATAATAGAAACACATCTATATTTACATTCAAGATTTATTGAATTTGATGAGTGATTCAATCCAACTCAAACTCATTCACCAAACGAAGTCCAAATTTACTACAAAATTTTCCATAATATATTAAGTTTGGGTACAAAAGGATGGGTGGGTTGGTGTGAGCTATATTCAAGACAAAGTTGGACTAAAGCAGGATCTTTTTGCATATCATACAGCACAAATTCGTTGTAGTTTCCATTAATTAATTCAAAAGATGGGACCTGTATAGTTTTAGACTCCTTAGAACATTGGAAACATGTGGACCAAGAAAGCAAAAAAATAATAGGGAAATAGTCATAAAATATAGGTATACTTGGGCTCATCAGCCCCCTTCACCTACTAAGGATGGAGATGAGGAGGACAAACACCAACCAGTTACATAAGCAAGTTGATATTAATAACCATTTTGATAGAGATCGATAGGCCACGAGCCCAAAGTTCTCAAGGAATCTCTAGCTATGTTTGCTAATATGTGTACTGATGTGTAGTGGGGTTTGTTGAGTTTTCTATATCAGTATATTGAGCTCCCATTTTTGAACAAAATATAATTCTCTTTTCTTAAGGCCAATTATGAGCTTGCATGATAGTAGTTTTTAAGTAACATTTTTGAATGTTAGTGATGTGATTTATGTATGTGTTTTTAAGTAACATTTGTGGAGATCGTGATCCTTCTTAGTTTATGTGGCATGTTATATGCCAAATTGATACTCCACAGCGAACAAAGTACAAGAAACAGATCAAACCCGCTCTTGTACTATGTCAAACAAACAACGAACAAAAACATTAACACAACAGAAATTGTAATCTTCGGATTTATGGCTCAGTGGTGCACGGAGAAACTAAGCTCCGAACACTCACATGAGATGCTAGATATTTTGAGAACCAGCCAATATATTTCACTACAATTAATCTGAATTTTTGACAGTTACAATTTACAAGTATAAGCAAATCAATTCCTAAATCTACAAAAATTAATTCCTAATTAAGACAATATTCCAACAATACATAGGACATAGCTTGAGACAAAAAGCTTGTGCTTTTTTTCTGTTTTTTTCAATCCCTTGCATCTTTAAGATATTAAGTTGATGTTTCTATAGTTAGATAAATAGTTCGTAAAACATAAATGAGCTATTTTGCGTTCTATTGCATTTTACGGAAATATGTTATTTGTTAATGTTCTATTTAATTATAAACTCACAAACTCACGCTACTAAGCTCAGTAACAAAAACTACTATTAGAGACGTAAGATAAGTCTCTAATTTTCTGCATACTGCCATACTGGGAGGGATACATCAAGCCCTGTTTGGTCAACATTGGCAAACTGCGTTTGGATGCAATTTTCTTCTTTTGTTTGTGCAAGAAATCGACGATATATTCTCTTGGGATGAAGTCAGCTTATTGCTTCTTCTTAATTATTATTAAAATTGGTTGACAAACCTTGACTTTCAGATCAGTCAGCATGGAAATAACTGGGGATTTATAAACTTTCTTGATTTCTAGTCAGGATAAGCAACCTACTTTCCAAATCAATTATACACGATATGGTATAATTTCATGGCAGTGGCAGCCACGAAATAGCCAAGGCAAAGGCTTAGCCACACCCCCCAGCACTCAACTTTCCACTGTCTGCTGTGTGTAGTCGTTGCACACTCCGAAAGAATTGTAAAAGCTCGGATGATTGTGACTTGTGACAAATAATAGACTATTCCAATGATAGATATTCCGTAGTGAGAATATATCCTCGTCGAGTTTGATATATAGTGAATAATTTACTGTGTGATTTAGTTAAAATTCTCTTTCTCAATATCGTCGTACTAAAGAAGAAGAGAAAAAAAAAACTATACTTCTTCCTTCGATGTCACCAAAATTGCAACCATCAAGACAATTTACTATAGCATGTAGTGTAAACTTAATATTGAGTTGTTCCGTTAGACTCAATCGGAAACTAAGATCTTGAATTTCATGATTTTCACAATAATATTAATGCGGAAATTCAATAAACAATTAAGCGTTCCTCGATCCATGATGCCAAGCGCTGGGATTTGCAAAGCCGCGATATGAAGGAAAGAGTTTCTCTCTCTCTTGCCTTTGTTTGCACGTTGTATTAAACCCTAATACGTGTTGTGGTTTTCTTTTTGTTGTTGTACAAATTAGATGGGTATGTGCACTCTTTCTATAGGCAGAGAGATGACGTATTTTCTGATATAGTCAATAATCAATTACCACCCATCACGGTAATAAATATTTAGGAAATTAATTCTTAGATTTGATTAACATGATTATTTCCAAATACAATTCATATATCACATTGACCAAATCATATGAGCCGTAAAAAGAATATACAAAATATTCTTACATCCTCACACTTGGTCCATATGACAAATAAGTTTAACAAACAAACATTAGGCGCACAATATATATACATATATATATATATGTTTTTATTGGAAAAATCCTTATTGACAAGCGATCAATTTAAATACCGATTTTAAGTAATTTGCTAATGAGAGTCATGGCGAATTTACATCAATAGATGACATATAATGAAAAATATATACAATGGTCCAATAATGTCTTTGTCAAAGACTATTCCTGTTTTTCATTCATCCAATTTCATACACGTACGATACAAGTAATGGAAAACATGAAATATCAGAAACCACATTGCATTATTGAGCTCAGAGTGTCACAGACAAATGTAATCAATCATTTTGCAAACCATGTAAATAAGGACTAATATGACAATTATCATGGATTACTACCAAGACCCATTCTTTCAACATGCTCGGCAAATGCCTTTGGTATTAATCCTTTTGTCAATGGGTCTGCAACCATAAGCCTTGTGCCTATGTTGCCTATGTTGTTCATGGACACTCTTTGTTTCTGAACCTCCTCCTTAAGAGAAAAGTATTTTCAGTTCCATATGTTTAGCACCCTTAGAATACTCATCGTTTTTGGAGAAGTGGACAGCTGCGGTGTTGTCACAATAAAATTTCAACGGCCTGGCAATGGAATCAATGACACCAAGCCCTGAGATGAAATTCCACAGCCACAAGCCATGAACGGTGGTCTCAAAACAAGCAATAAACTCAGCTTCCATAGTGGATGTAGCAACAGTAGATTGCTTTGCACTTTTCCAGGAAATTGCTCCTCCAGCTTATAGGAACAAGTAACCAAAAGTTGATTTTCTACTATCATCACATCCACCAAGATCTGAGTCTGAATAACCAATTACTTCCAAGTTATCAGATCTCCTATATGTGAGCATATAGCTTTTAGTTCCTTGCACATATCTCATCGCTTTCTTTGCAGCTTTCCAATGATCCAATCCTGGATTGCTTTGATATCTGCCCAAAGTCCCAACTGCGAAGCTAATGTCTAGTCTGGTACAAGTCTCTGCATACATCAGACTTCCGACAGCAGATGCATAAGGGCTACTTTCCATTTGTTTGCGTTCCAATTCATTTTGTGGACATTGCATAAGGCTAAACTTATCCCCTTTCTGAATTGGAGCAACACCATATGAGCATTTTTCCATGCCAAATCTTTCTAGAACCCTTTCAATATATGCTTTCTGAGATAACCCTAACAATCCAAGTGATCGATCACGGAATATTTCAATTCCTATCACATAGGTTGCCTCAACCATATCTTTCATTTCAAAGTTCTTTGAAAGAAATTTCTTAGTCTCATGTAATAAACCAAGATCAATACTAGCAAGCAAAATGTCATCAACATACAAAATTAGAAAGATAAACTTGCTCCCACTGACCTTCAGGTATATACACTGGTCGACGATGTATTCTTTAAAACCGAAGGAAACAATGATATCATTGAACTTGAGATACCATTGTCGGGAAGCTTGTTTAAGTCCGTATATTGTTTACTTTCATTTACAGACCATGTGTTCCTTTCCTTTCAATAGGAAACCTTCGGGCTGATCCATGTAGACTTCCTCTTCTAAACTCCCATCTAAGAATGTTGTTTTCACATCCATCTGATGTAACTCTAAATCATAATGAGCTACTAATGCCATAATAATTCTAAGTGAGTCCTTCCTAGAAACCGGCGAGAAGAGCTCTTTATAATCAATACCTTCTTTCTGAGTGAAACCTTTGGCCACCAATCTAGCTTTATATCGTTCTACATTGCCATTGGAGTCGAGTTTGGTCTTAAAAACCCATTTACACCCAACTCTCTTGCAACGTTCAGGGAATTCAACGAGGTCCCAAACTTCATTTTGATCCATTGATTTCAACTCATCTTTCATGGCATCAATCCATTTATTAGAATCATTACAGTTAATGGCTTGTGAAAGCGAAACCGGATCCTTATTGACTCCTACATCAAAATCAGATTCTTGTAGATATACCACATAATCATTCGGAATAGCTCATCTCCTTTCTCTCTGAGATCACCTTAATGTTATTCCTTTTGTTTCTTCTACCACACTTTCATTGGTGATAATCTCATTATGGGGTGGCTGGTCTTCAAATTGTTGTTCAGCATTGTCAAATGATCCAACAGATGCAGGAACAACAACCCTTGTAGAGGGTATTTGAGGCATCGGAGTAGGGACTTGCACCCTAACCTCTTGAATGACCACTTCTTTAGGCTTTTCACTCCCACTGACCTCACCTCTTTCAATGAAGTAAAACCGATATCCCTTAGATTTTTCTGAGTAACCAATAAAGTAACCACTGATCGTTCTAAAATCCAATTTCTGTTCATGTGGATTATAAATTCTTATTTCTGCTGGGCAACCCTAAACATGCAAGTGCCTTAAACTAGGTTTTCTTCCTGTCCGCAGTTCAAGAGACTGCCTTACTAGGAACCCGAGTTAATACGTATACAGCAGTTTTAAGAGCATGCATCCACAATGATTCAGGCAATGTTGAATTACTCAACATGCTCCTAATAACCATATTCATTAGAGTACGATTACACCTTTCAGCAGCACATTCTGCTGTGGCGTACCTGGCATAGTGTATTGAGCACAAATGCCATGTTTTTCGAGGAGTTTAGCAAATGGACCAGGACGTACATTGTCCTGATTCATTATACTTGCCATAAAATTCACCACCTCTATCACACCTGACAATTTTCACCTTTTTATCTTATTGTCTTTCAGCATCAGTAATGAACATCTCAAGGGTTTCACTGCTTCAGACTTTTCTTTCAATAGATAAATATAACCATAACGTGAAAAATCATCTATAAAGGTGATGAAATATTTCTCTCCACTAAAGATGGAGTATCAAAAGGCCCACATATGTCTGCATGAATGATTTCAAGAAGCTTTGAGCTTCTTGTGGCTTTTTTCTTGTTGTTATGTGTGGTTTGTTTTCCCTTCATATATCCAATCCACACATACACCAAGATCAGTAAAATCTAGTTTCGGAAGAACCCATTCTTTACTAATCTTTCCAACCTTTCACTGGATATATGACCCAGTCGTTTATGCCACAAGAAGGAAGAATTTTCCATTAATTAGGCTACGCTTAGTTCCAACATTAGGATGCAGAGTCAACAATGTTTCAGCAAAAGCATTATTAAGCTTTAATTTATATAAAATCATCATCAAGAATACCAGAACCAGCAAAAGAGGTATTCTTCAATAAACTAAAGTATCCGTTACCAAAATTGAAAGAAAATCCAACACGGTCAAGCTTAGAAACTGAAACCAAACTTCTGGAACAACTAGGAACATAAAGCGTTCGAAACAAATCTAAACAATATTTAGTGTCCAAAATTAAACGAAAGGTTCCAATGGCTTCAACTGGAGCTTTGACTCAATTCCCCATATAAATGAATTGTTCATTTGGATTTAAAGTTTGGGTCGTAAGGAATCCCGACATCGAATTAGAAACATGTGCAATATATAGCACCAGAGTCAACCCACCAAGTATTGTAAGGAACTTCAGCTAAATTTGATTCGACATTAACATAAGCCAAAGGCTTACCTTTCTTTTCGAACCATGCCTTACGTTTCAGGCAATCTTTCTGATGATGACCTGGTTTTCTACAGAAATGGCATGCAGCATTTTTCTGCTCCTTCTTATGAACCTGTGTAGCATTAATAGGTTCATTGGTCTTGGGTGGTCCTCGTTTCTTGCCTTTTCCAGGCTTTCTTCCATACTTCTTTTCAGCTCCTTGACTTACTAGATGAACAGAATGTTCCACTTGTTGCTTGAGCCTTATCTCCTCTTGGACAAGTTTAGTGGCCAATTCATCTCTTGTCCTTAATAGCAATATTATAGTTGATTTGAAAAGGCCCATAGTGAGGAGGTAAGGAGTTCAAAATAAATTGAACCCAAAAAAGTGTCATCCACATTCATCCCAAGAGTGTTTAGCTTTGCTGCTATATTAGATATTTCAAGAACATGCTCACGCATGCCTTGCATGCCATCAAATTTCTTGGTGGCAAGCTTAATTAGCCATTAAAGTCCCTGCAAGAGACTTGTCAGCAGTCTCGAAACGATTCTCTATATTTTTCAAGTATTCCTTAGCAGTTTCAGCTTGAGGAAGCCCAGTCTTTATATTGCTCGCTATAGTCATTCGCATAAGAGTCACATAAGGCTCAATCTATTCGACTTCTCCCATTCATAATGGTAATCTTTTTGAGCAGTGTTGCTTGTATCAGTAAGAGCAGCAGGTTTCTCAGTTCGGAGTGATAAATCAATATCCAGAACGCCAAGGTGAAACTGAACTTGTTCACTCCAATCTGAGAAGTTTGTTCCATTGAAGGTGTAATAGATGGAGGAAGCGAATGAAGCGAAATGGGAACTGACACTGCAATTTACAATGCTCCAATTACATTACTGGTAACTTTGGATCCATTATTATCAGGTACTTGTTATCTTTAGATAGCCAAAACCCTATCCAATTAATTAAACAGATAGAAATTACCACGATCACATCATTAATCATATGAATAATTGATTTACTTTTGAGAAACCCTTAAATATCTTATGATTAATGAAAACCAAATGCACTCATGTTTAAACTTTTTAGTTTGGCCACTTTTGATGACTAACAAACAATTCCTAATATGAAATTCAAACTAAATTATATATAGCAGCAACAATCATTATAATATTAAGCGTACCTCGATCCATGATACCAAGAGCTGGGATTTGCTAAGCTGCCGTATGAAGGAAAGGGTTTCTCTCTTTTTGCCTTTGTTTGCACGTTATATTAAACCCTAATGCGTGTTGTGGTTTTCTTTTTGTTGTTGTACACATTAGAATATTAGATGGGTATTTGCACTTTTTCTATAGGCAGAGAGATGACATATTTCATGATATAGTCAATAATCTATTACTACCCATCACAGTAATAAATATTTAGGAAATTAATTCTCAGATTTGATCAACATGATTATTTCCAAATACAATTCATTAAACCATATATATCACGTTCACCAAATCATATGAGCCGTAAAAAGAATATACGGAATATTCTTACATGTAGGAGTGTTTTTTGGCTCGGTCGGTATAAAAATGAATGAAAACCAAACGGAATCTAAACTGAAGATTTTATGTTTTTTTTTGTTCGCTTTGACTTTTAGGAAAAAACCTCCATCAATTTATATAATTTTGTTCGGTTCAATTCAGTTTTAAGAGAAAATTCATAATTTATATAATTCGGTTTCGATTTTAAGAAAAAATAATAATCATAAACTCGTATATTTTACGTTTGATTTGCATTTCACTATCCAATTTTGGATTTTGTTCAGTTAAAGAAAATTCAGATTAGTTTGGATTGGTTTGGTCGGTTCAATTGTTTTCCGCAACACCGGGTGACCGATACGACGTCTACCACATTTTGAGGCGCTACCGAATGCAGCCAACAACTTGGGTATACTACTACCGAATATTAAAGAACACATCGGTGGGTATCCCCGAAGTGAATTTAGTTATTTCCGTTTTATTTCCCGCTAGTGGTGCAAAGACGGTGCGATAGAGGAGAAAAGAATGCGCGGGAGTTGCCGTTTCAGAAAGTTACAGAGCAGCAGCTTCTGCTTACGCTCACTCAACACCCAGCAACCCATCAACACCAACCAAACCATCAATTCCAAGCACCAATCTAGAAATCCCACTTTTCCAAATCCAATCCCATCAAAGAAAACACTGACCCAGAAACGCAAATCCATGAATAAGTTATCAAACGCCTCCGACTCTGACATTGTCAAATTCAACATGGACATTTCCACCCAAATGCGCAATGGCCGATGCGACGCCGCTCTGCTTGTCTTCAATTCCATGCCACGGCGGAGCCCAGTCTCGTATAATGCTATGATATCTGGGTACCTGGCAAATGGCAAGTGTGATCTTGCAAAGGAGATGTTTGACAAAATGCCTGAGAGAGACCTAGTATCTTGGAATGTGATGCTTAGTGGGCATGTGAGGAATAGGGATCTTGGTGCCGCTCGTGAATTGTTTGAACGTATGCCTGAAAAGGATGTTGTTTCGTGGAATGCTATGTTGTCTGGTTATTCCCAGAACGGCTATGTTGATGAGGCGAGGAGGGTTTTCGAAATTATGCCGGATAAGAATGAGATATCATGGAATGGGTTGCTTGCGGCGTATGTGCAGAATGGAAGGATAGAAGATGCTCGTAGGTTGTTCGAGTCGAAAGCAGATTGGGAAGCAGTTTCTTGGAATTGTTTGATGGGTGGATTTGTGAAACAAAAGAGATTAGTTCATGCAAGGCAGCTTTTTGACAGCATGCCTGTGAGGGATGAAGTTTCGTGGAATACCATGATCACAGGCTATGCGCAGAATAGGGAAATGACCGAAGCAAGGAGATTGTTTGAGGAGTGCCCAATTCGTGATGTGTTTGCGTGGACATCAATGCTTTCCGGTTATGTGCAGAATGGAATGTTGGATGAAGCAAGAAGAATTTTTGATGAAATGCCAGAAAAGAATTCGGTTTCTTGGAATGCAATGATTGCAGGCTATGTGCAATCGAAGAGAATGGACATGGCAACAACATTGTTTGATGCAATGCCTGTCCGGAATGCCAGTTCTTGGAATACCATTTTAACTGGCTATGCTCAGAGTGGTGACATTGACAACGCCAGGAAAATCTTTTATAGCATGCCTCGGCGTGATTCCATCTCTTGGGCGGCTATTATTGCTGGTTATGCTCAAAACGGTTTGAGTGAAGAGGCATTGCGTCTATTTGTAGAGATGAAAAGAGATGGGGAAAGGTTGACAAGGTCTTCATTTACCTGTGCTTTGAGCACATGTGCTGAAATTGCTGCTTTGGAGTTGGGGAAGCAGTTGCACGGGCGAATGACAAAAGCTGGATATGAAACGGGGTGTTATGTGGGGAATGCACTCCTTGTAATGTATTGCAAGTGTGGAAGCATTGAGGAAGCATATGATGTGTTCCAAGGAATAGCTGAGAAGGATGTTGTCACATGGAACACGATGATCTATGGCTACGCAAGACATGGATTTGGCTCAAAGGCCCTCATGATTTTCGATTCAATGAAGGCATCTGGTATCAAACCAGACGATGTAACAATGGTAATCGTTTGTTGCGTGCATTCTTCTCTGTGTCTAAGTGTTGGTTGTCTTTTAATTTTATTTCATTTCTTTTCAGGTCGGTGTATTGTCTGCTTGTAGTCATACTGGGCTTGTAGATAGGGGCACAAAATATTTTTACTCAATGAATGAGGATTATGGCATAACAGCAAACTCAAAGCACTATACCTGCATGATTGATCTTCTAGGTCGAGCCGGGAGGCTGGAGGAAGCGCAGAAGTTAATGAGAGACATGCCTTTCGAACCAGACGCTGCCACGTGGGGAGCAATACTTGGTGCAAGCCGAATTCATGGCAACACAGAACTAGGTGAAAAGGCGGCTCGGATAATTTTCAAGATGGAGCCTGAAAATGCAGGAATGTATGTTCTTCTGTCAAACTTATATGCAGCTTCGGGCAGATGGGGTGATGTTGGGAAGATGAGACTGAAAATGAAGGATAAAGGCGTCAGGAAAGTTCCCGGATATAGCTGGGTTGAAGTGCAAAGCAAGATTCATACATTTTCAGTTGGGGACTCTGTGCATCCAGAGAAGGAGAAGATATATGCCTTGTTGGAAGAGTTGGATTTGAAGATGAAGCTTGAAGGATACGTTTCGTCCACAAAGTTGGTTTTACATGACGTGGAAGAGGAAGAGAAGGAGCACATGTTGAAGTATCACAGTGAGAAATTGGCTGTGGCATTTGGGATTCTTTCGATTCCAGCTGGGAGGCCAATCCGCGTGATAAAGAACTTGAGAGTTTGCGAAGACTGCCATAGTGCCATCAAATACATATCTAAAATTGTCGGAAGGACAATCATCCTAAGGGATTCTCACCGGTTTCACCACTTCAGTGACGGTAATTGCTCATGTGGGGACTATTGGTGAATGCAGATGGTCTCTTTATGCGCAAAAGAATGTTGAGGATTCATATCACCTCACACCATTGCCGTTGTATTTAGCGTGTAGTGCCAACGAAATTTGCAAAGGAGAAATGGCACTACATTGGACCTGAAATGGCACTACATTGGATATGTTATGTTCTTTCTCTAACTTCTGTATTCTTAAATGGCATTACAAGGGAGGTGATCAATAAGGTATTGAAATCAGAGAGCTAAGAGAAAGTTCGAGGCGAAATAGGTCATGGTGAGAGATGGAAGTGACTAGCCGGAGGAGGCTATTTTTTCCATGGAAACCCACAAGTGAAGGTGAAGCAGAGGCAAAGGGTAAAACATTCTCTTTGGTCATAGGAAAACAAAATTACAATGGACGACATCATAGTTTTGTTCAGATATTGTCACTGTGGAAAGGAAAATAAAACTTTGTGCCGTCTTTTGTTCTTCAAACTAAAACTTGTTTCTATTTTATAACACAATCACTCCTACAATGGAGCAAAATACAATGTTGTCTTGAAATATAAATAGTTACAACTTTGAACCAAGCAATTCCCCTCTGCATTGTGGTTACACAACGGCTGAAAAATAAATCGACGACTCCTATTGTGTTAGCTTCTAACTGAAATAATTTATATATCTTCGAATGTGGACTGTTACAAAGCATCCTTTCGACTAAATAGAGGGAAAGGAGGCAGACAGAGCACAAAGTTTACACCTGTTTTCTTTTCCCTAACACAGATCGAAATTTCAGGCATGAAGAGCTTCAACTTTTTGGGTTAAACTGTCAACTGACTCATCATTCACCTCCGGAATTACTTCCTCCTGTGGGAAAAATAGAGTAACCCAAAAAGAAAAAGAAACCAGATTATTTTCAAACGAAAAGGAAAAGAACCGTCTATCAGTAGCCTGGAACCGTATTTCAAATTCTATAAGCATATGCTATGGAAGATTGATGCTGGTTACCTCTGAATCTTTTTTCGGTTTTACACCTATACACTTGGAAGCACTAATGCTGGCACTCTTCAACAGGCTACGAGTGGTGTAGGCTGTCTTGGTAGGTCCATTTTGTCCATCTGCATTTACAGAGCCATCAGGATTTGACCCCGGAGGACTCTCGAGAGTTGTGTCAACAGAAGCCGCGGTCCTTTCCAAATCATTGCTTTGGTCAGAACTATCATCCTTGGGAACCGGAACCCGCTCTCTGAGGAAAAAGATGACACAGTGATTAAGATGAGTTACTAAACATCATAATGTCAACTCAGGTTTTGACATCAGCTGAAAATGACCGGCTTAAATCAACCAACACCACTAAAATGCTAATCCAAAACATACCTGGGCAAGGAGGCATGTTGCCTTTGCAGTGGAGGAGTACTCCTTTCGCCTTTACCATAACCCTCCTCAAGATGTGCAAACTGCCGCTTAAATCGATCAACACCACTAAAATGACATAAAGAGATGACACTAGGTTAACCAAGTACCAAAATTGTTCAAACTCAAGACTTCAAGGTGAAGTGATGAATGGAAAACTTTTATTATATACGCCAAACAAACTCGATTTTTTTTTTTAAAAAAGGGTCCCAATGGCTGAATAATCAGCAGGATCATTCATATTTCAGAAAATTAAAAGCCTCCTCACCTAGGATACATAAAGCTAGTCTGCTCTCCACCTCTGAGATACTCCTGCAGCATCTGTGGATGATACTCTAGAATCTGTTTGAACACAAGAATTGTTATAGCAATAGTGAAGAGGAGAAAACCGCAATTCTAGAAAGTAGAAACCTTTAAGGCCATACCTCCCTATATATTAACTCTCTAACATCATCTTTTGTCAATTTCCTTCGTTCAAACTCAAATTCAAGCTTTGAAATGGGTTGGGTGGATGGCTCACGGTCAACATTTGACAAACCATGAAAGTAAGAATCAGTTAATGCCTGCAAGCATAACCATTGGGGATTTAGGAGGTACAGTGGTCCCAAGAAATTTCGAAGGATGCATTATGGTATCCACATATATACTATATTGGTGGAACGTATTCAAATAACTTAACCTCACCTCTTCAGCCGTCGGACGATCTTTTGGGTCAAATGCAAGCAGTTGCTCCAGTAGGCGAAGAGCCAATGGATCTATATTAGGAAACTTATGTGTGAAAGGAACTGGTTGTTTTTTCCGCATGCTACTAAGGTACCTTCTTGCCTTTTCATTTCGAATCTGCCAGGTTCAAGAAAAAAAAAATCATTTGAAGGGATAAAGAGAATTAGAATGGCGACTGAAAGCAATCTTAACATGAAAGCTAAGAATTTGGTGGTTACATGTAAGAAAATAGAAAATAGTATACTACTAGAATTGTATGAGAGAAGAAAACTGAGAAGTGAACTGGCAGCCCGCTAAGAGCACGAGAAATGATTAACGTGTCTTTTGATGACAGAATAGCAATTGTTACAATAAATAACTAACCCTTGCAATGGATTCTGGGGAAGGCGTGCCAAGCAAATCAGTCATGAGATCCAATTGGTGCACGACATTTTTCCCAGGAAACAATGGTTTTCCGGTGAGTATTTCTGCAAATATGCATCCTATGCTCCAAATATCTATCGCAGGAGTATACTGCCAAAAATTTGGTCATAGAAATTAAATCTATAGTCTAAAACAAAATTCATCCAATACAATAATAGCAATAAACTAACAACTTATAGCAAATCAGATAGAGAGAGTGAAAGCCCATAATGAAGAACAATAAAGGGTTTAGAATCCACATAATTCTTTATCACTAATCACATGGCTGTTAACCTGCTCAACATAACTTTCTTCCACTAGAAGTAAGTGTATAGCCGGTCCTTTCAACAGGTGTAAATCATAAAATTGGTCGGAAATAGCCGTACAAGAATATGGCTGTTAACCTGGTCAATGTAACTCTTCTATTGTTAATCATGACACTGGACTAAACTAGCATAACAAAAATGTGTGGCTTTTCCCACGGATCAATACAAAACATCTATCTATGCATATACCATTAGCCATCTCATGAACAAGTAACACAAAAATAGATTACATATATACAATATAAGATCTTAAAAATGAAGTGTAGCTTACTTTTGAGAAAAATGAACCGCATAGCTCAGGAGCACGATACCATCGAGTTGCTACGTAGTCCTTCATAAAAGTAAAAAAGTAGTCCAAAGTAAGTGTTGTTTATAGGGCTGGTCTTTGCAACTTAAACGAACTATGTTCGAACGAAACATAAAGCAAAGCAGCAGCTTTTACTTAACAACCATAACAATTGAAGATTTTAGGAGTTGTGTATGATTTGCTTGACAGAACAACTTACTGTCCAAAAAATAGCAGATGGGGCATCATTGAAAGAAACGCGAGCAAGCCCGAAGTCACATATCTTTAATTTGCAGTCAGCATTAGCAAGAATGTTTTTTGGCTTTAAATCTCGATGAAATACATTTGCTGCTAGAAATACAAAAAAAAAAATTAATCTCCTATTACAACTGGAAAATCCAAAAAGAATTACAGATAAATACCAACCTGTATGAATATACTTAAGGCCACGAAGAAGCTGGTACAAGAAAAACTGATAATGCTCAGGAGTAAGATCATCATTTGCCTTAATAACTTGGTGAAGGTCAGATTCCATCAACTCAAACACGACATAGATATCTCTGAACTCTCGTCGTGAAGGAGGAAGCATGATGTGCTTTATTTCAACGATATCAGGATGACGAAGCAAGCGAAGGAGCTTAATTTCTCTCAGGATCCTTGTAGCATCGGAAACATGCTCAAAAACATCATTAATTTTCTTGATTGCAACCTTTTCTCCAGTGTGGGTGTCAATTGCAGAACCCACCACACCATAACTTCCTTTCCCAATGACTTCCTGAACTTGGTATCGACTTGCCTCTCCATACTCGGTGAAGAATTCTGTTTCTAGATTTCCCTGCACAAAGATCAACAGCCAATATTAAGACCAGAACACAGTAGAGTGAGGAAATAGCAAGACTTTTTTTATTCTTTTGCTTCATTATTGAAATAACAATTAAGACAAATATTGCGATTTAATATTCTTCGATAATTAGATCCAGAAAATGGATTTAAGAACTCACACTATTGTGAATATTACTGCATTCTTCAATAATCAATAATAATTCCTATAACCTCTGAATGGAGCAAGTTAAAAATAGGTTTAATTGGCAAAATGTCCATGTTTTCTGAGTTCCTGCATCGTTTAAGTTTTAAAATTTGGAGGTTTAATAACTTCTCCCACACCATTGACAGTTACAATTCAGTTACGATCGGTACATTTTCCAAACTAAACCAAACAAAGCCCAAGTTTTTTTGAGGCAAACACAGCAGCAAGGAAAAGAAAATCAGATCAATAGGTGCCCAGATATAGAAATTGAAAAACAAAAGAAACCCAGATCCTGAAATACAGAGAAAAGAGTAAAAGTCCCGACCTTTTTTGAATCCATGGGGGGAGCTCTGAAGTCGGCTCTCTTAGGAACCTTGATGAGCTGCAATCCAGATATGTCAAAGTCGTCTTCAACCTCAAACTGAAGCTGGTACTCTTGGGTTTGGGTTTGTTGGATAGAAGTGGACGATTGGGCGGTGAAATCGGTCACAGAGACGTGGCCATCATTGACGAAGTTTGTTTTATTGGGTTGCTTGGGATTCTTATTATTATTATTGGAATTAGTATTAATAGCTTTGGAAGTGGACGAAGAAGAAGAGCGGCGTTGAAACCAGCGACGAACACCCTCCACCAGAGTAGCTCCACTCCCCATATACTCTTATTCCCCTTTTAGCCTTGGATGTTTCACAGCCACACAATCCCAGCATTGCCCGCTCTCTCTCACGTACCAACTACTTTCTCGCTGCCTTTGCCAACTGCCCCTCCTTTCTTGTCTTACTCTCTCCCTTTTCTCGGATTTTGTTTCGGGTTTTCTTTCGGGTCCGATGGTGGTGGCTCTGTAATCTGTGAGAGGGAAGAAGATGATGGTCGATCAGACGGGCAGATGGGTTGTGGACTTGGCTAACAAGTTTGCATTTTGGGAGATGGGCTTTTTTGTTATGTAATAATGCATGTCTTGCGTGCTCAAGACACAGTCTATCTCACATTGTGGCTATATTTCATCTTCTTTACAAATCTTAGGTCGTGCTCATATAAACAAATTCTTAATATTTCAAGTATTTACCTTCTTTTGATATTTCAAGTATTTACCTGCACATTACATTTTGTATTTTAGAAATTAGATTTATTAGAGGTGTAAATTTAGCTGATGCAATAGTCATTCGTTTTTTCGTTTCAATTAAGTATGTTACGATTTGATCGAATGTGTTAAGACAGTTTGTAAATCGTAATAACTACAACTTACTAAAATCGCATTATATTACAATCACGTAATGAATTCAATCTATAAATGACGATATAAACGAATAATATAACTCACATGATTAATATCCTTAAATAATAATTGTTAAAATATTCCTAAATTACAATAAAAGAGCTTCAACAAATGGAGTGGGACAACTGGGTTGCCAGCAGTTTATATGCTGTGTTTGAGAAGGGAATTATGACTGCTGACCATGGTGCACTCAATCATAATTAACAAGAATAAAACCCTAGCTTAATAGATAGATTAATTATAAGTAGTTTGGTCACACATTATTAATTTCATCATTTAAGCTGGTTGCCAACCAAATCTCTGTCCCTTCCTAATCATATTTCTCAAGAATTATCAGGTCATTATAGTCTGCCTTGACTTTTTATTTTCACTTAGTCATGGTGTTCTAGCTCCAACAACAACTTGCCAAGCTGCCAACCTGTGTCAACAATATAGGTAACCGGTAATAATTCTTATTTTGAAAAAAGAAAAATGTATCTTAAAAGCGTATACATTTGATTTTATATGTATTTTTGCATTCGAATTTTATCCTCACACCCAGTGACGAGTCTAAGATATGAGCTGGAAGGGCAAAATTTCTATTTTATTTTGGAATTTTGTATTGAGTTGTTCATTAACTCAATGTTTGTAGAAGTTAATCGAATCCATTTCAAAAAATCAATACATCCGAACATAATATTATAAATAAAACTAATATAATTAGATCTTAGATAGTGATATTTGCAAGATAGTGATATTTGCATGGCTTGTTTATTCATGGTTCTTATTATAATTTTTTTCTTTCTTTTTATCAAACTTTTATTTATGTATAGAGATGCATTTGAGAGGGAGGCACATTTCCCTAATTGGGTGTATCTCTTTATCTTTATTAATGAAATTCACTCCTATCGTTGAAATCTTTTTCAATTTTAGCATATAAGTTTAATCCACCTGAAATTTGAATCCATGAACCGCCACCAATCACACCGTATACTTTCACCTTGTACATGTCTGCTTTACTGTCCGTAGAAATTAGAATAAAAGTATAATAGGTCCTTCCCTTCTCAATTTAAAGCTGCCCCCTTACAATTATTCAATGATTCAATCGCTTTCGATATCATCTGCAAAATCTCATGCAATATTATTATTGCACATAATTAAATCTAATTATAATAGTTGAGTATATATTTTGATGAACACTTGACTTGACTTGGTTACCTATTGTTGATGCCAAAAATAGACCAACTTAGAGTTGCCTTGCTAAGCTCGCTTGATTCACTCCCCTCGGTGGTAGGAAGACCAGCAAGGAGAAGGTAAGAGCAAAGGAGCACCGGTGTGGTGCCGGCCTAACAGTCTCTGATGCTTAAGTCAGTTAAGTGTGGAGGGTACTGTAGTAATTAGGTAGCGTGAGGGCAAGATTGTCATTCCCTTTTTTAGGGGAGGTGCCCTTGTATTTATAACGGCATTGAATATTGTAGGTGAAACATTTCGATATGGAATAAATGTCCCTGATTTTGGAGCTGAAATGTGTCTAAGTGGTCCCGAGTCCAACGGTTGTATTGACTCGATCAGCCGAGGGATAGGTAGACCGACCAGATCTAGTCGGCCTAATGATTTTTGGTGTCTTGTCCAAGGTTGGGTTGGTGGGATGAACCTGATGTTTATATATTTATGTTGTTGTATTCATGTTGAGCCGAGGGCCAAGTAGGGATCTGGTAGGATTGGTCGGCCTTTATCAGGTTGACCAGATTAGGTACGAACAGAAGTCCCCCAAGTCGTTGACTGAGGTGGATTTCCTCGGTCGAGGGTTTGTTGTCACTTGTCAACCTGTACGGATATTTGTTCTATACCAGTCCCCAGTCCCCCAAGCCCTTGGCTAAAGCGAGACGTCGTGGTCCATCTTTGTCAAAAATGGGTTGGTGAGAGATGATGATCGGCCTTGAATTTTGATTCACGGTTAAATGTTTCTGAATCGGCCTCTAGTTCCCCTCGGCCAAACCCTAGGGTTGAGCAGGTGGATAGGAATATAAGTGGACCGATCCTTGAGGCATCTCAAGGACAATTGGCCTAGGAACTGCAGGAACAGCTTGATAAAGCTTTTGAATATATTGACACCCGTTATGTGTCGGCCGATGATGGGGCCGAGACCTCTAACGCCGAGGTGTCGTCTATTGATCAGAGTGAGTTGTTGAAGTCTCATGTTGATAAGGGTAAGAGTATAGCATCGAGTTCAAAGCCGATGGAAATTGATGTGGAGAAAGTAGTTGAATTGGTAACAGTGGCTGGCTTGGCCTATGAGGTTGATCGGCAAGTAAGTACCTTGGATAATGATGACCTTATGGCTTACCGAAGAGTGTTCAACATTCCAGATTTTGTAATGATGAGGTTACTTGGGAGAAGGGAGAGGCCGAGTAATCCTCTAATCGGTTGGGCGACCTTTCATCCAGACAACTTCAATCATGGGGTGATGCTTCCTATCAATCCATGACTGCAAAAGATGGTCGTTGAAGTTGGGGTTGCTCTCGGCTAGCTTAATCCAAATTGTTGGATTATGTTAACTAGCGTGTATACGGCCTTCAAGTTGTGCAGGAAGGACGAGCCGACTTGGGGT
Organism: Oemleria cerasiformis; assembly: GCA_037349345.1. Lineage (NCBI taxonomy): Eukaryota > Viridiplantae > Streptophyta > Magnoliopsida > Rosales > Rosaceae > Oemleria > Oemleria cerasiformis. Next base: position 17,423,932 of record JAZGTL010000018.1, read on the forward strand.
CACATTAATCATTTGTACAAATTTGTGAGGGATAAAACTTGTTGGATTTATGTAGAGTCCAAGACTAAGAGAGAGAGGGGACCCTTTATTGAGGATATGTCGACCTACCAAAAGGCTTGGAAACACAAGTTTATGTATGTTTCTGGGAATTGGGAAAGGGTGGACTTGCCTTTCTTCGGACGACGCATGCCACGTGTGTATCAGTCGAAAGGTGGTAGCCTTAGGAAAGTTTTGCTGTTTGTTTTGTTGTATGATTGCTTTGTGATTGGTATGGCCAATTAGTGTTGACTTGGCTCTTCTTTTGTAGACATTTTTAAGCAGCCTGGCATCATCGATCAGGAGAAGGTCGACTGTGTTGAGGTATTTTTCAAGCTTGACCGAGCTGAAAGGAGTAGAGACTATCTACGCTTGCCTGCTCATTTTCTTCAAGTTGGTCTGATATCGGCTCTTCATAAGTGTCATTCGGTCTTGGTCAGTTAGGATTTTGCTTTGATTGTTTTCTAACTTGTTTTTTGTTGCAGCCGATCCCGATTTTGTTGTTGCTGCGACCTAGCAGCTGACCAAGAGAATGGCGAAGATTGCTGAGGCTTTGAAGAAGACTGCAGAGACTAAGGCCGAGGCTAAGAAGGCCGGAGCCTCCACGAGGAAGTTTGACTTCCGTAAGTACAAGATCGACTTCGAATGTTACTTCTTTGCGGGTCGATGATGGCTTGGCTGAGCAGGGGGAACATGAGGCTTTGGATTCTCGAGGAGTGGATCCTGTTACTAGGGAGCCCTCAAATTTTTTCAAGTGCCTCTGGATCGATTTCTACTTAGCCTGCTGCTAGGTCTGGGCCATCTGGCAACCGACCTCCTCTTCCTCCCTTCATCAATCTTAATTATGAAGCCGACGAGCGTCGTCGAATAATGGCTGAGGAGAGGAAGAGAATGGGAAAGAAGCGGAAATAGTCGGCCTCTGATTCTGAAGATATGCTTCCGCAGAAAGAGGTTGAGGCGCTGGAGACGGCTCGCCAGATCATATGTCCCAACGTCACCTCGGACCTCGAAGGCCGAAAGGTTCCTAGGAGATCAAGAAGCCATACCTTGATGCTTCCATTCGGTCATACTTCGTGAATGCCGAAGGGGAGGTCGACATGGTGAGGACCCAGGATGTGGACAATACATGGAGGCAGCTGTCAACGGCCTTCCACCCTTCCCAACTGGACTTATGAACACTGTTGTTCGTTGATCCCAGTATGAGTTGGATGAGATCGCGGCCTTGAAGGCGAAGGACTTTGTTGAAATGTGTGACAAGACTATGTGTGATGGGGTGTATGTAAGTATTCTCTGCTCGGCCTTCCTTTGTTTTTGTACTTTTTACTCTTCTTTGTCTAAGTGTTTGGTGTTCATGCAGTTCCTTGGTGAGGTCTTCACCACTTTTCGGCATGCTAGCCACGCCAGGGAGAGGGCGATCGAAGAGCGTCAGGCTCTGAAAGGGAAAATGGACTCCTTGGTCGAGAAGGAAAGGATGGTTGAGAGGTCAATCTAGGCTAAGGTGGATGCTGAGCTCAAGGTGAAGAGCTGGAGAGGAGGTTGGTTGCCCAGGAGGGTGAAGCAAAGGCTAATGTGATTGAGTTGGAGGCCAAGGTTGCTGAGGCCGAGTCGGCCAATGCTAGGTTGGCCGATCAACTTATCTTGGCCAAGAAGGTGGGTGCATATGAGTACAAGGCATCCCCAGGCTCATCATCAAGGCCTTTAACGATTTGGGGCCAAGCTGGAGGATGGGCTGTTCAAACGAATCCTTCTGGCTAACACTGGTCTTCCTATCCAGTTTCCCTGACTGAAGCATCCTCCTCAGTTGGAAGACTACTTGGATGAAGATGGGAATGCTCTTCCTGATGGTGATGCTGATGATGAAGCCGAGACGCCGAAGGATAACCAAGGAAATGTTCCAGGGGATAATGGCCAGGGGAATGCCCCTTAGTTTTTGCATCTTTCTATTAATCGGCCTTGTATGCGTATTTGAACAAGTAACTTTTGGTGGGGCCATGGGGTCTCACCTATATATGCATGCTTAGTTTCCTTCTCATATCAGTTTTGTCTTCGACTTGATTTTTGCTTGTATTTGCATGGCCGTTCAAAATAAACTTGCATGTATGCTTGATAGATCTGTAAAGGCTGATTTAATAGGTGATAAATGTAGATCGTGTGAGCCCGTTCTAAATGAGGTTTGATATAAGATGTTGGCCTTTGAAAGGTTATAAGGTCGTTCAGAGTGTGTGCTTAGGAATTCCAGAATAGGATAAAGTCGTTTGACTTGAGATTGTCTTGTTAAAGCAAATAATGTCAGTGAATGAAGTAAGGCTGTTTAAAATGGTGTTGTGCCTCATAATGAAAGAAAGCCATTCAAAATGAAGTTTGTACTTTAAAATGAAAAAGAAAATCGTTTTTTTTTTAAAAGAACATGAGGCCGCTCAAAAATGAGGTGTCTCATAATGAATGAAGGTTGATTAGGGTAAAGTGAGGCCGTTCAAGATGAGGTTGTGCCTCATAATGAAGGAAGGCCAATCATATGATAGAATGACAGAAATATTGAAACGTAATAAGTAAGAGAGGTTTTGCCTCTAGATGTCGTTGTAATACTCATTCATTGATAATGTCAACTGGGTATGCCATGAATGATTACAAAACGTTCGGTCATTGGTCGATCATATTTGAGGCCGTGGGCCTGTTTACTTGTAGTAGAACTTGATATTGGTCCACATTCCAGGGATGTGGAAGTGTCTTTCCTTTCGAGTCTTGGAGCTCATAGGTCTCTTCTCTGCGTACCTTGGAGACCTTGTAGGGTCATTCCCATGTGGGTGCGAATGTGCCAGCAGATTGTTCCTTGGTTGCAAGGCTGACCTTCCTCGTGACTAGATCTCCTATCTTGAAGCTTCTGTGGCGAACCCTTAAGTCGTAATATCTTGCAACTCGTTGCTTGTATGCAATGTTCTTTAGGTTGGCCTTCTCTCTGCGTTCTTCAAGTAAGTCCAAGCTGAGTGCTATTTGATGATTGTTTTGTTCTGGATCGTAGGAGATGACTCGATAGGATGTCTCACCAATCTCCACTGGTACGACTGCTTCTATGTCGAATGCCAAGGTAAAATGAGTCTCATATGTGGATGTCTTGTATGAGGTTCTATGGGACCATAACACGTCATCGATAATATCAAACCATTTGCCTTTGTCTTCATCGAGTCTCTTCTTCAAATTGTACTTGATGTTCTTGTTTATCGCTTCCACCTGTCCGTTGGACTGCGGGTGAGATGGTGAAGCAAAGAGGAGTTTGATGTCGTAGATTTCGCAGTTTTTTGAATAAGATGGATGATCTGGAATATGCATGTATGTATGGAGGATGAAATTGCAAAGACCGGCTTCGATCTTCTTAATTTTCTCCATGGACAGTTGCTGTGTTTTCTTCGATGAAGCAAGTTGAATAATATTATTGTCTCTGATCCTGCTCATAGGTTTGGATTGGGCATATTTGGTGAAGTTGCTGCCATGGTTGCTCTTAATAAATCCCTCTACTTGTTCCAAATGATCAATGGCACTTGTCCTCTACATTTTCTGAATCCTAATTAACTTAATATGGGGTAAATATGAGCATCTCTCTTGAGCTTTTTATGGAAAGTGCCATGAATATTAATGGGGTCAATTGAATTTCTTTCTTAGAGCATGTATGAGGAGCCCACCTGGAAGGACTTCGTGAGTTCCGAATTCCAATCCCATATAAAATGCATTGATATTTACCTGACACTTGTACTGGAGAGCATGCATGTTTTCTCACATGGATTTTTGGAATCAAATTTTATTATAAAATTTTGGTTTTCATATTTATTGTATCGGCAGCAATGGGGTAAATCCTTGATGATGGTTGATGGTTGTCCTTACCGAAATGGTGAATGTGAAGGAACAAAAGTTTTAAATTGAAAAATTACATAATTTTACAAGAGTTTATAAGGAATTGGATCTCTCCCCCCATTGTCAATTGGTTTTTAAGTGGAACCTCAATTTCCTCCATGGTATCAGATCGGGTTATTCCACGTGTAAGATTTAACCGCCGCACGTGCTCCACGTCACCCAATATGAGTTGTTCACGTATTAGACTTGAAAATTCTCTACACGTGAGGGGGCGTGTGAGAATATGAAGGAACAAAATTCCCATATTGGAAAGTTGCACAACCTTGCAAGGGCTTATAAGAAGTTGTGCCTCTCCCCCATTGTCAATTAATTTTTAAGTGGAACCTCAACTTCCTTCAGTCATGTCGTTCGTATTTGAAATTTCAATGTATTGTATTTAGTTAGAGTGTTATAATTGCATTTTTAAGAATTTAATTGTAATGCAACTTTTCTAGTTACTTCAAAGTAATTTTTCATTTATTCATTGAACTTTTAGATTCAAAGTTAATGATGCCATGCTATACTCATTCTATTATCAAATGGATATTCTTTGCTGATTTCATTAATGGGTTTCACTGGTCTGGAACTAATTAATATTTCTTAATAGGAGTTGGTTTTTTTAACACTCAAAACAATAATCCGGCGATTAAACTGTGAATGACAACTTATTACACTAATTTTAATAAATCGCAATATTCATATTTGACAAGTGATAAATATACAAATTTTTATGCCAAATTTTACCCATGATGATTCCATAAATGCATCCATCCAATGGAATCGAGGCAATAAAAAGAAATTAGTCATCAATCAACAAAATTGAAGATAACCAAAACAATCCAACAAAAAATGACTAATAGATGCTGAATTCATTGAACGAATATATCCATAGAATCATATTTCCGAAATTCTACATGCAGAGAAATAAGGCATTGTTGAGTTGGTTTTCTACTTAATCCTAATTTTTTTTTTCACACCAAATAAAAACTATCTAGTTGGAATTGAATTTTGGTGTAAGAACTTTGTGTCATATTGTTTTATAAATCAATAGCCTACATTTTAGGTTTCCAAGAGTTGGCTAACTTAAATAAGACAAAGAAATGTGGATTGATTTCATCTCATATATAGTGTATTCCAAATGGTCCAATTATATCAAATTAACCAATATTTTAACTAGAATTCTCCAATTATATAAGAATTGTGGACTGATTTCATCTTAAAATTAAACTAAGAAATGTGAATTGATTTTATTTCAATCTTTTAACTAAATTTCTCCAATCATGGTCCAAGGGAAGTTCCAATTAACTACTCTAATTTGACAATTTGTACTAGTGTTGTTTGTCAACTTAAAGAATTCAAATTTCTTTTACTTGCTAGTTACATTTTCTACAAGTTTAAAATTACAAGACTATGTAAAATCAGTCAATATCATAACCCTAAAATTATAGAGTGAAACATTATTACTCTCAAATTGTAATAATTAGTTCACGTTTTGTATTTATTTATATGATTAATTATTTTAAAATCATTATTTAGAACTTATACTTTGAATTTATGATCTCGAAGTAGTTAGTTGCTTCAATTTCAAGTATCAAATTTATTGTTTCGCCTCTAATTTAATATTTAAATAGAAAATCAAATCTCCACATGACTATTTTATTCTCAAACTAATCAATTATGTCAACAAATGTGATAAAAGTTAAAGAAAATTGTGTAAAAATAAGTTTTCCAATATGTATCATATTTTCAATAAAATAAGATGTTATATATGGAGAAAATCTATTATACGAAAATATTATAATTACGTATATAATTACTTGTGAGATAAACTTATAAGAGGCTTTTAAAGAAATAAGCATAAAAGGTAAGGACTCAAGTGCAAAAGGATTGGCTTATCTAGATATTTATGAGTGAAGAAAAAATTGAAAGAAATAAGGAAAAAGACACAGCAGGTCCCCGTCATAGACCTAAGCAACAAATGACGAATCATCCTCAACGGTCCGATTAACCCACGCTCCTCCTCCCAATCTCATCACCTTCCCCTGAATCTCTCCTCACTGCGCTCCTCTCTGTCCAAAATTCACTTATCCCTTTCTCCCTCTCGACACCCAAGACCCAAGTCCAATCCCCAACCTACCCCTTAATTTCATCTCTCTCTAAATCCATGGACCCACCTCCACCTCCCTATCCATCTCCATATCTACCGCCGCAATTTTATCCACCGCCGGTTGTTGCCACCACCATCACCACCGTCTCCCCCACCCCAGCCATCAGTCCCATAGCCGTCGAAGTTCAAAATAATACCATCCCCACCCATGTAGCTGCGAACCCCAGCCCTCCTCCTCCAAACCCTGCTTCCAATCACCCTCCTTATGCTGAGGTAATTAAATTCACTCCCATCTCTCATTTCAGCTAAAGTTTCAACTTTTTTCTTCTATTTTGGGTTTTGATTTACTTTTTTTTTGGGTGCAGATGATTTGTGCAGCTATAACGGCGCTGAAGGAGAAGGACGGGTCAAGCAAGAGGGCTATAGCTAAGTACATAGAGCGAGTCTACTCGGGCCTCCCACCCACTCACTCGGCCTTGTTGACTCACCATCTCAAGCGCTTGAAGAACAATGGTCTTCTCGTTATGGTCAAGAAGTCCTACAAGCTGCCTAGATCTGATGCTTCTGCTCCCCCTCCTACTGATTCAGCTGCCGCCGCCACTGCCACTGCCACGGCGGCTCTTCTCTCAGCTGGACCGTCACGAGGCCGTGGTCGCCCTCCCAAAAACAAGCCCATTCCTGACCAGCAGCCAAATTCACAACAACAATTCATTCCCATTCCTCAGCAACCCAATTTCCAACAACAAACCATTCCCATTCCCCAACAGTTCCAACAAATGATTCCCATTTCCCAGCAGCCCATTTTACAACAACCGATTCCCATTCCCCACCAGTCTAGTCCGCAGCAACCTATTCCTCAACCCAATTTTCAGGCTTTCACTGCTGAGCCCACCGAACAGCCCAATTCCCAGCCCATGCTTGTCGCTCTTGGACTCGTCGACGAGCCATCGTTGGGGAAGAGGCGTCCAGGTCGTCCACGTAAGGTTGTGGGTGCCGGTGTCGGACAAGCTAGTGGTGCTGGTTCTGTGTCCGCCAAGAGGGGCCGGGGTCGTCCGCCGGGGTCAAGGTTGTCGAAGAAGAGGCCAGGGCGTCCTCCGAAGGTGAAGTCTGTGTCGTCTGCTGGCCCCAACGGCCTTGTGAAGAGGGGCCGGGGACGACCATCAAAAGCTGAGCCCAAAAGCGTGTTCTTTCCTTACGCTACCAATGTCCCTTTAATGGGAGCATTTGAGCAGAACAATGTGCCCAATGTGGTAGAGGCACAACAGCCATCATCCAGGCCCAGAGGCCGGCCGAGGAAGGATCCGTCTGCTGCTGCTGCTGTGCGTGTTGGTGGCTTAGTGCCCGGTAAGCGGGGCCGACCGCCTGGGCTTCCTGGAATTGAGCGGCCCTCGAGACGTACTGGAAGGCCCGTGGGAAGGCCGAAGAAGGTAATTCTATTCTCTGTATATTATTATCTCAAGCAAACAGCTTTGCATGGTGTGGCGTTTGTATTCTGGATTGATTTGGTTTTGGGAAATCCGAAATATTTATGTGAAGATGTTTGATTGTGAAATATTTTTGTTGCCCATCAAAGAGGAAGGAGGAATTTTTTGTTTTCAGAAGCTAACTAGAATCAGAAACCTACTGATGATGATGTATTGGAACATTGAAAGTATAATTATAGAAAGATTTGTATTTTAGGGAAATCCGAAATATTTATCTGAAGGTGTTTGATTGTGAAATATTTTTGTTGCCCATCAAAGAGGAAGGAGGAAAATTTTGTTTTCAGAAGCTAACTAGAATCAGAAACCTACTGATGATGATGTATTGGAACATTGAAAGTATAATTGTAGAAAGATTTGTATTTTAGGGAAATCCAAAATATTTATGTGAAGGTGTTTGTTTGTGAAATATTTTTGTTGCCCATCAAAGAGTAAGGGGGAAAATTTTGTTTTCATAAGCTAACTAGAATCAGAAACCTACTGATGATGTTGTATTGGAACATTGAAAGTATAATTGTAGAAAGATTTGTATTTTACAGGTTTGGTAGTTGGCTAGTGGATTTGTTATTTGTAGTTTAGTAAGAACAAAAAGTTACGAAACTATTTAATTTGGAAGATAGGCAGTCTTTCATTGTGTTTCGTTACCGAAATGAGAGTAATGAGAAACAGAGAGTGAGTGAGTAAAATAGAAAGAATTGAAAAATGGTAAGGAAGACGACCCATAAGAATGCTCATTCCCCTAGTTTTTTATTGTCAACTAAACAATGGATTGGACAGTTAGAAGGTTCATTTCGATGAATCAAACATTCCCAATGATTATATAAAAGTTTAATCTAAGTTTGGCCATAATTGTTTTAATGAAATTTTCATTAATAAAATTTTTTTGGTTTTAGTAAAAACGATATTACGATACTTTTCTTTGTTTATTTCTTATATGCAGTAATATTATTATCCTCCAGTTGATCTTACTTGGAATTTGTTGCCATTTTCTTTTCTATTTTTGGAAAAAGAATGCATCAGTGGCGAAAAATGAAGCACCTGATTCAAAATCAGTCGACAATGGTGAATTGAAGAGGAAACTTGAATACTTTGTAAGTTAAATCATTTAACTTTTTCTTTTTTAATAAAATATGGCTGCATTTCCTCCTTTTAACTTTGCAGGTGTCTTATTCTGTTTCTACTACTTACAGCAATCTAAAGTTGGGCAAGCTGTTAGCACGCTGAAACCTTACCTAAACCATGAAAGCACAGGTGATGTCGTTTCTGCAATCCAAGAATTAGACCTTCTTGCAACCATGGACATAAGTGCCCCTTTAAATGTTGAAGCTCAGCAGCCAGTGCTCCAAAATTGAGAGCACTGCTCATGTACCTGCTAGAGAGGATGAAGAGCACATAAGAGGTAAAGGGTCTGTAAAGGCAAATAGGAGGTTAGCGTAACTAACTGTCTGTATGGGTAGAGATGATGATGACCTTGTCCATTAAGTTAAGTTTGTTGTTTGTGCAATTTTAGAATGACCCGTGACTCGTTTTGTCCTTTCAAATTTGTGATTGCAATTCAATTTGAGAATATTTGATCATATCTCTTTGATTTACTCATTTATTACATGAATACAAGCTACGGAAGTCCGAGTGAACTTCTGCGTGGTTACACAGGTAAAATTACAGCTTGGAATTATATTTAGTAGTAATCATTCATAACTTATAATACAATTATTTATAAGCAGCATTTTATAGGCAGTGAGCTATAGGTTGACTTGGATATTCTTTTAGTAAATATGAAGTAGGAAGTTTTCGTCGGTTTTCAAATGAGTCTTGTGAATATGATGATGGCGCTTGGGATATATACGGAAATTTGAGTTTCGATGGTACTGGGGATGGGGGACTAGTATAGCAGCGTGTCATTAAGCAGTTACTAGGGTGGAGGCCGCGAGCAAGAGTTCAAAGCAATGGTTTTTAGTTTATATGCTTGCTTTCTCTTATCTCTGCATTTTAACTTATTTATTTGGCCTGTACATTTGAAGCCAATCTCACTGTAGGATGCCAATGTTGGGTTTGAATCCTTGTTTGGAAATTGGCACGGCATGAGCCTTTAGACGCATGGTAATAAGGTTAGCATGCATGGTCGTTTGGAAAAGCATACTTGCCATTCATCATCATCATGGGACAGGGGTTATGGCTTACTTGCTTGTGAGAGCGTTTGTTTGATGAGGTCCAAGGATCGCGCAACTACATAGTGTACATAAGTACTTTGATAAGCCCCTTGTAAGCAGGGTATCCGAATGCCGTTGGATTAATCTTGTGGTTTAATCCAGTGGCTGAAAGGGTACATCATGTAGAATAGAATAGCTGTAGACCTGTAAGCTTGGGATGGGGTTGGCTTGATCTTTACTTGAGCGTGAAATGGCATGGCTACATGAATGCACTATGACATACTTATATAATCCTATTAAAACTAGGTTGCCAAACTTATTAAATGATTAAAATGTCCAGAGACAACACCAGCTCTTGGTTCTGTTTGGTCTGGTTTTGTAGTGAAACATACTAAATGTACCTAAACCTGAATCAGTTTGGTTGGTAAGATCAAGTCTGCTGACTCCTTGATGGGCCTTGAATCAGATTGGAATGGAAAATGAGCTCTTCTGGTGACAATGGCAAAGGATTGAGAAATCTGTCAATGACAATGCAGATGCCATGATCAACAAAAGAAAAACTTCTCAATGTCTCCTACAATTCAACCTAGATTAATCCATGTGTTGGTACAGATTTTCTTTATAGGAGGCATGGGCATCTCGTCTTTACAATACGTAACGCATGGTGAAAATTTCATTTTATATAAAAAAATTCAATTTTAATCACGTTTACTGTCAGAGTTGATGAGTTAGGGTGTAAATTGGCTCTTTTGAACTTCAATTTAAAATAGAATCGATCAACTAATTCGAGACGTAAACTTAAAAAGTGTAAATTCTAACGATGGTTTTACATTAAAATAAATAAATTTAGATACGTTCTCCCAAAAATAATAAAGAGAAGATATATATCTTAGTAAAGAAAAACTCTATATTAGCCTACATTCTAGAACTGGACGTACTTTTACTTTTCTTTTTATCAATTCAGAATAGGAAGATTTAAATTTAGATTATCATTCAATATTGAGAAGAAAAATATGTATTCATAAACATACTGGAGAGGGGTGAGTGAGTGACAGAGGCAGAAACCCAGAAGCCAACTGGTTCTCCACCTCCACCGATATGCGCAATTCTTTAGGCCACGCGCTTCCACGGTCCAATCACAGTCGTCACATTTGGAACTCCACTTTCAACTCCTTTACCATTGGATTAGGAAACGATAATGTTAAGGATGTAACGCGGTTTGAAAACGAAACAAATTAATACATGCATTATTCATTAATAATATAAATAAGATCGCTGTATTAATGTGTGGTTTATAAATTATGTGATCTCCCTATCATTCTGAAGAAATAACCCGTAATTACGGCTCTGTCTACCACACATTCCACGCAAACCATAGGTAATTGTGATTTTTTTTTTTTTTATCAATATATAATTGTGAATATTACTGGAAGATGGAACCATATGTAATGTTTTCGATCCTCTATATTCTTCTTTATTTGGATTGAATTTTTTGAAATTTTTTTAATCCTATTGCATTTTAGCAGATAAGACTTCAGAAAATCAAAATTTTGAGTATAATAAAATTTGAAAATAGTGTTCATACAATAAAAATTGGTTAATCACAATCCAATTACACAAAGTATAAAAAGTAAGCAACAAAGGAGCCACCAAACTCTTTATTTTAAGCATTAAAAAATTCCACTTTTTGCATTAAAAGCTTGGATAGGACAAGCAAAGCCGCCCATGAAGCAGTCTTGAATCTCCATGCCCACGAGTTCGGTACCTTCATTGACGCTTATCCGGAGGCCGCAATTTCTGATACGTTTTAGAAACGGACGATCTCCAGTCAACCCGTTAACTTGTGTAATAATTTATAATCCAATTTAATAAACATGTCAGTCACTAATCTTATTTATATACATATTAATTCTTTACAATTGCAATATTACTTGGGGATGAAATTATAAGATATTGGTGGTATTTTGTAGTATATATTGAATTTTGAGGATGTATAATATAAATTTATAAAGTTAGAAGGTCAAATAGTTTAAATAGAGTAAACAAGTCATAGGTTAATCGGGTTTCAAACATTACATGTTTATTAAATGGGTTACCTGGTTTATTAACGAGTCAAATTCAGGTTGGTTATCATTGACTCGATTATTAAATGAGTCAAATTCAAATTGGGCATATTTTGGTAAAACAGAATTCACGACACCATATGAACCCGAAACGACCCGACCCTTTCCTAGCCCTACATTTACCCTTTTTATACATTAATCAAAAAATAAATAAATCTCTGTATAAATTAATAAACCCTAAAACAAATTGTTCCAGATGCAACCGTGGCTTAATCATATAGTATTATGCATGTGATGTAGAATTGTAGGTGGATCTTTGATTATACGGATTTTCAGCAAGATTAATTAATTTATTTATGATTTCCATAATTTTTAATATCGTTTTCACATGTAAAAATCTAATAAAAGTATTTTTACTAATCAATCCCAGCATAATAATTCTCTACGCCAAACGTAAACAAACAAACGCTGATTATTTTGAGTGTCCTTCATCGCTGGTTTCCATGGCGTTTCAATTTTTTATTCAGCAAGTTTTTCGTCTTTTACGGTCACTTCTCACTCGGTTATTTATATACCTATATAATCGATGTGAACAGAAATGCTTGTGTGGTTGTCTCCTGCGTATGTAAGCTTCAACTTATGTATATAATTATTAATTAATATATTTTAAAGATACGAAAACTGTTACCACTGTTTCTGAATTTTACACTGATTTTAGTTATGTTCTATGAACTTTATTATTAGTAGCAGACGTTCATGAACTATGCATAACTGTGCAAAAACAGTATGTTAAGAATAAGGGTAAAATTATCTTATCATGTGTGTTTTTTTAACAGAAGTTTAACAGAATGATTGTTCTTGTTCATTTTGAGATAGTTCAGAAACGTCTGTTATTAATAATAAAGTTCATGAACCATAACTAAAATTATTGTAAAATTCATGGACGTTAACAACAATTTTTCCTTCAAAGATTAATATTATCAAGCATTATTCTTTACATACGGTATATATATATATATAATTTTGTATTAGAAGATTAAAAAAGCATATCTAGGAAATAAAAAGTCGTTGCAATCCGTTGACAAAAATATGATGACAGGATAAGAGTACGCGGGAGCGGGTTGCAGCTGATTGATCAATCATTTTTCTTCTTTACGATGGAAATTAATGTGTCAGTTTTGTGGAGTCATGCAATGCAAGAACAGAAATCCAAATGGTTGTCACAATTATGTTTTATTTGAACAAAAAATGTGACAATAAATTCAAGATATTAGGAATGGAATAAAGGGAGTTTCGAAATTACGTAATCTCAATTACTATAAAAGGAAAATAGTGATTTGGCGAAGTTTTTTTTTATTTTATATTCGTTTAATAATATAAAATAATTTAATTAAATATCAATAATGAAAACACAATTATAACCTTGTTAGAGGTTGTTGACGCTCTACTGACCGCCCGACTACCGTATGGAAGATCAACTGATTTAACGTGCCTCAAACGGCCGATCAATACCAAGACCACTCGACCGACCAAGCATCCCTTGGTCCGTAGCAACTCAGTACCCAACGCAACCGGACCGACCGAGCCAATCTTGGTCTGCACCCATTTTTCAAATTACTGCGTTCGGCACTCGACACATCAAGGGGTCGACTGTCACTCTCTCAACATCTTAAATTCTCGGAACACGTGCCAACATCTCATAAGGTGGCTTGAAACCCACACCATTAAAGTTTCAACCACCACATTCGTTGCCACTATAAATACAAGAGAGACTTCTCTCACAAGGTAAATATTATATTGCCTTTATGCTGTTAAATTCCCGACAGACCTCCATACTCACTTATTAACTTAAACATTGGAGTCAACTCGATCGGCATCCTACCGGTGTCAAGCGCTCTTCTTATTGTCTCGCAGAGCCCCCTAACCGACCAGAAGAAGGCATATCAGCATTAAGTAAGGTTATACCCGGTTGGTCCATTTTAGGATCAAACACTAGTCAATCCCAACTTCTCACTTTCCACTATATTTTTTTTATTTTTTTATACTAGACTTGATATAAATAAATTTAAAACATCACGCTTGGTGCTCAAGACCGTGTTAATTGAGTTTGAAAAATAATATCACAAGCGCGTATAGTAAATCTAGTTAATTACTTATTATGAGGTTCTAATGGAAAATCAATTGATATATTAATTAGTTGATTTCCAGCCAAGTTCATCCAAATTCTCGATCTTCTGGTATGTTCCCATTCATATATATATATATATATATATATATATATAAACGGACATTAAGAACCCACTTTTGAACAAGAAAAGAGGGAGTCAATTCAAACCAACATTTTCTCTTCCAATTATTTCTATTAATAAATTAGGAAAAAAGGAAACAATATACAGTGTTCAAACTGCATTGATCCCACAAGTAAAAATGAAAATAAAAAATTCCAGAAAGGAGGCAGGAGCTGGATTATATATATATATATATATATATATATATATATATATGGAGCTGGATTATATACAACTGTATAAATAACTTCAAATTAAGGCAGCCAACTTCTGTGCTGCTTGATTTGACATTTGAACACGACGAAACCATGAAAAATCAAGTTTATTAAGTAATTATTTATTAATGGTACGTATTTAAAAAGGAAAAATTATGTGATGTAAAATGTGAAGGACATATATTTTCCATTTTTGAGTTTTTTGAGGTGGAGAAGCCCCGAATGATCCCTGGTAATTAGGGCATCTGGAAGGAATTGAATAGGACAAAACCCTAAAAGTGAAAGGTTGATCATCCATGACTACTTTAGTCCTTTAGCTACCAAGCATGACTTTGATCCACGAGTATCAACTTTTCTAGTCGATCGTAATCCTCAATCTCATGCATATGGATAAAACGAAAGAATAATATTTGATCATGTTGATGCATAAATCGTCCAGATTTGTAAAATTCTTTCTCGATCCCTACATGCAGTAAAAACAGACAAACGAGATTAAGGTTGAAGTCCGGAGGGGGTGGTTCAACCAAGAACGCTCTGACATCTAACTCAGTTTAATCGAAAAAATAAACCGGCAAAGTTTTTGTATGAGTTTTGAATTATCTTTAGAAGTGAGGTGATGACCTCTATTTATAGCGAAATAGTATTTATTAAGTGATTCTACTAGGAGAAATAACTTATTTGTAACTATATAAATAATAATAAATAACTCACGGGAAGATTATTTATTATAGACATTGATCTGATTAATTAGACCGTGACATGCTGTCGTCGTCTACACCAAGGGTAATATCGACATTATAAGGAGAGAGATGCTGGATGAAGCATTGTTTAATTTTATTTTTTTTGTCAATTGAATTCATTAAAAGGAGCCCAAGAGGCCAGAGCAAACAACAACACAAGAAGGCTGAACAAACAACTGCAAAAGAGAACATCGAAGGAAAGCAGACGAAGTTGAAACAAAGCTAAGCGCACATCCTCTGTGTTGTTAGCCAAAAGGTTTGCTGAAACCATTTTCGTGGCGGGGAGACAGAGAATTAAAAGCTTGGCTTCAGACATGGCGGTTTCATGGTGAACAGCCAGATTCCGCTATGGGGATCTTTTCCTTCTTTGATAGCATTGTATATAGGGTTTTTGTTATTAGGAGTGATGGGGGTATTTACGTCTATTTACATGTGTTTTTGGCTATTTTCGAAAGTTTTATTAAAAATGTGACATTTACGAAATCAGATGTCAAATATTGGCTATTTTTGATAAAAATTCTTGCGGCTTGCTGTGAAGATATATGCAGTTGATCCAAAAAATAAGCTCCACCTGCTAATCATTTTCTGATAAACCTCACTCAAGATTCATCCAACCTAAATTTGAAAAAGGTTACATTATATATGATAAGTCATTGTCATTAATTTTGATGATTTAATCAAACACAACATATAAAATTTATTAAGGTAATTAATTAGAAAATATAGCTAGATGTTGACACGTTAATTTAAAATAGACGTGTTATTTTTATACACTCGAGATTATACATATACGTATTTTTATTGGCTTAAGGCCATTGCCTAATTAAACTTGTCATGTTTTCAACGTACAAAATTTCAGAGTTGTAAGTTAAGTTTAATTTCAAATTTTATAAGTTGAGTTTGCGACTGTGTATTATCTTATAAATTGAGGATTTAATTTTCCGTGCAATATAACTAAAATTTAAATGATTCTTTTTCGTTTCTTGATTTGTGTACTTATATAATATCACAACATGTAAACATGTGATAAATTAAGAAGACTCGTAATTAATACTAAATATATATAAAAGTGGACTAATTGATTTTGTTGAACTAGATTTGGGGGACCTTGATTTTTGATACAAGGATATTGGGGGAGGGGATTAAATTATATAAATATTGGATATCGACCTCATCCGACGAGAGACCTAAATGCTGAACTATTGACTCTATTTGTCGAACTCGATACCTCCTATATAACAAATAGAGAAAAGTATCACTAAACTATAATACTAAGTGACTGATGGATTTTCACTTAACAAATAAAAATTGAAGACGGAATAATCTAAAATTTGGATTACAAGTTTGAGTCTATATATATAAAAAAAACTTTATTACTTTGCCCTACAAATGCAACATCCCCCTTCTTATTTTAACACAAGTGAGGTTGAACTGGACGAAAAATACTTTTAATTATTTGAATTAAATTTTTATTGATAAACGTAGAAAGATGAGATCGTAGAAGAATTATTTTAAAAAAATAAAAAAGAAAAACGCCGAAGAGGAGGTTGCGGGTTGAATTCATTATGGGCTGAAATGATAAATGAATTTTGTCGAGCATTAACATGCAGATACAGATGGGAAAGAAATGGCAAAACAACATCCCACCAAAACTAATGACTTGAGCTCTCACAAATTTTTTTGGGGGATGAATATCAATTTACAACGCTTGAAGAGTGGATCAAATCTCTATTCGGAATACGGTTTGCTTCTTATAAAAAATTACTCTCAATAAATTTTGAACTCGTGCTAGTAGAAATTGAGAAACGAGTAAAAGAAACGGTGAGTGTAAAAAATAATATCCCCTGTGGCAGCGAAAAAAGCCGGCTGAAATTAAATGGTTTTGATACCATAAAGCGTGCAGTTGAGGAGTTAATTGGGGACGGGGAGTGAATTTAGTTGAGTTCCAGATCAAGTGGGGGTTTTGTCATTTAGCTGGGAAAAGTGACGCCCATGATAACGGACAAAGCCTTTAACTTTCTCCAAATAGAAAATGCTTGTCTGAAATAGCAATACTTGTCCAATTTATCCTGCTCATTCTATTTTCCATTTGGTCACTCTTTAAGCTTTAACTTTTACCTTATCTTACTTTCCTTAATCTGCACAAACTATACCCTATCTTTCCAACTCATGCCACCCACCATTGAATGAATCAGAGAGACCAAGATCAATCTTAAGTTCCAATGTTAATGCACAAATCACAGATAGGGAGCCAGTATTAAGCAGCTGGTTTTGATTGTGTTTCCCACCAATTTAACCTTTTTATGGGACTGAAAATCCTTGAAAAGCTTCCTTTTTTTATTTCTTCCCTTTCTCTTTCCTCTCCTCTTCTCAACTCAAGTGGGTCATTCTTCGAGGTCCTACTCTCCCACTTGCTGGTCTTTGCTGTCTCTGCCTCCGTTACCTGCCCCCTTTTTGTCCCTTTATTTTTTTTTCAAACTCTACCAATACCCTTCTTCTCTCTTTTCTATGCTATTTGTTTCGAGGAAGACGATCGATTTCTCTCAGCTGGGGGATTTCGGTTTTTGGAAATTATGCTTCTTGGAGGTAACTTGGATCAAAGTTTTGATATTTGATTGATACAGTTGGCGTTGTGACTGATGTTTTGGGTATTTGATTGTGGGTTGAAATATATACAATAGTGGGGTTTTCTTGCTGTGTGGAAAGCAGGCGGCTTGTTTCAATCTGAGCATCTGGGTGTTTTTGATGTTGGTAAAGCTTTACTGGGTATGGCTTGAAATGGTGGTTTATGGCTTCTGGATGTGTGAAGGGTTGTTTTGGGTTTGGGGTCGCTTGTGGGGTTTTTACTCTGTAAAAGGGGATGTTTAAGTTTTGAGCAAAAGGGGGCTTTTGGATTGCTTTGAACTTTGTTTGCTTTGTGTGTTGTAGTTCTTGAGATTTCATGCTTGGTCCAAGACAATGGAGATGCTTATGGCCAGATTTTTACTTCTTTCGCATTCCATGTTGTTGTAACGTATGAAATAATATGAAGAACATTCTTAAGAAACTCCATATCATGTCCAACCAATCAGAAGATTCAGAAGGGTCTGTCTCATCAAGGGGCAATAAGTCTGCTGCCAAGTCGCCCCCTGACACCGAAAGGCTTTTGGTCTCAAGGTCCCATCACAACTCTGAGCATAATAAACCCTTTTCAGGAATTTCGGGCTGGTTGAATTCGGTAGCTAATAGACATGGCCCTAGTCCCCCAACATCTTCAAATGTCACAAGGGGAGAGAGGGAGAGAATGGAGCCATCTGATACTGTTACTGGGAGTGGTTTAGATGTTGTTTCAGATACAGCTAGGCGCGATTCGGGGTCTAGTGCCTCAAGGGATGCTGATATAGCAGAAGAGTATCAGATTCAAATGGCTTTGGAATTGAGTGCCAGGGAGGATCCAGAGGCAGTTCAGATTGAGGCTGTTAAGCAAATTAGCTTGGGCTCTTGTGCACCTGATAATACCCCAGCTGAAGTTATAGCCTACCGTTATTGGGTACGTTTCTCTTCATATACTAATCTGATTGAATATTGGTTGACTTATTGTTTTTGCTCTTTAACTCCATTTACAGTCAATCTAAAGTGAACAGTTGATCAACATCCCTTCGTTTAATCTAAATTTTGGAATTTATTTGGTCTAGTCAACTTTCTGCTTGTAGTATGTTAATGATGTAATTACCTGAAACTAGAGAGATAAGTGCAAATTCAGTTGTCTTCTGGCCTTAGATATTATCACTTCTACTAGGTTTTAGTTACCTTCCCTGGCGAAAGAGTAAAGAGAGATTGGCTGCAAAAGGTATCGGTGTCACCATCATTGCTCCTGTGATACTTGCCCTTTATTACCCCTTCATTACCTGTGATGAAGAGACACCAGACACCTGTAATCACTGACCTGTTGGATTAAACAATGTTGTTGATAGTCATCATCAGCAACGCTGTCTGTCATCTACATCTGTTTGTGCTAAGGCAGGAATTATGGCTGGAATCATTGACCTTTAACAATATACAGAATCTATACCTTGACAAAAATGGTAAAAGAAAATGGGTGAAAGGTAGGTGGGCCTTCTACATTTTGGGAGGGAATAAATATATTCCTAGCATTTCAAAGAACATCTGGAAACTGGAGTATCCTGTCCTATCTGCACACTGGAATGGTTATACTTAAAGTTGGACCCTACAATCTCTAGTCTTATGCCTGTGTTCTATGTTATGTTTTCGATTTTGTATAATATGGTTTCTCTAGTGGGATGTGGTGGCGTAGAACCTTGTTATAAGGAAACAATGTCTGTCTTGCAATTGCACTTTGGACATTTCAGCTTGCAATTCTCTCCTTATAAAGAAGTCGCTATTTAATACAATACTCTATAATGTCATTAGCCTATTTCTATTTTAGGATGGATCATATTGTTAAGGAGAGAATTAGTGGTCTATTGAAACCTACCACAAACTTTGGTCTTGGCACTTCTGAAACATGTAGGACGGGGTCCCTTCTGAGTCTACAATCACAATGAGTCAATTGTCCCCTGCCTTACCTGGCCACATGATATTCTAAGAGTCTTAAGACATAGAATCTTGAACGAATGGGAGAGAATTAAATATTTAATTTGTTTCTTCGGTTTTGTAATATTTATTCCTTTCTACCCTGTCTCATATAGTAGATTTATCCATTCTTCACAGAATTACAATGCTCTAAGCTATGATGACAAGATCATGGATGGTTTCTATGACCTGTATGGTATATTGACCGAATCAACTTCAGAAAGAATGCCTTCCCTTGTTGATCTGCAAGGAGCACCTTTGTCAGATAGTGTTACCTGGGAAGCAGTTTTGGTCAATAGAGCGGGTGATGCGAATTTGTTGAAACTTGAACAAATGGCCCTAGAAATGGCTGTAAAGTCAAGTTCAGATCCTCTGGTTTTTCTGAACGGCAATCTGGTGCGAAAACTAGCTCTTTTAGTTGCTGACTATATGGGTGGACCAGTTGCGGATCCTGATAACATGTTAAGAGCATGGCAAAGTCTTAGTCACAGTTTGAAAGAAACCATTGGTAGCATGGTTTTCCCACTTGGTTCTCTGACAATTGGATTAGCTCGGCATCGAGCATTGTTGTTCAAGGTACTTGCTCGTTGTTTTAATATTAGAAACCTTCCGCAAAAAAAATATTAGAAACCAATTTGGCCCTAATTAAGCATGATCAAGATCTCAGTCGCTTCATTATTTTAACCAACCTGCTTGTCTTCAGTATTATGGTCTCGATTACTGGCTTGTTTATTACTAACCTGTTGTTCGATATTGTTAGGTTTTGGCTGATAGTGTGAGCATACCATGCCGGATAGTGAAAGGACAACAATATACCGGTTCCGCTGATGTGGCAATGAACTTTGTAAAGATTGGTGATGGAAGGTAACGTCTGTTACAAGTTTATTACTTTTGATTCAGACAAGTCCTTGATGGCATACTATATTGCTTTATTTTCCATGCATTAACACATTATTCTACATGCATTTATAAGGTGTACTGTTCGAGTATTTTGATGACAATAATACTACCAATAATATAGGTTTACAAACTAATTCCTTACCTATATGCATTCAAGATTCTTCTAGAGAATAATTTCAAAACCTGAATGGACAAAAGAACTGTGACATTTTGTCTTCATAATTGTGTTCTAAACTGCATAATAGACTGTTCTCAGCATTTTTGGTTTTTTTATCGTCAAATACTTCCGGATGTTAGTCCATTAATTATCTTTATGATTTTCTCATTTGAAGTTTCAGAATCTTAACTTGTTTTTGAAGGTATGTACAATGTGAATTTCAGGGAGTATATTGTTGATCTGATGGCAGACCCCGGTACACTTATTCCATCTGACGCAGCTGGATCACATATCGATTATGATGAATCTTACTTTTCCGCTAGTCCTTTGTCTAGAGACATTGATTCCTCGCATGTTGCATCTTCCAGTAGTGGAGTTGGGAGTTCATTTGAGGAACCTTCAGACTTTGGCACATTAGAAAAGAAATCAAGGTTAAGAAATTTTGCTTCTTCTTCAGCAAGGGATAATGAAGAGAGAGAAGAACCAATTTCTCGTGCAAATCTACCCAGACCTACTGAATGTGAGGTTGATTCCAAGGTACTTACAGATGAAATTAGGTATCCCTCTGATGTAGCGAAGGTGCTGGTGCAGGAACTTCCGGGACGGCCAAATTATGCTTTTTCACATGCAAGATCCCCTTCATGGACTGAAGGTGTTAGCTCTCCTGCCGCTCGTAGAATGAAGGTTAAGGATGTTTCTCAATACATGATTGTTGCTGCCAAAGAGAATCCAAATCTAGCTCAAAAGCTTCATGATGTGTTACGTGAAAGTGGTGTTGTTGCTCCGCCAAACTTGTTTAGGGAAATATATCCAGAGCAGTTAGATGTGTCAACAGTTGAGACCAAGCACCGGGGAGAAGATAAGGGCGAAAGTAAAGAGAGGTTTGAAACACAAAAATTTAAAGGTCAAGATGAAAATAGGCCAGTTCACTTTTTACCTCCTCTATCTCAGCAAAGGGTGCATCTTAAAGCTAGTACTTCAAGTCAATCTGGAAATCTTAAGCCTGTGGAAGATTTAGGGGTCAACCTTCCACTTGAAATCAGGGAAGTAATTGGACAGAATATCTCATCACAGTCTGAAGTATCTCAAGCTAAATATACAAAAAGTGTTCCTGTTGCCGCAGCAGCAGCGGCAGCGGCAGCTGTTGTTGCATCTTCTATGGTAGTTGCCGCTGCAAAGTCAAACACCAACTCAAATCTCGAACTTCCTGTGGCAGCTGCTGCAACTGCTACTGCTGCAGCTGTGGTTGCTACAACTGCAGCTGTCACTAAGAAGTATGAACAAGGCACGAGAAGTGATGGGGATGCAGAAAGTTCTGGTTATGAACCACGGGGAAGCGGTGATCGTGAACGTGATGCTTTGGGAGTTAATTCAGAAGGTGAGAGAGTATCAGATCGATCGGTAGGTAATGAAAGCACAAAATCTGACAGTGCAATTGATGATGTTGCTGATTGTGAGATTCCATGGGAGGATATCACCTTGGGTGAGCGTATTGGACTCGGTACTGACCTCTTCATTATGCTATAAAATTATGTACTCATATATAAACAATATTAACTCTAAATGGTGTCCCCATACTACAATTCTAATTTCATGTATTCATGCACCCTTTGTACTGTAGGATCATATGGGGAGGTCTATCACGGAGACTGGCATGGGACTGTAAGTTTTCAGATGCCGTTCCTTAAAGATAACCTTGTTTGTTAAGGCAGTTTAGTATTGTCTGCAGGCATTGTGCTATTTCGAGCTTATTTTCCTTATTTGGTTTTTCAGGAGGTTGCTGTGAAGAGGTTTCTAGACCAAGACTTTTTGGGCGAATCACTTGATGAATTCAGGAGCGAGGTACAAGCTGCAGCCTTCACCCATTTCCTGAACCTTTTTGTGTTCCTCTGACTTAATGGCATCTATGCATGCTACCTCCTGCCATACTTATCATGTATTCATCTTGTAGGATTAGTTTGCTTTTCGAAAAATATACTAAGCTTTATTAACCATCATGTGCCTGATTTAAGACTGATTGTTATAAAGCTTGTATAATAATAATCTCAGAAATTTAAGTTGCGTCCTTGTGATCATTCCATTAGAGAGTAAAGTCGAAATATTAGAATGAAACAGTGAAATGTTCATTCCATTCCAAGGTTGATTCAGATCAACAGCACATTACATTTAGCCTTTCATACACGACATAAAAAGAAGTTGAGATTATTAGTAGTAGGTGATATGTTTTACTTGTTTGGATGTCTTTTTCACTTTGTTCTATGTGCTTTCTAGAATATTTCTTGGATGATTTAATAATTATAACCTCCGGGATGAGAAATGTAATATCAGTCTGCACCTTTGAAGGTTCGGATAATGAAAAGACTCAGGCATCCAAATGTTGTTCTCTTCATGGGTGCAATAACTCGTGCTCCAAATCTTTCCATTGTTACAGAATTTCTTCCAAGGTATGCTGGAATTTTCTATGTCTTTTTTCTAATATTAAAAGTCCCAACAATGGTTTTATGAAATTCAACTTGTTTCATAGATATTTCCACAAATAATATTTCTTGGTTCTTAATTATAAATGAGTACAGGGAGGTTTTTTTTTTGGTCTTCAAAACACAAGTCATGATTTGGTTAATTATTTTTGTGAGTTATTAACACGAGTCATGCTTTGCAGAGGTAGTTTATATAGGTTACTACACCGGCCTAACAATCAATTAGATGAACGAAGGCGCTTGAGGATGGCTCTTGATGCTGTAATACTCTCTTGTTCTTGATTTTTGTTCCACTTTGTGTCAACAATTATGTGTTGTAATTGATAACTCGTCCAGTATACTTTTTGTCTTTCCAATAATTAAATCTTCAGGCTCGGGGAATGAATTACTTGCATAACTGCACTCCAGTAGTAGTGCACCGTGATTTGAAGTCTCCAAACCTTCTCGTTGACAAGAATTGGGTTGTGAAGGTGGTTACTCATCTCTTTAGCAAGATTTCTGAACACATTTACTGTAGTTTTTGGAGCTCAATTTGATGATCCGAAGTTTTCTGCCTGTTATTAGGTCTGTGATTTCGGATTATCAAGAATGAAGAACAGCACATTTCTCTCCTCGAGGTCCACTGCAGGGACGGTAAGCCATATCTTGTTTGCATGTGCCATATAAAGAAAGAGTGCAACCTCCTACTCTAGATCTTTTCTGCTATCTCTTAAGCTAAATATTTTACCGACTTTTGGGATCTCTCTTCCAGGCTGAATGGATGGCTCCAGAAGTGCTGAGAAATGAACCTTCAGATGAAAAGTATGCTTACATCTTCCCACCTAATTCTATATTTATTTTAGTTCTTGTGACCATGCACGGAGTTTTTATGATAGAATGAATATTTGGTTTGATGTGCAGATGCGATGTTTATAGCTATGGGGTCATATTATGGGAGCTCTCCACAATGCAACA
Organism: Oemleria cerasiformis; assembly: GCA_037349345.1. Lineage (NCBI taxonomy): Eukaryota > Viridiplantae > Streptophyta > Magnoliopsida > Rosales > Rosaceae > Oemleria > Oemleria cerasiformis. The sequence goes on from JAZGTL010000018.1 coordinate 17,447,957, forward strand.
GCCATGGGGAGGAATGAACCCCATGCAAGTTGTTGGTGCAGTCGGATTTCAACATCGCCGTCTTGATATTCCAGACGATATAGATCCTACAATTGCAGACCTCATTCGGAAATGCTGGCAGACGTGAGTATATAGTCCTTCAATCTTAGTATGCTGTCAAATGTATGTGTGTTTATTTAGGCAGATGAATGGATCTTATATTTGACATAATAAATAAACATTGCAGAGACTCAAAATTGAGACCCTCATTTGCTGAGATCATGGCTGCTCTGAAGCCGCTGCAGAAGCCTATAAGTAGTTCTGCAGTGCACAGACCCGGTAGCCGTGAGAGGGTTCAGGCGTCCTGAGTTGGAGAATCCCCACGGCTGGCTGAAATCGAAAGAGTAATATATTGTCTCATTTCAGAGAAAAAAAGACATGGATGATGAATGAAGGCAAGTTGTACATTGCTTGGAACAACTTTTCAGATAGAGATTGAATGAATGAAGATCTTGACCTAACTTATACTCCAATTTTGGAATTTGGATTTCAATTTTCTCTTTTTTTTTCTTTTTATTTCCTGCATTCTCTCAGCAGTGCGGCTATTCGCAAGGTTGTGCATTTGTTTGTAAAGAATTCATTGCCAAATGTTGTAATCAATGTTTTGGTATCCGGTGTCATGGACTTAAAAGATGAAAGCTTTAATGTTTAAAGGAAATAGGGGACAATTGACATAGTTAATAAGTTTTTCTATAGCTTTCAAAGAGCTAGGATAAAAAAAAAATGAAGTGAAAGAGAGGCAGCCCACCATTTTGGGTTGCTTCATGAACAAGGATAAGGTAGGGACCAGCAGCTACTTAATGGAACAAAATTTTGGCTCATTTTGATGAAGATTTTAATTTTATCATCACTATTCTTAGAAAAAATGGCTACTTTCTCTGGTTCTTCTTCTCCATTTCTCTCCCACAGCCTAACCAGACCAACCCATTTTTCTTCTTCATCGCAAACACCTTCTCCTCCTCCTCCGCCACAAAATCTGCCTTCACAGCCACATTCTCCAACCCCAATCCAACAGCTCAGCACTAGTTCATCAGAGCAGCCGGCGCCGCCGGTCTCAGTAAAATCCGAGCAACAGAAGGGTCCTAAGAGCAAGAACAAGGCTGACTCTACAGATTGGATAGCTTCCACCTTAACCAGGCGGTTTGGGATTGGAGCTGGCCTTGCCTGGGCTGCCTTTCTCACAGTTGGTGTGGTTTCTGAACAAATTAAGACCCGCCTTGAAGTCTCCCAACAAGAATCAAACACCAGGTTCGGTTCTTCTTCTTCATATATATATATATATTGGATTTCATATCAAATATGAAAATTATGTCTTTTTTTGCAGAAATGTTGAGAAAGAGGAAGAGGTTGTGTTACCTAATGGCATAAGGTACATTTCTCCCAAACGCCATGCACTGAGAATTGTTTCCTCTGCATTATCTATAATGCTCTTGTTTTTGAGTGACAAATACTAGAATAGAGTCTAGAATCGTATTAGTGTAGAATTTCTAATTAACAATCGAACACAATGAAAGTCATCACCCAATTGGTCGTATCACATCCACCACATAGAAAGTATTCTTACCAAAATGACAAAATCTATTCAATACCATCAACATTGAGTATCATTATTCAATTTTAGAACTTATCAGTTCGTTTCGAGTAATTTGACTTAAAAAAATAAAATAAAATAAACTCGCTTCGGACCGCCTAAGCAGCCGCCTAATTTCACACCAACTTTTTCTTCTGTTATGATCCAGATCGGGTCGGTTCTAAACCGCTTAGCGCCTAAGCCCCTTTTCAAGAACAATTACATAATGGTTTTGTTCTTGAGTGACAGATACTACGAGTTACGCGTGGGCGGAGGGGCAACTCCGAGGGCGGGAGACTTGGTGGTGATCGACCTCAAGGGGAGCGTACAAGGCAGTGGACAAGTGTTTGTGGATACATTTGAGAGAGAGAAGAAGCCACTGGCTCTGGTGGTTGGGTCAAGGCAGCCTTTCAGCAAAGGAGTATGTGAAGGGATTGAATATGTGCTGATATCCATGAAGGCAGGAGGCAAGAGAAGGGTGGTGGTTCCTCCCAGCTTGGGGTTCGGCGAAAACGGCGCAGATTTAGGCTCCGGTCTGCAGATCCCTCCTTCTGCAACTCTGGAGTACATTATTGAGGTTGATAGAGTCTCAATTGCACCTGCATAAATCATTCAAATATTCTTGTTTTTGTGTAAAATATATGATAAAAAATCAAAAAAACCAAATCTTTCATCTTATTATATATTAAATCGATGAGCATTCATAAATTTAGTCGATCTAAATTGGATACTGTTGGCCGGAGATGGCCGCTTCCCTGCGGGCTAAGTTCACTGCCTTTATCCAAAAAGGACTTGAACAAGTTATTGGAGAAGCCAGCGAGCCTGGCCAGCCCCGGTCGCACACGGTGCAACTCCGCCGTGTCGGAGTTGAGGTTCCAAAACACAATCTGTGGCACTGCATCGCCGTACCCTTTCTCCTTAAACTTGTTTTGATTGGCCTCATACTCAGAGGGCTACCAATTACCATCACCATCAACACTAAAATCGTCGGCAGCGGCGGCTCCATTTGCTTTGGAGCAAGAAGAAGCTGCGTAATCAAAGTTTTCAAATCATTTGGACTTGAGATAATCATAATCATTCAAATCATGCAGCTTTGTATTTGGACTGAAATCCATCACCTTCCCTTTCCATGGCTCTTCGTTCAGTTGAGAAACCAAGTACCAACACAGCCAAACCCACGGAAGCCTCTTCACCAGGATTACAAACAACCAAGCAATTGTTGAGCTTGCCCTGCTTTAAGTACACGTAGTCCTCCACCATCCTCTTTCACGCCGCCTCCGACGCTTGCGCCACCCCATCCCTACCATTCACATGGCGTATGATCTCATGTGGAAGCAGAGATCCGGCGTTGCTTTCCAAATACTTCTTATAACTCTGGTTAATCTCAGACCATACCGGTTGTCAAGAGGATGATTCTCGCGTAATGAGCGCCATCGAGGGCTTGGTACTCCGGCGATGATTCTCGCGGGAAAAGCTTCATCGCAATGCTTTGGCACAGCAGAGTGGCGCGGTCCTCGGAGGAATCGACGGCTGGGCAACACAAGGCCGCTGAGCTTATCTCCGAATCTAAATCAATATCATCAACACTGGGCGCCTCCGGCGGCTTCTTGGACAGGACTTCAATATCGGACCTCAAGTAGTCCGCAAAGAGATCGGAAATTCGGTCGTGCAAAAAGATATAATCGGAGACTCCCTAACACCTGTCAAGTCGATATCCCAACACAAATTTTGGTGGGCTTTTCGTCGATAACCCAACACAAATTCTAGTGGGCTTTTAGTCGATAACCCAACACAATTTCTGGTGGGCTGTTGAGTATAAAAGCCCAGCTTAGTTAAAAGCCTGGATACCTCAACGTTGGATTTCGCTCCTTTTTGTTTGTGCGGGACCCAGTAAGGGGGTTGGAAGGGTCAAGAAACCAAAGGAGAGGAAAGTAATGGTGTTAAAATTGCAGCCACAGGACTATTCTCATTGAAAGAGAAAGAGCCCAAACTCTTTGATATATCAGCAACAAGAAGCATAGAGCTTTTCCTAAAGGGAGAGGAGCCAAACCCAGAACTATATCATGGCAAAAGTCTTAGACTCCCATTTCTTAGCTCTCACTGCCATTGTCACTGTAATTATCTTTCTTCTCTCTATTTAATATTTTTTGTTGGGTTTCATTTTTTGCAAATTTCTGAAATACGGTGCTGTTTGGTGTTTTTTTTCTCTTTCTTGAAGGTGGGTTATCAGCTGCTGTTCTTCATAATCACTGCTCTTCTCAAGTTCGATAAAGTCACAGACTTTGCCGGTACACTTTTATCTCTGAATTCATTTCCTGAGAATTTGGATTCAATTTCATGCTAGCTCAAAACGCAAGTCAGCAGAGTATGATTGATATTTACTTGTGAATTCATGAGTATAATCATTATGTTTATTCTTTTTTACCCTTCACAGGAAGTACCAATTTTGTTATACTTGCTATTCTGACTTTGGTTGTCAAGGGCTCGTGGCATTTTAGACAGGTTAACTAATTTTCGCTTCTGCATTAACCAATGAGAAACTAAAATTTCGTGTAGTTTCTTCGTTCTTTTTTCTTTTTTCATGTCAAATTTATCGTTTATTGTATCCAAAAAGGTGTCACAGTAATGACTTAGCAGCTCTTGTTTTTCAGGTAGTGTTGAGTTTGCTTGTGGTAATATGGGGTCTTCGCCTGGGAGTGTTTTTACTGATGAGGTATAATGTGTGAAGCCTTTTTCAATTGTTCAGTTTGCCTGCAACAATTTAAGTCAGTATCGTGATGATTTGCACATATAAGTTTTGTTAATCTACTTTTGTTTCTATTACTGTACAATAAATTGTTGAAAATGTAATTATTTGTTCCTCACATCTTCCCCTTTATGATGAACTAGGCCGAATTTGTCACTTTTTGGACCTACTTAATTCCTCTACTTCTGTTGTTGTATATAGTTCCCTTATATCCATCGAGCTGTTTGATTTGGCTCATTTGTTCTAATATCATATCTAGCCTATCTTTTGTGATACTTTTGTGGTGATGTTTTGAATCTAGAAAAGTTGCAGCATTGCAAAATGAGCATCTGCTATAACATTAAATTCCCTGATCAGGATTTTGCAATGGGGGGAGGATCGACGTTTTGATGAAATGCGTGGTAACCTAAAAAAATTGGCATTTTTCTGGACATTTCAGGTTTTCTAGCTTTCCCTGTTTCTGGCTTTTTTTAATCATAACTGTTCTTGTTTGTTTGAACAATGTTTATTTGATTTTTGAAGAAAGAAGCCTCATTTTTCTTGCAGGCTGTCTGGGTATGGACTGTGAGTGTACCTGTAACAGTTGTTAATGCAAGCAACAGAACACCATCGCTCAAAGCTGCTGACATAATTGGATGGATTATATGGTTTGTGGGGTTTTCAGTTGAAGCTGCAGCTGATCAGCAAAAATTGACGTTCAAAAACTCTCCCCAAAATCGAGGAAAGTGGTGCAATGTTGGACTATGGAAATACACTCGTCATCCAAACTATTTTGGCGAGGTTAGTATTGAAGTGCTACTTATTGCCACAACTTAGAACTCATGCTGCACCTTACCCTGTTAAAGCTGCTACAATTATATTCAGCTCTTGCAGTTAACCTTAGAGCATATATTCATGTCATTTACAACTTGATGATTCATTTGTAGGTGGTTAGAGTAATCACTTGATTGATGTTGCTTTGATTTAACAATTCTCCTTTTATTTATCACTTTTAACCTTGCAAACCTAATATATTAAGTCAATAGCCTGAATACAACAAGATGATGAACCAAGGCACTTGTAAGTTGTAACAGATTAGATTATGGCGAATGAGTTTAGGGGCCAACATGTTTGCTAAGGGGCAGTTTGATTCTTGAAATCATGATGTATATCTAATATGTAAATCTCTGGCATTTGTCGTTTCTATAGGAGAGAATGCCTTAACGTTTTGAATTGGTTCTATGCATCTTTCTCGAAATGCTTGCATTGTATGCATCATTTACTTACAGCTTATCCCGTAATGAGACTCATATATGCTCGAAATGTTGTACTCAGATTTTCCTTTGGTGGGGAGTTTTTGTGGCTTCCACGCCAGTATTGGAAGGTGCAGAATGGCTAGTAATTCTTGGACCGATCTTTCTTACACTGTTGCTTCTATTTGTCAGTGGCATACCATTGCTTGAGGTTAGATTCCCCTTTCTTCCGATCTTTTTGCAAATTCACAGCTCTTGATGAGTTGCTTGCTAATCATGTCTGCTTGAACAATAACAGGTATCTGCAGATAAGAAGTTTGGAAATGTGGCCGAATATAGGCTCTATAAAAGATCAACTAGGTTAAGCCCAGCTTCTCTTTTGTTATATCCTTCCTTTTAAGTTTAAATTGCAGTAACTGAGACCAACATATTCTGTTTCAGCCCTCTCGTTCCCTTACCCCCAGCTATATACAAGAACTTGCCCTCGTGGTTCAAATCAACTTTTCTCTTCGAATTTCCGTTCTACAGTCGTAATCTTCCTCGAGAAGACCCAAACTGGTGAGCCTACAATCTGTTGGCAACCATTGTTTTCTCTTATCTTTACCAAACTGTTTGTTTCAAGTTTTAAGACATTTGCCATCTGTGCAAGGTTTAGAACAAGCCGGGAGGAAAGAAGCGACGATTTGAAGATTACATAGCACTCGATTCTTTTGTAATACTACTCTGATCATAATTCCCTACAATCGTGTTTTACACTTTTTCATTCACTCTGAAGTATCTACCGTCGAATGGAAAGATAACATCTAACTATTAAGATGTGCAACGATTTTATGTATTTCATTCTGTAAATGATACAATGCCTTCCATTTTTTCGTCAGTCAAATTTTTCGTTGAGGTGGAGAACTGCGCAAATTAAACGAAAATTTATGATTAAAACAAGGAATTATAGGATTATGATTATACTATACACCTGCGGCAGTGTTGTTAATGTTGTCCAAGGATATGACAGCCCCAGATTTGATCTCATTTGAAGCATGGGAATGGGACATAAGAATATAAATAACCCAGAAGTGAAGGCACACAAAGTAAATCAAGGCCCATATTTTTGCGGTTGAGTTCCTCCTCAAAAACACCGCTCCGGCCAAGAAAATAGAGTCCAGTTGCTGAAGCAAGGAACCCAGGTGCTTCTTGCCTGAACGGATTCTGTCTTCGAATAAAGGTCTGCCTGATTCTATGTCCCTCGATGGAGCACCAGAAAGTTCAGTCATTGACTTGCTTTCGTCTAGCAACCGGGACACCGTCTGCAGGATGCATAAATTGAATTAGGCCTTCTCTCCGGTGAATGGATCCATAAATTTCATCACAGTAGAGTTTAACAGTTTTATCAACGTACCTCCATTCTGAACAGAAGAGTTGCCTTTTCTGAGGAGAGAGCCTCAACCTGGTTGAAGTAAATCATAAATGATAAATTATACAAATTTAAACACAGAAAATCTATGCTGGGCAATCTAGACTACACAAATCAGGTAACTACTGCAAAGGGTTCAAGGAAACTATCAATCTGTGCCTTAAGATATTGCATTGAAGAGATCATATTGCCTTCAGCCTATTGTCAAAAAAGAATATAAAAAGAATCTACAACTTAAATGTGTCTCAGCCGTATAAAACTTGGTTATTAACATGAAATGTGATTCTTATTCAGAAAAAATTTCAATTATGTTTTTCACCCTTTTGTTTTTCCTTTTCAGGTCTGGTTGCATCTCTGAATGCTCTGCAACTTTCTGTTTTGAATATATTCTGGTTTTGTTCATAAATATACAGGTCACTGATAAAGGCAAACCCAGATGTTTTATAATGATGGTCTTATTTATGTAAACACACAAAACGTATTGCTTGAATGAACCAAGGGAATTAAGAAAGAAGTTTGAATGACAAACCTGGGCTTGTTTGTGAATTAAATGGTCAGTCATCTGACCAAGCCTTCGCTTGAACTCGAGTTCTACTTCTGTTGGTTCCTCTATCTCTTTCCTTGTCATTTCAATGTTTGTTTCCAACTTTTGTGCCTGAAATACAACAAGTAATTTTTTTAAATGGTCATGGCCAATCAAAACATATGTTAAAAATGTTGTCAAAGGCTTTAAACCATAAGCTGGTTCAAGCGTGGTAAGCTTCATGTTTGGTGTTGGGATTATTGATGAAATGCCTAGTACTTAGTCCTTCCTCTTGGTTCTACTCAGTTCCCAAAATGTTAAGAGTACGAGTCTGATGAATCTAGCTTTGAGGCACTGAGAAACATGTTTCATCTTAACATGGAAGTAAATATATTCAAGAGATGGAAGGCCACAATCCTGGAGGCTTTACACTAAGAAGTGAGAGATAAAACCCTACGGTTATTTATAACCTGTAACAGCACATGATCAGTCTCCTTGGCAGTCTACATAGACCACATGAATTTGCACTGTTAGGCTTTAGAATTTATACTAGTCTTATCAAAAGGTTTCCCTTGCCTCAGTAAATATATCAACACACAGAGCAAAAAGGGAAGATATAATGTATCAGCATTCACAAAACCATCACAACTTTGCAATATTATAATGAAATACTCTAACCTTATCTTGCAATTTCCCAACTTTATCAGTTACAAAAGCATACTCGGCCTCCAGAATCTCTCTTTCAAGTTCAACTCCTTTTGAAGGAGCTACTTTCTTTAAACATATGTTCGTTTGATGAGTATCCGAGATCTTCCTCCTGAGTTCTACAAGATGAAAAAAGAGTTCAAAAGAATCATACACCTTGAAATGTTCTTACTTTATGCAAAATATTCACTGCTTTACAATATACAGTCAATATGCGGCCAAAAAAGAAGTTAATCTAGCTTCTATCTACTATTGCCTGGACTCCAGGAATCAACTGTCAAGAAAACAATTGGTCCCACCATATCTTTCATGTTCAAAACATGCTTTGGCAGAGAAGAACAAACTATACGAAATTTCCTCATTTTGTATTTATTTCTACTTAAATCATATAGCTAGAGGTAGCCCAAGAGCTGAAATTTTTCAAGAAGAAAGTAAATATATAACTATAGAGAAGTTTTCTATTTTTCACACCCATTTAGTAAATTAATTTGTGATTCCAGAGAACATACCTTCATGGTTCACTTCTTGTAACTCAACTTTCTGTCGAAGTTCTGCTACTCGATTAACCTAGACTCCCAAAAGAATGAAAGAAGACATATAACCATGTCAATAAGAGTAAAAAAATATAATAGTTTTTAAGTAAACTCTCAGCTAGTAAGGCAGGGAATTCAAATCACTTAGAATTCCAAAAAATGGGTTTCAAAAACCCTAGAATTGAACTGAAAAGACAAGTTAAGGCCAAGCAGAAGCAATGATGTTTTTGTAATATTATGTCATCCTCTACATTTGAACCATCGCTCAAAAATTCAATTGAAAAGATTATCATAGCTTCATTGGACCACATAAATATAATATAATCATACCTCTACTTCAAGATTCCATTGCATGGTGGCCAGGGTTTTTGCAAGGTCAGCATTTGCAGTCTGCAACCAATTTTTACCTTAAGTATAGCAAAGTCAACCTAAATATGAAACAGAATACTTTTTCGAATACGCATAAGAAACAGATGGAAAAGGTTGTACCACCTCTAGTCTAGCCAGACGTGCAAAGGCTTCCATTCTAGTATTGTTATGTTTCTGCTTCTCTAAATCAGTAGCTTCCATGGTTTCCATCATGGTCATTTGCAGCTTTGAGGCCTAAAGAGGAAAGAAGGTAAAAGTAATAACATTTTATGCAAGAAGAGAAAGATACTTAATATTCTTAGATAAAACAAAATGGAAAAATAGGATCTGGCAAGAATGATAAGAACAACAAAATCTTAGTAATCTTTATTCCTACCTCTTGTGCTTGTTGTTTCACTTGCTCTTCAAGTATCTTCTCTAAGCTTTGCTTCTCCCCCTCCAATCTGGCAACCATATTTTCCCTCTCTTTTATGGCCTCCACAACTTTAGCGGCCGCTTTCTCAGCCAGAATCTTCTCTCTCCTCTTTCTCCTTTCCTCCTTCTCACGCTCACTCTCAGAATCAGAACTTGAACCTGAGTCTGAGTCCGAATCAGAGCTCCCATCACTCACCGAAGTAAAACTTCTCTTCAAGTCCTCAGAGGTAGAACTTCTAGACGCTTCACTAGACTCATGCTTACCCCTGTCAGTACTTCTCAAACGACTCACATTCTCCGCTCCTATCTTCTTGTTAGAAACTCCAACGTCTTTCTTAACTGACTGTAAAGAACCCTCCAAAGAAAGCTCCTTAGAATCAAAATGTCCACCTTTTACTTCATTTCCCTTATCTTTTGTTTCCACCTTAGTGTTCAATTTCACATCCCTATAATCCAACTCTTGTCCTTCCAAAATCTTACCATCACTCTTCTCTTCAGCACTTGGAGACCTCCCTGGTGAATCCGAAAATGAAAAGCAAGACTCCTCCCCATCACTTACTTTCCCATTCAACTTACTTCCTTCACCAACACTTGCTCTGCGCCCCGATTTCACAACATTACTACTACCACCAACCTTTTGATTCTTTTTTACCTCCGACAAACTCGAAGTGGAGCTCGCACTGCCCTGCCTCCTACCATCCTTCCTCAAACCCCGAACACCGGAAAAACCACCATTGCCACGACTGGCGGTAGAAGCAGTTGCCTGATTAGGTGCACTAAGGAGCTGAGTCCAGTCACTATCAGTAAGAGTAGGCTTAGGTTTCGGAGCTCCACCAATCTCTTTATCCCTGTTACTATTATTATTATCGCCATTACTGCTACTATTATTATTAAGAATGCCTACACTCGGATCACTGAATAATTTTCCACGATAATCACTAGTTTCTACGGGTTTCTTTTTCAACTGGTCCTTCAAAGGTACACTGCCTCCCGTTTTCGTCGGCCTGTCCAAGTTCAATTCGTCGGCGAGAGGCTTCTCGTTCTTCCGCAACGAATCTGCAGCTTGCTGATCGATCTAAACCGTCCATGACACAATCACACGCATATCACATTACTATTCCAAACAGATCGAACTTTAAAAATAAAAATCTCGAATTGCAGATAAAATAAGTAAACTTTACATTTCTGATTTCCGAAATTTCAAATTTTTTTTCTTAAATTGTATGTTTTATTGAGAATAATAATAAAATTGAGAAGGGAAGGAAGAGAAACATACCTGTTGGAGGATAGTTTCAGCGGCTCTGAGTTTGGAGGAGATCCAATTGGCCATGGTCGTGCTAATTGAGCTCTTCTTTTATCTGGAAATAGCTATTGGAGGTCCATTTGTGCGAAACGAAGCGTTTAATATTGCAGAGGATTAAGAAGGAGGAAGAAGACGGAGGGGGAATGGGATGGGAACAATGCGAGTGAAAGGAGGGAGAGGGTGACAATGCTCAAGTGACGGGTCGGGACCGTATGTGTTAATTGCGCCGTTGGATTTCGGGTGATGAAGATGAACTCAGGTTTGTTTGTGGGTCCGACTGGATTAACGGCGGTGATTAAAGATGGAGGGAGACTCAGCGCGCGTGTTCAACAACGACAGACCAACGAACGCCTCGTTCTTTCCGGGTGGTTTGAACTTTCAAATTGCTTCTATACAAAGCACTTTTTGCTCATAAGTGCTTTTAAAAAAATGATTTTAGCATAATCAGGATTTTCATTTAAAATGCTGAGTGCTCATTAAAAATCGTTTTTGAATTCAAAAAAACGCTTCTAGTTGTTTTATAAATGCTTTCACATATGTATTAATGTGAACGGAAACATTAAAGCAATCTAAGTTACTCTAATTTTCTGAAGAAAAAATCGAATTCAGATGCAAACGATTCTAATTTACCAAATCATCTCATGTGTGTGTACGATAACAAGCTAATGAATTTATTGTTAATGAATATAATTTCTTAAGGACAATACTTGCATCCCACCTTAGTGGGGTGCCCTTATACTACCTCTTTGATATGAACAAATTACATGTTGACATATATAATAATCAGAACCGTTCATTATCTAAATCATTATGTCAAGATCATCTCCGTAAAAAATCAACAAGATTTGAGGTCGTTTAGTCATTCACATGTATCAAATAAATCAACGGTTTTGGTAAGAATTAGGATCCTTATGGAGAATCGTCCATTTAGTTGATAAATATGAATGACTAAACGACCTCCAATCTTACTGATTTTTTTACAGAGATGATCTTGACATGATGATTTAGAGAATGAACGGTTCCAATTATGATATATGTACAAAGACAATTTGATAAATCGAAATGGTGGTACGAGAGGATGCAAGTATTGTCCATTTCTTAAAGAATGATAATGCATCAATAACATGTTAGTGAATTTGTTGTTAATTAATGAACATAGTTTCTTAATTAACAAATATCATTTAGTTGATATTGTGCTTAATTAACGGTCTAATCATAGATAAATAATTTTAAAAAAGAAACGAAATTTAATAAATATATATCAATGATATACATGAACTCACACAAGAAATTAATAATCAACCTCAAATCAAAATTCTTGTGTACAATCTAATTTGAGCAACAATAGTAACTAGATTGTTTAGTAGCCGAAACTTCATGATGATCATCAATCTTGATAGTTTCTTTTGCAGCATGAAGACTTGCACTCGTCCTCTTCTCCTCCTCTTTCGTTTCCAACATCTTTTGGCTCGTGATTTCATGAATCTTGGAAACCATATCCAAAAACACTTGCTCCACATTCACATTCTCTAGGGCGGATGTTTCCATGAAACACAGCCCCTCCGCCTCCGCAAAACTTTTTCCGTCTTCCTCGTCAACCTCCCGGGAGTGGCTCAAATCTGATTTGTTGCCAACGAGGACAATGACCATGTCGGAGTTGCTGAATTCCCGAAGCTCCCGCAGCCATTTTCTCACGTTGTCGAAGGTGTTCCGCCGTGTCATGTCGTAGACTAGTATGGCTCCGAGGGCGCCCCGATAGTACGAGCTTGTGATTGCCCTAAATCTGCATCAAAAGTGTGTCACAGTCAACGTAATTGCTAAGTTTCCCTCGACATGTTTTTTTGTTTTTTGGGTAAATATGATTCCCTTGACATGTTACCATAATGACTAAGGTTTGTTTTGATACTCTTTGGCGTGGAGTGTAACCTCACACTCGATCATGATGTCTTTGTATTATTATTTGTCACTTTTGAATTCATTTGTTAATTAATTAAGGACATAATTTTCCTTTTCTCGTATTATCATTTCGATTTATCGAATTATTTTAGTATATATATCATAATCGGAACTATTCATTATATAAATCATCATTACAAGATCGATCATTTCCGTAAAAAATGAACAAAATTGGAAGTAATTTAGTCATTCATTTGTGTCAAATAAATAAACGATTAAAATTATCAAAGTCAACCGTTTATTTAGTTGATACATATGAATGGTTAGATGATTTTCAATTTACTTGATTTTTTGCGTAAATGATCTTGAAATAATTACTTAGGGGTTGAACGATTTCGAATATGATATGTGTATAACGACAATTCGAAAATTTGAAAGGGTGGTACCACCAAGATGGGATATACAAGTATTATCCCATCTACTTAGTGTGCTATGAGAGTAAAAAACGATGTCATTATCTCATAACCACGTTTAATGGGGTGGGATTGGATTGATCTGGATTAGATATCTCATCAACTTCAATGTATCTTGAATGTAAAAATGAATGTGTTTTATTATAAGGGGATTAGATGAGATTAGACATCTAAGAAGACTTACCTCTCGTAATTCTATTATTTTGAGGGAATTTGATTGAATAATTAACCTTTGTTTTATGTATACTCTAATCTACTCCTTTTATAATAACAAAACATCCATTTTACATTAAACATTCACTGAATTTATTAAATTATCTAATCCAATCTAATCTTACACATCAAACGAGTCCAATTTATATAATCTCCCTCCTCCAATAACATTATATTAAAATATAAAAAAATGTTGTAAGTTATTTTTTCTTGTAAGTAAACAATAATTTAAATTACTCTTATACACAGAGAAAAAATGAAACTCAAGTGCAAAACAACGTGTTAATATTATTCCTTCCTCTAAGGAATGAAGATTGACAAAGATTAATAAAGTAGGTGAAAAGTAAGGATTAGTTAGGGTAGAAATGAAATTCATGATCATTATATATATGTATGCCTACTAAAAGTGGTGGTTCGTGAAGAACTTTGTATTAATTTGTAGCTATCACCTACCGTCATCACTAGTAATAATGATAAAGACGTAAATGCATTTATTTAACGATAATATTTGCATCTCATTCCGATGGTATCTCCTTATACTATTTTTTTCGATATATAGAATAATCCGTATGCATATATTAGAATCGAAATCGTTCAATTCCTAATAATCATTTCAAAATCATATCCGCAAAAATCTACAACTTTAAAAGTTCTTCAATGATATTGGTAATAATGAAAATTCTTATGGTGAACCGTTAATTTAGTTTACACATACAAATAACTAAATGATATCCAGTTTAACTAATTTTTTATATAAACGATCTTAAAATGATAATTCAAAAATTAACGATTCCGATTATAATATATGTATACGAATTGTTCGATATAAATATTCTTCTTCATTAAAAAACAAGTGAAGGATTCATAATCACTTATAATTTAAGGTGGTTTCTAGCTAGGCTAGTAGTTAAGAGTCGATTAAAATGAAATTATGAAATCATTTCATTTTAGGTGAAGTGGCCCCATTTGCGTTGATTACTGAATTAGGGTTGATAATTAGAACTTTTGACTCTAATGGGATCGAATGATGACAAAGAGAGACACGATTGAACAGTTGTGTTCGATCATTTCCATAATTCGGTTGCTTTGCTTCAAAAGCTGGGAAACATAAAAACATCCCCAAATAAAATTTATCGAAACTTATAAAAAATTAAATTATTTCCATTACGATAAAAAACAAGAGACTTGTGCCTGAATAGCAGTTATTTATAAAGTGGATGATGAAATGATGAAGAAGATGAAAATGAAGCAATGAAACATACCTTTCTTGGCCGGCAGTGTCCCAAATTTGGGCCTTGATGAGTTTGTCGGCCACCTTGATATTCCGGTAAGCGAATTCGACGCCGATGGTGGGCTTGGAATCCAGCCGGAATTCATCTTTGGAAAATCTCGAGAGCAGGTTAGATTTGCCGACTCCAGAGTCCCCGATCAAAACCGCCTTGAACAAGTAATCACACTCTTCATCAATTGAATCACCCATCAACATAGATGATCGGTAGCCAATAAGGACAAGGAAAAGGTAGCGAAATATTAAAGAGGAAGAAAACTTAAAACAAGTTTGGAAGCAAAGAAAATGGGAGAGAGACGGCGAAGGAAGAGGCGTGTTCAAATATATATAAATATATAGGGAGATGGATTGAAAGGCATTGCTTTTGGAGGGTATGGAGTCCTTTACATGTGATAACATTGAAAAACGACATGATGGCTGCTCCCCTCATGCTGTCGATGTTTAGTAATAATAGTGCCTCATTAAGAAAACAAACTCAACCTACGACGGATTGTTAATGTGAATTGAAATGGGGTAATACTTGCATCACACTCCTCGTACCACCCTTTTGATTTATTAAATTATCTTTGTATATATACCATAATTGGAACCGTTCATTCCCTAAATCATCATGTCAATATCATATCCGTAAAAAATCAGTAAAATTGGAAGTCGTTTAGTCATTCATATTTATCAACTAAATGAACGATTCTTCCTAAGGATCATAATTCTTACCAAAACCGTTGATTTATTTTATACATGTGAATGACTAAACGACCTCCAATCTTGTTGATTTTTTACAGAGATGATCTTGACATAATGATTTAGAGAATGAACTGTTCCGATTATGATATATGTCAATATGTAATTGGTTTCGATTTGAGTACGTGGCATTTTCTTATGGGGTCTTGCTATCTTTATGTTAAAAGTTAAAACAAGGTATAGACTAGGCGGTGGCGGTCACGGATTAGGTATTGCATGCGTGGTTTTTCATCTTGTGTTTCATTGGCTGTTGAGGAATTTGCATTTTGTGATTTGAAGATCACGGATGAAGTTAGGCTCGTGGGAGATTGGATTGGAGTTGGACCTCCTAATCACGTGGATCTACAGTGCCGGCCCAAATTGGTAAGGCCCACATTCATTTTGCAGATAGGTAATGGGCTTCCAAGAAAAAAAATTAAGAAAAGGATAGTTTGTTCTTCACTCTTTTCATGCTACACGTGGCACCGGATTACAGCAACCAACCGAAACGCATATTAGCATTAACTATGGATACTCATACTTCTCATATGGATGGAACCCAACAATAGAAATAAAATTGAGAAAATTACACTTTAGTATCTTATAGTTTATACTAAATTTTAGAGTTGTACTTAATGTTCAAATTTTGCATTTAAGTACCTTGTAGTTTATACAAAATTTCAGAGTTGTACCTAACATTTCAATTTTTGCATTTAAATACCCTGAACTTTTTAAAATATTACAATTTGGTTCCACTGTTAATTATTTCGTTAGATAACAGTAGAGCCAAGTTATAATGTTTTAAAAAATTCAGGGTACTTAAATGCAAAATTTGAAACGTTAGGTATAACTTTGAAATTTGATATAAATCACAGGGTACTTAAATGTAAAATTTGAAACGTTAGGTACAACTCTGAAATTTGGTATAAACCACATGGTACTTAAATGTAAAATTTGAAACGTTAGGTACAACTCTGAAATTGGGTATAAATCACAGGATACTAAAGTGTAATTTGCTCAATAAAATTTAACCATATTGCCCTTGAGGGTTTATATATATAGATTGGAGCTTCATTTTATCCGTAATATGATCTTATAATAAGTTATTCTTATCAATTCAAAAGTGGAAAAGTCAAGAGAGAATTTTATAAAATGGCTTCATTTTTGTCAAATAAAATTTCGAGAATAGGAACACACTAATTTGTTCTAATTTTCCATTTAAATGGATTGATAAGAAGGAAAATCAAACACACTAATTTGTTCTAATTTTCCATTTAAATTGATTGATAAGAAGGAAAATCAAACTTACACGAAATGTAAAGTAATACCAAAATGAAAACTTATCCACAAAATATAAAAATAAGTTCGTCTTAACAAGTGGACTACTCAAAGATAGGTACCTATGAGAGAAGAATTTGTACGGTGTTACCTACGAGAGAAGATTTTGTACGGAGCCAACCACAGACCAATTTTCTTTTTTGCCAAAAACCAAAGACCATCGAATTTGCTAAAAATTTCACTATCATGGAATCTTTCTTTTCCTTTCCATTTGATTCTCATCTAATTTGTCTTGCAAGAATTAAATGATAAATTCTTCCATTCCTCAACCATCCAACCCCAAAATGTTCATTTATTTACAGAACCAAGCACCCTCCAAATTTATGACCACCCCCACATTCCTCGGTCAGATTCAAATTCGGTTACCATTAATAACCCTTCGTGTTCCTTACAATACCAATTTTCCTTTTTTAGTTTTCAAATAAATAATATTCCAGAACGAATAGAAATCCATAATCAAAGTTGAAAACTATAAAATGGCAGCAATGCACTTCAACCCTTTCCTCCACTTGCAACCAAACCTACCCTCCATCACCGAATTTAAAAGGTTTCTTTGGACAGCCCAACCAACCATGTTGCGTTTGACTTTGGACAGGAGCGCGTCTTGCAACCTGCATTATCAATCCCCATCGCCATCAGATCTCTGTAACAAAATGGTTGACTCGTCAACGCACCTTCTGCTTCCACCCTTCAGTCATTGACCTATCTCCTACCTTTCCTTACCTACACAACCACCTCCATCTCCACCGCCCCACCTTCTGCTCCTCCACTTTCTCCCAACTCCACCGCGCCTAAAACTTATTCTTGAATCTTTAACACACTGTTTACAACAACAAACTGAAACCAAATAACATAAAATTGAAACCGCAATAATATTCATTAAACCAAGGGTCCAATGGAGTGGATTTTCACAGGAAACAAGCAGAAACTAGACATGAGAAATTGCGATTCTGCCTCCGATCAAACCACAATACGATCACAGAAACTATTTATAAGAGAAAGGATGTGATACCGATAGCAATAGGGATCCATTTTGCTTGCACATCGACTTGATCTAAGCTAAGTATATATCAAATTAAAAACCCGTTCCCAAAGTTATTTTCCTAATTTCCAGAAGTTCACCCTAACATTTAACTTTCGAAGACGGGGATGAGATCGAGATTCGGAACTAAATTCAACATCTAATAAGAGACTACCATGTGCACTAGGCGGCGGGGTTGGTGTTGGAGCTGACGTTGTGGCCCATCATCTTCTTGAACTCCTCGAAATTCACATTCCCATCGCCATCGGCATCAACCGAATTGATCATCCGATTGCAATCCTCCATGGAGCAAGTCATCTGGAGGCGATTCAGCACCAAATGGAGCTCCTTGGAGGAGATGAGGCCGTTGCGGTCCTGATCGTAGAGATCAAAGGCGTCACGGAGCTCACCGGCGCCGCCATCTTTGGAGCCGGCCACCCAGAAGGCATTGAACTCCTCGAGGCAAATGAAGCCGTCCTTGTCGGTGTCGAGGTCGACCATGACACGCTCAAGCTCTTCAGCGGAGACGGTGGAGCCGAGGGCCTTGAGAACGTTGCCGAGCTCGGAGACGGAGATCTTACCGTCGTCGTTGGCGTCGAAGCTTTTGAAGACTTTGCAAACCTCGTCGGCGACCGCTGGTTTGGGGTTGGTGGAGTCTGGGGTCCCGTTGGTTGCCATTGCGCTTGTAGTTTTGGTAATTTGGTATTCAGAGTTTGAAGAGAGAAAGGCTCAATGGGGAACTCTAGTGCTATGTGCATATTTATAGACAAATAAATGGAGGGCTTGGGGAAGTCGGGAGGGAAGAGATATTTTTGGAGCCACCCAAAAAAAATGGGGCCAAAAAATGCGGAGAAAATTAGAGAGATAAAAAGAAAGCACCCCAAAAATTAGAAATTAGACATTAGAAAATTAGAAAATTAGCCAAAGAGAAAAAAAAAAAGTTGACCAAATATTAGAAATGAGAATAGTGGTAATTAATTTTTAGAATCATATGCCTGTTGGCGCGTGGGATCAAATTTTAAGATAAACGCGGTATTCCAACTTTTTTAACTATCTATTTTTACCTTTATTATTATAAAATTAAGTTTCATAAAAATTTTCAAACTAAATAATATTTTTAATAATAACATAAAAAAAATAAATTATTAATAATTTATAATATAATAATAAATTATATATTAAATTTATAAATTAAAAAATTAATGGCTAATGAAAAAGGTATTGAGTAAATAAATGAGCAGTGGATTTAGATATTTACTCCTCCTATTATTGTTTTTATAAAAATATTACAATTAATGTTATTTTTTTTACTATAAATTTTCTAAAAAAATAAAAAATAAATTAACACACGCATTAATCACGAATATTTGGTAATTAATTTATATCTTAATTTTAGAATCAATATTATCAAACTATTTATATAAAATTGAAATCGACTTAAATCGATTATATATGACTCACTCATCCATGTGTAATTGCCTGAAATATTAAAATCAATTTATAAAGATCAGTAATTATAATAATTTTAACGACGTCGAGATCGTTATATTAAGGATTACACGTCTACCAGACTTTTTGCAATTATACTTTTGTTTGGAGATGCTTTAGATGGAACAATTTTCATAAGCAAAGGCTGATTATATGATAAGTAATGACTCGTAAGATAAAATAAGTGAGAAAATTACACGTCTTCTTAAAGAACAAAAAAGAAGAGACTCGGAAGTTGTGTGATAAGTCATGTCAAATCGGCAGGTCCTTACGCTATGCAAATAAAATGACTCCCGCGTCGAAGGCACGTGGTAGCTGCCACACTCGCTTTGGACGCGGTTTCAGTAGTCCCAAAATAGTAGCAACACGTATTCCTTTTTGTTTTGGGCCTTCACTTGGGCCCCCGAAAGTACATCACCTACCTACAAGTACGCATAGGTTGCTATTCATGTCAGTCCTATTCTTTTTTAAATTGATGAGGGCTACCCAATCGTCGGGAATTAATAATTTATATTTAAATGTCAATATTTTGGTAGTCATTTAAAAGGATCAACCAAATCATATACAAAAAAAGAAAATGTAGCTGATTTTGGTACTACAAAAATTATTTGATGCACTTCATATTTTTATTTAATATTTTCTTATTTTTTTATGAATCAAACTTCCAAACTTATCCATCTCCCTTTTGAATCCTTTTGTTTATGTAAAACGTTTGAAATTTTTTTTCTCGATAAAGCCTACACTCCCACTTCATATCTCTTCCGTTTTCTATATACGATTAAACACTATGCATAACTCTTCAGTAATTTTTAACAAAATTCTTCTCTATGTGTCCGTTGGTGACTATAACAAAATTTTATTAGAAAATTACTGAAGAGTTTTGTATAATATTTAATCGTATATAGAAAACGGGAGAATAGGATTTATCAAGAACAAAATAAGAAGTTCAAACGTTTTATATAAATAAAAGAAATAGAAATAAAATAAACTAAATTCAAAAGGAAATGGGTAAGTTTGGAAATTTGATGCATAAATAAATAAGAAAATATTAAAACAAAAAAATGGAGTGCATAAACTAATTTATGTAGTGACAAAATCAGTTCCAAAAATGAAAATCATATTTCAACTTCTAAGTTTGGACTAAAAGCAAAAGCTCCAAAGACAAGGATGGAGGTGCTTGAAAAGTTGAAGAATCAATACTAACCTGGACTTGGAGTGCTTTCATGTCGAATTCCTTCATCGGGTTGAAAACTTCTCAGTTTCTCGCAATTTGAGTTTTATCGCCATTCTTCAGAGGAATGATATATTGTTTCAGATTAGCTCATATTTCACACATTTTCTCAGTGAATGTTGCAAAGCTCAATCCTCGTCACAAAATTAATTTCTCACATTGCCATGAAACTTGTCAAGAATCCTCCACGTTACAGAATCCGGAGCAAGCCCATTTCTTCTCATCTCCTTTACAATTTCATACGCTTCTTTCTTCAACCCTAATTTGCAAGCCGCGTCAATCACAATGTTATAACTGTATATATTGGGAGACACCCCGGAATCTACCAGCTCATAAAGGAAATGGCATGCCTCATCAAACTTTCCTGAACTGCAAATCCCTTTGATAATGGCTGCATACACAAAACTATCATGGATCTTTGAGGGCCAAATGACCTCATCCCAAAACCTTTTAGCCTTTTCTATTTGAACAGACTCACATAACCCACCAATTATTATAGTGTAAGTTGTACTATCAGCATCCACACCATCATTTACCATGCCATTGAAAATATCCATTGCTTCTCTTACTTGCTTGTGCTTGAAGAAACCACGAAGAACGGCATTATATGTCACAACATTAGGCCTGAAACCTTTCTCAGGCATTACATTACGTAATATACCAAGAGCTTCTTCGGTTCTTCCAACGCTTATTAAACCACCAATGATAGTTGTGAAGGTCACGACATCTGGTGCACAAAATTTGCCAGTCATCATATCGTTTAGTACCTTCAAAGCTTCATCAAGTCTCTCCATTTTGCAGAAACCATTGACGACTATGTTTAGGGTGATTACATCAGGCTGGCAATGTATCTGGAGCATCGAAACAAGTCCATTCAAAAGCTCGGTTGTATTTACAAGACACAGAGCTCTCAAATATATGTTATAAATCCTAGTTCTGTCCACTCCTTCCTTCTTTAACATATACTGAAGAACCTCCCTCGCCTTGTGGACGTCTGATTCTTCGCAAAGACCTTCCAATAGAACCTTGTAAGTGTACTCGGATGGAAAGTACCCGAATTCCATTCCTTCCTCAAGCAACTGATAAGCCCTCATACAACCTCCCTCGTTGCTTAGTCCATGTAAAATAGAGTTATATGAAGTTAGTTTCGGAACAAACCCTCTGTTCCTCATGATGTAAACAATCCTCGAGGCGCCATGATGTCTTCCGGATTTACAAAGTGAGTCTATCATTTGCCCATAAGCAAATTCTTCCTTCACAGTCTTGCCTTGTGGCATATCCTCTGCAATGCCAAACACTTCCTGAAAATACCCTTCTCTGCAGAGGGAATCAATGAGATTTCCAAAAGCCGCGGTTTTTACAGTGGCATCATCTTCACCTTTCATTACCTCCCAAAGTTTTTCTATCAATTCCTTTGCACGCCCAATATCCCGATTGCGAAGAACACCGCGAATCATCACGCTATAGGTAAGGGAATTGCGCGCCACGCCCTTGTCACCCATTTCGTCGAACACCTTCTGGGCATCACATAACTCGCCAATCACACAATACCCATTAATCAAAGTAGTGTAAGAAACGGTGTTGGGCCAATGCCCTCTACTCAACATATCAAAAAACACTCTATGGCCCTCCCTGGGTCGAAAAATCCAGCAAAGCTGATCTATCAAACGGTTGTAATTAATCAAAGAAGGCACAAACTCAGGCTTAACCCCAGTCAAAAGATGAAGAACACGCAATGTGCGATGAGGGGTTTGGGAATCAAGCAACCGAGCGACAATGACATTGCAGGTTCGCTCGTCAGGGACGCAATCGGAAGCAACGGAGTGGGAAAATCGGTGGTGGGCTTCGTCGAAACGATTGGAGTCACAAAGAGCGTGAACGATGCTGCTGAGGTTCAGGGAATCAGGGCGGTAGCCGAGAAGGCGGAGGTAGTCGAGTAGGCGAAGGGCTTCGTCGACGTTGCGGTGCGTGGTGCAGAGGCTGTGAATTTTTTTGGTCCAGTAGGATCTGTTGTGTATGCTTGTCTGGTCTTGTTGGTCGTCTTTTGGTTGGTGATCAGATTGTGGATGGTGAGAAGATGGGGTGGTGTTTGTGTAGAGGAATGCCAGAGGAACAATGGTTATGGATTTTTGGGTGATTGAGGTTTTGGTTGATGATGGTATAACAAACATAATGATGCTTGCCTTCAAAATTCAAATGCTCTGTTGAGTTATATAATAGACTCATCGAAAATCATGTGCGAGGGAAATGGAAATTTAATACAAACTCCCATTTGATTCTTGTTCTTGTTCATACGAGCCCAAATGAAAAAAAGGGCCACTTTCTTAAAATTTGGACTAAATGTTTGGGCTATATTGTTGGGTTTATCCTCTGTTCGGCGGCAGAGGGCCTTGGAAAATAGCAGACCAGAAGAAATGTTTTATTCAAAATACTTAAGGTTCAGAAATTCATTTGATTTTTAAATTAGTGCTGTAATAACAAATTAGTTACGGTAATTTCAATGAGTAAAATGTTTTATGTGTTCATACGGGAATGTATAGAAGATGAATTATTGGTGCGTAACTTGTAAACTCATTGATATTTCGTTACTGTAATCGTTATGTAACTGACTCGGTGTAAAATGAGGAATCAATGGCGGACATTAGGCATGCATAAAAAGAGCAAACATGAACAGTACGGAAAAGTAAAGAAGGCCGTAAATTTCAAAGGAACCAACAACATGCACGGCTCTCCAGTAAAAAAAAACAATATTTACGGCTCGAGGGCCAACCCACCAGCTGTTTCCCTCCATATTTTCTTTCTCTTGTTTTCATGGTATATCTTTAAACTCAAATGCAAATGATTTTTCTCGTAATTTCAGATTTTTGACATGAATAAAGATATTTTTTGCTTGAGACAGTAAAAGAGATAAAAGTAGCTGCAGTGTGCAGACTGCAGACCATTGGATGCCATAACTGGCAGGCCTTTCAGCTCATAGAGAACCGAGAAAACAAATCAAGTTTACGAAAAAGGCCCTCCTTTTTCCATCTAATCACGGCCATACATTTATAATAATACAGTAATACAGATACCCCTACTTAATTAAGCAAAAATAGCATAATAACCTAGACATTAATCTCATGAACTGAAAGTTAACAGAGCGTTAACTCAGTAGCACGGTACGTGATTAATTAGATGCTAGAGAGAGAAACATGGATGATGAGATCAACGGTGGCGAGGGCAGAAGGTGAGAATGTAGTTCCCGCGGGTGCAGGTAGCGATGCTGGTGGGATCATCATAAGCGTACGAATAAGCTTTTGGGCAAGCAGCTTTGAAGATCTTCGAATACGCAGTTGGCTTGCACGACTGAGGGCTCCCGAAGTTCCCGGTGCAGCAGTACCTCGGGGAGTTAAAAGCCGAGCACGCGCTTTTACACGCCACCACGCGCCGGTTGTCGTGCGAGCGGACCTGCAGCCCAACAGGGCACATCATGTTCAGGTCGCTGATGCACCCGGCGTAGCTGCATTTCCCGGAGCCTTTGAACGGCTGGATGGAGATGGCGAGATTGTAGCCGTCGACCAGGCTGACGTCATAGAAGTCCTGGTCGTTGCCGAGGGTGATTTCGGCGAGGGTGGCAGGAGGGGCGCCTCCGAGGCCGTTGCAGAAGAGGTTTCCGCCGCAGTCTCCGGTGGCGCAGCGGCCGCGGCCGGAGGCGTCGAAGGTGCAGCCGTGCCGGCCCCAGAGGCGGCCGGACCAGAGAGCAGGGAGGCGGAGAGTGTAGCCTTTTTTGGGCGGGAGAGTGAAGCCGCCGCGGGCGAGGATGGGATGGCCGGCGCCGGGCTGGATTCCGGGCCACACTGGGTGGCTGCACTTGTTCAACATTGTTATTGTCGTGGATGATGAGAGATCGACTGCATTAACAAGATCAAGTTAGCAACTTCATTTACTCACATTTATTTACTTTTAAAATGCAAATAGAAATTAAAACAATTCATCGCATTTAGATTTTGGAAGGAAATTAAGGAATGTACCGAGGAGGAGGGAAAACAGGAGGGTGGAGAGCATGAGAGTGAGGTTAGTTGTGAGGAATGCAGCCATGGCTGAAGCTGCGGGAGATTTTGAAGAAATTAAGTCGGGTTTTTCTTCTTCTCCAAAGCCCTTGTCTATAAACAAAGTAGAAATCAGATGGGTTTTATAGAGGAAAAGGGAAATAGCCAAAGGAAAGTTAAAAGGTGATGATGGCGTGATGGAGGTAGGGTTACTACTAACTGGTCAATAGTGGGTAATAATTTTGAAATATGCGCCCTCTCGTAGGTATGAAATTACACTACACTCTCTTTGAAATATAGGAGATTTGAATTCGAAATAATTAATTAGCTATTAGGAGAGAAACTTGACACAAAGTATTTATCTCGTTTTAAAAAAAAATTCAACTCAAAATTCTTGAAAAAAACGTGAAAGAAAATATTACTAGAAGAACTCCCAAAGGGCTGGCGTATTCAGGTCCAATACGTTGTTGTATCCCTACGGATATTTCTCTTTCTAACCATACAATTACCAACACACCTATTGTGATTCCCGCTACAAGAGTCAAAATAGGAATAAGCACCCATATAATTCCATAAACCTCTTTTAAAAACTCGAATTTAGAAAAAGAATCAATGTCTTGTACTTCGGATGTATCAATTATCATTTTAACGATCAACTTATTTAACTTGTTAGTGTGATTAATCAAATTTCAAAACTTATATGCTATAAATCAAATAATTTATTAGTTAATAATTAATTTTCACACTCTATTTAAAAAAAAAAAAAAGGGAAAATCATCCGAATCTTTATTTAGCAATTACAAGAGTGAGTGAAGGCAGAGTGAGTTAGTGAGTGAGTGAAGGCTGACAAAGTACTCAAATTTCAAGGCCATGTTTGTCAGAGGGTCAGTGGGGAGAGTTTGTCTGCATCGCTCAAAGAAAAGAAAAAAAAAGAAACCTAAATAGTAAGTACTTGACATATTCACATGGAAGGGAGAATCAATCTGCTTTCTATTTCTAATATAAATGGTGGGTGTACTCTGTACCCCCCCGCAGTCGACCTGCTCCCTGAAAATTCAAATGTACAATTTTGCCCTCTCCTATCCATGAATCCACATTGGCACAATTCGGAGAAAGTTGAAAGCCTTTAACCTTTTTCAACAAAACTATTGAATGTATATTACTATTTAGTATAACGTTAAATACTTGATAAATCCGGGTTAAATAAATGTTTATTACTTAAAATGCACCCAGAACAATCAAACGATTCTCAAATTGCATATAGAACTTAAATTTGCCTCAAAATGCACCCAGAACAGTAGCAACGTCAAAAACGTTGCATCATTTAACTGACGTCGTTACTAACACTGTTAAAAACTTATCAAATCCCTAAAATACCCCTTTACCCCTTCAAACATGAACGGCGGAAGTAGAGTTGACTGGACCAACCTTCATTTCTATCTCTATCTATTCATTGCCAAACGCCGCAAAACCCACCTCGAACGCCTTCGATTCCGCAACTTCTGCACCTTATGGTGCTCATCCATTCCCCCTATCACCGCTTCCCCTCCCTTCCTCTCAACTTCCCCGTCCCAGGCTCCACGTCTTCACGTGGCCAAAATGACGGAGTTTAGTCCGCTCTTACTAATCTCCACGTCCTCGACCGTGAACTTGGCGAACTCGTGAAACCCGGTGAAGCCTTTCATGTACTCAACCGCCAATTTAAGATCTTGCACGTTGCAGACTGCGTGGTCCAGATGACGGAGTCCGAAGTCCAGCGGAAACAACGAAGGTATTGCTTTAAATCCGGGAAGGAACCAGAGGCTTGGGTCTGGGTCAGTGAGGTTGCTCTGAATTGAGTAGCTGACATACCGCAAAACGATGTCGATGTAGAGCTGGACCTCGACGATGGTGGCTTGGTTGCCAAGGAGGGTTAGTGGGGACAACGGTTTAGCACAATGGGCGAGGCTGGGAGAAAGGCCGCTACGGCATCCTAGACTTGGATTGCGATGGCGCGAATGATTTGGGTCCGGGTTCGGGTCGAGTCAGAAGAGGTAGAATGTGATTTGGGAGAGGAAGGCAGTGGATCCGTTGGAGACTGGGAGGGGTAAGTTAAGAGGAGAGGAGGGGAAGCGGTGAATGGGGGAATGGATAAGCACTAGAAGGGGCAGAAGTTGCGGAATCAAAGGCGTTCGAGGTGGGTTTTGAGGCGTTTGGCGATGAATGGGTAGAGATGGATAGGAAGGTTGGTCCAGTCAACTCTGCTTCCGCCGTTCATGGCTGAAAGGGGTAAAGGGGTATTTTAGGGATTTGACAAGTTTTTAACCGTGTTAGTAACGACGTCAGTTAAATGGTGCAACGTATTTTACGTTGCTACTGTTCTTGGTGCATTTTGAGGTAAATTTCAGTTATGAATGTAATTTGAGAATCACAGGATTGTTCTGTGTGCATTTTAAGTAATAAGCTAATAATATAATAACTAGTTCTACTATTTTCTTTTTGTGGGGCCTCCACACGCGTTACGTCATCAACCAACAGAAATTCAGTCGAAAAATGTGTCGTTGGGATAAAAGTGAAACGTTTTAAAGAATTCAGAGTACTAAAATGTAAATTTTAAAAAATTAAGTATAACTCTAAAATTTAATGTAAACGTGAGAATATTAAAGTGTAATTTAGTCAATTTAATAACTAGTTCTACTATTTTCTTTTTGGTAAAAAGGGGTCAAGTTCTCTTTCCCATGTGAGTTGACGAGCAAATTTAGTGACCTCTTTCACTGAAAACCTGCAACAAAGTTTTATCTGGGCTTGGCTGTACACGGTGTTAATGGTAACCAAGTAAATATGACGGGTGTTTGTAGAAGGCATGGGGTCAGTTGCTGGTTTGTATCTTTGACCCTAATTAAATCTTACAATATTTATTAATGAATTAAAAATAAAATAAAAACCGAGTCTCTGAGAGTGCGCCACCTCAAAGCAGTCATGGGCCAAACAGATTCTATTAGAATTGTTGTCGTCTAATGGATTTCTGTCCACAGACCTAAATTCCCAATTACCAAAGCTACTAAATCTTAGTATTATTATTTATTTTGTACTCAATTTATTAATCTTGTAAACGAACCTAACTAGATCTTTGCTAGGCGATATCGTAAAAGCATCAATATTAGATTTTTAAAATTTTTGATCAATTTTAATTTAAAATTACTCAAAAATTGTTAATAATTAATTAATTTGTAATATTATCAAAATTAATGCACTCTATATCTTAAAAAAAAAAATTAAAATTTGTCTAAAACCTTTCAAACAATTCCTAGCAGACTCTTCAAATTTAATTTTGGACAAATTTGACTCAAAATTTGTTAAAAAACATCAAAACAGCCCTGTAACAATCTCTCTATTTTTAATGTTAAAATTAACTTAATTAACAGTGCTAGTTATATATAGCCAGTTACTGTTTATTTGAAAAATAAATTGAAGTTAAATGTAGAGAGTCCATTGCATAACTATTTTAATATTTGTGGACAAATTTTAGATCAAATTTGTCCAAAAATTAGATTTAAAGAGTCTAATGTGGATGTTTTAGCTTCCATCATGGAACTACGTTTCATAACTGTTAAGTGCTCATAAACAATTAATTTTTTTAAGCTATGGTAGAAGCTATAGTATTAACTATATTGTATTTATATGTTAATAGTAATAATAATTTACCTGGGCATTGGAGGGCTCAAATTTTCAGTTTGATACTTATAATGAGCGAAATTGATTATACTCTATGTATCTCTTTAGCTCCCTTAATATGGTTGTACAGTGGCGTAGTCAGAATTTAATATGAAATGTGACCTTTCACAAAATATTTATAAGTAAAAGAAAATTGAATTTCTAATATAATACATACTAAAGTAATATGATGGTTTCAATAAACATAACATATATTAAACTAATAAAATATCCAAAATATTGTATTCCTAATACTAATTTATTACATTCATAGTTATCTTGACGAATTATCATATTTTGAAATCGTTATACTTTGATTAGTATTTGATTTTTTTTTGTGATATTTTTTCATAACTAAAAACATATTAACTAAAATTAAATTCAAACAATTCTAGTAGAAATCCATACATAGGGAATATAAGAAAAGTAAGATATCAGAAACATAAAGGTCATAGTTCAACGATTAATAATTAAATCAATTTACCAAATTTGAAAATGCAAAGAAAAAAAATACTTACTTAAACTAAAATCAATTTAGTACTTACTTAAAGAACATCTTTATTATTATAAAGCTATAAGGGTTAAAAGGCTTCACCAAATGTTTCCGACGAAATTACCCTTCGACTAATAACCTTTAAACAAATCATTCATTTAATAAATGAGGATATAAGAGTAAAATAAAATATTAAATATATAAATTGTTAAAAATTAATGGTTAATGGTTGACCCCGATGACATATTGTGTAGTAAATTTCCTCCTCCTTATAAATAACAGCCGTTGGACTGTTTAAAAACAAAATAATGGTTAATGAAATAAGTGAATGTGTAGTGGGATCAGGTAGTTATTCCTCACATTATATTTTTTTTTAAATTAAAAATTTATTTTAATTTTTTCTAACAAAATTAAAAAATCAATTAAAACACAAGGGTGTCAAAAGATTAATATATTATATAATATATAGATTTATATATATTTTTTAAGAGATATATAAATTAGTGGGGGCTAACGAAAAATTAGGGTTGGTTGATATCCAAGATACATATCCACGTCATCAAACAAAAATAGCACCACTGTCCTAATTTGTTAACCCAGTCCAGAGTCAATCATGTTGCATTGGCCCAATTGTTTCCAAAGGAATTCAGCAATGGATCCATTTTGATGGGAATTATATAACCCAAATTTGTATCTGTTTGGACTAAGTGCAGTACGGCCATACTCCTTTCTCAGTTTTCATCAACTAGGCTATTTACACGAACATTCTCTGAGATTTTTTCTGATTTAATAAACACCCCTTCAGATTTTGGATTTTACATAAATGTATTTATAGGTTCCAAAAATATTACAAATAAACTAATTTGTTAAGTAATTATCAATTAAAAGCTGACATCAACCTAAAAATTGACAAAATTGACCTTATGTAATAATATTTTCAGAATTAGAATAATAATATATCCAAACAACCATACGAGCATTTTAATATTTACATAACTTATTTAACATTTAATTAAAAAAAATTCATAATTTATGACCTTTTTTTTTTACCGTTATTTCCTTCTGGAAAAAAAAAATGTTAAAATTCGAGGGCAAATTTATGTTTTCCACGTAATTCCATCTCTGAAAAGTGAAAACATTTTTATTGTTTTTTCTGTTTGTTTGTGTAGAGAGAATGTTAAAGTGGTGGTGTGTCGTTGTTTTTGGTAAGTAAATATAATAATAATAAAAGAGGAGGGTCGAAAATTTGAGAATATTGGTGTCAGAGAGGATGGAGACGACTAGTCTCTGTAGAGACAGAGAAAGAAGAAGAGACGACGATGAGTCATGACCTCATAATTAATTAAGCATACAGCAAATTATTACAAGAAGAGAGAGATCACATGGCGAGGTGATTGAGGAGAAGAGATCACATGAAAATAATAACCAAAAGAGGAAATAGTTTTTTTTTTTTTTTTGACTAGTGAAATATACCTCTAATTCACCGTATATAAGATGTTTCGTAAGTGGCCTCATCAGGCAAGAGGAGGTTAATCAGAAACTCGCAGAACAGTCGGAGAATCGAACAGCTAATAATACATGCGTTTATAGCTACATGCCCCAGTACTCCTCTCGAATCAACTCATGTACACCCCAGAAGTATGGCCACGTACACAAAACTAGTCCAAGAGAATCGGACCCAAGGTCCCAAGCTTGTGCACTTATAGCTTGGACCACCCTTTGATTTAATTTCTTCATTTTGAGTTTGATTTTTTCAAGGGCTATATGTGAACTCTATAAGATCGAGATTTGAAAGTTGAAATTTTTTTTGCTTGAAAAGAGGTAAAACTTTGTGGTCTCGCTGTCTCTCCGCATCGACATAATTCCATAGCAAGCTAGGTATTGTCAATTTCTCCTCCTGCACTGCACCCTTCAGCTTCTGCTTTCTGTTTTTTACCAGCCTCGGTCATTTCTCTGCTCCCTCCTCCGACTTCATCGATCTCTCATGTCATATATTCATCTTACTTAGTAGCTACTAGCTAGCTAGCTGCAAGCCTATATGCATCTTCATTTTTTTTTCTTCATTTTTTCACATGGTAAATAACACATATGATTGATAGGAAAGGAATCTTGCTCCGTTATTGCATGCACTATATACATGATTTTTCATTATTTTTTGTTTTGTTACAGATATATTTGTATGTCACGTTCTCTCCAAATTGGAACGGATCGATTTTTTTTTTTTTTTTTGTTAATCAATCGAAAATATTTTGTAATCGAATTATTTTATAGGGTATTAATTATCGAGGTTATACGGTAGCTACGAATATTGTCTTTGGTAAGGTGCATTTTATTGTGTGAGGAATTGCGATGAAGGAAAGGTCGGAAAGGAGAGTTAAAACAGTTTTGGTGAGGTACATGTGGGTACAATTTTGTCTGACAGATCTAGTCTTATATATATAGATGCATGGCTCCATTCGTTGGATCTTATATATACATACGCAAGCTTGTCGCGCCACTAGCTAGCTTGTCGCGCCACTAGCTAGCTTGCTACGTAAAGTTGAGATCCATCGTGGACATGTTACGTCCACGTAATTATAACCAAATTTAGTAGCTAATTAACTGGTCTTTTCTTCCTTTAAAATAAAGTCATTTTTGAATAAATCATTTACGCCCGTATATATATATATGTATGTTAAGTAGAAGCAGCAGCTGGGCAACTGCATTTGCATTTGAATCAACAATGAACTGTGAAAAGGGTACGTATAAAATAAAACTAAGTAGACAGTACTCCTAATTTCAAGGCAAGAGATCAGTATGGAGAAGATATATATATATATATATATATCATATGTATATATATGTATGAAACTTATAAAAGCAGGGAAAAAGTAGCAAGTAGGTCAGCAGCCAGCTGCTGTGATGAAACAGTGAAAAAGGAAGCTAATGGCGAGACTGAACAACACAGAAAAGGACGACGCTTATTGCCGAGGAGGACGACCAACCAACCAATTCAAATGTCCATCGTAATTAATTATTTAAAATTTGATTGATATTGATATTAATATTGGTGAAGCTGAAGCCCTAATCCCAATTAATGAAGCCCTAATCCCAATTAATGAAGCCCTGCTAGCGCGCTGCAAGTGCAACAACATGCATGCCATTCTCTTTTCTTTTCTTTGTCAATAAGCAAGTAACATGCATATTGAGACTGCACACCACGTCTTTCTTCTATTGCACCCTTCTAAAGCTGTATCAATGTACAAGTCGGCTTTGTCCCGGCCCGGCCCCTCTCTCTCTCTCTCTTCAATCCATCTCTCCTTCTTTCTTTCTGCACGTACGATCTCTTTCTCTCTCTCTCTCTCTCTCTCTCTCTCTCTCTCTCTCTATCTCTCTCTCTCTCTCTCTCTCTCTATATATATATATATGTATATATATATATGCTTGCTTCGCATGGCTCACGAGTCATGAGACACCAACGAAACGTACATTATAATAATTACAATTAATGGCTGCTTTTGATGTGTTACCTTAATGCTTAAACTGATATTTCTATGTGTTATTGGAATTGACCATTTTAATTACATAAAGTATAGATGACTTGCATCAAAATGTTACGATAAGTAATAATCTTGTAATTTAACTCGTGATATTCCTAGGATTGCATACCACTTCTTAGGGTTAGTGTAGTGTCATTAAATTACTTTTGTACTTAATGCTATATGTTATGTTATAATAGCTTAAGAGACTTACGACATAATTGAGTAGAAGTTTAGAGCGCTTAAGAGACCTCAACGTACAAAGTAAGAAGGAATGAATGTGTGAGAGTATGCTTAACATGGCTCCTGAATGGGCCATAGACCAAGAAGTAAAGATGATAATTGAACTTTGCAAATCAAATTAGAAAACGTCGTGGTTAGGTGTGGATAGGGACTACCTTAACTTGCCTATTAATTTGATTACAACCTTTGTTATCTCTACTTCACCTTACAATAATGCAATCCTCGCCCTTAATTTCTACTTCAATTATCCCCCGTTTTAAATTATGAAATAGTACAATTCTGATTATAAGAAAGTGCGTAAAAGTATATAGCTAGAAAAGAAACTTAGCATTCTCATTTCGATTTCCACACCAGATCGATGTAGACAAGGGTTATTTCATTTTGTGTGTTCATCTCTCGTGAACAAACAAACACAAAGTACGTAGTAAGCGCATGTATTTATAACCAGCCAGCTAGTAGCTGCTCGTGAGTCATGCTGCTTTGGATTTGTCAATATGGATTCCCAGGCCAGCAGCTGCTGCTGTCGATCGTGATAAATGCTTCAAAGCCCTACTTAATTAACTCCTTTTACATATATTTAAGTCTAACTTTTACAGTTTCCTTTTTCTTTTTCTTTTTAAATTTCCTTTCGGGAAGCAGCTGGAACACACAGTACGTGTATATGTAGTGTGTCCATATTGACTATGAACAATTATTAATGGCTAATACATATCTATTTATGTTAATCTGACCTAAAAACCTACAAACCCCAAGACAGATCAGAAAGCCCGGCCGGCTTGATCGATGAGGACGTTGGAGTTCGAGGGAACAATATTCGAAATATTTCTCCATTATCGATCAGAATTTTATACTTATATATTAAGACGCATAAACCGATTCAAACCAAACCATTAAGTAGTTTTACACGTATGTTTTAACAAATATAAATTGTAAACAAACCCTTAAAATTTTAACGATTTAGTTTCATTTTGATAAGTAACCATATTGAACCAAATTGTGCCCATCTCTATACCACGTACTTGTTTAACGATTCTATTTTATTTTATTTTTTTGGGTACTATATGTTAGGTATCAGACTTTTAAGAAGAAAAGAAGGAGAAATCTTAGTTTTAAAAGGATGAAGGAGATATGAACAAGACAATCTTTATTGCTTTCAATCCAACTCACCATTACAGCATTGTGTTAGCTATTTATAGCTTGTAGTTGATTACTTAGAGATCAAGTAAGTCTCTCAACCAATATAACAATTTCCTAACTGTTCTAACAAACTTAACAGCATTCCATAGCTGTCCTAACTGCCTTAACAATCTTAACGGCACACATAGCTGTCTAGCACCTATAATACAGCTAAGACATAGCTGTCATGGACAGCAAGGAAGCATACCAGCTAGGCGCAACACATTAGCATGGACATCAGCTAGGCGCAACACATTAGCATGGACAGCAGCTAGGCGCAACACATCAGCATGGACAGCAGGAGATGAGGCGCATCATAGGCGCAGTGAGGCATGGACAGCATGAGGTGAGGCGCATCATAGGCACAGTGAGGCGCAGTATAATCAAGGCATTATCAAGTCATCTAACACTATATGGTGAAACAATATATAGAGCATTTCATGTCGGTGAATTGAAAGCAAGTTTGTCGATCGGTTTAATTTGTTTGAAATGCATCTGAATTAAATTTATGTTTAATTAGTTCCTTTTTCATTCATATCATAGGATGAGAATATTATTGCGAGTGTAGTAATTAAATAGAAAATTCCAAAAAATGAATTGTAAGGAAGGAATGTGCACAAATATATATATATATATATATATATATATATATATATATCACATCACATCATTACCATATCATTTGCTAAATTTGTAACAAAAACACAAAACATCTCTCAAACCTAAATTGTTGGTCACTTCAACATCAAAGTCGTCGTCTTTCACATCGATCCATCCTCCAATGAATTAATTCCCAGTTCTGATTCCTCTCCTATCCATCGATCAACATCAACCTCTCTTTCCCATCCCTTCTTTCGAGGACCCTAGCTAGCTACGTACGCTTCACATAAGTATGCAATGGCCAACGGATGGCATGCAGACATGCATGAGACATTGAGACACAATCATCCACACAGCGAATAATGTTAAAAATACCGCTTACAATGTGATTTATAAATTTAATTTCTATAATATTTTTCGTGATAGTGAAATTACTTAAACAAGATTGGTAAGTGCGGATATGGACATTAAGGCTATTTATTTTTAGTTTGGCGCATGCATTGATACAATTACCAATAACATGCATGGTCCTCTTGCATTTTAAGGCAACATACCTAGCTTCTTCGATATCCACACATACCATGCTATTACCCAGCAAACGTACGTAGTACAATTAAGAAGTAAATAAAAATAAAGTTAATTTCCATTGATTAATAAATTCCAATAATTAAAATATAAATACTAAACACCATCCCATCTAAGAATCCTTATTTAATTAATCAGTTCTTCAATGGAAGGAACTCAAAAAATGGGTAAGGGTAATGATGAGCATCCATGTTAGCACCTGGTAGCTCGTTACGATGACGATGATCGACGACGTTAATGTTTTCACTGAGATTGGCATCGGCATTGGCATTGGCACTGGCCCGGCCACTTCGAAGAGGAAAGAGTTGAAGGGTTTGAGAATTATCATCAATATCCCCAGCAAAGGATGAGGCATGATCTTGTTGCTGAAGACGAGGATGATGATGGTGATAATATTGTGTTTTTGTGTTAATGAGGGTTTGGGTTTGCTGGTCATCCATTGATGAAGTGGTGACTAGTACTGTTGGTCTGCAGGTGGCCGGTGGAGTAATACTAGTGTTTATTATGAGGTGGGTGGGAGATGGAGACGGGTGAATGAGGTGATCAGAAGGAGGACTAGACAACTGCATCATCTGCTGCCACGTGGCATTCTTTTCTACAAAGTTTCTTCTTTGCTGCAATTCTTCTTCGTCGAATTGGATCCATCCATCCCTCCTGCAGCACTGATGATCTGCTGCTGCTGCTGCCATTCCTGCTCCTCCTTTTGCTGCTCCTCTTTCCATTGACACAGATTCCTGATCATATATATAGGTCATCGAATAATTAAACCCATTTCAAATCATTAATGAATGAATTACTCTATACTTCATTTTTATTAAAGGCATGCATGCACGCATAGCAAAATCATTTTTTTTATATCTATTTCAATTTATTCAAATATTTCAATCAAGATATGGGTAGGGTTAGCTCATCTGAGCTAGCTAGGAGGGTGCTTATTTACCTAATTAAGGGCATTGCCCGAAAGAGAGAGGTCTCTGGGGCCAAAGCCAAATCACATGAAGGAGCACAAGACCCAAAACCCCAGCTAATAAGTTAGATAACACAACAACAGCAGCACCGACAGAAAGGAAGGAATGCAGCAGCTTTTACCTCCATCTACAACCCTAACCCTAGCATAGCACCTACCCTCCCTTTTCATTTCCCAACATGCTAAACTTTTCTTAATACCTACATAGCTACCCCATCAGTTGCCTACAAAAATATCACTTTGCAATTCCCTACACATTCCAAAATTACAATGCAATATGATAACTCTCTCTCGCTCTTTTTACTTAAATGATGATGAAATAATCATGAATCAATGAATGTTTCCATAACTAATCATATATCCATGATCAATATATGCTATATGGCTAATTGCTGTGCTTACAGCTGTTGATAGTATCATCATTAGATATATATATATATATATATATATATATATATATATATATATATATATTTGTTACTTTTTTACTTTATGGAGAGTTTTGATTTGAAAGATAGATAAAAAAGGGAGTGATTGTGAATTTAAGCAATGAAATAATAGAGACCTGTGGTGCAAGAGTGGTAGTGGTGATGGTGGGTGGCCAGTTTTTGGTCTGTTCAACTTCATACATTGTCCTGCCTGAACCTGCAATGTGTAGACATAAAGAAAAACAAAAAGAATGCCACTTTACAACACATCCATGCATCCATCAATATCAATCTCTCAATTCAATTCCCAACCCAGCAATTCGAATATTATATCTAACATATCTTTATATATATATACATCCAATAATAAATCAGTTTAAAAAAAATAAAAAAAACCTTTGCCAACTAGCAATATATTAACAAAAACATATTTCGTACTTATTATAACACAGGTAGTACACCGGCCGACATATTACAAAGACTCAAAAATTGATCTTCTATTAATAGATGATTAAGCCACACAAATCAAAGTTGAAGCTACCGAACAAAACATCACATTGTCTCATCCACAACTCTGACTAATTAACTAATTTTTTTCAGAAAATATTTTATGAATTAATTACAAACAAAGATTTGATTCGTTATTATTGTATGTGTGTATATATATATGGGGCTATGAAGATATATGATGAGTACCTAATGATTCCTTGTTCTGATGATGATGATGATCTGTGGAGGTATTGATTGATGTTTGTAAGGGCAGCGGTTGGTGATCTGCAGAGTTAGATTCCATTTGACGGCGACGTTTCTGCCTCTCTCTGGCCTTGTGATTTTGGAACCAATAGAACACATTCTTGCCCTCTATCTTTCCAAATTTCCTAAGCTGGGCTGTGATTTGCTGAATCTGCTCCGCCGACGGGGTTCTTGTCCCACGTCTGTATAATTCTTCCAAGCCCCTCAACTGCTCCGGCGTCGGGTTCCATCTCGAGCTCATCACAACTGTAGGCGTGTTTATGAACTCCGATCTCTTGGTTTGTTCGGCCAAAGCTGTAACTAAAAACATTAATCAAATGGAACCAAAATAAGAAACAGATAATTGAGTGATATAAACATAACGTACCAGCGAGATGGTGGTACTGTGCGAGGAACTCCTGAGAGGTGGCGCCATGGTGAATTGCTCGGTTTAAATATGGAGGAATGGAGGAGTTGGTGGCGGCGGCTGAAGTGGTGGTGGTGTTGTTGGCGGACGGGAGTGGCCTTGGAATGAGAGGGCGGAGCTTGCGGCCGTTGAAGGAATCAGGCATGTTGAAATCGGCATGGCTGCCACCATCATTGTAACCCATCATCCACATTTTGATATGGTAGCTAGGTAGCTATGCTAGGGTTAAATACTTATCCTTTTCTCTCTGACTTTGTCGATATCCCTGTCTCAAAGCAGGGTCAACTTAAAAAGGAGCAATATGATCGATGAAGAGATTTTAGGTAACTGCTAGCTATAGCTAGGCGGTTAAAATATATGTGTACGTACGTACGTGGTTATGTATGTAATTGAACAAGAAGAAGAATGAACACTTAAGATCAAGGGTATTCTAATTATAATTATAAAAAGTGGTAATTTATACTTGAATTCAATTTATGGAATGAAGAAGATGATGATGGTGTTTGGATGAGTTGAAAAAAAATGAAAAAAAAATGCTCAGTAGGTAGGGAAATTGAAGTAGCTAGTGGAGGATGGGAGATAGAATTGGGAGATGAGGGGTTTTAAAATAGGGCGTTGGCTAGGTTACTGATATAGGGAGAGTAGGCATGCTTCATGTTTGGTTATTGTTGATGCGACCTAGGTAAGAGCTATGGGTAAGCTAAGCTATATTAGACACAGAGAGAAAGAGAGAGATGATGGGTTCGTTATTGGAGTGAAACCAGTGGGGAGATTTAATGTTGTAATCTGTGAGTTTCAGACATTCAGTGATGGGGATTGATCACTAGCTGCTCATCGACCTTTTATTATATGGAATTCAAACTTCAAAATAAGATAGATTGAGATCAAGAAAGATTTTTAAAAAGAAAAAGAAAAGAAAAAGAGAATAGTACTTAGTGTTGGAAATGGAATAAGCAAGTTATTCAACAAAGTGAGATGAAATGAGGCCACACATTACGTACACACACACACATATATGCATACATGAGGTTGACTCATTCATTTTTTTTTGAGACTGAGAAAGAGAGAAAGATGTCATGTATAATCGAGATTGTTGAGCTTGCTGCTGGTGTCTGTAGAGAAGGAAGGGATCACAAAGTAGAAAAAAGGAGGAAAACTAAAGCAAAATGTATTGAGAGAGAGAGAGAGAGAGAGAGAGAGAGAGAGAGAGGAAGGCGTGGAATTCTGGGAGGGGTGAGGTGAGGCGTGGAATTCTTGGGAGTCGGGACTGAAAAACGACGTGACGATCATGAGGGCTATCATAAGGAAGCACCATGCACCATCTTCTCTCTCATTTATTGTTGTCTTCACGTCTCGTGCCTTTCACACTTATTCTCAATCCGAACTGCCTTCCTGCTTTCCCTGCCCCCTCTCTCTGCCCTTCGGCCCCCTTAATCAATCTTACCCTTTTCTTTTCACATTTACACTTGCATATATATCTACATACATATAAAAAATAAAACAAAATAAATACTCCCTACCGACTATAAAACCCTATAGATATATGCGTACGTACTGTTTTTATTCTATGAACTTATATCGATTTATTATACGTACGTTTCTTAATTATGATAAAACGAATAACGATTTTGATAACATTGTATATGTAGTGCTTACTTGTTCCAATATTTATCATGGAACACTTGATATATAACGCAAAGACAAACAACATATTGCCGTATTATATGTTGTTTCCTTTAACCTACCCGAGGTAGCTAGCTTCCTCTCTTACCCAACAGATCTGGTCCAATCACCATCTATTCTCCACTGTCCAATCATAGTCTCACTATGCATACAAATTTCTTTTCTTGTATGTATCGATACATTCACATATATACACATATGAAATGAATAATTGCATATTTATATTTTGTCGTTTTGGTGTGGTTGATATGTAATCTTTGTAAACTGTTATATATATATATAAGTGATTTGGCATCTTCGTACGTAGCTTGAAT
Organism: Oemleria cerasiformis; assembly: GCA_037349345.1. Lineage (NCBI taxonomy): Eukaryota > Viridiplantae > Streptophyta > Magnoliopsida > Rosales > Rosaceae > Oemleria > Oemleria cerasiformis. Next base: position 17,487,354 of record JAZGTL010000018.1, read on the forward strand.
AATTCTACAATTGATATTGAATTCTCTGGGGGTCCATATATGTATGTATCTGAGTTGATGTCGTCGTGCGTCCTGGTAGTTTAATTGGCGCTGGCGGGGCCGATGGGGCATGCATGCAGAGTGCAGACTATGCAGTTGGTGATTATAAGGGCTAGCTGCTTCGCCCTCGATCTCATTATGATATGGAAATAGAATGACTCGTTTCTCGAGTGAATTCCGTCTAGGGTTTCAGACCCATAATTGTAATTACTGCCCTCTCACTATTCTCTTATGTTATGGACGTCATATATATATGCCACCCTAATCAAGGAATGATCAATATGAGAAACGTATACATACTTATATGCTTCTCATTATCTGGTAAAAAAAACATTGCTATAATGGAAAGATTGAGGACAACAATCATAAGGTGTGGTGGATTTGGTAAACTGTAATCTCCATAGGCTGAATTTTCTGGTGCCAAATTAGTAAAAGTTCGAAATTCGCTAGGAGTTCTTTGTGGCTAGGGACAAGCCGCACCCCCAAGCGGGAATTAGTCGCACATTTCGGGTATGGAGAGACCTCATGATATTTATCAGAAATCATGTCACTTGTTATAAAATTCATACAATGATGGTGGAAAATATATTATATATATTGGCTATCAATTAACATTCTTTATAATAGTTAGATTCCAAAATCAATCGCTATACAACAGAAAAAAAAAAATCCTAACTAGGAGCAAAATATTTATTATATTTTTAATAAAAATAAATAGAAGAATTAAGGGTCAGAGGCCTGGCCCACCAAGTGCTATTTGTGTTTCTATGCAAAACTTGGCCCAACGATGTAGTAGGAGCGAGGAGGGCCGATGTATCCACCAATACATGAAGCCATCCGAGGCCTAATTAAGTGGATTCACTTTGAAGTTTGAACTGCCGCTGCGTACAAGCATGCAAAATTTACAAAGTAAATTGGTCTTTTTTTTTTTTTTTTATAGAAGAATTACGTTATATAAACATTGGATATCGACCTCATTCGACGAGAGTTAAATTCGAAATTTCCCATATAACAAATGGAGATGAGTACCATTAGGTCATAGCACTAAGTGCCAAATTAATATCTTCATTTGTATATTAAAAATTCAAAATTTTGGATTCTTTTTCAATTCTATAAATACATTTTTCTTTATCTGAACACACCGGGAAATAAATTGACGGATTTCCTTCCTTCAAAAATTGAAATGAAACAACAGAAAAGCCAATGTGGGTCGATTAGGCTAAGTAGGTGACGATGTGATGGGTGATTTGAGCAATTATCTACAAAGCAAAGCATATACTTGCCTTCTGAAAATTAGAAAATAATAAAAATAATTATATTTTAAAAAAAATGATGGCCCTGTTAAGCCGGCGATTGTGAATGAAACAATCCCAAATGGCAACTATTTATGTTCCAAAACTAACAAACCGCCCCCCAACTAAACCCACTCGCCATCCGCACCTCTCACCGGACGGACGCTCCTCACCCGTCCGATCAAAATCCCAACTCCCCCATCACGCAATCACAACCGGTGGATCATTCCCCCTGCCTCCGTATAAATAACTACCACTCCATCTTCCCTCCAAAAAAAGGACAGAGCCCCATCCTTTGAAGAAACCACCGCCAGTTATTACATAAATTCCCCATTTCACCCCTACACTCCATCGGCGAAAATGAGAGAGATTCTGCACATTCAGGGAGGGCAATGCGGGAACCAAATAGGATCAAAGTTCTGGGAGGTTGTTTGCGACGAGCATGGCATAGACCCCACCGGCCAATACACCGGCAATACAGATATTCAGTTAGAGAGGGTCAATGTCTATTACAACGAAGCCAGCGGTGGCCGTTACGTGCCCAGAGCGGTCCTCATGGACCTTGAACCGGGTACCATGGACAGCATCCGGGCCGGCCCGTATGGCCAGATTTTCCGGCCCGATAACTTTGTTTTCGGGCAATCGGGTGCCGGCAACAATTGGGCTAAAGGCCATTACACCGAAGGCGCAGAGCTTATCGATTCGGTGCTCGATGTTGTTAGGAAAGAAGCTGAGAGTTGTGATTGCTTGCAAGGTATATAAAGTTTTCATTTTTATATCTAATAAAATCATAAAATTGTTTGAGAAAAAAAAAAATCATAAAATTGTAATCTTTGTAATTGAATTATTTGGTTATAACTCCAGAAGGGGAAAAGAAAGAATTTTTATGGATTTTCACATTTTTCATGAACGAAACAGATTCATTCTGATTCATTTTCATGGTTCACGTTGGATTCTCACATATACTCTCATAACAGAGTAGTTTATGTAAAAATTAATTAACATGATCAGTGCTGCTTGATATATGACCTACAAAATTTATTTAATCTTTCATGGATTTGAGTCATTTGACAACCTAGGGGGCATTGAAAGATTGGCCTTGTTTTCCCCGGTTCAGAATCCATTTCGTTTTTTGCTTTCACTTTTGTATTAGAATTTAGAAGGGAAGGAAAATGAGGGATGAAGAAGACCGAGGGTTAAATATATTGTAGATGTGATTGGTGATATTTGAGACCTTTGATTGATGCAGGATTTCAAGTATGTCACTCACTTGGAGGTGGAACTGGGTCTGGAATGGGAACTCTTCTCATTTCAAAGATCAGAGAAGAATTCCCGGACAGAATGATGCTCACCTTCTCCGTCTTTCCATCTCCCAAGGTTTCAGACACCGTCGTGGAGCCTTACAATGCCACACTTTCTGTCCACCAACTGGTTGAGAATGGCGATGAGTGTATGGTCCTTGACAATGAAGCTCTCTATGATATTTGCTTCAGAACTCTCAAGCTCACCACCCCAAGCTGTAAGTTGTTAATCATCATTCTTATTGCCCAAGTTCGGTTGATAAAATAATAAGTTTCCATAATTAATTTGGAAGATTTATGATGACAGTTGGGGATTTGAATCATCTAATATCTGGAACAATGAGTGGAGTGACATGTTGTCTGCGATTCCCTGGTCAATTGAACTCGGACCTCAGAAAGCTAGCAGTGAATTTAATCCCATTCCCTCGGCTTCACTTCTTCATGGTGGGATTTGCACCTCTGACATCTCGAGGATCGAGGCAGTACTCAGCATTGTCTGTCCCCGAACTGACACAACAGATGTGGGATGCCAAGAACATGATGTGTGCGGCTGATCCACGTCACGGGCGTTACCTCACAGCATCAGCCATGTTCAGAGGCAAAATGAGCACCAAAGAGGTCGACGAACAGATGATGAATGTGCAGAACAAGAACTCTTCCTACTTTGTTGAGTGGATCCCGAATAATGTCAAATCTAGCGTGTGTGACATCCCTCCACAAGGCCTCATCATGTCTTCGACTTTCATTGGGAACTCGACTTCCATTCAAGAAATGTTCAGAAGAGTAAGCGAGCAGTTCACAGCCATGTTTAGGAGGAAGGCCTTCTTGCATTGGTATACTGGAGAAGGAATGGATGAGATGGAGTTCACCGAAGCCGAGAGTAACATGAATGATCTTGTTGCAGAATATCAGCAATACCAAGATGCCACAATTGAAGAAGATGGTGAATACGAAGACGAAGATGGGACGGGATCTGCTCATCCAGCTGAAAACTGAAGGAGTTCGATTCATTTTCTGTTTCTTATGATGCAAGCAATAATTATGTGACAAAAAAAAAACACAAAATCTTTTGATTTTGCTTACTATTATCTATGACTGCAATCGTTGTTTTCAGTGTGACTGGTAAATTCAGTTTCAAGCCCTACTTGTAATAAAAATGACTGCTTTTTCCTATTTAATTTCACGGCATTTTTCATATTGAAGAGAGAAATTTACTCCCATTTGAAAAAGTCATGATCTTCAGAAGTCATTTGGACCACCGTCCACCACAAATCAAATTCGCACGTGCCACACGTTTGTATTCCCCCTCCTGGATAGAAATGAAATATCGTATTTTGTCTATTTTCCACTCTGAAACCCCCTCTTTTTCACATGTCGCTTCATTCATTGTAAGTCTTCCTTCTTCCATGTCCTTAACTAGAGAACTTATCCTTCTCTTCTGTTTACATTTTCATGGCTTGAACTTGACCTGAGAACAACAGAGAAGAAAAAAAAGCTTTTGTTTGAGTCCTCTACCTCATACATGGCCTGCTCTCAACCGACAACATGGAGGATGATAGCAACTGACTCTGCTTGGAAAACTTTAAGCCACTTTAAACGGCAACGTTTCATCACTTGTTCATTAGACCCCATCTCAACTTCAACACCATCTTCTTCTTCTGGATGCTCTTGGTCTTCAGTATCTCAGAAATCTACTTACAAGAAGACACCAAAGAAATCTCTTGAAATACAAAGAGCAAAGGATGGGACTTTCTCAGTTACAACCTTTGAGGGATTGAAATCTGGTCCAAGAAAGTTACAACCTTTGTGGCAAAAGGTCTTCTTTGCATCCAAGAAGATGAGGAGCATTATGTTGCTCAATTTCATCACAATTGTCTATGGTATGTGTCTTTTCCATGACCAATTTGTTAAGTCCCAAAATTTATGAGGTATTTTGGAGATTCAAATTTCAAACTGTGCAGCAAGTGACATTCCAGTCATCAAAGAAGTTGAAGCTGTCATGGACCCAGCAGCCTTCTCAGCCGTCCGATTTGCCATGTCAGCCATTCCATTTCTCCCATTCGTGTTTCGGTCTAGGGGTGATGTCCAGACGCGCAATGCAGGGATGGAGTTAGGGTTTTGGATCAGTCTAGGGTACCTTCTTGAGGCACTCGGATTGCTTACAACTGATGCAGGTCGTGCATCATTTATTTCCCTCTTCACAGTAAGACTACAACATTTTAGAAATATATAGTTGTTTGAGATTTTTCATTACATTTTAATAAAGTTTTGCTGAATTTGAATAGGTGATTGTGGTACCTTTGCTGGATGGCATATTTGGAGCAATTGTATCTACTCGTACCTGGTTTGGAGTCCTCATGTCTGCTCTCGGAGTTGCTATGCTGGAATGCAGTGGATCACCCCCAAATGTGAGCGCGATGAAACATGTTCATCCACACACAATGTAGCTCTTTGCAGATGATTCATATGTCTAGTTTCTTTTTCAGGTGGGAGATCTTTTGAACTTCTTGAGTGCAATATTTTTCGGAATTCACATGCTTCGAACTGAGCATATATCCAGAAGCACAAAGAAGGAGAACTTCTTAGCAATTCTTGGATATGAGGTTTGCAAGCCATCTCACTTTCTTCTTCATGTACCTTGTAGAATCTAAATCTATCTGTGAATTGAACAATTTCGGGGTTTGTTTAGGTTTGTGTTGTTGCTCTCTTATCGACAATCTGGGTTTTAATTGGAGGGTGGTTTGATGGTGTTAAGTATTCCAACCAGTCACCATGGACATGGACAGAGCTATGGGATTGGATTGTTGCATTTCCATGGATACCTGCACTTTATACTGGTGCATTTTCAACTGGCTTATGCTTGTGGATTGAGGTATGCTTCTTCCTTAACTCACATTGCACAAAACTTAGATTCAATCTGCAATTACATTGTGAAAGCACTTGATTACTCAAACTTTCTTGGACTTTTTTTCACCATAAACATGGTTCATCTCAGATTGCAGCAATGCGCGATGTTTCAGCCACAGAAACAGCTATAATTTACGGGATGGAGCCACTCTGGGGTGCCGGTTTTGCCTGGTTTCTGCTTGGTGAAAGGTGGGGGGAGCTTGGATGGATCGGGGCTGCTCTTGTGCTCGGTAAAGACCCTCTTCATCTTGCTATGCTGATTTGCTCTGGTTTCGAAACCATTAGAACTCATTCGGGTGCATTTTATGTTAGGAGGGAGCTTAGTGGTGCAGATATTTGGGTCCTCAGAAGAGTCAACATCGTCTGAAGATGTTAAACAGAAAGTTGAGCATAAGTTACAAAATGGCCTCTCTACTTCACCGATTGTTGTCAGATCAAAACAAGATGTCACAGATTTTCTGAAGTGATTCATCCTCCTATTTCTTAAGTTGATATCCTCCATCTGTATGTAATGTATATAGAAATTTATCAATGATTTTGCGTGTAGTCTTCTCGGATAAACATAAATTTGGAGTTTGAAAGAAGAGAGATTTTTATTATAACAATCGAAGAAATACAAACTCCGATTCCATTACAAAGCAGAAGAATTCAAAGACAAGTCACACAACAATTTTATTTAGGATAGCAACAATTTTATCAAGTCTAATAAAACATGGGACATTCAGATTTGCTTCATTTCTTCTTGGCAATGAAGAGTCCCCACTTCTGCTCATTGGAGTCGACCCTCACCAGCTTTGCCTTCCATCCACCTACTATGTCATCATAATCCTCCTGTTTACATTTCAATCACAAACAATCACAAAAATGAATGCATAGAGTGATATATATATATATATATATATATATATATATATATTTATATATCTGTGTGTGTAATGAATACAAGAATAGAAAATAGAAAGAAAGGGACCTGAGAAAAGTCCTGGATGAATGCAGTTTTGTCCTTCTCAACAGCATCCAGTTCCCGATTCAAGACTTCTTTGAACTAATGTGCCAGAAAACAATTTGGTTTCAGGTCAGAAAGCTAAAAACAGCAAACATTTAAGTAGAATTGCAAAACTAGGATCGCTTTATGTTGACCTGATCAGTACGATCCTCTGCAATGACATCATCAAAACCAGCGTCCTTGAGCATCTGAGATTGGTATTGAAATATACAAGCATTACTTTTATGTTTATGTCAAGGAAATATGAATAATGATCTTATAGTTATAAGGCGGGCCAATGAAAGCAATCAAGATGCAGAATTGCATACATACCTGACCATATGCTTTTACATCATGGAGATCATATCCTCTTTGCTTGATATACTCAGCAAACTCTGCAGATGGAGTTCCAGCCCTCCTACAGTAGTCACTGATGAGAACTTTACCTCCCGGCTTCAACCACTTGAAGAAGGATCGGAACAATGCAGGTTTATCCTGTAAATTTTTCAAATCTCATTCAGTCATCAATAACAGTTTCTTGACACTTAAAAGCAAGAACAATAAATGCAAAACGAAATCAACATGAAAAGAAGAAAATGCTCAGGTGCTGAAAGATCATGACTGATTCCTATGGAGAAGGGTATCTTACTTGAATGTGTAAAATGGTGTCACGGCTGTAAATCACATCAAAGGTGTTGTCAGGATATGTCTTTTTTGTGCAATCAGCAACTTCAAACTCAACAGCGCATTTGAGTCCAATGGCACTCTCAAGAGCAAAAGAAATCATGTTTACAGAGAGGTCAATACCAACAACCTCAACATCAAACGTGGATGCCATATAGAAGTCACCTCCACCAATGCCACAGCCTACATCTAGAACTTTCTGACCAGGCTTAAGATCTAACTTTGCCACAAATTCTTTGGTTGTTTCTGCTCAAAAGAGAAGGAATCACTCAGAAAATGGTGAGACATCAACTAACTCAGCTCATAATCCACAAATTCAGACGTGTTCGGGGAAAACATAAGAGAACAGGAAAATATATAATTAGCAAACTAGTTATTACCAAGCCCTCCTGTGCTCACAAAACCTTCCCCAAAGACACGCTCATATCGTAGTATGCCAGTACTTTTATACTGAACAGTATCCAAGAACTGCTGGAACCCTCTATCATCTTCTGAAGCGACTTTCTGCCATAACCAGCAAATCTGTACGGACCAAACATCTTGTCAGTCACAAGTTCAAGTGTAAAAAAAGAAAAACTACTAAATCAACTTCTGCTAGTTTGATACCTGATTTTGATTCTTTTTGTTCCTAACATAAGCTCCAATACATTTGCAACTGACAAGAGAGAGCTCAAAGAAATTCCCAGAACCATCAGGCATGCGGCAATCCTTAAAAGCCTGCAGTACAATGTAAATCAGAACAAGTTATAATTAGAAAGCGGGCAAAAATATCATCTCATCAATTTCTTATTACAAATGCTACAGGAAAGAGTCTGAATTAGAACTTTCATCGTAAAGTGGATGCATATTACTGCACAATGGAATAATCTCCCAGCAGCTACAATGAATTGAGACTAAGTAATTGCGAACCTCCATAGCACGTTCTAAACAAAGTGGTAAGGAAGGCAAACCTTGGTATAGAATCTGGGTTCCCGGTAATGGGTTGGGTTGTACTTTCTTTTAGAGTCTCCAGATTGGTGGAAACAAGATTCTCTGAAAAAGATATATCCACCAACCTTCAACCATCCCATCATCCTTTCTATTAAATTTTCAATCTGCAACATGGAATTTTTTTTTAATTAAATTAAAATCTTTCAGTGCACTCAGCTCCAGTATACTCATGGCAGCAAAGGAAGGAAGAACACAACAGGAAGTAAAACGATAACCGTTCAATTAGCGAAAGGGAAGACCTGGTGACAAAAAAAAATTACCTCCTTATCTGATAGATACATAAGAAGCCAGTTTGAGAATATCAAATCCACAGACTCTTCAGAAATCTTCAGATCAGGTGATGTCACATCGGCACACATGAATTTAAGGTTCGTATGGTGTCCATTGATGCTTTCATTCTGAAAGTAGCATATCAAAATTATTGTAAACAAATGGCAGTCAAGCTATCACTTTGAGATGCATAATTGCAAACCAAAGGATTGATTTTGGCGTTACCTTCTTTATCACACTGTCAATGAAGTCCAAAGCAACAAGCTGACCAGCCTTTTCAGCTAATTCTCCAGTGAAACGGCCAATCCCAGCTCCAAGTTCCAAAACCGACTTTCCCTCATATGGAGGGAGCATGGAGAGCACCTGATCAGAACCAGTTAAATCTGAATATACAATATTGACTACATGAAAACATCATATCAAACACCAAAATTAAGAAAAGAAAAAACCAAATTATTGCAAAAGGAAGTGGCTTTCTCGGCCTCATATCATAAAGGCAAAAAATTGAGTAAGTGCATATATACTTACAATCAAAACATCATATCAACACACACCAAATTAAAGAAAAAAAAAAGATCGCAAAATGAAGTGGTTTTCTCAGCCTCACATCACAGAGCAAAAAGCTTAATAAGCGCATATAACCAATCAAAACTTCATTGCTGCTTAAACAACAATAGAAAAGAAACATAAACAAAAAAAAATCTGAATGCCAATTATTACCAATTCTTAAAAAGTTCTGTTCTTTTTTTATTGGCCACCACATTTGAAGGATGGGGATTAAACTTGAGACCTCTTGTTAACAAAGGAATCCTCGGTTATCAACTGGATTATACCCCAAGCCATCATCTTTAGATCATAAGTCCATAACCATTGTGTTGTTCTCATTTAGTGATCCAGGTTCTGTTAGCTTCGGCATTGTAACCATATGACTTACTCATTAATGGGTTCACAGTCTCAAATCAATCTTGGGTTCAAAAATCAAGTCCCATTGCCAATAGTTCCAAAGTCCAAACAGTGTTATTGTTACGGTCAGAAATAAAGAATCCTCTGTAGCCAATACCTCACCAATTCAGCAGCATTGTCGTTTTGATATACAAACGCATAGTTATAGCTTTACATGTATATGTGTATATATAAATGTACCTCAGGTCGCTCTTCTTTGTCAAGATCAGAGGCTTTGGAGTCGAGCATCATGGCCTCAACGGTCAAATCGGCGGAGTGCTCCACCCAATAGTTCTTCTGCACCTCACGCTCATGTCCTACAAAATCAAAATTTTAAGAAAAATGGAAAATTCAGAGATCTGAATCACATACAGAATTAACCTCGTAATTAAGCAAAAACAATGAAAATGGCCTCATCATATAATCTCGTACCATTAGCAGCAGCCATTGTCGATGAAAATGGCGAGTGAGAGAGGCTGAGCCGAGAATTCAAAGGAGAGAAAGAGAGAGTTTGAGAAATGGGAAGAGGATAAGGTACTAAGAGCCCTCAATAGCAATGCGAGATCGGGAAAAGCTCCTTGATCTGCGGTCGTGAGCTCTGCCTCTCTGCTGCATATATAGGCACCGCACCACACACCCACGCCCGATTGCTATGAATATGGCTCAAATGAGACTGCTGAGTTTGAAAGTTCGGCCTGCACGACGCCATTTATAGCAAAAGGACACAACCCTCAGGGCATTTTCGTAACTTTCCATTATGGGGTTTTATGAGTTCCTCATCAATTTTGCCTATTGCCATTTTTGTCGCTGGGACCCACAAAAATCCATGGCCCATTACACCACAGTAATTACATCAGGAGGAAAATCGTTGCTACGAACTTTATATTATTTTAATTATCGTCATTAAATTTTATTATTAATAATAGATGTCATTGAATTATAATTTAAACATTTAAAGACAGTTTTTATATTAAAATTTTTAACGATTTCTCTTAAAAAAAAAACACACATGATATGACAATTTTATCCTTATTTTTAACAGAAATAATTTAAAGACGTATGTTATTAATAATAAATTTCAAAAATAATAATTAAAATTAATATAAAATTTAAAAACGATAATAATCATTTTTCCTTATAACAAGAAATTTAAAAACGGTGATAATAAGAAATTTTTCCTTATAAAATTTTAAAACGGCGATAATAATTTTTCCTCACAATTATGATATAAATTCAATCTCATCTTATTATATTTCAATATATTGACTAGCTCCTACTGTTCTATAATTTCTCGACTGTGCGACTGCCGACTAGTCGAAAAGCAAAACTGAATCCGTGGACCCACCCTTCGCCTTTTTTTCCGTGGTTGGAACTTAACTAATAATTTGCCGCCACGTATTTTTGGACACGTTTTCTGTTTATTTATATAAATTACGGATCCAATTTCTTCTTTGTGTTTGTGCTTGCAGCTCCAAATAATGGCGAGTGTAATTTTAAGTTGTGAGTTGAATCAATTGAGGGTCCACGGTATCAACAACTAGATTCGACTTTGGCAATTATTTATTTGTCCTCGCCGATTACACGTGGCGTGGGGTTCGCATTTAAAAAAAAAAATTGCTTTCATGTTAATGATTTAATCCAACAAAACTATAGTCCAATTTTGTTCATTATTTATTATTTTCCCAAATTGCATTACAAGCCTATTATGATTTCAATTATATTCCATTAAATGTTTTCTAATTATTTCAAATTTACCTATAATTATATAATATTTTTATAAAAAAATTTAAAATTAAAAAAAAATTATTTGTAAATTTAAACTTGTTATTTACTCTTTGAATTATTCCATTTTAGTACGAATATCGCATATCAACACTCATCATATTATTTGATAACAAAAAAAACTCATCATATTTTCTCCACACAACATGTGTTACATGCTCCACTCTATTTCCTTATCTGTGTTATAATTACATCACATGTATGCATATGCCTTTCAAAATACTTCTAATTTAGGGATATTTTGATAATTATAGTAATTTTTGTTTTTCATTTTCATTTTTTCCATATAATCCAAATACATAGAAAATATATTTTTTTTTATAAAAGAAGCAGTGATAAGAAAAATAGAAATAATGAAAACAAAACTTTGAATGTTAAACTACTTAAAAATAAGTTTTCATTTTAAATGTTCATACTTATTTACACATTTTTTCTATATCTCTCCACCATCATCATACTCTTCTTCTTCATATTTTTTCTGATATAATTCTGATAGTGGAATAGTTAAATTTGCAGCGCGTAATATTCTTTCTCTTTAGATTATGATGAAATCCCTGATTAAGTTTTAATGACGTCACAACAATGCACCGTAAACCTGTTATAAAAAAAAATCTGATAGTAGAAACCAACCTATCAATCATTTGAATTTTTTACTTGTTGTTATTATTAATCATTTGAAAATAAAAGTAATGAAATCTCTTTTATAAGTTTTAAAATATGGGAAGGAAGAATCCAAATTTGAATTAAAATTAGGAATAAAAAAAAACTACAGATCCAATGATGTTGTATTTTAATCTACGGCTCACAATCCAATAGCCCGCCATCCTGCAAATATTTTAATTTTCTTATAAAACAAACATTTATTATATATAAAGGAAAATGCTAGGTTATTTAATTCTGGTTCATGCAATACAGTATCCAATTTCTATACGTGATGACTGATGATCGGAGCGCACGTGTCCTTTATTTCCTTATCAGCTGGCACGTGATTCGAAATAATTGACAGCGAATAAAAAGACGTAGTTGACCTCTATATTAACTAGTCTGCTTAGTATAGTGAAGGGCGATAACTGACTTTTACATTGCCAAGGCTACCGCCAACCAAATTCACGGGATCGATTATCTTTTTTGCTTATGGGACGTACAAAAACACAATGCAAATTCGTCGTTTTGGGTACGGCGACACGTGTTGTCAGTCCTTTGAATCTCAGATATTTGTCACCAGTGTCATAAAAGAAATTTTATACAGAATTAGTGCAATATCATAATTTTGTTGTCAGATAATATACGAACTTTTTTTAATTTATTTTTTATTTGTGAGATTTACGGTAATTTTCACTTCATAAATAAATTTTTATTTTGTATTTTTAGTATTTAGATTTAGTTGTATTTTATTTATTATATAGAATAAGTGATTTCATATTTAATTCCCCGTAAATAGTATGGTTTTTAACCAAGGCCTAAACACGTACAAACCCAAAATCCATAAGTGATCCAAAAACCGGGCTAAGTCATCACTCATACTTGTGTTGGGTGACCTTTTGGGTCGATATCACCCGAAGCCATGAGCTAGTGCTTATTGGATCATCAATGTCTTCTGGGTTGCAAAACAGCTCTATGACCTACGGACCGGCTCATGGCCCATGGACCGGCTTTTGTGTAGTTGGATTACAGTACTGCTATCTTGGTGGACAGTCTTTCAATTATTTTAGTTGGGCTTTTGGGTGAAATTGAACAACAGGGCAAACCTGTTTCAATGAGAGAATATCACCTGACCCAATCCACTCCAGAAATTTTGACCCAATCACCTGACCCGAATTGGTTCTAAACTCGTACGTGGGCGATTGAGATCAAATACCGACCGATGTTGGGATTGCATCATAAGTCATCCATAAACTAGCTTGACGATCATTATCAAGGAAGAGCCAGTCTGGAATTAGAAAATCGGAAATTATTCTAAGTACCGACATAAATAGACAATATAATCAATACGTCTTATTTTTAAAATACAATTTAAGATAATAAATACGTGTTAAATATATGATACAATCAGACTGGGGTGTTTGTGGCTGTGAAGTTAGTTACATCATTATATTAGTTGAGAAATTCTCAGTAATTTGCACGTCTTGTTTAATTTGTGTCTTACTAATCAACCCAATTAGGCATGCCTAATATTAATGATTACTATCAGGTCCAGGTCAAGGTCAATGCATGCTTTTGAAATAGTGAAATAGTGATATGTGCATGATTTTTCAGGCATCATTACAAATAATCAATCAAAGAAGATTATCCATTCTCCTTTTGTGAAAAGGAAGTTAACTGGTAATTTCGCATAATAATATATAATGGTTAACTTGCCACACAAAAAAACATAGATTTTCTTTTTTTTTACTTGAATTTGAATATGTTCTTTGTCAAAATAACCTCGTAAGAAAGTAGTTCGTGTGTATACTATCTCGCATGCATGCGAAGTACATCTATTTCATGCAACGATGTAATTAAGAATGACTGTGAAACCAAAATACATATGTGTTATTTTGACTAAAATGAAGAAAAAAAACACTACGTACTATTGGTAAGTGTCGGTCCAAATTGTGAGAATTCATTTGTTGCTAAGTAAGTAGAGGGTTCGTTTGGTGCAGGGACAGTTTCTGAATCCGAATTTTAGATGAGTTAAACTTACATGCTAGATGTAGAAGAAACTCGACGGTACGAGTGAATTTAATTAATAAACATAAAAATATACACTTAGTCATGAGGACATAATGATCATTACCCTTCAAATGTATCTATATACATAAATAAAAACTTGATAGCAAGAAAAAAAATAAATTACAACAATAATCATAATTAAACATGCAATGCAAGTACAAATTAAACTAGCATGTGAATGCAATCCTCATAGTCATAGTCTTAACTCAATATCTCAATTACTCCTACAAAAACCCAAACTTCAACATTCAAAATTTCAAATGGTCAAAACTAAAAAAAAATCTCTAATCCTCAAATTCCCAAAATCAAAACCCTATATTTAATTTATATTTAAAACTAAGATTAGAAAGTAATACCTTATGCTTTGAATATTTGATAATGAAGAATCCCAATAAAGATTTGAAGAAAATAAAGGAGAAAAAAATTGTGAGATGAATTTGAAGAAGAAGAAATCGGATGCTGCTACCCTGCTGATGTGAATTTTGCTGTTGCATATTTTGAATTGTGATATTTTGTCTTGAATTAAGTATGTGTCTTTTTTTTTTTAAGCCTTAATATGGACAGGACTAGCCCAATAAATACCATGGGTGCAAGCTTGGGTGGGAAGGGCTATAGCCCTCCCAACCCAAGCCCACCCCTCGTATCTAGTTTGGTGAGTATGATTGAATTAGATAACTCATTAAATTCAATGTATATTGAATATAAAAATAGATTTTTTTTTTCATTGTAAGGGGATTAGAGGGGGTAGACATAAAAGAAAACTTATTCAATTCAATTCACTGATCAATATAGTACGATTAGAATATGTAAGTTTCCTTCCATATTGAATCCTATCGAGTCCTCCTAGGGTCAAAACATGTCTATTTTCACCTTCAAAATATATTCATAAGTTATCCAATCCATTCATATTCATCAAACGCAGTTGCGAAAGTGAAAAACCTGCCGACTCATGAGTAGTAGATACTGTAATAGTTGTAGACAGAAAGGAAATACTTGTATGCATTGTTGCTTGAGAAGCCAAAAAAAGAAGAAGTGGATATCTCATATCTGGGTCCCAACTAGTTGGATCACTAACTATATATTAACTTCTTTATTATATGTCGCTTATTAATAATCAACATTTCCTTTAGACCCATTGATCGACTATAATCATGATTAGGTTGATTTTTCCTTGTTTTTAGCGACGAATACTTCTACGGCAACTTTGATAACTAGCTAGAACTAGATTGGATAAGTCCGTCTATAAATTCTAAGAAAAGAATTAGATTGGACAATTCTATAAATTCAAGGCATACTGAAATAATATTACTTCTAAATTTGATCAAATTTTAAAACTTTGTTTTAGAATAGATTTGGATTTGAATTTGATAGGAAGATTTGATTTCATACAATTTAAGAAAACAAATGAATTTCAAAAGAATTTGTGTATATAGTCATTTCAAATCATTTTCATTAGTACTAATAGTTATTTTAAATATATATATATAGAGCAAATTACACTTTAGTATCCTAACATTTATATTAAATTTCAGAGTTATACATAACTTTTTAAAATTTTCATTTTAGTACCCTGAACTTTTTAAAATGTTTCACCTTTGTCCCAACGACACATTTTTCGACTGAATTTCTGTTGGTTGATGACGTGACGCGTGTGGGGGTCCCACAAAAACAAATTCCAATGCGACTTTAGGCAAAATTAAGAATCGAAGATACGGATCTAGTTAACTATAGCAAATTGTAAATTAAGAATCCATTATTTCCACGTGAAGGGCATGCATGATTCATATATTTTTTAGTTATACAGAATTAGTGTGGTGAAGGGAATGACCCCAAAATATACTTTCATGAAAAGGCTGCATTCGGTATTACCCTTTGTATCGTCTCATATCCCTTTCAAATTCAGTGTTTGGTCCGAGACACGACTCATCACAACGAAAGGATATCATATGGGAAGATCTGGAATCCTTTCAAAGCTAGGGAGAAAAACAACCCCAAACCTGGATCCACCAACCCACCATAGCGTAGGCGAGTTGGTGGAGGGCGGATTGGGACTAGACCTAACGAGCCTCTGGTCAGCATTTCGATTCCTCCCATACTCAGAACCACACATATACATATACATATACATATACATATATATATATAATTAACTCGATATTTATATTATATATAATTTAAAAAGCAATTGTGATTTGTCAATGTATGAATGGAGGGAGGGCCAGGGAAGGGAAAAAGGCATATAATAGGCAAAAAAAAAAAAAACTGAGGTGACAAAGTGAGAAAGCATTGTCGTGGGAAGGGCCGACCCAACACAAGTTAGTGGGAGACAATCAAAACGCTAACCCCACAAAGCTTGCGTCTCTTCCCTTCGTTGCTTTCTGCATCTCTTTGCTCTTTGCTCTTTGCTCTTTGTTCTTTGTTCTTTGTTCTTTGCTCTCTGAGTGTATGTGTTTAATTATACGTGTATGCGTGGGAATGGGAATGGGAATGGGAATGGGAATGGGAATGGGAATGAGAGACTTCCCTTTGCAATTTTGGATGGAGCTAGGTATAGCCTATAGCCTATAGGTAGCTTGCTTTAATTAGCTGCGCGCATGCATGCTGCTAATGACTAACGACCCGTTTTCATAAGTGACGTTGCTGCCCTTTCCTTAAACGAAACTTTACTGCTTTCTTTTACATTTTGTCCATATATAGTCTAGGAGTACCAATTTCAAACACGATTCAAAATTCACACGAAATTTATTCGGATCAATTAGCATGTTGTTTAGAGTCATTTTTGAGCCAACTTGTTATGACCCGTTTAACAAACGGGTGGATTTCGGGTAAACTCATTAATCCGTATAATGACATACATTAATCTGTTTAATAAAAGTGTCAGTCACTAACCCATAATATATACATATTAAATCTTTATAATTTTAAAATTATTTGGGGATAAGTTCATAATATATTGATGGTATTTGTATCATCTATTGAATTTTCAGGGTGTATAACATAAATTCATGAAGTTAGAAAATCAAATAATTTAAATGAGTTAAACATGTCATAAGTTAATCGGATTTCGAGCACGACCTGTTTATTAAATAAGTTACACGGGTTACCTAGTTTATTAACAAGTCAAGTTCGAGTTGGTCATCTTTGACACGATTATTAAACGGATCAGCTGATTTGAGTTGGGCATATTTTGGTAAAACATAATTCACGACACGACACGAATCCAACACGACCTATTGCAAACCCCTTATCATCCATCCATCACTTTGCTTCGACTCTATCTCACTTTTTCTCTAAATTAACACGGGGATTAATGAATACATATTCTAGATTATATTCTTACTGAGCATAAAACTAGAAAGAAAAGAAGAAAAAAGAAGAAGCTATGTACTGAGATTTCCTAAAAATAAAGTAATTTCTGTTCTATACGAATTTTTTATATGAACTTAATGAAACACTTCAGACATTTTAAGACGGTATAGATACCAAAAGATTGCGTAAAACGAGAAAATTTGCCGCAATTAGAAATCCGATTGCAAAATTGTGGATTATAATTCTTTACAGATATGAAGGGTCGTCATCTTGATCAGGTCCTTCCACAACATAGATATATAGAAGCTAGGAATTCAACTTTAATTTCAGTCAATTTAATTCCAGAAATTTCTTCCAAAGTATTTGATCCCACCATAGTGTAGTGGTATGACTAGATTGGGCAAAAAACAAAAGCATCCAGGTAATGGAAAAGACATGTCCATGGGTATCCCATTTAGTGGGATAATCATACCAATATTATTTTGTATATAAATATATAAACTTTTGTCGGGTTGTTTTTAGAAAAAAAAAAAAATTTTAAAAATTAGCTTATAATTAACTCATAGATTTCTTCGAAAAGTATTGTATCATTAATGTGTGAGAATGTGAAGATACAAAAGTTTCATATTAAAAAAATGCACAATCTTGGAATGACTTATAAGGAGTTGAGCCTCTATTCCCATTGCCAATTGGTTTTGGGGTGGAACCCCAACTTCCTTCATGGTATCAGAGCGGATTATTTCACATGTAAGGTTTAACCGCCACACGTGCTCCACATCACCCAATATGAGTTTTTCACGTATTAGGATTGAAAATGTATTTCACGTCACCCAATATGAGTTGTTCACGTGTTAGACTTAAAAATTCCTTACACATGAGAGAGCGTGTGAGAATGTGAAGGTACAAATGTCTCACATTAGAAAATTGCACAATCTTACAAGGGTTTATGAGAAGTTGGACATCTCTCCTCATTACCAATTAATTTTAGATTGGAACATCAACTTCCTTCGTAATGAATATATTACATTTTCAACCCTTCGAGCAGCACGAATATGACCGACTCATGCGGGCAGCAAGTTGTTCTTCAATTTCAAGTAGAGCCTTTGATCCATTCCTTCATTTAATTATTTCGTTTTCTTTTGAAAAAATGCGTGATTATGACTTGTGCTGCCATTTTGCTGAAGAAGATCCAGTTTCTAGAACAACATGTATATGATGGATTGGATTGGAATCCATTACTTCCACCGATAAATATATTGTAATTAATTTCTTTTATATGTTCCGAGAAACATCTTACCATTCAAAATACATTATATGTCAATATCGAATTTCAATTTATGTATTGTAAAATAAACGAAGAATATTGTTAATATTTTCAAACCGAGTGTTTGAAATTCTGAAATTTCGATTTCAAATTGGGTTTGTTTGGATTTAGAAATATCGATCTATATGTATTTTTATTAGGTTTAATTATATTAGATCACGATATATATTTAAGCTGCAACAAAAGAAAATGGATTCATTTGTATGTCTCAAACTCAAAGAAATATATTTAATTAACGAGGAACAAAATATTAATCCTAAAAATCCACTAAAAAAAAAAAAAAGTTGTAACTTTTGGAAATTCTTAACAGCAATGGAGGGCATCTTGACCCTTAGAGAAATGCTGGGTTTTTGGCGCAATGCAGGCAGGCAGGCAGGCCATAGATGAAGATGATGGCAAACTCTGGGGAGCAGAGCCAATGCCCAAAATGATGCACTGACAATATATAAATAATGGTGAATATATTGCTCTGTGTGGTGCCATGCGCATGCTCAGTAGCCATAATATACCCATGCTGATGTTGTTGTACGGTATATAATTATATATATAATATAAGCATGGAAAAAAATATAGACTATGTATTCGTGCATATATCCGTATTTTTAGGTATCGACTTAAAAATAAGGGAAAAAAATATTCGTGATATCTAAATTGGAGTCTCGGCCTAAAGATAGGTGGGAAAGAAAAAACTTCACCCAATTTCTGGGATATACCGATATTTCTCCCAAAGTTTGATTCAAAATTTTCAAGTTTTGAATTAAATTTTCAATATTTTTGTTATGCGTGAAAAATATCGATATCGAAATGTACATCGATATTTCCACTAAATTTAACTGTCAATATTTATGTTAAAAACGATATTTTTATCCTTAAATATATATATATATATATATATATATATATATAAGTAGTGGCTTATTACTTAAGATGCACCCAGAACAAGCCACTCATTCTCAAAATACACAATGAACTGCAATTTGCCTCGGTTTGCCTCTTGTGCTTTTCTTCTTGCACATTACCTGCTTGTAAATATTCCCCAATCAGAACCCAAATTGAAAACTCATATTTCAGCAAACATAAAAATAAGATACAGAAGATAAATATATGGTGCCTGAAATGGGTTGGGGTCGTTTACGCTGAGGCAAGTCGGCATCAGTAACTGGGCTCATATTGAATTCGAAGAAATTGTCAGGATTGAGCTTAGCGAAAGGAGAGTCAGGCCATATGTCACAAGCGGTGACGCGGCCACGGTTGCGAGGGATGAAATCAGAGATTATAGCACCATCACACATTTATGGAACTTGAAGAAAACTCTAAGAATGATTTTGAGAGAATTTTTGATTTGGATATGTAATTAAAAGTTAAGGTTTGATGGGGATGCACTGAACTACCAACACTGGCTGATTGAGTTGGAGATCTGGGTGGGGAAGGAGATGAACTCTGCTAGGTTAAAATAATTTTATAAATTTTAGTTGTTTGTTATCTCTTTTAGAGAGGCAATGAGGGTATTTCAGGCATTTGACAAAATTTTAACGGTGCTAGAACGGTGTGAGCGAAATGATGCAATGTTTTTTACGGTGTCACTGTTCAAGGTGCAAACTGAGGCAAATTGCAGTTCATGGTGTATTTTGAGAATTAGTAGCGTATTCTGGATGCATTTTAAGTAATAAATAGTAGTTATCTAGTGCAATTTTATTTCTTTATTAATTCAAGTACATATGATATTTACATGAATGTATTTAAAAATAAAGGAAGATTAAATATAACTATTAGTGTTGGGCCAATTCGGGTAGCCGCATGCCTATATTCATAAACAGATAGCTACACCAAATAATTACACAGAATACTAAAACAAATCTTTGGTGTATAAAGTCATTCAACATAAAAATAATGAAATATGGATATTTCAAATTAAAGATTCTTAATTATTAATTTTATTTGCAAGTGCATGGAACTGTATGACTTTGCCCACACCGAGTTTGTCATTTACTCATTAATTTCTAAAACTCGCAATATGGGCCAAATGACAGCTCTGAGCGTAATCGTAGTCATAATTCACATAAATACGAGCGTAATTACAATCGTAATTGTAATCATATTGACGGGAATGAAAATGTATTTATTTTCACACATGCTCGAGTTTGAATTTCTTACATAAATCGGAGAAACAAAAGGGGTTTGCTTTTCTTTTTTAGAAACCCTAGAGAGACATGATGAAAGTAATTGTGAAAAGGAAAGGTGTGAAGAAAAGGTAATGTGTGTAACTAAAAGAACGAGGAGATGGACGAAGAAAAGGAGTGTGAGAAAAGGAGGGATCACCTCGGATTGTGACTAATGTCTCACAATATTCCAAAGAGGTCCCCATCAAAATTAAACCCTCTCCCAATCAGCCAATCTTGTACTGTCGTCGTCGTCATCGGGGGCCCTTCTTGCACTATCCACGATTCTACACGATGCATATCAGCTCCTCCTACGGTCCTACCTACATAAATATATACTTCATATGTTATTGTTAATCATATTATTAAGGGATTTTTATAATAACTATTTGGTTTTCGTGTCAGTTTAATTCTTTCCTTAGAAAGTCAAATGCGAAAGAACGGCAAGAGTTGAAAAGAGTCGCGAGGAGATTGCAGAAGAAATATATATGTATGGAGAATTGATACACGATACGAAATCTAAAAATAACATAAAGACGGATATATAGTATGATAAGGATATTGCGGAAGATGTGAGAATGTGAAGGTACAAAAATCTCACATTGGAAAGTTACATAACTTTGCAAAGGCTTATAAGGACTTGGGCCTCTTCCCCTATTGCTAATTGGTTTTGGGATGAAACCTCAATTTCCTTCATAGTATCAGACGTGTAAGACTTAACCGCCACACGTACTTCACGTCACCCAATATGAGTTGTTCACGTATTAGACTTGAAATTCGTCATACGTGAGGGGGCGTGTAAGAATGTGAAACTACAAAATTCCACATTGGAAAGCTGCACAAGCTTGCAAATCCTTTTAAGAACTTGTGCCTCTCACCCCATAATCAATTGATTTTGGGATGAAACTTCAATTAGAACGATATATAATATGAAAATCAAAAGTAAATTTGTAGAAAATAGTGGGAAGAAAATTATGGAAGTAAAACGATACACAAATAATTTATTTTTTTACTAAAATAAGGGTAAAAAATATCATAACTTAGCTTTTATACATAGTCGGTCTATATAGGGTGTGGGTAATTTAGAAGGTCTAATTTCTAATTTTTTATTTTCTTCTAAATATATTTTTCCAATTCTAACCTTTTTCATATGTGGACAGATAGAAAAAGATAAAACTGAGAATAGGGAAGAGGAATAAAAGAAGTTACCATCACATCATCCGCTAATTCCTTTTCCCTTTTTCTTCAAAACAAAAATTTAAAGCAATTAAATTATAATTAATTTTTTTTTTTAAAAAAAAAACTACAGAAACGTTCTTTTATAATCAAATTCACTACAAACTGATTTTACAATTTCACTAAAAGGAAAGACAAGACGATTTCATAATAATTTAACCTTCATTCATTCATACTCTTCCATTCCATGCATGCATTCCACGTACTCTTCTATTTCTCTCATCTTCGCGTCCCATTTTTTTTTTTTTTTTTTTTTTGCAGCCTCGAAATTATCAGCGCCTTGCTGCTTCCATTTCCATGAATGCAAAAAAGCCATTCTTGCCCTCCGCTTCTTCATAGCCCCAACAAAATGTAGTACACGAGCGTTATGGGCAACGCAACTAACATTCCGAATATAACCCTACAAAATTATTTCGAATCATTGATTAACAAATACGAGCTTAATTTTATTAATTAAGAAAATTAATAAAGAACTTAATACGTACCCTGTGCTGAGAATATCAGGATGTACGTTGTATTCCTTTGCAAAGACAAAGGGAACAATTCCTTGGGGTAAGGCTGCCTGTTTGGCAACACAACAAAACATGGGGAAAAAACATGTTAAAATTGGCACGCATGTTTGTTGTGTACTTGAGATAATTATATAGGCCCAAACAAGTCCTTGCTTATAGTCTTTTTGGCACTGGAATTTCTGAAAAGCAGTGAGATGCCATGCCATGATGAAATCTCTTTTTATTTAAATCAACATTAATAAAAACAAACAAACAAAAATTATATAACAAATAAAAAATATTATCTTAGGCTACCGCAAAATTAGTTTTTTAAAAAGGGAAAGAAAATGGAGCGTATGTGGGATTGCATTGGTTGTGTCAGGAGGAGGCAGATAGAGAAAGAAGAAGATGATGACCTGGACAATGGCAACGTGTAAGAGGGTGCCTCTGAGGCCAACAACAATGGAAGCAGCTGCCATGACAGCTGGTCCTGTAAGGAATCTCACAGCCATTGTAAAACCTGCAATGGAATTTCCACATGCTATGATCCTCGGCTGCAAAGCCATAAACAACCCTGCCACAATAAAAAAGAAAACATCAAATCAAAAAGAAGAAAAAGATTAGAGCATGCTCAATCAATCAGAGCGACACCATGATGACCACCACCACCCATTTCCACCACTGTCTGTCAGTCAGAGTCAGTCATCTTTGAAAGACCCTTCATCATCATCGTCATCATCATCATCATCACCACCACCAAAAACAACAACAACAACACCAACCCATTACATCAAATCCATGCCAAACCCAATACCCCCCCCCAAGCCCCAAAGCACAAACTTGGCAAAAAGTGAAAAAGATTCATCAAACTTTGGCTCTTTGCTTTTGTTACCAGTTTGTTCTTACTTTCTTAAACAATTCATCATAATATTTAATAATTAAAGATTTTTTATTCATGAATAAAGGTAAAAAGAAAAGAAAAAGGAGAGAGAGTTTTTGTACTGACCAAGGCTGAACATTGCCATGCCAAGTCCTGCATCAGATAGTATGGCTATGGACTTTGCTATAATTGCTGGCATTTGAACATGCCACCTACATAAGTAAATAAATAATTATGAACAAAAATAGAAAGAAATAACGGAAATGTGGAGAAATAGATTCAAATATTTGTGCACCTGAAGGAAACTAGAGACCAAGTGAGGCCGATCAAGCTGGAGTAAGTGTTGGGGTTTCTGATGAGTTTTCTCCAAACCATGATGAGAATGAGCCTCGTCATCACACTTGTTGGAGGCATCACTTTGCTGTTCGTCTTCCCAATCCCATCACCCCCTACTTTCTCACTCTGTTCATTCATGTTCATCTGGTCTCTGTTTCCGAAGCTGAAGTCATCTCTCTCCAGATACTCTTCTTGATGATGATTCTCTCTTCGACCCTCCACTGCAAATTCAAAACCCATGCTAAAAATAAAACCTTTTAATTTGTTAAATAAAAGAAAGGAATTGACTAGTCTAATAAAGGAAGTTACTTTTTCCCGGAGACACTGCTAATTTCACTTCTTTTTGGTCATGAGAACCGCCGTATTCATTGCTTCCGAACACATCTGAAACCGGGGAGGCACTTGAACTCCAAACAAACATGTGAAGATCCTTCCCACCGCCCTCCTCCGCCTTCGCTTGCCCGCCATTTGCCCTCTTTGCATTCGGAATCCCATTGTTATTACCACCAACATTTTTCGACGCGGTAGGCGAAAACATTCCTGGGTTCGGAGCCGGGTAGTGCGCGGCGGTGTTGTTACCTTGCTGCCCACCGCCGTGGTAATACCTTGGTTTATTGCCAGTAGCACCACCGACCGGACCACCACCGTCTTCCTCAAAATTTGACGGCCGTGGAGTCGGGCCTCTGGATGCAGAGAGCCCATAAACGTCATTAGACCCGAAGTTTGAGTTTCTCCCGGCGGCCATCATGGAGTAAAAATCGGTGTGGTTGAAACTAGAGCCTCTCGGAGTTGGGTTTCTGGATGATTGCAGAGAGTAAATCTCGGCATTGGTGAGATTGGATGGCCGGGGAGTCGTCGACGATAAGCCCTGAGACCTTCTCGAGAAAATATCCGACCTTGAAGCGTTTGATTTTCTCACGGTGACGTGGAGCTTGCCGTCTTCTTTGATCTCAGCTTCAGTCTCAAGCGGTTGCCTTCCGTCCAAAGACATGATGTCAGAATCGACATGGATGGAGACAATGGAGCCAGCTGTGTCTGGGAACTGCTCAGAAATCAGCAACTTGGCTCCTCTGTATTCAAACATGAACAGCATCAAAGTGTACCAGATGATGCACTGAAGCACGACAATCTGGACCATCAAACTCCCGGAGAAATCGCCGTACATTCCCTTGAGCAGAGGGATTCCCATGACCAGAGTGTTGGGTAGGGTCGATACGGAAAACAGAGTGATGGTCCACTCCAAGCAGCCCCGCTTGCTGACTTTGGACCAGACGCCGAGGACGGCGAGGACGATGAGTTTTTGTAAAGTGTCGGCGGCGATGAAGCGGGTGTTCATGTTGTAAGGGTCGTTGCTGGAGATGAAGTGGAAGGAGAGGAGCGGGACGGCGAACAGAGCAACGAATCTGTTGATGCCAGAGCATTGGTCAGGCGTGAAGATCTTCCACCACTTGACCGAGCCGTAGGCTAAGATCATGGCCACGTACAGCGGCACCACCGCCGTCATAACATGGTAGAAATCGGATAATGTGATCATCTTGAAAGTGGTTGAGGGTGGATAAGAGTAACTTACTAATTACCCAAATCAATGAGATGAAATTGAAAATGAAAATGAAGGAAGCAACCTCTGTTTCTGTGAAATTGAAGTTATTGAAGGAGGAGGAGGAGGAGGAGAATGGAGGAGGAGGTGGGAGTGATGATGAAAAGAGGAAGAGGAGAGCATGTGGTTTTGGTTATGGGGTAGTGGGTGGGTAATAAGGCAGAGGTGAAGACAGCAATATTTTTTGAGCTTTGAGAGCTTTGAGAGCTTTGAGAGAGTTGCAGAGACCCCAAAGCAAAGGCTTAGCTGAGCTCAGTTGATCAGAAAGTGTGTCGCTTTTTTATAATGTATTTATTTATTTTTTTTTATCCTTTTTTTTTTCTTTTTAATTTTTGGGTATTTATTTTCTAGGGTTTTAGGGGGGGAATTAGGAAAAGATGGGGAAATAGTTGGTGTGTGGGTGTATGCTGTGGTGATGGGTCTTCTGGTTGCATAAAGTGGAGGAAAAGCAATTTGGTTGGAGGTGGCTCTGTCTCTGACTCCTTGTTTCATTGCTTGTTTGGGACCTTTTCTAAGATTTCTATACACCTTATGCATCTTTCCTTTTCCTCTCTTTCTTCTTGGGTTCTCAATCTTTTCCCTATTGATTTGCTTTATTACATTTTTTCATTCGGCAATACTTGTATTCATGTTAAGGTGATAGGTGAATATGCTCATTCCTTCCACGTATGAAAATTTCATATAATATTATATAAAGATTATATCTGAAACAATCGAATAAATTGGTGATCGTTTAGTCGTCTACATATATCAATTAAGTTAACGGTTCATCATAAGCTTCTTAACTGCTACCAAAACAATCTGTAATTTTGATAATACATACTAAATACCAAAAGATCTTCAATTTAATTGATTTTTTTTGTGTGTGTAGAGATGATCTTTATATAATGTCTAAATAACCCATCGATCCTAAAATTCATATTTAGATAAGAAACTTTCGATAATCAATTAAGAGAAAATGTACATATTTGGATAAGATAATTTTTACGTGATGTTAGGGAAATTAATAAGATTTTAATTATGATTTCATTGAAGAACGAAGAGGAAGTAGAATACGAGGATGCAAATGGAGAATGAAAAAGAAATGAGGAGATGGTTATTCATTATTAAGCTAAATTTTCGCGAGGAAGGATGCGCCATCGCATAGATTGGAAAACATAATGCGATATTGGTCTTGGCCCGTTTCGAGTTCAATCTCTATTGGTGAATCTTCTGGTTATGGTTAGGAGTGCACTGAAATTTGTGTGTGAGTCTTCCCAATTCCTAGAAACATGAGTAAAAGAAACTGATAAAATGTTAATCTTCAACACGATGAAAGAAAACACCGCACATTAAGAAATCCATACAATAAAAACATCCTCCACAAGCAAATCAGAATTAATGAAGAACATTTTAGACTAACTAGTAGTTGCAATTGCATGGCTTAATTCCTTTTTCCAAAATGGTGAGATTATATATAATCTTCATGGGGAGAAGCGAGGATAATCGCTAGCTAGGGTTCATCATCCATCACGTGGCTGCTAAATTGTCCATATTCATAAATCCTAAGGCATAACCCCATATATATATGTACTTCATACTTGGCACTTCCAAGCACTGCATGTCATTGTGTTAGGTGGAGATCATTAGATCGATGCCAATTATCAGAATTTAGTGGAAGCAAGTAGCCAAAGAGAGCAATCTGTAGGGCTACCTCATTTTTGGAGCACATATTTGTGTCTATCTATCAACATGTATTAGATTCATGCATGATGATCAACAATATCATTTCCGAGCACTTCCCATCACTCGTAATAAATTAGATTGATCAGTCGATAATATATCGCTCTCATCATAGAATCGTTTTTATCGATATTTCACATTCTTATTCATAAATTAAACTGATCATCCGATAACATACTGTTATTTCATAGTCGTTGCTATCATATCATCCGGTAACTAACTTCTAATCGAATATGTAAATTCTCGAATGAGTAAAGCAGCTCTAAACATGCCCTATACGAATTTGATCTGTGAAGGACTGCATTGGAAGATTAGTCGGGGATAAGTTGCTATCAAATAAGTGCTTTTCGGATACTGGCTTTGAAAACTTTTTAGCTTTTTACGCCTAAAAGTAGAAAAGCATGTTTACATGATGCCAACCAAACGCTGCATAATTCTTCTTCTAAAAAACAAGCTTAAACTATCAAGTTATTCTACGTACAAATATTCAAATTTTTAACATAAATCAATTTGTCATTTTATGTAAGGAAATTTTTTGAAGTTAAATAAAATAAAAGGTAAATTACATTTTACTATAATGTGGTTTACACTTTGTAATAGATTCATACATGACCTTTCAAATGTTGCAATTAACTCCCTGAACTCTTCAAACGTGACACTTAGGCCCGACCGTTTAAATTTTTCGTCCCAACTTCTGTTAGATGCTGACATGACGTCTGTGAATCCCAGTTTTCAACTGTTATCAACCACATTAAAAGAGCATGTCTGTCAATTTACCCATTTTGCTCCCAAAACTAAGAGAAGGGAAAAGAAATTGGAAAAAAAAAACCCAAATTGAGCTTCGAAACGGACAAATTGACAGACATGCCCTTCTAATGAGGCTGATAACAGTTGGAAAATAGGGTCCACAAACATCACGTTGCATTTAACAGAAGTTGGGACAGAAAATTTAAAGGACATGCCAGGTGTCACGTTTTGAAGAATTCAGGAGAATAATTGCAACATTTAAAATATCATGTATGAATCTGTTATAAATTACAAAATAGCAAAATATAATTTGCCCTAAAATAAACTAAGGGTATATCTGCTTGTGTTCATGCCAGACAGGTAATATATCTAAAGTTTTGATGATACAGAGAACAAATTAATTAGTGTTCATGAATCTGTCAATAATATCTTGACAGGTAATTAAACAGAATAATTTATGTTGAATACGGACATTCTAACATATGATTGGTCTGAAATAAACTTGGGAGGTGAGATTAATTAAGTACTAAATTAGTAAATTAAATTAAGTTAATTAAAATTAATTAAGCGCTAAACCTAGAAGTGATGAAAACTGAGAGGAGCATGCTTTGAAGTTAATGATGAGGAGCATGAAGCATGCATGGGGGGCGCGCTCGGGGTTCACGAAGAATGAAAGCAAATGGGGGACACAAATCGACGTGCTCATCTTACGACTCTCTTTGAATATCCAAAACTCCAAACACCATGCCTTAATTGCACGCACCCCGCAATCGCAATATTAATTGGACACCTTTTTTATTTTTATTTTTATTTTTATTTTCTCTTATATATTTATTTTTACTAATTAATATTATCTCCATTTCTAATTTACAATTCTCGTGCATTTCTTTCGTCGTATCTCCCACAAACAACCCCCCATGTTCTTCTTCACTCCCCAAATTGCGTGCTCTATTCAATAAGTTGAGAAAATTTTGAGTTCCTATTCTCCACTAACTAATCTTTGACTAAAATTAACAGACGTAAGTAAGTGAGCGTATCATATTATAAGATTTATGGTTTCTTCTTCTTGGGTTTTATTATTTTATATGTTCTATATGAATTTATTTACTCATGATGTAGTCTAAGATGAAATAAATAATTAAAGTAATTAAGATGTTTTGTGATATATAGGGAATTATCATAACGTTATATGAACTTCTGCCGAAATTTTGATAAAAAATTTCTATTAAAGAAAAAGGAAATGGTGACTATGTCCCTTTCTCACACAAAAAAAAACCTCTCATAACCACTTCCTATATACTTAACCATTTAAGTTAATTAACTTTTGATATTTACAATTATGGTCCAAGTATATAAACAAAACAAAATTATCTCAGTTACCTCTTAGTTACTTCCCATTCATTTTTCCCCAATCCTCTCCCATCCATTTTCATCCTCTCCCATCCCCACCTTTATCTTCAACCTAGAAAAAAAATCTAGAAAACCACCTTCATCCACGTCACCAAACGTGGAAGATGAACAAGGCGAAGAGGAAGAGGACGCAACCTCCCCCATCATTTTCATTTGGATTTTTGGGTTTCACAGTTAATTACCGATTAGTTCTCACTTATATTAGTTGGTAACCACTTAGTTACATAATCGTTAATTGATTTTCTAGATGAACATGGAGATGAAGATGAAGAGATAAGAGAAAAAATATGATGCAGAGGAAGAAGATGAAGAGGACGTAGCCTCCCCCTTCATCTTCATATGTAGATCTTCATCTTAATCTGAGTTTCTGGATTTCGCAGTTAGTTACTGATTAGTTCTCACTTACATACCAATTGGTAACCACTTAGTTACATAACCATTTATGAGTTTTCTAGATGAACATGGAGATGAAGATGAAGATGAAGAGTGAAGAGGAAAAAGAGGATGCAGAGGAAGAGGACGCAGCCTCCCCCTTCATCTTCATCTGCAAATCTTCATATGGAAATCTTCATCTGGAGATCTTAATCTTTATCTGGGTTTCGTAGTTAGTTACTGATTAATTTCCACTTACATACCAGTTAGTAACCACTTAGTTATATAACCATTTATAGGTTTTCTAGATGAACATGGACATTAAGATGAAGAGAGAAGAGAAAAAAGAGGAAAAATACAAAGAGGAAGAGGACGTCGTCGCCTCATTTTCTTCGTCTAGCAATACTTTCGCAGTGGCTATCGGGTGGTAAACAGTGTGGGTTTTCTGGATTTGAGAGAAATGAAAGTGGAAGGGAGATGATTGCTGAGTTTGAGAGGAATGACGGTGGATGGGAGAGGATTGGGGAAAAATGAATGGGAAGTAACTAAAAGGTAACTGAGAAAATTTTGTTTTGTTTATATACTTGGGCCAAAATTACAAATATCAAAAGTTAATTACCTTAAATGATTAAGTATATAGGAAGTGGATATTAAGGGTTTTTTTTCGTGAGAAATGGACATTAGTGACAATTTCCCTAAAGAAAATTGACTTTAAATTTAGGGAGTTGATTTCACACTCCATTTTTTGCTTGATACACTCAATTTCTAATTTTATCTTTTTTATTTTTTTTAAAGCTAAGTAAAAAATTGAATGTAGAAATAAGTTCCCTGAATTAACCAACCCAAAATTTTAATACTGAATTCATAGTTGCGTACACTCAAATAATGAAATTAGAAGAACTCTAATGTTCCGTAGTTAACTGGTGCGTGACACTCTTTTTCCTTTGATCGGATTGAAATCCCCGATAAGATTTCAATGAGGCCACATTGAAGGCACCATCCACCGTATGTACGCTTATTCTATCACTTAATGAACTATCGTACCATTTCTAAAAAAAAAATTTAAAAATAAATAAATTAGACAAACTATAGAAAGATGGTAGGTGGTAGAAGTAATTGATTGAGCAAGCAACGTAATTTGGGAATGTTCAATTAAGAAGAGATTGAGTAATGTCTTGGGGTTCCCAAGCAAATTACATCTTGGTTTCAACTTCCAAATATGTGATCAAACCAAGAAATATGCGAAAGATGATATGAGATTGGAAACACAAACTCATCGTAGAGGGACACAGAACATGCGAAAGATGATGCATGTTTCTCTCCTTAATTTTCATTCGTAGCTTCTCCTTATTGTTTTGTCAAAGAGATAATGAGTAGTCATAATTAAATTAATCTTTTCTGCCAGAGGAAATCAAGGAATAAGTTAAGGCGTAGTTTTCCATTACTCAAATTCCGAATGAAATAATGAGGTAACAAGATCATAAAAAAAATTTAAAAAAATGATCAATATTATTAAGCATGTTTCATTTCATTGTAATTAAGCTAAATGCATGCATGTTTATACTTAATTATGATAATTATGTAAAAACTGAACAAATTAACGTTAATTAAACTTAAAGAGCATAATTATGAGTAAAAAACGAAAATTCTAGCCTCCGTTTTCTCTCATCCTAGTCCCAAATAAAAAGCAAGCTAAGGGGGAGGAGGGAGAAGTTATTTTCCTCTTTTTCTTTTGTGTTAGTAATAAGAGTCCCTTTGAGGTGACTGTATGGTCTGAGCCATGCTCATATTTGAATTTCCCATCATGATATTTTGCTATTATTTCAATTAATCCCCTTATCAAAAATTTTCCTTTAAAATTTCTTCTTTCTTTAAATCTTATCATGCTTTGCTATTGGAGGAGTTTGCCGTAATATCTTCCATTGGTTTTTGTCACAGTAGTTAGATTATGACTTTTTGTCATTTATTCGCTTTTATGCACAATTGGATCGCATGAGATCAAACATTCATCATATCCGCCATGCACTTCAAGTTCTTCAAGACAAAATGTGATGGGTTTGATAACGGTGACTATTTTTTTTTAGTGGAGGTAGTTTATTTAGGGTTATAGGCGCCATTATGATTTTGATTGTTTTGAACTTTGTAGGCTTGATTGTAATTTTGTATAATTTCAGTGATGTATATTTGTTAGCTGTTAGTGTGATTTTATCTACGTTAGTATTGACATATTATCTTGTGAACTTTACTTTCATAATTTAATTTTAATTATATGAATGTACAATTTTTTTATAATATATAATGATATCAATTTTGATAAAAAAAAACGTAACTATGAGAAGAAATATATGAGAGCGGTCAAATTAAGATGCCGCGCGCATGTTGTTAGCCATGCGAGCTGGAAATAACTTTGTGAAAGATGGCAGACAGAGGCACAAGCTTAAAGCTTTAATTTGGTGCATAAACTATTGTGATTACGTGCAATCCTTCAATGGACTCCACGTGTGCTTCATTAACAAAACCATTTTTCTGACTGAACACTAATATTTACACACAGAATAATATATGCATTCATGCTGAGTACCCTACTCGTACTACTATTTTTATATATAAAATAATCTTTAATATGTATTAATTTCAGAATTATTCAATTTTAAAATAATCATCTTTATAAAAAATTAATAAATTAATAATTTTTGGGATTCTTTAGTTATTCATATGTATCAAACGAATCAACGGTATTGATAACAATAAAGATCCTTATGCTGACTCGCACATTTAGTTTACACATATAAATGACTAAATGATCTCCAATTTGATTATTTTTTTATATAAGATCTTGAAATGTAGATTTAAAAATTTAACGGTTCCGATTATAATATATATATATAGATAATTCGATAATTCTAAAGGGTTGTACGAGAAAGTATCACCAAGGGTGAGATGTAAATATTATCCTTGATATATATATATAATAAAAACGAACACAATATTACCATTTATTTATATATTTTTTGAATCACATTATAATTATTAAAGGATTTAAATTTTAATTGCACGAGTGGCTATCATGCCAGTTTATATTGGTATTAAAATCGATACAAAATTACGGATGAACGGTTAATTCGTATAAATTCGAAATTTTTTCAAAGTATATAAAATTAGAAAATAAAAGAGAAAAGTCACATAATAAAGCTCCTTTATAGTGCAAGCGAAAAGAAATATATTAAAGCATTTGTTAGATCCTTATCGATTGTGAACAGTTCCATTGTTATAACTTATATGTAGCTTTTAATTTGTTGGAAATGGGGACATATGTATTATATATAAAGTAATTACATTGAAGTTGTGACTTCTGGGCATCCAAAATTGACCATGGCTTAAGCTTTTGGGGTAACTAAGTACATTTTTATATGCAGAAAGAGATTAATTCATTTAAAAAAAAATTGTATATCTGATCATCATCATCATTGCATCAAAAATAAACTAATCATCTAAGGCGGTAGAGTCTTAAAATATAGGCATGTGTGTTTCGTTCACGAACCCATACAGAAAATAGGTTATTTTAAAATATTCTAAATCGTTTCCACAAAATTGTCATATTATTTTTTTGGACAATACTTGCATTTTACCCTGGTGGGATGCCCTCATACCACCCATTTGATATGAACCAATTACATATTGACATATATCATCATCGGAATCGTTCATTATCTAAATCATTATATCAAGATTATCTCCGTAAAAAATCAACAAGATTGGAGGTTGTTTAGTCATTCATATGTATCAAATAAATCAACGGTTTTGGTAAGAATTATGATCCTTATGGAGAATCGTCCATTTAGCTGATAAATATGAATAACTAAACGACCTTCAATCTTACTGATTTTTTACGGAGATGATCTTGACATGATGATTTAGAGAATGAACGGTTCCGATTATGATATATATACAAAGACAATTTGATAAATCGAAAGGGTGGTACGAGGACATCCCACCATAGTGGTTGCTAGTATTGTACTTATTTTTTTGGGTAAATATTGAAAGGTGTCCCTACATCTGAAGGGTAGTCCTACTCCTCGTTCAAGATGCGACTTATCCCTGTTCACAAAGTATTTTCAACGAATTTCGAATTTCTGCTAGTTAGACATAAGAAAATTGACATATTCATTAAAAGATAGTGTAATTAACATGGGACATTATTATTTACTAATGCTTAGATGGGCCAGAAAATTGATGAGTATATGGGCCAGACCTCCTATATAATGGCCTTTTATTAATCCAGGTGGAGGCAAATTGGGCTTGAGTTTCCCAGTAGGTATTAATTAGATTAATCGTTAATTTAGGACATGTAATCACTCAAACAGACCACATAAACGCATATAAAACAGAAATCGCTTGAATTAACCAAGCTAATTTAAAATCCGACAATATTTGAGTACTCTCCCTTGAAACAAAATTAGAGTACTCATCAAATAAACACTAAATATCGAATTTGATAATCCGAAGTTAATAGAAATCATGAACAAGCACGACAGTACAGAAGTGACTGTTATACTGAAAGATCTTAATTTCCACAAACGGAGGATAAAATAGTACATAGCGGGCAATATATTACCGGCAATTCTGAAAGTTTCAACCCTCACATGCACTCACGATAGTGGATCTGAAAGTTTGGTGGCCTGATTCACATATTGATCACAAATAAACACTAAATATCGAATTTGATAATCCGAAGTTAATAGAAATCATGAACAAGCACGACAGTACAGAAGTGACTGTTACACTGAAAGATCTTAATTTCCACAAACGGAGGATAAAATAGTACGTAGCGGGCAATATATTGCCGGCAATTCTGAAAGTTTCAACCCTCACATGCACTCACGGTAGTGGATATGAAAGTTTGGTGGCCTGATTCACAGATTGATCACAAATAAACACTAAATATCGAATTTGATAATCCGAAGTTAATAGAAATCATGAACAAGCACGACAGTACAGAAGTGACTGTTACACTGAAAGATCTTAATTTCCACAAACGGAGGATAAAATAGTACGTAGCGGGCAATATATTGCCGGCAATTCTGAAAGTTTCAACCCTCACATGCACTCACGGTAGTGGATATGAAAGTTTGGTGGCCTGATTCACAGATTGATCACAAATAAACACTAAATATCGAATTTGATAATCCGAAGTTAATAGAAATCATGAACAAGCACGACAGTACAGAAGTGACTGTTATACTGAAAGATCTTAATTTCTACAAACGGAGGATAAAATAGTACATAGCGGGCAATATATTGCCGGCAATTCTGAAAGTTTCAACCCTCACATGCACTCACGGTAGTGGATCTGAAAGTTTGGTGGCCTGATTCACAGATTGATCACAAATAAACACTAAATATCGAATTTGATAATCCGAAGTTAATAGAAATCATGAACAAGCACGACAGTACAGAAGTGACTGTTACACTGAAAGATCTTAATTTCCACAAACGGAGGATAAAATAGTACGTAGCGGGCAATATATTGCCGGCAATTCTGAAAGTTTCAACCCTCACATGCACTCACGGTAGTGGATATGAAAGTTTGGTTGCCTGATTCACAGATTGATCACAAATAAACACTAAATATCGAATTTGATAATCCGAAGTTAATAGAAATCATGAACAAGCACGACAGTACAGAAGTGACTGTTACACTGAAAGATCTTAATTTCCACAAACGGAGGATAAAATAGTACGTAGCGGGCAATATATTGCCGGCAATTCTGAAAGTGTCAACCCTCACATGCACTCACGGTCGTGGATCTGAAAGTTTGGTGGCCTGATTCACAGATTGATCATGTGTTTGGTCCTTGAGCTGTAAGTGCATGGCGTTTATGAAAGCCATAGAGCTCTGCTGATGTTCCTCCATTTCTTCTTTCAGCTTCCCAATTGCCAAGCAGTATGCTTCCTGCATGCATCACGTACGTACAAGTGTGAAGTGTACAACTTATATGATTCTTTCGTCAACGTACCTTTTATTTTCAAATTTCAATAAAATCCCTCTTGGTAGTTTCTTTCAGTAAGTTTAAATAGTTTCAAATTTCCACTTTTAATTTTAACTAATACTATTGGTTATGCAGTATTCCTATTCCTTTTATATATTATGGAGATTTTGAATTGGATTTTTATAAAATACGAAGTTAATAACAACGTCGCTAAATTTTCTTTGGAATATTCTCGTATCAAAACTCTGACTAGGTTAATGATTAGTAATTGGTAATTTGATAATTACGTACCAAGAAGTGATCGAGGTCGGAATCTTGTGTAGGCTCCCCTAAATTGGACATGGTGTGCACCTGCAGCTGCTTCATCATGTTTTTCGTATTATCGTTTTCCTCTTCATCATGATCATGATCATGATCAGCTAGGTCATCATCAACAACATTACCACCGGCCTGAAAATAATCAACCATGCCAGATCGAACAAAACAAGTTAAATATTATTATAAATGATCAAATCGTGACAAACCCTAGATTGATTCGATATCCTGATTTGATATCTTGCTTAATTATAGAATAATATTTTCCTTTCCTAATTAGATTTATTGTAACTAATATATAATGTATGTCTTCGTATATTCAATAATACAATTGAGAAATATTTTTCCGTCTTTTATTTTTAACAAATATGTATATATAGGATTATTGATGACTTCTATATATATATATATATATATATATGGAGAAGATCGATCGATGAGATTGTACGTACCTTCAAACATTGTAGGTGAGTTTGAAGCAAGCGATGAAATAAAGTAGGGCTAGAGATTCTCTTTTTCCATAGGACCATATCATCATCATCATCATCTTCTTCTTCTACTAATCCTTTCTGATAAAGATCTTCTTTTTCTTTCTCATCCTTTCTGCAACTCAAACTCAAACCCTCCATATCTTATATATCTTCCACCACACTAAAACAAGTAGTTGCCGCAATATGTAATTACCCTATATCGATCATTTCTCTATATATAAGCCCGGCCAGGTACGTGGTCCAGGAGTTCTGGGACTTCACAGCTTATTACCGTGGGAACTCTTCATTTTGTTTTTACCTCGTACATTTTATTTTTACAGAGTTTAAAAAAAGAGTAGAAAAAAAGAGTGCGAAAATCGTTTTTTCACTGTTTTTGTTTGAAAATATTTACTCTAGAGTCTAAGACGCACTACTCCAAATGGAGAAGAGTACACAGCTAACAACTCATGCATCGATCCATAATTGCTCATCTGACATATTAAAAAGGAAAATACTTACATCCCATACGGGTGGTATCTTTTGTACTACCCTTTCGATTTATCAAATTGTCTTCGTACATATATCATATTCTAAACCGTTTATTCTCTAAATCATCATGTCAAGATCATTTCCGCAAAAAATCAACAAGAATAGAGGTCATTTAGGTATTTATATGTATCAAATAAATCAACGATTTGGGTAATAATTAAAATCTTCATGACGAACCGTCCATTTAGTTGATATATATGAATGACTAAACGACCTCAAATCTTGTTGATTTTTTACGGAGATGATCCTAACATGATAATTTAGAGAATGAACGGTTTTGATTATGATATATATACAAAGATAATTCAATAAATCGAAATGAAAGTACAAAAAGGTACCATCAAGGTGATATGCAAGTATTGTCCTATTAAAAAATCGATGTATCGAATTGAACGTATGAGTTGAAAGTAGTTGCTACTTTAATGGAGATATCATTATCGGGTTCAGAACTTAATTATATATTCGGGGTTGGCATCTCTTTGATCTTTCTCTGTCTCATGTATATCTGTATATATATCACAGGATCTTATAATATGCAGAGTAAAGGTTGGCGATGAAAGCAACATACCATATTTATAGTACTGTACGGATTATATTAGCTCCTCGAAGAATGGGGATGCCTAATGCCTGCCCAGTAGGCAGTATAGCGCAATACACTGATCGAGTCTTTATATATATATATATATATCGAGATTTTGAGAACTAATTTCTATATATCGAGATTTTGTGTGGTTCATATTGGGATTTCCTGTAGTACATCTCTTGACTGCATATCGTGTCTTTGAACAATGATTCATAATGATCGATGGAGGGCCGGAGGGGGTCCATGGGACACATGATCAGTCCTGCATGCATGTATATATAAGTACAATGAAGCTTTTCTTAAAACATATCTGAGACGCATCACACTTCGTACTCTGGCGGGCATCCCCAAGTAAGAAAGGGTTAATAAGGAACTTATAAAGCAGTTGAGAGATCGAACAACTGATCATGCATGCGTTTACTACTACAGACTGAAGGAAGTTGAGATTCCACTCCAAAACCAATTGGCAATAGGGGGAGAGGCTTAACCCCTTATAAGCCCTTGCAAGGTTGTGCAACTTTCCAATGTGAGATTTTTGTACCTTCACATTCTCACACGCCTCCTCACGTGTTAGGCTTGAAAAATCTGCGACGCATCACACTTCGTGCTCTGGCGGGCATCCCCAGGTAAGAGAGGGTTAATAAGGAACTTGTAAAGCAGTTGAGAGATCGAAAAACTGACCTTGCATGCGTTTACTACTACCGACTGAAGAAAGTTGAGGTTCCACCCAAAAACCAATTGGCTATAGGGGTAGAGGCCCAAGTCCTTATAAGGACTTGCAAGGTTGTGCAACTTTTCAATGTGAGATTTTTGTACCTTCACATTCTCACACGCCCCTCACGTGTGGCGAATTTTCAAGCCTAACACGTGGACAACTCATATTGGGTGACGTGGAGCACGTGTGGTAGTTAAACCTTATACGTAGGATAACCCGCTCTGATATCCTGAAGGAAGTTGAGGTTCCACCCCA
Source organism: Oemleria cerasiformis (assembly GCA_037349345.1). Classification (NCBI taxonomy): domain Eukaryota; kingdom Viridiplantae; phylum Streptophyta; class Magnoliopsida; order Rosales; family Rosaceae; genus Oemleria; species Oemleria cerasiformis. Next base: position 17,525,718 of record JAZGTL010000018.1, read on the forward strand.
AAATCAATTGGCTATGGGGGGAGAGGCCCACGTCCTTATAAGGACTTGTAACTACTACATACTGAAGGAAGTTGAGGTTCCACCCCAAAAACAATTGGTAAGGTTGTGCAACTTTTCAATGTGGGATTTTTGTACCTTCACATTTTCACACGCCCCCTCAAGTGTGGCGAATTTTCAAGTCTAGCACGTGGACAACTCATATTGGGTGACGTGGAGCACGTGTGGTGGTTAAGCCTTACACGTAGGATAACCCGTTCTGATACCCTGAAGGAAGTTGAGGTTCCACCCCAAAATCAATTGGCTATAGGGGGAGAGGCCCAAGTCCTTATAAGCACTTGCAACTACTACAGACTGAAGGAAGTTTAGGTTCCACTCCAAAACCAATTGGCTATGGGGAGAGAGGCTCAAGTCCTTATAAGGACTTGCAAGGTTGTGCAACTTTTCAATGTGGGATTTTTGTATCTGTGGTGGTTAAGCCTTACACGTAGGATAACCCGCTCTGATACTCTAAAGGAAGTTAAAGTTCCACTCTAAAATCAATTGGCTATGGGGAAAGAGGCCCAAGTCCTTATAAGTCCTTTCAACTTTTCAAGGTGAGATTTTTGTACCTTCATATTCTGACACAGAACCAGTCCCTCATTCAAACCAATTCTTCTGCGCCCCTTAAAGTTGACTACATAAAAATAACCCAAAAAAATCGAATCCAAAATTGGAAATATCCCAAATTATTGTCATTACCACTTGAACCTCTCTCGGTGGTTTAGGAGCAATGAAACTTGGTAGCGGTGCATTGAAGACAGAGAGAAACTTATCTATTTGGAGATGTAGGCTTCTGATTTTGGATACTTCTGATTGCTTAAAGCCTGAACACCAATATCACAAGTTAAAACTTAATTGCCTGCCTGGGACACTGCCACGTGTAACATGATGAATATCCATCTATATGTACCTGGAGGTGGATGAATTAATCTCACGGCTTTCTTTAAATACTCTCTGGTGATATTTTACTATTTAGATCACCGTTAAAATTGTGTTAAATTTTCTGTAAAAAATTTGTGATGTGCTTATATATTTCAAGATTATTTTCTCAAATTAGCTTAATACCCAATAACTCCAATTCTACAATTTCTGCCTTAAATATGCAATTTCTAATTATTAATTTATTCGAAAAAGACGACACATGATTCTCACGTGACTTTTTTTGACCAAAAAACAAATGATCACGTTGTTAAATGTTGCAACAGAAAAAATCTAAGAATCCGTGTCATAAGAGGTAAAATTTAGATGATATTTCTGAACTTTGACATGATTGAAATATTATGTTCAGTGCTACCCTTCTCAATTCACTCGAATCTTTCCAATCTACCTACCTCCAGTGCTTTTGTTATTTTCCTTGTCTTTATTTCCACAGGAACCAATGAACTCCAAAGGTCTCCGAGCTACCCTCTGGTTCTCTTTTTCACTTTGAGCAGAGCTAGATTTGAAGTTTTAGCTTTGTTAGAACAGTTTGATAATGCAATTCTTTATGTCACTCTCTCTCAACTTCAAATATGTAGGATCGACAAGCTCGCTAAATGAAAATGGTGGAACGAGAAAGTTTCTTTTGTGTGAAAAAGCAAAATATTCTCCTGTATTATTCAGTATAGAAGGTTTTTCAAACTTGAGAATGAAGAAACGAACAAGGGCAAGAGGAGAAGCAAAAGTGGAAGGCACTCTTATTATAACGTTCACCCTATTCGAAAAGCTACAAGCTGAAACCATTACCAGTATTGTCCAATTATACAAGTACATGCAATGTTGGTTTGTTATATAACCCAATATCTATATATATAAATGTTTAGTAACAAACCAATCCAGGTGGCACAACATTACATTATGCAGATCAAGAGAAATTAAGCAGCAGAGAAGCCAAATTGAAGGAGCTGGTGCACTCATAATCCCTTAGAGCCAGGAAGGTCAATCCATTGCAACTGGATTTCGACTTCACCGCATTCCACATTTCTGAGTCTGAGGCACATATCTTGGACCACCTTGCCGTCCTTCCACAGGATGTGGCTCTCTTCAGATAGACAGTTTGACCTACTTGGTTGAACTCTGGTGATGATCGTTGCGCTTGGGATGCCTTCTAAGTTCATCTTCAATGCCTCGATGTAGGGTGAGATCCCGAATTCTGCATCTCCCATTTTGTCATCCTTGCTGAATGTGTCATGGTCATACACAGTCTGCAACAGCCACACACACACGAAAAGAATGTCAAACTTCAACAAAGGAACTACACTACGGAATCTTGAAAGTAAAGATTGCTATTATTTGATGGCAAAATAGCAGATGAGTAGAACTCACTAGCATGATTGGAACACTTGGGTCTGTAACGGAGAGGGTAAGATCTTCATTCCACTCCGGGTTAACATCCTTTTTAATTACGCGAGTCTTCAGTTTCTGCATTAAAAAGGTTCCATTTTTACATACAAGAGAAAGGAACAATTACAATTTTGATCATATATATGCAGCAATGAAACAAAAAGGTTCAATTTTTCATACAATTAAGAGAAAGGAACATAATTCTCAATTAGAATTTTGAAAAAAATCAACAACGAAGCGAAAAGGTTCGATTTTTACATGAAATTGAAAGGAAGGAACAAAATGGTCAATTAGAATTTAGATCATGTGCAGCAACGAAACAAAAAGGTTTGATTTTTACATGAAATTGAAAGGAAGGAATATAAAGGTCAATTTAAACATGCAGCAACAAAAAAAAAAGTAGCAAGAACCAATTGTCAAAGCTGAAAGAGAGAGCAGGTAAGATCATTCTAACTCATCATTGAGAGTAGATTGTAGAAAAGCTTGAGAAACGAAGATCTCATTAGAAGTATTGAAGAGATGAACACCTCAAGTACAAAAGAAATTGAAGGGTTCTATAAACAATAAAAAATGAGATTTTTAACCGGGTATTTTGAATTTCTGATGATCCAAAACACCTTCTCAACCCGAAAACCTAATCTTTAACAGAGCAGTAGCAATTCATATCAACATTAAATTTAACAAGACTTTAGCAGAGCAATTCAAACTGGAAAATTTAATCTTTTGGTTAACAAAAAAAAGAATGAAACCGAAAAAATTAAAGCAACTAAACATATGAATCATATTTTGAAGCGAAAATTTGAAAAAATAAGGGAAATTAAAATTGAAACATGTGACTGAAGATTCTCAGGGAAAATGGAAGTAGATGAGGAGGAGGTTACCTGTTTACTCATCTTGATGACGACGTAAGGGTCGCTGCTACGGACGTCGCGAACGGCGAGATTAACACCGCGCTTGACGCGGATTCGGAGAAGACCGAGTAAATTCTCCATGAGAGACTTGCTGCCTCCCCTTGCCTGCTGTGCCTTTGGTGACCCTGACATCGTCTCCTCTGGGATCTCCCACCTCTTTATAATGTTACCGATAATTAATTGCCCAATTTTTTCTCTTTTGGTTAAATAATCAATTACCTTCGCTATCACCTAACCCACATAGTTAAATATTCACCAAATCAATAACACTCAAAAAGGAAAAAACATACAAAACACCAATAATTCAAATTGCTGAGACAAAACACAAACCTGGGCCGACCAAGTTGGTACAAGGAATCTTGAATTTTCGTTTTCTTCTTCTACGTGTTTTTATTGTTGTTTGCCTTCTCAGTAAAATTGAAATTTACCTTTTTGTTTTACTTGTTTTTGTGAATGGAAAGAGGAGAAGACAAGAAGAGGACGGTAAATTAAGTTACGATGGTAAAAATGGACAGGTGATGCGATGAGATTGGCGGGGAAGAGGTGGGGATGGGGGAGGTTTTAAGATTTTCACCGTTTTAGTTTGGGGAGTAGGTGACCGGGAGATCCGGTTGTCAGTTTGGGGAGCAATGGACGGGATTTAATTATGGGTCCCCCAAAAACAAAAAAAAAAAAAAACCTGTGGCTATGGACGTTGACTAACAAGTATTCGAGGGCCGTAAATGACGCTGTCTTCAACTTAATGGGACACATTACATTACACAGATTATTGTCCAACGTCGTGGACTGTCGTGGCGGTGGCGGTGGCGGTGGCGATGGCGGCTTTGCTGTGATCATCATCTAATTTTTCTGTAACTATAATTTTTATTTTTCTATTTTTTCTTTCTGTTTTGCTGTTAACATGTGATAATTAGTTGAGATGGGTAATTATCATAACTGAATTTTAGTTACTAAGTAACAAAAAATTTGTTTCAAATTGATTTCGCTTTATTTCGTACTCAAAGGTCACTATTTTACTAAAGATATATTGAATTTTATCGCACTAAGCAATCGATTATGATTGATTCATTTGGAATTATTCAATAATCAGACAAAAATAAGGTCACTATTTTGCTAAAGATATATTGAATTTTATCGCACTAAGCAATCGATTATGATTGATTCATTTGGAATTAGTCAATAATCAAACAAAAATAAATAGTGGTTATCAAAATAAACCAAACATGTCCTGTCCTTTTCAAATTGCATCCCACTTTAAAGAAAGGTTATCCATTGTTTGGAGCTGAGCTTTCCTTACATGAAACCTATTGAGATTGAGAAACATTCATCATGGTGAGGTGAGAGGGAGAGATGAGTCTAACGAAACCAAAAATTTAATAAAAAATTGATAAATTAGAAATACTAACGGAATTTTGGTAAAAAAAATATTGGTCTGATACAAATCCGATGAGACGAGTTAATAGAGGGTGTGTTTGGACGAGGGAAAATAACAAGAGATTTGGTAAAAAATCAGAATTTTGAAATTCTTATACATCAATTTCCTTATTTGGATTCATAAAAATTGAAATTTAGAAATTCCAAAAATGAATTTGGATACCCCCAATCTCCACTTTAAATTTCACTAGTCTCATGCATCCGCTTACGCGTGTATATATATATTTTTTAATTTTAAAAAGTAAGGAGAAATGAAAATAAATCAAAAAGGATAAAAAAATAATTAAAAAGGAATGAGAATGAGGGAGTAACTACCCACTTATTTCATTTAAGTGTTTATTATTTATTGATTTAAAAAACGTGTTTATTATTTAAAATATATGATTTTACTATTTTGTTCATGTTTTTTAAATCATAATAGGGGTATTTTCGTCCAAAAAAATTTAGTGAAGCCTTTTGACCCTATTGACTTTATAATAATAGAAATATAAAGAGGTTCAATTTCTCAAATTTCATCTTTATAACTATAATTTATATAGAAACATTAAGTTTTATTTTTAAATTTTATTCTATTTTTATATTATCCAAACAAGAAACTTCAAAAATTGTAAAAAATTAATTTCCATCAATTTAAATTATGTCATTTTATAAAGTATTTGTAATCTTAAACTTGTTCATCCACACACAATCTAAAATTATATTCTTGAAAAGATCTCATGAGCATTTTATATCGATAGATAAATTAAGATGTATCATGTATACCCAGTACCCATTATTTTCCATTTAGCTTAGTTGACTTTTATTGACCTTAGTTAATTTATCGAGCAAATTACACTTTAGTATCCTCACGTTTACATTAAATTTCATAATTATACCAAAAGTTTTAAAATTTGCATTTTAGTACCCTGAACTCTTTAAAACGTTTCACCTTTATTCTAACCACATATTTTTCGGCTGAATTTATGTTGGTTGATGATGTGAAGCGTGTGGGGGGCCCCAGAAAAACAAATTCCACGGTGACTTTGGGCAAAATTACATAATTAGTCATTGGTTATCTCATGCTTAACATCTCCCGTCGAAATACTAAGTGAGAGATAATCAAGAGCTAATTAAGTAATTATGCCTACAATCACCATAAATTTTGTTTTTGTGGGGTCTCCACACACGTCACATAATTAACTAATAGAAATTCAGTCTAAAAATGTGTCGTTGAGACAAAAGTAAAACGTTTTAAAGAGTTCAGGGTACTAAAATGAAAAATTTGATAAGTTAAGTATAACTGTGAAATTTAGTATACTAAAGTGTAATGTGCTCTAATTTATATTTCCCGAAGGTCATTTCAATAATTCACTATTTTTTTTCTATTTCGAGTGGATCACGTTTTGTGGATTTTCTATGAAAATGAGATATGTGAAGTGCACGACAACAACGAGCACCACTCCTTTTTCTCCATCACTTCTGGTGTTGCTGGTACAATATTACAGTGACGCCAATAAGATTTCTCCTGAATGTGCTTCCCTAATTTGTCTGGGCGTGGATACTGTCATGCACTCAACTGGGCCTGAGTTCGGAGCCCAGTCATCTAATCAGGCCGAACCGAATACCAAAACCCAATAAAAAATAAAGCCCAATCCAAAAACCTTTACTTTACTTTACTGTTCCTCAAATTCCCGCGCTTTCACTCACAAGTCGCAAAAGCAGAGGGAGAAGAACAATGGAGCCCTGGGAGGAGCTAGACGTGGACGATTCAGACGTCATCTCTTTCAGCCTTCGTCCTTGCAAGCGCTCCGCCTCTCATTCACTCAAATTAAATAATCCTCAGCCCAATCTCTCTTCCTCTTCTTCTCCTTCCTCTCCGAGGCTCATTCCGGGACCCGCCGGAGCAGTACAGGCGGCGATGCAGCGGAGAACCCAAATCCACCGCCACCACGCCCATGAGGAGGAGCCTATTCCGACCCAAGAGTTCGTGAGGAGAGTCGTCGAGGATGGTGATGATCAAGACGCCGATTTCAACAAGAATCCCTGGCTTTGTGCTCTCGATTTTGTCACAAGACAAGGTGCTGACTTTCCAACGCCCTTGGGCTCCATTAGGAAGGGGGTTGACACTCACAGAGTAGCTCAGGTATTTTCATTACTGTTTCTGTTAAATTTTTGTAATCAATTGTAGATTCCATGACAGCTAATCTGCTATATTGGAGAAATGATAGAAATGGAAACCCTTCTCAAATTTTGATTGGTTGCTGAGAAAACGCTGGAAAGCAAGAATTATCATACTTCAAAACCCTTATCTGCTTGATTGCTATATGCTGAAGCTCCCTTTTACTTTTTTTGGAACCTAATTATTCTTCCTTCGTTTTACTTGTGTTTTATCACTAATTATTAGGTCTCATGATTTGAGCTTGTTCATGTCATTTCTGTGGTCGCTGGTTTATTAGGTTGTTGCTATAATCAAATCTTGCAACCCAAATGGTCTTGGTGATCTGATGCTGACTCTGAAGGTAAGGTTATTTTGGATATGGATACTAATAAAGCTCAATCTTCTTTGCTTTGCTTTTTTGCGACTCTCTCTCTCAAATAATTCTGCTGGCCTCAATTTTTTCACTTTATGCAATGTGACATAGCTATGTGGCTTAAATTTTGGTATCAGGATCCTACAGGTACAATTGGTGCTAGCATTCACCACACGGCCCTTTCTGAACGAGACTTTGGGAAGAGCATATCTGTTGGTGCAGTTTTAGTACTTCAGAAGGTTGGTTCTTCTCTTCTGTTTAAGTGAGTGAAATCTAACATGATCAAATATATGGTTGCGAATATAAAGAAACTGTAAAGTCTAGAAAAAGCAAAATGTGATGATTGGGTGTAGTTAGAAATGCAATCTCGAAAAGTCTTCTTTATGCTGAAGTTAATGCTGTGGTCAACAGCATGGGAATGATTAACACATGCTTTTTTATCAGGTTGCTGTGTTCTCCCCCTCACGTTCTGCATGTTATCTTAATATAACCAAGAACAACATGGTTCAGGTGCGCGTGTTTTCTTGTATTCGACAGTTATTTGAGTATTGCTAGGGAGATGAACTCAAAAGAGTCATCTTTGATCATTTAAAGATGAGCCTGAAAACCTGGACCATGCATTCTCCTCCCCACTTTGCTTGACCTTTTAGAGGGTTTTCCAATTGATTATCTTCATATTTCACCGGATGAGCTTGACGTAGGACAGGCCCCTTAAGTTTACAGGCTTTCTGCCAATGTTGGATATGCATCTTCAATTCGTCAAAAATCACGTACCAGATTTAGCAGCACTAGTATTATTGACACTCTTTCCTTTCTATCTGCACATAACACAGCAATGTTGAGACAAACGTAAGGTCTTCCTTGTTCGAGCAAGTCACTAGTATTTATCGGACATTTCATTTCTAGTGTTGGTGCCACAATTCATGTGAAGTTTAGTCTGCTGAACAAAAAAAGAGAAAAGCTTCAAGTATTTTGTGTGCGGTATGTTGATGAATTGTTACCTTTACAGGTAATCTCCAAGGAAAGTGGACCTCTCATGACAAAAGATCTTCCCGCTACATCAGACAACAATCCTGCTCCCAATCATGGTAAGTTGTAAATCAGTGATTTCTTTATATTCAATCCTGTATTGCAGAGAAAATTTACTTTCCTGTTTCTATATTGCTGTGCTGCGACTCTCTGAGTGATGAGATTCTTCATAATCTCCTTTCTTCATAACAGGAACTTGTAACAACTTATGTCTTCCACAAGAAAAGTTCCCTCCCTCGCGGGAAAGCACTGAAAGAATCATGAATTATTTGAGACAAAATTCTAACGCAAGAGGGAGTGAGCTTAACATTGAGAAACTTATGGAAACAGATGATGCTTGTGCACAAGGAATGAGTTACTCGGGGCACCAGCAGCGTGAAAGCCAAAATGCGGCGGAGGTAGAGGTTCTTTCTTCATTGGTGAGAAGGGGTATGCCTGATGGGGTCACTGGAGTGGCGGTTAGAGAGGAAAGTATTGATGCTGACCGAGTAACTGTTTTAAACCCTGGCAGAGCCGTGGAAGGAGAGAATCTATTCAGCTTAAGTCAAGCCATGAATCATGCAACCGTGGGACCTGAGAAACGCAATCTTGGCAGAGTTGAAGGTGACAATGCATTGAGCATGACACAACCCATTGGTGCTTCTTCAGCACCCTCGGGTTCAGTTGATGGAGAAGAAGTGGGGACAGCAGCTGGAACTAAAAGGCAGAGACAGCCTCTAATTTGGAGAACTTCAGTCCCAGAGTATACAGAAGAAGAGCTGGATCTTTTTGAATTTGACTGAGGCAAGGGCATAGACATAGATTACATGATGGCTCTTAGTTTTGTAAGGATCATTACATGTTAGAATCTGGAGAAATTGTTATTCCTTGTATTCCAATAGTCTCAATTACATGACGTAGGTACTTTTTTGGTAAAATGATACTGGAATGAGAATTATATCATACACATTAAATATTAACTTTGTATTTTACGATAATCGAATTCAAAATCTACCACTATACAGAGAGTGGATATGAAACCGTAACATTAAGTGGCGAAAAAGGATTACATATGGGGAAAGTGAGAAATAAATCCCTATTTCTAGGAATTGTATTCCATGGATATTATTTTGTATTCATTACCCAAAAGGATAAAAGAGCCAGATATTTTGCATGATTACCAGCTAATAGATTAACTGCCGAAGAATCAAAACGGCTGAGCTAAAAATTGCAAGCTTTAAACCTCATCTCCAAGCTACAATTACAACCGGAAACAAAATTGGACTGTAGTTGCATATTTTGGTCACATAACAATAATCTAATGCTCCTAACACCTTCACAAGAGTGAAGATTCTCAACTTCACTCAAAAGCCTCACACGTCCCTTCTCATCGGAATGGTTTTAGATATATGGTAAATTGTGGACTGTCTAAATGGGTCATTTCCGGGCAGAGTGAACTTCAAGCATTTCCAGGACGATAACATGTTCATCAACGCCTTACTATCACCTACTGAAACAGCTTCCTTAATCTTTCAGCAGACTGGGCCGCTCGTTTGTTGGTTGGCTCAAGAACAAGTGCATACTTGAAGTCTGCAGGATGAAAGTGCATTGTCAATTGATTACTACGATACACAACCTTAAACAATTTATAACTGAGTTTATTTTGGTATGCGCTTTTCAACTCCAATCTCAAATATGTCTATTTCCCTTATAGACCTTTTACACTTGCATTTTGGCTTGAATAAAGGAATAGTAAGGATGATAGAGGCATAATGTCATAAGTATAAACAAGCAAATCTCACCGTCAATTGCTTCCTTGTAGTAACCAAGCATTTCCCTTGCAGTGCCTCTTCGTAAATAAGCCTTCACATTCTGAAGAAACAAAAAAGCAGGCAGCAGTGTCATTGTATTTTAGATATGAAAACGAAATCAATGATTTTCGATTGAAGACCATGAACAAAAACTATCAACACAAAGGATGATCAAGAATATATAATTATCAATTGAGACACGACCACACTATATTTATCTTGTTCAGTATAGCTGATGTAAAGAACAATAATTATTTTTAATCAATTAACATTGTGTAACAAAACCATAAATCTTCTTGGGAGAAAAGAAGTTACCTTCTTGTCAAGGTTGATAGCTTTAGTACAATCTGTCTCAGCAAGAATGAAACTGGTTGGGAGAAATAAATAAGTCAAAAACCTACCACAAAAAAATCAATGGAGAAAATAAATGCCCAAACAGATAGCAGTACCTCCCAGTTTCAAGATATGCTGCAGCCCTGTTACCGTAATATGTTGCAGTATTGCCGTTAAGTTTGATAGCTTCTGTATAAAAGCCAATAGCCTTGTGCCACTCTTTATCTTTGTATGCTTGGTTTCCCTAAAGTAATTTGTAAAGATAACAGAAGAGGATTTACGAAAGGAAAATTGAAGATTTTCATTAACGCCTTCCGCTTGTAGACAGACACAATACATGAATATCCATTATGCAAACATAGCTTGATAGAAAAATTGGTCGTCAATTCATAATTCGACAACAAAATGATCAAGACCAAAGATCCAAATCACAAACATCCCAAATAGTTACCAAATAATGGTCAATAGAGAAATTCAGTATCATGATGCTGTCTATGTTACAAAGAAAATAAAAAACTAAGAAACAACTAAAAAAGAAAAATGGACAACAATCATGATAGCGACGATCTACCTTTTCCTTGGCAATTTCAGCAGATTGCTCCCTGGTGAGAGAATTTTTGGATGATTTGGAATTTGAAGCAATATCAGCCTGCTCCTGTAAAGATTTATACATAGTGTGGACTGCATCTAGTAAAAAGCGATCACCCCCATGCCTGGCTATGAAAGAAACCGAAACAGGACACTTGTCATGAAATCCCAGCGGTACTGTGACCTGAACAGTACACATCAACAGAGTATAAAAAATAAGGAGAATCTAAAATCAGTACGGACTTATCAGAATGTAACGAAGACATACTGACACAGGAAAAAACAGCTTATCAAATATTCAAGAGATGGGAAAAATAACAACCTGACAACAACCTGACAGGCTAGCAATACTTAATAGACCAAAAGCACGATTCCGGAAGTCCTCAGAGAGGATCTCCTTCCCACCAAGTTTTGAAGGGGGGTCCGCAACAGTTGGGACCACCAAAATTCCATCATCCTACACAAGAAAATCAAACACCAAACCATAATCACTTTAAGAACAAGATTGTGTTAGTATATATATGAATGCAACATGCACAAGACAAAAATATTAAAAGTCAATACTAAAAAAAACAATGACCTTCAACAGAGAGTTCACAGCTGCATGCAATTCATTCTTGATTGACTTGCAGATCTCAATTTCCTCATTTGATGCTTCCAGTGGCCCACGTAATTGTGCATTAGTAGCAGAATCCAGAACAGGATTCACCAAATTAATCCATTCCTCATGGTTGTTTTTGAACTCGTGTCTGATAAAAACCTCAATTAGCATACTATCCAGCAATTTTTTAATTTGAAAAAAGACGAATGAATGAACAAAGTGAAAACTGCCTTCTTAAAGAAAACATAAAAAGTGCAGCATAAAAGAAGCAAAAGGTGCTCTTTATATCATATTAATTAAATAACCCTATATATTGTCATAACTAGGAGTAAGAGGATAAGAATTCTATAATTGGCAATTTTATATCTAAACTCAGTACATAGAAATTAGAATAATACTTAAGGTAGAAATTAGAATAATACTTGAGGGTTCCATCCTATTTTCTGGTTATTTCCTATATACTTTGTCAAGTACTTTTTTCTGGCCGGAAAGTACTATTTCTAAATCTTATCATCTTGCAAACTTAACCTCACTTCAAGAGTTTTAGTTTCCCCCTTCCAAATCCAACATAAAAATGGAAAAAAGATAAATAGAATAGAAGAAAGAAATATAAGCACAGAAACCTTCAGTCCCGAGCTTTCCTGAAAACCATTCACGCATGGGGGCTGGAGGAGAGATACATGTATTTTTATTTTTCTTCTTTCCTCTTTTATGATGTATATCTTCAACGATTTATGAAGTATGCAGAAGATTACTGGTGAGATTACTGGTGACCTCACCTTTGAAGAAGCTGCACGACATTGGCAAGCAGAATTGTGGATGATGTCTTCACTTCACCATTTGTCTTCTGGCTGTGAAAATCTTTCAAGCTTGGAACTTTTGAATTGAAATAGTCCCCAAGATTTTCACGTTTCAATACTTTTCCTGAACCAGCTCATCGAGAAATAATCAGAATTTTCAAAAACAACAGATCACCACGGACAGGGAGCATAGAGCAGATTTCTAAGTTGAGGGGAAAGAACATACTTCCAAAAAGCTTCTCAGTGGATTTGATGATCACTTGAACGATCCTGTCAACAGGAATCTTTACTTGTTGAAAGCAATCATCAGCTATTACAATTTGTCTTGGACTGCGCGAAACTGCATAAGGAAGTTGCAGCAGCACATGTCCAACACGACGTAGGACACTAGGATCCTTAGCAAACCATCCTGCAAAAGTCATTTTACAAGTCAAACACTAGGAAAAATTGAAAACACTAACTTTTATTACAATGGAAATTTATTATTAAAAAGAAAACCAATCTAATGGGGCAAAAGTAAAATAGAACTTGTAATGACCCATTAAGATATGGATGATCATTTACCAAATCACAAGCACTGATCCAAAACTATCTACCATTTTATTCTATATTGTCTTACATTAACACCTATGAATCAAAATGTCTTCTAAATAAAGTATGAAGCACCATCAACACATTAGATAAGATTATAAGAACTACAAACATGAACATAGAAGATGATATTTACCCAGTTATGGGAAAGTTAAGAAAAAAAAAATTAGCCAAACCCCAGAAAAAACACAAACTGAATCAAACTCCAGTCAGTTTTTATTTCCTTGATAGAAATAATTTAGAGAACCAAATAAGTTTTCAGGTCCACATATTTGCACTATGGCATATATTCCTGCACCAGCCTACGAAATTATACGTGTCCTTACCGACAGTATCAAGACTTGTAGAAACAGGTAAAACTCCAATGTGTGAAACAGCTCCATGTGAAGGTCGGAAACCAATAACGCCACAAGACCCAGCAGGTACTCTAACGCCACCAACAGTGTCAATACCTGCACCATGATATTTATATCCCCATTATTAGTTTGAGATCTGGTATTCTTCTTTTTGAGCTAACATGTGCTTCAACATTGATACATAAGCATATATATGCTGACCATAACACGATAAAAAAACAACAAACTAAATATGCTAAATCATTGAAAGAAGAGCATTTTGGGGTGCTATAATATTCCTGAACATGAATAAGATAAGATAGGAAAAGGAAACCAAGGGGCCACCAACTCAATTGCCTTTGATGTCGGTTTTAACAAGAAAATAACCACCCTGAATACCTCCATATGTGCCTTCAACGATTTTCCATGTTCAAATGAGCAATAAGAAAACTCAACCAGAAATGTAATGAACATGAAGAATGATTTCAGATAGGATAAGAAAAATAAACAAGCTCACCCAGTGAAAAATCAACAAGATCAGCAGCTACAGCCACAGCAGCTCCACTAGAGGATCCACCTGGTGTTCTTGAAGACGCTGCTGGGTTGGTGGGGGTACCATAATGCTTATTTTCTCCGGTAATACTGAAAAATAAACATGGCAAGAAGAATTGACATTATTAATCCAAACATAAAGTACAATCGAAGAAATTAAAAGGAAAATAGAGATACGTGCACTCATATCTGACACTAGCACAGTTATAGCAGTAAAATAAAAGAGGGAGGGTATAATAAGCATATTTCCAAGTTTAAAATAAAATAGACAATGTTAATACTCAGAACAAACTTTCTTTTTCATTTTGATAGGAGATCCTCACAACAATTAGGAATAGCACCTTCATAACATTGATGAAAATCCGAAGTGTGCTCATCAGTTACATACCTATACGCCAACTCATCTACAACAGTTTTCCCAATGCACGTGGCACCTCCTTCAACAAGAGTGGAAACCACAGGAGACGTCTGAGAAGCAGTATCATGTGTTCTTCCCCAATCAGGATGACCAAAACCAGTTACATATCCCTCAATATCGAATCTGCAAACATGTTACAAAATTCGACTTTAATACAAAGAATGATTCTCAAATGTTAGAACTGCAAAGTAAAGCAATAAATGCTTCTTCGTGTCTATACCTCTATGCATATTGAGTCAATGTTCAGATAAGTTGTTCATTTGCTTATTTAAGGGCACATTCAGCCGTAACTGGCATACTATGCGCGCCCGCCCGCCCCTCCTCCCCTCCCCCCCCCCCCCCCCCCCCCCCCCCCCCCCCCCCCATATAAGGGTTATATTTTTTTTAGAACACAAAACACGCCCTCTCAATCGCTAAAACAAAGCAACAACCACTTCTGTTCAATAAGAAATCAAAAGCGTATTGAATAACCAAAATCAACATGCCCCTCTTATCAATGCATCCTACGTTGATAAGCAACCTAAAGCAAAGAAGAAAAATAAAGCATTGAAATTCAGATTTTTCACCACATGGGTTCCATCCTAATTCAATCAATCCTTTGGAACTTATTATAGTAACCATAACTTCCTTAGGTTTGCATAAAGCTAAGCAAAAGCAAAGACTAAACTTTCAAGATTCCGCCTTTCACTTTTTCTACTGTTTTAATATCTTGGGTTTCAACTTTTATCAAGAAACAAACAGAAAAACAGAGGAAGAAGGGGTAGAGAACGTACACGTCAGAAACGGCGAAGGTGAGGCCAGTGAGGGGATGCGGGGCTTTGGGAGGAGCTGGCTGAGGAGGAGGAAGAAGTTCAAGCCTCTGAATAAAGGCGCCAAAGTCTTCTCTGATGGCCTTCTTCAGCTTCCTTGTCATTAGTAGAATCCCAGCCAAACCCAAACCCAATAGAACCCACAGATTGGCGGCTTGAGACCCCATTTCTGTCTGTCTATGATTTCTGCAAGCCCTACGGAATTGCCAAAGTGGTAAGAGTCGGGTTTTTTATATTGAGGGAGAGGAAGAGGAAGAAGAAGAAGAGGATAATGCAGTGACCAGCACAGCGTGACCTAGGGGGAGACGGTTCTTCAGATTATTTACGGTATCGTATTCATACAGGTAGGACCTCAAAGTTTCACCCTTTTTTAAAATAGGTCCTCAATTCATTTCTATTTTTTGTCATTTTCTATTTAATTCAAAGTTTCCGCATAGTCCTAAAATATTTTTTTTAGTTAATTTAGTAATTTCCAAAGAAAAAATGGCTCCGGTAGAGTTCCTATCCTACTTTTTACTTTAAAATTTTGTTATTTTAGAGATTTTGAATCCCTAATTTTAACAAATAGGAGAAAGAAAGTAGGGATTACATATCTCCTCACAATTGCATGAATTTATAAATAATAAAATAATAAATTAAGGATATTCAAGTGTTTCACTTGAAACAAATAATAAAATATTTGAAATTTGCCAAAATAGGGAACACTATTGAAGTAAACTTTTTAAGAGTAATTTATTAAAATAACTTTTTAATTATTTTAATTAGAATTTAACTTTTTTATAGGAACTCTATTGAAGATGCTCTTATGTACCGTACCTAATTGATCACTCGTGGTGCACCGGAAGACAAAGAAGCAAATCAGTATTTGTTTTTGTTTAAATGGAATATGGATCCACCTCGAGCTCGAGCACTAGGGACCGACATACTAACTTAACACGTGTATATAATAAATAATTTAATTATTTACGGAATAATATCACGATCAAAGTGATATAATTCCGACTATATTAATATACACTTCTCTTCACTTGGACATAAAACGGACTCAATTTGATTGTAAGAAGTAGCTTAGATTTGTCATAAAGAATTGTTTGTAATTGGAAGAGACAATAAATACCTTAACTATTGTATACAATAATAATGAAGTGACTTAATTCCGACTATATTAATGTATATTTCTATTTACTTTGGCATAGAATGGGCCAATTGATCATAAGAAGTAGCTTTAGATAGAATTGTCTGTAATTGGGCAAGAGCCGAAAGTTTTGTAGCACAACAGCAATGGCAGAGTCTTTACAACAAAAATGTCCCCATTGCGCCAACAAAGGGACTTGTTTTGGTGCAAACAGCTCCCACACCAAATTCAATACCATTTAACACCACAAAAACATGGCCGCAAATGGTAATTATGATTGAAACTAGAAGTTAACACAAGGTACACAACCCTTGTTAAAAATTCCATACTGTGATGTCCTTATTTCGTATACTGCTAAATAATCAAACCTAACGTTATAACAAACAATATTAGCTTTCCAAATAACAGAATAATAGCAACATTTTGCCTATAGTCAAATTAATTTGTAACCGAGGAGCATCTCCTGAAAAATCTTTACTTCTTCGTATGTGGATGTAGTTTGATGACAGAGCGGCCAGCTCAAAAAATGAAGTATAGAACCAGCTACAATTCCATAGGATAATCAAAGTTCGGCCTTGATCCTTGCAGACTCTCCCACAGCACGTTCCATTCTTGAGTACCATTCGCCTATGCGTGTATGTTCAACCATATCTTTACCGGAACTCAAATAACGGATTGGTCTTAACACCCCAAAAACGGCAAGGTCAGCCAAATTAGGTTTTGACCCCCCTGACACAAGAAAGAGATAACACAAACCCTAATTGTCATATCTTACTTATTAAAGGTAACCTCAAGGCAAAAAGTTGAGGCTCCTGCAACAAACTCAAGCCAACTATCAGAAAGACTTCACTAGTTTTTTGAGGAAATTCGGGTAATGGTAGTGTTCTCGTCCTAAAATATTGTATTGTAATTTAAAAGAGCAAACTTTTTCCACACAAGTTAGAGCACATACCAAGGAAGTCCCGCCCATTAAGAGCATCAACCCATGTTTCTGCTGCTTCATAAAGGGATGCACGTTCATCAGTGATGTTATATTTCTTCTTCAGTTTCTTTGACACAAAGTACATAGCTGCAGCACCAGCATACTTCACTGTAATTTTTTCTGTGTAGCTAAAATTACCTGCAGTTATAGGGGAACAACATCAAAAAACAAATAATCACCAACATCTAATCCTCCAGCAGGCTCCAAAGAAAACGGAAAGTGATTTTTAAGTAAGTACAAACCGAAGAATATATTAAGATTGCATTTGGATGCCCACAAAATGTGGCGGCATAACATGGGATGTACTTACCATTGCTTGTGATATAGTCGAAAGACTCGAGGGCCTCAGATGTATTTCGGTATATGTTTGGTGATAACATATGTACCAAGTGATTATCAACCCACCTACACCACAATCATATGCACAGTTTACCAACTAATGCCTGATCCTGAATGCAAAATTTAGTGATGCAATTATACCATGAAGTAAAAGTTCAAGGATGATGCCAGTGACAGAAGTTAAGAAGACAACACAAATCTACAGCCTGCAGAAGAATATCAATGATTTTTAAATGTTCAGACAGTTTCATTTGAATAAGCTTAATATGAATATCCTTTAGTATAAAATTGAGAGAATGTAGTATATCTCTTTCCGATCTGCACAAGCTGATATTTAACTTCTTCCAGATTTATAGCTGAAGCTCCATGATAAGAATAATATGCAACTACTCACTAGAACAAATAATATGGGAATGTTCCGTTGCCTAACCAAATTCATACGGATAGATATTATAATTATCTTGACCATAATGCATTGCTCTATTTAGGTGTTTCCCAAGGGTTCTATCTGAACTAATGTTTAATGAAAATGGCCCACTCTCATAGAATAGCACCTGAGCACATGTTCCATTCTATAAACTAGTGAATCTTCTACTGAAGCTGCGGGAAGTTGGGCTGAAAAATTAGCGATCTGAAGGACTGGAGATGGAATATAACTTCAAAGTGGTCAGTAAAGTATATATTCCTAGTAATACACTACTAGGAGGTGAAAGTTATTCCACAATTCTCTCTTTCTCTTTTGTTTCTTAGATAAGTAGATTATAAGGTCAGGGTCCAGCTAGCCTGCGACCTTCCCTAGATCTACTTGAAGTATACGTATACTTTTTGTTTTTTCCACTTTTATCAAACATTAATATAACCATACTAAGCTAGAGGAGGAAAATATAACATACTGGCGCCACTTTTTCTCTTCATCGTCATCTGCAGCTGCTTTCTTATGAAGAATCTTATCATTCAAGGTATCAATTATAGCTGCAAACAGACAAATGCACAATTTTAATTGTGATATGGAATTATAGTACCTATATATTCAACATGCATAGATCGTTATATCAAAGTTAAAAATCCAACCAAGAAAACTCAAATAATTTAAGAACAGAAACAAGGACAGGTACCTGATGAGTCAACCAACTGTTCCCCATCCACCATCAATATAGGAACCTTCTTATATTCAGAAAATTTGATCTCTTTCTTACTTAGTGGGTTGACCTCCACAATTTTGTAGGGTATATCGTAGTAGTCCAAGTATGCTGCGACAACAGTAAGGTATCACCAACTCGTAAACAACAAAATAAATCGAAAAGATCATGAAAATTACCATTGATGTTTGCATATTATTATGGAAGCAGAAAAAGAAAAATGACACAACAGGAAAAATTGAAGCGGCTCAAGAAAAACATTAAAGGACACACTTTTAGCATGGCACTCTAAATTTGTTGAATGCTCGTATCACTAATTACCAATCACAACCAGAAACACAGTGTCACAGTGTAAATTCAAATCTTAACGAATAAATTCCATTCCAAAAGCATATGAACTACAAGTAAAAGTTCATTCCTTTCATGTTACATATGAGACTGCAGAGAACTTCAAATGAATGTTTCATCCAAACAAAAATTCAATGCTGCAACATCAAATATCGTCCATTTTCTGATAAGTCACTAAAAGAATTTAACACTTTTGCGAAATGAGATAAAAAAGAACACTTTTTTACCTTTAACTTTGTTGCAGAAAGGGCAGGCCTCATACTGGTAAAGCACGACTTCCTTCGGAAGGAGCTCTGCCGGAGGTGGCTCTTTGGCATAGACCTCCTGAGTGAGTGACGTGGCAATAGCGACCGAAGCCAGCGTTCCGGCAACGCCAATAGCAAGATTCCGAGCTGGACCACCAGAAAATGAATCGAACCATCGACGGCGAACGTGAGTAGTGCTGGAGGTGCCGTAGAGAGCCACCTGGAGAAGGCCGTGGCTGGAGGGGGCTAACGTGGCAGCGGCGCCGCCTTGAACGGTGGCGATAGATCGGGAGAGAACGGGAAATGAGGCGAGTGTGGAAGCCCTTCTCATGGTGGAGTGGGTAGAAGCGCTGATTGATTAATCGCTTTGATAGTTTGATAAACTCTTCCGGAGAAGGGGAGAAAGAGAAGGGTTTATGCTGGTTTTTGTGATCCAATGGTGTGTGGGGTTTTGCGATCTCGTCACCCGCGTGTTTTGATCTACGATCCTAATTAATTGTTGTTTTTAGGCTAAATAGTAATCCTAATTATTATTTGGCCTGCCAGCATTTCCAACCAACTCCCTAAAATATATATTTTTTTGTTAAATTAACAATTGTTATTACAACACATATATATATTTGTATCTTCAGCATAGTCCTTAAATTTAAGTTAAATTTAACTAAAATAATTATAAAGTTATTTTAACAAACTACTTTAAAAAAGTTTACTCCAGCAGTGTTCACTATTTTAACAAATTTCAAATATTTTATTATTTATTTCAAGTTAAATATTTGAATATCATCAAGCTACCAACTCCTTTAATTTTTTTTAATGAAATTCATTCAATTGTGAGGAAATAGGAAATCCCTACTTTCTCTCTCATTTTTGTTAAATTTAGGGATTCAAAATAACAAAATTTTAAGGTAGGGAGTGAGATAGGGACTCTGTTGGAGCCATTTTTTTCTTCAAAAATCCCTAAACTAACTAAAAAAGTGTTTTAAGGACTATGCTCGAGATGCTCAACGTATATACTAATTTACTTTATCTTCTTTGCAAAAGAAAAAAAACTTTGCTTGCTTATTGTTTTTATCATATTTAGAGCATCTCCACCAAATTATAGTCAAAATAATTAGAAAGTTATTTTAGCAACCTATTTTAAAAAAGTTTACTAACAAAATTCTAAAATAGAGAGTGCGATAAGGATTCTGCTGTAGCCATTTTTTCTTTGAAAATCCCTAAATTAGCTAAAAAATATGTTTTAGGGACCATGTGGTAGATATTTTTATGAGCAAATTACACTTTAGTACCCTGTTGTTTATATCAAATTTCAGAATTATACTTAACGTTTCAAATTTTGCATTTAAATACCCTATGGGTTATACAAAATTTCAGAGTACTTAAATGTAAAATTATACCAAATTTCAGAGTACTTAAATGTAAAATTTGGTATAACTCTGAAATTTGGTATAAACCACAGAGTACTTAAATGTAAAATTTGAAACGTTAGATATAATTCTGAAATTTTGTATAAATCACAAGATACTAAAGTATAATTTGCACTATTTTTATATACACACTATATATATATATATATTTATTTTCTAAATAAAAATATTAAAATTTTGTTTTTTTTTCTTTTATTTTTATTTATAAAAAATCATAAATCCTATCTGTTCTCTCCGTTGTTGTTTCTAAAACCCAAACCCCAAAAGTTCCTCACTTGGAAAAACCCTCTCCTCTTTTCCTCTCACACCAGTAACCAGTTACCGCCATCTTCTTCCATGGGCGTTTCCGGCCACTCACTCTGAACTCAATTCACACACCCTTTCCCCCACAAAACAAAAATCCCAACAGAAAATAAAAAGAAAAAAAGAAAATGTCAGCTGCTTCAAAGTTCATACGCCTTGGAGCATTGTTCAATGCTCCCGTAAGAACTCTCTCTCCCTCCCCTTCACTTCTCTCGCTCAAACCCTTTGCTGCCTCACAATCTCTACGCTTTCCTCGTTACACTTCCTCTTCAGCTGCAATTGAAACTATTGATTCCGTCACCGCTAACAGCACAGAGCCGCCGCTGCTACATCCCTGGCCCGAGTGGGTGGCGTTCGTCGACGGATTGAAGACCAAGGGGTACTTTATCCGACCCCCGCCGCCTGGGAGTGACGAGGTTTACACGGACATGAATCAAATAAAGGACGCATGCCTCAGCTTTGCTCGTGACCGCTACGATGTTTTCAAGTAAGGATTTTTATTTGTATTATTGAGTTTGCTCTGGTTTGTTTGCCGAGGAAATGTTGGAAAATGAAGTCTTAGTTGATGTTTCATTTATTTATTGCTACTCTTGACATTTGTTGGAAGTTTCATTACCTTTGTGCCATCATTCAAGCTTTGTTTTCTTCACCTGCAATTGCTTTTGTGATGATCTGCAAGGAAAGCTAAGTTATAGCTTGAGATGTTTGGCTTATAATAGTAGTTTTGTAATCGTTGAGTTACCGAAAAGCAAAAATTTTGATTTCATTAGAGCTGACTAGTTGGACCAGCTAGCTTGACTGCAAACAATGAGGAAATCTGTTATCTTGGGTTTGTTCACCAACCAATATAGAACTGAGGATTATGGTCAATTGTGATGTTTTCTGAAGGTGAGAAAGTAACATATTTTTTCCATTTTTTGGTTGTGAAAATTTGATGGCTGTGGAGCTGTTGTGTGAGAGTTGGGAGTATGTTATGTGGGGTGGAAGGAATGAAGAGGCATGCTTTCTAAATGTCAACAATATTTGGGCTTTAACATATTCAGTGGCTTACTGTAAAAATTCATTTGCTCTTTGTCTCCCCTCCTGCGCAATTGTGCATAAGCTTTTCCAAATTTGAATAGAGCAATGGTATATATAACCGTCCAGGCTCCCAAATTTCTCTCCCCCAACGTGATTGAGGAGGGACTGCACCAAAGTTCATGTTCAGAAATAGGCTGAAGATCTGATGAAAAAGAATTCATAAATTTGATTGAGTTCTGTCTATTTGTTGTTGAGCCCTCCATACTATTTACACAGACATCTGAATGTGTTAATTTCTTGCATAACTGCATCTAACCTTTTTATTTTTCATTTTTGTGCAGATCATTGTCGATGGAAGATATTCAAGCAGTTGTGGAGGGTGGATGTCCCAATCTTTTGCGGAAAGCTGTGAATTCAGCCAAAAGATTGAGATTCTATTTGAGACTAGATGAAGGGGATGTATGTAATCTCCCTCATTTACCGGATTTATGTCTCACATTTGCTGATGAAAGTGCATACATACACATAAAAACTCTTCTAGAACTGTAGTTTATTTATGTACTTTTCAATTTTCATTTCAGCGCTTGTTGGGGAATTTCATGATATAAACCTTGAGAATTGTAGTTTTTGATATGGACGGTGCTTGCATAATGCATATACAGGTTTGTGGTGCTTGCAATCTGCGAGGTTCCTGTGACAGAGCTTATGTGGTTCTCAAGGAAACTGAAGCAGCAGCACGTACGGTGGATATTGTGCGAATACTATTGTTTCATGCTCTGGATCCACTTGTTCTTTCGGGAGAGAAGCCTGTTGGTAGAAAGCATCTAGAAACATCTGCAAGGAAACTGCTTTCTGAGTTACTTCAGCTCAGTGAAACAGCTGTTGACCCATCACTTCCAAAGCCTGCTTCCAAAGCTATTGAGCAGAAAAAACCTCATGCAAATTTCCTTGATAATGAACTATCTCACACTGTTGAAATGAAGAGGGGAGATTGGATGTGTCCCAAGTAAGTCACACCAAGTTACCATGGTCATTTCTTACTTGACTTAACTCTTTTGTTTCTTCCATTTTAATTGGTTGTCTTCATTACTTTTATGACTTGGTTGGAGGAGGTTATATCCTCTTAGGAGGGTTTTATTTTTTGTTTGTGGTAGATAACTGTAGTAATGCACATGATTATATGACAGTGTATGTGTGTGGTTTTATGGTGCTAATACTACCTGAAGTGACATAGAACATATCCGGTCTCTTCTCCTCTGAATTTATTCTTCAGATTTGGGGCTTGTGTAACCTTTATTTTGGGAATGATTTATACGGATATAGATATAGTAAAACTTCGTCAGTGGAACTATTTGTTCAATCTTGTAGTCTTTTTAATGTTCTTTGCCCTTATTACAATTTGTATTTATTTAGTACCGTTAGCTTACGTCCCAGTTATGTCCATCCTACCGAACGGATTCACTAGGTATCATGCTCCTGGATTTACCGTAGAACTACTTTGTTGTGATTGCTTAATAGTAGTCCCTATATTTGAGATATCTGAATCCAACATTGCATTTCCTTCCCTCTCTCATTGTACTTGTAGCACATTTCTTGTAATTAAATTTACTTGGTTTCACTTATTTATGAAGTATGAACTGTTGTTCTTTCTACCTTGTTGCAGATGCAATTTTATGAACTTTGCTAAAAATTTAAGATGCCTACAATGTAAAGAAGATGGCCCGAGAAAAGCTGATACTGGTGATTTAGAAATGAAAAAGGGAGACTGGATCTGCACTGGGTAAGCCACTTCTTTTGCACGAGGGATACCTTGTAATTGTTTTTTCATATAGAATGTTGCTGAAATCATTGTTCAGTCCCTTTTAGTACAAACAATCATGTAATGATCTTTCTTAGTGTTCCTAAGTTGATCCAATCATCAAGAAGTTGCTTAGTTTTTCCAATGCTTTGGATGGAATTAGCGAGTAAATGTTTGGAACTTTGAAATGTAAGGTGTCTTCTTGGTACATGTATCTGTAGAAGACTGACGTTCAAACTCTTCACACTCGTTTTGATTAGTTCAAACCTGATTCTTTGTGACCCTCCTAGAGCGTAGATACAGGCCCAAGGTTATTCATGTATCTTTGTGACTTGCTAATTATAGTGTTTTATATAATTTCGGTTAGAGGTTTTCCGTGGATGGAGATGGAGCAATAATGTGGGACAAAGTAATTGTTTGACATGGACAGATTTAGAAAATAATTTTGCTTGTTTTATGGATTTAACATATCTTTCTGGCCTGGATTGTGTTCCAGATGTAGTTTCATGAACTTCTCTAGAAATATACGCTGCCTAAAATGCAAAGCTGACGGACCAGAGAGAGTCACTGCAGATACTGTTGAAATGAAGAAAGGAGACTGGAAGTGCCCAAAGTAAGTCTTCTTTTTGTCCTGATGACCAACTTAACTCAGGAATTCTGAATCATTTAAACCGAGCCATTTAAACCGAGCATGCTAATTCACCATTGTGAAACTAGAATGTTCATTGCTTCTCATGAGATTGATATTTTTGCAGCATATCATTAATATGTATAATTTAATATCGTTTAGTAGTAATTTTTCACTTTTAGTACGAAAATTGATTGAATTTCACTCGAGGTGGATGCGATGTTCAGACAAGTTGTATATTGAATCAAATTCTTATAGACATGTCTAACATAAATTAGTTTTTACTTGTAATTTAGTTCTATTCTGATCACTTAGCTTATGTTCTTCAGGTGCACGTTCATGAATTTCGCAAGCAATAGAAAATGTCTGCGTTGCCAAGAGGCACGGCCCAAGAAAAACCCTGCAGATTGGGACTGTCCCTCGTGAGTCTTTCTGTCATTGTGTCATCCTCATTGTTCGTTTGCCTGCAAAAACGGGGTGTTGTTTAGATTCAATATTGAGGTTAGCTGAATCCTTTACAAAATCGATTTGTGTACTGCAGATGTGATTTCATGAACTATGGTAGAAATGCAACCTGCCTGAAGTGCAACTGTAAACGCCCCGAAGCAACTACTGAGTACGAGGAGCAGTTATGGAGGCATCCACGCTAGGCCATTTGCTGAGGTTGTTGGTGCTGGACATTATCACTCACGATGACCCGCGGGGTTTGTTTAAGTGAAAAAAAACATGAGATGTCTGCGGTTTTGTGCATTGTCTTACACTGAAGGGCCGGCTTCTACGAACAAAATTTCAGCCTTCATAGCCTTGCATGAGTTTTAGCTATAAGGTTTGCCTATGCCATTAGCAGGAACCTTGTGTAACCAATGAATTCATATATAGTTTCTATGGGAAGGTTGGTATTGTTTTCCTGAACAATTTTTCGTTTTTCAGATACAAAAACAGTTTAAAATGCATTTGATAACTCATTTTTGAATAATAAATTTAAAAAATAAAAACACATGATACAATAATTTAGTTACGTACTATAAAACATCAAATCAATGTTTTCTGAATTTGAGGATATAACAAAAAAATAAAGAAATAAAGTACATATGATAATAAATAAAACTCCCTCACAGTATCATATTATAATAGTCATCATCACCACTACTGTCGCTGCCACCACCTAATAGATGTTGCCACCACCACCACTACACCACTACCACCATCATCGCTGCCATCACCACCATCTCATCACCGCCACCCCAATCCCCCCACCACCTCATCGCTGATGCCGCCGCCACCACCACACCACCATCGCCGCCATCGTTACCATCGCCACCACGATCACGACCACCGTCGTTGCCACCCCCACCACCACCCATCACTGCCACCACCCCACAACCATCATCGCCACCCCCACCTCCGCCTCTACCCCATCACACCCTCACACCACCACTATCTCTACTATTACTATTCCCACCGTCGTTATCGCAAAATTTATGTTTGAAATTAATTGTTTAATATGTATACTCTTTTTAAAATTTTATATATTTGTATCAATTTTTTTTTCTTTTTCATTCTTACAAAATCATGTTTTGAGTAAATTACCAAACACATTCAATTAATATAAATCCGTTTCATTTGGGACATCAACCTTTCAAAGTTAAGTCTTTCTTTTTGCCTTTTTGTGAAATAAAGAGAATGAGAAGAGAGAAAAAAAAATCAATGGGCTGAATAGAATTTGATGAATTAAAAAAGATCTAACAGAAACGACATCACCAACCCATTTGAAATATCAAATCTTCACCGATGAGATCATTAATTTGATGAATTGAAGAAGATCTAACATAAACGATATCACCAACCCATTTGAAATACCAAATCTTCGTCAATGAGATCATCCTCGACCTCCTCGACCACATGATGGACGACTCATCTTCTTTAAAGTCATATTCTTTGGCAAGTCCTTTTATTTCATCTTAGTCTACGATTCGACAACTCCAAGAGCCCTCGATCAATTGTCACAACCATAGATAGATGAGAGTAACAAATGTGTTTTTTCTTAGAAGTAATTTAAAGGTATTTAAGTCTATTTAACTATGATTTCTGTTATTTTTAAAAGTTCTATAAAAAAGTGACATTTACGAATTTAATAATCAATTTTTGATAAATTATCGAAGTTCAAGAGCTAGAGCCCAAAAAATTCTTTTAGAGACATGCCGCGCCAGCCTCAGCCCCAGCCCCAGCCCCGGCACCGGCGCCGGCGTCGGCGCCGTTACACCAGTAATGCATTCGTCAGCTTACAGAAGGCAAAAGATTCTCTAGGCGACATAGTGAATATCATCGGCGCCGTGCTCGAGTGCGGTTGTCGGTGGAAATCCAGGGGCACAGGTACATGTTCTTTTTATTTAACATTAAGAAATGAACTTTTTTGTGCTTTGAATAAATCGTTGTTCACAAATTTGTTATTTTTCTAAAATTCTTTTGTGGTAAATAAAGGCCGGACTTACGGCTGCTTCCGCTTGGTAGATAGTAGATTGATGAAACTCTTCTCGTAAAGGTGTTGTTTACTGAGCCACTAGAGTTCTCACTCTAACATTTCTGTTTCTTTTTGTTAAAGTCTCTTAGAAGCAACTTGTTATTATTATAAATATTATTTCTGTTTGTTATATGCTCGTATTTATGGATACCTTTTGCAGATTGGTATTGTGGCGTTCATATGATGGATAACACATTGCAAAATCCCGGATTTAAAGTTAATGTCTTTGCAGATGTTAGGGATCAACTTCCCCAAATTTTGTCCCTTGGAGACATAATTCAGTTCCAAGGGGTTGAGGTAATCCCCAGCTGAAATCCATATAATATTCTGCCATTTCTGTGTGTTACACAAATAGTTGAATCTGTATTGATATTTTTCTCATTTATCTATGAATGGAAAGGAGAAAATACAGTAAAGTTTCGGTTGCCTCAAAACTCCTATTTTTCGTTTAATGTTGATGCTTGCATGATGAGATAGTTAATGAAGAATGATGATTCAGAATGTTTCTTAAACTAGTGCCATATGTTGCACAATTACTTATCCAAATTTTTTTTTCGAATTTTGGTTCGAATGAACCAATTCTTTCCTTTCTCCTTCATCATTTTCCCTATTAAATCATGTTTTCTCTGTTATCATTATGTTATGTATTATCGTTTTTACTCCAGTTTGTTAAAAGCATGCAAATTTTGTACAAATCAAAGGCCCCTCTGACCTTAACAGACATAGCATTATGACATATGGTTGTATTTGACTTGGGGCATACCTTTGTGAAGATAAAAGTTATTAACAAAAACAAGGAGGCTGTTTTTATCAAGCAGCACTCAACCTTTGCTATATACCATGGAAATGATGGTAGCAGTCTAATTCCTTATAGTGCTTCTGAAAAATTTCGCCCGAAAGATCTAGACAAGACTGCTGTGATAGATTTGAGAAGATGGTTGCACAATTCTGGTTTTTTCGAAGGTATTCTTGAAGTATTTTGTTTTAAATAGAGACTTATTGTCATTCAATTATTAATATATATGAATGAACTAGTTCTCAAGAAGTATTACAATGTTGTTGATAATGATGAAAGAATGTGGATAAAATTTTGATGTGCTACATGAGTAGGGCTGCGAAAATGGTAGTTGTTGAGAGTCCCACATGGATTAGTTTTTTTGTAATAATATTCTAGAATGTAGGCATGTGCATTTTTGGCATAGGTTCTGGTGTATTATTGAACTTGTGTTTTCCAGACAACATCACCTTGGTTGGTGATAAAGGTGCCCTTTTTATAGCATGTCATTCCCACTGGTGAATAATCTAATTAGGGATCTCTTGTATATAATCAAGGGCTCAAAATCTTTGGACTCCATAAGAATTGAAATTTCTCTTCTGTTGTTTTGCTAAAATGTGTTGTTTCTCAAGTGCTATTATTGACCTCTTTTCTGGCTGCATATGGTTACTTTTCTTTTTGAGAAATTTGGTCGATAACCAGATTTGGAGCGCGCAAGTTTCTGTGAAATAGATTATGTTGTACAAAGGTGTATTATATTTTTGCTCCTTGTGCTTGTTGTGGTGGTTAGGTTGGAGCATTTTTCATGTTCTTGCTTTGATTTTTGCGGAAAAAGTATTAATACTCCAAAATTATCGTTTAAGTACTCTTGTAGACTTTGGATGGTTTGTAAATAAGAACTACCGTACTGTTGTGATTCTAGGATTGCTGCCAACCACTTCGAGTGTAAAGTATAGGACTTTCCAGAAAGTGGTACAAAAATTTCTGATCTAATTGTGTATATATGAAGAAAGATGGAAACTTTTGATTTCATGGTCGATAGAGTTATCTCATAAGCTTTCTTTATATATTTATTTGTTCATCTCTTCTAATGGAAATGTATGTGCTTTGCAGGTGCAAATGATTTTAAATTAATCAAAGATATAAGTACCGATGAATCCTTTAATATGGTTTGTAAAGTAAGTCAACCATGTTTGTTAAATATGTGCAATAGTTAAATGAATACAACATATTTTATTTTTTTCTGTTGATAAAGATTACAGCAGTACTGAGAATAGGAAATACATCAGGATATTTGAATTATTCTTTAAGTTACTTAAATGTCTTGATTTAACTCGGTTAAGTTACTTAATTCTTTTTATTCGCTGATTATTCCATGTAATGAGCACATTTGAATTTCTTTCCTTGTTTTCTACTTCAAGATAGTCCATATCCATGAGGATGCTGTAAACGGATGGATGGCGTTTGCTTGGGACGGAACTGATGCTACACCAGCCGAGATTGTTCAACAGTGAGTTGATAGCTGCCAATGTTTATTCTTCTTCATATAACATCTCCACTATTAATAAAATTATTGGGGTACTTTGTTATTCCTCTCTGTCTTGTGAAACAAATTGAAAGTGGTTCCTTGTTATTTCTTCAAAATGAAAAAAGAGGTTATTTTCGTTGAATTAGTGTTGAAGTTATAAAAAGTAGTTGATCTTTTCAACATACTTCCGTGCAGTATTCTAATGTCCTATATTTGTCCAAGTACTAAATGTTCGTAACTCTGAACTACAGGTTAGAAGATGAAATGCATCACCCACTTCCCCTGCATTTGGAATCATTGCCGTTGTCGAGAGACACCTTATGTAGTTTTCCTTCTGTCGGAACTGTTTTAAGATTGACATCTGAAGAAATGGAGAATGACAACCTTCAAAAGCTAAAGAGTGGGGAGTGGGTGAAGCTTGTAAAGTTGTTATGCGAAAAACATGCAGGGTTATGGCGTTGTGTGTTGACACCCTTCACTAGGCTTCGATATACACCAAATGATGACCGTCTCGTACTTCAGCGGAAAAGGTTGTTACTTTTAGTAGATATTTGATTATCATGCATTGCACTATTATGTTTCCTAACTTACTAAAGCTCCAATGCAATGTCCCTTTGCTTATTTATATGGATCAGCCAATATGACAAACGATTATCTCAAAGTCCCAAAAGTTTAAGCCGGACCCCAATTTGGAGCTTCCCTTCTCAAGTGATAGGTATAGTATTTCTTAATCATGAATGAATTTTTTGGATTTCTCATTTCTCTGTTTCAACTCTTGAAAACCATCACCTCTATCTAATTTTTTTTGATTGTTTATTTCCTCCCTCAGAAGTTGATGATGATGATGATGACAACGGCGACAACAACCATGCAATTTTTCATACCTTAATGGACGTGGCTACAAGTTCAGAGGTATCCTATCCATTTCACCTACCCCATACTTATTTTCAAAATGTTGTTTATGTTTTTTCACTGTAACTATTCTTATATTTCTGCTAAAGACTTGGAAATTGCAGATGGTCATTTTATTACATTGACTGCTTCTGTTTTAAACTTAATATTGTATCTCCATTTTGCAATCTCTCTGTGTTGATTAAAATGTCTTACTGTTTTACTGCTACCTTGTAGGTTACATCCAGTTTCAAGTGTGTAGTTCGGGTCGTATCAGCTTTGCCATCGCAGGCTCAGGACTTTGGCTTTCCTGCCGGAATTGACAGAATTAGGCTGACTCTGGAGGACTCAACTGCTAGAATCCATGCTTTTTGGTATGCAGAAGATGGGGTAAGAGCTTGTTTTCATAACTCAAATTGTAATCGAGGCCACAATGTTTTCTCCTCATTGTCATTTTTATTTATGATAGGTGAAGTTTTTTGATGACGACTCTTCTGTTGAGGCATTGAAGAGTAAACGCAATAAGTTGTTAGGAGCAACTGTAAGCAGTGACGGGGAGCCAGATGACACTATAAGAAATCCGCCATGGGTACGAGTTTGTCTAAAATCTGAAAGTGACGATTCTGGAAGTCAGCAGTACCGGATATTTGGCACCATAATGGTGGCCTGAATTGATGCTCCGGTCACATAGAAATCTGTATTGTAAATGATCTTTAGTTAAAATAGTCTCCCTACAATTGTTTTTGATTATTTAGGGAGCCTTTTGTCTAGGAGCTTTTTTGTATATCATATGGCTTCTTTTTTGTGGTAACAAAGGGACCTAAACCCAAAAAACTAAACAGAACCTCTCAGGTCTGGTTTGATTTATGTTGATGTTCAATATTATAATTATTGGCAAATCCAAAAGCCTTGGAATTTGGTGGTGGGTTCTCATGGAAATGGAGTGTCCCTTAATTTTTATTTTGTTCTTTTCAACCACCAATCTGTGTTTTACAATATAGTCCAACTCCATAAAATTTAGCTTCCATATGGATGGTCCACAAAGCTTATCAAAGTTCATTCCCTAGTTTCATCAGCAACCAGAAACCACCTTTCATTTTCAAAATTTCACAATTCAGGAACGAGATTCAACTAAAGTTTGAAGTTCAAAATCAGTTACGTTACTCACATGCTCCGAAGATGAGTTAACACAGATCAACTGAAGGTAAAAAGTAAAAAGCTACAGGGTATTGAATATGTGAGGCAAAAGCACTGCTATCTCCTACTTGCTCAAATCTCTATGGTACAATTTGTCCAAAACGGTGAGACTTTTTCCAAATCAATTTAAGGAGCATCAGATAATCTGTACATAGGTATTCTAGAGGCATGGCAAAAGGAGCCTTAGTAGTACCTCAAGACCACTCCATCGATGACAAATTAAACTACATTATGGGTGGTGCAGCAGGTGCAATATGGTCATTCGGGGGGTGCGGCACTGCCATCCCACCAGGGGCAGCAGCAGCAACATTCCTTCGTTGTCGCTCACGAAGATATAGAACAGTAAGGAGACAAACAAAAAGAGTCAATATTGTGGCATTTCCTTCCTCCAGCAGCACAGTATCTACCCATTCTTCCACCTTGGGATAGACTTCAGGCAATGAATCGATCACGTGCACCTACATATATATACCCGAATGAAAAATAATAAGGCAGGATTTCAAGGGGAGAATTCATTACAGGAAAATTTAAACTACTTATAAAGGAATAGGAGCAATTCTTAGTTTCCCTAATTCTTATTTTGCTCAGTAAGCACACTTGATACCACTAATTCAAATCACTAGAAATCGTTCTACTTTCCCACGGTGCAAATTTAGCACCACACACTCCATACAGGGACCAGGGATATTTTTTCTCTGGTAACTGAAAATTTAAAAAACTGTGGAGTCTGGGTTTTAGTTTGAAGACCATAACAACCAGAAGCAAGCTCAGAGTGATCCAATTATTAGAACCTTGATCACTCAAGGCAGATGCCCATTTAATTCCCCGCAGGAGTTGGATAAGCACAGATTGAGTATGCCAGTGTTTTAGACTTTAATCATGTGAATAAATATAACTCCTCACATTCAGAAGAATAGTCTTCAGGAGTATAAATGAGAAAAGCATCCCACGTTTTAAGAAATATTTGAACAGGAAGAGACACCATTGATGGCATTAAAAAGCAGTTCCAGCCATAAGGCAAAGCCTATACTTTGAGACACTCTTAACACTACTATAAACTTGAAAAATTGCAAGAAACCACCTCTTAGTGATTCCTAAAACTATGTTTTGAGAAGGCAGTAAGGAAAAGAACTAACCAGGAAACCGTCGGCATAATTTTTTCGTATCCATAAGCTTGTAAGGGCTAGTGTGATGGGCAACTTTGCTGCCGGATCAATCTCCAGGGCTTGATCATAGTAACGCTTAGCAAGATGAAGATCCAAAGGCAGCCCTTGTCCATGCTCATGCATGTAACCAAGGTTGAACATGGCTTGTGCATTAGACTGGGACCTGGCATGCTTATAAGCCTCTGCCGCTCGTTCATAATCTCTCTCAGTACCCTAAGAAAGGAAAAACAATATAGGAGTGATCAAGCTGCATAACTCAAATGACACATCGTGAAGCTAGAGTAGTGAGACAAACACTCTTCATCTTGAGACACATACCTGACCATAGTAATATGCATCCCCAA
This sequence comes from Oemleria cerasiformis, assembly GCA_037349345.1. NCBI lineage: Eukaryota > Viridiplantae > Streptophyta > Magnoliopsida > Rosales > Rosaceae > Oemleria > Oemleria cerasiformis. Next base: position 17,558,566 of record JAZGTL010000018.1, read on the forward strand.
TCAACAAAGCAGCATGTTCATTACCCTGCTCAGATGCTTGCCACCATAATGAATGTGCACGCTGATGCCTTTCTGTATCTGTGCAGAAACCGGATTCTCCTATGCACATGCTACGCTCTCCATATTTGTCAAGAATCCATGCAGCATTACTTTGTGCTACCTCATAGCCTAACTCAGCCATCCTTGAATACAAAAAGAATGCCTTGCCCATATCCCCTTTTAAGTATGATTCCAGTGCCCATCTGGACAATGAATTCCATGGTCCCCTTTCTGCAACTAATTTGTATAATACAGTGGCCTGAAACCAATTGAATCTTATTCATGATTTGGATTGAATAAGTGAATATGTACGCTGGTGGATCTTAAAATCATTTACTAGGAAGTAAATGACAATATAGCCTTTTCATTTCAAGATATTAGACTACAAACTAATCTTCTTAAAACCTCTTATCCTAGATGTTTTGTTCTTAATCCCAAACTGAAAAAGTGACATTATGTAGACGCTTTAAACAAGATAAAACTATAAAAGCATGGAACGCTAAAACAAACCAAATGAAAAAGAACAGTGAGTTTACCCTGGGAAGATTTTTTTTAAGCCCAACTCCAGTATGAAACATTTTCCCCAGCTGGTAGAATGCCTTAGGTTGACCATGATTAGCAGCCACTATAAAGTATTGACATGCAAGTTTAACATCTCTCTTTACCCCAATTCCTTTGAGATACATTACTCCTAGGTTATAGTGCCCACCAGCGTCTTCATTATCAGCAGCCTTCTCAAAATACTCTTTTGCCTGTAATTAAAAGGATTACTAGTTGTAACATATGAATGAATCCACCTATCAATACATTAGAAAGAAACTTTACGGAAAAAATTCTCCGGAAAGTAATTACCACTAGCAATGTGGGATTTTATTCCCAGGATCATTAATCGAAAATGATAATGGAAACCATAAACACTAACACTACATAGTTACAAAATATAACATAAAGGTTTAAACAGAGATAGAGAAAAAAGGTGAATTCTTACTTTGGTGTAGTTCTTCCTCTCCACCCCATGTCCTTTAACATACAAATAGCCCATCCCATTATAGGCTGAAAAATGCTCCTGCTTGGCTGCGAGTGTAAGCCATTCCAAAGCCTTGGTGTAATTCCTCTCAACCCCAGCTCCTCTAGCATAAATCTCCCCAAGGAGCTCCATTGCCCGAGGCTCTCCCTTCTCCAAAGCCTTCAGAAACCAAGACAACGCCTTGGCATGGTCGCGCCTCAACCCTCTCAGTCCAAAATAGTAAAAGAGGCCGATCTTATACATTGCCCCGGAGTTTCCCTTCTGAGCTTGATACTCTAAAATCTGAAAGTCCTCATCTTCTTCGCCTCGGCTCTTCCTCAATGCCTCTTTGTTCTCCTCAGCTCCATTGTGGATCCTCACTGGTTCAATCACCGGTGAGTCCTTTGAAATCAGGAAGCTATTCACAGCTACCTCAGCTAAATCTGAGTAAAGCTTCACTGCTTTATCAAACATCTGCAAAGCAAACACAATACAAATAAAAATCAATCCCAGATAATCCTAGCAACCAAAGAGGGATCGATAAAAATTTGAAGCCAGCCAGGGTTTCCATACATCTTGCCTGAAGTAAGTATAAGCCAGAGCCATCTTCGACTGCATGTTACCACCCTCGGAGGCGAAATGATGGTACGTAAAGGCCTTAGCCTTGTTCTGCTTCCTCATCTGCCCCGTACCGTACAGAAACCCCAGCACGGACCGCGCGTGAGGGAGACCGCGGGAAGCGGATTCCTCGATCTCCGAAACGCCGTCGTCCATAAGGGTCGTGTCTCCGGAGCTGACGGACTGGATCAATTTGGAAACGGTGGAGTAGTAGCGGTTATCGGGGTGGGTGGCCGGGTCGGGCCTGTAGGGGTCGTGTTCGAAGATTGGGCGCCAGGATCCCGGGTCTAGCTCCTCCTCGGACTGCGGGGAGCCGGAGTCGCCGAATTCGTCCCATTCTGGCGACTCATTTTGAGTTGAATCGGCGGGAGGCGAGTCGTCAGGTGAGTTCGGCGCGCTTAAGAGGTCGTCTTGAGAGAGGACGAGGACGAAGGGTCTAGCAAATAGCGAGAGAGGGTAGAGAGAGCAGATTAAGAGAGCGAATATGAGCTTCCGAGTTGCAGAACTCATTGCTTTGCCAAAACAACAGAATCGATGAATGAAGAAGAAGACGATGATTGGGGAATTCGGGAACGTTAAGTTCAGCGAGAGGGGTAATAATGTAATATTGGGACGAAATTTAGTTAGTTGCCTCTTGGCTGCTTGCCACGTAGAATGTAGTCATTTATCCAATTATCTTTCGCCACGCAAGCAGGTATACCATTGTGTGTATACACATTTATAACGATTGTAGACTGTACAGTCGCCATAGCTGCTGACTTGCTAAGCTCCGGCCACCTGCTGCGGCGTTAACAATGTCGATAGAGCTCAAACTTTCCCGGATAAATCGCGTCTATCGCCCTTCTGTACGTAGCTACTCTCTCTCTGTAACTAATTATACAACAAATTTTTTTATGTGATAGTGATGATGATGGTGTTAGTGGAATTTCAGGAAATTGTTGAGGGCAAAATCATAGTGAAGTCGTCTTCTTCAATCTCCCACTATGGAATTCGCATCGCCGTTAAAGGATCTGTCAACTTGCAGGTTCGAATTCCGCCTCTGTTCGATTTCCGACAAAATCAATGTAAAAGAAAGTTTTTTTCTTTTTTTTTTGGGTCTCTGAAACTCGCATCTTTTAGTACTTGATGCTCCAAAATGAAAAGATAGCTGAGATCAACTATAGAACTAAGCAAAACTGGGTGATAGTGATACATTGCATTTTTTCAGTTTCCAAACATGCCTTAGAGTTCCTTTTCTTTTAGGAATTTATGGTTCATTTACCATTGTTGTTTGTTTATAGGTCCGTGGAGGATCGGCAGGAGTTATAGGGACATTGTTTGGTGCTGCCAAGCCTATTTCCATTCTGTGAGTGGGATTTTCATCGGTCACGCACATTGTTACTCTTTCTGGTTTTTCATTTTATGTTTTCAATTTATATTTGCCCTCTGAAGTATTGTAATTGATACTGATACCGGTTAACTATTGTGCTGCATTTGATTTTCTTAGTTTTTTGTAATTTCAGTCCCTTAGATTGAATTGTTGGTCGTAAAATAACAAAAAAAAACTGTTTCTTGGGAGCCAGGCATCTTTTATTTGTTTCCTTGGAGTACAATATTGTAAAAGTGATAGATATAATCCTATCATGTTTCCAGTATTGTAGATATTTCAGCTGATGAACTCAAACTTGTTTCTGGTTATGTAGAGATTTCGGGAGATGGACTCAAATTTTGATTCTTTCGACGTGTTTGTCCTCTTTTGCTCAGATGAGGCATGCCACAAATAATTTTAGTTTTCTCACTTTGAAGCAGGAATAAGATTATCGAGGTTAGACCTTCTGGGAAGCAAGTAGTTCAATTTCAACAGTGCCTTTAAATTTGGAACAGTATTCTAACTTTGAAATCCCCAAATATGTATGCTACCGCCGGTGAAAACTTATCGTCTTCAGGAATCGTACTTTTGTCTTTCGTTCTTGCCAAATATTGTAACATTTGCAAATGCAGGGCTAGTTGTATACATCTTCTAGAATCCGTAATTTGAGACTGTTACATATGCTGCATAATCCGTAATTTTCCAAGTGTTAATGCTTACTTATGTAGAACTTGTCTGTCTTCTTTCCTCAATCTTTTGGTAGTATAGAATAACATTGCTTTTTCAGTCATGTTTCAGTTGCGCCTTTGTTCCTATTTTCATACCATGACTGCCATGGCTTCTTTCACATTTCGAGTTACAAATCCTGTTGTGCATTCAAAGCTACTATGACCTTAGTTGGATGCAAATTCCTGTTGTGCCATTTTCAATTTATGGTTCTTATTTGTGGCACATTCCATTTTCCATAAATATCATGCAGCCAGGAGAAAAGAACCTAGAAAGGTTCTATGAAACCTTCCATGGAGAAAATATTAACATTCAGGTGCATATTTGTATCTTAAAAAAGTGAAAATGTTCAGTTGTTTATACTCTGACTGCATAATCATTGGTGTCAATTTCAAATTCCCTCCTTTATAGTGCATTATCTTTTTCATATTTATCTGAAAACTGATGATTAGTGTACCACAGTATTTACTTACTGTAGATATATCGAGAGGGTACCTCCATAAATCATTATCTACAACAATGGAGTTCATAGTTGAAAGTGATAAAAGTAGGTTTTCTATTATATGTACATAAGTTTTGAAGGTCTTTTCTTTTTTCTTTGTGGATTTCATCTAGATGCATCAATTTAAGTTAATGCCTTTGTAATTTTGTCTTATAGTTGATCTTCTTGAGTGACCAGTTTCTCCGGAGATGGTTATCTTTTACCTCACGCAGGATACTCAAAGACATCCACTGCTTCCTGAACTAAAGTCAGGTTTGCTTCTTATCTTGCATTATCTTCCATCCCTTTCTAGTTAGCGTTCTGAAAACTTTGAAGCAATGTTTTCATCTTTAGCAGTAATGTTGAATTTCTTTTGCATGCATATGAAAAGAATCTACCTATAAAATCTTTGTTGCATTTATCTTCTAATTTTTGTGGTTTTTTACCCTTTTGGAATATGTTGAATATGTTATGACACGATCCAATGACTTATGAGATGTATTGCTGAATAGGTGGATTCCAGGTTATTGGAAAAATGTCCACTCAATGTTCCGTATCAGATCCCATTGTTGGTAGCTAACAGTAGAAGCATCTGCAGTTCCAATTTCTTCCATTGACATGCACTTGCTTCGTGTAGAGTCAATCCTTGTCGGTGAAAAAATTGTAACTGAACAATCTCTGATTCAAACCACACAGGTTTGCACCCTTTCACATCGTGTCAATGATGTAACTCAACTTACTCTATTAACATATTTTCGGGCTCCCTCTTGATATATCAGATAGCAGATGGAGATGTCTGTTGTAATATGACTCTGCCCATTTATGTTATAATTCCCCGTCTTTGACTTGCCCTACAGCCTTAGCAGGTTTAGTTCCTAACTAGATGATTTGCACCTTAACTATTCTCAACTAGAGAATCACCCCTATCGGTTAAGGTTTGGTAACCTAGCATAAACTTATGATCTCGTCTACGTTGTTCATGTCAACTCTTTTATTTACTTTTTGTGCAGTCCATTTTCTATCAAAGTTGTCATGAGGTTGCGAAATTGCAGTCCAAATCTGATCCCATAACTCCCAGGCTATGGGTGAGCATCATTTCAGATTTGTACTCAACTTCCTGAAACCTAAACCGTATTCAAATTCAAGCTCATAGATATTGTTCTATCTGATTTTTGTTCTGAATTTCAGCTTGCAATGGAAACCTTACCGTTTGAACTTGTTCGAACAAGGTGATAGGAGTTGGACAGAGGTTTGTAAGATAGAAAGTAATCAAACACATTTACAGGAAGAAGAATAATGTTGTGCCTTAAGCTTGGTTGCTGGTCATTGTACTCTTGTATTTGAGAACATGAACACATTTCAAATCCTTATAAAATGATGTTCACTATTGATTCAAGTTATACATGTTTCCTCAAGAAACTGATATTTCAAATAATCTCAAACAGGCAAGGTTTTTTAAAGCTTTAAAACCTGGGAAAACCACACATTCCAGGTCAAGTACTCAAGCAAGTGCATTTAAATCGCAACGAAAGAAAAGATTCACAAGAATATGGGAAGCAATCTGTAAAATCTAACAAAAACTGAAGCATCTCATTCATTTTTATTGTTATTAAGAGGATACTATCATTCAAGTTCGAGACACTCGCTGGAAGCAAGAAAACCGAGATGTAAGCCATATTCAGATATCTGCAGTTCGAAAGGCTGGAAGAGTACCGCAAAAAATGACTAACGCTTCATTCAACAGAAAACTCAAACAACATGGTGTGACTGTACTTCCCACCGGGTTGAACGACAATAGATGGGAAGTTCGGTGTGTTTATTGCATTTGGGAACCCCTGTGTCTCCAAGCAAAGTGCAGCATGCTTCCCATAAACAGCACCTTCTTTACCGGGAACTCCATTGACATAATTCCCAGTGTAAAACTGCATTCCAGGCACATTGGTCCATAGATTAAGGACCCTTGAGCTGGATGGGTCCCTCAATCTTGCGGCACGTTTCAGGCCTTCTTTCTCTTCCCCGCAGTCAAGCACATAGTTGTGATCATACCCTATACCGACCTCATGGATGGACTCACCAACCCTCTTCTCAGCGGTGAAATCAAAGGGTGTGCCTTTAACTGGCTTGATTTCACCTGTTGGGACCGTGTTTTCATCCACGGGGGTAACATGGTTTGCCCATATCTGAATTGCATGGTCAAGGATGTTCCCCGAGTTATGTCCGGCTAAGTTCCAGTAGGTGTGCTGAGCTAAGTTGACTGGGGTGGGCTTGTTCTCGGGCACTGCTTCCATGTCAAGTCTCATTGTCGTGCTTGAAGTAAGCGTATAAGTAGCAGTCACAGAAAGATTTCCTGGGTAACCTTCCTCACCGTCACGACTTTGATACTTAAAAGTGATGGACGGCTTATCGCCTTTTTTATGTTCTGCTACCTCCCATATCTGCTTATCAAACCCCTTGTGACCACCTGATGAGAAAACATAAAAACATGACTTCAATTATGCAAATATACGCAAGGACAACAAAATATCATCAATCATAACACCAATAAACCCCATTTTCTAAACACCCTATCTCCTGGATTTAAACACGAACAACAGCAAAAATCTCTTTTTTAGTGTAGTGAAGAATTTATAATTGTTATTCGGGAATGTTTTTATCTGAAGCAAACAGAAAATGTCATCCCCGAAATCAAGTTTCTCAACTATTTTATCAACTCGAGCCCCAACGTGTGGGATCACAAACGCAACATATGCAGATAACAGATACGACTTCAATCAAAGAAAGAGATACGTTATTGAACTTCACAAATTCCTGGTCTATTCAAGACAAAGCTCCATAGATATCAACTATGGTGAGACGGTAATATTCTTCATCAACCAACACTAAATGTAGCAGCAAAATTAGGCTAATTGAAAGGCGGTAAATAGAAAGGGGCCTTGAGAATGAAAAATTAGGCAATTCCATACCATGAAGACTGTTTGGAGGTTTGTTGATAGGCAAAGAATACTCAGTTCCATTGAGTGTAAATTTTCCATCTTTGATTCTATTTGCAACTCGGCCCACAACGCAGCCATAATAAGAACCCAGCCCTTGCTGATCACAGATGCATTCACATTCAAAGACCAAAATACATATTAAAACAAAGGCTCAGCATTCTCAATCCAAATCTTAAACTTTAAGATATAAGTCCCAATGATCAAACATATTCATAACTTTTGTGGATAGAATATTCACATCAAATAGCCAAGCTTCTTCTTTTTGGATCAACAATTTCATAACTTTAACAAATTTTGTCTCACTTTTCCATGAAAACTGCTGATCCATGCACAAATCAACAAAGAAAAACCAAATTTTACAGCCATCATAAAGAATACGAAGAGAGGTGAACGAGATTTACCTTATAGGAGTCAACAGAGTCGAATCCAAGAACAACATCGGCCAATTTTCCTTCAAAATTCACAATCCAATCATAATCAGTCACATTTTTCAGATCATCAAAAACACAAAAGAAGAGAAAAAAGGAAATCCAATTGCATACCATCTTTTCCAGGAACATACAAGGAGGTGATGGTGCAGCCATAGTTAGTGATGAGAGCACGCATGGTGCCATTGTTGAGTTCAAAGATTTCAGCTTTCTTGTTCTGATCTGCCATTGTTGTTGGTGTTCCTCCGATCCTCGAAACTCAGAGAGACAGAGATGTTTTTGGATTGTGATGCTCGATCAGTCTTCCTAAGTTGTTGGGTGACGTAATCTCTCCCAGATAAGTTGCGACATATACACTTGAATCCTAGTATATCCTGTACTGTTTTCCTCTGTAATCTAATCTCTCACTCTATGGAGTCTAATTTAGTAATTTACTACTTATCCTCTCAAACTCTCAGTCAAAATCACTTTTTCACGTGACAACGAAACTTATTTTGGTACTCTACAAATTACTTGTAGTATTTTATTTTCTTATTTCTTTTTTTTATGTTTCAAACTTTCAAATTTAAGTATTATTTTTTAATTTATTTTATTTTATAAAAATTTAAAAATTTACAATAATTTAATAGGAGCATTTTTAGTCACCACCCGAGCAATATTTTGTTCACCACTTCATTAAAATTCTGCCACTTGCGTTTTAACTAGACCAGAGTTAACATTTTAGCGTTTAATGATTTTTTAATTTATTGAGGGAGAGAATAATTAAAAATCCATTAATCTCATCCTTACGACTTCCTCTTTCACTTCCCCAAATCAGAAGTCATGGCCGTGGCTCTGGCTCAAATTACTGTTCAATCAAGTTAAGGAAAGTTTCTTCTGTCGTTCTGGTCTCAAATTGTGAAAAGGGTAGAAGATTTGAGATTTCAATTATGTTTTCCCCCTTTTCCTATTTCCTTGTTTGCTGAATGTACGATGAAATTGATTTGGGAGACGAAGGGGGACTGATGACGTTTGGTTTCTTCTATTTTGATTTTTATTTCTTTAGGATATTATTCAAATTTTATTTTTATAAACAAATAAATGAAAATAGATGAAAAACATGACAATCCACACCAGCTGCCACATAAAGTGGTCACTAAAATGTATCAATTTAGTGTATCTAAATGTCATTACTCTATTAATATACATATTCACTCAACTGTAGAAAGAAAAGAGTATGGCTCGACCCCAATGAAACCATTGACCTTTGCATCGCCAATACGTAATTTCTCTTTCTTCTTATTAAATTGTAATTTGCTCTTTATATTATTATATACAAAACGAGGGTTTATGATGAATTACAGGGATGAACATAAGAAAGCTCGTAAAGGATGGATTGATTATGAGGAAGCCAACGAAAATGCACTCAAAGGCGCGCACGAGGGAAGCTCGTGAAGCGAAGAAGAAAGGCAGCCACTCAGGGTACGGAAAAAGGAAAGGAACCAAAGAGGCAAGGTTGCCATCAAAGCTTGTGTGGATTACAAGGATCAGGGTACTGAGGAATTTGCTGCGAAAGTACCGGGAATCGAAGAAAATAGATGGGCACATCTATCACAACATGTACATGAAGGTGAAGGGTAATGTGTTCAGAAATAAACGGCTACTTATAGAGAGAATTCACAAGGTTAAGGCTGAAAAAGAAATACAGGAGTGATCAAGCTGCATAACTCAAATGACACTTCGTGAAGCTAGAGTAGTGAGACAAACACTCTTCATCTTGAGACACATACCTGACCGTAGTAATATGCATCCCCAATCAACAAAGCAGAATGTTCATTACCCTGCTCAGATGCTTGCCACCATAATGAATGTGCACGCTGATGCCTTTCTGTATCTGTGCAGAAACCGGATTCTCCTACGCACATGCTAAGCTCTCCATATTTGTCAAGAATCCATGCAGCATGACTTTGTGCTACCTCATAGCCTAACTCAGCCATCCTTGAATACAAAAAGAAAGCCTTGCCCAAATCCCCTTTTAAGTATGATTCCAGTGCCCATCTGGACAATGAATTCCACGGTCCCCTTTCTGCAACTAGTTTATAATACCATGGCCTGAAACCAATTGAATCTTATTCATGATTTCGATTGAATAAGTGCATCTGTGTGGTGGTGGATCTTAAGATCATTTACTTGGAATTAAATGACAATGTAGCCTTTTCATTTCAAAATATTAGACAAAAAACTAATCTTCTTAAAACCTCTTACCCTACATTTTTTGTTCTTAATCCCAAACTGAAAAAGCGACAGTATGTAGACCTTACAAACAAGATAAAAGCATGGAATGCTAAAACCAACCAAACTAAAGTAATGAAAAAGAACAGTGAGTTTACCCTGGGAAGATTTTTCTTGAGCCCAACTCCAGTATGAAACTTCTTCCGCAGCTGGTAGAATGCCGTCGGTTGACCATGATTAGCAGCTACTATAAAGTATTGACATGCAAGTTTAACATCTCTCTTTACCCCAATTCCTTTGAGATACATTACCCGGAGGTTATAGTGCCCACCGGCGGCTTCATTATCAGCAGCTTTCTCAAAATACTCTTTTGCCTGTAATTAAAAGGATTAATAGTTGTAACATATGAATGAATCAACCTATCAATAAATTAGAAAGAAATTTTTACAGAAAACATTCTCCAGAAAATAATTTATTCCCAGGATCATTAATCGAAATGATAATGGAAACAATAATCACGAACACTACATAGTTACAAAATATAACATAAAGGTTTAAGCAGATAGAGTTTGAGAAAAAAGGTGAATTCTTACTTTGGTGTAGTTCTTCCTCTCCACCCCATAACCTTTAACATACAAATAGCCCATCCCATTATAGGCTGAAAAATGCTCCTGCTTGGCTGCGAGTGTAAGCCACTCCAAAGCCTTGGTGTAATTCCTCTCAACCCCAGCTCCTCTAGCATAAATCTCCCCGAGGAGCACCATTGCCCGAGGCTCTCCCTTCTCCAAAGCCTTCAAAACCAAAAGACAACGCCTTGGCATGGTCGCGCCTCAACCCTCTCAGTCCAAAATAGTAAAAGAGGCCGATCTTATACATTGCCCCGGAGTTTCCCTTCTGAGCTTGATACTCTAAAATCTGAAAGTCCTCGTCTTCTTCGCCTCGGCTCTTCCTCAATGCCTCTTTGTTCTCCTCAGCTCCATTGTGGAACCTCACTGGTTCAATCACCGGCGAGTCCTTTGAAATCAGGAAGCTATTCACAGCTGCCTCAGCTAAATCTGAGTAAAGCTTCACTGCTTTATCAAACATCAGCAAAGCAAACACCATACAAATAAAAATCAATCCCTGATAATCTTAGCAACCAAAGAGGGATCAATAAAAATTTGAAGAGCCAGCCAAGGTTTCCAAACATCTTGCCTGAAGTAAGTATAAGCCAGAGCCATCTTCGACTGCATGTTACCACCCTCGAAGGCGAACTGATGGTACGTAAAGGCCTTAGCCTTGTTCTGCTTCCTCATCTGCCCCGCACCGTACAGAAACCCCAGCAAGGACAGCGCGTGAGGGAGACCGCGGGAAGCGGATTCCTCTCCCTCGATCTCCGAAACGGCGTCGTCCATAAGGGTCGTGTCTCCGGAGCTGACGGACTTGATCAATTTGGAGACAGTGGAGTAGTAGCGGTTATCGGGGTGGGTGGCCGGGTCGGGCCTGTAGGGGTCGGGTTCGAATATTGGGCGCCAGGATCCCGGGTCGAGCTCCTCCTCAGACTGCGGGGAGCCGGAGTCGCCGAATTCGTCCCATTCTGGCGACTCATTTTAAGCTGAATCGGCGGGCGGCGAGTCGTCAGGCGAGTTCGGCGCGCTTAAGAGGTCGTCTTGAGAGAGGACGAGGACGAAGGGTCTAGAAAATAGGGAGAGAGGGTAGAGAGAGCAGATTAAGAGAGCGAAGATGAGCTTCCGAGTTGCAGAACTCATTGCTTTGCCAAAACAACAGAATCGATGAATGAAGAAGAAGACGATGATTGGGGAATTCGGGAACGTTAAGTTGAGCGAGAGGGGTAATAATGTAATATTGGGACGAAATTTAGTTAGTTGCCTCTTGGCTGCTTGACACGTGGAATGTAGTCATTTATCCAATTATCTTTCGCCACGCAAGCAGGTATACGCATTTGTGTTGAATATAACGACGGTAGACTATACAGTTGCCATAGCTGCCGACTTGCTGAGCTCCCGCCACCTGCAGCGGCGTTAACAATGTCGATTGAGATTAAACTTTCCCGGCTTAATCGCGTCTATCGCCCTTCTGTACGTAACTTCTCTCTCTGTAGCTAATTATACAACAAATTTGTATGTGATAGTGATGATGATGGTGTTAGTGGAATTTCAGGAAATTGTTGACGGCAAAATCATAGTGAAGTCGTCTTCTTCAATCTCCCACTATGGAATTCGCATCGCCGTTAACGGATCTGTCAACTTGCAGGTTCGAATTCCTCACTCTGTTCGGTTTCCGACAAAATTAATGTAAAAGAAAGTTTTTTTCTTTTTTTTGGGGTCTCTGAAACTCGCATCTTTTACTACTTGATGCTTCAAAATGAAAAGATTGCTGAGATAAACTATAGAACTAAGAAAAACTGGGTGATACATTGCATTTTTTTCAGTATCCAAACATTGCCTTAGAGGTCCTTTTCTTTTATGGTTCATTTACCATTGTTGTTTGTTTATAGGTCCGTGGAGGATCGGCAGGAGTTATAGAGACATTGGTTGGTGCTGCCAAGCCTATTTCCATTCTGTGAGTGGGATTTTCATTGCTTATGGACATTATTACTTTTTCTGGTTTTTCATTTTATGTTTTCAATTTATATTTGCTCTCTGAAGTATTGTAATTGATACTGATACCCGTTAACTATTATGCTGCATTTGATTTTCTTATTTTTTAGTAATTGCAGTCCCTTAGATTGAATCTGTTTGGTCGTATATTAAAAAAAAAAATTGTCTCTTGAGAGCCGGGCATCTTTTATTTGTATCCTTGGGGAATTGTAAACGTGATAGATATAATCCTATCATGTTTCTGGTAATGTAGACATTTCAGCAGATGAACTCAAACTTGTTTCTGGTTACGTAGAGATTCCGGGAGATGGACTCAAATTTTGACTCTTTCTGACGTGTTTGTCCTCTTTTGCTCAGATGAGGTATGCCACAACTAATTTAGTTTTCTCACTTGGAAGCAGGAATAAGATTATCGAAGTTAGACCTTCTGGGAAGATAGCTTCAGGCACATCAGAGGTATCTGCGACAAGTAGTTCAATTTCAAACGTGCTTTTAAATTTGGAACAGTATTCTAACTTTGAAATCCTCAAATATGTATGCTACTGCCGGTGAAAACTTATCTTCTTCAGGAATCATATTTGTCTTTCGTGATTGCCAAATGTTGTAGCATTTGCAAATGCAAGGCTAGTTGTATACATCTTCTAGAATCCGTAATTTGAGACTGTTACATATGCTGCATAATCCGTAATTTTCCAAGTGTTAATGCTTACTTATGTAGAACTCTTCTGTCTTCTTTCCTCATTCTTTTGGTAGTATGGAATAACATTGCTTTTTCAGTATTGTTTCAGTTGCGCCTTTGCGCCATGGCTTCTTTCACATTTTGAGTTACAAATCCTCTTGTGCATTCACAGCTACTATGATCTTGGATGCAAATTCCTGTTGTGTCATTTTCAAATTATGGTTCTTATTTTTAGCAGATTCCATTTTCCATAAATATCAAGCAGCCGGGAGAAAAGAACCTAGAAAGGTTCTATGAAACCTTCCATGGAGAAAATATTAACATTCAGGTGCATATTTGTATCTTAAAAAAGTGAAAATGTTCAGTTGTTTATACTCTGACTGCATAATGATTGGTGTCAAGTTCAAATTCCCTCCTTTATAATGCATTATCTTTTTCAACTTTATCTGAAAACTGATAATTAGTGTTCCACAGTATTTACTAACTGTAGATATATCGAGAGGGTACCTCCATAAATCATTATCTACAACAATGGAGTTCATAGTTGAAAGTGATAAAGGTAGGTTTTCTATATATATGTACGTAAGTTTTGAAGGTATTTTTTTTTTCCTTGTGATTTCATCTAGATGCATCAATTTAAGTTAATGCCTTGGTAATTTTGTCTTATAGTTGATCTTCTTGAGCGACCAGTATCTCCGGAGATGGTTATCTTTTACCTCACGCAGGATACTCAAAGACATCCACTACTTCCTGAACTAAAGTCAGGTTTGCTTCTTATCTTGCATTATCTTCCATCCCTTTCTAGTTAGTGTTCTGAAAACTTTGAAGCATTGTTTTCATCTTTAGCAGTAATATTAAATTTCTTTTGCATGCATATGAAAAGAATGTACCGATAAAAACTTTGTTGCATTTATCTTCTAATTTATGTGGTTTATTACCCTTTTGGAATATGTTGAATATGTTATGACACGATCCAATGACTTATGAGATGTATTGCTTAATAGGTGGATTCCGGGTTATTGGAAAAATGTCCACTCAATGTTCCCTATCAGATCCCATTGTTGGTGAGCTAACAGTAGAAGCATCTGCAGTTCCAATTTCTTCCATTGACATGCACTTACTTCGTGTAGAGTCAATCCTTGTCGGGGAAAAAATTGTAACTGAACAATCTCTGATTCAAACCACACAGGTGTGCACCCTTTCACATTGTGTCAATGATGTAACTCAACTTACTCCATTAACATATTTTCGCGCTCCGTCTTGATATATCAGATAGCAGATGGAGATGTCTGTCGTCATTTGGCTCTGCCCATTTATGTTATACTTCCCCGTCTTTTGACGTGCCCTACAGCCTTAGCAGGGTTAGTTCCTATCTAGATGATTTGCACCTTAACTATTCTCAACTAGAGAATCACCCCTATTTGTTAAGGTTACCAAACTCAGCATAAACTTATGATCTCATCTATGTTGTTCACGTCAACTCTTTTGTACACTTTTTGTGCAGTCCATTTTCTATCGAATTCAAAGTTGTCGTAGTGATAACTTTTAAGTCTGAGGTTGCGAAATTGCAGTCCAAATCCGATCCCACAACTCCCAGACTCTGGGTGAGCATCATTTCAGATTTGTACTCAACTTCCTGAAACCTAAACCCTATTCAAATTCAAGCTCATAGATATTGTTCTATCTGAATTTCAGCTTGCAATGGAAACCTTACCGCTTGAACTTGTTCGAACGAGGTGATAGGAGTTGGACAGAGGTTTGTAAGATAGAAAGTAATCAAACACATTTACAGGGAGAAGAATAATGTTGTGACTTGAGCTTGGTTGCTGGTCATTGTACTCTTGTATTTGAGAACATGAACACATTTCAAATCCTTATAAAATGATGTTCTCTATTGATTCAAGTTATACATGTTTCCTCTAGAAACTGATATTTCAAATAATCTCAAACAGACAAGGTTTTTTAAAGCTTTAAACCTGGGAAAACCGCACATTCCAGGTCAAGTACTTAATAGGGAACACCTTACGCCGAAACCCCAGCCTTTCTCCTCGGACACCTGAGCCATCTTCATAACCGGCAGCTCTGTCTCCTCCCGTTGGTAACAACAACCCAACCCCGCTTTCTCTCTATTCCCCTTACTCATCCAATAGTTTCATATATGCAAGTTGCCTAATTCCATCCATGTTGCGTACTTGAGGCTATCCTCTTTGAATGGATGAAGTGAGAGTCAAAAGAAAAGAACAAGAGAAAATTATAGATTGAAGGCGAAAATTAAGAGAAACAAAAAAGATGGATGCTAAATAGATTGAAGAAGAATAGAGAAAGAATAAGGGTACGTGGAGGTAAAAATGGAGAGGAGGAGGGGTCGGTTGGAATTGCAGGGCAAGGGGCGGGTTGTTTTTGTTCTTTTTTACAGCTCTCAATATTGTTAATTCTTGAATTTTTTTTTTTTTTTCAAAACCAAAGGGCAAAATTGAAACTAGGAAAGATAAAAATTAAAAAATAGAGTGGAGTGCAAGTAGTAAAATATAGAGTGCTAAAATCAACTCCCTTTTGGTATTTTGCCACCAACAGAAGCTATTTCGTTCAGCTAGTTCCACCAAAATTTTATTTTGAAGTGACATTATAAATATGCAGTTGTAATTAGGTATTCGGTTGAATCGCATCGAACAATGCTCTTTTTTCAAGAAATAAGTAAGTTTGTGGTGCCCCACATTGTGTTGGGGAAGTTTTGTATTTTTATACAATGTTATTAAGCAGAGAAATTATACATTTATATTGAATATCGACTTTATTTTTTATAAAAATTGATGCATTTAGTAAAAAAATATGGTGAATAATTTGATTTTTGTATCTATATTTAGCAAACATCAAAGAAAATAACTTCCATTTTAAATTGTTTTCTCCTGCAAGTGGTTCACCTCCCAGGTTTTCTTGCTTCCCAAGTTTTTGACTTGCCACCCAAGTGTTTGACCAAAAAAAGGAGACTTGCTTCCCAAGTAACATGTGCTATATCAATTTCTTTTGTGTATATAATATAACTAACTCTCAGCTCCATTTACAGGACCTGCCTCAAGCACTTGTATCACATATTAATAAACATATTCATTCTCTTCAAAGTTCAAAACAACTTGAAGCAGCACCATATCTATTTATCTCAATGGTGTCACTGAGGCTGCAGAAGCGGCTCGCCGCAAGCATACTCAACTGTGGAAAGAAAAGAGTATGGCTCGACCCCAACGAAACCATTGACCTTTGCACCGCCAACTCCAGTACGTATTTTCTCTTTCCTTGTATTAAATTGTAATTTGCTCTTTAATTATGGTATACAAAACGAGGGTTTGCGATGGAATACAGGGATGAACATAAGAAAGCTCGTAAAGGATGGATTGATTATGAGGAAGCCAATGAAAATGCATTCAAAGGCGCGCACGAGGGAAGCTCGTGAAGCGAAGAAGAAAGGCAGGCACTCAGGGTACGGAAAGAGGAAAGGAACCAAAGAGGCAAGGTTGCCATCAAAGCTTGTGTGGATTACAAGGATCAGAGTACTGAGGAATTTGCTGCGGAAGTACCGGGAATCGAAGAAAATAGATGGGCACATCTATCACAACATGTACATGAAGGTGAAGGGTAATGTGTTCAGAAATAAACGGCTACTTATAGAGAGCATTCACAAGGTCAAGGCTGAAAAAGAAAGAGAAAGAACATTGTGGGATCAGTTTGAAGCCAAGAAGGGTAATAAAAGCAAAAGCATAGATTAGGTAGGCCAAATGAATATAATTAAGGTATTAATTTTGGTGTTTAAGTTCAAGTAAGTTGTCATTAGGGAATGTTTATTAAGAACTTGTATGTATGTCTTTACATTGGGTAGGTGAAACCCCTTCATGTATTTATGATTTAATCCTGGAAAATCACAAAGTGGATTTATTGTAATATTTGGAGTGTGATACTCTTTTTCCTTCGAATGTTTGAGGCGATAAGAATTTAATGAGACCACATTTGTAAACCATGTTGTACTGTAACTCTCTTCAGTATAATCGAATTATGTTTCTGAAAAAAATAAAATAAAGTTCAAGTTGTCATTAGGGAATGTTTATTAAGAACTTGTACGTGTGTTTTTATATATGCAAAAAATATTTGCAAGCTCAACCTTCAAGTTCAAATTGTACCAGTTCCTATCATATTACGCTTGCCATTTTCCAGAGCCTGATGCCTCTGTACCGAGGAAGATGAATATATTCGGTGGGCCACTACCGAACACGTTAACATATTCAGAGAGACCAACCTTATCCCAGTCGTACAAATCATAAAAAAGATGTGGTAGACAAGGGAAACTGAAAGGACTATTCTTTTATTAGTAGGTCCCCAATTCAAATAATTCATAAGCTTATTTTGTTATTTATTTTTACAACAATTTTATTAACAGTTACAATGCATATCTGCGATGTGATGCTCATGGTCCATATTTACCAAGCCTTTCCTGCAGAACCAAAAAGATGCATCTTCTCTGCAATCACTGCTTTCATGGCTTCTCTTGCAGACGCCATTACATGGACTAGATCTTTCTGGGAGTTGCTAAGGGAGTCCAGGTAAGCTTTTCGCACCTCCGTATTTACGTTGAACTTTCTCACACCATGCTCTATACATTCCTGTTCAAATACTCAAAGAGTTTAGGCATCACAAACCTTTGTTTATCTTCAAACAGTCAGTTTAAGCTCTAACTTAGAAGAATGCATATTAATACATGTATATCGACAGTATACCTTTATTAGTTCCTTAGGCAAACCAGAAGCTCCATGGAGCACTAGGAGGACTCCTTTCTTCGAACTCAAAGCATACAAATCCTAACATAGGGAAAACTGAAATCAGTAACGTAGATAACGAGGATGTGTTTGGGTGGGAAAGGATTGCATATTGATTGCTATCCATTTAACATGGTTTGATGAATAGCACAAAAGTCAATAAGAGATTATCTCAACATTACTAGAATTATTAAGAATCACTAAATATTATACTCGACCTTAAGCAAATCAAGTTTCAGATTTGGGCCACTTGCAGGGTATTTCCCGTGAACATTTCCAATGCATACTGCCAAAGCATCTATCTTGGTTTTATCTATGAACTCTTCAGCCTGAAATTCATAAGCCCGTCTGATGGGTTTGATGAAGTTTTAAGAGTAAACAAAAGCTGATTTCAAAATTTGCAAGAAAAACTAACCTGCTTAACATCAGTCAGCCTTGCTTCAAAATCTTCAACAGTCAAATCATCTTCTGTCCCTGACAATCTCCCTAGTTCTGCTTCTACTAGCACACCTTTCGAGTGAGCAAAGCGTGCTACAAATTTAGTGTATGAGACATTCTCGGTAAAGGAAAGATGTGAACCATCCACCATGACAGAATCAAATCCCTGGAAAGATATACAATTAATAATGCTCTATGACAATATATTAGATTACAGCCTGAGTACAAATCAATGTGTGACATGAGAAAAAATGGTAAAACGTTGACTTACCAACTCAAGCGCTTCTACCAGATCTTGCTTTGAAGTTCCATGGTCAAAGTGTACAGTTATGGGAACCTGCCATAATATATACATTATCTGCTATGTCGTGATAAAATTGATATATATATATCAACCAAAAGTAGTATTTTGAAGTTTTGTCATTTTCAATTCCGACATCATTTGTCCCATAGTGGTAATGTCTTGCCATATTATAGATTTACTATTAGAAAGCAATACCACCATGCCTGTTATAGACTTTTACCCTAGAAGACAGAACGAGTCAATTGACAGAAGTCTGTTTCCATGAATATCACTCAGTACCCGCTAACAGGAACTGGGATAAGGTTCGGTAATGACAGCATAAGACCAACATAGAATAATTTAAATATTTTGTAAGCAATAATTCCACCAAAGAAAGCTTCCATGGTAGAATGATATTTAGAAAGAATGACTGAAATCAGTTTTCGAACATCTGATAAGATAATAGCCTTTGTCTAAAGAAATAAAAGATAAGAAGTCATAACTTGAAACATATATTATGTGCCACTTACACTGGCTTGTTCGGCAGCAGAGATACAGCAAGCAACCAACGGGATCCCTCCTTGCTTTAAGGCACCAGGATGGATCTACATAATAGTGGACAATTAGTAAATTATTTTAAATTCCATTGAAACTTAGATATATCATATGTACATAGACACATCTCTTGTGCATTAAAATGAATCATTATATATTAAAATAGATGAATATTCAATTAGAAAAAGAGAACAGCATGTTCCTAGTCCATATGCTCAAACCAATAAGAGGAAACGGGATGTACACAAAGGAAACACAAGACAAATGGAAATTGGATTTTGCTCTGTTTCCATCAAGAGATGTCCAATCATGCAAACATCTCATGAGAAATTGGAAGATTGATATCTGATTAGTGATTATGTTCAATGTTTAGAAAAATAAGTTAATAATTCATCATTATTCCTGTCCTTGGAACCCTAAAAGTTACTTAATAGGACCTATTAAACCAGCACATATAGTTGGTGAATCTGGGTGTAGATCTTGAGCAGTTGGTTTTTTAGGCAAGCCATATCCAATTTAAGTTTGGAACTCATACATGTAAGGGCAAGTCAGAGAAATAATCACACAATCTGTCTTGTAGGAACATAGGAATATCTTTAATATCATCTGATTTAACTAAGGATATACTATTTCTAACCTGTAATATAGCCGGACTTTGTTCTTCCTCTGCAGCAGCAACAACTGCCTGTACTCCTTCCAAATTATAAACATTGAATGCTCCTACAGCATATCTGCCCTTCTCTGCATCCTTTAAATATACTAAATTGTTAGTATGCTAAAAATAAAATAGTTATGAAACTTCAAGTTAATGATCCTTACCAGAAGAAGCTCTTTGGTTGATGAAAGTCTGACTGGACGAGCCCAGGATTTGACCAGCTCCGCCAATGCTCTATCGTCACCAACATTACCTGGGAACGGAGAATTTTAGTAAGTTCTAAGTCCAATATATAATTTTTGTTGGTTTATCATTGTTTCCAAAACTTAAGAGGGTAGAATGTGGATGTAGTGCGAGCTATTTTTGTTTTCTAACACTCATCCTCACAAGTGGGTGTCTTTCCACCGCTAGCATCCCAACATGTGGAGAAAAAGATAAATTAAGAGTTTACAATTGCAAGGTTTGAGCCAAAATCTCCCACTCCAGATCTCTGATGCCATGACATTTTTTTTATTGATGTACCATTGTTAGCAAAAACTTAAGCTTTTATGATGTGAACCAACTATCATTTTTATTCTAATATACACTTTCAGTAAATCTAGCACAAGAATTTAGAACTCACCAGGAAAAACAATGTATGGAACTCCCAGATGCCTACTCTCAGGACCTAGCTGCCATAAGGGAACACCAGCCAAGGCTTGTCCCACTATTTTTGCACATTTTGCTTCAAGAGCTTCCGTAGCAAGGTCAGATGATGTGATTCCACCCTAGATGGAGTATTAATTCAGCATGTAGAATAAAAACTCATGAAACAAAAGCAAGTAATAGTTGCATTAGCGTAAGCTGTTGCTCATGATAAGTGATAAAAAGAGGCATGAAAAAAGAAACTTAGAAACTTATTTTGAAAACAAAATTAAAACCAACTATTGTACAAAATAAATGGACTCATTGAACAAAAGAGGTCCATATTCACCCTAATACAAATATCACCACAGAGACATTGTCCCTCCGTAATAATTTCCATATCAAAAGAGATAAACAAATAACACTTTTCATTTGAAAACATAGATGCACCTTTGCCAGAATGTAGCGTGGCTTTGTAGCTATGCGTTTAACTATTTCCACCAGTGCAGAGCTAACTTTGAAGTTGATTTCCAAACTCTCTGAGGCAGCTGCTCAATGGACAAGAGATTGCTCTTCAGGATAGAATTACACACACAAACACATATATGATACACAACATGTT
The DNA here is from genome assembly GCA_037349345.1 of Oemleria cerasiformis. Lineage (NCBI taxonomy): Eukaryota > Viridiplantae > Streptophyta > Magnoliopsida > Rosales > Rosaceae > Oemleria > Oemleria cerasiformis. The sequence goes on from JAZGTL010000018.1 coordinate 17,579,674, forward strand.
TTCTTATAAGATCAAATACTTGAGTTTTCCATCAACAAAGTAGGAAACATAACCAATATTGAAAAGAAAGAAAATCTACAAGGATGAAAAAAATTAGAGTGTCCTTCTACAAGGATAAAAAAAAAAACAATTAAAGGATACTAACTTTTTCCAGTAATAAGCTCCCGACTGGTCATTATTAGAGTGTCCTTCCGAGCTGTAAGAAAAATATCTGCCATCTGAGCTGCTCTACTGATTTCCTCCTCCCTATCTTCAATAGAACTCATGGCAACTTTATTGACCGAAACCTAATTATGGCATATTCAGATCCCTCGTGTTACCAAAATGAAGTTACAAATGGACTTAGGATTTCAATAGGTCAAATTTGATGTTGATTAGACAAAATCTGAATCAGTATCCAATGGCCATACTTTATTTGTAATTGTCTGTCTAGAAAGATTAACTGTTCATAGGAAATGATCACAACAGTTTTGTGGTAGGAATGACAGTAACTTAACAATGAACAATTAAATGCACAAGAGAGAGATATTATCTGTTCACCTCAATGCTTCTCAAAATCTGGCTGCATTGTAATTTAAGCTCTTCAACCTATGAATTATAAATGTGAACCATATGACAACATTAACATAATGGAGAGGTAGTCACACAACAGATACCCAGATAACAAGTTCAACCTGTTTTGTCGTTTTTGGAACATATGACCCAACAACTATGAGACCACCGTTCTGTTCCTTGTTTATTCCTAGATCCTTGGGCAAAATTGGAGCTTTGGGGATAATTCCAATTCTGGCAGAAACAAAGCTAGCAGCAGTACGGCATAAGAAACGCTTGCCTTTCAGTTCTGCCTGTCCCATCAAACAAAGAGTCATAAAAGGACCTGCCACAGATTGTTCAAAGTATACCAGAGGAAGGTGCCAAAATAAGGAATAAGAATAGCAGGGAATTTGCCTTGATCATTCCAGCTGCAAAAACAGCCATGTCTCTGTCACTTGCTGCATTAACTATGCATGTTGATCCCTGTTCCATGTGACGAATTAGAATCATAGGATACAAGTACCCAATATCTCACCATGAGATATAGCATTCACAATTACTCAGACAGTCCTTGCAAAAAAGCTAGAAATGATGTTGCAACTTGCAGTCATAATTAAACCCACTAATCAAAAGGAAATAATAAGCTGTTAGCTACTCCACAAATGGAAAGAAACGTAAGAACCTTTTACAAGGAAAACTCCCCTTGCTTAGTGTATCTACCATTTTCTCATCCTTATGCAGATGTTCCTAGTTATCACCGGTATAATTCTCAGGTGATGAATGAAATCTGTGTTTCTTATGTAAACCTATAAACTCCGGAATTTGTAACCACCACCAGTAACAGGCAAAGAATAGAACGACATGCTATTTTGTACCAGCTACTACATTTAGCACACAGATTTGTTTTCTTTTGGTCCATGTAAATTGTGTAATCATGCAGTCTTTAACGTCAAACCAGATACAGAATTGACACTTTGGAGACATCTCCACCCTCAATTAAAACATATAGTATTAGTAGCTCAAAAATATTACCGTCCCTGGTAGTATATATATATATATATAAACACACACATATAAGCATTTTCATGTATCTTTCTTGCATGAAAAAGAGAAGGTACCTTCTGCAAACTGCAAAGGCACTCACAAACAGCTTCTGGCCCACCTTTTCTTAAAATTTGGATAGAAATAGATGTAACACTGCTGGCTGGTATGCGGCCCGCTGTTTTCTCCTCAACCCACTATCAAAGAAGTTCAATGATCAATCAAACTTAAATGGATTGTATTATTTGTTAAAGCTATGCATTTTAAGCACAGAATATAAATATTAAACCTCGCGAAGGTTTGAAGATTTGTATCCAAAAGCTGCATCTTTAGCGAATCCTGTATCCGCTGCCGGGATAAGCCTAAAGACCCCAAGAACCGTGAGCAATGTTAATTCACCACAAAACCATCATTACGTATTTCTAACATAAAAAATAGGGATGAATATTACTGGTCAGAATCTGCAACATAGTGTATATCTCCGATAGTATAACGCCCTCCTTGAAGAAAAAAGGGGCAGATGATCCATGCATCCATCTCACCCAATACTGAAACAGCAGCATCAGCTTCCTAAACAGACAAGGTAGTCTCATCAAACAATGCAAGATATCCCATTCCAATAGTGTCCATTGACTCTATAACGTAAATAATTAGATATAGTTAAAGTCATGGTCCTTGCCTCTGGGAAATGGCCACGCAAAGTTGAATCGCCTCTCAAAACTACTGTATAATCAGCATTCTCAATTGATTTGGTTGCAGTATGCAGGTTTCTGCAGATGTCTTTAATTAATGTGGTGGCCTGCAAAAACATCAACATACAGTACTCAATATGACTGAAACAATTAAAGAAGTTAATAAAGCACTCCTTGCAGTGAGAAGGATGCTTTTAGTGAGTTTTTTCTCTCTCTCTCTCATAATACGAAACATGATTTACAGAGTGCACATGGATGTGCTTACACAAAGGCCTTTACCTTCTCAGAACTCAAGGCCCTGGAGTTGGTCAAAATGAAAAAGCATTTAGGACTTTTTCTGAACTGCTCCGTTAGTGATTCAACAGTCCTACAAATAAAAATGGCCAATTAATAACAACTCTGGAATCTCTGCCCATTTACTACTAAAATGGTATACATGATTTCTACTACATAACATAATAAGAATAGCAGAGGCAAATACTTTAACGAATACCTATAGTATGTATTTTACTTAATAACATCTGTAGCACCTTAGACCCATTTCTTCTTTCCGAAAGACAGCATATAGCAAAGTTACACATGAGACAAATACTATATGCCTATAGTATTTAACATTTTTTGCAGCAAATACACTTTTAAAAACTTACTATATACCTATAGTATGTAATATCCTTAGTAACATCTGTAGTACCTTAGACCCATTTCTTGTTTCCAAAAGGTAGCATAAAGTTACACATGAGACAATTTAAGACACTCACCATTCAGTTAAGACCTCAATATCATGAACAGTTTGAGTTCCAGTTGGATCATCGTCAAGAACAACCAAAGTCTTTGAACTGTCCTGATTTAGTCTCTGTATTTCAACAATGGGATCTACTTGCCACTCAACTGGGAGAGATTGCAAGGCAAGATCTTTCTTTAGAACTGGAAGTTTTCCTTCTACCTTAACACCCGTGAGTGTCTCATAAACCTACAGCCATACAATATATTTAGTTTCCACAAGCACTACAGTGTGTTCATCTTCATTTGTATTCCATTATTTGATATTTCAACTTATGTAGTAAAGTCAAAATGAGTTATATGCCAAAAGGCTTCCCAGTTAAGAATAGTTAATAGAGGAAAGTTGTATGTCTGGACCTATGTTTCGACAGTTTCCATGTACTCAATAAACAAACTTTTACACCAACACTACAGCCTAGTGTATTCCTCCTCACTTGGTAAGTCACATGGATGGCAATGATGATTTATATCACTTGAGTTTGACATCCAGTTATGGTTGGCTCATTATGTGGCTTAGCCCAAATCATCCCCTTCCCATTAGAGTAAACTATCGTTGTATAAGAAATAAATAAATTTCCTTCAACTGAAAGAAAAAGCAATAAGACTTGTCCATACCTTAACCACACCAGCATCATCTTGCCGGCCCCAACCTGCAGCAGAACCTGCTTGACAGTTGCATCAAGTATTAGTTTCCATATGCATGCTCACAACTTAACAGGGAACCCAATGGCCAACATTGGTAATACTGAAAGCAAATTATCATCACAGATATAAAAATTACAACTTGCATGTATTTCTGGTTTCTGTTCACGTTTCAGCGCTATTTTTTATCACATGACAGTTTTACTCCCACAAACTTTCCACCACATCCCATAAGTACAGACAATGATCTTTACAGTCCTATCTCATTTTAGTTTTAGATTATATAATTTTGAAAAATTCATATTTCTGGATGTTATAAGGTAATTAAAACTTTGCTTTCCCACATGGTTGTTGGATATCCCCCATTAACTCATGCAATATGTTTCCACAGTTTGAGAAGGCAAAAGATAGAGCATAAAGATCATATGTATTTTAAAAAGAATATGAAACGCAACCTGACAAGAAGAGTTGATGGGCAACAGTCGAAATATGAAGTGGAACTTTTCGGCCTGAACATTCATGAGAAACAATTCCCTGTAGATTATTGGAAAATGATTATAATAACCTGATAAAGTTGTTACTTTATAATTATAAGTTGTTACTTTCTAAACATTGCATGGGGTGGATGTCCGTCTAACCAGATCCTTTACAAAGATATCAAGTGCAGAATGTGGAGTATAATCGTTGTCCAGCATGTGAGGAACACGGTTTTCAAACATCCTGCAACATAAAATGATTTCTCAAGGTTTAATCTTCGACTATGAAGGGATCCATGAAGTTTCACTTCTAGATTAAAATAAAATGATATTAGTTCAAAATCCTTTTACCTAGAAAAATGCCCTAACAGATGCAACTAAATATTTTCAAATGTAAACGCGATTAGTCACATTGTTAAGGTCATTAATCCCAACAAAAAAATCTAATAAACATGGGAAAGAAGACATGCTTAGGGGACTTAAAATCTAACTATAGAGGCTAGGAATACTAGAATAGGTTGATTTCTTGACCTTTCTGAATCAGATTGAACAGCAGGATGGAAATCTAATTTGTTTTAAGTATAGGAAAGGCTGAAAGATACTTAAGTTCAAGACCCATACCAACTGGAATCAATGAATTAGTAGATCCGTTCCGCCCAAAATGGGAATGGCCTTAGGGTGGTTTCAACATAAAACAATAGTTTGCCCATATCAATCATATGTTTTATAGGACAGTAGTAAACTAACACAAATTATTATGGTATCAGAATAGGAACTTTTAAGTTTGAATCTTTTTGTTTGCAACTTGCAATCTTCCAACTATGTTGATTCCATGTGTTGGGTCCTCTAGTGGTGGAGAGGAGCTCATGTGTGAGGGGAGAAAGAATTACTAGGTCACATCTTAACAGAAAGATTTGACATCAACCACACGTTTACTCTCATAATAGGAAGCTAGAAGCAAAAAAGCGAAAAATCAAAAGGAAACATTTGCATGTTAAATGAAACAAATATATTACTAGAACAAGTAAGACAGTTACCAAGATGATCCCTCACTATTTGTGAGGAAATCAAACAACATTCTTGTATTAAGACCCAGTCGAGCTCCAAATGCCATTGCCTCAGCTCCCGACGCTATATGAACTCCAGCAAGCAATTGATTAACCATTTTTACACCACTAGAGAACAAAATATAAGAGGAATAAGTAATGGAATAACACTTCCCCAGGAGACACAAGTGACATCATAAATAGAACGATATCTGCAAAGACCTATAATCATATGAACAGATAATGAAAGATACTACAAACATTGATTCAGAAGTACCTTCCAGCCCCACAGCCTCCATTGATAACATAAAGCTTCTCGCTTAATGCTGTTCACAGTAAGAAACCAAGTACCAGTCACAAAATTATTTATGAGAACCCCACAACCTGAATCCGGATGAACCTTATACAACACGCTCAGTACCTGAGAGGACTGAACCAGTACTCTTAAGAGCTTCATCTGTACCGGATGCCATAATCTGAGAAAGACACATAAATTTAAAGATCTGCAAGAAATATTTGCACTAGCTGTTTGGATAAATGATTAATTTTGCGCACCGTAAGTGTCCCCATGGAGGCTCTCACAACACCACCAGAAACAGGAGCATCCACCAACTTCAAATTCTTTCCTTCCTCTGTGACATTTGCAAAATTAAAACTATAATTTCATCACAAAGTAAAGCATAATTACATGGTGTCACATGGAATGTAAATACATACTTTGCAAATGCAGATCTAGTCCGCTCACAAAACCAGGAGAGACAGTGGACGAAAGGATTATAGAAGCTCCAGATGGAAGCGCTATAAAACACGTGCATAGGGGTTAGTGCAAACAAAAAATGGAATAGGTACGCTGAGAAATATTTGTTTACCTGTAATAGCACCAAAATCTCCATATAAGGCGCTCTCAGCTTGAGCTTCATTTGTGACCATTATTACCAGCACATCAACATCTAGGAGAGAAATGCAACAGAAAAAAATAGGTTATTCACCAGAAACAGTTTTCATAGATAACTTAAATTCTGTCAGATAGCATGCGTAGGGGCAATTTTGCTTTCTACTTCTAGGAACTTTTAACGTGCCTCCAATTACCTTTGCATACTTCTGCTGGAGAGCTTCCAACCAAGCCACCCGCACTGGAAAATCGAGTTAATGTTGGTTTATAGACCTGCATTCCAAATAAGGCAAAAAAATAGATCAGTTCCAGTAGTAACAATCTTGAACTTAATCAAGGGGGACAACACAATTAATGCACACACAACCATGCGCGAACATGTAAAGATCCCTAAATGCACATGCGCATAGGTTTACAAAACACTTTCAGACACAAGCATAAACACATGCATGACAAGAATCAGTCAGGTGAACATATAATGTCAAATGGAATGACCACATTAGACAGAGACTAAAATGGCACAATTTTATATTTGTTGGTTCTGCAACAATTGAAAATTTGTAGAACTCAGCTCAACTTGAACTTGAGATTTTGGTTCTAGTGAAAAATTTGCCCTTTGGCCTATATTTCTCTGTCAGATGGCAGACATCATGACATACGTACTTTGCTGAATGAAAGATGTAAATGAATGGACAAGAGAGCCTCAAATAAATACCATTTTCTTGTTTCAATCAGGAAATTTAGGGAATGAAAGTAAGAATTCAAACTGAGGACTTACATCATAACCAAGAACAGTAAAGTTTGATTTTACAAGGTGAGTTGCCATTCCAAATCCCATTGCTCCAAGACCTATGAATCCAACTCGGTTGACTTTATTGGATTTGGCAACAATATTGCTTGCCAATTGCTCAGGGATGTAAACCTCAGCATTTGCTGCATCTGAAATTCTAACTCCAAGTTTCTTTTCCCAGACCTGTAAAACAATTGTACAGTGTACAATTAACAAAGAATAAGTAAAGTTAAATATGAAATGCATATTTCAAAACAATTTTTATGTAACATGGGAGGAATTTGGACCACAAAAACCTCTTAATCAGACCCATTTAAGCTGAATTATAGAACAACCTTAATCAACGTTGCATCTTCAACATCTGTGTTATCATGTGAAGACCCTGAAAAGGAAATATATGAAGAAAATAACATATTAAGCACAAAGATATTCATTTCATTGAACAATTTATACAAGTTACTTGATTGTGTTTTAAGATTCCGTACCAAGAATAAGTTGTTGATGAGCAACTGCTAAAAGTGGGAGAGGAAAAGTAAGTGATTTGGCCAGATCCAATATAACCCTCTGGATTACAAAAAATTCCATGAGTCTTGTGTAATGAGAGACATAATTAAAGGAACCAAGACAAAAACCATAATTAAACTTTAATAATTCAAATTCCAAAAATTACCTGATACAAAATCTAAGATAAAGGTTCCGAGGATACTGCTTGGTCAGAATAACTTTTTATGTTTCACAGTTTCATTCCTAATTCTCTTGGGCTTAGTTTGGATGAGGGATTACCAAGTCCAAAGGGATTAGGGGTAAAATGAAATACAAAAGATTAGAGGGAGGGATTAAAAATGGGCATAATGAGCTAGGTGCAATGCACTTGGAGTGCTTAGTAAATCACTATTTGAAAGGTGTAATCATGAAATTTCTCCATCTAATGCTCATGTAGTGCATTTAGTGGCTTTGTAATGCATTGATGTGCATTTTCAATCCCTCCATCTAATCTTTTGTAGTGCATTTTAGCCTTAACCTAGCCTTTGTGTGTCCATTCTGTGGAGCGTGGAACATAGAGCAACTTAAATAGGATGTAAGAAGATGCTAGTTCAGTGCTGTTAAGCATAGGAGGATCGTTACTTAAAAGTTTCATGCTAAAACATATCAATGTGAAAATTTCATTATGAATGAAAGCCCCGACTCCAAATTTACTGAAGTGTGCTATCAGACTTATGCATCATCGTGAGGAAAATAATTAGACAGATGGTTGCAAGCTGATAGAATGTCATTATAAGTTGATCCAAGAAGAATATTGCGATTGTAATGAAAGAATACAAGATGTTGCTCTAAAGAGAACAGCCAACACCAACTGTAGTTGCCCAAATATAAAGACACAACAAGTGTACCTCAACTTGATAGCAAAATAAGTGTACTTAGAATGGAACTAGGTGATATAAAGCTTGACACACAAAGTGGTAATATTACCAATTTGTGAACAAGAGTACTGAAATCATCTTTGGCAACACCCCTTAGCAATTGAGGAATATGGTTCTTAAAAACCCTGCAACAAATAAACTCATAAAATAATGGCACAATATTAAGTGACAAAAACATGCATTAAGCACAATAAGTATCTCATTAGTGGAAGCAGAAAAATTGTTCCAGCATGTAGATCCTAGACTATTCATATAGTGAATGTTAAGAATTTAGTCTCATACAACGTTTTTTCTTTTTTTTATCTTGGAGAAGCATGGAATTGGTTGACTGCAGACTCTGCAAGGATTATGTATGATAAAATTCTTATAAATATCAATTCGATGTCTTTACTGCAGATAAATGTTTATATTCAATCTCAAACAAATTTGAATACCCCTAGAGAGGAGTCTCAGAGAGATAAGAAAACACAGCATTGTAGTCATTTGATACATTAATATGTAGCATTGAACGAAAAAACATATTCTCAATTGTGTTTTAACTTTGACTATAGAACATGAAACAATCGTTAGTCTCGTTTAAAAACTAGATAAATAAGTTGAATACTAACCATGAGTTTCCCGCAGCATTAGATATGATATCATAGATAATCCATGGATGAATACCAGATTTGGTGCCAAGAGAAATAGCCTCCAAAGAAGCAACAAGATGAATACCCTCAAGAAGTTCCTTAATCATCCTAACTTTACTGCAATATGAAGAGCCACTGGAATATCAGGAGATAAGAAATCTTTTATTTTAAATTTTTATACAAACGATATTGGGGAAAGGGGGAACATATATATGTGCGTGTGTATATTTATATATACATGTTTGAACAGAGCCAAAAACACATATATACACTTGCTTATGCACGCGTCAAGAAAATGCAGTTCACTTGTATTCTTAATCATGTAGAAGATTTTCAAAATGAAGAAGAATGCACACCTTCCGCCACCAACTTCACTCTCAAAAACATAAAGTTTTTCACACATTGCTGTCAGCAAGAGAAAAATTGAATGAGGGATGATAAAGATATGTGAAACAAAGGCTTAATACCAATAGCAGTAGTTTAATTTGTTTAAATCAAGATTACCCGATAGAATTGGTCTTGCTTTTAAAATGGCGTCTGACCTTCCCGAGGAAGCAATCTAAGGAGTTATAAAAATATCAGCACTCTACTCAAAATAGTTTAGATGAACGAGGGAAGGGGAGAGGAGAACGTTCGCGTCCACCACTAAAAGCAAGAAAAGGTTAATGATTCTTACCATGATTTTTCCATTTAAACCATCAGATACACCCCTCGTGGCATACACATCAACTAGATAAGCTGTCTCACTATCATCTGCAAGAAAAATCAAAACATTAATGATAACTCAAATTCAAAAAGGGATACAGATCCAGAAGAGGATTACAAATATTAGAAGATAGATCCATTACTAAAAACATGAATTATCAACAAAAAAGCAGGGAACAAAGCTTAGAAGATAGGAACAAATTCTAGCAAATGGTCATCACATAGTGGCAACAATATTAGGGTTTAAATTGCCTGTGAAACTCGTCTCCAGATTCTGAATATATGATGGTAATTTTGTTGAACGAAAAATGACAACAGTATCCTTCTGCAACCCTGCATTCCCAAGCAGCTACGAAATCAGTATAAGTTGAAAGTAACTAGAAAGAATTGTGGGATAATGGCATATGACGTCAAGAAGCTATACCTTTCAGTGCACCCGCATTGCCAAAAGCTACATCATTAACTTGGTCTGCTTGAGATATTAACAAAATCAAAGCTGCAGCATCTGCAAGAAATTGAACAAAGAATAGAAGGAAGAGTAAGAGCAAAGAGGGATATCCGTATGTCAGCTGTTTTATAAGTAAATCAGGGAATCAACCCTGAAAAATGAGAAAATGCACAATTCCAATGAATAGCAGAGGTGACAAAGGCCATATGATAGAGCATTAATATAATGACTTAAGATCTATATAAAATCTATAGAGACATTTAAATATCCATCTGACTCTTATCTTCAAATTGCAAAAGGGCACTTTACAATCCAAACAGAAATGTCAACTTGATGTTTAAAATTGTTGGTCTGACTAGGTTACAGCCTTGATAACTATACACTACACAAATACATACACAAGCAATTCGATTCAATGAATGAATGAGTGAACCACGAGGAGGGTATGATGACTTTTTGGAGTGTGAATAACAGCTCCCAATATGTCAATGTGTCTATGATTGTGTGCGAACTTATGTGTATATATATATATATACACATATATACATGCGATGATCTGCCACCAAACAGACACATTTGGCTAAACTAAGAACATCTAATACAGACAAGAAGTTAAATAGTCTGAAGAAATTAGAGTCAGACATCGATTGACCTTTCCCTGCTTCCTTTGGGCTGCCACATCTAGATCCCCCAAGCTTTAAAAACTCATTGATCAAAGGCTCATGCATCTGCAGATGGAACAATTGCATTACAAATTTGCAACTGCCTTGACTAAGAATCTCTAATTCAAGTCTTCAACAAAACCCAAAGGGCAGAATAATACAAATGGAATTAAACGATAGCAAATTGATCAAAAATAGAAAATGAATGAATGAAAGAGACCTCGAAAGCTTGGACATGGTAGCCACTGCGGATGAGAGAAGAAGCTAGGTCCAAGCTCAAATCATCTAAGCCGATGAACCCAACAACACCGTGGAACGCCATTGCTGCCTTTTGCTCTGCTTCGCTTAGATTAACGCTACGACTGTGTTCAATGTTTGCGTCAATTTGAGAGCGTTTCAATTCGTAAAGAAAGCGTTTCAATTCGTAAAAAGAAAATGAATCAGTTTCAGTACGGACTATGGTGGGATGATTCTTTTTTTTTGCAGGGACAGAATGAAATATGATGAAACAAACCAATCAAATAAATATGAGTACTTAATACATATAGGGTGCTACGTGACGTGAAACAGCGTCCTACTGTCCTAAGCCGTCCACGTTGCCATCGTGGACAAGTTTCCACACTCGCGCCAAAAAAACTATCTTTTGGGAGAGCGAGTCCGCTGTTACATTTGGTGTTTCCTTTTGTGTCACATTTTTAAAAATTTGATATATGTTTGATAGTTAATTTTTGTTAATTTATTTATTTTAATTAAAAAACAAAACAAAAATTAAAACGTTTCTTATTCCTATTAGGAGCTAGATCATCGTCTCATACATTATTGCTTAAAGAAAAATCCCAAACCCAATGCTCTTTATTTTCTTCCTGCAAAGCCAATATCTTCATCGATTTTTAGTTATAACAAAAAACAATCGATGAAAATATTGACTTTGCAAGAATAACATAAAAAGTACTGGGTTTGGGGTATTTCCTGAAGAAATAATGTAGCAGACGACGATCTGACTCCTAATAGAAATAAGAAACGTTTTAATTTTTTTTGTTTTTTAATTTTATTTTGTGACTTTTTTTTAATTTAAATAAAATAAATTAATTCTCAGTTAAATTAAAAAATACATAACAATTTTTAAAACTGAGACACGGATGGATCCCCAGATCCGCTCCCCCAACAAAAGGGTGGAATAGATGTAACGACCCGGACCAGAAATTAAATTATTTTTGAGAATTGGACAATTTTACCCTCAGTTTTGGATGGGTTCGGGAGTCACTTTTTGACTGGTAATACTTTTGGGAATTTTTCTTGGGTGGTTGCGTAGGTCTCGAACTCATGAGTTCGTAGACAGGCGGCACGCTGAAAACGGAGATCCGATGAGTTCGTTACGGGTCTAGAAGCTGCAGGGGCAGTTTGGTAATTTTGGAAATGTTGGAATTATATAACAGATATTTTTCTCTCTCCTCGAGAGATTGGTTGAAGCAGTCTCGGTCCTATCCGATTCCTCCCCGTGCGAACCCGAAGGCCATATTCATCGGAGGGATTCCGGTCCGATTCGAACAAAACCAAGGTCGGGAGGATCTTCCCCGGGACCCCACGAGCATTTTGGGGTAGTTCTTGGAGCGGGAGCACCGCCGTAGGCGACAGACGGAGGAGGGAGGTGAACCGAACATTCCCGGCCGTTTTCCGGCCAAACCAGGTACGATCTCGGAACTTTGACCTCATATTTGGATTCCTGGTGAAAAGTAGATGAATTTACATGTGTAGATCGTGAAAAACGGTTAAGAAATGAAGAAATTAGAAAACCTTGAAGTTCGGCCGGAAATGGGGGATTCCGGCGAACCAGACGGCGGCGGAGGTGGCGGTCCGGTCATCTTCTCCGGCCAGCCTCCGGCGACGACGAGGCCGTCCGGTCGTCTTCTCCGGCGAGTCACCGGTGAACCGGTCGAGTCGAGTGAACCGGTCGAGTTGGACCGGGTCAGGTCGAGCCGGACCGGGTTGGACCGGTCCAGGCGCGTGAACACTGTAGCAGGCGCGTGACCGGCGCGTGGCAGCGCGTGGGCGCGTATTCTGATCTTCCGGTGGCGCGTGACGGCGCGTGGGACTGTTCCCGAAGTCACGGCGGCGCGTGACTGAGGTTTTGGGACGTTCCGGATCAGATTTTGTTGGTTTCGAGGCCATAGGAGTTCATTTAGAGCTCGGTTGGGCAATCCCAGCGGTAGGGATTGACCGTGGAGAGGGTTTTGAGTTTGGGAAGTCAAGGTAGTTGGGTCATTATGGTGTAGGTGTTCTGAGGCTAGAGCGTACATGAATTTTGGGTTGGATGGTGATGGTAAGCGGACTTTGATTATAAATTGTAATGTATGTATAAATATCTTCGATTTCATTACTGTTGTGTATGGTTGTATTTATAAATTGTGATGCATGTATTAATATCCTCGATTTAAATACTGTTGTGTATGGGTGCAATGATTGCTGGATAATTGTTTTTCCAATATTCCAGTGGAAGTGCGTTGTGAGAAACGATATGGTTGTTGGATTCGATTTTGATAGTGTTTTGATGTGGTAATTATTTGGGTCTATGATTTTGAGTTGAAACCGTACTTGTGACTATAAAATAATCGATTTTGGATCCAATACCGATTTGAGGGGGCCAGGATCTGGGCTAGGATCCGCTGAGGCGGTGAACCCGGTGAACCTCCGAGATAAATATTGATTTGAGGGAGGCCAGGATCTGGGCTAGGATCCTCTGAGGCGGTGAACCCGGTGAACCTCCGAGATAAATATTGATTTGAGGGAGGCCAGGATCTGGGCTAGGATCCGCTGAGGCGGTGAACCCGGTGAACCTCCGATATAAATATTGATTTGAGGGAGGCCAGGATCTGGGCTAGGATCCGCTGAGGCGGTGAACCCGGTGAACCTCCGAGATAAATATTGATTTGAGGGAGGCCAGGATCCGGGCTAGGATCCGCTGAGACGGTGAACCCGGTGAACCTCCAATATAAAAGGTGAATTTGCAGAGATTGTGGTAGAGTCCAAGTAGTACATATTCTAGCACACCCCAAGGGATACCCTGGTGGCTAGGAATATGATAGCCGACTGATGAGATATCATGGTACAGAGAGTTATGATACGATATGATAGCCGATGATATTTTCGGCTCTAATATGAACCAGACGACAATTGTTATGGGCCTAATCAACATATGAAAATACGTCGTCATCCGGGTCTGTGGGTTGGTGTGGGCGGTGACCCAGATGGACGAATTATTATTGGTTCACTAGTTTGTTGTCCTGTGGTTTTCCAGTAGAGATGTCAGGAATGTCTGACTACTGACTTTTGGTATCATAAATTATTTCTATTTGAACCACCACTATTCCGAGGTTTTGGTTTTGACCGGTATTTTATCCTGCGTCTGACAGTAGGAGTGATCAGTAAATACAGAGATTCTGTTGGGAACCATGTAAAGTTTAATAAAAATTATTTAAGAATAAAGGGTATTTTATGGTAATTAAATGTTGAGGTAAAAGAGCTGTCAGACGGGATAAGGGTTCTTTCCGGGTTTCGAGGAAAAATTCGGGAAGGGTCCTTACAATAGACGTTTTGGCTTGACTCGGAAACCCATTTATTCCGTACCTCAAATCCTTATACGCCACGTCGGCACCATGCATTGCCACTTGCCAGCGTGTTAAACATGTCTATAATATTAATTTTACTTTCTTTTGTCAATCACATAATGACAAAATCAAATTCTTTTACTTTTTCAATCTTCTTATCTTATTACAGAATAAAATTCTCTTACTATTTTTAATTTTTCTTATCACAGAATATAATTCTTTTACTTATTATTCCATTTTTTTACTATTATAATCTTCTTATCACATTGCCACACCATGCCAATTAATTACTTTCATAGAATTATTTTTATATTTCAATTTTTTCTATTTTATGACTTTTCATATATAAATATATATATATATATTGATATTCTAAATATTTCTTTATAGTTAAGTTTTATTTTTGGAAAATTGGTTAAAATGTCATCTGAAATTATACACTAGTTTTAATTTATTATCTTATAAAAACATTTAAGTAAAATGTCACATTAATTTTCAAAAAATTCATGAATGGTCATCTGAATCTAATAATGTTAATTTTTCATCCATTTAAAGGGTAATTTGGATTTGTTGACAACAAAAACGAAGAATGAAAAATACAAAACCAAAAATTTCATGCTTAAGTGCCCTATTGTATGAGTTTATGATAGGTACGAATTCCATTTTTAAACAAAAACAATTTGTGTTTACAATATTTTTAACAAAAAATCAAAATACTATTGAAACGAATCATGTGCAACTCATATATGCGACTTTTTAGTAGAAAAATATTTTTAAATTTTAGAAAATTAAGGTGACATCTCACCTTTATTTTTATTTTTTATAAAGTGATAAATTAAAACTAATGTAAGAGTTCACGTAACATTTCAACAAATATATTTGGTTTTATAATTATTGCTAGAAGATATAGTTAAGTTTTTTAAACAACAAACTTCTACGCTTTTATTCACCAACTAAAACACAATGGACTCACATTTAACTAATAAAGTGCATAACTGGCAGGAGTTCGAAACTCGTTGTGAGCATTTTGTGGCTAGGAGCAAGACGTACCCCAACAGAGATTAGGTCACCCTTCGAATATGGGAACATCTCGTGATATTTACAAAAAAAAGTGCAATATCTTTAATTTTCAATCGCTCTTCCAACTATTTTGTAGTAATTATTGGTTTTCAACAATAAAGTGCAATATTTTTTATTTTTAATATCTGTTAATTATCGGTTGCCTGTTTAGGCAATTATTGATTTTCCTTTTTGGAGCATTTAGCAAAAAAGAATCGAATTAATGTATGTCATTTTATGAAAGAGATGGAACACTGTGATCGACCATGGGAGAGAACACAAGCAACATCAAAAGAGCTCCATAATTCAAAACTTCATCTTAGTTACAAAAAACACAACTTTAAGATATTTTATTATTTAAGATGCATGATCTTCGATATTTTTGTATATTATTAGATAAATTTTTTAATTAATTTTACCGTTTGTGATTTCCAAAGTAAACAAACCCTCTTCATTTGAGTTTTTAATCATATCATATGACTATATTATTGTCGTTCGCAGAAAAAGAAAAAGCGAAAGGAAAATTAAATAATTACCAAATCCAAATGTGTCTTTTTTTTATACAAGGAATTATCAAAAGTGTCCTTATTTTTGGGTTGTCATGATATGGATCTTTTGGGCCTAGAAATTGCCTATTATGGCATGGACCATTTGGGTAAAGAAGAAGCTCATTTTATTGAAAAGTGGGGGTCTTTTTAAACAATGAACTTGGGCCCTCCTATGAAATTTGGGGTTTAGGCTTGTAGATTGTGCGAGCGTTCCCGAATCCAAATTAGTGTGAGCCATGAGTGCACCTGAGTGTGAGACAAAGACAAAGACAAATCCCCCCACTCCTCCTCCTCCATAGCTGACTCTGGAGCTTTGCATATTGACTTATTACTCAAAATGCTCCCCGAATCAGATTTCGAGTCTCAATTTGCTCCCCGAACGCGAAATCGTAACAATGTGATCCCCGAACCCCCCTTATGTCAGCTCCGTTGCACCAAAAGTTATAGTATGTTACTAATGACTGTTAGTGTGATGACCTGTCAGTAAAGGATTGGATGTAACAAAATGGGTCTAATCCCAAAACTATCGTTCGTCTTCCTCATCGTCACCCTCCTTTTTGTTGCCACATTCATTGGGTTATCCGAATCCAAGTCGCATAACTCCTATCCATCCAAGCCCGATCCAAATCTGGGGTAATCCACCTCGACGACTACTCACTCACTCGATTTTGGTCCTCCGTCAAAACCCCAAGACCCTACTGGGTTCTTATCTTCTTCGACGCGGCAAAGCTCCACGACAAGCATGAGCTCCACCTCAAAGAGCTTTGCAGCGAGTTTGCTATCGTCCCCGAGATAGAAATAGTCACCGCCCACGGCTTCCCCCATAACAAACTACAAACTGAAAACGAAAAGCATCATAAATCGTTCATGTCACCACCACCAACATCAACATATGTATAATCAGACGAATTAAAAGTAGAAACCAAATCGACTTCGTCCCTTGCAAGTCTGAAACTCTCTCTCTCTCTCTCAGCTGCCTGTTTGAGAAAGAGAACTGAAGATATGGTTTGAAAAACCAATCTTTAAATGCCCGTTTGATGACTATATGATTTTTTATTTTTTAGTTTGAGATGAAGAAAATGTGGAAAAAAGTAGTAGTATGGTGCAGAATATTGAAAACAAAACCTTGAAAGTGAAAACCACAACATAAAGAAACAGCCAACAACAAACCCCCAACTCACACAACAGCTTTAGGATGTTCTCTGCCCAACCGAGAACACCCTTTCAGGAGGGCTATCGAACACCAACATACCAGGCTCCAAATCATAATCCACCGATACCAACCGTTCCTCCACCCAATTACACTCGCTATAAATATGACACACACTGCTTCTCCACTCCCTTCGCAAGAAAGCTTGGCAACCAAGAATGAGAGTGGCCAGAGGATGGGTGGTACTCCACTTCGACTTCAACAAATGCATTGCAACCTGAGAATCAGATTCAAGAGAGACATCTCTAAAGCCCAGCTCCCAAGCAACTTTCAACCCGTAGAAAATCCCCCACAATTCTGCTTCCAACACTTCACCGTGGCCCAAGTAGGCAGCAAAGCCACCCACTCACACCCCTTTGTTATCTCGCAACACCCCACCAGCAGCAATGGATGGATAAAAGTTCTGCGACTTGGATTCGGATAACCCAGTGAATGTGGCAACAAAAAGGAGGGTGGCGATGAGGAAGACGAACGGTAGTTTTGGGATTGGACCCATTTTGTTACATCCAATCCTTTACTGACACGTCATCACTCTAACAGTCGTTAGTAACGGACTATAACTTTTGGTGCAATAGAACGGACAGAAGGGGGTTCGGGGATCACATTATTACGATTTCGTGTTCGATGAGCAAATTGAGACTAAAATCTGATTCGGAGAGCATTTTGAGTAATAAGTCTTGCATATTTAATACTGCAAAGTACAATTTGGCGAAAAAAAGAAGGAAAAATATTACGTTAGTCAGCAGTGACCCAACAATTATCGTTTTGCTTTGCCCAACCAAGCCATCGACATCGTCTGCCTCCTCAAGTTCTCTTCAGGTACGGGCTCAATTTTGATGTTCTTATCTGGGTTTTACTTTAATGAAGATATTGGTTTCGTTCTTTGGACTTTGAAGTGCAGACTTTGAGTTTGATTTTACATTCGGTTAATTTCATTGGAATTGTTATTAGAGAGCTTCTTTTCTTCATCGAGCAATAGAATTCATCACAATTGCATACAATTGCTCTTGCTGTCAAATGGAATTCGTAATTCCGTTTGTGATGCTTTAGCTGCGGAGGTACTTATATAATAAATTGGAAGAAGAAGAATGAATTAGAGTTGCCAATGTAAATGAAGAAGAAAATGATTATGGACAATTAGATAGGAGAAATATGATTGGCCCCCTTATTGGGGTTTCTGTATCTGCAATTTTGAAAAAAATTCAGGAATTTCTGCATATTCTTGGTTACCCTGTCAGTGATCAAATATTTTTGGTGGTGTGCTACTTTTATGTATATGGTCATTATGGTTATTAGTTTTGAACTTTAAATTAATTCTGCCATTTTCTGAAATTTTTCTAGTTGGTGTGGTCTTGGTTTGGCTATTACTTTAGTCTCCCCTCTTTCTTGGATGCTGGTATTATTGGGTTTGGACACACATGTAGTAACGGAAAGGAACCTATACGTTTCGTGTACTATAACATCTCTTAGCACCGTATTCTCTGTGTGTAGATGCAAGTTTGTGCTTATTTAGGAACTTGCATATGTATCTTATGTCTCTTCTAGATGCATGCATTTATATATATAGATCTTATTAATGCAAAACGACAAAAGTGTACCATAGTATTTGCCTTCTGTTCGTCAACTTTCATTAAGATATGAGGGACCTAATTGGCTAAGGAGGAGCAATACCATCACTACTATTGTAACCAAGAAAATGACCTTGAATAGGTCAAGTGTTTAAAAAATATTGATTCAGGTGACTTCTCATTAATTAAAATGAAGTTTTGCTTCAGTTCAGGTTGAGTTGGGTAGATCACTTCTGTTCTGCAGTGCTTTTCTGTGTTTCTTCCAAGAGGGTTTTCTCCAAATCTTTGCTTCCAGACTTTTTCTGTTTTCACTCTCTATCTTGTGTCATGTCTTTCTTGATTTATTTGTTCTGTTTTAATTTGTATCCCTAAGTGCATATGTGGAGTGAGGGAGGCCAGTGATGTTCTAGTCATAACATCATTACAAGATGGTGACTCTCCATGTATGAATCACTGTCCATGGTTTTCCTGTTCAACTCGTAGATTTACATGTATAAGGTGATTCACAAAAGTATCAATGTTGCAGAATGCTGATGAGCAAACATTTCCCCCTTTAAAAATGGGGTTTGACAGTTGACACTCTTTCTTGTTCATATGACTTTTTGATTTTGCAAATCATGTATTTTGATATAATTAGGTCTGTAAGGTTTGTTGTCCTATGGCACTTTCATATTGTTGTATTCTCTTCCGGATATAGAAAACTTTCCTATTGTGTTTTCATTTCTTTTTATGACTCCATCGATATCTGTGCTGAGATTCAATGCAGAAATTTCTGTCAAAAGGCTAGTTTTATAATGGAGAGCTCTGAAGATGAAAAGGATGGAGTCTCTGGGATTGGGAATTATATACCGAAAGAACTGAGTCTTGCTTTATCATCTACTGGCGCGAAGTTTATAGATGCAGTCCTTAATGGTCAAAATGAACATTGTCTAGAAAACTTTCGCATGGATAAGCATGTCTTCTACAAGTTGTGTGATATTTTGCAAGGAAAAGGCTTACTGCGCCACACAAATAAAATCAAGATTGAGGAGCAAATAGCAATGTTCTTGTTCATCATTGGTCATAATCTACGGACTCGAGCTGTTCAAGAGTTATTCCGTTATTCAGGAGAAACCATCAGTCGTCATTTCAACAATGTCTTGAATGCAGTAATGGCAATATCATTAGATTTCTTTCTGCCTCCAGGATCTGATGTTCCTCCTGAAATTTCAGAAGATCCTAGATTCTATCCATATTTTAAGGTAATCCCCCCGTAACTAAGTATGATTTGTTTCTCCTTTGTCCTTTCCATGCGATTCACAAATTCCAAAATTTTATCCTATAGGATTGTGTGGGAGCAGTTGATGGCATGCACATCCCAGTGATGGTGGGCCTAGATGAGCAAGGGCCTTTCCGCAACAAGAATGGCTTACTTTCACAAAATGTTCTGGCAGCGTGCTCATTTGATCTCAAGTTCCATTATGTCTTGGCGGGTTGGGAAGGCTCTGCATCAGATTTGCAAGTTTTAAATTCTGCACTCACAAGAAGAAACAAGTTGCAGACCCCAGAAGGTATGGCTAACCTGACTTAGACTGTTGGACACCCACACCCAATTAACATGGAAACTGTGTTTTTTTTTCCTTAAAGATAATATAATTTTGATTGTCTTCTTCTTTTTAGTTGATATTTTTCTGTTAGCTGTTTATTATTATTATAAAAACCATAATTCATGTTATTTCCCAAATATTACAGAATGCCTGAATTTCTTTTGGAAATAAAGGTGTCCTTTCCTACTCTATGAAATTACAATCAAGCCACAATATGAACTCTCTAATTCATGTATATCTTTTGGTGGACATATTTGTCCCATCTTCCTTTGAAATGCTGCGATTTTACCAGAGAGCATTTTAGAACCAATTCCGGGTATATTTTTTGAAATGCAAAGAGCTGCTCTATCTTGGCTAGCTCACAAGCCTCACATGATCATGGGAGTGGATGCGGATGTGATGGATTTCTGTTTTCAATTGTATAAATTCAATTCAGATTAAATAGTTTTTAAGATAGTTTACTAATTAGACTGATTTCTAGAAATAAATGTACTGTCATAGAATAGATAGGAATTTATAAATGCTGGATCCCATGTATGCAACACAACTTATTCAAGAAAATGCAAACAGATATTCTGTCAATTCTTTGACAACTACTGCGGGATCTTACGTTGGTTACGAACTTTGTAATTGTGCAGGTAGATACTACCTTGTGGACAACAAGTATACAAACATGCCTGGCTTCCTTGCTCCATATCCTGATGTACCTTATCACTCGAAAGAGTTTCCTAGTGGATACCAACCTCAAGATGCGAAAGAGCTATTCAATCAACGGCACTCATTGCTACGGAATGCATCTGATCGTCCTTTTGGGGCTTTGAAGGCACGCTTCCCTATATTGACGTCACCTCCTCCATACCCATTACAAACACAAGTCAAGTTGGTTGTGGCAACGTGTGCCTTACACAATCTCATCCGCAGGGAGAAACCAGATGACTGGATTTTCAAAATGTATGAAAAAGATAGCATACCGGAATTGGAGGAATCGTTGCCTCCATTAGAGGTGGAACAAGCACAACCAATCATGCATTTTGAGGCCTCTTCTTTGGACATTGCTTTTGAGGCAGAAGAACTAGAGTTCACTTCACAGTTGCGGGACTCGATTGCCTCTGAATTGTGGGATGACTATATCCATGATTTATCTCCCATGGGGATCAATTGATTGTGGTGATAATAGTTTCAAGCC
The DNA here is from genome assembly GCA_037349345.1 of Oemleria cerasiformis. Lineage (NCBI taxonomy): Eukaryota > Viridiplantae > Streptophyta > Magnoliopsida > Rosales > Rosaceae > Oemleria > Oemleria cerasiformis. Next base: position 17,601,194 of record JAZGTL010000018.1, read on the forward strand.
AAGCTTGGCATGTTTCTTGGGTTGACAACCAGACAAAAACTCTGTCCATGTACATTGGAAACTTTTGTTTATAGAAAAGGAAATATATTGGTAGATAACAGTGTGCTTTGTTTCTCACAAAAGCAACCATTTGGAGGAGGGTTTGATGTTGCTGTTGCTGTCTCTTCCACCTTACTCCTGAGTCCTAACAGCTGAAAACCAGAAGAAGAATGATGTAGCAGAAAACTCTGATTATGGCTTTGCATGTGTGTGACAGAGAGAGAAAGGAATTATTAAAGTTGTTGATGATCTACAATTTCATGTAATCTCTAAATGATTTGATCATTATTCTCGGTGATTATTCGATCATTTATATTTGCGGTTTAATTTGCCTAATTAAACAGGATCTGCTTGTTTAATGTGGTCTTACTATTTCCAGGTTCCTTACAGGTACCTACATGGATGGAAAGCATAATGAGAGAAACTGAATACTTCTTCCTTGCATGTGGCTATCGTCAGGGAATGAATTATGGCGACGGTCAGATGGTGCACCCCTGTGAGGGGCCATGCCAGCCAATTCTCTAATGGTGGAGGCAAATGAGGGGTAATGGTAGCACTCTTTTTTGTATTTTCTTTGCATCCATTGAATGCCACTTCATCTTCATGAAACTTTTCACATGAATTGGGTCCCCATATCTGTCTCATGCCTCAGCTTATATTCCATATACTTGCGTGGGGTGTCCCTACATAGCTTTTCTCTGCGCCGGACATCTGAAAACATGATGTAATTTTTTAGCTGTTTAGATATATCTCGTGGCTTTATTCTGTGGCTGAAAGGCGACGGGATGTCCACTTTAGAGAAAGACTTGTCCCTTAGGGATGAACTTGGCGATGTATTTTGTGAAGGATGATAATTATGACACATTATTGATAATATATCAACAATTAGAGGCTTAGAGCACATGTCGCCGGAGATGTTGGACTGTTGGGAATGTGGGTGGGTTTAAGATCGGATCGGGCTGAAATAGGTAAACAAATTCATTACGATGTTTCTTTTGACTAAAAATAGTAATTAGAAGAAGCCCATATCCCCATTGGATCCATGAGGTCCATGACTCTTGTGGTCACTGACTCCACTGGTGTCGGCAGCTTTTGAATTTTCCATTTGGGACAAAACCCGAAAAAGCGCTTTCCCTCCCAAGTCTTCTACTTGGCCAGTGAGAACCTATGAGACTAATAAATGCACAAGGGCAGCATCAAAAATTGAAATTAGACCAAGCAAATCCAATAGGCAAGAACAATTCAATTTAATACAAGTCTTTAAATTGAATCGAAAGAGACATTGGTGACGGAAAGGGGCGCAACTAGTGTCGAATCACAATAATCCCTTTTTCTATGGGCTATGGGCTAGGAAAACGCATTTTAATCACGGCAGTTCATATTTTCAGGGGCCAAAAAGACGAATTTCAGCATACAAGATTCACTAGTGGAGATCAACTCAGGACAAGTTGGGAGCATACTGAACTTAAGGACACCCTAACTTGTGCGGGCCTAACTTCTTGTGGTTCCAACTCTAATTGATACCTTATCATTTTGACTAGTGCTAATTAGAAAGCAACTTCATAAGTCTATGTCTTCCAAGAAAAAAAAAAAGCAAAAAAGGAAAGAGAGCAAGAAAAAGAAAAAAGAAAAAAGAAAAGATACAAGTGAAGATGAAATTATGAAAGGGACAATACACCAAAGGCCAACATTAATGATTTGAAACACAATCCCAACTTCCAGTTAAATTGAAATCCCATCTATCACCATCTCATCCCCTCCCTTCCTTCCTCGGGTCTCATAAATAAACCTTCAAATTTCAAAAAAAAAATAAAAAATAAAACCAACACACAGATCACAGAGTCACAAATTGAAAGAGGAAAAATGCTAGATCCAAGAAATGACTTGCAACCACCGCCGTCATCGCCCACCAACTCCTCCGTCTCCTCCTCCGATCTCGACACCGAGGCATCCGCTTCTTTCAATTTCTCTCTTTACTCTGATTTTACTCAATTTCTCAATTTCATTTTCATAAATTTGTGATTTTTCACGCACAGTCCACAGGCTCATTCTTTCACGATCGGAGCACGACCTTGGGAACCCTAATGGGAGTGAGCTACCCGGCGATCACCTTCAGAGCGCCAAGCCACCGCGAACCGCAACCCAACGGCAACAACAATAACGGAACCAGTACGAGCCGGAGCGCCTCCAGGAAGACGAAGAAGCCCAAGAAGAAGAACACCGCCGCTTCATCCGCCGTGGGTGCGGTGGCGGAGAGGCGGCGGAGGTGGTGGCGCCTCTGCCGAGACGACGGCACCAAGCCGGCTTCGCTCGGCGAGTTTCTTGAGGTGGAGAGGAGGTTCGGAGACGGCGCGTTCTACAATACGGCGGCGGAGCTTGAAGGGGCCATGGTGAGCCAGGCTGGAAATGGACGGATGCTGTTTGCCGATGGGCGCGTGCTTCCACCGTCCAATGTTGATGATAGGATCACCACTTCATCCTCGGCTGGGGTTCTCTCTAGATTCCCGGTTTCCCTCACTGCCATCTGTAGTGGCGGTGTAGCATAAAACTCTTCACTCTTTTTTTCTTCTTTCTGGGATCTTTTTCTTGTTTTTTCACTGTTTAATGACATGAATTTTATTCTTTTAGTTTGTCGTAGCGTACTTAGTTTGTGGAATTGGTGAAAATGAAAATGAAAAACGAAAGAAATTTTTTGGCCGTTGGTGTTTGGTTTCTTCCTCTATTCATATTTTTCTTCTCTTTTTTTTTCCTGTGTTGCGAGACCCAATCATCCCAATCGTCACCCTCACAAATATTATTTGAAATTGACGGTGAGTATCCTATAATATGAATTTTTTTTAATAATCGTGAAAAATTAATTTTAATTTTATATTAAATTTAGTATAAAACTAAGTACAAATTACGGTAAATTACACTTTACTACCATGTAGTTTACATATTGTAATAAATTCATACATGACATTTCAAATGTTGTAATTACCCTCATAAATTCGTCAAAACGTAACACTTTAGCCCGTCCATTAAATTTTCTGTCCCAAATTTCGTTAAATGATAACGTTGTGTTTATGGGTCCTATTTTCCAACTGTTATCAACTTCATTAAATGAGCATCTCTGTCAATTTGTCTATTGTGATGCCCAATTTGGGTTTTCTTTTTCTGATTTCGTTTCCCTTCTCTTAGTTTTGGGAGCAAAAATGGGTAAATTGACATACATGTGCTCTTTTAATGAGGTTGATAACAGTTGAAAAATAAGACTCACAAACGTCACGTCAGCATCTAACGGAAGTTGGGACGAAAAATTTAAACGGAATGGCCAAAGCGCCACGTTTTGAAAAATTTAGAGGGGTAATTGCAACATTTGAAAGGTCGTGTATGAATTTGTTATAAGGTGTAAACCACATGATAGTAAAATGTAATTTGCACCTAACATTTACCCTCAGTCAACTCTCACTCTTTATCTCAACTCGCAAATACTCCTCATTGGCACTATCTACTTAAGATTCGACAACGATGGTAGGTCCTCTATTCTCTTTTTGCCTCACTTTGCGAATGACGGTAGAGAGTGAGAGTTGACGGAAATGAATTCTAGCTCAATTTCACACTACATTCAATATAAAATTTACATAATTGATGAATTTGATGACTGTTAAAGATATACCACATTATAAGTACTACATTGTAGGTTCTCATTATACAAGGTTCCTAGATTGCATCACAAATTTTGTTTTGAAGACGATGGCGACTCGATCAAACTGTCTTACAAATATTATTCGAAATCGACAATAACTTGATTAGACCATTTTATTCAAAAAATCACATTATTTAAATCTCCAAATTGCTTTCCTAAAAAAATAATTAAAACTATTCTTAGGAGAAAAGGTTGTCCTTCGATTACTTTACACCAAGCCACCATAATCAAATCACACTTTGCGTTACGGCTGGTGTGCTCTTTACAAGTGGCCATGAAAGCGAATCATTCCAATCTTGGTTTTATTTTTAGGTGGATTCCCATTTGCCTACATTTTCTTTTGACTTGCGAGTTGTGACAACACAAATTGGTTCGAATATTGCAAATTTTCAAGTAAAGTGATGAAGAGTTTTTAGGAAGTTGCAAACTGCAAAGTCTTGAGCCTTAGGCCAATTTAAAGGCTTGCCCAAGTGATGAAAATAAGGGATTGATTGTTTGTTCATTGAGTGAAGGGTCATGAGAAAAAAAAAAAAAAAAAAGAGAGTAAATGATTAATATTGTTACCAATAGGCAATAGAAAAATATGACAAATTTTAAAAAACTAAATGTATCGATCATTTCACATATGTATAATGTATATAAATATATATATATATATATTTTTTATAAAATAGTACATAATTTTGTTAACATATTCAAGTATTATTTTCCCATATATTTCACAAGAAAAGAAACTGAAATTTATAAAATAGCTGATTTTTCATCATAATTTTTATATTATGGTCCGAATAATATCCTACATATATATTTTTCACAAAATTCCGCATCTCGTATTTATTAATATGACTATCTTTTGTGATATCTCTAAAAAAAAATTAACTTTAACCCTGTCATGGTTAAAAAAAAAAAACAAAAAAAAAACTATGCCATCTTTTTAAAAGGAGGAAGACAAAGAAGACAAATAATTTAATCCCCCATAAAATTAATATATTGTTATACAACTAATAATTGGATTAGAAACAGCTAATCCTTCTTTTTTTCTCACGAAATTTTCCATTGGCTCTCCTGATTTAAGCCAGTTCATGAAGCTATTTAATTCCTTACAAATTTAATCAGAGACAAATTAAATAATTAACACGCCAAAATTTCATTACAAAAATGGAGAGTATATATATAATGTATAAGTAATCATATATCAATGCGTACATGGAGTTTCAACAATGGTCTCCAGCGCAGGCTTCCATGACCTTTGCTTTGAGTATCGCTCAACAAGTACTGGCTCATCAACTAAATGACTAGAGGAAGAAGAAGTAATAATATCACAATCTAACCGTTTCGATTTTGAAGGAAACAAACAGAAGTCACCGAGCACCGGAAAAATCTTACTGAAATTGTTGAAACTTCTATGCTTGAGTGCCGTTGAAGCCTTGCAAGTTAGAGAGGCGAGTTCTTCATGTGTTAGGACTGAGTAGAGCAAATCCAGGGGAAGAAGAAAGTAAAATTTTCGTCTTTCGAGTTCTTCATCGGCTGTAAGGCCATGAACCCTATTGCCCACTTTGAGGTTGCTTGAGTCGCAAACAAACTGCCCTGGATTCTCTACCATGAGTTCAGCTGCTTTAACTGGTTTTGTGTAAACTTCCAATCTTCCATTAAAAAACATGACCTTTACAACTCCATGGCTGCTACTGCTTGATGAGATGATCAATGAAGGAGCACAAGAAGCTGCCGCGTTTCCCATAATTGAGAAAATGGAAAATGAAAGAGCTCGAAAAAAGAAGGCAATTATGAAAATGTATTGTAGATGGGGGGATTTGGCAGAGTCCGTTTGTTTGAATATATATATATATATATATGTGTGTGTCCTATATAAGTTGTGTGCATGCACGAGACTGGTTGAACATTGATTGACAGAAGGAGAAAGAAGTTTGATGGACGACACGTGTCACTCAGACATTTAAAAGCTTGGAAGTTTCACAACCCTTAAGGTAACTTTAGAACCATTTTATGGTATTAGCTAGGTAAGGTGGAACCTGAAATTTCACTGCTCAAACTTGGTTTTATTCAAATTGCTGCTCGCGAAATTTAAACATGCAAACTAACCTATGTTCTCTCCTGAATATCTAGTTGGGTTCTTCCTTCCTTTGAACTCCTACTCCTTATCTAGATATGATGAAACCGATGTGCTACTGGGATAAGGAAGAGCTTGTTTCTGTGCATCGTAGTAAAATTGTGAACTTTATTGCAATTCGAATTACAAATAATTATTTTTACTTCAATTTGAATATTCGGATGACTGAACGTGACATTAAATAACGAAATGGAAACATGAAAAGGTTATGCAAAGAGGAATGACCCTAACATGTCCAATCTCCCAATGATGTAATTTAATATGCATAAGATTTGTATAGAATTAATGAACTTTATTGCAATTCGAATTACAAATAATTATTTTTACTTCAATTTGAATATTCGGATGACTGAACGTGACATTAAATAACGAAATGGAAACATGAAAAGGCTATGCAAAGAGGAATGACCCTAACATGTCCAATCTCCCAATGATGTAATTTAATATGCATAAGATTTGTATAGGATTGATGAACTTTATTGCAATTCAAATTACAAATAATTATTTTTACTTCAATTTGAATATTTGGATGACTGAACGTGACATTAAATAACGAAATGGAAACATGAAAAGGCTATGCAAAGAGGAATGACCCTAACATGTCCAATCTCCCAATGATGTAATTTAATATGCATAACATTTGTATAGGATTGATGAACTTTATTGCAATTCGAATTACAAATAATTATTTTTACTTCAATTTGAATATTCGGATGACTGAACGTGACATTAAATAACGAAATGGAAACATGAAAAGGCTATGCAAAGAGGAATGACCCTAACATGTCCAATCTCCCAATGATGTAATTTAATATGCATAAGATTTGTATAGAATTAATGAACTTTATTGCAATTCGAATTACAAATAATTATTTTTACTTCAATTTGAATATTCGGATGACTGAACGTGACATTAAATAACGAAATGGAAACATGAAAAGGCTATGCAAAGAGGAATGACTCTAACATGTCCAATCTCCCAATGATGTAATTTAATATGCATAAGATTTGTATAGGATTGATGAACTTTATTGCAATTCGAATTACAAATAATTATTTTTACTTCAATTTGAATATTCGGATGACTGAACGTGACATTAAATAACGAAATGGAAACATGAAAAGGCTATGCAAAGAGGAATGACCCTAACATGTCCAATCTCCCAATGTTGTAATTTAATATGCATAAGATTTGTATAGGATTGTCATCGATTTGACAGTAAGGAGGGCACATGGGGTGAAGCATGGAGCAGCAGAAGGGGTCACATAAGGACACTACCAAACGAATGATTGGACATGGTTACCTACAATTGCTTTGATATTATTCCTTCAACAAGGCTCTCACCTACTATGTACAAAACAAATTTGGATTAATATAATGATATATGTTTGTATATTTGTGTACCTATTTTTGCAATAAATATGTATATATTTTAAGAGCAAATTACACTTTAAGTACCCTCACGTTTACATTAAATTTCACAGTTATACTTAACTTATCAAAATTTTCATTTTAGTAACCTGAACTCTTTAAAGCGTTTCATTTTTGTCCCAATGACACATTTTTAGGCTGAATTTATGTTAGTTGATGATGTGATGCGTGTGGGGACCCCACACAAACAAATTATACGGTGACTGTAAACATAATTACTTAATTAGCTCTTGGTTATCTCTCACTCAGTATTTCGACGGCATATGTTAGGCATGAGATAACCAATGACTAATTATGTAATTTTGCTCAAAGTCACAGTGAAAATTGTTTTTGTGGGACCCCCACACGCGTCACGTCATCAACCAACATAAATTCAACCGAAAAATGTGTAGTTAGGACAAATGTGAAACTTTTTAAAGAGTTCAGGGTACTAAAATGCAAATTTTAAAACGTTAGGTATAAATCTGAAATTTAGTGTAAACGTGAGGGTACTAAAGTATAATTTGCTCATATTTTAATTAGAGGAATATATCTAGGCAGCTATAATTAGCGTGACAATATCAAATTTTTATTTTTTTAGTAAATGCCACGAGGTATTCTCATATATGAAGAATGAGGCTAATTCCCATTCGAATGCAGCTTACTCCTGATCACAAGTTGCCCTTAATCACACTGTAAAATCTTTGCAAGTTATGCAATCACTCTCCAAGGCTAGCTAGGCAGGCTGTTAATAGCATGCATATTATTCCATAAGTATACATGTTACTAATGATTTGGAAGTATTCTCTAATCTAAACTCTATGATTAATTAGTTGGGAAATCCTAGCTAGCTAGTGCCTGTGGGGATTCATTTGGTCAAAACCAATAGCAGCTTGATGGTTCTAAGTCTGTCCAAAAATAAATTGAAGTAAATCTTTTGGTGGGGATTAGGTCATATTTAAATAGAAGTTGGATGAATGGTTTACAACCAAATAAACACAAAATGGTGATGGATGTGATTTGAAATCTGATTTCCAAATGATTGATTATGGAGCAACAAATTATCTTATCAAAGATTTTCGCTAACTTGCTGTAGGCATATATGCCCTAATCCATGGTGAAAATGATCTCCTTCCTTGGTGTAAAATGCCAAATGGAGAAGATAGACCAAGGACAAAAGGAAGTTGAGGGAAAACAAATGAAAAATACAAAAAAGTAAATTTTTTTTATTATACCATATTAGATATCGACTTTGTCTTTTATAAAAGTTAAATTTAAAGTTTTTATTTTATTTACAAGAATCAAAATTGAAATCGTCCCTTTTACTATAATCGAATTTAAAGACCTCCTCTTTACAAAAACTGAATCTAAAACCTAAAACATCCCTTAAAAAAGTACACTTTAAACTATAGTAACGGTGACATTAGTGGTATCCCTTAAAAAAAATACACTTATAAACTATAGTAACGGTGGCATTAGTGGTATTTCTTAAAAATGTTTACATAGAGAGATAGTAGTCTCTGATATTTTATAAGGTGGGACCCTGCAAGAAGAAAATTGCTGAATCAGACTAAGGGGGTGGAGGGGGAGGGAAGGGCTTGTATACCAGTCGTCTGCAATCCATTGACGGTTATCAGTAAGTTTCCTGCTGCTGCCCACTCTCCCTCCATCAGGTACTCTTATCTTTCTTCTCTCTTCATCTTTAAAAAGTTTACTTATTTAATTAGCTTTGTGCCCACTTTTTTTCTTCAGTAAACTATAATCAATTCTAATTAAGCAAGACCAGAAAAAGAGAGAAAAATGTAGAAAGAAAAGGAGCCTCCTTTAGAGATAAAGCGATTGGATTTTATTTAGTTCATGCGTCTAATGCTCAAATTAATTTCCTTTTTCTTGGGTTTGTTTTATATTTTGTGCTAATGCGAAGAATATTGCAGAGATGGCATCTCTTCCGCATGGAAATTCTCCAAGTTGTAGTTTAGTATGTGAAAGAGGGCCGATTTCCTTTGTGGGTATTTCTGCTATTCCATCGATTCAATTGAGGGCCAGGGCATTTGATGGTTTTGTGAGAGGTCAGTTGCTGCTTGTCTTTCTTGAGTTATTTTTGCTTCAGCTAATGCAAAAGATTTCCCCTTTATTTTTGGGGCTAATTCGTACTACTATAGAGCTGCTGTATTAACCTTGCTGATTATTCAAAGTGACACGTCTTGTATTGGTTAGCTCTAATAGAATGTCGGCATTTTCGTTTTTCATTTGATTGATACTAGTTGTTTATGGGATGCTTTACTTGTTCGAAATAACATGAAGTGTTTTTAGATATAAGTAACTATAAAAGGTTGCACATTCTAAGCAGAAAGAAATGTTTTTTTGTAGAGAACATGATATGCATTCTTACGCTCAAGCTTATTGATGACTGTCCTGTTGAAATGGTCATGCATGAATCATGATTATGGGTCTGGCATTCATTTGGCTGATAAGAGTTGCATGTAATCTAACTTGAGCTTGGTTGTAGGACTGAATTATAAGAAAATCCCTTTTCTCATTATTAGTCACTTTTAGAGGGTTTGGTTGCCCCTGTCTGGTGCCTAGATATGATCTTTGGACTGCTGTTCCTCCTTATTTTTCTTGAGTTTACTGTCCCACTATTCTCTTCATGAATGGAGAAGTTTGTGTTCCATGCTGTATTGTAATTCTAATTCTGGGACATTGATCTATGTTTCTATTGTATTACTTGCTCAACCTGACGCTGTAATACAATTCATTCTAAAAAAGTGAATTTGTTCACATACTGTATGGTTGAAAAATGCCATCTTCTTATAGGTAACAGCATTATGCATTTTTGAAATTCCTATATTACGTTCGTATGTGACATTATTTGAGATCATCTATGTTCAATATCTGATCATATGCATTCATATGGTATAATATCAAGGAACATTTATATAGTATAATATCAAGGAATATACTACTTCATTGAAAGAGAGTGCATTTAAGTTAAACATTTTGCTTGTAAAACCTGCCATTTATCTGATATTGATTCATCAGGAAGAGTTATAACTCACAGCTTATCTAGAAAGAGCACATCCCTTTTTCGCGGAAAAGGACCCAATAGCATCAACAGCATTTTATCGAAAAGGTTGATCTTAACCATCCCTAGAAGTAGCAGTTCCTCAGACTCTACTGGCAGCGAAGATGACTCCTCTGACCAGGCCAAGGCATGTATGCGCAACTGCTAATGAATGATTTGTTTTGTAATTTTTTTTTCTGTAACATGAATACAAGTTTATCCCACCGACTTCTCTTACATATTTTACCCCACATGGACAAGGGTATGGTGTGTCCGCAGATTTCATATAGCTGGTCCATTTAGTCACTAGGATGGGGGTTTTGGGAATAGATGTTCTATGCCTTGTTCTAACACTCAGTCATATCTTCGGGAAGAAAAGATGTTCTAACTACATTTGTTTTTATTTTCTGTTCTCTCAGAAAAAATCTTTTGGATACTCAAGGAAAGATGTTTTATTGATTGGGCTAGGAGTAACTGCTATCGGCATCGGTTTGAAAAGTGGATTAGAGGTACTTACTTTATTCTCTTGTAAACTTTCTATCCTTGATGGCTTTCTTTTCTTTTGCAAGTTAGCTCATACTCTAGTCACGAAATCATACTCTAGTCATGAAATTCTTCTTGCTATGATGTTTTATCCAGTTTGCTGGAGTTGATCCTTTACAAGCAGGGAATGCCGTTCAGCTGGTACTGGTGTTGGGCCTGACAATTGGATGGATTTCCACTTACATTTTTCGAGTTTCAAATAAGGAAATGACGTATGCACAGCAAATACGTGACTATGAAAGCAAAGTCATGGAGGTATATTTTTTAAATTGATCTCCTCTCAAGCATAGTTTTATCAAATTCATTTTTTTTTGGATAAACTACATAAAAGTACCTAAACTATAGGAGTCATTTCAAGTTCATACCCCAACAATGAAAATTTGCATCTAGGTACCCAAACTATCAAATCACAACATGTAGGTACCCACCATTAGCAATCTGTTAAAAAAATCTGTTAAGTACCCAAGTGGCACTTGTGGGGCCCTTTTTTAAGCTGACATGTACTCCATGTAGATAAAAAAAATTTAAACTTTGAATAATATTAAAAACAATTCATAAAAACAGAAAAATAAAGAAAAGAGAAAAAAAAACCCAACCCTCGTTCCCAGACCATGACCATCCCCTCCCTCATCTTCGTCCCTTTCCAAGCTACACTGCAGCAACACCAAATTATGAATGAACAAAAAATCCAGATATGAAATTTCACAAACACAAGCACGCCACCACCAGCCCCCCGTTTCGATCAACCTGTATCCATGACAGACCACAAAACCCATTGACTTGGAACAAAACTGCTACTGGCGGCGGAGCTTCGATGGTTAAGATCTAAACCGGGTTCTCGAGCTTTTTCGTTCTAGGGGATCAATCAATCTGCTCGCGTTTTTTTTGCATAGCCAATTTGAAATAATTATTGAAAACCTGCAATTTTCACCAAGACTTTTCTCAATTGGGTTGGTGTATCAAGGAGGCATATGGGTCACTCTAAAGGCTGTAGATAAGGGAGGGGAGGCCGACCAACTCGCGATCTCGGTCTCATCTCCATCATTCTATCTTTCAAGGCCGGTGACACAGCCAAGATTAGGTCGCCACCTCCTTTTCCATCTCATCTCCGGAGTCCTATCTTTCAAGGGCGACGACATCTTCAAAGTCAGTTAGCTGGCTTGCCCTCTGAATTGTTCAGCCCAGTTATCTGAGTCCTCTTCCCACACAGATTTGAAACAAAGGTGGTCGCGGATGAATTCCGATTACGGCTTAGGATGCGTTTGTGCTGCGATTATTGGGTCTTTATGACTTTCGCCAACAACTTAAAGGGGAATGAAAAAAAAATTCTGGGTTTGGAATGTACAACAGCTAACCCATTTCAGGGTTTGGGTTTCTTTGGTTGTGATGGATAATAAATTGATCGAGGATCAGAGATGATAAAGTACCATTGTTTAGGCAGCATCTTTAACAAGATTTGATTTTTATTCAAGTCTCAGCAAATTTTGGGTTTTTGGGTTCATGATATTTTGGGTTATGAGAAATTCCACTTGAAGTGATTAGTGTTTATCGATCTCTCTAAGCTTTGGTTTCAGATATGCCAATGTTAATGGTGGCTTTCTGGCACCACCGGTGGAGATGGAGAATGGAGGTGGGGTGGGTTGCGGGTCATGGGGTCATTTAAAGTTTTGTTTTTTAATAATTTTGTTATTAAGTTTATTTAAATTTTTTTTAAAGGTTTTTAATAATATATATAATTTTTAATAATTTTTTTATCCACATGGAGTCCAACTCAGCATAAACAGTTGACCAAAAAATGACAGCTCAGCATTTAACTGTTTGACTAACAAATTGACTAACGGTGGGTACCTAGATGTTGTGTTTTGATAATTTGGGTACCTAGATGCAAATTTTCATAGTTGGGGTATGAACTTGAAATAACCCCTATAGTTTGGTTACCTTTATGTAGTTTATCCTTTTATTTTTCGTTCTCTATATTATTCTTGAACTTTTGGATTTGGATGTATGGGCTAAATAAAAGCTTTATCTGATACTATGGCATTCCATATTTTCGTTCCAAAAGGGAATGATTTTCCTGTGAACAGCCAGTATTGATAATGCTGCTATGTTGCTTTCAATATTGATAATTCATAGAACTGTGGTGATGCGAGTTGAATGAGACATTTGTGATCGATTAGGCCGCATACTTCCCAGAAGTTTCTTATATCTTTTGGTTTCATTGTACCTCTATTGAAGTTTGAATATGTTAGTGGAGTCTACAATTTCAAGATAATTGGTCTGAAACTGTCGAAATTTGTGTTACGTCTATTTTGGAAAGCTCACAATGACTGTTGTTTTTGGATAACAGAAATGAATATATGGGTTACAGCTTAACTGCAGCTGTTAACATGATTGGATATCACTGTTTTGTTATCTTGAACCCTAACTAGATGAGATTTAGCCTTTGCCTTATCTCATCAGCCGACTTTCTTGTTTTCTTACCCTTTCAGTAGATTATTAGACATTTTTAGGTGATTATTTTTCCCTAACACCATCATGATCAAATTGCGAATATTGCAGAAACGGTTAGAAGGCCTAACAGAAGCAGAATTAGAAGCATTGCTTGAACAAGTTGAAGAAGAGAAGAGACGCCTTGGTGAGCAGGTCAAGTAAAGCTTTACTTATCCCCATCATTCATGGCCCTGAAATGACTCTTTGTATATAGAGTAGTGAGCACACAAAATATCATAAAGCTTCCTAATTTGTAATCTGTCAAAACTCAGAAGACAACAAAAGGCAAAGTGATATAGATAATGTCAAATTCTCTTCATTATGTACTTCAAAATTAGCACGCAAGAGTTGACATTTGACAATGTCTCTGAGACTCGCATTTAAAGGATAAACCAATTATATGAAGCTTCACATTTCCCTTTCAAAGGTGATCCAATGGCTCACATTTGGGCATTACGTGAGCAAAAATACTTACCTTACGAGTTTATGCCCCTTCGTTGTCTCCTTGTCTTTTCTGATGACAGGTCCCGTGAAGAGAGAGACATAACCAAAGGGACATTGACACACTATACGGACGTTTCCTGTGGTTCATTTGGCCTTTGGATTTTACAGGTCTCCGTTTTGTTCCCTTGAAATAATGGATGCTCACATCGTGACGTCCCACATGCTACCTTAATTAGAATGTTACTTGAAGTCTTAACTATGGTGGTCATATAGCAGCTGGATACCAATCTAAAGGGGTCATATTTAATCAAAGAGTAAATTATATTTTAGTATCATGTGGTTTATACGGTTCATTTGGCTTTTGGGTTTTACAGGTCTTCTTTTTGTTCCCACGAAATAATGGATGCTCACAACGTGACGTCCCACATGCTACCATAATTAGAATGTTACTTGAAGTCTTAACTATGGTGGTCATATAGCAGCTGGATACCAATCTAAAGGGGTCATATTTAATCAAAGAGTAAATTATATTTTAGTATCATGTGGTTTATACGGTTCATTTGGCTTTTGGGTTTTACAGGTCTTCTTTTTGTTCCCACGAAATAATGGATGCTCACAACGTGACGTCCCACATGCTACCATAATTAGAATGTTACTTGAAGTCTTAACTATGGTGGTCATATAGCAGCTGGATACCAATCTAAAGGGGTCATATTTAATCAAAGAGTAAATTATATTTTAGTATCATGTGGTTTATACGGTTCATTTGGCTTTTGGGTTTTACAGGTCTTCTTTTTGTTCCCACGAAATAATGGATGCTCACAACGTGACGTCCCACATGCTACCATAATTAGAATGTTACTTGAAGTCTTAACTATGGTGGTCATATAGCAGCTGGATACCAATCTAAAGGGGTCATATTTAATCAAAGAGTAAATTATATTTTAGTATCATGTGGTTTATACGGTTCATTTGGCTTTTGGGTTTTACAGGTCTTCTTTTTGTTCCCACGAAATAATGGATGCTCACAACGTGACGTCCCACATGCTACCATAATTAGAATGTTACTTGAAGTCTTAACTATGGTGGTCATATAGCAGCTGGATACCAATCTAAAGGGGTCATATTTAATCAAAGAGTAAATTATATTTTAGTATTATGTGGTTTATACGGTTCATTTGGCTTTTGGGTTTTACATGTCTCCTTTTTGTTCCCATTAAATAATGGATGCTCACAACGTGACGTCCCACATGCTACCATAATTAGAATGTTACTTGAAGTCTTAACTATGGTGGTCATATAACAACTGGATACCAATCTAAAGGGGTCATACTTAATTAAAGAGCAAATTACATTTTAGTATCATGTGGTTTATTTTAAGTTTCAGAATTATAATTAATTTTTCAAATTTTGCACTTACGTATCCTGAATTTTTTAAAACGTAACAATTTTGCTCCAGTGTTAATTATTCCGTTAAGGAATCTGTTAAATAATGATGTGTCACTTTTTGGGACCCATCATTTAATATAAAATTAGTGACATAAGCGCTATGTGAAAAACAATTATTAAATATTTTTCTTTTCTCTTTTCTTTTTCTTTTTCCTTTTCTTTTTTTTCCCTTTTCTTCTTCTTCTTCTTCTTTCTGGGTCTCCCTTCTTCTTTCTAGGTCTCCCTTCTTCTTCTTCGATTCTTTTCTAAAATTCTCGGAATTTATGGAAAAATATGAAATTTTCGCCACTAAAAGTTGAAACATCTTTAATTTTCGCCACTATTCCGTTAAGGAATCTATTAAATAATGATGTATCACTTTCTGGGACCCATCATTTAATATAAAATTAGTGACATAAGCGTCATGTGAAAAAAAAATTATTAAATAATTTTCTTTTCTCTTTTTTTTTTTTTCCTAGAAGAAGAAGAAAAAATAAGAAATAAGAAGACAGAAGGAGAAACAGAGAAAAGAAGTGAGAGCGAGAAAGAAGAAGAAGAAAACGGAAAACAAAAATAAATAAGAGAAGAAAAAATTTAATCTTTTAAAAGTAATTTAATTTGTTTTTGTCATATGGCGCTTATGTTACCCATTCTAAATTAAATGGTGGGTCCCAAAAGTGACAAATAAGCATTAAACATATTCTTTAACAGAATAGTTAACGGTAGAATCAAATTTTTATGTTTTAAAGAATTCAGGATACTTAAATGCAAAATTTGAAAATCAGGTATGATTCTGAAACTTAATATAAACCACAAGATACTAAAGTGTAATTTGCTCTTAATCAAATGACAAACTTAGTAATCACTAGAGCTTACCCAACTAAAAGAAGAAGAAGAAAAAAAAACTAGTTCATTCTCACCATTTCAACTTTCAGCTCATTCAGTAGCTTGTGCATTAATAATATTGTGACTATGACATAAAAATTTAAAATATTTTTTGTGGAATGCCATTCTAATTTTTTAAACATGATATCCCGATGAGATTATGCACATTGATATTGTAATGTTAAAATATGAAATATTTACCCATAAATGTTATTGTTACAAGCTTTTTATCGCAGTATTATGGAGGGAGGTATGCTTTCAGCATCTGAGTTCGTTATTTAAGAGATTCAAATCTGAGAAATTCTACTCGACAATGGAGATATATTCAATTGAATCATAAACACTAATCAATAATACTAGTAACTGTCCGGTAGAAT
The DNA here is from genome assembly GCA_037349345.1 of Oemleria cerasiformis. Classification (NCBI taxonomy): domain Eukaryota; kingdom Viridiplantae; phylum Streptophyta; class Magnoliopsida; order Rosales; family Rosaceae; genus Oemleria; species Oemleria cerasiformis. The sequence continues at coordinate 17,617,691 of JAZGTL010000018.1, forward strand.
AAACCGGGATAGTGGAATAAACCGGGCCACTGGAATGAACCGGTAAACTGGCAGTGGCGTGGCGAGGTGAACCGTGCACTTGCGCGCCTGAACGAGTTAACGACAAACGCCTTATCGAAACAAAAAAATAAAAAATTAACTACAAACGCGTGAGGGTCCCAGCGATGCTGAGCTGTTGAGTGCATGTAGGCCAGGTGTTCCCAAATAATTACGCCTTCATATTTGTTTAATTTTCAATTCTTTCTGTAACTTCCCAATCGCAAATGCTACCAAATCGAGATCACTATGAGTAACCCGAACCCAATCATTACACCCATTGTTGTTTAATGTTCATCCCTCGAAAAAAAACCGTCTCCTCTTCCATACCTTCCTCCTCCACCCACGCCCATGGCTCTGCTTCGCTCTTCCTCCTCACTCTATAAAATTATAACCTTCTTCTTTTTTGTCTCTACAGCTTTAGATTTCTATCACACATCGGCATGCGATTCCGCTTGGTGAAATCCGAATTTGACCGGAGAAAGCGCCGATTTCAATGGCGGTTGTGACCGGAGATCGGTATCTAGAGAAGCTGGTTCACTTCGTGGAGCAACAGGCCGGTTCTTTAATCGACGGGAGCCTAGTGCTGAAGCTGAACCCGGCGGGGTTCTACTACGTGAACTCGCGGCTCGAGGCCTTGCACGAGCTCGAGAGCCTCCTGGCCGGCGCTCCCGTCGACTATCTCCGAGCCTACGTTTCTGACCTCGGTGACCACCGAGCGCTCGAGCAGCTTCGGAGGATTCTTAGGCTCTTGACCTCCCTCAAGGTCGTTTCGGTGCTGACGCCTCCCGCCAGAGACCCTACGCCGTTGTCGTTTTGGCCGTTTGGGAGGCTTAGGGTTTTGGAGCTTCGAGGATGCGATTTGTCCACCACCTCTGCGAAAGGCTTGCTTGAGTTGAGGCACACCTTGGAGAAGATGATCTGCCATAATTCTACTGTGAGTTTTATAGATTTTTCTCTGTTTTCTTCTAATTTTGTTGAAGAAATGTTTTAGTTAATTTCTCAGCTACTGAATGAGCAGTTAAAGTTCTTGATTTTTTTTGGTTAATATCTGATATGCTAAACTTAAATATTTTAGGATGCTCTACGGCATGTGTTTGCTAGTAGAATTGCCGAGATAAAAGACTCACCGCAGTGGAACCGCTTGTCATTTGTTTCATGTGCTTGTAATGGCTTGGTTCTCATGGATGAGTCTTTACAACTTCTTCCGGCAGTTGAGACTCTTGACCTGAGCCGAAACAAATTTGCAAAGGTTGATAATCTTCGCAAGTGTGTCAAATTGAAGCACCTAGACCTCGGTTTCAATCAGCTTAGATCTATTTCGTCACTTAGCGAGGTACTTAGTTTTCATATGATTGCTTTGAGTAATTTTAAGCATAAATTAGTTTGAGAATGATCATTTTTCCCTAAAATTGAAAAACATTTATCTTCTGGTATTAGTCAAAGAGTATTTATTCTGGTATTATTTACTGGAAGTGCTTTTTCTACAGTTGGATTCCCAAATATTTTGTATTTTGCCTCATATACCTTATTTAGGGATTAGTTTTCGACCTATTCTCCGATGTTGCTGGACCATGCAGGTCTCCTGTCGTATACTTAAACTTGTTCTGAGGAACAATGCTCTAACTACATTGCGTGGGATTGAGAATTTGAAGTCACTTGAAGGCCTTGATGTTTCCTACAATATTATTTCCAATTTTACAGAATTAGAATACCTTTCTGGACTTCCATCTCTACAAAGCTTGTGGTTGGAAGGGAATCCATTATGTTGTGCCCGTTGGTATCGGTCACAAGTATTCAGCTATCTTCCTAATCCAGATAAAGTAAGTTATGATTTATCTACTTATTCTCTTTGGACCTGAAAGACAGTCGTCTGTTAAGTTGCATGATATAAAGTCTTGAAGCATTAATTAGATATTTCATTTCATCTGTTATTAATGCTTTTCCTACTTGTTTTCTTTATGTCGTATGATCGGTTAGTTGAAGTTAGATGATAAGGAAATCAGCACCAGAGAGTTTTGGAAGAGGCAACTTATTATTGCCAGCAGGCACAAACGACCTGCCAGCTTTGGGTTTTATTCTCCTGCAAAATGTGACGCTAAAGAAGATTCGAGTATCAACAGAAAAAGGGTATGTAAATGTTGAAATTGTTTTGAGGATTTTACTAGTATGAGTAAAAAATATCTTACCTACCCCATGAGAGTTTGGGTTTGATTGTTCATATAACCTACACATAAGTTAACAGGGTAAAGTGATTAGTGAATATGTCCTAAAGTAGGTGCTTAATGTGTAAATTTAATTACCTTGTTTAACAATCTCTTTCCGATATGTTGAACGTGTAACTTTTTGATAAAAAAAATAGTTTGCTATGTTTGTCTATGTTCATCTACTCTATCATTGACTTAATAATCATAAAGTTTTACCTTTTTACTGATTTGCAGAAAACAGTATCTCGTCTTGCTGCTATTGTGAATGAAGAAGAGAGTACATATCTATGTTCTGACCAGGAGTCTGTGTCCTGTGAAAATGAGATTCAAAGCAGGGAGGGAACTGTCTTATCTGATAATGAAGCTGAAATTGTTGATTTGATGACTAGAGTTGAGCTAATGAAGAAAGAGCGTTCTGTTCTTTGGTTGCGGGAGTTCAAGGAATGGTTGGATCATGCTTCTGATAATTCTGTGGACAGCAGTAGATATAGTGGGGCCACACTGCATCTCGAAAGGGAAAATTATATAAAAACCAAGGGAAGGTGGAGGCAGCTTGGTGAACAATCAAGATATGTTTCAGACTCTGTTCGAGCATCAGGAGATGAGATTACTGTGAATGTTTTAGAATCACACAGATCCTCCTTGGATATATCTACTGGTTCACATGGCCATCACTTTGAACAAATTGGTTCAATGGGGAATGGCGGTAGGGTCAGTCTAGTTGGCATGAATAGTAGAGATCTCAAGGAAAATCTCAAAGTTTATTCACATGAAGGGACTAGTACTGTCAGTGCACAAGCTAAAAGTTTCGATACTCACTCATTCCCCCCTCAAAGAGGTCTTAGGATGGTTGAAAATTTGAGCATGTCTACATTGTCTGTCATTGATGATATTTCAGAGTCTCATTCATCATCTGCTTTCCCAGGATCACCACCTCATTATCAAGAGGACATTCTTCACCGTCGCCATAACTTGGAGGAGGAAATTTTACAGTTATCAGCTGAATCTTTTTCAGTGGCTTCATCTGATAGTATTACCAGCTGTAGTGAAGATGATAATTGTGAATCTAGGCAGTCGGTTCCTGACGTTCATCAGTTTCTGAGTGAGAATTGGATGAACAAGAGTGCTGAAGAACGCACAAGTTCAGATCGTTTCGAGTATTATGACTTGAAGCATGAGATTCCTCAAGTAAGAGAAAACAACATACGGAGTGCAGATGACTCTTTGCAATCATGTTGCCATGATGTTCCCGTTGGTGCACATGATGTTGAGATTTCTCATGGCATTAATGAAGAGGCTGATTTTCTGGAGAGGAGAAAAGGCAGACAGAAAACTAGAAAAAGAGTTGTTACGCTAGTAGAAGATGATAACATGATTAGGCAATCAGAACCATCACCACAACCAAATGGAGATCTAGATAATCATGTAGAAAAAGTGGAAAATCATGAGAGTGGTTTTCATGAAGTTGTTCACAAGAAACAGATGTTGGCGAATATAGGAAATATCCCACGAAGTGGTAATGCTAATGGATCTTCTGGGGCTGAATGCTTATCTTTGGGAAGTGATGCTTTTATTGAGAGTTATTTCAATAAAAATGTTGCAGACTCGGGAAATCATGAAATTTGTACGCAGTGTATGTGTTGCTATTGTATACTTGAGCTCGATTCCCTTGATAGAGAAAGGTGAACATTTTGAACTTGTCCTTCTAAAATTCAATCGGTACAGGGTATACTCTGTTTGAAGGTTTTTCTGTAAGTTTAAAAAATGGTGCTAATGTTGGGCAGGTATCCTGAAATTTTCTTTCTTTTATATGCTTATATCATTTTATTTTCCATGCAGAGAGGTTGCTGTTTTACTTAGCAGTGAAAGCAAGCTGTATGTGCTACTTATTGGTGCTGCAGGAGATGGGTCAGGTTAGGTTACGAGGTCTTTGCAAGGGACTTATATTACATTAATTTCCAATTTGAAAATGATTACTTTGAACAATTTGCTTTGCTTTTGGTCACTCATTTTTTGATGGCTTGTTGGTTAGCTCGATGACTGCTGATTTTCAGTCTGAACATGTTCTGCAGGAACTATCGTAAATTTACAGGGCTGCCACGGTGTTGATGACATAAGAGAGGTTGTAGTTGGTATAGGGCTCCAGGTTGTGAGGTTAGTGAATTTTGATATTCATGTAGTAAATATGGAAGTTAAGTGAACACTTGTCTCACAATTATGTCCATTTTTGTTCAGGGTGTATGTTGAGGGGGGTACAACCTACCTGTTTAAAACTAGAAGCATTCAGAAATCAAGACAATTACTTTCCACTTTAAAAGTTATTGATTCTTTTGCTCCAAATGGCGATTTTTGTTTAAGAAGGTAGTTATCTTTTTTGTTTCCGACATTTTGAAAGTGATTTGGTCTTACAAATTTATTACGAGCTCTGCTTTTTGTTTTGTTTTATACTCAATTTGTTCCATACCAATGTGCATATTTTCATTTCTTTGTTATGATAGACTGGGGTTTTGGAAATTTAAATGGCAGTTTGGAGCAGGTTCAGGTTGAGTTGTTTGAAAAACAAATATGTGGAGGTTCAAAAGTGAGCATATTCCAGTATTCTATGGTGCAGTTTGGGTGTAGTTATAATGAAGGTATACTTCTAAATACTTCAATCTGGTCATCAGTTTATATGTGTTCATAGTCAACAGCTGTAATCATCCAAGTGAAGCAAAATAAACATGTTCGTAAACTTGTCCAGGACCTTATAGAATAAAGGTATTCCATAATATTGGCTTTTGCTGATAAGTTATGAGAAACCATGGTAAGCATGTCGAGAAGACTTATAATGATGAAGTTTTCAACTGTTGCAGTCTAATTTTCAAAGAATGAATGGGAGTTTCTTAGCCAAGAGGAAATAGAATTTCTTGATAACATTCGTATCTGAAATCTGACGACAGGTGAATCATGGTTTTCAAGATCATTATTCGTGGCTGGAGGGCATGTGTTTTTGTGCTTTGAAGACCTTATGAAGTTCAACTCTTTATCTACGGATGCATCTTTGCCCTCATATTTTTCACTCGACTTATGCTGCTCTATTGCTGACATATCTGAGCTGGTAATGCCTCTAATTGACTGCAGCTCTTCCCTTTAAATTTCACCTAGATTCTTAAGCACTTACTATCGCTGCAAGAATCATAAATAGCATACCCCATATGTTCAAAATTGGACTTGTATTTCCAGGTTCTTGATGCCGGGGAAAGTCGGTGTGTAACCCTAACTGTTGAGTGTGCAGTGTCAGAGTTCTGCCCTTCAGGCTCAGCCAGAGCTGACAGTTTAGACTCTAGTGTAAATAATAAAAAGACGATGCCAGGCTCCATGACGTGGAAGCTCCAGTGGTTTTCCGAAGAGAGTCCTTTCAAGTTCGTGGCGTTGTTGAAGGCCATCCATGCAGGGATGACTCTTTCCCCTTTGCGTGTACGATATATATCATGATCACTTCAATTTTCTTTTTCCTTCCCCGGCTTACGATTTTTGTTTCATATTCATTTCATTCGTTTAAATTGTTCTTCTTTTCCTCGCTGTTTTCTACTTAGTGCGAGCCGGCTTGGAATTCACTGATTCATATTCGTAGTTTAGGCAGTTCATTTTCTCATGTACAGTTTTGTATAGTGTACATTCTCCACGAATGGAAATTTTGGCATCGAGGATTGAAATATGGTCACACGAACGAAATTTTTTTAATTGTACCTAACAAATTTTTTTAACTGTACCTAACAAATTTTTTTCATTGTACCTAACAAAGCAAGACTCAGAAACAAAAATGTGCGTGAATAAAAACATTTATTGTTATTTTACGAAGCAAGAATCTGAAACAAAAATGCGAAGAGAGCATTTATTGTTATTTTACATTATGATAGGATCGCACCCGTTATAAAGACCTAAACCTTGCTCTTCCAAGTTTAAAAACGAAAACGGCTGATAATTCGACCTGCTAATGTTTTCTGGTTTCCAATCAACAAGAAGGTTTGCTGCTAATGATCAATTTGGTCACGGTATACACACGCAAAATTGAATCGACGGCTCAAAATTCTCGGGAATCAATATCCTTCCATACAATAGAGAAATTTCAGTAGTATATGAACCTCTTACGATGAAAGTCTAAGCTATCTCCGGCTCTTTTTCGGTTTTAGTCTCATGAAAGCCATGAATGTAACTGCTGCAGACAGGGAATACCTGGCCAGGATAAACGAAAGATCATGAAAAAGATGATAAGTCGATAACTCCAATAACAACACATACAAGATATAAAAAGTATACCATGTCAAAGTATAGTTGAGATGGTCCTGAGGCATGACTGAACTCCGGATCAAGGTACTGGCATCCTTTGGGAGCGGGTAAGGGTTCCTTGGATTGACATTTTCATTTATGTCTTCAACGTAAATAGTATCCTCAGGGAGTCCGCAAGTACGAGCAATTGCAGGAACATCAACATAGAACCATTGGGAGGAGTTTGGATCATTTGGTGGAACGAATATGCTAGGCTTCTCACTCCGGCGAACTACTCCAACTATTTCAACAGGAGCAAAAGCAGGTGTCTGATCCTATAAGTTGCATGAACTAAGATTAGACATTCAATATTTTCCACATCAAACAAGTAAACATAGATTGATATAACGAAAACAAAACAACCTCAACAACTTTGGGCTTCTTGGTCCAGAGCCTCCACCATGATCTTCTTTCCTCCTCTTGGATAGAGGGTGGTAAATTGGAAGATTTTTCACCATCTTTTGAAACTTGTAAAGACTTCTCTTTCCAACTTCGGGGAACCCATCCTCTGTTCACCAAAATTGGTGGCTGCACGCTGGAGAATTTATATTTATATAAGCATCAGCAAACGGATATGAATGCAATTTGCATGAAAGTCGATGACTAATAAATTACTACGAAAAACATGAGATTGCGAGAGGAGTAATGCAATCTTTAAGTTCTCTATATACTGCTTAGGACTCAGATCCTGATCCTGATACATTAATAGTTTGTTCATAACCCAAGGACATACCAACTCTTAGAGAACTAAGGTCGACACCGAAGCACCAACTCATAAAAGATGCACATTAAATCACTCAAATTTTTTACGGCTGAATTATAATAGTTTCTTTTACATAGTACATATACGATAGTATTACTTCCTGTTTGAGCTGCTCGGTTGTTCCTGGTTACAATCCATCAGAAGTCTAAAAAATAATCAATGACACAGTCTATTGAGTCATGCACGAACTAGAATAGGGAAGACCAATGAATTAAAATTTCTCAAAGTGTTTCAATCCAATGTTCAATAAAAGCGAACTAATCAAATAGTACTTGAATCACAACAAAAAGTACAGCTACATCAGATAATAGAGACAGATTGGAATCAACATAAGAGAAACTGTAGAAATATGGAGGAAGAGCTCTTTAACATCTCGATGTTAAATAATAACCTTTTAGCACACAACAGAGAGAAATGCAAGCAGTTTGACATGTAGCAGGGTATGATATCACAATGGTTTGTGTAGTTAATGAAACTCAAATAGCATTTACCTGTCAGGTTTGTCAGAGACCGGGATAAGAGGTGTGATGACATAGTAGCCATTTTCAGTAACTCCAGAAATGCTTCTTGAACGAGGACCCACATAGATTGACCTCTTGTCATCAAAGTATCCTTTGCATACCACCCTCCTAAACTCTGAATGATCCAATTCTTCACTTGACGGAGACACAATGTTAAGGTTTATAGGTTCCATTTCCAACCTCTTCTGTCTATAATCTAGCATTTTTATCTGCAACAAAAGAGACTTTTGAATAGGAGTTTTCTTTTATGCAATTGTATGGTTGGATTTTAAGTCCACATGGAATCAATTCTTGAGAGAAATCACAACATGGAATTGTCAAATTGCTCGAATACTAACGAAATCGAACGTTCAAGGCACTTCTTAACCATCATAAATAAGCACATACACAGAAGCTCAAAATGCTTAAATATACATTTTCATTATATGGGCAACTAAAATTGTGCAATAGTTATATGTATATTGTTAAAATCAATCTCCAAGATTGCTAAATCTGATATCTGATTAGACAGGTAATAAACGATAGGATGAGAAAAAGGAAACACCTTTTCTTCCCTTCTGAGAATCTGCCAAGTGCCAAGGCCAAAAGTGATAGCTCCAGGAAGAAACAGCAACCATTTGGACCATCTCGACCTTTCCCTCTCTACACAAACCAGAAAAGAACCCATTAATCGAAATTAATAAACAAAGCATCAATATTTTGAGCAATTTCAGAAGGACCCAGGAGCTGAGAAACCCACCTGGAGCTTGGGAAGAGACCGCTGATTGAGACTCGGCTGCTGAGGAACCAGCAGGACATGAGCTGAAGAAGGAAGAAGACAATGCGAGTGGCGGTGGTGGCAGTGGGGCCAAATGTTTGGGGAAAGAAGAGAGGGACCCACTACAATAGAACTTAGTTATGGTTTTAGCAATGGAGGTCTTTGCTGCCATGTCGATGAATCTGGCATTTGGCTGTGTTCCTTGCTGTGATCGAGGAGAACTCGAAGGCTTAAACCTGCCTCTCCCGCTGCTTGCTCTCAACGCTCATTTTGGAACTTTATCATTCCCAACCGTGCGAGGTTCCAAAGTAGACACCTTTATGGTTTAAACGGGTCAAAACTTCAAACCCGGTTCAAGCCCAAAGAGGCCCAACTTCATGGTCCAGTTAACTAGGGTTTCAAGCCCGCCACAGTAGCTACACCGCTCTATATAAACTTCATCTTGTTCGGACAGCAGCTGTAATAAGCAGTTTGCTCCTGTCGGCCATGTCTTAACTCTGTTTTAGTTAGTTAGTTAGTTCTGAACTTCTGATATCTTATTTTCATTCAAATTTTGGTTTTTGTGATTGAATTTGAGTGCAATAAAATTTGTTTTTGAAGAAAAAGGCAATCAGGAGAGCGTCGCTGCGTTTAGTCCTCGGACTAATCACGCAGCCAGCCCTGTTCGTTGCCGATATTTGTGATCATCTATGCTTGCAGCTGTCGCTTCACCATTTGCGACTCTTGCATTCAGATGCTCGTACATTTTACTTTTCCATCAATCTTTTTTGTCTTTCTTTTTCTTCTCGTAATCAAAGTTTCAATCTTTGAATCAGAAACATCGTTTTTTGGTCATTCTCAATTATGAAATTACAGACTTTATTTGATTGAATTTCTAATGCAGACCTGTGAATCCAAAAAAATTGGGCCATTTTTCGATGAAGCGCCTGAATTTTTCAATCTTGGTTCTTGAAGCATATCAAGTGAGAAGGAATGACATTTGCATTAGATTACATGTTTAAAGGCACAAATTCTAAATCTAGCTTTGGACCGAGTGACCAAAATGAAAATGGCTTCCTTAAAATGCTGTGACGACGGCTACAGTCATGAACAAGGCTACAAAACCATATTTCCCCAAGTGAGCAGGCGCACAAGCTGCACTCTTTGAACTGCCAGGAGCGTTGCTTGAGGAAGAAGAATCTGACAAAAGAAAAAACAGTTGCACAATGAGTGTTTTAAATTTGTCGGGATTTTAACCTGGTCGAAGGAAAGAACATCTTACTATTGTTAGAAGCAGGTGAAGTTGCTGGTGATGAAGCACCTGTCATACAAAATAACTGAGACATAAACAATCATACATAAAAAGACCCTGAATGATTGAACCTTAAACTTGCCAAAAATTGAAACCCATTTTTCCATTTCAATTTCTATGCATGAATTTAATCATTAATCGCATAGACAGTAGACAAAGAACACAACTTCTCGATACAAGATCTGATTTTTTTTAGTAATTTCAACCTTTAATTACCATTTTTGCAAATTGAAACATCAGCATTGGCACCACATGCCTTGGGCAGCTTCAAGGCATCTTCCGGGGTGATGTCAAGCTTGCCCATCATGGCCTGGCTGTCGAAGAGTTTGCAAAGGCAGTCGGAATCCTCAGACACCATCTGCTTCAGTGGCAAACAGCACGCCGGAGAGGCTTTCTCCGGTTGCTTCAAAAACGGTTGGCAAGGGATCAGTTTCTGCACGCATTGCATTGATGCATCACTGCCACCACCCGCCTCCTCTTCATCTAACAACCTTCTTGCAACACTAAGCTTTCGGGCTTCAGAGGAACCGAATACAATGTGCAAAACAACCGCAAACAAAAACAAGTGGGTCGAAATCGAAGCCATGCTTGAGAGACGAAAGCAAAGGAAAGCGAGAGACTGAATTTGGTTGGTTGAATGTGGATTTTGTGGCGTTGTTATAATGAGTCAATGCAAATAGACACAGCCGCTAATAACTTCTATTTGTAGGGTTGGTTTTGGTCACACGAGTTGTGTTCCTAATTCCTTCTATTACTCCATTCAGCAACAGTAATTTCTTCGGTAGTTAGAGATTTTCTCTGATCCAGATACTTTTTTATTTTTTTTGTCTTTTTCCATGGAATTTATATTTTTTTGGTGAAATTCATGGAGTCGAACCTAAAGATCTTGTGTGATTTTTACCCTAGAAAACCTTTTGTTTTGGCTATCTTCTATGAATGCATTATATGCATGTGGTTTCTATACATCATAAATATATACGTACAGATTTGTTCCTCATTTGTAAGAGCACATTTATCATATGGGCATATTGGATCCAAATTTACCATTCTGCTTCGTGATATTCACGTCTGATTCGCGAATTGATTATTTTCGTTGTTCGTTTTTTAAGAAATTATGAATCTTAATGACTTTAATCAATTGGCATTTAGAAAAAAATAGCATGAGACGGTATGAATCTCAAAAAATTACATCAAATAATTTTTTTTTTCTTGAATATATAAACCTGCTGGGAAGAGGATGAACAACTAGTTGAGACAGTTCTATAACCTCAACCCCTGCCAAACATCAACAGCAAGTAATTTATTGAAACCGACTCATCGATCATCTCATTTTTGTGCTCCATTTTCATTTCTTTGAAGAAGTGAAGAAACCATCCATCCAGAAAAACAGTTGGCGCGCAGCAGATATATTGCCGATCGAATTCACTCCGATCCCTTCTAACAAAGTGATAATCGGAGTTGAGCAGCATCCATGTGGCAGTTTTAAGGTGCGTTTGGATGAGAAACTTCAAAGTAATATAGAACGTAATCCAAAAACAACATGGATATATATTTCATTATCAAAATATATAACAAGATTAAACAAGAAAAAATCTAAGACAATGGAATTCCTTATTTACATGTGAGTATGTGACATGCATGAACCAAGAACCATGATCAGATTTAAGCATAACCTTACTAGGGGTGCCTTAGTTCGATATATATGATATATGACTGTTTATATAGATATTTTATTAACGGAGAAGAAGAGATTCGAATGAGTATTCATATTGATTGGAAGTAATTAAAGTTTAGCATCCGATATTGGCACGGCTCAATCAAACCATGGAGTCGACGGAGTCATAGATCGACACAAGGGTGAGGTTGAACCGTGCCAATGCCGATCGATAGCCTACGTGCATGTAACATTAGTGTAAATGCATATATGCCTCATGAAGCTTGTTAGCTTGGATGAATACTGCTGCGCTTAATTCGTTCAGACAAGTTCTTCGTTAATATATCATGAGCTGAACAAACTTGTCCTACTAAAAATGGGACCCCAATAACCTGAAGAAAACAATGAGAAACTTTGTAAAAAAAGCATTTTCCAAGAAATTATATATATTCTATCTGTCATTCTCTCTACAATGCCGGCAATAATTAATACGTTTAATTATTAAGATCTAAGATTAATAAAAAAATCACAGCTCACAGCTTCCACATCACCACAAATAATTGATAAATAGAAAAGAAAAAATGTTTTTCCTTTTAATATAGAGGATTTTGGGTGCAGAGACTTGACCATTGGACTTCAAATGCATAAGCGTTATTTGGGAGATTTTCCCTTTAAAATCAAATGCAAAAGATTTTCATTTTCTCATACTTGTTCAACGGGAAAGCCAAAAATGTCTTTTTTTTTCTTTTCTTTTCGGTAGAAGGCGAAATTGTTTTGCAATGATCAAATGAGTTTTCTAATTGTGAAGATGGGGTTTTGAATTCGGCAGGTTGGCAAATGGCAACGAAGAAGAAGATGGATCAAGGGTCATTTTGTTTAATTGGTGGGATCCGAACACTCCATAAGAAAATACAAAAAACGTAACGGAGAATTCCGAAGGGAACTTTTGTAAAAATATAAGATAGTAAAATAAAAGATATTAAACTACTGGATCCAAAATTTTACTTGCATGCTTTCAGTTTGACAGACCAAAAAAATTTAACCTTTCCGGACATTGATCCCTTCATTTTGGAGCCATTGCCAACGGAAATCTTGTGCTGTCTATGTTGTTTCATTAAATTCAATTCTACATGTTGTCTTCATGCTTTTGATTCTCTTTGTTCTTCTAAGAAAATCCACCGCAAAGACAACGAGACAACATTCATAGTACACACACCAACTATATCAAACAAGAACATTGGTTGGTTGTTAGCAAAGACAGTAATTAATTTCACTCCAGATGAGACTTTTCTACCCACTTTTGCATTATTGGAAAGTAAAAAGCATTGTCTCTGGTGTTTCAGGCACATTGGATGTGTAAGTACTCTCACGAGAAAGGAAAACTCCACGTTGGGTATCAACCATAATTATGTTGGTATGATGTCAGCCGTGTGAGGCGTTTCTCTAGGAAAATTAAAAGTGTTTAATTTGTGAGTCGTTTCAATCACGTCAGTTACGAAAAAGAGAAAATTCTATATTGGGTCTCAATCAGAACTATGATAGTCTCACGTAAGCCATTTGAGGCATTTCGATACGAAACTAAAGATGCGTGAGATGTTTCGATCACGTCGGTCACGAAAAAGGAAAAACTCTACATTAGGTGAATCAGAACTATGACAGTCTCACGTCAGTGTGTGAGGCATTTCCATACGAAACTAAAGAATATTGTGTAAGGCGTTTCGGCGATCACGTCAGATGTCAAGAGAAAGGAAACATTTTACATTTTGGTCGACTCAACCAGAACGATACTGGTCTCACTTTCTTGTGAGATAATAAAAGTGATTCTACATGTGACATAATTAGATTGTCTCAATCAAGACCTTGCATATTCTCGCAAAGAGGAAAACATATATGCATAGCTAGATGAGTAATTTTGCCAGTTAATAAAATTATGAAATTAATTAATTGTATAAAACAAAAAGGTTGGAGTTGGGTTAGTGAGTTTGGCAGGATCAAACTATGTGAAGCTGCCATGTAAGTTGTTAACCCTTTAACTAACATGAAGGGAACCAACCGCCAGTGAAGAGGAAAGTTGTCAGTTTGTGCACAATGAAACAAGAACAGAGAGAAAACCATTAGGAAATATCAAAGCTAGTTACCGTCAAACCCAAAGGAGAGTGAAAGAGACATGGCCCCAGTAAAAAAAAATTCCCTTAAGTCTTGCCGTCTGATTCATCACAACCCTCCAACACTAATGTTAACTTTGATTTTAACCGTCACGTTTTGTCCACATTTCCCATCGGCCTTGCCTCCTTTTATACCATTTCCCAACTCATTCCTCAGGTCTTAAAAGCTTCTTGAGGCCCAAGCCAACAAGAAGGAAGGGCAAAAGGGCAAAGAGTGCATGTGCTCCACCTGAGCATAATCACAATGGGCGAAAATAAGTATGGCGGGAAAGGAGCCAATCGGAGCCTTGAGAGCTTACTTGACATGGACAAATCAGTGGCCACAAAGGTGTCGGTGCCACTTCGACCGTCGAAGATGATTCCAGGGCATGGCCTTGAGTTCAATAACCTCTCGTACAGTGTCGTAAAGAAGCAGAAAAAAGATGGTGTGTGGATCAAGAAAGAAGCTTACCTTCTTAATGACATCTCTGGGCAGGCAGTGAGGGGTGAGATCATGGCCATCATAGGACCTAGTGGTGCCGGCAAATCCACATTTCTTGATGCCTTGGCCGGGCGAATAGCTCAAGGGAGTTTGGAAGGCTCCGTTAGAATTGATGGAAGAACGGTGCGTTACTCATCTGATATCTGATATCAATGTGTTTGCTATATATGCTCACCGATCTTAAAACTCTCATTCTATTTATTTTCAGGTTACTACAAGCTACATGAAGATGGTGTCCTCTTATGTGATGCAAGATGATCAGCTCTTCCCTATGTTGTCTGTTTTCGAAACATTCATGTTTGCTGCTGAGGTTAGGCTTCCTCCCTCCCTTTCCAGGGAGGAAAAGAGGAAGAGAGTCTATGAACTCCTTGACCAACTCGGGTTGCAGGTAATATATATTCAAATTCAATTGCACAAATTATGTTTAAAAAAAAAAATCATTCTAATGGGGAAAGTTACTTGTACTTTGTGTGCAGAGTGCAACACATACCTATATCGGTGATGAGGGGAGGAGAGGAGTGTCGGGAGGAGAAAGGCGGAGGGTGTCAATTGGAATTGACATCATCCACAAGCCTTCGCTGCTGTTTCTTGACGAGCCAACTTCTGGTCTCGACTCCACAAGCGCTTTCAGTGTAGTGGAAAAGGTGAAGGAGATAGCTCGAGGTGGAAGCATTGTGTTCATGACCATCCATCAACCTTCATACCGTATTCAAATGCTTTTGGACCGCATGACAATCCTAGCAAGGTACAAATATTCAAAATTTCGACCATCATTATCCATTAAATTAAAGAAAATTTTGTATCTTGATACATACTTTTATACCTTGATGTGGTTGCAGAGGGAGACTGATATATTTGGGAAGCCCACATGGTTTGTCTGCTCATCTTTCTGGATTTGGAAGGCCAGTTCCGGATGGTGAGAA
The DNA here is from genome assembly GCA_037349345.1 of Oemleria cerasiformis. Lineage (NCBI taxonomy): Eukaryota > Viridiplantae > Streptophyta > Magnoliopsida > Rosales > Rosaceae > Oemleria > Oemleria cerasiformis. The sequence continues at coordinate 17,632,797 of JAZGTL010000018.1, forward strand.
CGGGCTTGAGTATCTTCTCGATGTGGTAAGAGAATATGATGAATCAACTGTGGGACTAGACCCACTGGTGATGTATCAACGCGATGGGATCAAACCTGACCCGGGGACTAGAACTCCAGTTGCAAAAACACTGACACCAAAGACGACTCCATATAGGAAGACCCCTGCATCATCCAAGCACGCAATTAGCCTGCGCAGTTCTGCATTTTCCTTGGGAAATAGGACACCTGGACCAGGCCACTCTGGCCGGTTTGGTTATGATGATGAGGCTGAGGCTGAGGAGGAGGAAAATTTTGACAACTCCCTTGAAAGGAAATCAGTTCATCATACACCAATGAGCAGCGGTGTTTATACTCCTCGCCTAGCTTCACACTTCTACAAGGACTTCTCAGTCTGGATTTACCATGGTGTCAAAGGAACCCCTCGGCGCGCTCCATCATGGACTCCTGCTAGAACTCCAGGAAGGACAACTGGAAAGACACCAATGTCTATGAGAAGTGCTAATATTTCAAGCCAATATCCCACACCTCAGCTCAGCCTGCCTCCAAGACATGCTACTCGACATACTAAGACTCCCCATGTAGTCTTCAGCCCTTCCACTGAAGATGACTCCTATGCTCCTTCTTATGAAGACTTTGAAATAGAGGATGAAGAGCTTGATGAGCCAGACATCGGGCCTAAGTTTGCAAACCCTTGGCTTCGTGAGGTTGCAGTCCTCTCATGGCGGACTGCACTCAATGTGATTCGAACTCCTGAACTCTTCCTCTCCCGTGAGATTGTGTTGGCATTTATGGCACTCATTCTGTCTTCCCTTTTCAAAGACCTCAGTGAACCTTCGTTCGTAGACATAAACAGGCTTCTCAACTTCTACATCTTTGCGGTTTGCCTGGTTTTCTTTTCCTCCAATGATGCTGTCCCGACTTTCATCCAAGAACGCTTCATTTTCATCAGGGAAACTTCTCACAATGCTTATCGTGCTTCTTCGTATGTCATCTCTTCCCTGATTGTTTATCTCCCATTCTTTGCCATACAAGGTTTCACATTTGCTGCCATTACCAAATACCTGCTTCACCTCAAAAGCAGTGTCTTCTACTTCTGGATCATCCTTTACGCTTCACTCATTACCACCAATGCTTATGTCATGCTTGTAAGCGCGTTGGTACCGAGTTACATCACAGGCTATGCCGTCGTCATAGCTACCACAGCTCTCTTCTTTCTGACTTGCGGCTTTTTCTTGAAGCGCCGACAGATCCCAATTTATTGGAGGTGGGTGCATTACATCTCTGCAATCAAGTACCCATTTGAGGCAATGCTAACAAATGAATTCAAAGGAATAAAATGTTACAATGGCTCGCTGGCTGATCTTTCCCCGGGACCTCTAGGAGACTTCAAGCGCAGTAAGCTGCACAACACATCACAACTGGTTGACAAGAACTGTCTGGTTATTGGACAAGATGTGTTATCATCCATGGATATCAATATAGACAACATCTGGTATGATGTGGCAATCTTGCTAGCTTGGGGTGTTCTTTACAGGCTCTTATTATACATGGTTCTCAGATTCTACACCAAGAATGAGAGGAAATGAGGTCTGTTTGTATCACCTTGCCTTTCTGCTTTGAAATTATTCATTCTCAGATATGATAGCCGGTACTTAACTCATAGATCATGCAAGCAAAGCTAGATCATGAAAGCAAGCTATGTTTCAACATTTTTTGTTTACAACACTAATATAAATAATAAAAGCTCAAATTCTGATTTTTGATCATGTTGGATCATATATATATATATATAGAAGCAGAGGAAACTGACCTGCCAGTGCCTGAGAAAGCTAATGGTGCTCCGAGGGCATAGTTATTTTTCAGTGAACAAGTACAACTTTGAAGTCCATTAAACAGGAAAAGCACGGTCATTTCAGAATGGAATTTCTCCCACTAACACCGCCAATAAAAACAATCGATTTTATTTCCAGTTAACATATACAGATCAGTAATTTTAGGACACAACTTCTGTCAGACATTTTACAGGAATAGAACACAATCTTCTCAGATGGACATCTCTTTCTATTTATGAATTAATAAAGTACTATTACAAAAGCAAAGAGCATCTCGCAAGGACTAATAGCTCACACTGAGCCGGCATGCTGTGCAATCTTCCTTTCTAATGCAGTTTTGTCGGCACCCACCAACTTGTCAACCTCCTTACCATTTCTTACGAAGAAAAAGGCCGGAACGCTGCTGATATTCCATTTTGAAGCCACATCTCCTGCCTCATCTATGTCAACTTTCAGGAAAACGGCTTTTGGGTACTTTCCAGCTAAGCTTGTAAACAAAGGAGATATGAAACGGCAAGGACCACACCATGTTGCGGTGAAGTAGAGGATTGCAAGACGAGAAGCCCTTGAAGCAGCATTCAACTTTGTTTCCATTTCTCCTGCCGAGTGTATACCAATTACTTCCCCTGTTAAAACACAAAAAAAAAAAGCGTTAAAAGAACCCCGCAATGGGACTTAGGACACCCCTGAAATGTGGCGTGACAAGATTTATCATCCAAGTCATCTTCGTGAAATGGAGTGTAATCATTGACATAGGTCGGTGATTACAATTCACCACATAATGTCAAAATGATTCTGCAAACAATCATAAAAGTCGAATAGATCCACCATATATAATATGGTCCACAATGTCAGACAAGGGAAAATTGGATGAACAAGATGAGTTAAGGATAAATAGGATCAAAATTAAATAGAAGATATCTAGCACTACGGGATGGTTTAATGAAGTTGACATAGATAACTGCAGGTAATTCTGAAATGAAGGATGAGGACCTATAAAGATACATGTATTAGAATACTATTATCTGAAACAAGAATAAAAAGAAAATGACATACCATCCTTAAGAGCTGACAACGCATCCCGTTCCTGCATGAAATTTAAAGACTTGTAGTTTAGTATGAGGGTTCTATATCCTTGTGGAGTTAGTAGGAAATGCCAACATCCACCAGCCTCCACAGAGCAAAACATAAATGGATGAATAAACAAGAAAGGGGGCGTCTTTTAGATTTAGCGTTTTAAACCAATGCTTTGGTTATATATCACCATGCTAACTAATATAAACACACTATCAAATGTATCATAAGCCTCATTTTCAACAAGTTCCTCATTCTGCTTACCCCAACCAAATGTAGGCTACCAAAATATTTGACCATCAAAGAGAGATGATATTTCTTAACCTAAGCACAAGAACATATTAACTCTAATACAACACTCACTCGAGCTTCAGCTTGCCGCTTTCTCTCACGCTCGGCTCTTTTTATCTCCCTTTCTTTACGCAAGGATTCATATTTTCTCCGATGCTCTTCAATTTTGTGGACATTAGGTTCAACCTACAATTAAAATGAAGTTATTAAGCAACAGTTTCTCTGGAAACTTCTCCTTCTAGTATAAGGAAAGACCACCTTCTTAAGCACTGAACCAATCTCCTCATCATAATCCAACTTAGATGCTACATGCAGATCACTTGCCGCTTCTTCCCAGTGACCCAACATGGCCATTGCCATTCCTCTTATTTTATATCCTTTTGCAGAGTCAGGGTTGATCTAGAAAAAGTATATAAATGACTCATTTATCAATGTTCATTACTGTCAAAATTCTAAATTCTCGACAGTATTCAACAAGAGCAAGTAGAGGGAGGATCATCTACCAACCTCTAAAGCTGCATTAGCATCACGAATTGCTGCATTTGGCCTATTCAATTTAACAAAGATACTAGCTGAAAGCAAGGATACAAAGCTTCTAAGAGACTGATACATAGGAGAAAAGAAGAGCAGAAAGACGACAAAGAAAAATAAAAGCACAACGAAATAAAGATAAACCTAAACTTACGAAAAACAATAATCAATTTACCTCTGGTTGCTTTTAGGATTGCTGAAGTTGGATTCAACATGATGGCTTCTGTTATATGATCTATGGCTTCATTCATCTTACCTGAAAAGAAGACACTACCAATTAAGAGATAGGAAAAAGGCAAGCCAAGAAATCTCAACTAAAAACGGTAAACACAACAAGCAGATGCCTTGCCTTCAGAGATAGCATCTATAGCTTTTGATTTTTCTATTTGTGCAGCATCCTGCATTTCTTCTGTAACTTCAATTGACGGGTTTCCCATCTGCACTTGAAATATAGACAAGGCACGGATTTTCAAGGCATGATTATTTAGAGAGGTAAAAAATTAAGGCGAAAAAAGTCCAGGCTGAAACACCAGGCTTCAATCACATCACTCAATCTTTCTCTAGCCATTACCTTCTGCGGAGGATCATTATCCGGCTCCAAGACATCAGTAACATCCAACTCGAGGTCAGATTCAACAATGTCATCACCATTATCCCCAGATGGATCAGGTCTTATGGCATCAAAATGCTCTTTTGTGTCTGAGATGTCATCACTAACGCCATCCTATTACCAAAACAGACAGTACAACAATATCAAGCAAGATGTGCAACCACACAAACAAAAATAATAACAAGAATAAAACCCTGCGATCGAAATTTTATGGAATCAGCACTATGAGTGATCATATCTATTTGCTTTTGTCTAGTTTAACACATGAAATATCGTAGTAGAGGATCACAACACGATGCAACCGAACTACTTTCTTAGTAAGAATACACAGGTTGCTTGTGTGTCAAATTTTCTAAAACCAACAGAGGAAAAACTCCGAAATCCTGTCACTTGAAGAAAAAAACCCACTGAAACTAATAAATATAATTCAAACGTTCTATGCAAATTTAAAACATGGGAAAGTTCGCAAACTTGATTCATTAGAAGTACAGCATTCCCATAACAGCTTGAATTAAAATTATGAAGTCCATAGCTCCTACTATGCATATAACAATATATTTTAAACGCAAATACAAAGAAAATTTTGAAATTGGTATAAAAGTTGAAGCTTTATAGTGAAGAAATAAGGGCTCACCATTTTTGGGATCGGCGGAATTCGAGCGCCAAGGCTGCAAACAAAGAAACCCACATGCCTCAAACAAAAGATTACGAATTTACATACCAATCATGTACAGTTTTACACACACAGCATATCTCATATGATGGATGAAGAGGATAATAAGTATTAATACCTTTCGAGATAGGATTTGAAGAAGGCAAGAGAAGGGCTATGGATTATTGAAGGGTTTGACTTGCACTGACTGATGAGTTCTTTCAACTCTCCTACTTTTGCAGCATCCATTTTCTTTCTCTCTATCTCTCTCTAGAATCACTTTGCTGAAAGCGCTCGAAGCTCGTGGAAGGAATTTTTTAAATTGGGTTTCGTCAGAGGACGCTCTGTTTAGTTCTGCTGGACTTTGCCATTAGTCGACTCTAGCGGTGTGGCTCTTCGGTGGCAAGTGACCGAAATTAAATTTTATATTAGGAATCAAATTTAATTTTTAATTTGTACTAATTGTATGGTGTTGACACCATATTGGATCAGACTCAATATACCAAATAACTCAAGCTCAAAAGCCCAACAAACATGCCAAACACACTAAATAAACCCAAAGCACTGAATAAGCCCAAAACCTACTCTACAAGGCTCAAGTACCATATGGGCCCAAGCCCACACAACAAACAAACCCTAACAAAGGTCAACAACTCACTGACACATGGACACATCTCCATTATCCATATGGATGCCACGTGTCCACACCACAGCATAAGTGCATTTTTCCCACATCGAAACTATTCATTAAGCCTCCCTCAACCATCAATACAAAAAGGAGACACATTTCCCAAAAAAGATAACTAATATTCACTATTTACTGTTACTCTATCAAAATCACTATTTACCACATACCTCTTATACATACAGACCTACAATACTGACTTGGGCATCGGAGACCCTTTAGGTTGGTACCACACTAATGCCTATCCACTAACCAACGACCGATTACTCTTTCTTTTACAAGTCTCCCAAAGAGCACGTGGCACGCACAAAGTAGACAGAGTATTACCTATAAGTTGATACATTTTGTGCTTCAACACATGGCAATAATTGGTCCCGCTTTCATAGGGGTGATATTCGAACGCTAGACCTAGTAGCAAATCTTGAACCACTATATTATTCCTTATAGTTGGTTCACAATGATTTTAGGGGAGAAAAATTACATTATACACATTAATATCGACCTCGTATTTTCAGAAAGTTGAATATGACACCTCCCATAACATATGGAAAAAAATACAACTAAACAGTAGTCATGGTAATTGCACAATGATGTGAATAGGACGAAATTTCACATTCCGTCATAAAAGGAAAATATAAAGAGACGCTTAAATTCCAACATGCACATGACATGATGCACATTTGATGGATACAACAGACAATATAAATATGAAACTTATTTTATTCAGTTTAATCTTATAAGTGCATAAATTGTGAAGATAGTATGACAAATAAGCAAAGGTCGAATTTCATAAGGACTTGTCTTAACTATGTTTCACTTTATTATTTAGACTGACACTCAACAAAATAAAAACACAAACGCACACACATGAGGGGAGGGGGGTTTAACATATTTAAAAATAAAACGAATTAAAGAAGTATTGAATAAAGTAATTGATAAGAATAATAATTTAAAGCACTTTATCTACCACTAACCATAATTACTTCTCAACAAGATTTGCAAGATTCAATTACTATGCTTGTTATTTGGTCTAGCCTTCTAGGGCCCATGCAAAAATCCGGCTAAGGCTCTCTAAGGATACCAAATTAATCACAAAGAGATGCATTAAGTACTAAAGGAAATCTAAGTCACTACACTAACCCACGAAAGTGATGTGCAATTTTAGAAGTGTCATGAATTTAGAGAACAAGATTACTTCAACGTAACCTATTGATGCAAGCTCATCTATAGTTCATGCAATTAAAGTGATCAATTTCATTAACACAAAATAATATTAATTCAAATAGTAATCTAAATCTACGCAAACATAACAATCAAATCAAGCTCCAAAACTAAGTTAAAGAATAATCATGGCTAGCAAAATTTAGCTTAATTTCCATTCATTCCATCAATGTGTAAATGGTACAACATGTCAATACAAAAGCATTGACATTACAATTGTGCTGGATGCTTCAAATGCAAAAGCAATAATTTTTACAACATAAAAATGAAAACAAGTACAAACACAACATGTACTTGAACCATATGTATATTACTGTATCATATTTATCTAAGCCTGAGGTCAGAAAAAATTGAACTTAAAACTACAAACTAGCAAGCACAAGTGTAATTGTTACATAATATAATATATGATCAAAAACAACCTCTAAGCGCTAATTTGTGGCTTGTGGAGGACAAGAACCAGAGGAGTTGTAAGAGAAACTCAAACTATCAGATCCAGGTGTGCTGCTGCAGTCTGGAGATTTTTTGCTCATATTGTACGGAAAAGTGGTCATCATCCTAAACGCACACAAATTTCTATGTCAGGCAATGGTTATCATCATAAAGGCACACAAAGCTCAAGTTTTGAAGCAATAAAAAGGAAACTCATGACATCAACCCAGCCTACAAATGATCACATCTGCAACCAGGGATTAGCCATACAAAAATCATGTAAAAGCCACAACACAAGGCTTCACAAACTCAACATTTTGAACTTGTCGTGAAAACAGAATAACAATCACGAATTCAATAACATGAAATTGGTTCATACTTTTCCTTCAGCCCCATAATACAAGTATTATCTAGTTTAGCTTTCCTCCTTTTTTTTTCTTTCAATGTCAAAACATATTGAAACAAGGTTGACGAGTAACTGGTGTTGAATTTAGACAATTAAGAATGTGAACATAGATTAAAGGGGGGAAATAACCCTTGAAACTTACCTTTCCTTGCGCTTCTCAAAAAATCGAGCCAAGGATGCTTTGCGGGCTTGAGGCACAGGTACTGCAAACATAGAAACAGATATTATCATGCTGGTGTTTTACAATTTCAATGAAAAAAGAGAACGGAAGCCGGAAGGCTTATATTACCAATATTATAGTAACACTGACATACATAAAAGAAAATACATAACGTTATACCTGCTGGAATCAAGTTAGTCATAGCAGATCCCACTGAACAGACTACTTTAGAAGGTTCTGAGTGGACAATAAGAGATGGTGAAGGTCCTGCCGGTTTCAATATAGCTGGTTCATTGGTGCTTTTGAATGCTCCTCCAGAATGAGAACTAGTATGTGAGGTCACAGATAGAGGGCATGGAAGGCCAGAGATTGACGATGTAATATGGAACTGGTTCCCAAAAAAACCATCACCTGCGGAAGGCTTAGGGATCGGAGCCTGCACTTCAGCTATGGAAGGTGACAGACAGTGAGTCGGAGAAGATCCATTTCCAGCCAGTAACATAATAGCCTGTGCCTGAATAATGAAATAAAGAAATTAAAAAGAAAAATCAACCTAAAGTCTAATGTAGTAAACAAAAGAATCAAATATAAAGATACCTTCTCAGGAGATACATCATCATAAACATTCACAGAACCAGTATAAAAGATGGTTAACTGAGCAGGCGCCCCAATAGATTTGGATGCATTCCTACATAAGAAACTCAGCTTAGCCTCTAGAATTTCAACCAGTCATTTTCTAACAAGCAGCAGAAGATGGTCTGTGTTAAAATACCTGAGATCAGTGGTACCAACTAGGGAACTTTTCGAAGGAAGAACAGATACAGGGGCAAGAACCGGAACTCCACCAAGGGGTTGCAGTTTTGTGGTAGAAACAACCATGTTCTGGCCAACCGGAGGACTGGATTGGAGAACGGGAGCACTAAAAGCAATCGGAATCCTTTGATTGGGTTGGCTGACAACTGGGTATGTCTTCATGTCTTGAGATTGATGCACTGAATGTGCATCAAACTGCTGCATTGGATAAGATCGTCATTGCATAATAGTATCCAAATTGCTTATCAAGAACGAAATTTCTCTACAGGATATGTGCAAATGATACAGGAAAAGCCAGTTCTTGTAGAACCAAACTCTTTGCACGAAGATTCAGAAAGTATGAGAAGAAATACCTGCTTTACACCGGAGAATGACTTCTGGCTGGAGTGAAAAGCATCAGCAGTTGATATAGTCATAAATGCAGATGTATCTTTTCTTGGCCTATCTTCTTGAGGAGCCTTGAAAGACAGGAATTGTGGAAGTGCAGAAACCGCGTTTGAAAATGACCACTGCATCCCTGAAATTCTTGGCAGTGCTGCAAAAACAATAAACACAGAGCATCAGACCAATTAATTTAGAGCTTGAATGAATAAATTGAACAATGCTTGATGCTTGCTCAAAGTACCTCAGAAATAAAACAATATTATGGTAAGTTTTAGGTTAAATTGCCCCGTAAATATATGCCAACACGAAACATATTTTTCTTGGAATGTAGTTATAGTAATTATATACATTCTCAGTATGTACATTTATCACAGCTGTCAAAAGGAGATAAATAAATTGTTAACAGAATGAGCCTTTATTAAAAGAGATCACTCATCACTATAAACCATATTATGAACATGAAATGCACATTGTCAACTTACGGTATTTTCTAAATATATGAGGAAGAGAGAAAGGACAACAAATGAACTTAAAACAACTAGCAAACTCCTAAAATATTTAAATCCTCCCTTTGGAACATTTGCGTTCTGATAAGCAGCCATACACTTTAAAGTATTATGATGAGTAAGCTTTATATTATGTATGTTTATTTAGTGAGTATTTTATTATAAATGTTGTACCATCTGGACAGGCAATAACTATTCCCTAACTATTAACAACAGCAGATTTGAGATAAGAAAATATATAAAATGCAGAACTCCACAAATCCATTTTCTAACAAAGAATAGTATAATCGGATTGCGTTATTAAATTCACCTATTATAACTTAATTTAAATGTTTCTTATTGCTTAAGTTTTGTTTATTATAAATAGTGTACCACCAACGTGCCGCATTGCTTTAAAACATGACATCTGATACGCATGTGAGGCAAAAATACATTATCATCTGCCTAACCCAACAAACTAAAATATTTCATTACTATTTCAAAAATACAAAAGAAAAGTCACATTTCATTATGTTACCAAAAAATATTATAAAACTAAAGACAACTACCCCATGTTCCTATTATCGAGTCTCCACCGGCAAAACCAATTGAACGTTTCTACCTGACTCACTGACTGACCCACAAGTCAACACAATTTAAACAGCAGTCAGCAGCCCATTTTACCTTTTAATGTATACAAATCTACCCCTAAAACAATAAAAACACTGCAATTCTTCTTAATCAATGTTTATAGAGGACTTACAAGATGGGGAGCCTAGAAAAATTGTCATTTGTCTTAGAATGGTCAAAATTCTAACAACCGAAGCACATGTGAGCTTAGTCACATTGGCTAGATCGAATGTGATCCAATGCACCCGAATTCAAATATTCCCATAAATTAGGTTAATTTAAAATAGAGTGTTATTATCACCGAGACGGAGTAATCAATTCGACTTACATGGATGTGAAAGAAGATTATATTTCTCTTGAGTTCGATTAAAAAATAAGAAAATTAAACGGGAACAACTACTTTAACATGTTCAAATTGAGCTACTATTCAAATTTTCCTAAAAAAATGGATGTTTTCATGGGAAAATTGAGTACAAATTAGTATCCTTAGTGGCTAGCTCTCAACATGCAACCAAACGCAGCACAAATTCAAAATTCCAAATCCAAAACAATGAATTTCATCCCAGAAGTAAAATGGACTCAGCAAGCAAAGTCAATAACATTCCAGTAATAATAATTGAAGACAAATCAATGAAAACAAACCTGAATTCTTGGCTTCATCTTTGGCCTCCTGCTTCACAGTCGCATAATCACTCTTTAAATTTGAAGACAAACTCAAAAAATCCCTCTCCATTCCACTAATCCTTCAGCTTCAGCTCAAACCCACTAAAATTTCAGAGCTGAATTACACCAAAAACATAAATAAACTTCCAAATAAAATTCAAGCCTAATAAACCGTGAAGAACGAAGAGCTAAAAGCTCTGCTTGTTTGGATATAGACGAAGTGAAGAAGAGAGGGGCGTCATGGATGGGGACTGGTTAAATAATAACTTCCAATAGTTTCCGTTTCTGCAATTCAATTGGGCCAGACTGTTAATCTGGACCGTCTGATTGTAAAGATTGTATTTTTCTGCGAGTGGTGACCGGCTGAATTCGTGGAAAATTCGAAAATGAACTAGTTCAAAAATATTTATATTGATTAATTGATTTTATTAATTATTAATTATATTTTATTATAATTTTATCCCCAAAATATCTAAATCCACAACCAATCACATCCTTTTATTTTCACTCACCCTCTTCGTCCAATTTCAGTCTCTCCCTCCCCGACTCATAACCCTCATCTCCTCTCTGCGATTTTCGTTCTCGCCAACCACCATCTACTGATCTCAGCCGAGAGCAGCTGCATCATCTCACTCAGAATCATCCCTTATTCGAGATGAGTACTCCCCAGTCTCCCTACACCGTCGACCCTCACTGGAGAAGAAGAAATCAGAACCGAGGGTCTCTGAGACACTAGCCGTCTCCGACATCTACTCCAGTCGAATCAGGCCGTGGGACCAGCATCAAGTGACTCGTCTAAACGAGGCGAGTCTAACCCACTCATCCTCCACGACCATCGGAGCCGGAGACTCGCGAATCGAAGCTTCGTTGACCAGAGGACGTCGCCGTCTTCCATGGCAATTTCGGTGGACCCAGACTGCAAGGCCACCTCCGTTAGACTCGTATGGGCGAGACGAAGAGGACTGTACCTTTCCCTATCGTCGCTGGTGATCGTGGCTCGAGAAATTAGGGTCAGTGCACAGCGAGGGTTTGAAGTTCCCAGTCGTTTTCCGTTCGATTGAGGCAATTGACAGCGGGGGGAGCTACTACGGCTCAGGAGCATCGGGTGATCTCGACCCCGAGTACTGTGAGTGGACCCACTTGATTATGTGGGTCCGATAGGGACATTATTGAGTCTGAATTCCCTGGATTGGTTATGACTGCTTGGTGGTGTCATGGTGAACTTAGAATGAGTATATTCTGACTTTGTGGTCTTCGAGATGATTTGATTGAGTCTGAAATAGTGGAGTCTGATCCTCTTTGACTAGTTAAGGATCATGAAGAGCATTGAGCCTATGTGTGATTAGTAAAGAAATGGATATCTTGAATGAGGATTATAAGGTAGAAACTCTACTATTATGTGTATTGGCTCATGGCACAGTTGAGTTGATCATAACTATTTGTATAATTGCCATTATGAACTTTGCTTTATATGATATAAATGAGTCGCCGAGACTCGAGTTCGGTGATATAGTATTGAATTGTGAGTTAGCGTCCGAGTAATGAGTTATGATAATTATGAAAAGTATGTTTTGTGTGAGCTCGACGAGTATGTCGAGTTAATATGATAATGGTACGAGAATATTTGTAAGAGCTCGATGAGTATGTCGAGCTATTATGATTGATGAGATGTGGACCATTAGGTAGTCGCTGATACAAAGCGAATATATTCAGTCATGTCATGGGTGCGTGACACGTGCGACTATGGTATCGATGGTCAAATGATTATAGTGTTGATGTCATATTGTCATGAGGGAGGACTTGCTTGAGAAAGAACCATTGAGGGTATATATTGTCCGAGTGCGATATGTGATTAAGATGTCAAGTATAAAATAAGGTTTGTACTTGTTTACGATGATTTAAACGCTAAGTACCATGAAAGGGGTACCAATTATATTTTGAGTATGATGACGAGTCATTCATGGTGACTTAATTGTTAATGGTCTGATGATATGTCATGGATTGTAAGTGTTTGATCGGGAATACTTAAAGGTCTTTCCACGTGAATCCTTATGGAATGAGCATTACTTGATTTCATGGAAGAGTTTGGTTTGGAGTCTCCTGTGATGAATTTGAATGATCGTTACTTTGGTAAGTTTTCATTGTTTGTTTATGGACTTTGTGGAGTCGTGAATTGTTGATAAGGTTATAGTATATCTTTGGTGGATTATGACTATATACAGGAGAGATCTTGATGGTTTAATGGTGAAATCTTTTGGTATGAAGATTTTCTCCTATTTTGTTATGTTGATGGTCTTATTGATCTATACATGTGTGGTATGTGGTATGTGGTATGCGTATGAATAAATATGCTTGTGAAATTCTCGGTTTTTCTACTGAGGGGTTAGTATTTATTTCACTACTGTTTTTCACTGACTTTATTTTTGGATTCACTCACTCTTGTTTTTTGCCCCTTATGAAGTTAAGTGTCAGGACCCGTCCCGAATTTCCCCTCGAAACCCGGGAAGAACCCTGATCCCGTCTGACAACCTAAGGAAAGGTTCCCAAATACCCTTTAATCCTTAGCATATAATAATAACAATAAATAATTTCTCTTGTCAGACAAGGGATTTAAGCACTTAAAATTCCCGTAAGTAAATATCAACCAAATACAAGAATATCAGAGCGTCTAAGTAGGATCAATGTACAAATTAGATATCCTACTCAAGTACAACTACACAGCGTAGCGGAAGTGCTAATGCCTCTGCCTCGAGATACTGTCCTCGTCAACTCTACGGCCTGAAGGGGGTTTAAACACAAAAGTTGTGAGTGGACAAAAATAATCGTTTATAAAACGCTTTCCAAGGAATATTACCTTTTTCCCCCTCCATTTATAAAACCATGCATGCATCACATAAACAATTCATGTTATAAAAACATCATCTTTAAATCACCGGCATTTTCATGTTCAAAATCATTTATTTTCCACCTAGACAATTACATCTCAAATCCACTATCATCGACACATCCACTAGCCACCAGGGTATCCCTTGGGGTGTGCTAGTACTGTATCACAACTCTCTATACTATGCTATCACATCAGTCGGCCTATCTCTCGACTAGCATATCATATCAGTCGGCATATCTCGACCATCATATCATATCAGTCGGCATATCTCGACTATCATATCATATCAGTCGGCATATCTCGACTGTCATATCATATCAGTCGGCATATCTCGACTGTCATATCATATCAGTCGGCATATCTCGACTATCATATCATATCAGTCGGCATATCTCGACTATCATATCATATCAGTCGGCATATCTCGACTGTCATATCATATCAGTCGGCATATCTCGACCATCATATCATATCAGTCGGCATATCTCGACTATCATATCATATCAGTCGGCATATCTCGACTATCATATCATATCAGTCGGCATATCTCGACTATCATATCATATCAGTCGGCATATCTCGACTATCATACTTTAACTGAAATAGTGGAGAACATATGTCTAGAAATCATTTCTAACATTTAGAAATTCAATGCCACAATACATAACCGTATTTAACAAAGATATTTTGATGCATGCAATTCAGTTTATAAAACAAAGTCCACTCACAAACCTGTTCAAGCTAGCTCAATCCCGTCTCGCTCGTTCCTCTGAGGTTCCCGGAACAATATCGCCTGTCAAAAACAACAATCGGGATTACCGGCTAGTAATAAGACTCGTATATAACAACTTCCTAAACCTCGGGAAGTCTACCCTTGCTGTTCCTAAAATCACAGCAACTTCGGACACTTAAAACGACCTCTAAACGATGTCCGATCAACCTGAAACCTGTACCAACAGATTCAGAACGTCCGAAACTAGTTACCACGCGCCGCCGTGACGTCAGCCTCGGCCCCACGTGCCGCCACGCGCCGTCGGAAGGTCGGCACACGCGCCCACGCGCCCTCACGCGCCGGTCACGCGCCTGCTACAGTAACCACGCGCCTGAACCGGTCCAACCCGGTTCGGCTCAACCTGACCCGGTCCAACTCCACCCGACCGGTTCAACTCGACCCGACCGGTCACCGATGACTCGCCGGAGAAGACAACCGGACGCCGTCACCGTCGCCGGAGGCTGGCCGGAGAAGATGACCGGACCGCCACCTCCGCCGCCGTCTGGTTCGCCGGAATCCGCCATTTCCGACCGAACTTCCAAGCTTTACAACTTCCTCAAAACTCAACCGTTTTACACAAATTTTACGTCTAAATCTATCTACTCAAACCCAGGAATCCAAATATAACCTCAAAACATCAAACACGTACCTCTATAAGCCGAAAAATCGATCCAAAGATCCGAAACTTCCTTTACTCGGCTCGGCTTCCACCGTGGTCCTCTCCTTCGATGGTTGGTACGGTTGTGATCGTGGGAAAGAGTAGAATACGATTAGTTGATCCAAATGGGAAGTTAAAGCCTTGAATCCGTCGTTGACTTTTGGTTTCTCTTTTGGTTTTTCTCTCGGTTTCGGTTCAATGTTTCGGTGTGTTTGTGTGATGTTTGTTTTGTTACAGAGAGAATGAAGGATAAGGAGATAAGATGAAATGAAGATGTAAAATAAGTGAGGTAAAATATCTCCCATCTATGGCAATTTACCAAAATGCCCTTACACATCTAGACCCACAACTTCCGTATACGAACTCCGTTTCCTGCGTGCCGCCTGTCTACGAACTCGTGAGTTCGAGACCTACGCAACGGTACCCGAAACAATACCAAAAGTGTCTCGAAATAAAACTTGATTTCCAAGCCCTTTACCGACCAAGGGTAAAATCGTCATTTAATAAAAATAATTGCATAAAATCAATTATGAAAAGTCCGGGTTGTTACAATCTACCCCCCTTAAGAAATTTCGTCCCCGAAATTCATTCCTAATCATGAAATAAATGAGGATATTGTGCCCGCATTAGTTCCTCAGTTTCCCACGTGGCTTCCTCCACGTTATGGTTCCTCCACAACACTTTAACTAGAGGAATAGTCTTTCTGCGAAGTACCTTTTCCTTCCAATCCAGAATTTGCACTGGTTGCTCCTCAAATGTCAAGTCGTCTTTCAGCTCAAGTGGTTGCTCTTCCAACACATGAGACTCATCAAACAGATATTTCCGGAGCAAAGATACATGAAAGACATCATGAACTCTGGATAATTCCGAGGGTAAGGAAATACGATATGCCACTGGTCCTATCCTTTCCAAAATCTCATATGGACCAATGTAGCGAGGACTTAGTTTTCCCCGTCTACCAAAACGTACCACTCCCTTCCATGGAGATAGTTTCAAGAACACCCAATCACCAACCTCAAACTCAAGGTCTCTGGTTCTGCGGTCTGCATAGCTCTTCTGGCGATCCTGAGCTATCTTCAACCTTTCTCTGATGATTCTAATCTTTTCCTCAGTCAAATCCACCAACTCGGGTGTTAACAGTCTTCTTTCACCTATTTCACTCCAACACAAAGGTGTTCTGCACTGCCTCCCATACAGTGCCTCGAAAGGTGACATCCCGATGCTTGACTGGTAACTGTTATTATATGCGAATTCCATCAGAGACAAGTGTGAATCCCAGTTCCCTTTAAACTGTAGTACACAAGCTCTCATCATATCCTCCAAAACCTGGATTGTTCTCTCAGATTGACCATCCGTCTGAGGATGAAAGGCTGTACTGAAATGCAATGTGGTGCCAAATTCCTTCTGCAAACTCCGCCAAAACCTGGAGGTAAATCTCGGATCCCTGTCCGAAACAATAGACTCTGGAGTCCCATGCAGCCGTATGATCTCATCCACGAACAATTTGGCATACCGACTCATCCGAAAATCTTCTCGCACTGGCAAGAAATGTGCAGACTTCGTAAGTCTATCCACAATTACCCATATCCCATCATGTCCTTTCCGTGTCCTTGGAAGTTTATACACAAAATCCATCGTAATGTGATCCCACTTCCATTCCGGAATAGGTAACGGTTGCAGTGTCCCATAGGGTTTCTGCCTCTCTGCTTTCACTTGCTGACATGTCAAACATCTACTCACAAACTCAGCAATTTCTCTTTTCATCCCAGTCCACCAATAATGTTTCCTTAGGGTATGATACATCTTGGTACCTCCTGGATGCATAGCGTAAGCCGAACTATGAGCCTCATTAAGAATTTCCCTCTTTAGCTCCAGCTCATTCGGTACGCACAACCGTCCATCCTTAACCAATGCTCCATCATCCCTAACCGCATAGTCCTGCCTGTTTCCAGCCTCTAACTCCATCCTGATAATGCACAATGTAGGATCCTGGAGTTGAGCCTCAATAATCCGATCAATCAGAACAGGCCTCACATGGAAACTAGCCAACAAAGCTCCCTGGCTATCCATGTCCAGTACAATCCCTGCTCTACGGAACTCTACCAGCAACGGTAAGTAGACTGTATGCAAATGGGCCAAAGATCCCATAGATTTCCTGCTCAAGGCATCTGCCACAACATTGGCTTTTCCTGGGTGGTACTCAATAGTACAATCATAATCCTTTATCAGCTCAAGCCACCTTCTCTGCCTCAAATTCAGGTCTTTCTGGGTGAACAAGTACTTTAAACTCTGATGGTCGGTGAAGATCCGACACGTCTCCCCGTACAAGTAATGTCTCCATATTTTCAGTGCATGCACTACTGCAGCCAACTCCAAATCATGTGTGGGGTAATTCCTCTCATGTGTTTTAAGTTGTCTGGAAGCATATGCTATCACTTTCCCATGCTGCATCAGCACACAGCCAATACCCCGCAATGATGCATCACTATATACCTCAAAACCCCCGTTACCATCTGGAAGGGTTAATACTGGAGCAGAAGTCAATCTTCTTTTTAGCTCCTGGAAGCTCTGCTCACAATCAGCATCCCAGTCAAACTTGACTCCTTTCTTAGTCAACCGTGTCAATGGGCCTGCTATCGTAGAAAATCCTTCTACGAACCGCCGATAATATCCTGCCAAACCCAGAAAACTCCTCATCTCTGTCACTGTCCTCGGTTGCTCCCAGTTTGCCACTGCCTCCACTTTTTGGAGATCTACGCTGATACCGTCAGCAGAAATCACATGACCCAAGAATCCAACTTCGGTCAACCAAAACTGACATTTACTGAACTTGGCAAACAAATGCTTTTTCCTAAGCATATTCAGCACCAATCTCAAGTGCTTCTCATGTGCCTTGGCACTCCTCGAATACACCAAGATATCGTCGATGAACACAATTACAAATCGATCCAAATACTTTTGGAACACTCTGTTCATCAAATCCATAAACGCTGCCGGGGCATTAGTCAACCCGAAGGGCATCACCAGGAACTCATAATGACCATACCGAGTCCTGAAAGCTGTTTTCTGAACATCCTCTTCCCGGATTCTCAACTGATGGTACCCGGATCGAAGGTCAATTTTTGAAAAATACTTTGCCCCTTTCAGTTGATCAAATAAATCGTCAATCCTTGGCAAAGGATACTTATTCCGCACCGTCACTTTATTTAACTGCCGGTAGTCGATACACAATCTCATACCACCATCCTTTTTCCTCACAAATAGTACCGGTGCACCCCATGGTGAAACACTTGGGCGAATAAATCCCATATTCACCAAGTCCTGCAATTGAGTCTTTAACTCTCGCAATTCTGTCGGTGCCATCCTGTACGGTGCCTGTGAGATAGGTTGAGTACCTGGCAAAAGCTCGATTGTGAACTCAATCTCACGGTGTGGTGGTAATCCTGGAAGATCATCTGGAAACACATCAGAGAATTCACTCACCACAGGAATATCTTCCACTCTCATCGAAGTATTCCGAGCATCTATCACATGAGCCAAGTAACCCTCACAACCTTTTCTCAACAATCTCTCAGCTGTTAACGCTGATATCACTCCATAGGGTAATACCCTACGATCTCCCCGAAATGTAAGTTCAGGAAATCCTGGACTCCGAAAAACTACTGTCTTATTATAACAGTATATGGAGGCATGGTGCATGGACAACCAATCCATCCCCAAAATCACATCAAACTCAAAGATATCTAAGGGGATTAAATCTACCTCCAAACCATGGCCTTCAACCATCACCGGACAACTGCGAATCACTTGGTTCGCCACTAACATATCTCCGGTAGGAGTACTAATACCCATGTCCCAACCAATTGGAGACAATTCTCTATCCGCAAACAATGCAAAACCCCGAGAAATAAAAGAATGAGTTGCTCCCGGATCTAATAAAACACAAGCATTGCGGTTAAAAATGGATAACGTACCCGTGACCACATCCGGTGCTACTCGAGCTTCCTGTTGCGTCATGGCAAACACTCGAGCTGGTGTACCTGAAGATCGACCACGATCCCCATACCTGCCTCTGGGCCTGTTGGTGCCACTAGCTCTACCAGCCCCACCGAAATAGGTCTGCCTCTCAGCTGCAGTATCATACATCTGTCCTGCACTCAGGCTAGGATCAGTCGCACCACGACTAAAGGAACTACTGCCCGGACGTCGTTCTGGACAGAATCTCTTGATGTGACCAGGCTCCCCACAGAAATAACAACCGGCATCACTGAAGCCACTAGATCTGCCACCCTGTCTCCTGTTGAACTGCACTGAGGCACCCCGAGACTGTGCAAAAGATTGTCGTGTCTGACCAGCTCCGCCACTGCCTGTACTAGATCTCCCAGAAGATCCAGAACTATGACTGCCTCTTTTTGATGGTCCCTGACTAGAGGATCCTGCAGTCCAGTGATCTCGACGTCTCCTGTTCCCACTGTACTGCTGTGGCATTGGGAAACCCAAACTCAACTCTACTCGAGCTGCAGCATCAGCCAAAGTCCTCAACGAAGTGTGGTCCATAGACGTAACTGCTGACCGAATCTCACTCCGCAGTCCACTCTCAAATCTGTGGCACTTGTCTGACTCGGTCGCTACCAACGTCGGTGCAAAGCGACTCAGCGCTATGAATCTCTGTTCATACTGGGCCACCGTCATGTCTCCTTGCTGTAAATGCAAGAACTCGGCCTCCTTAACACTCCGATGTGAGCGAGGGTAAAACTGCTCCAAGAAGCGCTCCCGGAAAATCTGCCAAGTAACCGTATGGACATTCCAGCCTGACACCTCCAATGAGTGCCACCAGTGGTAAGCAGAACCACCTAGTAAAAATGTGGCCAGTAGAACTCTCTCCTCTAGAGGACACCTCATAATCATAAACACCCGCTCCATGCGAGTAATCCACTCCTCAGCTTCCTCTGGGCTAGAGTCACCCATGAATATTGTTGCCCCCAGTCTCTGGGCTCTCTCAATATCAGAGACTTCATGAGAAGCTCTATCCTGGAGTACAGAAGCTAACGTCTGACCCAGCTGTTCCAGTGTCTGCCTCAAATCAGGCTCCACTGCAGGTTCATGGTCATCTCCACCATTCCCTGACCGTTGACGGAACTCTCGTCTCGGAGGCATTATACGCTGAAAAGAAGTTGTAAATCATTAATACCAAAATTTCACTTGTACACTAGATGTACGGTCTACAGGAATTTAACCTAGTGCTCTGATACCAATTGTCAGGACCCGTCCCGAATTTCCCCTCGAAACCCGGGAAGAACCCTGATCCCGTCTGACAACCTAAGGAAAGGTTCCCAAATACCCTTTAATCCTTAGCATATAATAATAGTTACCAGTCAAGCATCGGGATGTCACCTTTCGAGGCACTGTATGGGAGGCAGTGCAGAACACCTTTGTGTTGGAGTGAAATAGGTGAAAGAAGACTGTTAACACCCGAGTTGGTGGATTTGACTGAGGAAAAGATTAGAATCATCAGAGAAAGGTTGAAGATAGCTCAGGATCGCCAGAAGAGCTATGCAGACCGCAGAACCAGAGACCTTGAGTTTGAGGTTGGTGATTGGGTGTTCTTGAAACTATCTCCATGGAAGGGAGTGGTACGTTTTGGTAGACGGGGAAAACTAAGTCCTCGCTACATTGGTCCATATGAGATTTTGGAAAGGATAGGACCAGTGGCATATCGTATTTCCTTACCCTCGGAATTATCCAGAGTTCATGATGTCTTTCATGTATCTTTGCTCCGGAAATATCTGTTTGATGAGTCTCATGTGTTGGAAGAGCAACCACTTGAGCTGAAAGACGACTTGACATTTGAGGAGCAACCAGTGCAAATTCTGGATTGGAAGGAAAAGGTACTTCGCAGAAAGACTATTCCTCTAGTTAAAGTGTTGTGGAGGAACCATAACGTGGAGGAAGCCACGTGGGAAACTGAGGAACTAATGCGGGCACAGTATCCTCATTTATTTCATGATTAGGAATGAATTTCGGGGACGAAATTTCTTAAGGGGGGTAGATTGTAACAACCCGGACTTTTCATAATTGATTTTATGCAATTATTTTTATTAAATGACGATTTTACCCTTGGTCGGTAAAGGGCTTGGAAATCAAGTTTTATTTCGAGACACTTTTGGTATTGTTTCGGGTACCGTTGCGTAGGTCTCAAACTCACGAGTTCGTAGACAGGCGGCACGCAGGAAACGGAGTTCGTATACGGAAGTTGTGGGTCTAGATGTGTAAGGGCATTTTGGTAAATTGCCATAGATGGGAGATATTTTACCTCACTTATTTTACCTCACTTATTTGTGTAAAAATGTGGCCAGTAGAACTCTCTCCTCTAGAGGACACCTCATAATCATAAACACCCGCTCCATGCGAGTAATCCACTCCTCAGCTTCCTCTGGGCTAGAGTCACCCATGAATATTGTTGCCCCCAGTCTCTGGGCTCTCTCAATATCAGAGACTTCATGAGAAGCTCTATCCTGGAGTACAGAAGCTAACGTCTGACCCAGCTGTTCCAGTGTCTGCCTCAAATCAGGCTCCACTGCAGGTTCATGGTCATCTCCACCATTCCCTGACCGTTGACGGAACTCTCGTCTCGGGGGCATTATACGCTGAAAAGAAGTTGTAAATCATTAATACCAAAATTTCACTTGTACACTAGATGTACGGTCTACAGGAATTTAACCTAGTGCTCTGATACCAATTGTCAGGACCCGTCCCGAATTTCCCCTCGAAACCCGGGAAGAACCTTGATCCCGTCTGACAACCTAAGGAAAGGTTCCCAAATACCCTTTAATCCTTAGCATATAATAATAACAATAAATAATTTCTCTTGTCAGACAAGGGATTTAAGCACTTAAAATTCCCGTAAGTAAATATCAACCAAATACAAGAATATCAGAGCGTCTAAGTAGGATCAATGTACAAATTAGATATCCTACTCAAGTACAACTACACAGCGTAGCGGAAGTGCTAATGCCTCTGCCTCGAGATACTGTCCTCGTCAACTCTACGGCCTGAAGGGGGTTTAAACACAAAAGTTGTGAGTGGACAAAAATAATCGTTTATAAAACGCTTTCCAAGGAATATTACCTTTTTCCCCCTCCATTTATAAAATCATGCATGCATCACATAAACAATTCATGTTATAAAAACATCATCTTTAAATCACCGGCATTTTCATGTTCAAAATCATTTATTTTCCACCTAGACAATTACATCTCAAATCCACTATCATCGACACATCCACTAGCCACCAGGGTATCCCTTGGGGTGTGCTAGTACTGTATCACAACTCTCTGTACTATGCTATCACATCAGTCGGCCTATCTCTCGACTAGCATATCATATCAGTCGGCATATCTCGACCATCATATCATATCAGTCGGCATATCTCGACTATCATATCATATCAGTCGGCATATCTCGACTATCATATCATATCAGTCGGCATATCTCGACTGTCATATCATATCAGTCGGCATATCTCGACTGTCATATCATATCAGTCGGCATATCTCGACTATCATATCATATCAGTCGGCATATCTCGACTATCATATCATATCAGTCGGCATATCTCGACTGTCATATCATATCAGTCGGCATATCTCGACCATCATATCATATCAGTCGGCATATCTCGACTATCATATCATATCAGTCGGCATATCTCGACTATCATATCATATCAGTCGGCATATCTCGACTATCATATCATATCAGTCGGCATATCTCGACTATCATACTTTAACTGAAATAGTGGAGAACATATGTCTAGAAATCATTTCTAACATTTAGAAATTCAATGCCACAATACATAACCGTATTTAACAAAGATATTTTGATGCATGCAATTCAGTTTATAAAACAAAGTCCACTCACAAACCTGTTCAAGCTAGCTCAATCCCGTCTCGCTCGTTCCTCTGAGGTTCCCGGAACAATATCGCCTGTCAAAAACAACAATCGGGATTACCGGCTAGTAATAAGACTCGTATATAACAACTTCCTAAACCTCGGGAAGTCTACCCTTGCTGTTCCTAAAATCACAGCAACTTCGGACACTTAAAACGACCTCTAAACGATGTCCGATCAACCTGAAACCTGTACCAACAGATTCAGAACGTCTGAAACTAGTTACCACGCGCCGCCGTGACGTCAGCCTCGGCCCCACGCGCCGCCACGCGCCGTCGGAAGGTCGGCACACGCGCCCACGCGCCCTCACGCGCCGGTCACACGCCTGCTACAGTAACCACGCGCCTGAACCGGTCCAACCCGGTTCGGCTCAACCTGACCCGGTCCAACTCGACCCGACCGGTTCAACTCCACCCGACCGGTTCAACTCGACCCGACCGGTCACCGATGACTCGCCGGAGAAGACAACCGGACGCCGTCACCGTCGCCGGAGGCTGGCCGGAGAAGATGACCGGACCGCCACCTCCGCCGCCGTCTGGTTCGCCGGAATCCGCCATTTCCGACCGAACTTCCAAGCTTTACAACTTCCTCAAAACTCAACCGTTTTACACAAATTTTACGTCTAAATCTATCTACTCAAACCCAGGAATCCAAATATAACCTCAAAACATCAAACACGTACCTCTATAAGCCGAAAAATCGATCCAAAGATCCGAAACTTCCTTTACTCGGCTCGGCTTCCACCGTGGTCCTCTCCTTCGATGGTTGGTACGGTTGTGATCGTGGGAAAGAGTAGAATACGATTAGTTGATCCAAATGGGAAGTTAAAGCCTTGAATCCGTCGTTGACTTTTGGTTTCTCTTTTGGTTTTTCTCTCGATTTCGGTTCAATGTTTCGGTGTGTTTGTGTGATGTTTGTTTTGTTACAGAGAGAATGAAGGATAAGGAGATAAGATGAAATGAAGATGTAAAATAAGTGAGGTAAAATATCTCCCATCTATGGCAATTTACCAAAATGCCCTTACACATCTAGACCCACAACTTCCGTATACGAACTCCGTTTCCTGCGTGCCGCCTGTCTACGAACTCGTGAGTTCGAGACCTACGCAACGGTACCCGAAACAATACCAAAAGTGTCTCGAAATAAAACTTGATTTCCAAGCCCTTTACCGACCAAGGGTAAAATCGTCATTTAATAAAAATAATTGCATAAAATCAATTATGAAAAGTCCGGGTTGTTACATTAAGGAGCGTCGAGTCGAAGGTTCGAAGAAGATATTGCCAATGGCGGCGTTTTTGCATTAATGTATGGGTTTTTGACCCTACGCTGTATTCACCAATGTTGGTGCTAATATTTGAATCATCATGCACGTTTTTGCTATAGAAATGCTTTGTACTACTCACGATGTTAATCGTGATGTACATATATGTCTCTATATACTTAATATTATGAGTCGGCAATAGATTGTGTTAAACTTCCTAAATTACTTGTTGAGGGCTTCGCCACATGAGTTTTTTGGTCCATGTGTCGTCCCGCATACATCGAATATCATATATCAATTATTATGTATTATATTATTTGGGTCGGAGTGTATCAATTAGTCTCATTTTAATGTTCGCAACGAAAGTTACGATTATATTGCTCTAATTATTTAGAAATGTATTAACAACGACTAGCATGTATAATTTGACTTAGAATAAGTTAATTATATGGAAATTAGAAATTAGATTGTCATTTTTCATTTTAGAGTCAGTTTTTAATATTAGTCAAATTTTCAAAAATATTAGGAAATGAGATTGTATATATTAGATAGCGACTTTCTTTTTTATGAAAGTCAAATTCGATACATTGTATAATGAAATATAAATAAAATTTCTCAATTTTAATTATAATTATTTGTTTATTAACCTCCTTTGCACATTGATTTCTCAATCCAATAAGCATATATATTTGCAATGCAACACCTTAGATCTATCCACTCAAAGAAACAAGGTCTATAAGTACGTATGTGTCCCTGTCTCACATAAATGAGTGACTTATTATGAGTCCCTTTCATGTGGTCCTAATTGTAAATTGATTAACCTAATTTTGTATTGTGCAAATATAGGTGGGCATGTGGATGGCATGAAAATAAAGTCAACTGCTTTATCGTATAAAATACACTTGTGCAACACATTTGTCCTTTCCTTCCATTATAAAAATCCAATATTTTCGCATAATGCATGTTAACTTGTTAATCAAAATATTTAATGGGATTTTTCTATAAATGTTAACAACGACTCCCTTGTTCTTTTGCGATAATTAGTATTTTAATGAACCTAATCAAGCGGTCAACCGGTCAAGGTATGAGTTCCGCATATTATTGCAAATAAATTAGTTTTTATTTTGATGATTTTTTTTTTGTTAAAAGATATATTTTATTCAATAATATCTTACGATAGAACATGGATAGACAGACACTAGGTCCATCAATAACCTAATAGTTTTTTCTTTTTATTATTAAAATGAGAATTTAACAGTTAACATCAAGGTCAATAGTATAATCTGTAAAAAAATCCGCTGTCTGATTAGGTTCACAATGAACTAGAAGAAAAGTAAAATACAATTGCGTTCCATATATAATGTAACTAAAAAGAAAGCCTCGAAATATAGTTCAGCAGCCGAGTAGAACTTGTGAAGTGTCCATAATGCTGCCTCGTTGAAAAACCTTTCTTGGAAAAACCCAATGGGAAAAAACCAAGGCAAAGGAAAAATAGTACGCCTCACTTAATACGATATGGGGAGAATGAGTATCCTCAAATGGAGACCCGTCACGAATGAGAGAAATCTGCAAAATGAGAAAAATAGAGAATATTAATATCTAAAATAAAATAGCAGTAGAATTGCCTATACTGACAATTAGAAGTTTGTGTGATTCATATTTGAAGAGATAAGTACGACTAGGAAAAAATAAGAGCCATATCAAACTCCATGATCAAACAAAAGGCCTAAACTGTAAATTGAAATTTTTTTTAAAATAATAATAAATAAATTTTAAAAATGGGAATTTTTTTTTTCTAATGAAATGCCACAATTTTGAAGTCCTGGACCGGTGTTATGGCCCACGCAGCCCACTTAGTCCAGTAATGAAGGAGCAGCCCAGATTGCAAATTGGCAAAGTAAGCCCAATACATTTATCTGTTGGGCTTTTATTTATTAAGCAATGCTAAATGGGTTTAGATGTTGTGCAACTTGGCTATCTGGTTAAAGCCGCTATTTTGAGCCATGTGGTGCAGTTCTGGTTCGGCCTGTGGTTTTATTTTGATCCAACTTGCTTGCGTCTAAGCCCCAACACTCCGGAGGCCTAAAGGCCTAGAAATTCTTAAGAAGGTCTTAAATTGGTTGCCGGATCGCATGAATTGCAAGATTTTACTTACCAAGTACCTATTTATTTATATTTTAAAACGAATTCGATCTTACTCTTAATCCCACATCTATTATAGAGTTCCCCCACAAAAAAGTCTCCCACGACCTTAGTGAGATAATTTGATCAAGCCAAGTAATGTGTCAGGGATGATAATCTGAGTCGGATTGAACTCAAATACATGATGTAGTTAGTAAAAAATGTTCTTCATCTTTGAATTTAAGAATTTATCTATTGAGATCGATATCTAATATTCACTTCCATATATTTTATTTTTTGACTGGCAGCCACGTGGGCGCCACTTGGTGGCCGAATTAACATTAAGTCAGCACCTGACGGTCAATAACTTTCACCCATACTTCCTTTTTTTGCCCTTTCGGGGCAGTTGAGAAATGCAATATTGGATTGGATTGAAGCCTAACCAAAGAAAATGAAGTACTTGATTTCCCATTAGAGGACCCATTCCACCTACATCTTGATTTTCTTCAAAAATCTTCTTTTCTGATTTAGGGACCAACTCATGACATGAATTTCAATATGACCCCAGCTCTTAGTTTATGAAGGTTTGACCGTAAATGCTATCAAATATAATGAGTTGACTAAAGGAGAAAAATATCAGGGTCCGGTTCAGAACAAGGATTTGAATTTAAATTTTAAATGAAGGGATTTCAAATGAGTTAATTTCAAATCTACTTGTTTGGATATTGTATTTGATGCTAGAATTTCAATTAGGGATTTGAATAAAAAAATTGTAAATTAAAAATATATATTTTGTAAAGAAATTTATAAACCAAAAATAAAATGTTTGAAGCTGATCAAACATATAACAAAAAAAAATTGACCAACGTCTAACCAAAAAAAGGTGATTTTTTTGATAAAATATAAGTGATTAAACTCTTCAAAAAAACTTAAAAAAAAAAACCTTAAAAAAAAGGGTGATTAAACATGATTATTAAAAAATTTGAAAGAAAGGTGATTATTAAACAAAAAAATTGAAGAAGTTGCTAAATAAAAAATTAATAAAATAAATAAAAACATATTTAACGAAAATTTGTTTTGCAACGTGAGCAACCGACTGAGACGAAGGAGGGAAAAAAAGACAGAGGAGACAGAGACAGAGGAGAGTGAGGGAAATGGAGGAGATAGAGGAGACGAAGAGGGAGAAAAAGACGAAGTAGGGAGAAAAAGACGGAGGAGAGCGAGGTGGAGGAGGGAGAATGAGACGGAGGAGAGAGATTGGGTGCAGAGTATGGCTGCGATTTTTTTATGGTCGTACAACAAATAGAGAGGAGGTGATGATTTGTCAAATACCTAATTTCAAAAGGTATTTGAAATCCCTAATTATTGTTAAGTGAAATCCATAATGGATTTGGGTCAAATTCAAATCCACATGATTAATATTTATCAAAACACTTAAATTTGGATTTGGATGGCAAAATTCAAATAAATAGCTATCCAAACAGACCCTTTGAATAATTAAATATTGAAATCTATAATATATTGGTGAGGCTTGTAACATCAAAATTACCCTCGTGATTTTATAATAACAGAGATTATTTTTTAAGAGTAGTCTTAATTCCATTTTATACTAATGCAACAAGAAAACGAGAAAAAAAGGAAATAAACATGGTAACGATCCCTCTAATATTTTCTAAAATGATTTGTTATTCCGAGTTCCTGTAAATGTGTAAATGGTCGGTAAATTATATCCATTTATAATGCATTAGTAGACGAAATTATTGGTGCAAACAGAAAGTAAATGGTAAAATACGTCATTTATAAATGCAAAGACGTCATCACAAAAAGGGTCAAAATCATTCACGTGGCATAAGCCACTAATCGTAAAAATATAAATATCAGCTGAAAAGAAAGAAGAAAAAAACACCCACAAAATTAGAATATGTTGTTAACGTTTTAATTAAGTTTGAAATTAGGATTTGGGTATTATTAGTACCCGGGGAGACCATTAAGGCGCTCGACTCCGAGTCACATTCTTTTCATTTCATCGCAGCGGCTTCAACCCCTTTCTTCTTCTTCTTCTCTCTCACATTCAAATTATCGATATCCATTTTCAACTGCCAACTACTTTACCTTCTCTCTATCTCTCACAGCAGCCCTATGCTTCCATGCTAGGGCTGCATCAGTCAATTTCACAAGCCCTAAAACTTTTATCTTTGTCAATACGGTAGCAATGGTGTTCAAAGGGAGGTTCTTCTCCTCCAAGAAATCGGACTCCTCCAACAGTCCCGATGGGCCAAACAACAGTCCACGATCGTTGGGTTCCAACTCCCCGATGAGATCCGATAAGAAGAAACCCAAATCCGCATCCAAAGACGACCCGCAAGGCCCGACTACTAGTTCCGGCGGAGGCTTCGGTGGCACGAGTCGCCAAACTCTGGCCAAAGATGTGTCAAAGAAGAAGGATGCCAAAGGCAAAGAAAGTCCAGCTCAGGTCAAATCGCCGTCAAAGTCCGCCTCAACTGGCGCGGGCTCGACTCCGAAGAAGTCGTCTGCATCGGCATCGGCCGCGGCGGAGCCAGCGGCTTCTGTGTCTCCCATTCTAGCATCGTCGCTGGGGTTGAATAGGATAAAGACGCGATCGGGGCCGTTGCCGCAGGAGAGCTTTTTTGGGTTTAGGGGCGACAAAGGGTCGTCTCTGGGTTCGAGTAACTTGTCGAGACCGGGCGTTGTTGGCGATGGGAATTTAGGGTCGGGAAGTGGGGGGAAGAAGAAGGGGACTGGGAGTCAGAGTCAGAGTAGGATTGGTTTCAATGAGAATGTGGCAAGTGGGAGTTGGGTTGATAATGGCAGTAATTCAGATGCTATGTCAACTGGCAGCGGGCCTTCCAGAGACCAGAGCCCCAACATGCCGGCGCCATCTCGGTTACACAACGGAGAATCCTCTGCTGAAGCTGGTATGATTTTGAGCTGTAGTGCAATGCGGTCTGTTCTAAGTTGTACTAATTTAGTTTTTGCTATAAGTACTGAGGTGTGGTTGAAGCTATTGGTCGTGTTTTCAGCTTGTAACTTGGGAGTCACATTCTATTCACTCCTGTAGGCATTACCACAATGATGACTTGAACTCCAAAACAAACTAGAAAAAGTTTCTGAAGTTAGTTTTAGCTAGAAAATGGCAGTGTTTTGAGCTTAGAGTTGGCTTTGAAACTATTTATCAAGCAATGAGCTATAGTTTATCAGACATCATGCTAAGAGAGTAACACTTTTAGTCAGAGTAATGTGGAAAGAAATATATGTGGTTATTCAAAAATTTTAAATAGCTCAGCATTACTTGGGGGAATTCGACTTTTGTTTCAGTATGGAACCTCTATCCTAAACATTACTTTTCTGCTTACATTAGTGGGTTAAGTTTATTTTTAATGCAAGTGATAAAAGGGAATGCAAAAAGGTGAATATCAAAGGAGAGAGGCACAAGGCATTGGTTTGGAATAATCTAGAGAGAGCAACAAAGGATTTATATTTTTATGAGTGCACAATGGTGTAATTAGTGGAGCATGGCTCCTGCTCAAGTAGGTGTCTCCTTCCATTAGATGAATCTAGCTTACCATATTGCTCTGTTGTTCTTCCCATCTGTTCGTGTAAGCATTAAAAAACATGGACTACAATTGTGGTCTTGTTTAGTGACACTTTATCTCATTCAGAAGTTGACACTATCATTTGGTCTTAATTACTGAAGTTTTTGTATACCTTCATTTCTCAATAATGAGTGGGATGCCTATCATGTTTTTTTCACACTAAGGGCTTTTGACACCTCAATCATCCTAAACAGGGCGAAACATAACATCCTGGAGTCACTCTGGAGGCTTAAGTGGTTCGGACGTATGTACACCAGAGGTACTGGTAAAGATAATTTTATTTATTTTCTCTATGTATTCCTCATTTCTGATTGTTTCCATATTCTATTATTTCTTGTCATAATGTGTTTGCGATTGATTTTTACCTTAATAGACTGCTTATGATTGTGAAAATCCCAAGGAGTCTGAGTCTCCTCGTTTTCAAGCTATACTTCGTTTAACGAGTGCTCCAAGAAAGAGGCATCCTGCCGATATAAAAAGTTTTTCCCATGAACTGAATTCAAAAGGTGTACGACCTTTCCCATTTTGGAAGCCACGTGGCTTGAACAACCTAGAGGTACTAGTACTTCCTCTTGTATAATATTTTTTATGTGTAGATGAATTTGAGCTAGAAAGCTTGACTTGCTTGTAATCAATCATGTTACTTATATGCAGGAAGTCTTGGTTGTCATTCGGGCAAAGTTCGACAAAGCAAAGGAAGAAGTGAACTCCGATCTTGCTATATTTGCAGCAGATTTAGTTGGAATTCTTGAAAAAAATGCAGATAAGCATCCAGAGTGGCAGGAAACCCTTGAGGACTTACTGGTTTTGGCACGAAGTTGTGCTATGACATCATCTGGAGAGTTTTGGCTTCAGTGTGAAGGAATAGTTCAGGAATTGGACGATAGACGCCAAGAACTTCCTCCGGGTATGCTGAAGCAACTTCACACTCGCATGCTTTTCATACTTACAAGGTGTACTAGGTTGCTGCAGTTTCATAAGGAAAGTGGATTGGCTGAGGATGAACAGGTTTTCCAGCTTCGTCAGTCAAGAGTTTTGCGTTCTGCGGAGAAAAGAATTCCTCCAAGTTTGGTTAAGGACCCAAAGAGTTCAAGTGTTACAAAGGCCTCTAAAGCAGCTTCAGCTAGGAAATCTTACAGTCAGGAGCAACATGGAATGGAATGGAAGAGAGACCATATAAAACCGGGAAACTTATTCTCACCTCCTGCCGAGCAACCCTCTAAGAATGCGGAGTCTCCTGCTAGTAGAGACCGGATGACATCTTGGAAGAAATTCCCATCTCCAGTTGCAAAAGGCGTTGCAAAAGGCTTGAAAGAAGC
The DNA here is from genome assembly GCA_037349345.1 of Oemleria cerasiformis. Taxonomy (NCBI): domain Eukaryota; kingdom Viridiplantae; phylum Streptophyta; class Magnoliopsida; order Rosales; family Rosaceae; genus Oemleria; species Oemleria cerasiformis. Next base: position 17,664,250 of record JAZGTL010000018.1, read on the forward strand.
TCCTGATTTGAAGGAGCAGAGTGATGGTAAGGTTGAACATTTGAAAGCTTCAGACAGCAGGAATGGGGTTTCTGCCTTTGATCTGGCTACTGTGAAGCCTCCTGAGCCTTCTGGAAAGGATTCTCGGGAACATTCTTCCAAGCACCAACACAAACCTTCTTGGGGATGGGGACAACCAAATGGATCTGATGACACTTCTATAATCTGTCGTATCTGTGAGGAGGAGGTTCCAACAGCAAATGTGGAAGACCATTCAAGAATTTGTGCGATTGCTGATCGATGTGATCAGAAGGGTGTAAGTGTGAACGAGCGTCTTGTCAGAATTTCTGAGACCCTTGAAAAATTGATAGAGTCCTTTGCTCAAAAGGATATCCAGCATGGCATAGGAAGTCCAGACGTTGCAAAAGTTTCTAATTCAAGTGTGACTGAAGAATCTGATGTCCTATCTCCAAAACTCAGTGATTGGTCACATAGAGGCTCTGAGGAGATGCTTGATTGTTTTCCTGAAGCAGATAATTCAGCTTTTATGGATGACCTGAAAGGTCTACCTTCCATGTCATGTAGAACTCGTTTTGGTCCAAAGTCTGATCAAGGAATGACAACATCATCTGCAGGCAGCATGACTCCTAGGTCTCCATTATTGACGCCTAGGGCGAGTCAGATTGACTTGCTCCTGGCAGGCAAGGCTTCTTTCTCTGAGCAAGACGATCTTCCTCAGGTATTTCATTTATCTATTTTATTTTATGAGTACTTCTTTGCTTTGGGAGTTTCCCAAGCACGTACTCATGATAGTTGGGAAATGTCATACATGAACTATCATCTTTTTCAAATTCAAAATGCAATGGTAACATGTTGCTTTCATCTCCAAGTCCTAAAACTTTCATATTAAAGGAAGATGAAAGTGAATTACCTAAATAGACTGCGTATCACCTCATGCAGATTACGTGTGTCTGCACATTTTGAAGTGGGGATGTATATGTTATTTACCTGCATACATCCATTAACACATGGGTGCGTTTTTGTATATGTCATGTGTGATGAGAGTTTCTGATGCACCATCTGTAAATGGCTAAAAGCAAAAGAACTGATGTATGCTTGAAAGTAGCATGAAACTTGATTTAATTTTAGTATGTGTTGTGCTGCCCTTGGTGCTGTGTTTACTGATACTCCATTTTGTCTCAAAGTATTATTTTTTATGCTATCATAGATAACTCCTTTTGCATGATGCAGATGAATGAACTTTCTGATATTGCTCGTTGCGTAGCAAATACACCTTTGGATGATGAACGCTCCATCCCATATTTACTGTCTTGTCTTGACGACTTGAGAGTAGTTATGGACCGCAGAAAGTTTGATGCACTTACCGTGGAAACATTTGGGGCACGCATTGAGAAGCTGATTCGGTGGGTACTTGCTGTTATTTTTCTTGGTTTTTACAAGCTTCAAGCCTTCAACTAAAGTGTTCAATAATATACCTTGAACTATGGTATCTATATTTCTCCTGAAAAGGTTTATTAAACAATTCATCGGGAAATCTTCAAAACTACATGCTGTTTGGGTTTTTTCTTAATTTAATTTTATGATGTGGAAATGTGGATACTCTAGGGAGAAGTATTTGCAGCTGTGTGAGTTAGTGGAGGATGAAAAGGTTGATATAGCAACTACCGTGATTGATGAAGAAGCTCCTCTAGAAGATGATGTGGTTCGCACAAGCCCTATACATTTCTCCAAGGACCGAACATCTATAGATGACTTTGAAATTATCAAACCAATCAGTCGTGGGGCATTCGGACGAGTTTTCTTAGCTAAAAAGAGAACAACAGGGGATCTTTTTGCCATTAAGGTGTGTATAATTAGACATAGTTCTTACTTATTTGAAGATTTATGCTTCCTGCTATCTATGCTAGTTTGCTTATTCGGTTCCATTTCCCTAGCCTTTTTGAGTTTTTACTTTTAGTTTTTATGTGCTTAGTTCATATTATACTCAAATTTTTCCTCCCACTGTTTTCCCTTAGTTACATGCTTCAGAAATATCACTGAATTTCTTCAAAAGAATATACAGACTTACTTTTCAAAATCCATTTTTCTGTGTGGTTTTTAGCAGGATAGGTTCCCTCTCCTCTTTCTATCTTTATTTTTTATTTTTCCTTTGAACCTCTGGAAGCTTCTGTGGAATAGAAAACACCAGTTTAATGTTTCTTCAGCACTATACGCACAGGTTCTGTTTTTAGTCGGAATCTGCATACAGTTTTATAACAAGTACCATATTTGATGAAAAGCGTGCTTTAGATGGACACCTCGTCTGTCTTTGTTTTCTTTTTCCCAGTCCGTAAATTAATTCCCTCCCCACCCACACTCCCAAAACAAAGAAAAAAAATGCTGGTTTTGTCCCGTCTTTGACCATGAAGATGATTTGTTCACTCTAATTTCGTACCATTTGTGACAGGTTCTTAAAAAGGCGGATATGATCCGTAAGAATGCTGTTGAAAGTATATTAGCAGAACGTGACATCTTGATTTCAGTTCGCAATCCTTTTGTGGTGAGCAGGTGTTCTAGCAAAGCGTTTTACCTTGCCTTGAGAAACATTTGTTTTATTCTAACATGAAGTTAAACTGTATCAGGTTCGCTTCTTCTATTCTTTTACTTGCCGTGAAAACTTGTATCTTGTGATGGAGTATTTGAATGGAGGAGATCTATACTCATTGTTGAGAAATTTAGGCTGCTTGGACGAGGAGGTTGCTCGTGTATATATAGCCGAAGTGGTATGGGCATGCATCTTCTTCAGAATATCTTTGCCGCACACATTGCCTTTCAAATTTTTACTTTGATTGAATGTTTCTATGTTTGATTTTGCAGGTGCTTGCTTTAGAATATTTACATTCACTTCGTGTGGTTCATCGAGATTTGAAGCCTGATAATTTGTTAATTGCTCATGACGGCCATGTTAAGGTGTATACATGTATATCTTAATTTCTTTGTTTTGTTTCCATTTCTGACCAATGCCTGGAGTGGACATTTCAGTGTCCATATATCCAATTATCCATATATTAGTAGTTCTCATATAGTTGGGTTTTCAAGTTGAAGCAGGATGTTGAAATTTGAAAACAAATCTCTACTAGACCTGGTGATGGTTTAAACTTTAAACATTTTTCAGTGCGATCAAGATGAATGAAATTTTTTGTTTCATTTTCAAGTATTTCATATTATATTCTAGAGCACTAGCACTTTCACAGGCACACGTGAGGCTGTACCCAATCCGTTTCTTTCTTTAGCTCCGATCTCAGGAGTGATTTCAGTAATTTGTGGTTTAGAAAGAATTGAAGTTGTGTAGCTTTTCATTAAGAATTATGGGTTTCGCCTTTGTCCTTTCCCCCTAAATTTTTAACTTTTTGTATTCCATCTGAGCAGTTGACAGACTTTGGGCTTTCAAAGGTTGGTCTCATCAACAGCACTGACGATTTATCTGGTCCAGCAGTGAGTAGCACACCCCTACCTGGGGAAGATGAACCCGAATTATCTCTGTCTGAACATCAGCGAGAAAGCCGGAAAAAACGTTCTGCTGTCGGTACGCCTGATTATTTGGCACCAGAGATACTTTTGGGAACAGGACATGGTTCGTATAGCCTTTTCTAAGTTTAAGGTGCTATTATTTTCTTTATTTTGTTTTTGAACACTTTAACCTTAACATCAAGAAACAAACGTAATTATCTAAAATTATTCAGCTATGTTGTAGAAGGTTCCAATCATTAGTAGAATTGTTAGTTTTTCATGGAAGCTTTCATGTATTAAGGGAAACCATCCATAATGCTCATTTTTTCTTCCACCAGCCCACACACTCCCTCCTCCCCCCAAAAAAAAACCTTGCTCGAACATGTAGCTGTTCTTTTATTGGTCGATTGCTGATTCAAGTATTTAGCACACATGCAGTATGCGTATGTGTTTTTTCCATATGGCTTTCTGTTCTCTTTATTATTTTGCAGTTAATTCTGTGATAGTATTAACAGTCTGCTATTGTTCTATGATCCACAGGTGCAACTGCAGATTGGTGGTCTGTTGGTGTCATTTTATTTGAATTGATTGTTGGAATTCCACCCTTCAATGCTGAGCATCCTCAGGTTAATACCTTGCTTCTAAAATGTGTTATACCATAAACTTTTGTGAGTTCATGGTTTGATTGGGGTTCCAACCCTATGGCTTCTTTGTTAACCTTTTTATTTCTTCATTTGCTTGAAGACCATATTTGATAATATTCTCAACCGTAATATACCTTGGCCTGGGCTTGGAGAGATGAGTCCTGAAGCACGGGATCTTATTAATCAGTAAGTGAAGCATCAAAGGTCTTTTTATGTTATGTTATTGCTTTGATATATATTAAACCACCTCCTTAGTATAGCCTACATTGAGTGTATTTCACAGGTCAACTATCCTATTTGTATATTTCTATACATTAAGAATTAGGATTATACTTTCCTTTTGTATCATCATTAGGGATGCATATAATTTTTCAATTAAGACATGTCAATTAGCCAATTGATTGCTCTATTTTGGTCTTGTTTTAAGATACTGAGCTTAACATTCTTGAACTCCCCTTTAGTAATTAAGATGAATTATGGTGTTTGTCCGCAGAGAGTACGGTCTCATTTTGTCAGAAGCCTAAACCTAGCATACCTTTTTGTCTCAAATCTATGAAATTGCTCTATGACATGTGTAGGCTTGTTAACTGCACAGGATCACCACATAAATTTTCAAGCATTGAAATGCATCAGTAATTATATATCTTTATGTGTTTGCCTAAATTTTTCTTATTTGGTAATTAAGATGGTTGCTTAGTTGATGCTGATACAACTAGTTTCTAGGTTATTGACAGAAGATCCTAATCAGAGACTTGGAGCTAGAGGAGCATCAGAGGTATTTGTGGGTTTCGGTTTTAGTCTTGTTCATTCATTTAGAGTTATGTTAGATAAACTAATAGAACCCCAATATATGATAAAGGTGAAGCAGCATCGATTCTTTAAAGACATCAACTGGGATACACTCGCCAGGCAGAAGGTTTGACGCAGCATATTTTTACATCATAAACATGTAGCTACAGATTTTTCATTTTCATTTAGATTGACACCACTCCATCATGCAGGCCGCTTTTGTTCCCACTTCAGAGAGTGCACTAGATACCAGTTACTTCACCAGTCGTTACTCATGGAACCCTTCAGATGAACATGTTTATCCAGCTAGTGAACTTGATGATTCCAGTGATTCTGGTAGCTTAAGTGGCAGCAGCAGTTGCTTGAGCAACCGTCATGAGGAAGTGGTACATTCCCAGAAACTAGCATTTTTAACAAATGATGAGAATGTGTTTTATATGTGCTGCAGTTACATATATTTTTCAGCATTGACGTGATCTTGGTAATGTTCATTGGCAGGGTGATGAATGTGTGGGTCTCACAGAGTTCGAGTCAGGCTCTAATATCAATTACTCTTTCAGCAATTTCTCATTTAAGGTATTTTTTAACTCACAAGGCTGTTATTTTCCTCTATCATCTCTAAAATGACCACCCAAGGTCCTTGTGAAGTTATTAGGCATGACTTTATCTCTTGACTTTTATAGATTATGAACCTTACTGTTCTAAAGTCTTCATGAATAGGGTGTCTTGAGACACAATATATTCCACGGTGAATGTTATTATTGGCACTTTCCCTATATCGAAGTGATCTTTGCTTTTTATCTGAATGATTCGTTTCTTCTCTCTCATGCGATGTTGATTTGGAGTTCCTGGATCTCGTTGTGTTCAAACTAATCTTCCTTTCCTTCTTTCATCTCTTCGAACTTATCTTACTTTTTGTTCTGTTGGTTGTGGTTCAGAATCTCTCCCAGCTTGCATCAATCAACTACGATCTGCTTTCCAAGGGTTTTAAGGATGACCCATCATTGAATCCCAGTACATAGCAACGTACTCCTACTCGTCAAAAGCAGCTAGGGTAGAGGATTGTGGCACTAAATTTATTTGGGCATGTTTTAGGGCCTAATCACCTCTTTGTTGTTTGTATACCTGTACATATAGGATCGTCAAAATTTGTGATCATCTTTGTTCTTTCTTTAGTATGTGCAGTTAAGCATTTTGATTTGCAGAGATGGGAGAACTCAGAAAACTCAATATGCTGAAACTGGTTTGGGATGTGCTCTTTCCTCAGAAAACCGAGTGGGCGTCGTTTGGACGGTTAAGTAGCCTTTTGTATCTCGAGGACTTTGATGTAACAGAATTAATAGCCCTACGTTGTTTGATGATCTTTGTCCTAAGATGAAGTGTTGATTTTTTTTTTCTCCATGGCAATGTAAAGACACATCCCCTTCGGATATCTTTGTTGTCTCAATTTTTTGACCTGCTGTAAAGTTTTTCCAGTGCAAGTTATATAAGACGTTGGAAAATCCTATCTTGGAAATCTCTTTATTAACACGTTACACAGACAAGCCGTGGGCTCTTGGTTTCGGACCTTGGCTTCTGGACCTACGTTCAATAAAAATTACTAGCAGGTCCGGAAGTGATTTTGGAGATCTGAAAATATATGGAAGTGACTTTGGAGATCAAAAAATATATGCAATGCCGTATAGTTAAGTTTGAGAAGATTATAACATGATGAGAATTGCACTAAAATAAGCTTTCTCAAAGTTTTTGTTGAAATTTTAAAAATCAGTTGAAAATCGTGAGTAACATAGTTCAAATGCAATTATTGAGATTTCGCAAAATATTACGTTGGACAACAACTAAGTAGTTATATTCCCTTTAAGACGTGTTGGCATTTATTGAGCCCATTAAGTCATTATTTGGTTTGTTGGGGTGGAGGTGGGAGCGAAGAGAATGACACTAGAATAACTCACACTTTTCGTGAAAAAAACCGAATGTTGAGATTTCGCTAAATATTTTAACTACACATTAATAAAATGTTATAATTCATTTAAGACATGTCTTGTCATTTAGGGTGCCCATTAACTAATTTTAAATATTTTTTATGCCAAAAAACATGAAACGCAATGAAAATTTGTAATAGGGTCCGAAAGTAACTTCAAGGACCGAAAATAATAAGAAATCTTCTCTGTCAACTTAAAAATATCTTACAGGGTGATGATAATGGAAATATGATAAGTATTTTGATGGTTTCGTCGAAATTTCAAAAACCGACTAAAAATCGTGAGTTCACAGTTTTTGTGAAAACTATTACTGTTGAGATTTCGCGAAATTTTTTAACAACACATTAACAATGCTATTATAAGCCATTTGAGACATGTCTTGCCATTTAGGGTGCCCATTAACTAATTTTAAATAATTTGTAAGGCGAACAAATATGAAATGTAATGAAATTTCGTAACGGGGTCCAAAAGTTACCTTAGGGACACAAAATAATTAGAAATCTTCTTTATCAACTTCAAAATATCACACAGGGCAATGCGAAGCAAAATAGGATAAGTATTTTTAGGCTTCTTCAAAATTTCAAAAACTGACTAAAATGTTCAAATTTTCACAATTTTTATGAAAAATGCGACTATTGAAATTTCGCAAAATATTATGACTCGACATTCACAATACTATTATAAGCCATTTGAGACATTTCTTGCTATTTATGGTGCCTATTAACTAATTTTAAATAATTTTTTAAGTCAAAAAACTTTAAACGCAATAAAATTTCATAACGGGTCCGGATATAACTTTAGCTTTTGAAAATAACTAGAAATCTTCTTTGTCAACTCCAAACTATCTTACATGGGGGGTGAAAATGGAAATATGATAAATATTTTGATGGTTTCTTCGAAATTTGAAAAACTGACTAAAAATCGTGAGTTAAAAACTCACAGTTTTTGAAAAAAACAAGAATGTTGAGATTTTGGGAAATATTTTAACTACACATTAACAAAACTATTATAAATCATTTAAGACATTTTTTTCCATTTAAAGTACCCATTAACTAATTTTAAATAATATTTAAGCCAAAAAATACGAAGCGCATTGAAATTACGTAACGGAGTCCGGAATTAACTTTAGGGTTCGAAAATAATAAGAAACCTTCTCTGACAACTTCAAACTATCTTATAGAGTTATGAAAATGGATATATGATAAGTATTTTGATGGTTTCGTCGAAATTTGAAAAACTGATTAAAAATCGTGAGTTATTTGCTCACAGTTTTTGTGATAAATATGAGTGTTGAGATTTCACGAAATATTTTAACTGAAAATTAACAACACTATTATAAGCAATTTGAAACATGTCATGTCATTTAGGGTGCTCATTGACTAATTTTAAATAATTTTTAATTCAAAAAACATGAGACGTAATGAAATTTCGTAACAGGGTCCGAAAATGACTTTATGGACTGAAAATAATTAGAAATCTTCTCTTTCAACTTCAAAATATCTTACAGGGTGATTATAATGGAAATATGATAAGTATTTTGATGGGTTCGTCGAAATTTCAAAAATTGACTAAAAATAGTGACTTTATGAACACAATTTTGTGAAAAATGCGATTCTTGAGATTTCGCCAAATACTTTAACTGAAAATTAACAACACTATTATAAACCAATTGAGACATGTGTTGCCATTTAGAGTTTCCATTAACTAATTTTCAATAATTTTTAAAGCCACAAAATACGAAACACAAAGAAATTTCGCAACGTCGTCCGGAAGGAATTTTAGGGATAAAAAATAATTACAATTTTTCTCTCTCAACTTCAAAATATCATACAGAGTAATGGGAAGCGAAATAGGATATGTTTTTGTTTTTAATGATTTCGTCAAAATTTCAAAAATCGACTAAAAGTCGTGAGTTTTTGTGAAAAATGCGACTATTGAGATTTCACGAAATATTTTAACATCACTTTAAAACTCTTTTATAAGCCATTTAAGTCATGAATTGCCATTTAGGGTGCCCATTAACTAGTTTTAAATAATTTTTTAACCCAAAAAATATGAAACCCAATGAAATTTCATAAATGGGCCCGGAAGTAACTTTAGGGTTCGAAAATAAATAGAAATCTTCTATGTCATCTTCAAACTATCTTACAGAGTGATAAAAATGGAAATATGATAAATATTTTGATGGTTTGGTCGAAATTTCAAAAATCGACTAAAAATCGTGAGTAGCTCACAATTTTTGTGAAAAACGCGACGGTTGAGATTTCGCAAAATATTTAACGGCACATTAACATCACTATTATAAACCACTTGAGACATGTTTTGCCATTTAAACTGCCGATTAACTAATTTTAAATCATTTATCAAGCCAAAAAACACGAAACACAATGAAATTTCGTAACGGGATTTGGAAGTAACTTTAGGGTTCGAAATAATTAGAAATCTCTCTGTCAACTTGAAACTATCTTACAAGGTGATGAAAATGAAAATATAGTAAGTATTTTGATGGCTTCATCAGAATTTTAAAAACTGATTAAAGCGCGACTATTGATGGCTTCATCAGAATTTTTAGAAAAGCGCGACTATTGACATTTCGCAAAATATTTTCACTGCACATTAACAACGCTATTATAAACCATGTAAGACATTTCTTTCCATTTAAAGTGCCCATTAACTAATTTTAAATAATTGTTTAAGCCAAAAAACACGAAATGTAGTGAAATTTCGTACTAGGGTCCGGGACTAACTTTAGGGTTTGAAAATAATTAGACATCTTCTCTGTCAATTTCAAACTATCTTACAATGTGATGAGAGCGGAAATTTGATAAATACTTTGATGGTTTCGTCGAAATTTGAAAAACCGACTAAAAATCGTGAGTTATAGCTTATAGTTTTTTAGAAAAACGCGATTGTTGAGATTTTGCAAATTTTTTTTACTGCACATTAAACAACACTAATATAAACCATTTGGGACATGTCTTGCCATTTAAAGTGCCCATTAATTAGCTTTAAATAATTTTTTAAGCAAAAAAACAAGGAAGGCAATGAAATTTCGTACCCGAGTCCGGAACTAACTTTAGGGTTTGAAAATAATTAGAAATCTTATTTGTCAACTTCAAACTATCTTACAAGGTGATGAGAATGAAAATTTTTTAAGTACTTTGATGGTTTCGTCGAAATTTGAAAAATCGACTAAAAATCGTGAGTTATAACTCAATTTTTAGAAAAACGCTACCGTTGAGATTTCGCGAAATATTTTTACTGCACATTGAAAATACTATTACAAACCATTTGAAACATGTCTTACCATTTAAAGTGCCCTTTAACTAATTTTAAATCATTTTTTAAATTAAAAAACACAAAGCGCACTGAAATTTTGTATCGGGGTCCGGAACTAACTTTAGAGTTTGAGAATAATTAGAAATCTTCTCTGTCAACTTCAAACTATCTTACAAGGTGATGAGAATGGAAAATTGATCATTACTTTGATGGTTTCGTCGAAATTTTAAAAACTGACTAAAAATCGTGAGTTATAAGCTCACGATTTTTTAGAAAAACGCGACTGTTGAGATTTCGCTAAATATTTATATTGCATATTAACAACACTATTATAAACCATTTGAGGCATGTCTTGCCATTTAAAGTGCCCATTAACTAATTTTAAATCATTTTTAAGCCAAAAAACACGAAACGCAGTGAAATTTCGTACTCGGGTCCGGAACTAACTTTAGGGTTTGAAAATAATTAGAAATCTTCTCCATCAACTTCAAACTATCTTACAGGGTGATGATAATGGAAATTTGATAAGTACTTTGATTGTTTCGTCGAAATTTGAAAAGACGACTAAAAATCGTGAGTTATAACTCACAATTTTTAGAAAAACGTGACTGCTGATAATAATAAACGTGACTGCACATTAACAACACTATTATAAACCATTTGAGACATGTCTTATCATTTAAAGTACCCATTAACTAATTTTAAATATTTTTTTAAGCCAAAAAACACAAAAGCAGTGAAATTTCGTATCGAGGTTCGGAACTAACTTTAGAGTTTGAGAATAATTAGAAATATTCTCTGTCAATTTCAAACTATCTTACAGGGTGATGAAAATGGAAATTTGATTAGTACTTTGATGGTTTCGTCGAAATTTAAAAAATTGACTAAAAATCGTGAGTTATAGCTCAAAGTTTTTTAGAAAAACGCGACTGTTGAGATTTTACGAAATATTTTTATTGCATATTAACAACACTATTATAAACCATTTGAGACATGTCTTGCCATTTAAAGTGCCGATTAACTAATTTTAAATCATTTGTAAGCCAAAAAATACGAAATGCAGTGAAATTTCGTACTAGGGTCCGAAACTAACTTTAGGGTTTGAAAATAATAGAAATCTTTTCTGTCAACTTCAAACTATCTTGCAGGGTGATGATAATGGAAATTTGATAAGTACTTTGATGGTTTTGTCGAAATTTGAAAAACCGACTAAAAATCATGAGTTATATAGCTCACAGATTTTCAGAAAAACGTGACTATTTAGATTTCGCGATATAATTTTATTACACATTAACAACACTATTTTAAACCATTTGAGACATGTCTTACCATTTAAAGTGCCCACTAATTTTAAATAATTTTTTAAGCCAAAAAACACAAAACGCAGTGAAATTTTCGTATCGGGGTCCGGAATTAACTTTAGGGTTCGAAAGCAATTAAAAAATTTCTCTGTCAACTTCAAACTATCTTCTAGGGTGATGAGAGTGGAAATATGATAAGTATTTTGATGGTTTCGTCGAAATTTGAAAAATCGACTAAAAATTGAGAGTTATAACTCATAGTTTTTGGGAAAAATGACTCTTGAGATTTCGCGAAATATTTTTACTGCACATTAACAGCACAATTATAAACCATTTGAGACATGTCTTGCCATTTAAAATACCCATTAACTAATTTTTAATCATCTTTTAAGCCAAAAAATACGAAACGCAATGAAATTTCGTAACGGGGTCCGAAGGTAACTTTAGGGACTAAAAATAATTAGAAATCTTCTCTGTCAACTTCAAACTATCTTATAGGGTAATGAGAATGAAAATTGGATAAGTATATTGATATTTTTATCGAAATTTCAAAAACGGACTGAAAATCGTGAGTTAATAAGTGACAATTTTTATGAAAAATAAGACTGTTGAGATTTCGCGAAATATTGTAACTGCACATTATAGTAACCCTATAGTGAGATGATCAAGGCACTAGATTATGTATGTAAGCGAATTAGAACATTAAAAATTATGAGTTATAACAAACAATTTTTGTGAAAAATAAACTCTTTGGGACGTGCGAAAATAAGTGCGATAGAAAATTTGAACCAAGCTTAATTGCAGCCAAAGTTCAGTTTTTTTTTTGCATCGTTTCTAGTCCACGACTGTTTTGAACTTGAATAAAACCGTGAGAGTAAGACCAAGACAACCCCAAGCCAAGGACAAAAACATCCCATATTGGAAAATTGGAAGCTCCATTTTTTGTTTTCTACCATTTTCTTTGTGGATGATTTCAAACACCCGACCCGGGAGACCAATATTTAAATCTTTTTGGCTTTGGATGCCAACAAAACTTAGGCAAAAGGACCACTACATATAAATCTGCGCCTCCACTTACATGTTACATGCAGCAGCAGTTTGGTCCACCACAAAACCTTTCTTCATGCTCATCATCACCTTCACAAGGACACCAACCCACTTTCTGAGTCTCACAAGAATATGATTCTAGCTTTCAGGATTTTTTAAAATTTAAATTCAGTTGGTAGTTGCTTCATCTTCATCATCACCTTCACAAGGACATCAACTCACTTTCTGAGAATCACATGAATATGATTATTTTTAAGATTTTTAAAATCTAAATTCAGTTGGTAGTTCATGTTTTTCGCACCGAACATGATGACTCAACGAGTATGGTAATTCGGTACCTAGTTTGGTTGCTTGAGTTATCGATGTGTCACCAAAGTATGAATCAGACATAAAATCTATCGTTTTAGAGCAACCAAGAAAAAAGGTAGCGTGGGGACACTGTAATTGAGAGCAAGACATCACAACCGACACATGAAGGCAACTAAAACACATCTTAATTTGAATAGCTCAAGCTCAACAACAGTTGTGAATGTGATAAAGGCAAACCCAAAAGTTGAAGTAATAATTACAGCAACCATCATCCACCAACAAACAAATGGAACACATATCCACCCTAAAGTGTATTTAATTAAAATGTAAAAAAAGAAAAAAAAAAAGAGGAAAGAAAAAAGAAGAAAACTAGTGCAATGGAGAACACAAGGGTGGAAGAAAAAAATAACAGTTGGCTCCTAAGGAAAGTAATTGGCATACATAAAAGCACCAGATTTTAACACAGCAAAGAAGATGGATGGGGAAGATGGTCCCAGGCCAACAACTCATCGGGAAGACACCTCGTCGACATCATGGACAACATCCGGCTGCGGTTGTCGGTCGTGATCTTGGGTAGAGCGGCGAAGCTCCTCAATGCGCCTTGTGACTTCGGAGATTGAAGGGCGTTTGTCGGGGTACTGAGCTGAGCAATCTATGGCAAGTTGCAAAAGTTGGACCATCTCCTCCTCGACATTCTGGTACCTCAGGAGCTCAAGATCGAAAACCTCGGATGTCCACTCCTCTTTCACTATGGACTGCACCCATCTTGGGAGGTCAACTCCTTCCTCATTCAAAAGGGCATGGGTTGGGGGCTTCCCGGTGAGCAGCTCCAACAGCAACACCCCGAAGCTATATACATCGGCCTTTTGGGACACCTTGCGAGGATCAGTCACCTCCGGTGCCCGGTAGCCAGATACACGGTTGGGAGTGGAGGAGGGACCAACAAGGTGTGCTAGGCCGAAATCAGAAACCCGGGCTTCATATGTTTTTGTGAGGAGGATGTTGGATGATTTAATGTTTCCGTGGGAGACTGTTTGGCCTTGGGAGTGTAGGTAATCAATTCCCCGGGCAGCTCCAAGGGCAATGCCGGACCTGATTTCCCAATTCAAAGGAGTCCTTCCTGCTCCTTTGTTGCCTGCATTGTACAGATACAAAGACAAGATCATAGTAAAGATAAAGCTCTGTTATATATAGCTCCGTTCCCAAATATGCATTTCATTAACATTTCCGAACCAAAGAAATCAATAAATAAAGAATTGGTGGTGAAATTATAGCAACTATACACAACTGTGCAAACCATATCAGATGTTTCAAATTAGTTAAGCTAATAGCCTAATATATTGGCACACACTATCAATCATAAGACAGGACTGAAAGACAATCGTCCTCAAAATGCAAGGAAAGACTTGAAGCAATAATCATATAACTGAAAAGGTATGGCAGAGCAATGCATGGATCAGTAAATGAAGGGAAAGAAAAAAAAGGAAGACTGACTGACCATGCAAAAGGGCAGATAAGCTTCCCATAGGCATGTAATCATAGACAAGGAGCTTCTCATCTCTGCTAAAGTAATAGGCCCTTAGAGGGACCAAATTCTCATGGTCCTTCGCTCCCACAGCTTCAATCTTTTCTTTAAACTCACTCTCGGTAATAGTCACTTCCTTGAGCCTCTTCACAGCCACCACTATCCCAGCCTCCAAAACTGCCTTGTAAGCCGTCCCAAAAGTTCCTTTCCCCAAAACCTCAGCTGAAGCTCTCAACAAATCCTCCAGATCAAACACCCTGGCCGCATTGCCGAAAAACACCAACTTTTTAGCACCAACATCGCCACCGGCGGGTTCACTTTTCCCATTCGGCACCATCGCCGCCGCAGCTGCCGCCGCCACTGAATACCCATTACCGTAGCCCCCATTTTCAGCCTCCACGGACGGCTTCTCGCGAGAAATCTCGACTTCTGGGTGCTTGACAGTGGCAATGTCGACCGAGCTTGTCTTTTTGCTGCTCTTCTTTCGGCACAACAGGATCGAAATCATAATTATCAGTAGAAAACCCAGAACAGATCCAATCACAATACCAGCAATTGCGCCACCAGACAGCTTGCTCTTCTTCTTGTGACCGTCATTGATGTTCACCTCCGCGGTCGGACCATCAGCTCCGGTGTCGCCAGGACAAGGACTATCAAGGGGACGCCCACATAGCAAATTACCCAGAAACGAGCTCGAAGCGAAAGTCTGTAATTGTTTTGGAATAGACCCATTTAGCAAATTGTCTGATACATTGAACTGGTCGAGATTGGGAAGCTTCAGCTGGGGAATAGCCCCCGAAAGCTTGTTGCTTTGTAGGTACAAAGTCCTTAGGCGGGTGAGATTGTTGAAACCCAGAGAGATCTCTCCAGAAAAACTGTTGGAAGCCAAGTTAAGGCGAACCAAGTCATGGAGAGTGTACAAGAAGTGGGGGATTTCTCCGGATAACAAGTTGCCCTGCAAATAAAGGTTACGAAGAGTAACGCAGGCTGAGAGATCTGAAGGGAGAGGACCGGTTAAAGCGTTGAGACGAAGACTGAGTGTGCGAAGACTGGTCAGATTGCCGAAAATTCCGGTGGGTATGGTGCCTGAGAGAGCCACACCTGGAAGCCGAAGCACAGTGACACGGTTGTTCTCGCATACGACACCAGCCCATGAACATGGGCTGGGATTGTTCACATTCCAGAGCAGGGTCCGGCCACCCACGGCTGAGCGGAGGGCTAGAAGAGCGGCGCGGTCAGAACCCAGATCTGGCTTTGCAATGGGAAGCAAAACCAGCAAAGAGAAGAGGAAAAGGGAAAGCCTTCGGCTTCTGGAATGCATTTTGATTAAAACCCAGTTGAGTTTGGTTGGATGGAGTTGTGGATATCTGGGTTTTTTTGTTTTGTTCTTTCAGAACTCATACATTATTTGGTTTCTGAGGAAGAGAGAGAGGGACATAGAGAGACTGCTTTGGGACCTGCATTTCCTCTTTCCTTTTTGGCCTTTTTGTTGGCCTCCTGGTTTTCTTTAAGGGAGAGAGACTAAGACTCTGAGAAGGTCCAGGCTGTGAGGTAAATACTAAAATAGTGAACATTGAGTAGAGCAAATTGAGTAAGAAACCCTAGTAGCTCCCTGTATGCACTGGATAGTATATAGTAGTCAACTGTTCATCTATCTCTCTCTCTCTCTCTCTTTCCTTTGCTTTTATTTGTCTTTTTGCTTTATTATTCTTTTTTTTTTACTGAATTGTTTTAAATATTTTTCTTTGCTAATCACCCAATAAATTTAGATGATTGTTGGTTAGGTAGGTTTGTTTGTTTCCTAAAATTTAGATGATTATTCACCAAAATAAATTTTGTTTAAGAATTGGCCTTTGAAATCCTTTTGTTCTTAGGCTCTCAAGCAAATACCTTGAACAAATCTTCAATCAAAATTATATTTCATATTATACCTCAAATATATTATAAGCGTCACTTAACAGTGATATGACCTAGTGATATTTCTCTATACACTTTATGTTGAAAATTTCAAATTTAATTTTCATAAAAGAGATCGATACCCAATATCAATATATATAATACAATATCTATTCTTCAATATTATTTTATAAAATATTTTTATATGTGTGTAATAATTCAATGGATAGGCCAAGAGGCATCCTTTTGGGCTTTTGAAAAATGGTATTCTATTTTTTGGGGTGTTGATATAATATTAAGTACACTTTTAAGAATAACCCCTAATTATTCATTGGACATACATATTCACAAAACAACTAGGCACAAGCTGTTAAGCATGGTAGCATGCCACCCACTTGTACACTACATGCAATAACTCAATTCATAGTTTCAATTCTTCTTTTCAAGAGAATTATTAAAAATTAGACATAACAGTACTAAAAATTATACGTTTCTCTTATGTATGATTGTAAATAATTTTAAAATTATAAATAACGTCGTATATTTATTTAAACGTGCCGAACAATCTAAGGGTAAGAGATTTAGGGAATTAGTTTTTGAAAATATGTAGGCTCTAGCCTCTTGGGTTCACATTTGGGAGATGCTTATAATTTGGGAGAGGACAATGAAATGACATGGACTCTCTCATCCCAAATTTCAACCTTAGGGAAAAAGGATATTTTGTCATTTTGGTCTTTCAATTATAAACATTTTTGTCCACGTCACCTTACTATTTTCTCAAAAGCATAAACTTAATGACAAAACAAAATGTCTATTTCTAGAGAGGTTGACAATTGGGCACTGCCTTTGCTTCTTTGATAATCTTGTAGGATAGGAGTAGCTATGTTTGCATACTGCGATTTTCTATTTCTTGGGAAAATTCCCAAAGGGTTGTCTCACGTTGTAAGCAAGGATAAAGTAATACACAAATTTTATGAACAGTACTAAAATCAGAGATAAAAATAATAAATTTTTTTAATTATTTACGGAGAATGATTTAAATTTATGATATTTCTTAGTATCGACAAAAACGATATTAATACACTAAAAAATAATTCATAATTAACTTATATTTCTTCACCACAAGCACAAGGGTTGGTCTAGCGTCTCAGGTTTCAAGAAGTAGTCTGGTTTACTTCTAAATCAATGTTCGAATCTCACTAGTTGTTTCTTAAGATTATAAGAGGGCATAACAGGTGTCTTGGCCTGATATCGATCTCATGCGAGTTTCGAGGTCCGATGAATGTGGATATGTATTAGTCTCGGACCAATGTGGGATGGAGGGAGTCTCAGATCTCGAGTTCAACCTTCATTAAAAACGAAATCGATGTAGAATATGTTTGTGTTTTAGATCGGTAGGGCGCTGTCGGATGCATGGCGGTGGCCACCGACGGATGAGGCCGCTGGGAGTGAAAGGATCAGAGTCTGAGAGCACTGGTTGTCAAGCCAACCGTGGGTAGGGCCCTGTCCATGTCTTACATAGACCCACCTTACAAGATATATACATGTTCTTGAAAATTCTTTAATTTTATCATTCTGCTGTTGCAAATTGAAATAATTAAAATTCTGATTAAGACTGTATATCTACCAACCAAATGATTTAACTTGCAAGGTATTGGATTATCAAATTATTTATTTAATTTTAATTTTCTATGGTTCTAATCAATCAACCCCTCTCCATTGGATATTATTCTTCCCATAACATTAATCAAAATATAAACTTCATTCGAAATAAAAACAGAAATACGTGTGATGTGATCGTTGTTTATTTATGTATACAAGTAATTTGTATACATACGTCGAAAAATACACGATAAAAACAACCATAAATGTGATTACTTACTATAAAAGTTTTCATTTCAGAAACTAACTACATTGGTTGGTTTCTTAAAGGAATGTAAATGAATTCAAAGCTAATCAAAAGATGTAAAAACAATGGGAAGTTGTTCATACTTGATCTATTGTCTTAACTTCTAACCCAACTTAATTGCCCTCTATTTTCCCACCAGCAATATTCACTATTGGAGCAAACCCCAAAAGCTTTGCATTAACTTGGAAGTATTATTCTTTAACAAACCCTAATTAGTTGGATCATATGGTAGCTTCATGATTATTATTATAAATATATACATTGTGGTTGGTGATCTTGGTATGATTATTATTATAAATATATACATTGTTAATAAATTAATAAGAATAAGAGGGCGGTTGTTTTTTAATTTTTTTTTTCAAAATTATGATTATGATTATAGAAGAACAGCAGTTTGGCTTGGATGGTCAGGCTGTTAAAATCGATGGAGTAGGACAGGAGCCGTTGTTAATTACCAAAACAGAGAGAAGAAAAAAAAGCATGCAACTAAATATATGTAGATCCCACTCTTTGTCGATAATAATAATAATGCTAAATTTGAGCAATAGTCTATGAACTTTATCATAATTTTAGAAACCGTTTCTAAACTTTAATATTAGTGTCTCCCGTCCCTGAACTTTACCATAATAGTTGATTTAGTCCCTTCGTTAAAATGTCAAACGGAATCCGTTAAAATTAAGGGTAAAACCGTCAATTCAAGGGGTTTCACGTGCATTTTTCTCACGGATTCCGTTCGAATTTTGAACAGAGGGACTAAATCAACTATCATGGTAAAGTTCAAGGACGGGGGATATTAATATTGAAATTTAAAGACAGTTTTTAAAATTATGATAAAATTCAGGGATTATTGCTTAAATTTAGCCTAATAAGTAATATAGTTGAGGACTGAAGAGAAGAATGTTGTGTTTGACACATGCAATATGCTAATGACGACACCAAGTGAATGGTATCACGCCTATTACATATGACATCTATCACATTAAATTGGACTTTAACAACGTGTGTATATATATATATATATATACAAAAAATGATATCTATTATCGAATCCGATTTTGTTCACTATCACTTTTTGGTAGAGTGGTGACGCATACCACCCATTTTAGAGTTTGTCATGTGTTCTTTAATAAATCATTGTTAGTAATTTCAATTAATGATATAAAATTTATTAGTATAATGAGAAAAAATATTATTCTTTCCATATATGTGTTGAATGCATTCAATTTCATACCCAATTAATTTCTCATCAAATCAAAATTACTTACTTACCTAACCAAGAGAAGAGAAACAAAAAACTTTTGATCTCTTATACGATGAACTATTTACTTTTGTTCATATCAAATAATACTCTAATAAAAAACATCAAAAATTGTATATTTTGGTCCCTCTTTTTGTAGAAAAAAGAGTAAGAGATCTTTCATTTGAACCCGTTGTAGTAACCAAATAGACCAACATTTACTTTTAAGCTACAATATACAAAAACCTTTTCCAAAATTCGGGGGAAAGTATGTGAAAGATTGAAAACATTTTGCAAATACATTGGTTTTGAGAAACCTATTATTCCCCCACTACAACCGTTACGGAAAACTGCAGATTATGCTCTTTTAATGATAATGGCGTGGTTACTAACAAATTTGCAAGAAAAATTGCAGAGACAATGACCTGATTATGTTGATAATTATTTGAGATTATCGTACCACAAAGTTTGTACGCTTTTCTGGCATTCTGCTCAATCTCGATCCTTTGATAAAATAGCATATGAACAAAAAAGTAAATAACACCAGTAAGTTCTTCATTCATATAAAAAATAAAATAAGTTTTTATATTTTTTTCTCTCTCTCTTGTGGTTCGTAAGAGCCTTAATCTATAGACTAGTGGTCTCAAGTTTGAAATGTAAACAAGTAATTTTGAATTTATGGGCAATTAATTGGAGATGAAATAGAATGCATAATTAAATCAAAATATAGAAAGATTTTACTAAACACAAATATGGAAAGAATAATATTTTTTCTCATTATACTAATAATTTTATATTATTAATTAAAATTGTTAATCGTAATTAATTTGGAGGACACATGATAAGTTTTAAGGTTGGTGGTAAGCGTAATCACCAAAGAGTGATGGTGAGCAAAATCAGAGTCTATATTATTAGTTTTTTTAATAAAAAATGATTTAATCCTTAGGACCCACTGTTAATATCTCATTCCTCAGAAAGTGAACAGGTTAAGTCAAGACTTGACACAATGGAAAGGGATCGAAAGCAAGACCAAAGGCTGATTGGCACAGTCCTAGTCGTCCCTCCACCACCCCGCTTACGCCTTGGGGGTTTATCGGAGTCTATATTATTGCCAACCTCTCACCAAAATATAATAATGACACGCATGAAAATTATGTTTGTTTAGTGAAGGGAAGGAAAGAAGGGAAGGGCTTTTTAGTTGGAAAGCCGAATTTCATGATGTCGGCTCTTCCATCTCATCCTCTCCCTCTCTCACCCTCAAACACCACATACATCTAAGCACCAAAACATGTACACATGCAGGCAGCTCATAGAGAGAGAGAGAGAGAGAGAGAGAGAGAGAGAGAGAGAGAGAGAGCATTGTGCCTGCTATTTGCATTCACAACAAGGAATTTGGATTTGGAGTAGATTTAGATTAGGAGAGTTGATTGTTTACTTTGGTTTCAAGAAATGAAATAAGCTCGGTCGATCTCCATCTAGTTCAGTAGTTCCTCGTGTAAAATTATTGACTCTAGAGATATAGTAATATGGAGAAGACAAAATTGTTTCAAGCACCTACAGAAGCGCCCCTTGATGGGGAGGCTTGGACATCACTTGCATTAATTCAACACGCGAACAAATGAATGTGTCTACTCATTGAGACTATGTAGGAAGATTGTTTTGTTTGCTCAAGCCTCAAGGCATTAGTTAGTTGTGACTTACAATGATACATGCATTTTCACAAGAATAGAAAAGAAAGTGTGACGTGATTCATGGGAGGAAGGTTTGAGAAAACGAGAGCTCAAAATTGTATGTGGATTGATTTGAGAAAAGAATAATGATACCATGACTATGAGTAGTAGACTAGGACTATGTAGGTGGCTAACCTAAGAGCTAAGATGTGAAGTTCAGCAATACTAAATAGCCAATGTGTATCATATTCATATCTACCATACCATAGACCGCAAATAGTCCGCAAATAGTTTGGAGTTTGGACCCAAGCTTACATTATTATTACGAAAAGGGGAAGGTTTGACAAAGTGAACGTTTTACTGGACAGGATCCGCTATCTCATTTCAATATCTCCTTCCATGTACCATCCATAATTTTTTGACACATGTCTTCTAACTTAACACCAACTCTAACTCTGTTAACTTTTTAAAAAATTAAAAAACTTAAAAATTAAAAATTAAAATAAGAACCAAATCGCCGCATACTCTCTTTCCCCGATCTCTCTCACGCTCTCGCTCGCTCTCTCTCTCTCTCTCTCTCTCAGATTCAGACTACGACGACCTCATAGTCTTCACAGCCTCACAGCGTTGCCCACGACTTCACGGCGTCGCACGCGACATCACGGCTTCGCCCACGACCTCTCTCCCTCTTTCTGGGAATTTTTTTTGGCTGTAAATTTCACTTTCTGTGAGAGGGAGAGCGAGAGTGAGAGATTGAGAGAGAGAGAGAGAGTACAGCAGATTTTCATGGATGGCAGTTGCTATTTTGGTGGTTGTGCCTCCTAAAATATTTGCTTTTTGATTTTTTAATTTATTTAAAAATTAACAGTGGTGATTGTGTCCCCTATAACATTCGTTTTTTATTTTTTAATCTATTTAAAAATTAACAGTGTTTGAATTAATGTCAAATTAGAAAAGGACACTGAAACGAGACAGCAGATCCACTGCCACTTTTTAACCGTCGGCTCAACTGCTCGACTACTTGAACAGGGTCGGGAACCGACCCGATTTCAGAGTGCCTATTGATCTTCAGTCTAAAGAAAGTATATATGGTAAAATTCATGAGTAAACTAAAATTCAACATAAAAAAATTGCTTCTGATTAAATTTGATCTGAAATGGCATCAATATCTACTGGAGATAAAAACTGATCAAAAATTAGTACTAGCGTGCTAAAGATGCACATTGAAATCAAACTTCTAAATCTCAACTTAAATTCTGAAAGCATAGAAAATTTGTCACCGACACTTGGATGTTTAACAGATAACGAAAAATAAAGACAAATCTTATCATATCGGTTTTAAAGCTCCCCCCAGCACGACTGATAGGAGCAGAAAGTGAAGCAAAAACAGTTGCATTTAGAAAAGAGAGGTTCCCTTTCCCTTCTTGTCTCCTCCAATCTCAAAATGCTTGCACCTCTGCAGAAAACCAATGCCAACAGTTGAAATTAGAATAGCATCTATGACAACAAACAAAAGGGAGCAAATTACAAACACCATATGGACTAACCTTGATTGGGTGCTGGGACACATGCTTGCAGCCCTGGCATTGGAGCCTCAGCACAATCTTCTTGGTAGTTTTGGCCTGTTCAGAAATATAGAGTTGAGCGGGAAATTTCTTGAAAAGAACTATAATCTTTTAACAGACCAAATCAATCTGCGATTCCGGGACACGTGCTTTCAAAGCTTACCTTCTTGTGGAAGACTGGTTTTGTCTGACCACCATAACCTGATTGTTTACGATCATAACGCCTCTTTCCCTGGGCTGCAAGGCTGTCCTTTCCTTTCTTGTATTGGGTAACCTTGTGCAAGGTGTGCTTCTTGCACTCCTTGCTCTTGCAGTAAGTCTTCTTGGTTTTGGGTACGTTCACCTGAAACATTATAACATGTTTTGTAACCATTACGCGCAACTATAACAGGATCATACCATCTGAAAAATAAGACCGAACTAGAGAGCGTGCACAAGAAAATACTAAAAACAATCCATCGATTAACAATATGAAACATCAAAACACAGTAAACAAATACCCTCATAGCAGTTAATCGATGATTGCATAATTAACCGGGATAACTGAGTTACATGATATGTTCGGAATATATCATACAAAACATCAAAAGGAAGTAAGAAAACATCGTTAAAGCCAAGTTAACTGATATGTTTAGAACAAGATTACCATACCGATAAATCATAACCAAAATCAAAGCAGAAAACAAATCACCCTTGATACAATTTGCTGTCCAAAATTAAATGCCCAAGAAATATCAAATAAACCAGTTGTGAAAGCATGCATCATTGAACTATCAAAATTTCCAAGAATTGTTACCATTTTCTGCGGAGCTGAACTAAAAATAAAGTAAATCTCTGCTAATTTTATGACGATTCATATTTTGAATCCATCATATACAATCAGATCATACCCTAATTAAAAACACCAACTTCAACCCATAAAATGAAAACAAAAATCAATAGCAGCCATCGCATAATCAGTCTTGTATATGTTCATATAAAGCAGAGCTATCTATTCGCTACATTTTCTCAGTAACCACCAAATGAACAGATTCAGAATTAAAATCAAACGCAGAAGATGACTAATCTATAAGACTACAACTATTAGTAAAGCATAGTACTTTCGAGAGACAGAGAGAGAGGTACCATGGCGACGGCGGGTCTTGACACTCGAATGGAGACGAAGCTCGGTCAAGTAGAAGCGGCCTTGGTAAAACCCTAAAGAAGGTGCAAAGGCTGGCTATATATAGTATGGGTGGGCTTTTTTAGGGTTTGTCGGTTTAATTTCATATTTTAACTTTATAAAATAGAATGGGCTTTCTTGTCTAAAATTGAAGTTGGGCTCACGTTCAGGTCCACCTTGGATCAGCCCCTAAAAATCCCCCTGCCCACTATTAAGGATAGTCGATTTCTAGCAACAATTACGGTTCTTATTGAGCGATTTCAAATTCGACTATTGCGTATATAATTTTTATTGAGCGGTCTCAAATTCGAATCTTGTGTATATAATTTTTACTGAGCGGTCTAGAATTCGACTCTTGCGTAGATAATTTTTATTGAGCGGTCTCAAATTCGATTTTTGCGTATATAATTTTTACTCGGCGATTTCGAATTCGACACTTGTGTATATAATTTTTATTGAGCGGTTTCGAATTTGACTATCGCATATATAATTTTTTTCTTTCTGATATTAGCTCCGATAAGGTTGCTGGGTTTTGAGTGGCTCGGGTCGGGCCTGGATTGAGGATTGATTTCTTCTCTTTAAACCAATCCATTGAAGCAGAAAAGTAATGGTTTCTTCTCTTTAAACCAAACCATTCAAAAACACAAATGCAGTATTTTCAGCTTGACAATCGAAACACGCTCGAACAAGAACGAAAAAGAATGTAAATTGCAGGGAAAATCCTGAAATCATGAAAAAGAATGTATATTGTATTGTAGGTAACCATTACATTTACTTCTGAGTTAGCAACTGAATCACGTTAGTTAGACTCAAGTATCTCTATCAACGTTGTTCTTTTGTGTTCTACGAGTACGAGGAGGACCACCCTTTTGTTGTAAAGTGAGGTTACTGGTCTTTCCCATCAGGGTACAAATACAAGTTACAACTAAAGCTGTAAAAATCGAAGCCATATAAGATGGATTTGGCTTGATTGACCTCCATAGTAATGGTGGCATGTCCACACTGACTGATGCAAATCTCTCCCCCGACTGTCTCTTCCTGCAAAATGGGAAAATGGTTAGAGAGGCTTGTGTGTATGGAAGACGAGTTCAAAGGCATCACCATGACTATTCCAAGTTTGCAAAACCATAAGCATGGGAATGAACATGTACAGGCAAATTTTAGACTAAAACCAGAACTTGAGAACAGAATTGTGTTCGAGGCGATACCCTAATATGCCCTTTATTGAGTCCCACAAGGATGCAACACGTTTTTTCGGTTGGCTTGAAGCACTGGTTCTATGCATGCCAAAGTTCCCTTCTTGTGTCCCTGAAATAGGACAAAAACATATGTTTACAAAGCATGAATTCTTCCTAGTCGTCGTTTAAACCTGTGATTAGTTTTTTCTGATTAGAGTGGTTGATAATAGGCTCGAAAACTCTACCACTGCCTTTGGAAGGAACTGAATGGCCTTCTCTAAATGCCTTAAGTGAAGCCAGTTCTTCAATAAGTGCACGTTCCTTATCACTGTCATTAAGATTGCAATAAACTCAGATTTTCAAGCTGTATGCCAAGTTAAACTAATAAATTTTAAATTTTAAACTAGCTGATAAGGGCTCCAAACCTGATTATCTTTGGGATCATAACATTGACAGCAAAGAGATGATCTCCTCGAGCTGAAGGTTTCTTGATGTCTGGAACCCCCATATGTCGCAACATTACTGTTTCTCCAGGTTGAATTCCAGAAGGAATCTGAAGCTCTTTTAGGCCTTCAACAGTTTCCACCTGAAGTTAATTTACAATTTCTATGTTAGACCCCACTGATTTAAATCTCTACATGTGGCACTACAATGTTTTCTCCACAACATTTAACTCTACTAAATGTAAATGCTACAAATACCTTTATAACAGTCCCTAAAATGGCATCGATGTAGTCAATGTTTACTTTTGAGAAGAGATTGAGACCATCTCTCCAAATTCCAGCCTTTTCATCTACATGGAGCACCATGTAGACATCACCAACTATACCCCTGCCATAATGCAGATAATAAAGAAATTAGTGCAGGGACACCTTAATACCAAGTCCTATAAACCAACAGACAAATCTGATGTGCAGCCTTTCTTGGGGAAGCTTCAAAGATCCCAATGTAAAGACTATATGAGCACAACATTATTGATGTACACATAAAACTTAAACTTGGTATACACCTTTTCTTATCATAATTCCCCTCCCCTTGCATTTGCATCGTGGCTCCATCATTAACACCAGCTGGGATGGTCACACTCATAGTTCTTTTTGACTTCACTTGTCCGCTTCCACTGCACCTTTGGCAAGGATCAGTGATTATTCTACCATCACCGCCACACTTTGAGCAAGTCGATACCTATTCATCATAAAATATCATCTATGAAGCATATCTCTAACACATAGCGCAATCTTGAAGATTGGTAGGAAGACAGCGGGTTAATTAAGATATGTTTTGACCAACTGCTTGGTAAGTATCATACATAGTATTGACTCATACGACTATCAGACTTGATCTATTATACAAGCTACTGACTGAAACTCCAGAATACAAAGTGTAAGAAGTCAAGTTGTTTTTCCATACATCTTTATAAGTACTTTTGGAATCATAACAGTATGTGCAAAGATGACAAGAATTAATAAATAATTGGAACTGCATACACTTGACACATATCCTCTACCTGTTGTTCTATGCCTATACCAACATTAAAGACAGTCGCTGCCATACAAGCTCAGACTCCTCAAATTAGGAAGAAAAAATCCACCAACTATCATGTTACTTAGGTTATCTGCTATCAATAATCTATTTTCCAAAATTGGATTACGCCTTCTTCTAAACAAACTACTACTTAATTGTTCAAAAACTTCAAATATACTTCACAGGCCATATTGAAATAATTGATAGATATTTTAGGAACCGCCAACATTTACATGGACAATTGTAGAGCAAAGCTCAACGTGCCGCATTGAACATCCAATAATTTATAACCACACAGTCATATACATATCAACTGATAGGTGTCCCTACAAGCTACCTATGGTTTCCCCATTATGAGGCAAAGAAAATTTATTTAAAATTGGATGTAATGCAATTTCAATAATTTTCAACGTTCTAAGCAAGTCTCATCACCTGTGATATCATGCCAAAAGGTGTTCTCTGAGTTTTCATCACCCCTCCTTTTCCTCCACAACCATCACATGTTTTTATGCATTTATCAGATTTAGCACCTGTTCCCTCGCAATTATCACATGTCTCAACAAAAGAAACTTCAATTTCCCTCTGTGCACCAAAAATGGATTCTTCAAAGCTCAGATACATATCATATCTGCAACATGGAAAGGAAGTTAGAAGAATGGCCTGGAAAACATAACTTTCGTGCCTCGAATAACAAAAATATAGCTTATGCATTTCAGTATTCAAATACATTATTTACTTGTGTAATATAATTAATTCAAATATTCAATAATGAATCGAATGGGACAGATCATTCAATAGTCAATAGTAACACTGCAGCTAGAGGGTTACCGAATGTCAAGACCCTGGTTTGCCCGGTTCCTCATATTGAAGTGAAAGCCTCCTGGTTCACCTCTTCCTCCAAAAATCCCATCCGACCCCCCAAAGAACGAATCAAAAACGTTAAAAGGATCCACCTACCGAATTTTGATGGTGCATCAGCAGGCAGTTAAATATAATTCACTAGAAAAGCAAAACAAATGAAACTACTAAGTTAAATACACGAGGTATGTGTGTGAATGAGTATGTGCACATGTCTGTATTGCTGACAAGACCAGGAAGATCTTACCCCTGTTGAACCCATGGTCGAAGAATCATATTCTCCCTGTAAACCTGCTTCACCAAAGCGATCATATAAAGACCTTTTCTCATCATCTGATAGCACCTACACAACTTATTCATTAGCATGTGAATGGAAAATCAAGCATTGATACATAATGGAATATATTCAGTAGTTCACAAAACAACAGTCAAATCAACTTTACTCAACTTCTGACATTACATCATCAAACTGGGTAACATCAAAGCAATGATAACATAAATGGGAAAAAGGAGAGACAAAATGAAAATGCAGCATTTGGGGAGAGGAAAAACTAGAAATGGTAATACCTCATATGCAGCACTAATCTCTTTAAACTTGTCCTCAGCTCCACCGCCCTTGTCTGGATGATGCTGTTCCAAGTTCCAACAATTAGGATATCAAATTTCAAGGCGATGTAAAGAGGCTTGATTGCAAACACGATTGACAACAAAAAAATTACCCTTTCCGGATTAAAAGTCTAAATATTCTGCTAACTACTAAGCTTTCAAACAGAAGAAGAAGCTAACCTTCCGCGCGAGCTTCCGATAAGAGGACTTGATCTCGTGCAACGTGGCGTTTTTCGGAACGTTGAGAGTCTTATAGTAATCGGTTGCAGCGGCCTTAATGACCAAACGAGCTCCGCGTGGGGGCTGATTCGTACGGAGGAAAGGAGCGTGATTGGGTTTGAACTTTCTGGTAAAGAATGCAGAAGCGCCGGAGCTGAGGGTGGAGCAGCTCAAAGAGTAAGGCGGAAGTGGAACCGCAGAGTTGGGAATTGGCGGGAGATTGGAGATCATGCAGGTGATTTGGAATATGAGCATTGCTTAAATTCTTAAACTTTGGAATTGGAATTGTTGGAAATGTTAGTGTATGAAGATTTACAGGTTTTGGGGGTTTGCAGAGGTTTTAGACTGGATTTTTGCTACCGAAGAAAGAAGAAGGGATAAAGGTCAATAAAGAAATCTGGGCCAATGACCACCGACCCATTTTTCTGTCTGGGCCCGATACTTGAAAAGCCCAATTCTTTGTTTAACAGTTTGACCGGAGAGGATCTAAATTTCAAATCTTTGAATTGGCGCTCTTTGTTTCTGTGAGTACCCCTGGGGCCTGAGCTGAGCTCCATCTTTCTGTGGGACCTAAGATGCTATGTTTGAAAAATTTCAATCAAACTAAAGATCGTTTAGTCATTTAAATAGATCAAGTTCAAAACGAGTCATCAAAAATATCCAGATCAGAGTTAATACAACTAATTAGACTGAAGGTTGATATCTTCCTAAAACACTAGTCATCAACCCACCTGAGGTGGTCAAAAGAATCAAATTGTACAAAAACTAACATTGGTTTAGGTCATTTTTATAGAGACGGCATCATCTTGATGATTTCTGGCGCTCTTGTCTGCTCGTTGAAGCTCATCCATCAGCATATGTGCAGCTGATTTGTATCCCATCTCCTGACCTTCAATTTGAAATCAATTGAATGAAAGAAACAAGAAAGTAGGCAGATCAGAATAAAGCATTGAACATGAGATTTAAAATAAAAGGATATTCAACCATAGAGAAGAGAACTGATAAATACATACATCTATATATTGCAATCCCAGTTGGAACCATCTTTCGCTTCTTTAGGCAAATCGAACTAATATATTATAATCATTCAACGGGAAAATAGAACATAAAGCCAATCACATCATCTGTTGAAACAGAAAGAAAATATATGTATTCTGTCAAGATTCTCAAGAACATATAGATATACCTGTTACATATCCAGTAAGGCTTTACTCCTTTCTCTTCTATGCAATGTGGGCACATCCATTCTTTGTTTTCTCTCACTTCCTTCAGTTCTGACAAAGAAAAGCACTTTGCTCATCATCTGATTCATGTAACTGCTTCCCGTATGTCTTCGTATGAGAAAGGGCTTACCTTCACCATACCTAACCTTGAGACAACCTCGACAATGAACACCTCTGCTAGAATGACAAACCGAACAATCCGTTTTTCCTAAGCATGTGTTGAAGAAATTTCAGAACTATTGAAGGTGTGTTTGAATGTTGAAATGATCAATCACTTTAGAGAACTCACCAATGCATGGTTGGTCCATATCAAGATGGCCGCAGCGCTTGCAATCTTCTTCACCGCACAACTTCTTTTGCCTGCACATACATAAGTAGAGACATAACTAGTAATAAGATAATAGAATAGATTTAGTAGTGTAGAGTTAAAAAAATCAAAAACATTATTAGTACTAGTCCACTAATCATTGACATTGAGAACAAGAAACCTTGATAGCTGAAGCTAGGCACTAGGAAAGCTTCTTTTGATCTTTAACACCAGTTAGTGTGATGTGATACAATTGATTCAAATATAACAACTTTGTGAAACAAACTAGTTAATTTACTCGCAGCCCTCCACAAGTTAGGAAAAGATGGACCAACTTGGTATATTCGGTTCAGAGAAATAAGGCTAGGCAAACAGATTGTACGCACCAATAATAAAAATCAATCAATAAAACCAATCAAAATCCAGATGAAAGATGATGATCTTCACCTAGATATCTAATATTTTACAATCACTATCTATTCGATTCTACTATAAACTGAAAGCAAACACTTGTAACCAAAAAAAAGACAAAAACTTGGGGCAATAGGAGAAAAGGTTCAGGCATAAAACCTGCAATAATGGCAGCTGATCCCAAACACAGGGTGATAGACACTGCCACGGCCCTTGCTTTTGCAACGCTTAGCCGAAGACTCAGGCGAAATCTGGAGCTCTGATTCCTTAACTTCCACCAAAGGAGCATTTACAGGCCTCCTCTCTTCACTTTCTCCCTCAGTCAAACTCCCTTCATGAAAACCAATTTGTAAGTTACAAAAGAAAGAAAAAACCCAAATTCTCTTCCTTTTTCCTAGGCTTTCTCAGGTACCAAACAAAGCAAAAGGGAAGTAAAATAGAAACCAAAAAGAGGGATTGATTACCGGATCCGTCTCTTAACCTCCCATTGCGTCGAATTGAAGTGTGAGTGCGAGTTATTCCCTTCAATCGATCAGAGCGGCGCAAAGAGGTGAGGGAATAGACCTTCTTGTTGTAATCTCTGACATGGGTTTTGGATGGTTTTGCAGATGAAGCTATTGAGCGGAGCTCGGTAATGGCTTTATGCAGTCCCAACGAAGCCAAGCGAGCCTGTAAATTGTAATGCACCATTTTGGTAACTAAAAATTCAAACATTCGAGAATGCCAATGGAGAAAAGGACTCACCTGGTTTTCCAAAATTCGAACCTTTCTGACAGTTTCATAGTCAGTTTTAGCTTGGAGCTTCCCCATTGTTGCTTTGGCTCGACTCAATTTCAATTTCCCTCTACAAAGCTCAGGCACTTTTGAAATAGTTATTTACAAAAAGGTAAGCATTCAATACTGACCTTT
This sequence comes from Oemleria cerasiformis, assembly GCA_037349345.1. Taxonomy (NCBI): domain Eukaryota; kingdom Viridiplantae; phylum Streptophyta; class Magnoliopsida; order Rosales; family Rosaceae; genus Oemleria; species Oemleria cerasiformis. Next base: position 17,695,289 of record JAZGTL010000018.1, read on the forward strand.
GGATTACTTAACAAAAAAAAGGATTGACCATTTGATGACGGCCACGTTACCTCCAACCATTAGTTGAGCCTTTTGAGTCCAAGAGAAAAGTTTAAATGTGACTATGGTAAAATCAATTTTTTTACTACGAAATTGAAGAAGAGAAAGTATACACTTGAGTTATCAATTTCGTTTAATTGAAAACAAAGAGAATGTGAATTTGAACTCGGCGCGTAGAACCAATTTTGCAAATGACGGTATTTACTATTTAATTAGTAAAGCAATATTCGTCAATAGTTTTGTGCTCGCGGTTATTTATTTGACCGATTTGATTGATGTTTTTGCCTTCGATTTATTTTTAAACGATCTTTTGCAATTTGGATGACGCTTGTATGATCTATATGCTAATGTGTGTATTGGTGTTTGACTCTGTCAGAGATTAAAGGAAGAACATACAAAAAGACAGGAAAGAAATTAAAGAACAAAGAATTCTCAACTCAAGTTTCACTTAGAAAAGAATCAATCAATTGAATTGAGAGAATGGATGGGATTTTTACATCGTACGTGTTCTGTCCCTGTCACTAAGATCTTCACCTACATTGTACAGATTTGCAATCAGTTCCCATTTCGGTGACAACTTAACTCCAGAAGAACAGATGGGAGGAACAAACTCAGAGGGCGGCACGCAACTTAGAGCCCGCTTGGTTTGGAAACGCGTTCTTGAGCAATGCAAATTCCCATGTCCATTTCATTTGGGGTGTAGGACAGCTGCAATATGATCAACACGAAACCAATCCCAAACCTCTAATTCGTGCAACAAACGGGTTCTTATGGTTTGTTCCTACCTGACTTCCTCATTCCTAAACCGAGTTTTCTTTGAATAACAAAACTAGTTCTCCCTTGGAAAATTTGAAGACAAAAAAACCAAAGCTTGGCTGTCTGTCTATGTGCTTGTTTCGACTTCTGCTGTTTCTTCTTCTTTCTGTTGGGGGTGCGTTTGTCGACAGACTAATTTCTCCAAAGCTTCCCTCATCCACCAATTTTGACATGCTTCTCTAGCGTCGGCAACAGTCATCTGCAAAACATATACAACACATTTAGAACTACTAATACAATGAATGAGACATCTTCATTCTGATTTCATCACAAAACGCAACCAACTTAAAGCATTGCAATTTCACGTACCCATTCGCGTTTTCTAACACTTTTCTCAGGCCAAAAGTCCAACTGCTGCTGGACTAGCAAAGGGAACATGTACCCCTCATGAAATGTGCCTTGGCTTTTGCTCTTATAACGCCATTTACCCAATTTACACTGCAAGTGGATCCACACAATCAATGAGCAAATGGACACAATTCAATTCAATGAAAATTAAACTAAACGAAATACAAAGATTGGTTTATAGGTTTTGCAGACACTTACCCCGAGTTTGCCAACGACACCGGCTTCCTCTAGAGTCTCTCTTTTGGCCGCCTCTTCGATAGACTCATCAATTTCCCAACCTCCCTATAATCAACCACATTGCAATTAAGCATTAAGCATAATGAAACAATGAAATAACCCAGAAAATGCTTCTACTTAAAATGTTCCATTAAAAACAAATTATGGGATGAAGATGGTACCTTTGGAAACAGAACCCCTTTGCCGTTTTGTGAACTAATCACGAGAACTTCTAATTCCTCAACAGATGAAGATTGTTCTGTTTTATATCTGTATGGTATGCATCTGAAAATTCCAAAAAATCACAACAAATAATTAGATTCCTAGACCCAAAGTTTAAAGGAAGGCATCTTTCTAATTTCAATTTCATCAAGCATTCCAAAGCTGATTCATTTAACAAAACCAAGTTGGCTATTTTCCCAATTCAGCCTCTAATGACACAAAAATCCAAAATTTCCTTCATAATTTAATAAAACATGTCACGAGAAAATAAAATAAAATATGAAACATACCCTACAACTTGGCGACAGCCTTTATCATAACGCTGCAATTGCCTTCCGGTCCGGGAAACCAAGGAAACGACGTTCTCAAATTGCATGGGGATGAAATTGGCACCGCCATTTTTCTTGGAGAAAAGGGGAGAAGCCGAGCAAATCAAATTGGCAAGATTTTTTGAAAGAAAGAGGCCCATCGCCCCACTTCCCTTAATTCCCAAGCACAACCTTCGCTACGTGTACAAGTAAGGGAAAGAATGGAATATTTCTCGCAAGTCCGAAAAACCCAATAGAATAGAAGAGACGAGACCCACACACAAATTTAGGGGAATTCTCAGACACCAAATTCGGCTAAGCAGCAAAAACTGAAATCCTAAAAACAGATATTGGGATATATCGAGCGACGAAACAGGAAGAGAAAGATAAAGGGGGAAAGGAAAGGCCTTTTTTCTCTTCGTCTTTGTAAATCTTTAGAAATCTTTGGAAATCCAAGTGAGTGAGGAAATGAGAAACTGGTTCTTCTTCTTCAATCTGTGTTGGGGATAATGAGTTACTTACATAAAGGGGGAAGTAAGGCGATAACGTGGAAAGGACAACGGACGCGCCATGTGGTGGCAGTTGACAAGGACCGCTCTTTTCAAAGTTGGAGGTGTGATCGTATATGCTATCTTTATCATGGCCTTCGTGAGCTCTTTTATCCTTTTTAATTAATTTCACCCACTTTGGTATTTTCTTTTGTTTCTTTCTGTTTTTAGTTTTTATTGTTGGGAGTATAGAATGTTAGATGAAGTAATAAAAGGAAAATATATGGTAAATTTCCATAACTAAAACCAAACAAAAAATAACAAAACTTTACTACAACTAGATAGAAGCTCTATTGATAAATTTAATTTTACCTTTTTATTGTTATTTTTTATAAAGATGTAGTGTAACTTCCTTTCAAAAATTATCATTGATGTCATAAACAACAAACTCAAACCTCCTTGGCGTATTCTCAGAATTATCTCGCATACCGAGCGTTGGAGCAGAAGATTTCAGGCGATAACCTTTTCCCATGTTCTCAGAGAAGCCAACTTTATAGCTGACTCCCTTGCTGATTTGAGGCATCAACGAAATCTAAATCTTCGATGGGTGAGGAGTCTTCCTAATGAAGCAATCGATGCTTGGAGATTCGACTTTTCAGGGTGTGAATGCCATAGGGACATTTCTTTGTTCTAGTTTCTTCTTTATTCTGTATCAAAAAAAAGAAAAAAAATTCCTTTTGCGTTAATGACACATATTCTTTACTAGTTTCTCTTTTAGAAAAAAAAGTTAATTATTTTATTTTAATTAGGCTATAATGATTCATTAGTTGGAAGATCTAAATAACATTTCGCTCCTATATTTTGGACAATACTTGTATCCCACCCTGGTGGGATGTCCTCATACTACCACTTTGATATGAACCAGTTACATATTGACATATATCATAATCGAAACCGTTCATTCTCTAAATCATTATGTCAAGATCATCTCCGTAAAAATTCAATATGATTGGAGGTCGTTTAGTCATTCACATGTAACAAATAAATCAACGGTTTTGTAAGAATTAAGATCCTTATGGAGAATCGTCCATTTAGTTGATAAATATGAATAACTAAACGACCTTCAATCTTACTGATTTTTTTTTGAGATGATCTTGACATGATGATTTAGAGTATGAACAATTCCGATTATGATAGATGTACAAAGACAATTTCATAAATCAAAAGGGTAATACCAGAGTGGAATGCAAGTATTGTCCCTATATTTTTGTACGTTATATCATCAATTGAATCTCACTCCTATATATGAATGATTGCACTTTATTATCCGTTTTGTTTTAGTTTATGCAACTACTCTAATATTAATTAATGTTTAACTATTCTACATTATCTAACGTTTTATAATCATAAAATACTATATTTTTATTTGAATATATATCCATTAATACCATAACGTTAAACAAGCGAATAGCTTTCCATTATTCCAATAAAATACTATTTTTTTATTGGCGTGATCAAGAGGCTCATATTAGCCTTGCACAATTCGGTATGGTTCCGTACTAAACCAATACAGAACTAGCTCGCATACGTCAGCTTGACATCGAATGCCCAGATCGAACTGAGCTCGTACACGAGCACATCAAAGGTGGAAAATATCTGGAGTGTGAACTCATCGCGTTCAAAGGAGCCTCAATTATGTAGTTTTAAGCATGATTGGAGACGAGAAGAAACAAAGGCGGGCCATGCGTGTGGGGAGAAAGCTTCGGCTTATCTACAAACGTGTACCTGACGCGTTTTAGATAACCGTCCAGTCGCACCTTTGTTTTCAAATACGGGGGGGAGGAGCAAATTATAAAATGTCGGCTCGGACCCTTGAGATGACGGAAATTGAAAACACGACCCTCACACGGTTTGAAAATGCATTTATATTTTTGTTGGAGAAGATACGAAATTTTATTAATAAATTAAAAATATAAAATAAAGATAAATTAGATTATAATATCTTGACGACTGTAATAGTTTGACGATAAATATGGGTAAATACCTCAAGTGATCAAGTTCGATATCTGTCGAAATGATCTAAATGGAATAACGCACAAAATGATATAACTTAAATCTCATAAGCATCATCAAGGTCATTACTGTCTGAACAACTAATCTTTGCAATCCAACAAAAGGGAAATCCTAACACAGACAACCCGAAATAAGAACTGTTTGACTTATTTACACAAAACAACCTAAAAGAAAAAAAGAAATAACCCAACAAAAAGTACAAATGGATCACTTCGACCGTCATTGATACCTATCATTACAGTTATTATCGTATTCGTGGAATTCCAGAGACGACGAGGATAACGTCCACCATCATATCGCAGATGTTTCAATCCATCATGATGGACACCACCACCAATGAAGGACTGTGATCGCTCGATCAAAACCCACTAGGCTGCATCTCGAGTCAAAACCCTATAAAGACAAATAAGGCTCCAGAAGACAAGAGTTTCACCGGAAACTTGACATGTCGGGACGCCGAAACCTGTGACCATGATGAACATCATCATGATAGACGAGAAAATGAAGCTTGAAGACGAACAAACTTTGGTGAAATCGACACAAAGACCGGTTAAATTATCCGATTTATTCACTACATTTCTATGGATACCAAGAGGAATCTCCCTGAATTCGAAGAAGATCAATCAAAGACGAAATTTATTGGAAGAAGAATAATTTTTTTTATTGAGGGCATCTTCAAATGAAAAGGCGTTATTTATGACTCAAGCACTACAGCAACGACGTCACTATTTATATGCCAATTAAGGAAACTCCCGTTAATACAGACCTCAGAGAGAAGAGATGCGTGTACAAGTTAAATTCTTTTAATTTCAAGCTGGTCCAAGCTGTCGTTTATTATCTAATATTGAATTAAATTTATAATTAATATATTGGGTATGTTCGAAATGTGAAGGGGACTTCCAAGTTTCAAAGGAGGGAAAAGGGGGGCCTACACTGTTATTCAGACAAAATCAGGTATTCTAAGTGGGTTGTTTTAATGCTTTTGGTATGTCTTTGGTGTAATACGTTCACATGTAAGGAAGAATGTTGAAATAATAGTCTAATGTTACATCCTACGTGTCATCTCAGACTATCAAATATTGCATAGCGATTATGCTTTATGATCTAATCATTTGCTTATATATAGAGACAAAATCAGGTATTTTTAGTTGGATGTTCTATAATTCTCTAAGGGATCGTTTGGATAGCTATGAATTTGAATTTGGATTTAGAATTCTAAATTCAAATTTTGTTGTTTGGATAATTATTAATTATAAGGACAAATTTTGTTGGGACTCCAAATCCAAATTTTGTTTCAACATTACTTTGTGTGAATGAATTTGAACCGTCAAAACGCACAGCCCCTTACAGTTCGTATTAGACCAAAATGAGTATTCTCTAAGAGTACTCACCTGTCGCAGCATACAAAACTCTTAATTGGCTCTCTAAATAATCACACAAACACACAGCAAAAACTCAATTTGGTTGAGTCTGACCGGTCATTGTGAGATTTAGCCACAATGATCAATTCGAAAACTATACGATTTGATCATTGAACTTAGCGTAACAACTTTTATGTTGGCCATATTAGACAACTCAAACATGAAAATGTAAGTAGTCATCGTTCTAAATCAACCAAGACAGATTCAAAAGAACGAATCAACTAATCAAAAAATTTGAAAACAACAAGATCTCTGTTGCAATTTGTAACAACCCGAAAATTTAATTCTTGAATTTTCGTAAATTATTTTGCAAAAAGACGAATTTAACCTTGGTTGTTAAGGGGCGTGAAAGTCAATTTTTATTTCGAGACACTTTTGGCTGTGTTTTGGGTATCGTTACGTAGGTCTCGAACTCACGAGTTCGTAGACAGGTGGCACGCGAAAACGAAGTTCGTGTGAGAGAGTTGTGGGTCTAGAATGTTCAGGGGCTGTTTGGTAATCTGCCATGGGTAGATATTTTTATCCCCAATCAGATCAGTTCATCATCATTTCACTCTCTCTCTCTTCGACACAAACCCAACCCGTGTACATTGAACCCAAAAACCCAAAATTTGAACTTCAAACTGAGGCAAGATCTTCCAATTATGTTTCACTAATTGGATTCTCCTATTCCCCGTGATTAAAAACATACCAACCATTGTTGGAGGAGGAAGCGAGAGACACAAAATCGAGGAAAGGAAAACCGAGAACTTTCTGATCTATTTTTCAGCCAACATAGGTATAGGATTCGTGTTTAGAGGTCATTTTAAGTTACTGGGTTCGAGTAGATAGATTGAGACATAAAATTCGTGAAAATGGTTGAGATTTGAAGAAGTTAGGAAAAACTCAAGGTCAGCCGGAAATGGGGTTTTCCGACGACGGCGGCGGACGGCGGCACGGTCTTCTTCTCCGGTGACTGGTCGGTCAGACGGGCTGACGTGGCATGCCACGTGGAGCCACATGGATGCCACATCGCATCCACATGGATGCCACATCGCAGCCACATGGATGCCACATCGCAGCCACATGGATGCCACATCGCAGCCACATGGATGCCACATCGCAGCCACGTGGAGCCACATGGATGCCACATGGAGGCTACCTAACAGCCACGTGGGTGCCTCATGGCCACACAGTCAGCAGTCAGTTGACTTAACGCTCAATTGAGGGCATCAAAGTTTGACGGAATATGATGACGACGTTAGCATATTCCGTCAAAAGTTAACGGAGTTATGACGGAACCCTAACGCCGTTAGTCTAGATGAAATATTCCGATTCCGTTTTGATATTCCGTCAGGTTTGACGGAATATTTCACCGTAAACAGTACAGGGCGCGTGGCCCGACCTTCCGCTGTTGCGTGGGACCGGTTCTGGGGTCACGGTGACGCATGTCAGCTAGGTTTCGACGTTCTGGATTTGTTGGCACATGTTTCAGGTTAATCGGATGTCATTTAAGGGTAGTTTTGGGAGTCCGAAGTGGCTGCGTTTTTAGGGTGACGATAGCGGACCTCTCAGGGTTTAAGGAGTTTGAATGTAGGGTTTTTTATTATTAGTCGGTAATCCCGATTGTTAATATTGGTAGACGATACTGCTCCGAGAACTTCGGAGGAGCGTACGACTCGAGATTGAGCTTGTTTGGACGTGTGGTGAGTGGACTTTGGTTTATAAATTGTAATGTATGCATAAAGGTATATTTGAATTAAATTTTGTTATGTATTGTTTGTGACAAATTTCCGGAATTTAGAAATTTTACTAGACACATGTTTCCATATTTCAGTGAAAATGATGTTTTGGGATGTGGCCTGGTTTTTGGACTCTATTTTTATGTCGTTTGACGTGATGGATATTGAGTCCAAGATTTTGGGTTTAGACCCGTACTTGTGATTTTAATGGATGTAGCCATAAACCGGTTTTTCAATGAATTTGGATTTGGCCAAGAAACAAAGATTTCAAAATATGGATTTTGGTTTTCACTGAATTTCTGTCCCCGAGGGTTAAGGTTTTCTCCGACTGGAATTGAGGGGTTTTGCTCCGCTGGATCGTTGAGGGATCTTTGATGATGGTGTCGAGGGGTTTTTTTCCGTTGGGTCGTTGAGACTGTCTACGCGTAGCACATGTTTCTGCACAACTCGAGATATATCATGTGTGTGGAAGGTATTTCGGGAACAATGAGTTATGTTTTGATATATTTTGTGTCCAGGTCAATTTACATGATTTTAAACTCCTTTGAGGAGAATTTTCAAACCAAATTGTGAACCACAGTGTGTTTTTCATTATACAGATTTTCGTAGGTCCAACTAAGTGTTTGTAAAGAAAGATAGAATTTCCGGTGGTTTTCAAATCATCTTTATTTTATAATTACATAAAAAGGAATATTTATGTTATACATGCAAGGTTTTACTCGTGGAGGGGAAAATGTAGGATTCCCTCGGAAAATTATTTCTAAATGATTATTTTTGTCCACTCACAACTTTCGTGTTTTAAATCCCCTCCATGCGATTGGGTTGACGTGGGCATTTTCAAAGGCGAAGGCATTAAATTCTCAGTTGCGCAGTTTACCTAGACTATCGAGTAAGATATTTAATTATGTAATTATTCATCCTACCTAGATACTCTGATGACACTTTTGGACTTACTGTAAATTTTCGATTTCATCGTTGGATGGTTGTTGTTTGTTGGTATTGGAGTGCTATCTGATCCTTTGTCTGACAGGTAAAAAACGATTGACTAGTCCTTAAAGGGAGGTTCTGCCGAATTTTCCAGACACAATTTCAGCAGAAGGTTATCTTAATCAGCCCAAATATTAGCAGCATAATAGCCACGCCAATCAATATTTAAGCAACATCAAGATTTTCAATTAATAGCAGAGATAATCTACCAAACATAATAATCCCAAAAATTATCTCAACAACTATAGCAGTGGAATAAAAGGAAAATCAATATCGATGTCATTATCAAACAGGATTAGTATGAAATACCCAACAAGAAGACTCAGCGAGTCCCGGAAAATCATAGCAGTTTATGGGAATAAAAATAAAGTACCCGAATCTGAAACAATTTATCAGCAGCTGAGAAATTAAAAATATACATAACTATGAAGAGAAAGAAATGCAGAGAAGGTAGAGGATGATTGAAGAAGATGAGAACCCATAAAAGATTTGGGTGGACTGAAGCAGGCGATTTACCCAGAAAAGCTAGAAGAAGACGAACACGCTTCAAACCGAAAGCCTCTTTGATGTTTTAAAAGGATGGGTTTTGTAAGGTCACTTGATTTAAAAAAACAAAAACAACAATCAAGTTTGAAAGGGGAGTCTTTGTCGTTGAATTAATTAAAAATCCTCTTTTTTTTTTTTTTTTTTTTGACAAACAAACTTTATTTTGGCCTTTAATTAATCAAACTTCAATGTCGTTGCCTCTTGAACGATTAAAACCAAAAGGAAAAAAAAAAACAAATTTTGATTTGAAGGAACTTTGAGCATGTTGATGCTCTGATACCACATATAACAGGCAATTAACGAATAACTTACATAACAATTCAACTTAATCTCAAATATCACAATTTCAATTAAATCACGAACATAGAACAATTGAATAGATCATAATGACTAATCAAATACCTGAATCAGCCATAATGCAACCCTTTATCACAAGTTTGTCTTCTCCTCTCTACCGAAAGCTGATTGCCTAAGCTAATTAATATGTCTTAGCACTGAATTTAGGTCAGTGTCAAAGCGAGAGCATAAACCAACTTATATTCTATTATTGTTCTAAAAGACTTCATATTATAGTCACAATAGAACCCTTATGGCTAATAGGTAACAAAATATTTTGTATTAATGAAACATAAACCATACCTAATTAAGAGTTTACCAAATTGATTTAATTATAATGACTCTATCATTTTACAATCATGATCTTATGTAACATTATACACTTCATTGATTATATTGTACTCATAATCTAATAGTTCCACCTCAAAATCAATTGGCAATGGGAGGAGAAGTCCAACTCCTTACAAGCCCTTATAAGATTACGCAACTTTTCAATGTGAGACTTTTGTTCATTTCACATTCTCACCCGTCTCCTCACGTGCCTAACACGTGGACAACTCATATTGGGTGATGACGTGGAGCACGTGTTGCAGTTTAGTCTTATACGTGGAATTGGAGCACGTGTTGCAGTTTGGTCTTATACGTGGGATAACTCGCTCTGATACCATGAAAAAATTTAAGATTCCACCTAAAAATCAATTGGCAATGAAAAGAGAGGGACACCTCCTTATAAATCCTTATAAAATTATACAATTTTCTAATATGTAACTTTTGTTCCTTTTACATTCTCACCACCATGTGCCTTTTAACTATTATTAACCGATTTGAGAAAAAGTTACCAATCTTATCGATTAGTAACCGAAGACATTTTGACTTAGCAAGAGGCTATCATCGAATATCTTCAAATTGGCCTCATCAATTCTCAAAAGAAAACAATTGAACGCCACATAAATGGCATCACTAACGAGTGGACTATAGCAAGTTGTCTGGTCCCTCCTAGCTAGTACTGCATTTCATACACGAAAATTTGAGAAAAAAAAAATACAATAAAAAAATGACTACTAGCTAGGCCAAATTGTTTAGTTTAATTTTTATATTTAATTTTTATTTTTTATCGAAGTAAGTTAGACCATCTCTAATAGTGAACTACATATAAATTAAAGGGCAAAATTTAAAAATTTTAAGTCAAAAATCATCTCTAGTAAATGTCCTAAATCTGAACTAAATGACCAAAATTTGGTCATTTGACTAAAGGGCCAGCCAAATATGAATGGCCCTTTAGGATGTCCAAAATTATGGGGCCTATAGAATTTACACGACAGCTTTTGCTACAGCCACATTTTTATTTTATTTTTTACCCTCTCTTTTGCAGCTTTGCCGTTTTTCACATGTGAATGGCTTGCCATTCAAATATATCCCTCACCCCCACCCCCAACGGATCAATTCAAGCCTCAAATTTTGTCCTAAATTATTATTTTTTTTTCAAAAAAATTGCAAAAAAAAATCCTATTTTTTTGTTATAAATATGTTTATCATTCATATATATTTTCTCACATGTTCTTCATTCTACCCAATTTTATTTCACATTTTGACTCAATATTTTTCATTTACATTTTGTGAGAAAAATGAATTATAGTTTCACAAAAGGTTCAAATTTTAGCAAAAATGAATATTGAGCTCTTTGCAAAGCTTACATAATTGTATTTAAATTTCTATGTTTAAGTTGTTTCCTTTTAAAGTAATAAAAAAAACTTCATTTAATTTTAAATATGTAGTCAATTTTAATATTAATATTCAAATGTTGCAAAATTTAAAATTCATTTGTTATAACAAGCAATACATTAAATATGAAGACAAATACAAACATAACACTCAAAAAAATAAAAATACAAACATAACACTCAAAAAAATAAAAATACAAACATAAGACTCAAAAACATAAAAATACAAGCATAAACTCAAAAAAATAAAAATATAAACATAAGACTCAAAAAATAAAATACAAACATAAGACTCAAAAAAATAAAAATACAAACATAAGACTCAAAAAATAAAAATACAAAAAAAATATGTCGACAAGGGACAAAAAACATCTTATACGAAATATTTTTATTTTGTCACATATCTGAAAATTAGTTAATATGTGACTTTAGTGCATTTATTAATTCATTAAACTAAAAGATATATTAAAAAATTATAAAATATTAAACGAAATATAACATAACTAACTGTTGAAGATGGTAAAATATAGTCATATATTATTCATTAAAAAACTAATATTTTGTGTCTGAAATTTATATTTAGATGACCCTTTAGGACCACCTTGCTAGAGGACCGACCACCTTGCTAGAGATGGCCTTGGGACACAAAAGTTGTGGATGGAAGGGACCAAATAGTGGTTGGTGTTAATTAGGGAATTCAATTCGTCTTTTTCAAAAAAAGAAAAAAGGAAGCCAACTCATTATGCAAGCCAACGCCCAACCCATGGAAGTCGATTTTCAAAACAAACAGCACTAGCAAAAGGTCGACCAACACTCCAAAATATTATGTTTTAATCGGTAAAATAATATATAGAACATCATTGTATAAAGTAAAAAATAGAATTATTCATGAAATGTATAACTATATTAACAGTGGCGGATCCACAAAGGGACAAGAGAGGTCATTTGAACCTCTTTTTGTCGGAAAATTACCTGTGCAGGTCGGAGATCATTGACCCCTCGTTCGCCTGAAATTTTGCCTCCAAGGTTGCCCATAACCTGTTCGACGAAATTACTCACAGAACCTGCTTTTGTTCCTTGCACAATAGTGACCTGCTGCAGTTCCTTGTATAATAGTGACTCAATTCTTCCTTAGTTTTCTATTCCTATAAGACGATGGCGTGCTTCCAGGTTCTTTGATTTAATAATTAGCTAGGCGCTAAATTTGAGGAAGACGAACTTGAAGAAGATGAACCTTTTTTGCCCTTTAAAAAGTGTACGGTGTAGTTTTGTTAACAGATAAAAGAGTTTTTTTTTGGTTTTTGGCAAGAAATAAAAGACTAAAATAGAGCCATATATTAAATATTTTTTCTCTAACAAAAGTATAGAAGCCTTGTACATGGAAAATAAAAAACTAAGTAAATCTTTTTAAGAGATAAAAGTCTTACATAAAGTGAAATTATAAATATAAAATAAAAAAAATTCTCTTTAAATTTGAACATATCATCAAGGTTACAAAAATGCAGAGGATTTTTATATCTATAATTTTATATTTTTTTCATCTTTATAAATGCTCACCAAAATATAAATATTCCATTAATGTTCTCGTTCTATTGATAAAATTATTTTCTATTCATGCAAAAAAAAAATTTGGGAGTTCTAGTTTTAGTAGTATTGATAACGAAATTACAATGTAATATTTACATATAAAAATTATGTGTGTTGTTTAAATATGGATGTATTTAGGTAAAAGAAGTTTAGAAACTTTTACATATCGATCTCTCAAAAAGAAAATTTCTAGATCCGTCACCGACTATATATCCATGTCATTGTACAAATAAAAATAATAGAATGACTCAAAATTTCCTGTATTGGTGAAAGAAATATTGGATGTACGTTATTTGTGTACGCGCACTTGCATACATATACTGTATATAGTCTATAGACCATACATATACTGTATATAGTCTATAGATCATACATATACTGTATATAGTCTATAGATCATACATATACTGTATATAGTCTATAGATATAGGTCGACTGTAAATATATAATGGTGAGCCCACGTTTGAATTGCTGTCTATTGGCGTGTTTACATTGTTAGCCCAGTTTGGAAACTGAATATGACGCATGCATGCAAGAATATTGCACTACAAGTACGCTCTAAATAAAACAGCTGTCAATCATTTGGAGATGAAATCGACTTCAAATTTATAACAGTTTCAAAAATGTTGCCATTTTTTTCCTATGTTAAGGTTTTTTTTTATCGGATTTTTTCGGGTAAGATTTTTTAACGAGGTAGCACGAAGGACATACTTATATCCTCAGTTGGAAAAAATTAGATCATTGTACAATCCAACAATTTGAAGTCATTACTATATTTGTAAAATTGTAGTTAACTGTATTTGTAGGTATTGGCTTTGTACCCAGTAAATTAGTTCAGGCCGCAAATCTTTTTAAGATTTTGCTATTATTTCGGCTATTTACAATTGGAGTATACAAGAGACTGTAACTCTATTCTTGTATCTTTTTCACGATTTTATAAATAAAATATTTCTTCTATAATAAAAAAAAAGTACGTTCTAAATAGAATTTTGGTGCACAATGAGGACAAATTTATTTTTTCTTTTCTGTATATATATATCCACATTTTGAACGTGCTTCGAAAATGTAGGGGTACGTAAATTAATTATTTTGGTCTACCCAGACTGAAGACCAGATCGATCGATCCACCATGCATGTTGCATGCATTAATGCTCTAATAAAAGATTATTATTATTTGCAATATTGTACATATATATATATATATAGTAATATTAAAATTAAACTTACAATTTATATATAAATGACCTAATTATCAGATCATGAAGCATGGGATCTCTATATTCGAGAGTATGAGATATGCACCATTAGAATACAGTCAATACGAGACCTTCGTATATAATTTCAGCATTCACCTTCACGTGTGAATGGATTGTGCCAAAGACTTTCAAAAGTATTAAGGATATGTTTGAATTGAAGTATTTCGATTTCGATTTGGATTTGAATTTGAAATTCCTTAATTTCAAATTCACTTATTTCAAATTTAATTGTTTGGATGATAAGATTTGATCTCTAGATTTCAACTAATTAAGTATTTGAATAACAATTAAAATTGAATTTCAGCTAAATAAAATCCAAAAATTATAAATCAGAAAATAATCATTTTATGGATTTGGATTTGGATTTGAAATCTGTTCATTTCAAATCTATTCATTTCAAATTCAACTGTTTGGAATCCTAAATTTGATATCCAAATTTCAACCATAGATTTAAATTTAAAAAATAAGAATAAAGGAAGTTCAGTCATGAAACAACCCAACATAAACAACCAAATACCACTACAACCACTAACAAAACCACTGCATCATAACACCACAACCACCCGTCGACGCCAACAAGAGCGACGCCACCACCACCCGTCGATCCCACCAAGAGCGACGCCACCTAGAACGACGCCACGACCTCCCATCGATGCCATCTCATATTGCATAGGAGAGAGCGAGAAAGAATGGAGAAAGCGAGAGAGAAAGAAAGGCAAGAGAGAGCAATCGGGAAAGAGATGAGAGATTGAAGAGATAGGAGACAAAATGAGAGGAGACAGAATGAGAGAGAGAATGATCGGGAAATAGAGGATAGTGTGAGGAGATAGGAGAGAGAAAGAGAGGAGAAAGAGCGAGTGATCGGAGAAAGGGATGAAGGAGAGAGAGAGAGTGATCGGACACGCATCTGAATAGAGAGTCAACATAAATATTAATTGAATGACAATCAACGCAAACAAACAACCAATACAATTATCTTTATGAGGATGAGAGAATCTCAAAAACTGAATGAGAGAATCTCAAAAACGAATGAGTGAATCTCAAAACTGAATGAGATTTGTACTTTATCTCTTGAATAGCATCCTTAAGATGAATTAAGTGTAGATTGCAACAAAAAATGGTCAAGTACTTTCAATGCAGGAAAAACAGCCAATTCAGTAAGGATCATACGGAGCAGATCATAAGAAGCATTAAACAAAATGACAAAATTTGATCAGAAAAATTTAGTTACAGTACACAGGATCAGTGGTGTATGGTGAAGGTTTCCAGAAAATTTATTTCTCATCTTAAACATGAGTTTCATAGTACTTAAGGGTCAAATGAATCAGGAAGGTCCTCTGGAAATACATCGGGAAACTCATTCACCATAAGAATATCCTCTACTCTCACCGGAGTGTCCTGAGAATCAATCACATGAGCTAAATAGCCCTCACAACCTTTCCTTAATAATTTCTCAGTCACTAAAGCCGTTATCACTCCGAGGGAAGTACCCTACGATTACCCCGAAATGTAAGTTTCGGCAAGCCTAAACTCCGGAAAACTACCCTCTTGTCGAAATAATATATGGAGGCATGGTGCATGGTTAACCAATCCTTCCCCAGAATCACATCAAAATCAGAAATGTCAAAGGGGATTAAATCTGCCTCTAACTCATGAAGTCCCACTACTACTGGACAACTACTTATCACAAAGTTCGCCACAAACATATCTCCGATATGAGTGCTAATACCCATATCCCAACCAATAGGGGACAATTCTCTATCAGCAAAAAGTGTGAAACCCCATGAATTAAAGAATGTGTAGCCCCGAGATATATCAAAATACAAGCATCCTGATTAAAAATAGACAACGTATTAGTAACCACCTCTGGTGCTACTCGAGCCTCCTGCAAATTCATAGCAAAAACTCGGGCTTGTGTACAAGAAGACCGACCACGACTCCCATGTCTCCCTCTGGCCCTGCTGGCCTCACTGGCCTTGCTGACCCCACTAGACTGGGTCTAGCTCCCTGCTGCAGTACTAGATATCTGC
The DNA here is from genome assembly GCA_037349345.1 of Oemleria cerasiformis. NCBI lineage: Eukaryota > Viridiplantae > Streptophyta > Magnoliopsida > Rosales > Rosaceae > Oemleria > Oemleria cerasiformis. The sequence goes on from JAZGTL010000018.1 coordinate 17,711,404, forward strand.
GATGCTATCTGACCCGGTTCAGCAGCATCTCAGCCCAAGGAACTATTGCCCGAATGACGATGTGCATAGTCCCTCTTAAAATGACTAGTATCTTCACAGAAGTAGCAACCGGTGTCACCCACATGTGCAGGTCTGCCATTCTGTCTCCCGGTCGAATGCATTGAAGCCCCGCTAAACTGAACAGATGATTGTTGTAACCGGCTTTGCCACCTCCTGATCCGAATCTTGCATCCCCAGAAGATCCAGAACTGAAAATGCCTCTCTTAGATGGTCCTTGACTAGAGGCCCCAAAACTCTGGCGATCTCTGTGTCGCCTGGAACCTTGACCCTCAGGGACAATAATTCAGTGAAAACCAAAATTCATATTTTGAAATCCTTGTTTCTTGGTTTAGGCCAAATTCATTGAAAACCCGGGTTTAAACTCAAAATCGTGGACTCGATCAAAATCCAAAATCAATCAAGTCAAACCATTTAAAACCCGAAACCATAAAGTCAAGCCATAGTCCAAAACGTCATTTCCAAATAATTATTGAAAGCCCATGTCTAGTAATTATTTAACAATATCCAAAAATTTGCCAAAACAATACGTAATAAGCAATCATATCAAATATGCGTTTATGCATGCATTATACTTTACAAAACCAAACTCCATTCACCACATGTCCAAATAGTTCAATCCCGAGTCGTACGCTCCTCTCAAGTTTCCGGAGCAGTATAGTCTGCCAAAAGTAACAATCGGAATTACCAACTATAATTAAAACCCACATTCAGACTCCATAAACCCCGGGAGGTCCGCTTGCATCACACTAAAAATGCAGCCACTTCAGACGCCTAAAACTACCCCTAAACGACGTATGATCAACCCGAAACCTACGCCAACATGTCTGGAACGTCGAAACCTTGTCGACACGTGCCGCCGTGACCCAAGGACAGGTCCAACACGCCGACGGAAGACCCTCTGGAAATACATCGGGAAACTCACTCACCACAGGAATATCCTCTACTCTTACCGGAATATCCTTTACTCTTACCGGAATATCCCGAGAATCAATCACTTAAGCTAAATAGCCCTCACAACCTTTCCTCAATAATTTATCAGCCGCTAAAGCCGATATCACTCCCAAGGGAAATACCCTACGATCACTTCAAAATGTAAGTTTCGGCAAGCCTGGACTCCGGAAAACTACCCTCTTGTCGAAACAATCTATGGAGGCATGGTGCATGGTTAACCAATCCATCCCCAGAATCACATCAAAATCATAAATGTCCAAGAGGATTAAATCTACCTCTAACTCATGACCTCCCACTACTACCGGACAACTACATATCACGAGGTTCGCCACTAACATATCTCCGGTAGGAGTGCTAATAGCCATATTCCAACCAATCAGGGATAATTCTCTATCAGCAAAAAGTGTGAAACCCCGATAAATAAAAAAATTTGTAGCCCCGGAATCTATCAAAATACGAGCATCATGATTAAAAATAGACAACGTACCAGTAACCACCTCTGGTGCAACTCGAGCCTCCTACTGAGTCATAGCAAAAACTCGGGCTTGTGTACTAGAAGACCGACCACGAACCCCATGTCTCCCTATGGCCCTGCTGGCCCCACTAGACTGGGTCTGACTCCCTGCTACAATACAAGATGTATGCGCTGCTCTCTGACCCAGTTCAACAGCATCTCGGCCCAAGGAACTACTAACCGGACGACGATGTGGACAATCCCTCTTAAAATGACCAGTTTCCCCCATAGAAGTAGCAACCGGTGTCACCCACCAGTGCAAGTATGCCACTCTGTCTCACGGTCGACTGCACTGAAGCCCCACTAAACTGAGCGGATGACTGTTGTCCCTAGCCTGCTCCACCACCTCCTGATCCAGATCGTGCACCCCCAGAAGATCCAGAACTGAATGCCTCTTTTAAATGGTCCTTGACTAGAGACCCCGAAACTCTGGCCATCCGGGCGTCGCATGGAACCACTAAACTAGTGTTGAGTTAGCAAACTCAACTCTGCTCTAGCAGCAGCGTATGACAAAGCCCTCAACGAAGTATAAGCCACAACATTTACTGCTACCCGAACCTCATTTCTCAGTCCATACTCAAATCGTCGGCACTTATCCTTCTCAGTTTGCCACCAGAGCCAGTACAAAGCGTGACAACTTAAGTAATTTCTATTCATACTGGGCCACCGTCATGTCCCTCTACTGTAGCTGCAAGAACTCAGCCTCTCTAGCATCACGGTATGAGCGAGGATAAAACTGCTCGAGGAAGCGCTCCCGAAAAGTTTCCCAAGTAAAAGTACGGACATCCCAACCTATCAGCTGCAAGGCATGCCACTACCGGTACACATAGCTAGCCAGAAGAAATGTGACTAGTCGCACCCTATCCTCCGGAGGGCACCTCATAACAGTAAATACTCATTCCAAACGAGTAATCCAGTCATCCGCATCATATGGGTCTAACTCGCCCGTAAACATTGTCGCCCCTAACCTCCGGGCTCGCTCAATGTCTGAAATTTCAGACGTAGCTCTGCCTTGAAGTACTGTAGTCAAAGCCCGACCCAATTTATCCAGGGTCTGCCTCAATTCAGGTTCTACTACGGGTTCTTGTGTGTCCTCACCATTTTCAGACCGTTGATGGGGCTAGCGTCTTGAAGGCATTACGCTGAAAAGAACCATAATTCGTTAGTGTACACTAGGTGTACGGTCTACATGAATTTTACCTAGTGCTCTGATACCAAGATGACAAGACATTTCCCGAATTTCCCCTCGAAACTCGGGAAAAACCCTGCTCCCGTATGAAAACTTAAAGAAATTCCCAGAATACCCCTAAGTCCTTGCAAATAATTATGAGAATTCTTTCAAAAATCCCGCATAATCTCCCCTTAAGGACTAGTTAACCGTCTTCCACCTGTCAGACGAAGGATCATATAACACTCCAAATTCCCACAACACCAACCATCCAACAATATAACTACAATTTTACAATCAGTCCAAAAGACTTATCAGAGCATTTAGGTAGGATAAGTAAAAATACAGAAATAAATATCATACTCCATACTCTAGGTAAACGCGCAGCTGAAAATTTAATATCTCCGCCTCTAGATATGCCAACGTCTACTCAATGGCCTGGAGGGGATTTAAAACACGAAAATTGTGAGTGGACAAAATAATTATTTAAAATCATTTCTGAGGAAAACATACATTTCCCTCATCCACGAGTAAAACCATGCATGCATAACATAAAATTCCTTTTTATATAAATATAATATATAGATAATCCGAAAACCTACTGGAAAAATCTATCTATTGTTAAAATACTTGGTAGGATCCACGAAAACCCGAATAATGAAAACATTTTGTGTTCCACAACCCTGCTTTGAAAACCCTCCTCAAAGGAGTTTAAAATCATGTAAACCGATATGGACATAAAATATACATCAAAACATGTAACGACCCGGACCAGAAATTAAATTATTTTGAGAATTGGACAATTTTACCCTTAGTTTTGGATGGGTTCGGGAGTCACTTTTTGACTGGCAGTACTTTTGGGAATTTTTCTTGGGTTGTTGCGTAGGTCTCGAACTCACGAGTTCGTAGACAGGCGGCACGCGGAAAACGGAGACCCGATGAGTTCGTTACGGGCCTAGAAGCTTCAGGGGCAATTTGGTAATTTTGGAAAAGTTGGAATTATATAGATGATATTTTTCTCTCTCCTCGAGAGATTGGCCCGTGCAATCTCACTCCACCCGAAGACCTCCCCGTGTGAACATCGAAGACCCATTTTCATCGGATGGGTTTCGATCCGATTCGAACAAAACCAAGGTCGGGAGGATCTTCCCCGCGACCCCACGAGTCTTTTGGTGTAATCATCGGAGTGGGAGCACCTCCGTGGGCGACGGACGGAGGAGGGAGGTGAACCGAACCTTCTCGGCCGTTTTCCGGCCAAACCAGGTACGATCTCGGAACTTTGACCTCATATTTGGATTCCTAGTGAAAAGTAGATGAATTTACATGTGTAGATCGTGAAAACGGTTAAGAAATGAAGAAATTAGAAAACCTTGAAGTTCGGCCGGAAATGGGGGATTCCGGCGAACCAGACGGCGACGGAGGTGGCGGTCCGGTCATCCTCTCCGGCCAGCCTCCGGCGACGGCGAGGGCCGTCCGGTCGTCTTCTCCGGCGAGTCACCGGTAACCGGTCGAGTCGAGTGAACCGGTCGAGTCGAGTGAATCGGTCGAGTTGGACCGGGTCAGGTCGAGCCGGGCCGGGTTGGACCGGTCCAGGCGCGTGAACACTGTAGCAGGCGCGTGACCGGCGCGTGGCAGCGTGTGGGCGCGTGTTCTGACCTTCCGGCGGCGCGTGGGACTGTTCCCGAAGTCACAGCGGCGCGTGACTAAGGTTTTGGGACGTTCCGGATCAGATTTTGTTGGTTTCGAGGCCATAGGAGTTCATTTAGAGCTCGGTTGGGCAATCCCAGCGGTAAGGATTGACCGTGGAGAGGGTTTTGAGTTTGGAAAGTCAAGGTAGGTGTTCTGAGGCTAGAGTGTACATGAATTTTGGGTTGAATGGTGGTGGTAAGCGGACTTTGATTTATAAATTGTAATGTATGTATAAATATCTTCGATTTAATTACTGTTGTGTATGGTTGTATCTATAAATTGTAACGCATGTATTAATATCCTCGATTTAAATACTGTTGTGTATGGGTGCAATTATTGCTGGATAATTGTTGTTCCAATATTTCAGTGGAAGTGTGTTGTGAGAAACGATATGGTTGTTGGATTCGGTTTTGATAGTGTTTGGACGTGGTAATTATTTGGGTACATGATTTTGAGTTGAAACTGTATTTGTGATAAATGATAAACAACATATAAACTTAATTTTGGATACAAAACCGATTTGATGGGGCCTAGAACCCGGGCCTTGGTTCCGTGTTGGCGGACTCCCGGTGAACCCCTAATATAAACAAAACCGATTTGATGGGGCCTAGAACCCGAGCCTTGGTTCCGTGTTGGCGGACTCCCGGTGAATCCCTAATATAAACAAAACCGATTTGATGGGGCCTAGAACCCGGGCCTTGGTTCCGTGTTGGCGGACTCCCGGTGAAACCCTAATATAAACAAAACCGATTTGATGGGGCCTAGAAGCCGGGCCTTGGTTCCGTGTTGGCGGACTCCCGGTGAACCCCAATATAAAAGGTGATTTTGCAGAGATTGCGGTCGAGTCCAAGTAGTACATATTCTTGCACACCCCAAGGGATACCCTGGTGGCTAGGGATATGATATGATAGTCGAGAGATATGCCGACTGATATGATATGATAGTCGAGAGATATGCCGACTGATATGATATGCCAGTCGAGAGATATGCCGGCTGATGAGATATCATAGTACAGAGAGTTGTGATACTGGACTAGCACACCCCAAGGGATACCCTGGTGGCTAGGGATATGATAATCGAGAGATATGCCGACTGATGTGATATGATAGCCGAATGTTATACCGGCTGATGATACGATATGATAGCCGAGGATATTTCCGGCTCTAATATGAACCAGACGGCAATTGTCATGGGCTTAATCAACCTATGGAAATACTTCGTTATCCGGGTCAGTGGGTTGGTGTGGGCGGTGACCCAGATGGACGAATTATTATTGGTTCACTAGTATCTGACTAGTTTGTTGTCTTGTGGTTTTTCAGTAGAGATGTCAGCAATGTCTGACTACTGACATTTGGTATCAGAGAGTATTTCTATTTGAACCACCACTATTCCAAGGTTTTGGTTTTGACCGGTATTTTATCCTGCGTCTGACAATAGGAATGATCAGTAAGTACAGAGATTCTGTTGGGAACCATGTAAAGTTTAATAAAAATTATTTAAGAATAAAGGGTATTTCCAGTAATTAAATGTTGAGGTAAAAGAGCTGTCAGACGGGATAAGGGTTCTTTCCGGGTTTCGAGGAAAAATTCGGGAAGGGTCCTAACAAAACATATCCCACTGCTCCCCGAATAAAATCCCGAGTCGTAGCTCGATACCCTCCACACACCCGATATACCTCGAGTTGTGCAGAAACATGTACTACGCGTAGACAGCCTCAACGACCTGGTGGAGAAATACCCCTCGACACCAGCGTCGGAGAACCTTCAACGATCTGGCGGAGAAAGACCATCGACACTAGTCGGAGAAAACCTTGACCCTCGGGGACAATAATTCAATGAAAATCAAAATTCATATTTTGAAATCCTTGTTTCTTGGCTTAGGCCAAATTCCTTGAAAACCGGGTTTAAACTCAAAATCGTGGACTTGACCGAAATCAAAAATCAATCAAGTCAAACCATTTAAAACTGGAAACCATAAAGCCAGGCCATAGCCCAAAACGTCATTTCCAAATAATTATTGAAATTCCGTGTCCAATAATAATTTAATAATACCCAGAAATTTGCCAAAATAATACGTAATAAGCAATCATATCAAATATACCTTTATGCATGCATTATATTTTAGAAAACCAAAGTCCACTCACCACACATCCAAATAGTTGAATCCCAAGTCGTACGCTCTTCTGAAGTTCCCGGAGCAGTATCGCCTATCAAAAGTAACAATCGGGATTGCCAACTATAATTAAAACCCTACATTCAGACTCCCTAAACCGCGAGAGGTCAGCTTGCGTCACACTAAAAACGCAGCCACTTCGGACGACTAAAACTACCCCTAAACGACGTCCGATCAACCTGAAACTTGCGCCAATTGGTACGAAACGTCGAAACCTTGTAGACATGCACCGCCGTGACACAAAGACAGGTCCCACGCGCTGGTGGAAGGTCGGACCACACGCCTGTTATAGTGCCTCACGCGCCGCTACAGTGTCTCAGTGCTGACTCAGCCGCCAAGTGGCACCACGTGGCTGCCATGTGGCCTCCACGTGGCATCCACGTTAGCCCCCCTCTGACCGAACTAGTCGCTGAAGTGTCGCCGGAGAAGACGATCGCTCCGCCATCACTGAAAAACTCCATTTTGTTGCCTATTAGCCATGGGGGTTCTATTGTGATTATAACATGAAGTCTTTTAGAACAAGGTTAGTATATAAGTTGGTCTCTGCTCTCGTCCCACGACTAACCTAAATTCATTGCTAAGACCTATTCATTAACTTAAGCAATCAGTTTTAGATAAAGTAGAGAAGACGAACTTGTGATAAAGGTTTGCATTATGACTGATTCATGTATGTGATTAGTCATTATGATCTATTCATCAATTGTTCTATGTTCTTGATTTAATTGAAGTTGTGATATTTGAGATTACGTTGAATTGTTATGTAAGTTATTCGTTAATTGCATCTTACAAGAACCTCAACTTCCTTCATTGACATGATTTACATAACTACTTTGCACCTAGCTAGGGCTGGAATCATGATCAAACCATGAAATACCCTACTCTTTTTAAAAATATCTGTCGACACACTGATATTTAAGATAAATAGATACCGGCTCGATATACTATTTTTAGAGACTATTAATATGAGAATATTCCAGCACCAAGTTGCTAGGGTTGCGAGGAAGACGACTCCAAAAGATAATCACGGAGCAAGTTGTGGTAGTGGTTTAACTTTGTGAAAGAGAGTTGGGATGGACGTGTCCAAACTGCCACCTCGAGTGTTGTCTCTTGGTGTGTCTTTCATGTCAGTATCTTTCACCAACATGTCCTACTCCCTGCAAAAGGACATAACGCACAAGGAAGATAGGCCCACCCTTTGCCTTTCGCTTTGGCTTTGCATCCTTGTTTCTATGTACCTTTAATAATTTATGTCGATCAGGCATGTCTTCTTCCACACAAACGACAACTAAATGATAAATAGAAAAGCACAAAAAATTACTGTTTTCTTATTATACACGCAATTTAATGGTATTTCTTTTTACATTATTAATGAGAATTCTCAATTTTTATTTTCGTAAATTGTTATTTCGTCTCATATTATTAAATGAATTCTCAATTTCCGCTTCCGTAAATTGTTATTTCCTTTGTGAGAATCCTCAATTTTTACTTTTGTAAATTGTTTATAATTGTGTGAAGCTCTCAAACCTTTGCACTCAATATCACCATACGAACAAAAGTAACTATTTTTTTTTTCCTTTCTCCTTTATCCTATATTTCATGGGCAAGTGATCGAAATGAGTTAAGCCCACGAACCCACAGTAGAATATTGGCAATTCAAGAAGGAGAACCCAATTCCTAATGGGTTGTTTTCCAATTAGGAGTGTCAGCCAGCCCAATGGATACAACGTTTGGCAATGGGAATCCCATGGATTATGGCCAACCCACCCAAATTGTTTGGTCAACTCCCCCAAACTAATGGAGAATATAGGGTAAATATCGATATTTAATATGTATAATTCTTCTTTTATATTCTTGTTTACAAATTATAAAAAAATTAACTTATACGTCATTCTTAAAGCACTCATCATGTATCGCATGCAACATATTGCTCACGTTAATCTAAAGATTATACGTTTTTTTTTTAGAAGATACGAAATTTAATTGATGAAAACAAAAAATACAAAGTAAAGACAAATTAGATTGCAATAGCTTGACGACATATATGGGTAAATACCTTTAATGACTGGCTCGATATTTGTAGAAACGATCTAAATGGAATAACGCACAAAATAATATAACTTGATTCCCCAAAGCATCATCAAGGTCATTACTGCCCAAACAACTAATATTTGCAATCCCACAAAAGGGAAAACCTAACACAACCAACCCGATATAAGAGCCGTTGGACTTATTTGCACAAAGCAAACCTAATAATTAAATAAATAATAATAACCCAACAAAAGGCACAAATGGATCACTTCCACTGTTGTCGTTGCCTATCATTACCGTTATCGCTGCCACCCTAAAATTTCGAAGACGATGAGGAATATCGTTCACCACCATTTCGCATATGTTCCGACCCAAACCCTACGGGCCTCATCACGAGCAAAAACCCTGTGAAGGCAGATCAAACTCGTGAAGACAAGAGCTTCACCAGCGACCTGACATGTCAGGACGCCGAAACCAGTGACCATAAATAACACCATGATGATAGAACGAGAAAAGAAAGCTTAAAGACAAATAAACTTCGGTGAACTCAACCCCAATACCGGTTGGATTATTCAGTTTATTCACCACATTTGTATAGGTATCAGGAGAGGGGGAAGTTCCCCTAGACCCGAAGATGATCAATATAAGAAAAAGTGTTTTGGGAGAATATTTATTTAGATAGAGCGGCTAGGATTTCAAAAGTTTACTTAAATTCCAACTTATAATTCTAAGGATTCAAAGTTAGTAATTTGAACATTTCATACCTTCATTTTACTTATCATTCACTGAATTAATATTATATATTTGAAACATTCAAATTTCCTTTTGGTTTACTTTCAATCTCCATCTGCTAATTATAATACATTTTGAAGGGGGAGGTTTTCGAATGGATTGAGTGATAATATGGGAAGTCGGCAAATGGGCATATAGGCTCCAATTCACATACAAAAGTCCTATTTGACATTTGGGGAAATTAGGTGAGCTTCAGTCATGTTTATTTCTTCCACGCCAAATCCTTGATGGAGCCTAATTAAATTGCTCTCTTGCTATTTTGAAGTTTGAAGAACAATGCTTTTGAGTTTTGGCTTGCCTCATTATTTTTATTTCCTCACTAGCATTTGCAATTTTCTTCGTCATGCATGCTCATCCATTGGGACCAACCATTATCATTACTTAAGGACTACCTCACCTAGGCTATAGGTAATGCATACGAGGCAATTAAAGAAAATTAAATTCGGTTAAAGAAAATTAAAATAATACTTGCATTCCACATCGGTAGCACTTCCTTATACCATCATTTCGATATATTGAATAATCTCGGTATATATATCATAATCGGAACCGTTCAACTCCTAAATAATTCTTTGAAGATCATCCTCACAAAAAATCAATAACTTTGAAGATCATATGTGTAAACTAAATGGACGGTTCACCATGAGAATCTTCATTATTACCAATATTGTTGATTTGTTTCCATATGAATAACTAAAGGACCTTCAAAGTTGTTGATTTTTGCGAAGAGGATCTTGAAAGGATTATTTAGGAGTTGAACGATTCCGATTATAATATATATACACGGATTATTAGATAAATCGAAATGGTGATGCGAAGAGGTACCACCAGAAATGACATGCAAATATTGTACTAATTTTTATATGGGAATGGCAGTTACGTTTACAATATCATAGTAATTATATCAGAGAAGGACCCATGCATGAAAACAACAAATGATGAAAGCGAAATAAAATTGTGACATTTTGCAAAACACCCAAATTTCAATTCATTTTCTGAAATATTAGCACCGTGCTAATCATGTTTAGTTGATTGGAATAACTGATTAATGCGATGGAACAAATGAGCATTGGACACGAGGAATTCACCAACGGTCTATATGATTGATTGGGTCTCACTCAATCTCATCAAGTCACTAATGCTGAAAAAGAATGCAATGTTTATGAGTTCTTGTAAAAAGGTTACAAATCAAATGCTTAAATTTCACTCTAAGATTGTAAAAAAAAGTTTCGTACTCGGTTTATTTTAATTGCAATTAGTAAATTATCATGATTCTTAAATATCACTCCAACAAGTTTACAAGGGATCCATAATAATCACTCATTGTGGATAATTTAATTGTTGGGTTGAATTTGTGTCTGTTTGTGTACTGTTTTAGATGTTATGAGATCGATTTTACACGCTAATGCATGCGGATCTTATCGTGGGATCGATTTTACATACTAATACATACGGATCCTATTTGTATTAATGGATTACGCATGTTTTTATTAAAAAAATTCGTTTTGCCTATGTAATGAAATTGGGGAGAGAAATTAAATATACATGCTAATGCATAAGCACAATAATTTGTATCTTCACGCTGACGACTGCCGGCTACCCAATCAACTAACTTAACCGCCCCAACCCGCCACGTCAATGGCCAACACTGATCTTCCACGTCATCGTACGTGTACCAATTAATTGGAATGGAATAACGGAATTACCCTCGCCGAAACACAAAAATTTGACTTTTACCCTCAAATAAACGGAGATGGCCGGTGTCAAGAGTTGAAGAATTGAACCGTGGGTTTTGATTTGAACGTTGACCTTGACTCACCGTGAATGGATTATACCAAAAACAAATTGGCTTGAGCCGGAACTCAACCCACGTTTTCAAGCTAAAACTCATAAGAGAACCAAATTTTTTTAAAAGTAAACATATATATAAACTGTAAGGGCGTGTTTGGATGAAAAAATTTAAAATGATCAATCATTTATAAATTGAAATAATTTAAGTTGACGGAAATTAATTTTTTAGAATTTGTGAAGTTTCTTTTTTGGATAGTATAAAAATATAATGAAGTTTAAACATATAATTTAATCCTTATACATAAATTATAATTATAAAATGAAATTTTGGAAAATGAGACCTCTTTATATGAAATTTAAAGTCAGAATTTAGGACATCCAAATTCCTTTTTGGAATTTTTAAATTTCAATTTTTTTGAATTCCTATCAATATAAGAGATTTGATGTATAATAATTTCAAAATTCTGATTTTTTATCAAATCCATTGTTATTTTCCATCATCCAAACACCCCCTATTTGACATACAAAAATTCTATGCATCTCTCACTCTATAATTAAAATGGAATTGTCATCATGTATATTAATATTGTAATGATTAATTTGGGACACATTTATTAAAAATAATGATATTAACATATTAATATTTATTAATAACAATAGTTATATATATATATATATATATATATAAAGAAAGAAATTACAAACCAAAGCCCCTAAGGACAACTGACATGACCCTTCCCGAATTTCGTCATGAAATCCGCAAAAAGTCGTGTTTCCGTCTGACAGCTTTTAACTACAAAAGTTAAATACCTGAAATACCCTTAATCTTTTGAAACATCAATTGACCTTTATAGGGGTTCCAACAGAACCTACTCTGTACCTAATTGACCTTCACCTATTTGTCAGACAAATGATAGACCAGTAGTTCACAAACTACCTCGGAGGACCTCCTCCACAAGAAAACAAGACAAATGACGTGTCACCCTCGTGTGAACCGTCAACAACTCGTCGATCTGGGTCACCGCCCACACCACCCACTGACCTTGATGACGAAGGTACCAGACTTGGTTGAATTGAGTCTCATTGACTTACCCCGAGTCGTAACTCGATATCCCAGCTCATCTTAAGCACCCCGAGTCGTAACTCGATATTCCGGCTCATCCTGAGCCGTAGCTCAATATCCCGGCTCATCCTGAGCACCCCGAGTCGTAACTCGATATCCCGGCTCATCCTGAGTCGTAGCTCACAAACCCGGCTCTTCCCGAGTCGTAGCTGATTTCCCGGCTCAACTCGAGCCGTAGCTCAATATTCTGACTCATCCTGAGCTCCACAATACAACAGTAGAAGGCCGGACCACGAGCCACGTGCCCCCACGCGCCCTACACGCGTTTGTACTATCACAGCGAAATATTTCATCGCTCTGATGGAATATTCCGTCGAACCAGACGAAATCGGAATATGACGTACAAACTAACGGCATTAGGGTTCCATCTTAACGCCGTTACCTTTTGACAGAATATGCTAACGCCGTCAACATATTCCGTCAGACCCTAACGGCTTCAATTGACTTAACGGTCAACTAACTGCTGACTGGAGGCTAACTGTGTTGCCACGTCGCTGCCACATGGCATGCCACGTCATCCACCGCAGTTCGTACTAGTCATCGGAGTACGTCGGGGATGACGACCGGACCACCGCCGTCGCAGCCGGAATCGGTGGTCACAAATTGGAAATTCTCGTCGAAAATCGCCATTTCCGACAAACTTCAAACTCCACCAATTTCTATGATCCACACCTGTAGATTCATCTACACAACACAAGGAACTCGAAAATGAAGTCGGGTGTTCGAGATCATACTTGGTTCGGTCGGAATCCGGTCGAGAAGTTTTGGTCCACTTCTCCTCCTTCATCTGCCGTCTATGGCAACGCTCCCACCTCGAAAATGACACCAGACTGTTTATGAAGTCGAGGGGAAGACTTCCCTGGCCTTGGATTTGGTCGAATCGGCCACAAAATGGAACGATGAAGGTGAGGGTGGTGCGGTGATCGCACGGGGGAGAGAGAGAGTTTTCGAGGGAAAAGAGAGAGATTCTGAGTCCGGGATGAGCAGAGTCTCTAGAGAGAGAGAAAATTATCCCCATAATTTTTTACTTTTCCAAAATAACCAAACTACCTCTGAAGCTTTTAGACCCACAACGTTCCCACCAGGTCTCTGTTTTCTATGTGCCGCTTGTCTACGAACTCGTGAGTTTGAGACCTATGGAACGACCTAAGAAAAACTTCCAAAAGTACTGCCATACAAAAAGTGACTCCCGAACCCCTCCGAAACCGAGTGTAAAATCGTCCTTTCCTTAATTAAATTATCGAATTACTTTAATTTCTGGTCTGGGTCATTACATCAACCAACACCTAGCTTATCAAAACTAAGAGTCTTCGAAATAGAAGAAGGAACAACTTGGATCCAAATGTGAGACGAAAGCTCACTACGACCCAACAAATGTAGAACATCCACAGTAAAGTTTGCTTCTCTCAAAACATGAGTGAAGTGATAGCATGAAATCGGTTAGCTAGATTACGAATATCAGAAATCACGGTACTAAGCCTCCAAGGAATGGCACATTTGTTAAGAATACAATCGATGACCAATTTTGAGTCTCCTTCCACCATCACCTCAGAGAAGCCCGCATGAGAAGCATGATGCAAACCTTCTTTAAAGGCCAAAGCGTCAGCAACAGCCACATCAGACGGCCCAAGAGGCTTAGCACCCGCAACTAGGGGATTCCCAAGCGCATCCATTATGATGAAACTCGCAGTGCCACACGACGAGTTTGGAATGACTGAAGCATCAAAATTCAACTTGACCTTGTATGCATGAGGTGACTTCCACCTGATGAGAATAGAATCACCATTCCTAAAATGGTGCGTAATGGAAATCGGGTTTCCCTGTAAGGTGTTCCAGTATTCCTTGACTATAAACACAGCAACTCTCAGGACCTTGACAGGATGGGGATTAACACCACTTCATTCCTTAGCCTCAAATTTTCCAACATAAAATAAGAATTTTACTAAGTGCAAAATTCTTTTGAGAAATGAGACAAGACCTGCTAAAATCCATCAACCAGTTAATAAATGATCCTTAAATTAATAGGACTGGGGCAGTTGCCCATATCTTTCCAGATATCCTGAGTAAACAAGCAATCCTTGAAGAGATGATCAAAAGAATTGGACAATTGGAAATAAGACGATTTGGATAGTTGGAAATAAGACGATCTTTAGTTTTAAGTCTACCTTTCCCTAACAACCACCCAAAGATTCTCACCTTGGGGAGAATCGGGAGCTTCCAAAGTTTCTGCAAAAATAACGAGTTAGGATGAGAGCAATTATGTTCCATTTATAGAGCAACAACTGACTTTTTAGTAAAAGATCCAGAGGTCGAATGACCCCAAACAAAGGATTCAAGTTTACTAGAAATGGATAGAGGAATGTCCATGATTTGAGAAGCAATATCTTCAAGAACAACTTGAAGAAGAGCTTCCCTATCCTAGCCTCCATCTTGAATAAAGTTACTAGAACAAAGATCCCAATTTAAATTCGACCATTGATCCTGATGGATTAAGTTCGTCAGAGGAAAAGGTAAAACTCAATTAAAAGACTAGAACAAAATAATATTACCATCCCCCACAATCCATCTCATCCCTTGGCTTACCAAGTCTCGATTTTGCAGGATTCCCTTCCAGGTTGCAGAGGCCGAGGATTTAGCCTTCGCCTGAAAAAGAGACGAATTCCGGAGATATTTTTTGGAGATAATTTGAACCCACCAATTATCAGGTTGTGACAAGATCTGCCAAAGCTACATGGTTGAACAGCGCATCAAGCCTGATATCGAGACCCCCTTTAAATTTTGATGTGCAAACATCCTTCTAAGCAACAAGAGGGGATTTAACCTCATCACCCCAAAAAAATCTGCTCGATTGAGAATCCAATTGGTTAGTAAGTTTTTTGGGACAGGGAAAAACAAGACATTACATGTTTGGGGACTGCAACAAGGTTAGCCTGAATAAGAACCAATTTCCCGGTTCTAGAAAGTGTATTACGCTTCCATCCTGCAAGTTTATTCTGAAATTTCTGTAAATTTGATCTTTATACGGATATAATAAACAATAAATTTTGACATTAAAAAAAAAACGTAAACTAGATTGTGATTGGGATAAACTAAAATACCATGGGCAATTGATAGTAATTTGACAAGCTAAGGGGCAGTCAAATAGTAGAATCTATGGCCCTAGAAGGTTTGGTATACATTTGGTAAACCTCTTGGAAACAAAGAATTATAATATCCCAAAAAATTTTGACCCAAAAAAGGAATAAAAAATTATAATATAAAATTTTGACCCAAAAAAGGAACGAAGAATTATAATATAAAATTTTGACCTTAAATATTCATTCAAATTTATATGTTCACACCCAAAACCCACCATAAATTCAAAAAGGGAATTATCCGATACGCTCTACCGTTTGCGCCACAAAACAAAATCCTCACTGATTCATTGAACGCAGAGAAATCACGGGGCGTCCAGATCGTAATCTGACATCCCTTCCATTTGACGACCCATAAAATTTAGTTAATTAATTATATTTATTCCTTCAAATTTTTGAGGATTTATTACCAAAACTACGAACGGTTGAAGAGATCAGCTAAAACGTAGCTTAGCAAACATGAACTTTTTGTCCCGTCCAATCATGCTAGTCCAAAGAATAACTTTGACTTTCACATTTAATCTTGGACTATGATTGGCAATCGAGTGGTTGTTATCATACGTGTACGGTGAGGTAATATACAGGGGATTAAAACTTTGTGTCAACAAGGTCCAAGAGAGTCGACTCTCAAACTCATCCACCACCAAACTTCTCTGCTCCCTCCATCCTACGTCTCAGCCTCCTCTCTCTATAAATACCGACATACTTCCCAACAGCTTTTTAGAATCAACATACGCATATAGATATATAGAATTATAGATATAGATTGCTAGTAGATAGAATAAGACAAGTTCACAGCCGGAGGCACAGAGCCTTTGTGAATCCACAGACCCACAAGAAGAAGAAGAAGATGGAGAACAGACAGATGGAGGGATTTGAGGTAATGGGATTTCCAGTTCACAGCCAAGTGAGAAAGATCAAGCAAGAATCCGAGAAAGTTATCGATTGGTTACCGGGAAAGCCGGAGATGAGACCTGTCCTTAGGGAGATCACCAGCCCCACCAGGCAGATCTCTCGGTCTCCTCTCGGAATTTCTTGCCGGCCCATCTCTGTTGGCGACTCTTAGGAGGAGGAGACGGCGCGGTGGTTTGGGTTTTCTTGTAACCAAGTGAAGATGAAGATGGGGATTTTGAGGGATGTCAGTTTATTATGCATCTTCTTTGTCGAATTGAAAAACAGAGTGTTTTGCTCTGTTTCTTCTGCTCTTGCTCCCCTGTTTTCTTTTCTTTTCTAGTTTTGTTACTTTCAAGCTCTCATCTCCTTGTAAATATAATACATGGCTTTAGTTTCTGGTATGGCAATTTTGCTTCTTCTCAATTTCATATATTATCTTTTATTATCGTGCAAATCACCTCGATACAACCTGAATTCATATGACAATTTATCAAGCTTCATATAATATCTTATTAATTATTAGAATTTGAATTCTGTAATTGGTACAAGAGAGTTGATTATATCTGATATAGGCTTTGGCCAATTTTGAATTTGTCTTGACACGTGTTTATTATATCAAAAGGCAACATTACTTGATATTTCTATGTCTAATTGTCTTGCTCAGTCATTTTCAGACATCCAATTTCGTACGAAATGACTCGATGCCTTGGGGATTGACGGTTCACAATTCGTAGCCACTTTTCTAGTTTTTCTAACATTCCCATATTGAAGAGCCAGATCTAACCAATGCTGCTGGTCTTTTGTGTATCAAAGAGAAAATATCTTGAGCCAATCTCGAATTGTGATGAGTTAGATTTTTCAACGAAAAGTCGAAGTTGTTGAAACCTCTCTTGACCATATTTCAGTATTAACTTAGCCTATGCTGATGGGCTAAAAAACAAAAGGCGGCATAAAACGGAGGGTGTAATGTTCAAAACTCGTCTTACAAATACGTAGTTAATTAATCTCAATAAGTTTAGGGTCACAAACATTATTGTTGTAAGAAACATTCCAGTGGCACATCTGAGAGGAGAATCAAGCCTTCGTGGGTGCTACTGATTAAAAGCGGTAAATATACAATCAATTTATTCATTCCCCCATTGAATTCTGTGGAAGGATACTAAGTAATAGCACAAATCCACAGGCTTCAACCATCTTCTTCGCCTATGGATTCCAGAGGATTGTAGTTTCAGCAATCATGGAAGTCACAACATAAGGATCCATGTTAGAAGCCGGCCTACGATCCTCGAAATAGCCTTTCCCGTCCTTCTCGGTGTCCCTCCCAACCCGAATCGAGGCTCCCCGGTTTGCCACTCCCTGTCAATTGTCAATTTTCAAAACATTTATCGGAGATTAAGGAGTGAATATATAGACGACTTAGATAGACGAAGATATTGTAAATTTACCCATGTGAAGCGATTGATGTCTGCAGTTTCGTGTCGTCCGGTGAGACGACGCTCATTGCCATCCCCATAAGCAGCAATGTGTTCCTTGTGCCTCAATCCAAGCTTTTCGATCGCCTTTTTGATCACCTCAAAGCCTCCCTCGCTTCTCATCGACTTGGTGCTGAAATTCACCGATAAACACAGTTACAAAAATAGATGCAAGAAAGATTCATGACACAAATAATAGACCATTCCATACCTGTAGTTTGTGTGAGCACCGGCCCCATTCCATTCACCCTAATCATACACAAATCCAGTAAGAACTCCGAAATTAAACGAATAATATATATATATATATAGAAAGAAAAAAAAATTGGATTTGTATTAATTCTAACCTGGATAGGTTTGGGATCAAAGGAAAGCACGACTCCAGCTATTTCAGTAATCCTCTGTATTAAACCATAACATAAAACGTTATCAACACGAAAGATTCAAGGAATATTCTATTGATCTCTTCGATGGGTATTATAATACCTCCAACAGGTAACGAGCAGCCCATAACTGATCCCCAGCAGAGATGCCAGCTGTAGGTCCAACTTGAAACTCCCACTGTAAAAATCATACCGATAACATAAAATCCAACAGATATTCGAGAAGATGACAAACAACAAGTGTGTTCTGTATTCTGTGAACAATTCTGACATATTTCAGGTACCTGGCCAGGCATAACTTCAGCGTTGATGCCGCTGATGTCGATGCCAGCATAAAGACATGCTTTGTAGTGAGAATCTACAATGTCTCGCCCAAACGCCTTCTCAGCACCCGCACCACAATAGTACGGTCCCTATAAGCAAAAAAAAAATCCGGTTAAGTACGGCGGAGGAGGAGGCGGCGGGCGGCCGGCTATTTTAAATTGTTACCTGTGGTCCGGGAAAGCCACCGAGAGGCCAGCCAATTGGCCATTTCACATCTTTCTGTAACAAAGTATACTCTTGCTCTAAACCAAACCTGTAATATTGTATATATGATTAAATTTAAATAGATAAACCCAAACAGCACCAACCAAGTAATTATATAAACCAATTACGAAACAAATTAAAAAAATTAATTACCAGGGTTCTTCAGCTACGACATCAGGATGGCTGAAAATTCTCGCAGCGTTAGCTCTCTTGTTGGTTGGAATTGGCTCACCATCCGGGGTGTATGTGTCACATATGACCTACAAATTATTAATAATATTCACATACTTTCTTTTTCTTTTTTTTTCTTTTTTATTTTTTGTTAATGATCGAAAATATAACAATAAAATCTTGTGAGGAGGACTTACAAGAATGTTGTTGCCTCTCCTAAATGGGTCCCTGAAAATTGCTTGTGGGCTATTTTCAAAACGCCAATAAAAAGCAAGGAAATTTGCATCAAATAATAAGATTTGAAAAAAATTATGACACAAAAAAAAAACAAGACTTGATAAACAAAGCATTACTATAGGATGATTTCACTGTCTTTGCCAAGAGCCTGGCCAGTGCTTGAGCCATCATAATTCCACTTGGGAAGTTTTGAAGGATCACCGACTGGTTCAGGAAGAGTCTGTGTGTCTCATACACGATTCAAATTAGAGAAAAAAGAAAACATTTCATATGATATAATGAGCTACCAATTATGTAAAATATTTAAAAATAAAAATAAAAATAAAAAATTACCTTGGCTTTGCTTCTGATGTCTATCCCAGACCCACCGATCCTGTTTTATAAATTGGAAAGAAAAAAAAAATAAAAACTCGTAGATAGTTTAATTAATTATGAACAAAAGCCCAGAAAGAAGAAATGGTGGGCACCATATATACTCGGCAATGATTCTGTCAGTGACGTGAGACAGGTCGAGGTTGAGAAGATCAGTCACCAGCTGAGACATTTTTGGTTTTTCACAAACAAAATCGAAGCCAAGAGAAAATAGCAAAGATGGGATTGATTTTTATGAATTTTGAGACTTTGGCTTAATTTGGCTCTCCCTTTGCCTCTCGGGACTAAAATTAATAATAGGCGGGTGAGTGAGTGAGTGAGTGAGTGAGAGAGAGTCCGCACCGCACAGTTTTGATGATATACGAGTTGGGGTTCAGTTGTATTCCTTTTTCTGATTTATATAGGGCGTACACATATTATTCAAATTTTATTATTATTATTATTGTTTTTTTAATACAAAATAAAAATAATAAAAAAGAGAATAATCCTTAATGGCTACTATAACCACAACCAAATAAATCAAATTTTCAAACTACAGACGCTTCACGGGGAAGGAAACAAATCCATCTTGGATCCAAGTTCCAAATTTGTCCAAGCTCTGCCAAAAAATCTGTTATAAGGTTGGTTTCGCAAAGGATATGAGAGAATTAAATTGCTTGAAAACTTATTTTCTATAATTATTATTATTTTTTATGTTTTGGGAATGAAACGAATTTAAAAGAAAATAAATTAAATAGTCTTACGTTTTTCTTATCCATGTTCTTCCATTACGTGACTTACGTCTATGGCACGGAAAACAAAAATGTATCGAATTTTTTTTTTTACTTTTTCGTTTTTAATAGGATAAAGCATTAATATAAATAATACTTAATTTTACCAAGGATTTTTGTTTTATTATACGTAGAACAAACGTAATGGATAAAATATAAATAGTGGAGTTACTAATAATTAACTATGAAGAGTAGGTGCTGACCACAAATACAAAGCATTATACAGATGAGGAATTTTCAGCCCTTATTATTTCAATATCAAATCAGGCTTAAATCCATTTCTCTAATAGTTCATGCATTTGCTTCTTTTATTATGAGGGTTAAGGAATTATCCGGTGTGAGATATTACATTGTTTGAGGAATCCTAGATGCTGTTGGAGTAAATAATCGTCAACAAGGGCATTATAATGCACTGTAAATTTTTGTCCAAAATTTATATCGTTTGATGAAATACACACTTCATCAAAAAAATAAAAAGATTAAAAAGTCAAATTGGAACCAGGAAAATAAAATGCCACGCCCCATGAGCTCTTAGCTCTTAAGTTCCTAAAAAACTAGAAACCAAAAAATAACCGGAACAAGAGATTTTCATTACACTATTTGTTTGATAATAAGGTTCTTATTATACTTGTTAAAAGTTAAAAGTTATGCTCGAGCATAGCAGCCTGGGCTTGTAACTAAGTAGGACATTAAAGTGATTGGTGGATGAAAACTTGACCATGAAAACCACATTTTACGCATAACGAATAAGTAGCAAACTACAAATGAATTTTGATAAAATCGGAAGTTAAAATTATGAATAATTTGATTGGTGCAATATTAATTTCATGGATACAATATTTTTAAAACTTACTTATTAAAATAGAAAATAATAATAATAATAATAAAGTGAACAAATGGATAAATGAAGGAAATTTAGCGTAAAGGGTGATGATTTTATTTAATTGAAAGAAAGAAAAAAAAAATAGTGGAGGTTATATTACAGGGACAGTAGGTGTGATTTGCATCAACCACACATGTCTACACGAAATGATGGAACAATTGTGGCCTTTTTATTTTGTGCGGATGAGCTCAACAATTTTTTTTTTTTCTTCTCTTTTTCCTTTTTAATATCCAAATGAAAATGATCAAAATTAAGAAAGTTATAAATCACCTTTTTATTCACACTTATCAATCATTCTTGTTTCAACTTTGGTTTGATATGATTGTACACCAAACATGCACGACATCTTTCTATATATGATAAAATCATATCGTACTTATTCGGTTAGGAAAAACTTCGAGAATGCTAATGCTGTATTCCTCCCTCACGACTTCCCACTTAAATATTGGTACTAAATCACCGATTAATCCCATAATTAGTTGAATCTTTGCTTGTACTAGGTAGAATTGAATGTTTTGATCCCAAGACGAATTGAACTCATAAATTGTAAAATAATCCAGCTCTACTCCTTCTCACTAAAATCTTGATTTAATAGCAAGAGAATCTAATCCATGATGCGTGTAAGAACATACAAACTCGCCCTAATTATTAAATTACTCAAAAGTTAATTCGTCTTTAAATTTTTACATTCTACGTAAAAAAAAAAATATCTAATTTCTTACCCACCATAAGATCTAAAGTTTACCTATGAGATGAAATTAGGTTTATAGGTCTAGCTTGTTAGTAAGATCCCACTTATGCCGTATGCGATGTTTGGCATATTTGTTTTTTTTCTTGGCTTTGGTTCATTGATGTTAATTTAGTGACGACTTCTCATGTCCTAGCAGACTGGCAGTCCTACTCATTGTCATCGATCAGTGACGACTCCCCGAAATGCTGCCTAGTGGACGCTACATGGTGTACTCCTAGCAAATTTGGCCAAGCATTTTATTTTTTTTAATTGTTGCTTTTTTGGTAATGGACGAATCGGTGAAAAATATAATTATGTCACTCATAAAAATACGTGCCAAATTCAAAAAGCTGTACTGACAACGAAGAGATAAGTTTGTCACCTTGCAACCCAATTTGATTCTTTCAAGTAATTCTTCAAAACCCTAATTTTGGGTTCCTACTATTTCAAACTCAAACGCATCAATTGCATTGATGACACGTTAGTAACGAAAATGGTATAACTATTTATGAGTAGGCATTTTTATGGTTCAACAATTCAACTCGACCAATCCAATCGAAATGAATTGGAAGGGTGGGTTTCAAATGAACAGTTTATGATATTTCAAATTTGGTTCACGTCGAGCAGTCTGCTGATAATCGATGGGTTCGAAACTGAGACCTCTGAGCCCAGCCCTCAGAGTCAATCCTTTTTCCCGAGGTTACAGATCTATTTTGCCGACTTCCCTTGCCTACATTGTTCCATTGATTAGAGGTTGTTCACTTTGGAGATATGATGCGGTTATGAGTACGATCGGGCGTGAATGACACTTGGTCCTCTGGATTTTCAAGGACCGTCGGGGACGCACCGGACACCATGTAACGTGAGGTGCTCTTCCAGCCGCTGGGCTCACCCCATATGGTTGCACTTTTAAAGTTCATATTCCAACATAAGCCAAACCGAGGAATCTACCAAGCCCAACATGCCTAATTATAAATTGGGGACGAGACTATCCGTTTGTTCGGCTGAAAATTATTTCTAAACTCCTTACTCGAACCTATTGAGTTAGTTAATGAGGTGAAGTCCAAACCCGATCATACCATCCGTTGCCTTATTGACAATTCAATTAAAAATGGGACGTTATGTAAAGAGTTGCGGGCCAAGGAGGAAAGTAAGGCTTACTTTTTTGGGTTGTAGAACAAAGATTGGAGACGGCCCAATTCATATTGGGTCAGAAAGCCCATGATTAGATTGAGTGTATATTTGTAAGAAAGCCCATGGGCTTGGGAATGGACGGTGGGCCTGGCGGCCGAGTGTAGTGTGGTGACCACGCAAATAACTTGGAGAGGAGAGGACTATAAACAAATGGCAGTAAACGAAAGGTCAGAGCACGCGATTTAGGTGACGAACTACTCTCACCGCCTTCCCCTTTCGCTTTTCCTTAACCCCCAAGCCGAACCCTTGTATATAAATACTTTGCTCTCTCTCACCCATCTCATTTCCGGGTCGGTTTGTTTTCCCAGGCAAAACCAAAAAATATCCTATCAGCTTTAACGGCAACACAAGGCGGGACCCACCACACAACATCACAAAGAAAGAAGGAAAACGAAACAAAGGAGAGCTCCTTTCGATTCGTCACCTGAATCCCAGAAAGAGAGGAGAGCTAGAGAGACTCTCACAGAAAGTGCGGGAAAATCGATCTTCTCTCTCTTTCTTATTATCCATTGGGACAATCCGATCAGGTAATTTATTTAATTGCTGTAGTTTTTTTTTTCTCACCTTGATTTTATTTCAATGGGGTTGTTGTTTTTGCTTAGGGTTTCGGCTGCCTGCCAGAAATTTAGGAAATTTTTTAGCTTTATTGGAATTAGACACCAATACGATTTGAACTTAAATTAAAGAATTCATTTTGGTGCATTTCTCGATGTTTAGGGTTTTTGATTGTTAAATTTTGTTAATTGCTAGATCCTAGTTTGATTTAATTGTCTGTTTGATGCAGTTACTGTAAAGTATTGTGCTTTTGAATCTCTCTGGTGTTTGCTTGGGTTCGATCAGCCTATTTCGGCACACTGTCAGAGAATAGGAGGATTGAGGGCTCCGTGGTTTCACAGAATATGAGTTTTCAGGTCCGAACTGAGCGAAGGGATAGGTCCAGGTTTCCTGCTCAGCCTGTTCAGTCTGCTCAGCCTACTCAGCCTGCTCGTCGGGAGTGGATCCCCAGAGGATCCGACCCTACCACTGCTGCCGTGAACCAGCCTCCAAGGTCCAATCCGAGCAACCTGAATGCAAATGCAGGCCAGCCTCCACGGTTCAATCCGAACAGCCTGAATGGTAATGTAGGCCAGCCCAATTATAGTTCTGCTCCATCGGAGGGTCGACATCATAGAGCAAATAATGGACCTAGAGGTCATATAGCTCGGCCAATGAACCAGAGAAGGGAGAGGGGAAGGAGTGAGAATCAGGATGGGTTGGGATTGAAGGACTTCAATTTGCCTCAGCTTGTGCAAGAAATTCAGGATAAGCTGACAAAGGGTACTGTTGAATGCATGATTTGTTATGATATGGTGAGGAGGTCTGCAGCTGTTTGGTCTTGCTCAAGCTGCTACTCAATTTTCCATCTGAATTGCATCAAGAAATGGGCCCGAGCTCCCACTTCTATTGACATGTCTGCTGGGAAGAATCAGGGGTTCAATTGGCGGTGTCCTGGATGTCAGTCTGTGCAGCTCACATCCTCTAAGGAGATTCGGTATGCTTGTTTTTGTGGTAAGAGGACAGACCCACCTTCAGATTTGTATTTGACACCACATTCATGTGGTGAGCCTTGCGGGAAGCAACTTGAGAGGGAGGTCCCGGGTAGGGGTGTGAGTAAGGATGATCTTTGCCCTCATCATTGTGTCTTGCAGTGCCACCCAGGCCCATGCCCTCCTTGTAAAGCATTTGCCCCGCCACGTTTATGCCCTTGTGGCAAGAAAACTATTACAACAAGATGCTCTGACCGGACGTCTGTTCTGACTTGTGGTCAGCATTGTAATAAGCTTCTTGATTGTGGGCGTCACCGCTGTGAGAGGGCTTGCCATGTGGGCCCTTGTGATCCTTGTCAGGTTCTGGTTAATGCTTCTTGCTTTTGCAAGCAAATGGTGGAGGTTGTTCTTTGTGGAGACATGACTGTGAAGGGAGAGGTGAAAGCAGAAGATGGCGTTTTTTCTTGCAGTTCCACTTGTGGAAAGAAGCTTAGCTGCGGTAATCATGCCTGCGGTGAAGTTTGCCATCCAGGCCCTTGTGCAGAGTGCAATTTAATGCCGGGGAAGATCAAGACATGTCATTGTGGGAAAACGAGCTTGCAAGAGGAACGACAGAGTTGTTTGGATCCGATTCCAACCTGTTCACAATTATGTGGCAAGTGCCTCCCTTGTGAGAAGCACCAGTGTCAAGAGGCATGCCATATTGGGGATTGCCCACCTTGTTTGGTTAAAGTCAACCAAAAATGCCGTTGTGGATCAACTTCTCGGACTGTGGAGTGCTTTAAGACCACAACGGAGAATGAGAAGTTTACTTGTGATAAGCCTTGTGGGCGGAAGAAGAATTGTGGAAGGCACCGGTGCAGTGAGAGGTGCTGTCCTCTGTCCAATTCAAATAATTATCTCTCAGGGGACTGGGATCCTCACTTTTGCTCTATGCCCTGTGGGAAGAAGTTGAGGTGCGGGCAGCATTCTTGTGAGTCACTTTGTCACAGTGGTCATTGCCCTCCTTGCCTTGATACAATCTTCACTGATTTGAGCTGTGCATGCGGTAGGACTTCAATTCCTCCTCCATTGCCGTGCGGGACGCCAACCCCCTCATGTCAGCTCCCATGTTCAGTCCCTCAGCCTTGTGGGCATGCATCTGCTCACAGCTGCCACTTTGGAGACTGTCCACCTTGTTCAGTGCCTGTGGCTAAGGAGTGCATTGGTGGGCATGTGGTCCTCAGGAACATTCCTTGTGGGTCGAGGGACATTAAATGTAACAAGCTCTGTGGGAAGACAAGGCAGTGTGGTATGCATGCTTGTGGCAGGACGTGTCACCCGCCGCCCTGTGATAATACTACCTGTTCGGTGGAACCAAGTTCAAAATCTTCTTGTGGACAGACCTGCGGAGCTCCTAGGAGAGATTGCAGGCATACATGTACTGCACTTTGTCACCCTTATGCTCCTTGTCCTGATAGCAGATGTGATTTCCCTGTCACAATCACTTGTTATTGTGGCCGGTTAACAGCAACTGTTCCTTGTGATTCTGGCGGCATCAATGCTAGTTTCAAGGCTGATACTGTGTACGAAGCTTCCGTTATCCAAAGGTTGCCGGCACCACTTCAACCAATTGAATCAACTAGCAAGAAAATCCCACTTGGCCAGAGGAAGCTTATGTGTGATGATGAATGTGCTAAGTTGGAGCGGAAACGGGTTCTTGCAGATGCTTTTGATATAGCTTCTCCAAACTTGGATGCACTCCATTTCGGTGAGAATTCTGCTGTTTCTGAGTTGCTTTCAGACCTACTTAGACGTGATCCTAAGTGGGTATTATCTGTGGAAGAGAGATGCAAGTACTTGTTGCTCGGCAAGAGCAAAGGTCCTACAAGTGGTCTTAGGGTTCATGTTTTTTGTCCAATGCTGAAGGAAAAAAGAGATGTGGTTAGGATGATTGCTGAAAGATGGAAGCTTGTAGTTCAGGCCGCTGGTTGGGAGCCCAAGCGGTTTATTGTGGTTCATGTGACACCAAAATCGAAAGCTCCAGCTCGGTTGCTTGGGGTTAAGGGTACAATGACAGTGAGTACACCCCAACCTGCGGCTTATGATAATTCAGTCGACATGGATCCCAGGCTTGTAGTATCTTTCCCAGATCTTCCTAGAGATGCAGATATAAGTGCACTGGTCTTGAGATTTGGCGGGGAATGTGAGTTAGTGTGGTTGAATGATAAAAATGCATTAGCAGTATTTCACGACCCTGCTCGAGCAGCAACTGCAATGAGGAGGTTGGATAATGGTACGCTATATCATGGAGCTATCTCAAATGGCAGCGCATCAATGCCATCTTCGGGTTCGAATGCTTGGGGTGGATTGGGGACAGGCAAGGAAGGAGGAGGACCCTCGACAATGCCGAGGGGCAATCCATGGAAGAAGGCTGTTAATCGAGAATCTGGTTGGAGGGAAGATTCATGGGGTGATGAAGAGTGGTCTAGTGGTTCTGCAGATGTGCAGCAGCCGTCTGTTTGGAAAAAAGAAGCTCCAATTGCTGCCACATTGAATCGATGGAGTGTACTAGACAGTGATTCGACTTCGGGCTCATCCGCTGCTGCTGCTGCTGCTGCATCATCTCCCAGAATAGAGGACTCTGGAAAACAATCTTTGGGTCGTTTGAATCCGCCAGGTTTGGAATCAAATGCAAGCGGTTCAAGTTCTACTTTTACTTCTACTTCGGTAGCAATGCAGCATGGAGGAAATATTGCAGATACATCTGAAGTGGTTGATGATTGGGAGAAGGCTTATGAATAAAAATAGATATGGAATGAAGCCACGGATCAATATTTTTTGGTAACTTTTAGGACATGCATCGCCAGATGGGGATTAGTAGTAAATGCCCTGTCTTTCAATTGTTTCTTGCATTTGGGATGAAAGAATGTCTTTTGAGCCTAGAAGAATGTTGAGTAAAACTCCACATTTTTGTTTTGAATATGGAAGTATTTTTTGATTCCATCTTATTCAAGTGGCTATTTTTTTGTGTTGTTCAAACAAAATTCCACCTTTGGATTTTTATTTTGTGATGTGGTGAATTGAGAGAATGAAGAAACTGAAGAACAACAACAAACAAAGGGAGCTGGACAAAGTACAAGTCCAGCAGCAAATCAATAGTCACTCACGCAACATGTGAAGGTTGAGGTTTGTTGTTCCTACTTCTTCCTACTTTCCTACCCCAAACGGAAAGGCATGTGGTGTGGATTGCCTTGGCTGGCCTTCTATCATTAATTAATTAATAAATAAATACCAATCAAAACTTTATTAATTAAAAAATAGAATAAAATAAAATTTATTCTTCAAAGTCACAGGGGGTGTCGTTTTCAGTTTGCCGCATCTCCCCTCCACAAATTTTGAAAAAACAAAATGGAGAAATAGACAGTATGTGAGATCTCTCTGGGGTAGAGAATTAGAGATTGGATTTGTGTTGCGGGCATTGTGAAGTCCGTGTATAAAGACATTGTTTAAGTCGCTTGGCATTCCCAGCTGTCTTTTGTAATACATACAATCCCCACACATTTTGATTTTGGGCTATTTATTCAGTTTAACCTTTCCTTTTCAATCTGTCAACACATTCCAGACATACATTTTCATGGATTCTCCTCAGCTCATCACCTCTCCTACTTTCTCCGACCACTTCAAGTTCAAGGTAACTTTCTTGCTTGCTTATTTAATTTCTGAACAAATTTCCTGCTATTTATGACTTGCTGATCCATTGATCCATGATCTCTCTCCTTTTCGGGTCCTAGTTCTTATGGTTAGTTGACTTGGGCAAAAACAAACCCAAGATCTGAACTGTCCACCCGTGATATCTTCTGCTTTACTAAATTTTCTTTTGCATTTAAATTTGAAGTTGTTGGTGTTCTATTTGATCAATTAGAGCACCTGATCGTGTGTGTGTGTTTTGTGTATGTTTGTGGAAACTGGAAATACACCTAATTGCTTACTGGACCAACTGAAATTGCACCATTTATGTTAGGCTTGACCTTATCATCTAATTTTCGAGTTTATAATCTGCAGGAGACATGGAAGCATACCCTTCTTTTGTCATTTCAGAGCCTTGGAGTAATATATGGTCAACTGAGCACTGCTCCCTTATATGTCTTTGGAACAATGGATGTAAAGTATATCAAGTCGGAGGATACAGTTTATGAGCTATTCTCCTTCATTTTCTGGACTATTAACATCATTTCTTTACTCAAGTACGCCTTTATAGTACTAAGAGCTGATGATAATGGAGAAGGTAATAAATTGACTAGTATCTTCGTAAGGGAAAGCAAAGGAGTCATGTTCTGAATTGGTCCTTGAATTATGTTCTTACTCAACAATTGCAGGTGGTACTTTTGCTTTGTATTCGCTCCTGTGTAGGCATGCCAAAGTGGGTCTGCTTCCAAATGACACCAGTGCCGATGTGGTTATGCAGTATGAGACCGGAAGCCCTTTCAAAACAAAGGTGGAATCAAGGGCAAGAAGAACCATTGAAAAACATAAAAGCAGCCACTATTTACTGTTGTTCCTTGCTCTGTTCGGTTCCTGCATGACAATCGGTGTTGGGGTGCTTACCCCAGCTCTTTCTGGTTTGGCAACTTTTCTAAAATTTCTTCCCCGTTTACAAGAGAACTTACATTTTCAGATTTAATGACTTGTTTTCTGCCTTTTTATTTCCCAGTCTACTCAGTTTCATCAGGTGTTCAGAGATCATTGTCGGATATTTCACACAAATGTAAGTGCTTGCTAGTTATAAATTTAATTAGAGGAATGTATATCCCTTTTAATCAAAATATAGACAATCATTACTTCAACACTTAAATTGTATCTTGTGGTGATTACCAGTTTCATCATCACCAAAAAAACAGGAGGCCATCTCAAGAGCTTTTGAGAAATGTGAGTCTACTTGCTTGTGTTGTTTATCATTGTAGTCTTTCTGGTCATGGTTTGGATTCTTAATTACTTGTCTGTCACTTCGAATCTTATTTATTTCAGATGTCCCGGTTCCAACTGCATCTGCTATATTGGTGTGCCTCTTCACACTACAGCACTACGGGACTCATAAAATCGGGTTTATTTTTGCTCCAATTATCGTCATTTGGCTGATATTTATTGGTGGAGGGGGTGTGTATAACATTTTCTACTGGAACAAACAAATTATCCATGCCATTTCCCCAATGTACATGTTCAGATTTATCAGAAACATTAATATCAGAAGCTGGAGGTTATTAGGCAGCATCGCTTTATGTGTAGCAGGTATGTTCTCACAGCTTCCTTTTCCCACCTTTCAAAAAATTCTGCAGTTGTTTTTAATCCAGAAAAAAAATGTAACTTTTGCAGGATCAGAGGCAATGTTTGCAGATCTAGGTCATTTCAGAAAGAAATCAATCAAGATTACATTTTTATGCTTGATTTATCCAGTCCTAGTTTTATGTTACGCGGGTCAAGCTGCATATATCTCCAAAAACTTGCATGTTAAAGACTTCAATCATCTGAGTGTATCCATGCCCAGTAAGTTCAAGTACACATATTTCTCTTCATTAGCTGCCTTAAATGCATATTTTAGACATCTAACATATATAAATATATATGGAATGTCCAGAACGAATTCGACACTGGTTCATAGCATATGCCCTTCTTGCTTCAGCTGTGGGAAGCCAAGCAACCATAACAGCCAGCTTCTCCATCATAAAGCAGTGCCTGGCACTTGGTTGTTTCCCCCGAGTCAAAGTTATTCACACATCCGATAAAATCCACGGGCAGGTTTACATTCCTGATATCAACTGGCTACTCATGGTTCTAAGCCTCACTGTCACAATTGGTTTCCATAACATTGTGAAAATTGGTACCGCAACAGGTATTAATATTGTTTCCAACAATGTGTTTCATTTATTGGGGATTTAGACATCTGTCATTAGTTGATGAAATTAAATCTTCCACAGGTTTGGCTGTGATTTCTGGCATGCTAGTGACGACTTGTCTGATGTCACTCGTGATTGCCTTATACTGGGAGAAGAATTTGTTTGAATCCATCTGCTGTCTGATTTTCTTTGGATCGATTGAGGTGATGTATGTATCAGGTTGCATGCTGAATTTCCACAAGGGAGCTTGGTATTTGGTTGTTCTGCTGGTTTTGTCATTGACTGTCATGCTTTCGTGGCATTATGGAACCAAAAAGAAGCTCGAATTTGATTTACAAAACAAGGTATCTGCAGAATGGCTTACAGATATTAGCCGCGGCCTCGAAGTCACCAGAGTGCCTGGGATTGGCTTCATTTATGCAGATATAGTCACAGGAATTCCAGCTTTCTTCTCACACTTCATCACGAATCTTCCCGCATTTCATCAAGTTTTGATCTTTGTATCCTTCAAGTCTTTACCAATGCCTTATGTGTCTCCAAGCCGGAGGTTTCTTGTTGGCAGAGTTGGCTCAAAAGATCTAAAGATCTACCGGTGTATCGTGAGGTTTGGATACTGTGATCCTATCAGGGACACTGATAATTTTGAAGAGAAGATTGTTAGTTCAATTGGGGAGTTCATTTCCATGGAAGAAAACGATTTTGAGTCTCTGGATTCGCCCGAAGGAAGAATGGTTGTGGTTGGAAAGCCACCAGGATTTGATTATGCATCAATTGATCTTGATGAGAGTGGTTCTGGCTTGGGACAGAGGAAAAAGGTGAGGTTCGTGTTGCCTCCAAATAGCCCGAAAATGCAGGTTTCTGTGAGGGAGGAGCTGCAAGGACTCGTTGATGCGAGGGAGAGTGGAACTGCATATTTTCTGGGTCAGGCGCATTTGGCTGTGCGTGACGGTTCGGACATTTTGAAGCTTTTGCTGATCATGGCTTACGTGTTTCTGGATAAAAATTGCAGAGAGCCTCCAGTTGCACTCAACATTCCTCATGCTGCTCTTGTTCAGGTTGGTATGGTCTGTTGCGTATAAATTGTACCAGACATGTATTGACATTGTATAAAATGAAGTAAATTCTGTTGTTTTAAGTTGACAAGAAATATAGAATCAAGTAAAATCCATACTTTTAAGCTGTTCTTCAATATCAATTTTCTTCAATTTCAAAGCGTTGGCATTGATTTTCCAAATTTTTTTTTTTTTTGCCAAAATGATTTTCCAATTTTCAATTGGACAATACTTACATCATCATAATTGGAACCGTTCATTCTCTAAATCATCATGTCAATATCATCTCCATAAAAAAATCAACAAAATTAGAGGTCTTTTAGTCATTCATATATATCAACTAAATGGACGATCCATAATAAGGATCTTAATTCTTATCAAAACAGTTGATTTATTCGATACATATGAATGACGAAACGACCTCCAAACATGTTAATTTTTCACGGAAATGATCTAGACATTTAGAGAATGAACGGTTCCGATTATGATATATGTATAAAGACAATTCGATAAATCAAAAGGATAGTACGTTGATGTACCATCAGAATGAGATGCAAATATTTTCCTTTTCAACTGGGCTTGCTTTTTAGCTATCAATTACCTTCTTGTGGAAAGACAAATGGCAACGTCTAAATGCACACTTGTCAATCCCCAAATGATCAAGCAGATGTGAGGTTGGAATTGTGTCCAAAGGACATGCCTATCAAAAATCAAGCCTTGATGAGCTTCCAAAAGGACATAAGCGACATAGTATTTGTATATGGGGGTGGTTCTAAATAGGTATGATCGATCAAATTTGAGAATCCTAAATAACTATGAGCGACGTAGCCTTATAGTTTAGGGCTTCAAGGTTTGTACTTCGCATGATCGACGAAATTTGAGAATCCTTCGAAGATCCTCTTCTTATTAGATAATTAGGGCCGTAAATGAGGCGGATTAAATCGAATATTATAGTTTGGCAAAAAAAAAAATTGGATATTATACTGTTCATCAAGCTTGGTTTGTTATAGAATTATCGAACTTAGCTTGATCTTTACAAACTAAACTAGGGTTAGTTAAAATGAAATCGAATTCAATACAAACTCGGAGGCATTTCTTTATTTCGTCAAAAAAGAAAAATTAAATGGCATCCATACAACATATTTAACTTCATCATGTGATATAATTAGCATCAAGTAAATGGGTAAATGAAAGTACATATTATTATTGGGGATGAAAAGGTTTATTAATTTAGCATTTAGCTACGAATCAGAACAGTACAACATTATTCTCTCTCGGGTTTTACAAGCCGTGAGCCCAATTAAAGGATTTTGAAATATTCAATAATCTTAATATATATATTATGTATCGCATTTTTATTTACTAGTACTGTAATATAATGATATATATGGCAATTAAATTAAAAACCATATTATTATTTGTGATTCGATAGTAATTAGTAATTTAGTTATGAATGGGAGTCTTCTTTCTAGGCGAGGAGTAATCCATGACCAGTAAGTCTGGTTCTTCACTGGTACTAGCAGTAGTAGTAGTACTACTACTACTCATGTGATCATCATCATCAATAATATTGACGGCGGTTTCATCTTCAACGAGATGATGATGATCACTTGCACCTCCGTTGGGCACCGCGATAACTCCTGCAGCTTATTAATCAATGAATGAACTGTTAATGGACAAGAATTAAAAGAAACTAATTAATTAAGGTCACCATGCATGTCGTGCATAATTATAATTCAGAAATCAAGTTTCAAAACGGTGTGAATTGAAATACCATATATATATATATATATACATTTCGTGCATAATTATAATTCAGCTAGGGATACTTACGGTCGCCGTTGGCTATGTCGTCGACGACTGAGATGATGATGATGAATAGCAGCATAACTGGAACAAGAGCGATGATGCGGTTGTATGAGGTGATCAGCCCAAAATAAGGCGCCATTTGCAAGGTAGTGGCCGATGGATGGATCGATGAGAGGTTAATTACTACCTGCTGGTGATGTTTATATATATATATATATAAAGATGGATGATTTGTAGTTGGAGATCGATCGAGTTGTAGTAGTGCATGATATATATATGATTGTTATGCATGCATGGAGATGGAGGTACGTACGTGGGGCAAATTAGAGTGATTGTTGTCGGTGTCGGGGATAATTAAGTTGACGTAGCGATACCCAAAGCCAGAACTTGATCCTGAATATCTCAAGACTATTTACTACACCTACAGACACATCCAATTCCAAACAGTTCCTGCTACTGTTCTCGTCTGTTCCCAATTCCATCATTGTTCACATATCTGTCTTTCATTTTTACCAACAACAACATTGACTGAGTCGATGAGACCTTAAGTACATAGCTAGGGTTAAGATATATATATATTTGAAGTAACATATAATGTTAGAGGAGGGAGATGAGCCAGCATGCACATACACATGCAGCTGCTACGTGGTTGCAATTCATCCACTTGTAAGTACCTACATTGGCGGCATGCAACCTCAAAAAAACACACATATAACAATACCTACAAGCTAGCTACGAGTAATGATAAGAGCAATGGCAATGCTAATTAATTAACACAACCCCCCATGGATAATCCTTTGCATATATACCACCCTGATAGTATCTCCTCGTACCATGCACCTTTTCGATTTATCTAATTTTTATTATATATATATATATATATATATATATATATATTATAATCGAAATCGTTCAATTCCTACATCGTCATTTCAAGATCATTTATGCAAAAATCTCAACGAATTTGGAGATCATTTAGCCCTTCATCATATGTATATCAATTAAATTAACGGTATATATATACGTACACCATAATTAAGGATCTTAATTGTTACTAAAACCGTTGAATTATTTGATACATATGAATGACTAAGCGACCTCCAATCTTGCTGAATTTTTACGGAGATGATCTTTAAATGATGATTTAGAGAATGAACGGTTCCGATTATAATATATGTGTAAGAATTGTTCGATAAATCAAAAGAGTGGTACGAGAAAGTACCACCAGGGTGGTATGCAATGTATACACATGCTAATTCGAACTTAAAAAGTCATATCGAGAATTTATATTTATAATAATCATTTCGTTATACATATATCATAATCGAAATCGTTCAACTCCTACATTATCATTTCAAGATCATTTATGCAAAAAATCTCAA
Organism: Oemleria cerasiformis; assembly: GCA_037349345.1. Lineage (NCBI taxonomy): Eukaryota > Viridiplantae > Streptophyta > Magnoliopsida > Rosales > Rosaceae > Oemleria > Oemleria cerasiformis. The sequence goes on from JAZGTL010000018.1 coordinate 17,746,102, forward strand.
AAAACTTGGAGATCATTTAGCCCTATATATATATCAACTAAATGAACGGTATATATGTACGTACACTATAAGGATCTTAATTGTTATTAAACCCGTTGAGTTATTTGATACGTATGAATGACTAAACGACATTCAATCTTGCTGAATTTTTACGGAGATGATCTTGAAATGATATGCAATATATATACATGCTAATTCAAACTTAAAAAGTCATATCGGGGATTTATATTTATAATAATATATGTAAATAAAAATGAAAATTGATTATTGAATCAGAATCACAAATATGTAGTGGAGTCGGGCGTCATTGGTGCTCCAGGCACGTGGTCCATGAGGATCATCACGTGAAGTACATACCAATATGATATCATATGCATCCAAGCATATCGGGGATTTATATTAATAATAACATACGTAAATAAAAATGAAAATTAATTATTAAATCAGAATCACAAATATATAGTGGAGTCGGGAATCAGTGGTGCTCCAGGCACATGGTCCATGAGGTGCATCACGTGAAGTACGTACCAATATGAAATCATATGCATCCAATCTCTTGATATTTATATCTAATTAATGATCGTCTCGATGAATTCTCAAGTCTAATCAATCATTAGTCACCATCTAATCTCTTCATTAATTAATTTCCAGCTTCTTATATATATATATATATAATGAAACAGGTTCCAGCATGGATGCAGTTTAACTGCAAAAACCCACGTGTCTTTGTTGGTTATTAGCCACTATCTGTTGCAGACAACCTTACCATCATATGCCCCATCAATCTCCCTAATTAAATTATCTCATCCATCGCCAAATTCGATCACATACTAATATATATTTTATTAATTATAAATGAAGATATATATATATATATATATATATATGAGGTACTAGCTAGTAATTAATTAGGAACCCTACATTCTATATCTTTAATCAAATCGATCGCCTTTCACTTCCTTAATTCATCACCTAATGATATTTATCATCGTCATGGATGAAAATATTCGCAATATTTATATGGATATATCCATATTTAAGGATCTCGGTATAAAAATTAATAAAGATGGTTTCTTGTAATAAGGATAACGTGTATGGCTAATAGCAATACATGGCGTCAAATGGTAAAGGCCGGACATGCATGTTTCGCTGGACAATATACTTGCATCCTACTCTGATGGTACCTCCCCATACTATCCTTTCCATTTATCGAATTGTCTTTGTACATGTATCATAATCGGAACCGTTCATTCTCTAAATCATCATGTCAAGATCATCTTCGTAAAAAAATCAACTAGATTTGAGGTCGTTTAGTCATTCATATACATCAACTAAATGAACGGTTTTCCATGAGGATCTTAATTCTTACCAAAACCGTTGATTTATTTGATAAATATGAATGACTAAACGACCTCAAATCTTGTTGATTTTTTCACGGAGATGATCTTGACATGATGATTTAGAGAATGAATGGTTCCGATTATACTATATGTACAAAAACAATTCGATAAATCGAAATAGTGGTACGAGGAGGTACCACCATGGTGGAATGCAAGTATTTTCCATGTTTCGTTACAAACAAATTCCAACATTTATTTTGTAAGGACCCTTCCCGAATTTCCCCTTGAAATCCGCAAAAAAGCTCTTATCCCGTCTAACAGCTCTTTTCCACAAAATTAAAAACCAAGAATACCATTTATTCTTAAATACATTTAGCAAACCTTACAGGGTTCCCGATAGAACCTCTGTACCTACTGACCCCGCTTACCTGTCAGACGCAGGATAGCATTCATGTTAAAACCAAGACCTCGGAATGGTGGTGGTCCAAACAGTAATACCCTCTGACACTAAATGTCAGTAGGTCAGACACTACTGATACCTCTACTGGAATAACACAAGACAATTGACTAGTCAGCCACTTGTGAACCAACAATCACTCGTCACTCTAGGTCACCGCCCACACCAACCCACTGACCCGGATGACGAAGTATTTTCATAGGCTGATGAAGCACATGACAATCGTCGTCAAATCATATTAGAGCCGGAAATATCATCGGATATCATATCATATAAGTCGGCAAGTATCCTCGACTATCATATCGTATCCTCAGCCGGAATAACCCTCGGCTGGCAATACATATAATCCGGCATAACACTCGGCTATCATATCACATCAGTCGGCATATCCTTCGACTGTCATATTATATCATCAGCCGGCATAACCCTCAGCTATCATATCACATCATTCGGCATATCCCTCAACTGACATATGATATCATCAGTCGGCATAACCCTCGGTTATCATATCACATCAGTCGGCATATCCCTCGACTGACATATTATATCATCAACCAGCATAACCCTCGGCTATCATATCACGTCAGTCGGCATATCATATCATCAACCGGCATAACCCTCGGCAATCATATCACATCAGTCGGCATATCCCTCGACTGGCATATCATATCATCAGCCGGCATAACCCTCGGCTATCATATCACATCAGTTGGCATATCCCTCGACTGACATATGATATCATTAGCCGACATAACCCTCGGCTATCATATCACATCAGTTGGCATATCCCTCGACTGGCATATCATATCATCAGCCGGTATAACCCTCGGCTATCATATCACATCAGTCGGCATATCCCTCGACTGGCATATCATATCATCAGCCGGCATAACTCTCGGCTATCATATCACATCAGTCGGCATATCCCTCGACTGTCATATCATATCATCAGCCGGCATAAGCCACCAGGGTATCCCTTGGGGTGTGCTAGTCCTATATTACCTTCACCTTTTCTATTGGAGGTTCACCGGGTTCACCGCCAATAGCGGATCCTGGCTCCGGATTCTGGCCCCCACACATATCAGTATTATTTATATTGGAGGTTCACCGGATTCACCGCCAATAGCGGATCCTGGCTCCGAATTCTGGCCCCCACACATATCAGTATTATTTATATTGGTGGTTCACCGGGTCTCCGTTTTCCGCGTGCCGCCTGTCTACGAACTCGTGAGTTCGAAACTTACGCAACGTCCCAAGAAAAATTCCCAAAAGTACTGCCAGTCAAAAAGTGACTACCGAACCCGTCCAAATTCGAGGGTAAAATCGTCCAATTCTCAAAATAATTTAATTTCTAGTCCGGGTCGTTACATATTTTCTGTCTTTCATTAATACCCATTTTCTTAACAAGCAACAAAAAGGGTTGATGTGATAATGTGAAATTATATTACATAAAATGGAATGGAAATCGATCTAGTAAAAGTCAAGAATAGGGTAGACAATAATGTGTATATATGAAATTAATTAAGAACTCATCCCTTAATAAACTTAGCTACAACGCAGAATTTCACGTGTTAATTAAATTACAAATTATAATTAGTAAATAATTAGAAATATCAAAATAGTTATAATACTCTATAATATAAAATAGAGAGAAGTTAATTTGCTATTTTTTTTCTTTTGTATTTTTTTCATATCTCAAATGCAAAAGTTAAAAATTAAAAATCAAATAGTTATTAAATCGGCCTAAATAAAGTTAATTAATAGCCCATGATTATGATTGGGTTTTGCTGATTGATACAAATTAACAAGTAACAACCAATTGATCTAATTAAATTTGTAAACAACTAAAATCTTATACGATCATGTGCATGATTTGAAGTTTGAATAATATATGGAGATGGAACTCAACGAGTATGGGCTGCATAGTTGGGCCAGAATCTACATCTCCCAACATGGGCTTGAGCCCATCAGCTTTCCTTCACGTACGTACGTTGAGCAATAACCTTTGGGTTTGGTAGTAGTGATGACTTATCTTATCATCTAGATAGTAGATAGTAGATAGTAGATAGTAGATAGTAGATAGTAGGTAGTAGGTAGTAGATAGTAGATAGTAGATGGTATCTTGCTTTTATGAACAAAAGCTGATTGATCAATGACCTACCTACGTACCTATCTACTCATTTTGAGTCCTTTTTCTTGGGAGTGACCACATTTGAGTAGTCATTTTGAGATGAATATTCATGCTCTTTTTAGTTAAATCAAGATCTTATTTTACTTTTTTATTTTATTATAATTTTAAAGGGGATCGGCTAGTCGTGAATTATGACTGTCCACTTTTCTAGGAGTCGGGAAGATTCACACACGCGTTTCAGTACATTTCTGGCTCACAATAAGAAGATTCACCACTGGAGGAAATCGAACCCCACACGAGCCATGTGCATATCGAACCTGAGAATGCCCCGGCCCAATCCATTAGGGCAACCTGTTGTGGTTAAGATCTTAATTTACTATCATTGGAACATAATTTTCGACAACATGTTTAGTTAACGAGAGACATGAGACACTTACTAGCATATCAACTGAGGCTTGCACGAGGATCGAGTTGAGTTGGATTTTGCCTAAATCATGAACGAACTCAAGGTTTTCGGATTTTCAATTATCCAACCGAATCACATTCATCGGTTTCAAATTTTGGGCTCCTATATAACCATGTAAAAGGTAGAAACTTCCTTAACGATAGCAAAAAAAAGAATATTGTTGCGGCCCCCTAAAAGAGATACGTACCTGAAGAGATATACTAGAAGACTGAATAAGTGAAGGGAGGAGAATTTGGAATTTCGAACTTAGTTTTTAAGAAATAAAGAAGAAGGAGAGTTAATGAGATGTTTTTGAGTTAATTTGAGAATAATGCATAAGCCGAGAGCTCGAGACCGCACTTAGAAGTAATTAGAATAAGCACAAAGAGTTGGGATATTTTAAGTTTACTTGTGAAACAATGAATTTTATCTTCTTCCTTTTTTAAGTTTTTTTAAGTAAATTATACTTATTTAAAATAAAAAGATAAAAAACTTAAATATATCGATCCTCATAACAGAGAATTATTTATTGGGTACGGTCTCCTTGGTTAGTTAAGTAAACATAAAAAATAAAAAAAAAGGGGAATTCTCCATTAATGAATGAATTAGGTGGATGATGATGCATTGATAGGTGATATACACGAGTGTCAGTGTACGTACGCACAGAATCTATGAGAGCAAATATATGAGTGCCTGAAGGGTCATTTTCTTATGGTGGATAAACAGTAACGAAAACATTCTCTTCCTCACACAAACATTGATAAAAGTGATAATGATGAACAGTTTGGGATTTGGACCTATTTGACTACACCATATACTAGACTCTGCGTCTGAGTTCTGATTTGGAAAGTGAAAGATATATATCGAGTAGTAAGTAAAGAAGGAAACTGCTCACTTTATATATATCTATCTACATATAAAGAGCTGGGTAGCTAGTTAGTGATGTAGCAGCAAAAACCGTACGTAGTAATATAACAGAGAAATTAACCACGGTGTTCGAGGAACTCTGGCCCCTTACTTCATGAGATGTTACTGTCTTCATCATGATTCATGTATAAAGACACACCAAAGAGATCAGAGAAGATAGTGAAAGTCCCAAAAACCCACTCCGGCTCCTGTTTTAGGGCATTGCTACTGTGCAGTTGTGAGTGACCGACCTCAGAGACTGAGACAGCCTTACAAACTGACCATTCATTCGAGATTCATTATTCAAAATAGAAAATTTTATTAATTATTATTATATTCTTGAATGCATGAGTCATTCAATTGGTGAACTCCAAAAATAGGGTTGCATGTGTCTATATATATATGAGCAGCAAAAAGGGTAAGACAGATATGATTAATTTGATGCATTGTTGAGTAGCTGTGTTAGCAGCTAGCTATAGTTCATAATTATGGAAGAAGCAGCTTTGTGTTCTTACAATAATAACAAGGAGAAAGACAAAGTAGAAGAAGAATCTAATAATATTGATATTGAAGAGGAGGAGGAGGAGGAGGAGGAGGAGAAGGAGGATCATGAGATCCTCAGACGGAGAATCTGTAGCCATCCTTTGTATGAGCTCTTGCTTCAAACTCACTTGGAATGTTTGAAGGTCTCTGTGTGTGACTGTGAATTAATCTTTTATTTTTATTCCTTAATATATATATATATATATATATATATATATATATGTAGGGTCCTAGAAAAATCTGAGCCTTGTTTTTCTTCTTGTTTTTTTTGGATCAGGTTGGTGAAATCAATGAAAATGATGGTAGCAGTACTAGAGACATGATAAAGGAGGAGCTTGATGATTACATTAACTACGAGGCCAGTTTAGGACAAACCGACCTCGACCACTTCATGGTAATTATATAACTCTGTCTCTGTCTCTGTCTCCGTATATATATTTGTTTTAAATTAGAGTTGGTTGTTGTGAATTAATCTGGGATCATATGAATATAATGAATGGTGCATGCGTGCAGAAAGCATATTGCTTGGCGCTTGGGAAGATGAAAGAAGCAATGGAGGAACCTCAGCACAAGTCCATGGCTTTCATCACCAACATGCACCTCAAACTCAACCACCTACTCACAACCTCCACGTCATCCCATCATCATCATGATGCTGATCAACCTCCACCACCCACCTCACTTTCTGGTATATATCATCACTCTTCACTCGATCTACATAAGGTTTCAGAACTAATATATACATCAAGATTTTATGCACTGATAATCAAATCTTATATATTGATTTGAAGTTTGAACCAATTGTATAATGTTTATGGAAGGTGAAGCTAGAGATGGGTGAGTCAGTGTGGATACGAGCTAGACAGGATGCTGCAAATTTTCAATTCCAAAAATGGCATTCATTGCCACCCTGATGCTTATTGTATGCCGGCCTGCATCTACTCTTCCATTATGTTTTACTAAAAGCCTTGCAACTCTCCGGTGGCTCTTTGTTGTGTCTGCGACGATGCCTTTGTCGATGTTGCTGGTATTGGTTCAACACCAGATCTGGACTTCGTTGTGCTTTAGTTTGGGTTTAATCCAATAAATTGCAGGATAGAAGTTTGTATCTTGTTTGTTATTAGGGTTAAGTTGCTTACTCTAATGTATCTCTAGTTCCATTTTGAATTAGTTGTAGTAGGGTAAAACTCGGGGGAGTTCTTACTTTCTCCCTAGGGTTTGCTCTCATGGTTTATTGCTTATTTGTGAGTATATTTTAGTGAGTTCTTGCTTTCTGGAAAATCCAATGTTACCCAACAAAAAAACTCTTTTAATCATCTCAAATTCAGACCATTTTCAAGTAGTAGTTTAATTTTCTGGTTACCTGGGCCAAAGACAGTTCATGTGTAACCAAAGCAGACTCAGATAGAAAGCATTTTTGGACCCATTGACTTGATCAATATATGACACCCATAAAAGGAAGAAAGCCAAAGCAGAGACTAGATAGAGCGTCTTATTATCCGTCAGGCAATACTCTTCGTCAAGTAGAGAATGCTTACAATTCATTAATTGATGATCAAGATTCAATTTGATTAGCTTGGTTCGAAGGGAAAGTGGAAAGTTTCTGGGGAAGTCATTACATCATCATAAATTCATAATCATGATTAACTGAGATGTTCATACATACAAAGCAGCTGCTCAATTCTCAACCAGAAAAAGATAAGAACATTTCATTTATTTCAATTGTTTGTACAGTCTAGTTGGAAACCATGCTCTCCGTCTCTTTAACAAACCCGTCTCCGGTCCAATCCTTGTCCGATTGCAAACCTTTCCGGACAGCTTTCCTCTGTTGTATTGCTTCTTGTTGCCTGTGCACTAAATCCGTATGCGTCGTAAAATATTCAAGGGAAGCCCTGCAAATTCATTCAAAATACCAAAAGAAAGCATGATCAGTACAATTCATTTGCCACCTGAAATAAATTTTTTGTTTATGTTCAGTCTTTAGACTTATCATTTGTTCTTAAAGAAAGTAAGTACATGCATTATGCATACCCCCTGAAATCTTCTATAGATGAGAAATTGTGAAGTTTCATAAAATCCTGCAGCTCGGAACAAAGTTTCTTCACAACACCATATCCGTGCATCATGACCCCTGTACAGACCTGCAAATCAAACTCAATGAGCTTAGGGTAGAAGACAATATCAGATGAAAAGAAATCATTTGGTAAATTCACCAAAAAAAGAGTCCCATCCTCGGAAGAATATATTCCATCAGCTAGTTTATAGAGAATGTCAAGAGTAATCCCAGTATTTTATCTGTTATACAGTCAGTATCGAGCCTATTAGATAAGCAACAACAACTACTGCAAGATTTTGAAAACCGGTTTTCGACTTTGAAGATCTTTACACCATTTTAGTGCTCTAAATATGTTTGGGTCGGTTCTGCCACTTATCAGGGCTTCTTGCCTAAATAACATGTGCAGCACAATAAATCAAGTTTCCTGAACCTGAACTAGTAATTAGATAGAAACTTCCTAATGCAAATTAGCATTAGAAAGGAAAGGAAGACATCAACAGTGCAAATGTTATCACCATGCCCACAATCATATCTGTGAGACAACAAAGAAAATATATTCCAGAAGAAAATCACAAACATGGTATGTGTATATTTCATCTACACTACAGTGCAGATAATGTCCAAAAGTCGGTCACTCCATGCCATTATAGAAATTATAGCAATTTAACCTAGAGAAACTAAAAAACTTGGTTTCTCAACGTACCTGAACAGTATTAGCTCCAAGCAGAATAAATTCAGCAGCATCGCCACCTGACTCAACACCCCCAATACCAGAAAGTGAGTAATCCTTATCCCCAAATTCTGATTTCATCATTTTTGCAATACTCATCACTTTGGCAAGTGCAATAGGATGAACTGCCTTGGAAGAATAGCCTCCAGGAGTTGAGTATCTGACAGAAATTTAAGCATGTTTTCCATGAGATGAAGGACAAATCAAACCAAATGATATGTAATTGGCATTTCTAGTTTCGGAATGCATACCCCTCCACACAAGGCTCAGGCCGTAAGGTAGTTAGATTGATTCCCATTACACTCATGATTGTGTTAATAGCTGCCACCCCCTCACATCCTGAGCTCAGAGCCACTCTAGCTGGCTACAAACAAAAGGACACTTAAAATGAGCTAGATTACAATAGAACTTACTGTCCAAGGTAGTGATAAACATCATGTACCATGCATCTAAAGCAAAAAGAGAAGAAATTAGAAACAATAGTTGAGAAAGGAAACTCCTGTTATTTAGATCTGCTCATTTTTTTTATTGCTCTCAACAAGAAACACAAGAGTCAACACATCTTAAGTAATGCAAAAGAGGCAGAAAGCAAGTTGACCTGTGTGATGTCGGTCACGTTGGGAGTCATCTTTGCCCAAACAGGAACTGTAGCTTTGGCATTAATCCATCCACATACTTCTTCCAAAAGTGCACAGTCTTGGCCGACTGCAGCACCCATCTTGCGCTCTGGCATACCATGAGGACAGGAGAAATTGATTTCAATGGCATCCTAAGGAAAAAGCTATATTGTTAGATGAAAAATGCTCCAAGCTCAAAGTATGAAAATTATACTAGAAACATAGATAAGTAATATATCTTACAGCCCCCGTTTGCTCGACACGGTCAATTAGTTCCTCCCAGGCAGCTTTGTTACATTCCTCCATAATTGAAGCAATGAGAATCCTATCTGGATACTCTTGTTTTAGTTGCTTGAATTCTTTCAGCATAGTTTCAAGAGGTCGATCACTTATCAGTTCTATGTTCTCCCACCCAATAATTTGCCCTTTGGCAGAGCCATTTCCATCTACTCTTAGGCGGGCGTATCTAGGAGTGACATTTTTTACTTTTGCTGCGTCTAGTGACACCTATCAAAGCACAAGTTAAGATTGAACACCAAATGGCAAATATGAAGAAAACAGACACATGCACATTGCACACAGAAACCAGAATACTTCAACCAAATATTATCTTGAGTTCCTATCCTTTAAGATTATTTTCTTTGCATCATACCATGTGTACAGGCGAAATGATCATTTTCATACAAGAAGGACCGATTTTTCACAGAATAGTCCAATTTACTATCATCAAGTTTGCTTTTCACTCTTTGAAAAGTCATTTACTTGAATGAATTTTACTACTGACAAGCTTGCAAGGTTGATATTATGGATGCTGGAAATCAGAACACCGCAAGTCAAACTAATTTCTGCAGAGAAAGACCGGCCACATGCCACCACCATCTCATTACAACAACTACCACAAACCAAATTTTTCATTCCCAACAAGGTGACTTTCATCACATATGCATCAAATGACTCAACTTTCAGAAATGGAGATGACGACATACTTCGTTCACAAAATTAAGGTCTGCAATGAATCTAAAATATAAAATGCATTTTTTCGATGAAGAAAAAATATAGTTTTTTTTATATAATATATGAACTTTGATATGGCTAACTAGATAATGCACTTTGTTTGTGCGAGTTTGACAATGTTAGCTACAAAAAATCAATAATCCGTCTAATGCATCTGCTAAGGGGACAATAGCAATCCTCAACAGCATTCCTATCAAATCATTCAAGCCTTCTAGGTAGAATGGCACCAACTACACAAAATCAAATACATCAAACGCATACAAGTTTTCTGTTTTACTTACCACCTCCCAAAATATGTATTTGGGTTTTTCTTTTTCTGGAATTTCTCAGTAACCAAACGGATAGTTATGAATAAGCTAGAATGATGCAATCAATCAGCATAACATCCCAAATTCACAATTTTATCATTCACACTGAGGATCCAAAAGAAGAAACTAAAGAGAGCAAAACTTACAGTCTTGGCAATAACAGCACCCCACCCTTCATCAAAGGCCCTCTTCATGACAGTATAGTTAGTACCGGGTGGACCCGACCCAATAACAAAGGGATTGGGCATGTGCAAGCCATTGACAGTAACACTAAGATCAGGCTCAGCCTTGGTCTCAGAGTCAAACACCCGAAACCCAACTCTGCTAGGCCCAGCGAAACCCAACTGAAGAGGAGCCCTGGAAAATTCAGCAACTGGGTTCTTCCCCCTGATTTGAGTCAAGCTGAGGGATGCCATGGATCAAGAATTTTGGTAAATCTTCTTCACCAATAAGGAAGAGAAGAAGAAGATGATGACAATGATCGAGATTGAATCCAAGTTAAAAATATTCAGTGGGAGCTTTCAAGGAACGTGGATTCAGAGGAATCGATTGCGTCCTGTAGCGTTTGGTTGAATTTGATGGTGGAAGGAAAGTTTAATATTCTAATTGTTAGGGATAGACTCTACATGTGGATGATGACAAATTGGATTGCGAGAAGATGTTTTACCATTTCCAGTACTTAATTTTTGTTTTATCAGTTGGGGATTACAAAATTTCCAATTAAAAATTAATCTATGTGCGAAATTAAAAAAATACATTCGAACTCATGACAAAAAATAAATCTGATTTAAAATTTAAATTTCCACTTAATCAATTACTCGTGGTTATTTTCAGTACTTAATTTATTCATACATTAATTACTTGCACCCTGCGGCAAATATAAAAGACCCAACGACACCATTCTCCAAAAAAAAAATTACCTAACCCAACGACAAAAAAATTTACCTAATTTTTAAATGAGAAGAAGAAATAAATCTCCCCATTAACATCTGTATTATCTTTAGGGAAGAAAAAAATGAACTATGGAAGCTACTTCAGTGATTCTCGCCCCAACCTGTAACCCAAAGAAAATTAGGGAGGTTTGGAGTTCGAGATCATTGGAGGTTCCTTTGGCCACCGGATTGGATAAAGCCATGTTAAAACCGAAAACAGTGATTAGTCTCACTCTTCGAATGTGATGACACCTCGTTCTATAACAAAAAAAAAAAGTAAGAAAAAATGCATTTTATATGACTACCCTCCAAAAGGACCAAGACTTTTTCGTTTTGTTTGTGAGGGTGATTTTGGCCAAAAAATTCAAAGTAGTTGGTGTAGACATCTTGCATGAGCGGTGACGTGTCAATTTGAAGGTACGAGATTAGGAAACTTACGTGGCTTCAAATCTGATTGAAATTCAGAGGCCCAAAAGAAATGAAGGCTGGCAACATCGTAGTGCTCCTGAAGAAGGTTCACTCCGTATTATAAATGGGTTGGGCATCTTCACTATTGGATATACAATTTGCTTTTGATCACTCTATTTACTTTCTACAAGCCTTGAAAGCTTGTAAGTTAACGAGCTGGACTAATATTACGGTCTAATAATATTTTTTTTATTACATAATAAGTGATATTATGTTTTGACTTCAATATAATTAGAGCTCGATGCTTAAAAGAGGGGAAGTTGAGACTCAATATGTTTATCCCTTTCTCCAATATTAATCTGAAGTCGATCATGGAGATGAAGTTTTACAAGACGGCTTAGTAGGGGATCATACACATATAGAGTATCATCATCGTCCTTTAGAAAAGTGGAATCTAAGGCCTTCAATTATATATAGCATCTCTATTATTATACAGGAAAGAGGATTATTCGGTGAAATATTCTTCTTTCCGTATATGCCCTTCACTTAACAATATAAGATAATTTAATGCAATATAGATATTGAGGGTACAATAGTAATTTCACCTTTTGGTAGTTAACTCCCATTTCCTACAAATTCATATTTTTATAAATTAAAAAAAATTATTTATATAAAAAACACATAAATTTAAAAAATAAAATAATTCTCTATATACTTAAAATAAAGGAATTTAAAAGTAATTTTAAAAATAATATCACAAGCACAATACGTATATAAGAAGTCTAATAGTAACTAATATTGATTTTCGATATTATTTTATTTCATTTTCAAAATTATTTTATAAACATTTTTTAAGTATACCATTAGACCACTATACGTTTTTTTAAAGTATAATCTCTTCATTGTTTAAGCTGGAGATATGTCTTATTAAGTTTTAAAAGAATCACAATTATTAAAAATCACTGTAATTTTAAAAGAAATAAAATTAACAATCAATTTTATATTCTCTCTAGATTGGAGAAAACAATAATTGTAGAAATTAACATTTAAAAATTAACAAATACTTTTATTTTTATTTTTATTTTAGAAGATACTTAAAAAGCTATTAGGATTTCATCCGGTTGGATTTAGGTATATAATAGAGTTCTTAGTTATTACTTTTAATTTTTAAATGAATTATTATTGTTTTAAACAATCATTAATTAATAATTATTTATTTGGATATTGTGAGATGGATGCATGAAGGATATGATTGATTAATTGGCAGGGGCCCTCCAGGAGGCTCAAGTTGGGAGGTCTCGTGAGACATGGGGCGTTCACTTCACTTGTGGAATTGTGGGAAAGTGGGTTCATGTATGCACATTATTGGACCACCTTTTATTTTGACAACTATTCATTTGCCCACTAGCTCATCATGTCCTGCCCTAGCACCAAATTTGCTATCAACTCCATCTGGACCCACAGTCTTTACCATATATATATATATATATATATATATATGTTCATAATATGTCAAGTGGAATCTCCCAAACAGTAGTTGACAAGATCGTCTTTGGGACCCTTAAAAGCTGAATCCTAAGAGTCCACCACGTGGACCAACTGTCAGCCCAGACTCACAAGACATGTCCTGGGCCCAAGCCCAAGCATCAAAGTAGTACTTGGCTATCCAGATAGCCGACCCACTCAGCTAGGCGCTTTGCACAGCCGACCCGCTCGGTTAGGCGATATGCACAACCAACCCCCTCTAAGAGCCCATCCGACCTTGTTGGTATATCACCGCATGTGTCAGAGACTCCTATCAACTCAGCCAGCTGGAGTACACATGTCGCTCATCCCTTCGTGGAGGAAATCTCACCTAGGGAGTGCCCCCACGCTTCCTTAGGTGCCTTGGGCAGAGCTATTCTAAGTTCCAAGACCCTAGCCTTCAGCCTAGGTGACAGGTATCACCCTCTGGTGGCTCCCTACATAAGACAAGAGTGATACAAAGCCCACAGCAGGCGAGTACCCGATCCTCACAGCCCATACCCCGTCGGCTCGGCTATGCAGATTACTAACCAACCTATAAGAGGCCTCCACGTGGATCCTACTCAAGAAGACCACTTGACTTTGTGCTTGGATGGGAGGAGGCCACGTCACCTTCCATTTTGGACCACATGAAGTCTCATAGTCTATATATAGTGGTCAAAAGCCACATAGAAATAGAAAGGGGTTGAGCATTGGGTTCTCATCCTCCCAATTTCTCTCTTTGAAGCCTCTCTCTCTCTCTAGAAAGGCCCTCTTTCTCTCTCTACTATATCTCATGTAAAAACACATATCTATTCTCATATATAATAGAAACGCTATCCTGCCAGTGGATGTAGCCCTCTTTTGAGGTGAATCACTATAAATATTGGTGTTCCATGTTTGATTTAGATTAGACGTTCTCGCCTCGATCTATTTCAATTTCACATGTCAACATAGATCATATTTACAATAGATCGATAAATATCAAATACTATATGTTTAATATCTACAACATTTATATAATTAGTAACGACACCTAATATATATGTATATATATGGATCGACATGTTATCTTTTACCTGAAAAATGATGACAAAAAACAATGAACGACCACGATGATTTGAAATAATAAATAATGGCTTATTACTCAAAATGCTCTCCGAGCCAGGCTTCGAGTCTCAATTTGCTCCCCGAACGCGAAATCGTAACAATGTAATCCCTGGACCCCCATTCTGTCAGCTCCGTTGCACCAAAAGTTATACTCTATTACTAACGGTAGTTAGAAGAGGGGTATTTTGTTAAAAAATTAAAACAATTACCCTAAAAGAAAAAAATTATTCCCCAATCCACCCCAACCCTCCACAACCCTCCCAATTCTCGCCTTCAACCAAATTACCCAACCCACCACCTCTTCACCTTTGATCCCTGCTCCATTTTCAGCAGAGGTCTTGGTGGTGAAGATAGGGTTCTTGGGTCTAAGAGATAGATATGATTTATGGGTGAATTTGGGCTTCAAGTATGATGAAGAATGAGAGAAAATTGGGATATGGGTTGGAGAAAACAAGGCCATGGAAATGGACATTGTTTGATTGATTGCAGGAGAACGATGGTGTCAATCAGAACATGGTGGCTTTGCCTTTGCTTGGGCTATCCTCACCCCATAGTCGAGACGATCATGAAGGTGTTGGATGCGAGGTTTAGTTCGCTGGATTTCATGGGGAGTGCGGTGGCTCTGCAACTTCCGGCAGTGTCGACCGCCATCAAACCTATCTCGAAATCGACATGTTGAGGTCAGAATGAAGTCCTCAATGCGTATAAGACGATGGTTAAACTCAAAGAGATCGAACTTACTTTATTCGTTCACAATCTTGCCGGATCGTAATCGGGTCCTTGTCGGGTTTCGCTCTGCAACTCGGGTCACGGTAGCCCTCGTGGCTCACGACTCAGTCCAACGGACTCGTGAGGACGAGATGAAGATAATGAGTGTAGTCTGGGATCCTGGTTCGAAGCTTTGAGATGATGGTTGAGGTTGCACTTCGATGCCGACAGAGAAGGGGGAGATGATGCGAGAAATGGGGAAGAAGGAGGAGCAGTTAGCAGAGCTACTTGGAACCCTTGGAGACTTCACAAGCAAAGAGAATTGGGACGAGTTCTTCACCATCCGAGGCATCTACGACTCCTTCGAGTGGTACACCGAGTGGTCCGAGCTCAGAGACCCACTCCTTTGATGTTGTAGTTGACAAAGGTGGATTGGATGCTTTGATGGAGCCAGAGCTTGGGCCTAAGCTTGGGAATCAGCATTTATCAAAGGTGTGCTGGGCTTATTTTTCTCTTTCAAATTTATGCAGTTATGCTGTCGACAATTTTGTTTCGTTGTTGTGTGAGATTGCATTTTCATTTTCCATGTGAGAAGAGTTTTGAAGTCTGGGGGAAAATTTATTTGCCTTACATTGGCAGAGAAGGGAGACGAAGCGAGAGATGAAAATGATGGTGGTGTTGGGTTTGTGAGAAGAGGATGACGATGAGATCGAAGGTGAAAAGGTGGTGGGTTGAGTAATTTGGTTGAAGGCGAGAATTAGGAGGGTTTTGGTAGAGATGAGAATAATTTTTTTCTTTTAGGATAATTATTTAAATTTTTTGATAAAATACTCCTCTTCTAATAAGCCATAAATCATATATGTGATGTCACATGTTTGAGCTTACTAGAGAGGCGCATGAATGGGGAGGGGCCATATGCCAATTTATTAATCAATTGCAAGTTGGAAGAGAGGCGCATGAATGGGGAGGGGCCATATGCCAATTTATTAATCAATTGCAAGTTGGAAGATTGGCGCTTAAATGCTTAATTGCCACTGGAGGCTACCTACAAACCAACCTACCTAATAACATAATCATCAATATTGGATAACAACAAAAACTACTATAAGTTTAGTTTATGATCCACGCATTATTATTAATTTTGTAAATTAAAATAAACACTAATTAAGCACGTTTGGCATTGAATTGTCGTAAGTAGGTGTAAGTAAGCGTGAGGGTTTCTTATTATCTGCTAATATGATTAATTATTCACTAATCTTGTACCCTAGGCTAGGCTTGATCAATTACAATTACGTAACGTAGAGACTACTTAATTGACTAGTTGCATATAATTTAACGGGTTTAATTATAGCCGGCAATACTTATATTCACTTTAGTTTAAATTCGCAAATAAATTTATTTTTATATTATTATTTTTTTTGTACGTATAATAATTAAATAAATTGAAGATCATTTAGTTTTTTGTATATATCAATCTATTGTTTTGATATATACAGATCACCAAAATATTTCCAACTTAATTTTTTTTTAATAATACATGCCAAAATTAGAAGAACAAACACATTCCATAAAAAGCATGTAAGCATTTTCCAATTGTAATCCTCGCGGTCTTTTCTTATTAGGACCTTCTTGTTATCCCCTCGGTCAAATTCAATTTCAATTTTGACCCTTTTTTGAACTTTGACCTTTACTCATTTATTAAGCCATCATCATATTAACTAATTTGGTGATGTTAAGAAGCGACCCGGGATTCAACTAAAGTAATTTGATGGATAGTCTAAAATATCTTAATAAATTTCCATTAATAGATGATAAGAGTAAGGATGTACATAAGCTTGAAGAAGAAAAAATCTTAGTCCGGCCACAACATACAAAGCTCAGAAAGCTTTTTTTTTTAGGGAAAGTACGAAAATTCATTAAGAATTATAGGAATCATACAAGATTTTACGGTGCAAATTAATGAGGCCTCATTAAAGCCTTATCAGAAATTTCACCGGAAAAAAAGTGTCACGCACCCGTAAATTAACTGTTGAGAGTGTCTTCAACTAATAGAATGACAATGGGGTCAGGAGGTTCTTCAAACCACAAGACCTCAGTATCCAAAAATAAACCTAATCTAGCAAGACGATCCGCAACAGCATTAGCCTCCGCTTGACAAACACGAACTGGACTTGGTTCACCTCCTGAGCTAAGAACCAAACGTCATTAATGATTGGGCCCACCTCCGAGCAGTCCTCGCGGTGTTGGGATACTGCTGCCATCGCTACCAGGTAGTCACCTTCAATTACTATCGGAAGAAACCCCAGCTGGGCAGCAAGTAGGACTCCCCGTCGGATTGCTACTGGCTCCGCGTGGAGCGCAGACGACACACCAGCCATCCTCCCAGCACAAGCAGCCAAGAACTTCCCATTCCAATCTCGAAACACCGTACCATAGCCGCCGCGCCGCTCGTCTCCCACAGAGCATCTACGTTACACTTGAAACAGCCCACCGGTGGGGATAATGCCAAACCCGGTGACCCGACCCGTAATTACAGGCGTATCCACTCGCACGGATATTCGACGCGGGAAACGGACAACCCATCAGGAAACGGACTTCGGATCTTTACAAACAAACGGGTGGGTCAAAAGCTGAGCCGCCGTCCACCTCTTGCCGGACTCCTTCTGCAAGCAACACTCCATGAAACTCCGGAACTCATCGGACACTCCCTCGGGCAACGTGGGCGGCTCTCCGAAACATATGGCGCACATAAGGGTGGCCCAGTCGGGTCTCTGACCCGGAGGCAAGAAAGGAAAGTGACCCATGTAGAGCTCCATCAGGGTTAGCCCCAAACTCCATATATCACTAGCGTAACCGTTGTAATTGCCGCCGTAAGTATCCGGGTCGAATCTTTCGGGGCTCATGTAAGCACAAGTACCCACATAGGAATTGCAGGCGTCCAACATTCGGCACATGATCTTGCTCACTCCGAAGTCGGCGATTTTCACTTCCATGTTTCTGTTCACTAAAAGATTAGCGGGTTTGATATCACGGTGGATGATCTTGTGGGTGTGGAGGTAGTTGAGGCCGTTCAGAACTTGTCGCGCCACGTCAGCAAGTTTCGGCTCAGAGAAAGTACCGTTGGCTTTAAGCAAGGTCTCGAGTGTGCCGGCGTCCATGTACTCCATCAGAATCCCTATGTCTCCGGTGGGCTTCTCGAAGATTGTGTGGCAGTGGACGACGTGGGGGGAGTCGGTTCGGCGGAGGATTTCCATCTCACGGTAGAGCTGACGGCGGACGGTGGTGTCGGAATCGCTTTGGACGACTTTAAGTGCGTAGGTGGTGGAAGTCCGCTTATGATGGACTTTGTAGACGGTTCCGCCGTTACCGTGACCGAGGACCTCGAGTCTCTCGAGATCTGCAGCGGAGATTGCGGAGGAGGAGGAGTTGTTGGAGGGAACGATGGTGGCGGGAGCGGTGGGAGGGAGGGGGACGGTGAAACGAGGCCGGCGCTCGGAGAGGTCGGGTAACGGGAGGCGGAGGTTAAGTTGGCGGCGTTCTCTAATTAGAGCCATTTGGATTTGAGATTGTGCGGAGTGGGTTCGAAAGTTTGGGGAAATTGGTTTGATTTATATGGATAAGTGGGAGAGAGAGTGAAAAAGGCACGTGCTGGGCCAAGCAGCCGGCGCAGGAGTAGTACGAAGGAGGGTGGATAGAGCGGATGTGGGGTCCAATTGGGGAGCAACTCGTAAGCATGCATGCATGAAACGCAAAGAAATAGTTTGGTATTATGTATTATACTGATTATTTCAGTTGAATAGACTAATATATTCATCGGATAGACTGACCATTTAGTCTGGCGTTTTGTACTCTATCGGATTAAAATGCCGATTATATTATACTGACAAGATTATATTATACTAATTGATAAGATATATAATAAATATTAATTATAAATATATTATAATTTTATTTTAATTAATTATTGATATTATTATTATTACTATTTATTTAATTATTTTAATTATTAAAATTTTTTTAATTATTATTATTATTACTTTTCAAGATTGCTAGTCATCCGACTATTTAATACTTATTATTTTAGCAGATGTGAATCGTATAATGATACTCAATCGTATTAACTTATCCGGTGACTAATTAATACGAGTGCTATCAAACACCAATTTCGTACTATATTATCATATATGATTCCTAATACGGCGTACCAAACGTAGCTTAAGTGAGCATGTTTCAATTTACTCATAAATGCTATGTGATCGTGTTTCTTTCATATTTTAATTTATAAATATTTTTATATATCCAACTTATAAGTTCTACCATTTATTTTTATTATAACACGTAAATTACGAATATCATATAAATACTTCTCCTACTTATATGTATACAAATATAAAATTATAGATTTTTTTTTGGGATGGTTGTGGTGTCCCATTTTTAAGTGCTACTTGCTTACTTGACGTATCCACATGTGACTTAAATGGCAAGTAGGGGCAGCCAGCCAGGCAGCCACTCCATTTTAAAAGTAAACAAATCAAATTTTAAAAATGAAAATTAGATAAAGTTGAAAATTATAAAGGCAATAACGTTCCCATCAACCTTCACTATAGCAGGTGGCCTTTGGCTCACCATCTAGTCTCTATCACTAACCAAAAAAATCACTACTTTTCTTAACGACCCTCTTTCATGACGGTTTCGTTTCTTTTGTCTTTTCCTAAAAGATATATTTGAAAGAAAAATATATCTTCATACTTCAATTTTTTTCTAATACGCTTTTACATATATCTAATTACTTGAATTAAAAATAATTACGAAATTGTTTGCATCCGGCGTTAAGAATATCGGTTGTGCTTGTCGATCAAGATTGGATTCGATAACTCATTTAATTTAATGTATATTGATTGTAAAAATATATATATTTTCATTATAAGATAATTAGATATATAATTAGACATAAAATGGAACTTGACTCTTCTAATCCTACTATTGTGAAGGGATTAGATTATGGACAATACTTGCATCTCGTCCTGGTGGGATGCCCTCATACCACCCATTTGATATGAACCAATTACATATTGACATATATCATAATCGGAACCGTTCATTCTCTAAATCATTATGTCAAGATCATCTCCGTAAAAAATCAACAAGATTTGAGGTCGTTTAGTCATTCACATGTATCAAATAAATCAACGATTTTGGTAAGAATGAGGATCCTTATGGAGAATCGTTTATTTAGTTGATAAATATTAATAACTAAACGACCTCCAATCTTACTGATTTTTTACGGAAATAATCGTGACATGATGATTTAGAGAATGAACGGTTCCGATTATGATATATGTACAAAGACAATTTGATAAATCGAAAAGGTGGTACGAGGGCATCCCACCGAGGTGGGATGCAAGCATTGTCCTTAGATTATATAATTTTTATTCTATTTATACCCCTCTAAACCTCTTAAAATAGACACGCATTCAATTTTACATTAAAAATACATTGAATTTAATAAATTATCTAATTCAATCCCCCTCATCAAGTAAACACTATCATATTTGATAACATTGATTAATTGTATTTGTTCTTTCCCGTTCTTATGAGTCGTTTATAATATGGAGCTTAGGCTCATGTGTGTCAATGGCGGGTACTTTTGTGAGTCACTTATTATAGTTAGGCGATTGAAGATATTGTTTTTTCCCCAACAATCAAGATTTGTTTTAGGTACTATTCATGATGGGCAGCCCCCAATTAATCTCCATGTGTCTCTTTAAAGGTTTTCCAAATAAATTATTGTTTGTTGTTGGTCAAGTTAGGTGTGGAGGAGCCGTCTATGATATCAAAGATTCCAATAGATGTGAATAAATTAGAAACATATCAATACCTTCTATAATGATAGAGTGATACAAATATGATTAATAAAAACCTTGAGGAAATCTAGTTCGAGCAATCAATTGTTTGTGCTGGTTTCATCATTTACGGTTGATTATGGTTAGGAAATTGAGAATTGATGTGGATCCATATATAAAGTTTTGTTTGTATCGTACAAAATGACAATACTTGCATCCCACTATGGTGGTATCTCTTCATATCACTCTTTCGATTTATCGAATTGTCTTTATACATATATCATAATCGGAACCGTTTATTCTTTAAATCATCATGTCAAAATCATCTCCGTAAAAATTCAATAAGATTGGAAGTCGTTTAGTCATTCATATGTATCAAATAAATCAACGGTTCAAAAATTGTTTATCTTAATTTTTACTCTTTATAATTTTAAATTTCGTTAATTGATCAAATAAAACATTAAAATAACAATATCACGCGAAACTATTGAAGCGTGAATCACAACAGATTAACCTAGTAATCAGGGTGTTTCTAGGTCCAGTATGCTCCCGGCTCGCCCTGGATTCGATTCTTGCTGGTGTATCTCCTGATTGTGGTTGGAGGTGAGATGAAACGCGTGTGTGAGTCTTCCGAGTTCGATTCTTACTGGGATATCTCCTAATTGCGACTAGGGGTGTACTGAAACGCGTGTTTGAGCCTTTCGAGAGCACGTGGATGAGTCTTTCTCCTAGGGCCACTAGTTGGCCCTATTTTTTTGTTTAAAAAAAAAAAACTATTTTGAAGTGAAAGTGATATACATTGAACATGGGGTTTAAAGTTTAAACTTTAAACCCAAGAATGGCCATATGTGCCCCTTGTCTTATTCATTGTCGTTGTTGCCTTTTATAAGAGCATATCTAGTGGTAAAGGTAAAAGCAAGGGACTAGAGGCAAGGTTTTCCCCCTCTCTGTGATACTGTTCATGCATTTTGCCCAAGTTTTTTTTTTGTTGTTCTAATGGGGAGAGGCAAGGGCAAGAATTCAAATTTTTTGTGAATTATTTTCTTAAAGATAATAATGTAGAAATACTATATAATATATCCGAAATACTATAATACAACTATCATTTTAAGTTTTTCTTTTTTAAAAAATAGTATTATTTTTGGAATTCGATGCTACGTGGCACCATTTGGTTGGCTACCACAATGTAGCCGTTAGAGCAACATGCAGTGCACATGTGGGCTGCAAGCTTTTGTTTGGTGGCCCACCAGCCTAGCCCGAGCTGCCAAGGAGGCCAGCCTTGCCTCAAGGCAAGACTTGCCCAGTCCAAACCCGCTAGAAACTAAAAAGCATGGGCTGGAGGCTGGTTGCTGCCTTGCCCAGGCCATACCAAGTCGGTTAGATGTGCTCTAAAGGTTTAAGATTTCTTGTTCTCGCTTGAATGTCTTCTACTACGATACAATGTTCTTGCTAACCTCGTCTAACTAACCTAATTGACATATTATTCGAAATCATTCTAATTAATATATGCAAAATGAAAACGAACTTACTTTTTCTATCAACCGACGTAATTTATATCTTGATCTGGCTATTTTTTTTTGGATAAGTTCTTGTTCTGGCTATTATTTTGTAGAATAGTGATGTCCATATTAAGTGCATGAAAGCAACATGATGAATAATGTGGTGCCTGGCGAGCTGTGTATAAAGGATTGAAGAGCAAGTTGCATTTAACGTCATGTGTGTCGTTGTTGGAAAGATGAAGGTGGGGGTTGGGGTTTGTCACTTTGTGAGCTGTGGAAGAGGTGTACCGTCGGTCACTGCTTCCCTAAATCAAATGGCAAATTTTATTTTGATTATGAACGTACTGTGTGTGCATGGTGACTCATCCAGTGGCGTCTCACACTTGACCCACTGCTTATGTCAATGAACTCCACCACATATTGAAGTTGTCTTCTTTCTTTGGCTCCAAATGCCCTCATCCATTATCATATAATAGCATTATTGTTGATGCCGAAGATGGCATCAAACAGACAGTGAAGACTACACGCACACATCAAGAATACAAGTTTGTACGTGGTTCATCTGAAACGGGCTACTTTCATGGAACTTATTTTCCGAATATTTTATTATTGATAATATGTTAGTTACATTTTACCTGGCTTTGAGCCATTGAAAGAATGGTTGGCTTGTCCTCTCAAATGCAAGGGATAACTACCCTTCAATAGTGAAAGGCCTATGGCTCATTTAGCTTGTGGACTTCGTAGTGAATTTGGGCTCGGTCCCAAGTGAAGTGTGCAATCCGATACTAACAATTCTGAAAGTCAAAATTGACCGCTATTAAAATTAGATTTGATATATAGTTAGAATTACTTTCACGCCAACACTATATATATATATGACAATTGTTAAAGTCTTCATAATTTTCAACTAAACGACGAGCTTTATTTCCGATTTTAAATTTTGTTTTGATGACTATGTTTATAGTTTCTAAATTTATTCATAATTAGTTTTTAAATTTTATTTTCATCTAGCCCGTGAAAACGAGATTGATATTCACTATATAATCTCCTACTAGAAATCCTTGTAACAAAAAAACACAGTGCTAAAGCTGAAATATAGGCAGCCCCGAAAAGCCCAACCAAACTCAGGCTCTAGCAAACCAACCATAATCCCAAAACTTTAATGCCCTAGCAATAGCCCATTAGGAATTTGGCATAAAGTTTCCTGGGAGGAATGTTCTCCCATTCGTCTGGTGGTGGTTTCTGCTGGTGGGTTTTTTTTGGATCAGTTTGATTGTTGTGGATTAGTTTGGGTGGTCCTTGGTTTCGGTGGTTCTTGGTGTCTGCTCAAATCCATGTTTTTGGGCTGGGTCCATTTTCCCCAAATGGGTTTTCTTTAGTTCATATTGAACTAATGTTAGTTTCTAGTTGAACTAGATTCGTGTTCATGGCTTGAATTGGTTTCATAGGTGTCGTCTTATGTTTTATCTTGGGTCATGTTCTGTTGTCCTTTTTGGACTACGTATTTGTGTTTATTTGTGGTGAATTTTAGGTGAGTTCTTGCTTTCTTCCTGGAGTATGTTCCTTGTAAATATGTATATTTCGATTAATCCAAAGTTACTATCAATTTACCAAAAAAAAAAAAAGAATTTGAAATAAAATTACCTCTATATTGGTCCATTAAATTGATTTTAAGACAAGTACGATATTCAATAAAAAAAAAAAACTCATATAAACAATGAAATATGACGTAATAAAACTGAATTATAGTTTCCAGTTATAGTTCATCAGATGAGCTGGGTTTGGGTACAGTTTCTAGTTACAAAAAGGGTTGGTTTGGTTCAGTTTCAATAGGCTGAGCTGGGTTTGGTAATTAAGCTCATGATTATTGTTACATACAACTGTATCATTACATATATAAACATATACGGAAATGTATTTATCTCTTGATCGATGACTTTACGTACTCATTCTCTATATATAGGCAATATCCAGATTAAGATGGTGGGCCTACTGATGGGCTTTGGATATGGGCCTTGTTGACGGGTCTTGATAATGGGTTTGGTCATGGTCCAAGTGATCTTCCGGATATGTCCGTTAAGTCCGTTGTTTGATCAAATTAGGTACGCACACACCTTATCATTTTTACGCAATATCTACTTCATTTAGTAATATTGTTTATTATTTTAAATGAAGTACGTGCGAAGTGTGAATGCATGCGCCTGTCGTCCGGCAAAGTGAGGCTGAGGTGGTGTCCCCTCCATTTCATTTATAAAGGTGAGCATAAATTCCATGTTCCCTTGTATTATACACATTTATTCCGATAATTTGAATTATATTATATTTTCCAAATTTAATCTCTTAAGCGTTTTTTTTTTATATATAATACTTATCGATATGAATCGTGATACATAAAATATATTATATTAATTTCTTGCAAATATGTAACGATAGCCACAATTTAATTTCTTTATTAATAATCTGAGAGAACTTACGATTATTATATATCATAGTTGGATATTTGGATACCTAAACAGTACGTGAGTGATATCCAAATTCAACCATGCCATTATCAACTTAGCTTTAACTTATCTAAAAAGTAAAAAAAAGTGGTGAAGCTGGATTCTTTGTGTCACGAATAATTTAGTTACTGTGCATGGCATGGGTAAGTTTATGAAATGAAATGAGATGCCCATTTTAAAAAAAAAAAATTAAAATCAGATGCCTTTTTGATTAATGAATAATTTTGTACGATGGAACAACACCCACATTGGCATTATTGACAGCGTGTTGGCCCAGCTCATATATCATTTCACTTTTCTCGACAGTTAATCTATCGTCGTTATATGTTTCAATCAATCCATTTATATACAGCAACCTACGTACCTGCTGTGGACCATTTGGAGGATATTGAGACTCCGAGAGAGAAAGAAGAAATTAAAAAAAAAAAAAAATGCATGGAGCTGAAAGCAGGAGAAGATCAGCAACAGCAGGAGGATCAGGTGGAGCTGATCATCGTAAAGATGAGTATGATGAAGATGAAGGGTCGACGACGTCGTTTGAGGTTGAAGATGAGGAGGAGCAAATGAGTGATTCTAATAAGAAACAGTGGTGGTGGAAAAGGCGGTTCAATTTGACCGCCGGCGACTCCACTACTCTTTCTATTAATTCAGCTTCTGGGGCGGCGTCTGGTGGAAGCAGACCACCATCATCATCGGCGGCAATGTTTGCGTTTCTCGATCGACTCGTCATTCATCCTGATAACTGGTAAAGTACCTTCATATTAATTGTGGTCCACGATTAATTAATTATCTTCACTATCTATCTATACTTACTAGGAGGAGTGGTATATAGAAATAATCCGTGAAATTAATCTCCCTTTTTGTAATAGATTAGTGGCATACAATGTGATCATTACTGGTACTATTTTGAAATTTGTAAGCCAGATTAGGAATTATAGTTAGTGAAAAATATACCCACTGAGAAAAATATGTGACTCCTTTATATATTTTCAAAAAAATTGTAAAAACACATGTATTAATGTGATTAATATAACGATCTAACGGTATATATTTTTTCAACAATAGGAAATATTGATATATCCACGGTTTTAATTGTATGCTTAACATATTTTTTTTAAATTCATATTTTAACGTTTTTATAAAGAATGCATATTTTAACGCTTATTGTTGATAACCTCAAATATAAAAGAATTCATTTTGACAAAAAAAGTATAAAAAAATTAAAAGTATTTATTTTTAAACGAACTATTGACCATAATAACCGTGAAATATTCATAAGTTGGCGAAAAGGAAAAGAAAATCACGGAATTCAAGACTTGACTTTTTTATAGAATAATCAAGAAAACCCGGTTTTTTTTTTTTAAAGATCAAGAAAATTGTTTATGAAAACAAAAAGTTGGGCCGGGTCGGACAGAAGAGGTCCAAAGTTAGTAACATAAAGTCCAACTTGGGTTAAACAAGATATTTTGGCGCGAAGACATAGAGCCCAGAGAAATAGACTCTCCCTGTACGTTCGTGATCTTTGTGTGTGTGGTTTTGAAATGCAGGTGGTACGTGGTGTGGACGCATTTCATTCTGATATGGGCAGTTTACTCGTCCTTCTTCACGCCCTTGGAGTTTGGCTTCTTCAGAGGTCTGCCGGAGAACCTCTTCCTGCTCGACATCGCCGGTCAGTTGGCCTTCCTCATCGACATCCTCGTCCGTTTCTTCGTCGCCTACCGAGACTTCCATTCCCACCGAATTGTCTACAATCGCAACCTCATCGCCCTCCGCTACTTGAAGTCTCGCTTTCTCGTGGATTTGCTCGGTTGTCTCCCTTGGGACGCCATCTACAAGGTAACAATACAATTAAATTCAATCAAATTAAATGGTTAATTACTGTAATGGTCTTGAATTATACTCAACCCAAGTTGCATTTTGGTCTTGAATTGTATCTGTAGTCGTCACATTAACTGATTGAGGCTTGATTATGATCTAATTCACTGATTATGGATCAAATTTGTCTATTTTGATTGAATGGAGTGATCTGGGTTGAATTTATTGTGTATATTGAGTGATTAAGGCTTGCTTATGGTCTAATTCATTGTTTACGGCCCAAATTTGGGGTACAAGTACATTGAGTGATTAGGATTTTGAATTAGGGTTGCCTTGACTGATTAGAATTTGGACATCCAAATTGGGACAATTGACAGATGAGGACTACAATGGCACGCGTGATAGAGTTGAGGACTAGAGAATTCAAAAACTGAGTTCATAAAACACAAGGCAGATGGGGTATTGTTAGTTAGTATTGCTATAATGAACCTTAAACGAAATGAATGAATCTCCAGACCTTAAGTAAGTAATCATGATGTGATGTGCATGCAGGCTTCTGGAAGAGAAGAGTTAGTGAGGTACCTGTTATGGATACGGCTCAGTCGAGCACGCAGAGTGACTGAATTTTTTGAGAAGCTGGAGAAAGATATAAGGATCAACTACCTTTTTACAAGAATTGCTAAACTTTTTGTTGTGGAGCTTTATAGCACACACACTGCTGCCTGCATCTTTTATTACCTGGCTACTACAATGCCTCCATCCAAGGAAGGATACACGTGGATTGGAAGTTTGAAGATGGGTGACTATAGCTATTCCAATTTTAGAGACATTGATCTTTGGAAGCGTTACATTACATCACTCTATTTCGCTGTTGTCACCATGGCCACTGTTGGTAATTATTTCATTATTTAAGCCGCTTGTAAATCGATTTCTTATGATATAATCCTGATTCATTTTAAAGATGGGTTATAAAAATTTATGCTTTTTGTTTTTGTTTTCTAGGATATGGAGAGATTCATGCAGTGAATGTGAGGGAAATGATATTCATCATGTTTTATGTGTCTTTCGACATGATTCTTGGTGCTTATCTGCTGGGTAACATTGCAGCATTGATTGTAAAAGGATCAAAAACTGAAAAGTTTAGGGACAAGATGACTGAACTTATCAAATACATGAATAAAAACACGCTTGATAGGGGCATCAGTAAGGAAATTAAAAACCACCTGAGGTTACAGTATGACCGCAGCTACACCGAAGCTGCTGTACTTCAGGATATTCCAGCCTCTATTCGCAGCAAGGTATTGACCACTTTTATAGCCACCTAATTTATCCCAGGTTGAACATGATGGATTTTGAATTTAATGAAATAATCTGTTTCTCATTGTTGGTTTCTATTTGTTAATGTAAATTTTTTTTTAGCCTAACAGAACAAACTTGTTGAATGGTTTTTCTCCATTTGGGGATCATAAAAACTAGCATGTCATCCATGATAGTTTGAATCGTCTTTAAATCAGTTATATAATGTGATAATCAACACATATGAAGTGACTGGTGGCCAAGTAATATACATCGTGTTTGCAGTTAAAAATTCAGCTAAGACTACTAAAATCTATTGTTTCTTCTTTGCAGATTTCTCAGAAATTATACGAGCCATACATCAAAGAAGTTCCTCTTTTTAAGGGATGTTCTCTAGGATTCATAAAGCAGATTGTAAGTCACTGCCTGACATAAATGATATAATATTCGAGACTTAATTTGCTTTGTTTAGCGGAAAGGATCTAATCTATATTTTGGGTTTATCAGGCGACCAGAATTCATGAGGAGTTTTTCCTTCCAGCGGAAGTGATTATAGAGCAGGACCAAGCAGTAGATCAACTCTACATAGTATGCCATGGTGAGCTGGTATGAGTTTCAACTTTAATTTTTTCGTCCCCATCATCTATCAATCTTTTTGTTTCTTCTAGTATAACACATCAGATGAGCTCGTATGATCAATATGGTATCGTCCATGCATTTACAGGCAATAAGACTGGAAAGCCTCCTACCCTTCTGGTTAGGGCTGGCTGATACTTTTTGGTTATATAGAATAATACTACACACACCTATTTGACACACCTGTCTCTGTATTCCTGTATTGTTTCATTGGCCTTTAGTGAATGGTAAAAGTAAAGTTTTCTGTGTAGTCTATGCATTGCATGCTTACCAAGTTATGAATTTTTGAATTATTAGTCCTAAATCCCAATGTATTTGATATTATGTACAGGAGAAGGTGGGAAAGAATGACGATAACGAAACTGAAGAGCTCCTTGAGCTTCTACAAACCTATAGCTCATTTGGCGAGGTTTCTTTTCTTTGTAACACTCCCCAGCCATATGCTGTTCGGGTTCGCCAACTGTGCCGTGTCTTACGACTTGATAAACAGTCCTTTAGAGAAATCCTGGAGATACATTTCTTAGATGGGCGGATTATCTTAAACAACCTCCTTGAGGTAAACAGACTTTGAAATTTTTGTGTTCTTTTTATTGATTCCACCACAACAGATTCTGAGTTATGCTCATCCACTAACTTCCCAACTTCCAGGGAAAGGATTTGAATACGCGAAACAAGCTATTGGAATCCGATATCATACTATATATCGGAAAACATGAAATGGAGTTGGTTATGAAATTGAATTGTGCTGCCTATGATGGAGATTTTCATCGAGTAAAACGTTTGGTTGGAGCTGGAGCAGATCCAAACAAGATGGATTATGATGGAAGGTCCCCTTTGGTAAGAAGTAGTTAGCTACCGAAGCTACTCATTTCTTTATATGCCTAGAAAAACTTCATCAACTTCTCTCTCTGCAGAAATTTGTGTTCTTACTTAATCTTTATTTGTTTCCCACAGCATGTTGCTGCATCAAAAGGGTATGAAGATATCACTCGTTTCCTTATTGAACAAGGAGTGATCGTGGAGATTTCAGGTGATCTATTAATGAGCTCTGCCTAAATGTGAAGAAATCTTACTAGTTACTTACTTCTTACTACCAATGTTGTTGACTTACTTTGTGGTTACTATTCTATTAGATAAGTTTGGGAACACTCCTTTGCTAGAAGCTATCAAAAACGGGCACGATCCAGTAGCTTCTCTACTTGTGAAGGCGGGGGCGTCTCTTACCATAGATGATATTGGTGATTTTGTGTGTACTACGGTAGCAAGGAAGAATTTGGAGCTTCTGAAAAGGCTTTTAGCCAATGACATTAATCCAAACGCGAAGAACTATGATCAGCGATCACCACTTCATGTAGCTGCTTCAGAAGGCTTATATCCAATGGCAGAATTCCTTTTAGAAGCCGGAGCAAGTTCTCTATCAAAAGACAGGTACAATCTGGATGATGCTCATCTATACGGAGTATTCTAGTTTCTGACATATTTCTAAGTACCTAGTCGACTTGCTGGTTGCACTTGCAGATGGGGAAGAACTCCGCTTGATGAAGCCCGCATTGGCGGAAATAAGAAATTGATCCAACTTCTAGAAGTTGCCACAACTTCTCAGTTGTCGGAGTTGTCTGATCAATCAATGTTCTCAGGAACTAGATAACATTTACATTTCTTTGTCGAAGCAGTACGTACCCGATACCCCAATACCCAAGTATGTTAGTGGGAGTAAATTGGAGCAATAATTATTAAATTTTGTTAGAAATTTTCAGACTTTTAACCCTAAAACATGCCTCGTCGACTCAATCTCTGATTTATACCAAGCAACTGTATCGTATGCATTTTATGGTCTAATCATATCCTCATCGTCGATAATAATGTTAATAATGGGTCGGGTCGTATTGGGTTCGTATCGTGTCATGAATTTTGTTTTACCCATATATTCCTAACTTAACTACTTTAACAATCATGTTAAGGATGACCAATTTAAATCCGACATGTTAATGAATTAGGTAACTCATGTAATCCATTTAATAAGTATGTCATGTTCGAAACCAGATTAATCGGTAACATGTATAATCTATTTAAATTATTTGACTTTCTAACTTTATGAATTTATGTTATACACCCAAAAAATTCAATATATATGACAAGATATCATCAATATATTATGAATTCATCCCCAAATAATATTAAAATTATAAAAATTTAATAGGTATATAGGTAGGTAAATGGATAGATATATGGATTAATGACTATACGTTTATTAAACTGGTTAATAGGTCATTATACGGGTTAACGGGTTGACCCGAGATCCACAAGTTTATTAAACGTGTTATAACGGGTTGATCTGAAAATGGTCCGAAATTTTAATTGTGCAGGTTGACCTGGATAAGTTTCGTGCGAGCTTCAAGTTGTTTATCAAGTTGTATCGGAAATTGCCACCCATCATCGATGGCCAATGTGTATAACGTAATCCCGTACCTCGTATCACTGTATTAAAAATATATATTAATTTAAAAATCAATATTGGGCACATGAAAAAGATATTGGCCATGGGCCAAGCTGTTGTTCTTGGGCTGTGGTCCAAGCTCTTGCTTTTGGGCCGAAAGTGAACCGATCTAACACCAATTGATGGTGCCGTGCTGTCGGACCAGTCCTCCTCCTCCACCTCCAGTACTCTTCTCATTTATGCTTTGCTTGGTGATTAAGCCTTTGAGGCAGATACTTGACCGCAGCGATCAAAATCAGAAGCAAGCAATCGAATTCGAATTTGAGTGAGAGTCACAGCAACATGGCGTTACAGTGGATGATACTGACGTACGTGGTTGCAGCAGAAGCAGCCTTGGCCTTGCTGTTAACCCTTCCTGCTCCCAAGCTCTTGAAGACTCGGTTCGTCTCGCTCGTCTCTCTCATTCTCCAGCCTGCCCTCTTCATCGTCCCCTTCGCCGGCTTTCAGCTCCTTGGTTTGTTTCTTTAATTTCATATTATTTTTACTATTGTTGTTATGATTTCAACCGATCTGCCCTAACAATCCAATTGTAACAATTCAATTCCTAAGAGGGATTTCGTAATTCAACCTCAGATTTTCCAATTGGGTCTCTTGTTTTGGTAATGGATTTCGAATTGATCTTTGTTTCTGTAAATTCCGTTTAGATATTTATTGGAAGAATGAGCATCGCTTGTCCTGCACCTCTGAGATCTGCACCGCTTCTGAGCGTGACCGCTATGAGAAATCCGTATGTTTTTATTACGTTAGGTCATCAAAAATTCATATTTATTGTTTGTCCTAAATTATATTGCTCTGATCTGTGCTCATTAACACATACAATGCTTCTTAGTTTAGTCCTCCAAAACTCTCCTGTTTTATTTTACGATGGTATAATGATCTTGGATGGAGTCTCATAATTTTATCTCTTTATGAACTGAAAGATTGGTGCTTATTAATTTTTGGACTTTGCTGTATATATTGACTGTATTTGGAAGATGCTTTCGACTTTGGGCTGTACATTTCATAAAAACCTTGATATCTAGTTAAATTCTTCTGTTACATGTTGCAGCATATGTAGCTTTGCGATGTCTTAGAGAGATAAAGGTTACATATGAGTTTCTGAAAATTTCTTTTCACAATGCACACTGCTAAAATGATGCAGCATTTTATCAAAGATGCAAAATTTTCAAACCAAGAGCTCCTTCTTTCTTTTATGGTTTAGAAGATGCAAATTTAGGGGATTACATTTTAAAGTGGGATGGATTTGAACAAGCTTTCAATGTGTCCGGAAATTGGAACGGAAGGAGCTCTATAAGGCAATACACTCTTTTCACAATTTCACGTAGTATGATGAGTTTTGCGATGTCTTAGAGAGATAAAGGTTACATACGAGTTTCTGAAAATTTCTTTTCACAATGCACACTGCTAAAATGATGCAGCATTTTATCAAAGATGCAAAATTTTCAAACCGAGAGCTCCTTCTTTCTTTTATGGTTTAGAAGATGCAAATTTAGGGGATTACATTTTAAAGTGGGATGGACTTGAACAAGCTTTCAATGTGTCTGGAAATTGGAAAGGAAGGAGCTCTAGAAGGCAATACACTCTTTTCACAATTTCACGTAGTTTGATGAGGCTTATCATGTTTGATTTGTTTTGAAAATAAAAGAGTCCACAAGCCTAGTCTAATGGTTAAGCATATTTAGCCCTCAGTCAATCAAGTGAACTGAAAGATTCGAATTCTGTGCATGACTCTATGTACATATGATTTTTTTTTATTCTTGACACCTTTTATTGGAACAATATGTCATGTAGATCTACAAGGCTCAGAGGAATGTGATTCTTTGTGCTTCAGCATGTGTGCTTTACTGGTATGTTGGCCAGATATCAAATGCCTCATATTTTTATTTATATTTCTCTTTAGAAAAAAAAGACAAAGTGTACAATATTTGTTGTCATTTGATAGTAATCTACAAATGTTTGGCACAGGTGTCTTTTTCGCATCTGTAAATATTACAAGGACATTCAGAACTTGGAGGAAGTGGAGAAGAGGTACAAGGAAGAATAGCTTTCGTGCGTGGAAACAACTGAGTTCATATTTTCCATCACCATTGGGAACCCGATGTTACGTTTAGTAATATTGTAATGTTTTGAACCTCTGTGGTTGATTTGTAGTCATCTAGATCTTGGCATGGTTTTCTTGTAGCTCAAATATTACTTTGTGTTCTAATTTATATGAGAAACCTATGACATTTATAAAGGTTCTTAGAAATTCGGCCATGGCTGGTGTGTTGATCCTTGTTGAATATCTGAGCTACAATCTCCCTTGATTTGTTGCGTGTGATGGGGGATATAAACAGGCAAATGTGAAATCAGATGTTTTTCTGTGCTGATAAGATGCCCAAATGTACCAGAATGTCCCAAACAGCTTGAAATGATTCATGCTTACATTGTCTTTGTTTCATTGCCGTATGTGTGCGGGTTTGGTTTTTTCTTGATTCCTACCAAAGAAAATCAGAGAATTCAATTGTTCAAACCAGAAGCAGGTCTTCCATGGTGACTGGGTCTTTTGTTTGATGGCTCAGCTTTCCACTGTTTTAGTATGGGAATTATTTGGTATGACTCTATGAGTAGCAACGTAGAGTTGGTTTCACATACCGCCTGCCTTGAGTCCTTGACCCATGAAAGGGAACACACGCTTTCCTTCTGTTTCACGACTGTTTCCCTTCAAATGTCTCTTAAGAAAAGCGCATTGAGATTGAGTCAAGGATTAAGATTATGCAACTCTTTGTCTGTACTCTTTACCAACGAAAGAAAAATCGATTCATGTACTGTACCTAATGATAACCCACTCCCCCACAGTTTAGCACGCGATTTCATTCTCAATATTATGGGTTCTTTTTAGTCTCCTACTCCTTTCCCACTTCCGAACATAAAAACGGGCGTTCATATCTTATTCGATCGACTAGCAATTACCGATTACGCAAATAGTGATGATTCGGAAATGAACAAGCATCCTAACTCTCCGTCGGTATCAACCACCAGTTGGTCCACCGGCTAACCATGTCGCCCAAGTGGCCCCTTGTGCCCACTTAAATACGTGTTAGCATCACAGTGCGGAGCATTAATCCTCCACTAAAGAAATAGAGTCTTCTACACTTCTACGATAAATAAATGGGTTCTTTCATTTTTCAAAATGTAACTTTACAATCTTACCTTTTAAGTGGTTGAAATTACCACTCAAACCTTATCTCCACAACTACATAAGTTACATAGACCATTTTGCCGGTAAGTTTCAAAGACCATTATACCGGTACCACACCGGTATCCCTAATCACTCTCTCTATATGACAAGTCACAACTGGTGGGATACAATTCATGACTCACGAGATAGCAAATGGATGTAGAGTTACCGAAGTAGGGCTATCTTTGGTTGGTCCAATTTTGGCACCAAGAAGGATCTTTCTTAGTTGAAAATAAAGGAAAACACATTGAAAATGTGCAAATGCCATCCTTGTTTGGGTAGATAGCAGCATATATAAAGTCGGCTTGTCCGTATTAGACGATGAAGGTTGGGCCACGATCAATGCACCTACCACATTTTTGTTGATTCAATTTCAAAACATTTTGACAAGCGATGATGTGTTTGATCATGCATGTTTTTTGCCAAGCTTATAGATGACTTAATTTCATATATAACAATCACCAATCGGTGTGACATCTCAACCAAAGAAACAAGGCATTTATGCATTTGCACCATGCAACATAGTAGTTTAGTAAATAGTAATTAATTTAATTACTACAACTTAGAAGTTCATCAATTAAACTAAAGAATTCTTAGTTTACTCTTGAAGAAATCAAAATGACCTCCTAATATTCTTGAAATCTACAGACTCGATGCATTCCAACCCAGATCTGTACGGATTCAGAAGTTTCAAAAGATCAGTTGTCTTCTCCTTTGTATCATCGTCGCCGCAACGAACCTGCAAAACCAGCAACAGCTTCTGAAACGTGCCAACTTGAAGAGCCTCAACCAGCACTCTCTCTTCTTGCCTGCTTGCACATTTGCACAGCTTCCAAATCGCAGAAATGGAATACTGAGTCGCCATTTCTGATATCCTCAAAATCTTCTTCACCAAAACCGGGATCGTAAGAGCATCATCATAAGCCTTCTCCCTCCCTTGTGTAGAATCACAGAGACTATCCAAAACCCCCAAAGCCCTCTCGCTTATGCCTCTTTCTGAGTCGATAAGAATCTCTAGTAAAACCGAAACCAAACCCATTTCTAAAAATGCCAACTTTATCTTCTCACTTGCATCAGAAGACGTCGAAATCAAGTACAAGACTACCATCAGAGAGGCCTTAGTGATCGCCGGTGAAATTCTCTCTCTGATGAAGTCGAAAAGAATTTGATTGACTCCACCGATCTCTACTAATGTCTCCACATTTTTGCTCCTACCATTTTGGCAAGCAAGAAGCTCTTTCAATGCAACAATACCATTCTGCTTCACCGAAAGATCATCACTTTGTTTCAGAAACCAAACAATGCAATTCAGCGAATCCCGAGATCCCAAGTGCTTGTGTGCTTGTTCGTCAAAACCCGAAACCATCCAGCTCAGCGCAGAGAGGATCTCTTGACAAACACCTCCATTTGTCTCTATGCAATCACTTGCAAATGAATCAAAGGCGGCAGCAAGAACAGAGGCCGTCCCATTCTCCAGAATGCACCGCTTGTTTCTTTCGCTCTCCGCGGCCCATTTCTTGATTTTTCCCACGGATTGCAAGCAGCTTTGTTGATCCAAATGCCGCGCTGAAGCTGCAACGCTGAAAAGAACCTCAGAGACCTCAATTGGCATGATCGGAACTCTCGGCGTCGGAACACGCTCAATGCCGAATTGCTTGTTTTGCGTGCACCATTCTTGAATCATTCTTCTCAGACTATGATTCGGAATCTGATCAAAGTTCCTCAGCACCTGATTTGTCACCGGGCAAGTAAAGTTCCCGCCTTCAAGCCACGTGTCAATGCTCTGGCGATCGTAGGTTATCCCGGAAGACAATGTGACCGGATCTTTCATCAAGTCCAGTGAAATTGGGCACAGGAAATGGTTTGGGATCAGAGCTTCCATGTCTAGTTTCGCGGCGCGCTGGCTTCTTCTTCTTCTTCTCCATCCTAAAACCATGGTAGCTACTAGATTTGATTTTGTTTGGTTGATGACGTTGTGATTTTGGTTGTGAGAAATGAGGAGGGAGGTGTTTGGGTTTATATACAAATGGGTTGATCGGTTTTCAGACGCGGTGTTCAAAGTTTGAGACTTGAGAACGTATGCATATAGAAAGGATTGAATAAGGAAAGTATAAGTAATCAAATTTGTGAGACTGAGGAGGAAGAAGGGAGGGGTTTTTAGTAATAGTAGGGTTTGAATGTTGACCGTTGAAGCTTTGAAAGTTTTAAATCTAACCGTC
The DNA here is from genome assembly GCA_037349345.1 of Oemleria cerasiformis. Taxonomy (NCBI): domain Eukaryota; kingdom Viridiplantae; phylum Streptophyta; class Magnoliopsida; order Rosales; family Rosaceae; genus Oemleria; species Oemleria cerasiformis. The sequence continues at coordinate 17,782,836 of JAZGTL010000018.1, forward strand.
AAACAGGTGGAAGTGGTAAAAGGAAGCTCCTCCGGTTCAAATGTACCAAGTAAACGAATTTAAGATTTTATAATTATGTATGAGTTATGAGGTTTTGACGCGTTGACCAAGATTCCTTTTTCCTCCTTTCACCATGTGAAAGAGAGGTAAAAACTTCAACCGGCGGTTTTATTCAGTTTCATTCAATTTTTTCGTGGAGCACAAATTTATCGTATTTCGATTTATTCGAGTCTTTACCCTCTACGTTGGTCTTACATTTAAATTCGATATGAGTTATAATGTGAATAAAAAATGATAATACTTATACGACACGATGATATTTCAGATACACGTAAATTTACTATTCTCTCAGATGAGGAATAAGAATGATAATGTGCATGCAATATTCTATGAACAATACTTGCATCTAGTGGTACCTCTTTATACCACATTTTCGATTTATGTAATTGTTGTTATACATATACTATGATCGAAACCATTCAATTTCTAAATTATCATTTCAAGATCATTTACGCAAAAATTTAACAAAATTGGAGATCATTCAGTCACTCATATATATCAACTAAATGGACGGTTTGCAATGAGGATCTTAATTCGTACCAAAACCATTGACTTATTTGATACATATGAATGACCAAACGACCTCCAATTTTGTTGATTTTTTCCGGAGATGATCTTGACATGATGATTTAGAGAATGAACGATTTCGATTGTGATATATGTATAACGAAAATTCGATAAACCAAAAGGGTGTTATAAGTAGGTACCACCAGGATGAGATGCAAGTATTCTCCATATTTTATTAAGCTCTTCTAAGTCTTTCATTTTAATTTTTTCTTTGTAGTAGAAGAAAAAAGCAAAAACAAAGAAGTCGGTCTTTCATTTCAAGCATGTAAGAACGAGTCCTAGGCTCCTCTTTATCAGGCCATATATCAGCTGCCTTCTTCAGAAGAGCTTTGACTTTGAAACAGTCGTAGGAGCCATAAAAAGTGAAAAACCAATTTAATTCCAATCAACCAAGCCAACAGTTTCACCTTACAAGAAGTTGCTGTTTTATTCACCATTGAAATAAGAATGCTGTACAGAAAACAAAGAGACTCTCCTGCCAAAATGAGCTTACTTTACAAATCAATTTTAATCCTGTACATAATCAGCATGGGATCCCAAAAAACGCTTGAAAACAAGTCCAGCCAGCCTAAGCTTAAAACAAATCCAGCAGCCTAATAAAGGAAAAGGAAAAAAAGAAAAGAAATCCACTCTAACTGACTTGGCTACGATCATCCCTGTATCAGTTAATCACCTGGTGGCTCCGCCAGGCACGTTGAGGCGTTCCCTCCATGACACAACGGTGATGAGTTGATGGTTCATTCTTGCCTGACATAAGGAGAGTTACTCAACTCTGTGCTGTAAAATGAGTCATCGCCGTTTATTGCAAAGAAGTTATCATCCTTTTCTTCATCCCACTTAAGGATCTCCCTTATGTACTTGAATGCCTCATCAACTGAAGGACCCTCCCGAGCTTTGGTCTGCGCCACAAACAACTTTTCGCCACTTATGGATGTATACAGTTCTTTGAATTTCACTGCCACGAAATAATATGCTTGCTGCGCCAGAGCCTGACTGTTACCGTGGGGCTTAACAGGGCTGAAGTCCTTCAACCACTCGCAGGCAGACAAAGGGACCTCACTGATCTTGCTTTCAAAGGCATCATATTTATTCAACAAGAGCACGAATGGGGTGTTGCTGAAACAAGGGTGCCTCACCAAACTCTCGAACAAATCTCTGATTGCCAGCATTTTATTACGAACAAGACCATTACCCTGGACCCACATTTGATCATAGTCACTCAATGCAACACAAAATATCACTGCCCTCACGTCTTCAAACATTTCCAGCCATTTGCAAACATCATTCAGCCCCTTGGAGTTGATGCGAATCAGTTGATACCTGAGAAAAGAAAACCCCGGTGAGCAATAGATTGATGATTTTCATGGGAGCACTCGATTGAGGGTGAAAAGATGAAGATTATACTTGGTCAGGGGAGGAGGGCATTCATGGTTTTCATTGTATAGCTCAGACATAGCGCTTCTATCATCAAAAGTAAATTCCATAGAGGTAAGCCCATTGCTTTGAGTAACTCCCTCAGCATATAAAATGTCCTTCTCGGAAGGTTCGTACTCATTACTTGATACCTCTATAGCCTGTCGAATTGAACACCAAACATCCGTGAGGATAACTGAGAGTGAAGATTGGAAATTTAGGTGACCAATGAAAAAACAATGCAATCCAAACGTACTTGAAATTTCTCCGTCTATTTAACAACTAATGAAACCAAGTTTATGCCAACTTTCCTAATATTAATTTAGAATGAATAGAAGACCATTAACTAAACTTGAAAATACTACCAATCCAATGATTGAAAAATTTGATCTTCCAAATATAGTGTTAAACAGGGATGGGCAATTTGAAAAACCAGTATAGTCTATTAAATTACTATTTATGTATTATATTGCAGACTGGATATAGATTCCTTACAAAAGATGGAGCCAAAAGACGTAGGGCCAAAATGAGGAATGACTAACCCGATCTAAGAAATATTTGGCAACTTCAGGAAGACAATGTAATTCCTCCCTCCTCTTGTATGTTTCCTGGATGGCAGAATCTTTCCATACTTCATCCACAATAGGAGCATACTCACGTGTAGCAGCAGGGAAGAATGCATCCAAGTCTCCAGTTGCCATGATATCCAGTAACCAGTCAGAAAAGTGCTTGAACCGTTGGTTGATTGCATAGACGCATTGCTCACTTTCATCAACAACTGTTTCACACAAATTCATTTCACAGTCAACCACTGCTTATGGTTCATTCATGCCTACAAGCAGAAAACCAAATAAGCAAATATTCTACCTCTCTAATAACATGTAGAACATATTTCCTCTTCACTCACTAGGAATTTTCTTTAATATTTATGAAAACATATTTTATGTTTACAATTAGTTACAAATAAGATGAAATTTCATATTAAACACTGACTCCACTCGCTTCAGTAAAGACAAAAGTGAAAGCATTATAAGCAACAGATAGAAAAAAAAACTACAAGGCATCTTGTATCTTGAGACGATGTTAAAAAAATGGAGATAACAAACAGCTACTTCGACCTAATCAAAAGAACAACGTGTCATCATCAGAAGAAGAAAATGAAAGTCATGCCGTTAACTCATCGCACAAATAGACCTGAAGGAGAATCTTCATGAGCCTCCAAAGTCATCGTATTTTCTGTCAACGCTTCCTCTTCAAAATGTTCTCGACCCTCAAGTAATATACTTAGGTACTTGTACATATTGCTTTGAATCATGACCTTGATGTCCTGCAGCTCTTCAGGAGTGAACTTGTTCCCATACAAGAATTTAGCCTGTTCCACATGAAAAAGAAACTAAAATAAGCATTATTAAATTGTAATACTATTGAAAAAGCATGATACAGCATGCCTTTAAAAGAAAAGATGCTTCTAATTCAAAAAATAATAATAATAATAATTAAATCCTATAGATTTCAGCTAACCGGTCAGGTACCACGCAATATGACTATCCACAAAGGAACGTTAGTACATTAGTGGACTCGGTCTCTCTTGCCTTATAATATCCTTGTTTGGCATCTGACCTTTCACACAAATCTAATGGCTTATAATGGTATACGTCAAAGTACATCTATGTTAAACGTATAAATTTATGCTTTTTAAGGTTTACCCCATCTCTTCTATCCTCTTTCTCGTCTTTCTTTTTCCTATCCTTCCTTCCGGTTTCATGCCTTTCTTTTTTCATTATTTCCTCAACTCTCCATACAGTAAAATCAAGCTGGCGGCTCTGGGAAACATATATTCAGTTTTGTTGATTAACTAAAACTGCTCCTACTTTATCATCTTTGACAATAGAGGACCGAAATAATTTGTTCATTGCACTTATCAGTGATTGATCTGATTGGATTCTGGTTCTAATACTAAGATAGAAACACTAGAGTATGCAGCATTAGCATACTGACATATAGGAAGGAAACTATCACAGTAAAGGACACATCTTCTAAGTTCTGAGTTGAGGGTTTTCAGTCAAAAACATCCAATGGTTTCATGAAAAGACTACAAACACATAATGGCATATAGGAAGGTACACTATCACAGTAAAGGACAAATCTTCTAATTGTCCATTGATGAATATGTCATGAATCACGAAGACAAGGTAAATGCAACCATTAACTTACCATTTCTACTAAAGAAAACTTCAATTTTTAAATATTTGATTGTTGAACCACTAAACCAAACAAGCATTTGCTCTGGGGACCAAACACACAACAGGATAAGTCTATGCTAAAATCTCAGTTGACTGGAACATTGAGTAAAAAACACATCAATATCAAAAGGCATCATAAAAGAGGAGGGGGTGCAAGGAAATCGAAAATGTCCATACCTGCTTGAAGATGGTGCTAGTTCCAGATCCCTCCAAGCCAAATAACAGAAGTTTCTGAACTCTTCCCTGTTCCAAATATTCAGGGACTGACCTACTTGAAGGTGTCATAGGGTCTTCTCTTCCACCATGTTGATTACCAGGTGGTACAGGCAATGAGAATAATGAACAAATGAAACGAGTGGACGCCTGCCTACCAAAAACCAAATTGCAACTGTATAAAAATTCGACTCAAAATAATCTGCTGAAATTTCAAATTTGCACCAAACAAAAGATATCCAATTTCATGGTAACGAAAGAACCTTTCCCCATATATTCCCTCTAATGTTATTTTGACCTTCCTCCTCATAAGATCCATCATCATACACCCAGAAATGAGTATCTGGAGGGCACTGCACTTTGGCCAGCTGAAATGCAAATAAAAGGCAAGTCATAAGGTTCATCTTATTGTAATCAAATAAATTATGCAGCCTCCAGAAAACTTCAAGCAGCTTCATCTTATTGTCACCTTTAGTTAGAAGATTGCCACTAAACACTCTATTATCTAATAATATACTATGGGAAATTCTATAGTAATTAGTAAGTATTCGTATCAATACAAACACTTTCATAACCATTGTATTGACAGGTTCTCTTTTTCATACTGGGGGTTTAGAGTTTATATTTGCATATCACCATTGCATTTGCTCTGTGTTGAATACGAATCCCTACAATAGACAAGACTCGTTTCTTATGGAGTTTTGGCTAATCATAGCAAACATACCTTCAACACCCTAAGCTCAATCTTTGTAATCTCACGACCATTCATGAACACTTTGGTGTTCCCATTGCTTGAATCAGACTGGAGCTTACCCCCAACATTCAGTTTCGAACTAATGATCCTATCCGGCTTCTCTCCCTCCTGAAATCAAATACATAGAGATATAAATATATAAATCATGCAATCAAAAACATAGAAATATAAACATGTAAAACATGCAACAGAATACTGCAAAATGATGATCCAATATAAAAACAAAACTCACCTTGCCCCAAAGGCCAGAATCCTTATCGTACCAATACCTACCAGGCTTCAACTTCTGAGGAGGCAATTCACAGCCCAAAATCTCAGCCAGTTCTTCTTCCCTCAGCTGCCTTCCGTTGACAACTAACTGCTCAGGTCGAAGCTGATTGGCGGGGCACTCCTTCTCGGCCTTCATTATCTGCTTAATCTCCAAACTGCTACAAACCCTTGACAAGATTCTTGAACACTTACCCAAACTGGACCTCTTGGACTCGTCTATTGGCTGTCCAATACAGCTCACACATTTACGCCCCTCTGGCATCGATCCCATGGCCTTAAGCAAACAATTGCTGCAGTACTTGGCGTCGCACACCAAACACCATTCTCTCTCCTTCAATCTGTTCCCTTTCCCACACCGGCTGCAAATCCCTCTCTTGTTCGACCGCCTCCCCGGCGAAGAAGCACTTGCAATCGGCGATCCCACTGCCTCCGTGGCGCTCGATTGCGGCGACGAAGACCTATCACCGTCGTCGTTATCGTCATCGTTCTCTGAATCTCTTGGCGTATTGAAAGTCACTACGGCCGCTTTCTTTCCTCCTGTCCCTTTTTGCTCCAAATTCGAGTCTTGAACTGGCAATTCAGCACTAAAACATTCCCCTGCTCCTTCAAACTCCGACCTTTCTCGCAACTCGAGCTGCGTTTTGGGAGCCGAGTACGACGTCGTAGTACGCAGCTCTTTGACAACGCCGCCGTTCCTGACCCGATTGAACCGCGATACCTTATGAGCGACCGGAACGGCTACCGGAATCGAAGACAGGTCACAATCCGAAACAGAAGCTACCGAAGTAAGAGAGTCGATGGTAACTGGATCAACCTTGGGGAGTTCGTAGGGCAAGGGAGGGCCTTGGTATTCAACTGCGATCGAGTAGTCGAGATGCTCTTCGTCTGGCAATGGTGCGCCAGCAGGTAGCATCTTTCTGAGAAGGTCCTCCCAGCTTTTCTCGCCCTCTGCTTCCGAATCCATAGCCGGGGGCGGGGGCGGGGGAGGGCTGTTTGGTTCCCGAGAAAAAGCTCGGGAAAATGGAGAAGAATCAAGAAAATGAAATGAGTTGACAGGAAGAGGAGAGCAGGAGCGGTTGGAAATGGGGGGAAGTTGGCACAAAGAAAAGAGTGTGGAGGTGGGATTCCGTTTCTGTTGAAGAGTTGATGTCAACGATGATGCTAACAGTTTTGATTTACGATTTCAATTAAAATTGGTCCTTCTGATTTATTAGAGTTTCCAAGCAAAGAAGGAAATAATGGAAGCAAAAAAAGGGCAAAGGCCGGGTCTTTTCCCCCACCTAACCTAACACTCGATCGTGATAGTCAATTACTCCCACACCACTCTCCTCCTACGGTAAAAAGTTTTGAACTTTGATAATCACACACAAGTACACAACACAAATACTGAGTTGGCAAAAAGCAGCTCAAGATTTTCTCATTTTAAAAAGCATGAATATTTGATCAAGTGATTAAAACACGCCATCTCACAGGCTGCCAAGCCAAGACTCTATCTTTTGGAGCAAGCGGCAAGCCATGATGACTTTTTAAGTGCAAAAATTTAGGAAAAGCTCATAATCTTACCCCAAGTAAGAATGGAGGACAAGGTAGAACAAAAATTCAAATGCCTCAAGTTAAGATAAGTCTTCTGCAACTGCAAACATGGGGTTGTTACAAGCAAAACCGATGCTAGTCTTGTATTGAAATTGGAGTTTATGCAAGAATTACAAATAGGGAGGACAATTAGTCGGAGATTTCCTTAACAATACAATTTCAATAGAACGAGACGCTATACAATAACTTTCGCCGCTGCTGTTTCTCAAAAGTAGTCACAATGTCATCAATTGAATCCTCCCAAGCTTCAGCTGCTTCAATCTGGGCAAAAGATCAAGAATAACATACCAATCAATATTTTGCATTATAGATTTATTGATAATCAGCGAGGGCGCAAATACAGACCTCTTGGCAAAGATCCAAAGTGAGACGAGCTCCTATAGCTGCCTCCTCGTGGTTATCCTTTACCTCCAAGTTGACTATCAATACGCACTTCCTAAGGACATGGTCTCGGTTGTTAAGATCTATAGACATCGTTGCACCGGGTCAGAAAAGCAAACATAAATGGCATACAAATAATTTTCAAACTTTTAGTCACAGTTGTAAGTGCATGCAATTCATTTTCTGAATATATACAGGCAGAAGAACATCCAAATTCATCTGTTGAAATAAAGATAACTCTTAAAAGCAAACTTTTGATCAATTTTTACTAGAGAAACATTAACCACTACATCATTTACCAAAAGTAAAAAGACTTAAAAGAGAGAATTGTTTTAGTGAGATATTTCAAGCCGGAGATCATTAAGTTTTTAAATGGTCATAATTTAACATAAGAAGAGTTCCTCACACAGATGGCCAACTCGGTGACAAATATCTCCAATTTTAAAGCAGTTTTCTACTCTAATATCCAGCTCTGGTTAGAACACGTTACTAAAAAGTTCATACTTTCCAGTTCAAAATAATTCTCCCACAAGATCAACTAAGAGACAGGAAATGATTTTTATCAAAATCTGTCACAAGATTTAAACTTTATCTTTTCCTTGAGATTTAAGCATTTGTAAACATTTTTAAGCCAGCAGCTCTACTGTATGTATAAGTTCTAATTTGCCTGGGAACCTTTCAAGTCCAAGTTCCTGATTTTCTTACTGTCTACAATGCTATTGCAAAATATCCAGTTTAAAAGATTGGTATATAAAAGATTAGTTGTTGTCCTTTAACTCCTGTTCATGTTACCATCTATAAAACTCAAGCTCAGGGGAATAATATGCCTATAACTTAAGAGCTTAAGTTAAACTTGCCAATCATATCAGATCATCCTCATTGCCAGAATAAAACATGTAAGACCAGTACTCTACCATTAGTTCAAATTCCAATAGCTCAATAGAAAGAGATTGCCAAGAAACAAAGAACAGCAACAAAAAGAACGACTTCATTTATTTGATTCAAGGATTACTGTACCATTGAAATTCATAAGATGCAAGCCATAAACAGGAGAAGGGAGAATTACCAACCTTCAACAACCATGTCGAAAACCTTTTCTTCGAATGTAAATACCACATCAAAGGAACCGTCAGCAGCATTGTCTTGCCACCGCTGAGGTGCCAGTTTGACCGACGAGTTTCTTTTAAGCATAGGCAAAATGCCATTACGCTTGTACCTGTACAATTGTTGTGAAAGTGTCACTTTTCTTAAATATACAACAACACCGTTCAGAATGCAGATTAAACTCATAAGTTCATACATTCTGCAAAACTCAAGCATTAGCATTGTTACTCACAGCTACCAATCAAGGGTTAGTGACAACAGTTAACCATTCTATACTCTCTGATCTACATGTCAATCCCTACATTCGAATTACTGGTAAAATCCACTAGGATAAATTCATTACACATAATTATCAGACTGCCCTGCCAAAGACTGAAACTTTAAGCCTCTAAAACCCCAGTTACATACTAGTCCAGCTTGAGCATAAGAAAACCAAGCTTATGCATTCAATGTATAAGCTTCCATTACATACACGAAAATTAACAATGGCAAAGATTGAAACTTTGATCTTTAAGGAATTTAAGAACTAAAAGCAATATATGAAATTAAGAATTCAGAGTTAAAATTTAATGAAATTGAAAGAAGAAGTTGAGAGGACATACAGTTCAGGGTCTTTCCGCCGGAGATCGTCGAACATCTGCTTATAAGGAGTTCCAAAGTCGTAAACGTTGGGTTCTCTGATGGAAGGACCAGGGAGCTTAACGTGGGCTCCGGTGCCGTACGACGACACGTCGAAGCCTTGCCTCTTGAGGATTGAGTGAGCCTCCATGCTTCGGTTTTGGTTCGATGAACACACCATGGCGTACCGGAACTTCATGGCCAACTGAACCGCGCTGTCTCTCGAACTGTCGATTCACAAATCACAATACGACGGCGTTGGGATGTTGGGTTTTTCACATTTTATTAGAGTTGGTCAATTTCTTTTTTTTTTTGGGCTAAATTTTGCTAGACTTTTTAAGAAAAAGAAAATTGATGAATTTCTCCGGGAAGCACTACCAAGGGTTTTACCGTTTTACCAACTATTTCCACTCACTAAAGTAATTTTTAATTTGGGCAAATTACAATTTACTATCTTGTGGTTTATTTGAAATTACAGGGTTATACTTGTTCTTTTAAATCTTTTAATTTACTATCCCTAATTTTCTATTTTGTTTCAACCGGAGTCATCCGTTACATTTTATGCTAAGTGTTGATGTGTCTAAAGTAGTATTTAACTTATGTGGATAACCAATAAGTGCCACATGGACTAAAATAATATATATTTTTTAATTTCTTAAACTTGAAAAACAAAACCTGCACACCCAATCCAGACGAATCACCCATGCCCTAATCAACCAAACCACGACGGCGAAAATCACATTTACACCTTGACATTGACGAGATCTGGATATTTAAGTGAAAACTCTGAATTTCGTTTTGTCGAGATCTGTAAACTTTGGTGAGATCTCCCCTCTCCTTCTTCCTTTCTGTGCATTGCTACTGTTACTTTCAAAACTGATCCAAGATAGGATATTTTGCCATATTCACCAAGTTTCTTTTGTTAAATACGATTTGTGCTTCTTATCATAATTTGATTTGCTTTAAAATGAGATTTGTCTATCATTGTTATCAAAAGGATATTTCCAACACCCAAATAAGCTGTAAATCCATAAATGAGATTTGATTTGCTCATACTCACATGATGTGGATGAGGACAAGTCTGTAAATCCATAAATGATGTTTCTCATGGCTAAATCAGATTTCCCCATCCCTATCCATTTTTCAATCGAGACACTTCGGTTCTCATCTGCCGGCGTTAACGGAGAACTTAATACAAAACGTAACGGAAGGCTTAAGTTGAAATAAAATAAAAAATTCAGGATCGTGGACGGATCTGGCCAGGGGACAGCTTGGGCTGTAGCCTAAGTGAATTTTATAATTTATATATACTGTCATCCTATCTTTGTATAAAAGTTTTTATAGCCCAGTCGGCTTTGAGGTTGGCAATTCTTCCTAGCAAACAATGTTCGACACCTCTAGTTGGCAAATATAGTCCTATTATATCATTTTCTTTCAATTTTCAATCTTTGATTTTAAAGGGTTTTATATGAGCTTAAAATGTAAGTGTATTCAATTAGAGATTTTAAATGATTTGTAAACATTTAGGTGTATTCAATTTTGATTTGAAGTGATTGTTTTAAAATAACTAAAAATCTTGGTGTAATCAATTAATATTTTAAATAATCGTGTGTAAAAATTTAGGTATATTCAAAAACTTAAAATTTTTTGTATGATTTGATGAGTTTGTGGATTTTAATTGATTTTAACTTGAAAATTACACATACTAATTGCTGACCAAACTCCACAGCTCGCCCTAGAGATTTCAAAAAAAAAAAAAACCGTGTATCTTATATCCTCCATTCTCCACTGCACCCTTGCTTCATACCCATTCTCTCCCCAAACACGCAGTGGATGACAACCGCATTGAGATTCAAAATCAGTGTTATGGCAAAATTGAGAAAATTTAGCACAGAAGTCAAGCCGGTAGTATCATTAAGGATGAGTCGATGTGAAATGGTGTTTGAATTATTGGAATCGAATTCGAAACTTGGGTAAATAAGGATGATCAACTAGAAAATCTGAATCATTCTCCCAAAACAATTATAATAAGTTTCGTTCATTTTCCTTTGAATGAATTTCTAGAAAAATACAAAATATTGATACAAGAGAAATGGGGAGTGAGAGCAACCAAAACAAAGAAAAGAAAAAAAAAGGCGGCGGCCATTGGGAGGTGGTGAGGAGTGTGCGCTAGTTCAAATAAGTGGCTGAGTGATTGATCTCAAAATTCTCTCATTTTTTATTTTTTTATAAGTTTAATTTATTAATTTATTTTAAAGTGTAAAATAGAGTACGTATAAAGTCTAGTTATAATGATCTCAAATTTGTATAAAACCCTTTAGAATCATCTCAAATTCGTAAAATAAAACATTTTAGAATCCATATAAATATGACATTAATCGAGTAAAATCATATGAAACCAAGAGAAATCAATTAAAATACATTACATTCAAAATCATTTAAAACCCATTAAAATCTCAATCGAATACAACCTCCTTAATATTGAATTCTTGGATAACTTGATGATTTTAGCCCATTGGCTAATATAGGCCTATTCTATCATTTTCTTTAAATTTTTAAATAAAACTTCATGAATTTAGCTAACTTAACATTGAATTCCTAGATAACTTGATGATTTTAGCCCATTTAAATAAAATTTCATGAATTTAGCCACTTAACTTTGAGTTCCAGGATAACCACATGATGATTTTAGCCCACTCAATTTTGAGTTTCTGAATCCGTCTCTGTTCAGGGTAGTAAATTCAAATATTTGAAATAATAAGTATAATCCTGTAATTTCGAATAAATCACAGAATAGTAAACTGTAATTTACTTTTTTAAAATTACTAATTTCCTCATTCAAATTTCTAAAATTTAATATGACGATATAATAAAAAAGACCACGTCAAAAAACAAATAAAAATTATATACGGTAAATGCAGCCACAGAACAGAGGAAAAGCTCCACTGGAATTGGGACGCGTGCGGCGTGACCCAAATTCAAGCCCACGGTGCATGCATTTCATATTGATGGAGAATCGGAGATGGAAGCCCAAACCAAACAAAATAAACGATGACTTTCCCGGGAAAATATGTTTGGAATTCCACCTGGGCCCAGTGCTTATTTTTCTGGATATATCTCGAAGAACGGCCCTGGATCTATTAGAAGAAGATGGACTAGAAGTCTAGAATCGATCTATGTCGACTAACAACTATTGGATTTGATCACGGCAAATTCCTACACACAAAAAATCACAATAGATTTTGATCATAATAATTATTATTATAATCACGTGAACTGAATACATGATCGTGAAAAATATGCATGTGTTGACTTGATCGTACCAAATTTCCTCCTAGTCCGACCTCTCAATATTGTTTTTATCAAAATTTAAAAACAAAGGCCGTTGATTTATTTCGAAGAACGATGGCCCATAACGCGCCATAAAAAGCCAATAATGGCCCATCAGAAAATTGGCTTCCATTACTTTTGTCTATATTTTTAGAGCATAAACGAGGATCACAAAAATATAGAAATTGGCAAAATTTGCTCCACGCGCACAGAAACCTTTGAATTGCAAGAAGCCGACGTATCTCTACACGCAACACACAGAAAACACACTTTCTCTATAAATTTGTCTCACTGGTATGAATTACACAAATCCATCTGTTCAATTTCCAATTTTCTCTTCGAAATAAGTTTTCATTGTTAAGCGAAAAGGGATCAGGTTTTCATTTTCTTGTGGGGGAGTCTTCAGTTTTAATCATAAATTGCAGTTCTTGAATTGGTTTGGATTCGCGGAGCTGAAGATGGAGGCAGCAGCCACAGCGAGTGTTGTCCAATCTTCAATCGCGGCCGTTAGGCTTTCCAATTCAATTGGCAGATCGGGTAGTTTGACGGCCAATGGACCCGGTTTTCTGCGGTTGAGTCCCAAATTTCACTTCTCAATCAAGGTACTTCTTTTAGGATTAGGTTTCCTAATATGGGATTTGGGTTTTGGGTGCATACAATAAGTTCGCGAGATAAAAGTTGCTCTGGTAATTGATGAGAATTCTAGGGTTTTTGTTAAGCTGAGAAAGATTGTATATTTATTGGGCATGTAGGAATTTTAGCTGGGGCTGTTAAATTGTTTTGTTTGCAGCATAAGCTTACTAATACCTTTGAACAAAAAAGGAAAGAATTTACAAAAATATGCACAAATGATGATCTTCAATTATTATACCTTAAACTTTTATTGTTTGGAGTAATTTGACATCCAGTAGAATGGGTTTTTAAAAGTAGGAGAAGGCCCCTTCCAGAACTTACTTGACTTACTTTGTGGGTTTGGATGTCTATTCAAAGAGAAAATTTTTAGATTGATTTTGCTTCCAACCTTTCAGTAAATGTGTAGCTGTGATAGATGGACCCTTATTTTGTTTATTGGATTGGTGAGCTTGGAGTTGTAGTTGAGTAGTATTTCATCTGATTTTGTGTTTAACAGGACCATTTTTCAAACTCTCCACCAAAAGTGGGGCATAGGAGAATGGGGTTTGGGAGTAGGAGATGCTTGATGGTTAGGGCATCAGATGCATCTCCACCGCCGGACTCAGCAGCTTCTGCTGCTCCAATCGCGCCACTTCAGCTGGAGTCTCCAATTGGGCAGTTCCTTTCTCAGATAATGATAAGCCACCCTCATCTTGTGCCTACTGCAGTTGAGCAGCAGCTTGAACAGCTTCAGACTGATCGCGATGCTGAGCAACAGCAGGAGGAGCCTTCCGCTGCTGGCACTGACCTTGTTTTGTACAGGTTAGATGCAATTTTGGGATTGAGTAATAGCAAGTAACCATAACTTTAATATTATTTTTCCCTTCCAAACACTAGAGTGAACAAAGAGAAAAGGTTGAAACTTTCTGTAACTCTACCAAGAAAGTTTTAGTTCTTAACAATCTTGAAAATGACATAATATAAAGAATGTTAAAAATAAAGTAACAGATTGTTCAGTCTTTTTGGGTTTTGTTTTTCCCTCTCCTCTCCATCATTTTCTCTATGTCACTAAAGGATATAGTTCTAGTTTTAGAGTGAGATATTGATCCTTTATCAACTTCTTCTGCAATACCAGGAGAATTGCTGAGGTTAAGGCTACTGAAAGGAGAAAGGCTCTTGAAGAGATTCTTTATACTTTGGTGGTGCAGAAATTCATGGATGCTAATGTTTCTCTAATACCTGCCATTGCCTCATCTCCTTCAGACCCTTCTGGTCGAGTTGATACATGGCCAGGTGAAGATGACAAGGTCAAGCAACTTCACTCTCCTGAAGCGTATGAGATGATCCAAAACCACCTATCCCTCATCCTAGGAAATCGGTTGGGTGACTCAAACTCTTTAGCACAGATAAGCAAACTCAGAGTCGGGCAGGTTTATGCAGCATCTGTAATGTATGGGTACTTCCTCAAGCGGGTTGACCAGAGGTTTCAGCTTGAGAAGACAATGAAGATCCTTCCAAATTCAATGGGTGCCGAAGACAGTGATGTTCAGAAATCAGTGGGGGAGGACAGGAGGTCTGTTGGTGGTGAGGAGTCTTTGGAAGCAGGAGCTTCCCATCCTGAAGTCTCTTCTTGGGCTGGAGGTATCAGTCCTGGGGGTTTTAGTAATGCGATCAAGCCTTCCCGCTTGCGGACCTATGTGATGTCTTTTGATGGAGAGACCCTTCATAGGTATGCAACAATTAGATCTAGGGAGGCTGTTAGCATCATTGAAAAGCACACCGAGGCATTGTTTGGAAGACCTGATATTGTCATAACACCCGAGGGCACTGTCGACTCCTCCAAGGATGATCACGTGAAAATCAGCTTTGGTGGTTTGAAGAGACTGGTTTTGGAAGCTGTGACTTTTGGTTCTTTTCTTTGGGATGTCGAGAGCTATGTGGATTCCAGGTATCATTTTGTTACAAACTGAGTTATGCTGAGTGAAAGATCCTGCTATAGGAAGCTGTGGAGGCACAACTGATTACTGAAATGGGATAATTGACAGTAGACCTAGTGAGAAAGCTAATTGCCCTCTGTATATAAAACTGTGCAAGTGTGCCTTTGTCCTTGTAATAAACAAGCTGGTGGCTGCAGTAGCTGGATGAACATGGTAGGATTTACCCTAAAATACTTGTGGCAAGTTTACACTATTTTCAAGGATTATCAAACTTTGTATAATTTTTGTTTTTGTTTGCTTGGTGACTCTTTCATTCATTGATACCTAGTGTTACAAGAAATATTATGAGACAGTCCATCTTTGTTGTTTGTGCATCATCTCTATATGGAATTGTGAAGCGCCTTTGATAGATTCAGACGATGCAGAACTGCGCTGAATATATCATAGGAAGGCAAATTCTGCATCAGTCTTAGTTTTGCAGATAGAAAACCTTGGCCATCATAGTAGAACTTGAAGTCTTGAACCCATTTCGGTTCAGGTTCATGTCACCTTTCCATGCCTTGGACCCAGCACCACTCGTCAAGAATTGGATTTGGCTGCAAAACAAGCTTGTGTTTTTAAACTCCCAATTCTATTTTCTGTTGTTCCCAATTTTATTAGGCTTTTTATTTGAAATGCACAAAAAATAAGATACAATATTTCAATTTGCACTCAGAACCCGATTTCATCTCACTTTGCATCCATAACGGTCAACGTTAATTTCGTTGCACCATTTCATTACTTCCATCCAATTTCCGTTAAAATTGCAAGTGGAGATGGAGTGAAGAAAACATGATAATTGCATATAAGTATCATATATGCAATTGTAGTTGTATCTCTAAAGTTAATTAAGAAGCAGCTAGAGCTGACAAGGTCACAAGGGTAGCTAGCTTCATTCACTAATTAACGAAGGCATGCATGCAACTGATCGATCACACTAATTGTGTCTTGTAACAAACGATGAAAATATCGTTTTTCATATAAATATTGATTGTCAAATTTATGGAAATATCGATAGTTATTTGGATATCGATATCAATATCGTACACGCTCAACAAAAAAATGTTGAAAATTTAGTCCAAAACTTTCTTCCTCCTTATTTTTATACTGAAACCCTTTTCTCCTCCCCCTCTCTATTTTTATGTCCAGACCTTTAAATACAAGTATGTTTACGCAAATATCGCGAATATTTCTTCCCCCTATTTTTATGTCGATACCTCAAAATACAGATATATCGACTAAAATACCGCGAATATTGTGAATATTTTCATCCATGCTTGTACCTCAATCATCAACGCCAGAAAGCTAAGTGATCCATCGCCATCGGGTTTAAGAGGGTGCTCAAACCACTGCAGCTCCGCCGTGAACGCACAAACAAAGCAGCTCACAACCACGAAATATGATAACGTCGCTGGCTGGGTCCCACTCCATAGAGACACTAGGCTAGTTGCTTTCTCATCACTTTCCTCGCAACTTCCTCAAACCTTGTTTTTGTCCCACTTTCATTTTCCCAACTATACCACCCACCTTAAGAAAATCATATTATAATTACAACATTTTGTAAACCGCATTTCTTATATCAATGAAATCTAGTTATACAAAATTAGGTTTTTCTAGTTATACAAAATTAGGTTTTTCGAATTTCTAGTTATACAAAATTAGGTTTTTCGAATCTCTAGTTATACAAAATTAAGTTTTTCGAATCTCTAGTTATACAAAATTAGGTTTTTTGAATTTCTAGTTATACAAAATTAGGTTTTTCGAATCTCTAGTTATACAAAATTAGGTTTTTTGAATCTCTAATTATACATAATTAGGTTTTTCTGAGATTCGAATAGACACGTATATTGCTCGTTCTCAAGAAATTTCATTGCCAATTCAATTTGTCCAAGGTTTCAAATTCAATGAGATATATGTTATCATTATAAGTAACTACTAAGACTATAACATATAATAGATCAGTATGTGTTATAATTGGTACATATATATATATATATATATATATATATATATATATATATATATATATAAAACTTCAATTTGAATATTCGAATCGAAAATCAAATTTGGATTTTTCAAGTACATTCTAATTTCAATTCGAATTTAAATTGATCTATCAATATAATTAAATGAACGATACGTAAGACTTGAATGAAATAACATTTACTGGTGGAAGATATTGATTTTCACACTCAATTTTTCTCCTTCGGTACTTCTCAATTTGTTTTCTTCCACTGATTATGCTTTAATCGAGGCTGTGTAGGCTGTAGCCAAGGCGAGGTGCATATCGTCTCAACCTGAAGAGTAGTAGGCCGGTATAGATGGGTAGAGCTGCAGCTTTGAAGAAGTCGATGATAATGTGTGTAAAATATTGCCATAAACATCGTAAAATGCGATCTCTGCATCCATTGGATTCAACTTGACTGACATAAAGCCTTGGCCGTCATAAAAAAAGTTGAGCCCTTCTTTGTTCATCTCCTTCGTGTCTCCCCTCCATGCTTTAGACCCTGCTCCACTTGTTAGAAATTGTACTCGGCTGTTCCAACAAAAACTCCACTTTCAATATCTCACATACAAACTCATCTTCAATCCATTATTCTTAACAAACACCGTGAAATGTGACAAATTTAATCTAAACTTACCTTTCTACGTCGCTGATGTGTTCTAGGCAATGATCGTGCCCGTTCATGTAAAAATCGACATCATTGGCCTGAGATTCATATGCTCATGATTTAGCCGGGTTTTATTTATAAAGTAGGGAGGTCGATATCCAAAATGTTCAATCACTCTTCCTGACCTGAAGGATTGGGAGAAGCTGGTTTATAAGTTCCTGTGTGTCACCATGATGTCCAACACTTCTAATTGCATGGTGTCCAACCACTATCTTCCACCTTGCATTCGACTTCTCCAATGCCGACTCCACGTCCTATTACAATCATCCATTTACAGTAATTAAATATCTTTAGATAAGATCCTCAGATTAAAATGAGTAGCAGAAAGTCAAGTACATACCTTCAATAGGGTTGAAATATAAGCCTTGCGAGAGGTGATGCCCCGCCAATCGTAAGTATGGCCCTCTGTGTTCGTGAAGTACATGTCGACAAAAGGAGTTGTGTCCACGAAGAAAATCTCCGCTAGTTCTGAGAAAAAATGGAAAAGAAGAAACTGGTTATGTTTGAAGACTTGAAGTGATAGAATTCAAATTGGTATATTGAAAAAAAAAAGCACGATACGTACTAATAAGAGTTGAAAGCTCACCTGTATTGACAATGAAGGACCTTAAACAAAGCCATCTGCTGTCAATTTTCGTAAGCAAGTGACTCAGTTGAGCCTCTGCATCTCCTCTGTAATCATGGTTGCCCAACACTACTTACATTCAAAATCACGTCATTAGAACACATCTCTAATACAGGTGGATCCTCCTACTAGTCATCAGTTAACTTACTTACCGGTGTACCACGGTTTTTGGAGGCTATTTTGTGTGTAGATTTTGGTAAATGAGTCCTCAAACGCTGCGTCGTGTTCGCTTTTCAATCCATTATCATAGAAGTTATCTCCGGTCGAAACCACAAAATCTATGTCAAGTTTGTCTCCCACCTTTCCCATCTGCAAAAAGAAGATAGTCAAGTGAACTGATTCTTGGACCAGAAGCAATCAAGTATGTTATATGTATGAAGGCCGAATGAAAATTAAGAAGGCGTCGGAATTAAGATGTGGAACCTGAAAGGCAACTTGGGATTGGTTGAAATCTCCTCTTCTTCCCCAGTCCCCGACCACCAAGAAACTAAGTGATCCATCTTGTTTGGTCGGGTGTTCCAATCGCTCAAGCTCTGCACATGTCATCACCAGACATAACCCAAAACTAAGAATCAAGAAAAAACACTGTGTCCTGGATATTTTGTAAGGGATAGCCATGGACATATAACAAATGTCGATATGAAACGAGGGAAGGGTAAAGGTTAGAGGAATGAAAATATTTGGAGTAGGTGATGCTGTTGCCGGCCCGCCCTTTTTATAGAACAAGGTTGCTAATTGAGTAGGACACAAGCACTCTTAATTATAATTATAATTAAAATTATAATCAGGGTTACGACTAAAGTTTATAAGATTACATTAGAAACTCGAACAAAAAATTTATTATATGAAAATAAAAAACTTACGAATAATCTCTCATAAGTAATTAGAAATTTTATTGATAAAAATAACAAATAAAACACGTAAATCAAATCTAATAAACAATCGAACTAAATATCAAATTAATTTAGGATTCAATTTTTAACGTAAACTGATAATCCTGATTCATGAAATATTACCTAGTGATTATTTTCGCGATAGTTTAAACTACAATAATACAACTTAATGAGGACAAAAAACGAAGCTTCGAGTGCAAGGGACGAGCACACCGTTATCTGTTTGTAAACTATTGATTATTTTGGTTGTGTTTGGCAGAGAAAAGATGAGAGTATTGAGAGTATCGGTCGATGGATTCCAAATAGTGGCAAAGCTCCAAGATAGCGCAGTTCAATAAAATGGCCAGTTATTTGCTGATGATAGATGCGAATATACCTGGGGCATAACCCTTGAAGCCAGTAGAATATTCGGAGGATCCTAGTCCAAGATCGGAACCCTCTTTTTCTCCCACTTAAAATATGCCACGGGGCAAATGGCCCACGATAGATCATAATGAACTAATAATACGTCTCTGCCCAAAAAAAATTAATATGACGTGGATTCGTAATTACATTGATTAGAATGAATCTAATGAAATATGTCACATTTCTAATAATTAAAATACGAGCAATTTATGAGTTTTACAAACTATATTTCTTAATAATCCGATCTTAATTACTAGTATTATTGATTTAGTGATATTTCTATCCACTCTAACGTGCAAGGGAAGGCCTCGAATTTGACTTTCGTAAAGAACAAAATCGATACTCAATTTGTATAATTCTCCTCCTCCCATACTGAATTTAGACGAATCTAAGCTCGATTAAGAATTCGAGTTGTACAAAGTCTTTGACTAGATTGATGGCCCAAAACCTACGTTCGTTCTCAAGTGGGGCGTATAAATTCAGTCTTCAAAGCCCAAAGCTGAATTATGTTTTGGGTTGACAGGAGGTGAGTCTATTGGATTGGGTCAGGCCCAAAATCTGAGGTGGTTTGAGACTTTTTTTTTTTTCTGGAAGGTGGTGTGAGACTTTGAGACTTCAGAGCTTATATAAAATAAGCTGAAAAGCCGAGAGAGACAGAATTGGTGATTAGG
Organism: Oemleria cerasiformis; assembly: GCA_037349345.1. Classification (NCBI taxonomy): domain Eukaryota; kingdom Viridiplantae; phylum Streptophyta; class Magnoliopsida; order Rosales; family Rosaceae; genus Oemleria; species Oemleria cerasiformis. The sequence continues at coordinate 17,803,236 of JAZGTL010000018.1, forward strand.
GATTTGGTGAAATTGCGATTAGGTTGAAGAAACAAACGTCCTTGGCTCTCTCTCTACAAACATGCTTAGAACAGAAGAAGAAGACGCTTCAGAACTCAAACTTGGAGACGGTATCAAATTAGGGCATTATTCATTTGTTCCAAACTTCTTTTCAATTCTCTGAAATTGCATATTGCTTTCGATGTGACTTTACTTAATTAGAATTAAAGGAGTAAAACCAAATATGCACTATCAATTTTGTATGCAACTAATAAATACAAATATATATATATATATATATATATATGGATGTGACATCGTACATGAATTCGCAAATGTGCAGATTTTGTAATAGGGTTTGTAACAATCACTAATGAGTTTATTAATTTCTCCAAATTACATGATTGAATTGTAAACATATAGTTTGATTGTATTTGTTTCCTTTGTTTTGCGTTGCGGTGTGGTGTGTTTGATAAAAATGGAGTCTGCGTTTTGTGGTTGATGTCATTGTCAGAATTTCTGAAGGCAAAATGCTTGATGAATAGTGAGGTTGCCATTCTTCTCGAGCACAGATGTGATCAAATGAAGCAGATGTCCGGCAATTCAATAAATCACATTCCTCAGTAAGATATATATGCATCACAATGTTGTACAAAATTATGGATAAAGTTGAATGTGAGCTTAGCTAGCTTGATTTTCATTGAACACATATTGTTGTATATATTTTGATGCTCATCAGAGTGCTGGAGAAATCATTGCAGTATGTTAAGCGCTTCAGTCGCTTTACGAATCAGGGTTCTGTAAAGCAAGTCCGAGAGTATCCTTTATTATTAAGATAATTTCAAATTTCTTTCCTGTGATCGATTAATTATTTATAAATGTTCAATTCTTAACGAGTGGCCGGCATTCAGAGTCCTCAGCAGATACCAGTTGGCTGAATTTGAGGTAATTTGTGTTTTTTGATACTAAATCTTGATTATTGATTTCATAAATATATACACTTACTGATTGTGCTGATGTGCAGCTGGTTGTGATTGGAAATCTATGTCCTGAAACTGTGGAGGAAGCCAAGGCAGTTATGCCTTCCCTCAAGGTACTTTATGTCAACGATCACGCATGAGCTGATTTACTAATTTAATTATGTTTCGAGAAAGTTAAATGACGATGAATATGTCTCCGGCACGATCTAATTGCAGACGAAAGGACGCGGGCACGATGATGAAGGCATTGAGAGACTGTTGAATGACCTCTTAATGGTTAAAAAGTTTGAGTGACGAGTAATAATATATATTCTTGCTACCTCCCACATACTCGATCGCTCTGCAAGCATGTGTTTTCATTTTTCCCTCATCGATCTCTTGGTGAATAATATATAAAATGATTATAATTTTACCGTTTACTACACCAAGTTAACCCTAGTTAGCTTACATTAATTTGTTCTAGTGACCGTTGTACATGGCTAATATTCTTTAGCTAGTGAACAAGTGATCGATTGACAGTAAGGTTCATAATTCATATAGCCTTGCCGGGCCTAATGTTCTTGGCCCATGGAAGCTTTTCTTAAAGACTACGTGGAATTTAATTGCAAACCTTTCTAATAATCTTTGAACATCGGGAAGAAAAGTACCACTAGACTATTGGTGATCATACTCAATAACCATTCTTAGCTTTAGTATCTTCTAAAAGAAGAAAGATGAAGTAATTAAGAATGAAACCCTCGCTGTGTCTTTGCTCATTAAACTCCAGAATGAAGCTGCTTAACAAGAACATGCATGTCTTGTATTTAATAAAAAATTGTGTATAATTTGAAGTAGCTAGGAATAATTAAGTTGAGAATGTAGTAAGCTGTTTGATATCTATTTATGGGTTTGAAGTTATATAATTAACAAGTAATTTTGCAGTTGGAGGATGAGAGGTCCCGGTGGATCCATCTACTTTCGAAAAAATGTTATTCAAAATATTCAAAGCAGGCTCCTCCTCCTCCTCCTCCTCCTCCTCCTCCTTCTGAAATAACTGACACACTCAGAGTCTCAGACACCGCTGTGTTGATAATCAATATACATACGTATTGTTACTTATAAGAACAATTTTCATTAAATTCAATTCAATTCAATTCGATCTCTACCAAATTAAAAATGAATGATTCTGAATATATTTAGGTTGCAAGAATACGGAGAGTTAATTTCATTTCATGGTGTCAGCTCAAAGTGACGGAGGAGGAAGAAAAGAAGGCAAGAAAGAATTGTTTGACAGGCTTTCAGAAGTCGCAGTCTCAGCTTTGTTAATTATGGATATTCGTAAAAAGAAAGTAATAATAATATTATTTATTATTATAAGCCATGCAGAGGAACGTCTACATCTTTCTTTCTCGGTGTTCTATGTGATGTGAAAGCTCAGTGACATCCATCCAGTTTAATTTATTTATGCCAAACCCTTAACTCTCTCTCTCTCTCTTCTTCAATAATTTTGTGAGTTATGACCAACCCATGAGACGGTGGTTGTTCATTTCAGTAATATTGCCTCCGGGATTATGAACATGAAGAAAAAGAAAAAGAGAAAGAAACAGAAAAGTCAAAGGGAAACAACTCAAATCCCAAACAAACACACAGAAAATTCTCTTCATATTTTTTTAATTGGAAAATGAAATTCAAATTCGATACTACATATATATATATATATATATAATTTTTCTTTTCAATGTTGTATTATAATTGTTTTTTTAATTATATTGTTTGTTGTACTTGAAATATATATATAATTTATACCAATCGTCGGTTCGTCTATTTTCAATATTGACTAAATTTAAAAGTAGAAATGTCTATTTATGATTATGCTAATTTCTGAAACTCAATTTTTTCTCCAAAAAAATCTTCATTTTTTTTTATATTCAACTAGCCTCATGGCATCTGCTATGCGCGTATTAATTCATTTATTTTTTTATTAGAAAAAATTAAATATATTATCTAATCGCTTTTTCCATTAACAATTAATTTTTAATAAAATAAAAGTTTAATATTTGATTTTACTATTATATCCTTAAATATTAAATAATTTAAAGGGCATTTTCGTCAGAATTTTTTGGTGGAGCCTTTTAACCCTCTTGACTTTTATAATAATAGAGATTAGTAGATTATTTATTATGGTCACATTGAGGGTTTTTTGGATGGAAAATTTGATATTTTTCAGAAGGAGGTTTGATATAGGCGCATCCGGATCATGAATAATAGACAACTCCACCTTTCATTTTGACAAAATAATTGTGAAAATTGACAGAACGACGATTGATATAACCTGATACATATTTGAGAGTCGGTATACACTAATGTTAATATTTATAAAAATAAAATAAAAAAAACTTAAAACCTATGCGTAATTCACGAATGAACGGTAAATATTAGCCCCGACACCAAATATTCATAGAATTATTTAACTTGATATTTGAATTTTCCATTTTTGAATTTGTTTTCACCGTAAAGAAAGACAGAAATTATTTAAGGCCTAGCTATGAGGGACATGCATGGATGGACTTTAGCGTAGGGCAGCTAGGTAGCTGCCTGTTGCTAAGCTTTCTTTTTTTTTTTGGTTGTCAAAAGGACGTTGGAATTGCTGAATAAAGTAGATTTTATTTTCTTTCTCTTTCTCTTTTCTCAGTCTCTCTCTCTCTCTCTTCTGGACCTTCAATCATAAAGCAATCGATTGCAAAATCATTTCTGATGCATCTCCTTTTTTTTTCCTTTTCTTTTCTTTTTCTCTTTCTCTTTCTCTTTCTCTTTCTCATTCTCTTTCTCTTTCCTTTGTTTCCTGTGCCCACTCACACTTAATACCACTGCTACTGTTGCCTTGGAACTGACGTCTTACCCAGCTCACGAACTTTTTTTCAAATTCTAATTCCCCCAACTTGCTCCCCTACCTATAGCTACTAATTCAATCTCCTAATGACACAATGATTTGCTTTACTCGATCTGATTATTCTCATAGTTAACAAACTAAAATTATATAATACAGATGATTCGAGTTTTGTTTTATTATAAAGGAGAAAATACTGCTATTTTTACAAGAAAATAAAATAAAAATTAGATTAGTTTCGTGATGAGATAAGCACAAATGCATAATCTTCTTATTACTATGATTTACTATATGATTTCTAATAAAGTTCCTAAATTTAAGTTTAATTTTCGTTAAAATTGTTAGAAAGTCATTTTAACAAACTGTTTTAAATAAGTTTACTCCACCAGTGTTACCTATTTTAACAAATCTCAAATATTTTATTATTTATTTCAAGCTAAACATTTGAATATCCTCAAACAACCACTCTTTTAATTAAATTTTTTTTAATGAAATTCATTCAATTGAGAAGATAGGGAATTCCTATTTCTCTCTCATTTTTATTAAATTTTGAGATTCAAAATAACAAAATTCTAAAGTAGAGAGTTGGATAAGGACTCTGTTGTAGCCATTTTTTCTTTAAAAATTCCTAAACTAACTAAAAAAATGTTTTAGTGACTCCGCTGGAGATGCTCTTAGGTAAGTTAACATTGTAGAAAACTGTTGTTTACAAAGAAAGTGAGGCAAATCAATCATTCAGCCCTGTGTAATTAATATTGGGTAAGCTGCTTGTCTTAATGTTTTATTTGATCGTTGCTTCGGTGTTGCTTTGGTGCAGTGCCGTCGATGCTAGGCCGATGTTTGAAAATGCGGTTGCTATTGCCGTTGTTTGAAGTTGCGGTTGCTATTGCCAATTTAGTCCCGTGGAATCAAGTATGAGTCCCGTGGGATCAAGTGTGTGTTTCGTGGGTGCACGAAGGAATTAGGCTCCGCAAACCCACATGGGAGGGAGCGCGACGAATTTGTGTCTCAAGAACGTAATGGCTTCGATACCATGTCAAGAATATAATTTCGTTGAATAATTGATGTATTATGTTGACAAGGTTACAATAGAAAGCATAAAAGAAAACCCTTTATATAGGGATAGAAAACCTAATAATAATATAACTCGTACAAGTAATTGGAAAACTTACTGATAAATATAACAAGTAAATCTGTCAAGTAACCAAATCTACTGAACAAATCAAATTAAGATAACAAATCAATTTAGGATTTGATTTCTAACCGTTGTCATTCCACAACACGTGCCTTTACTAAACGTCGATCGTAAATAATATTGGGATTTTGAATGGAGTACTGTTGCAATCACAAGAACACACTTTAACCCTATTCAGTAAAAATAAATACGATCTCATCACATCGTATTCTAAATTATACGTAAAAATGTAATATTGTACATATAATTAGGTCGTTTCCAGTAATTTATATGGGTTTATTCTTATAACATCGATGATCATATAGTAGTGAGTTCTAGACAAGTTTTATTTATCCTTGGGTAAAAAATTCCGAGTCCATTAAAGAATGACTAACGAATTAACCATCCTCTAATTAAGTTAAAACCACAAAAATATATACAAAAGATTTATAGATGCACTGGTGAGGGCATCACTTGGTGACTGTATAGCAGTAAATCTCAATAATCACAACATATTTATATACCTAGTGATTAAGATCGAAAGGCTCAAAGCTGTCCCTTGTCAAGAATATTTTGGAGAGATTTTTGAGAACGATCACGTCTTCGATGAGACAAATTTTGTGGCTGTTGTTCTTGAGTGCTCAATAGTTCTGAGTGATGGAAGCACTGTCCCGTGGTCTCCCTTTGTCTATTACAATTACAAAGGGCTTTCAATTTTGGATCAATTACTTTTGTTTATCTCTTTCTTTTTTCTTTTTAAAGAAGCGAAATATATTAATGAACAAGGCTCATAAACAAGCGAATAAAACCATAACAAGGCTACAAGCAATAGACATGAAAGATAAAATGGCAGCAAAGCATATATACACACCCACGTCGAGCACACTCAAAAAGAGCTAAGAGCCTAAGAGATAGGAATATTCCAGTTACGAGCAATCTACAAAAACGACACTCAACCATGTTGGAACTCTTGCCCTAGTGGGTTGGGTTTATATGTATATTGCCATTAAAAGAAAATTGAATACTCGGACACCTAAATTAATTGGCCTCAAAATCTTGGATGGAGAATTTTTTTTGTTGCCTATGTAAGAATGTATGTTGAGTTTTAGCCAAACATGGATATGCAAAAACCAAGATCAATTGAACACAAAAAACAAACACAAACAGCACAGAGTTTATGAGGTTCAATCAAATCCTATCTACATTAATGGATGAGAGAGAGAGAGAGAGAGAGAGAGAGAGAGGTAAAATTCATAATAAAAACTTATATAGGAATATTAGCGAAATTAACAAGATGATTCTCTCCAACAAAACTCACTAATAAATAAAGGACACGTTTACTTATCATGAATGGAAATAGTAGTTAATGGAAGAAGTAGGCAATCGAAAAAGTGGGTAATCGAAGAAGATGGTAATCGGAGAAGAGGGTAATCATTCTCATTGAGTTGTTTACTAACTATGTAGAATTAAAACAGTAATGAAATTGATTTTCATTGTTATTGCTTACTAACCGTTATAAATCGGAATAAAAATTAATTGATTAAAATGTCATTTCTTTTTCTCAGCTTTTTCATCATCTCGTTCTCTTGTCTGATCATTCTCTGAACAAACACTAACCCCAACAGCCACAAAAGAATACATCGCCAATATTTTAAATAAAAAAATAAATTAACGTCAACCATGGTGATGAGGTGTGAAGGAAAGTAGAAGAATAAAAACGAAAATAACGTAATTACCTCATTTGGAGCAAAAAAAGTGTCTGAAGCAAGAAGAGCGTCTGGAAAATTGAAGGGTTAAACCGTCGAAGTATCGAAGTTTTCAGAAGAAAATTAGGGTACTCGTAAATTTACTATGACTAAAGGCTGTAATTGCTGTAAAAATTGTAGGACAATTTTGGTACATCAAAAAATTAAAATAGGTCATGAAAATCATTAACACCTCTCTCCTAGTTAATTCCATTATCCATTTTGGGGTAATGACATTAATGATTTCAAATGGGGGCCACCATGTTTAAAAAATCTAATTGTGCAAGTAAACGCATGAGTACTCCGTAATGGGAATCATTACCTTTGATTTGATTCCCATTACCCCTAAGTAAACACGCCAAAAGTCTTATTTCGTGTAATACGAGTCAATATATTAACATTAATTATTGAATTAAAACATAACACGTGTCATTAATTTTATGAAAGATACATAAAGAGAGTTTCTTTAGTTTTTTTTTTTTGGTCAGTGACACGCGCAATATCCCAAAATTTTCAACCAAAGACTAATTTGCACCGGGAGCTGAAAAGACTCACAGAGTCAATTCGGCCTTCATTGGCCACAAATCAAATGCCAGTTTCATTTCAGCCTCCCTTGGTCACAAGTCAAATGCCAGTTTCGTGTTTCGAACCCAAGATCAAGGAACAAACCTGACTTGGAACCCGAGTTTTCAGTGGACCACTTACTCGTGGTTCTTTAGTGTTTCTTGATAATAATAAAAAGTTGATAGGGTGACAAGTTCGTATAAGTTATTTTTTAAAAGAATTTCGTAAATACTTATCATAAGTCATAGTTAGAAACATGAATGATTCCTTCAAATTACCATGAAGTCCTTGAAAATCGAAACTAACATTGGCTAGCCGGGCTGTTGTAATTTGGTGGAAAAAAGGGTCCATAGGTAAATGACAATGGTGGTGGCTGAGGAGGCTTCTAAGAAGGCTAAGATAGAAGATTAATGTGAGAAGTGAGAACTAATTAAGAAGCATGACAATATTCATCACTGTAGTCATAATATATAGTTTATAATATTAAAGTTCCCGACAAATTTTCAAGAAGTCGTATTATTTCATATTCCTTTTAGATTTTATAATTAGATGAATGATCATCTCTATCTTTCACAACTTGTTCCTTTTTTCCTTTGAAAAGGTTTACCAATTTAGACATGGAATCTTCAATTTCTTTTCTTTGAAAAGGTTAAAAAAAAATGTAAAAGACCCAGAAAAGTGGGGGAAAAAGAATAAAAATCTTTACTGAGCCAGTAAATAACTATTCCAAGCACAATCGTATTTCACTTTTAACGTACTGTCTTATTTAATTTTCATACCCAACAAAATATTTATTGTAAAATAATACCTTAAACTGTTGTATTTTTTTATTATTGTTTTTTGCCAAAAAAGGAAACATCCATCCTCATACGCACCACATTTAATTAGATGCGCCTCAAGCATGAAAACTCCGCCTCGTGCTCTGACCTCACCAGACAATAAGGGTTGATTAGGAACTCGCGAAGCGGACCGTCGAGGAATCGAACAGCTGATCATGCCTACATTTACAGCTACATGCTCCAATCCTCCCTTTTAATCAACTTCTCTACATCCATGGAGGCTGGCCACACAAAAATAGTACAAAATAAATTAAACCCGTACTTTTTGGACATCCCAATAGTTAGCTAGTTGTAGTTAGTAATAATTAATCACTAATCACCCACCCCAATTAGAGAAAACCATAACCTCATACTTAATGAAACACACTTTTGTCTACGTACACACAATATAATACATTCTTATAAGTTTTAATCGACTTACATGCTAAATGTTTTAAAGATTAATTGTTCGTCAATTAAGTGTTGGAACTTGAAAAACGATATAGATTTTCAGTTTTTTATTTGTGTTTAATTTTTAATACACCATCTCAGTGATTGGTAAATATTAATTACTAAACATAATTAGTAATTATAATTTCTTTTTAAATAATCAAGCAATTATTTGTCTGCTTAGTTTGACCTGTTGAATGCATGGAATGTCGATCTCGCTAGGTTGGGTTTTAGTCGGATTATATAAAAAGTCCCACCTCACTAAAATTCAGTAGTTAGATATCCTCAGCCACCCTTTTTGGAATGCTTTTTTTTTTTTTTTTGTATTAATTAAGAACTAGACAGTGACACTCTTTTTATATCTGCTTTTTTTTTCTTCTTATATTTCTTTCCGGGGTCGGAGGTCCATTAGGTTTGAACGTAGGGCAATTCAAATTCAAATTAAACCAAGATCAAATTCAATTCAAGGTTCTTAAAGTTAGTCCTTCATCTGCCTTTATCTTCAAAAAGATTAACATTTTTTTGCACTAAATAATTAACAATGATTCAAAGGCGCATTATCCCAACTACAAGTATTTTCGTGTTAATTAAGTTCACTTCCTATTATGGAAGTCCAAATAGTGTTGCTCGTGTAGTCGCAAAGGGCAACGGGAGAGGATATATAAGAGGATAATAGCCCAATATTGGCTAATTGATTAGCTATTTCATATTCTTAATTCTGAGAAAAATTATGTGTTTAAGAAGGAAAAAAACGACAATTCGTCTAATTAATACAAAGTAGTCAAAGATGATAACGACAATTCTCGTAAAAAATGAGATCACACTGGAACAGACACTCTCGAGCCCGGGAGTACCCCAACTTCTACCATGCGCATACTCCACTCAACGTAAAAATTGCAGTTTCATGTCCAAAACTTTGAGAAAATCCTCTAAGAAAGCAACCAAATTAAAGGATTGCGGACGACCGCGCCACATGCTGCTGGACCTGGGAATTGCCCTTTGCAAGTCCGTCTATATTTATCTTGACCCGTGGATATGAAGGACGATGCTAAAGAAATAGAATAATAGAGGGAGCTTTATACAGTGTAGTCTAGATCCCAAGCTGTAAAGTAAAATGTTTCTCTTCGATTATTAAAAACTACATTTTCAGCGATTGTCAAAGTAATAATAGAAAGACACATTATCCACTTTTGCGATATATATAATATTTGCATTCCACTCAAATGATATCTTCTAGTACCAAATTTTCGATATATGGAATAATTTGTACACATTTATCATAATCAAAACTGTTCATCTTCTAAATAATCATTTCGGCAAAAAATATATATATATTTGGAGGTTGTTTAGTCATTCATATCTATCAAATAATTCAACGGTATTGGTAACAACAAAGATCCTTATGATGATTTAGGAGTTGAACAATTCCGATTATGATATATGTATACGGATTATTCGATAAATCAAAATGATGATATGAGGAGGTATCACCAAGGGTAGCATGTAAGTATTACGTACATTCTTGTTTCATTTTCTATGTTATCGAAATTTTAATTTTTTAACTTAATTTATTTCAGACGCATATAAATTAGACAACTCAAGAATAAATCCACTTTTTATAATTTGGATAACAAAAAATAAGAACGAATCCACTTTACACGGTATTATAAAAGGACTGGAGACATTGTTAACAAGGGAGAATCGAAGATTTGGTAGACACTAAAGAACAAATCTTTAATTAATTATTTATCTACTAATCTTGTAGATTAATTAGTACACAAATATTGTTTAATTTATAAACACTGTTGACAGAGTATAAATATTATATACAAAACACTGTTGACCAAATTAACATGATTTGTCTCTTTCTCCGTTTTAATTAGAAAAGCAGTGATGAACACTCATCAGTAAGACACGTATACTTGAGTTAATTATATTAATTATTTTATTTTTTCCAATTTAAATTTATTTCTTCCTAATTTAATTTAATTTAAATTGTATAAATAAATAAATAAATATATATGTATATATATGATTGGTCAATTTTGTTACTTATTGTATGTAAAGCTAAGTCCTCATCAAGATTCAACAGTAATTAATTTTTTACATAAAAATGTAAGATGCATTAATATTAAGGTATAATTGAAAACTTGGCAACTAGCTAGTAATTAAAATGAAGGGATCATATAGTTTGAAAAGTAACAAATCCAGCTCGTCTCTACTGACAACATATCAATATTATTAATTAGCATCTTAATTATGATGACCGTCATGAATTTACGACTGTGCTGACAATTGTGGATCAACTACAAAGTAAGACTATATTAATAGGGTTTCTTATTTATTAATTACTGTAATTAATTATACTAATTAATAACTAATTATTTCATCCAAACAAGTGAAGATCCACCTACCACTGTGAATCTACCTACCTAGCATCCTATTAGATCCACAGCTTGCCGACATGGTTACGACATACATGCATTTTGGTTTCAATGAATCATTATCAATAAGTATATATATATTGTATATATTGAATAATAATAATAATAATAATTTGCAAGAATAATAATAATTTTTTTTTGAAGAAGCAAGAATAATTATTATTAGACGTACATATATATATTATTAAGAATAATGCTATTTAGATATATTAAATTGATCATATTTAGTGATCACATTGATGTGACATTCTATTGATCGCACAAAATAAATAAAAAGTGATTTAATTTATTGAAATAACACCATTCATTGATTGCCACATTAATGTGGTCAATTTAGTGTGTCTAAATAGCATTACTCCATTATTAATGGCGGAGCCGGAAATATATATAGTCATAGGTTAAATTTTTTTATAGCTAATTGCTTTAGACCTATCTGGTTATATCTAAGAACAACTATGTCTAGACATAATAATGACAAGTTCATACTAAATTTTAAACGGTCGTAATATAATATGGGAATACATAAGTATATACCAATAAAAATTCAAGATATAGAATTCAAATAACAAAAAGAAACGTCATAATCACCAAAGTACAAAAACATCGATGAACTTAAACAAACTTGCTTGAGATCCCACATGAGGAGCCTAGGAGACTTAGCGGAGTAGGAGGAGATAATTTTGATACAATGATATTGGGGAATGAGGATTATAATATATATACATTGAGTATCGACCTCGCCCACGAGAGTTGAACCCGAGACGTTGAAAAAAGAAACGTTGTTGTCTAGGTAAGGAAATCAGATTAAGATATGACGTACTCTTAATATTTTTTTTTCTTAGCTTTTTTTTTGGGATAATTTTTTTTTTTTATCAATTATATGTTAAAAGTCCAAACTTTTTCTCCCCCCTAAAAATCTAGCCTACCCCTGTGATGCTCCGCCCTTGTACATTTGAAATTTTTGTGGATATTCCCGATCGATTGTTAATTTAAATAATAATAGTAATATATATTTGATATTTGTTAAAAAAAAAATTGATAATATTTTTATAAGATAAGTTTATGACATGTATATCAATTTGATAATTAAATATATTTAATTTGAGAATATCTCGTATTCTTAAGTGTAATATTATGAAAATTTATATGTTTTTTGGAATTTTTGTTGGCTTGTGAATTAGAATGGAAGGTTTCAGTACTATTCGAATAAAGGGCAAATAAAACATCAAACAATTATAACATATTAATTAATTATTAGTGCATATATATATATATATTATTCCAAGATGCATATGCACCGGAGCTCAAGCTTTGCATTGGAAACAAATAATTAAGCTAAAGATGCCTTGAATTAGGATTTAAAAAATTCCAGTTCATTAATGAATGAATGAATTAATTATGCATATGGAAATAAGTGAAATATAAGTAAAACTAATTAGAAGCATTAAATGTACGTAGTTACCTTTTCAATGCAGTACACGACTTGCCTTAGCTCAACTAATTTATTAATTAGTTGTTAATTAATAATTAGAGATGAGTGTTACTTGAAATTAATTAAGATATGCATGATCGATGATTGGATGGGCATATTTAGGGCCTTGTAACTCGTTGTGACACCGACGGTGTCGCAGTCGAGGCCATCCCATATGTTTAACAATTTGAATCTACACATCTGCATGGTGAATGGCATTAATGCATTAAAGATCGAGTGCATTCTTTATAATAATAATTAAAAAAAAGGATTTCAATTAATTAAGACTTATTAACAATATTTATATACATGTTAGTATTTGACTAAGAAAATAACATATAATAATAAGGTGAAATTCAGATATTGTGGAAAGACCGTCATGTTTAAATTTTCAATCTGGTGTGATTAGTAAAAACAAAGAACGAAATCTGATCATTTTCAACCTTATATTTTCTATCTCACATGATTTACAATTACGAATTTAATTATTGCGATGATTTGGCCTAGGTTTTTGGAATTGTTTAAGATTATGATTGTAATACATAGTAGATGTGTGGTGATGATGAAGGTGATGGAAGGTCATGTGGGGATGAAAAATTATATAATACAAGCAAAATGGTAGACAAAGTTGTTGGAGGATTAGAAGGGAATATTTGGGAGAGGATGAAAAGGAATATAAGAATTAAGATGGAAGAAAAAAAAAAGGGTCTACACAAAAACAAAGGTATTTGTGGAAATTATAATAGGGTTTGCTTGCCTGATTCACAACTTCACAACACAAACATATGAAAGCAAACAAACAACACTTTAGAGAAGGGTCCTCCTACCCAAAAAAAAAAAAATGGAAATAAATAAAAAGAGACATTATTTATAGGTCAATGGGTCCACCTAATGAATCAATATTTGTTGACTATTACACCCACCCCAAGTTCATTCATTTGCCAAGATATATATATATATATGCTAGCATTATTGGCATGACCATGGGCGTTTTACATGTTCTTCTTTCTTCCATCTCTTGTGATATACCACCGACACGTGCCACAACCATGGCCTAACAAAAATCAGCACGAGTTTTTAAGACTCGTGTGATATTTAACGCGGTGAATCATTAATCAAACCCTGAACCGGGAATTAGTCCGACACCAACATGTACATATATGGTGGAAATTAAACTTGGCATCTCGTTTGGGATGGGAGATTATATCTTATTGGGGGTCGTGACATTAATGTGTTTCAATAGCATCCGAGATTAATCGAACACCAATGTGTGGTGAGAAACCAGCAACTTAGACAAGAAAAGAAGAAGGAATATTGATCGATGATTGATCACAAAGGTCGTCGACTCGTCTGTGAGTGTACACATGATGTGTATATATGTGGGATGATGATGTCGACGACGATGTATCATATGCCACTGAATTTGTGGGTGTTATATACGTTGATGTCTAGCAGCAGCTGCAGCTGTAATTGGCTTTGTTTTATGCTGTTTGTTTTGCAGCTTTTCCACCTTTTGCTTGCAGGTATATATTTTTTCTTATTCCATAAAAGGAGAAACAAATTCAAGAGCTTTTGTCTTTGTGTATTATCGTAAAACGTTGCTGTAATTCGCGTCTACGATATTTTTAAATATTAAAGCTGGTTCGTTCGTTAATGAGAATATAAAATATTTATCCATTTTCGGGCTTATGATTTTGCTTTCTACATGTACGCAGTAATAACCAACCAACCAACTGTATGATTTTGGCCGGTATTCTAATTAATTAATGAATGTAAGCATCAGCTGCTAACTAACATATACCAATCCTCGTTCGTACGTTTCCAATTTATGACCCTTTTTGGTCGTACCAAAATATGAAAAATCATCATCCAAGCATCTTCCCTAGCTTCCATTACCAATAATAATATTAGGTGCCCATATTTATTACCTCCTTGTAATCATTTATATCAATAATTAAGAGTAATTAATATATATAGAATTGTACGTAACCTGAGAAAAAACGAGTGGCGCGCGTAAATTTGTGATGATCGAGTATTACGTGAACGACCTAATTTCGTAAAAATTGATATATCTTAAACTTGAAAGAGAATAGATACATGGATTCGTAAATTCCACCGAAATGTTCCCTGAAAAATCACCAAGGACATTATTTTTTGGACGAAAAGTAAAAACGAGTAACGCGCGTAAATTTGTGATGATCGAGTATTACGTGAACGACCTAATCTCGTAAAAATTGATATATCTTAAACTTGAAAGAGAATAGGTACATGGATTCGTAAATTCCACCGAAATGTTCCCTGAAAAATCACCAAGGACATTATTTTTCGGACGAAAAGTAAAAACGAGTAGCGCACGTAAATTTGTGATGATCGAGTATTACGTGAACGACCTAATTAATCTCGTAAAAATTGATATATCTTAAACTTGAAGGAGAATAAGTACATGGATTCGTAAATTCCACCGAAATGTTCCCTGAAAAATCACAAAAGGACATTATTTTTCGGACGAAAACTAAAATGGACATGATCACCTGCGTACCGACGACCTACATGCTATATATATATATATATATGTGTACATATAATGTTGGTCTTAAATCCGAATGGTGACTTGGGTTATGAAAGGTCGTAGCCTACCTTATTTTTACATGTAATTAATAATGTTTTCATGTGTTACTGTTAAGAATATATGATCATAAAAAATATCCATCATGTGTACTTGTACTTGAGATACATAGCAAGACATGTTACCCATACTTGATACGTATACCTACCTATATATACATACATACATACATACATACATACATATATATATATATATATATATTCATGTGTAGGATGCAGGTAGCAGTAGCAGATTGAAGGTGTGTGGGGGTAAAAGAAGGGAGGCGAGTAGCGAGCGAGGAGGGTGGGGGAAAAGGAATTCTAGATTTGTCGCTCTTTCTCTCTCATCTACTTTTAAACCCGTCGTCTCCGGGGAGGGAAAGAGCTACCAATTAGCAAGAAAAAGCAAGAGAATATAATTATTTTACCCTAGATTTTATTTTATATAATTTTTGAAAGAGAAAAGAAAATATATTTATTTAGAAATTAATTTAGGGTTAATTTGCATTGGTGTAGTCTTGCGTGTATGGAGTGAGAACAGGAGAGGAGAGGAGGAGAGAGAGAGAGAGAGAGGGAGAAAATATCCGTATTGACAAAACTGAAAAGAAAAGAAGGAGAGAGACAGGCTTTGTTGGAGTGTCATTTTCTTATATATACTCTCCTCGACGAATTTACAAACTCAGACCCACCACACATATCTTCCTCCTCCTTCCCAATATCCTTTCAAATATTATTCCTCAATTTAATTTCCTTTCCACGATTTTCTTTTTTTTTTCTTTTTAATTTCTTATATATTTTAATTAATAGGGTAGAATGAATGAATTGGTTTTTATATATTTAGCAAAATACCAAAACATCTTTCTCCCTCAGTCCCTCTCTCTCTGGCTCCTGATGAGCATGTCTGTTTGTTGAGCAAGAGAAAAGTCTTTCCTTTTTCCCATTTACCCTTTCTTTCTTTCTTGCTCTTCTTTACAGCACATTCACTTTCTTTCTCTCCCTCAAGCTCACCCTCTTCCCTTTTTCCCTTCATTATTATTTTCCTTTATTAACTTTCTCATCCATCCATGCTAGAGACTAAAGTAAAATCACCACCTATCATAATCCTTAGTATATTATTCTCTTAGAAGACCTACGAGTTAGTAGTTCATCTGAGTTGGGTTTTCAGTTTGCTTTATTCAGATCATCAGTTCATATATAGAAGCAGCAGCTTGTACTTAATTTGTTTGAAAAATGCCTCATGAAAAAGGGATTTTATTATCATCATCATCATCTTCAGAGGCAGCTGCAGGGTGTTTATTATCTCTGAATCATCCATTTATTCCCGATCTTTCACTTCACATAAGCCCTCCCAACAACACAAACTCAAGCACAAATACCAACAGTGCCCCTTCCTCCATCTGCACTGACCGCACCAGCGACGCACCTGATCCCGATTCCGCCAACTGCTTCGACATCTGGCGAACAGATGACGACGACGACTGCGTCCTGATTGACAAATCCCACAGCGACAGCTGTATTCGACCCACCTGCAGCACTTCTCCGGCAGCAGTTGCGGTGGCAGCAGGAGCAGCAGCTGATCATGACACGGAGCTGTCTCTGGCAAACCCCAATATTAATAGTCGAGGTGCTTCGGAGGCGGAGAGCACCTGGAGGAAAACCTATTTGCCCGCCGGAGACCAGGTGGGTCGTCGATTACATCATCATCAACAACCCAATCACAGTAGCAATAGTACTAGTCGTGATGATGGGAATGGGAATGGGAATGGGATTTCGATGCTGAAACCCATCAAAGGGATTCCAGTTTACAACTGCCCTACCTTTCCCCCTAATTTAGACTATCCGACACTCCAGAGACTGGAAAGAGATGAGAGGGGTAGTTTTTCCAACAAGCTGGGTTTGTACCACCAAACGGCCTCGTTTCTGCCTAATCCCTTCCAGCCTGCCGTTGCTGGTGGTGATTGTAACAGTGGTATGGGACTGGGAATGGGAGGCGGCTTTGAATCGGGGATGCCGAGGTCGTTTAATAACGGGATAACCATGGACAGTCTAAGCCTAGGAGTAGGAGCTGGAGTAGTGCCCCAACACCAACACCATCACCATCAACAACACCGCCATCAACAACGACAACACTATTTTCCGTCGTATATGAATCCTCATCATCAGCATCAACATTTGCAGCAGCAGCAGCACCAATGTGTTGGTTTTGGTGGTGGAGGTGGAAGTTATAATTCGGAATTGTCGTCTAATGGATTCATGATGAGATCGAGGTTCACCCCGCCTAAGCTCATGTCTCAAAATATCAGTAAGAGGAATATGAGGGCACCGCGGATGCGATGGACTACATCTCTTCATGCCCGTTTTGTTCATGCCGTGGAGCTCCTTGGCGGCCATGAAAGTCAGTATCAGTATCATCCCCTCCCCCTTTGCTCTCTATTTTTAACCATCTAATTGCATTGATTTATTCTCCTGATATTGTTTTTTCTTTAATTAATTAGTTGATTGATTTAATTATTAGTTAATTAAGAGTAGGTTTGTGAATATTAATCTGGTGATTTGGTTGTATAGGAGCAACTCCAAAGTCAGTGTTGGAGCTCATGGATGTGAAGGATCTCACACTTGCTCATGTTAAGAGCCATTTGCAGGTACACCTACACCTCATCAGTTTATTTTCTTTGTTTGTTAAGACTTAAAGAATAATAATAAAAACAGGAATTTGAAAGGTTTGATGTATTGACCACAATCAGAATTCAGAAATTCAGAAATTCAGAAATTCAGAATTCAGATTCAACTCTGCTCTCTCTTTATCTTTTTCTTTTTCTCTCTCTGTGCATTTTTCTGCGTTGGTGTACGTACTACGTGGTGGTTTTGTTTTTGAGTGAGTGGTGAAGAAGAGTGCAGCAGTGAGAGAGAGAGAGAGACGATGATGACTTTGGGATGGGTATCCAAGTGGCACAATAGCCAAGGCAGCGATGGCAGCAGCAGCGGGCTAGTAGTGTAGTGTAGTGTAGTGTACAGTACTGGGACTGGGAGGGACTAGTTGCTGAATTTCTGATCCATGAATAAATTTGGATGAATGAATCAACAGTTGGGTCTGTTGAAACTGAGTGAATTGCTTACATACAGGACAACTTCTACTTTTGAAGAGAGAGAGAGAGAGAGAGAGAGAGAAAGTAGCCATCATTTCTCAATAATACAATCCATCATTTACTCATCTCACCAAACATCAACCTCGTGCTCATTAAACAATCCAACAAAAATCCACAACACACAACCAGTCGTCCAGTCACCACTCCCCTCTTCTTTCTTCCATTTCTTCTAATTTCTTCTTTTTTTCTTTTGTATTTATTTTATTTATTTACTCTTAATTTGCAGATGTATAGAACTGTTAAGAACACTGACAAACCTCTAGCTTCCTCAGGTACGTAATTTCAATTTTAATTCCTTAATTTGCATGTTGCTTAATTATTATTATTATTCATTTTCAATTTTCAATTATGAATTTTGAATTCCCACCATTATTCTGTGCCCGTACCTAATGACCCAATGCCACATAGTACGTTTTGTTCATATATACACATATATACTGCTGTACATTCACACATATTCTTCCTATGCGTATATATATATTCAACTGTTAATTATTAATGGGATATTTGCGCTTTTATACATACAACTCAGTTAATTTTTTTTATTTTTTTACGGTTATATAAAACTCAAATTAAAAGCATATATATATATATTAACATAAATATTGTTAATATCTGGCATGTATGCATCAGATGGATCTGGTGATGAAGATCTTTTATCCACTACAACAACAAACCACCATCATCATCAGCATCATACTTCAAATGGCGGGTTACTTAACCAAAGAGGGGCCTCAAATGCAACTTTAAATTTAGAGCATGCTCATAATATGGAGCACTCTTCTAACACTCTCTGGGGCAACTCCTCCAGGTAATTATTAATTAATTAATTATTCCTAATTATTCCTATATATAAAACTACTTTTTCGATATTTTTTGCCTTTGCCTTTGCCTTTCTTATATATATATATATGCATGGGTTATGGTTAGCTTTAGCTTGGGAAATCAGCTCCCTTTTGTGAAACTAAAAAGCAATTGTTTTTGCAGCTTTTGCTTTCCTAATTGCTTTCTTTTTCTGCCTTGTTATTCTCATAATCTGTGTACTTGGTGGCAGCGCTCCTTTCTTTCATCATTCCATTAAACTTGCACATGCAAATGTTAAGGATCATTAAAGTTAGAAATCTGCAAAAACTTGAGCATGAAGGGATCATCACACTGCAATACGCGCGTGCTAATAACCTAGCTAGCTACCACTATCTACATTTCCACTTTTTTCTTTTTTTTTTTTCAAAATCATAAAATTAATTACAAACTATATATATATGTCTTCTTATTTGCTTCTCCGGCCATGTATACATATACATACATATACTAGCAAGATATACATATAAGATGCATCATCTCACGTACACTTGAAATATTTCTGACATAATTAAGAATCATTTACTGTGTGGCACTGGCATATATGATGTTCGAATATATATGTTACTTTTGTTGTATCTTCTTTGTGAATCATCAACTTTAAATTTTTACCATAAGTTATTCTCTCAATGTGATGAATATATATATGAAATTCGATCACGAGTGTTTCACTTGCAAGAAGTTTGGTTTTTTAATTTCCTTGCATGATATATATATATATATACACACTATTTTCACCAATAATTCACCCAAAATTATGCTCAAATAATTGATAAAAGATTTGAATGGATTTATTTATAACTAACATACCTGTATATTAATTGCTGCTTGATTCTAGTACTACTATTACCTACATTTCGTGATGCTTACTTTCACTAGCTATATATACTTGCTGAGGTGTATTAATTCATTCATGGAATATTGCAGGTATGATCTTCATTTATGAGTTGGTTATCAAGTTTGATCAGTATCGTACGTTATTAGCTTGCTAGCTAGAAGTTGATTAGGATTTTGGAACCAGAATTGAAGAGTTTCTGGTACTTATAGTTCATATATATATATATGATTTGCAGTAGAGGATATATGACTGCAATTAAGCCAGTTGAAGGGATCTAAATGGGCTTAATTAGGCCACATATATATATATATATACATATATATATATGCAAAAGCTCTCTCAACATATATACAAGAACTTCTACTTCTACTGGAAACCAACTTGAGGTAGCTAGTTATTATATATAGTCACCTGAAATTAGATCAATACCTTATTCATTACCCTCTTGCATGAATGACATATATATCGATCCTTATATATATATATATAATGAAGAATATATGTAAGTTTTTCCTTATATTTTGATTGAATTATCTAATCCTATATATGGATTTTAGCTACCAATCATGTCAATATGTACATGTCTTTACATACATATATTATACGTACCCGAAAATACCTGGTAATTAATTAAACTCACTTGGTCGAAAAATTAAGATATAAAGAATCTGCACAAATTCATGCATGAATGATGGTGAAACCTAAAATTCTTCAAGGTATATATATATATAGACCGGCATTTAGGTCACAAGCACTAGCTCTCTAATCTCTCTTGCAGACGTCATTCAATCAATAAACTATTATAATTAGGCAAATTGATGATCAGCTTTTGCAGGGAATAAGAGATTGTTCTATATATAAAGTCAAATATAGATCTAAAAAGAACAAAAATGAACTACACAACAAATGTGTAATACTTAATAGGTTACAGTTTCAGATTCTGGGAAGGAGGTAATTAATAATTAAGAAATTAAGGCATATATATATATATTATATATCTATATATATATATATGTATATTGATGGAGGTGATGGTGATGGATGTTAATGTATATTTAGTTCCGAGAGGCATGTTCGTATATTCTGTTTAAATTTGATTTGGGGGCAAAGTTAAGTTGATGGTGATGGATGATGTTTTGCCATTGCGTACAAGCAAGTCGATATCTTCAATTTGAATGAATGAAAGAAATGAATGAATCAAAAGTTCAAAAAGAAGGCGCAGGGAATCAGATTTTAGTGGTGCATTATCTGCTGCTTCCCCTTAAATGTACATATATATATATATTCTCCCACTTTTCCTCCCTGCTCTCTTTCTTTCTTTCCCCATAATCACTTTTTCCTTAATCACTTTCAAAATGGGATCATTTTTTCGGTGATTAGCTGCATGGGTGGACTAGGTCTGGGGCTCTGGGTGTGTGAAAGCTTGACTTTAGTAATCTCTAATTCGTGTCCTTATATAAATATAGTACGTTGATTTGTTAGATTTGGAGGATGATTTGCCTCCCAAAAAAGCTAAAAGCACTTTGGTGTCAATTGATAAAAGACTAAATAAAGCAGGTGGATGGGGAATATTTTGATTATATATATTGTGCCTACTTTAACAACCAAAACCCACGTACACGTATGCGCCTACTTATATCTCTCATCATTCGTTCATGCATAAAGTTAAAAGTTGTGCCCTTGGACCTGCTACTTATTAAACCAAACCTTTATTCATTTCAGGTGTAATTCAATTGCCTAATGTAATTGTAAATCACTTATACATATACAATTCGATCTTCACTTTTTAAGATGTTCCTATTGTGGCTTGCACCATGACCCATATATTTCAAGTCCGGCCACCTTCAGTCGTATATATCACTATATAAGAAAATCTTTTAAAAATCACACCGATAATTATATGTTCATGTATCCTTTGTGGACATAGACCGGTGTCTTAGCTAGCGAACATGAAACTTGAGCAATGGTTCGGAAAAGTTAAGGTCTCATAGGTACGCGTAGTTCTCTTTGTGGACATAGACCGGTGTCTTAGCTAGCGAACATGAAACTTGAGCAATGGTTCGGAAAATTTAAGGTCTCATAGGTGCGCGTAGTTCTCATTTGAGGGACATGCAGAGAAAAGATGAAACTCGATCACATCTATGTAACTCATATCACCATAACGTTTTTAAAACCAAACTCTGTGCAACTTTCCAATGTGAGACTTTTGTACCTTCACATTCTCACACGCCTCCTCTGAGGAATTTTCAAGCCTAACACGTGGACAACTCATATTGGGTGACGTGGAGCACGTGTGACGGTTAAGCCTTACACGTGGAATTTTCAAGCCTAACACGTGGACAACTCATATTGGGTGACGTGGAGCACGTGTGGCTGTTAAGCCTTACACGTGGGATAACCCGCTCTGACACCATGAAGGAAGTTGAGATTCCACCCAAAAATCAATTGGAAATGGAGGGAGAGGCACAACTCCTTATAAGCCCTTGCAATGTTGTGTAACTTTTCAATGTGAGACTTTTGTACCTTCACATTCTCACAATATCGACTTCTTAATTATCTTTGTATAAAAAACATATTGTCGGGTATGAAAATATCTCTAATCTCTTTAAGCTCCGCTAAGAATTAGTCTCGTCCTTCATAAGAAAGACAAGTGGAGCACCTCAGTTTTTAGAAAGAGAACAAAAATCGTTGTATAAGATTTCAATTCTACGAACTGGCATTGAATGAAAAGGAGAAAAGATTTCAATTCCAATACGAGAAGGACAGGGTTGACTTACAGTGGGCCTTCGTCATTGGGTTTACACATTCTTCCCACTTCCAATCAGGTTGGGTTGGAGGATCTTAAAGGGAAAGTCATGGGCCTGGGCCGTGTGGAGATACAGAATACAGCTGCTATTAACTGCTATACAAAATTGGTCCATTTATATGGGTGATTAAAATGTGTGCATATATTATTATTCATAGGTTTAGTTTCTCGGGTTTCCCTCTTGACCGTCGCCACGTAGTACGGAAATCCCTAGAAATGTGTTCAACTCGACGTTGTTGTACCAGGGTGTAACACTCCATGTCGCCGCGTCGGCATGAGGTGACACGTGTGAGACCTAGAAACATCTGGGAATAGATTGGATAAGCGCGCCAATGACTGGACCTCTCGTCCAAGTCCACATTCGACAATTCGACTGCCCATGGAAAATTGGAATTGGATTAAATACCGAAAGCGGAGGAAGAAGATAAAGATAAGGGAGAGAGCACAAAGCTGGCGTCAGAGGAAGGAAAAGGAAAAGGAAAATAAAAATAAATAATTAATTTCTTAATTTAAATTAAACCGTCCATCCGGTTCTTCGCGATGCCTTTTACCTAAGAGCGTTCCAACTTAGTTTTTGCTGTCCATTTTCAAATTTTAAATTACAAGATTAGGAATTTTGGAGAGTTGAGAAAGCGTTTAATTTGCTTGCTCTAAATTTGGAAAAAAAGTTCATTTTTTTCACCGAGAATTGAGTGGACGCACACAATTTTTTTATGATCTGTTTGGGAACAGCAACGATTTTAGAAACTAGAATTCTGGTAGTTCCTGTGGAGAAGAGACACGAAAAGATCAACAGAAAATCAAACCGACTGTTGATACCAGCAGCAGCGGCGGAGCTCCAATTCCAATTCAAGTCATCGTCAACGTCGTCCTCAGCATCATCAGCATTACTGCTTAACCCCAGAAGATCAAGCCTCAAACCGAAACAACAAATGGCGGCGGAGCTAGGCAACGATGTGTCCTCCTCGTCTTTGATCTTAACTTCTGGGGCAAGCGGCCGCATAAACGCCTTGTTCTCGGTACGGGCCTTGCGGAGTCTGATGATGCTGATTAACGCTTTCTTTTTGCTCCTCCTTCTCCCCTTCCGTGGCCGCAAGCGAGCGGCTTCGACATCCTCATCTTCGTCGTCCGCGGCGTCGATGATTGTCTTGGCCGAGAAGTCGACCAAGGACGAGAGGCAACAGAGGGGGCCGGTGGTGCGGGTGCCCACGGCGATTGTGCCATGGAAGAGCAGCTCGTTGTCGCCGGTAGACTATGAGGTGGTGACGAGGAGATCGTTAGCGAAGCTAAGAGTTATCCAAGATGATGATGAGAATTCGGTCAGGCAATTTTCCATTTTTGCGACTCCGAGAGGTGAAACCCTTTTCACGCAAAGTTGGACTCCCGTTTCGGTTAACATCAGGTAAATAAATGCCTCGATGTTATATTATTTCCTTGGATTACTTTTCTTCTTCGTCTTCCTCATGAAAAAGCGTTTTAGTTCTTGAATATAAAATGTGATCTATGATTACTTTTTTTGTTTTGTTTTTAAAAATGTGGAAATGAGATTGCTTTGTTTTAAGAAGAAAATGCTGCATTCAGTTGGACATATTTTCTGGAATTGAAAAGTTTTATTAATGCAGGCATATTGCTTATATTCTTGATTCCATCGCTCTGAATATATGTCGCAAACTTCATCGCTCTGAATGTTGCTTCACTTGTTAATTAACTTCAATGCTTTGTCAGTTTGTGTCCATTATATATGCTTATAGTCATGGAGCTGTCAACTGCAATTCCAACACCCCTTGAGTATATACAAGGCATATTCTAGATTTCTAACATATCCGTATATTGATCTGGACTTCCATTAGGAACTACGTAGTATGCATAAAATGAATAAAATTGTCTGTAGCAACTATTTTTGTATATCCCTGTACCAGGACTGTGCATCAAGGATTGCAATACCCGAGTAAAGTCACAATCTTTTTGTGGATATTTCTTAACCAAATATCCCTTTCATGAAGGCCCTTCTCTTTCTTGAGATTCTGCCTCTAATCTCCTGTCCTTAGAGCCTATTGTATGACCTGACAAAGATGGAATAATAAGTCGATTATATTGCAGGGACCATTTAGTGCTGTCTAATTTTCAGAAATTTATTAGGTTTAGCTAGATATATATAACCAATTGGATAAATTAATTGGATGTGGGGAAGTCAGGCAAAGGAGGTAGTCCTATATGAGTTCCTGGGCTGGGTGGTGAGTTTAGATTAGTGGTAGGAGTATCATGGTCTAAATGTGAGTTAAATTCCTAATGAATGGGCTGGACTTTGCTTAAGTGTCTGATGAATCATTTCATCTAAGGTTCACCACTTAGGGACTCTTGCATGATATGACATGTTGAAGTAGAAATTGGGGAAAAGAGTCTGGACAGAAAATTATTGTTAGTATCTATAACTGTCAGGTTCCAAATTTAATGTTGACATGGTTGCTGTGCTAAAGGCCTAACAAAGATCAAATGAGAATAAAGCATATATGATTGGAGAAAACTTTTCCATATATATTTTCATCTCCCATTCTACATCTTTCAACGGGATTAGTGATTGAAAAAAGGTATGAAAGAGAATGCTATCTGTTCATAAGTTTGAGAAGCTTGATCGACTGGGACTGCAGCCTTTAGTTTTTTTTTCCTTTTGCATGAGGGATCAACTTTAGTTAAGTCAGGTGTATCAAATATTTTAGTAAATGTCATGTGGGCAAGTTTACGAAGTCATGGAGTGCAATTTTGAATAAACATATGTTTCTAATTGTGTTTTTTGTTCCTAGTTCTTATTTATCCTATCCTTGAACCACATATTCACTTCTTTTTTATCTATTTACAGAATTTAGTTTCTAAGTCTCTCTTTCTCTCTGTATCTTTTTTTTTTTTTCTGGAGGAAGTTGCTGAGTTAATATATACATTTTCAGGGGCGTTGTCATTCTTATGCATGGTCTGAACGAACACAGGTTTGCCATTTTTACAAGATAGGCGCTTAAATAATGCTATTAGTTTATTAAAAGATTAAATTCCTTGATATATCTCTTAAGTCATTTATATGATTTCAACAGCGGAAGATACAGTGACTTTGCAAAGCAGCTGAATGCTAATGGCTTTAAGGTTTATGGAATGGATTGGATTGGTAAGCTTTCTGACCATTGCATTTAACCTTCTTAACATGCCTAGATGTTCTCTATTTTCATTCTAGATAATAACTAAAGTCTAAGACAACTATGCCATTTTTCGTGCACGTAATAGTTAACTTGTGCTGATCTAGTCATACTGTTTAACTTTTTCTTCTAATTACTTCACAATGTTGTAGTTCCACCTAAACAGCAAAGTTAAATTCAATGATGATGTTGTATGCTCATAACCCATATTATACTTTCTGTTCTGGGATAACTCTTAAGGTCTTGCAAGTTACAAGTGAATGTGCATAGAGAGAACGTGTTCTTTAATTTGTATGAACTGTTGGTTTTCCTTTCACTCAAGTTCAGCATTCTTGGATATTGTTGCCATGTTCTTTGAAGCTATGAAAAGTGTGTCTGACTAGTTATAGGAGTAGCAAAGGCTGATGCCTTTTTCTCAGGTCAAAATATAAAAAAGGATTGCTAGAAATCCCGAGTATTTTTTTTTTCTTATAGTTGACACTGGACAAGTCTTTCTCATTTAGAGGAGTTGGTACAGTACAACCGTTAATCATTACCACAAGGAGTTGTGTATGGCAGTGTGAGCACCGTTGTGTGTGTGTGTTTTTCTCCACATGCTTCTCATGTAGCGTGCCATCAAGCTCAGTATTCTAGGAAAGCATTTCGAATGCTATACAAGAGCTAGAAAATAAGAGAAGGATCTATATAATGCAATGTTGGAGAGAGAGACTGAAACAGCAATGATTCAACAATTCCATTTGCACTGTTAATTTGCTCGAGATGGCAATAACGAACCTAAGAACATCTAATTGTCTCAAAATGAAACTTCTAAAATGCTCTAATTTGGATTTTTCATTGCTATGGGCTTCTTTTAGTCTTAAGTTTTCCATCACTTGTCCCAACCCCTCCCCCAAACAAAATGAACACTGTTTAAAGCTAAAAGAACTAGTAGACCAATTATTGAACTCCATGGTTTCAATATTCCATCTAGTATGTCATGTCCATACTTCCTCACACAATCAAAGTGTCTATAAGCCCAATATTTGTTTCTGTGGAAGGAGAAGAACCTCAATTATTAGATAAGGGGAAATTTCCTCTCTGAAAAAATTTAACCTCATCTTAGAGACAGTCTTCTTTCTCTTAATTACTGTTTACATAGTGTAGAGAACAGTCTCTTCAACAATGCATATATATTTGGATGTTGCAGGGATTGAATGATTTGGATGCCCATTGGTGCGAAAAGTAACCTGTGAAGCTCCTCTGTATAAGTAAGCTTATTACTTGTGTGATTGCATCTAGCCTTGTATATTTCACATTTGAAAAAAGAAAGATGCATGTTTTGGAAGACAAACCAAAGTGTTATAAACATCGGTTATGCGTCTAATACCTCCATTGAGTGAAAAGTTTTCAAACAATGTTATACAAAGGTTTAAGCTGAATTTTACTTAGGTCCATCCCAACATAGGCATCCGGTCGATAGCATGGCATCATGTATGTTGTGTCTTATCAGGTGTCATTATTAGAAGTGAGTTAAGATTCAAACTTGCTTACATTACATTTTAAATGCACTTGGGAACCTTCACAATTCAGACTTGTAATTGGGACACAATGGGCTAACTAATTTAGATCCATTTTCTGTATATTTTTATTTTTCCAAATTTTTTGTTTATGTTGCTTATGGACCTTGTTTCAGGTGTGTGTGTAATGGTTTATATTTTGTCTTGGGTTTGAGTCTTATTCTTCTTTGAAGGAAGAGGATCTTTGTTTTTTTTCTTTTCTATTTAACAAAAACAAAATTGTCTTTATTAAGAGCCTACTTTGAAGGGCATCTATTTACTACTTTTTTGTCTTGTTTCTAATTTTGACTGCAAGTTGGTTGTGTGAATTGAACTATAAATCATAAAACTAACGGCCTTAGGTTACTACGTCCTTGTTACATCGTGCTACATCTTCTAATAGTTGATCATTGTTTGTGTTTCTCGTATAATTGTTCTCGTTGACTTTTGCATCTAGGTCATGGTGGGAGTGAAGGGCTTCATGCATATGTTCCTTCTCTTGATTATGCTGTTAATGATATGGTACGTTTCAAGTTTCATTAACAATGTCTGTTGAGAAAATATTATTTGAATCCAATTCTCAATGCTGACCTGAAAAACCTTTGGAATTTTTCTTTGTTTAAACGTTTACATGTTTTCTTTGCTCCTTTATTTTATGCAGAAGTCATTTCTTGAAAAGGTTTCAGCTGAAAATCCTGGCCTACCATGTTTCTGTTTTGGACATTCCACAGGTGCAGCCATTATCCTTAAGGTATGAATTGCGGGAAGTGTTTTCTTTCTTCCAATTGCATGAATGACTTTCTGGTAGTCACATTTACTGTCTTCTATTCATTCATTACCTTCGTTGACCCGGAATTCGATCTGAATGTATAACATATTCTAAAAATTATTTCAGGCAACGCTTGACCCAAAAGTCGAGTCCCTCATAGATGGTGTAGTGCTGACATCACCTGCAGTTGGGGTTCAGCCTTCGCATCCAATACTTGTGGTCAGAAAACCTTCTTCTATATCTAATTTTTGTGTACCCTTGAATATAATTTATAAAGAAATTTAAGTTTTTTCTTTTAAAAGACTAAAATATTGCAAAGAAGTATTAGACCAATAAGTCAGGTCATCCCTCACCAGGCTCACACTTCATTTATCATGCCAGGTAATTGCTCCAATTGTCTCATTTTTGATGCCAAGATACCAAATAAGTGCAGCAAATAAAAAGGGTATGCCTGTTTCTCGTGACCCAGCTGCTCTAGCTGCCAAGTATTCAGACCCTCTAGTGTACACTGGCTCCATCCGTGTAAGAACTGGTTATGAGATTCTGCGAATCACATCCTACTTGCAGCAGAATCTCACAAAGATGAGAGTCCCCTTTTTTGTGCTTCACGGCACAGCTGATACTGTTACGGATCCTGAGGCCTCCCAGAAACTGTACAATGAAGCATCCTCAACCGATAAAACTATCAAGTTGCTTGACGGGTTTTTGCACGACCTTCTGTTTGAGCCAGAACGAGAAGAAATTACGAAGGAGATAATTGACTGGTTGAATCACAGAACCTGATAGCTTGGCAGTGCAGTGGGAGAGAAAGATTGGTAAGTAGCGGGACAAAAAGAAACCTGGAAACGAGTGAGGCCACTTTTCTGGGTGCTAGAAGCTCTGCATTGAAGCAGAAGATAGAAATTATTTTTGTGGCTGAATAAACTAAAATCAGCATATTGTGTTGAAACTTGAAACCTGAGAATGTTTTCTTCTTCAGTATTTAAGACATTATCTGCAGTTCTAAGCGAGTCCTTCGCTCTTTTTATCAGTCTCTCTCCTCATTTCCCTTGGAAAGTTGAGGTGCTTGCTGGTCTGGAGCATTTGCCTATCACAACCACTGCCAATTGGTTGCCAATGCATGCAAACCAGGTAATTCGTTAAATGCTTCTGCTTCTTTTGTTTGAAAGATTGCCTAGAGTTGAATGATAAAATGCTGATACCATTATAGTGCCCGCTTAGAAGATAAATTTTGAAAGACTTGAACTGGTTCTTAAGCAGGTACACCCACCACCACAGCTGCTACGCTGATGATAAAGCATAATGGGGTTCCACAATCCATACTTTGGAATTTATTTTAGTTTTAACTTGTGAACCAAATTTGTGTAAATGTTGAACCTAGTCTTGAAAGGTTACCAAAGATTTTAGCTGTGGATTGTAATAGTCATGTACTCGTCTTCACTATCCGAGAACTCTCTCTTTAAAAAACTGCTTTGCATTTGGCATTGGATTGGATGAACTAAACATCCCAACCACAAGGAGTGGTCCAGTGGTTTAGGCATTAGCTTGGTTTCTTCAGATCTAGTGTTTGAATTTCACTAGCGTTCACTTGTGACCACCGGAGACTTAAGGTGTCATTGACCTAATATTGACCTTAGGTGGATTTCGGGGTTCCATGAAGGACAACAATTAGTTCCATATCACTATGTATGGGGACACCTTGTGTAAAATAATAAAAAAAATCTGAAACATCCCAATATCTAGTTAACTAAGGATTCAAAGGATGTAGAGTAATAAACACCCAGGTTGGGTTTGGCTTAAGACTTCAACCCGACAAATATTTGGTTGAAGTCGGGTAAATTCGGATGAATTTTTCTTAATTAAAACTCTTATTGGATTAAAAGTCAAATAGAATTGGACATGAGCGATTCAGAATTTCAGATATTGTCGTACATTTTCGTGGCCACCTTCTTGAATTTTCAGCCGGTGATGACCGAAAGAAAGAGAAAGAGAAAGAGAAAGAGTTCACCGAAAACATGAAGCTAAATTGGTAATAAAACATGCAGAAGATACCCATCGTTAATCCATTGATTACTTTTTGCTTTCGTTAATTATTTTTTTGTTGCCTTGCTCAATTGGGACAACAGAACAAGCCACTAGGTGACGTTTAGGTTGAAATCCCAATTACCAACTATTATGTATTTGATTAATATTAATTATTTAACTACACAAATTACAATCATATTTGGATCATGATAAAAACCGACCTATTTCTTTAAGCTGATTAATTTATAGCTGAAGAAATAGTAATGGGTGTCACGGTCGTTTATAGTAAATTATAAAACCCTAATTCGGCCGGAGAAGGCAAGGAATTGGGTGGTGCAAGTAGCAGGACCACCCTCACAATCACAAGTAGCTTAACCGCAATGACAAACATTCATTTGGAGTCTTACTACCAGCATTATTCATTAGTGGAAATAAGCGCACTCACTAATTAGCTAATTAACTAATAAATCCTGATTGTTTAGTAGTTAATTATATAACTTGTCTTGGTCCTTTTTCCACCCATCCAATAATCATTCCTCCTTCATCAATTGGAAGAAGTCAGTCGATTAAAATAAGCGATGAAACTACTAGAATACACTGCATTTTCTAATGCTCTCACTTTTAATAATAACTCTCTCATATCATAAAGGGCCAATAATCTGCCCACCGATAATATTAAACAGATTTGCTGGTCACAATTTCTATATAAACATCTCTCTTTCGTTAGGCTCTTCCTCGCAAACTATGGACATGAAGAGAGACGTTTGAATTCAAATTCCCAGGAGATATATGCAACAAGTTTGCTGAATGGGTTCAGTATTAGGATGCAGCATAAGTTTAGTATATATATATTTTGTCCACCACGAGTTTCCTCCAATCAATCGTGGATTGTGCATGGTGATTAAGTTTTGATGTAGATACCTTGGGCTACTTACTAATTAACAACCATGCAAATATTGCACACATGAAATTACTGCAATTCCATTCATTCAAAGTTACCCCTTTGGTTGAAACCGATTGTCTTTTTTATATATTTAAATTCGAATCTCTTTAGATTTAAATGAATAGTAAGACCTCGTTTGTCTACTCGACACAGTACAAATATTAACTAACTGGTTGCCAAACTAGGATGTAGGCCGCCTATCAACAAACAAACACAAAACACACAGCAAAAACAAATAAAAATGAGACACAGGGTGAGATGCATGTTTTAGGTATTTTTCTCCTTGTTTTGGCACTTGGAGTAAAATCCAATCAATTAATTAATCCCACGTGAACCCCATTATCAAGTTGCATCATCTGCTACGTCAATGATCATGAAGATGAAGCCTGATTAATAATGTTAAAGTCCTCTCTAAATTGCCAAATGGGATCTTTTTACACTTTCTAATAACTTGAGGAAAGGAAGGCTCTTTCCTTCCTTGGCCATGCAAGCCAAGGCTGGAGATTCATATATGGCTGATAAGATTTTGGGCATGCCAGATTCTAACTATCCAGAATCGATGGAGATGGCCGAGACCATTATCGAAAATCAACTAAGTAACAAAAGCTCCACTGCTCAAAATACATACCAGTATGACCAAGCTCATCATCACTTACCTAGCTTAGCTACTTCTGTATTTCTTATAGTCAATGTTTATTTGTGTTATATACTTGTATGTAACTATCATCAGAATCTTCGCTGGTTCATGGAATCTCGGAGGGGTTTCACCACCAGAGTATTTGGAGGACATACAAGAGTGGCTCAGACCCAATAATAATGCTAACCCTCCTAATATCTACGTTCTTGGGTAATTAATCTTATTACTCCATACATATCTTATATCTATACTTAATTACTAAGGATTTGATCGTGTGTGAGTGCATGCGGATATCTGCATGCACATACGTGTTCCAGCTGTTTAATGAATGAATGAATGAATTTGTGGAAGCAGGTTTCAAGAGATTGTGCCACTGAGTGCAGGAAATGTTGTAAGATCAGAAAACCACAAGGTCTGCCAGAAATGGAATTCAGTGATCGGAGCAGCTCTTAACGATGATAAGAGTAAGACTGCCACCGCGCAGGCAAAGGATTATTTCCGATGCATCATCAGCAAGCAAATGGTTGGAATATTTTTATCTGTTTGGGTTACAAATGATCTATGCCAACACATTAGACATCTCAGTGTCTCATGTGTTGGCTGCGGTCTCATGGGTTACCTAGGAAACAAGGTATATATAAATATATATCCAATTTTGTCCATTGATCAACTCAGATATAGAAATAAATGAATTACCTCGTAAAAAGCTTTAATCTTGATGTCTGTCTTCCTTGATTCATCTGCAGGGTTCAGTGTCCGTTAGATTTTGGTTGCATGAAACAAGCTTCTGCTTTGTGAGTAGTCACCTAGCTTCTGGGGGAAAAGAGGGCGATGAAAGACGCAGAAACGCTGACGCTGCTGAGATTTTGTCTCGAACAAACTTTCCTCCAGGGCCCTTCACTAATTTCACCACAAAAATTCTTGATCACGAGTACGTATATATTTTGCTATGTATGCATATAGTAAACAAAATTAGAGAAACAAAAAGAATTTTTACGAAGTTTTTGGTGGCAATATTAATGTATGCAGTAGGGTGATCTGGCTTGGAGACTTAAACTATAGAATATACTTGCCTGACGCCACAACGCAGTATCTTGTGGAGAAGCAAAAATGGAACCTTTTGTTGGAATATGATCAGGTACTTGATATTTATGATATATGAATGTGTGAAAAGATACTCAGTTAAAATTGTATAAAAAAGGTTTTATTTTTAATTTTAAAGCTTAAGGTGGAGCTCATGGAAGGACATGTATTCGAAGGTTGGCAAGAAGGAGAAATAAACTTCGCGCCCAGCTACAAGTATTACCCGAATTCAGGACTATACTTTGGCTGTGATCAGAAACGAAAACACAAAAAAAGACGTGCTCCGGCATGGTAAGCATCATAAAGACATAAACTGCTTGCTAATGATAAGGAGTAAGGACTGATGTATCATATGAATCTAACTGATGGTGTTGTAGGTGTGATCGAATACTATGGTTCGGTAAGGGGCTAAAGCAAAACCAGTATGACAGAGGGGAACTGAGATTGTCAGACCATAGACCTGTCCGGGCAATTTTTATGGCAGAAATTGAGGTCTTAAGAGATCATCCTAAAGGATTTCAAGGATTTTTGTCAGAGAGATTTATTTGCTTGGCAAACCATTTTGAAGAATGTTTTAATGACAAATATTCATGTGAATGGAGATCATGCTTCCATTATTGAGAGGAAACACTGCAATTACTACACTTTGATCACAAAAAGAGTCAAAGGAGTTGTTTCTTTCAACATTGTACTATTTGCTGATGATATTGTATGGCTTAGAGAAAAAGTATGCTGGTGATTCTGTGAGTTCAAGACTAATAATACTGAACATATGGCAGCAGCTAAATTGTTACAAATAATGCATATCCTGGAACTAAATTATCCAGTACCTCAACAAGCTGAATTCTGCACTCCTGTGATGGCACATAATTACAGAAGAGTGGCCAGTTAACCATCTTGTTAAACCGTATGAACCTGCTGCTCAAGCGGTTCCTGATACTCAGTATCAAAAAAGAAAAATTAAAGATATAAATGACTACAAAGTAAAAAAACAAAATTCAAATGCCTTTCTTCAAACAAACATCAAAGATAATTGCTTTCAGATACTATTAAAACAAGACGCCTATTTGAAAATGCTTGTGTCCGTAACAAATACAGCTATTTTGATCTGGTTGAAGTATATCCATATCACTGGACTTTGTGCACCTTCTTAGTCATTTAAGTTTGTTACCAATTGCAAATTTCTGTAAGTACAGATTCTTGTGTTTTTATCACCCAAATTCACATACCAACTTCACTAAATGATAGTCATGCACTTTGTCCAACAATATGCCAGCTTACTAACCATATGTAAAAGTTTCATACAGTTATCAATTTCCTACGGTACAGATTCTTGGAATTATACCTCCAAGATAGCTTCAGCCTCATTACTAAATGTTTTGCAAAGAATTTCATAACTCTTCTGAATTCCTATCTGCACAATTAATAAACTTGTTAAATATGTCTTCTACGTAATACACACTTGTAGATGATTTGTCAATAATCCCTTACCAATGGGTCAACTCTTGATGGTGATATAGTCGATATGTTATACCTGTTGAAAGAAAAAGAAATCTGATCAATGAATGCAAGGCTGAGGCTTTACTATAATCAAATATCAAAGCATAGGTGAGGCTTTATTATAAATTTGTTGGATAAAGCGCCATGATGCCATAATAAACTATATTCTAAAAATGGAACAAATCTTGTATGTTTGCATAAACATAAGAAAGCATTAGAGTGTAAACTGACTGTCTGGTTTTAAGCTGTAAGAAAGCCAATCTCCATGGTCTGATGCAGTAGTTAAATAGTTCCAACTTGCATCCAAATGAACAGCATATGCATCTTAAATAACATCCCTCTTAGGTTGCTCCATAAAGGATTGGTAAAACAATTCATCAAGCTCTTAATATTAAATATCTAAACTGATTTAGTAATACATGGACAAAAGTATTTAGGCATTAGAGTACTTTCAATATGCAAAAGCAGGTAACTTTTCTTTGAACTAAAAGCAGCATTGCTCTAGAAACTGAAAATTTGACACATCATGGATGAAAAGCTCTACCTTTTCTTTGCTTTTAAGTCCAAATAATTAGGTGTGGTATACACAAGCAACAAAAGTTTTACCTCTTCTTGCATAAATAGAAATTCATAGCTTCCGAGTTTGCTTTTTGAACAGTTAGAACAACAGCACCCATGTGGTTCTACAAAAGATGCAATATGGTCAGATGAACTGCCTAGATGCCAGGAAGAACAATTAACATAGAATGCTGACAGGTTGGTGAAGAACAATAGACTGAGGGAGGAACAAAATAACGGATTCCAATTATAAAGAAAATGAAGATAAAACCTCAGGAATTTGGTTTAAGAATCATATCATCAAGTCCTCAGAAATTTCCCTTCCATCTCGCCTTTTATTGCAATGTCTATTAAATATAACCGTAAAATGGGAGAAGGAACAGAGAGAGCACCTTGCAAGCAATAAGCTCAATTAGTTGCATTAGGAACTTCCCCAGACCTTTCCCTTGTACACGAGGCTCGAGTTGCAATTCATACACATATAGAACAGGCAATTCTTCCTCTATGACAAAGCGAAAATGCACAAACCCAACAATGGGGCCCCTCTCCTCCGCACAACTAGCTGAGGTTGACAACAAGTTGCTTTCACTTGCATTTGAAGCCTCACGTACAAATATATAACGTGCTACCGGTGCAACCATCTCCCTACGCTTCACCTTCTCTTCCGCTGCCCACTCAGATCCATAAGGCCCCTCCATATTGGCCTGATGATTTCCCAAAACTTGAATGAGTTTGCCCAAAAAGAGCAAAGAATGAAATGAGAACAGATGCTCATCATCATATTTGGTGGAATTGAGAAAGAAAAATGTTGGCTGTAAATACCTTAAGGAGATGTTGAATGTATTGCTTAACAAATGTGGAAAGCTTGTCGCCACGTCCTGATTCCAATAATGTAGACAAGCCTAACATACAATACATCATAAGCATTGCAAGAAAATTCATCTTCCAATATAATTTGAGTGATTCAAACTTAAAAACCAATCAGGACAGCTGCATTATCCCCAAGAAAATCTCGAACCATCAAAACTGATAAAGGGAGCATAAGTTCATCATTTGCATACAAAATGGAATAAAAAACCCATCATTTTCCATTTCTTCGTGCTGGAATTAGCTCAAAACACAGAAGGGTATCCCAGAAAAAAAATGAAATTTACTGCAAATAAACAATCCTCAAACGATGAAAAGGTGGCATGGATAAATTAGTGAGAGTGAGGTACCATTTTTTTGGTAATGGCGATATGCAGGGAAATCTGAAAGATGGTCCTTCTCGGCCGAGGCTGCTTTTATCAGTGTATCCATAGCCGCCTTCTTCTCAATTACCTACAAATCCAAAATTAACTTCTATCAATGACAGACACGATTGCTTAAGAGTGTAAGAAAGACTAGTACTTTACCTGTTTGCGCTTCGGTTTAGCCTTGTTTTCTTTGTTAGCGTTGCTGCTACTGCGAGAGAGCTCGTTCGACTCCATTGCTGCTCAAAGATTCATAGCTGTTCACTCCCCACTCTGCGGCAACATAAACTTTTAGAAAAGTTAGCAATATGCCCCTTCAACTTTGGATCATATTTGCTACATTTTCCCATCGGAACTTTTAATTTGATTTTAACACCCCTTAACTTTCAATTTGTGCACATTTCACCATATACGTCCATTCTAGGACATTTTATCCCTGTGTTAAATGGCTTAAAAGTCCCAAGTTGGAGATTCTAACTTGATAGAAAATAAAATAGAAAAAATTTAGTAATTTGTCAACAATTCCTAATTTATTGAAAGCACCAAAAACATGTTATTATTATCAAAGCACTATATTGTGTGAACATAAATTTATTGTGTGATAAGAAATAATAATACGTTATAAATTGAAGAATTTTAAATTATTTTTATTTTTTAATATACGTGTAAGTGATTTGAGGTTCTTTTGGTGATGAAGATTTAATTGGATTCGACAATTTGTCAAATTCAATGTATATTGAATGCGAAAAATATATACATCATTAGCGAGCCGAATTTGATTGAATAATTCATAAAATTCAATGTATCTTTAATATAAAAATATACAATATTTTCTCATGGTCAGAAAATTAAATATAAAATAAAATTTATATTAGATTAAATTAGATAGTTACTCGAAAACACATTTTTTTTTTAACATGTATAAATTATGATACTTTCATTTGGTGAGTTATCTGATAGAATTCAATTTGACTGATTAGACCAGCGTGGGGGAGGCTTAAGTGACCGAGAGGGAATTTGGAGAAAAAGAGGACGGGCAAAATGATAAATAAAAGAAAAAGCGAAGAATTTTGCTCAGACAAGCAAACCATCAACTCGTGCATCACACCCCACTATTTTCTCAAGCGAAAGCTTCCTCTCCCGCAAGGTGAGAAAGACTTTTCACACACGTATATATATAGTTACATACATACACACAGAGAAAAGGCCCGCCCTCTCTCTCCACCAATACCACCTACTCTCTATCTCTCTTTCTCTCTCACTCACTCACACGTTTCGGTTCATGCAAACCACTTTTAGCTAGGGTTTAATTGTCCATCATCGCTATGGCTTTTCAAGTCAAGAAGCTCATCAACGACCCCAATGGTACGCAATTCGCCTTCCTCGCGCTTACATTTGCTACTCGATTCGTCATTCGCTTTCTTGTGATTATCGCTCAAGTTCTTTCTTAATTTTTTGGAGTTTATTGCCGACTGAAAAGAAAAGAAATGTCAAGAAATGTCAGGAAATGAAATTTAGGGGTCATGAAACTTCTGCTCACTTTATTTGGGGACTTGCAGTAGCAAGAAAAATCAGGCATATATTTTGTTAAATTTTCACCAAAAGACTACTGAATATTTTGTATTCGTTGTTGCAGATGTGGTGACTGAGTTCATCGAGGGTCTTGTTGAAACGTATCCTGGGCTGCAGTACTTAGACGGTTTCCCTCAGGTCTTTCTTCTTTTTCCTCTCCACCTTGTGTTTATCTGCCAATGCCGTAACCGTATTTGAAAAAAGATAATTGATCTGGTTCCTACTTGGGAAGTGCAGGTGAAGGTTGTTTTACGTGCTGATGTTTCCGGTGGTACATACGACAAAGTTGCTATTATATCAGGTTTGAGACTCTGGAATTTACTTCTTTATGGATTGCTATGGATGCCTATATTGAAAACTTTGTTTACTGTATTCGAAGAGAGTGTTGTCACTTCAAAGCAGATTTAATACTTTCACCATCTTTCTAACTGCATTCAGCGTGACTATCAGATATTCTGTAAATGAATTCTGAGAAATTAAGAAATTCTATACTAGTGTCGGACCTAGTGGAGCATCATGGACTTTTAGGTGGAGAATTACCTTGTAGTTACGTTTGTTGTTGAATTGGGCATCTTCCATTCAATTTCTAAGGGAATGAATAATGCAATGCAATTAATAAATAGTTTATTTATCAAATATGGCAATCAATAAGTGCTTCAACTAAATTGTGGATGGAAACTCTGCTGCAAAACCATTGAAAAAAAAAAGGTCGCCTGAAAGAGGAGCTTCATGAAATGCAAGATAGAAAGGCATTAAAGAAAATGGAAGAAGCTTACAATACCATCTTACTCACATGGTTTAAGGGTGTCCTGGACCTTGGAAGTGAAGATTGTTTCCATTAACATATCATTTTCAAGGGACTAAATTCTAGTCATAGTTTTTTATCACTTATGTTCCTTCTGTTTGGTTATGTTCTTTCCCTTTCAGTTTTCTGAGTTATAACTACACAATCGAGTATGATCTTGTGGGCAAATTTTCTTCTATCATTGTAACTAGAAGAAGGAAAAAGAAAAAAGACAGTGAAAGTAGATTCTAGCTATCATGAGAATCTATCTATCGAGTAATAGATGTCAACTAAAGTATTTTGGAGTTAGACTGAAATGGAATTGTGAAATGTGTAAGACAGAGGCTTTCTTTTTTTGTTAAATTTCAATAGTTTGATGATACAGGGGGTGGAAGTGGACATGAACCTGCACACGCTGGATTTGTGGGGGAAGGAATGTTGACAGCAGCTATTTGTGGGGATGTTTTTGCCTCACCACCAGTTGATTCAATTCTAGCAGTATGGTGTTCTTCAATGTATTGGTTTAATTGGAAGGGAAAAACACCCAATGTGGTTATGTTCCATTATTAACATAGGTGACTGTGTTCTAATATAATTTTACTTTAGGGAATCCGAGCTGTAACTGGTCCTGTGGGCTGTCTTCTGATTGTCAAGGTATTATTTCTACGTTGTTTTGAAGGTTGCTTTGTGCGTATTCTATGTACGGCCTGATGTTAAATGATAGCTATGGCATGTGTTTAGGAGCATTCTGAAAATCTATTATTCACAGAAAGTAAAAAACCTAAATACAAATTGGAAACTTGTAACTTCATCCATATAAAATTCTGCAATTGCTTCTCAGCTTCATAATATTTATGGCGACATGGCCAACATTGCAAATATGCCTCTTGTTTGTCTGATATGTGATGCTGCTATCTGATTATCTGGTTGTTGACAGAATTATACTGGGGACCGTTTGAATTTTGGTCTAGCTGCAGAGCAAGCAAAAGCAGAAGGTTTTAAAGTCGAGGTATGCTTTAATTTTCATATTTCTTTCAGCTGAAAGGCTGTGATACATGGTTAGATTATATGGAAACAATGCCCTTTAAATTTGCAGACTGTAATTGTTGGAGATGATTGTGCATTGCCCCCGCCTAGAGGCATAGCTGGTCGAAGGGGTTTGGCTGGGACCATTCTTGTTCATAAGGTTCCCTCTCTCTCTCTCTCAACATTTTCCATTTTTAATGTTGTTTGTTCAACTATTGTATTCAATCAATTAAATATTTTCATTATGTTAGATATTTGTCATTTCATGTATGCATGAAGGTTTACTGTGAAGGATGTTAGAAATAGGGTGTTTCCTGTATCAAGGGTTAGAAATCTTTTCACCCATGTCGTCACATCCTAATTAAGACACTGGTTCATAGTATCAATTGTTAAGAGTATCTTTATTTTGTCTAAATTGTTCCTTCAATCTTTGACCCATTTGTGAAAAAAAAAAAAATAGATTGCTGGAGCTGCTGCTGCTGCTGGCCTTTCTCTTGCTGATGTTGCTGCTGAAGCAAGACGTGCATCTGAAATGGTTGGAACAATGGGCGTTGCTTTATCTGTTTGCACATTGCCGGGCCAGGTTACACCAGACCGTTTGGGTCCTGGAAAGATGGAACTTGGTCTTGGAATTGTAAGTCATTTTCACTGAGTGACCTTGCCCTTAAAACACGATTTATGCATTAGTTTTCTGATCATGTTAAAACATCATCACTACTTCTGGTTTGCATACCTTAAATTGGATATCATTTTATC
Organism: Oemleria cerasiformis; assembly: GCA_037349345.1. Lineage (NCBI taxonomy): Eukaryota > Viridiplantae > Streptophyta > Magnoliopsida > Rosales > Rosaceae > Oemleria > Oemleria cerasiformis. Next base: position 17,843,587 of record JAZGTL010000018.1, read on the forward strand.
TGATCAAATTCGTCAAACCATATCCTAAATTCATGGTTTTTAACCTTATGGGATTTGTATCTGGCTATAGTTCTCCAGCATTCTATACTTACGACCTGGTGATTCTATTTGCTTTTTAAATACGTTGATAACGTGACTAAAACTGGATTTACTTTACAGCATGGAGAACCTGGTGCTGCTGTAGCTGACCTTCAACCGGTGGATGTGATAGTTTCTCACGTTCTTAAGCAGATTTTGTCTCCAGTATACCCCCATACTTTTATTCTGCGCTTCTTATGTCAATTTTGTTTGCTTACTTAACAAGAAAGGACTTACTTCATTCCAAAAGAAAGTAGTGTTAAGCGAAATGTATGGTCAATGATATGGTCTCATCTATTAAATGGATTCTTAGGTTGTTGAGTACATTGTACATAGGGAAAACTGGAGAACATTGAATTGAGTCAAGAACTCATTCAAGTTGTAGAGTCCACTTTTTTATTTTAGGATGAGCATGCCCCAATGCTTATAATGAACTATTTTAGAACTACATTACTGTTGTTTTTTAAACAATTTTAACTCTCCCTATAGCTACTGAATCAAACTGATAATTTCTGAAAGATCCAATTTCAAATCTTTGCAGGAAACTAACTATGTTCCAATTACTCGAGGTTGTAGAGTGGTTCTCATGGTCAACGGGTACGTTAGGCTTTTACTTTATAAATTATATTAGAATTTCAATAAATGGGGACTTGAAACATTACTGATGCAAGGGCATCATGTGTGTGATTGATTGAATTAGAATCTGATGATCTTAGAGAAAATATGCATACTCAGTTGTGTGGAATTAACTTTGTCTTCTCCTCCGAAGGTTTGCATATCAACGACAACGAAAAAAGAATACTATCCCCGAGTTTAGATCAATATATTGTTCTCTCTCTCTCTCTCTCTCACAGTTACTGTTATTGTGTTATGAGAAACTTTTCACTCTTAATAGAAAAGCATGACCCCTTGTAGTCTTTTCAACTCTATCTGTGGCAATGTATCCCTCACCATTATGAAAGAGGATTTTTTTTTTAATTACCACATGGATTTCATGCTATTACGAGTAGTTTTTTTGTTTTGTTTTGTTTGTTTGCCCGGTCAATTAAGCTATAGCTCTTTCAGATGCTGGAAACATATTAGGGAAGGAAAATGTGAACCATGAAAAATGTTGAAGTTTCTTTACTTGTTATCTTTTTATCTTAACTTTCTTTTTTTTCAATTAAGTTCCAATGTCAGTCAATGTCAGTCCAGGCAGAACTCTTGTTATTTTAATTTTAAGAATCTTTTCTTTTATGGCAGGTTGGGTGCAACTCCCGGAATGGAACTGATGATTGCAGCTGGTAAAACAGTGCCTAAGTTGCAGCTGGAGCATGGATTGGCAGTTGATAGAGTGTATACTGGATCATTTATGACTTCTCTTGATATGGCAGGTTTGTCCTTTGGCACATGGAGTGAGTTATTTGTATTAATAATATACACATTGTCACATTCAAGATACTGTGTTTCTTCAGGTTTTTCGATTTCTATCATGAAGGCTGATCAAGCTATTTTGAAACGTCTGGATGCTGCAACAAAGGCTCCATATTGGCCTGTTGGCGTTGATGGTATCTAATTACACTGTTTGAGTGTTACTTATCTTCTTTATGTTTGTATGTACTTTGTCAATAGGTACTGCTTTCATGAAGGTCTAGTAACATTGGTCAAATTAGGTACATTGAGCTCAGTAGATTTCCTTGCTTGCAGGCATTCACCCACCCGCAAAGATTCCTGTCCCATTGCCTCCATCTCGTTCAACAAAGAGCAATGAGGTATGAATGACTTTGTTTGGACATGTCCTTTTCGGGTTTACATTTTTCCTTTTCTGTAGTTGTCTGTTGAATGAATGACTTTGTTTTCTTTTGTTACAAGTATATATTGTTCATTGACATTAGTGGTGGTGTCCAAAGTTTATGAATGGTTCAGGGCAAGTTTAGTATTTGCACAGCATAATTATTTGAGCTCCTAAATGTTGTGTTGAGCTTCAAAACAATTCCAGAGTTCCCTATGTGGGTTATCGTGGATATTGCAATAGTTAATCACTATATATGTTTATTGACTTTATTAGAACTGCTTGACTCTGTTTCCTTTCAATTAGTCGTTAGGCCGGCCAGCACAACTGAAAGAACAAGGCCAGATTCTTGAGGTGGCCATTGAAGCAGCTGCAAATGCAGTTAAAAAACTTAAGGACAATTTGAATGAATGGGATAGCAAAGTAGGTGATGGTGACTGCGGGTCAACAGTAAGTCCCAGCGTTGATTTCTATTCACTTCTTTCATTTACTTCTTGAATCATGATACTTCGTGTGCTAAATCTTGAGCCTACCCTCAATCTCTCTCTCTCTCTCTCTCTCTCTCTCTCTGTCTCTCTCGTGTCCTTTCAAGCTCAAATCAGGAAACGTCACATGCTAAATCCTATGTCTTCTGTTGCAGATGTATAGAGGTGCAGCAGCAATTTTGGAAGACATGCGAAAGTAGGTTTGATTGTCAGTTTGATAGTCAGTTTTCTCGTCTTTTCTATTCTATCGTTGAAACGTATGTGACAAATCTTGTCAAGTTGAATGTTTTTTACTAGAACAATCCGTGCTCAATTGAATTATGATGTTGTCTTCAGCTGTTATCAGAGAAAACATTATAGGCAGTGTGGAAAGTAGCACGCATCTGTTCCTGTTTGTGGTTTGAAAGGAACATTAGAACTTTTTAGGGTGCGGAGCATTATATAACCATATAGAGCTTAGATATGTATATGGTTCTTTGGATGGATGAAGTGGGCACCCCTTAGTTTTGTCTGGTCATTTTCGATTTGTCTTTTTCTCTTTCAAGTTCGTATTTGTGTATACAGCTGGTTAGAAAAGTCTCCCTCTACCCTCACCCTAGCTCTAATGCTGTATATAGAAGAGGAAGAAAAACAGTACTTGTCTAATCTTTCCTCGTAATCAGAAAATTCAACTAGGAGTTTTAGAAAATAAGGAATATAGAATATTAAAATATAGCTGAGGGTTTAAGATGATCTAGTGTTACTCATGTCTTGTCAAAATCAATTTACTGAGACTCCGAGCCAGGGAAGTTATTCCAATAAGTCTCATTTGTTCAGTATTCCAAGAGGAATTCCAGAAAGAATGTTGATCAAAATAACTAGAAAAGACTTGGCAATAGTTTAGGAGGTTGAGCTGTATTAGGTGTAGTGGATGTTTAGCTTCGTTCAGCTGTAAATTATTTGGAAATCTTGGTTTATCTATTTAGTGATCACGGTGTCTTTGTTATTTTGAACTCAACAGTTTCATGGTGCGCAGAGCATCAAATAATAAGAACATTACCTTTTCATGTTTTCTTGTGCTCAATAGGCTGTGGCATCATCATGTTCCTTATATGGAGTCTTAGATAGCAGAAGAATTTGCTAGTATGCGATAAAGCAACCATCCTCCAAGGGCCCATCCTAGATTCAAGCCTGTGCCATTTCTTCCTTAGTTACCTAGGCAAAAAAGAAAATTAATAGAAAGAATCTATTACACATGCTGTTTGTTGCTTTCAGTTTTCTGAAGAGTTTTATCAGCAAAAGTAAAGCATTAATTGTTAATTCCTAGTGATTATAATTTGAAACTTAGCTTTATTCATGGTCTTATCTGTATTGCAGTTATCCTCTTAATGACGCAGTTGAAACAGTGAACGAAATTGGGTCATCAGTCAGAAGAGTTATGGGAGGAACCAGTGGGATCCTGTATTCTACTTCCCTTCTGCTTCAATATATTTTGAACGAATTTTTTTGGAATCTATTTACTCCATGCATCTTGACATTTCAATTCTTCCCAAACAGGTATGACATATTTTGTAAGGCTGCCTATGCACAGTTGAAAGCAAGCACCAAATCAGTTGTCACATCAAAAAATTGTAAGACAGTTCTCCCCCTAATGGGATAATGTTTAGACTCATTCACCTTGACTTCGCATTCTCTTGATTCAGGGGCTGAAGCGCTTGAAGCTTCGATTGCTGCAGTCAGTAAATACGGCGGGGCTAGTGCTGGCTATCGCACATTATTAGACGCCCTTATTCCAGCATCAGCTGTTCTTCAGGAGGTCATTGATGATTATCATCTTCTTGTTTGTTGTCATGGCCTCATAATTTGGTACTTACGGTATATCTGCTTTGAATTACAGAGGTTAAATGCTGGTGATGATCCTGCAATTGCTTTTGATCTCTCATCTGAAGCAGCATTGGCTGGAGCTGAGTCAACTAAGCACATGCAGGCACAGGTAGTATCCAATTTACAGCAATTGGATATTTGTTGAACTTGAGCTCTCTTGAAAGTCATCACTTAATCTGATACTGACTGTGATGCTTTATGTAGGCCGGGCGTTCAAGTTACATTACCGGGGAGATTCTTGCCTCAGTCCCGGACCCAGGTGCGATGGCTGCAGCGTCCTGGTACAGAGCAGCAGCCTTAGCCGTCAAGCACAAATCCCAGTCTTCTTCATAAACCCAATGGCATTATGATCAGCTCTTGTTGCATTTCTGCTCTTTTTAACTGCAGATACACATACAACCAAACTAATTTCTGTTCATATTTTTGCACTACTAACAATTTCGGCTTTCCGCTTATGCTTTTTGTGCTTAATGCCGAGAGAGCGAGTTTTATCAATACATGTGGTCTTGATACCTCTTTAGAAAACTTGTAAATCTCAAATATTGTTAGCATTCAGAATAATGTGGTCTTAACCATTGTTTCAAATGCTCAATTACGTTTATTGTTTAGGTTTACACAAATTTTATGAAGCAACCCTTCGGCTTGGTTTGGATTTGTTTCAAGCTTTGTTTATTAAATTTCCGGTCAACGGTTTCATCGATTTTGAAATATATTTAGGTTTATTACTCAAAATGCTTTTCGAATTGGACAGAGTTTCAATTTGTTCTCCCAGTGCGAAATCGTAACAATGTAATTCCTGAATCTCCTTATGTGAAGTCCGTTGCACCAAAAGTTAGTCTTCGTTACTAACGATGTTTAGAGCACTTATGTGGCAAGGAACTGGCCCACACGTATGGATCCCACTATAACGACGTGTAAAAGGAAAAGGCTGAATCAATTCGTGAAATCGATTTGGGGAAAAATTACAGGGCTAGGCGAATTCTAGGGTTTGTAGAGAAGATTGAAGAGGCGGAAACTTGAATCAATCGGGTAAAGGGTTGTTAGGGGTGTCAATCGGACAACAAGACGAGTTCAATATGTGAAGAAACTGAGGATGACAATCCCTCGAAAACCCGGTGGATAGCAACCTCAATATGGTAAGTTTGAGTTTTGAAATTTTGAAATCTGAAATGGTTTTGGAAGTTGATTGTCCTATTTGATTAAAAAATTCAATGTTTTGGTTGGTGTTTGTGTAAAGCTTTGAAAATTCAACTTTTTAAATTGTGTTGGCACTTAGTTGTGCTTTATAATATGGCTGATGGGTTTAGAAAAGGCTAGTAGTGGGTTTATAATATATGAACTTTTTGAAAGTGGCTGGTAGTGGGTTTATAATATGTGATTGTTGGCTGGAAAGTTGTGATTTTGACAGTGTGTGGGGTTTAAGTTTGAGCATTTTGGATTAGAGTAAAGGGTTTATGGTTGGGCTATTTGGAACATAAATTAGGATATAGGGTAGGGTATTTTGGATTAGAGTTGATTGTGTGCACAACAACCTCAATATGGTAAGTTTGATGTTGGCTGTGGGTGTGAGTGTAGATTTAGGCAAAGAGTTGTGGATTGCTAGTGAGTTGTGAAGTTGGGTTTGATTTTTGAATTAGGGTTTAGGTCTAGGTTTAGAGTTTAGGTTTAGGGTCTGCTTTTGGATTAGGGTTTAGGTTCAGGTCTAGGTTTAGGGTTTAGGGTTTAGCTTTAGGTTTAGGGTTTAGGGTTTAGGTTTAGGTTTAGGGTTTAGGGTCTGCTTTTGAATTAGGGTTTGATTTTCTAGTGTGTGTTTGCTGTGGATGATTTAAGCTTATTATGCATTATATTTGTTTGATTGGTGTAGGGGACTGCGATGACATAGTGTCCATCGCACTACATCACGGTGGCAAGATAGTACATAAAGCGGGACAGTGGACATATGCAGATGAGGCATTGAAATGGTATGACTGGTGTTCTTGGGACTACAGTTCACTGATTGAATTGAATGCACTGGTGAAGAAGGAAGGCTACATTGAGGATATGGTGGAATTCTACACACAAGAAGCCAGAAGTGGAGTGTTTTTCAAACTATGCACATATCAGCAGCTTTTGGCCCACATTCGAAGGGCTGCAAAGAGAGCAGATAAGGCACTGCATGTGTACGCTTCCCATGCTGTGGACCAAGTGGCAGATGAAGATCTGGTGCATACTATAGAGGCTGGTCCAAGCACATATGAAGCAGATGGTCCAAGCACAGATCTAGTGGCTGGTCCAAGCACATTTGAACCAGCTGGTCCAAGCACAGATCCAGAGGCTGGTCCAAGCACAAATGAAGCAGCTGGTCCAAGCACAAATGAAGCAGCTGGTCCAAGCACATATCCAGATGCTGGTCCAAGCACATATCCAGTTGAAGATGTAGAAGATGTGCCTGAATATGAAAGTAATGAAGAAGAAAGTAGTGAAGCTGATGATAGTGAAGACGAATTGTATGAAGTTCGAGTGGAAGAAGAAAGTAGTGAAGAAGTGGATGAAGAATTTGAATTGGAAAAAGAAATGGAAGAACTGGATTTGCAAGCTAGTGGTGGCTAGTGTAGTCAGAGACCTAGTACACAAAAGGTGAATGAGGATGCTAAAGAGAATGGCAACATCGAGAGTGGTGATGATAGTGGCCAATCTAAGGAACTTGACGACTTTGAAGATGATGGTTATGGTGAAGGGGATGCTAATGCAATCTGTCTAAGTGATAATGATGACATCTTCGAGACAAACGATGAAGAGGCAGTTCCTCATCCTCCACAGACTGAGGAAGATTTTGAAGAAAGAGAGGTTCCTTTGTCACTAAGGATTACTTCTGTTAGTGGAGACTCAGATGAGGAAATGGTCAATAGGAGTAGGAAGAAGAAACCTCTTCCAAAGACAAGAGACTTTATTCCTGAGATGAAGATGAATGATCTTCATTTTAAGATAGGGCAGAAGTTTGAATCAGCTGCCATATTTAGAGATGCTGTGAGGATCTACTCAGTGAACAATGGAAGACATCTAACTTTTAAAAAGAATCAGCCTAATCGAATTAGGGTGGTTTGTGGGAGTGGCTGTGAGTTTATGCTTTATGCTTCAACAATAGGAGGCAGCATGACTATGCAAATTAAAGAGTTTAAGAGTGAGCACAACTGCAGTGTAGGGACTAAGAACAGACATGCCAATGTTAAGTGGCTGTCATGGAAGTATGGGAGGCAGCTGGCAAGCAACAAATGGGATTGGGTGGAATTCCAAGACTTGGTTAATGCATAAACTGGTTTAAGACCCTCAAGGGCAACATACTTTAGGGCAAGGGCCAGTGTATTGGATGTGGTGGAAGGGACCTACAAGAGGCAATATGAAGTGTTGGGGGAATACTGCTTGCAAGTGCTGAAGACCAATCCTAGCTCCACAGTGATAATCAAGTCTGAGTTGGAAGCTGGTGATTGCCCTGGATTTGAGAGAGTGTATTTCTGTTTGAAAGCTTGCAAACAAGGTTGGATGAAAGGCTGCAGACCCTTTATTGGGTTTGATGCATGCCATATTAAGGGCATTCACCCTGGGCAATTGTTGGCAGCTGTAGGAGTGGATCCCAACAATGAGATGTTTCCTATTGCATATGTTGTGTGTGAATATGAAAACTTCAGTTGTTGGAGGTGGTTTATGAAGTTGTTGAAGGAGGACCTGCAAATTCAAAACCCACACGCAATTGTGATAATGACTGATAAACAAAACGGGCTGTTAGATGCAGTGACCCAAATATTCCCTAATGCAGAACACATGCATTGCTTGAGGCATCTATACGGAAACCTCAATGCGACGCATAAAGGATTGGCTATCAAACTGCAAATGGAGAAGATTTCTAGGGCAACTACAATACCTTGGTACAATGAAGAAATGAAGAAAATGCAAGTTCTCAATCAGTCTACTCACAATTGGCTAAAAGAAGGGGATGCAAGATAGTGGTGTAGAAGTTATTTCAAGACTGACTATAAGTGCGACATCTTGCTGAATAATCTATCGGAGGCCTTCAACAAAGTCATTCTCCCATTTAGGCCTAAGCCTATTATATCTATGGTGGACAAAGTTAGGAAATACCTAAGTGCATTCATGACTAAGATAAGAGATGAAGGTAGTACTTAGGGGGAGCATCTGGTTGGTAAAAGAATTTAGGGGCTTCTAGAGGTCAATAAGAAGGCAGGGCATAGCTTGATTCCTAGTCATTTTGGTGGGAACATCTTCGAGGTCAAGCATTCACATGGAAGAAGATTCTCAGTTGATTTGAATGCTCACACATGCTCATGCAGAAGATATCAACTTACTGGGATCCCTTGCCCACATGCTTGCAGTGCCATTAGTCGATTCAATGGCAACCCAGAGAAGTATGTGCATGATTGCTAATCCTATGATGCTTATACTAGGATATATGAAGGGTTTATCAAACTAGTTCCTAGTGAAGATCAGTGGGAGAAGGTTGGTGCAGCAACCCTAAAGCCACCAAAGTATCGTAAGTAGCCCGGGAGACCAAGGACGAAAAGAAAGAGAAGTCAGAACTCACCTCCTCCTCTTCCTCCAGATCCTACCAAGTTCCCTCGATACCACTCTACCCTTAAGTGTGGTAATTGTGGTGCTGATGGCCACAGACGAAATGCATGCACACAACCCCTTGACCCTACCGCTGAAGCTAAGTTCAAACGTAAGCAAGAAATGAGGAAACAACGTGCTGCAACCAAAGCTAGGTGGGACAAGCTACCTGTAAGTATACTATCGTAATTCAAGTTCATTTGAATGCTTACACATGCACATGCAGAACCTGTTATTATAGCTGAATCTAGAATTATAATATCACTTAACATCTATGAACTTATGCCTACGTATCACTTAATACCCTGATTATGTCATATCGTATCACTTAACACCCAGAATATATATTAGTAGTCTCAGTTTACACCAATATTACGAATGTGTTTCTTGGCAGTCTGAGCTACAGTGTGATTGAAGTGAGTTGTGATTGAAGTGAGTCTAATCTACATTGTATTGTCATTGAAATGAATTGTGATTGAAGTGAGTTGTGATTGTCATTGAACTCAATTATGGCTAGGTGTTTACTATGGATTTGTATTTGATTAGGTTTGAAGACGAACAAGGAGCATTACCCTTGGAAATGAGGAAGGCAGGGTTGCATATACGCAAGAATCATGCCCAAATCCTATGCCAGTAAGTACATGCACTACCCCAAGGCAAGAATCATGCCCAAATCCACCACCAACAACTACCAGCACTGCCCAGAACACTCAATCAAGCACCACACCTGCTGTCCAACCTATACCAGTGCATCCAAGCCCTACCACTACTCAGCCAAGTGACAGTTCACAACATCAATCACCCGTATCAAGTGGAAGGAGGATGATATTCAAGTCGCTTGCAAAGCGTGTGAAGAGATAGTTGGTTTACTGTTTAGTGCTTAGTGGATAGACTTGTTATTTTGCTTTGCTTACTGTTCCAAATATTGTGACCCTATTTTGCTTAGTGTTTAGTATGCACTAATTGCCTTCGTGGTGCTCCGTTTGTTACTTTTGTTTTAATGACATGATGCTTTGTGAGGGTCCAAATTTGGGTTGTTATTATCAAAGTTTGATTTATGAATGACTTTGGGATGTTTCTCATTCTTAATTTATCAACTTCCATTCTTACTAGATATAAAATGCATTGCATAAATATCTTACATATTTCCACAATCCACCAAACTAACTTTTACATAATACAAAGCCCTAAACATAACTAATAGTGCCAAGCTTGCAAACATAACCTAATACATAACTAAAGTGAAGGATTGAAGATGATTCCAAGCACTAAGACCCAAGTAACCAAGAGTGCAATCCAAAGCTTAGTCACATTCCTCTTCTCATTCAACAATTGCTCTTCAATTCTATCAAGCTTCCTTAACAACCCCGGAATTATTGTCGTTGACCTCTTGCACATTTTCGGATCATACCACTCGCAAAAATCACAACATTTCTCTCTACCTCTACCTCTACCATGTCCATTATGATGCAAGACAGATTAGAAATTCAAACATATCACCAATCAATCAAAACAACAACAATCAAAACATCAATTTCATTTTCTTCTTATTGAATCATTGCAGTTTCTCATAAACCCAGCCAAATTTTCTTCATATTGACCCAGCCAACATAAAAAAACACCAATTCCTATTAATATCATAACCTAGAAACCAAAATTCCTTTCACTATTAATATAAAAAAATTGCTTCCTTTTCATTATCCTAACAAAACCCAAAATGAAACCAAATATTAAATTCCATTATCACTTACCTTAGAATCTGGACAGACAACAAACCTCCGTCCTGGGTTTTCATCCGTCCATGACGTTTTCATTCTCCCCATCTTCCAACAAATGCATCTTCTCGGTTGCAAATTGATTGATGATGTTGGTGTCTTGTGGTTCACAAACCTTTATAAAGGCCAAATTCGCAACTTTTTAGTGGGATTACTGCTGAATATTTTTAAATTTCCCCCCCAGGTTGCGATTTCGCCTGGATTGGGGCTGATTTTGCCGCCCAAACGTGATTCCAACTCCATCCTCAAGTCGTCCCATTGAATTCTTGCCACGTCATTGCCACATAGGTGCCACATAAGCACTCTAAACACCGTTAGTAATGAAGACTAACTTTTGGTGCAACGAACTCAACAGAAGGGGGATTCAGAGATTACATTGTTACGATTTCACGTTGAGGGAACAAATTGAGACTCGATGTCCAATTTGTGAAGTATTTTGAATAATAAGCTATATATTTATTTTAGAACTGAAACTGTTATTGGCATAGCAATATATAATCCTCGCACAATTGCTATCACATCAATTGTTAATGTATCGGTTTGGGATATTGATAAAGCTTTATGGTACAAATGATTGCATACATGTTGGGTGATAATAAAAATTTATAATTTTTTAAATGAATTATGAAATACTCAAAAGGTGATTAAAATAAATAGAATGTGGACTATTCTTTGGTCAACTTTGATCGGCATCGCGATTGGCCAGCCCATTACAAGGAAGCAGGCCAGACACGGACACCGAAGCAGCTGGCCCCTAGATATCCGTGCTCATATCAAAAGCGGAAAAATGAAATTACGACGAGACGGCAGCTCATGAGTCTTCAAAATATAATTATATATTTACAAGACGCGATTTGAACCGTTGGATTAGATTCGAACAAGTAATAGTAAGAGTTGAACCCCAGAGAATAAGGAGGGTTGGAGGTGGAGTTGATTAATTTCAAATTTCATTTCCTCCGTCAATTTTTTTTTTTTTGTCAAACGTTACCTCGGTCAACTAGATCAAGATCAATAATAATCCGCATTTCCCCCAAAACTCTGAAATCAGAATTCGACTAAATGGCTGAGCAGCTAACGGAGGAGCAGATCGCCGAGTTCAAGGAAGCTTTTTGCCTCTTTGACAAAGATGGCGATGGTATTCTCATATCTTTAATCTTTCATTCCAATGTCTACTTTTTGTTCTTAATTGAAAGATAAGCACATATTTCTTGGGTTTTGTTTCCATGGTCATGAATTATGATTCTGATATTTATGATGGAGATGTGCTGCTAATGAACAAAGATCAAAGCTTTTGATTTGAGCTACCCGATCATTATGATTTGTAGCATATGGGCCTAAATATTCTGTGAAGTTTTCTGTTTTGCATCCTACACTATTCATAGCAGCATCAAATTAGGGTTGGTAATGCACATATATGCTGAAGTGTTCATGCTTGAACATAGCCTTTTCATCCAATCCAATGGGCACATTATGGAGAATGAATTCATGTCAAATCTGGACATTTTGATGTCTTATGTTTTGTACATGCTGCTGCTACTTCCCATTTGTACCCGATTTATAGAACCATACATGTTTTAGACAAAGAGATTTACTGTTAAAATTTGTTGTTTGTTTGCACATAGGTTGCATCACTACCAAAGAGTTGGGGACTGTGATGAGATCTCTGGGACAAAATCCCACTGAGGCTGAATTGCAGGACATGATCAATGAAGTCGATGCTGATCAGAATGGCACAATTGATTTCTCAGAGTTTCTGAATTTGATGGCAAGGAAGATGAAGGTACTATCTATATTCCATATCCAACTCATTTTAGTGCCATATTGCTAATGCTTGGTTCAACTCAACTTTGCTGATGCTAGACTCATGCTAGTTTAGAACTTTCATCCTAAGACTTTCACAGCATTGCTAAGCTGAACTATTCCATCATTGATTAAAATGTCTTTGTTCTGTTTTAATTCAATCTTTATGGCTTCTAGCTATAATGACTGCAATGTCACTAAGATATTTAAACCCTTTTGTTAAGCATTGTGGTATTATTCGCTTGACCATAGCTTCTTGAGTCTGAACTGTATTGTGTGGAACAATGATTGAATTGGAGACATGATATCATTATGTTTCTGTTTGTGGTTGGGATATGGAATTGGAACAGTTTGTATACGCATTTTTACGCAAGGTTTGCTGAACTTAAACCTGCACAGGATACTGACTCTGAGGAGGAACTCAAAGAAGCTTTCAAGGTCTTTGATAAGGACCAGAATGGCTTTATTTCTGCAGCTGAGGTAATTAAAGATCGCAATTAGTTATTTCTTCTATGATCTATTTAAGATTGCCTGTAGTGCAAACATAGCAGGAAAACCTACTTATTTGCTTGTTTGAAATTGTTCAGCTTCGACATGTGATGGCAAATCTTGGTGAGAAGCTGACAGATGATGAAGTAAATGAAATGATTCGTGAAGCAGATGAAGATGGCGATGGCCAGGTGAACTATGAAGAGTTTGTGAGAATGATGCTTAACAAGTAAATGTAGTCCTCAGATTTTGGACACTAAAAAGAATGTTATTGTAGAATCAGCCATAGCAGCATCTTTGCTTTTGGAGCTTTGTCAACAATGTGGAATTCTCTTTTTTTTTTTTTTTTTTTTTCGGTTGGGTAGCATTTAGCTTTACTGTTGAATTAAGAATTACAATGCTGTGCTTGGAATTAATACAATTTTCTGTTTGCTGGTCACCCAAATGGAAAATGCTGACAACTTTCAATTTTTTTCTTCTAAATTTCTAGTTTGAATTTTGGAATTATAAAATTCATATGAATTCTAGCATTTGATATTACGGATTGGAGAAAAAATTTTGAATTTTTTCCATATTGAGTTTCGTTTTTTTATGGTAAAGTTGATGTGGACTCTCACAATATAAGATAAGGGTCGAAATTCAATTTTAATTTTTCAAAATTTCGAGGTTTGAGTTTGGAATTATAAGGTTCATATAAACTCTAGCGTTTGATATTACAGGTTGGAGAAAAAATTTTGATTTTTCTTATTTTTGAGTTTGGTTTCTCTATAATAAGGTTGATTACTCTCACAATATCAGATTGAGATTTTGAAGTTCAATTTGTTTTCTTCAAAATTTCGAGTTTAGATTTTGGAATTATAAGGTTCATATGAACTCTACTATTTGATGTTACGGATTGGAGAAAGAATTTTGAATTTCTTCCATTTTGAGTTTGGTTTTTCAATGGTAAGGTTGATGTCTCTCACAATATAAGATTAAGGTTTCGAAGTTCCATTTTATTGTTTCCAAAATTTAGAGATTTGAGTTTGGAATTATAAGGTTCATATAAACTCTAGCGTTTAATATTACGGTTTGAAAAAAGAATTTTAAATTTTCTCCCTTTTGAGTTTGGTTTTTCTATAGTAAGGTTGATGTGCTCTCACAATATGAGATTGAGGTTTTGAAATTTTATTTATTTTTCTTCATAATTTCGATTTTGGATTTTTGAATTATAAGGTTCATATGAACTCTAGTATTAGATATTACATATTGGAGAAAGAATTTTGAATTTTTTCCATTTTGAGTTTGGTTTTTCTATGTTAAGGTTGATGTGAGCACTCAAAATATGAGATTAGGGTTTCGAAGTTCATTTTTGTTCTTCAAAATTTCGAGTTTGAATTTTGGAGTTATAAGGTTGATATGAACTCTAACGTTTGATATTACGCATTGGAGTAAGAATTTTGAATTTTCTTCGTTCTGAGTTTGGGTTTTCTATGATAAGGTTGATGTGAACTCTCACAATATGAGATTGGGGGTTTTGAAGTACAATTTTTTTTCTTCCAAAATTTCTTGTTTCAATTTTTAATTTTATATGAATTTTAATGTTTGATATTGTAAATTGGAGAATGAATTTTGAAACATCAATCTCATATTTAGAGAAAAATAATAATTTAACTTCGAAACAATATCATATTTAGTGTTCACATCAACTTAACTAAAGAAAAACCAAACACAAGAAAGAAAAATTCAAATTTTTTTTTCTCCAATCCATAATGTCAAACGCTAGAGTTCATATGAACCTTATTATTCCAAAATCAAAACTCGAAATTTTAAAAATAAATTTGAACTTTGAATCCCTGATCTCATATTGTGAGAGTTCACATTAATCTTACCATAGAAAAATCAAATTCAAAAAGGAAAAAAAATTCAAAATTCTTTCTCCAATCCGTAATACAAACGCTTGAACTCCAAAATTCAAACTCAAAATTTTGAAGAAAAAAATTGAACTTCGAAACCCCAATATCATATTGTGAAAGTTCGCATCAATCTTACCATAGAAAACCAAACTCAAAATAAATGTTTTTGTTGAAATTTCAAAAACTAACAAAAAATTGTGAGTTCGCATCACCATACCATAGCTCAAAGTTTTTGTGAAAAATGCGTCCGCCAAGATTTCGCGAAATATTCTAACTGAACATTAGATAAAGTATTAGAAGTCATTTGAGACATCTAGGGTGCCCATTAACTATTTTCTATGAATTTCTGAAGCAAAAAAACTGGAATTTCAATGAAATTGCGTAACGGGGTCCAGAAGTGACTCTAGGGTCCGAAAGTAATTAGAAATCATCTCTCAACTTCAAAATATGTTGTGGGGTGATGAGAATAGAAATAGACTAACTATTTTATGGTTTTGTCAAAATTTCAAAAACCGACTAAAAATTGGTCCGCCGGGACTTCGCGAAATTTTTTAACTGCACATTAGCATAAGAATTATAAGGCAGCTAAGACATGTCTTGACATCTAGGGTGCCCATTAACTATTCTTTACGCATGTTTTAAGAGAAAAAACTGAAATTTCAATGAATTTTCGTAACGAGGTCTAGAAGTGACTCCAGGGTCCATAAGTAATTACAATTCAACTCACTCACCGTCAAAGTATCTTGAAGGATGTTGAGAATGGAAACAAAATAAGTATTTGGAAGTTTTTTTTTCGAAATTTCAAAAATCAACTAAAAATCGTGAGTTACTCTTAGTTTTTAAGAAAAATGAGTCCGTTGGGATTTTGCGAAATAATTTAACTACATATTAACAAAAGTATTAGAAGGCATTTGAGATATTTCCTATCATCTCAGGTGCCCATTTACTATTTTTATGGATTTTTAAGCAAAAAGACTGGAATTTCAATGAAATTTCATAATGAGGTCCAGAAGAGACTCTAAGGTCCGAATGTAATTAGAAATCATCTCTCTCAACCTTAAATTATCTTGAGGGATGAGAAGAATGGAAACAAAATAAGTATTTTGATGTTTTTATCAAATTTCTAAAATCGACTAAAAATCGTAAGTCATATAGATCATTGTTTTTGTGAAAAATGCGTCTGTTTGGATTTCACGAGATATTTTAACTGCAATTAGCAAAAGTATTAAAAACCATTTGAGATATGTCATGTCATCTCGGGTGCCCATTAACTATAATTTTATGCATTTTTAAGCAAAAAAAAAAATTGGAATTCCAAAATTTCGTAACGGGGTCCGGAAGTGACTCTAGGGGCCGAAGGTAATTAGAAATAATATATCTCAACTTTAAAGTATCTTGTGGGATGATAAGAATGAAAACAAAATATGTATTTTGATATTTTTGTCAAAGTTTCTAAAACCGACTAAAAATTGTGAGTTATAGCTCATATTTTTTGTGAAAAATACATCCGTCGGGACTTTAGAAAATTTTTTAATTGCACATTAGAAAAAGTATTATAAGCTATCTAAGACATGTCATGTCATCAAGGGTGCCCATTAACTATTTTTTATGCATTTTTTTAAGCAAAAAAGCATAAATTTCAATAAAATTTCTTAACGGGATCCGGAAGTGACTCTAGTGTTTGAAAGTAATTAGAAATCATCTCTATCAACTTCAAACTATCTTACGGGGTGATGAGAATGGAAACATAATAAATATTTGGAAGTTTTTTTCGAAATTTCAAAAACTAACTAAAAATCGTAAGTTATACCTCACAGTTGTTGTGAAAAATACATCTATTGAGATTTCGCGAAATATTTAAACTGCACATTAGCAAAAGTATTTGGAGCCATTTAAGATATTTCTTGTCATCTCGGGTGGCCATTAACTATTTTTTATGCATTTTAAGTAAAAAGAAAAACTCACATTTCAATAATATCGTAACGGGGTCCGGAAGTGATTTTAGGATCCGAAAGTAATTAGAAATCATCTATCTCAACTTTAAAGTATCTTGTGGGATGATAAGAATGGAAATAGAATAAGTATTTTGATAAGAATGGAAACAAAATAAGTATTTTGATGTTTTTATCACAGTTTTTGTGAAAAAGGCGTCCGCTGGGACTTCCCAAAAAATTTTAACTGCACATTAGAAAAAGTATTATAAGCCATCTAAGATATGTCATGTCATCAAGGGTGCTCATTAACTATTTTTCATACGTTTTTTTAAGCAAAAAAGCTGAAATTTCAATGAAATTTCTTAACGAATCCAGAAGTGACTCTAGTGTTTGAAAGTAATTAGAAATCATCTCTCTCAATTTCAAAATATCTTACGGGGTGATGAGAATGGAAAGAAAATAAGTATATGGAAGTTTTTTTAGAAATTTCAATAATCAACTAAAAATCGTGAATATAGCTCACAGTTTTTTAGAAAAATGAGTCCGTCAAGATTTTGAAAAATGTTTGTATTGCACATTAGAAATAATATTAGAAGTCATTTGAAACATGTCTTGTCATGGAGGGAGCCCATAAACTATTTTTTAAGCATTTTTTTAAGAAAAAAATGGAATTTCATTCAAATTTCCTATCGGGTTCCGGAAGTGACTCTATGGTCCGTAAGTGATTAGAAATCAACTCACTCAATGTCAAAGTATCTTGAGGTATGATGAGAATGAAAACATAATAAGTATTTTGATGTTTTTGTCGTAATTTCAAAAACAGACTAAAAATCGTGAGATATAGCTCACAGTTTTTGTGAAAAATGCGTCCGTTGGGATTTCGCGAAATATTTTAACTGCACATTAACAAATGTATTAGAAGCCATTTGAGATATTTACTATCATCTCGGGTGCCTATTAACTATTTTTTTGCATTTTAAGCAAAAAAACTGGAATTACAATGAAATTTCGTAACGAGATCCGGAAGAGACTCTAGGGTCCGAAAGTAATTAGAAATCATCTCTCTCAACTTTAAAGCATCTTGAGGGATGATAAGAATGGAAACAAAATAAGTATTTTGATGTTTTAACGAAATTTCTAAAATCGACTAAAAATCGTGAGTTTATATAGCTCCCAATTTTTGTGAAAAATGCGTCTTTTGGGATTCCGCGAAATATTTTAACTGCACATTAGCAAAAGTATTAGAAGCAATTTGAGATATGTCATGTCATTGCGGGTGCTCACTAACTATTTTTTATGCATTTTAAGTAAAAAATAAGAATTTCATTGAGATTTTGCAATGCGGTCCTAAAGTGACTCTAGGGTCCGAAAGTAATTAGAGATCATCTCTCTCAACTTTAAAGTATATTGAGGGATGATAAGAATGGAAACAGAATAAGTATTTTGAAGTTTTTGTCAAAATTTCTAAAACCGACTAAATATAGTGAGCTCACAGTTTTTGTGAAAAATGCGTTTGCATGGACTTCGCAAAAACATTTTACTGCCCATTAGCAAAAGTATTATAAGCCATTTGAGAAATTTCATGTCATCAAGGGTGTAACGACCCGTCCCGAAAAACAAAATCCAATTAATGAACTATTGAAATTTCCAGTGAATTATTGGGTTGAACTAAATTAGTAGTGGGCCTCTAGTGAAGGCCCAATGTCATTTGGACTGTGAAGTAAAAGTTGAATTTACAAAATTTATCATTTTACCCCTGAAAGTCCCAAAGGCCCGAAAGTCACTTTTCGATCGAGGAGTCTTTTGGAAATTTTCTTTGCACCATTACGTAGGTCTTGAGCTTAAGAGTACGAAGATAGGTGGCACGTGGAAATCGAAGTTCGAACGAGGAAATTAAGGGTCTAGAACGATCGGGACATATCGATAATTTTTGAAAAGTTTAAATTATAAATAGGCACGTTCTCTCTCCTCTCTTGATTGGTCCACGCGTGTCTCTCTCCTCACAGAAACTCTCTCCCTCTATGTGTCTCCCACGAGGCTTCGCGAGGAAGCCATGAATGATTTCGTCGTTCGACGGTGACCCAGACCCTCCAACCAATACCATCTTCTTCGTCTCACTCTCACAAACCCAGTTTTACCAACGATTGAGGTCGTGAACCACCGTACGCGACGCAGCAAGCCACGGAAGAAATGGGCCACCGCGCCTTTCGAGGCAATTTTGAGCCATCACAGGTAATGGTTTTCGAATTGGACCTCATATTTGGATTCCTAGGATTGAGTAGATGGATTTAGACTATTGGGTTGCTATTTTTTGTTAAGTATTGAAGGAATGGGAAAAGCTTGAAATGCACCATAGGGCTGGCGGGAGGTTAGGGGCGAGTAGCCACTTGCAGTCGCAGCCCAAAGTGAGGCAGAGGAAAAGGGGTGCGTGAGGGCGCGTGAGCCCTACCCCCGATTTCTAGTGACTGGTGTTTTATGTAATTCGACATTTCGGATCCACTGGAATTCATTTGGGGGTTGGTTTAGATAGTGTTAGTCGCCTAGAACGTGTTTTTAGAGCGTGTGAACTCTCGATGATCGGGAGTTAGATTTAGTAGCTTAAATGATTATTTACTAATACTAATTGCCATGTTTGCAAGGCGTTATGGTATTGGAGAGTTCGAAAGGCCGTATGGGTCGAGACGAAGCTCGTGGAGACTTTTAAGAATGAGCATCTCGAAGTACGTGCATTAATAGATTTCCGTCGAGTGAGCTCTCGCCAACGTACTGTGGGTGGACCTCATTCCCTAAACTTATATTTATGAAATGATAAATGATTGAGTTTGTGATATATTGATGAGATTTGAGTAGTTATGAATTGAATTGTGTGGAATGTTGGTTACTTGTGTGTTTGCTTATAGAATGTGAATGAATTACAGTAAAGTGCTTATAATGGTTATGGTGATGATAGGAAGTATAGAATATGCTAAGGGCTAACGTTAAGTCCCGGCATTAACTGATTGTCTATTGGAGGGTTATGATCCCTATAAAATTGTGCTAATAGTAGAAAATATATATACTATGTCAGAGGTTAGATTAAGACCCGACATCTATTATTTATGATATTGAAGGGTTGTGAATCCCATGAAAGGTAAGATACTCCGAAATAAGTATAAACTAATACTATAGGGAATATCTCGAGGTTGATTCCGAGATACGAGTTAAGATATTCGAACAGCGAGTAAGGGCGGATATCGACATGAAATGAATAATAAGAAGATTTTGATGATCGAGATAGATTGGATATACCATTGAGATGCTATTGCCGAGTAGTCATGCCGGCCTAGCATATGAATAAGAGTTGAGATGCTATCACTGAGGAGTCATGTCGGCCTAGCACATGAGTTAGTGCCGAGATACCATTGTCGAGCAGTTATGCCGGCGTAGTACAAGTGTCATGTGTGAGTCATGTGGAGTCTTGTTGAGTCATGTTGAGTCGTATGTTAGCGTCGAGTCATGGTATGCCCTGATGGTGGTCGCTGGTGTCGTACCAATCTGTAGGCCATAGTCAAGTCCTCTACGTGATCGTTCACCTGCGTTCACTCTATACTAGTGAAATAGCGCCAGTCTTGTCCCCAAGCTCTTATGATTCTATGTGGTCCCAGAGCTTCTAGGGGGACTCGTGGTGATGGTACTTGCACCTAGTCCTTCACATGGTCATGGTACGAGCAAAGACGCCCAATCCTGTCATGTGCGCATGACTCATGCGACTACAGTGCCATTGGGATACCTAAGATGATGATTGAGTCATGATATACCAGTCGAGGGATATGCTGGCTGATGAAATATGATAGCCGAGGTAACATGCCGGCTTATATGATATGATATGATAGCCTAGGTAACATGCCGACTTATGTGATATGATAGGCGAGGGTCATACCAGCTTATGTGTTATGCCAGCTGACGGTCATGTCGGCTGATGATATGATATGATAGCCGAGGTAACATGTCGGCTTATGTGATATGATAACCGAGGGTCATGCCGGCTTATGTGTTATGACAGCCGAGGGTCATACTGGCTGATGATATGATATGATAGTTGAGGATTATGTTGTCTTATGATATGATGATACCCGAGGATTATGTCATCTTATACACGTTATGAGGATAGCTGAGGGTATTACCAGCTTGCATAATACGATGGTAGCCGAGAGTTATACCGGCTTACGATATAATGATATATGATAGCCGAGGGGCTTACCGGCTTATATAATATGGGACGGTTGTCACGAGTAGCGATCAGAATCGAGGTCAGTGGATATGAGGGTACGTTTGTCATTGAGGTCAGTGGATATGGTGTGGGCGTTGACCCCGATTGATGAAATTATGGTTTGTATGGACGATGTGTCCATGAGATGATCGATACCATCATAGAGAGTCGATGGTATCAAAGTATTACTAGTCTTGCCATCCATAGGATTGCATGTGTCATCTTCAATGTATGAAGATTCATAGTGAACGTTAGTTGATAAATCATTATGTGATTGTATTGTATGATTACTAGGCATGCGGGGTTATTTGATGAGTATATTGATTATATTGTTGAGTATGAAATAATGCCACATGTGATAACCCAAATGCTAGGTGTCATGAGCGGCACCGAATATATGGTGAGTATGATATGGATTGTACGTGTACACAGGGGTGAATTTGATGGTGTTACAGGTATGCAGAGAAAGGTTCGTGAGTGCGAGGAGGGAATCATGTGATGAAAACTCCGACACCACCCATGTAGGGTGTAACAAGGTAACAATCGGTTAAGCATTGATGCATTAACTATGATCATCATTTATTTTAATTATGCTCTAGGTTGTTCGATGTCGCGGTGAAACAGTAATTTAGTGTTTACAATTCTATCTTTCACTAGACTTCCTAAAACGCAACGTTTTATTTGGGTTTTCGTCACCTGGACTCAGCGTACAGGTGTCGGCCAGCACCCTATTTCTAGGTATCCGGTTGTATATTCGGGATGGGGTCAAACAAAGGGTGCCTATTAAAGATTTGTTATGCATATTTTAAGCAAAAATACTAGAATTTCAATGAAATTTCTTAACGGGGCCCGAAAGTGATTCTAGGATCCGAAATAAATTAGAAATCATCTCTCTCAACTTCAAAGTATCTTACGGGGTGATGAGAATGGAAATAGAATAAGTATTTTGATGTTTTTGTCGAAATTTTAAAAACCGACTAAAAATCGTGAGTTATACCTCATAGCTTTTGTGAAAAATGCATCCGTTGGGATTTCGCGAAATATTTTATTTGCAAATTATCAAAATTATTAGAAGCCATTTGAGATATGTCATGTCATCTCGGGTCCCCGTTAACTAATTTTTATGGCTTTTTAAGCAAACAAACTGGAATTTCAATGAAATTTCGTAACGGGGTCCGGATATGACTCTAGGATCCGAAAGTAATTAGAAATCAACTCTCTCAACTTTAAAGTCTCTTGAGGGATGATAAGAATGGAAACGAAATAAGTGTTTTGATGCTTTTATTGAAGTTTCCAAAAACGACTGAAAATCCCGAGATATATCTAACAATTTTTGTGAAAATTTTGTTAGTTGGGATTTCGAGAAATATTTTTAACTGCACCTTAGCAAAAGTATTAGAAGCCATTTCAGATTTGCAATGTCATCTCAGTTGCCCATTTACTATTTTTTATTCATTTTTAAGCAAAAAAGCTAGAATTGCAATGAAATTTCGTAACGGGATCCAGAAGTGACTCTAGGGTCCTAAAGTAATTAGAAATTATCCATTTCTCAACTTCAAAATATCTTACGGGGTGAGGAGAATGGAAATAGAATAAGTATTTTCATACTTTGTTGAAATTTCAAAAACTGACTAAAAATCGTGAGTTTAAGACACTTTTTGTGAAAAATGCGTCCGTTGGGATTTTGCGAAATATGTTAACTGCACATTAGCAAAAGTATTATAAGCCATTTGAGACATGTCATGTCATCAAGGGTGCCCAATAACTATTTTTTATGCATTTTTTAAGCAAAACACTAGAATTTCAAAGTAATTTTGTAACGACGTTTGGAAATGACTCTAGGGTCCGAAAGTAATTAGAAATCAACTCTCTCAACGTCAAAGTATCTTGAGAGATGATGAGAATGGAAACAGAATAAGTATTTGATGCTTTTTTCGAAATTCAAAAACAGACTAAAAATCGTGAGCTATATAACTCACAGCTTTTGTGAAAAATGTGTCCGTTGGGATTTCGCAAATATTTCAACAACATATTAGTAAAAGTATTATAAGCCATTTGAGACATGTCATGTCATGAAGGGTGCCCATTAACTATTTTTTATGCATTTTTTAAGCAAAAAATAAACTGGAACTTCAATGATATTTCGTAACGGCGTTCGGAAGTGACTCTAGGGTCCGAATGTAACTAGAAATCAACACTCTCAACGTCAAAGTATCTTGAGGGATGATGAGAATGGAAACATAATAAGAATTTTTATATTTTTGTCGAAATTTCAAAAACAGACTAAAAATCGTGAGTTGCTCACAGTTTTTTTAAAAAATGTATCCGCATGGATTTCCCGAAATATTTTAACTGCACATTAGTAGAAGTATTATAAACCATTTGAGACATGTCATGTCATGAAGAGTGTCCATTCACTATTTTTTATGCATTTTTTAAGCAAAAAAAAACTAGAATTTCAATGAAATTTCGTAACGGGGTCCGTGTTACACTCCGTCCCGAATATACAACCGAATACCGGGTGTTGGCCGACACTTGGACGCTGAGTCCTGGTGACAAAGCCCAACTAAAACGATGTGTTTTAGTAAGTCTAGTGAAAGTTAAAGTAGTAAAAACTAAATTACCGTATCACCGCGACATCGAACAACCCAGAGCATAATTAGATTGATTGATGATCATAATTAAAGCATCAATGATCAAGCCGACTGTTATATTATTACACCCTTCACATGTGGTGTCAGAGCTGTCACCACGTGACTCCTTACTCGTAATCACGAATCTTCTCCTGAAACCTGAGGAGTGCAAACCAACAAAGTGAGTGAACCCTTCATAAGACATATACTAACCCCTCAGCAAATAACACAACAATATAAGATATTACAATGAAATAACCACGCAGGGTTAGCAACCATTCAGCACAGTCATACTCAACCTAATCACATAAAGATCTACCAACTAACATTCATAGTTGAATCTTCACATGTTGAAGATGACACATCCATTACTCATGACTAACATAAATGATACTATTCCGATATCGTCATCTCTTTTCGCATGATGTCAATCACCACACCTGTTACATCATACATACAACGAGATCTCATAAATCGGGGCCACTGCCCACACCATACCCACTTACCACGATAATGAACGTACCCTCACTGGTACATGAATTTTGATCACTAGTCATGACAACCGTCATCATATCGTATAAGCTGGCAAGTCCCTCGGATATCATATCGCATCAGCTCGTATATCATATTATATCATACCAGCCGGCATAATCTTCGACAATCGTCATATCGTGTATAAGTCGGCATGTCCCCCGGCTATCATAATCATATCAGCCGGCATAACCATCGGCTATCATAACACATAAGCCAACATGACCCTCGGTTATCATATCACATGAGCCGACATGTTACCTCATCAATCATATCACATAAGCCGGCATGTTACCTCGACTATCATATCACATCAGCCGGCATAACTCTCGTCTAGCATATCACATAAGCCAACATGTCACCTCAAATATCATCATATATGGTATCCCAATGGCACTGTAATCGCACGACTCATGCGCACGTGACAGGACTGGGTGTATCCTCTCTTACCACGACCACATGAAGGAATGGGTGCAAACACCATCACCATGAGTCCCCCATGAGCTTTGGGACCAACTAGACTCATAAGAGCTCGGGGACAGGATTGGCGCTGTTTAACTAGTATAGAGCAAGCGCAGGTGAACGATTACGTGGAGGACTGGTTTGTGGCCTACAGACAGGTACGACAACAGAAGTCGACATATCCCTCGACTGTAGCATCACAACATACTCATACATGACACTGACACCAGACATATGTACTAGGTCGGCATACCTTGGTCGTAGTATCCCACCACTTACTCAAGTGCTAAGCCGGCATGACTCCTCGGTGTTAGCATCTCGACTCTCACTCATGTGCTAGGTCGGCATGACTCCTCGATGCTAGCGTCTCAATCATATACCCCATATGTTTCGATTATCGGGAATCATCGTATTCTTCCTTTCATATCGATATCCGCCCTTACTCGTGGCTCGAATATCTTAACTCGTATCTCATAAACAACCCTCAAGATATTACCTATCGTATTAGTTTATACTCGTTTCGGAGTAATTTACCTTCCATAGGGTTCACAACCCTCAAAATATCATAATTAATTTATGTCGGATCCTAAAGTTAAGCCATGGCATATTTTATGTTTATTTCCTATCATCAACACGATTCCATGGGGATTACAACCCTCAATTCGTCATATCAATCCCATGTCAAGTTCTAGTTCTAGCTCGTGACACCGTCTATGATTTCTAGTCTCAACTTAACACAAATAATTAATTCAAACAACCCTAAGCATCACAAATAAGTACATTTATCACCATTCATTGCATAATTACTCAATCATAACACATTTAGCATGACACTTAGCCAAATAACGAGAATTAACTCAACATATTTCATACTCAACCATGTCTTATCCATAAACCCATAGTTATAATATAATCATTCTAAATTTGGCATTCCAATTTATCCATTAAACATTCAACACAATCCATCCATCATATAATATTATGTATTCGTAAGTTTAGGGAAAGAGGTCAACTCACAGTACATTGAGGAGAAATCACCAGACAGGATTCCCTATTGCAAATACTTCGAGTCGTTCCCTTCCCGGAAGCCACTCTGAGCTTCGTCTCGGTCCATACGATCCTCTGAATTCTACAATACCGTAGCGCCTCACAAATAGAGGAATTAATATTAATAAATAGTCATTTAAACTATTAAACAATCTCCCGATCCACGGGAGTTCACACACCCTAAAAATGCATTTAAAGCGACTAACACTATCCAAAAGAGCCCCCAAAATAAACTCTGATGGACCCGAAACTTACGCCAATGGATCTGGAATGTCGGTTTACACAAAGTATGAGTCACCGAAGACAGGGGTGGGGCCCACGCATCCCCACTCTCCTCTGCCTCACTTTGGGCCACAACTGCACGGGGTACTCGCCCCTAACCTCATGTCGGCCACCCTCTCTGGCGCCGGCCGTGATCTGCCATTGTTGGCAGGTTTTGGAGCTTTTTCAAAACCTTCAATACTCAACCAAAAATAACAACCCAATAGTCCAAATTCATCTACTCGATCCCAGGAATCCAAATATAAGGTCCAATTCAAAAACCATTACATGTGGTAGCCGAAAATTGCCTCGAAAGGTGCAGTGACCCATTTCTTTTGCGGCATGTTGCACTACGTACGGTGGTCGGCGGCCTCGATGGATGGTATGGTTGAGTTTGTATGAGGGAGACGAAGAGGATGGTATTAGTTGGAGGGTATGGTCAAATGGTCAATTTGTTAATCCAACTTTTACTTCACGGCCCAAATAACATTGGACCTTCGTTAGAGGCCCAATACCAACTTAGTTCAACCCAATAATTCACCAGAAATTCCAGTAATTCATAAATTGGATTTTGTTTTTCGGAACGGATCGTAACAGTCCGGAAGTGACTCTAGGGTCCGAAAGTAATTAGAAATCATCTCTCTCAACTTCAAAGTATATTACGGGGTGATGAGAATAGAAATAGAATAATAATTTTGATGTTTTTGTCAAAATTTCAAAAACAGACTAAAAATCGTGAGTTATATAGCTCACAGTTTTTGTGAAAAATGCGTTCATTGGGATTTCGTAAAATATTTTAACTGCACATTAGCAAAAGTATTATAAGTCATTTGAGTCATGTCATATAATCTACGGTGCCCATTAACTATTATTTATGAAATTTTTAAACGAAAAAACTTGAATTTCTATGAAATTTCATAACGGGGTCCGGAAGTGACTCTAGGTCCGAAAGTAATTAGAAATCATCTATCTTAACTTCAAAGTATCTGACAGGATGATGAGAATGGAAATAGAATAACTATAATTATGTTTTTGTCAAAATTTCAAAAATCAACTAAAATTTGTTAGTTATTTTTCTTTTCCAAAAGATCAAATGCTTTATTAATACCGAACAGAAACACCAGCATCAAAGGCTAAGGTATCAAACAACCAATCAGTCCCCAGTTCATCCCAACAATGATGCCCACCTACCCTAGTAACATAGACGGCGACAAGACGCGCAGCTTTGTTAGCCTGCCTAAATGCAAACACAAACTGGACACTCCTCATCTGCTGAACAAGAGCATGAATATAAAAAAGAATACAAAACAAATAAGCATCACCTGGACCCTGGCCATTGAGAGTATTAATAACTCCCAACGCATTGGACTCGAGCACCACACGATCATGCCCAACCAACAAACAATGTGTAAGAGCACTCCTAATCGCTTCGGCTTCAGCCATCAAACTCGACTTCAGGCGAAGGTCCCCTTGGCCACCCGAAGACACAAGCAAACCATAGCAGTCACGAATCACCCAACCCACTCCACCACACGCAGTCAAATTACTCCAAGCACCATCACAATTTACTTTTAGTATCCCCGTATCTGGTTTTCTCCACCGAACCGCCACCTCATGGCCAACGATCTCGCAGCAAGGACGGAACCCCTAACTTACAGAATTCAGCCACACATTTGGTTAGATTGTCAATGGCCTCCTCCGGCCTCACAGCTATACCATCAAACACCATCTGATTGCGGCTCTTCCAAATCCTCTAGAGGCCAAAAGTAAGCGTCTGAATCAACTCCTCTCTATGAGGCAAGTGGTGAAATTTAGCAACCAAGCTTTTCCAACCACCAGAAAAATCCTCCCCTTCTAAAGCACTGACAGCGAGCATAAGAGGGCTACCATACCAGAAGAACCTAGCAAACTGACAATGGAAAAATAGATGGAGCTCAGTTTCCTCAGCTAGACCACAAACTGGATCCAAATGTAGCCTTCGTCGCACCAAATTGGACCTAACTGCAAGGATGTTTTTGCATCCCCTCCAAACAAATTGTTTAAGCTTCGGCGGGACCTTCATAGACCATATTTGACTCCATTTTAGTCCCTGATTGGGAGAAGAACTGGATTCCCCCTCCCCGCGCCTTCCCAACTCACCATTCCGATGCAGAAACAGAGCAACACCATAAGCCGATTTTACCAAATAACAACCTTTCCCGGTAAAATGCCACATCAATTGATCACACATGCCCCACCGGCTGAGGGACAGCCATAGGATCACTTAGGCTTCCTCCGGATGAAAACAACGAGCTATTACCTCTTCCCTCCAAGTAAGAGTGCCCTGATCAATTAAAACTTTCACATAGAGAGGAATATCATGATGGGCAGATGTCACCTTAAATTTATAAGGAGTAGGCAGCCAAGGATCAGACCAGGACCGGACCTGGGCACCATCGCCAATCCTCCACCTCAAACCCGCAGCTAGAATTTTTTGACCTTGAATTAGACTCTTCCATCCCCATAAGGACCGGCGTCCCAACAAAGCCTGAAGGAATGTCCCATTGGGGTAGTATTTCTCTCTGTACCTGAGAAATTAGCAATGAAGGATCCTGAAAAATACGCCAGCCAATCTTCCCGAGCATTGTCAAATTAAAACATTCCAAGTCTCTGAACCCCAGCCCTCCCACCTTCTTCACCTGGGACACCTTCTTCCAAGCCACCCAATGCACACGACGTTGACCATTTTGCTTCCCCCACCAATAATTAGCAATCAGACGTCAATATCCCGACACACACCAATAGGAAGTTTAAAGCACGACATAGCATAGTTTGGCATAGCCATGGCCACCGTCTTTATCATTACCTCTTTTCCAACAGGGGAAAGAACTTTCTCCGCCCACCCTTGCACTTTACTGGCTATTCTGTTTCTTACTTCATCAAATATAACCCTCTTAGGCATTCCAAAATCCGCCTGGAGACCAAGATACTTCCCAAAACCGTCATGGGCCGTGATCTGACATCTCCTAGTCAAACTTCTCCGTAGGCGCTTGGAACAAATTCCCCCAAAGAACATGGAACTTTTCTCGAGATTAACTAGCTGGCCTGATGTCGCTGCATAACAATCTAGGACATTTTTTACTATATCAATCTCATTGCTATTGGCATGGCAAAAAATAACCGCATCATCAGTAAAGAATAGATGTGAGATCTTAAGATCACTGGACTCCACCAAACGAAACCCATGAATAGCTCCCCCATCCTCCCGCCAGTGAAAAAAAGCAGAAAGCCTTTCAGTACACACCAAGAATAGAAAAGGCGACATGGGGTCACCCTACCGGATCCCCCTACTAGGCATAAAGTATCTAGTTTCCTCCCCATTGACCAGGACACTATAGGAGACTGAAGCCATACATTCAAAAATCAAACCACAAAATCTATCTGCCACCCCAAGCCCTTTGAGCATATCAGACACAAAACTCCACTCCAACCGGTCATAGGCCATTGCCATATCAAGCTTCAATGTCAGTTCCTTATCCTCCACTTTACTCCGATGCTTCATGGAATAGAGAAGCTCATGGACTACAAGAATATTATCTTGTATATGTCGTCCCGATACAAATGATGACTGATTGATACTAATAATCTGAGCCATCACCAATTTTAACCGATTAGTAAGGATTTTCGAAAGTACCTTATAGAGGACAATACATAACGCAATAGGGCGCAACTGGGACATCTTCACCGGACTAGGAACCTTGGGAATCAGACAAAGATGGGTATGATTAATTTTCCGGGGCAGCCTCCCAGTACGCCAAAAATTCAGCACCATATCACAAATATCACGCCCCACTACCTCCCAATTTTTCTGGAAAAACCCACTAGTAAAACCATCCGGCCCTGGGGCCTTTGAGGGATTAATTTGGAACACTACAGCCTTCACTTCATCCCTAGTAATGGGTGACAATAACCCCTCATTCTCCTCTGGTGTAACACGCCGCTCTAGACAAGACAAAATGGTCGGACAAGTTTGAGGATGAGTAGTGGTGAACAACTGCTCTAAATAGTCCACCACCACCTGCTGCATATGAACACCCTCCTCCACCCACACACCCTTATTTTCTAGTCCCCGCAGTCTGTTAAATCTCCGCCGTTTGACAGTAGAGGAATGAAAAAATTTTGTGTTTTTATCCCCCTCATGTAGCTATTGAACTCTAGCCTTTTGTTTCTAGTCAAACTCCTCATCTCGGATCACTCGCTTCAACTCCAATTCTTTTTGTCTCACCCAAGCCCCATCAAACCGGGGTTGCACATAAGCACTACGCAATTGCTTCTTTAAATCATCAATAAGGACCTTACTATTTCGCTAATTGACCTTTCTCCACTCGAGAAGACTAGACCGCACTCCCTTCAATTTTTCACACACTTGATAAGCCTTCGAACCCCAAATCTCATGATGCCAACACTCCTTAATCACCTGCCTACACGCCTGCTCATTCGCCTATCTTAAGTCAAAATCAAATCTCTTCTTTGGATGGCGCAACGGCGGTGATAATCGTAACAAGAGCATCAAATGATCAAACCCTTCCACAAGGAGGTGATGCAAAGTGGTAGATAGGTACAAGTCCACGCACTCCGCTGTGGCCAAACCATAGTCCAAGCGAGCCTAAATGAACCCCGAGTCCCTCTTGTTTCTCCAAGTATACAAGTGACCTTGGTACCCCAAATCAAGCAAACGGTAATCAGCAACAAATTCTCTAAAAGAAAGCATTGAATTTTCATAACAAATGAGTCCCCCATTTTTTTCGACAACCGACAACACCTCATTGAAATCACCCAACAAAAGACAAGGATCTCCACAATTGGCAATACGAGACCCCAACATCCTTCATTGGTCAGCACGTTTCCTATCATCCGTACTTGTATATATAGAAAATAATCTCCAACAATAACTAGTAACATAATATTTTATTACGACTCCAATAAGAAATTCACCGTACTTTACTAACACTACTTGTTGTACATCCCTCCAAAAAATACATAGGTCAGTACTCAAACCCCGTGGCTCTACAACATGCTTGAAGGGCATCCCCAACTTATTTTTCAAATAACAAAAACACCTACTATTATTCTTTGTCTCAAGCAACACAACAATATCAGGGCAATGAAGCAAGGTTTGCTCCACCAGGTTATGAACGGTCAGCGTACCTCTGATACCCTAACAGTTCCAGAATAGAAAACTCATGGCGACTGGGAAAAGGTGGAACATGCACCCCTTCGCTCAAGAGACCCATTAAGGTCGGTCCCGACCACCTAAGAAGCTCCCACTTCCACACCACATTCTAGACGTCTTCGTCGAGCCACACCATCTCTCAGCGTTAGTAAAACACCTTCACCTTCCATCACAAGCCTTCGATGTTTACCTTGACCAGCACCACCTACCCTTGTACCCACAATAATGGGCATAAGCTAAAAAGGATCTGATTGTTGAGACAAAGGGATAACCTGCCCGCCACAATCCCCATCCTCCTTAACCATATCCAGCATATCACCATGTCCACGACTAGACTCCACAGCAGCTATTATAGCCAAACCCAAACTCCCAGCCCCCACCACACCATTAGACCCATTAGTTCCATGTGCATGTGGTATCAAAACAGTTACACCTCCCTTCTCAGTCTGCTCAACAAATTCATGCTCCCCGGAAATCAGACCACCCACATCACGATCCACCAAAGAGCCCATAGTAGCCTCCTCTCGAATCCATCCCCCTCTACCAATCAATCCCGCATCAAAGGCGGCCTCCAAAACCCTCGTACGCCTCAGCTCTTCCTCGTTATGTGCACGGATGCTCGCTGCCAGACCAGAAGCAAACCCATCCCCCCGTCCCCTGCCACGACCTCCCAACCCATTGAATCCCTGCCAATGCCATGGCGGCGAACGACGCTGCGTAGAGGCCTTCCTCGTAGGTCAATCTCAGCATCCAAGCCACCAAAAGCATAGCCCCTGGCCTTTCAACCTGTCGACTGCTCAGATCCTTCACAGCGCCGAGTGGTATACCCTAAACAACCACACACCAGACAGTACGCATGCAACATCTCATACTTAAAACCATTCCATTGTTGACCCTTCAACGGAAACTCCACAATTTTCCCTCGCATCAAAGGATCATCCACCCTCATTCGGACATGAACACGTACAAACCTTCCAATACACTCCTTGCCTCAAGACGTATCAACCTCCAAGACAGCCCCGACAAGGCCACCAATCTTCTTTGCCACGGCAACAGTCATACTAAGAGGTGGAACACCATGTAGTTGCACCCAGAAAGAGGAATGATTCATCCTCAGTCGCCGAGGGTTTCTGGTTCGCACCCCTTCTTCCAAAATCACCAACGCCTCCATAAAGCTCCATGGTTCCCTAGCCAAAACCCTCTGCATATCCTGCTACGCAACGAAGCAAGCCATGAATTTTTTGTCACCAATCACCCGAATAGAGACACTAGCCCTCCCCTTCCAAAGCCCCAAAAAGAGACTCACAAAAGCATCACCATTGATTCCTTTGTCAGTGTAAACTTCAGCCACAAGACAAAACTGAAACCCTAAAGGGAGATCTTCAACCTCTTCTTGTAGCACTCGAACACCCAGTCGCTCCCTCTCCGAGAGCCTCAGGTGAGACCCAAAATGATGTTCCAACTCTGCCATATCCATAGCAGGCAACAACCGCCAGTCTCGCAATAAACACCACGAGCAGCACCCACCTGATCTCGACGGCGCACAATTTTTTTTTTTTTATGTTGTTTTCCGGCGCCCACAAATCCTAGCAGACCTTACGGAAACTCTCCTTGCCAAAGACTCACAATTTTTGTGAAAAATGCGTCCGTCCAGATTTCGCTAAAATTTGTGAGTTATAGCTCGTAGTTTTTGTGAAAAATGAGTCTGTCGGGATTTCACGAAATATTTTAACTGCACATTAGCAAAACTATTATAAGCCATTTGAGGCATATCATGTCATCAAAGTACAGGTGCCGCTTAGCTATTTTTTTTTTAAGCAAAAAAGCTAGAATTTCAATGAAATTTCGTAATGGGGTCCGGAAATGACTCTTGGATCCAAAAGTGGAAATCATCTCTCTGAACTTCAAATTATCTTTGGGGTAATGAGAATGGAAACAGAATAAGTACTTGGATGTTTTTGTCAAAATTTCAAAAACCGACTAAAAATCTTGATTTATATAGCTCACAGTTTTTGTGAAATATGCGTCCCCTGGATTTCGCAAAATATTTTAACTGCACATTAGCAAAAATATTATGAGCCATTTGGGACATGTTGTCATCTAGGGTGCCTATTAACTATTTTTTATACAATTTTTAAGCAAAAAAAATTCGAACTTCTATGAAATTTCGTAACGAGGTCCAGAAGTGACTCCATGGTCCGAAAATAAATAAAAAGTATCTCTCTCAATTTCAAAGTATCTTACGGAGTTATGAGAATGAAAATAAAACAAATATTTTAATGTTTTTTTCGAAATTTTAAAAACCAACTCAAACCCGTGAGTTATAACTCACTCACGATTTTTGGAAAAAATGTGAATGTTGATGTTTTGCAAATTATTTGAAGTGCTCATTTACAAAACATTTATAAGCTCTTTGAGACATGTTATTGTATCATTTATTGCGTCCAATAATTTACTTTTGCTACAAATTATTTAACTTAAAAACTATTAAACTCAATGATATTTAATAATGGGGTAAGGAAATACTCTCTGTATATATATTTATAGTATATGAAGTCAAAATTTATACAATTCCCTAACCAGGAGCTAATAGCTGTAGCTAGCTAGATAGCCTATAGTTAGGGAAGTAGGGTTAAGATTGATCCAGTTGAAGCTGGGTAGGCACTAGGCAGGGATTGGCAAGGGATGATATATGGAGACAATGGCTTTGGCAGTATTGATAATTTGATTTGGACAAGACGTGAGGTTGGATGATGCATGTCTTCACGATTGGCAGCAAGTAGCGAGGGAGACGTCCTCATCTCCTAAGGATGTTTGTCGGCAAATTAACCTTTTTCTCTCTTGTGTCTCCACGTACATACAAATACAATTTACATCTTAATAATCAATGAGTTGCAGCAAATTTGCAATAACAAAACAAAAACCTACTAACCACCGAAGGTAATCCATTTGGTTTTGAGATGTCTCAAAGTCTTGGATTTGATTCATCTTGAATTATTCTTGTGTGATCAGCTTACAGGGGCATAAAGAAATTGGTTTGAGAAGAGGACTGGGGCCTATAACTGTAAACGCATGCATGGTCAGATGTTCGATCACTCGGCTGCTTCGCGAGTTCCTGATTAACCTCATCTTGCCTGGTGAAGTACATGGACGAACTAGAATTTTCATACTTGAGGCGCATCTAATATGTTGCATCCGATATACGTTTTCTTAGTTAACAATAAAAATAAAAAGTAACCTACTACTCCTAATGCATCTTATTATTACACTAAAATAACTCTACAAAAATATAATCAAGGTGCTACCAATCTAAACATGGTTTGAGAGCTGAGAGACATATAGGTTGCTATACTGGCAATTTGGCGTATGTCTTCATTCAATTTCTTGTGATATTTTGGGGTGATTTCGAAAAGGGCTATGAATTGAATGATGAGAGAGTTGAAGATATCTTTCAATGTGAAAGGAAAAGATATGCACGTATATCCAACTTTTTGTAAAGCCTTGAAGCTAGCTAAAAGGGAGAGAGAGGGGCCATGGAGATGGAGGATGTCATGTGTCACTCAAAACTGTTGCAGTTTTGTTCGTTTTCAATTCAAACTGATTCACTTATAAGTTATAACCAAATTAAGCATAAAACAAAACAACCTACCCTATTCTTGTATTTAAGCTTAATTATCGCACTAACAAATTCTAATTAAGCTTAATTATTATTCATATAAGGTGTGATTTTCACAAACGTCTTTATTCTTCACCAAATGACATGTTTCCTCTTTGTATACAATTACTCCAACCACCAATATTATGTGACTATAGAATTATTCATGCATCTTCTTGGATCCCTAATTAGATATGATTAATTTTAAATGAATAAGATGTTAGAACTTTATCACTTTAAAAGAGATTAAAACTTTATCGGAAACTTCATTTACGAAAAGAAATGAAAATGACATTTTTAGCATCTCAGAAATTACAATCAACCATAAATAAAAGGCAGCAAAGATTAATTATGTCTAGAGTACGTAGCTAGGTAGCTAGTTATGATGAGGAAGAGCAAAATGAAGATCGAATTAATTAATTAATACTTCAAATTGAAAAAGATAAATAGTAGCTAGCTAGAACAATTGATTAATAATAATTAGTCTACCATGGCTAGTCTAGCAAATTAATTAAGGCCTAAATATGAATAATAATTAAGCCTAGCTACTACTACTGGGTAGTGAGAGAAGAGGCATTGCCAGTAGATGCCGAAGTTGAAGAAGATGAGAGATTCTTATGGTTATGCATCCACACTTTGAACACTTGTCGAGTCACCCCTACACTTCTGCAGAACCTCTCAATCTCATCTTCTAGATCTTTCCTCTGGAGCTTCCACCCCAGCTTCTCAGCAAACGCCATCATCTTCTCCTTCTGCTCCGCCGTGAACTTTGTCCTGAACCGCTTCTTCCCGCTCATCCTCTCCCCACTGTCCGGCGACCCACAACCACCAGCTGCATTGTAGTCAATCACTTGATCTTGTGATGTTATCATATTTTCGGCTGGATCTCGACCTCGGCTGCTGCAGCTCATGATCACGTGATGTTGGCTATGATTCACGTGACCACCACCTGATCTGCCGCCTCCTGCAGCTTGTGATGAGGTGGCGGCGTAGGTGACCCTGCGGTGGAAGTTGCGGTGGCATCCGCAGGCGGCGCATTGTAAGCCGCCTGGGGATGCATCGTCGAGAGTGAACTCTCCGCAGCCGTCTGTGGCGTAGCTGCCGAGGCTGGCTGCATGGTTCCTCAAACACTCTCTGTACACTTCATTGGTGTTCTGATCATGGTGATGATGATCTCCCTCCATGGATCCCTCGATCTCTGTCTCTCCCTCTCTCTCTCTATCTCTCTCTGTTTGGTATTAGTATATAAGGGAGGCTAGCTTTGAATGTTGAATTGGTTGGATATATTATTTCCACGAGTTCCCATCTATATGTTGGCCGAAATTGGGACTACTATTTTTGCACCTTTCTATTGTTAATTGTTTATAATTATTTGCATATTTATATATTGAAAATGGGAAAAAGAACAAGTATGGGTGATTTTGCGGTGGCATTTGGACACAACCATAAAATTATATATATATAATAAGATTTTTTATTTTATTTTATTATTATGCACAATTATATGGATGTATGCATGTATGGCAGCTGTTCCAAAATGATCGATCAAGAAGAGAAGATTATGTGGCTCCAATATAACGACAAACCCGCTAGCTAGCCCAAAAATGCATCCATATATATATTTCCATTTGTCACTTTATATCACGGTTTATTATGTATGAAAAGAATGATCCGTAAATATTTTCTAAATTTATTATTGTTCTGGGTAATTAGATTGTGTTTAAGTGGTATACTATGCATGTCAATTTAATTTGGGATTTAATTATGTTTTATATTATTATTAATATCTTAAAGGTCGTGATGAAAGATGATGAATATCCAAACTATATGAGACGTGCATGGCATGTCAAATTCGTAAATCTAGGAAAAGCAGGGGTTATGATCCAAAAAGGACATGTAGTGTTGCCTAGATGGCTGGATGGGCAGATATATATATATATTATCAATTCATGTTGGTTCATGAATGCAAACACACAAATTAAATACAACTTTGAAGTACGTAGTGGATGGATTCGACGATGGTTCATAAATAATTTATGGAAATAATGCAAAGTCAATATGTTGGGGGTCCGAGTGAGCATAGGGAGATCGATATGGGCGAGGGATGGCTCATAGATAGTCGTTTGTTGTAAATTTGAGGGAGATGAATGGCAAAAGCGTCCTATATATATAATATAGGTGAAGGATATGGTTGAGGTGGATGGCAATGAGTACTAGTACGTTAAAACAGAAAGGAAAGGAAGCCCGTGAAGTGAAGGCGCAGCAGAAGAACAGAATAGGGCATGGGTATGAACCACTAATTGACGTTGGGAAAATAGAAGGCCGTCCAAATTAAAGTTGTCCCAGACCTCATTATCCATCTTTTGTAGGTTTGCATTTGATATATATGTATACGGTAGGGTATAGCTAGGGTAACCCACCAAGGGAGGGAGGGCCAGAGATCGAATATGAAAATCTGTGTCACCTTGCAATCCCATGTAGGACAACGTACATATATTGCGTTGCAATCAGTAGCTACAATTTTGTTTCCTTGCTGTTTCCATCAACTAAATTCATATTTAATATGAGTTAACAAGTCATATATGATTACAATTTACATGCATACCCAAATATGAGTTAACCTAGCTAGCTGCTAATTAACAAATCATATATATATATATAGTTGATCGATCAGTCCATATATATATATATATAAAGCCAATAGCCGCAAATGAAGCCCAAGGCAGCTACTTTTTCTGCTACACAATTCACGAATATCTGTCAGGGTTTAGGATTCAGCCCCTATATATCCACTACTCCATATCTAGCTAAATATATATAGGCTAGAGCTGACAAGAGCAAACCGAGTTTATCATATATGTATATATATATATGTTGAGGAGTAAACCAGCTATCTGGTTTAATCTGATGTCAAGAAGTGAAGATTCAAGCTTCAACAATGCAGTGAAGCTGAAAAATGAAGAAATGCAAAAGTAGCCGTTAGTGTTCTTCAATTCAAATACTAGCGGTCGGATATCTACGGTTCTTCGTACATTCAATATCCTAAATCATTGGATCACAGTCCAATGAGTATTCTAGAATTGTGAATGTGTGTGGCATTGTAATTGGTAGATAGAATGAAGGGCTGAGATTAACCAAAGTACAGTACTCTCCTTAATTAATCATTTTGTTTTATGTGTGTCTAAGTCCTAGAATTGATCTTATCACATTAGGTCAGATTTGAGTAATGTATGAGCTGTAATATCTCTCATTCTTCATCAATGAACGCTAAGAAAATACAAAAATTATTCTCCTTACATTCTCCCTAAAAATCCAAACGATCCAAGATCCAAAACATCGATTTCTTGCTCAACAAGCAATTTCTGTCATACTCCACGACCACGTCTATCTAGCTACGTACTAGGCATAATTGTAAGCAACTATTATTAACAGAAACCTTCAATCTATCATATAATTTGTTTTCAAATTATTTATAGAGGATTGGCTAGCTTTGACGAGCATTGATGAGTAACTAAGATCGATGATATATGCATGGTTGGGAATCTCATGATAATTATGGTGCATATCTATCAATGAGCTGGATATATATGAATTAATGCGACGCGTGAGACTGAGAGGATGAGAGGCTGAGAGGAGATGGCGCATATATATATATGATGATGTCATTGATGTGAATAATAAGTAGGTTAGGTGGGAAAATGGGTGGCAACCAACGGTTTGCAGTTGATCACGGTTCACTCTTGAGTCTTGAGTAGTTTTATTTGGGTCATGGATCCATCATCTTGACGTGTATTGTGTGGTTCATACGATTACCTGGGAATCGAATAATGTCTTTTAACTTTGTCTTTTGGGTTTTGGCTTTTCGGTACCAATAATAGTGCCCAGTGAATGAAGTCACTGTAATAATAGTGCCCAGTGAATGAAGTCACTGTAATAATAGTGCCCAGTGACTCTCCTGCACTGCACTGTATAAGCTGTCGGCATGTGAAAATGTGAAAGTACAAAAATCTCATATTAGAAAATTACACAATCTTACAAGGACTTATAAGGAGTTGAGCTTCTCCCCCCATTGCCAATTGATTTTGGAGTGTAACCTCAACTTCCTTCATGGTATCAGAGCGGGTTATCTCACGTGTAAGGCTTAACCGCCACACGTGCTCCACGTCACCCAATATGAGTTGTTCACGTGTTAGGTTTGAAAATTCGTCACACGTGAGGGGGCGTGTGAGAATATGAAGGTACAAAAGTCCCATATTTAAAAGTTGCACAACCTTGCAAATGCTTATATATAACGAGTTTGGTCTCTCTCCCATTACCAATTAATTTTAGGGTGGAACATCAACTTCTTATAAGCAATAAATCACTTAATGCGTTGTAGTTCATCGACTCCATCTATTGATTTTTTACTGTCCATTTATAATTTGGGGTATACAGACTCTACCAAGTTTGTTATTAAGAGATGTAGCCCAGCAAACAGTCTTTAATCTCTAGAAAACAAATCATGTGCTTACTAGCGAGTTGATATATGTCAACTGTAATAATCACTATTATTGTGACTTAACTCGTTAAATGGAGATTATTGTGGCGAATCAAGTATCATAACCATCTATTAGTAATTAATCCTTGAATAATCAGATTAATGTATTATATAAATATCTATTTAAGTAAGTTGAGGTTCCACTCCAAAACCAATTGAAGGAAGTTGAGGTTCACATTCTCACACACCTCCTCACGTGTAGCGAATTTTCAATCCTAACATGTGGACAACTCATATTGGATGACGTGGAGCTCGTGTGGCGATTAAGCCTTACACGTGGGATAACCCGCTCTGATACCATGAAGGAAGTTGATCAGGTTCCACCCCAAAACTAATTGGATGTAGTGGGAGAGGCCCAAATCCTTATAAGCTCTTACAAGATTGTGCAACTTTCCAATATGGAATTTTTGTACCTTCACATTCTCACATCTATTTGCCAGGAGTATATATGAACATCAAGATGGAGGAAATTTCAATAGGAAATAGACATAATAAGATTGGAGAAGATGACTATGGTGACCAAAAAAGAGGAAGGTTAGGGGGAATTAAAACTACAATTAATGACTCATGAGAGAGAATGATAATAATGATCGAAAAAAAAAACTACTATTGGAAAGGTTATGTTTAATTTGAAATATATCTATATTTTTTTACAAGAAAAAAGAAAAATAAAATTGATTTTATGTTTTTAGATCTCAACCATTAAAAAGTGAACTAATCTATTGGTTTATAATTCGTGTCAAATCTTATGTAAAAAATGTAATATCACGAATCCGCTCTCTATATATATATGGCTAGCTACAAATGCGAGATCGACCACAGCCTGCCTGCCTGCCTGCTATGGGGCTGGCTTCCTGGCAATGTCATGCTCATGCAGTCATGCATGCAAGCTAGGCTACTTAATTAATTACATGAATGATAGTCCTTACTTCTTATTTAACAAATTAAAAACCATTTACGTACGATAGGACAATAACCAATTACATATTGACATATATCATAATCGGAACCGTTAATTCTCTAAATCATTATGTCAAGATCATCTCCGTAAAAATCAACGATTTTGGTAAAAATTAGGATCTTTGTGGAGAATCGTCAATTTAGTTGATAAATATGAATAACTAAACGACCTCCAATCTTACTAATTTTTTACAGAGATGATCTTGACATGATGATTTAGAGAATGAACGGTTCCGATTATGATATATGTACAAAGACAATTTTATAAATCGAAAGGGTGATACGAGAATATTCCACCAAGGTGAGATGCAAGTATTGTCCATATATATACCAAGTAGTGTCTCGCCAGAGAAGAATCTCTAAATATGCAATAATTAAGTGAGCAATGAGGAGACCACTTATATTCTCCCATCTCGATCTGTGTCCTTGTCCCTAGCTAAGTTGCTAGCTAGCTAGCTCATCGAGGATGTCAGGACCTTTCTTATAGCTCGAACCTCGATCGCAAATAATATGTACGTACGTAGCTACAAGCTTTGAGTTCACCTTCTTCATAATTAAGTTCATGAATCCAACAAGCTTTGAGTCTTTCATCACATAATTAAGTCCTAATTAAAAAATAATTAACTCTTTAACAACTACTTGTATATTAATAAACATGTGCTTTAATTTACACATTTTACCCCTATTGATTACCACATCTAATGAACTCACTCTGCTTTGCTGAAATTATTCTTAATTTAGTGGATGAGTTTTACATTTGGAAATCTCATAGACGTATGTACGGTGGTTTGTTTTCTTTTTTAATAAATTACAAGTGTTTAGTATGATAATTAGTTTATATATATATATATAGGAGAATTTGATCGATGTGATTTTAATATATAAATCTGTCATGTATTAATTTTGTTAAAATTGATAACAACAGAAAATTTTCTCATATTCAATACTGAAGGAAGTTGAGGTTCCACCCTAAAACCAACTGACAATGAGAGGAGAGGCTCAAGTCCTTATAAACCCTTGCAAGGTTGTGAAACTTTCCAATGTGGGACTTTTGTATTTTCACATTCTCACACATCCCCTCACGTGTAGCGAATTTTCAAACCTAACACGTGGATAACTCATATTGAGTGACGTGGAACACGAATGGCGAATAAGTCTTACACGTGAAATAACCCGCTCTAAATCATAATGATATATAATATACCACCACTAGTGAAAAAATGTAAGTCCAGTTAGAAAGGGCATTGCACAAATGAATAGAAGGCTCTGATCGATCGGCTGCATTTGGTGAATGTTACATTGCACCTGATCGATCGATCTTAATTATATATAACATGCACATACGTGTAATCTGTCGCAAGATATCCAGACAACGATATAACTGGTTTTATTATGTTCCATCACCTATTATATATTAATTAATTACTACTATATTTATTAATTTTATCTGTTTAATTAATTCATTATGATCAATATTATATTGCATGTGCTTGCAGCCTTCAACAATCTCTTGATATATATTATCAACTAACTAATTAAGTTTTTTTTTTTTCCACAACCAACTAATTAAGTTGGTTTTAAAAAAAACAAATTATTTTAATAAGATATGAACAACTAATTTATTTGTGGAAAGCATGAAAGCGAAATCACTCACGCATACCATAGAAATAGATGGGTCGCACAAGCCCCCAAAATGTAGTTGACTATGACTATGTTAAATCACACAATAAATCAGTTATTCAATATTAAATTTGTCACATATTTATATTAATGTAAAGTACGTAATTAATATAATTGTATCATAGTGTTATTAGTTTAGGATAATACTTGCATTCCACCTTATACTTCTTCGCACAACTATTTTAATTTGTCAAATTGTTTTTGCACATGTGTCATAATCAGAACTATTCATGCTCTAAATCATCATTTCAATATCATCTTCGTAAAAAATCAACAAGATTGGAGGTCGTTTAGTCATTCATATGTATCAAATAATTCAACAGTTTTGATAACAATTAAGATCCTCATGGCGAATTGTTCGTTTAGTTGATACATATGAATGGTTAAATGATCTCCAATTTAGTTGATTTTTTTAGTAGACAATGGTGGAGCCAGGAATTTTGTAAGAACATGCTAATATTTCTTAGGTCTAGTTTATTATAAAAAATAAATTTCAACGACGCTATTATATTAGGTATGTTTTTCCCAACAAAAAATGCAAGTAAAATAAAACAATTACTAAATAAAATGAATTTGAAGATTAAACAACACTTTAAATAAAATTTGATAAAATTTTGAAAGGAGTACTTAGAGGGCAAAGTATTGTTACTTTTGATTTTTAATTGAACTGCACATTACGTAATTGTAAAAATAAGTAAAGATGGATCATGTGGACTATTTTTTTTAAAAGAGTTAGATTAATGCTAATTTATATATAATTGCACACATAAAGTGATAAATTATATACTTTTTTATCCCCCAATCCAAATGTGCCTTTGTGCTACAGCACAGGGAAGCTCAAACTA
Organism: Oemleria cerasiformis; assembly: GCA_037349345.1. Lineage (NCBI taxonomy): Eukaryota > Viridiplantae > Streptophyta > Magnoliopsida > Rosales > Rosaceae > Oemleria > Oemleria cerasiformis. The sequence goes on from JAZGTL010000018.1 coordinate 17,886,351, forward strand.
TCATCCGCCCTTGTTTTTGATTATCTTGAAATGATAATTTAGGAATTGAACGAGTTCGATTACGATATATGTGTAATGACATTTTAATAAATCGAAAAGATGGTACGAAGATGTTACATCATGGTGGGATGCAACCAACGATGAAAATATTGTTTTTCACGGATATATCGATAGTCAAATTTATAGAAATATCGACGAATATTTCAATATCGATATCATTCACGCTCGACAAAAAAATGTTAGAAATTTAGTCTAAAACTTGAAAATTTTAAATGAAATTTTGGGAAAAACTTAAGCACCCAATAATACTTATATAAGACTAATACGGATATTGTGGAAATTAGGGGAAGATTTTTCTTCCTCATCCCCACCCCCACACCGCCCCCTCTCTATTTTTATGTCGAAACCTTTAAATACAGGTATATCCACGGAAATATCGCGAATATTTCTTCCCCCTATTTTTATATCGAGACTCCAAAATACAGATATATCGAAGGAAATATCGCGGATATTGTGGATATTTTCATCCATATGCAACAAATGATGAAAATATCGTTTTTCACGGAAATATCGACAGTCAAATTTATAGAAATATCGATGAATATTTCGATATCGATATCAATATCATTCACGCTAAATAAAAAAATATTGGAAATTTAGTCCAAAACTTGCAAATTTTGAATGAAATTGTGGGAAAAACTGAAGCACCAAATAATACTTATATAAGACTAATACGAATATGGTGGAAATTGGGGAAAGATTTTTCTTTCCCCACTATTTTTATGCCGAGGCTCTTAAATATGTATATATCCACGGAAATATCACAAATATTACCTCTCTCCTTGCTTTTCTGTCGAGATCCCATAAAAATTACGGATATTTTCATCCATGGATATAACTTTGCAAGTTTTATCCATTGATTTATAACTTACGGCCTGCTACCATGCATGTATGCTTTATCAACTTTGGGATGTTGGAAGTTGGATTGGGTTGAACGGTAGTTGAGATAAGGTGGGCCATTATTGTTCACGACCTGCATAACACAATTGTAAAATCCGTTTGGGGTTGACAATAATTTGTAGCTCGATATATGGGCTTGGATCTAATTATTTTGAAATTGGGCTTACATAAGATGGAGCAACCAATTAAGTACAGTTGGTAGCACAACCATTTGAGTTTCAGGCTTAACTGATATATAAAATATGGGATTTTTATTTATTTAAGTTATGTCACATGTTCTTAAAACCAATTGGCAATGAGAGGAGAGGTTCAACTCCTTATAAGCCCTTGTAAGATTGTGCAACTTTCCAATGTGGGATTTTTGTACCTTCACATTCTCATACGCCCCCTTACATGTGGCGAATTTTCAAGCCTAACACGTGATAACTCATATTGGATGACTTGGAGCACATGTGGCGGTTAAGCCTTACACGTGGGATAACCCACTCTGATATCATGAAGGAAATTGAGGTTTCACCCCAAAATCAATTGGCAATGAGAGGAGAGGCCCAACTTCTTATAAGCCCTTGTAAGGTTGTGCAACTTTCCAACGTGAGATTTTTGTACCTTCACATTCTCACCGTTGGAATTTGCATTGCAAATTAGTAATATTATATAGATAAAAGAAAGAAAATAGCAATAAAAACAAAACAAAAAAGTGAATGCAAGAGGGATGAGATTAAAGTCAGGAGTCGAAGTGGAAAGTAGTTTTGTAGTTTTGAATGGTGTGTGCAAATTTGGAAAGATGCTACTGCATGCATACCTGCATGGTGTAATGCATGTGTCTCATAATATTAATATGGCTCTGATTCTTATGCATGCATGCCGACATCACTATGGAAGTAGCTACCGCTACCCGCTACCCGCTACTACTGAACCAATGAATCTTATGATGATGATCGATGATGAAAATTGCAGAACCTAGCAGAAGACCACGTAAATATGTATATATACATACATATATACTGACGTGGCAGTGTGTTTATAATTATGGATTTGGATGGCGTTCGTTTGTTTGTGTCTGTCGGTTTGGAGACGTTGAGAGAGACTTCTGAATTTGTCATTACATCTCTTCACAGTGGGAACTGAAAAACATGCTGCTCTCTTTTTAATTTTTATTCGCATTTATATATATACTAACAAAAAAAGGTAGGTTTTATAGTTTTATAATTAGATTTGCGTCAGTACGGATGATTCTTGCTTAATGCTATGCTGGTCAATGGTTATGGACTCTTGGTGAAGACTGAAGAGTGAAGACTGGAGAGAGAGTAAGTGCTCACCTCCATTATCGATTGATCATCTTCTATAAATCCAAACACAAAATCTAACGCTATATATATATATGTTGAGGGATCCAAGAGAAACCACACCCTAATTAATTATATACTCATTCAATTAAACAGTTCATCATCTATATATGGAGAAAAACTTAACCTAATTACTTAATTCTAATTATTTAACAGTTATTTTTAACCTAGCTAGTAATTAATAATATATATGTATATGGGACATGATCGATCGATATATATATAGTCCATAATTCATATAAATTTTTTTTTTTGCCAAGCCATAATTCATATCATTTACCAAATTTAAAAAATGAACAAATTAATAACATCATACAAATTGCAGCTAGTATATCCATACAACAACACTCGTCCATCTACTCGATCCTTGCTATTTGCTAATATTATCATCACAATAACCAGCTTGTTATATGATAGAAAATATCGAAAGGAAAGAAAAAAAAGAGACAAAAATACAAAGTTTACATTTATAGATCGATGGAGATACTTCATATATCTGTGGGTTGATTAGCAGATTTTGCATGATGGTGATGATGATGAGTTGGAGTACTAACATTGTTCTCTAATTGGCCACCTTCTGTTGTTATGGCCGATGACATGTAACTGAGTGCCAGCTGGGAGTGATTGGTGACATCATCATGTTTTTGGGTTGGGGTTGGAGTTGAAGTAGCTGCCCTGCTTGCAATTGAAGATGACGATGATGATCTGGTTGTTGAGTGAATAAATTGTTTCTTGCAAGAATGGCAAGTGATTTGCAGAATGGTGGAGCTGACTTTCTTGACTGCTTGATCTTTCAAAGCATGAGCCTTGTCCAACTCAGCTTGTGCTTGTTGCCTTATTCTCTTGGCATTTGCAAACTCCTTCTCCGCCAGCTCAATCTGGTGCTCCGCTTGCTGCCTCGCCTCTTCCGCGTACGCCTTTTCGGCCATGGCCAGCCTTAGCTGCTCTCTTGCTTCTTCTTTCATCCTCGATATCATCATCCCACCTCCATGTTTGCCAACTTTGTGCTTCTCATCATCATCATCAACCTGCTGCTCATGATGATTCGTCGTCGTGCTGCTGCTTTCCCTTTCCCTTTCCTTATTCATCATCTCGCTCTCCCTCGGAGAGTAGTTTCTATTTGTGATCACAACCTCAGAAGATCCGATTGAGAGCTGTAACTGGGTGGAGTGCTTTTCTTGTCTCTTAGATGAAACTGATACTTCATTGATGGGAACATGATTGGATGTGGGTGTGGTTGCGAGCTGAAGATCCAAATTGTAGTGTGTGTTGTTGGATATTGGACTCTGGTTATGAGCAGGAGGAGTGGTCAAGATTAATTTGGTGTACTCGGATGGCTTTGGATGTGGTAGCACCAAATTATTATTACTAGATGGAGGTGGCCAATTCGGAGGAGCCCTGCTGAAATTGTTGTCACTGCAAGATGGACTGGGACTTGAAGCTGTTCTTGACAAGCATGCCGCTGGTTGCATCGCTTGGGGTACTTCTGACCTCACACGATCCATATTGCAAGCATCTTGGTGTTCTATGAAGCTCTCAACCCTATATGTACCACATTAGTTAAAGAATAATAATAATAAGAGCATTATCACATTGTTTAAAGGAGGAAAAAAAGTATATAATTTAGTAAATTAAAACCGAACTAAACAGTAATAGTAAATCAAAACCGAATCAACAAGTACACGAGTCATTGACATATATATATATATATATATATAGGAATATAAACACGTTAATCACAGCTAAAAAGCTAACTTTTCTGAATGATGATATATTCCATATATCATGCAACACACAGAAATTTTTTGACAATCGAAAATTCTAAATTAATATTATATTCCTAATGGTTGGTGAATAGCCGTTGGATATACATGGGGATGCATATGGCAATATGACCTAAGGAAAGCGATCATCGGGAAATGTGTTTGATTGAAAAACAGCCGTTAAAAACATGATCAAAGGTCCCGTCAGTCATGACTCGATGAGCTCTCTCAGGGACCAAAACCCTTTTTGATTAGCTTCTTTAACTTTTTCAAAGTCAAACCCAATTAACAAAAAGAGACCTTCAAAGCTTCCATATCTATGAATATGTCTTCTCAAATCATCATTATCTTGGTCTATAATAATCTATAATTCTATATCTATGCATTTAGATGAGAATGAGATTGTATATGCATAACAAGTATGATTAAGCTTATTAATATCGCAATTAGGATATTAATTAATAAAAATAAAACGTATATACATAAATATATATATATATATACCTGGAGAAAACACGACCGCAGTCGCAAGAATGGCCTCTGGTGCCGCAAGTTTTGAGATGGGCTTTGTAATCAGATTGAACAGCGTAGCCTTTAGAACACTTGTCGCAAACCCATTGCTTGTGATTGCTGTGTTTCCTTCTGAAATGCTTCTTGATGCCAACGAGATCGCCGAGGGCATGGCAGGGATCATGGTGGAGGCAGCTTGGTTCGGGGCACACGAACACCCGCTTCTTCACCACCGGAGTCTCCCGCTTCAAGAGCTTCCAGGGGACCTTGTGGCGCCTCCGGTGCATCTGCAGGTTCTGGTCCCGCTGGAATCCTTGGTTGCAGATCTCGCAAACGTAACGATCCGATTCCAGTAAGGTTTTCGGTGAGAGCGACACCACCTCCGCATCTGGATCTATTTATTAACAATAAATACATATTCATGTTAATAAGATTTCAAAGAAAACGAGCCCTATATCTTCAAACGAACACAAACTAAAAGAAAATAAAACTTGACAATTGATCATAGCATAGGTACCTGGGGTTCCGGCCGGTCTTCTTTTTCTCTTATTGGTGTTGCCATTTTCTAAGGAACAAAAGGGCTCAGAAGAAGAGCTAATATTATTGTTGGGTAACATGGTGAAATTATGATCGAGAAGTCGAGTGACTATGATCCAATATAAGATCGATCTAGTTTTTAATATATATAACAAAAAGTAGTATTGGAGAAGAGGTGGGAGAGAGAGAGAGAGAGAGAGAAAAGATGAAGCAGGTACAAAAGCTACGAGAGAGATCAAAGAAGAAGAAAAGCCCTCTCTTTTTTTCTTTTTTCCTTTCTTTCTTTGGGTTATATATGTATGAGCAGCAGCAGCAGCAGCAGCAGCAAGAGCAGCTTTCTTTTATTAATCTTTTCAAGTGTCGCAGGCTGAGCTAGCTTTTGGTGGAAGCAGCTCTCTTTCTTTCTTTCTTTCTTTCTTCAAACTTTCATCTTCATGGGCTATTAATCTTATTATTGTGTATATAGTGAGGGAGCTAGGTAGGTAGGTAGTCTATATATTCATCATGTTAATAAAACAGGTTGAGGGATGATGAAATTAATAGAGGAACCAGAGAGAGAAAGACGAAGAAATTAGCGAAGTAGAGAGCCAATCACAAAGCTCGAAACTCGATCCCACCAGCGGCATTGGGCTCCATCACGATAAAAACATCCCCACAAACAAACAAACCATACTCATAATTCATTCATTCATTTCATCATTCACACCACAAGTAAATTATTTCTTTGCGATTTGCATGCATTAATACAGGCAAGTAACAGTATCTGTACAAGTAATCATTAACCATCAATGCTCAGTTTGACGGTATTACGTGAATTTCATTGATTAAAAAAATATACCTAGTAAAAATATATACATTATGCAAGAAACAACAAATAATCATACAATACAATATAAAACACTGTAATTGTAACAACCTCCTCTTTTACGTAGAGGATATATATATCATACAATCTCCAAGATATTTTGAATGTATAAATGATTAATGGATGCATAAATTAAACAGTAATAGGATAAGTTTCATTTTATATCAAATATGCTATAATTCCTATGTGATGAAAAGATATTCACTTACAATTTCAAAATAGTTTGAGTTTGACGATATTTATCTAATTCAACAATCTTCTTACCAATCCCGTTCTTAAGAGTTGTTTGATAACAATTCCGTTTTTGTTTTCCTGTTCTCATTTTTAGTTCATGAGACTAGCAAATATTGAGAGGTAGATTGGATGAGGAAAAATGATGGTATGGAAAGAAATAAATAAAGAATGAAAAATCGAAAGAAAACAAAAAAATTGACAAAAAATAAAACCAACAAAAATAGATCGATTTTAGTTTTTGGTTTATTAATCTAATTTTTTTTTTTCTACATTTATACTTCATTTTTTTCATAATTTAACATGTCTCATTAATCTTCTCATATTTCAAAAATAAATATTAAAAAATGGAAACGAAACTGGTTACAAACAGATTTAGTTTTTCAATTCTTGTTTTTCCTAATTATATTAATACGAACTCTAAATTTATAACCGAGCTTCCAATTTATTACTTCTGTATACAGTTAGTAAAAATGAAGGCATGGGTTGCATTGACTGAAGTACCCTTTACTCCTCCATCCAAATATACTCCGATTTATTAATTTTGAAACAGCTTTTATAAAGGTGCCGCTGAGGATGTGATGTCACTCTCAAGGGCATACTAGTCATTGAAATCATAATTCTCTGTGTAACATGCTTGCTTTTTTGGTAAACCAAGTGCATCACCAAAATAGTGACTTCAAATTGGCAGCATTGGCTTTTCTGGATATCAATTTGGCAGTTTTCCAGATTGTATCCTGCCAATATACTATATATATATATATATATATATATATATATAAATTAAATTTAACTCTTGTTCGTTCTCTTGACTACTTTGCGAATCTCTGATTTATCACCGCTTGAGGCGCACCCAATGTGGTGCGTCTTAGTTATATATTTCCCTAAATAACAAAAAAAAAATATTAACTCAGAAATTCAATACACCCGTATATAATATATGTAAAGATCTTTTATATATACTTAATCTGCGGAAAGATTAATACTTGGTCCTCATTGAATCATAACTGATAAAACAATTATTTGGTTGGCAAAATTAACGATTTGACTGGGGCTTTGATGATATGAATACCAAAAGCAGTGAATAGGATTTTTCATTTTGTGATGATGTCCAGGCAATTCATTAAGAAAATGATTGATCTGTGCACAGTTCTGATGTGTAGAATCATATAATGTAAACAACGATCTTCAATAGTTTCAAAGATTGCAACTTGTCGATGCCACCCCATGATCATGATCGGGTTGCAGTGTTTGATGAATTAGCTCTGATCATCTATGTACAAGAGAAAGAGAAAAATGAGGAAATTAAAGGAAAAAAATATAATATGAAGAATTTAAGAACTTATGTGTATTCGTCTTCGAATTCGTTGGGCGAATTATCTATTGATTTTAAAACATATAACTTTCCGTTGTTCTCATATTTTTTCCGATAAGAAAATACAGTAGCTGACAACCAGCCAATTTAGGGTTGTTATCCTCTTCAGTTGGCTGACATAATAATGCCCCTCTCTTCCATATCCTTCTATTCCTGAATTCAGATATTTTCTAGGCATTAATCTACCTTACAGTTTTGTTTTACCTTCTTAATTAATTGGTGATTTTATCTTCTCAAATTAATCTTTAAGGGGTAAGATTTATGTCCATCTCCTATCTAAATGTAACATTTTATTTTTTCTTTCAATAAATTCTCCTTTGCACCGACGAAGTTTCTCAAAAAAAAAAAAACAACCTATATACTTATATTTAAGAAATTTAAGAATATATATGTGTGTGTGTGAGTTGCTACAATTAAATTATCAGACCTAGCTATGATGTCATATGATTATAAACCTAATTAAACCAAAGATACAAAGAACATAGATTAAGGAATATTAATAACTTTGTACGGATAGAAGGTAGATAATTAATTGTTGCAGCATGCAGGTGATTATACGAATATATATATATATATATATATATATGTATATCAGATTATGGCATCTGATGGGAATAATATCATAACTCTTAATCTATTGACAGATGAAAGAAGGAATCTAATTAATTAATTAAGAAAGTGAAACTTGGACACCAGAAATATGGCCTCATGTTTGGTGGTTGCCTGCGGGGCCCAAGAGCAAGCGGGACCCATCTGAATACATACTACTGAGATCGATGAACAATATTTATGGATTAATTATAGTGAAAGCTAACAATCCCCAATTAATTAAGTGCACTAATTAAAGTAGAAGATGTCTGATAAAGTGCCGGAAAAGATAGACGACAGAGATCTATGGAGGAGTCTTGTTTGATGGAAAATATAAGCTTAATACCTTAATAAGAAAGTTATTAGGTAATATGAATTTCTTTATTTATATACATGCAAGGATTAAAATATTAATTAATTAAGGAGTAATAATAGTTTAATATCGCATAAGGAAATAATTAAGTATGATTAGATTCGGGATCGAGAACACCATGGGCAAGATGATTGCCGAAGGACATTCTGCATGTGTTAAGAATCTAAATCCCATCATCCCCCCATTCCTCCTATATATATATAGACGCTACTATAAACAAATATTACCGAAGTTATTAATTTAATTTATTATAATATCTCAACACCTTAATAATTTGTTTTTCTTCTTCATTATTACTCTCTACAGTAATAGTACACATGCACATCGATCTCATGTCCAAAGGGCCCAGGAGGGAGGAATATTTAGATCGATGTGTTTAAGAATATTGGTCATTATATATGTGTTATAATAAATATTAATATATATCCCATTTATTAAAATTATAATAATATATATTATTTAAAATAATCTCATCTTATCCCCCTTTCGATTATCTTTATACATATCTCATAATCAGAATCGTTCAATTCCTAAATCATCACTTCAAGATCATTTATACAAAAAATAAACCAAATTGGAGATCATTTAACCATTTATATGTATAAACTAAGTAGACGTACGGTTCACCCTTTCGATTTGTTTGACACATATAAACGACTTAACGACCTTCAATATTATTGATTTTTATGCAGAGATGATTTTGAAACGATGATTTATGATGAAACGGTTCCGATTATCATATATGTATAAAATTTATTTAATAAATTAAAAGAATATACATACAAAAAGGTACCCCAAAGTAAAATATAAGTATTATCCTATTTATAAATAAATAAATAAATATATATTAACTCCATATATATATCATAATATTTCATACATATATATATATAACTAAGATTTTTTTTTTAATTAAACGATATTATAGGAATATCACTGCAAATTAATGAAGTCAAAAACCATCCATTACTGCAGGTACGTACATACATTCTCATGATTCCAAGAAAGAAAGAAAAACATTTGTCTTCAACATATATATATATATATATATATATATTATAATTTAATTAAAAGGGTAGTGACAATGGTTTGAGGTACGTGGGGTCGATGGCTATGGCATTCCCAAGTGCTGCAGACTCATGTTCAATGGGGTTGGCCCGGCCCCCGCCGCCCCCGCCAGTAGTTTCATGAGAAATATACTTCATCACAGCCTACCAAGAATTTAACAATTATATAAGACAAAAAAACGAGTGTTCACGATGCATACAAGAAAACAAATAAACCCTACATCTATCGGACTATCACGTTTCTCATCATGTCAATATGATCATCACTCAATGCATGCATGCATGTATATATAATAATTAATAATAAACTCGAATTTAGTAACTATAGCGGACTTAATTTGAATTTTATTTTTCTTTGTCGTGGGGCAGAAAATATAATTCCATATATCTAATAAGTCATGTTGTGAATGCATGCAATACATTTATTAATTCCAATGTCTATAAAATATATATATATATGCATTTAAATTAAACTTAACCTACGTACTATTTGTTAGATGACTATGCGCCTGACTGCGCCTGCACTGCGCCTATGCGCCTGCACTGCACCTGACTGCGCCTGCACTGCGCCTATGCGCCTGCACTGCGCCTGACTGCGCCTGCACTGCGCCTATGTCGCGCCACTACGCCTGAGAAGCGCCTCACCTCCTGCTGTTCATGCTGACATACTACGCCTAGCTGCTGTCCATGCTGGTGTGCTGCGCCTAGGTGGTATGCCTCCCTGCTATCCATAAACAGCTATGTCTTAGCTGTATTATAGATGGAGGACAGCTATGAGTTTGTTAGGGAAGTTAGGACAGCTATGAAATGCTGTTAGAACAGTTAGAAAGTTGTTATATTAGTTAAGAGACTTACTTGATCTCTAAGTAATCAACTACAAAGCTATAAATAGCTAAATGCTGTAATATGTGAAGGTTAATAAGCAATAAAAGATTTTCTAGTTCATCTCCTCCATTCTTACAGAATAACTAAGACCTTCCTTGTTAAAATCTGCTGTCTAACATGGTATCAAAGCTTGCCTCATGATATATGGTTGACCCCATTTATGAGTGATCGATCCTCTACCTTTGCTTCCGCTGCAAATCTCCACAGAACCTCTCAAAAGAAAGTGGTTTCTGCTTCTTCTTCACAATTCCTACCAAGAACTTCTCAAAAGAAAGTTGTTTCTACTCCTTCTTCATAATTCCTTCTCAGAACCTCTCAAAAGAAAGTGGTTCCTGCCGTATAACTCACCATGGTTACAGCTGCTCAACTTCAAATCTTGCAATCACCGATTGCCTCTCTTATTCCAACAATCGGAAATGCAGTCACTGTCAAACTTGATGATCACAACTTCATCACCTGGAACTTCCAGATGGAACTTCTTCTCAATGCAAATGGCATTTTTGAGTTTGTCAATGGCACAAAGAAATGTCCTCCTCGCTCTATCTCTGAATTGGGTCCTGAGGATCCACCCTCTGATGCTTACCTCATATGGAGGATGCACGATCAAGCACTGATGCAACTCATTACTTCAACTCTCTCCACATCTGCCATTTCCTGTGTTATTGGTTGCAAAAGTGCTCAAGATATGTGGACCAACCTGAGAGACAGGTTTGCCTCTTCTACTAAAGCCTCTATCTTTCAGATGAAAACTGATCTTCAATATGTTAAGAAAGGCTCAGAAAATATGACTCAATACTTACAAAGAATTAAGGTTGCTAGAGATCTCTTGGAATCATGTAATGTCCGTTTTGAAGATGAGGATGTTGTTATTCTTACATTAAGAGGTCTGCCTACTGAATATAATACCTTTCGATGTGTCATTCGTGGAAGAGAGAATTCTATCAGTCTCAAGGATTTCAGGTCTCAACTTTTGGCTGAAGAAACAATCATCGATCAATCCTCTGAGCATCCATCTTTCCTTTCTGCTTTTTCAGCTACTAATGATGGTACTCAGTCAAGGTCTGATCATGAAGTCACAAACTCATCTGGTGCACCTACTTTCAATAACATGTCTAACACTGTGAAACCAAGTAATACCTCTCAAAATGTTCAGCAGTTGTCTGATAATTTTCAGAAGTTTGGTTACATTGGAGGTTATGGCCAAAACAGTGGATGGTCTACCAACAACTTCAATAATGGGTACAGAGGCAATGTCAGCAAAGGCAAGAACAAAGGTAAGTGGTATCCCAACTATGGAAATAATGGCAATGGTGGGAACAATAATTCAAAATTTTGGAATAATGGAAATAAGGGAGGTTCTAGTTACTCCTCAGCACCTGGTGTTCCTAGTGCATCAACTCAGAACTATTATCAGCCACCACAAATCTGTCAAATTTGTGAAAAGAAGGGACATATAGCTGCAGATTGTTATCATCGACATCTGAATCAACCATCACCAATCAGTGAGCCTTGCCAGATATGCTGGAAACCTGGTCACTCAGCCATGAACTGTTATCACAGGGAGAACTATTCTTATCAAGGATCCTCTCCTCCAGCCAATCTAACTGCTATGAATACACAGATAACACATCCTGCTCAGCAGCAAGAGTACTGGATTGCAGACACTGGAGCCACAGCTCATATGACTTCTGAGTTATCTCAAGTTCAAAGGCCAAATCCTTCCTCCTCTGAAGACATCATTACTACAGCAGGTGGTTCAGGTTTGAAAATAGCTCATGCTGGTCATTCTTTTCTTGAAACTACTAATCCCACACCTCACTGTTTTCTTTTAAATGAAGTTCTTCATGTTCCTCATATCTCAACACACCTGTTATCTGTCAATAAGTTGTGCAGAGATAACCATTGTTCCTTCTCTTGTACTGAGTCTTCTTTTCTAATTCAGGATAGAACCACAGGTGTCACACTCTTCCAAGGACTGAGTAAGAATGGCTTGTATCCTCTTCCTTTCAGTTTTTCTTCAAATAAAGCTTTTAATGTTCCTCAGAATTCATCCCCTCTTGCTCTTCTTGGAAAACTCACTCATACTCAACTGTGGCACAGAAGATTAGGACATCCTTCAAACCAGATTGTGTCTGCTGCATTACACAAGGCTAGCATTTCTGTTTCTAAAGATTCAACTCCTGCTATTTGTGAATCTTGTCTAGAAGGAAAATTGTCAAAACAGTCTTTTCCTGTCTCTAGTTCCAAATCTCTTACTCCTTTTGCAGTACTTCATTCTGATGTATGGGGTCCTTCACCTATTATCTCTGGTGAAGGGTTTAGATACTATGTCAATTTTGTAGATGAATGTACACGATATACTTGGATTTTTCCAATGAAAAATAAATCTGAGGTTCTTTCCATCTTTGTTCTTTTTCATACTTACATTCTAAACCAATTTTCTGTTTCAATCAAAATTCTTCAAAGTGATGGAGGTGGTGAGTATATTAGTCAAAAATTTCAGACCTTTTTGGCTCTCAAAGGAATTGCTCATCACAGATCTTGCCCCTATACACCTGAACAAAATGGTCTAGCAAAAAGAAAGCACAGACACATCCTTGAGACAACAATCACCATTCTTCAAACAGCCTCCTTACCAGCTCATTTTTGGTTCTATGCTTGTGCTACTTCAACCTACCTTATAAATAGAATGCCATGTGTTCTGTTGAAAATGAAATCTCCTTTTGAATCCTTATTTTCCAAACTTCCAGTTCTTACTCATTTAAAAGTTTTTGGATGTGCTTGCTTTCCACTATTAAAACCTTATAACTCTACTAAACTTCAACCTAAAACAAAAAAATGTGTTTTCTTAGGGTATGCAGAAAAATACAAAGGTTTCATCTGTCATGATCCAGTGTTTAAAAAAACCTTTGTGTCTAGACATGTGTTGTTTGATGAGCTTCAGTTTCCTTTTTCTTCTTTGCTCCTTAAATCTCAGTGTCCTTCATCTGCTTCTTCTGTCTTAGACGTCTCAGATAACATGTCTCCTCCTTCCTCCATACCTTCAACATTTACACAGTCTCCTGTTACTCAGTCCTCCTTTTTCCCTGAATGTTCTAGTCATGAGCTTGACATTGATCATCATTCACCTGAACCTGCTCAAAATGATGTCACAAATGGATCACCTTCTGATCAAACGTCGACTGATACTGCCCCTGACTTCTTGGAAGCCTCTTCACTTGCTCATCCTAGTAGCATCACTGATGATGACTTTCATCCTCAATGCTTGGAAGTGGTGTTACCCATCTCTGGGGTAAATATGCATCCTATGCAGACTAGGTCCAAGAGTGGTATTTTCAAGCAAAAGGCTCTTCACTCCACTCATGTTCTATCATCTGAGGTTGATCTTGCTCAAATTGAACCAGTATCCTTCAAATCAGCTTCTTCCTCTCCTGTGTGGCAGCAAGCAATGGAGGATGAAATGAATGCCTTGTATGGATAAGACACTTGGTGTTTAGTTCCTCTTCCTGCTTCCAAAAACTTGGTAGGCTGCAAATGGGTTTACAGAATCAAAAAAAATTCAGATGGCACTATTGCTAGACATAAGGCTCGGCTTGTAGCAAAAGGTTTCAGTCAGGAAGAAGGTCTTGATTATGGTGAGACATTCAGTCCAGTGGTCAAAACTACTACTGTCAGATTAGTTTTAGCATTAGCAGCTCATTTTCAATGGCATCTTAAACAGCTTGATGTTAAAAATGCATTCTTGCATGGGGAACTTAAGGAAGAAGTATATATGACACAACCTCCTGGTTTTGAAGATTCATGCCATCCTGATCATGTGTGCAAACTGCAAAAATCTCTCTATGGCCTCAAGCAAGCTCCTCGAGCCTGGAATGATAAGTTTACTAGCTTTCTTTCTGAGCTAGGCTTTCAAACTACTTGGGCTGATGCCTCTCTTTTTGTCAAGCAAACATCTTCTGCAGTTGTTATTCTTCTGTTATATGTGGATGATATCATCCTCACTGGTAGTAATATTGTTGCAATATCAGAGGTCACGGCTTCTCTCACTGCAGAATTCGACATCAAAAACCTTGGAGATCTTCACTTCTTCTTGGGGTTACAGATCCAATATACTTCCAATGGTTTGTTTGTTTCTCAATCCAAGTACATTCATGACTTACTCACTAAAACTTCAATGCTGGACTGCAAGCCTATTGATACTCCTGGTGTACCTGGATCCCGACTTAAGAAAAATGATGGCTCTTTGTATGGTAATCCTTCCAACTATCGGAGCATTGTTGGTGCATTACAGTACTTGACCTTCACCAGACCCGATATTGTTTTCTCTGTTAATCAGGTTTGTCAGTACATGCACTCACCATCTGAGTCTCATTTTATGGCTGTCAAACGCATCCTTCGATATCTTAAACGTACTCAGCATCAAGGCATCTCCTTATCTGCTGGCTCTTTAGACCTCATTGCCTATACTGATGCAGACTGGGCTAGAGATCCGACTGATCGTCGTTCCACTACTGGTGTCGTTGTCTATCTTGGTAATAATCCTATCTCTTGGATGTCCAAGAAACAAACCACGGTTTCCCGATCT
The DNA here is from genome assembly GCA_037349345.1 of Oemleria cerasiformis. Classification (NCBI taxonomy): domain Eukaryota; kingdom Viridiplantae; phylum Streptophyta; class Magnoliopsida; order Rosales; family Rosaceae; genus Oemleria; species Oemleria cerasiformis. The sequence goes on from JAZGTL010000018.1 coordinate 17,901,436, forward strand.
AGTACTGAGTCTGAATATCGAGCTCTTGCTATTACCGCTGCTGAAGTTGCCTGGATTCGTCAGTTATTATGTGCTCTTCACATCCCTTTGTTAAAACCTCCTTTGATTTACTGTGATAGTACTTCAGCCACAAGTCTCTGTGCCAATCCCATTTTTCATTCTCGTGCTAAGCATATTGAGATTGATTACCACTTTGTTCGTGAGCGAGTGGTTCGTGGTGACTTGGATGTTCAACATGTGTCTTCAGGTGATCAGGTGGCCGACATCTTCACTAAAGCTTTAGCAGATGATCTTTTTTACTTACATTCTTCCAATCTGATGCTCGGGGCCTCTCCATCATCAGCTTGAGAGGGGATGTTAGATGACTATGCGCCTGACTGCGCCTGCACTGCGCCTATGCGCCTGCACTGCGCCTGACTGCGCCTGCACTGCGCCTATGCGCCTGCACTGCGCCTGACTGCGCATGCACTGCGCCTATGTCGCGCCACTACGCCTGAGAAGCGCCTCACCTCCTGCTGTTCATGCTGACATACTACGCCTAGCTGTTGTCCATGCTGGTGTGCTGCGCCTAGGTGGTATGCCTCCCTGCTATCCATAAACAGCTATGTCTTAGCTGTATTATAGATGGAGGACAGCTATGAGTTTGTTAGGGAAGTTAGGACAGCTATGAAATGCTGTTAGAACAGTTAGAAAGTTGTTATATTAGTTAAGAGACTTACTTGATCTCTAAGTAATCAACTACAAAGCTATAAATAGCTAAATGCTGTAATATGTGAAGGTTAATAAGCAATAAAAGATTTTCTAGTTCATCTCCTCCATTCTTACAGAATAACTAAGACCTTCCTTGTTAAAATCTGCTGTCTAACACTATTAATTAATTATAAAAGGATTAGTGTTTATATATATATATATATATATACTATACTTAACAGAAAGAATAAAACTATGATGTAAAGCCCCAAAGACAAACACCATTTAGAAGGTCGAAACTCCAAGCCGATTCGATAGCGGGGACAGTCTTTAAAATTAAGGATCCTATTACCCAAATTAGAAAATGTATCCGCTACAAAGTTGACTTCCCGATACACATGCTTAAAAGAGATTTAAGGATATATATATAGCTAGAATTTTGACATTCTCTTTAGAATGGTGCAAAGGCCTAGAATTATTGACCGAATCAATAAGCACTCTCCTTCAACCTCAAGATTGCAAATACCATAATCCCGAGCCTGACATAAACAATCTAGGATAGCCATACCTTCAGCTCTAAGCACATCCGTAATTCCAGTACATTTACATATTAATACAAGAGCTATATAATAATATATATATATATATATATATGTTAGAGCTAGCATGCATGCATGTATGATGATGATGATGAGTGTAGGTGTGTGTATGTATATATAAATAGGGTACGGATATATATATATATATAATATATATATATATGGTGGAGATGGAGGGTATGAATGTTGGGTGAATAATGGTATCTCTGTATCGTCTAATAATTTCATGATGGGTGGACAGACGCAGAGAGGCAATGGGACCTCCTATCACACTATTTCCCGACGCCCTTGTCCCTCTTCTATTTGTTTCTATTGTAAGTTTATAACAACGCCATTTTCAATTTCCAAATATATTTATTAATTAATTATAAGCTCCTCTCTCTGCACTAGCTGCTCACCTCACCAATTTAAACTCACATGCAATATACCCTGTGAATACCCTGTGAGAATGTGAAGGTACAAATGTCCTATATTAAAAATTTGCACAATTTTGCAAGGATTTATAAGGAATCTCCGTTACCAATTGGTTTTGGGGTGGAACCTCAACTTTCTTCATGGCATCAGCGTAGGTTATCTCATGTGTAAGACTTAATGACCACACGTGCTCCACATCACCCATCATGAGTTGTCCAAGTGTTAAGCTTGAAAATTTATCACACGTGCGTGTGAGAATGTGAAGGTACAAATATCCCACATTGAAAAATTGCATAACTTTACAAAGGCTTATAAGGAGTTGGACATCTCCTCTCATTGCCAATTGGTTTTGGAAACCTCAACTTCCTTCAAACCAATATTATAACATTAATCTTTCTTTTCATTTTTGTACTCAACTCAATCCATGTTATATATCTTCGGTGAGTTTTGTTTGATTTGTACTTAATTATAAATGTGAAAAATTAGGGTTTATTTAAGAGATATGTCTGATAATTATGTCGATTTAATATTTAATATATATTTTTTATAGTGTTTGTTCATTTCCTGGCATGTTATTACTTTCTTCGTTATAAAACAAAATGATTATTAAATGAACTCTAGTTAAATTTGGTTGTTGAGGAGGTATATATAAATGGTAGAAAGAAATGAAGGCAAAGGTTGATTTATGCTGATTCCACAAGCATTACTGAAATTGTGGTGCCTGCAAACCTCCTTTCCAACTTGCCTCTCTCTCCCACGGGTTCTTGGCATCAGATTTTTAGGCTGGGTCACTATATCCAGTGTTTTCATCACTTCATTTGTGTACTGGCGAAGTACTGTAGGGCATCTTCAATTGATTCATTAAGAATTCTCAACTAAATGGATAAGCATGCATCAAAACTATAGCTCTAAAACCATTTAATTCTCTGTGAGGGTACGTATTGAGTGAGAATTAGAGAGAAGACACATGATGAATTGAATCGACTTCAATTCAACGTTTGGTGTTCATCGTTTTATATATGTTTTTTCGGGTAACAGCAAGATGTTGTATTCCTCCACTCATAAAAAAAAAAAAGCTTTTATTGATACTTAAACTTGTATATAAACAAAGAGATGGATCAAAGACGACCGATTTGATTTGCACATGCAAATGCACCGTCCCTTGTCGACACCAAAAAGCTCCATCTCTGCGTATATATATGTAAACTATGAGATCATTACAAAATTAATTAATCACCGCAGCTTTTCATCGATCTCAAACTTATTAAGTTGTTCCTAATTCCATTCCTATGTATATATGTAAATTCATCATTGCATCACGTTGTTACTCATCACCTACTAAATTAATAGACTAATTAAGTAGCCCAAGCATCCTTACATTTTATTATATTCCGCCCTTATGAATAATAATGACAATTTATATTTGTGATGAATTCGATATTTAATCAGTTATGGTCAATTTAGTCCAAATCTCTCTTGTTATTGTATACGTATAGTTATTTTATTATATTCGACCCTTATGAATGATAATGACAGTTTATATTTTTGATGAATTCGATATTTAATTAGTTATGGTTAATTTAGTCCAAATCTCTCTTGTTATTGTATACGTATAGTTAGTTATGATTGATTCATTTTTTTTTTGCTTAATCCAATAATTCTTCATCTTCTATATATACCGTTGTATGAAAATATATGCTAGTAATAAAATATGAAATGAAGTTTATTAGCATGCATGCTTAGAGCAATACCTGTATATATTCACCCTAAGGTGGATGCATGTGCTTGTTTTTTCATAATTGATTATCGAATTTTTCCTATAAAGATATGATAATTAGTGAAGGAAGCTGAGGTTCCATTCCAAAACTAATTGACAATGGGAGGAGAGGCTCAAGTCCTTATAATAGGACTTGCAAAGTTGTGCAACCGTCCAATTCTTCCAACTTCTAGTTTTGGGTGACGTGGAGTATAACGTGAGGCGGTTAAGTCTTACATGTGGGATAACCCGCTCTGATACCATGAAGGAAGTTGAGGTTCCACTCTAAAACCAATTGGCAATGGGGAAAGAGGTTCAAGTCTTTATAAGCCCTTGCAAGGTTGTGCAACATTCCAATGTGGGACTTTTGTAATTTCACATTCTCACAATTAGAACTGTTGATTTCTTAAATCATCACGTAAAGGGTCATCTCTGCAAAAACGAAAAAAAAAAACAAATTGAAGATAATTTAGCCCTTCATATATATCAATTAAATTAAACACTTCACCATATATAATTAAGAATCTTTAACATCCACCAAAATCATCATTTGCTTTGATACATATGGATATTACTAAACAATCTCCAATTTAGTTGATTTTAACATAGATGATCTTTATAGTATTATATGTTCTAACAAATTAATAGTTCCAATTATCACACACTTTCATAAAAAAAAAAAAGTTAGTAATCAACAATAAGGAGAAGGAGTACATCCGGCCTAAAGTAACGCAAATATTTTTCCTAATTTTATATTATTAATTACTAAAAAATCAACTTCCGATGGATTATTACACTATTGCATAAAACAAAATTTAGCCACCCTTTTGTGGATGGAAGTATTTTTCAACTTATCGATGGATGAGATTGGTATATATATATATCTCTCTTCTTTGTTTTGGTCAGAAGGATGAGATTGGTATATTTATATATATATCTTCTATTTTTTGGTCAGAAGGATGAGATTGGTATATAAGTTTTAAGATGATCGAGTACATGTAGATGGTATATATATAGGGCCCATATATATATAGCAGAGCATAATATATAGCAGATCAGAGATGGAGCAGTGCGCATGCATGATGTTGTTCGTGGACTGGGATTGTCCCATCTTTAGACTCTACACGTATATATATATATATATATAAGGACAAAAGCCTTAGATTCCTTCGTGTATATATATATACTAACAGCAGCCGTCAAACTAGCTCGCATATATTATATATGATGATCGAAAGGAATATATATACCAAATTATGAATCCACATATATTATTATGTAGCTTGGTGTATATTTACAGTTAGCAGGCACAGATAGATATGTATATATATATATATATATGAGGTAGGTTAAAATGAAGCAAGGGATGGTTGATGGAAGAGAGAATATTTGCATATATGAAGGTGACAAGCTGGCTGGATATACAGAGATTGATTGGCCTTTGGAGAGAGATGTAACATGAAGGTGGCACCATCATACATATACATACAAAGAGATTGAGAGATCGAGATGATTATTATGATATATGGCGGAGGATAGAGATAGAGATGGATATTATTTGGAAATATCTTGGGGTGAGGATTCTGTTGGTCGGCTGATAATGAGCCACGCAGTGACGGGGCGAAGCACAGCCCTGCTAGCTACCTCCAACACCACTACTATACACAGTCGATCTACTACTAGTATTATTAGTGCAAGAGGAAGACGATCGAAGATCGATGGATCCAAAAGCCAGACATATTATTTATGCACTAGATGAAAATTAAGGCCAATGAATCAAAGGTCCGGCCCCTAGGCCTGATCAATTGCATGAAATATTCGATTTTATTTAATTAATATGTATTTTATGTTCTAATATACTGTCATTCCTCTGGCTCTGGCTAGCTAGCTAGTAGCTACCTCTCTTGTCAATGTCGTCGCGCGTCGTCTCTCGAACTTCTCCTCATTTCTCATACTTACTTCCTTGGATTCTTCTCATTCTCTCAGAAGTTTCCCTTGTCATTTTCGTACTTCATATTATTCTACGTACATGCATCATATTGAATCCCATCCCATATATATATATACATGCATCTACTCACTCCTTAGTGGGTTATTCATAATAAACCCTAAGAATTAGGGGTATATAATAATCACTAAGAAAATGTAATACAATTAAACAACTAATAAAGATATTTGTATGTAGCAACTTGAGCAATTAGTTATGTTCGTACTTAATTTGATTGACCTGCAATTGCCGATACGATTAGACAACCCTCTAAAAGACCTGGTCATCCTCGGCCACACACACTCTTGCCCGACCCTAACAAACACACAAGACAACAATGGCCCTTGGCCGATCAACATACAGGGTCGACGACGACATGCTCGGCCGACCACCATTTTGACAGCACATGCACAATTCAGGCCCGCTAGGACATGTGTCATGCACCACAACAAAGTGCATTTATCCCATATAGAAATGTCTCACCTACAACATTCATTATCACTATAATTAGAAATGACAGCCCCCTCTAAAAAGGAATGACTACTTTGCCTTTACGCTGCCAAAATTACCATGCATTGAACCTTCTTCACCTACTTAGGCATTGGAAGCTGTTAAGCCGGCATCACACCCTTACTCCTCTACTCTTCTTTCTTCCTTGCAGATCATTCATCGCCGAGAAGAGCGAGAGGACCGAGTTCAGCAAAACAAATCTAAGTTGATCCATTTTTAACATCAATAAATTGCTTACAAATTCTTTTTATCTGATTATTTATAGTACAATACTCCTTATTAATAATGAATAATCTAACCTAAATTCATTGGTATTTTAGATTCCCCATCCAAACATACTCTAATGAAATGAAATTGATTGGCCGATTTAGATCTAATATATATATGTTCCAATTGCATGATGTGTCTGTGTGTGCGTTTTTTTTTTTTTGTATGTATTTGTATACATATTATAAAGGAAACACATATTTGCAAATGTTCGATTCCCCCTGGATTATATCCTGATTGTGGTTATGGGTGCGCTACAATGCGTATGTGAGTCTTCCCGGCTCCCATCGCAGATTAGTCACTGGTTATTAGTTTTGAAATACTGCGTGTCAATGATAAAATAAGAAGTTGAATTTTTGCAAATCAACATCATAATAATTATGATAATACATCACAAATTTCAAAGGAAGCTAGATTTTTGAAAATCAGCATCATCATATATAATGCATGCATCTCGATATTAAATCATTAATTGTCTTTGTCTTAAGGAAAGCAGGGCCACCAATAATTAATATGGATTGTCTGGTAAAAATGGCACTGCCTTCCGTCGGAAGCATGTCCTGATATATATATATATATATATATATATATATATATATATATATATATGCTTTGTCAATTGTCCTGTTCATGATATGGTATCCTCTCTCTCTCTCTCTCTCTCTCTCTCTCTCTCTCTCTCTCTCCTGCTGCCTAATCCATTCTTCGGCTTTCTTTTGTTCCCTTCTTACTTGTATTAACTAATTAATCAACTAATTAATATAATATGGACAAACATAAGAGATTCTTCATATAATATTAAGGGAGATCTCAAGATATATCGATGTCAAATTCTTCAATGAATGCGTACGTGTACAGAGCTTTGAGCTTTAATTTCCTCCAGACAAACACATCTTGCTCGATCATGATCGATAATCATATTAATTGTATCAAGAAACCTCATGGCATCTATGGCAGAGATCAACAAGCTAGGGGGAGGTGTGGGATGTTGGCTCTATTGCCATCTAGTTCTTGTCTATATATATATTAACGCTAAAATCTCAAAGATATGCATGTAATCAAATTGGAAGATTTCAATCAAATTTGGATCGATCCGCCCCCTCCCAGCCCATAAGTCATCATATATCTTAATTATTACCACCCAAAACTAAATTTGAGTTACTACTCAAATCATCGCAATTACCACAAAATAAGTTATTTTACTACATAATAATTAAACACTCTGATTTTGTGGATGGTAACTCGCTAGATTCGTATTGTACAAGTTTTCTTTACATGGCAATATTTGGATCATTTATGTAACTTGCTAGCTAGCTATTCATATCTTAAAGCTAACTAATAATACACATGTAGGGCTAGTTTTTTATCGATCGAATTGGTTTGAATTAAATATTTCATAAAATTTAAGAGGAATAAATATAAAAATATACTTAATTAGCTCTTCTGAAATCAATATCTTATACCATATATTTGGAGGAAATTAAGATTAGGAACAAATTACTTATTATGTTTAATCCCCTCTAATAATCATTTTACAATGAAAAATAAAAATTCAATATTTCTACTTCCAAATACCTCAAATTTAATGAGTTCTAATTAACTCAGTACAATATTCTTCCCCCACCAAGCAAGCTAGTTCATATTTTGTTCTTAAGAATTCACACATAATACGTACTTTACATTTTTGTCAATATATTATTATTTTTTATATAATAAGAATGCACATATATATATATATATATATATATATATATATAAAACTCATTTTTCATAATTTAAAAAAGGAAAGCTGATCGATAATGCATGCAATAGTACCCATTACCCAGAAAAGTGAGAGACATAAGGCAGACACGAAGGAATGGTGGGTTTGAGGGATAAAGGGTGTTGCAATATATAGAAAAGCTAAAGAGAAGTTTCAGTAGCCATAAAATAATGGACAAGAGCCAAACAAGAAGGAGACAGATATGAATCGATTTCCAGTGATTTCTTTCCAAAGGTTAATTTGTCTGTCGATCACCTCCTCACAAAAACAAAAAACCACCCTTTTTTCCCAACATGTATATGACTTGGTTTTGGCTATATACCATTCTACCTTGCTACCTGCCAAAGTTATTGAAGCTTCCTCCATACCCTCTCCTCCCTAGCGCGCTACTCGAGCTAGCTAATGCATGCTCGATTATTCCCTTAATTATTCTTGCCAACGAGGAAAATAGAAAAGTAAAAACTAATATATATATATATATATATGGTTATATATACTTACGTAGTACGTGGGTTAAAGTAAAACTTTTTAAAGGTAGAAATTAATAATAATAATCTAGGTACGTATATAGCTCTGATATGCTACTCTAGTAGGACATGAGAGCGTGGGTTGTTGTTTCTCTCTTTATTTTTTGTCGTAGCTTCTTTTTCCTCTTCTTTTCATCTCTTTTCTGTTTATCATTATCTTTTTGGTTGTGATGTGTACCCTTTTATAGGAAGATGACCTTTTAGTCTCCATGTGCCTCTCCATCACCTTCAACTTCAACCCGCCTTCTTCCTTGGATCAAGCCTTGCCTATAATTTCAACCATTCTCACACCAGAGACAAAGATCTAAAAAGTGCGGCCATCTTCTCACGCATGGGAGAACCAAAGTAGCACAGAATATATAATCACTCGACACGTAAGCCCTCGTCGTATACGTGTCATCATCTGGGTAGGCAAAAGAGTAGAATTTGGATGCTCTCGTGGGTATACGTTGTGAAATAGCTTTTTGTACAAGAAAGGAAAGCAAAGCAAACATATAAAGTGAGACGACCCCAATAGAAGTTGTGGAAGTGGTAACCTGTCACACACACTAGAAAAGAATAAAGATTATTGGAACAAAGGTGGTAATATAATGGTATTTATTTACAACCAAAAAAGCAGCAATTCCATGTATGAGTGTGACATATGCTTTGCAGGGAAAAAGGATTGGATCCAAAGGAGGAGAGGGATCGTGGTGGATTTCTTAAGCTAACTACTTATGTTTCTCCAATATTTCATTTTCCATTTGAAGTTATCTGATGCATGATTAATTTGGGAAAAGTTGGGCCAACGAAACCCTAATCATCAAATAATTTTAAGTAAGGTGTAGGGACCCATTCATTCATTCATTTGGCATCTTTTTCATATCGATCCATACCCTATTTCCCTTCCCTTCCCTTCCCGGCCTTTGGCTTTAGAATTCCTCTTACAAAGTTCGTGGTTTCTATCCGTCCCCATAGACATTGAGTGATAACTCATGAAACAAACCATGTGAGTGGGGAAGACTTCATCTTTAAATCCAAAAAGAGAAGTCTGCCTGTGCAACTCCAAAAAGTCAAAGCATCAAATCCAAATCCCACTTTTTATAATAATCAAAACAAGTAGAGAGAGCAAATAAGTGAGTGATTATTGCGATCTTATATTTGTGTGTTACTCCACATGTCGTGAGTTTGATTCCTTCTCAGATTAAACTATAAAATTTAAATAGAAAACTGTAACATTAAATTCCTGCTAATCAACTTAGGAATGTTATATTATGGAACCATATATATGTCTCACAATAACACAGCTTCACCTCAAAGCCTATTTCTTCTACCAAAAATTGGAAATTGGATGATATATCAATCTAAAATTTCAACATAATTAAGCCCAAAGTAGAGTCGGAAATTATTGATTCCAAATTTCTATGGACTAGCTTGCAAATGGCCCATGGACTTAATCTTGCAGTTCAATTATGGATCGAAGCTTTCTTTAGAAAGAGGAAAATACATTGGAGATAAAACATATAGAACTGCGCGCCACGCTTCGTTGTTTTTTGACAAGTGATATATATATATAGTGTACTTTGGAATCATTTAAATTACTGAGGCGGGTCGGAAATTCGAACTTGAGTATATAAAACAAGCATATAACCAATATCACTACTCACAAATATACAAAGGGCTCACTTTCATTACAAAGAGGGAAAAATTACAAAAGAAGAGGAAAAATGGAAATTTTACAAACAAATTAATTAACTACAAATTACTTTGATGATATCGATGAAATGATCTTTACTAATTACTTCGATGTCGATCAGTACGTACGTGTCATCATTCGGCCGGCTGCTTATTGAATATTGATATTGTTGATGAGATGGAGATTATTATCCGAAGAAGCCTCTGTTTGAGGTTCGATTGATGGAAGAAAGCACTGAAACGACCGCCATGCAAACGGCTCCGACCAACAAAACTGCGGTGGCAATAATTGCCTTGTTATAGAAACCATCATTCTTGGTTTGAGCTTCGTCCAATTCCTCCTCGGAAAAGCCGCCCGATGCTGCAAGCAGTGGAAATAAATCTTTGAGGAACCTCTTGAACTCCAAAGCCACAGCAAAACCAGCACCCACACCCGCAGCTAGAACCAAGCTCACCAACTGCATGCATGCACACGTACGTTCATTCATTATTAATATATTTCCATGCGTGTATAATCTATATATGTCTTAATAATTAACTAGGAATTAAGGAAGGAATGAATTAATTAATATATGAATATTATTAATTAACCTTGTCTGCATAGAAATCAAACTCTGGCATGCAGTCGTTGCGTATCAACCTCTTTTTGGTGCTGGCATAGTATATATCGAAAGGCAACTGCAATATCGTGTATGCTCCTGCAATTGCCGCTGTAGAAATCATAAACCTGCATCGCATGCATATATATATATGTCATCTCTAATTAAAAAAATAAATAAATAAAAGGATAAACTACATAAAAGTACCTAAATGATAGGGTCATTTCAAATTCGTACTCTAACTATGAAAATTGGATTCTAAGTACCCAAATTATCAAAACACAACATTTAGGTACCCACCGTTAGCAGTCTGTTAAAAAAAATGTCCAATTGGCATTTGTGGGGCTTTTTTTTATGCTGATATAGACGCCATATGTAGACAAAAAAAAAATTCAATTTTAATAAAATCTTAATAAATAGGCAAAAAAATTAATAAAAATTTATTTTTATGAAAAAAAAACAAGAAAATAAAAATAAATAAATAAAACATTAAACAAAAATTAATTATACACATTAGCCTTCATTGTCTTCATCACCTTCATCGCATCAGCCCAGGAACCATCATCGATTTCATTGCAGTACGAAACCCCAACAACCATCATCGATTTCATCATCATCACTACCAGCCGTCGAACCCAACAAAGGGTATCCAATTCCGCTTGGATCGTCTCCGAGTTGGGTTTTTTAACTCGGTCTCGCTCTCTCTCTTTACGTCGGTCAACCTCTCTACTGGTAGCTCATAAATCGATAGGCTGGTACCATGACAAGGCGGACTCAGGTTCCTACGAAGATCGGGTCGCGAAGAATGTCGGGTCGGTGACGACTCAGAGGCCGCTGCTATGTCAAGTTTCATGAAATCCCTTTACTGCTTCTTCAGATATGCCCCTTCCTTCCCCGCACCAAGATCATTGTAGACGTCAACTAAGTCGTCACCGTCGGATCCGACCTTCGCGGCAAGATGCTCGGAGATGGTGTTTCGCCGTTTCAAGCTCGCCTTTGCACAACAACGGTCGCCCTGCGACTTTGGGGGCAAAAACGGCGCGTTGCTGTGGGTTCCTTGACTTGGCTACCTCGATGGAGTCATGGTGCGGCGGTTGGGTCTGGGTTGATGTCGGAGTCTAAGGCTAGGTTTGGACCTGGGTTTGGAACTGGGTTTGGACCTGGGTTTGGAACTGGGTTTGGAACTGGGTTTGGACCTGGGTTTGCTCACCCATATGTGTAACTACGTTCAAATTGCCTCAAATTGAACGAGTGGGTTGAAATTGAATTGAAAATATAGGGGCGGCAGTGGGTGTGTCGGTGGCGGAGTGGGTAGTGGTTTATCAGAATGATTGAATTGAAGCCATCGGAAATTGGGGGTGAGGTGGAGTTGGAGAGGATGGAGAAGACGAAGGAGGGGTCATTGTTCTCGGTTCTGGGAGGGATTTGATTTTTATTTTTTATTTATTTTAAGATTTTATTAATTATTTTAATAATATTCAATTTTTTTTTTGTCTACGTGGCGTCCATGCTATCATAAAAAAAATGTCCCACAAATGCCACTTGGCCACTTAACATATTTTTTTAACAGATTGCTAACAGTGGGTACCTAAATGTTGTGTTTTGATAGTTTTGGTACCTATCTATAATCCAATTTTCATAGTTTGAATACGAATTTGAAATGAGTGCTATAATCTGGATACTTTTATTTAGTTTATCCTAAAATTCATTTATATGTTTAATTTGAACAGAATATATACCTGTATGCATGGACGTCTTGAAAGTGTTGATCAGTCCCATCTTGAAGCGTGAAATGGTTAAGAAACAGCAACACTACACAAGCAGCTGATGCTGACAAAACGAAGATCCTCAGTATAAGAATGGAGACAGCAATATCTTTCATCGCCATTGGTTGAGTGATTGAATGCGCAATGAGCAATATTAAAGCATGCATGCGCATTGTTTGAATTTATAGATGGAGCAGGAATTCAAAGAAACAAACAGCCGTCCCTTTCTGTCAATTCTCTCGTTAATGTCAAGCATCTTGGTTTGTCTTCTTTGCATTTGTTTTGGTGCAAAAGTGACGGCCTTTGACGAGCCAACGGCCGTATGTTCAAACCAAACGGCACATATATAATAATCAATCTACCTAGCCGGCTCATCGCATGCCTGCAGCAGCATATACAATCCTTAATTTCTACGTTATCAATTTATTACTACTTCCAAGACATATATGCATCCAAAAACCTTGTAACTCAAGACAACATATGTGCTTGTCTTTTGAGGATACAAACACAAAACTAGCTCTTGGGTCTCTCACTACGACCAAAAAAAAAAAAGTTGGCAAGGCTAGCGGTTCCTATCGTTGTACATATATTGTATTTTTTGTGCGCTTTAAACTTTTAACGAGGATATTTAACAAGGATATAACAGGTGAAGTCGATCGGATTGAAAATTATAATTCCACTTGAGTCCGAGTAAAAAATTACCGTTAGCTAGCGAACCTTAGTCAAATCTGAAAATGCGGATTGAAATTGGAATACATGAGAATTTGAATTTTCCTACAACATACATTATCCTACTCCGTATATGTTTTTCTGCATGAGTTGGATAATTTGGTGTTAATTTGTTTAGAAAACAATGTTCTTTAACTTAATTGGAAGAAAATAGGGGAAAACGTATATATGATATCCAGCCGCATGCGAAAGCGGTTCACTACCGAAAACCTTCATATAATTCAGTGGGGACTATCGAGTTTAGTTTAAGCCCGATTCGGTGACGCTACACAGAAAACATCCACTTGGATAGGGTAGACAGGTGGTTTAGGTTTAACTGCAAAATGATATGTATGCACAGTGTAAATTGTGTAATATCTTGAGTATCGCACACCACTTGTGAAAATGATGATGATCACCATCATCCCTCCACATTTACCTTCACGTACTAGCTTCAATGTGAATGCTGCTGCTGCTGCTTCTGCTTCTGCTTCTGCTTGGGATCCATTAAAGCTTTCCAACTTTTGAAGAAGGTTAAAAATGCATCTTTCCACACTGCAAAGCTTTTTCAGCAATCGGGCGGTGATCTATAAGTGCGGGTGATACGGATCTGAAGCAAAAAAAATTAAAAAAAAACCAATAAACTTTGTATGAACATGATATGCACTTAATGAAGTTTGCGTCTGTGCTGCAGAAGGCTTAAAACTGATCTATGAGAAAACTCAAGAAAAGGGAAAATCCACCTGTGCAAAAGCATAAATTGCTCGCAAGATTCTTGCATAATCAGTTCCTAGCATTTGAATGACAACATCTGCCAGAAATGTTCCCCAAAGCCTACATAAAATGGCAAAAGATAAGAATTTGATAGAAAAATTCCCCAAAACACTAACGAGAAAAAATCTTGAAGGTCATCAAAAGCCGCCAAAAGTTGTTACCGCATAACTTGAGCATGGTTGGCTTAATCATATCAATTTGAAACAACAGGCGTTCACATAGGGTTTTCAAACCTAGACTATACCAGATGATGAAGCCATCAAAACTTCAGAAGGTAAATGTTCAGTTATAGGCTTCCACAGCCTCAAAGCTGTTCCACTTCCACATGAGAAATAGATCCAATCGAAACAAACTAAAACAGAAGGTAGTGAATGTGAATGGATCATTTCAGCAAATCTGATACTCACCTCAATAGGTGCAGTCTAACCTACACCGAAGCATAGATGGAAGGTAAGGAAAAAATAACAATTCATCAAAAACTTAATTCTCAACAACGCAAAGTCTTTTTTCACCCAAATTGACTATTGGTTACTGAGAAGTGACTAAGTTGGGATCAATTTTTACCTATCTAACCTTCCTAGGGTTGCAAACAAACAAGAAATCAAGTTTAGATAAACTTTAAATGTTAATGTTTTAGAAATTAAGTGTAGGAAGACTCGTACACTGGGCCAAGGAAAGCCATCATGCTTCTTAACCCAAGATATCTTGATGTAGCCCCAGCAAAACCCTGCCCAAAATGACAAATGTTGAAATGAGAGGAGGAGGGAGAGGGGAAGGGGCATAAAAATATTTTGTGGTAATGTCTAATTTACTGTTGTACATAATGTATAAACCACTTTCCTTGATATCAGCATTTGATATGTACTCAGAATTTTGTTAAAATTAAACTTAGCCCTGAACAAAAAAAAATGCCACTAGCTCATAAAGATAAGTTATGCATTAGATGACAGTCGCAGCAGATTCAATAATTGTCAGGATATAATTACTTGTTTTGCAGCAAGAAAAGCCGCTCTGGACTCTAAATTTACAGCAGCTAATTGTCCACCCTGAAGATGAAGAAGGCGCGGGATTACATGTCAGGAAAAGAGGGTAACTAGATAAACCATATTAGGAAATTCATTAGCATCACAAAGAGAAACAATTCCTGTAGTAATGAAAGGAAAAGCAGCATAAAGTCCAGTATTGAACAAACATGGACATGTAAGATGTCATGACATGATGACAAGGGAATTAGAAACCTTGAGAAAGATAAACACCCAGGAGGAACATAGCAATGTATACCATACATAAGCATATCTTAAGAACCTAGAGCATGACTGGGAATGTCAGAGCAAAAAAATATAATCCATGCGCATAAGTACATCTGCTTGTATGCAAAATTACTCATGTGTGCATTCCAATAAGTGTACGACCTAAGTGGAATCCCCAAAATTGAGGGGTTTCTTTTCATCCCTTCTCTCCCTATCTCATATCTCCTTGAACAATAGCCTGAAATTGATTAGTAATATATGCAAAGAGAATTTATTGAAATATTCCTAGAGGGTGGCCACCCAAGTGCAAAGTCTATACAAGTTTGAAAATAGAAAGAACAAATAGAATGTAATAGCAGGAAGATGTGCCTATTTGCCCATGTAAACATTACTATCAAATCAACAAATAGTAGGAGTGTCAAAAGCCTTACAGCTGTAATAAATTGGAAAGACAGATATGAAGTCAAATACCTTTCTAACAAAATCCCTTTTTAGCTGATAGTTGGCAGCTTCTAGGAACACCTTACCAGATAATTTTCTAGCTATCTACCACAAAGGAAAAACAGTTAAAGGTATAAAACATAAGAGCAAACCAAATTAACCAGTATGATTGATTCTTACCAATTGATAAATCTTTGCCAAAGTATAGATACCACCACCCTAGAGAAAATCAGAACCAACAAAGTTTCAAAAAACGAACTTAAGGAAGAGAGAATTGAAAGAATCTTGCTTAAGTCGGTACAGTAAAGCCACATCACCTTCCAAAACATTGATCGGACTTCTGCTGCCCCAACTTTTAAAGCAGAAAGGGCTTGCACCTTCCATTGACTGAGTCCAAGTTGAAGACTCTCTTCAGCATTCGATTGCTCAGAGAATTCCATCAAACCCTGAAAGCTTCCTGATTCTTCACTACATGAAGGAAGCAACTCATTTCAAGTCATTACAGTATACTTAAAAGAAAAATAAAGTCAACTTTCTCTAAGATACAATGGTCCACTAAAGCAGTAAGTTTTTAAATTTTAAAAGAAAACATTGACTAGCTATCAACACTTGAATGTATGAACAAAATCATGCAAGACATGGAATCTTTTCTGCCAAAACACTACATCTTATAAAACATTGCCAGGAATCAAATTTTGCTCAAACTACTGATTTGCCTTCACTTCAACTCTCACCCTGTCCTCGTACCAGCTTGACTAGTACCAGTAATATTCTCTTGGTAGACATCATTGGTTTATACTATTAGTTGGCAAACATTCTCAAGGGAATTCTTGCAATAGACAGAAATCTCCAACCTTAGTTTCCCTTTATCGTAATTCTGTTAAATATAGTTATACTACTTACCTAGAAAATTAATCATATTCAACTCCAATTACATACAAATTTTTTCTGCCTACCTTTCCTTACTGGACAACATACATTTACAATGACCATTTAAATTCTTTATAAATATGACAAATACACTTCATTGCACAACATTTTGCAAGCGCATCCCATAATCCACTTCTCATACCTAAGTGTAGTGCTTGCTTCAGTTCCTTTTGCACAATTGAAGAGAGATCAGAAAGAAAAGTTACTTCTACTTCTGAAACTAATAAGTACCAAGGTTTATATACAAGAGAAACATATAAAACACGTGCCTTGAATAGTCTCGCAACAAATGAAGGAAAATCTCTGCTTCAAGGTCTTCAGTTGACAATTTGCTTGAGCAAGGAATGTTTAACTCTTTTCTCACTACAAGTAAGACATTCCTATATGATGGCCTCCAACCCCTACCAAGAATCCCACGCAAACCAAATAGATAGTGAACATGAACTTCACAGAAAATTATATGGCAGCATCAGACAGTTAAGCAAAAAAAAATTGAATAAGATCATATAAGTGGAGAACACACCTTAGTGTAGAACGGGCATCGGCTGCAAGGAATAAGAACCGCGACTCTAGTACTGCTAAAAATGCCTCCCGCTCTTCAAGATCTTCTTCAATCATTGCATAGTCAACATTGGTTCTGCTCATTATAGATTTCAGCAAAGGGCTGAAGTAGCTGGACATTGACACCATACATAGATAAAAATGTCAACATCACAATAAAACTACAAGCTCAATTGCATTTTGATTGAAAGTTACATTACCCCTCCACAGAAAATAAAAAATGAAACATGCAAAACATGAATTTTCAGTCTTGAACAAAGCTGCATATTAACCAAACAGATATTATAGAGTTTGAAGTACCTAGGGCCAAAAAGGATTCTTTCCAGCTCATATAACTCAGAGTCCGTGGCAAGTTCAAGAACATAACGGAGCTCAGGATCAAAGGCAACTGAAAATTTTAAAACCCAAATTCGAATTACATAAATCTAAAATGCGAAGCATGCCAAAAAGCTAAAACCCAGGCCAAACAGAGAGCAAAAATGTACCTTGCCCTCTTCCTGAAATTGCAGCATGAGCACGACCCACAAGCCTCACATTACTTGTAGAAAAACTTGGACGACATATCTATTAATTACGATGAAATTGTCAATAAAAGCAACAACTTCAGTCATTAGTGACATGGGTTATGATTATACATTGTTGTTCCTGTATATTTGGTCACAAAAATAAAATAGAAGCAAACAAACGGTACAAGAGTGAAGTTTGTGAAATGGTGAGGAAGCGTAGTAGAAGAAAGCTTACTGGGTAAGTGAGTCTGGTGACGGTGGTGGCGGTGGTGGCGGTGGTGGTGACTGGGGAAGCGAAGGGGAGGCAGAGCCCTAGAGGCGATGAGGCAGTGGACATATCTCACCCAGTGGCTGCAAATCGCTGCTGTTATAGTGATACAAAACCCAGAACTACAGAATTTCGCGGCTCTTTAGCTTCACTGCTTCAGGTCTTGAATTTCAGATACTGTGTTTGTGCGATGCTCAACTGTCTACCTTCTAAGTTGTAACCACCATTGACGCATTTGCGAGGCCTCTTTCCTTGTAACTTTTCTTCTCAGTTTATTGTGTTTCTCTGCGGTTAAAACAAATTATCTTTTTAACTCTGTTCCCCGAATATAGCTATTAGCTTCGGTATGCTTCCTACGAAAAGTATTAAATCCAATACCGTCTGGCGTCTATATATTCTCCCTCTTCATAGATATTCAGCTAGTTCATAATTCATAGAGTAAATTATTAGTACACCCTTGACAGCTTTTTTTTTTTTTGATAGGTCAAAACCTATCATTCAAAATAAATATTACTACAAATTTACAAGGGGCATTTTTCAGAAAAACCAAAAAACCTAGTTAACATCTATAAATAAACTTATAAAATACAAGCACATAACTTAACCTGGATCAAAGCAAACATTGATTCAAAAACATTAGTTCAAAGTCCAGATTAGGGCCTAAACTAAATTAAAGCTCAGCCCAAAAGCTAGCCTAACTTAATTCAAACCCCTAACCCAATAGGCCAAAGAAAGAATATAACCAAGGCCCCACCCAAAAAGGTTGGACCAACACACGGCCCAAATACAGAAAGCCCACACGCTGAGCCAGATGACATGGCCTCACCACATGCACAAACACACCGTAGACCCAAACCAAGCCCACTCCATTGTCACTGTCGTAACCATTACCAGAGCCACCGCCGCAGCAGCTGTCGCCGTCGACACAGTCACCGACGCAGTCACTGTGGCAACAACCGGAGTAGGCAGATTCGAGAAGAACTGTCGCAAGCACACTTACAGCAGTACCAGCAGAGCAAAGAAGAGTCGTCGTAGCCGCAACAATGTCGACCTAAGCGTCGTCGCAACCGCAGCAGCACAACGCCCACGCCTAGCCGCAACAACGTTGCCTCCCAAGCATCGTCATAGCTGCATCAACTCCTCGCTCCGCCACCGTGCAGACATGAATCACCTCCAACACATCGTCGCTGCAAACATCGCATCGAAGCAGCAGACCCCGTGCACAACCACCGCCATCTCAGTTCGAACACGTCGTCCACAAAGCCCACAGGCAAATCTGGACTCCATCGCGACTGACTCAACATCGGGACTCACGTCACGAGTCCACCATCAAGCCTCTCAGATGAGCCACCCCAGTGGCAGGCCAACCACCACACCACAACCATCCGCCATAGGAGCACAACATAAGCCGGTCCAAAGCAAAGGCGGCGAGGTAATTCGAAGAGAAGGGAAATAAAGAAAGAAGAGGAGAAAAGAAAGAGAAGGACGAAATAACAGGAAAATAAGGGAAAAGGAAAAGGGGCTGCCGCCGACCCCAAATGGAATCGGCAGCTAGGGTTTCAGTTTTGTTTTAGAGAGAGGTTTGAGCTTTTGTTTTAGAGAGAGAGTCGGTCCACTCGACCCTTGACAACTTTAAATTTTACTTAAAAACCTTCAATTAATACATTTTTAATAGGAGGTCTTTCAAACAATTAAAAACAATGTACACAAGCCGTGCACAATAGCTTAGTGCTTATGGGTCTGTGCACTGTCAGCAAATGCATGGCATTTGGATCTCCTTCTTCTTCTGAGACCACTATGCACACAAACAGTTGGGCTGTTCTGGTATGCACCTCTCGATTCTGGTGATTCTAACTTCGTTTTCTTCTTTTCAACTTGTGCTTTCAATTTTCATGTAAAATAGACATAACCCATGTTGAAATCTTTTGTTATGAACGATAGCCTTCTAAAAGTAGCTTAGTGCTTATATAGATATATTTGCATGTTTATATATTGGCAATGTTATATATTCACTACCTCTTGGATTCAAAACATCGAAAAATTATACTAAATTATGCTAAGTTTAGAGTATTTTATAATTAAACTTATATATTACAATTGAATTTTTTTTCTTTGAAATTCGTGTTGTCTGAAGTTTAATAGTAGGGTATAAAAAGTTTTAGGGAGGAGATGGGGGGTGTTTAGGTAGGGTGGTGGTGGAAGAGCTTATGACTTAGGGTTTAGGGTTTGATTCTTGGATTTTGGGCACAAAATTCAAAACTAAACCCTAAATCATAAGCGATTAATTCAATCTTCTAATATCGGATAATAAAGATTTTTCAAATTGAAGTTTAAAAGTATTTTTGAAGAATTATTGCTCTTAATTTTCTTGTTTTAAGTTGGATTGTCCTTACTTTACTCCTTAAAATGAACAAGTGAAAAAGAAAAAAGATTATAAGTGGGTCATAAAATAAAAAAGGAAAAAAAAGCTACTAAATAGGAATTAAAAGCTTTAAAGGGTGTTTGAGTAATTATTATGATGTTTATGGATTGGAAAGTTTCAAAAGTATGGTTATTGCAGTTTTGAATAAACATTGATGTTGTCAATGACTAATCAATGAATAGCCCTAATTCATATTCAAATATAGCAATGTGCACCATTTTGGTTAGTTTTCCTGTTATTATCGAGTGAGATTCAAAAAATTTCAAAAGGGTGATTAAAAGAATGAAAGATTAGATTTTGGGAAGCTCAAAATGTGTGAAGATCTTAACCCCATTTTGATTGATTAGGAGACCTAATTTGCACTAAAAAAATCTTAATGATATGAAATGGCTTAGAGCCTTAGCCGAGGTTCCAATTTCATTAATGTATTGTTTTTTTCGGTGTTCATTTTTAATGAGTGCGTTCGTATTTATTAGCTATATTTTAGTTAGATATCTCGAAGAATAATGTATTGTAACAAAATGATTAATATTAAAACACAAGAAAATAGCATCATCGATCGATATGGATCCAATTGTTTGTTCATTGATAGATGTACGTACATGTGAAAAAGAACATTGAACATAGATCATTACAAGTTAAAGAATAATGATATGTGATAATGAAATGCCATTATTATTATGAATAATCAAACATATATAATAAAGTAGCTAGCACGTTACGTTCATGCAAGGACATGGCGGCATTGGCATGGATCATTGCATCCTTCATTGGCCATGTCCGTCCATCTCAAGTTTCCACATTTCATGGAAGCGGTTGATGAAGTCCTCCGCCTCAGCATCTACTCCCCTTAGCTGCACCGACGACGTCGAACAAGTAGTAGCGGTGGCGTTGGAAATGGTAATGGCATATTCACCACCATCATCAACCCTGCTACTTGTACTAGTGCTTTCACTCTCGTCATAATAATCAATACCTTCCGAGGCTTCCCCATCACGATCGTCAATATTCATATCAATCTCATCATATTTCGAGGCAACAGATTCAGATTCATCATCCCCATGATGACGATGATCTGCTGCTGAAAGGCTCTTTTGAGGAAGTTTCCCTTGATGATGATCATAGGATGATGCATAGGGGTGGCCGCCCGGCCGCCGCAGAGGATGTTCACGGATGTAATGGTGATGGTGAGTCGTCGAGTATCCGGCATTGAGCCGTACATTGGTGGTTCTAGTTCTAGATCTGTTTGGGGTGATTCTCCTCGCAAGAAATACTGCTTTTGATCCAAGAAAGTGCAGCAAATGCTTCCAATTCTTGGTATGATTAGTGGTTGAAATGTACTTGTCCGATGTAAGGGTGGGGGTGAAGCAAGACATGATTGATGATCACAACGTGAATGTATGATGACATCAAATATATGTAATGGCTTTGGTTAAATTATGAGTTTTTTTTATAGATTTGCACATTGGAACCTAGCTCACAAATTATAATTATGATTTTGGTTATAATTATTATAATTATGATCATAATCATAATAAATGGGGAAAGAAGAAGTGAGAATCTATATTTCATACTTTCTTTTCAACATACAATCCTTCCATATATTCATATATATATATATATATATGTCTGTCGAAAATATATATACTTCAAGAGATTTTAGCAAATCTTTAAAACGAAATTTGAAGATATTGGAGGGCTCAAATTACAAGGGGTCATAAAGGGGGCTAAAGAAGGAAAGAATCAATATGAAAATCGGGAAGTTCAATTTAACTCTTGTTGGTTAAAATCATATGATTACAATAATTGTCTTGATCGTACTAGATTTATTTCTTCATCCTACAGCTATCATTCAAAATCTTATTTCTCTTTCTGATGTTAGAAAATGTCCCAAACCGGGAGATACAGAGAGAGAGAGAGAGAGAGAGAGGCATGCAAGACTTTTTTGTGGGTATAGAATATAAGGAAAGAAGATATTTAAAGAATGTATTGCACAAGCTTGAAAAGTAATGATACAAACTGTCTCTATGGATAGTTGTGATGTGATCTAAACGTATTTGCTCGGGAAGCAAAGATATCTCTCATGACTTGCTTTTTCAGTACACGAGGCGCTACAAAATTAATTTGAGGAAACTTCTCTACAGTGCGCCTATGATTGAGATGAAAAACACGAGAGAAACATATCTGATGGTTCTTGGAGAACTAGCTACTCACACTTGATGGATCGGTATATGTGGCGAACAAAAAGCAATGCTGCGCGGAAGCCTACAGTTCCAAGCATGAGGAAGAAACCATAGCAGATGCATGCCATGTAGCCAAAGAAGAATGATGTTTGCATAAACCCTGACATATCCGACCTTGCGTAGTAGTAATACAAACAATAGGCGTAGATAAATATGCCGGTAGACCCACCACATAGGAAAGATCTGTAATGAAACCAACAGATACAGTCAATCAAGGGCTTCTCGAGATCAAAATGGTCTATAAATTGATGTAGACATGTCAATATTTTCAAACTGAGGTTCAACTTCGATCATATAACACATAAAACTAATTTCCTTCCCCACACGAATGAGAAACCAAGGCAATCACTGAAGTAAAATCAATAAAAGATGACAACATCCACGGCCTAAAACCATAAACCTAAAAGAATAAAATGATCTGACCTCTTAAATTAAAGGCAGCTCCTAATGTTTGAATTCTCCAGACAAGAACAAAACAGGAAAGCTAAAAAGAACATAGTACCAGTAAAAGCAACAACCAAGGAGAGATGCTGATGGAAAACATGGGATTGGAATGAAAACCACAAGCATAAAAAAGAATAATAACTTGCATAAAACCCTCGAAAATATTAGTCTGAACAGTTAATAACAGGATGCTTACCTCCACCACCACTCATGGTCCTCGGCAGCAAGTTGGAAGTATGTCAATGCCACGGTTATGAAAGCAGTGACTATCAGAAGAATGATAAACACGATAAACAAAATGCTATAGATGGTGTAAATCCTGTGTCCCCATACACTGGCAAATATGTAGTACAGTTCAATGTATATAGCACTGAAAGGCAGAAACCCGGCCATTGCCATTTGAGGGATTGTAGCACGATACCAAGGTAAAGGTGGAATCTCTCTGGGATATTTAGTAGTGCGAACCGGTGCTTGAAACTCAGCTTTGCTGTTCTTCCCGGCAATCCCACCTAACACTAGTAAAGGTGATGTTACAAGTGTCCATATTAGAACTATAACCACAATTGTTCCAAATGGAAGGGCAGCAGTGGCCGTGTAAGCAATTGCAACAGTATTCAAAAAGCAGAATGTAAGGAATAAAGGTCCACAGAAAAGGCATCCCGTCAACAATAGATTCCTAACCTGCCACACCAGAAAATGGAACTTATATTAATAAAACTGCAACTTCAGCCAGTGATACCAACCCTAGCAGGGAGAATATATCAGTGCCATACCCAGTTAGTTCCCTCTAGCTGACAATAAAATGAAGTAGCGGTATAGCCTGCAATGCCCGATGTGAGTGCATAAATGACAACCAAAGCGGTAAACAAAGCCCCTCGGTTATATGGATAAAACACTCCAACAAGAGCAAGTATAAATATGAATACCGTTCTGCATGGCAAGACAAAACAAGAAAATATATGAGGGGCTCAGAAAGGTGAGAGTTTGTTTTAAACCTACTGCTGGACTAGTGAGCACTTACAGGGTAAATAGTTGAGTACCCGACCCAAGAGCTGCTGCAAACAGAGACTTGAATTTGGGAAACCTAAATACATCTCCATGAATATATTTCCATCCAGTCTCTTCCTGGTCTTCAGCTGCTTCTTCATCATGGGCGTATCTTTAATAGAAAAAAAAAAATCAGTAAATTCAAAATGAGGGAACTAGCTGACATAGAACAGTGACAAAAGATTTTTCAATATACTTACTTGACGAAATCATTCTTAAGCACTCGCATGAGAATTGTGGCAAGAAACCCGGTTAAGAGGAGAACTGTCACGCATGAATTTATAATCGAGAACCAATGGATCTCCAAATGATGAGGCAATGATGAAGAGTGAGAATACTTATCCATCCTCTTATCGAAGGGAATGCCTGTTTCCTTCCATTTAACAGTGTACATGAAATCGACATCAACTTCCTTATCCTCTGTAAGGTCAACCAGTGCATTAGGATCTGTTCGAACATCGATTTCAATCACACGGTCCTTGTTGTAAGAGATTTCAAATTGAATATGCTTATAAAGGTAGGTCTTGTAATCGCTCGGGTCTTTGCCTTCCTTTTCTACCTTCCCTATGAAACCCCAAATGGGCAAGTCATCGTAATACATCTGAAAGTAATAGTCTTTGTTGACAGCAGACCGGAACTTAGCCACTTCTTCCTTTTTGAGTGATTGTCTGCAAACAACTTCTGAATCTCTATGTTTTAGGAACTCAAGTTTGTAAGGGGCACTGACTAAACGATCTCCATTTAATACTTCACCAAGCGCTTCCTTTTTCTCTTTAACCTCACCTGCAATTAAGATCCAAACAATAAGGCATATTCAATTACTCGCAGAACATGGAACGCATATCTGTAGGGAGTAAAAAAGAAAAATCAAATCCAATCGACCCAAACCTGGTGAGCAGAATGGGAGATCAAAATATCGGTACGTTTCACTGAAATCACCCAACAAAACAAAAAGAATCATAATTAAGCCCATCGGAAATACCAGATTTCCACCATAGTAAACATGCATTTAAATTACTATCTAGGCAAGAAGTAGAATTAAGGTTCGAAGAAAAGTATACATAATGCTATAACAATGAAATTGAAGACAAAGTTTACTCAAAATGTTAGCAAAGCCTCCTAATGGATTATCTAAAGACGACTTGATTGCAAATGACTAATAACCCAGATCAAATCTTTGAAAATAGATCCATCTCAGAATTAACATAGTGAAAATAAATTCAATCTCCTAATCAAAATGTCTAGCTAATCAGTCTCATTCTCATCCTAGCAGAAAGAAAGGTCATTTATGCACATTTCTCAGTCGCCAGACAAAAGGGTGTATAAATAAACTCAGATCCAGCTGAAATAACATAGAAACGAACAAATTGGTGAACTGAATTGATCTAAGAAAGCATGAACCTTTGAGATCGAGCAAAGAGAGAGAGAGAGTCTGGGTTTTACCTGGGGTTGTGAAACGGGCCCACCTTGTTGGCATACAAAGGGACTAAATCTCCTTCCTTGTAGCGATGATCCGACGCGTCGGACCTAACTAGATCCACACCACATAGAATCAGCAAGGCGATGACGACTGGTACTCCCACCGCCATGGTCTTCCCCATTCTCTCTCACTCTCTCTCTAATCTCTGTAGAGACAGACGAGACAACCACGTTCAATATGGAATTCGTTCTTGGGTTTGGGCCTTTGGTTTATATATTTCTTTGGGGCTCAATATAGTGTACAAGAAGGTCAAGCTTATTATAAAAAAAAAAGGCTTAATGCGCTCGTATTAATTTTTTTAATAAATGATTAATTGATATAATAATGATATTAGGCATTAAGCATAAACGGGGAAATAAAGTTGACGGAGATGGAGTGCCTCACCACGTCCCCAAGATGTTTGATGCCTCACCGACGCGTTGGTGTCTACCTTACGCCGTGGGGTGAGTCTCACGCTTCTCTTTCTTTATCATTTTTCTCTTTTTATTTTTATTTTTTTCTCTGCCTACGTGGTGGCATATGATTCGTAGGTGGTCATGAAGACTGAAGAGTGAGGGATCTGGTAGTTTGATGGTCAACGCCTTGGAATGATCCTCCGAGTCTCGACCACCTTCCTATTCGGATCTGAATTTCCCACTTGGGTCGATGACACATAGCACTGTGGGTCCCGGTCTATTCCGACGAGTTCCAGTTTATCCCTCCAATAAATGAAAGGCTTCATAACCAAGGAATTTTATTAATTAGCTCATTAATGAAAACTATCAAGATGATTGAAGTTGTAAATGATAAATTACTATCGAATTCATTTTGCGTAAGAAAACTTTCAAAACGACGATGTTAGAATTTTTTTTTTTAAATAAGAGAAAGTTATACAAGAACTTCTTACCATATTAAGAAAGTTCGATATGAGGTCTAATGTGTCATCAATTTCAAGAAGAAACAAACAATGATTGAGTTTTATTTTACAAAAGCTTAATAGTCGAATCACAAGTATTATGTATTAAGAAATTATTAGTATATATATTATTTTAGAAAGATAAAATATTAATTTATATATGGATTATATGGGAACTATGCAAATTTTTTATAATGTATTATATTATAAATTGAGTGAATCATTGATTTAGCACGTTATTCCTAAGTAGGGACTGGTCAAAAATAATATTTAATCGAGGTTATTAATTTACCGGGTATTAAATTATCGAGTATCTACTATAATCATTTTTACGAAAAATCAATAAATCAACTTACTCGGAACCGGTAAAAAATATTATCTAATTGAGGTTATTCATTTATCGGGTATTAAATTATCGAGTATCTACTCTAATCATTTCAAATCATTTTTACGAAAAATCAACAAATCAACTGTAAGTTTTAATTATAACATATTTATACAAAAAGTTTGACAAATAAAAATGTGAAATGAGAAGATTTTTCGAAAAACGCAAGAATTGCACTTTCCCAATTGAAGAATTATAAGTGAAGAAGAAAAGGTTGAGGGTAAACAAAAATATAGTAAAGGGCACAAATATGATATTTGATTGTGAATTTTCGTTTGTGTGTTCTTGACCAAAGGGTGATAGATGAATATCAAAGTAGTAATTTAAACAAGCAATATAGTTTGTTTGTTTGCTTAGGAATGAGGACAAATTAAAGATTTTGAATTTGCTAACAATGAGCTAATTTGACAACCATATCACACTCATAGTTGGACTCTCAACAATTGAAGCAACAATAAAGTGTTAGAAAACTTGGAAACAAAGAATTCCAATTCGATTGTCTTTTTTTCTTTTTACAATTTACTGAAGGATAATTGAACGTTGTATTTTTATTTTCCTTCAATATTTATAAGGATCATTCAAAAACGTGATATTTCCAACCTAATTTTTTTTTTCTCTTTATCACTCATGCTTTGAATCATTGCTATTTGAATCGGACCTATTTTAAAAAAATCTAGGCATTTCCACTTTGTCAATGCTATTAAGGACCGTGACGAGCGGAATTTTTATGATGATAGGGGTGGATAGTAGGGCTAGAACCGTTTTTCAACGGGATCCGGTCCTAATACCTAGCTATTCTTATTAATGTTGTGTTCGTTTCGTGTGATGTGTGTCGTAAATAAATGTTGTGATTCGGTCCTAAACAATCGTTTGGGCTTTTTTCAGTGAACCTATTTATCTTCATTCATTTGGGCCTCTGCAATGTAAACCCAACCTACCTCTATGTGGATCCCCTAAATCAGCCCAATTCATTCAAAAGAGAATGGGCCTTTATCTATTTACGAGGGTGTGCAATTGAGGTCTTTCAATGAGAATCTTATATTTTGGGATTATAAATGTGATCGAGATGTTTATAATAGTCATTAAATTTATCAGTTAATTCGATTTAAAATGATCCCAATCAAACTCTCCTCTTGTCAGAACCTCAATTGTATTTTCTCACCAACGTTGTGTATTCCAAACTCCAACGATGATGGTAGGTCGTTTACTCTTCTTTTATTTCGCTTTGCAAGTTGTTGTCGGGAGTACAATTTGACTTGAAATATTTTAACTCAATTCCACTATAAAATTTAAACGGTTTAATGAATTCAACAGCTATAAATAACATAACAAATTATAGGATCATATTGTAAGATCCTGATTATGAAAGGAATAACCCAATTGATGGCAATGGTGGATGGCCCACTTGTGTTGGAAGTAAAAATGAGAAACCAAAAGTGATTTCTGTATAAAATTTCAAATATTTTTCTAGAAAATTATAAAAGAAAGCCGTTATTAACACTCAGCCAAAAAAATCATCTCAAACTTCATATACATGAAAGGTTCTAATTTTTCTAGTCGAATTTTGTAGAACGTAATCTAATAATTTTTAAATTTATGAGTTATGATAAAAAAATACATAATAATTATCATTTAAATACGAAGATGTAATATCATTATATTTTATACATGACAGTGTTTTTAATTTTATACAACAAAATATAAATATAGCATCACATAAAAATTGAAAATGAAATGATTATTAATATTATTAGTACTTTCAAAAAAGAAAGTACGAAAAGAAAAACATGTAAAATAAATGAGAATATGCTGTTTTTTTGGTCATGAAAAAATGAAAATAGTGAATATATTCCAAGAGCATCAAAAATAAGCTTTGGACCACCACCACCTCAATTCAGGAGACCACGCCCCCAGAGCCTGCACAGAGAAGAAACAAAAGAAAAGAAAATAAGAGCAGCGCCAGCAGCAACCGGCCACTCCCATTACCACCAGGTGCCTCTCTTCTGTTCCTCCGTCGCTTTATTATATATGTAAACTTTTTTGTTATTTTAGTTTAAGCTATTTTGTTCCCTTCTTCCATTCCCAGAAATCATTTTGCCCAAAATAACAAGAAAATTAATAATCATCAGATCTTGATTTTCTCCGGCCTAGAAATAGTTTAGTGGTTGCTTGCCACGGATACGAAACTTTGATGAAAATCAAATCCCACTCCACAAACTAATAAATCTGTGTTGGGATTTCGAGGGTTTCGAAATTTTCAATCTGGGGATTTGTGACTCGCGACCTGTTTGTAAATGCTGGATCTATGTTGACAATGCGTGCTTTTGGGACTGAGATTCGGGCCGGCAAGTTCTAGCTGTGGATTTTACAAATTGTTTTTTGAATTTTTTCAGAAAAATTATTGGGTTTTGCTTTGTTTGGTTACTCAGAAAATGGGGGAGAAGGAAATACAATTTTTGATAATCTCTGTATGTAGGATTTCCCCATTTTTCAGGACACTAGAAGACAAAATGCTGCCAGTCGTTGAGCCTAATATGAGGTAACTTCTTCATTTTATTTGGACGAAATGAATGGCAACTTCATTTTCTGTATTCTTTTTTAGCAAGTTTGCTCTGTTTTCAGTTTCTTAGCAAAAAATGGGGCAAACAGAAAGTTGGCTTTATGATTTTAGGATGAGCTTTTGTTGATGAGCGTTCTCAGGTTGGGTGGGTGTTTGCTTTTTTTTATGCGTGTTTGTAGGTTTTAGGTGGCCAAAAATGGCGGACTCAAACTCCGTTGATGTGATTCTGGACTTTCTGCGGAAGAATAGATTTTCAAGAGCTGAGGCAGCTCTTCGCAGTGAACTCAGCAATCGTCCTGATTTAAATGGTTTCCTTCAGAAGCTTTCTCTTGAAGATACGGACTCAGGTATTTCATTGGAAGCCAAAAATGGGGACAAACTGGTGATGGAAAATCAAGGGTCGGGAACTCGGAATGGTGGCGACCTTTCTAAGGAACTTATAGTGAAAGAGATAGAGTGTGGAACTGGTAGAAATGGGTCTGAAAGCAAATGGAAAAATGGTGCTTCTATTGGGGAGCGGAATAAATCTGTTGAGGTGGCTGGGACAAATCACAAGAGCTTCGCATTCTCTAAAGGTTTGGAGGACACCGTTCTTGATTTATATACATGGAAGTTTAATCCTAGCAATGGACCTGAAGAACCTTATCAAAATGATGGTGGTAGTATCACTAACTACCCGGAGCCTCAGATATCCCAACAACCAAGGAGTCATACAGCTGAGCTTCCTGATTCAGGTAAAGCCATTGTGAAATATGGGGATGAGACAAGTTTTTCTGGTGAAAAGAAAACCTCTTGGGCTGGAAGTACTAGCAAAGGTACTGTGGAGTTGAAATATGACAGAGCTCAAACAAGTGAACCTAAGGAACTTGAACAACTCAAGACAAGTTCCACGTTATTCAAAGAAAACATAACAGATAATCCATGGTCAAGAGTTGAAGAACCAACGAATTCAACTTCAGAGATGTGGAAGGATTGTTCTGTCAAGACTGTATTTCCATTCTCCAAGGGGGACGTGTCAACAAGTTATGATAGCGCTTCTGGTTCTGACAAAAAAGATGGAAAGAGAAAAACTGAGTCGACTGATATTAGGGCAACAATAAAGGAGCAGGTTGATGAGGTAGGAAGAGCTTTATACTTGAGCAAGTCACAGGGGAGTAGTTCTGAGCAAAAGACTATTAGTAGCTTGGTATTTCCTATTTTGTCTGAGAATCAAAAGGAAGAGTTCCCAAGGCTACCGCCTGTCAAACTCAAGTCAGAGGACAAACCATTGAATGTCAATTGGGAGGAAAAGTTTGAGCGGGATGGACCTGGCTCAAAACTCAGTGCTGCTGATAATGCTTTTCTTATTGGGTCATATTTGGATGTCCCCATTGGACAAGAAATCAACTCTTCAGGTTAGTTATGATAAATTTGACAGCGTATTGTATGGTTACCTAATACTTTTCATTCTAAATAGCCATTTAGTTGTCAGCTATTTTCCTCAAGGGTCATTTTTACTCGTTCCATTGGCTCATTTCATGTTTCAGTGCACATATATATGTATGTATGTTGCTATATCAGCCTGCTTTCTCTGCTCTAGTTCAGTAGAGTTTGTCTTGAAACAGCCTCAATATTTTGGGTTTCTTAGGTTATTCTGATCCAAAGTTGCTTATTATCTTGGTTGTTTTGGGGTATGTCTAATCTCTAATTTCTTGCTTTATAATTATGTTTAAGGTGGAAAAAAGAATGTAGGAGGCAGTTGGCTATCTGTCAGTCAGGGGATCGCAGAGGACACATCTGATCTGGTTTCTGGATTTGCTACTGTTGGTGACGGATTGAGTGAATCTGTTGAATTACCAAACGAGTATTGGGACTCTGATGAATATGAAGATGACGATGATGTGGGATACATGAGACAACCTATTGAAGATGAGGCCTGGTTTCTGGCCCATGAAATTGATTACCCAAGTGACAATGAAAAGGGAACAGGGCATGGGAGTGTTCCAGATCCACAGGAAAGAGGTCCAACCAAAGATGAGGACGATGATCAATCTTTTGCTGAGGAGGATTCTTATTTCTCTGGTGAGCGGTACTTTCAAGCAAAAAATGTTGAACCAATTATAACTTCTGATGATCCTATAGGACTATCAGTGACTGAACTGTATGGGAGGACTGATGAGAATGATTTAATTGCTCAATATGACGGACAGTTAATGGATGAAGAGGAACTTAATCTGATGCGTTCTGAACCTGTCTGGCAGGGGTTTGTCACTCAGAGTAATGATCTCATCATGTTAGGGGATGGGAAAGTTCTGAATGAGTGTGGAAGGCCACGTCTAGATGATGTTTGTGTTGATGATGATCAGCTTGGCTCAGTAAGATCAATAGGGGTGGGAATCAATAGTGATACTGCTGATATTGGCAGCGAAGTACGAGAAAGTTTGGTTGGAGGCAGTAGTGAAGGGGATCTAGAATACTTTCGGGACCATGATGTAGGAATTGGTGGGCCCCGGAAGCATCATCAAGAATCAGATAAGAAACATATTGATAGATCTAACAGGGACAAAAAGAAAACTGGTAAACTTGAGGCAAATAAATATATAGTTGAGAATGATCAGGGTGAATCTAGACAGAAGAAAAATCACGCAGAAGGGGGTTTTTCATTCCCCCCACCTCTGAGAGATGGACAGCTGGTGCAGGCAAGCTCTAGTAAATCTTTGTGGTCAAACAACTGCAATGCTATTGTCACTGATGAAACTGATGACGATAACATGCCTGCTTCATGGAGGCAGAAAAGTAACGAGTCCTCACCTGGAATGAGTCCCAGAGATGAAAATAATGCTAATGCTGTTAGATCCACAAACTCCACTCCCTCAACACTCTCTAATTATGCTTACGCGGAAAGAGAGCTTGCTAAGCATGAAGAAGATGAGAAAATTGCTGCTGTTAGGGAAGAAGATGCTGGGGCATCACTTGAGGATGAAGAGGCGGCTGCTGTGCAAGAGCAAGTAAGGCAAATAAAGGCTCAAGAGGAAGAGTTTGAGACCTTTAACCTCAAAATTGTCCACAGGAAAAACAGGCATGTCTTTAACTGTGCCCTAATCTCAAATATAAATGAATTGGTCATGGTTATTTACAAGAGAATTGTGCTTTTGCATAGGATGTTTCTGTACACCAATAATACATTTTAAAATGTTCTGAAAACTTTCGAAACTGTAGTATTGAAGAATATTGCCTTAATTACTCATCTCTATATATCTCATCATTTCCTTCAGTCTGAACAAGTGTTCGGTTTCTCTTGCATAATAACTAAATCTCCCTTTATGTTTTCTGTTTTACTTTTTTATCATTATAACTTAATAACAGAATGTCATGGGCTCAGATTGAAACGAAATTTGACTGCCATCTGTTTGAGCTTCTTGATCAGCTAATTGTACAATCAGATATATTAGAATCGATCAGTTTGTGATTTCTCTTAGGTGTAATTTTCATTTCAAGTTACAATAAACTTACCATTCACCTAAGATTTTTGCACTGCCCTTATTTTGTTGAGACATGCTGATAAGTAATTTTCATCTCTCTGCTTTTGCTGATAAGTCTTGTTGCTTGAATCTCTTCTTTACCATTTATCAAGTTATAACTTGCTTCTAATCTAAAGCCGTCTCTTTGGTTGCACAGAACTGGCTTTGAAGAGGACAAAAATTTTCATGTTGTCTTGAATTCTGTGATAGCTGGGCGTTATCATGTCACTGAGTATCTTGGATCAGCTGCATTCAGCAAAGCTATACAAGCACA
Source organism: Oemleria cerasiformis (assembly GCA_037349345.1). Lineage (NCBI taxonomy): Eukaryota > Viridiplantae > Streptophyta > Magnoliopsida > Rosales > Rosaceae > Oemleria > Oemleria cerasiformis. The sequence goes on from JAZGTL010000018.1 coordinate 17,934,675, forward strand.
TGATCTGCATACAGGCATGGATGTATGCGTGAAAATAATAAAGAACAACAAAGATTTCTTTGATCAAAGCCTTGATGAGATAAAGCTGCTCAAATACGTGAATAAGCATGATCCTGGAGACAAGTACCACCTTCTCCGATTGTACGATTACTTCTATTACCGAGTAAGGAAATTTACAATTTGACATGTACTTGTCTTGTTTGAGCTTTTATGATATTTTGACATAGATAATATTCATGCGTGCCCATGTGCTGGATTTTTATTCACTTTTTATATTTATTACAATGATATTATGGAGGGGGATTTGGGCTAAGGCACACAGTGGGCCAACGGGGCTAGGTGACGGCTCCACTAAAATATATCTCGCTCTATGCGGGAGTTGAACATGAGACCTCTGACATACAAGTGAAGAGAAATACAACTAGACCGTAGTGCTATTGGTGCCCATGTGCTAGATTTGTATTCCTTCTCTTCATTGTCTTCTTTACATGTGAGTCTGTGACCTCATGTGTTAGGGTAGTGCCTTTATGTTAGCATGGAGGAGGGTAAAACTTGAAAGTTTTGTATATGGCTTCTAACAGTTATAATTTTAAAAAACATGGATATCATTAATAGCCATTATGTTAGTCATGATAAGATTGAGATTCCTTGGGGTTGGTTTCTTACAGTCATGTTTAGATTTTTAACTTGTGTTTCGTGTTCATTCCTCTTGTTTGTGTACTTTGCATTACATATTAATCTTAAGCGGATGTTAAATTCATTAGCTTTGACTTTATTTTATAGGAACATTTATTAATAGTATGTGAACTTCTCAAAGCAAACTTGTATGAATTTCATAAGTTCAATCGGGAGTCAGGAGGGGAGGTCTACTTCACAATGCCAAGACTGCAGGTTTGTTGGTTGCTTTTCTACTTGACGGCTAGTTGCTTTTTGGCTTGTGGGTGTGTAAGCTTTATTGATCTTTTATGCAGTCAATTACGATTCAGTGTCTAGAAGCACTTCAGTTTTTGCATGGCCTTGGCCTAATACATTGTGACTTGAAGCCTGAGAATATACTGGTGAAAAGCTACAGTAGGTGTGAGGTGAAAGTCATTGATCTTGGAAGTAGTTGCTTTGAGACAGATCATCTGTGCTCTTACGTTCAGTCCAGATCCTATCGTGCTCCTGAGGTTATCTTGGGACTTCCATATGATAAGAAGATAGACATATGGTCACTTGGCTGCATCTTAGCTGAACTTTGTACTGGCAATGTAAGTGCTATACCTCCATATATACTTATCTTTAGATTCCATATTTATTTTTCTAATACAAATGTGTGGATTATGGATTGTTTCATGCTTCTATCATTTTAAATCTGATTTCTTGTCTGATGCTCTTCTTATTCTCTTCTGGTAATTGATTACAAAACAAGGTAGAACTAAAAAGAATATTTTGACTTTTTTTTGTTTGCTATAAGCAGATGATGCAAGTGTCTGGTGTTTGAGATCTGTTAATATTAAGTTATAACCTGACTGCTAGTTGAAGTAAATCTCAGTTATAGTAAGAATATGGTTTATCAGGAATTTATGACTAACATTACATGTTTGTGCCTGTGTGTGCACATAAAGTTGTGACTATTACTGATTGAATAATTGTCGTCATTCTGCGTTAATGTCTCCGGTTATGCTTCCGTGGTTCACCCATAAATCCGTCATGGTGGATGTGGAGATGAAAAACTTTACATGGATTCATGAGATTTTGTTTTGACATATTACAAAACAAAATAAAAGCGTGTTTTTTATCAATTGTTTTGCAGACTTGTCTACTCAATGATATTTCTAGAAATTGTCACCTTATGAACACTTTGATGCCTGCAAAGTTAACTAAAAGAACCATAAAGTTGATACCAACACTGTGACCACATATCTCAATGTGCACTTAGCCATCATCATTTTGCAATACACCAATATAAGAATATATTATCTCCTGACATGTGGGCATTAAATGGTGTTATAACGTTGTGTTAGTATATCTGATTCTTCTTCAGTTAGAGGTGCTCAATGTATATGGATAATGTAGCTTGTAATTTTCCAGTCAATATATGAATGTGATTACGTAGAATAAACTACATATACTGAACAGAAGTCTGTCTCAGTACAAGCTAAAAACCCTCTTGATACATTTCTACTTACCATGGGAAAATAAATACTATGCATGTGGTTTGGTGAAAAAGCATTAAATTCTGAATGTGTCACTACTCTGTGACTGTTGTTTCTACTCTGAATCTCCACATGTCAGCACTGAAAAGCACCAAAATTTATCGTCATCTACAACTGAGTGCCTAAATAGAATATCTGGAATCTACCCAACTAAGTGACATTTTCTAGACTTCAATTTTGCTATTTATAATATGTAGTACATTTTAGGAATGTCATTTACAACTGAGTGCCTGAATAGAATATCTTACTCTACCCGAAGAAGTGACATCATCTGTTGTGGTAGACTTCAAGTTTTCTATTTACAATATACTACTACATGCTGGTTATATGTGCAATTTTATTGCCATTGGATAAACTATTCTGACTTTTATGAAAATAAAAATTGATGATACTGGCTCTAATTGTAGATATGAACTTGCTTTATGCAGGTACTGTTCCAGAATGATTCACCTGCAACTTTACTTGCACGGGTGATGGGAATCATTTGCCCCATTGACCAAAGTATGCTAGCCAAAGGACGTGATACATACAAATACTTCACAAAAAATCACATGCTTTATGAACGAAATCAGGTAACCATTTGGTTTTGAGATAATTTGTTTCTTTTATTTTGCAAACTTAACAGATTGGCGTTCTCCAATCTTCTTTTCTTTTTTGTAAAAACTGTTAATGTTACTTTCAAGGTATTCGTGCATTCATCTGATAATAAGTGCTGTTCTCCTCTGTTCTTCAGGAAACTAACAGACTGGAGTACCTGATACCTAAAAAGACATCTTTGAGGCACCGGCTGCCAATGGGGGACCAAGGCTTCATTGACTTTGTTGGTCATCTGCTTGAGATAAACCCAAAGAAGCGCCCTTCTGCATCTGAAGCTCTGAAGCATCCATGGCTCTCATATCCTTATGAACCCATATCATCATGAAGACTTTTGAGCCATCTGAGAAATCTTTTGGTAAACACAGATGGTGCAGTTGCGCTTGCATTTTGGAGTTTTGGTCGTCTAATTGTGAAGGGGTCTGCCACACTCGATTGATTTCTAATCGGCACTGGAAGAGATATTGGCCCTTGACATTACCGCACAATGCATTGAAAGGTGTGTTTGATTTTGTTGGGAATGCGTCTCGCTCGTTCGTTGGTTCCATTCCCTTTACCAAGTTGTATTCCAAGTAGCTGTAATCAAAGAATGTAATTTTGCACGCACTGTCTGTATTCTTAGGTTCTTTCTTCGCTTTGTTTGGTCTGGTGGAGTGAAGGGGGAAATCTTGAAGTCTTGTTGTACATGATTGTGCGATATTCTTTTAGGTAATTTAGTAATATCTCCTCTTGTGAAAATAGTTGCTTCACCAATTTTAGCTTCTGCTGCATTGTATGAGTCTCTGGTTTCTTTTCAATTTCCAATTTCTAGCATAGACATGATATAGCATTATCTACTAGGTGACTCCTTATGTGGCTTATTCCAACTCTTTCATTCTCTCAGAAAAATGAGAAGGGACATGTTGACATGATTCCTACCAATACAGAGCAACTTTATTTCGGACCTTTCTCCTCATCCTACAACATTGCTCTCCCCAAAAACATCATCAATTAAGGGTTTTTTTTTGGTAGAAAACAAAACGAAAATTGTTGGACTTCCCCTAATGTTAAATCTTAGCTTCGCCACTCCCCTTTGGTGTAAAGAATACGAGGAGAGCTTAACAATACATGGCTAGCGGAAGCAAAAACATGAATACTCTATGCCATCGAAACCTACGAAAGATACTCCAACTGCCCCCAATAGATTGATTTGATAAGGTCTACCTATTGAAATAACACTATTTCTCTAGAGTTTATGATAAGTTAAAATTTAAACAAAATATAGGATTAGTCGAAAGGTAACTGGAAAGAAAAAAGACTGAGTTCTTCCATGAGAATGTCCATAATAATTAAATAAGCCAAATTTTCTGTAACTTTTTCAAAGACAGTGGAGAAGAATCAAAATGTATTTGAGAGCTTCACATAACAATTTGGTGAGTTATATTCGATAAATTTAATCAACCTTACAGACATGCGCATGTGATGATTCTTAAAAAAGTTGAAGAATAATTGAATAAGTTTAATCTAGCTGCAAGCGGATTGAGCACCTGCCCCATAAAGAGCAGGGTTCGAGTAATTTCTTCTCTGATGAGGAAGATGATGGGGTGATCAGCTACAAAGTTGATCAGCCGGCGGGGAGGAGAACGAGAAAGAGCACTCTCGTGGAGCTTCAGGGCACTAACAGCAGCAGCTTCGCTGCCATCTTCACTAACTTCAATGACCGATTTGTGGGCAACACTTGAAACGTATACATTTGGGTTCTCAGTCTCACCAACCATCTCTGTGTAATCAGCACCACTGCTGAAAGGCAACACCAGTCCTAAACCCTTGAGAATGCCCGAAGCTTCAAAGTCAGAAGAAATTTTAAACCTTGGGATTTTGAAGTCGCCCAATTTAACTTTACTCTGGGGAAGATGTCGATCTAAGAAGTCAGACTCAGAGCAAACTTTTTCAACCAAAGCTGGAAGCCCATCTTTTGCATCAGGAAGAATCAAATGCATGGCGTAATTTCGACCCATGTCATCAACTTCTTTGTAGGGAAGCATTATGACTTTGAACCCATCAAAGGCAGATACATATTGGCGTTTGTAGCTGCTCATGAAGCGTGCCTTCACTGAGGTCCCCTTCAGAAGGTAGAAATCCTTCTGTACTGTGTTTGATTCATCGAATTTCTCAAGATCCTTTCAAGTATAAGGCATTTGCAAATATGAGTTTAGTGAAACTGTTAACCAGGAGGAAGAAAATCTTTGATAAGGCCTTTAGTCTCCTTTTCGGCCCATGAATTCACATCGAGTCTCACTTCATTGGCTTTGGTTTGGAACTGGACTTGCTTCACGGCTGCTTTGTAAAATTCGTCCACCACTTGTTTGAAAGAAGGCTTGATAGAGATAGACTCGTCCACCCAAAGGCCTTTAGCAAACGACAGGCGGGGACCGCCGCTAGCGGATCCGTCTGCGAAGACCCGAGGGAGGAGATCGGAGACCAGGGCGTTGAGGTCGGCGGAGGACTTGGATTTGAGGAAAGCGAGCAACTGGTCCTGGGTGTGACCCTTTGCCCCAGCAGCCATTAGACTCAAAACGACATGTATGGACAGCGGCGAGTACACCATGTTTTTGTCCTCATTGCCTTGAGTCAGAAGCAGAGGCTTAGAAAATCGCATTGCGACGTCGGTTTGGCTGCGGATTGACTCGCCGAAATCGGTGATCGACGGGACCGTAATATTTGTTAGCGTTTTCATTTTGATGGTGGCGGCGTTGGGCTCAGAAGGGGGCAAAGGTCGCAGCTTTGACAAGCAGGACTTGGACAAGAAAATACAAACGCAAATCAAGAATAACGATGAAAGTATTGCGATTCGTGCACGTCGTCGCCGGCTGGCCTTCAGCTTCGGAGAGGACATCTAGCTCGAGATCTATTGCCGGCGGGAAAATTACGTTTGAGAAAATTTTGTTACGTAATGGAGATGGAAAATTTTGGAGCAAATTACACTTTAATACCCTCACGTTTACATTAAATTTCAGAGTTATACTTAACGTTTTAAATTTTGCATTTTAGTACCTTGAACTCTTTAAAACTTTTCACTTTTGTCCCAACGACATATTTTTAGGCTGAATTTCTCTTAGTTGATGACGTGACGCGTGTGGGGACCCCATAAAAACAAATTATACAATGATTGTAAACATAATTACTTAATTAGCTATTTGTTATCTCTTATTCAGTATTTCTGCGGGAGATATTAGGCATGAGATAACCAATGACTAATTATGTAATTTTACCCAAAGTCACCGTGTAATTTGTTTTTGTGGGGCCCCCACATACGTCACGTTATCAACCAACAGAAATTCAGCTGAAAAATGTGTCGTTGGGACAAATGTGAAACGTTTTAAAAAGTTTAGGGTACCAAAATGAAAAATTAAAAATATTAGGTATAATTTTAAAATTTAATTTAAACGTAAGGGTAATAAAATATAATTTACTCAAAATTTTATGTACGTGAAGGAGTGTACACAGAATTTCTGTTACCTTCTTTAGCCAAGTTAGTTGACTTGAGAAGATTGTTAAAACTGGGCTTCAGTTTGGGCTTGGGCTGGACCCAAAATCTCTCCAGGTCAGGTCAGGCCAGATGAATTGAGTCGACCCAATGTGCGTGGCCCATGGCTGACATGACTCCTTTTAATTGAAATTGCCCAATTTTCACTTTTCGTTCGTTCACAAAAATGGAGGACGACAAACAGCGAGCATCGTCTTCAGAAGAAGAAGCAGCAGCAAAAGCCTCACTCTTCCCTGTGTTTCCTGTCTCTCACCAAGTATCTAGCGCCCCTCAGTGGCTTTCTAACACCAGCTTCACCACCCAACCCTCCGTCGTAGACGACGGCGTTGCCTCACACTTCAAACCCGAGCAGCCGTCTCCGTCACCACCGCCATCGCAGCAACACGAAGAAGAGAATGTACGGACGCAGGCGAAGCCATATGAGCTGCTGGAATCCTCTTCTGGATCGGATAGAAGCGACGAGAGAGAGAGGAAGAAGAAGAAGAAGAAGGGGAAGAAGAGGAGGAGGAGAGAGAGGTCCGTTAAGAGACGCGAGGGAGCGTTCGCCGATTATGGGTCCAGAAAGTCCAGTGTTCGGGCTTGGGCAGACTCCGATACTAAACCTTCCAAAGATTATTACCTCGATTCTCATGGCGATCGCGACAATTTGGTGTTTGGATCTCTGTACAGGTATTTGCTATTTTAGCTCGAGAGAACATTTTTTCACTATTCTTTAGCCTTTATTTTCTTGCTGAGCTGGTAAATAGAATTTTGAGTGTTTGTTTGCTGGTTATGGAGCTTTATGCTATATTGCTATTGCTATTGCTTTGCTTGCCTTTGGATTTGGAATATGTGCAGTTTGAAATTTAATCTTGTCATGTTTTCCTGTAATTTCTTAGCATCATAATGTAATTTTCTGATGCTACTAACTGAACCCAAATGATTCCTTTTGATGGTTTTAAATTATGGTTATGAAGTTAGAAGCTTTCGAATCACTCACTTATTTGTAATGCAGAATGGACGTTGCTCGCTACAAACCTTACGGTCATGCGGAGAAATCCAGGACTGAATTTCAAGGCTTGTATGGGTGGAATAAGAAAGTTTCAACATTGGATAGAGATGCTGATGTTGATGCATTGGACGATAAACTAAGATCTGCTGGTCGTTATTGGTCTGCAAAGTACATGGCTTTGGAACGTCATAAAAACTTAAAGCGTGCACGTATACTTGTCCCCAGAGACCTTGCAGCTACAGTTTCTGGTGATTTTATTCCTTTGACAGATATTCAAGCATCTGATGAAGACATTGATGCTGATGATCAACTCTCAACAGCTTCCGTGGTTGAAGAATCTTGGGAAGATGAAGTACTACGCAAAACACGGGAGTTTAACAAACTGACGAGGGAGCGCCCTCATGATGAAAATGTTTGGATAGCTTTTGCAGAATTCCAAGACAGGGTTGCCAATATGCAACCCCAGAAAGGTGCTCGCTTGCAGACTCTGGAAAAAAAGATTAGCATACTGGAGAAGGCAGTAGAGCTTAACCCGGATAATGAAGAATTATTGCTTTCTCTTCTAAAGGCTTTCCAAAGCAGGGACAGTTCTGATGTATTAATTACTAGATGGAAAAAGACACTCACACAATGTTCGGGAAGTTACAAGTTGTGGAGAGAGTTTTTGCGTGTTATTCAAGGGGAGTTCTCCAGGTTCAAGGTTTCAGAAATGAGGAGAATGTACGCACATGCAATCCAGGCTTTATCTTCTGCATGCAGAAAGCACTCTAGGCAGGTTCTAAAATTCACTTAATGATCTGTTTATTTTGTTCTATTGAAGATTGTATTTATCTGTTCTCTTGTTACTAGAGCTTCTGTCAAGAGATTTGAGCAGGGAATGAATATAAAACCAGGATGCAATAAAAAAAAATATAATGGAAATCAGCATTACCTTTGGTATGAAAATAGCTATTTAACCTTTTTCTGGTGCATGATGTTTTCCTTGTAACACTGGATGTAAACTTACTAAACTCCATAACTAGAAAACTGGGCTGGTATATTTACGTCGTATTATGGGGTTTATTGATACATTAGACATCAGTTCTGCACTAGCAGAAACACTACAGTGTTAAGTGTTCAAAAATGATAAGAACTTTCCACTTTGTGCCTCTCTTTATTTCTGGTTTTCATTTCTCAATTTTCTATGGCTTATGGCTGTGTCTTCTCTAGTAATGGGAGGTTGTGAATTAGAGTCTTGAGACTTTAACTGCACTTATTGTTTCTTTTACCTCTTTTGCCAACTTAACTTTTGTCTTCTATGCTGCATGATATAAAAGATTTAATAATTTCTATGGCGTCTTAGGCTAACTTATGTTTGTTGAAATGTGATGCCTATTTGATGCAGGTTTACCAAGAAGAACAACTCTCTTCAGATCCTGCTACTGTTCAACTAGAACTTGGTCTGGTTGATATATTTCTCAGTTTTTGTAGGTTTGAATGGCAGGCTGGCTATCAAGAGTTGGCCACTGCTCTATTTCAGGCTGAAATTGAATTCAGTTTGTTTTGTCCTTCTTTACTCCTCACTGAACAGAGTAAATATATACTGTTTGAGCACTTTTGGAATAGTGATGGTGCAAGAGTTGGAGAAGAAGGTGCTTTTGGTTGGTCCACATGGTTGGAGAAAGAGGAAGAAAATAGGCAAAGGGTTATTAGAGAGGAGACTTCACATGATAATGAAGGTGGCTGGACAGGTTGGTCGGATCCACTAGCCAAGAAGAAGGAAAATAGTTTAACGACAGAAAAGGAATCTGAAAGTAATGTTGTAATTGAGGAGTTTCAAGAAGAATCTGAGAGTGAAGATGTCAAACAAGAAGAAGATACTGAAGCTTTGTTAAAGATGCTAGGTATTGATGTGGATGTTGGTACTAGTGGTGAGATTAAAGAAACTTCAACCTGGATCAAATGGTCAGAAGAAGAGTTATCAAGAGATTGTGTTCAATGGATGCCTGTTCGTGCAATAGGTTAACTCCTTATCTGTGGATTGTGTGTGTGTGTTTCTTCATGGGTGCATGTCTTTCTTTTGCAGTTTTCTTTATTCTTGTTTTTCTTTGAAGTTTCCATTCAATGTCTTGGAATGAAATTTTTTCCCTAAGATGTGAATGCCGTTGAAGTTATTATTTATTCACAATTCCTGACAGATATGCTCACAAACTATTTGTATTGGTTTTGAGCATGAAACAGCTGATGACTCTCATAATGTTGGTACACCTGATGGAGAAGCAGATGAGCACCTTTCAAGAGTCATAATGTATGAAGATGTCAATGAATACCTCTTTTCCTTGAGCTCCTCGGAGGCCCGTTTATCTCTAGTGTTACAATTCATTGAGTTCTTTGGCGGGAAAACCTCTCAGTGGTGAGGTCCATTAGCATTGTATCTAGTTTCATTTTTTTCTTTCATTTTGTTTGACAAATAACTGAATTACTGTCTACAAATAGTGAATTGATGATATGCATTTTACCCCTTCCCCCACACAGGATATCTACAAACAGTTCAACTTGGGCTGAGAAAGTCCTTAGCTTGGATGCATTGCCAGATTCTATATCGCAAACTATAAGAAGGGTTCATGATTTTTTGACCAAAACACAAGACAGTGCAAGTAATTTTAGCTTGGAAGCTCTCTTGGGTACCTCCAATGATATATACAGAAGAACAGACCTGATGAAATTTCTTCGTAATGCTGCCTTGCTCTGTTTATCCGCTTTTCCACGTAATTTTGTCCTAGAAGAGGCTGCTTTAGTTTCTGAAGAGATATCTGTTATGAATTTGAATCCTTCAAGCTGTCCAGTTACCCCATGCCGAGCTCTTGCAAAGTCCCTCTTAAAGAGTGATCGTCAGGTAGTATTTATATTTGATTCTGTAATGGCAGATATAGACACATCATATTTTCTATAGTTATGAATTGTTTGGCCTCATTTAGTCATTTTCCAGGTTATGAATATCTTAAGTTTTTATTTGTTTGTAAATATTTTGTTACTTCTTTTCTTGACCCCTTGGCTGTGGATTTAAGTTGGCGTAACGTCTGTTATTAAAACCTGTATCTTATTTGAAAGGAAGCACGTGTGAGCAAATTGGTCAATTTGTGAAAATTAAATGTTTTCTAATAAACAAAGATTATTGCACTTTATTAAATGCTCTTAAGAGACAACCTTTTCCTTTTCATGTAACGGAATGATAGCATTCCTGATCTTGTCTATTTTGGCACTTCATATAAATAGGATGTATTGCTATGTGGAGTTTATGCTAGAAGAGAGGCTTTTCATGGGAATATGGATTATGCAAGAAGGGTATTTGACATGGCATTGTCATCTATTGAAGGGCTCCCTTTGGTAAGGTCTACTTATTTATTGAAAATATATTTTCTAGTGCACTGATTTAGCTCGTATTTGTTTGTATTGAAAACATTTAAATTGATCGTCTTAATTTGCTATAAACGTATGCAACATAAAGTGTCACTAGTCATGTGAATGTTTATATAAGCATAAAGGTAGAGATTTTGAACTCATGGGTATAATTTTATTTTTCAAAATACATGTAACAAGTGATGATATTGAACCTTACTTTAATGTTTTTATATTTCATGTCTTTGTGGACCATATGTGCTGACTTTCGCTTTCAGCCTTCTGATGTTTCGCACATAGTTTCTCAAAACTTGGTTCTTTGAGCCGTCTCTTAAAGCTCAAGTCTGATATCAATTTGGATTTTCTCTTAAATTTTTCTCAGTTAGATAAGATTTCTCATGTAGCTAAGTTGTGTTTATTGTGGATGACTAGAACTTAGATTTTCGCCAATTTGGCATCAGATCTGTTGAGGAGTTAGCTCTTTCCTACTATGGATTCCTTCAATAATTTTCACTTTTTAATTTGAAGGTTTGTTTTCTACTTTCTTTGTTGGCGTTGACTATGTAAATACTTTAACCTTGTACTATTCATCAGGAATTACGGGCAAATTCTTCTCTTCTATATTTCTGGTATGCTGAGACGGAACTTGCCAATGATCATGGAAATGGGTGTGAATCATCATTTCGTGCAATGCATATTTTATGTTGCTTAGGAAGTGGTGTAACATATAGTCCATATAAATGCCAACCATCAAATTTGCAACTTCTGAGAGCACGCCAAGGTTTCAAAGAAAGGATAAGAACAGTACAAATGGCATGGGTGCGAGGTGTTATAGATGAGCAATCTGTCGCTCTCATATGTTCTGCAGCTTTATTTGAAGAGTTAACCACTGGATGGACTGCGGGTATTGAAGTTCTAGATCAGGCTTTTGCAATGGTTCTTCCAGGTATTTTTCTTGTGTACCTTCCTATTTCCTCTTCAATCACCAACATTTGTTGTGCCAGTAGAATTTCACTTTTGTCAATCCATATTCTAGTTCACCTATTTGTGGACGAGTCAAGCGTCATTTAGCCCAAAGTTTGAATGTGTTAAAATTTTTAACTAGGATCGAAACAAAATTTTATACATTTTATAATATTATATATAGCTATTGCATTTTACTTTTTATGCTCATTATTTGGCCCTAACATAATCAGAAAATTATTTGTATTACTGTAATGATTTTAGACTATTGTATTCCTTAAATTTAGTTGGTATGCTCTTTGTGCTGATCTTGACTGCATGTGAACTGCAGATAGAAAGAGCCGTAGTTATCAACTTGAATTTATGTTCAACTTTTACATGAAGATGCTTTGGAGATATCATGGTCAATCAAGTCTATCAAAATGCTGGGAGTCCATATTGCAGGGCCTTCAAATATTTCCGTTTAGTCCAGAGCTTTTTTGTGATTTTATCGAAGTTGGCCATCTTTATACAACACCTAATAAACTGCGGCGGGTGTTTGATGACTACTGTCACAAGTAAGATATTTTTCCTCAGTGATCCTCTTTGTTATAACAATATGTTGTAATACTTGATTGTTTGAACTGTGGAACATATGTGCCATCTGTGTGATATCCATAGGAAACCGTCTGTGGTTGTCTGGCTTTTTGCTTTGTCATTTGAAATGAGTAAAGGGGGCTCACAGCACAGGATCCGTGGATTGTTTGAAAGGGCATTGGCAAATGATAGGTTTCATAACTCAGTTGTTCTTTGGCGTTGCTACATTGCATATGAGATGAACATAGCATGCAATCCTTCAGCAGCCAGGCGAAATTTCTTCCGAGCTATACATGCTTGCCCATGGTAAGATCTTGCTCCCTTGATGAGCTTACAAATATGGCCCCTAGCCTGACTGATACAATTTCTTGAATGGCGGAAAGAGCAAAGCTAGAGTTTTCATGATGTGATTAAACAGTTTGTTTATTTTCTGTTGATCTATTGTATGCTGCTTGTTAACTTTCCCAAATATTTACCATAGGTCAAAAAAGCTATGGCTTGATGGTTTTCTTCAACTGAATTCCACCTTATCTGCAAAAGAGCTGTCGGATCTCCAAGAAGTGATGCGGGATAAGGAACTTAACCTGAGGACAGACATTTATGAAATTCTTCTGCAAGATGAGCTTGTACTTTGACGATTGCTGTCCGCATGCCACCAGTGTTACCAGACTACCAGGTTGGTGTTGCACTGGCATATGCTATTTTGGTACTAATTGTTATAGTGGTTGTAGGGAGGGGTGTTGAAGATCCGTAGAGTTGTAATGGATGTGTAAAAAGAGATTTAGTTGCTTAGAAATTTATGTGTACACCCAAATCTTTTATTAACAGAGGCTTCAAAATATTCAAATATAACATCATGTGGCTTTTATTCTTACAACATTTGAAATACTTTTAAACAAAGGACAAAGATGAGGCTTGGAAATACCTTCATGCAGTGTGATTACAGCAATTATTTTAGTTTGATGGTGATTGAACACGGTGGTGGGTTATTCAAACTTGGCAGTCTTTTATAAGTTACTGAACATAAAAGAATGAAAGAAGAGAGATCTGAATTATGACACCTAGTATCATCTGTACTTTGTTACTGCAACCTCCTGATCCAACAATGGGTATACCATTTGGAATCTGGCTGGGGCCTCTTGTAAATGGTGTTTGTAGCTCTGGTGGTGGTGGGGGAGTTTGGTGTTGAATCTGGTGGTGAATTTGGTGTTGAATCTGGTGGTGAATTTGGCGTGGAATCTGGTGGTGAATATGGTGTTGAATCTGGTGGTGAATTTGGCGTGGAATCTGGTGGTGAATATGGTGTGTTGGTTGCCGGTATTCCGGTGAGTGTGTAGAGTTCATAGGCATTGATGAGAATAGGAAGCGTGGAATCAGCAGTTGGTTGTATGGTGATACTGGTGTTAGAATTAGCAGTGACGTTGGTAATGTAGACAGGGGTAACGCCTCCGAAAGGTGGGATTATGGGGTCTGAATACGGATTTCCGTCCAAGAAAACTTGGAAGGATCTTTTGTCTCCCGGACTGACCCGAACCACTTCGGAGAAGTAAATGGTCAAGTAGATGCCCGCATTTTGTTGTGGGAGTCCGCTGGTGTCTATATCTTTATAGACCAGAGTAGTTGCGCCTTCAATTGCATTTTGCAACACTGCTACTGGTGGATTATCTAGTGCACTGCTGGTATCAATGCTCACAGCTTCACTCTTCACATCCTCATCATTTAACAAACTTCCATACGGAGCCCAACTTCGATCGTATGCATCATGTGGATACCTATATATCATACAATCAATCATTCATTACTAACAGATTAATTGCAGGTCGAAATCAATTCAAGAATGATAACTAACGTACAGACCTAACACTTTGATTTATACCATAAGCGCGTCGATTAGTATCTGTTAACAGCAGAGCGAATTTGGGATCAACAAGGCTGTATGTATTGACATCCAAGCTCCGGAATTCAAGGGCAGATATGAAGGGCAGCTGATCAGTTTTCGTTTTCGAAAGACAGATGCTCGTTGTCTCTGCCTGGACGAAATAGATGGCCTCATGAGAGACACTGGTGAGCAACTGGGTGACAACTGAGGTCCAGAAGTTCCCGTCATAGTCCAGCTCGAACGTTGGAGGGTCTGGGGAAGGCGTGGTGTCATCAAAGTTCCAGTAATAAAAACTTGCTCGAACGAGAAGTCGTTTTCCTCTGCTGGCTTTGTCGATTGGGATGGTGTAGCAGTTTTTGGGCGAGGTTGGAAACACTCTTGCAGTGTTCCTCCAGTCACCTTCAGCATTATCGCTGTATTGGTACACCTTGGAGTGCTGCTTGTTAACGTAAGCATCGTCCCCGCTCCATACGATTGTGTTTCCGTCTTTGTAACTGGAAGAGCCATTCATGCCACAGTCGATGCTCACGAACACTGCATCGGCGGTGCAGTGGGGGGAGGAGAACTTAATTACGAGAAAAATTAATGCTAATGTCAATGGGAGAGCTATGAGTTTGAGTTTGCCGAGAGCCATTGTTGGGTTTGCAACTGTATAATGTTAAGATGAACATGTACGTATTTATATATAGATATAGATGTAGAGCATATATTGCCCTTGCCCATGCCTTGCGTTTTATATGACTTTCATATTCCTTTTACCTTAATTTGTGAAATAATTATTAATTTTTATTACCTTAATTAGTTGACTTTAATCAGTCTCTGTGCATGCATGCATGTCCTGATCCAGTTGAAACCTTGAAATGCAACTGCGTTCATCCAACCTTAAAATTAAGGGGTATTTTCGTCAAATATTACTTCCTCCCTCTCCTCTCTGGCCTCTCTCTACCTGTGCAGAATTCCTCCGACTCTCCCTCTCTTCCCTCCCTCGCCGGCTTCGAAAGCGCACAGGACATTATACAATTACACATCAATAATTAAATGAATTTCCTCAAAGGAAAAAATAGTGGAAAATAGTGGAATCTATACAGCTAAGAACTCAGGGTGGAAGAACAAGAACTTACATAATTAAACCAAGTCAATCAATAAAGCCAACCTGTCATTCTTTTATTAAGGATTGGAATTTTCTTCTGTGTCCGCCAGATAATCTATTTTCTTTTGTTGCGAATTAGGATGCCCGATGATAAACATGATCGGCACGCAACATATATATATATTAGTTTTTTTTTCTGAAAAAAAAAATATTATGAAACAAGTCAAACTATATAGGCTTATTACTTGATATGTACCTAGAACAAGTCAGTTAATCTTAAAATACACCAAAAATTGAAATTTGCCTCAGTTTGCACCCATAACATGTATTCCGTTACATCCGTTGCATCATTCGTCAGTCTCTGTTACGAACGCCGTTAAAAGTGTTGATGTGTCAGTAATATTACAAAATTTATAGGGTCAATTAAGATATTTGTTATATTTTATTAAATTATATATTAAAATTCTTTTTAAAAAATTAAAACTAATTTTATTTACCCTTCCCCTTCCCAACCCACCCGATCCTCGTCTCCCTTTCTCCCTCTATTGGACCTCCCCCCACCGCCCATGGTGATCGCCTACGAGGGGTTTTCTAGTGTTTTTAAGCCTCAGAGGAAGTCCTGCGACGTTAGGGTTCGGAACACTCTCTGGACACTCTTTCACCAAGACGACGGCCGGAATCCTAACAAGAAGGAGCCACCCACTGAGGTTGAGGTAGAGACCGAAACTTAGCTGGGTCGTCTTCCAGCTTCCGAGGTCCGGTGTTTGAGTTCAAAGAGAAAGAGGAATAGGAAGATGAGGACGACGAAAATCAGAGCAGCCACGAAGAAGAAGACGAAATTGAAATTACTGAGGAGCCCATTGTCCCAAATGCGATAGAAGATAGAGTTCCAAAAATCTTAGAGGAGGAAGAAGAAGAGCAATTTCAACCACCACCACTAGAGGCAGAGCTTTTTGAAGTAGAGGACTTGAAGTCCATGAAGGACCATATAGATCTCGATTCCCAGACTAAGAAAAGAGACCTGAAAGAGATTGCAGGCGGCTTCTAGTCAGCAACTTCGGTGTTCAACAAAAAATTACAGAAATGGAGGAAGAAGCAGAAGTTGAAGAAGCGGAGAAACAGCAGTAGATCGGCCACATTACCAGTGGAGAAGCCAATCGGGAAACAGTTCAGAGAAACCCAGTTGGAGATCGCTGATTACGGCTTTGGCCGGAGCTCCTACGACACGAATCCTAGGTTCTCGCTTGATGCGGGTCGGATGTCGTTCGACGACCTGAGATACTCATTCGATGAGCCTCGGGCCTCGTGGGATGGGTACCTCATCGGAATGACATTTCCGAGAATGCCGACGATGCTCTCGGTGGTGGAGGACGCTCCGGTGGTCCACGTCTTGAGAATTGATGCTCAGATTCCAGTCGAGGAGCCGACCATGAATTCGATTGAAGAGAAGACCGTTCTGGGTGGGTTGGTCCAGACCAGGGACTATTATACGGACTCGTCAACTCGGCGGCAGAAAAGCCTTGTCAGAAAATGGTGAGTGGATGGGCGGTGGGGGGAGGTCCAGTAGAAGGAGAGAGGGAGACGAGAATCGGGTGGGTTGGGAAGGGGAAGGGAAAGGGTAAATAAAACCTCCCATTTAATCAAAAGTAATTATTATCTAGGGTGCCCAATCTCTAATTATTATCTCACTAGCATATACCCTAACTTAACATATACACAGTTATAAGTCCCATCAAGATCATTGTCCTATAATTTATATATATCTCGTCACACTATTGTAAAAAACACATTTATTAGCACTCTCGCCACATTCATGAATTAATACCGAAATTTGTAGCTATATATATAGCTGTAACTTAGAAGAAAATTCTTCAAAACCATTCGTACGACAATTAATTAGAGATCGATATGTGTAAGAACCAGATAAAAATTATAGAAAAAATTAAGAAGCACAATTTAAATTATTACGTACAAAATCATTATGCAGTTTTCATGCAGACGCGGCGGAAGGCTAGGGGTTGCTTGGCATGATTGCGCTATGAAGAGATATGCTAATTAAATTACAACATGCAGCATGTGGTATGTGCATGCATATACATGCATGTAGATACTTTTACATGAAGATGCTTTGGAGACATCATGGTCAATCAAGTCTATCAAAATGCTGGGATTCCATATTGCAGGGGATTCAAATATTTCCCTTCAGTCCAGAACTCTTTTGTGATTTTGTCGAAGCTGGCCATCTTTATACAACACCTAATAAACTGCGGCGGGTGTTTGATGACTACTGTCACTAGCAAGATATTTTTGTTGGATTCAGAGAAGCAGAGCACAGCAGCCGAGATGGTGATGCTTGATACTCAGGTATGATTTCTAGACCAAACTCTCTAGCTGAAAAACGATTGGTTTAGGATTCGCTCTTCCTCTTTACGTTTGGATGGATGGAATTGATCTTGTAAATTTGTGTGATGAACACTATGATATTCAATGCACACCAAGTGTTTGATAAAATGCTCTACTGTAATTTTCTCTGTAATTTTCGGTATAGGACTGATTTTCTTGATTGCAATATGATTGGATTTGAGTACATGTTAGTACACACACCTTCTAAACAATAGTGTCATGACACATGGTTCTCCTTGCTCTCCAAGCAAACTCACACACACGTTACATTTTTCATTTCTTAGTTTCTGTTTTACAGCTCACACACTCCACTCCACCTCACTTTACATAAACCAGTAAGCAGCTTAGTCACCAACAATTTTTCCTCAGTGATCCTCTTTGTTATAACAATGTGTTGTAATGCATGATTTTTTGAACTGTGGAACATATGTGGGCTCACAGCATGGGATCCCTGGATTGTTTGAAAGGGCATTGGCAAATGATAGGTTTCATAACTTAGTTGTTCTTTGGCGTTGCTTCATTGCATGTGAGATGAACATAGCATGCAATCCTTCAGCAGCCAGGTGAAATTTCTTCCGAGCTATACATGCTTGCCCATGGTAAGATCTTGCTCCCTTGATGAGCTTATACAAATATGGCCCCTAGCCTGACTGATACAATTTCTTGAATGGCGGAAAGAGCGAAGCTAGAGTTTTCATAATCTGATTAAACTGTTTGTTTATTTTTCTGTTGATCTATTGTATGCTGCTTATTAACTTTCTCAAGTATTTACCATAGGTCAAAAAAGCTATGGCTTGATGGTATACTTCAACTGAACTCCACCTTATCTGCAAAAGAGCTTTCGGATCTCCAAGAAGTGATGCAGGATAAGGAACTTAACCTGAGTACAGACACTTATGAAATTCTTCTGCAAGATGAGCTCGTACTTTGACGATTGCTGTCCGCATACCACAAGTGGTACCAGGTTGGTGTTGCACTGGCATATGCTACTTTAATACTAATTGTTGTAGTGGTTGTATGGAGGAGGGTGTTGAAGATAAGTAGAATTACAATGGATGTGTAAAAAAAGATTTAGGTTCTTAGAAATTTATGTGTACACCCAATCTTTTATTAACAGAGGCTACAAAATATTCAAATATAACACCATGAAGCTTTTTTTATTACAATTTTTTGAAATAATTTTAAACAAAGGACAACGATGAAGCTTGGACATACATTCATGCAGTGCTATTACAGGAATTTTTGTTCTGTTTGATGGTGATCCAAAATTGTGGTTGGTTATTCAAACTTGACAATCTTTTAGAAGTTACTGAACATACAAGAAAGAATGAAGAGATATGTGAATTATGACGCCTAGTATCATCTGTACTTTGTCACTGCAGCCTCCTGATGCAGAGGGTATACCATTTGGAATCTGGCTGGGGCCACTTGAAGAGGGTGTTTGTAGCTCTGGTGGTGGTGCTGAAAGTTGTGGTACTGAACGTGGTGGTGGTGTTGAATCTGCTGGTGTTGGCGAAAGTTGTGATACTAAACTTGGTGGTGGTGTTGAATCTGCTGGTGGTGGTGAAAGTTGTGGTACTGAACGTGGTGGCGGTGGACTTGATGGCGTTGAATCTGTTGGTGGTTGTGAAAGTTGTGGTACTGAACGTGGTGGCGGTGGACTTGATGGCGTTGAATCTGTTGGTGGTGGTGAAAGTTGTGGCATTGAACGTGGTGGCGGTGGGATTGATGGCGTTGAATCTGCTGGTGGTGGTGAAAGTTGCGGTACTGAATGTGGTGGCGGTGGACTTGATTGCGTTGAATCTGTTAGTGGTGGTGAAAGTTGTGGTACTGAAAGTGGCGGTGGTGGACTTGACGGCGTTGAATCTGTTGGTGGTGGTGAAAGTTGTGGTACTGAACGTGGCGGCGGTGGACTTGATGGTGTAGAATGTGGTGGTGAATTTGGCGTGTTGGTTGTTTGTGTTCCGGTGAGTGTATAGAGTTCATAGGCATTGATGAGAGGAGGAAGCGTGGAATCATCAGTTGCCTGTATAGTAATATTAGTGTTAGAATAAGCAGTGACGTTGGTAATGTAGACGGTGGACACGCCTCCGAAAGGAGGGATTATGGGTTCCGTATAAGGATTTCCGTCGAAGAAAACTTGGAAGGATCTTTTGCCCGTTGACCCGACCCGAATCACCTCAGAGAAGTAAATGGTCAAGTAAATGCCCACATTTTGTTGCGGGAGTCCGCTGGTGTCTATACTTATATACACAAAAGTGGCTGTCCCTTCCAATGCATTTTGCAACACAGCCACTGGTGGATTATCTCGTGCACTGCTGGTATCAATGCTCACACCTTCACTCTTCACATCCTCTGCAAATAATCCACCTAAATACGCACCCCAAATTCGATCATATGCGTCATCTGGATACCTATATCATACAGTATATATTCATTCATTAGTAACAGATTACAGGTCCAGTCCACATCAATTCAAGCATGATAACTAACGTACATACCTAACAGTTTGATTTGTACCAAAACTGCGTCGATTAGTATCTGTCAACAGCAGAGCGGAATTGGGATCAACAAGGCTGTATATATTGACTTCTAAGCTCCGGAATTCAAGCGCAGATATGAAGGGCAGCTGGTCAGTTTTCGTTTTCGAAAGACAGATGCTTGTTGTCTCTGCCTGGACCAGATAGATGGCCTCATAAGAGACACTGGTAAACAACTGGGTGACAACTGAGGTCCAGAAGTTGCTGTCGAAATGGAGCTGGAACGTGGGAGGCTCTGGGGAAGGAGTGGTGTCATCGAAATTCCAGTAATAAAAACTTGCTCGAACGAGAAGTCTTTTTCCTCTGCTGGCTTTGTCGATTGGGATGGTGTAGCAGTTTTTGGGCGAGGTTGGAAACACTCTTGCAGTGTTCCTCCAGTCACCTCCAGCATTGTCGCTGTATTGGTACACTTTGGACTGTTGCTTGTTAACGTAAGCATCGTCCCCGCTCCATACGATTGTGATTCCATCTTCGTAACTGGAGGACCCAGTCATGCCACAGTCGAGGCTCACGAACACTGCATTGGCGGTGCCGTGGGAGGAGAAATTAATTATGAGAAAAATCAATGCTAGTGGCAATGGGAGAGCTATGAGTTTGAGCGTGCCGAGAGCCATTGTTGGGTTTGCAACTGTATCATGTTAGATATAGATGTAGAACATATATTGCGTTGCAAATGCCTTGCGTTCTATATGACTTTCATATCCCTTTACCTTAATTTGTGAAATAATTATTAATTAGCATTACCTTAATTAGTTGACTTTAATCATGTCCTGACTCATGATCCAGAGTTGAAAACTTCAAATGCAATTTCCAATTTATTAAATGCTTATTACATGAAATGTATTCTGAAATTCACGCTTAATTTCACTTTGCATCATAAAATTCCTCTCGTCCCAATTTGCATCTTATTTTGCAAATGTTGTCCCGCTTAACATTATATCCGTCTACTCTATTCATCCAACCTTAAAATTAAGGGGTGTTCTCGTCAAATATTACTTCCTTCCTCTCTTCATTCTCTGGCCTCTCTACCTCTCCAGAATTCACTCTCGCTCCTCTGAGTCTCCCTCTCTCCCTTTCCACGCCGGCTTTGAAAGCGCACAGGATATTAACAATTACACATGAATAATAAAATGAATTTGTTCGAGGAAAAAAGAGAGGAAAATAGTGGAATCTATAAAACTAAGAACTCAGGGTGGAAGAACTTAAATAATTAATTAAACCAAGTCAATTAATAAAGGCAAGCTGTCATTCCTTTTTGAAGGATTGGAATTCTCTTCTGTGTCTGGCAGATAATCAATTTTCTTTTGGAGCGATGTTCGATGATAAACATGATCGCCACGCAACATATATTATATTAGTGTTTGCTTTTTTCTGAAAAAGAGAAAATATTATGAAACAAGTCAAACTATATATATATGCCTTATTACTCAAAATGCTCCCCGAATCAGACTTCAAGTCTCAATTTGCTCCCCGAACGCGAAATCGTAACAATGTGATCTCCGAACCCCCCTTCTGTCAGCTCCGTTGCACCAAAATTTATAGTCCGTTACTAACAACTGTTAAAATGATGATGTGTCAGCAAAGGATTGGATGTAACAAAATGGGTCCAATCCCAAAACTACCGTTCGTCTTCCTCATCGCCACCCTCCTTTTTGTTGCCACATTCACTGGGTTATCCGAATCCAAGTCGCAGAACTCCTATCCATCCATTGCTGCTGGTGACTATTTCTATCTCGGGGACGATAGCAAACTCGTTGCAGAGCTCTTTGAGGTGGAGCTCATGCTTGTCGTGGAGCTTTGCCGCGTCGAAGAAGATAAGAACCCAGTAGGATCTTGGGGTTTTGACGGAGGACCAAAATCGAGTGAGTGAGTGGTCGTCGAGGTGGATTACCCCAGATTTGGATCGGGCTTGGATGGATAGGAGTTCTGCGACTTGGATTCGGATAACCTAGTGAATGTGGCAACAAAAATGAGGGTGGCGATGAGGAAGACGAACGGTAGTTTTGGGATTGGACCCATTTTGTTACATCCAATCCCTTATTGACACATCATCACTCTAACAGTCGTTAGTAACAGACTATAACTTTTGGTGCAACGAAGCAGACAGAAGGGGGGTTCAGGGATCACATTGTTACCATTTCGCGTTCGGGGAGCAAATTGAGACTCGAAGTTTGTTCGGGGAGCATTTTGAGTAATAAGCCTATATATATATATATATATACTTATTACTTAAAATGCACCAAGAACAAGTCAACGAGTCTCAAAATGCACCTAGAATTGAAATTTGCCTCAGTTTGCACCAAGAACAGTAACACAGTTAAAAACGTTGCACCATTTCACCAACACCATTACTAACGATGTTAAGGATGGTTATGTGGGAGAGTATTTTAGTCATTTTGGTCATTAGCTCCTTCATCCTCTGCCCATTACCCAAAACGACGTCGTTTTGGCTCCAACATGCCATTCACCTCCTCGAGTCCCAGCTCCGCTCTGAGGTCCTCTTCCGTCACTTCGACCTCCTCTCTCAGCTATCCTCCAACATGAACGTTAGAAAGAGCCCGATACCCTACGGAGGAGCTGATCCGAACAGGTTTCAGGATCAATTTCACGAGTTTGGCTCGCAATCCGATTGCAGAGAGGAAGAAGAAAATCAAGCCTTCGAGGAACACCGCAACCAAGGCGCTCTAGTACGAGACATTACCTGACCCGTGAAACCCGACCACCGTGTAAGCGAAGTAGGCGTTGGTGCCGATACCCGGGGCTAAAGCTAGAGGGAGATTAGCAAAACGCCCATTATGAGACACCCGATCAAAGAAGAAGTGACGGTGGCGACGATTAGGTCTTTCCGGACTCGGTCTATGCAGGCGGAGTAACCCGGGTTGACGACGTCGTTGGTGGTGCTGGCAATACGAGCATTGCTGGCTTTCCCGCCGACCACAACGCCACACTACTCGCACTCCCACTCCCTCCATACCCGGGACCCGCCATCGCCGCCGATATCTCCGCCAGCTCGTACATTCCGTCCAGCAACAACACATCAAACCCACCCCCCAAGCGACGCCTTCTGATTCAACAAGTTAGTCGCCGACTACACCAACGCCGACTCCCAATCACCTTCATCGCCAAACACCTGCCACGCTGTCCCGCTTCCACTTCCCTGAGCCACATGTCCGCCGTCGCTTCCGTTGATTGGAGAAGAAGCAGAAGCTGTTGATGGAGGAACAGATGATGCGGCAGCAGTATGCAAGGGATGGGATGCAAGGGCATATTGGATTTGGGTGGGTGAGAGGGAGACGAGGATCGGGTGGGTGGGTTGGGGAAGATTGGATAATAAAATTGTTTTAATTTAAAAAAAAAAACTTAATATATAATTTACTAAAATATAACAAATGTCTTAATTACCCCTATAAATTTTGTAATATATGTGCTGAATTTGTGAGTTGCTACTTTGCCACCTACCCTAGTACCCTAGTCATAAATTAACTGAGGGGGTGGGGTGTACTATTAACCCAAGAAGTTACGGCATGCTTAATTATTAAGTTCATACTACTGGAAGATGATTATACATGACTTAATTATTCTACATCATAATTAATTTGTACATCTAATCATTGTAATACGTACTTAATTAGAATTCCATACTACTAGGACTTCTAGCACGCAGTATGTTTTTCTTTATATATATATATGCATGTGGTGATTCATATATATATATATATGATCGTATATATTTACTTTCAATTTAATAGGTTTTTAAAATATTGAAAAATAGGGATCTAAACTAAACTACAAAATCGTCGGTTATTAAATAAAATAAAAAAATTGAGCATAAAACCTCGATCCTCATTCAATCAAAAAATAAAAAGGATTAATTGAATAGGGTGCCCAATCTCTAATTATTATTTCACTGCTAGCTAGCATCCCCTAAATTAATTAACATATATATGATCAATTTAAATGATACGAGCAATTATATGTCCTATCAAGATCACTGTCCCATAATTACAACATGCAGCATCTGCATATGCATATATATATATATATATATATATATATATATATATATATATGTAGATGTAGTTCATATCGATCAATATATACTTTGCCTAATATATCCAGAAATTCCCTGTGTAGAATGGACATTGAATAAATTTACCTCTATAATCGCAATATTGATCTCTTGTTCCGAAATATCTACGATTAGGTAATTCTAAAGATATTATATTCGTAGAATATTACATTTTAAACCACATGTTTAATACAAGTAAATAGTGTCCTCCTTGTCTATATTCGATATATAGTTAGTGTATAATATAATCTACAAATGTAATTTTTCTAGTATTTTTACCATGTATGCTTAGCTAGCTACAATATATATATATATATATATATATATATATATATATATAATATATGCGATATGAACATATCCTGATCATTTTTCATTAATTAAAGATGATCGATATATTTTCCGTGCAATGATCTATGCAGTAGTCAACATATATATATATGCATCTAATTGAATTTGTTAGCTAGCTATCCACATATATGTATATATATATATATATTTACTAGTGATAGTTTTACACTGTAATGCGTCATTGATCATCTTCATCAAGACACCAACAATGTTACTGCTACTACCAGTTGTTAATAATATAATCAATAACTTGATCCGTTGTTAATAGATAGGAAATCTATGAAAGGAATTCCACCAGTTGCTGCCTTGCTCGTCATCATTTGTTGTCCCATGGCTGCTTGATCCTGCTGCTGATCAACTTCGTCCTCCTCTTTTCTTGCATTGTCTATCACTTCACTTCCATTAGACTCCGTATTTACTTGGAGAAAATCGTAAAACTCAATTGCCTCATCTTCTTCATCATCTGCACCAATTCCTATATATATATACATAATTAGGAACCATATCTACATCATGCATAACAATATTATTGGTGATCATTACATATATATATATATATATACATATAGATTTGTTACAATTTGGTTCATTCCAATTGTGGAGAAATGCCATCATCAATACTAATATATTAATTGATGTACTGGTGCGCAGAATGACTGTAACTATCGTTAAATAGACTTGCAAGCAAGTGCAGTAGTTAACCTCATGGAAGATGTAAATATGCATGCATGGGACAGTTAGAGTAGAGTCTTGATTACTAATATATAATCTAGTAATTCGGTAGAGTGTGTAGTCACCTGGATGCTTTGTGAGACAGGTAGTATTGGGATATAACTTTTGTGGAAATAGAGAATGAGGAGGATGAGGATATGATGAATAAGCAGCTGCAGGGTAGTAGAATTTCCCAATATAATTAGGATATGAATCAAAGTTCCTCATGGTACTGATGATCCTCCGATCAAAATTGCTCATCTGCAGCTGGTGATGATGATGATGATCAGCTTGTTGTAATAATATAGGATCATCATTGTTGAAGTTGTTGTTATTAATATTATTAGGAATGGATGACGTGGTTAATGAGGATGTTTGCTGAGCAGTAGTATTAGTAGTAGACGTGGTCGAGGTCCTTAAGAACTTAGCATGAAGCCTAGATCTTTCTCTGCATCTTCGTGCCATGATGACATGCCAATGGTTTTTGACGGCGTTATCGGTGCGGCCGGGGAAAAGCCTTGCAATGACAGCCCATCTGTTTCCATGGATACGGTGAGCAGCTAGCAGACGCTCTTCCTCTTCTTCCGTGAAAGGGTTCCTATTGATTCTTGGATCCAACTGATTGAACCATCTCAGCCTACAACTTTTTCCTGTAAATTAAATTCACTCCATAATTATTAATATATGCAAGTCTTAGCTAGTTGAATAATTAGTAAGTCCTTCAGTAAGAAATTGGATACATAATTGTTGCCCTAGCTAGGTTAAACTAAACAGTTTCGTTTGATATTTATACTGAATTTGTATATGTGTACCAAACCCTAGCAGTTGGCAACATGAATTATATATAAGAAAGGAACAAAAATGAATGAATTAGAAAAGAAACAGTAATTAATTAAGTTGGATATATATGTAAAGGTTTTAGGTAGGCCAGGTACCTGATCTTCCTTGGAGCTTTTCTGCAATTGCGTTCCAGTTATGAGGTCCATATCGTTCCACCAACTCCCTGAGCTTCTCGTCTTCAGCGGGCCTCCAGTGCCCTCTTGTGCACATCTTAACTTATAATTACACCGCCAATTCAATCGAGGATGATGGATCACCGGCAGGCAGCTCAGCTGTAGCTAGCTCGGATCGACAATCGAGATCGTGCCCTGCTTCTTCTTGTTCTTTCCTTAATTCATCGATATGGAATGATCGGAGGGATAGATTATATATAGAGGTAGCAATAAGAGGAGGAAACTATGTAGAGAGGTCGATCCCTAGAAGAATTAGAGGGATTAATTATTTATAACCTTAGTCTTAGTTAGCTTAGCTATGCCGGGAGAGAGAGAGAGATGAAAAGTATTTTCCGTTAGAGAGTAGGAGAGTTTGCACAGACCTTACACCTGCGATTGATGCAACGTCTTGGCTAACAATAAAAGGAATATATAATATTATGCCGTCATCATCATCATCCCATCGAATTATATATGTATTATATTATATCTCTATATATATATATATATATATTACATGAGAGAGAGAGAGAGAGAGAGAGAGAGAGAGAGAGATGGGGTTGCTTGGTGGGGTGAAATAATATGGTTCCTCTTTCAACGTCTTTCCAAGTTTCTAACCTACAACGTCTACTTATAAACCACCTAGCCAGCCACCCATCTTACTCATTTTCTTTTAATATATCTTATTATTATTATTATTAATTCTTCATTATATGCTTTATGTACATATAATTAACTCATCAAGGTGATAAACCAAGGAATATTAAACCATTAACATAACTATATTGATAGGATAATACTTGCATTCCACTTATGGTGATACCTCATCGTACCACCATTTTAATTTATCGAATAATCCATACACATGATATATCATTATCGGAACTGTTCAATTCTTAGATCATCATTTCAAGATTATTTATACAAAAAATAAACCAAATTGGAGATCATTTAGTCATTCATATGTGTAAACTAAATGGACGATTCACCATGAGAATCTTCATTGTTACTAATACCGTTAATTGAGTTTGCTTCCAACTTAATATCGTGAGTTATTACTTGCAGTAATAGTGAATATCTACATAATATCCATATTATCTACATATAAGTGATTGCATATATATTCTGTTTTATTACGCGCCCAACAGCTAACCCTAATCCAATAATATCCTAATTAAGCGATGAAGAAATTAGTGAGTACGTTAACTTAAGCATATGTATTTCAAATAACTTTGTGCATATTGTTATTTTCAAATCTCTCTCTCCCAATAGCATTAGTTTAGTTATTTTAAATACACCATATATTTGCATTATATATATATATATATACAATGAAATTTCTAATCTTTCTTTTTATTTGATCGGATTTTTCCGACTAGCGGGTTTTATAACAAGACTTTAACGAAATCCGATCTTAATTCTGGTTATATATTGTAACTCATTTCTATATTTAGTCAAAACAAAGTTATTTTAAATACATTCGATGTATATCGATCATTTTCTAATTTTTTTTTATTACTAAATATAGCTTTATTATTGAATTTAATTCCAAACTCCAATTTAAGTTATACTAAACCAGACACAGCATTATATATATTAATTACATAATAACTAACAAGAAGAGAAAGGGGCAGGTTTGGTATAATATTAATTTGTTGTGGTGAATGGTGATGTAGGAATATATATATATATATATATAGGAATGATCAGATGATGAGTTTGAATTAATTAGGTTTTGATAAAGTTTGAGACCTAATTAACTAACAATTAAGTTTAATTAGCTTCCAAACCTCACAATTGCAACTGCGCACGTGGAGAATCCAACATCGATCCTTTCGTTATATTAGATAATAATAACTACTTGTTTTTGAGTCAAACTAACTCCAACTTCCCTAGCTACCTACCTACCTAGCTCCATCTCCGACCCATCCATACATATATCTCCGGTCTCCATCTACGTACGTACGAATTCTCGAATCGATGAAGTAATTAATGATACTATTTCCTACCTAGTTAGCCACCTTATAGTACTATTAACAAAACTACAACCTAACCCTTCATTTTCCCTCACATATATCTTTCTCTAATTAATTAATTTCTCTTCATCTTCCAAGCAAACTCAACAATCGCACACTTTACTATATATTCATGCGACCAATATATAATTATAACGTCTGATCACGGTATTAATTAAGTCCATTTATATATTAAATTTCTCCAAATTATTAAAAAAAAACTCATTTTAATTGGTGTCATTATCACAAAAGGCATTTCATCATATATTTTTATATCTCTAGAGTCACATCCAATTCGTATATAGAAGAATTCTCTTTATTTTTCACCTATCCATGCATACACGAAATATTTATTCACGAGATCTGACGATATATTGATGATTTTTTGAAAGTAGGTTTGAATGAATTCCGCTCTTTGATTTTTGTCTTTCTTGGTCACTGTAAATTGGTTTAAAATGCGAAGAATTGACACATGAGCTTGTATGGCCCGTTGAAGTCCCCGAATAAGGGGGAAAAAAGAGGGCTAGGCCGTTTCGGGTAGAACCAGCTAGCTCTGGGTTTGAGTGGCATTTCATCCCTAACCACAACTCATCCGCTAATTCATCAACATCAGTCGGTTCGGACCTCCACTTAGTTTGAATAAAGAATTCAATTTTCTTTTTATAATCTTAGATTGAATAAACATGTCTCAATTTTCTTTTTAGCTCTGGGTTCCTTATATATATGTATATATATATTAGCTAGCTAGCTAGCTAGTTAGGATTAAGAGGAAGAAGAGTAGTCTTTGTTTTGAACTTTTGACCGTTGGCCTACCATTAATCTCTCAATTGTCCCAGGTAGGAGATCAAATTATTGCTTGGAGAAAAAGTGAGAGCAGGAAGGAAACTCATCCATCTCTCTCGTCTTCACCCACCACCACTCCATATATATACATATATATATATATATAAAACCTCAACTCCGATCTTCTCTTCTCTTCATCACCTGCAAATTATTCTTCACTCATTTACGAATTAACTATAATTATATGGAATAATAAAATCTGAATATGCACGTAGATTTGGATCCTGCTTATTGCTAGATTTTTTTTCTCATGTAATTTATACATACGAATACGATAATATATATCATGTGTATATGAATGACAATATATATATCACGACTGTGTTATGTAAGTTCACCAGTAATTCACCAACTTAATTAATTTTCTTATGGCATTTAGCAACCCTATTAATTATAACACATCCATATATATTTTCCAGCATCTGTTTCTCTACCCGCCGGAAGAACACGTCGTCAACAAGATTGATCGACTACCTGCTTTAACATAAAATCGATCACATATCTCTTGCTATAACAAGTCCCTCGATCGGAACCCCTCACACACATATATAATATTGCTGGGGCCAGGTCAGATCGAATGAATGATTAACTGTAATTTTCTCACTTTTCTTAGGGTAATTATGATGAGGATCCAATAAGTTCCATTTTGACGGTTATAATTTAACGGACACAGATGGAGCTCAGTGAATTAAAATTGGTCTTGTCTTGTCCACCTTACCTTATTTGGTGGTAGGTAGATATGGTGGTACCATTTGTAAATTAGTTTTTCTTCTCCTGTACGAACCGTGGTTAATTATGGTGTCCGTCTCTCTATGATGAATGATAATCTGCTCTAAATTTAGCCAATTTCTGATTAAGGCCGTTAATTAGCTAGTCATCCCCTTAATTGAACATATATATATATATAACAAGTACATATTGATTTGACATTCACCTAACTAAATAATACAAGTTGGGATATATATCAATATTAAGGGTTTCTGGGTCCAGAAGTAAGATTTATATATGTAAACTTCCCAACTGTACAACTGCCAATGGATGGAAAGCCAACTTATGAACCATATATATTCCAAGGAAGGGATTGTTTCCTCATCAAGCTCCACTGATCGATGATATCGATCGATCCACGAAGATAACTAGAGAAAGAGTATACACCTAGCTACCAAACTATATATATATATATATATATATTAGCCCTAGCTAGCTAGCTAGTTTTATAGCTAATTAATTAATTAGCTCCTTTCGTGCATGTTTTAACTAATATTTAGGTTAATCTTCCTTCATTAGTGCTTCTTCTTCTACAACTGTCAAGGTCAGCCATCAGCTTTCAGCACTACAATTGACTCTTTACTAATTAATAAATTTATTACAATACAAGAAATAGGGCTTTATATATGTATCTAGGTACATACCTGAATACATGGAGCCCCTTATTAGGCTATATTATGCTCTCGATCTCCTGTAATCGGAATATGGTAAGTTGCATGTACGCATATAGTACGTATAACAAGTTGATATGTTGTTAATTCAAATTTGTTAATATATATAGCGTTAAATGTTCTAATATAATGTCGAAAATTCTGCTCCAATTATACATCAAAATGGTGATGCATGCTTCCTTGAGTGCAACTCACTTTTTTGAGTTAGATCGGAGGAGGATATTAGGTGGAGGAGAGGGATATATATATATATATATATATATATATATATATATATATATATATGTAAAAGCATGCATGTCATCAAAATTAATGTCATTGTTTGGCTACCTATATATATATATAAGATACATTCCTTTAAATCGATAATTGTACTAACCTTGATGTTATATATAGCACCTTTACATTTTCTAATTCAAACCCGGTTTGTTTTAGTGCAATTTTTGGCAATTAGGATATATATATATATATACAATTAACTAATTAACTCTGGTTCTCCAACTGGGAAGCATATTGATTAATTAAGCATAAACAAATTAAGGAGGATATTTTGATTAGGAAAATGTGTGTTTTTATTTTTCCAAATCGGGAAATGTATGTATGTTTGTCAACTAAATACATGAGTGGTGGGAGGGAGCAATCCATTTCTTAATTTGTTTGAGTTTATATATATATATATATGGAGCTCCCACTAATATTGTATATTATATATTGTATATTGTATATTGTATATTGGACGTGTAGTTGAAGAAAAGTTTAATTCGCTTTTATAGTTTATACTTTAAAGTAACAAATTATATCCACAATGGCGGACAATGAACAAAGCCTGAATGACATTTCTGATCTCCTAATTTGACCTATTTTTGGCTTTGCCCTTCATCATTTCAATTATAACAATTCTAGTCCGGTAATCTTTTTTTAAGTAGCAATTGAGTCCAACAACTGTAAATCTGTTAAGAAAGTAGACCAACTGATCATTATGTTTGAGTTGTATGCAACTATGCTACGAAAAATTATTATATCATACCGTTTTACAACCACATGACGCACCTAATTCACGTGTTATAATATAAGTGAATGATAGGGTTTAAATTCCTTACGTTTAGAGTATAATATCAATAAACATTCACTTTCATATATAAGTCAACATCGTTTTATAATAACATATGGATTGTATTATATAATAATTCCAATTTCGAGTATACGATGTTGACTTATAGATGAAACATAATTGAAAGATAATAGAGTCTAATATGAGTTAATTTTACCGAATAGTTTTGTTAACGTAGTAATACCCTATTACCTTATCTCATTGGAAAACCTAGCTATTCCAAGTTCTAACACATAGTGGCCATGTGGTGAACAAGATTTTATTGGATTAGATAACTCATTAAATTTAATGTATTCTGAATGCAAAAATGAATACCGTCTCATTGTAGAAAGATTAGATAGGATTAGACATAGAAAAAAAACATACCTTTTCTAATTTTACTATTTTAAGGAGTTTGGATTAGATCGATATGTTTTCTTCTATATCTATTATTCATTCTAATCCCGCTCACTAAACGAGCCAATAAGCATTGTAAATAAGAGCAAAAGCCGATTAGTCTGCCAGAAGGAGATTAGTACAAAGAATTAAGAATGTCTTCATCAAGCTTTGCTTAAATTAATTTTGTGTTCTTTGATTCTTATGAATTTGTTTTTTGCGGTTTGTGATTTTTGAAATATGTTACTAAAATTGCATATTATCACATGGAATTTATCCCTTAAGAAGAGGGAGTGTGATAGTCAAATGAATCGAATTACCGGGGGACAAAAGGTAATTCAGCTATGAACAAATGCACTGGAAACCATTTCTTTCGGCTGAAGTACGTGTAAACTGACGCAATGAGCTCACAAGTCCAGTCCAAGATGATTCTGGCATTTTTCAATTTCCAATTCAACAGAATTTAGAGATAAAAACCTCACATATAACAAGCAAATGAAATCTTCTAGAGAAATCTTAGCACCGATAATTTTTGTTCTTCAGGGAATTGATTTTCATCAGTGAAAACGAAATCGTACAAAAGAATAATATACTTTGAGTAACTTCACTAAAATTTGACCGAGACATTCTAACTCAGTCCAAGTTAGAAGAATATCACTTTGACGAAAAAAGAAAAAAGAAAAAAGTTTAAAAGAATATCACACCAACAAAATCTAAGAAGTATCCCCTACCAAGAGATGAACTAATTACATCAGGAGTTCTTGAAACCAAATTAGTCTTGAGCGCTACTCAAGGACAAGGTTAAAGCCGCACTACTCACTGAAACTACGCCACTATCTATCCAGCTGCTGCAAATTTTCAAGTTAGGTGTTTGAAATTTAACTTTCTTTGCCACGCTGTATTTCCACAAAGCTAATTGTAACTATATGTATATATTATAATGTGTGCGTGTAGACTAAGGAAGATCAAATGAATCATACATATATATATATATATATAATAATAATAATACTGTATCTGACTATCTGCTGTATTGTGCCTTGCTATCTCCATCTGTACCATCTAGAGTTGATGTTACAGTCAAACAAAACATGATGATGCTCAACACAAATAAATTAGAAGGTTCTTCTTGCCATTACTCCATTAACAACAAAAGCTTATTTCATCTATCATTATCAAATTTAAAAAAATTAGAATCGACTCACTACACACCGGCCAATGAACTTCATTCCTCGATTGACTGATGATTCTGACTACAAGGATGACAATTCGACTTCTTGATTGTCGGGTCGGTAAATCACAAAGGTGCCATCACTTGAGAAGGAACCAGGGTTAAAACAAGTGATTCCTGTGTATTTGAAAGCCTTTTGCTCACTTCTGTCACCTAATACTATCTGCACAGGCAATCAAACAAATGTTCTGGTGTCATAAGCTATCAAGTCCTACTGTTCTGGTAGAATAAAAAGCAGTCATCGTTATCCAACAGCTTAGAACACCTCAAATAAACCAGAACCAAAAAATAACAAGAACATAGATTCAGCCTTTAATTTTCCTATTGGACACGGGTCATACCGAACTTTACCATCAATTATGGAGGAGCTCCAAGGGCAAAGGGGTGAAAAAAGTAGTGTAATTCAAGAGGTGGATTAAAATAAAATAGAACTTTAGTCAATGGACAAGAATGGGGTATAAGAGTATTACCGTGTGTGGAGTTGGATAGAGGTACAAAGAATGATCGTAATTCCAGATAATGGGTTGTACAATGAGAGGGAGAGGGCAGAGATGACATTGATGGGTTATCGTAGCAACAAGCTGTGACAAACAAAAAGAAATTGGAAACCTGTTAGTTGTATTAGTGATTATGCATAACAAGATATTATATATATATATAGAGAGAGAGAGATCACATGTTCAAAGTCATCAGTAGTTTCCTCGGTAGAAGGGGGCATTAGACATGAACGGCGCATTCTGTACAGCAGATCCTGACGGAAAAATACAAGCTCCTGGCCAGCGAACTTCATTCTACAATTTAGTAGGGGAAGTCATTGGTCAGCAAGTCAACTGATAATATAAGGCACACTTATACCAATGTGCCCAGGTGAGAAATATGCACTTTTGTCTTAGAATTCACAAAGCATGAATCTCAATAGCAAAGAGGCATGCTGACATAAAAGGACTTCTAGAATAAAATATTATCCAACTGATCGGTCATCAGAAAAACATACCTGCAAGGATTACTTGAAAATATGGCATTTGGAATGTGATATTGGAGTTCTTCTCTTAAATATTTTGGTAAAGCATGCCTCGGTAGAACTGTTGAAGGGCCTGAAATTGTCAAAAGAAAAGAGTACTAAAATGTAAACAACAAAGATATAGTCCTATTTTTAAGGAAATATTATATTCTTTGGAGAAGCAGGTTAAAGCAAGTGTGATATACCTACATCATCAGGGCCTGGGATAAATAGAAAATAACTACTCTCTTTAAGTCGTGGATGGTCGGCAACCATTTGCCCTAGCTTGCCAAACTGCAACCTGCGCATCTAGGTTGCCTTTACTTATGTAAGGAGGAAAGACTGTTTCAAGAAAAACAAAATAAACCTTTTCAAAATTTTACTCACCTGAGATTGGAGAAGGAGTGAAAGGCAATATTACATGGATGAGAACAAAAATTCCCCATGAGTACAAATAGGGATGGCACAAATTCCTCATTCTCAAAAGCATCGAAGATTGTCTCTAGCTTCCCCATGGCCTTTTCAAATAAGGAAAGAACTATCAATTAATGTCAAGGACCCAGGGGACTCTCAGAAGAAAAGGGCAAGTTATGAGCCTCTTTTATAAAAGAAAGAATGTTACTCACCTCTTCATTGTCTAGCCAAATGTCAGACAGAATGACAAAATACCCATTAATTGCTTCTCGGACCAACTTTGGAAGTCTGAGCTGTTTTAAGTGTATAGGAACTACACATTCATAATACTTCTCAGCTAGTCTATATGGTTTAACAATTATACCAGCTATGTTTGAAAATTTGAACATCAGGAAATGACTACAAGTAATTTTAGGATACAGTTTCCTCCTTTGTTAATGTACTACTACCAAAAACGTCATGTTCTGCAAGAAATTTGAGTGACTTATCTCTGTCCTCAAGTGGAGGAAATCCACAAGTAAACACCTGCACACAAAGTAAGTGTTAGCATCCCCTAAATACAAATTGACCTGAATTACGTATTCATTTCTAGTTTTGAATAAGTTAGCAGCCTGATGCCAGATACCTGATACAATCTCATGACAAGTAAATTCACTTGAGTTACTTTTCAGATTCACTCATCTGCTCTAGATTAGCTAAATGGATTACCATGTTATGATACTGATCCTACCCCATATTAGGAGAGGAAAAAGTAGTTCTGATTTCTGAACAATAATTGGAAGTGTTCTGTTGGAATGACAAAGATGTACAATATTGACATTTCTAAAACTAATTCTATTAAAAGCATGTGCAATTTATTTTAAGAGTAAAGAGAAGAAAAGGATATTTGCTAACCTGAAAGACGCCCTCTAACAGCATCTCGCCTTCTGCAACAACTATTGTGTTCTCCACAAAAAAACCTGCAGTTATGCTGTGCATATTGTCAAAGAAAATGATGGTTTTACGCTTGACTAACAAAATTCAGAGATAGGTCATCCAAGTATTCATGAAACTCATAAAAAACAAGTATTTACAAAACAAATATGGGGTTATGAATGATGAAAGTGTATAAAGGATATTGCTTTAGATAAGTTGATTTCCACAGATGCAGAAAGGTCTTCCATGTAAAAGTGGCCATCCTCCAACTGAGATATCAGACCCATCACCCATCTTCTTCCAGTTTTCCCAATCAGAGACTGAATTGGAGATATCTGGCCAGCATAACACAAGGCAATTTATTTAATTGAAGTTTGGAACTTAAGGAAGGAACCCAATTAGATAGTACAATAAAGAAAATGCGAGCACCAACCTCACAGCGTCCAAAATCTGACAATTTAGAATCAAAGGCTGGTTTCGAAAATTGCCTATCGCGAGAAAGCATCTGGGAGAGCAAGAGAAACCTGTCCTTATACAGGGATGTTTTTGCCGATGCTTGCCCATGAATCGGTAGGCTCCTAGTAAGCCTAACAATCCAAAGAGAAAACAAAAATTAGTATGTTCAACAAATGCATGCACATTTTCAAGAATTAAGAATTGTTCGGCAAAAATGAAGCATACTTATAGAAAATCTTCTTGACGGGATCATATCGGAACTTTGGGACCTTGAAGGCATCGACTAGGTGCCATTCAGCGGCACTAATATCAGCATCATCATACCCATCTGGGATTTCATCGCGGGTCGACTCATCAGCATCCAATAGTTTGGAAGCGAGGCGGTGCACTGTCTCCTTGTCTTTCACTGCCATCCCCAAGAAATGAAGAAAAAGAAACAATTAAACTTCGAGAGAGAAAGTAAATGTATGACAAAAATCATAAGTTGAGAACATAAAATAAAAACAGAAAAAGAAAAAAAAGGGGAAGTACCGGGTTGGGTTGAGAGTTGGTCGAGGAGGATATCGATGAAATCGTCGGAAAGAGAGTCGTCGAAATTGGATGCGGAGGAGAGGATCTCGTTAATGAAGTCGGCTTGAATCGGGTACCCTCTGATTTTGCACTTCCTCTGCACCTTCTTCCTCGCCGCATCGCTCATTTCTCTTCTCTACCTCTCTCTGTTCAGATATGCTAAAACCTAAAAGCTATGGGCTTTCGCCCTTTGTGGGGTTTTACTTGTTTTGGCGGGAAAATATCCTAACTTCCCTCTTTATCCACTTAAGACTCTGAACTATTTATTTTCCAAATCCACAATTAACAAATTTGGCCAAATTAAATTACAATATGCAATTTTTAATAACATGGGAGGGTATTAAATACACACATTGCATATGAATCTTGTCTTCTACGAGAGTCAAATCCAATATCAACCAATATAAAGTGGGATGAGAAATACAGAAACGTGTTATTACATAATCCTTTTTATTTGACAAGAATGAAATGTAGTTTTACATCTTTCAAAACAAATTTTGATACCAATAACATTTTACTCTAAATTAATCTAAATTACGATAAGAAAGATTCAAACTCAAATTCATATGTGTAAAAATTCGAATTCATATGCATACGATACGAGACATATTCAAACTCTTAATACATCCACTATCGTCATATTAGCTAAAATGAGATACTTCTAAATACTTATTTCTCGACCAATTTGAGAGGACCATATCCGCAGAGTTGCACCCACCACAACAAATTATCACAAATAATCCAACTCTTATACTTTGACTAGAATAACTGCTACATGCAGAATCACCGTATGTCGATTTCTGAACTTTCATCACCAAAATGTATGGTCCTTATCAACACCTTCGCATCACCTTCAACAAGAAGCTCTCCAAAGCCGGCTTCCTTCCTCCTTACCAAGAACAGTCTCAAAGTCGACAGCTCTGCAGTCTTTCAATCTGAAACACAACATTTAGGATTTGCCGTCACTAAGTCAGCGGAAAATTCTGCAGGTTGGTTTCCAAATGCATCGTCAAACTTCTACTTCCCTTTCATTTCTTGATTCAACATATATATATATATATATAATATGAAACAAATCATCAGCTTCCTCTCAACCTCATACTCTTCCGCTTCTGGTTCAGTGCAAAACGTCTTGCCATTGAAGGATTGTAGAACTGTCTCATACGACCTGAAAGCCTGTGGATGGATTGAAGATCACCAATCACTGAAAGCCGCATCAGAAACGAGTCAAACTTGGCATATGGCAATTTCATTCCCTTGTTTACGACCTCTTCCAATAGGCCACAAGCATCTTCCACCTTATTGCACCCAAAAAACCCATCAATCATGATGCAGTAAGTATCAGTGTCCTGTGCGCAGCCCCTCTTATCCATCTCCTGCCAAGTCTCAAATGCCCCATCAGAATCACCCATCTCGAAAAACATTGAAATCAGCATGTTATAAGTCTGCACACTAGGCATGCAACCAACCTCTACCATTCTTCCATAAAGCTCGAGTGCTTCGTCGCTCTTTTTAGTGTCCCAAAGCACCTTGAGAAAACAGTTATAAGTAACTATGTCAGGAGGGTAACCTTTGTTTCCCATCTCCTGCAAGAACTTGTAAGCCCCCTCCTCAATCTTTCCAGCCAAACACATCCCTTCAAGTAGTTCCTTACATGTCGAAACATGAGGAAGGCAACCGCTGTTTATCATATGTCCCAGAAGTTTAAAGCACTCCTAATTTCACCCCTTTTTGGCTTTGGTCTTCATCATTTCAATTATAACAATTTTGGTCGTCTCATCTTTTTTTAGTAGCAATTGAGTCCAACAATTGTGTAAATTTGTTAAGAAAGTAGACCAACTGATTATGTTTGAGTTGTATGCAACTATGCTAGGAAAAATTATTAGATCGTACCGTTTTATAGCCACATGACGCATTCAGTTCACGTGTTATGAACTTATGATATAAATGGATAATAAAATTCAAATTCTTTATTTTTGAAAGTATAATATCAATAAACATCCATTTTTATAATAACATACGGATTATATACGCCATGTGACCGTAAGACGATACTATATAATAATTATAATATCGAGTATAAGATGATGACTTATAGATGAAACATAATTGAAAAATAATAGAGTCTAATATGATTTAATTTTACCAATTAGTTTTGTTAACATAGATTGTAAAGCCTAGCTATATATTCTAAGTTCTAATATATAATGGCCACGTTTGGTGAGTAAGATTTAATTAGATGAGATAACACTTCAAATTAAATATATTTTGAATGTAAAAATGAATACGATTTCATTATAGTAGAATTATATAAGATTAGACATAGAAAGAAACTTCCCTTTTCTAATCCTACTATTTTAAGGAGATTAGATTAAATAAATTTTCTTTATATCTATTCCTTCCAATCCCGCTCACTAAACGAGCCAATAAGTATTGTAAATAAGAGCAAAAGCCGATTGGTCTGTCAGACGGAGATTAGTATAAAGAATTAAGAATGTCTTCATCAAGGTTTGCTTAAATTAATTTTGAATTCTTTGATTCTTATGAATTTGTTTGCGGTTTGTGATTTTTGAAATATGTTACTAAATTCGGATATTATCACATGGATATTATCTAAGAA
This sequence comes from Oemleria cerasiformis, assembly GCA_037349345.1. Taxonomy (NCBI): domain Eukaryota; kingdom Viridiplantae; phylum Streptophyta; class Magnoliopsida; order Rosales; family Rosaceae; genus Oemleria; species Oemleria cerasiformis. Next base: position 17,973,925 of record JAZGTL010000018.1, read on the forward strand.
GTATCCCCGACCAAGAGATGAACTATTACATTAGGAGTGAAACCAAATTAGTCTTAAGCGCTACTCAAGGACAAGGTTAAAGTCGCACTACTCACTGAAACTACGCCACTATCTATCCAGCTGCGGCAAATTTTCAAGTTAGGTGTTTGAAATAGAACAGTCTTTGCCACGCTGTATTTCCACAAAGCTAATTGTAACTATATGTATATATTATAATGTGTGCGTGTAGACTAAGGAATGTCAAAATGAATAATACTGTATCTGACTATCTGTTGTGTTGTGCTTGCTATCTCCATCGCTATCTCTAGTGTTGATGTTACAGTCAAACAAAACATGATGATGCTCAACACAAATAAATTAGAAGGTTCTTCTTGCCATTACTCCATCAACAACTAAAGCTTATTTCATCTATCATTATCAAATTTGAACAAATTAGAATCGACTCACTACTACACACCGGCCAATGAACTTCATTCCTCGATTGACTGATGATTCTGACTACAAGGATGATAATTCGACTTCTTGATTGTCTGGTCGGTAAATCACAAAGGTACCATCACTTGAGAAGGAACCAGGGTTAAAACAAGTGATTCCTGTGTATTTGAAAGCCTTTTGCTCACTTCTGTCACCTAATACTATCTGCACAGGCAATCAAACAAATGTTCTGGTGTCATAAGCTATCAAGTCCTACTGTTCCGGTAGAATAAAAAGCAGTCATCGTTATCCAACAACTTATAACACCTCAAATAAACCAGAACCAAAAAATAACAATAACATAAATCCAACCTTTAATTTTCCTATTGGACACGGGTAATACCGAACTTTACCATCAATTATGGAGGAGCTCCAAGGGCAAAGGGGTGAAAAAAGTAGTGTAATTCAAGAGGTGGATTAAAATAAAATAGAACTTTAGTCAATGGACAAGAATGGGGTATAAGAGTATTACCGTGTGTGGAGTTGGATAGAGGTACAAAGAATGATCGTAATTCCAGATAATGGGTTGTACAATGAGAGGGAGAGGGCAGAGATGACATTGATGGGTTATCGTAGCAACAAGCTGTGACAAACAAAAAGAAATTGGAAACCTGTTAGTTGTATTAGTGATTATGCATAACAAGATATTATATATATATAGAAAGAGAGAGAGATCACATGTTCAAAGTCATCAGTAGTTTCCTCGGTAGAAGGGGGCATTAGACATGAACGGCGCATTCTGTACAGCAGATCCTGACGGAAAAATACAAGCTCCTGGCCAGCGAACTTCATTCTACAATTTAGTAGGGGAAGTCATTGGTCAGCAAGTCAACTGGTAATATAAGGGACACTTTGTATCACAAGAATACCAATGTGCCAGGTGAGAAATATACTCTTTTGTCTTAGAATTCACAAAGCATGAATCTCAATAGCAAAGAGGCATGCTGACACGAAAGGACTTCATCTGGAATAAAATATTATCCAACTGATCGGTCATCAGAAAAACATGCCTGCAAGGATTACTTGAAAATATGGCATTTGGAATGTGATTTTGGAGTTCTTCTCTTAAATATTTTGGTAAAGCATGCCTGGGTAGAACTGTTGAAGGGCCTGAAATTGTGAAAAGAAAGAGTACTAAAATGTAAAAGACAAAGATTATAGTCCTATTTTTAAGGAAATATTATATTCTTTGGAGAAGCAGGTTAAAGCGAGTGTGATATAGCTACATCATCAGGGCCTGGGATAAATAGAAAACAACTACTCTCTTTAAGTCGTGGATGGTCGGCAACCATTTGCCCTAGCTTGCCAAACTGCAACCTGCGCATCTAGGTTGCCTTTACTGATGTCAGGAGAAAAGACTGTTTCCAGATAAACAAAATAAATCTTTTCAAAATTTTCCTCACCTGAGATTGGAGAATATTATATGGATGAGAACAAAAATTCCCCATGAGTACAAATAGGGATGGTACAAATTCCTCATTCTCAAAAGCATCGAAGACTGTCTCTAGCTTCCCCATGGCCTTTTCAAATAAGGAAAGAACTATCAATTAATGTCAAGGACCCAGGGGACTCTCAGAAGAAAAGGGCAAGTTATGAGCCTCTTTTATAAAAGAAAGAATGTTACTCACCTCTTCATCGTCTAGCCAAATGTCAGACAGAATGACAAAATACCCATTAATTGCTTCTCTGTCCAACTTTGGATGTCTGAGCTGTTTTAAGTGTATAGGAACTACACATTCATAATACTTCTCAGCTAGTCTATATGGTTTAACAATTATACCAGCTATGTTTGAAAATTTGAACATCAGAAATGACTACAAGTAATTTTAGGATACAGTTTCCTCCTTTGTTAATGTACTACTACCAAAAACGTCATGTTCTGCAAGAAATTTGAGTGACTTGTCTCTTTCCTCAAGTAGAGGAAATCCACATGTAAACACCTGCAGAGAAAGTAAGTGTTAGCATCCCCTAAATACAATTGATCTGAATCACCTATTCATTTCTAGCTTTGAATAAGTCAGCAGCCTGATGCCGGATACCTGATACATTCTCATGACAAGTAAATTGTTGAGTTACTTTTTAGATTCATTGATCTGCTTTAGATTAGTTAAATGGATTACCATGTTATGATACTGATCCTACCCTATATTAGGAGAGGAAAGAGTAGTTTTGATTTCTGAACAATAATTGGAAAGTGTTCTGTTGGAATGACAAAGATGTACAATATTGACATTTCTAAAACTAATTCTATTAAAAGCAAATGCAATTTATTTTAAGAGTAAAGAGAAGAAAAGGATATTTGCTAACCTGAAAGACACCCTCTAACAGCATCTCGCCTTCTGCAACAACTATTGTGTTCTCCACAAAAAATCCTGCAGTTATGCTGTGTATATTGTCAAAGAAAATGATGGTTTTACGTTTGACTAACAAAATTCATACACAAGTCATCCAAGTATTCATGAAACTCATAAAAAACAAGTATTTACAAAACAAGTATGGGATTATGAATGATGAGAGTGTATAAAGGATATTGCTTTAGATAAGTTGATTTCCACAGATGCAGAAAGGTCTTCCAAGTAAAAGTGGCCATCCTCCAACTGAGATATCAGACCCATCACCCCATCGTCTTCCAGTTTTCCCAATCAGAGACTGAATTGGAGATATCTGGCCAGCATAACACAAGGCAATTTATTTAATTGAAGTTTGGAACTTAAGGAAGGAACCCAATTAGATAGTACAATAAAGAAAATGTGAGCACCAACTTCACAGCGTCCAAAATCTGACAATTTAGACTCAAAAGATGGTTTCGAAAATTGCCTATCGCGAGAAAGCATCTAGGAGAGCAAGAGAAACCTGTCCTTATACAGGGCTGTTTTTGCCGATGCTTGCCCATGAATCGGTAGGCTCCCAGTACGCCTAAAAATCCAAAGAGAAAACAAAAATTAGCATGTTCAACAAATGCATGCACATTTTCAAGAATTAAGAATTGTTCGGCAAAAATGAAGCATACTTATAGAAAATCTTCTTGACGGGATCATATCGGAACTTTGGGACCTTGAAGGCATCGACTAGGTGCCATTCAGCGGCACTAATATCAGCATCATCATACCCATCTGGGATTTCATCGCGGGTCGACTCATCAGCATCCAATAGTTTGGAAGCGAGGCAGTGCACTGTCTCCTTGTCTTTCACTGCCATCCCCGAGAAATGAAGAAAAAGAAACAATTTTTCTTTGAGAGAGAACGGGATTATATGATAAAAATCATAAATTTGAGAACAACCAATAAAAACAGAAAGGAAAAAAAAGGGGGAAGTACCGGGTTGGGTTGAGAGTTGGTCGAGGAGGATATGGATGAAATCGTCGGAAAGAGAGTCGTCGAAATTGTATGCGAAGGAGAGGATCTCGTTAATGAAGTCGACTTGAATGGGTACCCTCTGATTTTGCACTTCCTCTGCACCTTCTTCCTCGCCGCGTCGCTCATTTCTCTTCTCTACCCCTCTCTGTTCAGATATGCTAAAACCTAAAAGCCAAGGGCTTTCGGCCTTTGTGGGGTTTTACTGGTTTTGGCGGGAAAATATCCGAACTTCCCTCTTTATCCACTTAAGCGGGGACTCTGAACTATTTATTTTCCAAATCCACAATTACTTACTGGACGATTAACTAATTTGGCCAAATTAAATTACAATATGCAATTTTCAATAACATGGGAGGGGATTACATATGCACATTGCATATAATCTTGTCATCTACGAGATTCGAATTCAAAATCTGCCAATAAGGTAGGATAAGAAATATAGAAACGTTGCAAGTTATTACCTAATCCTTTTTATTTGACGAGGGTGAAATGTAGATTTACATCTTTCAAAACAAATTTTGATACCAATAATATTTTACTCTTAAATTAATCTAAATTACGATGAGAAAGATTTAAACTCAAAAAATTTATGTGTAAAATTCAAATTCAAATTCAGGTATATACGAGAGAGATTCAAACTCAAACTCAAGTGAGCACTGTAGTCATATTGGCTAAAATGAGATGCATCTAATTAGTCATTTCTCGACCAATTTGAGAGGACCGTATCCGCAGGGTTGCCCCCACAACAAATTATCACAAATAATCCAACTCTCATACTTGACTTGAATAACTGCTACATGCAGAATCACCATATGTTGATTTCTAAACTTTCATCACCAAATGTATGGTCCTTATCGACACCTTCGCATCACCTTCACCAGGAAGCACTCCAAAGCCGGCTTCCGTCCTCCTTACCAAGAACAGTCTTAAAGCCGACAGCTCTGCAGTCTTTCAATCTGAAACACAACATTTTGGATTTGGCGTCACAAAGTGGGCGGAAAATTCTGCATGTTGGTTTCGAACTGTATTGTCAAACTTCTACTTCCCTTTCATTTCTTGATATCAGGTATATATAATATGAAACAAATCATCAGCTTCCTCTCAACCTCATGCTCTTCCGCTTCTGGTTCAGTGCAAAACGTCTTGCCATAGAAGGATTGTAGAACTGTCTCATATGACCTGAAAGCCTGTGGATGGATTGAAGATCACCAATCACTGAAAGCTGCATCAGAAACGAGTCAAACTTGGTATATGACAATTTCATTCCCTTGTTTACGACCTCTTCCAATAGGCCACAAGCATCTTCCACCTTATTGCAACCAAAAAACCCATCAATCATGATGCAGTGAGTATCAGTGTCCTGTGCGCAGCCCCTCTTATCCATCTCCTGCCAAGTCTCAAATGCCCCATCAGGATCACCCATCTCAAAAAACATCGAAATCAGCATGTTATAAGTCTGCACACTAGGCATACAACCAACCTCTATCATTCTTCCATATAGCTCAAGTGCTTCATCGCTCTTTTTATTGTCACAAAGCACCTTGAGAAAACAGTTATATGTAACTATGTCAGGAGGGTAACCTTTGTTTCCCATCTCCTGCAAGAAATTGTAAGCCTCTTCAATCTTTCCAGCCAAACACATCCCTTCAAGTAGTTCCTTATATGTCGAAACATCAGGAAGGCAACCGCTGTTTAACATATGTCCCAGAAGTTTAAAGCACTCCTCCATTCTATCATTCTGAACAAAAGCCACAATCATAATTGCATAAGTTTTTGCAGTGGGAGAAGAAAGCGTAGAACCTTTTGTTCGCATAAACTCAAAAAGCTCAGCTGCCTCGGAAACCATCCCTGCTTTGCAAAATGCATCAATGGCAGTAGTGTACGTGAAATTATCAGGGGCATGACCCTCTTGGATCATCTCTTCCAGCAGCCTCATTCCTCGATTCGGGTTCCTAACTCTACACCAACCAAAAAACAAAATGTTGTATGTATTAGCATCAGGCTTAATCTTTTTCTTCACCCTTTGCAACATATCTTGAGCATCCTGAACAAGACTGCATTTACACAAAGCATCCAGTAGAAAGTTCAAGGCATTGATTTCGGGCTGCGTCTTCACCCTTATCCTCTTCTTCTTGGCAAATTTCTGCAGATAGGTGAGATGTTTTTCCGTGTATTGCTTCAAAATTGTTATGAGTATCTCAACAGGAACCTTATTCTTACTATGCCTCTTCATATAATCCAGCAAGTCACAAACAATTCGAAACTGCTTCACCTTATACCTTGTACTGGATAGTATGTCAATCATATCATTGTATGCTGCAGATTCATGAGCATAATTTTCTTGGCGACCTGCCCACATAAAAAACCTACATGCTAATTTCTCCTCGAAACGAAGCCTGTGAAGCACCCCAACCACCAAAGGAGTAGTCAATGGCAGGCCAACTTGAGCAAGAGCTTTCTCCATATTACAATATGCATCAGAGTTATCCATAATGGCCTCATAAAACTTATCAACCTCACTTTCTAATGACTTGTCTGCAATACCACTCCTCTCATCAAAATCAAAACTTTGATCCACTGCAATGGTCTCCGAACAAAAAGGATGAACAGTGACCCTAAACTCATTCAGAGGTTGGGATAATTTGACCGAATTCAAACAAGGGGTTCCTAGAAATGGCATGACATGATGACATGAACATGGAGAGAGCATGTATTTTCGAAAATGAGAAATGGGCCCAATTGGGGATTCCACATAACCAAAGATGTTAGCATTAGAGCTGCAGAGCGATAAAGAATGATTCTTGAAAGTGAATATATTGATGAAACTTAGGCCGCGCGTTGAAGCAATTGAAGTTTTAATATATCGGTTCAGCATATTGTTGTATGGTGGAAATGGCTTTAATCTAAAAGACCCATATCAGAAAGCAAAGGAGAAGACAAGGATTTACCAGGCACGATGATAAGTCTGAGACTTGTTCCCTTCCCGCACTGGCTCCGAATACGGTTACTGATTAAGTTGGAAAATGATACCCAACACCAATATTTGAGCGAGGGGGAAAGGATTTGCAGAGAGAGGTCTTCACTCTTCAGCAGGAGAGGGGCGTTCTGCAGGGAAGAAGACGGTGAGGAAGAGTGTAATGTGTTAGACACGGGCTTGGCATTTAGGGCCTGGCGCCCAACATGAATTACCCGAATCATTTTAGAGCCCAATAAAAAATTAGTTGAATAATTTTAGAGCCCGACCAAGCAAGAAGCAACAGTCCTCGAGGTCGAGGGTATGGATCCATAATATGGGATATTACCGAGAAAACTCATATGGCTAACTCTTTTATCAAGTGACAAACTAGCAAACTAGCAAGATATGCCCGCGCGTTGCTACGGGGTTATTCAATTGATTATGAATATTAATTGTATAGAAAATGATATAAGAAGGTGTTCAAAAAATGATTAACTATTCCTTCTTTAAAAAAAATGATTAACTATTTATATACATCATCATTTATTCATTTACATGATTTTACATGCATTATAGCAATACTGGATAGCTAACAATAACAATGTTGGAGTTCAAAAATAGCAATGAATATTATCAAATGGATATAAATAATGTACAAATCGAAAAGTAAGTATAATTGGATTAGAAAAAGCTTTCTGAAAAATTTGAAAGAGATCTCGGTTAGCAAACGGCCCAAAAATTTCCATATGTGAAGAGGGTTGATAATTACTGACATGCCCGAAATTCCCTTTTCACATATTCAATTAACAAACATCCATATGGAAAGAAATTATGTGCAAACACCCTAAACATGTAATTTTAGAACCGACATCCTAAGCATAAAAACAGAAACTCAAACAACACAAACATGCAACAAAATAATTATGAAACAGTTGACAATATTTGCATGAACCATGAAACAAACAGCTGCATATACTTTGTATTAAGAAAAAAGCCAGATAAACATGAAACAGCTGTATGAACCAATTGTATGAAAACTTATTATAAATTAATCTAGAAGCACAACTGTACCTCAGTAGTTCCAAAAAGCTTGATAATTTGTTCACTTTGCAAAGGTACCTCACGTGACAGGGCTTGCAAAAGAAAAAAAACATGGAATAAGTTTTTATAGGAAAAAATTGTGTACCTCAGTTGTTCTAATACCAACACCCTACGCATAAGAACAAAAACTGAAGGTAAACAATCATGAAGCAACTGACTGAATTAAATCGTCATATAGGTAATAACTAGCAAGCGATGCCCGAGCGTTGCCGCGGGCTGTTCAACTGGTTATGAATAAAAAATTTATGCAAAAGAGTTGACCAGCAACTAGTTATCACACTAAGAACCCTTATGAAAGTGAAAACAGTTAATAAGCAATAGTTATAACGATTATCAGAAATTAGAAAATTGCTGATTAAGCATTTTGCAGTAAATTTCATGTTCCAATTCTGTTTAAATACAGAGAATTCAATCCTAATCCATCCATTTCAGCTAGGAGGAAAGTTAAGAGTTGCATACCTTGGTGATGCAGCTCTCAAAGACCAAAGGTTGCATAGAGATTAGAGAAGTCTTCCAATCGCTTGATTAGTCTTTGCCTAAAACCATATGGGAAAAAGAAATCAGCTGAAGCATGTACCAATAGTAGATTGATCTTCCACACAAAAATGACACAGAAAAATGAAAATTCAGCCCTAATAACTTAAGATGTGAAATCAATCCTCAGAATTATTGAAGAAAAGGACTTCTTTTTTCTAATACTTATGAGTTGGATAGACATATTCTAGACATGTTTTCACCGAAAACAAAAACTCCACTCAACAACAATTTGATGTTGAATAACTTGGAATTGAATAGAAACTCTGTTCCATGGTCTTCCTAAAAGTTTAATTGGTAAATTTTTCTCCTTTTCTCACTTTTCTCACCAACCACACCAAACAATTCACAAAAGTTGAAAAAAATGGAGTGAAAAATTGAAAAGAGTGAAAAAAATGAAATATACCTTGAAATATACCTTCATTCAAATTAGGCTGAAAATCACCTATTGTAAACACACCATTATGTTCATTCTAAGTATGAAACACTTGTGTGATCAGTGAAAAAGAAAAAAATAGATTAAAATCACTTAACAAAGCCAAAGCATCTAAATCATAACCAAATTGTCATAACGATTCCATTTAGCATCATACAAATATGCATAACAGACATCTAAAAAACCATATTGCATAAGAACAAATAGGATAGGGAAAAAACAGAACCAGATAGAAAACACATATTTAACCAAGAACCTAATTCAGTAGCTTCTATTTTCAATTCTTGTACCAGGGATGCACCAACATGATCAGTAATCATCCTAATTTCACTCACAGACAATCAATCATCCAAACATCAACATTACCCAAATTGAATAACAAATCAATTAGTTGAAATTCAGTTATCTTATAATCAGCATAAATTCCAAAATGCTGATGAGGTGAACCTATAGAAAAAGAAGAAAAAACATTAATGGAGAAAGAAGGCAACAATTTACAGAGCCCAAATCATCCAACTCACAACCAAATCGTCAGAACGATTTTAACAATTTTCCAATTAACATCATACAAAATTTCTGTGTCACTGAATAATTTACTTCTAATGCAGAAGCAAGTCCTACAGAACCAGCCCCCAGTAGTCATAGACAATGACTATTACTCCTTGCTCCAACCTACATCTTTAACATATTTATACAGATATCCTTACAGGTCTTTCAGAGAATTCAGTTATGCAAAATTTGTAATGGCTCCCATTTAGCATGTTAACCAAGCTAGTTCTTTTGTAATAAATAAATAATAGAAGCAAACTATTGTAATTGAACTCTATTAACCAACATAGCTCAAATTATAAATTCCTTTTAAAATCATACAAATATGCATAACAGACATCTAAAAAACCACATGACCGCGATTTTAACAAAACAATCCTGCTAATGACCGAAGCTAACCCTGCTAATGACTAAAAATCCAAAACAAAACCAAACCATGAGCATGATTTTAACAGATTTGTAATCAACATGATATTACCAAGATAGAAAACACATATTTAACCAAGAACCTAATTCAATAGCTTCAATTTACAATTCTTGTACCAGGGATACACGAACATGATCATTAATCATCCTAATTTCACTTACAGACCATTAATCATCCAAACATCAACAAACTCATTACCAAAATTGAATAACTAATCAATTAGCTTAAATTTAGTTATCTTATAATCAGCTTAAATTCTAAAATTGGAGCACCCTTGAAGAGGGTGACGATCAATGCTCCTGAGATTGATACCAGGGTGCCCATGATTTTGATCTGGCTTATTGAGTTTCTCAAATCTAGTTTTACCATTCTATAATCAGACACAAAATCTTTAAGCTCCCATTACCAAAATTCTCACATTCCCCCCTGAACTCCAATTAAACTTCTGAAACGAAGTTGTTTATATGCAAAAGAAATTAGCTAAAGTTTTCATCTTTATTTGTGTTGTGTCAAACCCTTCAGTGTTTGAAGAACATGCAATTTCTACCAATTTGTTTGTGTATCTGGTGAAAAGAAAAGAGACCAACCTGAAGACAACAGCAAGAAAGAAGGTGAAAGCTGGGACCAAGTTGCTCAAGGCAGATGCAAGAGTGGGAGAGCTGTAGCTTATTCCAGTAAATACACAATTCTGTATGACAGTAATTCTGCAAAAACAATAATAAGTAATAAAAAATAAAAAATAGAAAAACAATATGTATTCATCCAGCGTATAAACCATTCTAGTTACCTCCATAAAAGAATAACACGGAGGGCGAGGTGGAATCTTCAATTCAATGTCCACAATGCGGCGATACTGCAAATGAAATCAATTTTAGAAAGCTTTACACAAACAAAGCTTAGTCCCTCCTCATCCCAAACAAAATACATGTAACGTTATAATGACATACTTTATCTATAGGAAATATTACAATATCAACTTTGTCCATATTGTTCTACAGTATACCATAAGACAGCTTTTTAATTCAAGGACTCAGTAAAACTGCAGACTAATCATGAAAACGGAACGAAAATAGTAGCAATAAACTACCTGAACGCAATTAACTAAAGCAGCAAAAGTAACTACCTGAATGCACTTGTATACACATCAGAAGCTGGAAATTTATTCAAAGCCAACGTGGAGACTGAGATAAAATTTTAAGACACAAATAAACAAAAAGCACTCTAATTTGCTGATGAAATTTCAATTTCCAATCAGAAACTTGCTTTAAAGACATAAAAGCCCAGAAAGTTAAATAAATTGAAGAAGAAAGCTCTACCTCAAAATTTGATGAAAACCCACCAATTTCTTGTCGAAAGGAGCTTGATCAACAAAGAGGACGATGATGGTGGTCGGCCAAAACGATGCCTTCAATGGCAGCGACGGTCTTACGGTAGAAAAACTGAAAGGGCAAGAGCGGCCAATACTGTTCCAGATGTCCAAGTCCAAATAGGAAATTCACAGAGGTAAGCTCAATGAAAGGATTTATTTTTATTATGATTAGCAGCCACTGAAGACCTAAAAGCCCAGAAAATAAATAAATTGAAGAAGAAAGCTTTACCTCAAAATTTGATGAAAACCCACCAATTTCTTGTCGAAAGGAGCTTGATCAACAAAGAGGACGATGATGGTGGTCGGCCAAAACGATGCCTTCGATGGCAGCGACGGTCTTACGGTAGAGTACCGAAAGGTCAAGAGCGGTGTCGACGGTCTGACGGTAAGAAAACCCAGCTCTCGGGTACTCTCCTTGGGAACTTTCAAGTTAAATAAATGGAAGATACAAGATGAAGAAGATGATGCTTCGATGCGTCGAAGAAGATGAAGAAGATGCGGTGCAGAAAGAGCAGGAGCATAGCAAATAAACAGAAAAGAGGCGATGTCGAAGAAGTTGAAGACGACGCGAGAAATATTTGAAGGGCAAATTTGTAAATTCACTGTTAACAAAAAAGAAAAACAAACAAATAAGGGTAAAACTGTCTAAACACTGTATATGAATAGTACTTCTAACCTAGCTTTAGTATATAGACAAGACAAGTTTTGTATGATAGCTTTGGTACATAAACATTTCCAAAGTGGTTCCAACATAATCTGTTTATCTATGTATTTTGCAGTAAGTTTAGATATTTTAAGTATCGCGAATTAATTTGTATGAATTTTTATAAAAATGATTTTAATATAATAATTAATCACTCTATCGAATAGAACTAGTAAGAATTGTCTGCGCATTGCTGCGTGACTGTTCAATTAATTATAAATATGAATTCTACAAAATGATATATATAAATAGATTAGAATATGTTAAAATGTTGAAAAGATGATTAACTATTTACATACATCATAATGTGTTTATTTACATGATTTTACATTTATTATAACAATATTGAATAGCTAGCCGTACGCATGATATAAATATATATATATATAATTATAAAAATTATTAAATAATGACTCTAAGATGTAAAACGTAAAAACGTTATTTTATTTTTCAAGAAATATAATATAAGTTATATAAGTTATATAACCAACAAAATAATTTGTTATGTGTTCATATATCTTTTAATTAACGAACAAAATAATAATATAATAGTAATAATAATAGAAGTTGTAATAATAATTGTAGTAATATTTCATTAGAATCAAGGCACGGGATAATATCCCCAAATTGAGTAATAAACTAATAATAATAATAATAATGATAAATGCAAATATAAGGGCAAAATTGTAATTTTACTATACACAACAAAGAAATATAAAAAACAAATAAGGGCAAAATAATCAAAACACTATTAATTAATAGTGAATTTCATCATGTCAAGATCATATCCGTAAAAAATCAGTAAGATTGGAGGTCGTTTAGTTATTCATATTTATCAATTAAATTGACGATTCTCCATAAGGATCATAATTCTTACAAAAACCGTTTATTTATTTGATACATGTAAATAACTAAACGACCTCCAATCTTGTTGATTTTTTACGGAGATGATCTTGACATTATGATTTAGAGAATGAACAATTCCGATTATGATATATGTTAATATATAATTGGTTAATATCAAATGGGTGATATGAAAGCATCCATCTGGGTGAGATGCAAGTAGCTAAATGTTTCAAATTCAACTAGAAATACCATAAAAAATTCTAGGACAAAACGAGAGCATGAAGCTATGAGCTTTGATAATGTAGAACTCAAATTTATATAAATATTGTTACAATTACACAAAGGAACGAAACTCAAAATGATCACAAGCCTGTAAACGTCCCAGATAATTTAATATTCGTTACTTATTACATAAACTAAGCAAACAAAATTAATAATTATATCGTATCATGCATGAATAAAGATCCTCAAGTCATACTAATACAAATATATTAAAATTGGAAGCAGCAGCAGCAGCCTAGCTAGCATACGCCTGTTTTCTTTCGATCCACAGTCTTCTTCCAATGCCTTGTTATCTCTAGCTGAATCTCTCTCGCACTCTTTTTACCAGGCTTCACCATCCCCTCACTCCCACCCACTACTTCATCAACTATGGCCGTGACATGGGACATTTTCGTAGACACGGTACGGCTCGGGAGCGTGTCTATCTCCTTCATCACTTTCTCAATGTCCGAGATGAGCCTCTCAGCCAACCCCCGGCTAAAATCCTCCCTAACAACCACTCGCAGAACCGCCACATGTTCTGCATTCGCCGGCATTGTATAGGCCGGAACTATCCATCCAAACTTTCTTAAACTCTCGGCGACTTCAAACACAGTGTGCTTGGTGCTGTCTTTTAGAGAAAAGGCCACGAGGGGCACTCCAATGTCCTTCGACAGAATCTCAAACCGCCCTGTTTGTTTGAGTCCTTCTCTTAGACATCTTGCATTCTCCATGCAGTTTTCCATCACATTTTTGTAACCCTGTAACAATATTAGGGACGCAAAAACAAATTAATCACCAACACAATATACAAACATCATTACTTATACAATAACTAATGGGAGCGCTAGCGAAGTTACCTCAAAACCCAGTCGAATGAACTGATAATACTGGGCAATTATTTGGCTAGAGCCTGCACGTACAACATATATGTCAATACTAATAGGATTGACGAAATGAAAATGTTAAGGAGATTACATTTGTTGTACCATATTGTAAACCATATACTAATACATTAATACAGACGGTCTTACCATGCATAATTAGGTATTCCCAACATTATTACCCTTAACCAAACTATGCATAATCATATTAATTTGAAATAATTACCTTTAGAAAAGTTAAGTGTGAAAGTGGGTTGATCGGAACCAAGGTAATTGATGTGAAACACCAGCTCTTCCGGCAAGTCCTCCTTACTCCTCCACACAACCCAGCCAACTCCGGCATAGACAAGTCCATACTTGTGGCCACTAACATTGATGCTCTTCACTAATGGCAAACGGAAATCCCACTCGAGATCAGGATAAAGAAAGGGAGCTATGAAGCCGCCACTAGCAGCGTCGACGTGAATGGGAGTATCCCAGCCGGTTTCCTTATTCTTTTGAGTGAGGAGTTCATGAAGGAGCTTCACATCCTCAAACTCTCCGGTCAGAGTTGAGCCAAGAATAGCTGCAACACAGATGGTGTTCTCATCAACCATCTCAACCGCTTTCGTGGGGTCCATCACATAGTATCCCTCCGACAGCTTCACCTCCTTTAGCTCGACCTCAAAATACCTCGCAAACTTTTCCCAGCAGACCTGTACATTAGCTCCGGTGACTATGTTGGGCTTATCGGTGGGCTTGCCCTCTAATTTTCTCTTATGCTGCCATTTTCTTTTGAAAGCAAGGCCTGCCAGCATGATTGCCTCTGAAGACCCCACCGTTCCCACGCCCACAGCAGTTTCTCCGTCTCCAATCGGAGCGTTAAAAAGGTTTGCGATCATATTCACACAACGATTCTACGTATACAGAAAACAAACAAAACATTAATAAAACATTGACATGTAATAAGATCATCTTTGTTTGATTACCGATTTTATAAGTTTGATAATCATAATCAATGACATGTAAGATCATCTTTGAAAAAATTAATTAAATTATAAATTTTTTTAATAATCCGTATGCATTAAAATAATAGACATTTTCTATATCAATCGGAATAAATCAATTAAATTAGAGATTTTTTTGATAATCCGTATGCATTAAAATAAAAGACGTTTTCTATATCAATTTAATTGATATATAATTAACTAAACAATATCTTCGATCGATTCATTTCGATTTGTTGCAAAAGATCTTTCATGATAGTTTAGGAAATCGACAATAATTCCAATTATCACTTATATATAGGAATTTTTTTTTCTTTTTTATAATTAACCCCGAGGAACAAATATGTGAACTTTAAGATGGATGCAAATATTACTCATCATATTTTAACACGATTATTTGTTTATTAATACTATACTTTTTTATTTAATAATACTAAACTTAAAATTTATGTATGACAAAGACAAATGAATCATATTTTATCAATTCGATCTAAATATAACATGCAGATTATTAACAACACAATGTAACAGCGTGACTCAAGAGTACCGATCCTGTAATGTATGCCAATGCTCTGAAATAAATAGCCATTGGAAACGTAATTCCCATTTAAAACACAATAAATACGCTTTGGAAACTACTCCCATCTAAAATACAAGAAATGAATACACATTGTTTGCTGGCTTGCTTAACCATGGACCACGTAGTAGTCCACATTCGGTACGTGGACGTTATAATACTAGGCCACGAAGCCGGACAGGTCTGCACAGTCTATACATTATATTATCTTGAAAATGTAATTAATTAATCAAATTATATATATACTTGTAATTCTATAGTCAATTAAAGCTTAAGAATGTCGACATGCGAGTAAAGGGCATTCTCATTTTTGCTACGTAGCTAGTTTTGTTTTATGGCTTATTACTTGATATGCACTCAGAATAAATCAGCGAATATTAAAATATATCCAAAATTGAAATTTGCCTTAGTTTGCACCTAGAACAGGAATTCGGTTATTTTTGTTACATCATATGTCAGTCTCTGTTACTAACGCCGTTAAAAATACTGATGTGGCAGTAATATTACAAAATTTATAAA
Source organism: Oemleria cerasiformis (assembly GCA_037349345.1). NCBI lineage: Eukaryota > Viridiplantae > Streptophyta > Magnoliopsida > Rosales > Rosaceae > Oemleria > Oemleria cerasiformis. Next base: position 17,989,903 of record JAZGTL010000018.1, read on the forward strand.
AGCAATTAAGATATTTACTATATTTTATTAAATTATATATTAAAATTCTTTTTAAAAAATTAAAACTAATTTTATTTACCCTTCCCTTCCCCTTCTCAACCTACCCGATCCTCGTCTCCCTCTCTCCCTCTACTGGACCTACCCCCACCGCCCACCCCTTTCTTCCTTTGTGGAAGCTCTAGGAAAAATTCAATGGAACCCTTCTTAAGTACACCTAATAGGACAGTACAAAGAACCATGTCCCCACGAAACTCCTGCCTATTTGCATAAACCATGTCCCCGGATTTCTTCAACCACTCGTAGTACCTCCTCTGCCAATCCTGCAACGGATCGAATCCCCCAACGAACACAACCATACTTGGATAGTCCAGACCCGATATGTCCACCGCGTTCGGCCCACTCATGTTCGCCGCTTTGTGGTCCCGGTTCGACCCCTCCGGCAAAAACGCCTTCCAATGCCAATCAGTTCGGACTAACGACACTACAAGCGCCTTTTGAAGTCAGATTTCGGACTCCGCCCGCTCCTCTCCTCCAAAAAACGATTGGATCGATATCAACCCGACCAGTTTCACGATCCCAAATCGATCCTTCTCGCGGGCGGTCCGAACCGCCACGTGGTGGACTAGATTAGCGCCGGCGATGTCCCGACGAAGAAGCAACAAGCTCTGTCTGCGATTTTTTGGGAGTACGTCGTCATTCTGGTCGAGGAAGGTAAGAACATCGAAGCCATCGTCATATTGAGAAGGGTAGCTCGGGGCAGAGGCAGTAGTTGATGGAGACGACGATGGCTAGAATTTTTCGAGCGAACTTGCGGCAAACGGCGTCGTATGCAAATGAAGCGGGACTGAGGAAACTGAAGCCCCCTCCGTGGAAGAAAACGACGATAGGCAGAGAGGAAAGAGACAACGTCGTGTCCGAGACGAAGAGTCGGAACCAGAGATTGCATAAACCAAATTCAACATTGTGTTTCGACGAGGTGAACTCAACCATGCGTCTCGTTCCAGCATCAAACTAAAGATTATTATCATCTTTTATCAGGGTGGGCAGTGAGTGGGTGGGCGGTGGGGGGAGGTCCAGTAAAAGGAGAGAAGGAGACGAGGATCGGGTGGGTTGGGAAAAGGAAAGGGGAAATAAAATTAGTTTTAATTTTTTTAAAAGAATTTTAATATATAATTTAATAAAATATAACAAATGTCTTAATTACTCCTACAAATTTTATAATATTACTGCCACATCAGCCCTTTTAATAACGTTAGTAACAGAGATTAACAGATGGTGCAACAGAGATAACAGAATGACTGTTGTGGGTGCAAATTGAGACAAATTTCAATTTTAGGTGTATTTTAAAATTCGCTGACTTATTCTGGACGCATATCAAGTAATAAGCCACAAAAGAGAATCCTGTCAGGTACTTGCTGTTTTATATACACTCAACACTGTCGACTAATTGGTAGATCTAAATGGAGTACGTACTTATTACTTGATCTAATTTAGATTAAGATGATGTATGATCTAATAAAGGTGTTAATATGTAGATGAATGAAAGAGATCCATGGAGATGGATGACCTGGAGTTCAGTGGTAACAGGATACTCGTCCATGTCGACGTAGTTTTTGTTGATGGAGGCCATCATGAGCTTATCGCACTCCGGCTCCATCCAAGTGGTCACAAATGAGGCCAAGTTGAGCCTCGGATTCCCATCCAGCATGAGCTCGTCGGTAATTATCTGATACGCTGCGTCCTTTGGTATCGACGTCTCCGGCATCACAAACCTAAATACCAACCAAATTAGCAATTAAGAATTTTAAGATCCTATATACCAACCAAATTAGCAATTAAGAATTTTCCGATGGTGTGATTAATTATAATTAATAAGCTGACCGAGAAAGATGGAAGAAGAAGATAAACAACATACTTAGGGAGGGCGTTTTGAACATATCTGGAAGCGAAGGTGGAGTTCACCTGCTCTCCCCGCTCACTCGTGGTTGTTGAGATCACCATTATCGGATCTTAACTCAAGGAGCGATCTGACGACGAGTGGGAAACTCGATCAGAAATTGATGAAGACGATCTCCTCTAGCTTTTAGATATCTCACAAACAAGCTGGAGCTGGCTTTAAAGAGCAAGCGGGTTAATGAGGGTTCTGGACGGTGGTACTGGTTTTTAACAAACCAATTTCAAAAACTAATTGAGGCACTTTCCTTTATGCACACGAAGACGTAGGAGGACGACACGTACGCAGTACTGGTATCAAACTTTCCCAATTCACCCCTACGTTATCCTCACACGTTTTTTTCCAAGGACCGCTGCCCACGCCCCCTTATCTCGGCAGTGGCAAGTACTAAACGTGTTTTGGCACACCTGCCCTTCATTCATTGGCTTATCGTATTTTTACTGTTTTTTTTTTCTGAGCTTACCGTATTTTTACTTGAACTCTACTCAAATCAATAGATGTCGGATCCTATCACGGTTGGCCCTCCGATCTTATCATGTCGGATCGGTTAGCCTGCAATCAAAATGATGTTTGCTTGAAAGGAATATTAATTAGAGAAAATTACACGATTTAGGATTTAGGGTTTAGATTTACATTAAATTTCAGAATTATACCTCATTTTTAAAAATTTACATTTTAGTATTCTGAATTCTTTAAAACGTTTCACTTTTGTCCCAATGACATATTTTTCAACTGAATTTCTGTTAGTTAATAACGTGACGTGTGTATGAGCCCCTCAAACACAAATTCCACGGTGACTTTAAATAAAATTACTTAATTAATCATTGGCTATCTCCTATCTAACATCTCCCGTTGAAATACTAAACGAGAGATAATCAATAGCTAATTAAGTAATTATACCTACAGTTACTGAAATTTGTTTTTTTGGGATCCCCACACGCGTCACGACATCAACTAACAAAAATTCAACCGAAAAATGTATCGTAGAAACAAATTAAAGTGAAACGTTTTAAAGAGTTCAGAATATTAAAATGTAAATTTAAAAAAATTAAATATAACTTTAAAATTTAGTATAAACGCGATGATTAATAAAATGTAATTTGATCTATTAATTATCATTATGATTCTCATCGAAGTTGACTGACGGGTGGCCGCGACGATGGCATTGGCCCCTGCATTCAGATTTCTCATTTCTCCACTTGTATTCTCTGTTTTTCAAGATCGAACTTTATTTGTGTGGTTACAAAGATGACACCTTCCTTTGCCCCCACACTGCTTAAACCAAACATTGTCCACTTTGTTTTGCTTGCTTATTTCTAAGGTAGTGGGTGGTGGTGGGCTCACATCAAACTTATAAATATCAAAATCAAATGATGATTATTATTTATTACTAAGGTAACTATTTAATAGGGTAATAAAAATTAAAAATCACTCTCTGTCTGTCCCCATCGTAAAGTAAAAGTAAAAGCAAGCCAGCCAAACTAGCCAAAAAATGGGGAGAAATAATGGGTATTTTTGCTTGCTACTGTGCACAAGGCTTCACTTTAGATCCCAGTATGAGTGTATTACTTACCAACTATCAACGATGATGCCAGTCTTGTTGTGTGGAAGTCTCAAAAGCAAAGAAGTATGTATATGATTGTGACCATACTGGACAAACAAGAGAAGATTGTTGGCAAGGATCAGATCACAAATTCTAAATCACAAAGTATTTGACAAGAAATAATGAAATATTAGGCATACTAACTTACCATTTACTTTAGGGGTTTGCCACCCTGTATGATGCAAACTCGTACTTTCTCTTCCTTGAAACAATGCAAGTGCCTGATTCTATCTACACATAGCAAAGGAAGCAAGGAAAGTAAAAATCAGCAATAGTATGAGCCACAGTTGGTGATGCCAATAGAATGACAGAGAAGTATGCAAAAACCACGAAAAACATCAAGTCAAATGAGCAGCAATTGCAATTCTTGATCTCTATTTTCCATTCTGTCATTCCTATACCAACAAACTCTATCACTACTCTAGCACAAGATGCCGAACTGTGTCTGTTTTGATTTGATCTATTTGTATCTTGAAATCCTATACCGCTAGCGTGTATCAAGTGCAATTATTGGAGTAACGGAGTAACAATTCAGGGAAAATTTTAATAAGGACAGAATGAAATCTGTTCAAGATCATCACCTGAGTATCAGCACAATCAGAAGGAGATGGATCCATAACAACAGCAGAAGAACAATCCAGATCATCAGTTTGGACCTCAGACTGTGGTTCCCTGTAACATTAAATCTCATTTCAAAAATTCCCGGTGAAACTAGACTAAGGAAATTATAGAGAATTCAACATGTCAACAGATAGTACTAGTTACAACAAGAGACAAACACCAGAAGAACAATCCTAGTCATTAGTTAATTAGACTTCAAGCGGGGGATCAAACATCCGAAATCAAGAGGACATCTGGATAAGTTTACTAGTGAAAATCTCCAAAATCATTACTCGCAATTCAAGTGCAGTTGCAATAGTATCATCTTAATGGGAAAAACGATTCTTCTTGCTACAGCTCTTTTTTTTTTGTTTTTTTCTCTCCTTGATTGCATTACTCACTCACATCACACACTCATTTTCTTTCTTACTCACACATATTTACGAACATTGAAAGTTTCTTGGGAAGAAACATGAGGCATAATAGTATATCTTAAGGGAGAAACATAAGGCATATTGAACAAACACATGCAAGTCATTTAGGTAAACCAAAATAAATTGATTAAGAGACTAGAGCTACCACATACATAGAAATCTGACCATACCAGTCATGAACGTCTGCTTGAAATGCTGCACCAATCCGAACCTTGGACGTATATGGCTCGGGGTACTTCAGCACAGCTGCTAGTGGACCCATATGTGGTCCAATCGCCCAACTGCTGCTAGGTGATTTCAGCAAGGAATTTTTCCGTGCAGTTTCACGACTAATTTTTGAACATGAATGACAGAGCCACTCATCAATTGGAAAACGCACCCTTGGTTTGCAGCAATTTACATGAAATGCTTTTTCACATTGATCGCAAAGTAGCATATTGGATATATGTTCTGAATGACCACAAAGCTTACACAACTGCATATCATCAGTTTCCAATTCAAATTTACACGAGCCAATCCCCGAACTGATGCTACTTGGTTTCAGGGAAGAATTATTCTGTGACAATATGTGAAATTCTTTCAAACAAGATTGACAAAACCACTCGTCAATTGGCAAAACACTGAGCTTGCAGCAAGGTACATGAAATGCATCTTCACAGCCATCACAAAGTAGCATATTGGATATATTTTCTGCATGACCACACAGCTTACACGGCTGGATAGCTCCACCAAGACTATCCTCGATTCCCAAAACTGCTGTTGGAACCATTTCAAGTTTACATGAGCCAATCCCCGAACCGATGCTCGGTTGTTTCAGGAAAGAAGTATTCTGTGACAATTTGCAAATAATTTTCAAACAAGAATGACAAAACCACTCGTCAATTGGCAAAACCACGCTGAGCTTGCAGCAAGGTACATGGAAGGCACCTTCACAACAATCACAAAGCAGCATATTGGATATAATTTCTGAATGGCCACACAGCTTACAAGATTGGATATTACCTCCACCTCCACCTTCACCTCCACCAAGACCATCACCAATTCCCAAAACTTGAGCAGAACAAGTTTTGGGAAGAGAAACACTTTTGATCTCACAACGTTTAAGTATAGACATGCAAAGGTCACTATTACCCACTTCAATTGAACCCGGGATAGAGCTCTGAAGCATCATTAGCACGAATGATCAGAAACAAACCCACAACTGCAATAAATAGGAACTTCATTCCATCACGTTTATGATAAAACCAAAAAAAATTGAATCTTTCATCTGTCGATAACAAAATTAGTTCAAATCTGGAAAAGGGGTTCCTACTGTTACTGATCCCAGTAAGATTTTATGAAAGTTATATATACAAAAAGAAAAACCCAGGCCGCAAATGATACAGAAAAATCATCTCCAAACTTCTAACGAAGAAAGGTTAAAAATTTCAAACAAAAAGAAAAAAGAAGAAAATTTGCACAATTCTATAAGGTCGGAAATTGGTATCGACGAGAAGGAGAAGGAATTACGACTTACCAGATATCAATTGACGGTCGCTCTTTGTGTTTCTTCGGCGAAGCGGAAAGCAAATTTGGGCAAATCGCTTCCTGTCTCGGCTTTGAAATCAGTGGGTGACGGCGAATCACATCGTTTTAAAAAACAGTACGGGCCCGACCCGCTATCCGAAAATTTCAAATTGGCAAAAGAGGGCTTCCCATTTGGCGCCAAGCACACCCGCAAAATTTATTACAGTACGAAAATTTCAAATTATGAATTTTTATGCTTATGGCATGTGTCGTCTGTTTTGCTCTCTTTTAAAGTTTAAGAGCCATCTAACCCAAAAACAAAACAAAAAAATTAAGAACCTTTTTCCTTTATAACCAAAAAAATTATTGGATGTCTATGAATCCACTTTTCTGTTGTTTTCTATTTGCCAGAAAAATGAAACCACTGGCGAATAGAAACGAGCTTAAGATATTACAAATCTCCCATAATTAATCTTATTGGATATGAGATCATTTCTTATTAAATCATTCAGTACAACATGCACTCTGATTGAGCATTGATCTCCATCTCTATAAACAGATAAAGTGCAGTCTCTTTTTCATTTATCTGGAGACTAGAACATTTTCCCGATACCATCATTCCTGGGAACGGATTCGTGGACATCCATCCGACGCCAATTTCCCAACAATGGAGTTATCTGATCTACCTTGTCGTACAAGCCAAGTAGCCCACCTGTGTGTATGAAGAGGATCCTTCTTCCTTCCCATTTCTTTGGATTCTCAGCCATGTCTTTAATCATTACATAAGCAGCTTTGCCACTGACATAAGGGGAGTGATGAAACAAGGACCGAATTATAAACAAAAGTTTCCTGGAAATACCACATAAACAACGATCTGGAAACTATCACTGATATTACAGACCTGTAAACTGGATCCAGAACAACACCAGTGGTCGCAGCAATCTCCTTCACAAAGTTCAGCTCCTCTGAGGTGCTCATTGCATATCCCAGACCTTTGGCCTGTCAAACCAAAATATAAAGTTACTTTCTTTTTCTGGCCGGTGTTTACACTTTACAATGTTCTATTACATGATGTTTTATAAACTGGTCAGTATATAAATTGTGGGTGTAAAACTGCAACTCAACAAGCTCAGTCATTGAGACTAGAGAGTGTGTGGGATTCCTTTTAGCATGTAATATGTGTAGAACTAGTATAGTGTAGGCAAACTACCATCGGACCAGTCCTAAAAGAACATTTAGTGCGAATTTACAATCTAATCTCCTTTGACACTCACATTTTGAATGGTGACGATATTACGTGAATCAACACCTGCATTGAGCCCATCAAGTAGGCCTTGAACGTAGTCGTAGAAGTAATCAGGGTCATCGCAGATAGAGAATGCGTGAACCTGCGTAGCAAAAGGAACAGATAATTACAAAACACGTCAACTGCAGCAAACTAATTATCTACAGGAAGGAGTCGAATTATCGAATTTCATACTTTTGCCTCCAAAGAACTCAGCCAAGAGCCCAATGACAAACCAGCAACTGTACCCCCACTGGAAGTTAATAAAATAAAAGCATCAAACAGATGGAAGTAATAGTATTCACAATCAACATAGACTTATTTTATTAAGCGACAGTACAACATGTAAGATAAAACTCACTTTTCATTTCATAGATTAATATAAAAGCTTGCAAAACTCCACCAAACGTTACAATTTGTAATATGAAATTATGAATAGGAGAATTCAAAATAGAGAGGGGTAAAGTAGATTTAGGCCTAAATTCTTAATGAATATCCAGAAACAGAAATCCAAAAAACAATAAAATCCAACAAAGTAATGACCCATAATAAATACTACTTGAGCCCAAAACTCATCACAAAAAAAGGTTGGTAAGTGTTATCAAAGTATATAAAGATAAGGTTGATTATACAAATAACAATGGTTTCAATTCAAGGGTCCTACTTGCTGGTATCAAAACTGACAATTCCAAATCTCAAAAACCATAAATAATTAAATATCATTTCACTAAAAAGTGTAAAAATATGGCAGGGTTGAAGGGATTCCTTTAACAAAAAATTGACAATTCCAAATATTACGGATCAAATGTCCATCTAAATCAAATAAAACTGGCAACGATTTAGATGAACCAATGTCTATCCAATCATCTTGTCCCCCAGGGTGAGAGCTTGCGCATCAACAAGGTGGTTTATCAGTATTACGGCCTATCTATGCTGACTGAAGGCTTTTAGTGGTCACCAAATTGATACACTAACTTCAACACGTATATTCGCTAATTGATGCTTAATCCAACCATGTTTTAGTCAATCAAATCCATTTCCCTAAAATAAATTGGAGTTAAATCCACTCAAAATAAAATATGGCATAGAGGAGAACCTGCCACAAGCAACAACAATGTCATCAAACTTTACTTTGTTGGTCCCACTCTGAAGCTGCAGCTCGAGCTCTCGAATTGCTTCAATATAACCCCTGGAAATAATAAAACACACAGAGGTGGTAAAGTCAAGAATATAGAAACAGCAGCCAGTGCGGTTGAATGGGAAATCAAAGAATGTTGCATTTTCATACTTAAGTAGGAAAAAACCCATAAAATCATTATGAGAGATTGACACCTCAGAACCCTCACCCCTTCCTTATCCCTACTCATTTGGAAGACCCCCAACTCTTAGGTGTATCCCATATGACATGAGTCATGACGGATTATTGTGAAGAACGGATACCAGATACCATATTGTTGATACAGATTAAAGATTTAAAAAGTAACCTAAAATAGAAAATTTCAGGTTGCAAAAAGGAAAGGCTTCTCTTTCTAATATGAAGCAACACTATTGCATCCAATTCTAGGAACCCAAAATAGATAAAGGAAAAAGATACGAAGAATTCAATAGAATGACCAAACCCAATCTCACCAGGTTCCCAGTGAGTTTGACCCACCAACAGGAATAACATATGGTTTTCTTCCTTCTTTCAGCAGTTTTTCCTTTAATTGATTAGCAAGAGCCTGGGACCAAATTCAATATAAGACCCCAAATCATATTAGTATAACAGAGAGGAAATATATTGATTCATTAATATAAAAAATACATTTCTTTGACAAATAATAATAATATCACAGTCCATTCCAAGCAGAAATATCACTTCATATGCAGTTCATAACAAATGCGTCTTATAAGATTTCCTTTGGCAGAGATCAGTGCTTCAACTTCAGAGTTCGACCAGAGATGATAACATAGGTAGAAAGATTAAAGGAACATTAGATAAGCTCTTAGAAAATGAATGCTTGATAACACACCTCACTCCCAACTTTTGCATACTCTTCTTTTGAAATTAATTCAACATGAGCTCCAACTAAACGCTCAACCAGGAGATTCCCCGTTAATCCAGGATCTTGGTCCACGAGAACCTGCAGTAGACAACAAGGCATTAAGCAAAGAGGACACCAAATAACTTACTGGTTTTAAAATAAAGAAATAAAATTTGTTGGACCAAGAATTGGTAATTGACCTTAGAGGTACGTAGAATGAGATAACAGTCAAGATTGAGATACTTGGCAGTCACTGCAGTTGCACGACAATGGTTGCTTTGGATGCCCCCTATCGTTATGATACAGTCAGCACCCTTTTCTATAGCATCTGCCATCAAGAATTCCAATTTTCTGACTTTGTTACCGCTTAGTTGCATTCCCGAAAGATCATCACGCTAAATATTTGCAAATATTTCTGTCAGCGTATACCAGGAAGGGAAGACAACAAACCAAAGCAACAACTCAAAAAATTACACTTCGAAGATTGCTTATTAGGATCATAAAGACCAAACATCCAGTTCTAAAGTTCTATTAAAGAAAACTGGGATACAAATGCAGCCTAGTTTTTCTACTTCAAGTTTAAAAGTCTCACTATTTGATTAACTGGAAGCTACCTAAAGTAATTTGAGAATTCATCAGTATCAATTCAAAGAACATACAGTCGGCAACATCAATATATATCACACAAATGACAAAACCCAAATGAGATTTTTCTATATGAAAGCAAAACATAAGAGCAAAAGTGTAAGAACGGGAATACCTTCAACCACACCTCGGTGTTCTTGGGCAAATTAGGGAGATTCCATTTGTGAATAGGAGTTGGAAGCTAGCAAGCACAAGAGATAAAAATAAATAAAAACACAGAGAAATTGCTAACCCATACAATAATTACAAACAGAAACAGTAATCGAATAGAAAACTTATAACAGAGGAAGAAGAAGAGTGAAATTGGCAATTGGGTTTTACGTGTCCGAGAGAGAAGGTGTGAGAAGGGATGGGGTTGATATGGGATGCCCAAGAAGGAGGAGTGTAGGGCTTCTTGGTGAGGAAGTCCAGCCCCATCGCCGTCGTGCTGGACTTAGAGCTGCTAGCGTTGGCCTTCACTTCCGTTGTGTGAATCAGCCGAGTGTGAGAGTGATAGTGAGCCTTAAACAGTCGGAGAATCGAAGGTTTGAATTTGTTGTGTTGGGTAATGATCACTTTGTTAATCGAAGGTATGAGGAAGCTGCTGCGACTGCACAACATTTCATTTCATTTCATTTCAAGCTCGTCTTTCTTTTCTTACGCCATTTTTGTCGTTTTTTTGTGAGTAAAAGGTGACGATTTTTGCATTTTCATTTTATCGAATTCTGAACACAAATTCAGTCAATATACAGAAAAAGTTACAAACTTTGGTGGACTTATCATTTTGACCACTTTTGGGGACTGTTGGGAGGTTAAATCGGTAAATTATTGAACTTTGGGCCATTTTCTGGTTAAAGTGGTATATCCCTATAATTTTTGAAAAGTGCGTAGTTTCAAAATTACGAATATCGAAGCAAGCCAAACCCAAACTATTTGAGTGGTGTATGAAAGAATGAAGATTTGTTTCGTTGAGATTGAGAAAAATGAGAGTAATTTTAGGTATTGCTATGCAATCTTGTTATTGTGAACCTCACAGCTATATATGGGGAGCTTTATCTGCAACCTTTTTACATTTTTAGATAGTTTTCGGTGATTTTGATTTAAGGGGTTGTTGTCAAATTTAGTACTAGATTTCTGATCAACGATTCAAGTATTCCATCCTGCGAGTATTTTTGCATGGAATTTCTCAGGGGGTTTTAGGAGCAAAATATAACCATGCAGGCTTTTTTTCCCTTGCTTCTTCTTTTTGGGAATCTTGTCGGATAAATTTAGTTGGGTTTTATTGTGGGTTTCTGTCTAAATTTAAGAAAAGGGGTTTCTTTTGACTGGTAGACAGATGTTTAGTCTGAGGATTGTGAGCGAGCCATTTTTGTTTCTATTTTCTCTGCTTTCTTCCTTTTATGTACTTTTGTATTTGTTCTTCTGCTTCAATTTCAATCCTTCGGTAAATAGGCACTTGTACAACAAGTGATGAAGGTGACCTATGTTTGGTTTTCGTGTCAGCTTAATGCCTTTTACTTTCCTCAGAAAGTGATAAAATGGAATAAGGGTCGGTTCGTGGTTGGGCCTTCATCTTGAACAGCTTCAGGTACTTTGCCTTCATCCATGTTCTCTTCTGTAGATTATGAATATCTGAAAGAGTGCTCTTTTATTTTCTGAATCTCTGCTTTCACTCATATTTGGGTAAAGTTCAAATAAAGGTTTGTCCTTTACTTAATAAATTCATCAGCCTTCCTTACTTTGAAATTGATTCGGCTGGATTCATTTGATTGAATTAAGGCTGAGACATTCCTGTTTTTGTTGTTAATGTATTGTTTATCGAATTTTTGTAGACAAATACAACTTGTAATCAGAACCATACCTATCCAAAAGACAATCAGGTTTTGCAGGAAAGATGTCATGTCCGGGAAACAAAGAATTAGTGTCAAGGCTTCAACAATTCTACGCATGTTATATGCAATAAGAATTGTTGATGCATTCAATATATCAGTACCGGACAGACAGGTAAAGCCGCTAGCTAACACAACGCCTTTGAAAATGTCTAGGATTGCCAATTGGTTTGGACTCTAGGATAGAGAGAAGATGCTACAGTTTGGTTTTGTTGAGATTGTGATTGCTATAAGGCAGGTCCAAAGACTTTGATGTGGTAGGGGATTCTGACTAATGCGGGTTTGGTGTGAAACTAAAGAAACTGATGCAATAGAATAATTGGAGTTTGAGGTTTGGTCTCATACCAATGGGAGAGGGGCAGTGCAAATTAGAGAAACTGATGCAATAGAACAAAATAGGATAGGTTGAATTTGGTACTGGTGTGAGTGAAAATTATACCTGCCAAGAAGAACAGTACCTTATAGAAATCCTTCTTCAATAGTTGATGGTACTTGGCAAACCAGCAGTGCGACAGAGGCTTGCAATGCACAATAGATGTGATGCCCTTAAGCTCTGATTCCGTGATAACATAACAATGTAAGAAAGAGAAACTGTAATCTTATTGCTGAACCGAACAAAAAGAAGTTCAAACTAGTTTAGCAATGCTCTTTGCACTCTCCATGGTGCTAAGCCTTCAAAATATGCTGCTGCAGTGGCTTTGTTGGGATTTGGAAGTATTTATTTATTTTATATATAATGTAGGCAGTATTGTGACTAGTTGGGTTCATCATATCTCATATCTTCTATGCCTAGTTCTTATTTCCTTCATTTCTATCCGGTTTGAGAAAAGTAGTGGTTTCGCTAAAAACATCTATCCTGTTGATAATGTGACTGTCAGATTTTGAATACAGTAACATCTCCTAATTTTATTTTGTATTAGGATATCATTAACTGTTTTATATTGTGTTGATTACGTGGGTAGGCACAGCAAAAGATGCATTGTGCCCCTCAAAGAACCAACAGTGATATCCAGAAAAGTTCAGACAGGGGAAGAGATTTGTTATCAAGGAAAGAACAAAAGAGTTTAAGAAAATATTTCGAGGTAATGTATGTCTATTTTACAAATTAATAATGATATACTTCACTTTTCTGCTATGAATTGAATACAATTCTCTGACCAGTTTTCTATCGCTTGCTACCTTTTTTCAGGATTGTGAAGTGCCTTATGCCACATGGAGGAACTCTGATCCTAGGTAACGGTGTTTCAATTTCCATTGGCTAATTTTTCACAGATTCATGGTGAAACTAATCCAATAAGCTTAGTTCATATGTTTTATGTCTTATGAATGAATTGTTAAGTATCATGTAATCCGTGACTTTACCTCCTTTTCTTTCATAATATTGCATATTTCTTATTCACCATATCTCTGATTACACAATATGTTGCTTGTTGGATATGCATAATACATATATATATATACATATATATATATATACATATATATATATATACATATATATATATATACATATATATATATATATATATCTCATACATGCATATATACTTGTGTAGGGTTATGCATAACGCATATTTCTTTTTGCTGGCAAAGAAATTTGATACTTTTGTCGCTGAAGTACTAAGAAGACATTAGACCAGTTTTTGTTGGGACTTTGCTAAGATCATTAATGTTGTTTTGACCTTTTCATTTTCTGGTCCTGTAATAGCTGGGGAATGACTGTTAAATTTATCTCCTATTTTAACTTCTCAGGTGTCGTATCCTTACGTTCCTTTCCCTTGAACTTGATGGACATTGGAGAACTTTGGCACTGCCGTCACAGTGTCCTGCTTATATAAATCATTTAGTATCTGATGCTCTAGGGAATATGGATAGTCTGCATCTGGTTTACCCACCACCAATTTACCCTTTCAAGATTAATCGACAAAGGGTGCAGAAAGGGCCTCCCCCTGATGGTACTTATTCTGTCAAGTCATTTACAAGTAGAAGGTTCACTGGTTCAACTGTGCGACACCAAGTTCGAAATAAGACCTTGGCTAGAAAAGCTATTAAATGGAATGGAGTTCCCAAGAAACCTTTTCAGAAATCATTAAACTGCAGTGATTCCTCAAGTACCATCCCAAATGATTCTACTGCTATTGACTCACCAAATATGAGTATTGGTCATAGAAAAATAGACAACATTGCAAAGAGAAGTTCGAGAAAGAAGAGTAGAAAGAAGGGAAAACAGAGCAAGAAGTCTTCATGCAACACTGGCTCTAATGAACCGGAAGTGTTATCTGAGGAATCAGTTAACGGAAGTTCAGCGTCTGAAACCTGTGGTAACAATGATGGCGACAGACCGTTGTCGTCTTCAACTGCACCAGATATTTTATTTCCCTCTGGGGCCAAGAATTCTGAATTTCCAAAGGCATGCACCGCTTCCAGTGATGAGGTGGGTGTACCTTCTTTGAGTAATTTTGAAAATCGGCTTCTACTCAAAAACTCTGGATTCCCCATCTTCAATGGGGTGGAGGGTATTCCTAGACCGGTGAGCTGTTATACTGATATGTATTCGAAAGGGTACTCTGATTTGCATGATTCCTTCGCTTTGGATTCAACTTCAGTTGGTTCAAACAGTGATGATAGTTCTAATGCTGGTCATGCTGACAAAAATGCCGAGAAGGACATTTGCAAAATAGATATTTCTGAAAAAACAGGTTTGAGTTCCAGAAAGGGATATTTCTCTGGTCAAAGCTTGCTAAATGAAGTCGCAGACACCTATGACCACAGTGAGGAAATACGGCATGGTATTGTGCCTAACAAAAGAAGTAAACAAAACAAAGTAGCACCACGAAGTGCAAATGTCTCCAAATTTGGAAGTATTGGTAATCTGCATATTCGTACAGGGAAGGAAAACAATCATTCCGTCTGGAAGAAGGTCCAGAGGAATGACTCTAATGACTGCGGTAGTGAGTTGAAGAAAGCAAGTTCTGTTTACTCACGTTTTGATCTCCCATTAAGAGAGGCTTCTTTTCATAACAGAACCTGCAATTCTGCTGATGTAAATGCCTTTGCGCAGGGTGAGCATAAAAAGCAGCAAAAAGATAAGGTTTCTAAGAAATTGAAAAGAAAAACGGGTCCAGCCTTGAAACAAGAACTGAATTGCTATTCTAGAAAGGATTCTCATGGCAGCATGGCTGGCGTAGATGGTTGTGTGAAGAATAGTATAGAACAAAATGATATATTAGTTATCTCATGTCAGGAGAAGGACAAGGAAGGTTTAAATCTTGTTTCAAGATCTTGTTCTCTGCCTCGTTGTCCAAGGGATGGATTTCAGAGCAGCAAAACAGAATGCATGACCTCTGAATCAGTTCACAGCATGCAACTCTGTCCAAATGAAATGGATCATCTTCAAAGTGTCTGTAATACTGTCTCCGGCATAAATAATCAAAGTGTAGGAACTGAGAATAGCTCGATGCAGTCTCCAGTCTACCTTCCTCATCTACTTTGTAATGCAGCAAGCCAAGAAGTACAGAAAGAAACCTCTCTTGTGGAAAGCAGCAGGAAAAACCCTAGTAGCTCTGGATCTTTTACACACAAGTGGATGCCGATTGGGTTGAAGACTCCTGGGTTGAAGACTCCTGAGTTGATGAACTCTACTAGATCTGGAAGTTCATCTCTTGAACATTCTGATGAGTCAGCTTCTAAGAGATGGACTCTTAAAGACACTGTTAAAGGGAATTTGGTTTCTGATACTCAAAATCTTGCTTCTAAAGTTGTTGTGTGCATGAATCAACATTCTGGAGATTCAGCTTGCCCCTCCAACGGATTTGAGGGAAGGCTTCCTAGATCAAGCACAGCTGAAGAGGTGATGAATAACAAGCTTGGTGCAGGTCACCGCATCAATTGTTCGGAAGATCTAAATACATTTGAAGCTGATTCAAACAGAATACTAGAAGCAGTGAATAATGCTTGTAGGGCACAGCTGACATCTGAAGCTGTTCAAATAGCCACTGGTTGTCCAATTGCTGAATTTGAAAGACTTCTTTATTATTCATCCCCGGTTATCCATCAAGCACCTGATTTTATTAATTGTCATTCTTGCTGGTCAAGGAACCAGGTTGATCAGGTTGGTGGTGTGCCATTGTGCAGACATGAGACACCTAACATCACTTTAGGATGCCTATGGCAGTGGTATGAGAAATATGGTAGCTACGGGTTGGAAATAAAGGCAGAAGAATTTGGAAATTCAAAGAGATTGGGTGCTGATCGCTTTGCATTTCTTGCTTATTTTGTCCCTTATTTGTCAGGAATTCAGCTTTTCACGAACGGTAATACTGATTCTGTAGATATTAACAATAGCCTTCTAAGATCTGATGCATTGAACGCATGCGGGAATAGTGAGACATCCAAAAATTCCTCTAGCATTGATAGTCTTCCTATGTTTTCAGTAGTTTTCCCTCAGCCTGGTCACGAGGAAGATGCAGTCACCCCACCACTTGTAAGTCAATCAGGTATTTCAGAACAATCTTCAACTTCTGCCGAAGATGTATCTGTTCGATTAACAGGCACAACAGGGACCAGTGATTTGGAGCTACTATATGAATATTTTGAATCAGAACAACCTCAGGAGAGACGACCTTTATATGACAAGTAAGTATCCTTTAATATTTTTACAATAAGTTGTGGTTATTAAGTTTTAAAACAATGATAATTGATTATGAGTAACTTATGTAGGGTTTGTAAAGACATAAACATAGGGTTGTAAAATATTTGGATTTTCATTTTCATATGTTGTTATGCTCTTATGCGCCACAAACTGAATACTAGTTCCTATATACTGTAGATATTCTTGCTTCTAACAGTGAGGAATTAATTTATATAAATGCACTTCTAGTGAGCAAACAGTCTTGAGTATTTGTTTACTTTATAGCTCTGAAAAGGTCCAAATGAACTTTATATATTTGGAGATGATCTTATTCTTGTTGTCCTCCTTTTCAGGATAAAGGAGCTGGTTAGAGGTGATGGACTGTCACATCTCAAAACATATGGCGATCCAACTAAACTAGACTCTGTAAATCTAAATGATCTTCATCCCAGATCCTGGTTAGTAAAAAGAACTGGCTTTACACTCCTTTAAACGTAAACTAATGTGTTTGTATACGACATTTAGTTTCATACAATGAAGCAAAAATGCTTAGTTCGTGTGTTTCAGAGCATTCATGCATCCAGAATATACATATGCAATTGGCACTGGATGACTTCTAAATAGTTTTGAATTGCCATCTGATTTTCAGGTATTCAGTGGCATGGTATCCTATATACAGGATACCTGATGGTAACTTCCGTGCAGCATTTCTGACTTACCATTCCCTTGGTCATTTGGTTCGTAGAAGTGCCAATTTTGAGTCTCGTAATGTGGACCCTTGTATAGTATCTCCAGTTGTGGGTCTACAGAGTTACAATGCTAAGGTAGTTATCATGCAGCTTTGGCATGTAATTAATGCATATTGGAAGATTTGTGAAGGTTATAAATTGATATATACTGTGTCACTTGCGCAGAGTGAATGCTGGTTCCAGCTAAGGCCCTCCGCACCGAGGCAGACAACGATAACACCAGATTTAAACCCTTATGGAGTATTAGAGAAACGTCTGAGGACACTAGAGGAGACAGCATCTCTTATGGCAAGAGCTGTAGTGAACAAAGGAAGCGCGACATCTGTCAACAGGCATCCAGACTATGAATTCTTCCTCTCAAGGCGACGCTGGTGACTTTGCAAAACCTTAATCTATTCTTTTCAACTAACAACTCATTGGGTAGCTTTCAATTCTACATTAATCTTTGTGACACCCAGATGGCATCTAACCGCGGATAGCGAGAAAGAGTGACCAATCTTGTCCTGCCCAACCCACCACCCCCCCCCCCCCCCCCCCCCCCCCCCCACCCCTACCCCCCTATTTTTTTTATCCTTGCCCTTTACCCCTACTAATGGAACTGGCCGATTCCATATGTATATAGCTTTCCTGTCTTCTTTTCTTCTTATGTTGAGTTATGCAAATTTGAACATGGCAAATGATCATGTTGAAGTAGCGTTGTCAGTTTAGCAGCCACACCTGATAATGTAAATATCTACTTATACCGATAGAATACTCATGGATCTGTAAATAGTACCGCGATTTTTTAGGATTGGATGCAATTACTAGTTGATCATTTGCTATGTACACACTGAAATTTTCATTCTTTACTGCAAAGTACTTGGAATATATAATAAACTTACTATTATATCTGTCGTATTTGATTTTGAGACATGAAGAAATGAACTAGCTAGAAGTCCTGCATTGATCTGTTTAAATTATTTTCTCTATCTTTTGATTCAAGTAATGACTTTTGAGGATGAATGTTGAAAATTGAACCTCTAAGCTCTTCCAAAGTTGAAAAGCCACAGACACAACACTGAGGGTCCGCAACTGCTATATTAATAAATATAATATTGAATTTCATACTCAAAATAATATTCCACGAAGGGAAGAAGAGATTACAGATTGCATAAGGCAGTAGCAACCATCTTATTCTTTGATTAATATTAATAGAAAATAATTTTAATTTGTAGTAACTAATTAATGAAAAGCAGCTTACATGGTCATCGTCTGCTTTTCAAATATACATGTGTATATATGTATATATATTGTTTAATTGTTGTCGTACCAGAACTGTTTCTGAAGATTGTCAACCTGCTTGTTGTCAATCTGGAATGCCTTGGCAAGAACATCAAGGTTGATGGGTGGGTTGGACCCGAAGACGGCATTGGCGATGGTGATGACTCCAGGGTTCTGGCTGCTAAGAGCAGCAAGGGCTAGGGCGTTGGAGTGTCCCACATTCAGTTGGAAGTGAATGAGACCCTCTGGGAACACAAACACATCTCCCTTGTACAACGTTTTGGTAAACAGCTTGTTCTTTTGGCCGTTAATGTTGGATGTCACGAAGCCAACATAGAGTGAGCCTTCGACGACGACGAGGATTTCCGTGGCACGAGGGTGGGTGTGAGGAGGGTTGAGGCCGTTGGGTGCAAAGTCTACGCGAGCCGCGGATATCCCAAGAGTGTTCAGTCCTCCTATTTGCTCCACATTCGCCGGTGTCACCATTGAACCCAGCGGATTTGAGACGTTTCCGGCATTTCGGAGCCCATCGAAGAAGAAATCATTTGCTGACACCTGCATCGGGTCTTTGCAGAATTTTCCATTCACAAACACTGCATAATCACAAACAAATTAATCATATATCCATCATGTACTATATAAAACAACACGTGCATGGATAAATAATGCATGAGCCATGCAAAATCAAACATATAAGTTATGCATGCTTGTACGTACGAGCATTTTGGGTGTTATTAATTGCGACGCAAAAGTCCTGAAGAGGACTGGGGTCTGAGGCAGAAACGAGGAGGAGGGTGGCCAGTGCTAACATGGCAACACCAGTTGCAGGGAAATGAGCACCTTTCATCATCATCGTATTCGAAACCTAGTTAATTAAGAATTAACTTGAAAGTAGTTAGATGACGATTCCTGGTTGAGCTAGAGATCGATAAGAGATGAATGAAAATGTTGCTGGAAACGACTTATCATAGGTAACGACTAAGGATTAATATTGGAAGCAGGTAACGACTTATCATAGGTAGGATTAATATTGGAAGCAATCGAATAGCAGGTAAAGACTCGGTTGCACTTGAATTTGATTAGAAGCTTGCTGCCACCTATACTAATTAATTATTGTGACAGAATTATTTGGCAAGAGCTTGATTAATTTGACTCAGTCTTGATTTTATGGTGTTTACTGTTTCAATATCTTGCTTGAAAAAAATTAAGTGTTGAATTAACATCTGCTTAATTAAAAGGTACCTTTTGCAAAGGTCTATAAGGTATATATTAATATATAATTGAAGTACGAAGAAGATGAAGTGTGTTGGAGAAGTGGATCCTCTAGGGTTCTTGTCAGATCCTCATCGTGAAGAATAAATTAAAAAAATCATCACTTCTTCACGCCCAAATCCGAGCGCGTCATTCCTTCCTCTTTCCGAACGCCATTTTGGTTTTTCAAACGCCATTTTGGTTTTTCAACCTTCCACTTCACCGAAAAATCTTAGTTGTCGCTCTAGATGCTGCTCTTGTTCCCAAACCGACCGATGATTCAGGTTCCTTCAAACTTGTAGAATGAATATCTTGATGAGCAAATGGCTACGTGGTTTTGTTTCTGTTCATCTACAAAGGCCACACAATTCCACTCGATCTCCACCTCTCTTGTCCTCGACTGAAGCCTCATTGTCATTGTCTTCACCATCACCGCCAACCGCCCTTTCATCCACCAATCCCTTGCCCCCACCTTCACCATCGTCATCTCCATCTCTTTCCCAGAAAATCTCCCCTTTATCTACCAATCCTTTGCCCGCACCTTCGCCACCGTCATCTCCATCTCCTTCCCACAAAGTCTCTCCTCAAAATCGTCACCGGCATGGAAAGCACCGAAAAGCTCCCTTCCATCATCTCCAAAAGTCTCACCGACTCACTCTTTCATGGTATCCGTCGGATTCCTCTAACAAGACATGAAGTGTTCCCCAAAAAAAAAAAGGCATAGAATAACAGACCCACGCGCTGAGATTATGTGTGAAAAGTTGAAAAAATATTGAGACTCATTTATGACCCTTAGATTGGATTCAACGATCAATATTCAATAATCCCTACCATAGGGATCTTGTCAACTCTCTAAAGGATCCGCTTCGGTGTGTTAGACTTGGCCCAACTAAAAGGAAAGCAGATTCTCTGGGGATTTGAGAAGCTCCCCATGGTAGAGATCTTTTAATCCTGACCGTTGAAATAAATCTCAAGATTGAGACTGTACTTAAAATTTTTTAACTTTTGCACGCTTCAAACAAGGCGCGTCGTAGTCGCTTCCAAACAAGCCCTCGATCTAATCTTATTCAATGACTCCAAGAAGGACAAGGACCCGCCACCGTCATCGAAGTCCGGCGGAGGCAAGCAGCTGAAGAAGAAGAAGTGGAGGTCAACAACATGGTTTTCTTCCACCAGGTCGAGCACCTACGAGAAGCCCCTCTCCTCCGAGGCACCAAAGTACAAGCTCATCATAAGCTCCATCCTCTCTGACCGTCTCAGGTCAATGGGTCACTGGCAAAGAAAGGCATACAGGAATTGATGGCCAGAGGGTCAATGGGTCCATCCTCTCTGCTCACGCCACCCAGCAGATCTACACTAGGGCCACCAACACATAGGTCTCTTGCTTTTGAGCTTTCAATTGAAATTCAGATGTCTAGCATACATGGTGATACCGATTTTTATAGTTTGAATGGATTTGTGCATTGTATGCCCTCTTATAGACTATTTAGCATCATTTTGATTTTATAATTTTCGATTTCACGTATGAGAACCTTGAGAATATCTTGGCTTGGATTTTATCTGATGAAATTGATTACTTCAAAAAAAATAAAAACAAAGCCCGTCTTCGTTCCTCAAATCATTCTCTAATCTCCTGCACCACAAAAATGAAGGAAAAGTTGAAATTAGGGAGTTTCAATGTTGGGCTGGATCGGCGATGGAAGAAGCCAAGAAGGTTTCCCTTAATTTTTTTTCCTCGAGATCGATCACGGAGAAGATGGCAGGTTGCCATGGAATGTACAAAGAGAAGAGGACACACCTTGTTTGGAGCGTGCGGAAGTTAAAAAATTAAAACGCACTCTCAGCCTTAGGATTTATCTCCATGGCCAGGATTAAAAGATCCCCACCCGGGGGAGCTTATCAAATCCCCAGAGGATCTGCTTCCAACTAAGAGAGAGAGAGAGAGAGAGAGAGAGCGAGAGAGGAAGGCAATATTAATATAAACTAGACTCTGTAAATCTAAATGATCTTCAACCCAGATCCTGGTTAGTAAAAAGAACTGGCTTCACACTCCTTGAAACGTAAACTAATTAATGTGTTTGTATACGACATTTAGTTTCATGGAATGAAGCAAAAATGACTAGTTCAAGTGTTTCAGAGTATTCATGCATTCAGAATATACATACGCAATTCGCAATGGATATGACTTCTAAATAGTTTTGAATTGCCATCTGAATTTCAGGTATTCAGTGGCATGGTATCCTACATACAGCACACATAATGCACGTCGTAAAAACTCCTGCCGTAAAAGGTCATTGTTAATTGGCATGTTTTAGCACACCATTAAAATGTGCGTCGTAAATGCCTTTTTACGGCAAACTTAGTACTTCGTTAATTATATTCCTACTTCTTTTTTAAGGCATACAATTGTATGCCGTCTTTGCTCTATAAATATTTAAAAAATATATTATATACATATATATAATTTGTACACCTGTTTATAATTATAACTTCCCAACATTATACAGAGATTAAATTAATTCCACACTTTTTCAGCAACATAGAAAAGAGCTACATTCATATAAAGTTTATACATAGTTTGTACAAAGCAGCAGAAAAAAGATGAAATATACAGAAGGATTAAAAGAAGGAATAAAATGACAAAAACACAGACAACTGTTTCTCTAGTTCTTGCTTCTTCAATATTAACTTCATACTTTTGATAAAGGTTTTGGAAACTATCTACTTATCCTTTCAGTAGTCCAATAACCAATTGGCAAATTTGCTCTCCTCCAGATAAGTGCTCGATATTCAACACTAGATACGGATCCAATCTAGGAATATAAGCAAGAAGTAGCAAAGGAAGTTGGTTCAGTGAGACTGATATAAAGAATTTCAAACTCTTAAAAATGAAGGCGGTTTTTCTGGAGACAGAAAATAGTATGGGAAACGAGCATGAAGATAGATTAGATAAAGCCTCCATCTATCCTATCTTCCAAACTCTTTTTTCTTCCTTCTGTCTGTTTTACAGCACAATTCTCCACTCATTTGAGTTTCTTACCGTGCAAGATATATTGAAAGTGCAGAGAAACAAGAAACTCAATTAGAGTCAAATTGTAGTGTGCGCGCGCGCACACACACACCCTATCTCTCTCTCTTCAAATATGGAGAGAGCGAGAGAGAGAGCCCCACAGAAGACCAACAAACTTATTTTCCTTGCCTATTAGACATTTTGGAATGTAGGTTTTAGGAGAAGCTAAGTCCACATCGAAAGTCGGAAACTTAACAGCTGCTAAATTTGAAATTCTTTCTTATACAAAGAGCACACAACGCAACACCATATTTATGAAAGCTCAGAGCTTGTTTGATAACCATTTTGGTTTTTGGTTTTCACTTTTTGTGCTTGAGATAAAGGGAGAAAAGAGAGATGAAGATGAGTGGAGGAAATATGGTAAGAGAGATGTTGAAGAAATGCACAAGAAAGGTACTTCTCCATATGTCAAGCGTAAAAGGTGAAAACTAGAAAGTAGAACCTGAAAACCAAATGGTTATCAATCGGGCCCTTAATAAACCATCAATGCAGCATTGGCTTATTTTTTCAAGTTTTAAAGGTCTTTTCCAAGAGCAAGACAGGCCAAGCACATTTTATAATTCTCAAAATAATTCAAAAACAGAAAATCAAGGCATCATAGTTCATGATACACATGCCTCATATACTCAACATTTATAGGTCAATCATTCACTATCATAGAAAAAGAACCCAAAATGCAAACTTAGATGTACCTCCTCATCGCGTTCGCCCACTAGCTCCAGTGCAGCAGAATGCCGCCTCCTTAGTGCATCTAGCTCAGGTCGTCTACCATGTAACATAATAGCCTCTGACCGTAACTTTTCACACTGTAGCAACGTGTTCAATTTCAAGCTCAATTATAACCGACCAAAAATGTATTACGAGCAAAAACGTATTATGAACATGTACAATTTCAAGCTCAATTGTTGCTAACCAAATTGGTTAGCAGCTTGAGCTCAGATTGCATCTGCATCGAACAAGAACGGCAAAAACAGACAAATTCAGATCATCAAATTTACAAATAAAACGACGGAATCTACCAAGATTTTAACACAAGGTCCGATGAAACCAACAAATGGATCTAAACAGAATACAGAGAAGAAAATTCAACTCCATCAAAACACAGAAAACAGAAACAAAAATTCAATTTCGCATTCATACCATAAGCTAATCAAACGAATGGAACTCAATGCACATTCTGAATATGCAGACGACAAATGGAACTCATTTCATATTCTGAATATGCAAACGAATGGGGGTGGAGGACAAAGTTGCTTTCAATTCCACATTAATCTTTGTGACACTCAGATAGCATTTAACCGCAAATAGCGAGAAAGAGTGACCAATCTTGTCCTGCCCCCTATTTTTTTTTATCCTTGCCCTTTACCCCCACTAATGGAACTGGCTGGCTGATTCCATATGTATATAGCTTTCCTGTCTTCTTTTCTTCTTATGTTGAGTTATGCAAATATGAACATGGCAAATGATCATGTTGAAGTAGCTTTGTCAGTTTAGCAGCCACATCTGATAATGTAAATATGTACTTATACAGATAAAATACTAATGAATCTGTAAATAATACTGCAATTTTTGAAGATTGGATGTAATTACTAGTTGATCATTTGCGATTTACACATTGAAATTTTCATTCTTTACTGCAATGTACTTGGAATATATAACAAACTTACTATTATATCTTTTACTATTATTCGGAATGACTTTAAGAAGGTCGTCGTATTTGATTTTGAGACATGAAGAAATGAACTAGCTAGAAGTCCTGCATTGATCTGTTTAAATTATTTTCTCTATCTTTTGATTCAAGTAATGACTTTTGAGGATGAATGTTGAAAATTGAACCTCTAAGCTCTTCCAAAGTTGGAAAGCCAGACACAAGATTGCAAGTCCACAACTGCTATATTAATAAATATAATATTGAATTTCATACTCAAAATAATATTCCACGAAGGGAAGAAGAGATTACAGATTGCATAAGGCAGTAGCAACCTTCTTATTCTTTGATTAATATTAATAGATAATAATTTTAATCTGTAGTAACTAATTAATGAAAAGCAGCTTACATGGTCATCATCTGCTTTTCAAAAATACATGTGTATATGCATATATATTTTTTAATTGTTGTCGTACCAGAACTGTTTCTGAAGATTGTCAACCTGCTTGTTGTCAATCTGGAATGCCTTGGCAAGAACATCAGGGTTGATGGGAGGGTTGGACCCGAAGACGGCATTGGCGATGGTGATGACTCCAGGGTTCTGGCTGCTAAGAGCAGCAAGGGCTAGGGCGTTGGAGTGTCCCACATTCAGTTGGAAGTGAATGAGACCCTCTGGGAACACAAACACATCTCCCTTGTACAACACTTTGGTGAACAGCTTGTTCTTTTGGCCGTTAATGTTGGATGTCACGAAGCCAACGTAGAGTGAGCCTTCGAGGACGACGAGGATTTCGGTGGCACGAGGGTGGGTATGAGGAGGGTTGAGGCCGTAGGGTGCAAAGTCTACACGAGCCGCGGATATCCCAAGAGTGTTGAGTCCTCCTATTTGCTCCACATTCGCCGGTGTCACCATTGAACCCAGCGGATTTGCGACGTTTCCGGCGTTTCGGAGCCCATCGAAGAAGAAATCATTTGCTGACACCTGCATCGGGTCTTTGCAGAATTTTCCATTCACAAACACTGCATAATCACAAACAAATTAAATCATATATCCATCATGTACTATATAAAACAACACGTGCATGGATAAATAATGCATGAGCCATGCAAAATTAAACATATAAGTTATGCATGCATATACGTACGAGCATTTTGGGTGTTATTAATTGCGACGCAAAAGTCCTGAAGAGGACTGGGGTCTGAGGCAGAAACAAGGAGGAGGGTGGCCAGTGCTAACATGGCAACACCAGTTGCAGGGAAATGAGCACCTTTCATCATCATCGTATTCGAAACCTAGTTAATTAAGAATTAACTTGAAAGTAGCTAGATGACGATTCCTGGTTGAGCTAGAGATCGATATGAGATGAATGAAAATGTTGCTGGAAACTTGTGTATTTATAGATGTAGAGACTCATGAACTGGTCTTGGATTTTCCATGTCGATTGAGGCAGAAAAAGACTAAGGATTAATATTGGAAGCAGGTAACGACTTATCATAGGTAGGATTAATATTGGAAGCAATCGAATAGCAGGTAAAGAATCGGTTGCACTTGAATTTGATTAGAAGCTTGCTGCCACCTATACTAATTAATTATTGTGACAGAATTATTTGGCAAGAGCTTGATTAATTTGACTCAGTCTTGATTTTATGGTGTTTACTGTTTCAATATCTTGCTTGAAAAAAATGAAGTGTTGAATTAATATCTGCTTAATTAAAAGGTGTGTTTTGCAAAGGTCTATAAGGCATATATTAATATATAATTGAAGTACGAAGAAGATGGAGTGTGTTGGGGAAGCGGATCCTCTGGGGATCTTGTCCGATCCTCATGGTGAAGATCCTTGAACATTGACCATTGAGATCAATCTGACGTTCAAGAATAAGTTAAAAAAATCATCACTTATTCACACCCAAATCCGAGCGCGTCAATTCTTCTTTTTGCCGAATGCCACTTTTGGTTTTTTAACCTTCCACTTCACCAAAAAATCTTACTTGTCGCTCAAGATGCAACTCTTGTTCCCAAATTGACCGATGATTGTGGTTCCTTCAAATTTGTAGAATGAACATCATGATGAGCAAAGGGCTACGTGGTTTTGTTTCCGTTCATCAACAAAGGCCACACAATTCCACTCGATCTCCACCTATCTTGTCCTCGACTGAAGCCTCAATGTCATTGTCTTCACCACCACCGCCAACCGCCGCTTCATCCACCAATCCCTTGCCCCCACCTTCGCCATCGTCATCTCCATCTCATTCCCACAAAATCTCCCCCACCGTCATCTCCATCTCCTTCCCACAAAATCTCTCCTCAAAATCCTCACCGACAAGCTCCCTTCCATCATCTCCAAAAGTCCCACCGACTCACTTTTTCATGGTATCCGTTAGATTCCTCTAGCAAGATATGGAGTATTCCCCCCAAAAAAAGGCATAGAGTAACATAGCCACGAGTTGAGATTAGGTGTGGAAAGTTGAAAAAATATTGAGACTCATTTATGATCTTTAGATTGGATTCAACGGTCAATATTCAATAATCCCTAGCATAGGGATCTTGTCAGACCCCCAGAGGATTCACTTCCGTGTGTTGGACTTGGACCAACTGAAAGGGAAGCAGATCCTCTGGGGATCTGACAAGCTCCCCATGGTAGAGATCTTTTAATTCTGGCCTTTGAAACAAATCCTAATGCTAGGACTCTGTTTAAAATTTTCTAACTTTTAGTCGCTTATTGGGGGTGGGGGTATTATCGTAAATTGTTTTGTTGTGGACACTTGAGGAGACAACATCTCTTATGGCAAGAGCTGTTGCGAACAAAGGGGAAGCGCGACATCTGTCAACAGGCATCCAAACTATGAATTCTTCCTCTCAAGGTGACACCGGTGACTCTACAAAACCTGAAAACCTTAATCTATTATTTTCAACTAACAACTGAGTAGCTTTCAAGTCCACATTAATCTTTGTGACACTCAGATAGCATCTAACCGCATATAGTGAGAAAGAGTGACCAATCTTGTCCTGCCCCCGATTCCATATGTATATAGCTTTCCTGTCTTCTTTTCTTCTTATGTTGAGTTATGCAAATATGAACATCGCAAATGATCATGTTAAACTAGCGTTGTCAGTTTAGCAGTCACACCTGATAATGTAAATATGTACTTATTCAAATAGAGTACTCATGGATCTGTAAATAATACCGCGATTTTTGAAGATTGGATGCAATTACTAGTTGATCATTTGCGATGTACACACTGAAATTTTCATTCTTTACTGCAATGTACTTGAAATATATAAGAAACATACTATTATATCTATTACTATTATTCGGAATGACTTTAAGAAGGTCGTCGTATTTGATTTTGAGACATGAAGAAATGAATTAGCTAGAAGTCCTGCATTGTTCTGTTTAAATTATTCTCTGTATTTTTTGATTCAAGTAATGACTTTTGAGGATGAATGTTGAAAATTGAACCTCTAAACTATTAGATGACATTCTCCTGCTATACCGTGCCTATGCTATGTCGCGCTTGTGCTGCGCGTCACTTTCAGTACGCCTGCGGCTTCACTACTGCTCTTGACAGCTATGTCTTAGCTGCATTACAGCTGCAAGACAGCTATGTATGCTGTTAGGTTTGTTAGAGTAGTTAGGAATCTGTTATATCAGTTGAGTGACTTACTTGATCACTAAGTAATCAGCTACAAGTTATATAAATAGCTTACTAAATGTTGTAATATGTGTAAGTGTGATTCTAAGAAATAAGATCAGTCTTGTTCACACCTCCTCTACCTTCTTTTTCTCAAACTAAGATCTCTTCTTTTGTTTTGTAAAACAATCTGATACCTAACATGGTATCAGAGCTTAACTCATGATATATGGTTAACCCCATTCGTGAGAGATCGATCTTCTACCTTTGCTTCCGCTGTAAATCTCCACAAAACTTCTCAAAAGAAAGTTGATTCTGTTCTTCCTTCATAATTGTTCCTCGGAACTTCTCAAAAGAAAGTTGTTTCTGTCTTCCTCAGAACTTCTCAAAAGAAAGTGTTTCTGTCTTCCTTCGAAAAAAATCCTTCTTACACACATTTCTTCAAAACAGTGCACACCAAGTGCTTGATCTGTGATTTGTAGAATCAAGAATTACATTCCTTCAAAGATTAGTCACCATGGTTACAGCTACTCAACTCCAAATTTTGCAATCACCGATTGCTTCTCTTATTCCAACAAATGGAAATGAAATCACAGTCAAACTTGATGATCATAATTTCATCACCTGGAACTTCCAGATGGAGCTTTTTCTCAATGCAAATGGCATCTTTGAATTCGTCAATGGCACAAAGGTGTGTCCTCCTCGCTCTATCTCTGAACTGTGTCCTGAGGATCCAGCCTCTGATGCTTACCTGATATGGAGGATGCACGATCAAGCACTAATGCAACTCATTACTTCAACTCTCTCCACATCTACTATTTCATGTGTCATTGGATGCAAGAGTGCTCTCGAAATGTGGACTAACCTGAGAGACAGGTTTGCCTCTTCTACTAAAGCTTCTATCTTTCAAATGAAAATTGATCTTCAAAATATTAAGAAAGGCTCAGAGAATATGACTCAATATTTGCAAAGAATTAAGGTTGCTAGAGATCTCCTAGAATCATGTAATGTCCATTTTGGAGATGAGGATGTTGTTATTCTTGCATTAAGAGGTCTTCCTACTGAATATAACACCTTTCGATGTGTCATTCGTGGTAGAGAGAATTCTATAAGTCTCAAGGATTTTAGGTCTCAACTCTTGGCTGAAGAAATTGTCATTGATCAATCTTCTCCATCTTTTCTTTCTGCTTTCTCTGCTACTAATAATGGTATACCTAATGCTACTCAGTCAAGATTTGATCTTGAAGTCTCGAATTCATCTGGTGCACCTACTTTCAATAACATGCCTAACAATGTGATACCTAGCAATACTCCTCAAAATGTTCAGCAGATGTCTGATAACTTTCAGCAGTTTGGTTACACTGGAGGTTATGGCCAAAATAGTGGCTTCTCGACTAACAACTTCAGTAATGGATACAAAGGCAATAGCAACAAAGGCAAGAACAAAGGCAAGTGGTATCCTAACTAGGGAAATAATGGTAATGGTGGGAACAATAATTCAAAATCTTGGAATAATGGAAATAATGGGAATAAAGGAGGTTCTAGCTACTCCTCAGCACCTGGTGTTCCTGGGGCATCAACTCAAAATTATTATCAGCCACCACCAATCTGTCAAATATGTGGAAAGAAGGGACATACAGCTGCAGATTGTTATCACCGACATCAGAATCAACCATCACCAATTAGTGAGCCATGCCAGATCTGTCGGAAATTTGGTCACTCAGCCATGAACTGTTATCACAGGGAGAAATACTCTTATCAAGGATTCTCTCCTCCAGCCAATCTTACCGCTATGAATACACAAGTAACACCTCCTGCTCAGCAGCAAGAGTACTGGATTGCAAACACTGGGGCCACAACTCATATGACCTCTGAGTTATCTCAAGTTCAAAGGCCAAATACATCCTCCTCTGAAGACATCATTACCACAGCAGGTGGTTCAGGTTTGAAAATAGCTAATGCTCGTCACTCATATCTTGAGACTACCAATCCTACACCTCACTGTTTCCTTTTAAATGAAGTTCTTCATGATCCTCATATCTCAGCACACTTGTTGTCTGTACATAAGTTATGCAAAGACAATCATTGTTCTTTCTTTTGCACTGAGTCTTCTTTTCTAATTCAGGATAGAACCACAGGGGTCACACTCTTCCAAGGACTGAGTAAGGATGGCTTGTATCCTCTCTTTTTCAGTTGTTCCTCAAATAAAGCATTTGATGTTCCTCAGAATCCATCTCCTTTTGCTCTTCTTGGTAAACTTACTCATACTCAACTTTGGCACAGAAGACTAGGCCACCCTTCCAATCAAATTGTGTCTGCTACATTACACAAGGCTAGCATTTCTGTTTCTAAAGATTCAACTCCTGTTATTTGTGAGTCATGTCTAGAAGGGAAATTGTCCAAACAGTCTTTTCATGTTTCTAGTTCCAAGTCTCTTATTCCTTTTGCAGTACTTCATTATGATGTATGAGGTCCTTCACCCACTGTCTCTTGTGAAGGTTTTAGATACTATGTCAACTTTGTAGATGAGTGTACACGATATACTTGGATCTTTCCAATGAAAAATAAATCTGAAGTTTTTCCATCTTTGTCCATTTGCATACATACATTCTAAACTAGTTTTCTGTTTCAATCAAAATTATTCAAAGTGATGGAGGTGGGGAGTATATTAGTCAAAAATTTCAGACCTTTTTGGCTCTCAAAGGCATTGCTCATCACAGATCCTGCCCCTATACACCTGAACAAAATGGTTTAGCAGAAAGAAAGCACAGACACACCCTTGAGACAGCAATCACCATTCTTCAAATAGCCTCCTTACCTACCCAATTTTGGTTCTATGCCTGTGCTACTTCAACTTACCTTAAAAACAGAATGCCTTGTGTCCTGTTGAAAATGAAATCTCCTTTTGAATCCCTATTCTCCAAACTTCCAGTTTTTACTCATCTAAAAGTGTTTGGAAGTGCTTGTTTTCCATTATTAAAACCCTATAACTCCACTAAACTTCAACCTAAAACCAAAAAATGTGTTTTCTTAGGGTATGCAGAAAATTATAAAGGCTTCATATGTCATGATCTGGTGTTTAAGAAAACCTTTGTGTCTAGACATGTGTTGTTTGATGAGCTTCAGTTTCCATACACTTCTATGCTCCTTAAATCTCAGTGTCCCTCATCTGCTTCTTTTGTCTTAGACTCCTTGTCTAATGTCATGTCCCTTCCTTCCTCTATGCCTTCAACATTCACACAGTCTCCTGTTACTCAGTCCTCCTTTCTCCCTGAGTGCTCCAGTCCTGAGCTTGACATTGTTCAGAACTCACCTGAACCTGCTCAAAATGATGTCACTAATAGATCACCTTCTTCTTCTTATCAATCTTCGACTGCTACTTCCACTGACTTCTTGGCAGATCCTTCTATCCCTTCTGATCCTTCACTTTGCTCATCCTAGTAGCACCACTGTTGATGACTTTCATCCTCAATGTTTGGAAGTAGTGTTGCCCATCTCTGGGGTAAATATGCATCCTATGCAAACTAGGTCCAAGAGTGGTATTTTCAAGCATAAGGCTCTTCTCTCCTTTTATGTTCTATCATCTGAGTGCAATTCTGCTGATGTAAATGCCTTTGCGCAGGGTGAGCATAAAAAGCAGCAAAAAGATAAGGTTTCTAAGAAATTGAAAAGAAAAACGGGTCCAGCCTTGAAACAAGAACTGAATTGCTATTCTAGAAAGGATTCTCATGGCAGCATGGCTGGCGTAGATGGTTGTGTGAAGAATAGTATAGAACAAAATGATATATTAGTTATCTCATGTCAGGAGAAGGACAAGGAAGGTTTAAATCTTGTTTCAAGATCTTGTTCTCTGCCTCGTTGTCCAAGGGATGGATTTCAGAGCAGCAAAACAGAATGCATGACCTCTGAATCAGTTCACAGCATGCAACTCTGTCCAAATGAAATGGATCATCTTGAAAGTGTCTGTAATACTGTCTCCGGCATAAATAATCAAAGTTTAGGAACTGAGAATAGCTCGATGCAGTCTCCAGTCTACCTTCCTCATCTACTTTGTAATGCAGCAAGCCAAGAAGTACAGAAAGAAACCTCTCTTGTGGAAAGCGGCAGGAAAAACCCTAGTAGCTCTGGATCTTTTACACACAAGTGGATGCCGATTGGGTTGAAGACTCCTGGGTTGAAGACTCCTGAGTTGATGAACTCTACTAGATCTGGAAGTTCATCTCTTGAACATTCTGATGAGTCAGCTTCTAAGAGATGGACTCTTAAAGACACTGTTAAAGGGAATTTGGTTTCCGATACTCAAAATCTTGCTTCTAAAGTTGTTGTGTGCATGAATCAACATTCTGGAGACTCAGCTTGCCCCTCCAACGGATTTGAGGGAAGGCTTCCTAGATCAAGCACAGCTGAAGAGGTGATGAATAACAAGCTTGGTGCAGGTCACCGCATCAATTGTTCGGAAGATCTAAATACATTTGAAGCGGATTCAAACAGAATACTAGAAGCAGTGAATAATGCTTGTAGGGCACAGCTGACATCTGAAGCTGTTCAAATAGCCACTGGTTGTCCAATTGCTGAATTTGAAAGACTTCTTTATTATTCATCCCCGGTTATCCATCAAGCACCTGATTTTATTAATTGTCATTCTTGCTGGTCAAGGAACCAGGTTGATCAGGTTGGTGGTGTGCCATTGTGCAGACATGAGACACCTAACATCACTTTAGGATGCCTATGGCAGTGGTATGAGAAATATGGTAGCTACGGGTTGGAAATAAAGGCAGAAGAATTTGGAAATTCAAAGAGATTGGGTGCTGATCGCTTTGCATTTCTTGCTTATTTTGTCCCTTATTTGTCAGGAATTCAGCTTTTCACGAACGGTAATACTGATTCTGTAGATATTAACAATAGCCTTCTTAGATCTGATGCATTGAACGCATGCGGGAATAGTGAGACATCCAAAAATTCCTCTAGCATTGATAGTCTTCCTATGTTTTCAGTAGTTTTCCCTCAGCCTGGTCACGAGGAAGATGCAGTCACCCCACCACTTGTAAGTCAATCAGGTATTTCAGAACAATCTTCATCTTCTGCCGAAGATGTATCTGTTCGATTAACAGGCACAACAGGGACCAGTGATTTGGAGCTACTATATGAATATTTTGAATCAGAACAACCTCAGGAGAGACGACCTTTATATGACAAGTAAGTATCCTTTAATATTTTTACAATAAGTTGTGGTTATTAAGTTTTAAAACAATGATAATTGATTATGAGTAACTTATGTAGGGTTTGTAAAGACATAAACATAGGCTTGTAAAATATTTGGATTTTCATTTTCATATGTTGTTATGCTCTTATGCGCCACAAACTGAATACTAGTTCCTATATACTGTAGATATTCTTGCTTCTAACAGTGAGGAATTAATTTATATAAATGCACTTCTAGTGAGCAAACAGTCTTGAGTATTTGTTTACTTTATAGCTCTGAAAAGGTCCAAATGAACTTTATATATTTGGAGATGATCTTATTCTTGTTGTCCTCCTTTTCAGAATAAAGGAGCTGGTTAGAGGTGATGGACTGTCACATCTCAAAACATATGGCGATCCAACTAAACTAGACTCTGTAAATCTAAATGATCTTCATCCCAGATCCTGGTTAGTAAAAAGAACTGGCTTTACACTCCTTTAAACGTAAACTAATGTGTTTGTATACGACATTTAGTTTCATACAATGAAGCAAAAATGCTTAGTTCGTGTGTTTCAGAGCATTCATGCATCCAGAATATACATATGCAATTGGCACTGGATGACTTCTAAATAGTTTCGAATTGCCATCTGATTTTCAGGTATTCAGTGGCATGGTATCCTATATACAGGATACCTGATGGTAACTTCCGTGCAGCATTTCTGACTTACCATTCCCTTGGTCATTTGGTTCGTAGAAGTGCCAATTTTGAGTCTCGTAATGTGGACCCTTGTATAGTATCTCCAGTTGTGGGTCTACAGAGTTACAATGCTAAGGTAGTTATCATGCAGCTTTGGCATGTAATTAATGCATATTGGAAGATTTGTGAAGGTTATAAATTGATATATACTGTGTCACTTGCGCAGAGTGAATGCTGGTTCCAGCTAAGGCCCTCCGCACCGAGGCAGACAACGATAACACCAGATTTAAACCCTTATGGAGTATTAGAGAAACGTCTGAGGACACTAGAGGAGACAGCATCTCTTATGGCAAGAGCTGTAGTGAACAAAGGAAGCGCGACATCTGTCAACAGGCATCCAGACTATGAATTCTTCCTCTCAAGGCGACGCTGGTGACTTTGCAAAACCTTAATCTATTCTTTTCAACTAACAACTCATTGGGTAGCTTTCAATTCCACATTAATCTTTGTGACACTCAGATGGCATCTAACCGCGGATAGCGAGAAAGAGTGACCAATCTTGTCCTGCCCCCCCCCCCCCCCCCCCTATTTTTTTTATCCTTGCCCTTTACCCCTACTAATGGAACTGGCCGATTCCATATGTATATAGCTTTCCTGTCTTCTTTTCTTCTTATGTTGAGTTATGCAAATTTGAACATGGCAAATGATCATGTTGAAGTAGCATTGTCAGTTTAGCAGCCACACCTGATAATGTAAATATCTACTTATACCGATAGAATACTCATGGATCTGTAAATAATACCGCGATTTTTTAGGATTGGATGCAATTACTAGTTGATCATTTGCTATGTACACACTGAAATTTTCATTCTTTACAGCAAAGTACTTGGAATATATAATAAACTTACTATTATATCTGTCGTATTTGATTTTGAGACATGAAGAAATGAACTAGCTAGAAGTCCTGCATTGATCTGTTTAAATTATTTTATCTATCTTTTGATTCAAGTAATGACTTTTGAGGATGAATGTTGAAAATTGAACCTCTAAGCTCTTCCAAAGTTGAAAAGCCAGAGACACAACACTGAGGGTCCGCAACTGCTATATTAATAAATATAATATTGAATTTCATACTCAAAATAATATTCCACGAAGGGAAGAAGAGATTACAGATTGCATAAGGCAGTAGCAACCATCTTATTCTTTGATTAATATTAATAGATAATAATTTTAATTTGTAGTAACTAATTAATGAAAAGCAGCTTACATGGTCATCGTCTGCTTTTCAAATATACATGTGTATATGCATATATATTGTTTAATTGTTGTCGTACCAGAACTGTTTCTGAAGATTGTCAACCTGCTTGTTGTCAATCTGGAATGCCTTGGCAAGAACATCAAGGTTGATGGGTGGGTTGGACCCGAAGACGGCATTGGCGATGGTGATGACTCCAGGGTTCTGGCTGCTAAGAGCAGCAAGGGCTAGGGCGTTGGAGTGTCCCACATTGAGTTGGAAGTGAATGAGACCCTCTGGGAACACAAACACATCTCCCTTGTACAACACTTTGGTGAACAGCTTGTTCTTTTGGCCGTTAATGTTGGATGTCACGAAGCCAACGTAGAGTGAGCCTTCGAGGACGACAAGGATTTCGGTGGCACGAGGGTGGGTATGAGGAGGGTTGAGGCCGTAGGGTGCAAAGTCTACGCGAGCCGCGGATATCCCAAGAGTGTTCAGTCCTCCTATTTGCTCCACATTCGCCGGTGTCACCATTGAACCCAGCGGATTTGAGACGTTTCCGGCATTTCGGAGCCCATCGAAGAAGAAATCATTTGCTGACACCTGCATCGGGTCTTTGCAGAGTTTTCCATTCACAAACACTGCATAATCACAAACAAATTAATCATATATCCATCATGTACTATATAAAACAACACATGCATGGATAAATAATGCATGAGCCATGCAAAATTAAACATATAAGTTATGCATGCTTGTACGTACGAGCATTTTGGGTGTTATTAATTGCGACGCAAAAGTCCTGAAGAGGACTGGGGTCTGAGGCAGAAACAAGGAGGAGGGTGGCCAGTGCTAACATGGCAACACCAGTTGCAGGGAAATGAGCACCTTTCATCATCATCGTATTCGAAACCTAGTTAATTAAGAATTAACTTGAAAGTAGTTAGATGACGATTCCTGGTTGAGCTAGAGATCGATATGAGATGAATGAAAATGTTGCTGGAAACTTGTGTATTTATAGATGTAGAGACTCATGAACTGGTCTTGGATTTTCCATGTCGATTGAGGCAGGTAAAGACTAAGGTTTAATATTGGAAGCAATCGAGAATAGCAGGTAAATACTCGGTTGCACTTGAATTTGATTAGAAGCTTGCTGAGCTTGATTAATTTGACTCAGTCTTGATTTTATGGTGTTTACTGTTTCAATATCTTCCTTGAAAAAAATTAAGTGTTAAATTAATATCTGCTTAATTAAAATGTACCTTTTACAAAGGTCTATAAGGCATATATTAATATATAATTGAAGAACGAAGAAGATGAAGTGTGTTGGGGAAACGGATCCTCTGGGGATCTTGTCAGATCCTCATGGTGAAGATCCTTGAACTTTGATCTTTGAGATCAATCTGACGGTCAAGAATAAGTTAAAAAAATCATCACTTCTTCACGCCCAAATCCGAGCGCGTCATTTCTTCCTCTTGCCGAACGCCACTTTTGGTTTTTCAACCTACCACTTCGCCAAAAAATCTTACTTGTCGCTCCAGATGCCGATCTCTTTCCCATACCGACCGATGATTGAGGTTCCTTCAAATTTGTAGAATGAACATCATGATGAGCAAAGGGCTACGTGGTTTTGTTTCTGTTTATCTGCAAAAGCCACACAATTCCACTCGATCTCCACCTCTCTTGTCCTCGACTGAACCCTCATTGTCACTGTCTTAACCACCAATCCCTTCATCCACCAATCCCTTGCCCCCACCTTCGCCATCGTCATCTCCATCTCTTCCCACAAAATCTCCCCTTTATCTACAAATCCTTTGCCCGCACCTTCGCCACCGTCATCTCCATCTCCTTCCCACAAAGTTTCTCCTCAAAATCCTCACTGGCATGGAAAGCACCAGCAAGCTCCCTTCCATCATCTCCAAAAGTCCCACCGACTCACTCTTTCATGGTATCTGTCGGATTCCTCTAGCAAGACACGGAGTATTCCCCAAAAACTACATAAAAGTACTCAAACTATAGGGGCCATTTCAAGTTCATACTCTAACTATGAAAATTTTCATCTAGGTACCCAAACTATCAAAACATTACATCTAGGTGTCCTCCGTTAGTCAATATGTTAGTCAAACTGTTAATTGATGAGTTGTCATTTTTTGGTCAACTGTTTGTGCTGAGTTGGAGTCCATGTGGATAAAAAATAATTAAAAATTAAATGTATTATTAAAAATAATTAATAAAATTTTAAAATAAATTATAAAATAAAATTATTAAAAAAACAAAAATACCACCGATCGACTCATATGGACAAGGCGAAGAGAACCATGCCTCCTTCACGATCATCGGTGAAGATTTGGTGAAGTTAGGTTTTTGGTGGTCAATCCCAGCCACTACCGTGCATAACTCCAGCCTCGCCACCAAGCCCAAATGACTTCCCCTTTAGAGACGACATTCCCTGCCACTGTCGATGTCACAACTCGTCGTGGAGGGAGCATCATCACCGAGAAATTTAGAACCCTCCTTCGTCGTAGTCGTTTCTGGCCGAAACCCACAACCGAACGATAAATTGTGAAGTTTGGTTTGTCGCCCAGAGTTGGTGTTTAACGTCGTCGTTTCCTTGGAGAAGAATTCAGAAGTTTCCGACCCGTTGACGTAAGTGTACTCGTAGCGACACGGGCTGTGGAGACGGGCGTGGTTACACGGACTCGGGTCGGGTTGTGGGATGAGTTCAGAGGTGAAATCGTAACAGTGGTAGGGGGAAAATGTGGATGAGTGGCGGGCGAGGAAAGCTGAACCGGCGGCGTGCTTGGTGCAATCGGTACAGGCGGAGCAGGTGAGCCACACTAGATCACTGCCGGTATCGACGACTAGTAAAAGCCTCCGGGGTGGGGTGCCCAGGCGAAGATCGACGAGGTACTGGCTAGAGCCGGTGGAGGAGCCTAAAACGATAGGGGATTGAATGCCGTGGCGGGATGTTCGACCTCTAGCACGTCGCCGCCTTCCTCCCTCGCACCAAGATCATCGTGAACATCGACTACGCCGTCAAACCCGAATCTATCCTCCGCGGCGAGATGCTCGGAGATGGCGTTTCGCCGTTTCAAGCTCGCATCCGCACTACAATGATGGTAGTAGCCTCGATGGAGTCATGGTGTGGTGGTTGGGTCTAGGTCGAAGTCGGAGTCTGAGGTTGAGTTTGGACCTGGGTTTGCTCGCCCAGACAGTTTAAAATGCTATGAGGAGGTGTTTAAGTTTTGTTTTTTTAATAATTTTATTTTATAATTTATTTTAAAATTTTATTATTATTTTTAATAATATATTTAATTTTTAATTATTTTTTTATCCACATGGACTTCAACTCAGCACAAACAGTTGACCAAAAAATGACAACTCAGCAATTAATGGTTTAACTAACAGATTGACTAACAGAGGGTATCTAGATGTAGTGTTTTGATAGTTTGGGTACCTAGATGAAAATTTTCATAGTTGGGGTATGAACTTGAAATGACCCCTATAAATTTGGTACTTTTATGTAGTTTATCCAAAAAAAAAAGTATAGAGTAACAGACTCACGCGCTGAGATTACGTGTGGAAAGTCGAAAAAATATTGAGACTCATTTATAACCCTTAGATTGGATTCAACAGTCATTATTCAATAATCCCTACTATGGATGGGGATCTTGTTAGATCCCTAGAGGATCCACTTCCGTGTGTTGAACTTTGACCAACTAAAAGGGAAGCAGATCCTCTGGGGATCTGACAAGCTCCTCATGGAAGAGATATTTTAATCCTCGCCGTTGAAACAAATCCTAAGGCTGAGATTGTGTTTAAAATTTCCTAACTTTTGCACGCTCCAAACAAGGCGCGTCTTAGTCGCTTCCTCTTTGGCCCCAAACCCTCATCTCTGTCCCTCGATCTCATCTTATTCAATGACTCCAAGAAGGACAAGGACCCGCCACCGTCATCGAAGAACTGGCTTTACACTCCTTTAGACATAAACTAATGTGTTTGCATAAGATATTTAGTTTCATACAATGAAGCAAAAATGATTAGTTCATGCGTTTAAGAGCATTCATGCATCCAGAATATACATATGCAATTGGCACGAGCATTCATGCATCCAGAATATACATATGCAATTGGCACTGGATGACTTCTAAATAGTTTCGAATTGCCATCTGATTTTTAGTTATTCAGTGGCATGGTATCCTATATACAGGATATCTGATGGGAACTTCCGTGCAGCATTTCTGACTTACCATTCCCTTGGTCATTTGGTTCGTAGAAGTGCCAATTTTGAGTCTCGTAATGTGGACGCTTGTATAGTATCTCCAGTTGTGGGTCTACAGAGTTACAATGCTAAGGTAGTTATCATGCAGCTTTTGCATGTAATTAATGCATATTGCGCAGAGTGAATGCTGGTTCCAGCTAAGGCTCTCCGCACCGAGGCAGACAACGATAACACCAGATTTAAACCCTTATGGAGTATTAGAGAAACGTCTGAGGACACTTGAGGAGACATCATCTCTTATGGCAAGAGCTGTAGTGAACAAAGGAAGCGCGACATCTGTCAACAGGCATCCAGACTATGAATTCTTCCTCTCAAGGCGACGCTGGTGACTTTGCAAAACCTTAATCTATTCTTTTCAACTAACAACTCATTGGGTAGCTTTCAATTCCACATTAATCTTTGTGACACTCAGATAGCATCTAACCGCAGATAGCGAGAAAGAGTGACCAATCTTGTCCTGGCCCCTATTTTTTTTTATCCTTGTCCTTTACCCCTACTAATGGAACTAGCTGGCTGATTCCATATGTATATAGCTTTCCTGTCTTCTTTTCTCCTTATGTTGAGTTATGCAAATATGAACATGGAAAATGATCGTCTTAAAGTTGTTAGAGTTAGTTTAGTTTGTTAGAGTTAGTTAGGTTGTTAAGAGTTAGTTGAGTTTTGTTAGAGTCGGTTAGAAGAATTAATTTTACTTACAACTCTAAATAAGGGTCTTAGAGTCATATATAAATAGACTATATTGTTAGGCATTGTTACAAAAAAGGATTCATAATGATAATATACTTCTTTTTGCTCTCAAACTCTCTTAAATATCTTCTGCTTTCTTGCCTTGTTCTCTTGTTCTTCAATCCAATACCATTTCCAACATGGTATCAGAGCTTTGCTCATGATTCATGGCTAACCACCATACATGAGAGATTATGGTGCTTCCGCTGCTTACATTGAAAATCAATCCTCCACTTTTTTTTTTTTTTTGTTTTTCTTCTCTGTGTTCATCTTGAAACAAAAGAGCTCAAGAAAAAGAGACTCAATCAAGACTTCACTATTTCATTTTTTTTTTCATCTTGAAACAAAAGAGCTCAAGAAAGAGACTCAATCAAGATTTCTTCTTACTCTCTCCTTCACTTTTTTTCTTTTTTTTTCTTTGTGTTCATCTTGAAACAAAAGAGCTCAAGAAAAAGAGACTCAATCAAGACTTCACTATTTCATTTTTTTTTTCATCTTGAAACAAAAGAGCTCAAGAAAGAGACTCAATCAAGATTTCTTCTTACTCTCTCCTTCACTTTTTTTTTTTTTTTCTTTGTGTTCATCTTGAAACAAAAGAGCTCAAGAAAAAGAGACTCAATCAAGACTTCACTATTTCATTTTTTCATCTTGAAACAAAAGAGCTCAAGAAAGAGACTCAATCAAGATTTCTTCTTACTCTCTCCTTCACTTTTTTTTTTTTTTTTTTTTTTTTTTTTTTTTTCTTCTCTGTGTTCATCTTGAAACAAAAGAGCTCAAGAAAGAGACTCATTCAAGATTGCAGCAACATAGTCAGCATTTCCTTTGAAAGTTGAGGAATTGAAAAAAAAAAAAAAAAAAAAAAAAAAAATTGAGAAATGAATTGCTGCAAAAGAGTGAAGAAGCTTCGAAGAACGAGTTTGAACTTAAATCCAAGGCTCACCTGCTTAATGAAGCCAATGAAGTTGTCAAGAGACAAGAAGTTGAGGGTCCGAAGAAATGGACCGTCTTGGTGCTTTTGGGTACTGCTTCTTGAACCAGCTGCTAATGTTGGAGCCATAGCTCCTAGCTCCAACATCCACATAAGCATACCGCTTCTTAAAGCTTATATCCGCCATTGATGGAAGGTACTTAACATTCTGTATGTTCTTCTTCAAAGCAATCCATGGCTTCAACGGCTT
Source organism: Oemleria cerasiformis (assembly GCA_037349345.1). Classification (NCBI taxonomy): domain Eukaryota; kingdom Viridiplantae; phylum Streptophyta; class Magnoliopsida; order Rosales; family Rosaceae; genus Oemleria; species Oemleria cerasiformis. Next base: position 18,031,365 of record JAZGTL010000018.1, read on the forward strand.
TGTTTTAATCAGAGGCTCGGCCTTCCTCACCAACTCTAGCTTATGCTCAGGGACAGAGCACTTTCTACCTAAATTGTCATCAGAGTCCTCAACCATATCAGTGAAAAGCTCAATCTCGCCATCGCCGCATTCCTTCTTCAACACCATCTCGCGAATTTTCGGCATCGACGATTCGAGCCCATCGATATCGCGAGAAGTCACTAGCTTGTAGCAATTGAACAACTCAATAAACGAACGGAAGCTGTAGGTATCTTTGGCACCGATATGGACCACCGCAATCCCTTCGGGCTTCAGCGTCCGTACGATCTCGCCGGTGAAATTCCACGGTTTGGGAGACTTGTCGAGTCGTCCGCCGCCGCTGACAATAAAGTCAAAGCTATTGTCACTGAACGGTAGGCGGTGCGCCTCGCCTGGAATTACCAAAGGCCTGGAGGCTTTCTTGAAAACACCGACCGCGCCCTTCACCCCTGACTCTCTCAGAGCGTACACGTCTTGCTCGGCGGGGGTCTCCACGCAGAGAGACTTTGCTTTTCGTGAGAGGAAGCCATGGGACATGAGATCTTGGAAGACGGAGGAGTAGAAATGGACGTCCTTGATCCAGTCCGTGCTGGTGTAGAGATCAGGCTGTTTAGACCCCGCCGCCGATTTTGGCGGATATGGCCGAACCTCCCGTCTTCCCTACAACAAAGTTGACATTTACTGTTTTGCCCTCCCTCTTGATCATCTGTTTCAACATCAATCTTACAATTTGATGTTGGGGCCATCAAATTGAGGGGGGATGTTAGAGTTAGTTTAGTTTGTTAGAGTTAGTTAGGTTGTTAAGAGTTAGTTGAGTTTTGTTAGAGTCGGTTAGAAGAATTAATTTTACTTACAACTCTAAATAAGGGTCTTAGAGTCATATATAAATAGACTATATTGTTAGTCATTGTTACAAAAAAGGATTCATAATGATAATATACTTCTTTTTGCTCTCAAACTCTCTTAAATATCTTCTGCTTTCTTGCCTTGTTCTCTTGTTCTTCAATCCAATACCATTTCCAACAAAAGTAGCATTGTCAGTTTAGCAGCCACACCTGATAATGTAAATATGTACTTATACAGATAGAATACTAATGGATCTGTATATAATACCGCGATTTTTGAAGATTGGATGTAATTACTAGTTGATCATTTGCGATGTACACACTGAAATTTTCATTCTTTACTGCAATGTACTTAGAATATATAATAAACTTACTATTATATCTGTTACTATTATTCGGAATGACTTTAAGCAGGTCGTCGTATTTGATTTTGAGACATGAAGAAATGAACTAGCTAGAAGTCCTGCATTGATCTGTTTAAATTATTCTCTCTATCTTTTGATTCAAGTAATGACTTTTGAGGATGAATGTTGAAAATTGAACCTCTAAGCTCTTCCAAAGTTGAAAAGCCAGACACAACATTGCAAGTCCGCAACTGCTATATTAATAAATATAATATTGAATTTCATACTCAAAATAATATTCCACGAAGGGAAGAAGAGATTACAGATTTCATAAGGCAGTAGCAACCATCTTATTCTTTGATTAATACTCAAAATGACATTCCACGAAGGGAAGAAGAGATTACAGATTGCATAAGGCAGTAGCAACCATCTTATTCTTTGATTAATATTAATAGATAATAATTTTAATTTGTAGTAAATAATTAATGAAAAGCAGCTTACATGGTCATCGTCTGCTTTTCAAATATATATGTATGTATATTGTTTAATTGTTGTCGTACCAGAACTGTTTCTGAAGATTGTCAACCTGCTTGTTGTCAATCTGGAATGCCTTGGCAAGAACATCAGGGTTGATGGGAGGGTTGGACCCGAAGACGGCATTGGCGATGGTGATGACTCCAGGGTTCTGGCTGCTAAGAGCAGCAAGGGCTAGGGCGTTGGAGTGTCCCACATTCAGTTGGAAGTGAATCAGACCCTCTGGGAACACAAACACATCCCCCTTGTACAACACTTTGGTGAACAGCTTGTTCTTTTGGCCGTTAATGTTGGATGTCACGAAGCCAACGTATAGTGAGCCTTCGAGGACGACGAGGATTTCGGTGGCACGAGGGTGGGTGTGAGGAGGGTTGAGGCCGTTGGGTGCAAAGTCTACGCGAGCCGCGGATATCCCAAGAGTGTTCAGTCCTCCTATTTGCTCCACATTCGCCGGTGTCACAATTGAACCCAGCGGATTTGCGACGTTTCCGGCGTTTCGGAGCCCATCGAAGAAGAAATCATTTGCTGACACCTGCATCGGGTCTTTGCAGAATTTTCCATTCACAAACACTGCATAATCACAAACAAATTAATCATATATCCATCATGTACTATATAAAACAACACGTGCATGGATAAATAATGCATGAACCATGCAAAATTAAACATATAAGTTATGCATGCTTGTACGTACGAGCATTTTGGGTGTTACTAATTGCGACGCAAAAGTCCTGAAGAGGACTGGGGTCTGAGGCAGAAACAAGGAGGAGGGTGGCCAGTGCTAACATGGCAACACCAGTTGCAGGGAAATGAGCACCTTTCATCATCATCGTATTCGAAACCTAGTTAAGAATTAACTTGAAAGTAATTAGATGACGATTCCTAGTTGAGCTAGAGATCGATAAGAGATGAATGAAAATGTTGCTGGAAACTTGTGTATTTATAGATGTAGAGACTCATGAACTGGTCTTGGATTTTCCATGTCGATTGAGGCAGATAAAGACTAAGGATTAATATTGGAAGCAGGTAACGACTTATCATAGGTAGGATTAATATTGGAAGCAATCGAATAGCAGGTAAAGACTCGGTTGCAATTGAATTTGATTAGAAGCTTGCTGCCACCTATACTAATTAATTATTGTGACAGAATTATTTGGCAAGAGCTTGATTAATTTGACTCAGTCTTGATTTTATGGTGTTTACTGTTTCAATATCTTGCTTGAAAAAAATTAAGTGTTGAATTAACATCTGCTTAATTAAAAGGTACCTTTTGCAAAGGTCTATAAGGTATATATTAATATATAATTGAAGTACGAAGAAGATGAAGTGTCTTGGAGAAGTGGATCCTCTAGGGTTCTTGTCAGATCCTCATGGTGAAGATCCTTGAACATTGACCATTGAGATCAATCTGACGGTCAAGAATAAATTAAAAAAATCATCACTTCTTCACGCCCAAATCCGAGCGCGTCATTCCTTCCTCTTTCCGAACGCCATTTTGGTTTTTCAAACGCCATTTTGGTTTTTCAACCTTCCACTTCACCGAAAAATCTTAGTTGTCGCTCTAGATGCTCCTCTTGTTCCCAAATCGACCGATGATTGAGGTTCCTTCAAACTTGTAGAATGAATATCTTGATGAGCAAATGGCTACGTGATTTTGTTTCTGTTCATCTACAAAGGCCACACAATTCCACTCGATCTCCACCTCTCTTGTCCTCGACTGAAGCCTCATTGTCATTGTCTTCACCATCACCGCCAACCGCCCTTTCATCCACCAATCCCTTGCCCCCACCTTCACCATCGTCATCTCCATCTCTTTCCCAGAAAATCTCCCCTTTATCTACCAATCCTTTGCCCGCACCTTCGCCACCGTCATCTCCATCTCCTTCCCACAAAGTCTCTCCTCAAAATCGTCACCGGCATGGAAAGCACCGACAAGCTCCCTTCCATCATCTCCAAAAGTCTCACCGACTCACTCTTTCATGGTATCCGTCGGATTCCTCTAACAAGACATGAAGTGTTCCCCCAAAAAAAAAGGCATAGAATAACAAACCCACGCGCTGAGATTATGTGTGAAAAGTTGAAAAAATATTGAGACTCATTTATGACCCTTAGATTGGATTCAACGATCAATATTCAATAATCCCTACCATAGGGATCTTGTCAACTCCCTAAAGGATCCGCTTCGGTGTGTTGGACTTGGCCCAACTAAAAGGAAAGCAGATTCTCTGGGGATTTGAGAAGCTCCCATGGTAGAGATCTTTTAATCCTGACCGTTGAAATAAATCTCAAGGTTGAGACTGTACTTAAAATTTTTTAACTTTTGCACGCTTCAAACAAGGCGCGTCGTAGTCGCTTCCAAACAAGCCCTCGATCTAATCTTATTCAATGACTCCAAGAAGGACAAGGACCCGCCACCGTCATCGAAGTCCGGCGGAGGCAAGCAGCTGAAGAAGAAGAAGTGGAGGTCAACAACATGGTTTTCTTCCACCAGGTCGAGCACCTACGAGAAGCCCCTCTCCTCCGAGGCACCAAAGTACAAGCTCATCATAAGCTCCATCCTCTCTGACCGTCTCAGGTCAATGGGTCACTGGCAAAGAAAGCCATAAAGGAATTGATGGCCAGAGGGTCAATGGGTCCATCCTCTCTGCTCACGCCACCCAGCAGATCTACATTAGGGCCACCAACACATAGGTCTCTTGCTTTTGAGCTTTCAATTGAAATTCAGATGTCTAGCATACATGGTGATACCGATTTTTATAGTTTGAATGGATTTGTGCATTGTATGCCCTCTTATAGACTATTTAGCATCATTTTGATTTTATAATTTTCGATTTCACGTATGAGAACCTTGAGAATATCTTGGCTTGGATTTTATCTGATGAAATTGATTACTTCAAAAAAAATAAAAACAAAGCCCGTATTCGTTCCTCAAATCATTCTCTAATCTCCCGCACCACAAGAAATGAAGGAAAAGTTGAAATTAGGGAGTTTCAATGTTGGGCTGGAGATCGGCGATGGGAGAAGCCGAGAAGGTTTCCCTTAATTTTTTTTCCTCGAGATCGATCACGGAGAAGATGGCAGGTTGCCATGGAATGTACAAAGAGAAGAGGACACACCTTGTTTCGAGCGTGCGGAAGTTAAAAAATTAAAACGCACTCTCAGCCTTAGGATTTATCTCCATGGCCAGGATTAAAAGATCCCCACCAGGGGGAGCTTGTCAAATCCCCAGAGGATCTGCTTCCAACTAAGAGAGAGAGAGAGAGAGAGAGCGAGAGAGGAAGGCAATATTAATATAAACTAGACTCTGTAAATCTGAATGATCTTCAACCCAGATCCTGGTTAGTACAAAGAACTGGCTTCACACTCCTTGAAACGTAAACTAATTAATGTGTTTGTATACGACATTTAGTTTCATGGAATGAAGCAAAAATGACTAGTTCAAGTGTTTCAGAGTATTCATGCATTCAGAATATACATACGCAATTCGCAATGGATATGACTTCTAAATAGTTTTGAATTGCCATCTGATTTTCAGGTATTCAGTGGCATGGTATCCTACATACAGCACACATAATGCACGTCATAAAAACTCCTGCCGTAAAAGGTCATTGTTAATTGGCATGTTTTAGCACACCATTAAAATGTGCGTCGTAAATGCCTTTTTACGGCAAACTTAGTACTTCGTTAATTATATTCCTACTTTTTTAAGGCATACAATTGTATGCCGTCTTTGCTCTATAAATATTTAAAAAATATATTATATACATATATATAATTTGTACACCTGTTTATAATTATAACTTCCCAACATTATACAGAGATTAAATTAATTCCACACTTTTTCAGCAACATAGAAAAGAGCTACATTCATATAAAGTTTATACATAGTTTGTACAAAGCAGCAGAAAAAAGATGAAATATATAGAAGGATTAAAAGAAGGAATAAAATGACAAAAACACAGACAACTGTATCTCTAGTTCTTGCTTCTTCAATATTAACTTCATACTTTTGATAAAGGTTTTGGAAACTATCTACTTATCCTTTCAGTAGTCCAATAACCAATTGGCAAATTTGCTCTCCTCCAGATAAGTGCTCGATATTCAACACTAGATACGGATCCAATCTAGGAATATAAGCAAGAAGTAGCAAAGGAAGTTGGTTCAGTGAGACTGATATAAAGAATTTCAAACTCTTAAAAATGAAGGCGGTTTTTCTGGAGACAGAAAATAGTATGGGAAACGAGCATGAAGATAGATTAGATAAAGCCTCCATCTATCCTATCTTCCAAACTCTTTTTTCTTCCTTCTGTCTGTTTTACAGCACAATTCTCCACTCATTTGAGTTTCTTACCGTGCAAGATATATTGAAAGTGCAGAGAAACAAGAAACTCAATTAGAGTCAAATTGTAGTGTGCGCGCGCGCACACACACACCCTATCTCTCTCTCTTCAAATATGGAGAGAGCGAGAGAGAGAGCCCCACAGAAGACCAACAAACTTATTTTCCTTGCCTATTAGACATTTTGGAATGTAGGTTTTAGGAGAAGCTAAGTCCACATCGAAAGTCGGAAACTTAACGGCTGCTAAATTTGAAATTCTTTCTTATACAAAGAGCACACAACGCAACACCATATTTATGAAAGCTCAGAGCTTGTTTGATAACCATTTTGGTTTTTGGTTTTCACTTTTTGTGCTTGAGATAAAGGGAGAAAAGAGAGATGAAGATGAGTCGAGGAAATATGGTAAGAGAGATGTTGAAGAAATGCACAAGAAAGGTACTTCTCCATATGTCAAGCATAAAAGGTGAAAACTAGAAAGTAGAACCTGAAAACCAAATGGTTATCAATCGGGCCCTTAATAAACCATCAATGCAGCATTAGCTTCTTTTTCTAAGTTTTAAAGGTCTTTTCCAAGAGCAAGACAGGCCAAGCACATTTTATAATTCTCAAATTAATTCAAAAACAGAAAATCAAGGCATCATAGTTCATGATACACATGCCTCATTTACTCAACATTTATAGGTCAATCATTCACTATCATAGAAAAGGAACCCAAAATGCAAACTTAGAGGTACCTCCTCATCGCGTTCACCCACTAGCTCCAGTGCAGCAGAATGCCGCCTCCTTAGTGCATCTAGCTCAGGTCGTCTACCATGTAACATAATAGCCTCTGACCGTAACTTTTCACACTGTAGCAACGTGTACAATTTCAAGCTCAATTATAACCGACCAAAAATGTATTACGATCAAAAACGTATTACTGAACGTGTACAATTTCAAGCTCAATTGTTGCTAACCAAATCGGTTAGCAGCTTGAGCTCAGATTGCATCTGCATCGAACAAGAACGGCAAAAACAGACAAATTCAGATCATCAAATTTACAAATAAAACGACGGAATCTACCAAGATTTTAACACAAGGTCCGATGAAACCAACAAATGGATCTAAACAGAATACAGAGAAGAAAATTCAACTCCATCAAAACACAGAAAACAGAAACAAAAATTCAATTTCGCATTCATACCATAAGCTAATCAAACGAATGGAACTCAATGCACATTCTGAATATGCAGACGACAAATGGAACTCATTTCATATTCTGAATATGCAAACGAATGGGGGTGGAGGACAAAGTTTAAATTATCACCAACCAATTGAGCCTTCGACGGTGTTTTCTTTAAGCTCAATGACTTCCTCGCCGCCTAGGTTTCGGGGCAGAGGGGTTAGGAATTGGACTACGGTTTCAAATGCGAAACCAGAAACTCCTCCGAAGTCTCCGTCGCCGTCGCTGAGCTCCGGTAAGTCATCGGAGAAGGCGGTGTTCTCGGGCTAGGGTTTCAATTGAAAACAGGGATGCAGGAAGTGAAGGTTAAATTAGAGGCGGGGATTAGAGAGAGGAGAAGAATCTGAAGGAAATGGAGGCTGAACTTTCGGGATTTGGAGAACACGGTGAATTTGCTTTGGCAGAGAGAAGGGAGGCTGAGTTTTGGTGAGATCGCGAGAGCAGAAGCTCTGGGTTCTTTTGAAGGAGTTGGTTTTGAAGAGGAAGAGGCCGCTGGACCAATTTGGGCTGATTCTTATTGGGGGTGGGGGTATTATCGTAAATTGTATTCTTGTGGACCCTTGAGGAGACAGCATCTCATATGGCAAGAGCTGTTGTGAACAAAGGGAAGCGCGACATATTTCAACAAGCATCCAAATTATGAATTATTCCTCTCTAGGCGACACTGGTGACTTTGCAAAACCTAAAAACCTTAATCTATTCTTTTCAATTGACAACTTAGTTGCTTTCAATTCCACATTAATCTTTGTGACACTCAGATAGCATTTAACCGCAAATAGCGAGAAAGAGTGACCAATCTTGTCCTGCCCCCTATTTTTTTTTATCCTTGCCCTTCACCCCTACTAATGGAATTGGCTGGCTGATTCCATATGTATATAGCTTTCCTGTCTTATTTTCTTCTTATGTTGAGTTATGCAAATATGAACATGGCAAATGATCATGTTGAAGTAGCTTTGTCAGTTTACCAGCCACATCTGATAATGTAAAAATATGTACTTATACAGATAGAGTACTAATGAATCTGTAAATAATACTGCGATTTTTGAAGATTGGATGTAATTACTAGTTGATCATTTGCGATGTACACACTGAAATTTTCATTCTTTACTGCAGGAATATATAATAAACTTACTATTATATCTTTTACTATTATTCGGAATGACTTTAAGAAGGTCGTGGTATTTGATTTTGAGACATGAAGAAATGAACTAGCTAGAAGTCCTGCATTGATCTGTTTAAATTATTTTCTCTATCTTTTGATTCAAGTAATGACTTTTGAGGATGAATGTTGAAAATTGAACCTCTAAGCTCTTCCAAAGTTGGAAAGCCAGACACAAGATTGCAAGTCCGCAACTGCTATATTAATAAATATAATATTGAATTTCATACTCAAAATAATATTCCACGAAGGGAAGAAGAGATTACAGATTGCATAAGGCAGTAGCAACCATCTTATTCTTTGATTAATATTAATAGATAATAATTTTAATCTGTAGTAACTAATTAATGAAAAGCAGCTTATTACATGGTCATCATCTGCTTTTCAAAAATACATGTGTATATGCATATATATTGTTTAATAATCCCTACCATGGGGATCTTGTCAGATCCCCAGAATATTCGCTTCCGTGTGTTGGACTTGGACCAACTAAAAGGGAAGCAGATCCTCTGGGGATCTGACAAGCTCCCCATCGTAGAGATCTTTTAATTTTGGCCGTTGAAACAAATCCTAAGACTAAGACTATGTTTAAAATTTTCTAACTTTTAGTCACTTATTGGGGGTGGGGGTATTATCGTAAATTGTATTGTTGTGGACACTTGAGGAGACAACATCTCTTATAGCAAAAGCTGTTGTGAACAAAGGGGAAACGCGACATCTGTCAACAGGCATCCAGACTATGAATTCTTCCTCTCAAGGCGATACTGGTGACTTTGCAAAACCTGAAAACCTTAATCTATTCTTTTCAACTAACAACTTAGTAGCTTTCAAGTCCACATTAATCTTTGTGACACTCATATAGCATCTGACCGCAGATAGCGAGAAAGAGTGACCAACCTTGTCCTGCCCCCGATTCCATATATATATAGCTTTCCTGTCTTTTTTTCTTCTTATGTTGAGTTATGCAAATATGACCATGGCAAATGATCATGTTAAATTAGCGTTGTCAGTTTAGCAGCCACACCTGATAATGTAAATATGTACTTATACAGATAGAATACTAATGGATCTGTAAATAATACCGCAATTTTTGAAGATTGGATGTAATTACTAGTTGATCATTTGCGATGTACACACTGAAATTTTCATTCTTTACTGCAATGTACTTACTATTATATCTATTACTATTATTCGGAATGACTTTAAGAAGGTCGTGGTATTTGATTTTGAGACATGAAGAAATGAACTAGCTAGAAGTCATGCATTGATCTGTTTAAATTATTCTCTCTATCTTTTGATTCAAGTAATGACTTTTGAGGATGAATGTTGAAAATTGAACCTCTAAGCTCTTCCAAAGTTGAAAAGCCAGACACAACATTGCAAGTCCGCAACTGCTATATTAATAAATATAATATTGAATTTCATACTCAAAATAATATTCCACGAAGGGAAGAAGAGATTACAGATTGCATAAGGCAGTAGCAACCATCTTATTCTTTGATTAATATTAATAGATAATAATTTTAATCTGTAGTAACTAATTAATGAAAAGCAGCTTATTACATGGTCATCATCTGCTTTTCAAAAATACATGTGTATATGCATATATATTGTTTAATAATCCCTACCATGGGGATCTTGTCAGATCCCCAGAATATTCGCTTCCGTGTGTTGGACTTGGACCAACTAAAAGGGAAGCAGATCCTCTGGGGATCTGACAAGCTCCCCATCGTAGAGATCTTTTAATTTTGGCCGTTGAAACAAATCCTAAGACTAAGACTATGTTTAAAATTTTCTAACTTTTAGTCACTTATTGGGGGTGGGGGTATTATCGTAAATTGTATTGTTGTGGACACTTGAGGAGACAACATCTCTTATGGCAAAAGCTGTTGTGAACAAAGGGGAAACGCGACATCTGTCAACAGGCATCCAGACTATGAATTCTTCCTCTCAAGGCGATACTGGTGACTTTACAAAACCTGAAAACCTTAATCTATTCTTTTCAACTAACAACTTAGTAGCTTTCAAGTCCACATTAATCTTTGTGACACTCATATAGCATCTGACCGCAGATAGCGAGAAAGAGTGACCAACCTTGTCCTGCCCCCGATTCCATATATATATAGCTTTCCTGTCTTTTTTTCTTCTTATGTTGAGTTATGCAAATATGACCATGGCAAATGATCATGTTAAAGTAGCGTTGTCAGTTTAGCAGCCACACCTGATAATGTAAATATGTACTTGTACAGATAGAATACTAATGGATCTGTAAATAATACCGCAATTTTTGAAGATTGGATGTAATTACTAGTTGATCATTTGCGATGTACACACTGAAATTTTCATTCTTTACTGCAGGAATATATAATAAACTTACTATTATATCTTTTACTATTATTCGGAATGACTTTAAGAAGGTCGTGGTATTTGATTTTGAGACATGAAGAAATGAACTAGCTAGAAGTCCTGCATTGATCTGTTTAAATTATTTTCTCTATCTTTTGATTCAAGTAATGACTTTTGAGGATGAATGTTGAAAATTGAACCTCTAAGCTCTTCCAAAGTTGGAAAGCCAGACACAAGATTGCAAGTCCGCAACTGCTATATTAATAAATATAATATTGAATTTCATACTCAAAATAATATTCCACGAAGGGAAGAAGAGATTACAGATTGCATAAGGCAGTAGCAACCATCTTATTCTTTGATTAATATTAATAGATAATAATTTTAATCTGTAGTTACTAATTAATGAAAAGCAGCTTATTACATGGTCATCATCTGCTTTTCAATATATATGTATATATATTGTTTAATTGTTGTCGTACCAGAACTGTTTCTGAAGATTGTCAACCTGCTTGTTGTCAATCTGGAATGCCTTGGCAAGAACATCAGGGTTGATGGGAGGGTTGGACCCGAAGACGGCATTGGCGATGGTGATGACTCCAGGGTTCTGGCTGCTAAGAGCAGCAAGGGCTAGGGCGTTGGAGTGTCCCACATTGAGTTGGAAGTGAATGAGACCCTCTGGGAACACAAACACATCTCCCTTGTACAACGTTTTGGTAAACAGCTTGTTCTTTTGGCCGTTAATGTTGGATGTCACGAAGCCAACGTAGAGTGAGCCTTCGAGGACGACGAGGATTTCGGTGGCACGAGGGTGGGTATGAGGAGGGTTGAGGCCGTAGGGTGCAAAGTCTACGCGAGCCGCGGATATCCCAAGAGTGTTGAGTCCTCCTATTTGCTCCACATTCGCCGGTGTCACCATTGAACCTAGCGGATTTGCGACGTTTCCGGCGTTTCGGAGCCCATCGAAGAAGAAATCATTTGCTGACACCTGCATCGGGTCTTTGCAGAATTTTCCATTCACAAACACTGCATAATCACGAACAAATTAATCATATATCCATCATGTACTATATAAAACAACACGTGCATGGATAAATAAGGCATGAGCCATGCTAAATTAAACATATAAGTTCTGCATGCATGTACGTACGAGCATTTTGGGTGTTATTAATTGCGACGCAAAAGTCCTGAAGAGGACTGGGGTCTGAGGCAGAAACAAGGAGGAGGGTGGCCAGTGCTAACATGGCAACACCAGTTGCAGGGAAATGAGCACCTTTCATCATCATCGTATTCGAAACCTAGTTAAGAATTAACTTGAAAGTAGTTAGATGGCGATTCCTGGTTGAGCTAGAGATCGATATGAGATGAATGAAAATGTTGCTGGAAACTTGTGTATTTATAGATGTAGAGACTCATGAACTGGTCTTGGATTTTCCATGTCGATTGAGGCAGGTAAAGACTAAGGTTTAATATTAGAAGCAATCGAATAGCAGGTAAATATTGTGACAGAAATATTTGGCAAGAGCTTGATTAATTTGACTCAGTCTTGATTTTATGGTGTTTACTGTTTCAATATCTTGCTTGAAAAAAATTAAGTGTTGAATTAATATCTGCTTAATTAAAAGGTACCTTTTGCAAAGGTCTATAAGGCATATATTAATATATAATTGAAGTACGAAGAAGATGAAGTGTGTTGGGGAAGCGGATCCTCTAGGGTTCTTGTCAGATCCTCATGTTGAAGATCCTTGAATATTGACCATTGAGATCAATCTGATGGTCAAGAATAAGTTAAAAAAATCATCACTTCTTCACGCCCAAATCCGAGCGCATCACTTCTTCCTCTTGCCGAACGCCACTTTTGGTTTTTCAACCTTCCACTTCACCGAAAAATCTTACTTGTCACTCTAGATGCCGCTCTTGTTCCCAAACTGACCAATGATTGAGGTTCCTTCAAATTTGTAGAATGAACATCATGATGAGCAAAGGGCTACGTGGTTTTCTTTTTGTTCATCTGCAAAGGCCACACAATTCCACTTGATCTCCGCCTCTCTTGTCCTCGACTGAAGCCTCATTGTCATTGTCTTCACCACCACCGCCAACTGCCCCTTCATCCACCAATCCCTTGCCCGTCCTGTTAGGCATTGAATTTCTTTGTGATTTTGTGGAGCCTACATGTCAAGGATTGCCTTGATTTTCTCGGGATTTGCCTCGATCCCCCTCTGGCTGATCATGTATCCTAAGAATTTGCATGATCCCACCCCGAAGAAGCATTTCGTGGGATTGAGGCGCATCTTGTACTTCTTGAAGATGTTGAACATTTTAGTCAGGTTGGGAATGTGCTCGTCGACCATTTTGCTCTTGACGAGCATGTCGTCCACGTAGACCTCCATCGTTTTGCCTATGTTATCAACTGACACATCACAAGCATTAGAGTCATGCAACGTCACCAATTGCAAGAAATCCGTCTCAACCTCCACCGTCTGATGGCCGGCATCTAAACAAGCCACCAAACCTGCCCAAATTGCCAAAAGCCTCAACCTGAAGGCAAAGCCACATGGGAACCCACCGACCACCGGTACCCTCAAAACCACCAGACCACGATCGCAGGACCCAGCCATAGGATCCCCTCGTCGTCGACAACTCCCAAGCGCCATCACAATTCAGCTTGAGCAGACCCAGCCTTGGCCGCTGCCACTACTGAAGCCCCCGCCCAACCCCTGCCTTAACCACTGGAGGAACCTGATTGATGGGAGGGACAGCAGAGGCCTTGGCATCTCTGAACTCAGCAATCTGCTTCTGCATTAGCTCAATGGTCACCTCAGGGGGATGAACATCATCCTGAAAACACATCAAATTCCGAGCCTTCCAAATCCTCCAACACCCAAACGCCAAGGTCTAAAAGACAACATTTATATCATCCACTGCTTGAAACATAGTACGTAAGTGACCCCAACAATCCCGAAACGACAGCCCCTCAGACCACCAATGTCCAACTGTAGAAGGCCACCAAACCAGAACTTTTTTGCAAACATATAAGTGAAGAACAAGTGAGCTTCGGATTCATCTGCTTCACTACATAAAGGGCATATATTGTCAACCTGGACTTTATGCCGTTGCAGATTATGGCGTACAACCAAAAAATTTCGACAACACCGCCAAATAAATTGCTTAATTTTATTCGGCACATCGAGCGTCCATATTCCCTTCCAAAAAGGATCATGAGCCCTAGCCGTGCTGGATTCACCACCTCCCTTCCTTGAGAACTCACCATTCCTACACAATTCAGAAGCCAAGATATAACCCGAGTGAACATTATAAGAGCCAGATTTGGAGTAGTGCCAAACCATTCGGTCGGTGCAACCATACTTGCTCAAAGGGATGGCCAATATTTATCTTGCTTCCTCCGGCCGAAACAAGCTTTCCACTAGGTCTGCCTCCCAAGTGTGCCAGGAGGAATTCACCAAATCGTGAACACAAGCGGGAACATTGGAACCGCCATACCTGATCCGGAACGGCCTACAAGTAGGCAGCCATGGGTCCAACAAGGACCGAATAGATTTTCCATCCCCTACCTTCTAACGGACCCCAGTCTGTAATAACCACTGCCCTTGTAGAATTCCTTTCCACCCCCATGAAGAACCGACCTTGTCCTTAGCCTGTAAGAAGGACCCATCGGCCACCACAAGTATGGGTTCTCAATTTGGACTTGATATTTGGATTCCTTGGCTCGAGTAGATAGATTTCCATTATTAGAACGTCGAATTTTGTTGAGAATTGAAGGAGATACGAAGGTTTGAAGTTTGGGAGGTTATGGAGGTCCGGTGGCGGAATATTCCGTTGCTCTAGTTAGACTGACGTTGTTAAATTTAACGGAATATGCTAACAGTGTTAGCATATTCCGTTAAATGTATAGGAATAGTGACAGACGGAATATTCCTTCGTCGTTAGAATATTCCGTTAGGATTGACGGAATATGACAGGACCCTTCCCGAATTTCGTCTCAAAATCCGTAAAAAGTCCAGCTCCCGTCTGACAGCTTTTAACCACAAAATTTAATACCTGAAATACCCTTAATCTTTGGAAACATCAAATGAACTTTACAGGGGTTCCAACAGAACCTCCTCTGTACCTGTTGAAGATGATAGTTAATTAGTACAAATGTGTTAACTATTTTATTTTAATGTTGTAAGATTTGAACTTTTAATTTGTAATATTTAAACTTATAATTTTATAATGTTTTTTTAACTTTAAGCATGTACTAAAAAACTAATGGTATATTAAATAAATTTGAGAGAGTTTATTTTCTTATAATGGAAAAGAAAAAAAAATTAGAAATAAAATACTGTAAAAAAATTATAGGTATCCATTATCCATTATGCTAAGTTATGGGTATATCCTTTAAAATTGAAAATAGGTTGTACATTGGTATATGGCCATCTATACCCTTATTGGGTATGGCTTACCCTTACTTATAAGAAAACCAATTTAACCATCCCTAAACACAACGGGTACCCTAGCATATGTGAAGTTTTTATATATAGTCTACTCATACTACAACACAAAAGTCCATTACATATATGTAATTGTATTAGAATACACAACTAATGGTATAAAAATACTACTAAGGCTATACATTTAAACTATTCTATAATTTCTTGGTTAAAAAAAAAAAAGCTACTCTATAATTTCTTGGTTAAAAAAAATTATAAGCTATTCTATAATTTCTTGGTTAAAAAAAAAAAGCTATTCTATAATTTCTCGAAATTGGCATCCCAAATCCATACGTGTGACATTACATAATACTAGTTTATGAACAATTTGGGAGCTTCCCAAATCCCAAACATGATGTAATAGTCACAATGGCCGAAGAAAACGTCTGAGCTAGCTATGAAACCCTAGCCGGCCCATTGACATTTCGAATGGAGATGATCGAGGAAGAGCAGCAGCAGCAGCAACTGATAGAGAAGCCGTGAATCCCAAGCCATAAAGCAAACTCACACACAAGGCCAAAATAGGAGAAGATCATGGGGGATTTTCTTAAATTACTTGTGAAATGATATGTACCAATCTAACCATCCACATTTATTACACGCACTTATAGATTGCCTACACGAAAAATTAGCCAATTTAGAATTCCTAGGATTAGATAACAGTGCATGTCTAAGACATCACTCCTTGATATCAACTTCACATTTGGCCTCTTTGCCAAAATGTTACGAAAGGCGGACGTCGCTGTAATGAACGAAGACATTCTCTACCTCATGTGCCGGCTAGAGCAAATATATCCCCCGATATTATTTGATGTAATGGTGCACTTACTAATACATCTGTCGAATGAGGCAAAGCTAGCTGGTCCGGTGCATTATCGTTGGATGTAGCCAATCAAGAGGTAAACTTCATCCTGCTTTTGGGACTATTCTTTACTATCTTGTTAATATATGTGAATCATAATGTCTATTTTCCTGCAGAATGTTAGGTAGCTACAAGCGATACGTCCGCAACAAGCGATACGTCTGCAACAAGACACGTCCTGAATGCTCTATAGCGGAGGAATACATTGCAAATGAGTCACTCAAGTTTTGTGCAATGTACCTTTGGAACGTTGAAACTTCTTTCCACAGGGCCCTGTGGAACGACGACAGTGGTGAACGCACCAAGAACCTATCCGTATTTTCCCAACTAGCACCACCATTCGGCATTGGTCTAGTCTCACAACCGTTCACTGATAGTGACATGAAGGCGGCTCATTGGTTCATACTGAACAACTATGGCGAAATCTGGCCTTTCCACGAGCAACACGAGTCATTGATGAAGGCCCAATAACCTTCGAATTGGGAAGAAATGGACCAACAACTGTTTCCAACTTAGTTTTTCACTCATGTAAGTCAAATATTTTAGTTGCATAATTTCTTATTTTTGTTTTAAGTTGACCAATCTAATTTATGATGTGTATCTTACCAGATGGCACTGGTGAGAGTTGACAACTCGCCATACTTCAAACAAGAATTAATGAAGCTTGCCATTGGCCCATTTCGAGGAGAAACGTACGTTGATTGTCACGTTAACGGAGTTAAGTTCGTGGGCAGAGACCGAGATGACAAGTTGTCTACTCAAAATAGCGGGGACTTCGTGCGGAGGAGGGGGAAAATTCTGCTACGAGCTTCTTCGGCAAATTGTTAAGTGTGGTTAAGGTGTTATACGCAAAGCGCAAGGAAGTTGTTTTGTTCAAGTATCATTGGTTTGATACGAACCCAAATATCCCAGGCAGGGTCATTCGAGATAACTTCTGTGTATCTGTCAATACAAACACTCGGTGGTATGAAAGTAATCCCTACATCCTCGCTAGTACGGCGAAACAAGTATTCTATGTGGATGATCCAAAAGTCGGTGCTAGTTGGAGAGTAGCTGAGATGGTAAATCAAATAAATATTTGGCATTTGGATGACCGAAACCATGAAGTAGGTGGGGAAACAGACGATGACCAGCAAATTGTTTACCAGGAGGATTCCTCGGCATCCACCCTAAACGTGGATGGAGTACGGACTAACGACGTCATCCCACCAATTGTGATTGATGAGATTTTTATTGATCTCGGGGACTTAGAATCAATTAAAAGTGATTCGGAGGAAACAAGTAGTGTGCACATCTCGAATGAACGCCAGTCGGAGAAACTTTTACCATCGCAACATAACTTCAGTGAAAACCAAATTCGTGTTTTGAAATCTTTGTAACCAAATTCCTTGAAAAATCATTTATGGCCAAAGCCAATAAAATCATAATTTTGGGTCTAAACCCAAATCACGAACTCAAATAATTACCACGTCAAAACGATATCAACATTGAGTCCAAAAACCAATCCATTTTCCAAAACACACTTTCACTAAAATGTTGGACAACTTGTGTCCAGTAATCATTTCTAAATTCCGGAAATTCATTGCAACAATACATAACAGTATTTAAATCAAAGATACATTTATGCATGCATTACAGTTTGTAAACCAAAAGTCCACTCACCACACGTCCAAGCAAGCTCAATTCCGAGTCGATTGTTCCTCCAAGGTTCCCGGAGCAATGTCGCCTATGAATATTAACCATCGGGATTACCGGCTAATAATAAAAACCTTATATATAAACTCTTTAAACCCTAGCCCTAGAAGGTCCGCCTACGTCGCCCTAAAAATGCAGCAACTTCGGTCGCCCAAAGCTACCCCTAAATGACGTCCGATCAACCCGAAACCTGCGCCAACAGATACAGAATGTCGAAAACTAGCTGAAGGCCAGACAACGCGCCACAAGCTGGCCACGCGCTGCTATAGTACCCACGCGCTGACCCAGTCCAACCCCGCCCAACTCGGCCTGACTCGGTCTATCCTGACCCGATCCACTCGACCCCAGTCCACTCGACCCGACTGGTCCACTCGACCCGACCGATCCACTCGACCCGACTGATCCACTCGACCTAACCCGATCCACTCGACTCGACCGGTCACCGGTGACTCGCTGGAGAAGACGACCGCGCTGCTGTCGCCGTCGCTGGAGTCTGGCTGAGAAGATGATTGGAACGCCGCCGCGCCGCCGTCTTTGTCGCCGGAATCCTCCATTTTCGTCCGACACCTTCGCCATCGTCATCTCCATCTCCTTCCCACAAAATCTCCCCTTTATCTACCAATTCTTTGTCCGCATCTTCACCACCGTCATCTCCATCTCCTTCCCACAAAATCTCTCCTCAAAATCCTCACCGGCATGGAAAACACCGGCAAGCTCCCTTCCATCATCTCCAAAAATCCCATCGACTCACTCTTTCATGGTATCCGTCGGATTCCTCTAGCAAGACATGAAGTATTCCCCCAAAAAAAAAGACATAGAGTAACAGACCCACACGCTGAGATTTGGTGTGGAAAGTTAAAAAAAATTTGAGACTCATTTATGACCCTTAGATTAGATTCAACGGTCATTATTCAATAATCCCTACCATGGGGATCTTGTCAGATCCCCAGAGAATCCGCTTCCGTGTGTTGGACTTGGACCAACTAAAAGGGAAGCAGATCCTCTGAGGATCTGACAAGCTCACCATGGTAAAGATCTTTTAATCCTGGCCGTTGAAACAAATCCTAAGGCTGAGACTAGTTTAAAATTTTCTAACTTTTGCACGCTCCAAACAAGGCGCGTCTTAGCCGCTTCCTCTTTGGCCCCAAACCCTCATCTTTGTCCCTCGATCTCATCTTATTCAATGACTCCAAGAAGGACAAGGACCCTTCACCGTCATCGAAGAACTGGCTTTACACTTCTTTAAACGTAAACTAATGTGTTTGTAATTAGTTCATGTGTTTCAGAGCATTCATGCATCCAGAATATACATATGCAATTGGCACTGGATGACTTGTAAATAGATGCCGCTCTTGTTCCCAAACCAACCGATGATTGTGGTTCCTTCAAATTTGTAGAATGAACATCATGATGAGCAAAGGGCTACGTGGTTTTGTTTCCGTTCATCAGTAAAGGCCACACAATTCCACTCGATCTCCATCTCTCTTGTCCTCGACTAAAGCCTCACTGTCACTGTCTTTACCACCACCGCCAACCTCCCCTTCATCCACCAATCCCTTGCCCCCACCTTCACCATCGTCATCTCCATCTCCTTCCCACAAAATCTCCCCTTTATCCACCAATCCCTTGCCCGCACCTTCGCCACCATCATCTCCATCTCCTTCCCACAAAATCTCTCCTCAAAATCCTCACCGGCAAGCTCCCTTCCATCATCTCCAAAAGTCCCACCAACTCACTTTTTCATGGTATCCGTTGGATTCCTCTAGCAAGATTTGGAGTATTCCCCCCCAAAAAAAAAGGCATAGAGTAACATACTCACGCGCTGAGATTAGGAGTGGAAAGTTGAAAAAATATTGAGACTCATTTATGACTTTTAGATTGGATTCAACGATCAATATTCAATAATCCCTACCATGGGGATCTTGTCAGATCCCCAGAATATTCGCTTCCGTGTGTTGGACTTGGACCAACTAAAAGGTAAGCAGATCCTCTGGGGATCTGACAAGCTCCCCATCGTAGAGATCTTTTAATTTTGGCCGTTGAAACAAATCCTAAGACTAAGACTATGTTTAAAATTTTCTAACTTTTAGTCACTTATTGGGGGTGGGGGTATTATCGTAAATTGTATTGTTGTGGACACTTGAGGAGACAACATCTCTTATGGCAAAAGCTGTTGTGAACAAAGGGGAAACGCGACATCTGTCAACAGGCATCCAGACTATGAATTCTTCCTCTCAAGGCGATACTGGTGACTTTGCAAAACCTGAAAACCTTAATCTATTCTTTTCAACTAACAACTTAGTAGCTTTCAAGTCCACATTAATCTTTGTGACACTCATATAGCATCTGACCGCAGATAGCGAGAAAGAGTGACCAACCTTGTCCTGCCCCCGATTCCATATATATATAGCTTTCCTGTCTTTTTTTCTTCTTATGTTGAGTTATGCAAATATGACCATGGCAAATGATCATGTTAAAGTAGCGTTGTCAGTTTAGCAGCCACACCTGATAATGTAAATATGTACTTATACAGATAGAATACTAATGGATCTGTAAATAATACCGCAATTTTTGAAGATTGGATGTAATTACTAGTTGATCATTTGCGATGTACACACTGAAATTTTCATTCTTTACTGCAATGTACTTACTATTATATCTATTACTATTATTCGGAATGACTTTAAGAAGGTCGTGGTATTTGATTTTGAGACATGAAGAAATGAACTAGCTAGAAGTCATGCATTGATCTGTTTAAATTATTCTCTCTATCTTTTGATTCAAGTAATGACTTTTGAGGATGAATGTTGAAAATTGAACCTCTAAGCTCTTCCAAAGTTGAAAAGCCAGACACAACATTGCAAGTCCGCAACTGCTATATTAATAAATATAATATTGAATTTCATACTCAAAATAATATTCCACGAAGGGAAGAAGAGATTACAGATTGCATAAGGCAGTAGCAACCATCTTATTCTTTGATTAATATTAATAGATAATAATTTTAATCTGTAGTAACTAATTAATGAAAAGCAGCTTACATGGTCATCGTCTGCTTTTCAAATATACATGTGTATATATGTATATATATTGTTTAATTGTTGTCGTACCAGAACTGTTTCTGAAGATTGTCAACCTGCTTGTTGTCAATCTGGAATGCCTTGGCAAGAACATCAAGGTTGATGGGTGGGTTGGACCCGAAGACGGCATTGGCGATGGTGATGACTCCAGGGTTCTGGCTGCTAAGAGCAGCAAGGGCTAGGGCGTTGGAGTGTCCCACATTGAGTTGGAAGTGAATGAGACCCTCTGGGAACACAAACACATCTCCCTTGTACAACGTTTTGGTAAACAGCTTGTTCTTTTGGCCGTTAATGTTGGATGTCACGAAGCCAACGTAGAGTGAGCCTTCGAGGACGACGAGGATTTCGGTGGCACGAGGGTGGGTATGAGGAGGGTTGAGGCCGTAGGGTGCAAAGTCTACGCGAGCCGCGGATATCCCAAGAGTGTTGAGTCCTCCTATTTGCTCCACATTCGCCGGTGTCACCATTGAACCTAGCGGATTTGCGACGTTTCCGGCGTTTCGGAGCCCATCGAAGAAGAAATCATTTGCTGACACCTGCATCGGGTCTTTGCAGAATTTTCCATTCACAAACACTGCATAATCACGAACAAATTAATCATATATCCATCATGTACTATATAAAACAACACGTGCATGGATAAATAAGGCATGAGCCATGCTAAATTAAACATATAAGTTCTGCATGCATGTACGTACGAGCATTTTGGGTGTTATTAATTGCGACGCAAAAGTCCTGAAGAGGACTGGGGTCTGAGGCAGAAACAAGGAGGAGGGTGGCCAGTGCTAACATGGCAACACCAGTTGCAGGGAAATGAGCACCTTTCATCATCATCGTATTCGAAACCTAGTTAAGAATTAACTTGAAAGTAGTTAGATGGCGATTCCTGGTTGAGCTAGAGATCGATATGAGATGAATGAAAATGTTGCTGGAAACTTGTGTATTTATAGATGTAGAGACTCATGAACTGGTCTTGGATTTTCCATGTCGATTGAGGCAGGTAAAGACTAAGGTTTAATATTAGAAGCAATCGAATAGCAGGTAAATATTGTGACAGAAATATTTGGCAAGAGCTTGATTAATTTGACTCAGTCTTGATTTTATGGTGTTTACTGTTTCAATATCTTGCTTGAAAAAAATTAAGTGTTGAATTAACATCTGCTTAATTAAAAGGTACCTTTTGCAAAGGTCTATAAGGTATAAATTAATATATAATTGAAGTACGAAGAAGATGAAGTGTGTTGGAGAAGCGGATCCTCTCGGGTTCTTGTCAGATCCTCATGGTGAAGATCCTTGAACATTGATCATTGAGATCAATCTGACGGTCAAGAATAAATTAAAAAAATCATCACTTCTTCACGCCCAAATCCGAGCGCGTCATTCCTTCCTCTTTCCGAACGCCATTTTGGTTTTTCAAACGCCATTTTGGTTTTTCAACCTTCCACTTTACCGAAAAATCTTAGTTGTCGCTCAAGATGCCACTCTTGTTCCCAAACCGACCGATGATTGAGGTTCCTTCAAACTTGTAGAATGAATATCTTGATGAGCAAATGGCTACGTGGTTTTGTTTCTGTTCATCTACAAAGGCCACACAATTCCACTCGATCTCCACCTCTCTTGTCCTCGACTGAAGCCTCATTGTCACTGTCTTCACCACCACCGCCAACTGCCCTTTTCATCCACCAATCCCTTGCCCCCACCTTCACCATCGTCATCTCCATCTCCTTCCCACAAAATCTCCCCTTTATCTACCAATCCTTTGCCCTCACCTTCACCACCGTCATCTCCATCTCCTTCCCACAAAGTCTCTCCTCAAAATCGTCACCGGCATGGAAAGCACCGGCAAGCTCCCTTCCATCATCTCCAAAAGTCCCACTGACTCACTCTTTCATGGTATCCGTCGGATTCCTCTAGCAAGACATGAAGTATTCCCCAAAAAAAAAAGGGCATAGAGTAACAGACCCACGCGCTGAGATTAGGTGTGGAAAGTTGAAAAAATATTGAGACTCATTTATGACACTTAGATTGGATTCAACGGTCATTATTTAATAATGTAACGACCCGGACCAGAAACTAAATTATTTTACCCTCAATTTTGGACGGGTTCGGGAGTCACTTTTTGACTCGCAGTACTTTTGGAAATTTTTCTTGGGTCGTTGCGTAGGTCTCGAACTCACGAGTTCGTAGATAGACGGCACGCGGAAAACGGAGACCCGGTGAGTTCGTTACGGGTCTAGAAGCTTCAGGGGTAGTTTGGTAATTTTGAAAAAGTTGGAACTACATATCAGATATTTTTCTCTCTCCTCGGGAGATTGGTCCATTCAGTCTCTCTCTCCTACCCGAAATTCTCCTGTGCGAACACCGAACAACCCTTTTCATCAGACGGATTTCGGTCCGATTCGACCGAAACCAAGGTCGGGAGGATCTTCCCTGGAGCCCCACGAGCATTTAGGGGTATTTATAGGAGCGGGAGCACAGCTATAGGCGACAGACGGAGGAGGGAGGTGGACCAAATCTTCTCAACCGTTTTTCGGCCAAACCAGGTACGATCAAGGAACTTTGACCTCATATTTGGATTCCTGGTGAAAAGTAGATGAATTTACATGTGTGGATCGTGAAAAACGGTCAAGAAATGAAGAAGTTAGAAAACCTTGAAAATCGATCGGAAATGGCAATTTCCGGCGAACCAGACGGCGGTAGAGGCGGCGGTCCGATTGTCTTCTCCGGCAAGTCACCAGCGATTAGACTGGTCGGGTTGGACCGGGTCTGGTTTAGTGAACCGATCAGGTTGAGTTGGACCGGGTCAGGCCGAGTTGGGTCGGGTTGGACTGGTCCAGGCGCGTGAGTCACTGTAGCAGCGCGTGACGGCGCGTGTTCCGACCTTCCGGTGGCGCGTGGCGACACGTGGGACTGTTCCCGATGTCACGACGGCACGTGACTAGGAATTTGGGACGTTCCAAATCAAATTTTGTTGGTTTCGAGGCCATAGGAGTTCGTTTAGGGCCCGGTTGGGCAATCCCAGCGGTAATGGTTGACCGTGGAGCGGGTTTTGAGCTCGGAAAGTCAAGGTAGTTGGGTCATTATTGTGCATGTGTTCCTTGGGGCTAGAGCGTCCATGATTTTGGGTTGGATGATATATGTGAGTGGACTTGTGATTTATAAATTGAAATGCATGCATCAATGTATCTTTGTTTAAATACTGTTATGTATTGTTGCATTGAATTTCCGGAATTTAGAAATGATTGCTGGACAAATGTTTTCCAATATTTCAGTTAAAGTGTATGTTGAGAAATGTCATGGTTTTTGGACTCGGTTTTGATATCGTTTTGATGTGGAAATTATTGAGTCCATGATTTGCGTTTTGACCGTATGTATGAGTTTATCGGATTTGGCCATATTTGAGGAAGGCCAGGACCCGGGACCAGGATCTGTTATTAGCGGTGAACCCGGTGAACCTCCAAGATAAAAACCAATTTAAAGAGGACCAGGATCCGCTATTGGCGGTGAAACCGGTGAACCCCCAATAGAAAAGGTGATGGTAGTATAGGACTAGCACACCCCAAAGGATACCCTGGTGGCTAGGGATATGTCGGCTGATGATATGATATGCTAGTCGAGGGATATGCCGACTTATGTGATATGATAGCCGAAGGTTATACCGGCTGATGATATGATATGCCAGTCGAGGGATATGCCGACTGATGTGATATGATAGCCGAAGGTTATACCGGCTGATGATATGATATACCAGTCGAGGGATATGCCGACTGATGTGATATGATAGCCGAATGTTATACCGGCTGATGATATGATATGCTAGTCGAGGGATATACCGACTGATGTGATATGATAGCCGAGGGTTATGACGGCTGATGATATGATATGCCAGTCGAGGGATATCCCGACTGATGTGATATGATAGCCGAAGGTTATACCGGCTGATGATATGATATGCCAGTCGAGGGATATGCCGATTGATGTGATATGATAGCCGAAGGTTATACCGGCTGATGATATGATATGCCAGTCGAGGGATATGCCGACTGATGTGATATGATAGCCGAAGGTTATACCGGCTGATGATATGATATGCCAGTCGAGGGATATGCCGACTGATGTGATATGATAGCTGAAGGTTATACCGGTTGATGATAAGATATGCCAGTCGAGGGATATGTCGACATATGTGATATGATAGTCGAGGGTTATGCCGGCTGATGATATGATATGCCAGTCGAGGGATATGCCGATTGATGTGATATGATAATCGAGGGTTATGCAGCTGATGATATGATATCCCAGTCGAGGGATATGCCGACTGATGTGATATGATAGTCGAGGGTTATGCCAGCTGATGATATGATATGCCAGTCGAGGGATATACCTACTGATGTGATATGGTAGCCGAGTGTTATGCCGGCTTATATGTATTGCCAGCCGAGGGTTATTCCGGCTGAAGATACGATATGATAGTCGAGGATACTTGCCGACTTATATGATATGATAGTCGAGGATATTTCTGGCTCTAATATGATTTGATGACGATTGTCATGTGCTTAATCAGCCTATGAAAATACTTCGTCATCCGGATCAGTGGGTTGGTGTGGGCGGTGACCCAGAGTGACGAATTATTGTTGGTTCACAAGTATCTGACTAGTCGGTTATCCTCTGGTATTCCAGTAGAGGTGTCAGCAGTGTCTGACCTACTGACATTTGGTGTCAGAGGGTATTCCTATTTGGACCACCACTATTTCGAGGTCTTGGCTTTGACTTGTATGCTATCCTACGTCTGACAGGTAGGAATGGTCAGTAAGTACAGAGGTTCTGTCGGGAACCCTGTAAGGTTTACTAAAAATTATTTAAGGATAAAAAGGTATTCCTGGTATTTAATTTTTGAGGTAAAAGAGCTATCAGACGGGATAAGGGTTCTTTCCGTGTTTCGAGGGGAAATTCGGGAAGGGTCCTTACAAATAATCCCTACCAAGGGGATCTTGTTAGATCCCCAGAGGATCTGCTTCCGTGTGTTGGACTTGGACCGACTAAAAGGGAAGCAGATCCTCAGGGGATCTGAAAAGCTCCCCATGGTAGAGATCTTTTAATCCTGGCCGTTGAAACAAATCCTAAGGCTGAGACTGTGTTTAAAAATTTCTAACTTTTGCATGCTCCAAACAAGGCGCGTCTTAGTCATTTCCTCTTTGGCCCCAAACCCTCATCTTTGTCCCTCGATCTCATCTTATTCAATTACTCCAAGAAGGACAAGGACCCGCCATCGTCATCGAAGAACTGGCTTTACACTTCTTTAAACATAAACTAATGTGTTTGTATACAACATTTAGTTTCATACAATGAAGCAAAAATGATTAGTTCATGTGTTTCAGAGCATTCATGCATCCAGAATATACATATGCAATTGGCACTGAATGACTTCTAAATAGATGCCGCTCTTGTTCCCAAACCGACCGATGATTGTGGTTCCTTCAAATTAGTAGAATGAACATCATGATGAGCAAAGGGCTACGTGGTTTTGTTTCCGTTCATCAACAAAGGCCACACAATTCCACTCTATCTCCACCTCTCTTGTCCTCGACTGAAGCCTCACTGTCACTGTCTTCACCACCACCGCCAACCGCCCCTTCATCCACCAATCCCTTGCCCCCACCTTCGCCATCGTCATCTCCATCTCCTTCCCACAAAATCTCTCCTCAAAATCCTCACCGGCAAGCTCCCTTCCATCATCTCCAAAAGTCCCACCGACTCACTTTTTCATGGTATCCGTCGGATTCCTCTAGCAAGATATGGAGCATTTCCCGGAAAAAAAAAAAGGCATAGAGTAACACACCCACGCACCGAGATTAGATGTGGAAAGTTGAAAAAATATTTAGACTCATTTATGACCTTTAGATTGGATTCAATGGTCAATATTCAATAATCCCTATCATGAGGATCTTATCAGATCCCCAAAGGATCCGCTTCGGTGTGTTGGACTTGGACCAACTAAAAGGTAAGCAGATCCTCTGGGGATCTGACAAGCTCCCCATGGTAGAGATCTTTTGATTCTGGCCGTTGAAACAAATCCTAATGCTAAGACTGTTTAAACTTTTTCTAACTTTTAGTCGCTTATTGGGGGTGGGGGTATCATTGTAATTGTTTTGTTGTGGACACTTGAGGAGACAACATCTCTTATGGCAAGAGCTGTTGTGAAAAAAGGGGAAATGCGACATCTGTCAATATGCATCCAGACTATGAATTCTTCCTCTCAAGGCGACACTGGTGACTTTGCAAAACCTGAAAGCCTTAATCTATTCTTTTCAACTAACAACTGAGTAGCTTTCAAGTCCACATTAATCTCTGTGACACTCAGATAGCATCTAACCGCAGATAGCGAGAAAGAGTGACCAATCTTGTCCTACCCCCTATTTTTTTTTATCCTTGCCCTTTACCCCTACTAATGGAACTGGCTGGGGCATTCCTTGCCCTTTAAAGTAGTGTTGTCAGTTTCACAATCACACATGATAATGTAAATATGTACTTATACATATAGAATACTCATGAATCTGTAAATAATACCGCGATATTTGAAGATTGGATGCAATTACTAGTTGATCATTTGCACACACTGAAATTTTCATTCTTTACTTCAATATACTTGGAATATATAATAAACTTACTATTATATATGTTACTATTATTCGGAATGACTTCAAGAAGGACGTCGTATTTGATTTTGAGACATGAAGAAATGAACTAGCTAGAAGTCCTGCATTAATTGATCTGTTTAAATTATTCTCTGTACATTTTGATCCAAAGTTGAAAAGCCAAAGACACAACACTGCAAGTCGGCAACTGCTATATTAATAAATATAATATTGAATTTCATACTCAAAATAATATTCCACGAAGGGAAGAAGAGATTACAGATTGCATAAGGCAGTAGCAACCATCTTATTCTTTGATTAATATTAATAGATAATAATTTTAATTTGTAGTAACTAATTAATGAAAAGCAGCTTTACATGGTCATCATCTGCTTTTCAATATATATGTATATATATTGTTTAATTGTTGTCGTACCAGAACTGTTTCTGAAGATTGTCAACCTGCTTGTTGTCAATCTGGAATGCCTTGGCTAGAACATCAGGGTTGATGGGAGGGTTGGACCCGAAGACGGCATTGGCGATGGTGATGACTCCAGGGTTCTGGCTGCTAAGAGCAGCAAGGGCTAGGGCGTTGGAGTGTCCCACATTCAGTTGGAAGTGAATGAGACCCTCTGGGAACACAAACACATCTCCCTTGTACAACACTTTGGTGAACAGCTTGTTCTTTTGGCCGTTAATGTTGGATGTCACGAAGCCAACGTAGAGTGAGCCTTCGACGACGACGAGGATTTCGGTGGCACGAGGGTGGGTATGAGGAGGGTTGAGGCCGTAGGGTGCAAAGTCTACGCGAGCCGCGGATATCCCAAGAGTGTTGAGTCCTCCTATTTGCTCCACATTCGCCGGTGTCACCATTGAACCCAGCGGATTTGAGACGTTTCCTGCGTTTCGGAGCCCATCGAAGAAGAAATCATTTGCTGACACCTGCATCGGGTCTTTGCAGAATTTTCCATTCACAAACACTGCATAATCACAAACAAATTAATCATATATCCATCATGTACTATATAAAACAACACGTGCATGGATAAATAATGCATGAGCCATGCAAAATTAAACATATAAGTTATGCATGCTTGTACGTACGAGCATTTTGGTTGTTATTAATTGCGACGCAAAAGTCCTGAAGAGGACTGGGGTCTGAGGCAGAAACAAGGAGGAGGGTGGCCAGTGCTAACATGGCAACACCAGTTGCAGGGAAATGAGCACCTTTCATCATCATCGTATTCGAAACCTAGTTAAGAATTAACTTGAAAGTAGTTAGATGACGATTCCTGGTTGAGCTAGAGATCGATATGAGATGAATGAAAATGTTGCTGGAAACTTGTGTATTTATAGATGTAGAGACTCATGAACTGGTCTTGGATTTTCCATGTCGATTGAGGCAGGTAAAGACTAAGGTTTAATATTGGAAGCAATCGAATAGCAGGTAAAGACTCGGTTGCACTTGAATTTGATTAGAAGCTTGCTGCCACCTATACTAATTAAATATTGTGACAGAATTATTTGGCAAGAGCTTGATTAATTTGACTCAGTCTTGATTTTATGGTGTTTCCTGTTTCAATATCTTCCTTGAAAAAAATTAAGTGTTGAATTAATATCTGCTTCATTAAAAGGTGTGTTTTGCAAAGGTCTATAAGGCATATATTAATATATAATTGAAGTACGAAGAAGATGGACAGTGTTGGAGAAGCGGATCCTCTCGGGTTCTTGTCAGATCCTCATGGTGAAGATCCTTGAACATTGACCATTGAGATCAATCTGACCTACTGATATTTGGTGTCAAAGGGTATTTCTATTTGAA
The DNA here is from genome assembly GCA_037349345.1 of Oemleria cerasiformis. NCBI lineage: Eukaryota > Viridiplantae > Streptophyta > Magnoliopsida > Rosales > Rosaceae > Oemleria > Oemleria cerasiformis. The sequence goes on from JAZGTL010000018.1 coordinate 18,060,756, forward strand.
ACACCACTATTCCGAGGTATTGATTTTGACCTGTATACTATCCTGCGTCTGACAGGTAGGAGTGATCAGTAAGTACAGAGGTTCTGTCGGGAACCCTGTAAAGTTTAATAAAAATTATTTAAGAACAAAGGGTATTTCTGGTATTTAAATTTTGAGGTAAAAGAGCTGTAAGACGGGATAAGGGTTCTTTCCGGGTTTCGAGGGAAAATTCGGGAAGGGTCCTTACATCTATCTTTCAAATGAAAACTGATCTACAAAATATTAAGAAAGGCTCAGAGAATATGACTCAATATTTGCAAAGAATTAAGGTTGCTAGAGATCTCTTAGAATCGTGTAATGTCCATTTTGGAGATGAGGATGTTGTTATTCTTGCATTAAGAGGTCTTCCTACTGAATATAACACCTTTCGATGTGTCATTCTTGGTAGAGAGAATTCTATAAGTCTCAAGAATTTTAGGTCTCAACTCTTGGCTGAAGAAACTGTCATTGATCAATCTTCTGAGCATCCATATTTTCTTTCTGCTTTCTTTGCTACTAATAATGTTATCCTAATGCTACTCAGTCAAGATTTGATCTTGAAGTCTCGAATTAATCTGGTGCACCTACTTTCAATAACATGCCTAACAATGTGATACCTAGCAATACTCCTCAAAATGTTCAGCATATGTCTGATAACTTTCAGCAGTTTGGTTACACTGGAGGTTATGGCCAAAACAATGGCTTCTCGACTAACAACCTCAGTAATGGATACAAAGGCATTGGCAACAAAGGCAAGAACAAAGGCAAGTGGTATCCTAACTAGGGAAATAATGGTAATGGTGGGAACAATAATTCAAAATCTTGGAATAATGGAAATAATGGGAATAAAGGAGGTTCTAGCTACTCCTCAGCACCTGGTGTTCCTGGGGCATCAACTCAGAATTATTATCAGCCACCACCAATCTGTCAAATATGTGGAAAGAAGGGACATACAGCTGCAGATTTTTCTCACCGACATCTGAATCAACCATCACCAATCAGTGAGCCATGCTAGATCTGTTGGAAATTTAGTCACTCAGCCATGAACTGTTATCACAGGGAGAACTACTCTTATCAAGGATCCTCTCCTCCAGCCAATCTTACCACTATGAATACACAGGTAACACCTCCTGCTCAGCAGCAAGAGTACTGGATTGCAGACACTGGGCCACAACTCATATGACCTATGAGTTATCTAAGGTTCAAAGGCCAAATCCCTCCTCCTCTGAAGACATCATTACCACAGCAGGTGGTTCAGGTTTGAAAAAAGCTAATGCTAGTCACTCATATCTTGAGACTACTAATCCTACACCTCACTGTTTCCTTTTAAATGAAGTTCTTCATGTTCCTCATATCTCAGCACACTTGTTGTCTATACATAAGCTGTGCAAAGACAATCATTGTTCTTTCTTTTGTACTGAGTCTTGTTTTCTAATTCAGGATAGAACCACAGGGGTCACACTCTTCCAAGGACTAAGTAAGGATGGCTTGTATCCTCTCCCTTTCAGTTGTTCCTCAAATAAAGCATTTGTTGTTCCTCATAATCCATCTCCGTTTGCCCTTCTTGGTAAACTTACTCATACTCAACTTTGGCACAGAAGACTAGGCCACCCCTTCCAATCAGATTGTGTCTGCTGCATTACACAAGACTAGCATTTCTGTTTCTAAAGATTCAAATCCTGTTATTTGTGAGTCGTGTCTAGAAGGGAAATTGTCCAAATAGTCTTTTCATGTTTCTAGTTCCAAGTCTCTTATTCCTTTTGCAGTACTTCATTCTGATGTATGGGGTCCTTTACCCACTGTCTCTTGTGAAGGTTTTAGATACTATGTCAACTTTGTAGATGAGTGTACACGATATACTTGGATCTTTCCAATGAAAAATAAATATGAAGTTTTTTCCATCTTTGTCCATTTGCATACATACATTCTAAACTAGTTTTCTGTTTCAATCAAAATTCTTCAAAGTGATGGAGGTGGGGAGTATATTAGTAAAAAATTTCAGACCTTTTTGGCTCTCAAAGGCATTGCTCATCACATGTCATGCCCCTATACACCTGAACAAAATGGTTTAGCAGAAAGAAAACACATACACACCCTTGAGACAGCAATCACCATTCTTCAAACAGCCTCCTTACCGGCCCAATTTTGGTTGTATGCCTATGCTACTTCAACCTACCTTATAAACAGAATGCCTTGTGTCCTGTTGAAAATGAAATCTCCTTTTGAATTCCTATTCTCCAAACTTCCAGTTCTTACTCATCTAAAAGTGTTTGGATGTGCTTGTTTTCCATTATTAAAACCCTATAACTCCACTAAACTTCAACCTAAAACCAAAAAATGTGTTTTCTTAGGGTATGCAGAAAATTATAAAGGCTTCATATGTCATGATCTGGTGTTTAAGAAAACCTTTGTGTCTAGACATGTGTTGTTTGATGAGCTTCAGTTTCCATACACTTCTATGCTCCTTAAATCTCAGCGTCCCTCATCTGCTTCTTCTGTCTTAGACTCCTTGTCTAATGTCATGTCCCTTCCTTCCTCTATGCCTTCAACATTCACAGAGTCTCTTGTTACTCAGTCCTCATTTCTCCCTGAGTGCTCCAGTCTTGAGCTTGACATTGTTCAGAACTCACCAGAACCTACTCAAAATGATGTCACTAATAGATCACCTTCTTCTTCTTATCAATCTTCGACTGGTACTTCCACTGACTTCTTGGCAGATCCTTCTCTCCCTTCTGATCCTTCACTTGCTCATCCTAGTAGCACCACTGATGATGACTTTCATCCTCAATGTTTGGAAGTAGTGTTGCCCATCTCTGGGGTAAATATGCATCCTATGCAAACTAGGTCCAAAAGTGGTGTTTTCAAGCATAAGGCTCTTCTCTCCACTCATGTTCTATCATCTGAGGCTGATCTTGCTCAGGTTGAACCAGTATCCTTCAAATCAGCTTCTTCCTCTCCTGTGTGGCAGCAGGCCATGGAAGATGAAATGAATTCTTTGTATGGTCAAGACACTTGGTGTTTAGTGATAGAAGAAATATTGAACACAATAATTATGAACTTTATTTCTCCTAAGTATAAATTTGCAAGTGCACAGAATCGATGGAGATAGTATAATGACAAGCAAAGGTCGATCCCTCGAAGACTTGTTCAACGATTAATCCAATTAAGTTCAGATTTGTAAACTTATAGAAAAAAACACACACACACACACACGCCAAGGGGGTTTATGATTTGAGAATTGAAAATCAAAGATAAGTAAATAAAAGTGCAGAAAATGACAATGCAAGAATGAAAGGTTGTTAACTAAGGCGAATTAAGGTTTACTATCCACTCTAACCAATTATAGCTCTTAACCATATTATCTTGACCTAATTACTATGCAATTATGAATTAGGTGCCCATGCCTAGGTCCTGGCGTTGGTACACTAAACATATATCATTCTCTCTTACTTAGCATGTTCTAGACATGACATATGCCTAGAACGTCTATCACCTACCAGTTAAGATGACGCATGAAGTACTAAGAGAATTTAATGACACCACACTAGCCTAGAAGAGTGGGATGCATTCCTAGGTTGTCATGAATTCCGACTACAAGATTGTTTCTTAACCTCAACATCTCGATGCTAACAAACCACAGGATGATATGGCGGTCACTCAAGCAATTCCATCAATAATTTATGCAAACAAGGTAGCAAATCTTATAAACATAAAAGAATGGTAGTTAAAGCAGCAATCAGAGTTATTCAGCATGCATAGCAATCAAGAACAAGAACAAAAATCTACTTAACGAGCTAACATGGATAGGGCTTCAAACAACCCTAATTCTGAAAGGAACTACTCACTCATAACGGAAATTGAAACAGAAATAATTGAATTCATAAGTAAATTGCAATAATAAAAATAAGGGTACAGAAGAGATTGTTGAAGAACATGCACAGCAGAGCCACGACAGAGCCTTCTTCTCCAAGCTCCACGCCTAATAATCTGTGTGTAAAATATTATCTCTAAAAATATGGTCCCCCAAAACACTGAACAAAGACTCCCTTTTATAGACAAAGGGAAAACCTTGTCCTATAAGGATTGGTATTAAAAACCCTAGCCTAGAATGTTCTGGAATAGTTATTGTACTTCTAATTAATTACAAAGTCCTTAAAATTTATTTGAACCAATCAGAACACGGTTGGGAGTGTGAATGCAAGCTGGCCAGTGGGAACACAAGCTGGCCCTTCGTCGTAGGGGTCTGAGACTGCGCTTTTGAGGCACACCATGAGCATAGTAGAAGCGCATATTTGTTCAGGCTAGGCGCACAGGTTTTTAGGCTTAGCACAGAGGAGTAACTTTGATCCACCGCTGGCGGAACAGGAACTAGTGTTTAGGCGCAGAGGCTGGGCTCGGATTGGAAGTTCTTGGGACATGTATTCGACATGTCATGGCACGACCTTGGCACTTCTAGGACATGAACATGATGTCATGAGACACAAGTTTGGGACCCGGATGGCATGATCTGAGGTACTTGGTCAAGGACTCAAAATAGGCGCACTGGCGCACTCAAGACCCAGTTCAGAACCTGATATTGAAATGAGGATATCTCCTTCATATGAACTCCGATTTGAGTCATTCTTTTCGCATTCTTCTCATAATTTACATATCTTTCCAAATCTGCACAAGTCTCACAAGATTGACCATTTTCTACTATTGATGGCACGAAATCATTCAAAAGACATGTAAGAGAGGCATATAAAGACATCAAAATGATGCATAAATAATGACTGATCAAATTCCCCCAAACATATATTTTGCTAGTCCCTGAGCAAAACAAACTTTAACAAAATGAAAATACTCGATCTTAGTTAAGATAGAACATTTAAACCCCTAGTTTCACCTAGTAGGAAGAGTTTTGTCTCCTGAGGGTTATAGCAGCACGAAACCCACAAACATTTTACTTAGACAAAAAGATGCTAGAGATAGTACTTTTAACAAGCTAAAAAGAATCAAAGTAAGTAGACATGCTTTACAGAGCTAAAATGAATGTCATAGCCGTGAGTGTCATGTGAAGGTGTACGTGTATTAGTGCCAATATTTCGAGTGATCATATTTGAGAACAACTTCATCTAAGTGCCCTAGAAAGATGTCGCCTCGACTCTAATCCTCACTAGGCAACTCTCAATTCGCACATGAATCCTAGGATTTCACTCTTTTCAAGTATATGTGATGAGTATATGTTATGAAATTCAAATTTAATCACATGTGAGTAATAATGAAGAATAGCACTTTTTGGAAATAAAGATCTCATGAAATGAATTGAACTTTAAGAACATAGATACGTACCTTAATCCTCCGCATGATTGTCCATAAGATCAGTTAGGTCTTTTTTTTCGATTGTAACGGGGCTAAGCTTAGGGTTTTAGAAAGGAAGGATTGGATTCAAAGAACCTGAGTTGTGCCAAGGCATGAGAAGTCATGACTTGAACTTGGAATTTCTGAACTGAATCCTTTCTTAAGGCCCACGACATTGTGCTTTCTTGATGGCTTATTTTGATGCTCTTGTGGCTTATTTTGAGGCTCTTGGCTCACTTGGCTCAATTCACTATTTTTTCACTTTTTTTTTCTTTCTTTTTCTTTTGAACGTCTCTTTCTTTCTTTTGAACGTTTTTTTTTTCTGTTCTTTCTTTTGAATTGAATTACACCAAGATCATGCAATGATTTCCTCAAATTTTCGTGCAGCTTGCAACTTGTAAAGCTTTTCTTTACTTTTGAACTTTGAATTGACGACAATGTCCTTTGAATTGGGCAACATCTTATGATGGTTCTGATTACAAGCCAATGTCCTTTTACTTTTCTTTACTTTTCATTATGCTCTTCATCCGTGTGATGGTTCTGATTACAAGCCTCCATGCTTTGTATCCTGGTCCACAACGATGGTTGGGTGGACTTCGCGGCCTCCATGGCAAGCACTTGTCGAAGTGTTGGCTCGATGATAGCTTCATCATGATCATCATTCACGGCCTCACTTGGTAGGGAATATGCCCTTTCTTCGGTTTGGCATACGTTGAACTCAAACACCCTCTTGCTTTTTTCCAGAAACTCCTCCAAGCGCTAGCTTTGCTCTCGGTGTTGTTCACAAAAAGCTGCCATGCATTGATTACAAGCCTCCATGCATTGCACCAAGGCCCTCAACGAAGGTAGGAGGTCTGGAGTTGGTTCGTAGTGAGGAACTATTTGAGGGGAGTTCCATGTGAAATTAGGCTGATGGCACCCTCCTGGGTTGTATGGTTCTTGGTGTTCTTGATAATGGGATGCCGGCTGATTGCTCCACCCTGGGTTGTATGGTTCTGGGTTTTTGTGATTACTCCACCCCTGATTGAATGAAGTTGGGTATGAAGTGTTCCAAGCTCCCGTCTCCATGTATGGATAAATCCATGGTTCCATATCCATGTATGAGTTGTTCATATGTACATGAGAAAGATGACAAGCTAAGTTAGTAAACAATCTAAATGAAAACTAAATAGTTGCTATACAAAATTTAGTTAACTAAATCTGAATTAATGGGCACCGTTGAGGGACAAGTCCCCGGCAACGGCGCCAAAAAACTTGATAGAAGAAATATTGAACACAATAATTATGAACTTTATTTCTACTACGTATAACTTTGCAAGTGCACAAAATCGATGGAGATAGTATAATGACAAGCAAAGGTCGATCCCTCGAGGACTTGTTCAACGATTAACCCAATTAAGTTCAGATTTGTTAACTTCTAGAAAAAAAACACACACACACACACGCCAAGGGGGTTTATGATTTGAGAATTGAAAATTCAAGACAAGTAAATAAAAGTGCAGAAAATGACAATGCAAGAATGAAAGGTTGTTAACTAAGGCGAATTAAGGCTTACTATCCACTCTAACCAATTATAGCTCTTAACCAGATTATCTTGACCTAATTACTATGCAATGCTGAATTATGTGCCCATGCCTAGGTCCTGGCGTTGGTAAACTAAAATATATCATTCTCTCTTACTTAGCATGTTCTAGACAGGGCATATGCCTAGAACGTCTATCACCTACCAGTTAAGATGACGCATGAAGTACTAAGAGAATTTAATGACACCACACTAGCCTAGAAGAGTGGGATGCATTCCTAGGTTGTCATGAATTCTGACTACAAGATTATTTCTTAACCTCAACCTCTCGATGCTAATGAACCACAGGATGATATGACGGTCACTCAAGCAATTCCATCAATAATTTATGCAAACAAGGTTGCAAATCTTATAAACATAAAAGAATGGTAGTTAAAGCAGTAATCAGAGTTATTCAGCAGGCATAGCAATCAAGAACAAGAATAAAAATCTACTTAACGAGCTAACATGGCTAGGGCTTCAAATAGCCCTAATTATGAAAGGAACTACTCACTCATAACGGAAATTGAAACAGAAATAATTGAATTCATAAGTAAATTGCAATAATAAAAATAAGGGTACATAAGAGATTGTTGAAGAAAAGGCACAACAAAGCCACGGCAGAGCCTTCTTCTCGAAGCTCCACGCCTAATAAACTGTGTGTAAAATATTATCTCTAAAAATATGGTTCCCCAAACCACTGAACAAAGGCTCCCTTTTATAGACAAATGGAAAACCTTGTCCTATAAGGATTGGTATTAAAAACCCTAGCCTAGAATGTTCTAGAATAGTTATTGTACTTCTAATTAATTACAAAGTCCTTAAAATCTATTTGAACCAATCAGAACACGGTTGGGAGTGTGAATGCAAGCTAGCTAGTGGGAACACAAGCTGGCCCTTCGTCGTAGGGGTCTGGAACTGCTTTTTTGAGGCACACCATGAGCATAGTAAAAGCGCATCTTTGTTCAGGCTAGGCGCACAGGTTGTTAGGCTTAGCGCAGAGGAGTAACTTTGATCCACCGCTGGCGGAACAGGAACTAGGGTTTAGGCGCAGAGGCTGGGCTCGGATGGGAAGTTCTTGGGACATGTACTCGACATGTGTAACGACCCGGACCAGAAATTAAATTAGTTTGAGAATTGGACAATTTTACCCTCAGTTTTGGATGGGTTCGGGAGTCACTTTTTGACTGGCAGTACTTTTGGGAATTTTTCTTGGGTTTTTGCGTAGGTCTCGAACTCACGAGTTCGTAGACAGGCGGCACGCGGAAAATGGAGACCCGATGAGTTCGTTACGGGTCTAGAAGCTGCAGGGGCAGTTTGGTAATTTTGGAAATGTTGGAATTATATAACAGATATTTTTCTCTCTCCTCGAGAGATTGGTCGATGCAGTCTCGGCCCTATCCGATCCCTCCCCGTGCGAACACCGAAGGCCATATTCATCGGAGGGATTTCGGTCCGATTCGAACAAAACCAAGGTCGGGAGGATCTTCCCCGGGACCCCACGAGCATTTTGGGGTAGTTCTTGGAGCGGGAGCACCGCCGTAGGCGACGGACAGAGGAGGGAGGTGAACCGAATATTCTCGGCCGTTTTCCGGCCAAACCAGGTAAGATCACGGAACTTTGACCTCATATTTGGATTCCTGGTGAAAAGTAGATGAATTTACATGTGTAGATCGTGAAAAACGGTTAAGAAATGAAGAAATTAGAAAACCTTGAAGTTCGGCCGGAAATGGGGGATTCCGGCGAACCAGACGGCGGCGGAGGTGGCGGTCCGGTCATCTTCTCCGGCCAGCCTCCGGCGACGGCGAGGCCGTCCGGTCGTCTTCTCCGGCGAGTCACCGGTAACCGGTCGGGTCGAGTGAACCGGTCGGGTTGAGTGAACTGGTCGGGTCGAGTGAACCGGTCGGGTTGAGTGAACCGGTCGGGTCGAGTTGAATCGGTCGGGTCGAGTTGGACCGGGTCAGGTCGTGCCGGACCGGGTTGGACCGGTCCAGGCGCGTGAACACTGTAGCAGGCGCGTGACCGGCGCGTGGCAGCGCGTGGGCGCGTGTTCTGACCTTCCGGTGGCGCGTGGCGGCGCGTGGGACTATTCCCGAAGTCACGGCGGCGCGTGACTGAGGTTTTGGGACGTTCCGGATCAGATTTTGTTGGTTTCGAGGCCATAGGAGTTCATTTAGAGCTCGGTTGGGCAATCCCAGCGGTAAGGATTGACCGTGGAGAGGGTTTTGAGTTTGGAAAGTCAAGGTAGTTGGGTCATTATGGTATAGATGTTCTGAGGCTAGAGCGTACATGAATTTTGGGTTGGATGGTGATGGTAAGCGGACTTTGATTTATAAATTGTAATGTATGTATAAATATCTTTGATTTCATCACTGTTGTGTATGGTTGTATTTATAATTGTGATGCATGTATTAATATCCTCGATTTAATTACTGTTGGGTATGGTGGTAATTATAAATTGTAACGCATGTATTAATATCCTCGATTTAGAAATGTTGTGTATGGGTGCAATGATGGCTGGATAATTGTTGTTCCAATATTTCAGTGGAAGTGCGTTGCGAGAAACGATATGGTTGTTGGATTCGGTTTTGATAGTGTTTGGACGTGGTAATTATTTGGGTACATGATTTTGAGTTGAAACCGTGTTTGTGATAAATGATAAACAAAATATATACTTGATTTTGGATACAAAACAGATTTGATGGGGCCTAGGAGCCGGGCCTTGGTTCCGTGTTGGCGGACTCCCGGTGAACCCCTAATATAAAGCAGATTTGATGGGGCCTAGAAGCCGGGCCTTGGTTCCGTGTTGGCGGACTCCCGGTGAACCCCTAATATAAAAGTGATTTGATGGGGCCTAGGAGCCGGGCCTGGGTTCCGTGTTGGCGGACTCCCGGTGAACCCCTAATATAAAAGTGATTTGAGGGGCCTAGAAGCCGGGCCTTGGTTCCGTGTTGGCGGACTCCCGGTGAACCCCTAATATAAAAGTGATTTGATGGGCCTAGAAGCCGGGCCTTGGTTCCGTGTTGGCGGACTCCCGGTGAACCCCTAATATAAAAGTGATTTGATGGGCCTAGAAGCCGGGCCTTGATTCCGTGTTGGCGGACTCCCGGTGAACCCCAATATAAAAGATGAATTTGCAGAGATTGTGGTCGAGTCCAAGTAGTACATATTCTAGCACACCCCAAGGGATACCCTGGTGGCTAGGAATATGATAGCCGAGAGATATGTCGACTGATGAGATATCATGGTACAGAGAGTTATGATACGATATGATAGCCGATGATATTTTCGGCTCTAATATGAACCAGACGACAGTTGTTATGGGCCTAATCAACATATGAAAATACGTTGTCATCCGGGTCAGTGGGTTGGTGTGGGCGGTGACCCAGATGGACGAATTATTATTGGTTCACTAGTTTGTTGTCTTGTGGTTTTCCAGTAGAGATGTCAGCAATGTCTGACTACTGACTTTTGGTATCAGAAAGTATTTCTAATTGAACCACCACTATTCCGAGGTTTTGGTTTTGACCGGTATTTTATCCTGCGTCTGACAGTAGGAGTAATCAGTAAGTACAGAGTTTCTATTGGGAACCATGTAAAGTTTAATAAAAAAATTATTTAAGAATAAAGGGTATTTTCTGGTAATTAAATGTTGAGGTAAAAGAGCTGTCAGACGGGAAAAGGGTCATTTCCGGGTTTCGAGGAAAAATTCGGGAAGGGTCCTTACAACATGTCCTGGCACGACCTTGGCACTTCTAGGACATGAACATGATGTCATGAGACACAGGTTTGGAACCCGGATGGCATGATCTGAGGTACTTGGTCAATGACTCAAAATAGGCGCACAGGCGCACTCATGATCCAGTTCAAGACCTGATATTGAAATGATGATATCTCCTTCATATGAACTCCGATTTGAGTCATTCTTTTCGCATTCTTTTCAGAATTTACTTATCTTTCCAAATCTGCACAAGTCTCACAAGATTGATCATTTTCTACTATTTATGGCACGAAATCATTCAAAAGACATGTAAAATAGGCATATAAAGACATCAAAATGATGCATAAATAATGACTGATCATCTAGTTCCCCTTCCTGCTTCCAAAAACTTGGTAGGATGCAAATGGGTTTACAGAATAAAGAAGAATTCATATGGCACCATTGCTAGACATAAGGCTCGACTTGTAGCAAAAGGTTTTAGTCAGGAAGAAGGTCTTGATTATGGTGAGACATTCAATCCAGTGGTCAAAACTACTACTGTCATATTGGTCTTAGCATTAGCAGCTCATTTTCAATGGCCTCTCAAACAGCTTGATGTTAAAAATGCTTTTTTGCATGGGGAACTTAAGGAAGAGGTATATATGACACAACCTCCTGGTTTTGAATATTCAAGACATCCTGATTATGTGTGCAAACTGCAAAAATCTCTTTATGGCCTCAAACAAGCTCCTCGAGCCTGGAATGATAAGTTTACTAGCTTTCTTTCTGAGCTAGGATTTCAAACAACTTGGGCTGATGCCTCTCTTTTTGTCAAGCAAACGTCTTCTGCAGTTGTGATTCTTCTATTATATGTGGATGATATTATCCTCACTGGTAGCAGTGCTGCTGCAATATCAGAGGTCATAACTTCTCTAACTACAGAATTTGACATAAAGAACCTTGGGGATCTTCATTTCTTCTTGGGTTTACAAATTCAGTATAATTCCAATGGTATGTTTGTTTCTCAATCCAAGTATATTCATGATTTGCTTACTAAAACTTCAATGTTGGACAACAAGCCTACAGATACTCCTAGTGCACCAGGTTCCCGACTTAAGAAAAATGATGGCTCTTTGTATGATAATCCTTCCAACTATCGAAGTATTGTTGGTGCCTTATAGTACTTGACCTTCACCAGACCTGATATTTTCTTCTCTGTTAATATGGTTTGTCAGTACATGCACTCACCCTCTGAGTCTCACTTTATGGTTGTCAAACGCATCCTTCGATATCTTAAACATACTCAGCATCAGGGCATCTCCTTATCCGCTGGCTCTTTAGACCTCATTGCCTATACTGATGCAGATTGGGCTGGAGACCCGACTGATCGTCGCTCTACTACTGGTGTTGTTGTCTACCTTGGTAGCAATCCTATCTCTTAGATGTCCAAGAAACAAACCACGGTATCCCGTTCTAGTACTGAGTCTGAATATCAAGCCCTGGCTATTACCGCTGCTGAGGTTGCCTGGATACGTCAGTTACTATATGCTCTTCACATACCTTTGTTAAAACCTCCTCTGATTTACTGTGACAGCACTTCCGCCACAAGTCTTTGTGCTAATCCCATCTTCCATTCTCGTGCCAAGCATATCGAGATTGATTACCACTTTGTCCCTGAACGTGTGGTTCGTGGCGATTTGGATGTTCAACATGTGTCTTCTAGTGATCAGGTAGCCGACATCTTCACCAAAGCCTTAGCAGATGATCTTTTCTATTTACACTCTTCCAATCTGATGCTTGGTGTCTCTTCGCCATCAGCTTGAGAGGAGATGTTAGATGACTTGCTCCTACTATATCGTGCCTATGCTATGCCGCGCATGTGCTGCGCCTCACTTTCAGTATGCCTGCGGCTTCACTGCTGCTCATGACAGCTATGTCTTAGCTGCATTACAGCTGCAAGACAGCTATGTATGTTTTTAGGTTTGTTAGAGCAGTTAGGAATCGGTTATATCAGTTGAGTGACTTACTTGATCACTAAGTAATCAACTACAAGTTATATAAATAGCTTACTAAGTGTTGTAATGTGTGTAAGTGTGATTTTAAGAAATAAGATCAGTCTTGTTCACACCTCCTCTACCTTCTTTTTCTCAAACTAAGATCTCTTCTTTTCTTTTGTAAAACAATCTGATACCTAACATAAGCTCTTCCAAAGTTGAAAGGCCAGACACAACACTGCAAGTCCGCAACTGCTATATTAATATATATAATATTGAATTTCATACTAAAATTAATATTCCACGAAGGGAAGAAGAGATTACAGATTGCATAAGGCAGTAGCAACCATGCATCTTATTCTTTTATTAATATTAATAGATAATTATTTTAATTTGTAGTTACAAATTAATGAAAAGCAGCTTACATGGTCATCATCTGCTTTTAAAAAATAAATGTGTATATGTATATATATTGTTTAATTGTTGTCGTACCAGAACTGTTTCTGAAGATTGTCAACCTGCTTGTTGTCAATCTGGAATGCCTTGGCTAGAACATCAGGGTTGATGGGTGGGTTGGACCCGAAGACGGCATTGGCGATGGTGATGACTCCAGGGTTCTGGCTGCTAAGAGCAGCAAGGGCTAGGGCGTTGGAGTGTCCCACATTCAGTTGGAAGTGAATGAGACCCTCTGGGAACACAAACACATCTCCCTTGTACAACACTTTGGTGAATAGCTTGTTCTTTTGGCCGTTAATGTTGGATGTCACGAAGCCAACGTAGAGTGAGCCTTCGAGGACGACGAGGATTTCGGTGGCACGAGGGTGGGTATGAGGAGGGTTGAGGCCGTAGGGTGCAAAGTCTACGCGAGCCGCGGATATCCCAAGAGTGTTGAGTCCTCCTATTTGCTCCACATTCGCCGGTGTCACCATTGAACCCAGCGGATTTGCGACGTTTCCGGCGTTTCGGAGCCCATCAAAGAAGAAATCATTTGCTGACACCTGCATCGGGTCTTTGCAGAATTTTCCATTCACAAACACTGCATAATCACGAACAAATTAATCATATATCCATCATGTACTATATAAAACAACACGTGCATGGATAAATAAGGCATGAGCCATGCTAAATTAAACATATAAGTTCTGCATGCATGTACGTACGAGCATTTTGGGTGTTATTAATTGCGACGCAAAAGTCCTGAAGAGGACTGGGGTCTGAGGCAGAAACAAGGAGGAGGGTGGCCAGTGCTAACATGGCAACACCAGTTGCAGGGAAATGAGCACCTTTCATCATCATCGTATTCGAAACCTAGTTAATTAAGAATTAACTTGAAAGTAGTTAGATGACGATTCCTGGTTGAGCTAGAGATCGATAAGAGATGAATGAAAATGTTGCTGGAAACTTGTGTATTTATAGATGTAGAGACTCATGAACTGGTCTTGGATTTTCCATGTCGATTGAGGCAGGTAAAGACTAAGGTTTAATATTAGAAGCAATCGAATAGCAGGTAAATATTGTGACAGAAATATTTGGCAAGAGCTTGATTAATTTGACTCAGTCTTGATTTTATGGTGTTTACTGTTTCAATATCTTGCTTGAAAAAAATTAAGTGTTGAATTAATATCTGCTTAATTAAAAGGTACCTTTTGCAAAGGTCTATAAGGCATATATTAATATATAATTGAAGTACGAAGAAGATGAAGTGTGTTGGGGAAGCGGATCCTCTAGGGTTCTTGTCAGATCCTCATGTTGAAGATCCTTGAATATTGACCATTGAGATCAATCTGATGGTCAAGAATAAGTTAAAAAAATCATCACTTCTTCACGCCCAAATCCGAGCGCATCACTTCTTCCTCTTGCCGAACGCCACTTTTGGTTTTTCAACCTTCCACTTCACCGAAAAATCTTACTTGTCACTCTAGATGCCGCTCTTGTTCCCAAACTGACCGATGATTGAGGTTCCTTCAAATTTGTAGAATGAACATCATGATGAGCAAAGGGCTACGTGGTTTTCTTTCTGTTCATCTGCAAAGGCCACACAATTCCACTTGATCTCCGCCTCTCTTGTCCTCGACTGAAGCCTCATTGTCATTGTCTTCACCACCACCGCCAACTGCCCCTTCATCCACCAATCCCTTGCCCCTTCATCCACCAATCCCTTGCCCCCACCTTCGCCATCGTCATCTCCATCTCCTTCCCACAAAATCTCCCCTTTATCTACCAATTCTTTGTCCGCATCTTCGCCACCGTCATCTCCATCTCCTTCCCACAAAATCTCTCCTCAAAATCCTCACCGGCATGGAAAACACCGGCAAGCTCCCTTCCATCATCTCCAAAAATCCCATCGACTCACTCTTTCATGGTATCCGTCGGATTCCTCTAGCAAGACATGAAGTATTCCCCCAAAAAAAAAGACATAGAGTAACAGACCCACACGCTGAGATTTGGTGTGGAAAGTTAAAAAAAATTTGAGACTCATTTATGACCCTTAGATTAGATTCAACGGTCACTATTCAATAATCCCTACCATGGGGATCTTGTCATATCCCCAGAGAATCCGCTTCCGTGTGTTGGACTTGGACCAACTAAAAGGGAAGTAGATCCTCTGAGGATCTGACAAGCTCACCATGGTAAAGATCTTTTAATCCTGGCCGTTGAAACAAATCCTAAGGCTGAGACTGGTTTAAAATTTTCTAACTTTTGCACGCTCCAAACAAGGCGCGTCTTAGTCGCTTCCTCTTTGGCCCCAAACCCTCATCTTTGTCCCTCGATCTCATCTTATTCAATGACTCCAAGAAGGGCAAGGACCCTTCACCGTCATCGAAGAACTGGCTTTACACTTCTTTAAACGTAAACTAATGTGTTTGTAATTAGTTTATGTGTTTCAGAGCATTCATGCATCCAGAATATACATATGCAATTGGCACTGGATGACTTGTAAATAGATGTCGCTCTTGTTCCCAAACCAACCGATGATTGTGGTTCCTTCAAATTTGTAGAATGAACATCATGATGAGCAAAGGGCTACGTGGTTTTGTTTCCGTTCATCAGTAAAGGCCACACAATTCCACTCGATCTCCATCTCTCTTGTCCTCGACTAAAGCCTCACTGTCACTGTCTTGACCACCACCGCCAACCGCCCCTTCATCCACCAATCCCTTGCCCCCACCTTCACCATCGTCATCTCCATCTCCTTCCCACAAAATCTCCCCTTTATCCACCAATCCCTTGCCCGCACCTTTGCCACCGTCATCTCCATCTCCTTCCCACAAAATCTCTCCTCAAAATCCTCACCAGCAAGCTCCCTTCCATCATCTCCAAAAGTCACACCAACTCACTTTTTCATGGTATCCGTTGGATTCCTCTAGCAAGATTTGGAGTATTCCCCCCAAAAAAAAGGCATAGAGTAACATACTCACGCGCTGAGATTAGGAGTGGAAAGTTGAAAAAATATTGAGACTCATTTATGACTTTTAGATTGGATTCAACGATCAATATTCAATAATCCCTACCATGGGGATCTTGTCAGATCCCCAGAAGATTCGCTTCCGTGTGTTGGACTTGGACCAACTAAAAGGGAAGCAGATCCTCTGGGGATCTGACAAGCTCCCCATCGTAGAGATCTTTTAATTTTGGCCGTTGAAACAAATCCTAAGACTAAGACTATGTTTAAAATTTTCTAACTTTTAGTCGCTTATTGGGGGTGGGGGTATTATCGTAAATTGTATTGTTGTGGACACTTGAGGAGACAACATCTCTTATGGAAAAAGCTGTTGTGAACAAAGGGGAAACGCGACATCTGTCAACAGGCATCCAGACTATGAATTCTTCCTCTCAAGGCGATACTGGTGACTTTGCAAAACCTGAAAACCTTAATCTATTCTTTTCAACTAACAACTTAGTAGCTTTCAAGTCCACATTAATCTTTGTGACACTCATATAGCATCTAACCGTAGATAGCGAGAAAGAGTGACCAACCTTGTCCTGCCCCCGATTCCATATATATATAGCTTTCATGTCTTCTTTTCTTCTTATGTTGAATTATGCAAATATGAACATGGCAAATGATCATGTTAAAGTAGCGTTGTCAGTTTAGCAGCCACACCTGATAATGTAAATATGTACTTATACAGATAGAATACTAATGGATCTGTAAATAATACCGCAATTTTTGAAGATTGGATGTAATTACTAGTTGATCATTTGCGATGTACACACTGAAATTTTCATTCTTTACTGCAATGTACTTACTATTATATCTATTACTATTATTCGGAATGACTTTAAGAAGGTCGTGGTATTTGATTTTGAGACATGAAGAAATGAACTAGCTAGAAGTCATGCATTGATCTGTTTAAATTATTCTCTCTATCTTTTGATTCAAGTAATGACTTTTGAGGATGAATGTTGAAAATTGAACCTCTAAGCTCTTCCAAAGTTGAAAAGCCAGACACAACATTGCAAGTCCGCAACTGCTATATTAATAAATATAATATTGAATTTCATACTCAAAATAATATTCCACGAAGGGAAGAAGAGATTACAGATTGCATAAGGCAGTAGCAACCATCTTATTCTTTGATTAATATTAATAGATAATAATTTTAATCTGTAGTAACTAATTAATGAAAAGCAGCTTACATGGTCATCGTCTGCTTTTCAAATATACATGTGTATATATGTATATATATTGTTTAATTGTTGTCGTACCAGAACTGTTTCTGAAGATTGTCAACCTGCTTGTTGTCAATCTGGAATGCCTTGGCAAGAACATCAAGGTTGATGGGTGGGTTGGACCCGAAGACGGCATTGGCGATGGTGATGACTCCAGGGTTCTGGCTGCTAAGAGCAGCAAGGGCTAGGGCGTTGGAGTGTCCCACATTGAGTTGGAAGTGAATGAGACCCTCTGGGAACACAAACACATCTCCCTTGTACAACGTTTTGGTAAACAGCTTGTTCTTTTGGCCGTTAATGTTGGATGTCACGAAGCCAACGTAGAGTGAGCCTTCGAGGACGACGAGGATTTCGGTGGCACGAGGGTGGGTATGAGGAGGGTTGAGGCCGTAGGGTGCAAAGTCTACGCGAGCCGCGGATATCCCAAGAGTGTTCAGTCCTCCTATTTGCTCCACATTCGCCGGTGTCACAATTGAACCCAGCGGATTTGCGACGTTTCCGGCGTTTCGGAGCCCATCGAAGAAGAAATCATTTGCTGACACCTGCATCGGGTCTTTGCAGAATTTTCCATTCACAAACACTGCATAATCACAAACAAATTAATCATATATCCATCATGTACTATATAAAACAACACGTGCATGGAAAAATAATGCATGAGCCATGCAAAATTAAACATATAAGTTATGCATTCATGTACGTACGGGCATTTTGAGTGTTATTAATTGCGACGCAAAAGTCCTGAAGAGGACTGGGGTCTGAGGCAGAAACAAGGAGGAGGGTGGCCAGTGCTAACATGGCAACACCAGTTGAAGGGAAATGAGCACCTTTCATCATCATCGTTTCGAAACCTAGTTAAGAATTAACTTGAAAGTAGTTAGATGACGATTCCTCGTTGAGCTAGAGATCGATAAGAGATGAATGAAAATGTTGCTGGAAACTTGTGTATTTATAGATGTAGAGACTCATGAACTGGTCTTGGATTTTCCATGTCGATTGAGGCAGGTAACGACTAAGGTTTAATATTGGAAGCAATCAAATAGCAGGTAAAGACTCGGTTGCACTTGAATTTGATTAGAAGCTTGCAGCCACCTATACTAATTAATTATTGTGACAAAAATATTTGGCAAGAGCTTGATTAATTTGACTCAGTCTTGATTTTATGGTGTTTACTGTTTCAATATCTTGCTTGAAAAAAATTAAGTGTTGAATTTGAAAGAATTCTATTATAGTGATAAAGGAAAATCACGAGTGAAGAAGATGATTGAAGAGAGAGGAGTATAAGAAGAGATGAAGTAAAAGCTTCTGTTTTATATATCTTTCACTCACATTTTGTTCATACATACCTTCAATACTTATATAGTAATTATGTACAGCAAGTTACAGATGCTTGCAATGTATGACAGCTAAGGAGATTGTGCTTTAACTAATTTAGCCTAACAACCTAACTGAATTGGTTTGAACCTTAACAATTAAGCTAACTAACTAACCAACAATACAGCTAGCAGCTTAACCATACCAACAACATACCAACAGCTAGCTAATTGCTTTGCTCTTAGCTAACTGCTTTGTTCTTATCATTCAACATCCTCCCTCAATCTGATGCTGGAGTCCGAAGCATGAGATTATCCCGATAAAACTCAAACCGAGGCGTGTGTAGCCCATGAGTCATGACATCGGCTAGCTGATCCTGAGAGGAAACATGCGCCAAGTGAAGAGCTTTACGTTGAACCCGCTCACGAACGAAATGGACGTCGATTTCAACATGTTTAGTACGGCCATGAAAAACTGGATTATGGGCCATCTGGATAGCGGAGACACTATCGCACCAGATCAAGGGCGGATGAGCAAGAGGAAGGTGAAGTTCAGCCAATAGGTGAGTTAGCCACTGGAGTTCACAAGCAGTGTTGGCAAGAGCTCGGTACTCCGCCTCGGCAGAAGAACGAGAGACGGTGGTCTGTTTCTTGGCCCCCCATGAAATGGGATTACGACCAAGAAAGACAATATGACCAGAAGTCGAACGGCGAGTATTAGGATCACCACCCCAATCAGCGTCTGAGAAGGCGTGAAGACGAAGCGCGCCTGAGACATAACGAAGACCAAAGGCCATAGTACCGTTTAGATAGCGAAGGATACGTTTGACAGCAATCATGTGAACATCCGTGGGGGCATGCATGAATTGACACACAGTATTAACATCAAAAACAATATCCGGGCGAGTAAACGTCAAGTATTGGAGAGCACCAACCATGCTCCGATAAAGAGTGGGATTAGGAAGCAAGAGACCATCAGTAAGGAGTAACTTAGCGTCAGGAACCAAAGGAGTAGAAACAGGACTGCAATTAGACATCCCAACCTTGCTTAGAAGCTCCTTTGTATACTTACTTTGATCAACAAACAAACCAGTGTTGTGAGAACGCACATGGAGACCAAGGAAATAGGACAAAGGCCCGAGATCCTTCATATCAAACTCAGTACTTAAGGCACGAATCAAACGGGCCATCACAGCAGGATCATTCCCAGTCACGATGATGTCATCGACATAGAGCAAAACAATAAGAAGAACCGATCCCTGATGGAAGACAAACAAGGCAGAATCAGAGAGAGATTGAACAAACCCCAAAGTGAGCATATGACCAGTAAACCGAGCGTTCCAAGCGCGAGGAGCCTGCTTCAGGCCATAAAGAGACTTTTCCAGCTTGCACACATGAGAAGGACAGTGAGAATCAACAAAACCCGGAGGTTGGTCCATGTAAACCTCTTCATGAAGAACACCATGTAAAAAGGCATTTTTGACATCAAGTTGCCGTAAAGACCAATTGAACTGAGCAGCCAAAGCAAGAACGAGACGCACCGTGGTATGCTTGACAACCGGACTGAAAGTTTCATCATAATCAACCCCAGCCTCTTGGAGATAACCCTTAGCAACCAGGCGTGCCTTGTGTCTTGCCACCGAGCCATCTGCATGGCGCTTTAACTTGAATACCCACTTACACCCAATAACACTACGGTGAGTAGGTAATGGAACCAATCGCCAAGTGTGCTGATGCTGGAGAGCAGAAAATTCCTCGTGCATGGCGTGACACCACTCAGGAACCTGGGCAGCTTGTGTATAGGTCACTGGCTCAAGAAGAGGACCAGCCGCGGAGGTGACGTGCAAAGCAAGAAAGCCACGACGCCTAGGTCTGGAGATGCCATTTTTTGAACGAGTGATCATAGGATGGGAAGACGGTATGGCAGAGAGAGCAGGAGACGAAACCGAAACAGGCATGTCAACCACCAAGTCAATAGAGGGCGCGGAGCCAGGAGAGTCAAGAGCAGGAGCGGATGGAGAGGAGTCTGAAGCCGGAGAATCTGGTGAATGAACAGGATGCACAGAAGTAGACCCCGATGCAGCAGGAGAGGGAACCCTGCCAAGTGGAGGACAAGCAGTATATAATGGAGTACAACTAGGATGGTTTACCAAGCCATGATCATGCACGAAGGATGTGTTGATGGATGCATGAGAAGAAGAGAAAGGGAACTGACTTTCATCAAAGACAACATGGCGAGACACAAAGGTCTTTTTGGAGGGAATATGATAACACAGATATCCTTTATACTCAAGAGTGTACCCTGCAAAGACACATTGGGTGGTCCGGGGTTCAAGTTTGTGACTAGTATAGGGTCGGAGAAAAGGATAATAGGCACACCCGAAAGATTTTAAAAATCGTAAACAAGGATAGGAACCAAAGAGCAGAAAATAGGGAGACTTCATATGAAGAACATCAGTTGGCATACGATTGATAAGAAAATTGGCAGTGGAACAAGCATGAAACCAAAAAGAAGAGGGCATAGAAGCTGTTTGTAGCAAGGTAATGGTGGTTTCAATGAGATGTCGATGTTTTCTCTCAGCAAGACCGTTCTGCTGTGGTGTATAAGGACACGATTTGAAATGAAGAATGCCTTTAGACATGAAGAACTCAGTCATGGCCTTGTTGACAAACTCACCGCCACCATCACTTTGAAAGACTTTTATAGATTTTTCAAAGAAATTAAGAACATAAGAGTAGAACTTAACAAAAGTAGAGTAAACATCTGATTTATACTTTAAAGGATAAATCCAAGAGTAGCGAGTACAGTCATCAATGAAGAGAACATAGTATTTATGACCAAGAAGAGAAGGACAGTGACTAGGACCCCAAACATCTGAATGAACTTTAGCAAACGGGTGAGAAGTCCTATTGACAAAAGCAGAAAATGGCAGTCTAGATATTTTTCCTTGGAGACAAGGTTGACACATATGTGAATTTGACTCAGGCGAGTAAGTAATCTGAGCTTGGGACAACATAGTAGAAAGGACAGCATGGGCAGGATGACCAAGCCACCGGTGCCATAGTGAAGAGGATATTGTTTTGCCTACACAAGCAACAGTCGACAAGTGAGGAGACAAAGAAGAAGAAGATAAAGACTTAGGAAGAAGATATAAACCACTAACACTAAGAAGTGTGTATAGAGTCCTCCCCGAGTGGTCCTGAATACGAAGAGAGAAAGCATCAAACAGCATTTGACAAGCATTATGCAAACAAAACTTTTGCACAGAAAGCAGATTATGAACAAGACGAGGTACATGATACACATCCTTCAATTGAAAAGCATGATCGATAATAGGCAAGGTAAGGGAACCAACACTAGCTATAGGAAGGACAGCTCCATTACCAACTGAAATACCTGATTTAGAAGGACAAGCGTGAGCTTGTTGTAAGTGAGAATCATCAGAGATCATGTGATTGTTGGCACTAGTATCAGCAAGCCAGAAGTTAGGATCATTGAACTCAAACACAGGAGTAGCTGAATAGGCCTGAGACTGAGTACCGGGTGGAGTAGACACTTCAAAATGACCCCGTTGTGAGCACTCCAGGGCCTCATGGCCAGAAATCTTACATAGTTGACATACTGGAGATGGGAGAGCTTGCATGTACTGAGGGGAAGCCCCTAAAACACCAGGAGTTGTGTGATCAGGCAACTGTTGAGATTGCTGTGATGACTGTGAAGAGTAAGGATTGTAATCATAGGAGTGATTACCACCATTAGAATAGCCATGGTGTTGTTGAGCACCTTGATTATAAGCATGAAACGGAGGATAGTCGTGATTCAAAGCACGATTATAACCTCCACGATTACCCCTATTGTTGTTGTTCCAGCTGTTATTCCAGTTGTTGTTGTTCCAGCTGTTATTCCAGTTGTTGTTGTTCCAGCTGTTATTCCAGTTGTTGTTGTTCCAGCTGTTATTCCAGTTGTTATTCCATCGTCCTCGACCATTATTCCACCGACCTCGACCTTTATTGTTATTCCAATTATTAGAGCCTCTCCCTTGCCAATTCGAGTTATTCCAACCTGTACCTCCCGATTGAGACGTGGTAGTTCCATTCAAGGATTCACCTTGAGAACCTTGACCTTCTTTAGTAGCCACCATTGCGGTAAGCAAGGATTGGTGAGAAGCAAGTTGTGTTGCAACTTTGTTAAGGTCTGCTTCTTCAGCTAGCAAGAGAGTCCGAAGCTCAGTAAGAGTAACAGGAATTGGCCGTGCCCGAATGTGAGATTTGAAGGGATGATAATCAGATGGCAAGCCATTAAGTGTGATCAAGATTACATCTTTGTCAGACACAGGCACACCTGCACTAGCCAACCGTTGGCGAGCAGACCGAATCTTACTCATGAATGTCTCAACAGAATCAAAACCTTTTTGGATGGTCTGAAGATTGGTCTTCAGCTGCATGAGGTTAGCTTCTGACAAAGAAGAGAAACGTTCTTGCAGTGTAAGCCAAGCCTCACGTGAGAACTCACAGTTCATTATCTCAGTGAAGGCATCTTCAGATATCATTGCAATTAGAACATTAAGTAAAGCAGCATCCATATCAACCCAGTTTTGAAACGATGCATCAGTAGACAAAGGACACAGACTAGAACCATCAAGATGTCCAAACAGATGAAAACCTTTCAGTAAGCGCTGAATCTTAATACTCCAAGACACATAGTTTGTATCATCTAGCTTTACAGATATGAAGTCCGTGACATGTTTAAGGAGATCCATACCAATAGTCATGGCAAAAAAACAGAAAGCACAGGAAAGTATAAACTCAGTATTGAGTACTTGACTAGCAAGAGATGTAAGAACCACTTATCTTGCAGAGAATCTCAACGTGAGAGATCCAGATAGTGAGCAGAAGAGAAGCAGAAGATCCAGATGGTGAGAAGAAAAGCACGCCTGAAGAACTGGAATTAAGGAAGAAAGAATACTATAGGCTAATCACGATCCTCAGTGTACTGGAATCACGATCTTCATATACTTGCACAGGAAGCACCAGAATCATACAGCTGTGAGCATTAAAGCTCTGATACCATGAAAGAATTCTGCTATAGTGATAAAGGAAAATCACGAGTGAAGAAGATGATTGAAGAGAGAGGAGTATAAGAAGAGATGAAGTAAAAGCTTCTGTTTTATATATCTTTCACTCACATTTTGTTCATACATACCTTCAATACTTATATAGTAATTATGTACAACAAGTTACAGATGCTTGCAATGTATGACAGCTAAGGAGATTGTGCTTTAACTAATTTAGCCTAACAACCTAACTGAATTGGTTTGAACCTTAACAATTAAGCTAACTAACTAACCAACAATACAGCTAGCAGCTTAACCATACCAACAGCATACCAACAGCTAGCTAACTGCTTTGCTCTTAGCTAACTGCTTTGTTCTTATCATTCAACAGAATTAATATCTGCTTAATTAAAAGGTACCATTTGCAAAGGTCGATAAGGCATATATTAATATATAATTGAAGTAGGAAGAAGATGAAGTGTGTTGGGGAAGCGGATCCTCTAGGGTTCTTGTCAGATCCTCAGGGTGAAGATCCTTGAATATTGACCATTGAGATCAATCTGATGGTCAAGAATAAGTTAAAAAATTCATCACTTCTTCACGCCCAAATCCGAGCGCATCACTTCTTCCTCTTGCCGAACGCCACTTTTGGTTTTTCAACCTTCCACTTCACCGAAAAATCTTAGTTGTCGCTCTAGATGCTGCTCTTGTTCCCAAACTGACCGATGATTGAGGTTCCTTCAAATTTGTAGAATGAATATCATGATGAGCAAAGGGCTACGTGGTTTTCTTTCTGTTCATCTGCAAAGGCCACACAATTCCACTCGATCTCCGCCTCTCTTGTCCTCGACTGAAGCCTCATTGTCATTGTCTTCACCATCACCGCCAACTGCCCTTTCATCCACCAATCCCTTGCCCCCACCTTCGCCATCGTCATCTCCATCTCCTTCCCACAAAATCTCCCCTTTATCTACCAATCCTTTGCTCGCACCTTCGTCACCGTCATCTCCATCTCCTTCCCACAAAGTCTCTCCTCAAAATCGTCACCGGCATGGAAAGCACCGACAAGCTCCCTTCCATCATCTCCAAAAGTCTCACCGACTCACTCTTTCATGGTATCCGTCGGATTCCTCTAACAAGACATGAAGTGTTCCCCAAAAAAAAAAAGGCATAGAGTAACAGACCCACGCGCTGAAATTATGTGTGAAAAGTTGAAAAAATATTGAGACTCATTTATGACCCTTAGATTGGATTCAACGGTCAATATTCAATAATCCTTACCATGGGGATCTAACAAGATCCTCAAAGAATCCACTTCCGTGTGTTGGACTTGGATCAACTAAAAGGAAAGCAGATCCGCTGGGGATCTGATAAGCTCTACATGGTAGAGATCTTTTAATCCTGGTCATTGAAACAAATCCCAACGCTGAGGCTGTGTTTAAAATTTTTTAACTTTTGCACGCTCGAAACAAGTCGCGTCTTAGTCGCTTCCCCTTTGGCCCCAATCCCTCATATCTATCCCTCGATCACATCTTATTCAATGACTCCAAGAAGGACAAGGACCCGCCACCGTCATCGAAGAACTGGCTTTACACTTCTTTAAACGTAAACTAATGTGTTTGTATACGACATTTAGTTTCATAAAATGAAGCAAAAATGATTAGTTCATGTGTTTCAGAGCATTCATGCATCCAGAATATACATATGCAATTGGCACTGGATGACTTCTAAATAGATGCCGCTCTTGTTCCCAAACCGACCGATGATTGTGGTTCCTTCAAATTTGTAGAATGAACATCATGATGAGCAAAGGGCTACGTGGTTTTGTTTCCGTTCATAAGTAAAGGCCACACAATTCCACTCGATCTCCATCTCTCTTGTCCTCGACTGAAGCCTCATTGTCACTGTCTTTACCACCACTGCCAACCGCCCCTTCATCCACCAAACACTTGCCCCCACCTTCGCCATCGTCATCTCCATCTCCTTCCCACAAAATCTCCCCTTTATCTACCAATCCCTTTCCCGCACCTTCGCCATCGTCATCTCCATCTCCTTCCCACAAAATCTCCCCTTTATCTACCAATCCCTTGCCCGCACCTTCGCCATCGTCATCTCCATCTCCTTCCCACAAAATCTCTCCTCAAAATCCTCACCGGCAAGCTCCCTTCCATCATCTCCAAAAGTCCTACCGACTCACTTTTTCATGGCATCCGTTGGATTCCTCTAGCAAGATATGGAGTATTCCCCAAAAAAAAAAAGGCATAGAGTAACATACTCACGATTTGAGATTAGGAGTGGAAAGTTGAAAAAATATTAAGACTCATTTATGACCTTTAGATTAGATTCAACGGTCAATATTCAATAATTCCTACCATGGGGATCTTGTCAGATCTCCAGAAGATTCACTTCCGTGTGTTGGATTTGGACCAACTAAAAGGGAAGCAGATCCTCTGGGGATCTAACAAGCTCCCCATCGTAGAGATCTTTTAATTTTGGCCGTTGAAACAAATCCTGAGACTAAGACTATGTTTAAAATTTTCTAACTTTTAGTCGCTTATTGGGGGTGGGGGTATTATCGTAAATTGTATTGTTGTGGACACTTGAGGAGACAGCATCTCTTATGGCAAGAGCTGTTGTGAACAAAGGGGAAGCGCGACATCTGTCAACAGGCATCTAGACTTTGAATTCTTCCTCTCAAGGCGATACTGTTGACTTTGCAAAACATGGGAACCTTAATCTATTCTTTTCAACTAACAACTGAGTAGCTTTCAAGTCCACATTAATCTTTGTGACACTCATATAGCATCTAACCGCAAATAGCGAGAAAGAGTGACCAACCTTGTCCTGCCCCCGATTCCATATATATATAGCTTTCATGTCTTCTTTTCTTCTTATGTTGAGTTATGCAAATATGAACATGGCAAATAATCATGTTAAAGTAGCGTTGTCAGTTTATCAGCCATACCTGATAATGTAAATATGTACTTATACATATAGAATATTAATAGATCTGTATATAATACCGCGATTTTTGAAGATTGGATGTAATTACTAGTTGATCATTTGCGATGTACACACTGAATTTTTCATTCTTTACTGCAATGTACTTGGAATACATAATAAACTTACTATTATATCTGTTACTATTATTCGGAATGACTTTAAGAAGGTCGTCGTATTTGATTTTGAGACATGAAGAAATGAACTAGCTAGAAGTCATGCATTGATCTGTTTAAATTATTTTCTCTATCTTTTGATTCAAGTAATGACTTTTGAGGATGAACGTTGAAAATTGAACCTCTAAGCTCTTCCAAAGTTGAAAAGCCAGACACAAGATTGCAAGTCCGCAACTGCTATATTAATAAATATAATATTGAATTTCATACTCAAAATAATATTCCACGAAGGGAAGAAGAGATTACAGATTGCATAAGGCAGTAGCAACCATCTTATTCTTTGATTAATATTAATAGATAATAATTTTAATCTGTAGTAACTAATTAATGAAAAGCAGCTTATTACATGGTCATCATCTGCTTTTCAAAAATACATGTGTATATGCATATATATTGTTTAATTGTTGTCGTACCAGAACTGTTTCTGAAGATTGTCAACCTGCTTGTTGTCAATCTGGAATGCCTTGGCAAGAACATCAAGGTTGATGGGTGGGTTGGACCCGAAGACGGCATTGGCGATGGTGATGACTCCAGGGTTCTGGCTGCTAAGAGCAGCAAGGGCTAGGGCGTTGGAGTGTCCCACATTCAGTTGGAAGTGAATCAGACCCTCTGGGAACACAAACACATCCCCCTTGTACAACACTTTGGTGAACAGCTTGTTCTTTTGGCCGTTAATGTTGGATGTCACGAAGCCAACGTATAGTGAGCCTTCGAGGACGACGAGGATTTCGGTGGCACGAGGGTGGGTGTGAGGAGGGTTGAGGCCGTTGGGTGCAAAGTCTACGCGAGCCGCGGATATCCCAAGAGTGTTCAGTCCTCCTATTTGCTCCACATTCGCCGGTGTCACAATTGAACCCAGCGGATTTGAGACGTTTCCGGCATTTCGGAGCCCATCGAAGAAGAAATCATCTGCTGACACCTGCATCGGGTCTTTGCAGAATTTTCCATTCACAAACACTGCATAATCACAAACAAATTAATCATATATCCATCATGTACTATATAAAACAACACGTGCATGGATAAATAATGCATGAACCATGCAAAATTAAACATATAAGTTATGCATGCTTGTACGTACGAGCATTTTGGGTGTTACTAATTGCGACGCAAAAGTCCTGAAGAGGACTGGGGTCTGAGGCAGAAACAAGGAGGAGGGTGGCCAGTGCTAACATGGCAACACCAGTTGCAGGGAAATGAGCACCTTTCATCATCATCGTATTCGAAACCTAGTTAAGAATTAACTTGAAAGTAATTAGATGACGATTCCTAGTTGAGCTAGAGATCGATAAGAGATGAATGAAAATGTTGCTGGAAACTTGTGTATTTATAGATGTAGAGACTCATGAACTGGTCTTGGATTTTCCATGTCGATTGAGGCAGGTAAAGACTCAGGATTAATATTGGAAGCAGGTAACGACTTATATCATAGGTGGGATTGATATTTTTATCGAATAGCACGTAAAGACTTGATTGCACTTGAATTTCATTAGAAGCTAGCTAGGTGCCACCTATACTAATTAATTTGAATCAGTACTCCTGATCGATTTTATGGTGTTTACTGTTTCAATATCTTGCTTGAAAAGTTTAAGTGTTGAATTAATACCTGCTTAATTAAAAGGCACATTTTGCAAAGGTCTATATGGCATAGTTTCGAAGAAGATGAGGTGTGTTGGGCTTGAACCAACAAAAAGAGAGAGAGAGCCAGAGAGGAAGGCAATATTAATATATATTATTTATGTGTTCAAATGTACGTGCGTTATGGATTCAAGTGTTCAAATTATAAAATGAGGATGATATTATAGTACAATACTTGCATTCCACCATGACGGTACCTACTCTTATCACTATTTAGATTGTTCGAATTGTCTTTATACATATATTGTAATCGAAACCGTTTATTCTCTAAATCATAATGTCGAGAACATCTACGTAAAAACTAACAAGATTGAAGGTCGTTTAGTCATTCATATGTAACAAATAAATAAATGATTTTTGTAAGAATTAAGATCTTCATGGCGAACCGCCTATTTAGTTTATATATATGAGTGACTAAATGACTTCCAATTTTGTTGAATTTTTGCGTAAATGATCTTGAAATGATAATTTAGGAATTGAACGGTTTCGATCATGATATATGTATAACGACAATTAGATAAATCAAAAGTGTTGTACGAGGAGATACCATCAATATGAAATGCAAATATTGTAATAAGGTGGGATTATTTATATTCTCCTCTTCATCAAATAAATATAAATGTTGACAATGTACCCCGGCCCAATCCAATATACCTGCCTGCAGAAGAGTCTCCTGTAAAAAATTATTAAGACTTTTCTTCTTCCCATTTTTTCCTTTTTTAATCTAAACTTCTGGTCTTCTAGAGAGGTGCCCAGACGTAACTAATTACGTAATAGGAAACCTAATCTGAACTTATCAACTCGATGGGAGGTCATCGAAGCTCATTTATAACTTCGGTGACAATCGCCAAATTTGTGTATGACATTCGAAATCTTCACACGATTGTTTTTTAATTAACTTCAACGTGTGCATGGTTTTGGTCAAAGTGGAAGAGAAGGAAATGATTTAAAGATTCGACATGATCCTCATTGAACCTTCGTAATATCTAACAAGCCAAATTGTATGTCGGTCATATAGAACACCAACACATAGAAAATGGGCTGAAGGAACTAGTCCACGACTTAACATCGAAAGATGCTACCTCCATTTTCATATATGTTCTATAGAGCCAGATATTCTTCCATGTCATTGAGGCTGAAATAAAAATTCAGATCCCGTAATATATTAATAAAATTTGAAATCTTGCCACTAATGCTATAGTCTAGTAATATTATTCCTTAATATGTAGTGAAAAGTTCCGAGTTCTATTTTCATAAAAATGAGATCATACCATCCCTCAATATCTTTATACCACAAAGAACACCAATTTGTTAATTTTGACGGACTATCACCGAATAACATATATATTCACTGAATACCGACTGCATGTAAGTGAATTTATTTAGCACCAATTTAATATCGGTTTTCTTTTCTTCATTTAACTTGTACAAATATCGCAATAAGTTTGTTTGTTGTAAACTTGTATTTAGGGCGGGAACATTGAAGAATATGAAAATGACTTTATTTGAGTAGGATCCCTTTCAATCAAGTATCAAGTTATTAAATTCAATGCAATAATGCTTTGAATCATTTTCGTCAAAAAGATTTGTCTTGATGAACCTCGTATGTATTTGTGTCTTGGTGTTTGTTCATAATCTTCACGGCCTCGTTGGTGTCATTTTCGACATAAACAAGATTTGAATAGAGAAAGCAGTAATTAAGAGGATAAATTTGATGGAGGAAACACCACTAACCAAAGTTTAAATTTAAAATTTTAAAAATGACACAGTATTTGCAGTTAAAAATTATATCGAAAAAAGGAACGGTAACGGAACTTGCTTTTCATGCCTAATACAACAGGCTTTAGGTGTGGCCGGCCGTTGTAGTTCAAAGCCATTGAGCATTAGCTTAGCCCCGAAGCCACGGTCGTTGTGTTTTGTTGTGTTTTGTTTGTATTTCAATTTCTAATTGTTGTCTTCTTCTTATAGGGGTAACTGGGTAAGTTGGTAAGCGGGTGAGCTGTAAAACTAAATAAATTATCAAGCTTTTTTCTGTTTTCTGGGGGCGGAGGGAAATTGAGCGCCTTATTTAATTAGTATGGTCACATAGTTGCAGTTTATAACTACAAGAGAAGAAATTGAGAAGAGTTGGTTTGATTGTCTGCTAGTGTTAGATTATTGCTAGATTCTGTACGGCCTTCGTCTTCCTTGATACTGCCACTGCCAATTTGCCACCGCCGGCGCCACCTCCTCAGCCTCAGGACTCAGGTGCAGGTGGAGGAGCAGGAGGAAATGTCAAGCAAATTGACCCCAAAACCCAAACCAAACCAAAATAAAATCCGATTACATAAATTATACAGGGAGTGAGGAGAGAGAGTCAGTCAAACACTTGACAAAACACTCCCTTTCCTACGTTCCCTTCCAAGCTTGAAGCTTCCCTGTCCTTTCCTTTCCTATCCTACTCTCCTATTCTCTTCTAAGTCCTTGTCCAAAGCTCTTAGTCTTCGCGGGCTCCTTTCTCTTTCTTTGTGGAATGAATAGTGATGTGTCATTGTGTCTTTAATTTCTGGTTTTCTTGAGTTTCAGCTTCAAAAGTATTCAACTTTTGCTTCAACCTGCATTGGGATTCAGGATTCAGGTAATTTACCAGCTTTTTTCTTCTTCTTTTCTTCTCACATTTTTTATATATATTCAGCTCCAAAAATGCATGCTTTTTGTTTCGTTATTTAGCTTTTGTTTTTAATTATAGGGACTGTGAATTCTAATTTTAAGCAGGCTGTGTATATATTTTTTTGAATTTTTGGTATGCCTGCGTGGGGATGGGAATGTGTCTTCTAGCTCAAAATTTGAACATCAAATTTATGCCTTCAAATATTGAAACTTACCCCAATAGGGAATGCTAAATTGCAATTGGTTTTGTCTCATGTTGTTCTTTGCCATAGTGTACATATAAGCTTTGTTCCCTGTAGGCGTCTTTCATCTTCACTATCTATTCCTTTCTTTACATTATTTTTCCTAGTTGATTTGTAAATTTGCAACTATTTTCAACTTCAATGGAGCTAGCAAGAATACTTACGTTTTGAAAATTTATAGTAGCTTTTTTTTTTCTTTGTATTTTAAGGTCCAATTTCTGAGAAATGGAAGCTGGTTATGAAAGAGATGAGGTACCCATGCTATCGGACACTCACCCGCAATTATCAGATGAAAATGTGCACTTAAAATTTGAGAGATTTATGACACGTACCCGAAGTGCATCAGTTTCCAATCCTGTGAACTCGATGGACTCCTCATATGAAAGGGAAGCTAGCCTTGTAGGCCATACAGGTCCCTTAAGGACTCAAAGCAAAACTCTCTTTGTACCTATGAGTGGTCCTTTATACGCTAATCGCAGGCCTGATAACATTTTCCGGCCTGCTCAAGCTGTATCAGGGAAAGAAGCTGTGGAACCTGCACCAGAAAAGTTTCCTTCCACTACTATTACAAACCAGAACGAATGGACAGAAGACAACTATACTGGAAAAAATGAACACTTGCTGAGATCTGGCCAATTGGGGATGTGCAATGATCCTTACTGCACAACTTGCCCAACATACAATTTGAAGGCTGCTCAACTAAAACACTTAAGGGCCTCAGATATATTTGATCCCAAGGTATTTTTATTTCTTTACTCAGAGGATTTTTTTATTTTGTACTCTTACATTATTGTAGACATTTGTTGCTACTTTTATATATGCTTTGCATGATGGCCACTTTAAAAAGCTGCTTCTCAGCAAATATTTCTAGTTTTGTAACTAATATTCCTGTCAAATGATTAAGAGTTACCTGTCTCAGGCTTCTCATTTAGTAAGATGCCGCTAAATTCAACCATGTTTGCTCGTTTTGCATTTCTTCCCCTTTGCTTCATGGGAAAAGCAAATGTAGTAGATTGAAGTACTTTAGAATTGACAAAGGGCAGGAGGACATGTGTAGTTTTCATTTTAACCCTGCTATTAGTGATAGTGATGGAGAAAATAGAACTAATGTCTCTACTTCTGGCAGTCACACTCCTTCTTTTGGTGAATGGTTCATTCAGATTCCTGAAGAAGTGGGATGAAATTTTTTATATACACATGGAAGGTGATGTTAGAAGAGTATATAAGAACTCCAAGAAACTTATGCATGTTTCTTTCATTGTCAACTGTTTGCAGTTCCATAATGCTCTCTATGGAGATGCCAAAGGTTGGGCGAGGAGATTTTTTTCTTTTCTGCGTCCATATATTCCTGGAGTTATGAACCCTCATGCTAAAGTTGTGCAACAGTGGAACAAGTTTTTTGTCATTTCTTGCTTAGTCGCAGTGTTTGTGGACCCATTGTTTTTCTTCTTGCTGTCTGTTCAAGAGGTATTGTCTGTTTCTCCCCTATCCTTTTCATGAATTATATTTGAAATTATTAGTTAAGCTTGGTTTTAAGGGTGTGCATTTGAGCTAGAAGCTTTAGTTGCCTTATGTCTACAAAAATTACTGGGTCTAAATTCAATCTGGACACTGATTCTCTTCTATATTTTGGGATTATTTAATATCAGGCTAATTTCAGCATGTATGTACCACGTGACTTCTTTGATCTTAAGGAATTGGTGATGTGCTTTAATCCAAAAGCAAGAATTTTCAAATTTTCTTTTAGTCCCTTATCTTTCTGTATCTTTCCTTTTTAATACTTACCTGTACAAGATGAAAGATAAGATTTTTCTTAAGAGACATGAAGTTGTTAGACATTCACTAGACTTTTTAAGATTGAGCTTTTTGGGAATCAGTCAACAATGAATGTGAAGCTAACACAACACCTCACGCGCAGCCTCTTCCTACTCATGGAGAGGTAGGTAAAGTCCCCCCCCTATACCTCCAAGTTAACAAAGAAGTGGGGAATGGGAGGATTAGTTATATCACTCATTCTGACTTCCCAAACATGATTGAAGTAGTTGGAAAATTTGAAGTGAAAAAATAGTAGAGAAGCTTTTTTTTTTGTTCCATTTTTTATAGATTTTTTATTTGTTTGTAATGATGCCTTCTAAGGAGATGACGGTGATTGAGAAACAAGTTTTTTGGTTCATTTTCATGTGAGTCATGTGACATTACTTTTCAACTTGATTTCCCTGTCTTTGAATGCAGGAAAATAAATGTATAGTTCTCGATTGGCCCATGACGAAAACACTTGTGGTTTTTAGAAGCATAACTGATTTCATATACCTAATGCACATACTCCTTCAGGTAAAAGTTTTTTATTCGCATCCATTCATAACTCATTTTGGGTCAGTATCCTTGGTCTTCTTATTTATTGCTGTGAACCATTGTCATATATTATACATTTCCTTACCATCCTTTGATCGTGTCTTAAAGATCCTTTTTATTATTTTACTCTACGATGGTGAACAAACTATTGATGCAGATTGGTTTTCCGTTGCATGAGTCCAACTGTCATAACTGTGATCGGGGAAGTCAGTAGATCAGGGTTAATCTGGGAACTCATAGTGTAGTCTCACATCTTCCAGTAATGGCCTTAACCAAAGAAGTACCAATATTCCATGAGAATAAGCTCTATTCCCAAAGTATATTATCAAGTTGTTAAGTCCAGATTTCTTAATGTAATCGTCATTGTTTCTGCCATTGAAATTTGTCCTGTGTCAAATTTCATAAGAATCCCATATATTTTTTTTTAATTTGATTGCACTTTGAAAGAAATAAATCTTATGTCTCTCTCTGCAGTTTAGATTGGCTTATGTGGCTCCTGAGTCTAGAGTGGTTGGCGCTGGCGAGTTAGTTGACCATCCAAAGAAAATTGCTCTCCATTACCTTCAAGGATATTTTCTGATTGACCTTTTTGTTGTATTGCCACTCCCTCAGGTACACATCTATCTAACAGAAACAAGTTATCTCTGTATTTTTTGTTTTCCTTTGCTTTGTTGTCTTTTTCACACCCATTTTATAGTTCAATTATTTCAAGCAATTTGCTCATGTTAAAATATTGGTATAGTTTATATAATATGTCTAATTAAACCACTAAAAACAAATGTCTGGAAAAGCTCTATTGCTATTTCGCGAGGCAATCCACATCGATGTAATGAAAGTGAAGGATCTACGACAATGACAGAATGCCCCGAATAATCAACCCGTTTTCCATGCAGAGTCTCACGAAATCTAATATATTCAACATTAATTATAAGAACTATTCTCTTAGTTCTTATTTTAGACACCGGATAAGAATTAGTGCTTAGTACCGAAGTTCCAATAGAAAAATAAGTTATTCAACAAAAACAGATTGAAAAAACATTGTAAATCAGATGCATTTTGTGATTCTGATGTGCTAACAAGTGCTTGATAAGCTATTGCTTTTTGCTCTGACCAAAAAAGAAAGCTATTGATTTTTGCTCTTTGCCATGGAAGAATAATGTTTTTTAGTGGTTGATGGCTATGCTGGATATCAGATGACTTCATCCACTTCAGCAATATAATGAATTGAACAGTTTGTGGTTTCAATGTAATTAGTACTAATAATTTAAGAAAAAAAGTACATAAAAGTAGAATTGACACCAAATGGCAAATAAAGGATGGAGTTGGAGGGCCATTGCCCCTGCTTGCGGCCCTCTCCCTTTGCCCTAAATTTACTTGTATCTGTCAATGTATCCATTAATGCTCTTGGGACATTGCAACTTGTTCTATCTGATGTAATCACATCTTTTCTTTCAAATGTTTGCAGATCATAGTGCTGTTAGTTGTACGAAAATTCTTGGGATTATCTGGAGCAAACTATGCAAAAAATCTTTTACGTACTGCAGTTCTTGTTCAGTATATTCCCAGGTTGTGTAGGTTCCTACCGATGCTTGCTGGTCAGTCTCCAAGTGGCTTCATATTCGAGTCAGCATGGGCAAACTTTATAATTAATCTTCTCACTTTCATGTTGTCTGGCCACGTTGTTGGGTCATGCTGGTACCTCTTCGGGTTACAGGTGGGTGGAGGCAATTTTATTCCTAAACATACGTCTCAGTTTTTTATGGTAGACGTCTTCATGCTCTTCGTGCCTTTTTGTACTACAAGGAATGCAGGCATAGTGATATCTGATCTTTTTTCCGTAGGCAATATAATGTCAATCTTAACCCTTTCCTGCCTAGGAAAGTGGTAAGAGAAAATGCATTGTTACCTATTTGCTTAAGCTAGTTATATTGTGATTTAATTTTAACGTGATAGGTTTTTAATTTTAATGAATATCATCATGAACATATGTTTTATGGAGTTATTAATAAATTAGTAGTTTTTTTTTTGGAGGAAAGTTTATGTAGTTTTAAAGGATTTGAAAGTGCTGAATTTTTCCTAGTCTTACCGTGGCATGCTGATTATGTAGTTCTCAGTCTGATATTGAAACTCACTATGTTATGGTGCTTTGGATATGATAAGTTATAGTCTGCCATGATCTTTTGATTCTAAGCCTAGGATTGTTTGGGGACAAATGAAACTTTATTGGATATACGAGTGTTGGTTTTGAATCATTCGTTTGCTGGTCTTGCTTGTCTCAGACGGTTAATCAATGTTTTCGAAATGCATGTCATGACTCTGGAATTGATGGTTGCAAGAGTTTCATAGATTGTGGGCATGGAAATAATATTGGAAGTTCTGAAGTGGAAAGTCAACCTCGTGATAGCTGGAAAAGCAATGTGAATGCTACTGCGTGTTTTGGTACCAATGGTTTTTCTTATGGAATCTACGTCCAAGCTGTCAATCTTACAACAGAAAATAGTGTGACCACTAGATACGTATATTCATTGTTTTGGGGATTTCAGGTATATTTTTTTACCGAATAATATTTTCAAGAAAAATTTATGTTCCATTATTTCCTAGAATAAGAGTTGTTTTGTATTGTTTCGTTATGAATGTGGCTGTAGTGGTCGAGTCAATTCTGCAATATATGGTCATCATCTTTCCTGACAAAATAACCATGTGATTTACGTTCTGAAGCAAATCAGTACTCTGGCTGGAAATCAAATTCCAAGTTATTTTGTGTGGGAAGTCATGTTTACAATGGCTATCATCGGCCTAGGTCTCTTGCTTTTTGCTCTTCTCATTGGAAATATGCAGAACTTTCTGCAGGCTCTTGGCCGGAGGTACAACTTTTATTCTAGGATTTGTTTTCTTAAATATTCCTACAGTTAAAGGCACTTGATTGGAGCCTTATTTACATATTGAACATAGGGTACTGGGAAATATGATTATAATTTGATCACCTTTCAACATTGTATAGCCTGTACAACAAAACTTTAGATCATTCGTTTTTCGTTGTCTTTCTTAAAGGGCAAACACTTCTTTCCTAGTTAACTTCTGCTTTGCTTTAAGAAAATGAAAACTCTGGTTCTCTTTACAGGAGATTAGAAATGTCTCTGAGACGTCGTGATGTTGAGCAGTGGATGAGTCATAGGCGCTTGCCAGAGGAACTTAGAAGGTATGATCTATTCATAATGTATGTTTGCATTTGAATTTCCACATGAGGTCGTTATATGGGAAAGAGATAAATTAATGCTTTAAGAAACATTATTAAACATTATCCCTTCTTAACTTGAAAGTTCTATGATGTTAAAAATTGATTTTTGAAGCCTCATCCTGTAGGCGCGTACGACAAGCTGAGCGGTACAATTGGGCAGCAACCAGAGGTGTAAATGAAGAGGTGCTTTTGGAAATCTTGCCTGAAGACCTTCAGACAGATATAAGGCGCCATCTCTTCAAGTTTATCAAGAAAGTGAGCATCTTTCTCTATTTTGTGGTCACAATCATCAGCTTGGATTAACACATATATAATGCATGTTCTGAAAATCCAAAAACTGTCTAGGTACGAATATTTGCCCTGATGGATGAACCCATCTTAGATTCCATTTGTGGAAGACTAAGACAAAAGACATACATCCAAGGAAGCAAAGTTTTGTACCGCGGTGGTCTAGTCGAGAAGATGGTTTTTATAGTACGGGGGAAAATGGAGAGCATTGGAGAAGCTGGGATTACTGACTCCTTATCTGAGGGAGATGTTTGCGGTGAGGAGCTTCTCACATGGTGTCTTGAGCATTCTTCAGTAAACAGAGGTATTACTTTCATTTCTGCCCTCCCATTTCCCTTTGGAAGAAATCTTATTAGGTGTCTCAATGCTGATCATCTCAAAAGAAAACACCTATTTTACCAATGTTGTTTCTGTTGCAGACGGTAAAAAGATCAGGATTCCTGGGCAGCGATTGCTTAGCAACAGGATGGTGAGATGCTTAACAAACGTTGAAGCATTTTCACTCCGAGCTGCTGACATTGAAGAAGTCACCAGTCTCTACTCCAGATTTTTGCGCAACCCACGTGTTCAAGGAGCCATAAGGTATATATATATATATATATACATATGTTTCATGATTATTTTGTTTTGCCATTGACATATCACATTTGTATCATATTGT
The DNA here is from genome assembly GCA_037349345.1 of Oemleria cerasiformis. NCBI lineage: Eukaryota > Viridiplantae > Streptophyta > Magnoliopsida > Rosales > Rosaceae > Oemleria > Oemleria cerasiformis. The sequence goes on from JAZGTL010000018.1 coordinate 18,098,654, forward strand.
TGAAGCTAGTTTTGTTCATGATATATCTATCGATGAGTTTGTGCATCCATGCCTGGGTTTTATGGTAGGTATGAATCACCTTACTGGAGAAGCCTTGCAGCAAGATGCATTCAAGTAGCATGGAGATACAGGAGAAAACGGCTAAGTCGTGCTGACACCTCTCCATCCCTATCCAACCAATCCCATGCAGTACAACAATTTAGTGACCTTCATATTGCTTCTGTACGGATGAATATGTCGTTCCATACCCAAACATCAGATCAGAGAGACCGCCGGTTGTGATTCCAATACAAACACCTACGTTAAATTGCTCTTCTTTTTGCTTGTTCATATTGGTTGCAGCTGGGTTTGTATTTGAGTTTAAATAAACGATCTCCCCACGTTTGATATCCAGCTGTTATGCCTTGTTTATAGGAACACAAATACACAATTCTACTTTTGATTTGTTGTAATTAATCTGTTCATTTTACATTATAAAAAAACATGACAGCAGCACCCAGTGTTTTGGGCGTGTGCTTCACTTTGAGCCTGAATTCCAAGCTCTTCGCATCTATAACTTTCTTAAAAGTTAGCCCGTCCGTACATTTTGAGTTAAGATTCAAAATTATTGGCACATGTACGAGTATATTCATCCGTTCTAATCAATATGATTTGGTAGTTACATATCAAAAAATGACACAATTTTGATATCAACCCAATGAGTCGATTAAGCACTTTCAAATTTTTTTTTTTTTTACTGGAAATTAAGCACTTTCAGTTGACACCGGCCAATTGACACCCACCGAAAAATTATTAAAACGTTTATGTGTATAAATTATATCATTGATTTGTTTAATCTTAATTATTACTAAACGGTCTTCAAATTGGTTGTTTTTTAGGAAGATAATTTGAAATGGAACTTTTTAATTTCCTTTCAAATTTGGCATGGGTCTAAACAGTGTAGGAGAGGAGAGATAACACGAGTCTGCACAATGTACTTTACTTCCTTAATTACTTATGAGCATGTGGGAAAATAAATACGAAATTACTCAAAAGTACAAGAGGGGGGTAATAAGGTCACAACTTACTGCTTTAAATTGTGTTATTAATTAAAAAGCCATGTTGTCGCTGGACCATTATCATGTCTATATAGCAACTTCATTTCGATCTCTTTTTTCCTTAATTCCTATCAAAAAGTTGATTTTTTTCGTTTATCATAGAAATATATCTTCGCCAACGGTCAATATATATTTCCGTAGTTTTTTTTTTTATACAAAGATATTGAAGGAGGAGGATTACATTATATAAGCATTGGGTATCGACATGGCTAGTCTAAAAAATTCGAGGCCTAAGACGAAAATTTTAAAAGTGCCCCTATAGTCTATATTTACACACACAAAAAAAATGTATTTTTTTAATTTTAATTATTTTTTTATCTTTCTAGCAATACACACAAAAATTTCAAGAATTTAAACACACCACTCAAACATATTCGTCTTGTAATACTATATTTTAAAGAAAACAGTGAAATTTTATCAAAACATTTAGAGCTATATAGTCCTAATTAATGATTTTACAAGACAAGCTAGATAACTATACATAAATCAGGATAACACTTAATAATACTTTTCAAGAATATAGATCCAATTTTTTAATAAATATTTCTTCAAACTCAATTTAAATATTTTTCAAAAATTTAAACATTCTTTAATTTTTTTTCCATAAAAATAAATCAAATTAAAATTTTTTGGGCGCTCCTAATTCGTGGACCCAGGGTCGTCGCTCTTGTGGGCATGGCCATGGCCGACCCTGAGTATCGACCTCATTCGAGGAAAGTCGAACCCGAGACCTCCCACATGGAGGCCGGCCCTGAGTATCGACCTCATTCGAAGATAGTCGAACCCGAGACCTCCCACATAACAAGTGGGGAGAAATACCACTAGACCATTGCAATAAAATGGCTATTTTTGTAGCTTTTAGTGATAACATACATTTCTTTTTCTTTTTAAATTTTTATGATAATTATTAATACTAATTTAATCTTATAAGAGAATATAGTCCACTAAAGTATCTCACGTTTGAAAAATATTAGTCTAATATATATATATATGGGCAAGCAAAGACGCATGCACGACAATATTACTAACGCATGCATGCTTGCATGGTTGGTCGCCTTTACAAGCAAGTGAGCAACAATGCCAATGCTTAATTAAATCGTGCAATACTTTGTCTGCAATATATGGAAGGGTACGTTCAAATAAGTATTTGGTATTTAGTTTTGCTCTAGTTTTTGTTCTTAGTTCTTCATTTGGATTAGTAGTTGTGGATGTCGATCAGATGGCCGGTTGAAAAATGTGTTGACGTACACCACTTGGCCAATATGGCTTAGCCGTGTCAGCTAGTGCATGCATATATATGTTTTGCAGAGAACTTGTAGACTTTATTATTTTTGTTTCGGTGCTTGAGGATTTTCGTTTGCTTTGTTTGGGATGCGTACGTGGTACTCTTTTTTTAATTTAGTCCGTCTAGAACGATAAAGTTTTAACGAGGTAATTTATATCCTTTTTATTTGATGAAAATCTAATCTTTATCTTTTTTTAAAAAGTACATAATTAAGCCTTTCTTCTTCCAACTAAACCCATGCAATGTATTGATGTTACATGGATCAAGTTGCAAAATTGTCCGATTTTAATCAATTACATTTGGATGAAGGGAGAGGTGGCTGGATGGATCAAGCACTATTTGATTGGTTTTGTCATATACATTTGAATTTTGGAAGTTGCTAGATGGCAAGCTGCTGGTATTTAATTAATAATGGGTTTAAATTGAAGGAAGTTGAGGTTTCACCTAAAAACTAATTAGCAATGAGGAGAGCGACCCAAGTCCTTATAAGCCATTGCAAGGTTGTGCAACTTTCCAATGTGGGATTTGTGTACCTTCACATTCTCACACGCCCCCTCACGTGTGGAATTTTCAAGTCTAACACATGGACAACTCATATTGGGTGACGTGGAGCACGTGTGGCGGTTAAGCCTTACACGTGTGGCGAATTTTCAAGTCTAACACATGAACAATTCATATTGGGTGACGTGGAGAACGTGTGGGGGTTAAGCCTTACACGTGGGATAACCCGCTCTGATACCATGAAGGAAGTTGAGGTTTCACCCCAAAACCAATTGGCGATAGGGGGAGAGGCACAAGTCCTTATAAACCCTTCCAAGGTTGTGCAACTTTCCAATGTGGGACTTTTGTACCTTCACATTCTCACAAGCCCCCTCTTCTCACACGCCCTCTTACGTGTGGCGAATTTTCAAGCCTAACACGTGAACAACTCATAACTCATATTGGGTGAAATTGAGCACGTGTGGCGGTTAAGCCTTACACGTGGGATAACCCGCTCTGATACCATGAAAGAAGTTGAGGTTCCACTCCAAAACTAATTGGCAATAAGGGGAGAGGCCCAAGTCCTTATAAGCCCTTGCAAGGTTATGCAATTTTACAATATGGGATTTTTGTACCTAGCCCAAATCCTTATAAGCCTTGTAAGATTGTACAATTTTCCAATGTGAGATTTTTGTACCTTCACATTCTCGCATAAATTATGGGTCTTGAAAAAACGGATGCAGCTACACTAATAACCTTCCCTACCACTATTTCCACTAACCTGCTTCCATGATTGAATAGCGCTAGCTGCAACACAGACTATTAAGATCCTTTATTACTTCCATCGATCTATTTCAAATCTTCATCCATTGCTTTGCTTGGTCCTTGTAATTCCAACTCCATCGCCCTCCCCCTTTGTTTTTTGTTTCTTATGTTATATGAATAATCACTCCCATAAAAGGGAGGAAGAGAATTCCAACTTGTTTGCGTAACGAGAATACGTACATCCATTCGAATCACGATAACTAGATATATATATATATATATATACATATATCAGTTACACGTATGTACTTAAGTTTAATTCAATTAAGTCTTATATATATATTTATTAAAAATACGGATGATAATCACGATATTTAAAATCGATTATTTTTTACATACCAATTTTGATTTATCTATCATAATCGATAACTTATTTTAATAATATATTGTTGTCATCAAAAGGTTATGAATCAAGTGTTTGAAGTTTATAATTATATAATTAGTTGTTTATATATACTTAATATCCATATCGATTTAAAAAAAAAAATCCAGAATGAATTTGAATCTTCAGAAACTCAATGAGTGAGACATTATCGATTGTTTTGTGGGTGTGTGCGTACGTGTCCAACATAATTAGGTAGCTAGCTATAGCTAGGGTTTGATGACTGTAGGTACGTACGTAGTTGCTATAATAGATGAGAGATGCTAATATGAGATTTATTTTCTAAGAGTTTTTATGTATTTTTAGTTTTTACCTTGTGATCTTTCTATAAGATAAGCTAAATTTATTGTTAATATGTTTAGCCAATTAATTTGGCATGACAAAGAAAATCTCATTCATTAACACTTCTTAGACAATATAAGAACAATATAATCGGAAGGATAATACTTACATTTTTCGCTATTTTGATTTATCGAATTTGTTTGTATATATATCATAAAATCGTTCAATCTCTAAATAATCATTTGAAGATCATCGATTTGTAAGAAATCAACAAGATTGGAGGTCGTTTTTAGCCTTTATATATATGTAGCAAATCAATCAACAAGTTTGGTAACAATAATTAAGATCCACATGGCGAACCGTCTATTTAGTTGTTATATATGAATGACGAAATTATGATCTCAATTTTCGTTGATAATTTAGGAGTTAAACAATAATTCGATTATGTAATATATGTATAACGACAATTAAATCAATCGAACGAGGAAATAATTAATCAGAGTAGAATGAAGCAATTATCCTATTGGGGATTAGTTGGGATGAAGAATTACGTACGTACATATACGCGTATATAGTACTATATATATATATATATATATATATATATATATATATATATATATATATATATATATATATGCAGCAGCTAGAACAACGCACTATATTAATTAGATGGTGTATGATAAGGTTGGAACATATTCATATTTGCAGAGCAGATTAATAATAATTCAGAGACACAGAAGCACAGAGGCATGCAGAAATAATAATAATAATAATAATAATCGATACCTTATAAATAGTTGTAGCCTGTAGGTGGTCACAACTCACAACACTAATAATTATTATTTTGGTTCAAAGCTACGCTGCAATTCAATGCGTCCATTCCTTAATGCTTTGCGCTGTCCTTCAACTAAATCTCATCGATCACTAATTATTTACAGTCGATGATTCATCCTCGATCTCATCATGATATGAACAGCTATAGCTGCATATATTATTATTATTATTATTATTATTATTACTGCATGTTAAAATTTGAAAAATAAAAATGTAACTCCGTATATATATATATATGTAGGATTTGGTCTTGATGATCCAAGTTATTAAGAAAAAGATATCCCCAGGTTATTACTGTACGTATCTTTATGGCTGCAAGCTCTAACTCAGATATGTAAATTAATAATCCAAATAATATATTTAATTTCCACTATCTTTGCTATATCTTTCATCATATCGATCATAACAGAAATTACAATCTCGACAGCTTCGATTTTTAATATTTTGAATGAGAAATATTCCGGAATCTCACGCTTAAAATCAATGATAGAACAAACATACATGCATATGAATATAATTATTAATTACTCAACCAAAAACCATAAGATGAACAAGAAATTAATTGTATTTTTCACCTCATATATATGGTGTTTAATTAATTCCCTTTCTATATTTTCATAAATAAAACAATATTGATCAGGATCATTACAATATATTGAATTACACTAGCTAGTTACTAGACTGAGAAAGGAATTATATAAAATATGCATGCATGCATGGAGAGACTGGAGTATTAATAAGGCTGGAAATTAATATTCCACACCTTTTTAATAAGCCTTTAAGCCATATATATATATATATATATATATATATATATATATATATGTAAATACATAAAACTAATTAAATTAAATCTCCTATAAGACAGGAGCGTAATTGATCGATCCACTACATGAAAAAGTGTAGTTTTTAATTACTGAAACTGCGAGCATATTCATTGAGACCTTATAATTAATTAAATTAAACAACTCTATCCAGGCTTAATTGTAAGATTATTAATTACTTCGGGTCAAGGGTTTCTAGCTGCAGCTAGCTAGCTACTAATTAGTATGTATATATATATATATATATATATATATATATATATATATAGGACAATATTTGCATCCCATCTTGGTAGGATGCCCTCATATTACCTTTTTGATTTATCAAATTGTCTTTGTACATATATCATAATCGAAACCGTTCATTCTCTAAATCATCATGTCAAGATCATCTCCGTAAAGCATTAGTAAGATTGGAGGTCGTTTAGTCATTCATATTTATCAACTAAATGAACGATTATCCATAAGGATCCTAATTTTTACCAAAATCGTTGATTTATTTTATACATGTGAATGACTAAACGACCTTCAATCTTGTTTATTTTTTACGGAGATGATCTTGACATAATTAATTATGATAATGAACGGTTCCGATTATGATATATATCAACATGTAATTGGTTCATATCAAATGGGTGGTATGCGGCCATCCCACTAGAATAAGATGCAAGTATTGTCTATATATATATATATATATATATATATATATATATATATATATATAAATGCATGATATTCATGATCAATATCGTCATTTTCAACAACGTTATTAAGTTTTTGGAAGGAAAAAAAAAAAACCAACGTTATTTAGTTTGAGTTTTAAAACACATTATACATTGTTGATGGATGCGTAAAATAAATTGACTATACGAATGAAATGTAATTTTGACTGAAAAATACTTTGAAAGGGATTTCAACTTTCTAATTACCAATTAGATGGGGGGTGTTTAATCTACGGCAATAATTAAATAAAGAAACAAAGAAAATGCTTTAATTAGGACGAATTAGAGGCTTAATTAGAATGAAGAGAAACCCAGATGGGAGTTTATAAAAAGAAAGTAACACAATGAGAAGGCTTAATTAGACTTCAACATCAGATTGGGAAAGGAGAGACTTCTGAATTTTACGTGTCCAACAAGGTATATATATATATATATATATGTGCCTTAAATCAAAGAAATCAAAGGTCAAACTCTTTAGATGTTCCCGTTTAATATATTACCTGGGGAAAATATTGAATTAAAATAAAAATATCATTAAGAATAAAGATGAATGGCTTTGGTGCACCCTTGTCCGTGAAGGAAGTTGAGGTTTCACCCAAAAATCAATTGGTAATGGGGGAAGAGGCTCAAGTCCTTATAAGGACTTGCAAGATTGTGCAACTTTCCAATGTGAGACTTTTGTAACTTCACATTCTCACACACCACCTCACGTATGGCGAATTTTCAAGCCAAACACGTGGATAACTCATATTAGGTGAAGTGGAGCATGTGTGGCGGTTAAGCCTTACACGTGGGATAACCCGCTCTGATACCATAAACGAAGTTGAGGTTCCACCCCAAAACCAATTGGTAATTGGGGGAGAGGCTCAGGTCCTTATAAGGACTTAGAAAGTTGTACAACTTTCTAATGTGGGACTTTTGTAATTTCACATTCTCACAGTCCGCTCCATTTTTTGCTTCATCGGACAAATATTTTTCGAGAGGAAGTATGAAAATTGTATTAAGATGATAACATAAACGTACATATATGGCGCATTTTAGGTAACCTCATTAAAACTTTTTCGAGACTTTCAACTCGATCCGAGGAAAAAAAAAATACCAAGCACCCTAATTAAGCTCATTACAAACAGATAAAATCCTCAACTAAAACATCCGCAATGATATATATAATTAGATTTATTAGTTTAAAAATAATTTTTTGAAAATCATATATATCATCTTTGTAAAATTCAATTATAATAGAGTAATTTTCTTTTATCATGAAAATAGAGAGTATTCAATGGTCAACTATAAACCCGTAACTGATCAATGACATATCTATGTTTGGAAAATAAAAAAATGAACATTCATCCACGTCCGCATCCACGTCCGCATCCACGTCCACGTCCACGTCCAAGCCAGTCAAGCCAGTCAAGTCCAAGTCGGCAGGACAATTATACAACTTGTACATAGCTGGTATTTGTAACGTTTAGTTTGACTTGAGAATTTGTTAAAAATGGGTTTAGAGGATTTTGCCGCAAATTAGTATAATGTCTGAATTTTAGACACACGTGGTGGTCAGTGTGAACACGATCATACGTTACAACTCATTATAGATGGGGACATATTTAACCGAACAAATTAGGTAATAGATGGAAACAAGGATGGTAAAATTAGAGAGTAAAATTTGTGATATAATACGAAAAGAATAATAATAATAATAATATTTTGATGGTTAGGTTATAATAATTTTCGCCTATTTTAACATAGAGTGTTGCTATTTGAATTATCTTAATTAAATACATTAATTGATCACACTTGATGTTGCATTTTATTTACCACAAAAAATAAATATAAGGTTATTTAATTTATTGAAATAACATTATTCATTGATTGTCATATCAGATTGTTCAATTGATGTGATCGATGGTTCAAATATCATTTATCTTTAACATAATAGACAACATGGGATGACAACGAGTTTATGTAAAGAAGAAATATGGCGTGTATTAAGACATCGTCACGTGTAGTATTTTTTTTTTAGCGTATTATCATTATAAAATAATATATATGTATATACTTTTAAGGCGTAGTAATAATATGAATAAGTGATAACATCATAAATTAACCGTTATATTTCAAGTACACCTAAAAATTAATTTAATGCATACATAGATTCTATTTTATAAAAGATTTTCATTAAGATTATAGGAGAAAAAAAAGTCAGTGCAACGATAAAGAGAAAGAAGGGTTATATTTGTAATTTGAGGAGTTTGAGTGATGGGTGATTGAGGGAGCTAAAACTAAAGGCCTGGAAATGGCGCACTGTTGTTCACCGGAGGGGAGGCTGCCTCTGCCTGGTTGCAATAAAAGCTCAACTCAACGGTGCACAGAGAGAGAAACTAAATGCATTAAGATTTAAGGCTTCCGCACTCTCTCTCTCTCTCCTCGAATGGGGTGAGTGAGAATTTAATTTCTGACTTTGCTTTTCTCTGTGTCTCTCGCTTTGGTAATTGGTGGTGGTCAGGTGGCGGTGTTATTTCAACTTAATTTTGAAAGGTATGAATACCAATAACAAATTTGGAAAATAATGGGGAGGACTAGGAGCATTGCTTTTAAAACTCATCAGTTACAAACTTAACTAGAGACACAAATCATCAAAATAATCAGGAAATAATAATACTAATTATAAAGTGGAAATTAATTAGTGAGCGGGTGGGTTTCTCAAGATTTTTTTATTTTTTTTAACTGATGATGACTTACAATTTGGGGCATTTCAGTGAAATTTTGGAGGCGTAATTAACTCTATGTATATATTCCATACATAGAATTAATTAGGTCTCTAAAATTTCATGGAAATGCTCCAAATCGTAAGTTATCATTCTCCTAAATCATGCCAATATCTTTGACTTTGATTTCATGTCATTGGGATTTGGCATTTGGCATGAACATGGCAGCAGCCGTTTTAAGGTCCAAAATGAGATGAAATTTGGGGGCTAAAACCCTCCAAATGCCTCGTCTTCCATAACTAATGCTCTTTCTCTCTTTCGTTTTTCAGCTTAAACCCCAACAACCCAGAATTCTTTCTTTCCATAATCCAATCCATCATCCTCCCCACAACTCACTCACAAAGTCAAACACCACAGATATAAATATAACTCTTGTTTTCTTCTTATTTGGAAAAAAAAAGAAACTCTTGTTTTCTTCCTGTCTCTCTCTCTTGGGTTTCCTTTCTCAAATAATATATAGGGGACTTGGTTTCTCATGGGAATGGGATTGAGACTAGGCTAGCAGCTCTGCTGATCATAAACCATTCCTTCACCATAGGCAGCAGGGCAGCTAGTGCGAGCTAGCTAGTGCCACAAATTAAAGCAGCAGAAAAGGGTTATATATATATATAAATGGAGCACGGCAGTGGAGGCGGTGGCTCTGGTGGAGACCACCATGATGGTTCTGACTCTCAAAGAAGGAAGAAGCGCTACCATCGACACACTGCTAACCAGATTCAGAAGCTTGAAGGGTAAAAGATTACAACTTTATTGCCTTTCTTCATCTCATAAAAGATTGCAACTTTGATTCCTTCTCTTCTCTTCTGGTTAATGGGCTTAATTTCCTGTAAAATGCAAATGGCTTTTTGCAATGTGGGATTGATTAATTGGGACACTCATAATTTTGGTTGCATGTGTTTGATATGAAGAATGTTCAAGGAGTGCCCTCACCCAGATGAAAAGCAAAGGTTGCAGTTGAGCAGAGAGCTGGGTTTGGCTCCTCGTCAGATCAAATTTTGGTTTCAAAACCGCAGGACCCAGATGAAGGTTCTACTAATTCACTCACTCACCTTACCCGCTTCTCTCAATCATCCTCATTCGTATATGTATATATACTAATGGATGAAGAAAACACACAATCACACACTCACGCCTGCAGGCCCAACATGAAAGAGCTGATAACTGTGCCCTTCGATCAGAGAACGACAAGATCCGATGTGAGAACATTGCCATCAGAGAGGCCCTCAAAAATGTCATTTGCCCTTCTTGCGGTGTCCCTCCCCTCACTGAAGACTCCTACTTTGATGAACAGAAATTGAGAATGGAGAATGCCCAATTGAAAGAAGAGGTTTTTACCTTCATATATTTCCCCCTCATCTTAAAGCTTCAACCTTGATGTCTCTTTAATTCCATTTTGTGCATACACATTAATTCTTCAATATGTTTCATTCATCGGTTTCTTGTCCTGCTTTCCCTCCTTACAGCTAGATAGAGTGTCTAGTGTTGCCGCTAAATACATTGGGAGGCCTATTTCCCAGCTGCCACCGGTTCAGCATATTCATATTTCTTCTTTGGAGTTATCAATGGCAAGTTTTGGGGGCCATGGCCATGGCATGGGTGGCCCTTCCCTTAACCTTGATCTTCTTTCAGGGACTAGTTCATCTGCCATGCCCAATTTGCCTTACCCGCCTACCGATATTTCCGACATGGATAAGTCTCTTATGAGTGACATTGCTGCCAATGCCATGGAAGAGTTGCTTAGGCTTTTGCAGACCAATGAACCTATGTGGGTGAAGTCTTCTCCTGACGGGAGGGATGTTCTCAGTCTCGAAACCTATGAGAGAATTTTTCCAAGGGTTAATAGTCATATGAAAAATCCCAATGTTAGAATTGAAGCATCAAGAGATTCTGGTGTTGTTATCATGAATGGTTTAGCATTAGTTGACATGTTTATGGACCCGGTAATTTCTCAATCTACATCTTTTGCATCAATAATTTGAATTATTTATATCAAAGTGTTTAACAATTTTAAGTTGGCAGAACAAATTTGGAGAGCTATTTTCAACAATTGTCTCAATGGCAAGAACAATCGAAGTAATATCATCTGGAATGATGGGTAGTCACAGTGGCTCTTTACAGCTGGTGAGTGGCTAGAATTTTAGTACTTTCTTTTGATTTGTCTAGTTTTATGCTAGAATTATGTTGGACAAGTTCTTACCTGAAGGATGTTTTCTAGATGTACAAAGAGTTGCAGGTGCTTTCACCCTTGGTACCAACCCGAGAGTTCTACTTCCTTCGTTATTGTCAGCAAATTGAGCAAGGCCTGTGGGCAATTGTTGATGTGTCTTATGATTTTCCACAAGATAACCAGTTTACAAATCAATGTCGATCTCATAAGCATCCTTCTGGGTGCTTGATTCAAGACATGCCGAATGGATATTCCAAGGTTTGTTTGACAAGCAAAGAGTATTTGTTATCCCAATATAATCAAGTAAAGTTATGACTTCACACTTACATCCTCATATCAAATGAATGAATGATGAAAAATAGGTTACTTGGGTGGAACATGTGGAAATAGAAGACAAAGCCCCAACTCATCGGCTTTATAGAGATCTTATTCACAGTGGATTAGCATTTGGAGCTGAACGATGGCTTGCTGCTCTTCAGAGAACGTGTGAAAGATTTGCATGCCAAATGGTTTCAGGCACTTCTACTAGAGATCTTGAAGGAGGTATTTTCTTTCAAGTTTCAACACCTTAGTGTATAATTCTAAGAATAGCAACTTTTAATCCTAGCAGCTTATTCTCAACATTGTTTTTTCTTGTTTTGAACAATCAGTGATCCCATCGCCTGAAGGGAAGAGAAGCATGATGAAACTTGCTCAAAGGATGGTGAACAACTTCTGTGCAAGCATTAGTGCATCCAACGGTCATCGATGGACCACCCTTTCTGGGATGAATGAGGTTGGAGTTCAAGTCACCATCCATAAGAGCACAGATGCTGGTCAGCCCAATGGTGTGGTGCTTAGTGCAGCTACTACCATTTGGCTCCCAATATCTCCACAAAATGTCTTCAATTTTTTCAAGGACGAAAGAACTCGACCTCAGGTATATATACACACTCTTTCTAAAAAAAAAACTTATATCAAACTGCTACATTGGTTTTGATTTGTTTTTATATTTCGCGTAGTGGGATGTCCTTTCCAATGGCAATGGAGTGCAAGAGGTTGCCCATATAGCAAATGGTTCACATCCAGGGAACTGCATATCTGTTCTTCGAGTAAGTAAAATAAGTTGTTATCTTTTTGCTATTTTGGTTTCATTATTAAAATTTGCAATCTTTTTATGTATATGCGATAATTGTCATGGAATAATTGTTTGTATAGGCATTCAACACAAACCAGAACAACATGTTGATACTTCAAGAGAGCTGCATAGACTCATCAGGGTCAATTGTTGTGTACTGCCCTGTTGATCTACCCGCCATCAACATTGCAATGAGCGGTGAGGATCCTTCCTACATTCCTCTCCTTCCATCAGGATTCACCATTTCCCCAGACGGGAGGCCAGAGCAAGGAGGGGATGGTGCCTCATCATCAAGCTCTTACACAAATGGAAGTGGAAGCGGATCATTAATTACAGTGGCATTTCAAATACTGGTGAGCAGCTTGCCATCTGCTAAGTTGAACTTGGAGTCTGTCACAACTGTTAATAACCTGATCTCTACGACTGTCCAGCAAATTAAGGCTGCCTTGAATTGTAATAGCAGCAGTTCATAATGATCAGAAATATTCAGAGTGGGAGAGTGAGAAAGAGAGAGGGGTGCTGGTGGTGGAGGTATTGAATTGAATTGAATGTGGGACAAGTATCTGGGTTGGTTGGAACTTTCAATGCCTTCTCTCTCCTCTCATCAAGAGCTGAAGTCTCTTCATTTACTGCTTCTGCTTCTGGCTTCTGCTTCTGCTTCTGCTGCTGCAACTATTTGAGCTGGCTGTTTTGAATCCAAGGTCTCATTTACAAATTACACCAACTACTACAAACTTTATTTTTGGGTGGGGTAGGCTTTTTGGTCTTTTACTTTTGGGTTGTTTTTGTTATGGGATTGCAAATTTACCTTGCAACAAAATTAGTACTACAGTAGTATTAAAAGAGGGAGTCAAGAACGCACCATACGAGTCTTTCCTGCTGAATTTCTCTATATTTTGATGGGTCCATCTCTCATCTCTTTTCATTCTCTTCAGCAAGAAAAATTGTATGGTTCGGGCATTGACTTCTTGTTCATGGACTCCATCTCTATTTATTTATGAAATTAAACCCTATTTATTTGAGGCCTCTTGTCTATCGGTAATCTTGTTAAAATCTTTTCTGGACTTTTCTCACGGGGCTTGATTAATTTCTGTTTTCTATGGTTGTACTGTGTGTAATTGTATGAGTGATGATGGGTGGGAGTTGAGAGTAATGAGAGTAATGAGAGTAGGGCCAAGACGTTGACTGTTGAGCTTGACTTCAATTTTGTGGGGATCCTCCGTGCTTTTGTTGTTCTATAAGAGCTTAAAACTTCAATTTATCTCGCATGACATTTACTGTGGAAAAAAAAAAGCATTTTCTGATTGATATTATGATCCCTAAGCAGCGTTCTTTGTTCTCTCTCTGAGTTTGAGCATTTGAGGGTTGTTTTTTGACAAAGGTGGAAGTCGATAACCCCTCAAGCATAAGAAGATAAATCGTTGCCTTGATACGCAAGGAACCATGTTTTGAGTAATTGTTGGTTTGATTTGAAGAGTGATAACTCCCAAGTACCATATGAAAGTAATTTGATTTAACTTTAGGTTACGATAATAGTTTGATGTGCTGGTGTGTAATCCGACTCGCCTAATCTTGACATAAGCATGATACTGCATTATATATGCAAGGGTGATGGCTGCTCCAGTAGTCATAAAGATGGGATGGTTTCAATTAATTAATGGAAGTTAGTACAGCCGAAAGGAGCCGAGGGATTGACAATGAATTGGGAGTTGGTTGTCTGTTAATTGTTAAATGTGTTATTGCTTGTAGAGAAGGAAAATTTTTATAATATTTAGTTGTCTGTGAGACTGAGAGCTACAAATCTGCAAGAAAAACTAGTAAAGCCATAGAGACATGTCTTAAAAGACACCATCAATGGATGCATGTAGCTTGTAGCTCTATCAATTCATTCCACCTATATATAGATCATCCCTAATTCCATACCTTCTCTATAGCTAGCTTTCTAAGACTTTCCTAATTTTTTTTTAAAACTATTTTAGTAATTGAGTGAATGTCGGACATTTAGATTCACAACATCTTTCAACACTGAAAAGAGAAATATTATTGAATTAATCAAGAGTTAATTTATCTTTTAAAGTTCCGACTTTTGACAAACAAAGCAAAGAAACCGAATGCAGATGGATGTGATACCATGGTCGAACGAGTTCATTTCATTTGGGAAGAGAATTTTGAAAATTTTTCATCCCATGACTAGTCCTTTCCTTTGTAATATAGGATAGGATTCATAAATGATCATTTTATGTAATGTAGACTTGTGATCCGGAAAAATGGAATACCTTGAAGACAGACATTGACATTTCTCCTAATACTCCAGAGCCCTAGTCTCCTGGACTCCCAGTCCTAGACCCCATCCTGGTAATTAACAATTTGGGTTTGGGAGTGAGACTTGACACTAAAACAAGCTTTGTACAAGTAAGACAACTTAAAAGAAGGCAAGCGAATCATAGTTTGATAGGAGATCTAAGACTTAAGGGCTTATCACACTAAAACTCTCTTGCCGCCGGTTGGGAGATCCAAGACATTTATAAATTTCACATTTACTTATCAATAATGGAGAATTCCGTGTTTGGATATAAAGTCAACTTTCTAGTTGATTTGATACGTGATTTAAAGGAAATTTGATACTTATTTTGAAGATAGATCTTGCTTTTAACTTATATATTTTTTTTAGTCATTCTTTGCTGGTTTCGAAGGGATTTGATACCTATTTTGAAAGTAGGGCGTGCTTATATTTTTTTCATTCCTTAATTATTAGTAAACGTGGGGGAAGGAATTCATATATGAGAATGATATCCGCCTAGAATTTAGGTAAATATAATAAGCAAATATGTTCAACGGTACATATTATCCCAAGAAAGACCCCACTTAGCCCACATCTAAGCAAAAATGGGCTCAATACCAGCAGAGTAGACCAAAAGTTGGCCCAACACAGAAGATAGATCCAAGAGAAAACTAGACTCGAGCGGGGAGTCTTTTACTATATGTGGGCATCTGGGCTTTAATTTGTTGAAAGATATATATATATTGTTTTTGATAATGAAACGCAGTATCCTAAAACTTTTAGCAATCGGGAAGACTCACAGAGGCATTTCAACCTCCCCTAGCCACAAGTCAAATGGGCTTTAATTTGTTGAAAGATATATATATTTTTTTTACAATGAGACGTAGTATCCCAAAATTTGAAACAAATGACTAATCTGCATTGAGGACCAGGAAGACTCACAGAGGCATTTCAACCTTCCCTGACCACAAGTCAAATGGGCTTTAATTTGTTGAAAGATATATATATTTTTTTGACAATTAGACGTAGTATCCCAAAATTTTAAACAAATGACTAATCTGCATTGAGGACCGGGAAGACTCACAGAGGCATTTCAACCTCCCCTTTCAACCTCCCATGGCCACAAGTCAAATGTCAATTTCGTGTCTCGAACTCAAGACACGGGAGTAAATCCGACTTGAAATCCGAGTTTCCTGATTTGACCACTTGCTCATGGTTGTTGAAAGATATTAATAGACTATTGCTAAAACAATATAGATCCATTATAATTATAATTATTATTTCAAATTTTATCTATTATTTATATATAAAAATACAGGAATTTAAAATATAAAATAATTTTCTATTTTGGTGTCAAGGAATTTAAAGTCACGTATAGCGAGCAAGACCGCGTTGGCTGAGCTGTAAACATAATATCACAAACGCAACTAGACAAAGTTATTAATTTTAGTACACTGCCATCGAAGTTTGTAATTTTGTGGTTAAGTGGTTGTATGCTACAAATAACCAAACCAAAAATGGCCTAATTATGTTTCCTCCTTATTAATGGTAATTAAAATCTGTTCATGAAATACCGATCGTGAGTTTGGTTTGGAGATTTGTTTGATAGCCAACCTCACAAAAGACCGAGCGAATCACATGGTGCGCCAAATTAGATATTCAAAACCTGGCAACATTAGGTTAGGCCGATCCAATCTTGAGGAAGAGTTTAGTTAGGTTGGACTGCCTCCTACGTGCCCGGTCCATGTGTGAGACCCAAATCCAATGCAACAAAAAACATCCAAAACTAATAATAAAGGGGGGAATCTAGTACTATTATCTATTTTATCTAATGATATTTTTTTATTATCTATTTATGAATGGTGGCGAGGCTGGAGTTGTGCACGGTAGTGGCTGGGATTGATCATCGGAAACCTAACTTCACCAAATCTTCACCGATGAACGTGAAGGAGGCAGGGTTATCTTCGCCTTGTCCATACGAGTCGATCGGTGGTGTTTTTGTTTTTTTAATAATTTTATTTAATTATTTTTAATAATATATTTAATTTTTAATTATTTTTTTATCCACATGGATTCTAACTCAGCACAAACAGTTGATAAAAAATGATAACTCAGCAATTAACGGTTTGACTAACGGAGGGTACCTAAATGTAGTGTTTTGATAGTTTAGGTACCTAGATGAAAATTTTCATAGTTAGGGTATGAACTTGAAATGGTCCATATAGTTTGGGTACTTTTATATAGTTTATCCTGTTTTTTTTTATTATCTATTTATAAATGGTGAGATTAATATCTATTATCTATTATTTTTCGTAAAGTTAATTTTGTTGCTGACTCTCTTGCTAAGTTAGGGCACTCTTCATCAACTCCAAGATAGTATTTCAGAACTCTACCTGACTCGTCAAAGCAAACGTGACGTTTTGACTATTTTATTAATTGTTGCATAACGGAATTCTCCCTTTACACCCCACTTTCTTTCGTATAAAAAAAAAAAATCTAATCTATATTATCCTCCTCCTTAATGTGAAGGGTGAAAAAGTACAAGCACTACGGTTTGGGATCTAACTACAAACATTGCTGTCTTGGGTCTAAGATTAGTAACTCAGTGTTGGTTTAATGAAAATTTTCACTCCTTACAATTTAATAATAATAATAATAATAAGGAAAGCGTAGCCTAAAACAAATTGGTTTAGTTATCAAAATAAAAACAAGTAAGGACAAGTTCGATTACGCATTAAGTAACTTATCATACGGTTTATCAAAAACCGTAACTCATTAAGGTTTTAATAGCAATAAAAGTAAGAGCAAATTACACTTTAGTACCATGTGGTTTATACCAAATTTCAGAGTTATATCTAACGTTTCAAATTTAGCATTTAAGTATCATGTGGTTTATACCAAATTTCAAAATTATACCTAACGTTTCAAATTTTGCATTTAAGTACCCTGAACTTTTTAAAACATTACAACTTGGCTCTACTGTTAATTATTTCGTTAGGGTCATGGTCACAATCATGTATTATGTTATGTTAATACATTTGATTTTTAATAAGAAATACATTTGATACATACTTGGTATTATGTTATGTTAATACATACATGGTAAAACATACATCGATAAGGGTACTTAAATAATTAACAAATGTATTATGTTAATGATATATTTTAATAAGAAATAACAAATGTATGTGTTTTTAATGTTTTATTTGAATTTTTTTTTTTTATCTACATGGCATAATACAATTTAAAAGGTGGGTCTCATAGGTGGACACATAAATACTTAACGGATTATCTAACGAAATAATTAAAAGTATAGCTAAGTTGTAATGTTTTAAAAAGTTCACGTTTGATATAACTCTGAAATTTGGTATAAATCACAGTGTACTAAAATGTAATTTGCTCTTACTAAATGTAGCATTTGTTTTAATGGAACGGGATCCCGAGAATCAGCATTTCGTTACGCATTTTTAAAGATACATTATTTTTCGAGATAAAAATTGTATAATTTGAACACAAGGAGTTTAAAATTTACAAATCTTCTTATTTTTTAAGTTTTTATTATGTAATTAACCACGTCATTATCCATTACAGTGAAATGCTAACAGAGAATACAAAAATGACGTTTTCAAAAACCTTATTTCGACAAAAACAGAGGTTTACCGTGGGCGCGATAACGGGTCGTTTAAAAGTCCACCTGTGGATTGCTTTGCGTTGTTGACTGTGAAGGGGTTGGAGGACACTTGTCAGCGACCCTATGGAACTGGACTTCAACATCGACCAAGTAGATACTAGAAACAAACTTGTGGTTGAAAAATTTCAAGCTTTTTATTTTTCATTTTTGTTTTCTTTTTGAGCTTTGTACTAATATTATCGGGTGGGCTCCACTATGGCGGTACCTACTCTTTCTATTCTATCTTCTTATGATTATTAAAGTCCGATCCATCTGGACCGTTCATCTTAATTTAATGTGGTTGAGCACCGATGTATAGAAAAAAAGATATTTCACAAAATATTAAAATATCTATTTATCAGCTGGACAAATTTATTTGATTGGATATTTTACAGGAAATGTTACTAAAAACAGAAAATCATTTCCATTTGCAATTTTTTTTTGGACGATATTTGCATCACACCCTGGTGGTACATTTTCATACCACATTTTCAATTTATCAAATTATCTTTGTACATATATCATAATTGGAACCGTTTATTCTGTAAATCATCATGTCAAGATCATCTCCGTAAAAAATCAACAAGATTTGAGGTCGTTTAGTCATTCATATATATCAACTAAATGGACAGTTCATCACAAGAATCTTAATTCTTACTAAAATCGTTGATTTATTTGATACATATGGAAGACTAAACGACATCCAATTTTGTTGATTTTTAACGAAATTGATCTTGACATGATGATTTAGAAAATGAGTGGTTCGTATTATGACATATGTATAAAGACAATTCAATAAATTAAAAGGGTGGTATAAAAAGATACCACCAAGGTGGTATGTAAATATTTTATTTTTCACTCGAAAGAGTGCAAAAAATTGTTTTAAATTCTATTAATATTTTTCCAATTTCATTTATCCTCTGTTGGTGAATTACAACCGTATAAATATTGTTGCTATCTTTTGTTGGGTCAATGGAATTAAAGTTGCCAAAATAAAAATGAATTATGGTTGTTCGGAAAATAGAAATTGAGTGGGGTGTGGGGCCTGATGGCGTGGCGATTAAAATAAAGAAGCCACGAAATAAAGCGGAACTGATGTGTCAAAAAGCGCAGATAAAGTTGAGGTGGGGACCAGCACAGCTTGGTGAGGCTCTCTCTCTGTGTATTTTGAGCAAAAAAAATAACTTCCACATTGTCCCAATATCTCATCCCAAAAAGATATTATATGATCCAGATTGAATTGAAGGCCACACCAATTGCACTTTTCCACTTCGACAACGACTTGGCCTTTGCCCACCCCCCTTTGTCTCTCCTTGTTTTTTTGTGGCCAAGATATTTCTTCGTTTTCCCTATCAATTTTTTTTATTTTCTTTTTGGTCCTCTCCTTTGTCTAATATCAAATTTCACCCATGCTTTGGATGCAGGTGCTTGAGTATTAGAAAATCTGATTTTGGATTAGAAAGTAAAAATATCCAATTGGTGAAAAAAGAAAAAAAGAAAAGAAAAAAAGGTAAGGGTCGCGCTTTATGTATTATCCAATTTTCAATTTGTGGGTTGGAATGTTGGGAGATTAATATCTTCCACAAAAATATCAGAAAATGAAAATACGGATTCTTAATTTGGGAGAAGCCGAAAAGGTGGGAGACAGAGCACTAGAAAGTGCCGGGTGTCTGAGGGTCCCCTGCATTCACAGCCACAAGATTCACAGGCCCTTCTCGAATTTTCGTCGCCATACTTGTTAAAACATTTTTTCGAAAAATAAAAAAAATGCTGAACCTGACGTGGCAGCTTCTGCTTTTACTCTCGTCCTCCATATAACTCTGAATTTCTTTATGCGCTTTTCTCCACTCTCATATCTCTCTACATCGTCTTCTTCTTCTCCATCTCCTCCTCTGGATTTGATTTGGATTTTTTATTTTTTTTTAATTCAATCTTTCTTTCCCCTTTTCGCCTTATTCTACTTACCAGGGATCCGACGGCGGAATCTGTGATTTTTGTTTGTCGGGAAAAGCCGAGGAGTCTGTTTTCTCAGTTAGAAAACTGGCGAAACAAGTTTCTTTTTAGTCGTCAGATACCAATTCAGGTAAGCTTCTGATTGATCTAAGCAAGAAACTTTCTATTTTCTACAAAAAGAAAAAACTTTTCTGAAAAAGTCTGATTGGTTTATATTTATCCTTTTTTTTTTTATATATATATAATATGTATAATATTAAAATTCCGCGGAATATCCAATTGATGAAAGTCTGTGTTTTTTTGATTTGTGAACAAT
This sequence comes from Oemleria cerasiformis, assembly GCA_037349345.1. Taxonomy (NCBI): domain Eukaryota; kingdom Viridiplantae; phylum Streptophyta; class Magnoliopsida; order Rosales; family Rosaceae; genus Oemleria; species Oemleria cerasiformis. Next base: position 18,119,660 of record JAZGTL010000018.1, read on the forward strand.
CCGATTTACAGGTGTGAAGAGTTTGTAGTAAACGTGCTGGACTAGGTGTTGTGTTTGTTTTGAGCAGCAATCAATGGCGGTTGAGGTATGCAAATGCAATTTTTCTTACTGTATCTTTCAATCTTCTGTCTTTCGAATGAATCTTTTTGGTCATGATTTGATTCTTGTTTGCCGATGAATACACCCACTCACTCTGCTAAAAAAAATTAGATTTTGATTCTCTCATAGTACAACCTGTGTTCAAGATCTGGTGATGCATGTTTCTATTCTGTCAATTCGATGCATATTTACATAGATATAGATAGATAGATAGATAGATAGATACCAGTCGGAGTAAGATGGACCCAAAATCTTGATTTGAATAAGTTTGTGGTTGGTATCAAATTGATCAACTTACTTGTTACATACCAGTTGGTATTAGTAAAAGAGTAATTAATTGGATTCTGCCTGCTTGGTTTCAGGTTTATGTGATTATATGTGTCAGTTGTTGTCTCATGTAAACTCGCACTTGCGTGTTTTCTGCAAACCGAATTGTGTACTAATGATGGCAACTTGTTCACTTGTTTTGACTATGTTGGATATAAAGTATCAACCCGACTTTGTGTTTGGACATAGGATCAGAGTGAAGCCACTGGGTCAAATACCTCTCTTGGAGTTGGAAATTGCAGTTCAAAAAGTGATGCACAATCAAAATCAGTGATTGAATTGAAGAAGATTTGGTCATTTGGCAATGATCATACGCCTAAGGTACCCTTTTTCTCCACTTTTTGTTTCGGGATCGAGCTATATTGTTTCATGTACCTGCTCAAGCTTTGGCTCAACAGCTTTCTGTTTTCTCTATGTTTCTTCAGATCAGGAAGCCTTACACGATTACGAAACAGAGAGAAAAGTGGACAGAGGAAGAGCATCAGAAATTCCTTGAAGCCTTGAAATTGTATGGCCGCGGTTGGCGTCAAATAGAAGGTAGGCTCAGTGCAACATAAATTTTTGTAGCAATTATCTTTGTTCTTTTACACCATGTGATGATGAAGTTGCTCTCATCTTCATGCAGAACATGTAGGCACCAAAACTGCAGTTCAGATTCGAAGTCATGCTCAAAAGTTCTTCTCAAAGGTTAGCTCTTTAGTACCTATTTCCAATTATACATGATCAAATTTTCGATTCCACTTAAACATTATTTGGCAGTATATTATAGTTAGCATATATCCTTCACTGCATTGATATGGTTTTTATTTTCTTGCTATATCAGGTAACTAAGGGGTCGAGTGCACCTAGTGAAGGCTCAGGCTCAGTAAAACCAATTGAGATCCCTCCTCCGCGGCCTAAGAGGAAGCCTGTGCATCCTTATCCACGTAAATCAATCGATTCTCTCAATGAATCACCAGAAAGGTCACCGTCCCCGCAATTTTCAGTTGCAAGGACAGGCCAACAGTCTCCCACTTCAGTATTATCTGCAGCACTTGGTTCAGATGTACTCGGCGGGCCTGCAGCAGCTTTGGATCAGCTTAACAGATCTCCAACCCCAACTTCATGTACCACTGACATGCCCTCATCCAGCTTATCATCCCATCTTGAAAAAGAGAATGATTACATGGCATCCAACTCATCCGCTGAAGAAGTGAAAGAGTTCTTACCATCTGTTCAACTATCTGCTGACTCGACCTTGGAAAAGATTTCGTTCACGGTATGCTCAACTGTTATTTTTGTGTATTTCCATTTACGAATGTCTATACTGTTTTGGGTTCTGAGTCTGGTTCCTTTTGCATTTTCAGAAATATGGATCAGGTTCCAAGCAGACTCTGAGTGCTGAAAAGGATGCAGGCAATTCAAGAGGTATTAAGCTATTTGGAAGGACAGTTTTGGTATCAGACATGGAGAAACAGTCTCCATCTGTTGCTGAGGATTATAGGATGTCGACATCAAATGCCAAACAAGAGAATTTTGAGCAGGAGAATGATGAGATTGTTCAAACATTAAGATTAGACGATTTAGATACGCGTTTGTCACTTGGTGGAATTGTTGGTAACCAGAAACAGGGCCCGAATTCTGGGACAGTAAACCCTCATGCTGCTCCTCCGGCATGTTGGGCTATGTACCATAGTCTACCATTTTTTAACGTCAGATCATGCGACCAAAGCTCAGTTCAAATACACGGCAATTCTTGTGCAGACGAAACAATGACAGAGGGTCCTGCTGGTGTTGATTCATTACATCAACAGAGTGTTTCTGTTCCTGTCCCTTGCAGTTCAAGGAAGGGGTTTGCTCCGTACAAAAAATGTTTAGCAGATGTAAATATGAGCTCATCATCAGTTACACTTGCCGAAGAGATGAGGGACAGACAAACGGCTCGTGTCTGCTCATAATGCATTCATATTAGATGTTTTGTTTTTAAGGTTATTGCAACATAAGCCCGCTTCATTGAAAATCTGTTCTGTGGGCTTCAGTTCAGTTCGACATGTTCCAGTCTGATGCACTTTTTGCAAATGACAATAATTGTAACTTCCTTTCTGCATTTATTCTTTAAACCCCTATTCTTTCAACTCGAATTCAATCATACAACTTAGGGATTTAAAAAGTATATGTTGGCGTACAAGAGAATCTCTAACTAGCTAATCGGTACTTTGGACTTCTTATGTTGTTGAACAACCACGATCACGGCGAGCGGCGGCTGACTTTTCAATACTGTCTTGGGTTTTGTTTGGGGTTTTGCCGCAGCTCAGATCTCGGCTTTGCAACTTCAACAAATATTACCCTGCCATCCAAAAACTGAGCAAACAAACAGGAAGTTAAAAACAATACGAATGCGGACGCGTGTGTACATGAGCTCTAGGTGAAACATGTTGTGGTCGCTGAAAGTGTAACAGTGTATCCTGAATAAAATGGCATCAACCACGTATTTACACTCAAGTCAAGCTTTTTATTAATAAGGATGTGCCATCCTGCATTGTATTTACACTCAAGTCAAGCTTTTTATTGAGAGAGCACCTTCCAGATTAAAATTCTGAAGCCAGTGGGTTTTTGTCCAAGAACCCAACTTAACAACAATGTAAGGAAACCTTCCGATCCCAATATTCAATGTGACTGCAATAGTCCACACAAGGGACTTTATAGTAGACAAAATGAAGACAACCTGAGAGCAAAATGTACAACCTTAACACACTTTGATTACAATTACTTCCTAATTAAGTTTCAGTTGGGAAATGTATCGGAAGTAAGTTTGTTTTTCGGTAAAGTAATATTTATAAAGCATGAAAATTTAGAATGAAAACATGGATATAACTTATAAGAAACATACTTGTTCAACCCCTCAATAACATGAATAGCAGTTGATGTCTCAGTGATGCTCTATGCATGATATGTCATTGAGAATGAGCTCATTGTAAGGGCTACCAAAGTTATTGAATGCTGGTATGCCCAGCAATCATCAGAATTTCAGAAACCAGAATATTTATCAAACTGAAAAGGAGATTAACAATTTAATATCTAGATACGTACTCTCAACTCTCAAGTCACATTTTCATCGTATTTAAAACAATTGGCCGTTTAAGACTAAGATCTCCAATTTAAATCATGGGGCAAATTCAAGATACGATTAGACCTAGAAGTGGTCTCCTTCTAACCTCAACACATGAACCCCTCTATCAATGATCGGGCTTCCCCTCCATTTCACTGTGATATATAGACAGCTAGTCTTTAGTATGATTTGACAGGTGACAGCAGTCATGGACTAACTATAATGAAACTATGTGCCACTTCGGAAGCTACACAAGGTTAAGCTACCTAACATTCATATTCTCTTAGGCCAGGCTAAGGCATGTCTCTGGAAACAATGAAGTCAAAAACAGGCCATCACAGCTAGAACTAATGGCATAATGTTAGAGCGAGGTATGACTAAGCTCCACACTTCTTATGGTTTCATATGTTTCAACTTAGCCAATGTTTAGGCACCACCATTGGTTCTAATTTGAATTTTGAAAATCATTGCACAGTGATATGAATTTTTCAACTTTTCTAATCATTGTATCCCTAATTCCTCATAGAGTATACCAAAATTCATCTCTCTTTTCCCAAAAGAGTACATCTCAGCCATCAAAACACTAAATGACCCTTGTAGTGCTGCTTTTGTGCACACATATAACATAACAACAAACAGGTCAACGAATTGAATTGGACGAATAACAACCGAGCAGTACAAGGGCATGTTTGGGTCATTTAAATACTCCAGGACACAGAGAGTGTCAGAGGATACATTAAGCAAGCAGTATTAGACTACCAAGCAAGGTGAATTTCTCAACTAGGCATGCAATAGGAATTATTTGCTCCACTGAAAATCCTCAACTAAAAGGACCTTTGGCTTCAAGTGCAACTAATGATCGATTGTCTTATACCAGTCAGGACTCACTCGCATGTTTGAAGGAACTGGTATATTGTTTAATTTATCAGTAAGTGATGCAGTGTCATTTGTTTCCTAATATTTCATGTTCTTTTGAAAAAGGAAAGAGAAGCCTCTTGGACAGCACATACCTTTCCATGCATTCCTTCAATAGCTTGCTGAGATTCCTCTTCAGTTGCATAGCGGAGAAAAGCGAAGCCTCTTGGCCTATTTGCTATTCTATCCATCACAAGATTGACTACAAAATGAAAGGAATTATTCAGAGAATGAAATCAAGATAAGGAATAAAAACAACATTAACACATATTTGCTGCTCTCACCTTCTACAAGTTGTCCAAAATTTTGAAAAGCATTTCGTAAACTCTCTTCAGTGGTACGAAATGAAAGCCCTGCATGACAAAGCACATTACTTGTGATGAATTTTTCTTCCCCGCACATAAGAGTCAAAGAATGAAAGTTATGAAACTTAATTTGGAGAAAGTACGTGAGAAATTGAATATGCAAAATTCAATGGAGAAGAAGTTTGAGCCGTGTTTTCTTTTGTTAGACAGAAAAATTAGTCTTTGTTAACCAAGAGGACCCAAATGCTTAAATTTTCCATAAAGGTCATAGAGCTCATCAAGTATGGTGCTTTACTAAATGTAAATTGGAAACAAATTTTCACTTTCAGGGGTCAATCCTGAGTCCATATCTAGTTTTTAGCGAAGGCAGCAGGAATAGAATTGCACTTCAAGTTTCCAGCTTTCCATGAGTTATCTATGAGTTACATTCAACAACAAAACCCACATGATATGAATTATATGAAAGGAAATTAGGAAAGAGAAAACTAACCACTGACGTAGAGCTTGGTAGAGGAGGTGTTGGAAGAAGAAGAAAGAGATGCCATTGGTGTGGGAGAGGAGGAAAGGCGAGGGAGTGAGATCCACATTCTTCTACAATTATGTTTATGGCACTGCTTCCGCCAATTAGCGCACACAGATAAAGCGAATGAGGAACTGGAACTACTAGAAAAGCCCAGCTCAGAAATTTTGTGTTGATCATTGTGCCTCCTGCTACTGGTAGTATTAGTATTAGTACTGGACGACCAAGCAGAAGCAACCCATGGATATGATGGATTTGCAGTTGCAGCGCTCCTCAGGATAACGCTCGCTGCCATTCCAGTAGCCAATCTTGCGAACACTCCACTCGCACTGTAGCCTCTAGGTACTACTTTTGCCTACTAGTCTTCTAAATCCGCAACACTAAATCTTGTGGAAAGAGTCTTATGTGCACCTGTCCTATGCGACGGCTTTCCAAGGGCAAGGGTCGGACATTCTGAGAGACCTGTAGTATTGGACTTAGGTCCTACTGTTTTCCCACGTCACCAATTTCCCCTTCCTTTCGATAAATTTTGGGCCGGCCATAAAATTAGTCAGTCTTTTAGGCCAATTCTTGCATCATGGAACACACCATTTTAGTCCGTCTTTTTAAAGTACGAAAATTATACAAACGTCGAAAAAATAATGTTGGATATGTCGTGCCTATTTTGTGGCTGTGGTGTGTAGTACTTAGTCCATATCGTTTTTTGCTGTGTCTAATAGGTTAAAAACTTAAGCCTAACCCAATTCATATATTTTAGGCTTAATACTTAAAATGCACTCAGAATAAGTCAGCGATTCTCAAAATGTATTCAGAACTGAAATTTACCTCAGTTTGCACCAGGAACAGTAACATCGTTAAAAACGTTGCACCATTTCACCAACACCGTTACTAACGCTGTTAAGGATGGTTATGTGGGAGGGTATTTTAGTCATTAGCTCCTTCATCCTCTGCCCACTACCCAAAACGACGACGTTTTGGCTCCTTCATCCCCTTCCCAACCCACCCGATCCTCGTCTCCCTCTCTCCCTCTACTGAATTCTCAAAATTTGCCTTGGATTTCTCTTTTCTTCCGTCTCTGTGTGTGCGCATCTAAAACGACAAACAGGCTCCACCGATGAACTATGACGGCGCCGCACACTAGGCCACCACCCATGTCGTAAAGCCCTGCTCTTTTCTATGACGAAACTACCCTTTGCCTTCTTCACCACTTTCATCATCACCGCAAATCTCTCCACCAACCCACTATCAACTATGCATGCCCTCGGTTCCGGCTCCACCCTTGCAATCTTCTCCGACACCGGCACCGTATGCGGCGTTGTTTCAGGACAACCAAACCAGCGCATCGTCTGCTACTACCGTGGCGAAATCATCTCCGTCGAGCCTAGCATCTCATTCTCTGCCATCTCCGGAGGCTGGACCTCCCTTTGCGGCCTCCACACCGGTGGACAAACCTTTCTCTGCTGGGACAACCTCTCTTCCCTAAACTCCACGTTTCAGGCCAAACGCCTTTATTTCAGCCAAACCATTTTATTAGAAAATCTCTCAGTCGGCGACTACCATATATGCGCCACAGTGGTCGATACCGGCACTGCCAAATGCTGGAGACCAAATTCACCATTTGAGTCGGACCAATTCGGGTCAATTTCATCCGAGTCAGCCTTCTCTTGCGGAATTTTGAATTCCACCTTCCATGTCCGCTGTTGGAGGACTAATAGCTCTTCAATTGCAAATGAAATCGAAAATGGGTTTCAAAACATGTCAATGGCAAGCATTGTCGTCGGCGGCTCGCACGCGTGCGGGCTCAACGCCACCGGACTTATAGTCTTCCAAGGGAGCAACGATCAGGGCCAATTAAACGTCATTTTGGGTAGTGGGCAGAGGATGAAGGAGCTAATGACCAAAATCACTAAAATACCCTCCTACATAACCATTCTTAACATCATCAATAACGTTGTTGGTGAAATGATGCAACATTTTTAACGATGTTATTATTCTTGGTGCAAACTGAGGCAAATTTCAGTTCTTGGAGCATCTTAAGAATCGCTGACTTGTTCCGGGTGCATTTTGAGTAATAAGCCTATATTTTATCATATCGTGTTATGCACATCCCATATCATGCTTGTTTTCATTGTACCGGAACCTTGATGCACCAATTACCATGCCGGCACAACCCCTTTGACACCTTTACTCAACACCACACATGAAAGAGTTTAGTTTAATTGTGAAAGTAGATAAACCCATGATCTACCTTCGTAATTGAAGAGGTTCTCCTCTACAATCTCTTCAATATATAAGACTGTTTATTTTATACCATTATAGTTGGAAAAAGAACTATATAGCAATTGGGCATTCACTTTTTTTTTATATATAAGAAAGAAAGAGGAACCTAAAGGGATAATTCCCTTAGGGTGTGTTTGGATGAGCCAAAAAAACATGGAATTTGTTACAAAGTTAGAATTTCAAATTTCCTATGCACAAATTCTCTTGTTTGGATGCTAAATATAGGAATTTAAAATTTTAAGAAAATAAAAAATTTGAAATTTGGATGCCACAAATCTCAAGTTTAAATTGCATATAAAAATGTGTCATTTTCAAAATTTATTCTTTATAACTACCATTTATATATGAACATTAAATTACATGTTTAAATTTCGTTTTACTTTTATATTATCAAAACACGAAACTTTACAAATTCTGGGAAATTAATTTCCGTTAATTTAAATTTCATCATTTGATAAATTATTAATAATCTTAAAATTCTCTATCCAAACACATCCTTCGACAACTATTATTAAGAAAGTCAAAATGCCACGCTACTACTAAACCCTAAATCATAAGCGATTAATCTAATATTTTAATATCGGATAATAAAAATTTTTCAAATTTGAAATTTAAAAGTATTTTTGAAGAATTATTGCTCTTAACTATCTTGTTTTAAGTTGAATTATCCTTACATTACTCTTTAAAATAAACGTGTGAAAAAAGAAGAAGATTATAAGTGAAAGTAATATTTTAATAGAGTATAAAGAAGAAAAAAAACTACTAAATAGGAATTAAAAATTTTAAATGGTTAATTTTATTATTTAAATAATTATTATAATAATTAGGAATTAGAAAATTTCAAAAATATAATTAGTGAAATTTTGAATAAATATTAATATTGTAAATAACTTATAAAAAATGAGACTAAAAAAACCCAGGGTTAATAAAAGTCCAAACTGTCCAATAAAGTAGGTGAAGGGTTGTACAAATCCAAACTGTCCAATAAATGTAGGAAACGGAATACACCTTCTCCTTCATTTGACACGACACTTTTTAGTTTTCACCCTCCTGTCTTTCGAATTCGCTAGTTAGTTGGAACAAGACAAGTTTGAAGCGGCAGAGCAGTTAGTTCCGAGGAGCAGTGGGAGTGCGTGTAGGATGAAAGCGGCAGTGCTGTATCACTACCCTTGCCCAGACGGTGCGTTTGCTGCTTTGGCTGCGCACCTCTACTTCTCAGCCATCTCCATTGAACCCCTCTTCTTCCCCAACACCGTCTACAGCCCCCTCACCGCGCAACAACTCCCTCTCCGCGACATCGACCATCTATACCTTCTTGACTTCGTCGGCCCCTCTGGTTTCGTCCAGGAGATCTCTTCCAAGGTCCCCAGCGTCGTCGTTTTGGACCACCACAAGACTGCCCTCCGAACGCCATTGGGTGGAAACGTAACCGGCGTCATAGACATGAACAGAAGTGGAGCCACCATTGCTTTTGATTACTTCAAGACCAAATTTATCCAGGAGGCTCACACTTACAGTATTGACAACAAGGCCGTGATTTCTGAGTTTGACAGAGTGAGGAGGTTGTTCGATTATGTGGAGGATGGGGATCTCTGGAGGTGGACACTTCCCAATAGTAAAGCTTTCAGTGGTGGATTCAAAGATTTGAACATTCAATTCGATCTTCGCCTCAACCCATCTTTGTTCCAAGAGGTAATTCAATTTCTATCTCACTTACCTCACCTCATTAACAAAATTTGAATTCTTTAAAAATAAATATTTGATCTTTTTTCTCCTGGGCAGTTGCTTTCTTTGGATTTGGAGTCACTGATTACTCAAGGAAGGGCAAGATTATCCACAAAGCAGAAGTTAATAGATGAAGCTCTCGATGAGTCTTATGAAATTGCACTTGGGGCTGGAGCCTATGGACATTGCCTGGTATTGCTTTACTTCATCTCTCTATTTTGGCATTGGATTGGACTGGTGTGTATGTAGAATATATATATGTTAAATTGGTATTGCTATCAAGTTAACAACAAAAGTACATTTCTTTTAAGTGCTGGTGTATACTGCAAGTTTCTTGGTGTAATCTTTTGAAGAACCTAAACAAATTGATTAAAAAAAGATGGAAAATTGATTGGAAATGTATAATCTTGTCCTTGTTCTTGTAGGCTGTCAATGCAGATTCTATCTCAGAGTTGAAAAGTGAACTCGGACATCAATTAGCGACTAAAAGCCGTGGTCTAAACTTAAGGTATGACCCATTGGTGTTCTGTTCACACTCTTCTTTTTTGCTTTCCAAGTTTTTCAACTAGCATTGAAGATACCCTTCATGTTTCCCCTCTTTTCAATACCACTGCTATGAGGAGGTTAGGGCTTTTGTGGTGGTTTTTACTTTGAATTTAGTGTAGGGCTTCATCATTGGTGCTAATATTAGCCACGAATACTTGTTGTGGACCTCAACCTCAAGTAAAGCTTGGAGGCTAAGCCTGACTTTAATTGTCACTTTAATGAACCGGATGGTATCTGCGGGACTGACTCTTTTCCTTGATTGTGAAAACTTCCCCTAAATTTTTTGGCTTGCTTTTGCTTTCTTTCTTTTTACAAGTGATGCTGATTTCTGTTTGGTGATTGCCTGCCCCAAATTAGCCTCTTACTTAAACAAATTCCAGTTCTTGTGTCCTATTAAGAACATACAATGTTGAATGCAGAAAGCCATAAGTTGATGATGAATATAGCAACTTTCCCCTTTTTTCTATCCATTCTCATTGAAGGGGTCACTAAACAGTAAACGCATTTGATTACAGGATGCAGTGATCCACTGCAAATAAGAAACTCAATAACAAGGAGGATGATTTTTTTTATTGAAGGAATTTTATTTGAGGAAGTAGTTCCTCCATTTGTAAATGAGGCATTAACTGTAAGGAAGAAACTATCGGCTAGCGATATATAATAAATAGCTTCTAGGTCGATCTTGAGCCAAACTGATGTTAGACTAAATGACTGGATATATCAAAAGTCTAGTTAACTGTATGTTCTTCGTATAGACAAACCCATGTTAGAATCCTTGATCACCACCCTTTTATAGTAATTCTTGATTGATTTCATCATGTGTTTGAATTAAGTGTGGAAGTGCTTTCTGGATCTGGAGGAAGCACCTAGCATATGCTTCTTCAGAAAAGCGCTTCCAAATGAAAGTTCAGTTAGTAACATGTTTGATGATATGTTTTTACTTTAATAGGTGTCACTAAAATGTCTGCGCTTCATCCTTCCATAACATTTTAATTAACAATGTTTGATTTGTTTCTGTTTCTGTTTCTGTTTAGGGGCATTGGGGCTGTTGTCTACAGAGTCCCTGAGCTTGAAAATGACCAAATGCTCAAAATAAGCCTGAGGAGCTTGGACAACGAAGACACAACGCCCATCTCACAGGTTGTTAATATCCATTATCATCAATTATGCTTAATTCCGTGCCTGTTAAATGTCAATAAAAATTGATTTTGCATTTGCTTGTCAGGAATTTGGAGGCGGTGGGCATCGAAACGCTAGTTCCTTCATGTTAGGCTCTGCAGAATTCGAGCCGTGGAAGGTTGGCTGCTAGCTGTTGAAAATGTACAAGATCCACAACATGTTGATCCAAATGATAATCTGCATAACTCTATTTTTGTAACAGGAATTGTGACATTATTTTCATCAAAAAAGAGCATTACTTTTACGTATTATTGACATCAAAATCCAATTTGCTGCAAACGTTGTATACATGCAGTTTTATTCCACAAGTAAACACCTACCCAAACCACCTCAAGAAAGAGGTCATTCATAAATTACAAAATCTCTAGACAAGTCATTTGATAATCTGACTCTAGAGAAGTCGATCACCAACCAAACCATGCATGGTAGCTAGATTGACTATCTTGTGTATCTGCTTCATTTATTTTTTAATACATTAATTGTAGGAAAATTACATCCATCAGCCATATGGGATGCATGAATTATGAGGTTATTTACCACCAAATTCCAATATTCCAGCAGCTAGCAATCGTCCATGATGATGTATAAACTTAATTGATTAATTAGTTGGTGTAGGCCATATGAGAAAGGTCTTCACCACCGATATTATTAGGAGTGTTAGAAGAACACTGCATCCATGGATCGTCGGTGATGAACTGCATCCAGGACTCGTCTTTATCATCTTCCTCCTGCAGGCATGATGCCGACGATGCCATTGGATTCATCTCCGGTGACATGGTTTCGTAGTCATTATTTACACCTTGACCTAATAATGGTGAGGATCTTTCATGAATTTGAATCAGTGATGATGACGATACAGCAGTAGCACTAGTACATTGCCCTAGCTGCTGCTGCTGCCGCTGCTGCGCTTCAATCTCCGTGCAAATGCCATTTTTCTTGAAGACGCGACACAATGCAAAAGAATCCTGCGTGCGTATACATACGTGTCAATGTGTCATCATCAACAAGAAACATATATATATATATATATATATATATATATATACACACCAGAAAGAAAGAAAGAGTAGTATGATGATAGATAGATAGATGATGAAGTTAATAATGAATTAATATTGAGTAACGAATGGCTTTGTTTTATTAATATATAATGAGTAGGCAAAAGGGTAAAGCGTAAAAGGGGTGGATGCGCGGATCATACAATATAATCGGTGTATCGATCTGCTTATTTTGGAATAAAGCTAAAAGCCCTGGCCGGCCCGGCCCCTACGCTCTAGCTATATACCATATAGCCTCCCTCCCCGACACCTATTCTTACACAAATTACAAACACAAAAATATTCCAAGTGATTTCATTTTAATAACAACCTGCAACAAGCAGCCTATAATTAATTAATTAAGCTTGAGTATAAATTAATATTAAGGGATTAATTAGCATCTCAACAATAATTAATGATGCATGCAGAGGATGGAGGTGATTAGGAGGATTGTACTTTTGTATGATTAGGAAAAAGGGAAAGTGAATTCCCTCAGGATATATCATCAACACTCCTTTTTGTACTTTTGTCACTCTCTAAGACAACAAGAGATCGATGGAAGAGATCTGAGTAGTGATCCAGTGCAAGCAACGAATATATACATATGTCAGCACCCAGTAGTCAGCTGCTACCCACCATGCATTATTAATTTTTTATATGGAAAAGCATGAGAATATATACATAAGACTAGCGAGCGAGCGAGAGAGAGAGAGAGAGAAAGAAAAGGCCGGCCGGGTCCCTTAAAAATAAATAATTAATTATAAGCTTCTGATTCCAATTCCATGCAACGACGTCTCTCATGCAAATTTTACGTTGATCGCTCCTATAAACAAAGATTGATTTTTGAATAATATATTATGCACAGAGAATTAGAATCGATAAATTTTATTATTTTATAATTGAATTGTTTTAATGAAGCTTATATATATGACCGGGGCTGGGGAAGGGGAAGGGGAAGGGGAAGGGTAGCTTAAGCTAGCTTTAATTAGCCTCCTGCTTTTACATCCCACGCCGTCTACAAAGAGGAGGTGGAAAATTATAAATAATCAAAAGCAAGAGAGAATGAAAAGATGGAAATGCTTTTCTTCTCAGTACCGCATGCCTCAGGAGTCAGGGCTCAGGCCCAAGTTAATTAACTCCTATCGCTTCTCATGTCAAATACATCTCCATGGATCACGATGATGGTCAGAGCTAGCTAGTATATATGCAAATTAATTACCAAATGTAACATCATATATTAAACAATTATTAATAATTTTGATGGGAAATGTAACATGATTGAAAAATTGTTAATTCGATCGTGAGATGATTAGGTGATGAAAATGTTCGAACTTGGGACACATACATTATACATATGGTATATGAGAGTGCATGCATTATGCATACACCTAGCTAGCTACAGTACTAGATAATATATATATATATATATATATATATATATATAGCTAGGTACCTGCTGAATGGCGGTAGTAATGGAAGTAGAGGATGATGATGATGAGGTGGCAGATGAGGTGACGTCCATGAGGTCGGAGCAGCAGTCGTCGAGGCGATATTCGTGCATGACCCAATCGGTACGAATGCCCTGAGGGGCTCGCCCTTTGTAGTAAACCAGCGTCTTCTTCATTCCTATGCCTCGGTTTTGGCCTGACATCACTCTTCGGTCCTTCCCAGTAGACTTCCAATATCCGGCTCTCGTTGCTCTGTTTGTTCTGAATCCGTTTGGATACTTTCGATCCCGAGGTCCAAAGAAGTACCACTCTGGATCTCTACTTGGCAAAAACGATTTTTCTGCATTTATTCATATACTATTATTAATTTATTGGCATATAAATAGAGTATAGAATTAATTGCAATAAATGAAGAATTATTTATATATGATCGATCACCTGCTAGTTCCCAAGGCTCGCATTTGTAGAGATCAACTTCAGGGATGATGTCCAGCTCAATCTCTTGGCCATTAATTTTGCGCTTCAGATAATAATTTACAAGCTCTTCGTCCGTTGGATGGAACCTAAAACCGGGAGGTAATCCCACTGGCGCCATGTATATATATATATATATATATATATCTACGTATGCCCTAATCAAGCTTTGCTAGCTGCTTAACTATAGCTCTGGTCTTCATCATTTATATATATAGTACCATCGATCGGGATCATCTGTTATATATATTTATATATAATAAACATATATATATATACAAAAAGAAAAAAAAGGGGCTCAGCTCAAATAAGTGGCTTGTTTTCTGCTCTTCTTTACTTCCTCACTCCTCATCAGAACGTACCTCACTTTCCCTTTTCCAGATTCTCAGACAAAACCTTCTTCTTATTGACACTTCGATCTGCTACCTAACTAGCTTGCGATATATATAATTAATATTATTTGCATATTAATTAATCAAGACATTATTAATTCATGGGTGTTATCTGCACATTAATAATTAATTATATGATGAGATATATTATTCATGTTGGTTAACAATAACGTATAATTATTGATTTTATTTGGATTTTTTACAAAATGATTCTTTGCTGAATTTTTTGCATATAGACAATGCTATAGGGAAATCTCATGCATTGAAAACACACACTAATACATGTGAGATCCATCAAAATAAATAAAATTATTTATATTAATGTGTAATTTGTAAATTATATGGTCGACTTAGCATTTTTCTTTCCATATATTTACTGCACAAAAAGTGCATACATGTACGTACAAAGCCCAACTACAGTGTAGCACATGTGTCGCTCATTCTTGGTATAATATGGTGTCTATCTATATATATAAAGGGTGAAGGCCATTTTGGTTAAATTTTCATAATCCCAAAAATACCCTTGTAGAATTAATTTATTAAAAAATGGATGTTTTAATAAGTGAGGGTAAAATAGTAAAAATAGGTTAAATTTCTTATAATTCCTAAAATACCCTTACTTAACAAACTTATTCAAAAATTAATAATTTAATAAATAAGGTCAAAATAGTAAAAATAAAAATATATTAATTAAAGAGTAAAAATAAAAATATATTAATTAAAGAGTAAAAATCTATATATATAGCCCAACCTTAATTTTGGTTTAATTTTCAATAAACCCAAAAAAGTCATTGGTTGAATAAAATATTTTAAAAAATACAATCTAATATATTAAGCTTAAAAGGGTCAAATAGATAATGAAATAAAAAAGATATAAATATTTAATTATTGTAGCATTTTTGAATTTTTAAAGCAATCAACATTATCTGATTATTGTTTTGGTTATCATAAGTAGGGGTGGACAGGTTTGGATCAATGCGGATATCATCTAATTCCAAATTCAAACCGTTAAAATCTTAACAGTTCGATACGATTTGAATTTTCAAAAAATAGAATTGAAACCATTGCAATCCAAATTGTTATCAACGGTTTGATTTATATCAGTTTGGACGGTTTATGCATAAAATTTTCATATAATTTATTTCCTAAAAGGACTCCTCCAAAACATATATATTTTTCCAAAATTCCACCATTTTCATCAAGATTTCATTTATTCGCATGAATATTTCATTCATACATATCAACCAATTACAATTTTCAACATTTTAAACTTCGAAATATGACAGGTTATGTTTAAATATAATTTAAATTCGAAAGTAGCACAAAATGGGTAAAGATTAAGTGAGGTAGGGTATGTAATGAACACTTACATTAACATATTATAAAGTAAAAAATATTTATCCAACGGTTCGGGTATTTTAAATCTTAATGGTTCGGTTTTGAATGCAAGGTTTTCAAAATGGAAATTCAAAACCAAACTGTTACTAATGAAACTATTTGGAATTTCAAACCCATTGACTTTTATCCGGTCAAATCCAAACTTAAGTGTCAATAACGATTTGAATCGAATCGATTTTCGATTTCAACAGATTTATGCTCATCCCTAATCATAAGGGCATTATTTGGTTGTATTTTCTTCTACATACGCACATTTACTTTTTTATTTTAGTTACCAAAGGAAACCACACTCTACGAACAAGAAACTACCAACATTCATTTACATTGATTTTTGTTTCATTTTTTTTAAAAAATAATTAATAAAAAAATTAAAAATTGTAATCACATTTTATATATTAAAAAAATACAAATTGACACACGCGTATACAATAAATTTAAGTGCGTTTAAAATGGTGACATGAAAATGTCTCGCGCACGCATTTGACAATTTATTATTCAGTTGTGAAGTCACACGTAACACGTCGAAATGCCTCTTACAGGTAGCCCTGGGCACGGTTCGGTATGATTCGGTATTGGTTTGATATCGAAACCATACCGAAATTTTTTAACTGGATTAGTACAGTTCGGTATCCACAATTTGAAAATTGAAACCGGATCATACCATATTGATTGTATTCGATATGGTTTCGGTTTGGTTCGGTTTTGAACTAAAATTTTAATAAATTGTGAATGAATGAAATGCTTTTTTTTTTTTTTGGGTAAATAAATTCATTATAACAGGACTAAGCCCAAAGAGCAGCTTGGATGGTTGCTTCCCTGGTTCTGGGTTTAGTGGTCCATGTTTGGCTCTGTTTTAGGAGCTTGGCGTCTGGTTGATGCCTTGGTTTTCAAGGTTGGCAGTAGGGCTTGTCCCTTTTAATTCAATTTGACTTAGCAAAAAAATAAAAAAACAAGGCAGAGCCTTACAAGAGAACAAAGCCACCAAAGCAGCAACCAACACAGCCAGCAAGGAACAATGCAGAAAAATTTACCCATATAATCACCTTTGTTTTCATCCCCTGTATGTCCTCTAGCCTTCCTTTCTTCAAATATCCAGTTACAATGGTGAAGAATTATCCTTTCTCCACCATTTGAGTCCTTCTTGGGCTCTGAGCTCGCCATTGCTTCTGATGCTGGTGTTGTGGTCTGTTTTGGGTTTGATGGGTTAGTTTTAAATGGGTCTTTAGAGGGCTTCAGCGGCATCAGGCATGAGCTCAAGGCCTTGCATTTCCGACCATCTCCACTGCTCAATCATCTTTATCCCCTCAGAATCATTGTTAGAATATTAATTTCTAAACCCTAACCCCTGAAAAAATTAAAATAGAAATTATTCGGTACGGTACAGAATGTGACGATTTTTTAAATCCTGGAACCGAAACCGTACCAAATCAAACTGGTTCGATTTCGGTACCGTACCAATCTTCCATCGGTTTAACTGTTCGGTATTTTTTTCAGAATGGTTTGATCCGGAACGTTATGATTTCAGTATTTCGGTTCCATATGTCCAAGGTTACTTACGGGTGTGGAGCGCTGCGATGAGGCTAGTATATAATAAATGTTAAAACGTTGGTATTTAAACACTATTTATTAATAACATTGTTAATATTTTATTTAATACAGCTAGATCCCATGTACATAAGTAAAATCTTCTACATGACGTAGCAAAAAATAAGAAAAAGTATAACGGGGCCAATGGAAGCTGTCCAACAAGAGATACTTCCATATACATGAAACGTCACGTGATCGTGTATCTTTCCACTAACAACAAAACATGTGTTTTTTTTTAGTGCAAATTATACTTTACTACCATGTGGTTTATACATTGTAATAGATTCATACATGACTTTTCTAATATTGCAATTATCCCCTTAAACTCTTCAAAACGTGACAAAATGGTCTATCCATTAACTATTATTATCTTTATACTTTTTATAATGTTACGAATACCACATTTGTAAACACACATTGATACAGGTAAGACCCACTAATACAACTAATACAAGTATGAACAATGTTAGGGAAACCACATTGGCATACTACATTTGTGAAACACACTAATACAAGTATGACCCACCAACACAACTAATATTAGGGACAATGCTAAAGAGACCACATTGGTATATTATATTTGTAAAATAAACACTAATACATGTAGGACTCATCAATAGCCGCCTATATTAGTGAGTAATTTACAAATATAGTCTCCCTAGTATTTTCCTATAAATAGAGCCCACAAAATTTGGTCTATACAATTTTATCTCTCTAGCATTATATATTGTATATTTGATGATATAAGTGGTAATTTACCTCAATCTTAATAATACTACCTAGTTTACCTCAATTGAAATTACATTATACACATATAATTTACTTTAATTGAGATTATATTATACATATTGGGTATCGACATCGCTCATTATGAGATTCGAATATAAGACCTCCTTTATAATATGTGAAAAAAAATACCACTAAATTATAGTACTAAAGAACAGTTTTACTCGATTTTTAATAATATTATTTTATGTCAATCTAGATATTATTTTCCTTAACAAAAAAAATCTTCATAGTAATACATAGTTTATCACTTATTTTGTGGGTAAAGTTTGACAGTCAGAATCAGTCAATAGGTGGAAGCGAAGGTGGTGAAGGAGATGCTATGGCGGGCAAGCGCAAGACGACTCACTCGTCACCAATTTGTTGACCAATTTATAACTCAACGATCAGTAGCACACAAATTTTCGACAAGCACCCTCACTTCTCTCGACTGTTCTTATTATACAAAGCTTCTTGAAGACTGCATTCGATCTAAATCTCTCCCTCAAGGCAAGAAAATCCATCAACATCTCTTAAAAAACACTACCCACATCAAGGAGAGGCCTCATTTACTTGAAAAACTAGCACGTTTGTATATAACCTGCAATGAAGTTGAGCTTGCATCCCACGTGTTTGATGAAATTCCCCAACCAAGTGTTATACTCTGGAACCTTCTGATAAGAGCATATGCATGGAATGGACCATTTCAACGAGCCATCGACTTGTACCATGGCATGCTCCAATCCGGTGTTAGACCAACTAAATACACTTACCCATTTGTTCTCAAGGCGTGCTCAGCTTTACAAGCACTAGAAGCTGGTAGAGAGATCCATGAACATGCCAAAGGACTTGGGCTTGACTCTGATGTCTATGTTTGCACTGCTTTGATTGACTTGTATGCCAAGTGTGGAGACTTGGTAGAGGCAGAGCGCGTGTTCCATGGTATGCTGTATAAAGATGTTGTGGCGTGGAATGCTATGATTGCCGGGTTTTCGCTTCATGGTCATTATGATGACACTACACAATTGCTTGTTCAAATGCAGAAAGCAGGAACAAGCCCAAATGCTTCGACCATTGTTACAGTTCTTCCTACAGTTGCACAAGCTAATGCATTGAGCCAAGGGAAGGTAATGCATGGTTACTCCTTAAGAAGGAGCTTTAGTAGTGATGTGGTGCTTGGAACTGGGCTTTTGGATATGTATGCTAAATGTCAGTGCATAGCTTACGCAAGGAGAGTCTTTGATGCAATGAAGGTCAAGAATGAGGTTTCTTGGAGTGCCATGATAGGTGCATATGTTACCTGTGACTCTATGAGAGAGGCAATGGCCTTGTTTGATGAAATGGTGCTAAAAGAAGAAATAAATCCAACACCGGTAACTCTTGGGATCATACTCCGAGGCTGCACTAAGCTAATTGATCTTAGTAGAGGGAGATGGATACACTGTTATGCAATTAAATCCGGATTTGATTCAAATACAATGGTTGGCAACACAATCCTGTCTATGTATGCAAAGTGTGGGAGTACAGATGATGCAGTCAGATTCTTTGATAAAATGAATTCAAAAGACACAGTTTCTTTTAGTGCTATCATCTCAGGTTGTGTGCAGAATGGTTATGCAAAGGAAAGTTTACTTTTATTCCATCGTATGCAATTGTCTGGGATTAGTCCAGATTTGGCAACCATGTTGGGTGTATTGCCAGCTTGTTCACATTTGGCTGCTCTACAACACGGGGCATGTGGACATGCTTATTCAATTGTTCATGGCTTTGGTACTGACACCTTAATTTGTAATGCCTTAATAGATATGTACTCAAAGTGTGGGAAGATCAATGTAGGTAGGCAAGTTTTTGGCAGAATGCTTGCACGGGATATTATCTCATGGAATGCAATGATAGTTGGTTATGGATTTCATGGCCATGGGATGGAAGCAATTTCACAGTTCCGTCATATGCAGGCAGCTGGCATTAAGCCTGACGATGTGACTTTCATTGGCCTCTTATACGCTTGCAGCCATTCGGGACTTGTCACTGAAGGCAAATACTGGTTTAGCACTATGAATCAGGATTTCAACTTGACCCCGAGGATGGAACATTACATATGCATGGTGGATATTCTGGCCCGGGCTGGACTTTTGGATGAGGCACACGTTTTCATCCAAGATATGCCATTTGAGGCTGATGTTCGTGTGTGGAGTGCACTGCTTGCTGCGTGTAGGGTTCATAATAATGTTGACCTTGGGGAAGAAGTGTCCAAGAAAATTCAGGGGAAAGGACCTGAAGGTACTGGAAACTTGGTCCTTTTATCAAACATATACAGTGCTGTTGGGAGATGGGATGATGCAGCCCGTGTCAGAATCAAGCAGAAGGACCAAGGCCTTAAGAAGAGTCCAGGATGCAGTTGGGTTGAGATAAATGGGGCAATTCATGGATTTGTCGGTGGAGATCAGTCCCATCCTCAATCAGCTCAGATGCATAAAAAGTTAGAGGAACTACTAGTAGATATGAAAAAGCTGGGATATCGTCCAGAAAATAGTTTTGTTCTCCAAGATGTTGAAGAAGAGGAGAAAGAAAGAATCCTCCTTTATCATAGTGAGAAACTAGCCATTGCTTACGCAATTCTTTCTCTGAGCCCAGGCAAACCCATCTTCATCACCAAGAATTTGCGGGTTTGTGGTGATTGCCATGCTTCCATAAAGCTCATCACTCTTATTACCAAGAGAGAAATAACTGTAAGAGATGTTAGTCGGTTCCATCATTTCAGTGATGGAATTTGCAATTGTGCAGACTTCTGGTGAAGTAAAGAATTCAATGGTGCATTCAGTTTCTACCTTCCCCTTGTCCCTTTAGCTATATGATTAATTGATTATTTCCTTAGCAGTTTAGTTTCATTTATGGTTAATATTATTACCTTGACAAGTTTTACTTGTTGCAGATGTAGTCCTAACTCCTGAGTATAATTGCTTTTTCACTTTTGAACATATTTACTTGTTACTAATACAAGAGGCTAACTTTTCCAGTTCAACAAACTTGGAAGATTTAACAAAAAAGGAACTCAGAGATTCTTCAAAGCTTTTGGAAATGTGAGTTTCGATTTAGACATGGTCCAAGAGCAGCCCTCTGAGTCCACAGGATATGGAGGATTTGGGGCAGGTAAGCAATTCTATTTGTATCAGTTGTTACCCAACTCATAAAAAATCTGACAGAGAGAGTAAAATATAAGCATATTGTAGACTGCTTGAATGAGTTGTCATAATAATGATCTGCTTACGGAATTAAAGAGCATAAATTTTTAGAAAGAATGAAACTCCAATGAGGATCCAACTACGTGATAGTGGTACTCTGAAGGGAAAGATATTGTTATGTAAAGTCTCTTATCTTCTTCATTTTGTGCGCTTGCTGACCTGCACTTCAAATGAGATACACTTCTATTTGCTGAGACATTTGTGCAAAACTCCATCATGCCAATTTAATAATATTAATAATAGTAAGTTAACTTCATCCTTACTTCCTGAGCCCTTAACCTTCATGTGGAGTGCTACAGTACACATTATTCTTGTCAATAATTGGTTGCTTCATCATGTCTCTGATTCTTTTCTTGTTTCATATCCCATAATAATCTCATGTGCATGGAACTTCGTAGGATAAGAGTAGCATATATATATATATATTATAAATATAGTCTGCATTGCATTGTAATGAGAAAAATAACGACATATTTACTTACATAAAATGTGCATTAATCAAAATTCGATATTTGAAAAATTAGAATTAGATTCTTTTCTTGAAATATCTTTCTCGTAGAGTCAAGTCGGACATTTGCATCTTCTTCTACTAAATACCCAGAATTATACCTCTATCCCAGATATTTGGGATTTCTTGACTTGTTTCAATGATGAATCTGTTTTTCTTTTTTGTCATCATAATTTTTATTTTTCACGTTAGCACTAGCAATCTTACATGCACTGTGAGTACGTAATCGGATTAGCATTATAATAAAGGAATTATTCACTGCCCCACCACCAGGCACCGGCCCACTACTCGTATTCAAATCCCTTTATTCATTGCTTTATTTAAAATTGTGTTTTTTGGTTGTTTATTTTAATTATTTGGGTAGCAAATGTGCAGGACGGAAAGTAAGTCTTATATTAGCTGAGGAAGGACTCAGCAATTTACAAAGTTACAACTTACAAGAGATTGGCAAGGTGGTGACATGTCGATATTTGCTAGTTGATTTGGTGGGGTTGCATCCAAATGACAAACTGACGTGTCGATGATTACGAGCCAAATATAGTGCTCCACCTAACCTTCTCCACCTTTGCCACCTCATCTCTACAGTAAATACATGTCAAATAATTCCAAACATATCTTAAAATTATACAGAAATTAGCTGTAATTAGAATATTGACTTGCCGTGTTAAAAGCCTGTCGTAGATTAATCCAATGGTCGTTCTCTCTGTGTGCCCTAGCTATCGGAAAGTATCCATAATCCCCACCGCCCAAATGATGATCCAACGCATCGTAAGAAAAATTACCTGATTGCTCCATGAATATCAACCATCAAAAATGGCAACGATCCTGATTTTCTTTTTTCTCAAAATCCTAGCCATCTAAAAAAAACTCTCTTGTCTTTAACGAAATTTTAATTAAGATATGGATTATTTTTATGTTGAATGTCTTTTGCAACGAGTTGAAAAACTTTTGATCTTTCAAATTGTATTATAAAAATAAGGACAACACTTGCATCCCACCTTGGTGGGATGCCTTCGTCTCACCCTTTCGATCTATCAAATTGTCTTTGTACATATATCATAATCGGAACCGTTTATTCTTTAAATCATCATGTTAAGATCATCTCCGTAAAAAAACAGTAAGATTGAAGGTCGTTTAGTTATTCATATTTATCAACTAAATTGACGATTCTCCATAAGGATCATAATTCTTACCAAAATTGTTGATTTATTTTATACATGTGAATGACTAAACGACCTCAAATCTTGTTGATTTTTTACGGAGATGATCTTGACATAATGATTTAGAGAATGAACGGTTTCGATTATGATATATGTTAATATGTAATTAGTTCATATCAAAATGGTTGTATGAGGGCATCCCACCAGGGTGGGATGCCAATATTGTCCTAAAAATAATATATTGCTTATTTTACAAAAATGGAAAGCATGGCAACTCTACATATTTAAGTGAGTCAACTGGATCATGTACATTCATGTTAAGATTCTAACTAAGACTAATTAACAAATAAATAGTTTTTGTGTTGATTTCTAAAAATAGATTTTTAAATGAGGTGCATCACTCCGCCCGATTAATGCCACCCAAACCAATACATGAAAACTTTGTTGGGTTCCAATTATTGGTGAAACAAAAAAGTTATTTGTTTTGTATTCTATTATTTGCTTGTTAGCTGCTGCTGCTGCTGCTGGTGGGCAGAAGCAGAAGCAGAAGCAGAAGCAGAGGACTGGGAGAGTGGCGGAGTCTGGAGGTGGCTTCAGTGACGGAGTTGTCATTTTCAAAGACCTACCCGCGTCCCATTGTTAATTGCGGGTATCACTCAAGTTTTTAAAAATGGAAAGATGCCCTTACTTCAATTAAATTAATAATGTATTATACAATACAATATATTATTTACTGTATAATTTACTGGTAGTACTATATTCATAATTATTCCATTCTCAAAAAAAAAAATTCATAATTATTCATCAATATTTGTACTACAATAATATATTTTGTATCGTACTACATCATTTTTGCAAATTTTCATTTCTATCCCTCTCTCTTTCTCTCACTGGGAAAGAAGAGAGAACCCACAAAGAAGCAGAAGCAAAGCAGTTTCTTTCTGTGACGACGAAGACGGGTGGAGGTGATCCCAGAGCTCTTTCGTTTCAGTTTTCTAAGGTAAATTATGCAATTCTTCCTCTCTCTCTCCCCACATTCATAGTTCTTTTCGTATGGGTTTGTGTTTCTGTTTTTGCTTTTATTTTAGTTTACATTGCTAGCTTAAATAATTGTTTGCTTAGTCAACGTCTGCTCGATTTGGTTATGAATTTCAGTCTCAAGTGTCTTTGAATGTACTCCGCTGCCTTGCTTTCCTTGCTGTTTTGTCTCAAATAGTTTTTGAGCTGCTTAGTGTTCGTGGGTAAGTTTTAATTCAAGTCAATTCTGATTTGATCTGTCTACAGCACCCATCAGTAATTGGAAATCATCATCATGGTGAGGAAGAAGAGAACTCAGGTTCCTAGTGGAGGTGAAAGCTCTGAGCCTCAGGCAGGCAGTGGGGACAGTGATCAGTCCTTCCAAAGGGCTTCACCTTCACCGTCACCTTCACCTTCACCTTCACCGTCACTGTCACCTTCGCCTTCTCCTTCGCCACAGCAATACAATGAAGGAGGAAGAGGAGGAGGAGGAGGAGGGGCTTACCAAAGTGGAAGAACCTGGGCCCCACAAGGACAACAACAAGGACAGCAACAAGGACAACAAGGACAACAAGGACAACAAGGAGGTCAGAGAGGCTATGGCGGTGGCGGCCGTGGCCGTGGGATGCCACAACAGCAGCAATATGGTTATGGTGGTCCCTCGCCCTCGCAGCAGGCTCCTGAATATCGAGGTAGGGCTAGGGGCGGTCAGGGAGGAGGAGGAGGTCGTGGTGGTCGTGGCCGAGGGGGAGGAGGACCTTCTTCTATTTGTGGTGGCCCAGCGAGACCATCGGTTCCCGACCTGCACCAAGCGACCCCTGCTCCACATGTTGCTGGGGTCACCCCTCAGCCCTCAGGCACTGCATCTGCATCCTATACAC
The DNA here is from genome assembly GCA_037349345.1 of Oemleria cerasiformis. Taxonomy (NCBI): domain Eukaryota; kingdom Viridiplantae; phylum Streptophyta; class Magnoliopsida; order Rosales; family Rosaceae; genus Oemleria; species Oemleria cerasiformis. The sequence continues at coordinate 18,144,553 of JAZGTL010000018.1, forward strand.
CCTATGAACCTCAGCCTTCAGAGTTGGTAAAGCCTTTTGACCAGCCTCCTGCACCTGCTTCTGTTCCTGTTCAAGAAATTCAACCCATCCCGGCCTCAAGTAAGTCTCTGAGGTTCCCGCTTCGCCCTGGAAAAGGCACCACTGGCATAAAATGTATAGTCAAGGCTAACCACTTCTTTGCCGAATTACCTGACAAAGATTTGCATCAGTATGATGTGAGTTCTTTTACACTATCTATGTCTCTATCCTTCTGATATTGTTGTAGAGTCTATGTTGATAATGGTTGCTTTCAAATACATAAAATATACTACTAGGTTACAATTACACCTGACATTGCATCACGGAGGTTGAATCGTGCTGTGATGAAGCGGCTGGTGGATTTATACAGGGAAAGCCAACTTGGAAATCGGCTCCCTGCCTATGATGGGCGCAAGAGTTTGTATACTGCTGGGCCACTTCCTTTCTCATCAAGGGAGTTCAACATCGCACTAATGGATGACGATGATGGATCAGGCGGGCAAAGGTGGATACTAAGTGCACAGGATTTTGTTTGTACATAGTTTTTCTCTTCTCACCCGTATGAATATGTGATCATTATCTTCTTGCTGCAGGAGGGAGAGAGAATTTAGAGTGGTGATCAAGTTTGCCGCACGTGCTGACCTGCACCATCTAGAACTTTTTCTGTTGGGGAGGCAAGCTGAGGCTCCTCAGGAAGCCCTTCAGGTTCTTGACATCGTTCTGCGTGAACTGCCAACTGCTTGGTATACAAAATCTCTCTTCTATTAGTGTTCTATTCACGTAAATAATCATACATTAATTTGATATTGTTCAAGAGCTAACTCTGTTTTGATATGTTCCATTGTAGTTACTATCCAGTGGCGCGTTCATTTTATTCCCCTGATCTGGGGAGAAGGCAGTCACTCGGTGAGGGTTTGGAAAGTTGGCGCGGATTCTATCAAAGTATTCGTCCAACGCAGATGGGGCTGTCTCTGAACATTGGTATCTAAGTTTTGAAGATTTTTTTACAGATATTTTCATGATTGTTGTCTATGGTTCACCTCCGGTGGATGTTTTCCTGAGCTGCCATGTTTGAGGTTATATTAACAAATTTATCAATGGTCCAGATATGTCCTCTACTGCTTTTATTGAGCCACTGCCTGTCATTGAATTTGTCAATGAGCTACTCAATCGAGACATTTCATCTAGACCGTTGTCTGATGCTGATCGTGTGAAGGTTAGATTTTGTTCATTGTGTTGATCTTCATAACTATTTCTGTTTGCAGTGTTTTTGATAAATTGTGTCGATAATTTTAGTTTTTAATTTATTAGTTTCCCTTGAGGGCTTCCACTTTGGGATCCTGGAGGTGTTGGATTGTATTTTTTGCCACACCATTCAAACGGTGAACATCCATTTGTTTCCCTGCAGGTGGAGGATTTCACAGCAGTGCCTCTTATCTTTCCTTTCTACTTCTGTTGTGTCAAAATGAACTTCCAATTTTATATAACCATTTGGATGGGATATTTTATCAATTTTTTTCCGAGGCAAATATATTCATTGTGACAAATCGGTCTTGTTTGTTTAATGTAACTTTCTAGATAGGATGTCTGATAGTCTATGTAGAGTTTGAATTTCGCATTACTGTTTAATAGATACCAGAATCACAGGTTTTCATTTGTGCATGAACAGATAAAGAAGGCTCTAAGAGGAATCAAGGTTGAAGTCACGCACCGTGGAAATATGCGCAGAAAATACCGTATATCTGGTTTGACATCACAGGCAACTAGAGAACTGACGTGAGTATTCGTGTCTTCTCTGATCATTGGCTATGTATGTGCATGTATACACTTGAGGATTCAAACAAAAATAAACATAAAGACACGTGATGATTAGTGTTGACTTAATATCATATGTTTTCGGCGAGTATCATGAACCCCCCCATGCTTTGGGGCCGATTTTAGTGCCTCCACTCTATGTGTCTATTTTCATCAATGTTCATCCTAAACTATCGATGTGCTTTTTATATAGGCTCTTCTGGCAGCCTTACCTGTCAGAAGTGGAAGCATAGAGAAGAAAAAGAAAAAAAAAACAGGAAAAATGAGAAGAGAGATGATGAGAGGAGGTAGAGAGTAATGGTGTATAAGATCTGTAGTTGAGCATTTAGTTTTACATTTCTCATCCCTTGGTTTTCTCTTGGGGCTGAGGGATGCATTTAGAAATCTGTAATTGAGTATTTTAATTAAAACAATTAATGTCAGATGCATACAAACCATATTTTTCTAACAACGCTGTGTTCCTTGATTGTTTAGTTTTCCACTTGATGATAGAGGAACTATGAAATCAGTTGTTGAGTACTTTCATGAGACCTATGGTTTCATCATTATGCATACCCAGTTGCCTTGTCTACAAGTGGGAAATCAACAAAGATCCAATTATTTGCCCATGGAGGTAAATAACTGCAACTATTCTTGTTCATTATAACTGGACAAGAATGCTAATAGGTAATCATTGTGTTCAGGTCTGTAAAATTGTTGAGGGTCAAAGGTACTCCAGAAGGTTGAATGAAAGACAGATTACTGCGTTGCTGAAGGTGACCTGTCAGCGCCCTCATGAAAGGGAACGTGATATTATGCAGGTTTGATGCTATGGATAGTTTATTTGCCTAATTTTATATTTACTACTTTATTGGCCTAAAACAAATTTTGAGACATGTGTGGTTTACCAATCTTTCTTGCTTTTTTATTTTCTTTTTGTGAAATTAAATGTGGTTTCTATCTTCTGTTTAGCACGCCTTGGTTCTGACTTGTAAAATTATACTCACTCGAAATGTGTTGACTGAAAATCACTTTTCAGACAGTTCGTCAAAATGCATACCATGAAGATCCGTATGCTCAGGAGTTTGGAATTAAAATCAGTGAGAATCTCACTTTGGTTGAAGCTCGCATACTTCCTGCACCAAGGGTAAGAGATCTGTAATTTTCTGCTGTCTAATAGTTTTCTAAAGCTATTGATTTGTTCCTTCGCTATGTAGATGGCAATTAAGTATCGAATCTTGTGTTGCAGCTTAAATATCATGATACGGGTAGAGAAAAGGATTGCCTGCCCCGAGTTGGACAGTGGAACATGATGAATAAGGTATCTTGTGCATAGATGTAGGGTTTCCCTTTTCAGTATATCTTTATAATATATGAACAGATGAAGCTGGAAGCTGTATGCATCTTTGGTTACCCAATGAAACCTTTTATCCATTTTGTGCTAAATTAGTATGTTTATTTCCCTGTAGTGGAGATGATACGGATTCCTGTTAATGCTAATAGCACTAGCCTTGAAATTAACTTGTTAAAAGCAAAATAAGTAGGTGTTGGGGGGTTGGAGAAACATTGTTTCTGCATCTTGAAGTAGAAGCAAGTATGTCAATATTTCTTTTTCCAATTTGTTTTTTGTTGCCTTTTTGATGGGTTTTGTGGCGGGAAAAGGAAATTTAAGGCAGCCACAGATATGTGTCAATGAGATGATCATTAGAAGTTTAGCTAAGTTATGGTTTCCTATGAAATTGCTTGTGGAACAATAATGTTCCTGGGCATTGTCCAGGTTGTGTCTGCTTTCTTCTGTTATCTTTTACCATCAGTAGTCCAGATTCCGTGTTAAGAGTTATCACCCTACCGTATGAAGCTTTTCCTTTTATACATTGCTTCTCTTCAGTAGCATGTGGTCTGAAATTTTGGTTCCTCTGGAATCAGTTTCTGATTTGGTTGGCACATAATATTCTGCCCTATCGTCTATTTGAAATAAGAAGGCATATATTATTTGTGCTGCGATTTAGTGGTTTCTCTCGTAACCAGTGTTATCACCAATGTTTAAACTTATTGGGGTTTATTGCTTCAGCCATGCACTGCATATAGTTTTTTTGGTGGGAGACATTTGCCTGTTGAACTATGTATCTATTTTAGCCGCTGCTTGATCACTTTCATGTTTGGTAGGTTTAACTAGTACTACTTGAAATCATGCATGATTTTTCTTTTCTACAACTTAATAAGTTTCTTGTCTGTTAGTGTGGGGTGTGTGTTTTTCGCTTCCCAGAGGGATGGAAGATTGTGTCTCTTGTTGAAGTTCTTACTTACATAAGACTTTTAAAAGAGTGATATTTTCTTTCTTTTTATTTGTTTATTATCTTATTGGTGCAGAAAATGGTTAACGGTGGCACAGTCAACAATTGGATGTGCATAAATTTTTCATGGAGTGTGCAAGATGCGGTTGCCCGTCGGTTCTGTCATGAACTTGCTCAAATGTGTAACATTTCTGGAATGGTATAAGGCCTGTGATTCTCGTATATGTTTCCATTCTCTTCTAAATCTGAGATACCTCATGCAAATGTTGGATTTCCTTCTAGGCATTTAATCCAGAACCAGTACTTCCACCTATTACTGCTCGCCCAGATCAGGTGGAGAGGGCCCTAAAAGCTCGATTCCACGAAGCAATGACCAAACTCCAGCCCCGGGGCCAGGAGCTTGAGCTGCTTATTGCTATTTTGCCAGATAATAATGGCACTCTCTATGGTTTGTAACTTGAACTGCATTAACCACATTCTGCTCTTTCAAATTCTGCCATTATTTTATTTTAGAAAGGGATCTTGGACTTACATATGTCATGATTTGATATCCAGGTGATTTGAAACGAATTTGTGAGACAGATCTTGGTCTTGTTTCCCAATGCTGTTTAACAAAGCATGTCTTTAAACAAAATAAGCAACAGTATTTGGCAAATGTAACTTTGAAGATAAATGTGAAGGTCGGGGGAAGGAATACAGTGCTTGTTGATGCTCTGTCAAGGCGAATTCCTCTAGTCAGTGACCGACCTACTATCATTTTTGGTGCTGATGTTACCCATCCTCATCCTGGAGAGGATTCAAGTCCATCAATTGCAGCTGTGCGTTACGCAACATGCATATGCGTTTTAGCTTGCATATGAGTTTATTCTGTTCCACCAAGACTAGATTTTGACTCTTTCAAAATTATTATTTGATACTCAGGTTGTTGCTTCTCAAGATTGGCCTGAAATTACTAAGTATGCTGGTTTGGTTTCTGCTCAAGCTCATCGACAGGAACTCATCCAAGATTTGTTCAAAACATGGCAGGACCCAGCAAGAGGGACAATGACTGGTGGCATGATCAAGTATGACTCTCTCTCCCTCCCTCTCCCTCTCTCCCTCTCCCTCTCCCTCTCTCACATTCATTTAGGTTCTTCTAGTATCTAGCTGTCTTGATTAGATGTTTATTTACTATTTGGTTAGAATAAACTTGTGGTTGGGTAGTAGGACTGAATTATATTTATTCTTTTGAATGCAGGGAACTGCTCATATCTTTCCGTAGATCAACTGGGCAGAAACCTCAACGCATCATATTTTACAGGCACTTCTTATATTCCGCTGCAACTACCTTATATTCCGCTGCCACTGCCTTCCTCTTTTTCTTATTGCTATATTATTATTTATTGCTCTCCAGGGATGGTGTCAGTGAGGGGCAGTTTTATCAAGTTTTGCTGTTTGAACTTGATGCAATTCGTAAGGTAAATTTACTTAGCTAAGTTATCAATTTCTCCAGTTTTCAGTTATAAATTGTAAATTCCTTTCTGTTTTGCATCTGTCCGGAAATTGATAAACCTTAGTAAATCACTTCCTCTCATCTTATTATGTATATTCTATACTCTGTAATGCAGGCATGCGCATCTTTGGAGCCTGACTATCAGCCTCCCGTGACTTTTGTTGTGGTTCAGAAGCGCCATCATACCAGGTTGTTTGCCAACAACCATTCTGACTCCAGAACAGTTGACAGAAGTGGAAATATATTGCCTGGTATTAAGTTATGCTAGGCTTGGAATTTTTTGAGAAGACTTTCAAAACTCATCTATGTGATTTAAAACACTTTGTCCTTAATTTTACAGGTACCGTAGTAGACTCCAAAATCTGCCATCCAACTGAATTCGACTTCTACTTGTGCAGCCATGCTGGAATTCAGGTAGTGATTGGTTAATTGTATGTCTGTATATATATATATACTCTACAAAGTTTTGGAGTGTTTTTAAATTTGTAGTCATCATGTCAAGTAGGGCACTAGTCGTCCAGCTCATTACCATGTTCTATGGGATGAAAACAAGTTTTCAGCTGATGGATTGCAGACCCTCACAAATAACCTTTGCTATACGTAAGTTTGTTGATTTCATGCTCGTTTTTTAGTTTGTGTTTTTCTCTTTTTGGGTTAATGATTGTGTTCAACACATGCAGATATGCAAGGTGCACACGTTCGGTTTCCGTTGGTGAGCTCTCTGTCTCTCTCACTCTCACTCTCCTACACTGTCACACAAACATAATATGACAAAACACACATGCTCAGTCTCATGTTTTTACTCTATGCTTATTGTCACAATAACGTGGTAAATGAATAGTGAAATTGATGAATTATCTAATTTGGCAGTCCCCCCTGCATACTATGCACACCTTGCTGCATTTCGAGCGCGTTTCTATATGGAACCACAGACGTCTGAAGGCGGGTCAGTGACAAGTGGTGCTAATACCGGACGTAGTGGTTTCGTTGGTGGACGGGGCCCTCGCACGCCAAATTCAAATGCTGCTGTAAGGCCTTTACCTGCTCTCAAGGAGAATGTGAAGAGGGTTATGTTCTACTGCTAGGGGAAGTCTCCCCTTGGCCTTTGGCCTTTTGTCCCTTTGCATAACATTTGATTTATGTTATGATGTTATTTACCACGGTAAAACCGTGAAGCATGAGACGGTGACGAATCTGCCAACGTGGGAACTTTCTTTTGAGTTATTCTTGTGAATTGTGATAATGTGTTTTGAGTCCACTTCCCAAATCTTGGTTTTCGAAATAAACAAGCAATTTCTGTGTTATTGAACCTGGTGCCAGTGCGACCAAGAGATATATATTGGAAAACTCGTTATTAGTGCAAGAACTTTACCTGTTATGATATAAGTGAAAGAAGACCCTGTTTGTTTAGCAATCTTTGAGTTGTTTTCGATTTTTTTTTTCTTGATAAATATCTATCATGAGGTTTCTCCATATCCCAAGGGTGGATCTAATTCTTATTCGGGGGTGCAGTTTACTTCTAGTTACAAAGTGTTTTTAGCGAATTTTGAAACCATGTTATTAGACATCAGAAAATTCGCACTCTAGAACTAGCAATTTGCTAATGGCATCACATCTTGTGGTTAATTTTGAGCTTTTAATGCAATAATATTAAGATTTTTTATTTTAAATGCACCATGTTCTTGCATGAATGTTCCACTTTGTACTCTATTCTCATTATTCGTTCAAAATGTATCATAAAACAGCCGAGTTGGCCCACTTAACACATTTTCCTTTCAATATGTTAAATAAAAGTAAAAAATTAGGGTAAAATTGGAAATTGATCCTGAAAATGGAAGAGGGTTTACTAATATACCTCGAGACCTTTCTTCTCTCTCGTCATCATCTCTTTCACGCCGCTTCGAAAAGACCTCATCATCGTTCCGCCGATTGCAATCCACCATGGCCATGGCGACCGAGACCCACTCCTCCACCAAGCCGCCAGAATCAGGTTCAGCATCCACGACGTCGTTCCTCCGATCAATCCGTTCGACTCAACCGATTTCGCCTCGATTTTGAGCCGAGCCGAGGGGCTGCTTTACACTATAGCTGACGCCGCCGTCGCCGTCGACCCGGCTGCATCTAGCTCCACTGACGTCGCGGCTCTGAAGAATGGCGGCTGGTTCGGATTCATCTTTGATGCCATGGAATTCGTGCTTGGGGAGTCTCGGACTTGTGGGCTCACGTTTCTTCTCTTTCGTCGACACGTCTGCCGCCTTCAATTCCTTCTTGACTCGTATGAGGTTGAAATTCAAGAAACGTCTGCAAAGATTGTATTTTTGATTTCTGGGTTTGGTTCATATAAGGGTGTTCTGATCGGAGCCGAGATCATAGCGCCATTGATTCGGGTGAAAAGTTGCTTGTTCAGGTGAAAAATTTCATCCCTTGGGCCCTGGTTTGGTGCATGGGGAATATTTCCATCATTGTTTTAGTCAAGAGACCGACTCGCTTAACTGGGCGATTCAGAGTCACCCTAAAGAACCAAGGTCTGCATCTAATTTTGGGCAAAAGTCAGCAATGAAGACCAACCCTGTTTCTACTGCTACCACTCATGACCAGTGGCATAAAAGGAGTATTGATTTGGGCAAAAATCCGAGAGATCATGATCAGGGTTCTCTGAAACTTCCATTTATTTACCCTAGGCTTAAACTTAAGGATAAAAAAGGGATCACCTTGATTCAATGGAAGCTGTCAAACTCAGTAGTCAGAAAATCCTATTTGTTGAGAACTACTTGGAATAAGGTTGTTAAGAAAAACAATCTGGCTGAAGGTGATGTAATCCAAGTGTGGTCATTCAGGGCGAATAATAATCAACTTCACTTGGCCATTGTTTTGGTCAAGAGAGCTGAGAATAGTTCTAATCAGAGTGCTGCTGGGAGTAGTAAGTGCAGAAATGCTGATGATATTGATGATGAATACGGTGTCCAAGGGTCGAGTAGTAAGTGCAGAAATCCTTTGGAATCACCTGAACTAAGTAATTTACAGAAGGATCAAGTTCAGGAATTTTTCATTGCCTATCTCTGGACCCTGGTGGGTATGCTATCAGAAAGGTTATTTGTTGGAATTAATCGGCTTGTTAGTTGTGGGAACAGTCCCCATTTGGGTGTTTTGTAACCACAACTCGGCCGAAAAAGCATCAATCAGCGGAACCCAGGTGAAATTCAGTAGCTTCAGAGCCTCAATGCCTCAGAAATAAGAAACCGCAATGCAACAATTGCACGGGAATTTCTTCCATTTCCCAATCTTGGGGATCTTTCTTTGCCCTAATTCTCTGAGAAAGTACGGATTTTTACTGGTTGTGGGTTGGGAATGATAAATTCTAAAATTACCCTTAAAATTGACGGCAAATAGATGGATTAACGGAAAAGATGCTGAGTGGACTAACTCAGCTGTTTCAAGGTGCATTTTGAGCGAATAATGAGAATAAGGTGCAAAGTGAGACATTCATGAGAGAACATGGTATATTTAAGTTAAAAGCCTAATATTAAAGGGACTTTGAATTGAGAGCTATATGATGAGTTTTCGTTTCTTATTGATGTATAACAGATGACATAATGTATCGAATATCAGATGAACTGAAAAATGCAAAAAAGACGCAGCGGTAACTTACAGATTTGGCGCCCGAGCTTATAATGGGCCGTATGATACCTTTCTAAAAAGGGAATGACGAGACGAATCATAGTCACAACTTAGTTGTGAGGTAGCAACTATTTTAGTCAAATAACGTCGTTTAGGGCCTCAAAATCAGTTTTTAAGATTTCCTGGTATTTTCGGGATTCTTATTAATTAGGGTTTTTGTTTTTCTTTTCAACCTAGGGTTTACCAGATATATAAACAACCTTTAAACGTTGTATTGAGGATCATATTATAATTTTATTCAATGAAAATTGAGATTTTCTCAAGTATTTCCTGTTGGATTTCAGTTTATGTTCTTTTAGAGTTTACGCTTGTAAACCTTGTTACTTCGTGTTGCGTTAAGTGGTATCAGAGCGGGTATCTCCCCTCTTGTTATCGTTGATTTGTATCCATGGGTGATCGTGCAAATAACACCTATGTCACTAGAGCGGATATGGATTCCCAGAACCGTCGTATTGCGGAATTGGTCACTCAACTCGGGGAGATTCGTGAGTTGTTACTGGAAAATAATTGAAGAGGCAACTAGGGAGGCAACGATAGGGGAAACCGTAGGAGACTTCGTGAGCAAGAAAGTGAGTATGAGTTTGAGGAAGAAGTCGAAGAGCCCCAGGCTAATAATCGGAATCATCAAAATAACATTAACAATCGCAAAAATTTTGATGATTACCAGATTAAAGCTGATATTCCCAACTTTTCTGGAAATTTGAAGATTGAAGATTTCTTATAATGGTTGGTGGAAGTCAAGAGATTTTTCGAGATTATGGAGATTCTTGAGGCCAAGATGGTAAAGATGATTGCTTTTCGTCTGAAAAGCACGGCGGCTGTTTGGTGGGATCAACTCCAGAAAACCCGTCAAAGACTGGGAAAAAATCAGATTCATACGTGGAGAAAGATAAAACAACTTATGATGGAGAGGTTCTTACCTGCTGACTATGAACAGATTTTGTACCGAATGTTTATGGGTTGTGTACAAGGCAATAGAACAGTGGCTAAGTATACTGATGAGTTCATGAGGCTGGCATAACATAACAACCTAAGAGAGACCGAGAATCAAAAAGTGGCAAGATATGTGAATGGGCTGAAGCCTTCCATTCAAGAAAAGATTGGTTTGCAGAATTTGTGGACTTTGCAAGAGGCAATTAAAATAAGGATGAAGGTTGAGTTGATGGAAAAAGAGAAACGACAAATTCCTTACCACCGGAAGAATATGCCAGATTCGTCTGAAACCGGTGTTGTTGTCCCTGCTGATAACGGAAAACAAGCACAGCAAGGCACATCAAAGCCTTCAAACTTCTCGTCTAGAGGAGGTATTGAAGGAAGTAGCCGAACTTTTGATAAAGGTCAGCCCCGAAATCAGACCCCGAAGCAAATCCCTACGCCAAACCCATAGGGGATACCTGTTATCGTTGTGGCAAACTTGGGCATCGTTCGAATGTTTGTCCCGACCGGAGACAGGTCAATTTAGTAAATGTGGACGATGGCCATGACGAAGAAGAATGAGAAGGATTTGAAGATGACTATGAAGGAGCTGAGTTTGCAATTGAAGATTGATTAGAAAGAGTTACTTTGGTGATGCTACGAGTTCTTTTAGCTCTAAAAGAGGAAGGGCATTGAAATAGAATATTTTGTTCTCTCTGTACAATTAAAAATAAAGTTTGTGATGTGATTGTAGACAATGGCAGCTGCGAGAATTTCGTGTCGAAGAAATTGGTGGAGCATTTGCAGCTACCAACAGAGCCACATAGCACTCCTTATTCACTGGGTTGGGTGAAGAAAGGACCTTCAGTTCGAGTCTTTGAAATTTGTCATGTACCACTCTCCATTGGTAAGCACTATAGTGATGAAATACTGTGTGATGTAATTGATATGGATGCATGTCATATTTTTTTGGGTGGACCCTGGCAGTTTGATGTGGACACTACCTTTAAAGGTCAGGATAATGTCATATTGTTTACTTGGATTAATCACAAAATCGCTATGGCTCCTACTACACAGTCGGGAAAGGCGAGTGTATCTCGAAAGGAGAGTTTTAGCTTTGTGGCCTTGACTAGCAATGAGCGAGAGATTAATGAGGCAATCCAAGAAGCTAATTCTTTTTATCTAGTGGTGTTGAAGGGATTACTGACAGCAAGCAAAGAAAAGGTCGAAATTCCCCATGATGTGCAGCAGATGTTGAGGGAGTTTAAGGAGCTTTTATTGGATGAATTGCCTAATGACCTACCACCTATGTGGGATATCCAACATCAAATTGATTTGGTGCCCGAAGCTAGCCTACCAAATCTACCTCATTACCGTATGAGGGAATGAGATCTTAAGATAGCAGATTGAGGAGTTATTGAGGAAGGGATTTATCAGAGAGAGCTTGAGTCCTTGTACGGTTCATGTCCTTCTAGTTCCTAAGAAGGAGAATGCTTGGCGTATGTGTGTTGACAACCGAGCCATCAACACGATCACAATAAAGTACAGATTTCCCATACCGCGCTTGGAAGATATGTTGGACGAGTTGGAGGGTTCTAAGGTGTTCACAAAATTAAACTTGCGAAGTGGCTACCACCATATTCAGATTAGATCATATGACGAATGGAAAACTGCGTTCAAAAGCAAGGATAGGTTATATGAGTGATTGGTCATGCCTTTCGGGTTTTCAAACGCACCTAGCACTTTCATGAGACTTATGAATCAGGTTCTTCGTCCATTCTTTGGCTCTTTTGTTGTGGTTTATTTTGATGACATTTTAATTTATAGTCAAACCAAAGAAGAACACATGGTGCATTTGAGGCAAGTTTTAGGTGTTCTGCAAGAAAATAAGTTGAATGTGAATCTGAAAAAAATGTTCTTTTTGTACAAACAAACTGCTATTTTTGGATTTTGTGGTTGGTGAGGATGGTATTTAGGTGGATGATGAGAAAATTAGGGCAATCCATGATTGGCTAGCTCCAAGGTCGGTGACTGAAGTGAGAAGTTTCCACGGTTTGGCCACTTTTTACAGGGGGTTTTTGAGGAATTTTAGCACCATTACTACACCTATCACTGAATGTTTGAAGAAAGGGAAATTTCAGTGGGGATAAGAGCAGGAAAAGAGCTTTGCACCGCACCAGTTCTAGCTCTATCAAATTTTGAGAGAGTATTCGAGGTCGAATGTGATGCTAGCGGAGTTGGAATGGGTGATGTACTGTCACAAGAGAAGAAACCAATAGCTTTATTTTCTGAAAATCTAAGTGAAGCCCGCCAGAAGTGGAGTACCTATGATCATGAATTTTATGCAGTTGTTAGGACTTTGAAACAATGGGAGCATTACATGATTAAGAAGGAGTTCGTACTGTTTACATATCACCAGGCTTTGAAGTTCATTAATAGCTAGAGTATGTTGATAAGATGCATGCAAGGTGAGTGACATTCCTGCAAAAGTTTCCATTTGTTATTAAGCATAAGTCGGGAACCCTAAATCAGGTTGTTGATGCTCTGAGTAGGAGAGCTACCTTGCTGGTTACTCATTCTCAAGAAATTGTGGGGTTCAAATGTTTGAGAGAGTTGTACGAAAGTGATGATGATTTCAAGGAAATATGGGCAAAGTGTGCTAACCTTGAGCCAATAGCAGATTACTTTATTAATGAGGGCTATTTGTTCAAGGGTAATCAGTTGTGTATCCCCATTTCATCTTTGCGGGAAAAGTTGATTCGAGATCTACATAGAGGCGGATTGAGCGGCCATTTGGGTAGGGATAAAACCATTGCGAGTTTGGAGGAGAGATACTATTGGCCACAGTTGAAGCGGGATGTTGGAGTTATCGTGAAGAAGTGTTATACGTGCCAAACTTCGAAAGGTCAAGTTCAAAACACTGGTTTGTATATGCCTTTACCTGTTCCTAAAGATATATGGTAGAATGTAGCTATGAATTTTGTGCTCGGGTTACCCCATACACAAAGGGGCGTGAATTCAGTCTTTGTTGTGGTTGACCTATTTTCAAAGATGGCACACTTTACAGCTTGTAAGAAGACAACGGATGCATCCAACATAGCCAAATTGTATTTCAGGGTGGTTGTTCGACTGCATGGGGTGCCTAAATCAATAACTTCTGATCGTGACACCAAGTTCCTGAGCCATTTATGGATTACTTTGTGGAGGATGTTTGGGACTGCCTTGAATCGTAGTAGCACTGCCCATCCTCAGACTGATGGACAAACTGAGGTGACAAACAGAACTTTGGGGAACATGGTGCGTAGTATTTGTGGAGATAAGCCGAAGCAATGGGACTATGCACTTCCATAGGTTGAGTTCGCTTACAACAGTGTAGTTCATAGTGCAACAGGGAAGTCTGCATTTGCTATTGTTTATATTGTTGTGCCTAGCCATGTGGTGGACTTAGTGAAGCTGCCTATGGGTCATGGAGTAAGTGTTGTTGTTGAAAATATGGATGAGGGTGTAGTGGATGTTCGGGACGAAGTTAGGCAAAAGCTGGAGTAGACCAATGCCAAGTACAAAGCAGCAGCAGACAAGCATGTGCGAGTTAAGGTGTTTCATGAGGGTGATTCGGTTATGGTGTTTCTGAGGAAGAAGAGAGTTCCTGCTGGCACCTACTACAAGGTGAAATCGAAGAAGTATGGGCCATTCAAAGTGCTGAGAAGAATCAACGACAATGCCTATATGATTGACTTGCTAGAGTCCATGGGAATTTCCAATACCTTCAATGTCGCTGATATATATGAGTTCCTTGATGATGTCGCCCTTTATCCGGATGATAACTCGGGGTTGAGTTCTTCTGAAGTGGAGGGGACTGAAGTAGAACATAAGGCAGAATGGATCGAAGATCAGATGAACCGAAAAATACAAAAAGGACGCAACGGTAATTTGCAAATTTGACGTCCGAGCTCATAATGGGGCGTATGATATCTTTTCGAAAAGGGAACGACGAGACGTTTAAAGTCATTGTTGTGCCATGGGATAGGGGCTATTTTAGCCAAATAACGTCATTTAGACCCTTAAAATCAACTTTTAAGATTTTCCGATGTTTTCGGGATTTTTATTAAGATTTTTGTTTTCCTTTTCAACCTAGGGTTTGCTAGGTAGTAGGTAGAAGATCTTCTTATAATTTTATTCAATTAAAATTGAGAGTTTCTTAAGTATTTCCTTATGTATTCTCGTTTATATTATTTTAGAATTTACGTTTACGAAGCTTGTTTGTGAAGCTTGTTATTTCGTACTGCTTCACCTATCAAATCAAACTTAAAATTTCTTAAGAATCACTTTGACTGAAAATAAAGCAAAACTTGCAACCGAAGGAGCTGAATGAAAAGATTGAGCCTTGGGGAATGGGCATGGTATTTTGGTAATTCAACCTGGAGTGTCCGGTCGTACCGTACAAATATCACGAAAAAGAAGGCGTTGAAAAGAAAGGAGAAGAACGCAGAGCTTGGGCAATGAGCATGGTATTTTAGTAATTTAACATGCGGTGTCCGGTAGTACCGTACAAATATCACGAAAAAATGGGGTTCAAAGGAAAGGAGAAGAAAGAGAGTGTGGATTATGTGGTGGCTCATTGGATATTGGGAGGTATTAGTTACTTTATTGGTTCGAGAGGCTTCGGTTTTGGGTAGAGATCGAGACGGGTCGTGGGTCATAGCCAATCATGTTAGTTGGCGAGCAGGATTCATGTTGACCAGCTCCCCCCTTTCTCTCTCTCCCTTGCTCCACGCTGGCATATTGCCAGGTCACTCTATCTATGTAGGCATTCATATTGATATTAGCGACTTTCTCCACCCACGGTTAATTCTCCTCCTATTGACACGTCGTTTAAGTATGCGTAAGTGATATTCAAATGACGTTACGTTATAAAATTATTTGTTATAAATAACAATATGGAACGTTTGAAATCATTATTTATTCATATTTGAATTACGAGTGTTATATCTGAGATAGACCATAGTGGGTCAATCGATAAAATAATTTATAAATACGGATAACCAAATCATCTTTAATTTCGTTGGTTACATAACAATATTAGAATACTAAATAAGATAGGCAAATACCATTAAACATGTACTAGAGGAGTTCTCATATTGAAATTATGTTTCTCATGCACTACCAACCTATCGAAGTGTAATTACAAATTTATATCTAAGGTAACATACAAAGAAATCACTGAAAACTCATATTGTAGACCTCATTAAATAAAATTATTGATAAACATCATATGATCAAATCTAAATCAAAATGATAAATTAAATCATTGAGCGTATTTAGAGAGTATTTACCTCTTAAGTAAAAAAGTTGATTCTCGTTAACAAAACATTTCATAATATTTTTTTAAAAGAATAATTTTTTCTAAACTCATTTTTGATACAATCATGAAATAAGATATTATAATATACATATTGAATATCAATCTTCTAATTTACAAAAATTGAATCCGAAACTTCCAAATACCGTGTGGATATTTTATGTGAACTAAACGAAGTAAGAGGGTAAATAGGGGTAGGAGAAGGAAAGGACGGAGTGGTAATTTTGAAAGAGTAGTGGGTAGGAGAAAGGACAGAGTGGTAATTTCGGAAGACCTACCGCTTTGGGCTGAAGGTTTTATAACATGGACATTGAGAGAGGCGTTGTTGGGTTTTTTTAACATACAAAGCAGCAAAATATATTGAATATTCAGGTGAGTGAAGAGTGAGTATCGAGTAGGCAGAGAGGGCAAGGCAACCACCCCCATTTTCTTTTCCAATTCAAAGACTGAGCCACCGAAAGCAATCGCTGCCGTGGTGTTGTACGACGCGTCTCGGTTTTCTGATTTTACGGTAAACAGACCCCACATGAGTTGTTTTAGGGTTTCTTAATACTTTTTTCTCCGTTGATATTTAATTTAATTTTTTTGCTTTCAAATGTGTGATATGGATCTGCACTTATTTGGTCATGAATTGAAAGGGCTGTTTTCGTTTTTTAATTTTTTTGTTTTTCATGTATTTGAAAGGACTCGTTGTTTAGGTTTGTTTTGTTAGATCGTTAGATCTCCAGTATTTTTGGAATGCTGGGAAGCATATGTGGCTGTTTGGCCTCCTAACAAGTTTAGTTTTTAGGGTGGTATGTTAATTTCCTATATCTAGTTTTAATTTTTCTGGGTTTACACTTAAAATCTTGAGTTTTGGTTATGTCTGTGTTGTTTTACTATCAGCTGCATTTCAACGTGGACATATGTACTGTGTTATTTTCTGAATTCCTATACATTTTCAAAAAAACTATATTTTTTTCATGTGAACTGATCTTTTAAAGGAAATATATCCCTTGGTTTGTTTCCAGCCTGATTTACTTATTGTTATAAATTATAGTTTGAAACACAGATGTGAATGTGTTTTTTGTCCGTTATTATTCCGTTCATTAAATGTTTTTTTTTTCGCTTTAGTTTTGATTCTTAGAAAACTCTTGGTATATGTTATAAAAGGATTTCTTGCAAAACCCTAACTTATGAGTTTACTCTCTGCTTTGCACTAATTCTTTTTCAGAGCTTCTATTTGTTCTCTCTTCCAGTATATTGTTTTGGGGCTGTAGTTTATTGTTTTCTTTCCTGTTTCTTTGATGTATTGCTGCTTCTTTTTGTGTAGACTTCATCATGGTGAGAAAGAGAAGAACTGAGCTTCCTATTGGGGGCGAAAGCTCTGAGTCTCATGAGCCTGTTGGGGGTAATGGTCGGGGTTCCCAGCATGCCCCCGAAAGGAATCCACCACAACAACAGGGTGGAGGAAGCCACCAAGGTGGAAGAGGATTGGGCCCCCAGGGAGCTCGTGGGGGCTATGGAGGGGGCCGTGGAGCGCCACAGCAGCAGCAGCAGTACGGAGCACCACAGCAGCCGCAGTACGGAGCACCACAGCAGTATGGTGGGCCACAGCAGCAGCAGTACAGTGGGTCACAAGAATATCAAGGCAGAGGAAGGGGAGGATCGACTCAGCAAGGTGGTCGAGGAGTGTACGGAGGTGGTCGTGGAGGACCACCTGCTCCTGGTGGCCCAGCCAGACCACAATTCCCCGAGCTGCACCAAGCAACCCCAGTTCCTTATCAAGCTGGGGTCACCCCTCAGCCTGCGTATGAGGGAAGTTCATCATCCCAGCCACCCGAGCCTTCAGAAGTGGCTGAGCAGATGACGAGCCTTACCGTCCATGAAGAGAGTGCACCTAGCCAGGCTATTCAACCTGTGGCGCCTTCAAGTAAGTCAGTCAGGTTCCCGCTACGCCCTGGTAAGGGTGTCTTTGGTACACGGTGTACGGTCAAGGCAAACCATTTCTTTGCTGAATTACCAGACAAAGATCTCCACCAGTATGATGTAAGCTCTCTTGTCCTGTGTCTGTCTTTTGATATTATACTTGTATGACGTTTGATAATATGTTCTTTTCCTTTTATGTATCAGGTTACTATTACGCCAGAGGTCACATCAAGGGGTGTAAACCGTGCTGTGATGGAGCAGCTAGTGAAACTTTACAGAGAATCCCATCTGGGAAAACGTCTACCAGCTTATGATGGCCGAAAGAGCCTGTATACTGCTGGACCGCTTCCGTTTCTTTCAAAGGAGTTCAAAATCACTCTTATTGATGATGACGATGGAGCAGGTGGACAGAGGTATGTACTCACTCTTCATTCTTTTAGTCGCTGCATCTTTTGTACACCCCTCTTTACCATGTATTTAGGCATGGTTTTCTTCTTGATGCAGGAGAGAAAGGGAGTTTCGAGTTGTGATCAAGTTTGCTGCACGTGCTGACCTGCACCATCTAGGCCTCTTTTTGCAAGGGAGGCAAGCTGATGCACCTCAGGAGGCTCTTCAGGTCCTCGACATTGTTCTGCGTGAATTGCCGACTTCTAGGTAATCAATGTTTCTTCTAGGTGTGTTCATTACACGATGATACATTCTTGTTTTATATGTTTGAGAACTGATTTACCCTATTCGTCTGTAGGTACTGTCCTGTGGGCCGTTCATTTTATTCCCCTGATTTGGGTAGAAGACAGTCACTTGGTGAGGGGTTGGAAAGTTGGCGTGGTTTCTATCAGAGTATTCGCCCAACTCAGATGGGGCTGTCTCTGAATATTGGTACCTACTTTTATGCTATTTTTACATGCATCATCTATGTGAATAACAGCTTTTCTACCTTCATGAATTTGGCTGTTGTAATAGTGATATGCTACATTGCATAGTTATTCCACCCTCCTTTCTCTGACTGTATATATTGTACAGATATGTCCTCTACTGCTTTTATTGAGCCATTGCCAGTTATTGAATTCGTATGTGAGCTACTGAATCGGGATGTTACAAATAGGCCACTTTCTGATTCTGATCGTGTAAAGGTTAGTTTCACTCATTGTCTTGTTTCTCTTCTGAATGTTTGTTCCAAAGTGTGTTCATTAGTGTTTTGTTAATACTTTTAATCTGTATCGGTTTTCCTTGTGCATTTCTGTGAAGTTAATCTTTCATGTGTATTAATCTTGTTATGTGGGGGGCTTGTGTAGTTCTATGAGAGGTTTATCTGTGATCTGTATGTATCCGCTTACAACTTTCATGTTTGTAAACTCATTCTGTAGTTGGAGTATCCTCCCAATTCGAAGTTTTTTCCTGGGAGTTTCAACATATGTGGGGGGTCTTGTATAGTTCTATGAGAGGTTTATCTGTGATCTTTATGTATTCGCTTACAACTTTCATGTTTGTAAACTCATTCTATAGTTGGAGTATCCTCTCAATTCGAAGTTTTTTCCTGGGAGTTTCAACATGATTGTTACACAGTTCTATTTCCATCAATCACTATAAATTTTTTACTTGGAACAGATAAAAAAGGCTTTACGTGGAGTCAAGGTTGAAGTTACACACCGAGGAAATATGCGCAGAAAATACCGTATATCTGGTTTAACATCACAGGCAACAAGAGAACTGACGTGAGAATTATTATATTGTGCTTTCACATTCCTTAATTTTATATCGTTTTTAAGATCATATTGAGGTGTCTAGTACTTGTTTCTGTTCAGTTTCCCTGTTGATGAAAGAGGAACCATGAAATCCGTAGTCGAGTACTTCTATGAAACCTATGGTTTTGTCATTCAACATACACAATGGCCTTGCCTTCAAGTTGGAAATCAGCAGCGGCCAAACTATTTGCCAATGGAGGTGAGTCGCTGCTATTATTGTTAACCTGTATAGACTCTGGCGGATATCCATACTAATAGGCAGTAATTGCATTCAGGTTTGTAAAATTGTTGAGGGGCAGCGATATTCAAAGCGATTGAATGAGAGACAGATTACTGCTTTGCTTAAGGTGACCTGTCAGCGCCCTCTTGAAAGGGAACAAGATATCATACGGGTATGTTATTTCTTGCCTTTCATATTTTATTTCCGCTTTCTCCACAGACACACTTACAAAAATTAACCTATCTGCTTTGAGCTTAGCTTATCCTCGAGATGTTGTCACTAACAATTTTTTGTTGGGGGATTACTCGAAAGTAGTGGTGATTATGTAGAACCTTGAATATCGTAAGGAGTTTCTCATTGTATTTGATGGATCTTTTCTTATTGAATGGGTATTCAATAATATACCCAAAGTTTCCTTATTGTGATAATAATAATAATATATATATCAGAAGTTATTTGACTAGGAAAGGCTGATTTTTTATGCTGTTGCCTTGTGGTTCTTAACTTTACATCGTGTGCTATAACTTAAATGCCCACATCACTTGTAGTTTTATTGTAAAGGGTATGCTTTATTCTGGAATGCAGTTGACAGTGATATTTTAATATGTAAATGTTACAGACGGTCCGTCATAATGCTTATCATGAAGATCCATATGCCAAGGAGTTCGGAATCAAGATTAGTGAGAATCTTGCTCAGGTTGAAGCTCGCATTCTTCCCGCACCTTGGGTAAGATCTGTAATTGTGTTTGTTCCCAAAAGTTTCTTTGATCATACAGCTATATTGACTTTTGTGTTGCACAGCTTAAATATCACGATACTGGAAGAGAAAAGGATTGCCTGCCTCAAGTTGGCCAATGGAACATGATGAATAAGGTAACATTTGATATTAATAATGAAATTTTGTTTGCAGATACCATTCACCAGCACAGTGAGGATATATGGCACCCCTCTAGAATGTTTATTTGACTGAATTGTGTGTTCATGTGATCAATGGCTTGTGGTTGTGTGCCGGATTTGGTGCTCTGTTTTTTTCCTTTAATGTATATCAATAGCATGTGATTTTCTTTGTAATGTGGAAGTCTCTACTCTTCCAGACAATAGAAAAAATGACATTTGTTTACTCCTCATATGGATGACTTCTTCTTTCCTAGTTCATGTAGCTTTCCTGAATCTTAATACTTGCTAGATTTTTTTTTGTTTTCTATGCTAACCTTTAATTGTTGGTGAAATTCCTGTTATACTGTGATTATTTAATGTTCATGCACATATTCTCGTATTTTTAGGTTTGATAAATGCTCAAATATGGTTGTATCTATACGCAAATGAATTTCTTAGTCTCTAGTTGGATTATTGCAGCCTCTTTGATTTGCTATGATCTTGTTGCAGAAAATGGTTAATGGGGGAAGAGTAAGCAATTGGATTTGCATCAATTTCTCACGAAATGTGCAAGACAGTGCGGCCCGTCAATTTTGTCAAGAACTTGCTCATATGTGTCACACTTCTGGCATGGTATGGGCTTTTTTCTTTGTTTCTTATAATTTCCATCGACTTTAATTATATTGTACATTTTCTATATTTGGAATTCCCTGATTGCTGAAGTGTTGCTTTTATTAGGCGTTTAATCCAGAACCAGTACTGCCACCACTCATTAGTGTTCGACCTGATCAAGTGGAGAAGGTTTTAAAAACTCGTTACCATGATGCAATCACCAAGCTCAAGAGCCAGCCACAGGGTAGCAAAGAGCTTGACTTACTTGTTGTCATTTTGCCAGATAATAATGGCTCTCTTTATGGTACATATATGAAATCTTTTAACTCCGTTATCTCATTATGTTTTTCCTCCCTAGATATTGTTTGTATTTTTGTTGGCATGTAGTTTTGGATTCATGTATGTTAGTGATATCTATCCAGGTGACTTGAAAAGGATTTGTGAGACGGATCTTGGCGTGGTGTCCCAGTGCTGTTTGACCAAACATGTTTTTAGAATGAGTAAGCAGTATATGGCAAATGTGGCACTGAAGATAAATGTGAAGGTTGGGGGGAGGAACACGGTACTTGTTGATGCACTATCAAGACGTATTCCTTTAGTCAGCGACAGGCCTACTATAATTTTTGGTGCTGATGTTACCCATCCTCATCCAGGGGAGGATTCAAGCCCATCTATTGCTGCTGTATGTTATGGAACATATTTATGGGCTTTAGCTAGTGTGTATTTATTTTCTTTTAATTCTTGTAAAGAGTCAGGTTTTATTGTTTATATGCCATTGTTTATGATGCAGGTCGTGGCTTCTCAAGACTGGCCTGAAATTACCAAGTATGCTGGTTTGGTTTGTGCTCAAGCCCATCGTCAAGAGCTCATCCAAGATCTGTTTAAAACGTGGCAGGATCCTGTGAGGGGGACAGTATCTGGTGGAATGATAAAGTCTCTCTCTCTCTCACATCATATTTGTCCTATATTGACTAGGGATTGTTGAGAATTGCCAAACTAATTTCAATTTGTTTGTTAATGCAGGGAATTGCTTATTTCGTTTCGCAGAGCAACAGGACAGAAGCCACAACGCATCATCTTTTACAGGTAATTCTAAAGCCCCTGTACCATTTGTGTCTAGTGTACTTCTCCTTTGTCTAATGGTGTGTATGTATACAACTTTCTTTGTGCAGGGATGGTGTCAGTGAGGGGCAGTTCTACCAAGTTCTACTATATGAACTTGACGCAATCCGTAAGGTACACTTACATTTATGGGATTAATATTCAGATATCTGCTGTTTTGAATCTGTGTTTTGTTGTGGGTAATTTTAACATGTCTGTTCTCTCGTCAATTTTTTTTTTCTTCAGGCCTGTGCTTCATTGGAGCCAAACTATCAGCCACCTGTAACTTTTGTCGTGGTTCAGAAACGTCACCATACAAGATTGTTTGCCAACAACCATCATGACCGCCATTCAGTTGACAGGAGTGGAAATATCTTACCTGGTAATTACTCGTTTTAAATGTGAAATCCTTGTCGTTTAGATCAATTTTCATAGACGTGATATGGAACTGTTACCCCGTTGTTTCTTCAGGTACCGTCGTGGACTCCAAAATCTGTCATCCGACTGAGTTTGACTTCTATCTTTGCAGTCATGCTGGAATTCAGGCAATGATTTTCCCTTGTGTTTCTCTGTCACTCTGTGTATGTGTGTGTGTGTGTGTGTGTGTGTGTGTGTGTGTGTGTGTGTTTGTGAAACAGAATGTTTTAAATGTATGTAACTGTGTTATAACAGGGTACAAGTCGCCCAGCTCATTACCATGTGTTGTGGGACGAAAACAAATTTACAGCTGATGGACTGCAATCACTCACTAATAATCTTTGCTATACGTAAGTTGGCTGATTTATACCCATGCCTATAGTACCATCTTAATGTTTTGCAGATTGTTTTGTATGTATTTGAGGCCTTAAATCTTGTGCTAAATGTTTGGCCTTTTGAACTGTTGCAGTTATGCAAGATGCACTCGTTCAGTTTCTATCGGTAAGCTCCAGCTCTCTCTCTGATGCCCTCAACATAATTGTATTTATTTGAGCCATCGACAGCTTTCTTTTCCCTGTGTGCCTTGCCTTGATTTTCATGTTCAATGTTAAATATACTACTGTGCTGACTAGTCTTTATTGGCAGTTCCTCCTGCGTACTATGCCCATCTTGCTGCATTCCGAGCTCGATTTTACATGGAACCAGAGACATCAGACAGTGGATCAATGACTAGTGGGGCTCCTGGACGTGGGGGCATGGGTATGGGCCCACGAAGCACACGAGCACCAGGTAATGCAGCTGTGAGGCCCTTACCGGCGCTCAAGGAAAACGTTAAGAGGGTTATGTTCTACTGTTAGAGGGGGGTGAGTGTTGTAATTGTGGCGTCAAGTATCTCAACTTTGCCATTTGCTGCTGCAGCTGGTGGTGCTTAGTTTCTGCAGCAGCCTCGGTATTTATCATCTATAATTATGATATGGAATCTTGGGCTGACTTGGTAACTTAGTGGTTAGTAGTAAGTCAGCTTTTGGTTATTTATAAAAGTCTAGTTGAACTTTCGGAAATTGAAACCTACCGTCGCTTTCTCTCTCTAGCCCTTTTGCCTTAATTTATCAATGATTATGCATTTTCCTTGGGCCTACTACATTACATACAGTACAGTTTGTTAACGCCCTATTCATTTTCTTCTCTCCCCAATAGTGTAGTGTTTGGGAGGCTGGTGATTTAGGTAGGGCCCAAAGAATGGGTCCTATGGGGGTTGGTTTTGGCGTTCGACATTAAAACTTCAATTTAGCATAGCAAAGATGCCAAGTTAGATAAACGTAGAATTTTCGTGTGGAAAGGTTCATTTAATGAGAGTACAAGCTAGCCAGCCCCATAAACAATGAACGAAAAACAACGTGACTTGGTAAGAAACATGTATTGAATGCGAATGCTCTTCTCATCTCACCGTTTAGGTGAATACTTTGATAGGTTTGGGTAAATGTCACAAGGTGTCCCCACACCCAAATGATGGGTTTAATCCTCGTCTGAGGTGTGGTTTGTCCCTGGTCAGAAAGTACTCTTAGCGAGGTTCGAATTCGTGTTAGTTAGTTACTAGGAAATTCAGAGACGAAGATAAGGCTTGGTGGCTTGCGAGGAAAGACTAGCTAACAAGCGAACAAACAAGAGCTCCTACTCGTTGAAGTCAATTTCACGAGTTTTTGTGAAAAGTTGTTGGTATGGCGGATAGAAGGGTTAGTAGGGCGGTTTGTGAGAATCTCATCACTGAAAAAAGAAAAAAGAACTACCCAAACATTAGTGACCAGTGTCGGTTGAGTCCGGAAGCCCAGCGGAGCAGTACTAGGAAATTCTTCGAAGTAGAAAATTTGAGACAAAAGAAGTTGCAAGCTGTAGGCATGACCTAAGGATCATGATGTGGGTTTTCAAGGTTGGGAGAAGTAAAGAATAAAATAAACACGTTACAAAATGAATGAATCAAATGGGGGAGTAGGAATTGCTTGAGATTCTTTCTCTCCAATTTTAAGACGAATAATAAGCCAATATACCACGCCAAAAGGCAAAAGGCAAAACCCAAAAAACAATCTGTTGGATTGGATTGGATTTGACTCTACCAATATCTCCACATTCCTTTCTTGTTTTGCACCAATGGTAATAAAGAATAAAGGAGGATGTTCTTTCTCCTCTCATGGCAATTTCAGCCATGAGCCAGCCCCCCAGCCATGCATGTATAAAAGGGAACTACTCAACTTACGTTAGTTAAAAAACTCAAGGCAACTTTGTTGTACACCTTTGCCCTCTGTTGTTTGTGGAAGTGCCTACCTAGCTTGTTCCTTAAAAATGGCTTCAAATTCAACTTCAACCCTGGCGGCCTTGAAGCGATCTGATTCAATTGCAGAAAGTATGCCCGACGCACTAAGACAGAGCCGCTATCATATGAAGAAGTGTTTTGCCAGGTTCTTTCCTTTCTTCCATTCACCTTCTCTTCTAATTCTAAATTCTAATAGTACGTTTTCCTTTTTTAATGAACATTAATTGACTGAGTTGGAAACTTGGGAACTTGGGAATGGAAAAAGGTTTGTTGGAATGGGTTCAAGGTTAATGAAGAGGCAGCATATAATGGAGGAGTTGGATGCATCAATAGGAGAGAAGAATGAAAGAAACAAAGTGATGGAGGGGTTACTTGGTTACATACTCAGTTCCACGCAGGAGGCAGCTGTTGTTCCACCCTATGTTGCTTTTGCGGTCAGACCAAATCCCGGTTTCTGGGAATATGTTAAGGTCAATGCTGATGATCTAGCCGTTGAGGGCATCACTGCTCCAGAATACTTGAAATTCAAAGAAATGATCTTCGACCAAAACTGGTTAGTTCATTCATTGAATTTTGAATCAAGTTTAATTGAATGATGGATGATGAACATCAAGTCATTACCTTAATTGCAGGGCAAATGATGAAAATGCTTTGGAAATAGATTTTGGAGCCATTGATTTCAGCACTCCTCGTATGACGCTTCCTTCTTCCATTGGGGATGGACTCCACTTCATTCTAAAGTTAATCTCATCAAAGCTCACTGCAGCAGCAGCCACCTCCGATTATGCCAAACCATTGCTTGACTACTTGTTATCACTCAATTATCATGGAGAGGTACTCATTCTAATCATAAATCATTGCTCATTGTTACGATTTAATTTGTTCTTAACCAAACTATATATATATATAATATACTTGGTGCAGAATCTCATGATCAATGAAAGCCTGGATACGGTTGAAAAACTTCAAACCACGTTGATCCGAGCAGAAGTACTTGTCTCCACGCTCCCAAAAGCCACACCATTTTCAAATTTTGAGCAAAGGTGTCTCATCTCTCTCGGTCCATCACCTTCATCGTTTCACTGATTGATGTATATATAATAAACTTGGTGATTCTGATCAATGATCATACAAGACTTGTAATTGATTTATAAATATTTTGATTTGCAGGCTAAAGCAGTTGGGGTTTGAGAAAGGCTGGGGGGATACAGCAGAAAGAGTTGGAGAGACAATGAGGATGCTAATACAAGTACTTGAAGCACCTGACTCAGTGAGATTGGAGTCTTTCTTTAGCAGCCTTCCCAACACATTCAACATTGTTATCTTCTCTCCCCATGGTTACTTTGGCCAGTCTGATGTCCTTGGATTGCCCGACACGGGTGGCCAGGTGGTTTATATTCTTGATCAAGTGAGAGCATTGGAGGAAGAGTTGCTCCTCAGAATAAAACAGCAAGGTCTTGTTGTGAGGCCTCAGATTCTTGTGGTACAAACTCAGTCAGCTAGCTACTACTAGATACATAGCTATACTGAATGTGTTACTCATTGTCAGTTCATTGTAGATAATATGATATGTACGTACATACACATACAGGTGACACGACTGATACCAGATGCTCGAGGAACAAAGTGCAACCAGGAGTTAGAAGCTGTCATCGACACCAAACACTCTCACATCCTTAGGGTCCCATTCAGGACAGACAAAGGCATTCTGCGTCATTGGGTTTCTCGTTTTGACATCTACCCCTATCTTGAAACATTTTCCCAGGCATTCATCTTTATCACTCTCTTCTCACTTCTCACACAATCATTCATCATATTCATATACATTTATGGGTATTCTAGTGATCAATGATACTGATAGTGATGTTATTTCTCAACTCAATTCATTAGGATGCAACTGCAAAGATCCTACAACACATGCAATGCAAGCCGGACCTCATAATTGGGAACTACAGTGATGGAAACTTGGTGGCCTCTTTGATTGCTGCCAAACTTGGAATAACTCAGGGAACAATTGCTCATGCTCTTGAGAAGACCAAGTACGAAGACTCAGATGCCAAATGGAAGGAACTGGATCCAAAGTACCACTTCTCTTGTCAGTTCACAGCTGACATGATCTCTATGAACTCAACTGATTTTGTTATAACAAGCACATTTCAAGAAATAGCTGGAGGGAAGGACCGACCTGGACAGTACGAAAGCCATACAGCGTTCACAATGCCAGGGCTGTGTCGCGTAGTTTCAGGCATTGATGTCTTTGATCCAAAGTTCAACATTGCTGCCCCCGGAGCTGACCAATCTGTCTACTTTCCCTACTCCGACAAACAGAGACGATTCACCAAATTCAATTATGCCATTGAACAACTGCTCTACACTAAGGATCAAAACGATGAGCAAATGTATGTAGCTTCCAATTTTCCATTGCCATTCATTTCTTGAAATGAAGAAATGAATCCTTACATGAATTGTATTTTCCTTGGAACAGAGGATTTTTGTCGGACAAGAAGAAACCGATCATCTTCTCAATGGCAAGACTGGATACGGTGAAGAACCTGACAGGACTGGTTGAGTGGTTTGGAAAGAACAAGAGGCTGAGGAGTTTGGTCAATCTGGTTATAGTAGGGGGATTCTTTGACCCATCTAAATCGAAAGACAGAGAAGAAATTGCAGAAATTAAAAAGATGCATGCTTTGGTGCAAGAATATCAACTCACCGGTCAATTCAGATGGATAGCAGCTCAGACTGATAGATACCGCAACGCAGAGCTTTACCGGTTCATTGCAGACACAAAGGGAGCTTTTGTGCAGCCTGCATTGTATGAAGCTTTTGGTCTGACAGTGATTGAGGCCATGAACTGTGGCTTGCCCACATTTGCAACCAACCAAGGAGGCCCTGCTGAAATTATTGTTGATGCAGTCTCGGGCTTCCATATTGATCCCAACAATGGCGATGAATCTAGCAACAAGATTGCTGATTTCTTCGAGAAATGCAAGACGGATGGTGAATATTGGAAGAAGTTGTCAGCCACCGGTCTGCATCGTATAAACGAATGGTAGCTCAAATGAATTACTTAGTAATTAGAACTTTGATGGCTATTTGTATTTGCTGCAGCTAAATAACTGATTAAGGTTTTGTTTCTGTGCAGCTATACATGGAAGATATATGCAAATAAAGTGCTGAACATGGGGTCCACTTATGGATTCTGGAGGCAGTTGAGGAAGGAGCAAAAGCTGGCCAAACAGACCTACATTCATATGTTTTACAATCTCCTCTTCAGGAATTTGGCAAGGAATGTACCTATTCCAAGGGATGGATTCCAACAGCCGCCGCCGAAGGCGATAGAACAACCCACGCCATTGGTAGGAGAGCCGTCCAAACCCCAACAGCCACCGCCACCACCACCACCACCAACCTCATCGCCAATCCCTCAGCCGCCCATCACACCAAGGTAATATTAAATTATTAATGTAATATTTTCCTAGCTATATGATACCTTCACAATGACAACATATTATATTTGCATATATACTCATTGGGTGAATGCATTGCAGGGAGACGGCGGCTGAAGGTTCGGCGGAGGAGCAGCAGGTGGTGGGCGCGCCACCTAGAAGCCGCTCAGCACGGTACCTCTTGAATTGCTGTTGCGTCATCGTTGGTTTTCTCATCTTTCTGTATTACAAGATCAGGAATATGTTCAATTAATTGTTTCGTTTCTGTGTAAATCAATCCATGTAATTAATTTTATTTGTAAATTCTTCAATTTCAAATCAAATAAAGATCACTGTGTATAATAATCATGGAGGATAATCCCATGATATTCTTCAAGGGTTTATACTCTCTTCTATTTAACTTATCTCTAATGTTGTTTGCTTCCTATTCTTTGAGAGTCCAGATAAATTAGCTTACAACTTTGATGCCTTGGATAGTCGGATTCCATTGGAGAATCCAACAATTATTCAGGGAATATATGAAGGATTCCATAAAGGATTGTTGATTATTTATTTGACTAAAGTTATTAAGTAATATAGTCCCTTTCCTAATAGGCTAAAACTACACGCTAACAATAATAAAATAGGTAGGAAATGAAATGAAAAGCCACGAGGCAAGACGCAAGTGGGGCGCTTTCGTCGTAAGCTTAGGTTTTTAGATGGAATCATAATAATCCCTACCCCAAATGGAATTTTATTCATGTAGTATATCATTATTTATTTGGGAGTAATCTTGTTATAAAATAGCATATTTTAATTTTCTCTCCTTGGTCTGCTTAATTTCCTTGCCTTGCGTAATCAAGTAAGAATTAAGAATGATGATATTTCTTGACTTGAAAATATAACTTTTTTATGTTCAATTTACAATTTACATAGATAACAATGAGTTATTTACACAAATAGTCTATGAGATTTTTTGTGTTTTCACAAACACCCTTTCATGTTCTAAAAATATTACACATAATCCATAAAATATGAATTTTTTAATTAAATATAATATAAATTATGTGATACTAAAATACCCTTATGACTGTTTGGATACATTATCATTCTAACGTTTCAAATATTTTTGTAAAATGTCAATTTTGTCAATTTTTAGGTTGATGTCAGCTTTTAATTGATAATTACTTAACAAATGAATTTATGTGAAATATTTTTTGAACTTAAGGGGGTGTTTGTATAAGGTCTAAAACCTGATGGGGTGTTTGTGAAAATACAAAAAATCTCAAGGTGTGTTTGTGTAAATAAAAATTATATTTATATGTGTTTGAATTTGATACGTACTTCAAGCATGGTGTAGCTTTCTGAAAAGTGAAACCCCCTTATTTTATGGAGACTAAGCCCACCATTTGAGTGTGGGGACATCTCGTGGTATTTATAAAAAAAAAAAAAAAATCCCTCCCTTACATAAGACATATAAAGTAACAAAAATTAGATAGTTTTACAGTTTATAAAAAATAGTCCACTCATATACATCAACCAACCCTTAATTCATGGACGCTCTAGCCCAAGCAACACATGCACAATAATGTCCCAACTACCTGGACTTCCCGAACTCAAAACCCGCTAATACGGTCAACTATTACCGTTGTAATTGCCCAAAACAACCTCTAAACGACGTGAGCTGAAAATCCTAATTAACATGACTACTCTGAATCTGGCTCATCAGTTTATCGTCATATATGATGATTCATGAAGGGGTGAGTTAGGAGACTTTTACACTGGATCGCTTGCATGCAGCTGAATTTAATTGACACAAAACATAGCCTCATTGAAAAGTCCTCTCCATCTCCATCTCCATCTCCATCTCTTTATATGTAGAATTTAGAACGATCACGCCACTATGATTATACTCAAAAAAACAAAGAAGAAAAAAAAAAGAACAACCACACATTATGATTTTATACTACCTAAGGGTAGGGACTAGGGAGAAGGGATGGAAAGACAAACACAATATTTTTTTAACTTAAGGAGGTGTTTGTGTAAGGTCTAAAACCTGATGGGGTGTTTGTAAAAATACAAAAAATCTCAAGGTGTGTTTGTGTAAATAAAAATTATATTTATATGTGTTTGAATTTGATGCGTACTTCAAGCATGGTGTAGCTTCCTGAAAAGTGAAACCCCCTTATTTTATGGAGACTAAGCCCACCATTTGAGTGTGGGGACATCTCGTGGTATTTATAAAAAAAAAAAAAATCCCTCCCTTACATAAGACATATAAAGTAACAAAAATCAGATATAAAAATTAGATAGTTGAGCTGAAAATCCTAATTAACATGACTACTCTGAATCTGGCTCATCAGTTTATCGTCATATATGATGATTCATGAAGGGGTGAGTTAGAAGACTTTTACACTGGATCGCTTGCATGCAGCTGAATTTTATTGACACAAAACATAGCCTCATTGAAAACTCCTCTCCATCTCCATCTCCATCTCCATCTCTTCATATGTAGAATTTAGAACGATCACGCCACTATGATTATACTCAAAAAAACAAAGAAGAAAATAAAAGAACAACCACACATTATGATTTTATACTACCTAAGGGTAGGGACTAGGGAGAAGGGATGGAAAGACAAACACAATATTTAGGCAGGCAGAGACTAGGGACTAGAGACTTAAAGTGGCAGGCAGGCACTACTAAATTACTAATACAGACAATTAACAAGTTGACTTGTGCATAAAAATAAAGGGCGACAGGGGCAAATTGGGCAATGCCATTGCCTTGAGCCATCTCTCAATTCCTAAATATTTTAATATATATTATTCTTATGGGTAAGGTATGTATTAGGAAAAGGCTAAAACCAGGAGAGCAAGGCAGCCAGCCAGGCAACCAACGGGACTACAAGGGACTGTTACTACCAGGAGAGGGAGATATATACCGCCACTTTCGCGACTAAATTCCCAAATTCATATTAACCACCAGTGAGTAAGAATGGGAGGAGGAGGAGCAGCATCATCGGCAGCAGCAGCAGCAGTCATACATGTTCATGAAGTTGTCGGCAGCGGCGGCGGCAACAATTATAATATTATTGAGGATAGTAATATGAAATCATCGTCGCCGCGGCCAATATCAACCGGAAACGGCAATAAACATTCGGCCATGGTGAAGAGGAATTTAAAGATGACACTCCTCTTTGTCGGAGCCACCCTCGCCTGTCTTCTTTTCTACACTTCTCTCTCCCCTTCCGGATTTCTGTCCAGATCTTCTTATCAAGATTATTCTAAATCTAAGGCGAGTCCACTTTTATTTCTCTCTCTCTCTCTCAATCCTTTTTTTTCTTTTTGTTTATTTTTGAATCCAATCCAATCCAATCCCATCCCATCCATGAATCCATGAACAATTATGTTTTTCTTTCGTGAATCGTAATCGAATTGCAGTAAACCATGAAAATCAAATTCCACTTGTACACCTACTCACGTGGAATGGAACAGTCCTACGACTTGCCCAGTTTGCTCCTTGTTGACTAAACCAAAATCCATATACACATGATTATCAACTGCCTTCATCCAGATGATTGGACTTTTTAAATCTCTCTTTTAATTCCTCCCTAGTTCTTGGTAACCTGTTAAATCCAAAATCGATTTCTCAAGTCCCAATGACTCAATCACTTCTGGTCGTGTTTTCTCTTACAATCTTATATCCTCTGTTTTCCAATTTGAACATGGTCCTGTTTCTCTCAATCTCAACTCATTCCACCATCAAAGTTCAAACTAGCATCAATCAATTCCTTTTTTCATTGTTGATCATCACGAATCACTAATTTGATTTGGTTTCATTCATTTAAACCAATTGTATTAAACATGATTTATTATGATATGTTTTAACAGCAGGATTCATTGGATACAGTTCTGAAAAATGCGTCGATGAAGGACAGAACCATTATCGTGACTACATTAAACGACGCCTGGGCCGAGCCCAATTCAATATTCGATCTGTTTCTGGAAAGCTTTGAAATCGGAAGCAACACAAAATGGCTGCTCAACCATCTGGTCATCATCTGCTTGGACCCAAAAGCCTACGCTCGTTGCACCTCCTCGCACCCTCACTGCTACCAACTCTACACTCCCGGTGCCAACTTCACCAGCGAGGCAGCTTTCATGTCCTCCGAATACTTGAACATGATGTGGAGAAGGATCCAGTTTTTGTCTACTCTTCTCGACAAAGGCTACAATTTTGTCTTCACGGTAAATAATTAAAGTATTAATATTTGCTATTTTTCCTGAATTATTCGAATATTTTCAATTTCGTTCTTGAAATTGAAAATATCGTCAACGGCAGTAAATTAAAATTAACGCCCAACTTTGTTATCAACCCTTTTTTTTTTTTGGGACTTTTAATTAATTTGAGGGATTCATTGATTCATCATCAGTCATTAATTGCATTAACTTAATTTAATTTAGTTTGATTTGTTGCATTAATGCACAGGATACTGATATAATGTGGCTCCGGAATCCATTCCCTCGGTTCTATCCGGATGCAGATTTTCAAATCGCATGTGATTTCTTTTTCGGAGATTCAAACAGTGTAGACAATTTTCCTAATGGAGGATTTACGTACGTCAAGTCGAACATTCGCACCATTCGATTTTATAACTTTTGGTACTTCTCCAGAAATGCATATCCAAAAATGCATGATCAAGACGTACTTAATAAGATCAAATCGGATCCTTTTATTACCAAGATTGGACTGAGAATGAGGTTCTTGGACACACAATATTTTGGTGGCTTTTGTCAGGCGAGCAAGGATTTTAACCAAGTTTGCACAATGCATGCCAATTGCTGCGTTGGTCTCGAAAACAAAGTTAACGATCTTAAAATTTTGCTTCAAGTTTGGAGAAAATTCATGGCATTGCCTTCGAACACCACCGCACCACAGCCTTCATGGACCGTCCCACAAAATTGCAGGTAATAATTTAATATTACGGATCAGCCACCGTTTCGTCAACTTATTTATTTAATTGAAAAGTCCTATATAAACTACGACCTTTTCCCAAGGATAAACGTCTTATTTTATTTCCTTTTTTTTTTTATTTGAAAAAAATTCGATTGGTCATATGAATTATGAATTGAATTATTATTGCGTGTTTCATGACATGTGATGAAAGTGAGTGAGAGAACTCAATTAATTATACTTCATTCTAGAAGTATACGGTTTGTCGTTTTTTGTTGTTCATCTAGAAGTAGAAGACTAGACCTATATGGTTTGCTTTGCTTTTCATATTATTGACCCTTTTTTTTTTTTTTCCATTTGAATTTGCATTGACTACTCCAAAGCACCTCTTTCGAACGCCTTAGGAAGAAGAAGCACTCGTGACAAGAGGAGAAGAGATGGAGGGAGGAAGTGTGAAATATTGACAAAATTTATTGTGACAAACAAACAATAATCTGTACGTAAGAGTTTTTGGCAACATTTAATTTACTTACAGGTAAATCAAATTTGATCTTATGTGTTTTTAAGTGAATATATTGCCTCGAATTCATCATTCTAAGAAGTTTTGTACATATCTTTTAGAGCAAATTACACTTTAATATCCTCACGTTTATACTAAATTTTAAAGTTATATCTAACGTTTTAAATTTTGCATTTTAATACCCTAAACTCTTTAAAACGTTTCACTTTTGTCCCAACGACACATTTTTAAGCTGAGTTTCTGTTAGTTGATGACGTGACGCGTGTGGGGACCCCACAAAAATAAATTCTACGGTGACTGTAGGCATAATTACTTAATTAGCTATTGGTTATCTCTCACTCAGTATTTCAGCGGGAGATATTAGTCATGAGATAACCAATAACTAATTATGTAATTTTGCCCAAAGTCACCATGGAATTTGTTTTTGTGGGGCTCCCACACGCGTCACATCATCAACCAACATAAATTCAGCTGAAAAATGTGTCGTTGGGACAAAGATGAAATATTTTAAAGAGTTCAGGGTACTAAAATGCAAAATTTAAGTCGTTAGGTATAACTCTAAAATTTAGTATAAACATAAGGGTACTAAAGTATAATTTGCTCTATCTTTTATATATTCTTTTGTTTTGATAACAGCTTATATTTATATACGTACAAGATTAGTCCCAATGCTACTTTTATATCCAGTGTAGCATTATTTGTAACGCCCCACATAAATCATGTATTGGATTTAGGTATATTATATATTTAACCCAAAAAGCTACCACCAATGCAAAGCATACATCGACGTCTAAATCTACTAGAAGACGGTGTAGATTAGTACAATGCAATAGCCGTATTTGAAAAAGTACACTTGCTAAAGTTAAAAAACGGTACAATTTTTGTTCAGTAGTGTAGCATTAACATTTCAATTACTATTCTCATTTAAATTAGATTGGATTCACTACTAAATAGATTGTTTATTTAACTGGTGATTTTCAATTCAACGAATCTGAAATGTACGTTGTTATTTTAACTCACCCGAACTTGAGTTTCATTTAACATTAATAGTTAATTAGATCATGTGTTCATGAAAATATCTCATCCGATTCACTCAGTCTAATAACGTTTTTCGTTTGTTCAGTCTCACTCTCGCTCCCACGCAACCTAAAAAAGCAACTTAAACCTAAAATCGAGTTAATGATTGTACTAGATTTTTAATATAAATTGCGACTCTACTTGGTCGATACACCTAGGTACAATCATCTTGATTTTGACAGTTATGATTGTTGCTTAAATCCTAAAATCGGCGTGACCTTAACATCAAGGTCGTGGTGGAATACATACCGTACCATAATCGTCACCACGTACGGCAGCTACGAAGAGGGTTGCGCTTTATATATAAAATGCATGAATAAGATCATGAGTAGCAATTAAGCCGGTAATTTATGGATAAGAGTGTTGAGAATATGATGATTATATCATCGAAGGAATCAGGTGGCAGCAGTACTAGTACGAGTAGTAATCGGCATGGGGGGTTGGTGCGGGAGAGCATCAGCTGCAGATGGCGGAGGGATCGAGAAGATCAATGTTGTGGTGTTCCTGGGAGCAACTGTACGTGGCTTGCTACTCCCACATGCGCCCTTCTCCACCATAACCGCCCCAACTTCTCACTGCTCTCACTCTCAGGCGATCGAAATCCCCAATTCCAAACTCAATTTTTCTTCTCGCTACAACACGAATAGCATTACATTATAGCATGCTTGCACTAATACAATCAAATGTAATCTTTAAAGGAAGAAAAAAGGTTTGTAAAAGCTTTTGAAAAAAAAAATGTATGAAAGCGCGGGCTATCAAGCGTCAAGGAAAACAAAGTGCCATGAGAAAAGAGGCGAAAAAAATATACACTTTAGTATTTTTATATTTTTGTGTTTTATATTAAATTTCATAATTATATTTAATATTTCAAATGTTACATTTTAGTACTATGAATTTTTTAAAATGTGACAATTTAACTCTGCCGTTAACTATTTCATTAAAATTTCTGTTAAATGTTGATGTGGATAAAATGAGATATACCGTGAATGACATGTAAGCGACATGTGGAAAATAAGATAATAAATAAATAATTTATTACAAATTGAAAAATTGGTGAAGAAGACGCCTCCATCCCTGCCCACCTATGGCTGCCATTACCTCAACCTCGACCAAAATTCGCCTG
The DNA here is from genome assembly GCA_037349345.1 of Oemleria cerasiformis. NCBI lineage: Eukaryota > Viridiplantae > Streptophyta > Magnoliopsida > Rosales > Rosaceae > Oemleria > Oemleria cerasiformis. The sequence continues at coordinate 18,180,394 of JAZGTL010000018.1, forward strand.
CGACAGGAGCTTCCTCACCTCCTTGCCGCCAGCCCACTCTTACTCTCACTTTCAGTCTTTTCTCCCGGATTTTAAATCCAGGATAGAAAAAAATAGTAAAACAGTAAACCATATCCGCATAAATTAGCAACAACTCCAGCAACCATGCGAAGGTTTTGAGCATCATCAGCATCAACTGTTGTCCTTGCTAACAAACAATTCCACCTTGAGCCATTATAATTTCTTGATTGGCTTCTGCCTTCTGCTATGCCAGTGAGGAACCAACATTAAAAAACCAATGAAGTGATCAAATAAATGTATCTAAGCCCAAAAGTGATAATTCAAACTGAAGGAGAATATATTGAAAGAGAGTGAGGATGGGCTGGCGGCAAGGAGGTGAGATAGATCCTGTCGCCGGCGAATTTTAGTCGAGGTTGCGGTAGTGGTACCCATGGGTGGCGAGGATGGAGGCGTCTTCTTCACCAAAATTTCAGCTTTTTAATAAATTAATTTATTACATTATTTGTCACGTGTCATTTACATGTCACTCATAATGGGTCTCATTTTATCCGTATCAATATTTTACAGAATTTTTAATTAAATAGTTAACTGTGAAATCAAATTGTTATATTTTAAAGAATTTAAGCATTAAAATGCAACATTTGAAAAATTAAATATAACTCTTAAATTTAGTGTAAAATAAATAGTAATAAAATGTAATTTGCACTGCATATAAAGTTGAGATTTGAAAAAAATAAAAAGAGAGAATACGCTCACCCCTCTCACCAGTTTGAAGAAAATGGAGAACATGCTCATCTTTTTCGCTCGATCGCTCACTACTTCTCGCCCGCTCGGACAGGTAATTAGCTCTCCTTAACTTCATTCCCTCTCACCCGCTTCTCCTTCTTTTGTGTTGAACTAGGCATTCATTTTAGGATTATGATTTAGGTTTTATTCAATTCAATTGACTATTGTATCTATATTTCCTTATCTTCCTCTCTATTTCTTCTCTACGACAAGTGATTCGTCTATTTCATCTTAGAATCATGGTGCCCCAAAACGTAATTTGTTTTCTTACATTCACTTGATAAAGGACAACTTCTGTGTACATGTTGCCCCAAAACGTATTGGTGCTAGTCAATGCATTTTTATTCAGTGTTTAAGCCTTATAGTGAGTGTTGTAGTTCGAAAGGGATGCTGTGGTGGGAAGCAGATGTATGAAAGAATAGTCTCCTAGGAAATTATTTCCATGATGCCTACTCTTTCTTTTTCGTTCTTCTTTTTAGTGGGCCTCTGTCCTAGCTTTCTTGGTAGTATAATCAAGTTATATGTTGGAATCTTCAGTTTGTTTTTTTTTTTTTTTGAGATTTCACATTATACGTTGGTGGTTCACTTAATTTTCTTTGAAGGATATATTGAAACCTGAGTTGATTTTGCCATCGATTGAGACATTGTCACTGGACCAGTGTTTAGGATCTTACTTACCTGAGGTATGCAACATTCTGGTTCTTGAGTTTTCAGTATTCTTATACACTAGCTTTGCGCCATTGTTTGATTAGAAGTTGGCAAGTTGCCTGTGAAATCGGCACTTATAGAATCTGTAAGCAACCTTTTGGGTTTTACAAAGCCAAGAAATTATTAATTTTTTTTTTATTAATTTTGGCCTGAAGAAATTTATTTTGATTATGATGGGGGATTGTTTACTCTTGCTGTTGCAGTAGCTAAAGCTGATCAGACACAGCGATTTCCCCACTCAATAAGTCTGTTTTAAATGAACAGAGCCACCGGCTTCTTCAAGAAACCATCTTTTTCTCTGCGTTTCAGCTCCTCCTTCTCACATTCCGCGGCCCAATTGCCTGCTCAGTCTTTGTACGATCTCACCACCTGTATAGCCTCACTGCAAGGATGCGCTCGCCACAAGGACCTCACTAAAGGGAAGCAAGTCCACGCCTTTATGCTCACCAATGGCTTCCTTCACTCCCCTCTCTCCGTAACCAGCCTCATCAATATGTACTCCAAGTGCAACCAAATGGACGACGTCGTTTCCACCTTCAATTATCAATTTCTTGACCACAATGTGTTTGCTTACAATGCAATCATTGCTGGGTTCATTGCAAATGGGCTAGCTAGAAATGGGTTTGAGTTTTATAAGAGAATGAGGTTAATTGGTGTTGTACCGGACAAGTTTACGTTCCCGTGCGTGATCAGAGCTTGTAATGGGAGTTTGGAGGTTAGGAAGATTCATGGGTTGGTTGTTAAATTTGGGTTGGAGTTGGATATATATGTTGGTAGTGCTTTGGTCAATACATATTTGAAATTGGGGTTGATGGAGGATGCACAAGAAGTGTTCGACGAATTGCCTGTGAGAGATGTTGTCCTTTGGAATGCAATGGTTAATGGGTTTTCGCAGATTGGGCGGCTAGAGGAAGCTTTGGTGGTTTTTAGAATGATGGTTGAGGAAGGGGTTGTGGCGAGTAGATTCACGGTAACTGGGGTCTTGTCGATTTTTGCTGTCATGGGAGATTTTGACAATGGGAGAGCAGTGCATGGGTTTGTGATGAAAGTGGGGTATGATTCTGGCATTGAGGTTTTGAATGCATTAATTGGTATGTATGGGAAATGCAAGTGTGGAGAAGATGCCTTGGAGATTTTTGAGATGATGGTTGAGAAGGATATATATTCATGGAACTCAATAATAGCAGTGCATGAACAATGCGGTGATCATGATGGAACTCTGAGGCTTTTGGACAGAATGTTAAGTGCTGGGGTCCATCCTGATTTGGTAACCATCACCACGGTTCTTCCAGTGTGCTCTCATCTGGCAGCACTGATGCATGGTAGAGAAATTCACGGATATATGATAAAAAATGGTTTGGAGAAGGATGCGAACGAAGAAGATGATGATATGCAGATGACCAATGCAATCATGGACATGTATGCAAAATGTGGGAGCATGAGAAATGCTTGTATGGTTTTTGATAAGATGAGGAACAAGGATGTGGCATCCTGGAACATCATGATCATGGGTTATGGTATGAACGGCTACAGTAGCAAGGCATTAGATATGTTCTCTGATATGTGTGATGCACGGATTGAGCTTGATGAGGTTACATTTGTTGGTGTTTTGTCTGCATGCAGCCATACGGGCTTAGTGAGAGAAGGGCGTGAGTTCTTGAGGCAAATGAAGCCAAAGTATGGCGTGGTTCCAACCATTGAGCACTATACTTGTGTGGTTGACATGCTTGGCCGAGCAGGGAATCTGGTGGAGGCTTATGAACTGGTGCTAGAAATGCCTATGGAGGCCAATCCTGTGGTGTGGAGGGCATTGCTAGCAGCATGTCAACACCACGGGAATCAGCATCTCGCAGAGGTTGCTGCACAGAAGGTGATTGAACTTGATCCCGGACATTGTGGTAATTATGTGTTGATGTCCAATCTTTATGTAGTGAATGGTCGATATGATGAGGTATCGGAAGTTAGACATACAATGAGGCAGCAGAATGTGAAGAAGACACCAGGGTGTAGCTGGATCGAACTGAAAGATGGTGTGCATGCTTTTATCACAGGTGATAGAGCCCACCCTAAAGCAAACCTCATTTATGCTAAGTTGGACTCATTGACTACGCGCCTTCGTGAGCACGAGTATGTGCCTCATTTCTAGAGCTTGATTGTTGCTGGATTCCAACATGCCAGTTCTTGATAGAAACTTTTCCATTTTACTAGCAGTAGGTGCAACTTAATTCAAAATTCAAAATTCAAAATTTTGATTTCTATATTCACTGAACAATACAAGAGAATAGCCTAATGTTTTAGCCCTTTTCTTAAATACAGTAGGTAATTTTTAAATATCCTCTGTCCTCACAATAAGAAATTAAATGCACTTTTAGCAGATCAAAACCAACAAGAAGATGGATTGAAAAATGAGAAAGAAAAAAAAAACTAAAACTAAAATTGTACTACCCCAGCGTCCTTCAATTCTGTAGAACGAGTTAGAGCTAATCTCATAATTGATGATAAGCAATCCCTCTTGATCACAAAACCATCATCTTCCTCTTTCCCAAGTAAATTGGCATCCACCACTTCAACTATTGCATCATCAAGAACAAATGAATTTGCAATCCATTGCTTTAAATTCATTTCCCCAACAAACATTTCATCTGCTGGGTTCCTTCTCGTGAATGTCTCCATCGGTAGAATACCAAAACTATACACATTCCCTCTTGTTGAACCAATTCCTTCCATTCCAAACTCTGCCCAATTTAATATATTCATATTTAGTTATATATGATGAAAAGAAAATTAGAAGATGACCAACCATATATAAAAGAGTAACGCTGTTTAGACATACTAAATTGACCACATTTAGTGACCACCTTGTGTTGCAGCTAATGTGGATTGCCATGTCATTCATTTTCATTTATTTGTTTATAATTCCTAAACTAAAAATAAAAATTAAAAAAATCCTAAATAAATAAAAAATAAAAATAGAAGAAACCCAAGCGTCATTCGATGGACTTCTCCACCACATGATGTTTTCAAATTAAATTTTGATGGCTCAGTTAGAATTGATGGGAATGCAGCTTCTGGGTTTGTTATCAGAGATGCTAATGGTCCTTCTATCTTTGCATGCTCGAGGAATTGTGGAATTACAGATGTTCTTAGAGCTGAAGGTATGGCTCTTGTGGATGGCTTACTTCAAGCTCGGGTGTGTGGGATTCGTGATCTTGAAGTTGAAGGAGACTCTAAAGTGCTCATTGATGCTATCAACATGATTTCTTCTGCCACATGGATCCTCCATACTATTTTGAAGAATATCAAGGTCTTGACTACGTCCTTTAGAACAATTACATTCAAGCATGTCTATCGAAAAACGGATTTTGTGGTGGATGCTATAACAAAAGTGGGTCATGGGATTCCTCACCGTGCGATTTGGAGCCGTTCAATTCCACCAAAAGCTAAATCAGCTTGGAGTTTCAACCTCCTAACTAAGGGATTTTTCCCTCTAGTTTTTGTTTTTTCTTTTAGTATAAAAAAAAATAAGACCGTGTACAAGTGGCAGGGTCTTTTTTTATATAAAATTTTATTTTCGGCAGCTTCCCTCCACCAAAGCCTATCTAAGTCGGTGGATAGCCACCGATCCTTATCAAATTAGTGAGTTACATAAATGGAGGAGGGAGTGGGCGGTGGAAATTGGGGCTTTAGGGATTTGAACTGGAGGGAAAAGAATCGGGAAAGGAAAACTGAAAACAAAAGAGGGAGACAAGAGCTTCAATTTGAGTTTGTTCAAGGGAAGGAGATGTCGGATCCGTTCGAGAGAGTGAAAGGAGGCAGGCTGACCTTCAAAGATGGAAGTGTGGCCACTCTCAGCAAAACCATCGACAAGAAAAAGAAGAAGAAGAAGAAGCAGCAGCATTCAAACACTAACGACGATGGGCCTGACCCAACTGGGCCCTCCGAGCTTGATTTGGCGGGTGATGACGCAATCGCAGCATCAGCAGTATCAGCAGACGGTGGAGGACCCGAAACTTACACCATTGATGCAGCGAAGCGCATGAAGTACGAGCAGCTGTTCCCCGTCGAGGCCAAGAAGTTCGGTTACGTTCCCAAATCCACTGGATACAACTCCGTCGAGGACATACTTGATGACCGCGTCAAGAAGAAAGCCGACCGCTACTGTAAATAACTCGATAATCCATTACCGATGTTTCTTCTCCAACTACAGATCACTCCGTCTCCTTGTGCTTTATTCATTGACTAGTATTCTTGTTATTATTAAAATTTGTTTCTTTTTGGCCATAATTTCGTTTTCGTATGTGTCATCAAATTTGTTTTTGTTTGGCTAAAATTTGCTACTGGTTTCATATTTGAATTGAATAATCACTCTCTTGTTACTTGTTAGTTACTACCGTAACTAGGGATGAACAATGGGTATCCGTTTCCAAGGGGCACCCGCCGCCACAGCCACCACAGCCACCGCAGCCACCGCAGCCACGACAGCCACCCCAGCACCACTACATCCTTATCACCCAATGTGTACCAATTGCCCATCCCTAACCATAACCCTTGAAACAAATGAGTCCACATTTCTTTAGCCCTTCTTTTGACTTATGCAAATTTGGAACTTCAATTAACCATTTTTTTTTCTTTAATGTTCATGCCATGACTTGAAAGTTGTTACCTTTCTTTTTTTGTTATAATAGAATAACCATGTTACTCGTGTGTGCATATTGTGATGTGAGGCGTATAGTATTTGTCGTGTCCTCTTCCGATTTTCTGCCCAGAATCAGAGGTCTCAATAGTTGACCTGTGATTTGTTATTAGGGCTATATATCATGCATTAATCAATCATGCCCGTCAGCCTTTTTTTCACCCATTGCAGCAACTAATGTTAGGTGAAAGTACTACTTCAAAACTTCAAAGTTTGTTTTGCTGATAGGGTAGTTTAAAAAGCTTAATCCTCACCTGACTGTTTTTCAAGAGGGAGGCTATCCTACATCAAGATCATGTTTCTTCCTTTTCCTTGATCACAATACAGTTGTATGTTCTATCCAGCTTCAGTACAGGATGCAGCATCCTCTTCCTTATTATTTGCTCTTTGTTTGGGTAGCAAGACTCATACCCTCTGTGTTAACTTCCAGTTCCAGATGTGTCTGCCAACTGGCATACATGATTACTTGCTTATAAAGTGTTTCCTTGCACCCTAAACGTTCTAAGATGCTCATATGTTGTGTCATTGTTATCAGCCAGGCAGTGTAACATGTTTTAGTCTGATTTCTGGCAGGAGCAACATGGTGGAGTTGCTGAGTTTGTGGGAACTTTTACTTAGAGACTGTCATAGCAGAATTGACTAAACTCACTATGTTCTGTGGTTTTATTTCAACTGTATCCTTATTCATGATGTTCTCCATCCAGCAGAAGAGCATTTGTGTGTTAAGACTCTAGCTGAGAAAAGAAAAAGAGGGAATTTGTAGATGTCTATTTTGTTAATGCTACCGTATGACCTATGAATGAATCTGATTGTTTTTAGTTTTTACCTTGTCATTTTGGGCATGGATGCCTGTCAATATTCGCAAATCAACAAGAAAATAATCAGACATTTAGTTTCTATAAGACATAAATACTATTTGAAAGGGTTATCATGCATTTTTCTACCTTCCTCCCTTGGGTTTCAACTTTCAAGATTTAGGAACAAAATTCAATAAAAGGAAAACAAAAGGCAAATACAAACTCCACACTGCTTTAAATAATTGTTCCAGAGATGATTCATTTCCTGATCTCGCTTCATTTGGCATATGCTTGCCTTTTCCTCCTACAGCAGAAAATTTAGGCTGATGAAAGATTCTGGGGACTGAGGGAGGCGAGACTTGCCTTCTCCCGCTGCTAGAAAAGAAAATAGAAGGTAAATTCATGTAACAGCTCCACTAGCATTACAGCAAGTAAACAAGATGCTCTGGTTTGGATAAGTGATGAATTTGTACTATACTCCTCAAAGAACGAGTCTGATCAAATGGTCAACTTGCTTGTGATATCACATCTCTATATGTGTGCCATTTTTTGTATCTCTGAAACCCAGAAAGAACAGGTCTAAGGCGAGGAGCAGATGTGCACTTGAAACAGCAACATCCTCTTAAATCTTTCACACACTTGCTTGTGATATCACATGGTCAACTTGCTTGTGATATCACATCTCTATATGTGTGCCATTTTTTGTATCTCTGAAACCCAGAAAGAACAGGTCTAAGGCGAGGAGCAGATGTGCACTTGAAACAGCAACATCCTCTTAAATCTTTCACACACTTCATACAGCATCTGAAACATAATATTGTAATGTTACTTGAGAATGGAGGCTTCAAGTAGTAGATAGACTCCATCATCCAAGCCCAAAAGGGGGAAAAATGATGAATGAAATTATGAAACAAAATTTACAATGTTCGGGGAATACAACAGGGTTTTCAGGTGCAACTAGTGGCTTAAATTTGTGTTCTTTCTGTAAAGCCAGAAAGCTAGTCAGTTTCTATAAAGAAATTTGGCTTCTGACTAGCCTATTGCAATTTGCAACGCTGACAGCAATCAGGCTTTTAACGCGACTCACGTAGGAGAGAGATAGAGATAGAGAGAGAATAGCTAGCAAAAGAAACTTACAGATATAGCAGGTTGCAGTCAAGATTTGCACAGTTTCTGTGCCTCAACTCACAGACTTGTAAACCGCAAATGTAGCATCTAGCAAATGTATTGTCCTCTCGAACTTCATGCAAATCAATGCTTGCTTGAACCATGGCTTCAGGCTTGTAGACTGGTGGTGGGAGAGAGAGACGAGAGTCAAATACAAACAAATTCCCGACCCACTGCACAGGACCTTCATTCTTCAGATAATGAGAAACACCTCCCTTTAAGGTGTATATATTTTGAAATCCCTGTTGTCTGACATATGAAATTAAATTAGAACTAAAAGGGCCAAAGTAAGAAAAGGTACAAGAAAAACAAAAAAGAATTGCTGCCAACATCAAAATACATCATAATCGCAGCAAGAAATCGAAAAACAGTGCACCCAAATTTTCAATTGAACATGAGAATAAGTATGTTTAGTCCTGTTGGTATGCGTAAAGGAAAACAAGTGGTATAAAAAATGTCGGGTTACCTTAGGATTGTAGAATATACATCGCAACGGATACCTCCAGTGCAATACATCAATATATCTGTTTTTTCTTTATCAACATTCTCTAATGGATCTGCAGCAATGACCTGAATGAGCACAAACAGCGACAGATAGCAGTACGTTCACATCCGTCACCAGAAATTGAAGTTTCTCCTGTCTTTCATAACATGATAATGGCTAAATTTTCATGTTCTTGTGAACTGACAAGTAAATGGCAAAAAAGTAGAGGCTGCAGCTTTCATGTTGACATAATTATGTACAATTTTTTACCCATAGATACCACAAAATGTGTTGTTTGACTACAAACCAGGAAATTCAGCCTGATCTTAATCCTAATAACAAGGCAAAATTCTTCATCAAAATGATGGAAGCAATAAGGGGATAAGTCCATGATCTTTCTTTATTAATTTCAGGACTTCTGAACATCTTCTTTGCTAAGCCAACACTACTCTAATCATCAAAAATTGGTTACCAACAGAATGTCTCCACATGTAACATGTTATCGAACCAAAACTCACACAACAAAAGTTACAGTTCCAAATAACCAATTAGTAATATGTTGTATATGGCCAAACCTCTGGTTGGGATAAGCCAAAAGAAGTGCTCCTGAAGCAGTCCACATCTGGTCGTCGAGCCCCATTAAAATGACCAACATCCCACTCATAACCTGATCACAAGCAGTGGAAAAATCTTCAAACTTCCATGGCTGAAATTTTGAATACAACTTCTGTGACAGTTATGAAGGCCACAGAAATAACAAGAATTGGATGCACACTTATACATACTAGAAACATGGCTAAGGGTAACATATCAAACAACAAAAAAGGAACATGTTGCTGTTGTAGATATCTAAAATAACTATGCTATACAAATTTAGTTATCAAAGACTATTCAAATAAGCAGTTAACAACATATCTATATGATTGACTCCTTTGTTCCATTATTAATACAAAATTGGAGAGAACTACCAGATTAAAGCATAGAGGAAAAATCACCTAAATAAAGGCCAGTAAATACCGTTTCTCACATCCAATAAAATCTGATTTGCTTGAAGATCCTCATTTGAAGCATCATCATTAGTTCTATTCACTGCTTCCAATCTTTTTCTCCACTCGGATGGCGCTAGAGGGGTTGCTCGCATAGAAGGGTCCAGCAAAGGAAGATGTGAAATACCTCCTTCTAACTGGAAGTGGGGGAAAATAGGTGCCATGACATTAGCTCAAAGACTCATATTATCGCATATTTTACCCAAAAGTCAATAAGAAAAAACAGAAAATGTTAAAAGCACAAAGGTGCAGCAGAAAAGGCTTGCCTGAACCAGTGAGGGCTTATAACGCAACTTGAGTTTTGGAAAGGCATGCCCATTTACTGCTGCAGAAATCTGCATTAGGATGTCAGAAAACCTCTCGTCCCCTCTTAACCATTCAACATATGCCAGCGCATCTCTTGAAGGCCCACTGTACTGCACATAATCAGAAACCATAAGATAACATCTTAAACCCAACAGACACTTTAATACTGAAATATGATTGTTCATTTGTTCATGAATTGAAATAATATGAGCATTATGCATTAATTCTATACAAATCACAACATGAAACCAATAAATTACCTGTGCATTTATCCCTTGCTCATTCACATAAATCCGCCCATGTATGTCACGACCCTCTAAAAAAGAGAGATGCTTGGCCACCTCTGCCTCTGCGTCTTTGATCAACACGAAATGGTAAAAATTGACCACCACCCATTCTTCATCCTCTCTGCTTCCGTAGCTGCATTGGTCTGGCTTTTGTTGCACTTGTAAAGCAAGGCCCCCGCCACATCCACCATTCCATTTGCTTCTTTCTGATAACCAAACGCATTGTCTCCGTCTTTGTCTTTGCTGGTTATGCTCCTTATGGATTGAGAAGAAAAAGGAAGTTGAGGACCTTGAGGTTGAAGAGCAAACTGAGAATTCAAAAGGACTTTCCTTTCTTCTTCCCGCCAAAACAATTTGAGTAATTGTGGAGCTCGCTGAACTGGAGATAACCGGCGGCGCTGGAAAACACCCCCTCATCTTCTGGCTCCCTCTCTATAGGTGGAGAGCCTCTCAATCTTGAGCAACTCTATCCGAGTCTGAGTGATGAAAGAGCAGTCTATTATTTATTACGGCGTCGTTTTATGGTCTGCCTTGTTTGTCCAGCCCAAAGACCAGAGGCCCAAGTCAGCCTCAGAGCCTCAGGCCCTAATAAAAAATGATTATCATTAAAAAAGAACAGAAATAACTACCAAAGAGATTCTTCGTCTAAATTGTTCTAGCTCGAGCGCAAGGAAGCAATCAAAAACCCTAACCCTAGTGAAGTTGCAATCAGTTCATTCTATTGGGGAATTAAAGGATGGGGGCGAGTCGGAAGCTTCAGGGTGAGATCGACCGCGTACTCAAGAAGGTCCAAGAAGGCGTGGATGTCTTCGATAGCATTTGGAACAAGGTTAGGTTTCTGCTCGTTTGGTTGCTTAAAAAACCCAAACCGAAACTAGAAATTTATAAATGACTAATGCGTTCTTCTGTGCAATGCGATTAGGTTTATGATACAGACAATGCGAACCAGAAGGAGAAGTTTGAGGCAGACCTGAAGAAGGAGATTAAGAAGCTCCAGAGGTACAGGGATCAAATCAAGACTTGGATTCAGTCAAGTGAAATCAAGGATAAGAAGGTCTTTCTCTTTCTAGTTTTGCGAATTGTGTTCAACATTCAATTCAATTATGAATTTTATATCCTAGTTTTGTCCCTGATGATGATTTGGACATGAGACTTAGTTCATTCTGGTACATATTGGTGTAGGTTAGTGCCTCGTATGAGCAAGCGCTGGTGGATGCTCGCAAGCTTATTGAGCGTGAAATGGAAAGGTTTAAGATTTGTGAAAAGGAGACCAAAACGAAAGCATTTTCTAAAGAAGGATTGGGCCAACAACCTAAAACCGTAACTACTATCACTTCTTTGAATTTTGTTTTCCCTTCATGTCATTATTAATCAGTTCATGATTTTTATTGGTTGATCATGTTATCATGCTTATATTTTCACCTTTGAACTGTGAGCAAAAAAAAGGAACTGTAAGGGTGATCTTGTTTTGTGGATGCAACTTTAGTTATTCTTCTTGCTTTCTTGTTTATAATATTAGCTGTGCATTGCCAAAGGCATCTGGTTAATCACTATCCCTTATGCAATCTAAAAGGTATTCAACTGGGTCAATTCAATCATCTAATACACGGAAGCTTCTCTTTCTGAGCTAGATCTCTTGTCTTCTGAGCAGTAATATTGCTGATGTCTAATCATAATCGTACATGTAATCTGCATTGATTACAGAGGTTTAGCACTTGTATCCTTATGAGAATTTGTTCAGTACTGACTATTATACCTTTTATTTATTGATAGGATCCGAGGGAGAAGGCCAAATCAGAGACGAGGGATTGGATAAACACTGTGGTAGGTGAAGTAAATGTTTTTGCTTAAAGTTTGTTTTTACCTACTTCTGTGCCTTAGAAATCCTGTGACTAGACTAGATAAAAGATTATGTTTAAGTTGTCTGCTGCAATTGTGTTTTAAATTATCTATCTGTCATATTAGGCTTGTGTGTGCTTTCGTTTGATGTATACCTAAAATTATAGGTACAATGCTATTGAATGGCTATGTGTATTCCATGGTTTGCGGTGTTTTATACGTACAATGCTATTGAATTTGGTGACTGGTGCCACTAGTTGAGTGTATTGTAATTTTAAACATTTCTTATCATATTTTAGTTCAGTTATGGATAATTGTATGTTGTGTTGTTGTAGTTTGTAGTTGTGGATAATTGTCTCCCGCTCGCATTTGATGCGATCACATTTATAAGTTCTGTATTTGCAACTGTCAATATCATTCAATGACTAATTTTGTGTTTCATTTTGTTGACAAGGTTGGGGAGTTGGAGTCTCAGATTGACAGTTTTGAAGCTGAGATTGAAGGGCTATCTTTCAGGAAAGGAAAGGGCAGACCACCCCGATTGGTAGGAGAAATAAAAACACACCCTTAGTAAATGTTGAGGTTTCCTGTATTCTTTTGACATTTTTTTTTGGTCTGGCAGACCCATCTAGAGACATCTATTACTCGGCATAAGGCTCATATAATGAAGTTGGAACTGATTTTGAGGCTATTGGACAATGATGAACTTAGTCCTGAGCAGGTCAATGATGTTAAAGACTTCTTGGATGACTATGTGGAACGCAATCAGGTCTATGGTGCTTTAAAATTATCATTTTTTTCTTCAAAGTTCTTAAAGAATGCAGTTGTGACGTTTTAATCTTTAAATCTCAGGAGTTTTTTGATGAGTTTAGTGAGGTTGATGAGCTTTATGACACCTTGGCACTGGACAAGGTGGAGTCCCTTGAAGATCTGGTTCCTATTGTTCCTTCTGGTCTTGTCAAGGTAATTTTGTTTTTCAATGTCCTTTTTAATTTAAGGTTCTTATATTTATTTGGAGTTTGTATCTATTTATTTGTTTGTTATTTACGTTTTGAGAGGTCTTTGTGAGTTAAAGTAGACATGCGAAAGAAAATTAAGTTTTAGCTAAAATCCATTTTATGGGCATCATCTTGGCTCACTGATAGGACATGTGTTTTATTAACTTCAGAGTAAAGTCAAATGAATCACTATCAATCGTAAAACTCTTCGATGCCTTGAATTCTTTCTATTTGGTGGTTTTTACAATTTTTTTTAGAACCTTGCCCTTCTTTCAATTGCTTAGATGTTCGTTTCTTTTTTCATTCTTTTAGATTTCAGGAAATAGTTGTTTGCTTATATGTTTTGTTGGTCCTTTACTGGGTAATTTACCACTTTTTGTGAGATTCTAGTTGGTATGTGTTTCTAAATGTAAGCGTTATTTGTCATTTGTTACAAGGTTTACTGCCACTCAAGGTGGACATGTAGAAAAAATTGGACACTAGATGGCTTTTGTGTCCGTCTCTATCCCACACTAATAGAGATGCCCATTTTTAGTTATGTTTAGATTCCAAGTTGACTCTCTCCTGTTAACTGAGGTCTTAGTTGGGACTTTGAGTTAACTGATTTGTGCCTATTCTCACTAGAATCTTTAACTTTATAAATCAATTGTTTGCTTATCAATTTTTTTGTTTTTTCAATTTGGATTCCTTGATCTTTCATGGTATTCCGTTTTCTATAATGACCACGTAAAAACTCAGTTTAATTTTACTTTTTTTTTGGGGGGCAGGGTGCACCAGTGCTTGGCTTGAAGACTTCTTTTGCAGCATCCGCATCTCAAATGCCTGTATGTTAAGGAAACTTAATTGTGGATCAATAATTTCCAATAAAAAATTGCGTCCGTAATTGGTCTGGGGGTGAGTGCTATTGAGGTACTTGTCTCAGAGGCCTGGGTCAGTGATTGGTGGAGCATAATCAATTATTGACATTTGTTTGCCTATGAAAATTGCTGTGCAGTTGATTGGCTTGGTTATAGTTAAGGTTTTCTTTAGTGGAATTAGGACGTCTAATATTATATAGGTCACTTGTGTTTAATTTCCATATGTAGCACTAACCGTTCCATAATTGTCTACCTGTTTAGTCTTTCTTTTAAGTGTTTTTAGTGGATTTTAAATCAAATTTGGTAATCAATTTTGCTTACCTTTGGTTATAGTAAATTTTAATCTTAGAAGAGTCTATTTCAATCAGGTTTCCTCAGTATAATCTCTTTGAAATAGGATATATGTTGATGACCTCTGCTTACTTTCTCTAAGATACTTTGTCTCCAATGATTCTGCTGTACTAAGGGTTAATTTTTTTTTTTCAGGCTGCTGTTACTCTCACTACTCCGCAGAGTACTTCTGTGCAAGAGCCAATTGAAGATACAGTTTCCCAAGACAGTACTGCCGATAATATTCCCAGAACTCCACCTCCCAAAAGTAGTGCACTTGCTTCTTCTCCTGTATCCACACCAGTTGGGAGTCATGCAACTCCTGTCTCCGTGAGTGTTTCACCTCATAATTTGCCTGGTGTGCCAAGTGTTTCAGCCATTCCAGTTTCAAATGCTGTTTGTGGTACCACAGAGAATGCAGGGGCTGCTAATCCTTCATCCCCTGTAAGCCTGTCTCCTTCAGTGAGGGATGAAGAATTAGCAAACTTCCCTGGCCGTAGACCATCACCATCTCTTTCTGATGCTGGACTTGTGAGGGGCATTGGTAGAGGTGGCCTCTCTGTCCAGATGCCATCTAGTATACCTCCTAGTCCTACAAATGTAGTTCCTAGTAATAGCTCCCTTGGTGCAGTTACTTCGGTTTCTGATGTGACCAAGAGAAATATATTGGGAGCTGAAGAGAGAGTTGGGAGTAGTGGTGTGGTGCAGCCTCTTGTTTCCCCTCTAAGTAACAGGTTGATCTTGCCGCAAGCTTCCAAGGCTAGTGAGGGAAGTGGTCCAGTTGATTCTAGTAATGCGGGTGAGGCTGCTGCTATACCTGGCCGAGCATTTTCCCCTTCTATGGTCTCTGGCATGCAATGGAGGCCTGGAAGTTCCTTCCAAAACCAAAATGAAGCAGTATGTCACTTTGTACTAATAAGCTTTCTCTCTCTCTCTCTCTCTCTCTGTATGGGAGTTTTTATAGCATACACTCTTGATTAGTTTCTCCTTCCATGACCATACAGATGCATGTTCTAAGGCTAGTTTTATTAGCTCCTTACATGTTATTTGTAGAATTCAATATATGTTTTTGTTTTTCTGTTTTTCTATTGTATCTATTCTTTATTTGACTGCACCAGAGGACATTTTATTGACTAGATTAATGTTGTGCTATTTTAATTGAACTCAACAATTTTCAGGGGTTGTTTCGTGGAAGAACTGAAATAGCACCGGATCAGAGGGAGAAATTTTTGCAGCGGCTCCAACAAGTACAGCAACAAGGTCACAGTACCATTCTTGGCATGCCTCCTCTTGGTGGCGGAAATCATAAACAATTTTCTGCACAGCAGCAAAACCCACTCTTGCAACAGGTACTCAGTTTTCTTCTCATTAGCGGGGGTCTCCTAGATCACATTATTGAAAATTTAATATTAAAAAGGAGCAATTACTGTAGTTTCGTAACTTTAATTTATTTCACACTTTCATGGAAACAGGCTTATGCTTTGTTTTCCAGAAACATCCCTTGTTTCCACTTTGTTGATCCAATTCATTGTAAATTGCTCTAGTAAATTTCATAAATAGCAACGTCTATTTTGTATTACCACATAAGATATGTTATTTGCTGCAAAAGAATTATTGTACATGAGTGACATTTGATCATTTGTGCAGTTTAATTCTCAAAACTCATCTGTATCTTCTCAAACTGGCCTTGGGCTAGGAGTACAGGCCCCAGGTCTTGGTACTGTTGCACCTACCACCTTACAGCAGCAGCTAAATTCTATCCATCAACAGTCTAACCAACAGGCATCGATGTCAAGTGGGCCCAAAGAATCTGGTAATTCATCCTTATTTAGTTCACACTATTGTTCAAATATTTTCATCATCTTTATTGGTGCTATTCATCAAGATAACACTTCTGCGTTTTCCAACAAAATTAAAAAAATACTCTGAATTGAATACATAAAAGTCAAATACATGAGAATTATTCATTAAAAAAAATCCCTGATCAATAAGAGCAGCAGTTTCCTTTCCATTCCCACACTTCTCCAAACATATGGGATCTGATTTAACAAGTAGTGGAGTGTACTGAGCAATCCTGTGTGGGCATATCATCGAAACTGAATAATCTCCTGTTTTATGTGATGTAGATGTTGGTCATCAAAAAGTTGAGGACCAGCAGCAACAACAGAATATACCCGATGATTCAACTGCAGCAGACTCTACTCCTAGTTCTGGACTCGTGAAGAATCTAATGAATGAGGATGATTTGAAAGGCTCGTATGCAGTTGACTCTCTGGTATGCTGAATAATTTCTTGATATAACGATTCCTTGCCAATGGTTTTTTTGTTTTTTTCTATATAGCCTTTTACTAGTTAAGTAGGGAAAATTGTTCGTGTGTAGACTAGGTAGTTATTTGGTCTCAACAATCTTTATATTATTCTGGTCAGAAAATGGAAAGGCAGGGCAAGATGAAAAGGTTGGCTACTCCCATGTGTCCTTCCTGCTTAAGTGGAATATATACAACAATGCACGTAAAAAGTTGTGTCAGACTTCATTTCTTTCTAACGTCCTCATTATAACTAAACATTGTCACTAATCCCAGTTTACCAATAAATGATAGGATGGTTCGATATGGTTATACAAGCCTTTAGGGTAATATAGTGGAGTTACAGATGTCCTTGTTTACCGTATGCCTCTATATTTCTCTATCCCACTATTTCTTGGGCTCATTGTATTTGATTTCCATTTTGATTTTTTTCTCATTCCTTGAATTCTTTAGTGCTTTTATGTTATTATGTGTTTAAACATAATCATTTATCCTGACAAAAAAAAAAATCATTTATTTGAGATGGCTAATCATAGGCCCCAGATTTTGTTTCATTTTCAGATATTTGGCAACTTATATTTATATCAGAACCTTTGATTCGGTGCCATTTTTGTTTTCTTCAGCCATTGTTTTACTCCTGATTTGGATAACATATTTGGTTTCGATGATAATTGCAGTGTGCATCATGGGCATACTAACTTCTTTATATATGGATGATGTATGTAGTTTGATTTGTTTCTTGTGAATCCTTATGTACGGTAGGCTGGAGTTTCTGGCTCTTCGACAGAGCCTGCTCAAGTACCACGAGATATCGATCTTTCTCCTGGGCAACCTTTACAGTCTAATCAACCCTCCGGTAGCCTTGGTGTTATTGGCCGAAGAAGTGTTACTGACCTTGGTATAATTGGTGATAACCTCTCTGGACCACCTGCCAGTTCTGGGGGAATGCATGATCAGTTGTATAATTTGCAGATGCTTGAATCTGCCTATTACAAACTTCCACAACCCAAAGATTCAGAGCGTGCAAGGAGCTACACTCCAGTATGGACCCAATTATATTTACTTATTGATCTCCTTTCTATTGCGCATTAATCTTGTTTTCTCTTCAATAGTCAGTACTTATCTTCCTTTGTTTCATCGTCTGCAGAGGCACCCTACAATAACTCCTCTAAGTTACCCCCAAGCACAAGCACCTATTGTTAATAATCCTGCTTTCTGGGAACGGTTGGGCAGTGAACCATATGGCACTGATACCCTGTTCTTTGCATTTTACTATCAGCAGGTACTTATAAATTCATTACATTCATGCAGTCTTTGACACAGTAATTATGAAGGATGAATTTGTTCTCAAGTACATTTTTTTTTTCTGCAGAACACTTATCAGCAATATTTGGCGGCAAAAGAGTTGAAGAAGCAATCTTGGAGATACCACAGGAAATATAACACTTGGTTTCAGCGGCACGAGGAGCCAAAAGTTGCCACGGATGAATATGAACAGGGGACATATGTGTACTTTGACTTCCATATTGCAAATGATGATCTACAGCATGGATGGTATGATTCAGTTACTTGGTGTTCCTTTGTGGTGTCTGAGTTGCAAGTTAATGTGTGTAATTATTCAACTATATGCCTTGTTCTGATACGTACAGGTGTCAAAGGATCAAAACCGAGTTTACTTTTGAATACAACTATCTTGAAGATGAACTTATCGTATAGAAGATGTTCAGAGGATGCTACAACATTGAGCATGGTGATGGTAATTTTTTAATATAACTATCTTTCCCTGCGTTTAACAATTATACTTTTTTTGGTCTAAAGTAGTTTCGGAAAGTTTAGGAGATGTTATTGTTATTCTGCTTTATGATCCCTACTTATCAAATCTGTTTTGTTTTCCTTTGTCAAGTCATGTGGCTCTAGTTTTGTACCATATTTTAGGTTCTCTGAAGCTTCTGGCATAATAGATGATAACATACAGCCTTCACTGTTTCAACCAGTTGAACTGAAACATGTGACCGCTTATTAAATGGTATGTATGGCCCCTGTTATTTGCAGGTTTGACTATTGAGCTGGAATTCCTTTGGACTCTGATTCTTGATGGTTACAGGTTTCAGGCGTGATGTTGCTCATTGTATCTAGTGTTGTATCTTTTTTAACTGCAAGGGAGACGAGGCAGACCCGTTTCCGTCTATAATGAAATGAAAAACAAATGCATTTTCAGTAACTTGAGTTTTGATTTATTATATAGTACATTAGTACATGATATTGATGACACCAGAAGGTAAATCTAAAAGCTGGAAAGCCCAAAGCTCAAGGCCTCCTGCTTGCTACACAGCCGACAGCTAAATAAATGCTTTGATTCGTAGTTGTTTGTTTGCTATTTAAGCAGCACTAGTTCAACCTCATGCTCAAGGGTGGCTCTAGTTCTGACATGCTCAATGAAAGCATGTAATATGGTACTCGTATACTGACGAGCTCTTAATCTTTGTCTAGTTTGAATTTCAGAAGGGAAAAATTCCTCATGAGTTTGGTTCAAGTGTATATCAATTTTCGATTAAGGGCGCCTTTATGAAGAATAAAAATAAGAAAGACTAAAGAAAATTAACTAAATAAAAAAGGAGAAGGAGCTGAAAGAGGAGTTTGGAATATGCAACGGATTCTCAAGAATATATAGTTCCAGATTCCAATAGTTGCTTGCAATTTTCATGCATTTCACCAAAGAATCGTAATCGTTCGTTGTTTTAAACTTTTTTTACTACTTTTTATCAACCCAGTAGACATTGATAGAGTTTCCAATTAACGACGTTAATGGGTTTTTATTCTACTGCTGAGTGATGAGTGATGATGATGAATCAAGCGAGTCCTTCTGTGAGCCTTGCGACACGACTCCCTTACGGCCTTTACTTATTAATCAAGCCAAGCCGCATTCAAGCCAAGCGGAGGTCATATTATCAGCCCAATAACTGTGAGTGCTCGTCTGATTACTCCATATCCGTCACTATTCTCAGCTGTCAGCTCTCTGCAACTTGAGCCAGAAATGGAGGTGGTGATGGTGTTACCTGGAGCTGCTGCTGCCGCTGCTACTACTCCGCCGCCTAGATCTTTCAGTAACTCATATAATAGTAGGCTAAGGCCACGTCGTGACACAGTCGTAGTCACCAATTTCATCATCAGCCATTCTCAATCTCACCCACTAGTACGGGAGGACATCCAAGAGATCAGGGTCTGCACCAACCGGACTTGCCGTAGACAAGGCTCCATGCAAACTCTCGAGACTCTCACCGCTCTCGCTCCCCCGAACGTCGACGTCAGGTCCTCTGGCTGCTTGGGCCGCTGCGGCGCTGGCCCAAACCTCGTCGCCTTGCCTGCCGCCACTTTCATTGCTCACTGCAGCACCACCGCTCGAGCCGCCGAGGTCCTCGTTGCACTGGTACTGCGAGGTCGATCAGGAGGAGGAAGTGCTTCGAACTCGAATTCTAATTCTAATTCGGACGCTGACAGTGGTAATACTAACAATATTGAGAAAATTGCTAACAAGAGTTTGGAAGCCCTTGCTCTGAGAAATAAGGCTCGGAATGAGCTTCTTCACAACAAGAATTTCTCGCAGGCTGACCTCTTCCTCTCCCAGGTATGAGATTGTGCTACCTATCTGGTTGTGTGTTCCTTCCTTCACATAATCACTTTTCATTACTGACTGAAATTGATTGAATTGGTGGGCTGATGCGTGCACTGCCACTCCC
Source organism: Oemleria cerasiformis (assembly GCA_037349345.1). Taxonomy (NCBI): domain Eukaryota; kingdom Viridiplantae; phylum Streptophyta; class Magnoliopsida; order Rosales; family Rosaceae; genus Oemleria; species Oemleria cerasiformis. The sequence continues at coordinate 18,200,735 of JAZGTL010000018.1, forward strand.
ACTGCAGGCTATGGAATTAAGACCAATTGGTGGTATCCATATTATGTATAAAGACAGGTACTTTCTATTTCTTTCCTACTTATTTTTATGCTTCACATATGATATTATATATAAAGATGAATAATTCCATTACATCACATGATACGTTTACAGGTCCCTTGCAAGATTGGCGTCCGGCAATCATTCCGGGGCTCTTGAAGATGCCGGACAAGCTTTGGCTTTAAAACCTCTCTATCCTGAGGTGCGCTTGTCATATAATTTCTCAATTCACCAAATCTCTACTCTCTATGTAATTGGTCATCCCGAGTCACATTCATGCATTCTAAGTTAATTGTACTTCTTCTCAACTTATATCTCAAAACTGAGAAACTTACCATCACAGTAATCCAGTCTAAATTCCAAGTTTCTTTTGGAGAAAGCATCTGCTGGTCTTCGATTACCTCGCATGGTTGGTCATTAAATGCATTTCTTTGCTGCCTCTAGGCAGGCAGGCGACATTTTTCCTAGTCCTATAAGAGTTCATCATAATTTCCATTTTGCAGGCTTATATTTGCCAAGGTGATGCATACTTGGCCATGAACCAGTTTGATTCTGCTCAGAAATCATATTTGACATCTTTAGAGATAGACCCTTCCCTTCGACGTTCCAAATCTTTCAAGGTATATATATGTATGACTTAATGTCTATGACAAACCCCGTGAAAAAATTTTAAATTTCTCTACATGGATCTTTTGATTTTTAAGATTTTTTGCAGTCATGTCATTCAGAGCATTCATTACTGTTTGGATATGCAAGAATTTATGTACTGCTCAAATGTGATTTAAGAACTAAATAATAAAGCTTACAACTGTAACTTGAAGATCTAGTTCTCCCATCCCATGCATAGTTAGGTCAAGATTGTCGAGTAAATGCACTGTTTGGTTTTGGGTTGAACAATGTGACTTGACCTCAGGGTTTCTTAAACATGAGGTAATGCAAAGCTGATGCATTTGGACTTTTGTTTGTCCACCAAACGACTATATACTTTGTATTGCCATAAATGATTAGATACTTGTTCCTTCATTCTTGGTGGAGTATTGGAAAATCACATATTGTGTTATTTGCTGATCTCTGCATAGCTTTGCAATCAAATAATCCTTGATATCACCCTTTGCCATTTTATTGAATATCATATTTTCTCACCCTTTTATGCAGGCTCGGATTGCAAACCTTGAGAAACTCACTGTGGTAAATACGTCTTAAGATCTCCGATGTTCATGGCTTCACTTGTATATCAATTACCGAACTTTGATGATAAAAATCATAATGTTTGTTCAGCTTGCCTCCAGGTTGGTCTGTCTTTTAAACCATCCATACTTCTTTGGTGTTTGCTCCTTCAACAATTTGCAAGCTTTAGTCTCTTCATTGTAAACATAAAATAATAGGAATGGTAATACTAATTTAACCAGATTAATAATTTGATAGTAATAGAAAAGAAACAAGAAACAAGCTAGCAAAATCCAGTTACCAGGACATCACAGATATCGTATGACTTCTCCTTTCCTAACCCAGTAGCTGGAATCTGAGAGAAGTGTCCAGCAATTTTTGTCCCAGATGATGTAGGAAGGAGTAGAGAAGGTGTTAAAAGAGAAGGAGGACGATGATTGTAGTGGAGAATCAGTTCTGTTTTTCATTTTAAATCAATTTAACTGCTATGATGGTATGTATTCGAAGTTGTGAAAACTTGAATTTTGTTGTTCATGTGCTATGATGATGAAGTCACGAACATGGAACGTTACCTGATGAACAGAACTAGTCATCATGTAAATAGTAATCTGCCTGTGATATTTGTTATGTCATAATCAAGATGACAGGTTTGTCCTGCTTTGCGATTGTCAAATAACTAATTTAACTCTTCAAACTCATTTGAAGCCTTATAGTTGTCTCAAGTTAATAATGCATTTGAAGCCTTATAGATGTTCATTTTCCCAGCCATAGAGAGTCGGAAATTCAAGTTCAACCAACCATATATTATAATTATACAATATATATATATATATATTCTCTCTACAGGAACTTAATGCAAAATCTCATAGAATTCACCTGAGAAAAGTTTGTGCTAGTAATACTACTACTAATTAACAATCCATACCACTCGTTGTGTCTCAACAGAAGTGGCCTTTAATTTGGACCAAAAAAAAAAAAAAAAAAGTGGCCCTTAATAAATATTCTTAAATCCCAGCGAGCGAGTCTACCGACATGATTAAACAGAAGTTGGATGATTATGTCCACATAGAAACAAGTCCATTTTCTTGACCCTTGCCCACCAACTGGAAGTAGAACCCTTGTTCCCACTGCCGCTGCCATTGCCATTAGCTGTCCTCTTCTTCTGCCTCCGATTCATCCTCCCCATTTGAAAGCAAACCTCCAAACTCATCTCATTTTTACCATTGCCATTGCTACTCTCTTCTTCATGTACAAGTTGAAAGGTTGGTTGGTCTGTCTTTACAAGTTGCTCATAATAATCCTTGTTCCTCTTCTCCAACCCATATATCTGGCCCTGAAGATCCTCGATTTTACGGCTAAGCATGCACACCCTTTGATCCTCCCTCATCTTGAGCATACACCTAGCTACCTCCCCAGCCTTCCTTCTCATGAAGAGAGACTCGGAGGCAAGGGCTTTGTTCTCCTCCACCAATGCACCCACTTTGTACCCCAACTTGGCATTCTCATTCAGTAGTATCAGCCTCTCAGACTCCAACACCTCAAGAAGGCTCTTCTGCAACTCTATCTTCCTGGATGAATCATTGTACCGCCTCTCCGTAGTGTTGGCCTCAGCAAGCAATATATCACATTCCACATTCTTCATCACAATCTCTGTAACAATGGTGTCGATATCATCCTTAGCGGCAGCAGTAGCAACTGAAGCAGTAAGTGGAAATGCTGTTGGAGGCAATTGCTGATGCTCATAGGAGAGGGAACTCTCCATGTCGGAATCAATCTGGCTGGTTTCACCATCACCATCTTCTAGTTGATCCTCATAGTCGTAGTACTCATTATCTATTACAGAGATTTGGGAGGAGTTTCCACGTCGATGATGATTATGATGAGTTTTGGCAATTGTTTGAATGTAACGGTCAGATAAGGTGAGGTAGGCGTTGTAGAGGTCTTGAAGGAGCGAGAGCAGCTGAGGGCGTGTTTTGTAGTAAGCTTCAGCGCGTTGTGCAAAGGTGTCCCCGATCTCAATGTCTTGTTGACCTGTGCTGATGCTGCTGCTGTTGTTACATGCGAACTTCTTCATCCTCTCTTCTACATCTGAAACAGTATATGTTTGGATTTAAAGCCAATTCATCAATGGAGTATTAGAGATGGATCCAATTTTTCCAAGCTACACGTAAATTATATGCAATACCACCACAAAAAATGTTTATTCTTTAAACAGGGAAAACAAAATAATAAGCACCGGATGATTTTAAATATTGAAAGATTTTTGAATTTGAATTTGAATTTGAATAGAGAAATTATAAAGGGAGAAGAAGGTGATGATATGAGTTCAAATATGTAAAGGTTGATGGAGGCAAGGCAAAGCTGGAAATTGACTTTACCTACTGTACGAATGTACACTGCCAAGCTAATTATGGCAGTAAAAGCCAAAATAGAATGGAAAAGGACCCAACGAACCCATTTCAGAAAAAAGAGAAAGAGAAAAAGGACATGTCACTCTCATCTCATCTCATCTCATCAAGTTAAGATTCCCTCCCTCTCTAAATTGAAATTCAAAAGGAAATCTGAAGTTGATGTTACTACTTACTTGGAAAGAATTCACAGCCAAGCAATTGGGCAAGAAGCCCAGCAACGCTTAGGTCTTAGGGGAATGGGATGAGATGATATAGACGGTACGCTGGTTGGATTGGAGAGATAGAAACAAGGGATGATACAAGGGGACTATAGCCATAGGATACAAGGGGACTATAGCCACAGGCTACATTTATTTCTTTCATTTTCAAATTCAAACACACATGCAGAATTCCTAACTTTTACTTTTCTTTCTGTCTTGCTCCTCCTCCTAAACCTAAACGACTGGAACCCACCCTTGGAAAGTAGAAAGTAAAAGTAAAACGGTAAAATGGGTTCGTCCATTCATTTATTTATTCAATCATGCCGTACAATGCAATAATGCAAGGATGCAATGGAGCACCAAAGCCAAACACCAAAAAGCAAAGACTATAGACTAGAAATTAAAATGATAGGGTTGGGGGGCCTGGTACCTGCAAGCATGGACAAAAGCCATGTGGGTTTCTTGGTCTTCATGTTCATGGAGCTGCTATTCAGGATGCTGCTGCTGCTACTGCTGCTATGGCTTGTCAAACTTATTGATGACAAAGACATTATGACATGATTGGTTTCTGTCTTTCTGATTATCTAGTAGGACGTGCCCTCTTCATCTTCCTTCCTCCCTTCCTTCCATTCCCCTGCTTATTGTCAAATTTGAAAGCCTCCACTGTCCCCTAACCCAACACAAGTCAGAACTTCAACAATAACACAAGACAAGGGACGAGACTCAAACCCTCCTTCCTTGTTAAAAAGTCAAGACAAGTGTCCTTACTAAAATTTTAAGCATTTACCAAACAAACGCATTCGCCAATCAAACACAAATTGTAATCGATCACTTTAATTCATTCTTTTCACTTGTAACTTGTGAGAATAGAAATAGAAGCATCAATCTACACCACACACATACACCTTTGTCCTTCTCCTTGTCCCCTTCCCTCTCCTCGGAGAAATAAAGAAGAAAGAAGACATTATTTATGTATTATTAATGCGCAGATCTCGAGATGTAAACAAACAAACAAACAACATTTATAATATTAATAATAACGTGATAAACATCAATGAATGAATCAAAACCATAAAGATTCAAATCTTTACGGTTAGACTGGGTCCCTCCTCTCTCTCTCTCTCTCATCACTCATACCCCCAATTCCCCAAGCAAAAAAAGTGACAAGACAATTGCTACCTACCTAGCTTCCCCTCTTTTTTTTTCCGTTCTTTTTGAATCTCCCTTCCTTTCCTTCTCTTCCCTTCCCTAAGAAATTCGAATTCTTCTCATGTTAAAAGGGGACATTCACATTCTTTCTCAAATTCTCAGAGTAACTTATCAAAGAGGGCATGAAGATAACAAGATTGGAGACTGGAGAGTCGATGCCATATTCTCGGAGTAACTTATCTAAGAGGGCATGAAGATAACAAGATTGGAGACTGGAGAGTCGATGCCATATTGTATTGGCAATTGGCATGGCATTCAAATATTCAGTTAGGTTGGTTATGGTTGGTACGTTAAGTGTACGAAAATGATATTATAATCATGATTAATATACTAATATAGTGTCTGGAGATGGGATGAACGGATGATCATCAACATATTCCTAATCCCAAGTCCTATAATAATAATAACCCATTAAACATTACATGTAAAGTAGGAAGCAGTAGATTGCAGATATGAGATGCATAGATAGCGCAACAAAACATAAGATAAAAGAGTAATCAGGTAAGAGGATAAAACCAAACACAAAGAAATAATAAAAAAAACAAGTCATCATGGAATGAAATTAATTAAAAAGCCAAAGAGCAGAGGCCCGGCCCCAATCCCATAACAAGTATAACAAAAACAAATGTGAGGAGAAATCAAAGAAAGGATATTTATACTTTTATATATATACCTGCTTCTTCTGTGTTGGTTACTAAACCAAAAGTGAGAACACCCAGACGCAGAGACAGAGGCACCAAGAGTGAAACTGAAACACAAGACGAGAGAGAGGTAGCAGATTATGGAACGGCAACAAGCCCGCCTTCCCTTGGCCTTGTTCGATCACAAGCAGGCCTAACACTAAATCAAATACTTGGATGATATACTACTACTAGACTCTTCAGAGGGTTGAGACGTTTGTTGTGTTGGTATTGGTGTTGGTGTTCGAGTTGAGAAATTGGGAACTTGAGCCAGGCGAGCCAAGCGAGCCTGAGACTCTGAGAGTAATTATAGGCTTATAAAGTACCCTATAATAGGAGACTGAGAATTAGACGTCGCTTGTATTTATATGTAAAATAAAGTAGCCTACACTCGAAATCCGCAATTTCCATCTTTATTACTTGACTTGACAACTCACAACACTCTCACACGTCACCTCCAACTTCAATTCAAATCTTCATTTCAAAATCAAATCCCCTCTCTCTCTCTCACTCACTTCATCAGCAAAAGAAGAGTCTGTTTCCGCTACCCTAAAATACACGGTTTTTTTACCTTGTTGGTAAAATACCAGGCATGTGTATTACTATTGAGTATTGACTATCTTGCATTGGCCGCCTGCTGCAGTGCTACCTCTCGTCTTGTGATCCATGTCGTTCTTCGCAGTTTCACATCTACAAATCCCAATTCTAAATTTGACACAAATTACATGCATTCATTTCCTCATTCCTGCTTGCTACTTGCTAGGTGATATTGGAATTAGAATCACAATCCTCTTAACTTTTGAATTAGAAAACATTAGTTTACACCAATAATTCCACACTAACACACCCATAACACACAATCTAATGATGAAACTAAAATGGTTTACAACCCACAAACATCTCCTCCATGCCTACCAGATTAAGACTACAGTGTCACACTCCTGTCCTTCCGTTTTCAAATTCAACGGCAACTGCTCTGCATATTCCCCAACTATCACAATGACCTCGACGGGTACCACCTTATCATGACTCCCCATGAGCCCCATATCTGCAGACTGCATGCAACTTCTTCCCCTTCTATTAGCTTTTCCACGACATCGGAAGGAAGCCCAATCATCTCCAGCGTCTTCTACCACACTTCATGACAAGTTTCAACATTATGTGATTCTTCCGAAGGATTTGTTGGACGACAATCCTGAGAAATGAAAGCACAAACAGGCAAGTCGTCTGTTTTCAACAATTCACAATACTACTCCTCGAACCTGCATTCAAATTTTAATGAGTTTTAATGAGTGATGAGCCAATATCTACAGTAAATTTTCCATTTTAAAAATGAGACTTCATCGAAAGGAGTACTCAGAAATTCAGAATACTACTTTCTCGCAAGGTTAACAAGCTTGCGCAACTTATATCCATCTAGCACATACAAGGCACAAGGGAACCTACGGGTTTTTAAGATTTTCAATACCTACATCTTCATTAGAGAAATATGGGTTTCTGTTCCTTAGATACTCCTATTCACCTACAGCTCTTCTAGCACTATTTCTGTTCTTTTATTTCACACCTTGCATTTGACAAAGTGAACAGGAGCAGGACCGACAAGAAAATGGGAAGAACAGGCTCTTCTATTCTTATTCAGCTTTTCTTTTTCCTTTTTTTTGGCTAAGGAACATGCTTATATGACTTTTTTATGTTTTTTCGGTTACATGCTTATATGAGACTATAACTATGGCCCAACTCTAACTATACTGGTGGCAATAAAAGGCATGTAAGAATAAGGTAAAACAGAAAATGAAATGTAATGGCAAGAAGACACGCCTTCTTGAGCACTAAAGATAAAATAGGGAATCAGACGATAGGCAGCTTGAACAATTTTTGGAAGATCCCTTGCCTGAAATTGATTGAAAGCCAAGGTGATACATAAATCCACTAAAGTGTGTGTCTAAAGAAGATCTGAAATAAAATCTAGAAGGTGCATGAATCCCTTACAGAAAACTAGAAGGTACAAGATAAAAAAAAAAAATAGTGTAGGGGGACGGAATGCATCAAGATACTTACAACATTAGTCTGGACAATACCAGGCGAAACGCACACCACAGAAATGACAGATTCCGCAGGCAGCCGCTTATGAAAGACACTACTAAACATTATCTGCCAACCGAAGACAACTAGGTCAATGATCAATTCACAATTCATGATGTGCAAGATGCAGTCTTGGGTTGTTGATGATCAGATTTTATAAGCTAATAGAGATAGAGATCAGAGAAGATGTTTAAACAGCAACAGGAAATATGAGCAAGCCGAAAAAGACAAACACATGTTATAGTTATAGCATGCAATCATCAAACCCAACCCTTGTTCAGTGTACAAAAATTCATAATAGTATGATACAGAGTAGCTAAACAATGTACATATCGAAAGGATCTGACTTGACCTAGATATGGACACAATATTTTTTTTTCTCTAAAGTAAGGAAAACTTTGTAATCAAAAAGCACCTGTGCCAACTTGCTGCTTGAGTAACCCACCAAGCTTGTATATTTTCTTGCAAAAAAATCCTTGCACGAACATTGTCATCGAACCGTAAGCATCCGATTTCTTGATTAGATCCATCAACTGGGCCACCACTCAATTGGATCCATCACCTCGTCGGCGCCACCCGAGGCGTCAGCTTCTCCGTGTAAATAGCCATGGGTGATAAGCTTCTGGATGCAATCTATAGCTGGATCAGCGATCTTCAATATGCCGGAGCCGTCGGCATTGATGATGGGGATGAGGATGGACTCAGAGTCGACGAGTGAGTACTCTTCGGACCCTCCGTCGTGGAGAGGACCAGGACCTGAAGTATCAGGGTCGAAACTCGCATCAAGTTTAGACTTGTATTTGTTTTATTTTTTATTTTTTTGTTTATTTAATTTAATATTTATTTTTTTACTTTTAATAATATTCAAAAAAATTTATTATTTTTTTCTATATGGCATCCATGTCAGCATAAAAAATGGTCTCATAAATGCCACTTAAGCACTTAATAGATTTTTTTAACAGATTGCTAACGGTGGGTACCTAGATGTTGTGTTTTGATAGTTTAGGTACCTAAATGAAAATTTTCATAATTAGGGTATGAACTTGAAATGACCCTTATAGTTTGAGTACTTTTATGTAGTTTATCTTTAAAGTTAATATAATTAATTCACTAATATAAATTAGTGAATTGTTAGGGTTATGGTTAAGGTTAAATAGAATTAATTTGATGGTTATCGTTGTGATTTAATTGGATTTGGTTTGAAGGGCACGTGACTTATATAATGCATGTGTGGGCATCGCCAATTCGCCATGGGGCGTTTGGTTTCCTATAAGGCTATAACAGAATCAGAAAGGAATTACACGAGAAATGCTAGTGTAACAAACAACGCCAGCTGGAAGTGCCACCTCACCATCTCACGCCCTTTCTCTTCCTCTCTCTCTCTCTAACAACGCGACTACCTACAGTCTCTCTCTAAAACTAGAAGGTGGCAAAGAGCAGCAGGGTATGCATGTAGTGTATATATATATATATATATTGCTCTTCAAACTATCCAATATTATCGGCTGCAAGTTCATTGTCTACTTCTCCATATTGTTCTAAAATTCTCTCTGATCTTCTTCTCATTTTACGCTTAATTTCTTAGTGGTCATCATCCATCATCGTCTTCCCAGCGCAACCAATCAAGAACCTAAGTACGTAATCGCATCACCAAGTACGTACTAGTACCAGCTCAGATCATCATTTTATGTTGAAATTTCCACTGCTTTACTACGTATGCTGTGTTTGACTTCAATTTCCATTTGATTTCTTGCTAATTTCATGCATGCGCCTGCGAATTCTTCCGTTTTTTGATACTAATATATAGAATTGAGGCCTGCACTGTGATTCTTTGAATTAAATGCGTTGATTACGTGTTATATATGCTACTCGTGGTTTCTTTTCCTTTAATAATGTACGCGTTTGGTCATTTTCCCTAGAAAGTGGCAGAAAATTTCTTCATATTTTCTTTACTTGCTGATGATGGAAGTGTTGGATCGATAGATCAGGATGAGAGGATTGAGACCAGGATGGGCGGTGAAGGCGATCTTTGTGGTGATATTCACATCGTTGTTGTTCCGTTGCGTCTCTGCAACTGCAAGCGATAGCTCTGCTGCTGTGGCCAACACCAACCGCTCTGTTGGTGGAGCTTCTGGTTGGGACCTCTCCTCCAACCTCCAAGTATGGGCTAATCGCACCACTTTTCATGTCGGCGACTCTCTTGGTATGTTATGTATATATCTAATCTAATTCAATAATTAATATTCACCGCCCTTTCTTTTTATTTACCTTCAATTCATCAATCAATTCATCATTCATGCATCTATACGTATTTGATTGAGCTTAGCGTTTTAATTTGAAAGCAATGTTATATCGCACGTACTGCAGGGCTTAAGAGTTAAGGCTTGTGTATGTATATATTATATGTTTGATTGGTAAGAAAATTAACTGGCATGGGGAAATTAATTACGAGGAGGGAATAAGAACATTTAGTTTCATTTTATTTTTGTAAATCAAATTGCTTTTAGTTTCATTTCCTTGTAATTCTTTTCAGTTGTTTCATTTTTGTCCCTTTGAAAGGCTTTCTTGATAGAAAGAAACAGGCATAGCCTTTAGCCTTTTATGCTTTTGGGAATGACTATAATCTGTTTCAATTTGGTATGCTTGACTGGAATGTGGATTATATTGGAATTGTGGATAGATAGATATATATTAGATAGAGATATATACATGCATATATATGGGAACGAATGATGATGATGATGAATGTGGTGTGGACAGTTTTCAGGTACACGCCGGTGCATGATGTGCTGGAAGTGAAGAAGCTGGACTACGATATGTGTCACACAGTGAACCCAATTGCTAGTTATAAGGATGGGGAGACTGTGATTCCACTGAGGGAAGAAGGAAACAGGTACTTCATATGTGGGAGAGTGGGCCACTGTCCCATGGGTCTCAAGCTTCATGTCCAAGTCCTCCCACCACTGCAGATCACCACTACTACTGCTCCTCCAGCTGCTTCTAATAACATTGATGATGCAATCTCACCCCCACCCACACCCAGCAGCAGCAGCAGCAGCCCCTTGATGGACAGCCCTACCAGTAGCAGTAGCAGTATCTCACCGACTGCTGCAGCAGATGATGAGGACGATGAAGAGGATGATATTGATGCAGCTGTGACAGGCAATGGAAATGGCAATGACAATGGCAGCAGTGGCAGTGACACTATTAATGGGAGTACAACAAGTAGTAATGGTTCAGCTGAGGTAATAAGTAAGAAACTGTCACCGTTTTCGGTTCCATTAATGGTTACAGCGCTCATCCTGTTGCTCACCGTTTGCGCTTTTCCTTCCATACTCTACTGCGGCATTAGGGGGGGTTCTTTTATTCTCTTCGCAACTCTTGTGCGTTTCTTGGTGCTCTACTATTTCTACCCTCCCAATGATCCTCCGCCACAAGAGTGATCCATATATCCTCAATTCATCATCATCATCATCTAGCTGCTGCTACGTACATTACTCTAGTACTAGCTTCTAGCTTGTTCTGTTGTAGATCTTCTTCATGATATTGTGATGCATGTCTAGTCTACTTCTGGTAGGCGTAGGCTTATAATTAGCAGCTACTTAGTTAATTAGTTAGTTATACAATGAAATGATGAGTGACAGCACTGACTCACTCCATAGTCCATATACTCAATATTCCATCTGTATGTACGTACGTATATACCTATGTCAAATATTCCTCAATTTTCATTTCAATTTCAAGCTTGCAGTCTCATACTAGTTACTGCACACACAGAAAATTAAGCATCATCATTATTCATGACTCATGCATATATTTGGATTTTGCACTCCAGCCTAGAAACCCCAACACCCCCCCGGCCCTAGACCGTACAAATAACAATACTGTACACGAGCATGCATAGTTTCACCTTTGTTTCTGTGCGAGACTTTTAGCCCGATCATTTTGTTTGGGCTTATAAACTATAAAGTTTTGAGAGTGTTAGTCCAATTCATTTGAAACATTAATTCTACTTAAAAATATATGTTTGTGTGGAAAGTTTATTTGTGATGGGGGCCTCGGGTTGGATACTATCTAGAAGAAAATAGAAGCTAGCTACTAGTTAGTGGTGGAGCTTTCAAACAGCTCATTAGGCAACTCGTCTCAATCTGTCCCTAACCAGCTAATTGTGCAATCTGCTGGCATATGCGCCCAACATGTACTAATAAGTTGGGTCACTTTCATAAGTTTCATCATTCATGATTTTACTACGCCATTAATATGTGAGATGTCTTGTTTATGTAAAATCGTACAAGTTAATATTAGCTAACAACACACACAATTTGTGATATGTGCACGCACAGTTTATAAATAGCAATTAATAATTAAGATGTATTCTTGATTTGTATGTATGCATATATATTATGCTAATTATTTCTAAATGAAATTTTTATAACGAGAGTTCGCTTAAATAAAGACATTTTCTTAAAATAATTTAAGTGCATGATTGTAGAAAAGAGTATGGGGATTTGGATTGAGATTGCGACTGGGAGGTGTGACAATGTTGCAAAACTTCCTTTTGATATAATTGAATTTGAGCATACACATTACATTACACACCACTCTGTTTTAACATTTTGCAAATTGGCAATGACGTTAGATATTAGATAGATACTGCCGTAGCTAGCTATTAGACCCTAGGCCTCTAGGCCTCTAGCCTAGATGAGGTGGCCGGAGTGGTACTTTATTGGTAGTAAACAATCAGTATTGCATAATGAGTTGAAGCTTCATTGTCTACGTCTAGCTACTCCATGTATATATTATCCAAACAAAACAAAACTCTACCTGAAAAATTCCGCTGTCCACAACCGAGTGCTCTAAGCTCTACTCCAAAAGGAATTATTCACAACTGCACCTAAGCTCAAACGAATGTGTGATTTAATTAGTAGTTGATGAACTTCTGCCAACTGCTATATTATATTTATATTTATATTTATATTAACTAATGAGAGATGAACATACAAGCTAGATAGGTACACAATCTATCATATTCCTTGTTTGTTGTTCTACTTCTATATTAGACTCGGTGCTTCCTTCCAATTAATATGTAGCATACAGTACAATACGACACACATTGATTTGCATTTAGACATGGATTATATTAAACAAGGTAGGAAAAGGAAAGAAGAGAAAGTAATTAAAAAAACAAAATAAAATGATGGAAATGATAATATTACAAGACTAGCTAGCTAATGAAGCAGCAGAGATATGTGAGGTAGCTAGCCACTGTTGACAATCTCCCTGAAACGGCGTTGATCAGATTCTAGCCTTTGAAGCCTGATATCATTATTGATCTTCTTGATAAACGCCTCTGCTCTCTGGTTCAACTCGTCCTGGCTCATTGACTTTTCCCTTCTCAAGGACACCCTGTCACTGAAAGTGTCTGATTTCTTGAGCTCTCGGCGAGCCCATGTCACTGCATCTTCAACCTCCTCGTCATATTCGTCAAAGTTACAGTGAGCAGCCAATTGATGTTGGGTGGCTTTGAATTTAGTAGCTTTGAGTCCCAACTGGGGGGTTAAGCGAGGGGGAGTGTCCCAAGTGTCACTCTTTTTGAGCTGCTTAGCAATTGGGTTGCCTTGCCCCTCCATGATTGCTTTCCATGTGCTGTCCAATGTGTTTACGTCCTCCTCTTCCTCTTTCGCCGGCAATGGCATCCTGGTAGAATCCGTCAAGAAAATGTCTCCGGAGCAGGCATCCGGTGAAGTCTCAAATTTGTGATCATGATCATCATACTCATCAAGGGTGGCAGCATTCGTAGTTGCCTTATTACTAGGTGGAGGCATGACACTAGTATGAATGGATTCTTGGGATTGTTGTTGGTGATCAAGTTGTACCACGTGGATGTCATGCCAGCTGATCAATTCATGATCCTCACTTTGGATTGAGCTGCTGCTGTTGTCCTTGATCTCCTTGCTGTCGACGTCTGTGGTGTTGGGTGCATTGATGTTGTTATTAATGTAGCTGGGGGCAACAGAAGAAGAAGAAGAAGAAGTGGGATGGTGGTGGTTTTGGTTTTGGCGATGGGAAGTGGAAGAGGAGGCAGCAATGATGGTGATGATGATAAAGTTGAGGATGATGTAGATGTAAAGTTGAGATAAGCAGCAGGTTTTGAAGGAGGCCCAAAGCTGAGGAGTGAGATGAAGGACGCAAGGAATGATTGCTGCTTTCAACAAAACCACCGTTGACACTATCCCCGCACAAACCACCAACAGCTTTGCACCCCACATTGCTGTTTCCAATGACGATCTTCTTCTTTTAATAAACAAATCATCCAACATCATCGCCATCTTCATTCTTGATCATCAATTACCCCTCCCTCCCTGATGTAGAATAGTAACAATCCGGCCGACGAGACACAGAATTTCAGAAATTCGAATTCAACTCAAGTTGTGGAATATTGTTAAAGATATAGAATAAGAAGAAAGAAATCCAGGAAGAGAGAAGCATGAATTATGTGTCAAAAACCACAACATGCTCTGCTAATGTTAATGCTACTGCTCTCAACAAGACAGACAGACCGACAGACAGAACCAAAACAGCATTTAAAACCGCCATTTGAAACTGAAACAGAGACACAGAGACAAAAGGTTCCTAAATCCTAATGTTGATATGCTCTTGCTGCTGTTTTATATATGTATACCTGATGAAGGCGCTCAAGCTAGCTAGGGTGATCAACTGCAGACAAGAAAAAGTATATATCTGCCAGCTGCCGGGCGTTTGATGAAAATCTTTGAGGAGCAGATGGAGCTCAAGGAGTTAGCTAGGTAGCTACGGATCACATAAAAATTCGGATCCCTCCCACTCCCTTACCAATGAACACACTACTTTAAAAAACAAGTTGTGATCGAATTGATGAAACAAGAGACTTAAGAGAGTAGAGAAACATATATAGCAGCAGCTAGCAAATTATATATGAAGGAAGGTGGGGCGGCCGGCCGGCGATCGATGACTCAATTCATTTCATATGCAGCTAAGAATGGCAAGAGAGTAGTGAAGCAAAGATTGGATGCAGTACTTTGCAGACGAAATTTGCATCTCTAGTCTCTACAAACAACCTAGCTAGAAGAAAAAAGAGGCTGCAGGCTACCTTAATTTGTTGGTTGCACAACTAAAATGCACACTTTCCATAGGAAATGGAAATGAAGGAAAGAAAGAAAGACTAATTCAATACTGAATACAATCGATGAATAGAATACTAGTGCCTGAAGTTGGAGTCGTGGAGTTGGGAGAGTGGTACAGTCCAAGGACCACAGAGCAAGAGGAGGGTTGGGTTTAAACTTTAAATGCACCAAAGCCAAAGCAAAGGACCTTAATTTATGTGTTGCAACTGAGAGGCCCTTGCTTAAACTCCCAACAAGAATGACTCCTCCATCAATTCTCTGCCGTCCAATGTTTCAAATCCTCTACTAAACTGTTCGACGTATTACACTATTTTATTATTATTATTATATACTATGGTGAGACCATGGTGAATGGTGATGCCCCAACCGCACATAAACAAATGAATTCATCCATCTTCTTACAGCAAAAGTTTCAACCATTCATATTAATTAACCAAAATCTAATCTCCATTAAGCTTACCCCGCCGCGCGCTTTCATCCGCGGCACTGTCTTATTCCAAATTAATCTTTTATATATATGATTATATAACTTCGATGTATTCCATTATTTTTTAACAAGATATAATTAATTTGCTTAGTTTGCTTCTCAAATTATATATGTAATAATCTGAGTAGCTGCTTAGCTAGGAAATATATGCATCCACAACGTTACAGGAGTAACATCATCATGTCATAATCCATGATTCATGATTCATGATGATGATGCTTCCCTCTTCCCTCATCCCTTTAGCTGTTGCTCCACCCCGCTTCATCATCGATTATCGCTTAAGCCCCACTACTCCCCCACTTGAAAAATCAATCAAAAGCAGAAACCCAAAACCTACAGTTCGGAAAACAAGTACGTTTGAATGAATTTTTGCCCATATATTCTAGCAATAGCTAGCATTTTCAATTTATTACCATATCTCGTGTAGGATTATTAACTGGAATGAATCACAAACCATATCGATCTATCTGTATATGTTTAATGTGTTAATTTGGATTGGAGCTAGGTAGGTAGGTATGCATGTAGGTAATTAGGTGACGAGTTTTTTAAGTTTTTGATGAAGTCAATAAGTGGCATGATCTGATTGGGGGCAAATAATGGAGGCTTTGGGGTTGGGGGCCATTGGGGTCTCTTGTCTGACCCCCGGGAACACACACAGCCAATCAGCCATGCAGTAGGAGAGTGCCACCCCACCCCCCCCACCCACTGTGTTAACCACAGGCAGCTAGCTAGCTGGTAAATCATCATCCATCCCCAACCTTTTGCAACAAGGCTAACTCATTATTAGGCCTTTTCTTTATATATTTTTCAAATATAATTAATATTCTTGAAACTGATAGCTCACTAGTCACTCACTACGTACCAAAATACATTGCCATGTACCGCCAAATTAAATTAATAAAGTATCTCTCTCTTTCTTCTGCAATCACTTTTCTATTTTAAGCTTATTAAATCTTCAATTCATCATTATTCGTGCATACTATATATTAGCTGGCCATAACAAAAAGAATACTGGAAGAAACATAGATTTGATGGAGTGCAGCTAGCTAGAGTACGTCCTTGTCCTCATTATCAAAATCAAGCTGCACAGTGTGGAATGAAGGGTAGAGAAGATAGGAATAGGAATATATAGGATAACCAGCCAGCCAATCACTCGTCTCTGAATTCTAGCTGATATGATGATGATCGAGCGGAAGATCATGTGGGGACAGATCGATGAAGGCCATTGCGTGGCGTGAAAGTGTACTGTTTGGGTTTGGTTTATACGCCCCATGATCAGACTATCAATTCTCAGGGCATTTTATGTATGTATTTATACATGCATGATGCATGAGAGAGATATGATCGATGATGACTGATGAGCGCATTTATGTGAATTTCAGTAGCGAACAATACTTAGCTATCGGAATAACGTCAGTGGGTATGAGCTAGATGAATCCCTCCTCTGTATTCATGCCATTGAATTTGTAAAAAGAAATATGCATCCATCCCCGCCGACATTAATTGGCTGCCTAAAAATAAACACACGGATTGATCAACATCAACGTACTATATATTGAGAGTGCAGTTATCGTTGAAAATCCATATGGAGGGGGAGGGATGGGAAGGAAAATAACAAGCTAGCTACACAGTACATATATGGGAATAGGAGCCTAGAAGGCTACAAGGTAGCTAGGGTTTTGGAAGTGTGTTAGCTACAGGTGCCTCCCAACTTAAACGTAACACTCCAACCGGCCAAACTCCGAAGTGAAGATTGATATCATGGATCGGCCCGTATGGTTTCTATCAATATCTATCCATCACCTGCGCGCCATCTGGATCATACGGCTACGTCCATATATCTATCCTTGATATTACATTTGTCATCTTCCATAATCCTTCCCTCTATTATTATTATGATATTATTAGTTCCCAATTTCCATTCCCTCCGTTCATTCCGTCAAATTTCGATCTGCAGCTACCTACTTATGGAAATCCCTTCCATTTGAGTTCCTACAAATTTACATGCATACATACATATGCATCAATCATCTACATGTTACAGGTACGTACCCATTGCGTTGAACAATCCATGGCGCTTTTTTTTTATCCATTAAAACAAAGGTTCTTTAATATTATTATTTGCGTGATTAAAATATATATTATAAGAATTAAGATCTCATTAAGATTATATATATATATATATATATATCGATCCATGCCACTATAAATATGGGCAGGGCGGCCGGGTTGGATCGATCGATATGGAGTATATATATATGCAGCCATGCAGGTAACTTAAAACTTTGTGAAATTAAGCTCCTGCGTTGTCAAATTTAATTACCAGGTACCACCGGGCAACCAATTGATATTTTGATACAGCTGAATACTTCGAATTGAATGTTAGAATATTAATTGGTACACCTTTTATAATAATCATCATACTTAATTAAAATGGATATATAGTATATATATATATATATGGACCCCAAGACTAAAGTAAAAAGAAATTAGAAAACTATATGCATGCACAAATTAAGAGTCAAAAGATCGAGTAAGGAAAGAAACGATTTAAAAACATTATCTGTAGTTATCTTTTTACCGATCTTCCTTATTTATTTGATTTTTTATTCATGTTATTAACATGAGAGATGTATAATTAGTGTAAAAATTATTACCTATATGTATATATATATATATATAGCCGGTAGATATATATAGGTAGGTGAAATTTGTCAAAAGACTGATAATTTTGTACGTAGGTGGCGATAATATATATATATAGTATATCATTATTTCATATATAATTATCATCTATCGTCTAGATCTAGGTTAGCTATATATATATATATATATATATATATATATATGTAGCATTTTAAAATAGTTTGAGAAGGCTCCACTACTGCACTAACCAAACAAGAGGGTTGCTACCAGCTGCTCGCTTAATTAATTAATCCTCTTAATCTGTATTTAGCGGCTGGCAATATATATTACACAATTCATCATTTTCATTTGAAGAATGTTCCGATGGTCATAAATGGCACGATATATAGTATATCATATATATATATATATGCAGCGCGGGAGATATATAATTAACAAATAAGAAAAGCTTACATGATTCACAGCCAATATTTTTAGTGTTTGTATTTTGTAATTGTAATTTATTAAGAAATATATTTTATAATTATATATAATGATCGATTAAGCGAAATTGTTCCGACAGCATACAACGAGATAATTATTAATAAGATGTGGGCGACACACCAAAATATTGTGAAGTAGGAAACAGTAAATAGAGCATTGTAGTTGAAAGAAGACGCATACATTAGATACGTACAGTCACGATAGTGGAGGTAGGGCTGTTAATCGGTTTTTTCGGTTCGATATTTTGCCAAAACCGAAACCGAACCGGGGGTGAAGCAGTATCGATACCGGTTCGATACCTGGCAGATTCTAGATTTGAACCGAAAACTGGGCGGATCAATCGGTTCGGAACCGATTTTTTCCTGTAAATCAGTGCGAAGGCACTGAGATGAGAGATCGACTGTGCGTGAGGCTATGGTTGGATGGCCGTTGTGATTAAGTGCGAAGGGTGAGGCGTGAGGGTGAGGCGTGAGGGTGATGCGGTGCAGCGGTGAAGCATCGAGAGTCTGGGACTGAGGAGTGAGGCGTGAGGGTGCGATGCGACGGTGAGGCGCTGAGATCAACTGTACGATTGAGGGAGAGACAAGGGAGATGAAGTGCGATTGAAGGAGAGGGTGATGCGGTGCGGCGGTGAGGCATTGCTTCTTTCACCTTTCGCCTCTTGGGAAAAGGTCCAAGACCCGTCTCACAGATCGGCTTGAAACGGCTTATGATGAGCCGTCATGGAGAGACGAAGGAGAAACGAGGGAGATGAATGATGAGAGATCACATTGCGTGCGTGATTGAGGGAGAGACGAGGGAGAAGCCTTCGAGGCTTCGAGCTTAAGGATGGTTCCAAATTGATACCTTTCGGTTCGGTACCGGTTCTTGGTGTTGTTGGAATGAAAACCGAAACCGAACTATTTCTGGTTCGGTCCGGTTTAGTTTTCTATTTCAGTAATAGTTTTTCTTTTGGTTCGATTTTTTTCAAGACGGTTCAGTTTGGTTTAGGGTTTCGGTCGTTTTTTTGTACCGATTAACAGCCCTAAAGTGGAGGTAGGGTTTAGGGGAGATAAGAGGAGAGGGTGTTGGTGACTTGGTGTTTTGTTGGAATCGCTCTCTTTCTCAACGGCTCCAAGTCCTAGCTAGTGGTGTGTGGGTGTCCACCAAGCGGCGCCCTATCTTTCCCTTTTATTTGTTTAACCTGTTCCTTTTGCATTACCCAATTGCCAAGTCCCCAATGTCCACGCCTAATGCCTTTCCTTTAGTCTCTTCTTACCAACTACTATTCCTTTGTATACATATCATAATCCATTATACCTTGCTACTATTATTCGTATTATTATTATTATTATACAAGGAAAGGTCATTTTGATTAACAATCAAAGGCGGGCCCCTTCCCCCTCTTCCCTCCTCACTCACTTCGAGATCAAATCAGATTATGGAGCAAGATTTGATAAGTAATAGTCAACAAATTGGAATTCATTTATCAATTGATTTTTTTCTTCTTTTTTATTTTTTGTAAATAGGATGTATACATGGAACTCATAATTCATTAGATATTTTAGAGATGCTTTTGTTATTCCTAATAATATGGTTCAATAACATATCGCTTCTTCCAAACTACGCCGCGTTTGTTCAGCTCGCTGCAATCCAATCACTTCTCCGGATGAAAAAACATTAAACATTTCATATTCCGAAACTTTTAATACTATTTGACGTAGAATAATTTCTATATGTCTATTTTCTTCCCTTTACATCGAATTAAATCACATACTCCACCGGTTGTGCGTGCCCCTTTCAACTCTACTCCTATTTAACAATTTGGGTTGGAAATTCCAATTTTAAGTAACTAGCATCCATTTTATTCGATCATATCTAATTGAATTCAGACGTTAACTACTTGATTTTTTCATCACATATATTTTTTCTTTATTGAATAATTAATAATAACTTGAATGTAAATGTGCTCCCATGACTGAATGAATGAATATGAATATATGGGTCCCAACTCCCAATATATTGGCATGCAGGTGGATGTATGGATGGATGGATGGATGAGCGTGCTTGTATTCCACAATCTATCCACATCGCTTTGCTTTGCTTGGGTTGGAAGACTAAGGCACCCATTTGCTGGGCGGCAACTGCTGCTGCTTTGCCCCCAAGCTAAGCAAAATACACTAATGGTGCTTTGAAATGAGAAACTTCAAAGTTCCGTGAAATTTATACCATATTATTAAGATATGCATTAAAAATTAAAAATTATGGGAATTTTAAGTTGTCGGTTAAGCACTAAAAAACAAAAATATGGGCATTATAAACATAACAAACAACTAAACAAGAGACTTTCCAAAGTAACATCTCTATAAATGTAACTAACCAATTTCATTTATATGTCTTACATTGTATAATTTACAGATTCCATAGTACTTTTAAGTTCCTCATTTTGAACTACTTTTACCCAAATTCCCATTCAAGAGGTTTTCTTCTGCAGCATTTTACCATTCCCAATTGATACCAAATACATTTATATTATTGTGAATTTGTGATTTGTTGTGGCTGTGGTGTGGGCCATCCCATTAGTATGAGTGTATGACCACTCTCCTCTTTTCATCATTCCTTCCATGATCATGATGCCCATTCCATCCCTTCATTTTCTACTGCCAATTTCGCTCCTTTTTATATATCAAATTAAATTTGTCAACATATATAGCATGAACATGCATCATCCATCTCATATATACACATGCATATATGCTCTGCATTCCTTCCAAAAAATAGAAATTAATTATGCACATCAAACACATATCTTCATATACTTATAATCATATCAAATTCATTTAACAAACTTTCTTTATATATCTTATAATTACATGCCCTATTTGCTACGAAGCTTAAAACTTGTCATATTATTTAAAAAATGAATGATTATAATATATGGAAAAATTTCGTTAAGAAAATATTCGAAGAGGTGCATCGCATCACGCATATGAGGTAATTAAAGCATCTCCATCAGAATGAAACATATATGGATGAGAGGGTAGAGACAGAAAACAGTTTTAATTAATTAAGAAATTAATTTGAATCTAATGACTCACTCAAGACTCAACTCAACTCAACGTACCCACCCATGTGCACATCATTTCATTTGCTACTTTGACGAATGACAATGACCCGTAATTTGCCATCCATTAATTAATTCATCTAATGAATGCAATTCATAAAAAAAAAAAATGAAAAAACGTGCGTGAAAGATGATGAATCTTGTATGGCACAAGAAAGTACCCTAAAACAACATCTGTTACGGCCTTGCTCTTGCTCCCTTCATGTCTCAACCATAATATTGCCATTTATTGGCTTAATTCTATAGGACCGATGGCTTACACAATCTTTTTATTATATATGTTTGTACCTAATTTGATCAACTTAGTCAAGGCCGACCAAAATCCTCCAGAATCATACTTGGCATCGGATCAACAAAAAACACAACAATGCAAATCCCCAAACACTAAGTGCACCCTAACAAATACCCACTAGGCCGACCAGATTTAGTCGACCTACCCTTCGACTGACCATACAAACATGACCACGAAGCTCGGAACCACCCGGACACGCGTCAGCTCCAAAGACAGGGATATTTATCCCACATCGAAATATTCCACTAACATTTAATGCCACTATAAATACAAGCGCACATCCCTTAAAAAAGATAATGACATCTTTGCCCTTATATAGCCTAAATCCCAACATTTAACTAACTTAAACATCAGAGACACCTAGGCCGGCACCCTATCGGTGCTCCTTTACTTCTACTTTCCCTCTGCATGACTCCCTACCCCCAAGAAGAGTGAGTGAAGTAAATTCGAAGGAACAATTCTAAATTAGTCAATTTTTGCCATCAACAATATATATATTGTATAATTGAATATAATCTTGTGTTGATTGCATGCATAGCAAATTTTATATTTTTATTTAGTAGGTGGTCACTGGTCAGCGCAGAGCACCATGGACTATACATTATTAGATCCTGCATCAATTCAGTTTCAGGATATGCTATGTCATAGACTATATATTAGATTTGCCACCTGTCTTTATATTCTGTTAATAAAGTGACATTTAAAATAATACGCATCTATAATATGGTTGACATATCGAAACATCTAAAAACAACAAATATGTACGTATTTATACTAATTCAATTCAATGAAGATGTGAGGAAGGAGGGAGAACAGTTGTTGAGATGTCATTTCAGTAGTGCAATTGAAATAATAATGTACATTATGGGAAATTATGGCTCTTGCCACCATTTTAATCGTCAAATTCAAATTCAAATTCAAATTCAAATTCAAATTAATAAATCAAAGTCCTCAAACCCTTCAATTACATATGTATATTTGCTAAAACATTCAAGTTGATCAATCTGCAATTATAAACATGGTTTATTGTTCTCTTTCAGAAATTCTCTAGTTTAAACTCTAAATTGAACCCAATCCAAGGAGAAGACGACAACAGGACGGCCCATGCACTTGTCTTAAAAATATCCTGATATATATCTGGTCAAGCATCCATCATATTCTACTGTAGATGTGCATGCATGATAAGGAGGTTAATAAAGGGTACAAATCAAGATTCAGAAACATGTGTCGGCAAATTTGACATAAATGTATCACACATAAAAATGGTTCACTTTTCAATAAGTGACAAGTTCAAATCTTGTCTCGCCCTAGAAGAAAGTTACGGATCCAAGTTCAAATCAAAGCAGAAAAAGGCACTGACATTGAATTTCAAGGAAAACTGTTTGCTAACTATTGACCAACAAGAGAAAAAAATCAAACATAAGATCTCAACTTCTTTTTTCTTTTTTGAAACAACTAAGAAACGTAGTATATAGAAAACTGCAGGAACATCATATTTTTTCTTTTTATTAACAGAAATTACATTCTTTTTCCTGTGCCGATACTACAGATACCCTTCTATAAATTGCAAATAAATGCTTGCTTAAGAGATGAAGCCAGGCATTCGAAAGTACCAGATCTCAGCACCACAGAGGAGAAGGCAGTGTAAAAATATATCTTGATTGAGAGAGCCTGTGTTGCAGGGTACAAAAACAAAGGAAAAAGTCATACAGGAAAGGAAACTACTTTAATTTGAAGGTGACATGAGAACAACTGCATCAAATTAAAAAGGAGATATCAAACTGAACAATATAAATAAAATACCCAAAAAAGAGAAGAAGATACTGGTTCACAGACTCTACATTAAGGTTGAGAGAAACATGCAGGACATAACTTTCTTTTACTCTGATCAAGGCATTGCAATAAACTACATATATTGTGATATTTTTTAACCAGACTTTATGAAAGCAAGATTTTCTTCAAACTAAAAGCATATAATTCAGGGTTCAAAGGGTCACTATGGCTAATGAGATATCGAACCAGATTCTTGCAACTAATTGGAAATCTTTCTCTTCATTTGGTGCTTCATAGTCAAATTAAGCCTCCAGACTATCTAAGTACTACTACAAATCTAACCAAGTAAAATCTTCTCAAGGAAAAAGGATTTCTATAGATAAGAACATTATGATGTTTCTTTCAAGACATTCCCTATACCAAACCAATTAGTGGCTCATTTTGCACAGACAAGTGGCTGATATATATCATGCATCAGAAAAAGGGGTTCAAGTATATATAATGCAAAAGCCCACAATTACTCATGCTAAAAAATTTAGTTGCAAATTTGACATGTGCAGAAGTACCAGCTAGCTTGGTTGGTAAGTCTTTTAGAATTATTGAAAAATTTAAAATCGAATCCCTCCTTCAACTAGTCATAGGCACATCGGATCCCCAATGGACTGATATAAGGAGTTGGCATACAGTACTTCCTAAAATAGAGAAGGAAGAGCAAAATCTGCCAATATCAAATTAAAACAGCAAACCTCGATGAAAAGGTATATATCCTGTCCAACCCTACAATTTTTCTGTAGGTTACAGTGCCGACTCCAATTACGAACTATGGCTTAAACTACCACAGCTGGTTGATCAATAATTCCACGGGCTTCACTCAAAAATATATTGTCCTGCAAAAATAGATTTAGCTTTGAGATTTCAGAACAGAACAAATGATGGCTGGCCACAAGGTTAGAGCTGAAGCAAGTGGCATCATAGAACATGTACTAGCTCCATCATTTACAATTTGACAGACCTTTTTAGACCAAAAAAATAAACATTTTTTTCATGTATTATACCATATAACATGGCAAGGCATATCATTTGCGATTTAAACTGCATATTTAAAAGACATAAGGAGAATAAAGTTGACATATATTTAAAAGACACAATGACAAGTTTATGTTTACCCTTTTTTCTGAAAAACAGGAATAGGAACAGAAAAAAGGAAAGAGCTTGCTGTATCAATGTAGGTCTGAAGATTGTTTCCAATCTTATTTCTAGCCAATATAACTTCAATTTCAGTTGATCCTTGAAAATCCAACTAAACAATATGAGGTAAATCACAAAAAAAAGAAGTTACAACAATTATCTTACAATCAAAAGTTTGCCAGAGTGGAGGAGTGGCATAGTCCTGTTTTGCATCTTGGACATAAAGCAAGCTGAATAGATCTGTTGTACCATTGCTCTTGTTTGTGGCCATGTTACATTCCATCATCAGTGGTGGCCCCTTTGGCGGAGGTGAAGTAGTAAACTTATGATTCAAATCTAAAGAACCCTGTCATGAGAAAATTCCTAAATAACTAATAAACTCCTTCAACTTGTCAAATGTTACCATAAAAGTGACTCATAGCTAAAAGAGCTTTACAAAATAAATTTGAAAAAGCATGTAGAGAACATGAAATGTAGATATACAACAAGTAGTGGAAGCGGATGGCTCCTGAGGTATAGTGACTTTTCAATTTTGTTATATCATTTCAACATGTGGAAGACAATTAGGGGACAGGCCTGAATATGGTATATTAGGTATACTAAAGGGTAGAGGCAAATAACAACTGAATAATCTATGGATTCAAATGATGGTTATTTATGACAAAATTTAGAGAACTTAATATTGTAAGACTTCCTTGTGCTTAGCAGACCCAATTTCTCAGTCTCATAAAATCCAAAGATATAAACATAAGGCTATCCTTCTATAGCGGAAGATTCCACACTCCTAATATAAAAAAAAAATTATTACTGTTCCTTTACCACCAAGTGATAAAAGCTCCCTAATTAAAAAATCTATATGCAAGGTTTGTTACAAATGCAAAGTATGAGGAAGGAACAAGATACATGTTTCATTATCTAATCAATCCAAACAACTCAATTATTTTCATCAGGGAAGAAATAGTAAACACAATAAGTTACAAAATTTACCCCACGGGATCTTGCCACTGATGGAGCAGCTTGTGCCATGTTCTCAAAAAGTAGAGCTTCCTCAAGGGAATGTCTCCTTGTTTTCTTTGGAACTCCATTCGTGGCTTCACCTTTTACCAACTTGTCAGAACTGATGCTCATTTCAACTGGCTTGGTAGCCGGTTGTTTAGAACTTTTCGCAACCCACGTTTTTCCTTCATACCTGAAAGTCCCAAAGAAAGTTACGAACAAAAGGAAACGCTAACCAACAAATTATCCAAGCTCCACATGATAACTCATAATTAGCTTCAGAAAACAGCTTACTTGGCACGAATAAACTTCTCGATCCCACTTCTGTCAAAATTTGACGGCAATTCTCTTTCCCAATAACTGTTTGCCTTTTCATTACCCATAGCTACACAAAAAAGATACAGAAATTTGATTAGCATGATAATGAAACAGAATATGTATATATGGGTATATATATATATATATATATATATAGAGAGAGAGAGAGAGAGAGAAGCTGGAACAGATTCTTACATTCCATAAAAGAAACCTGTTCTGGAAGCCAGGTATCCAAAGTAGTAGACCGTACCTATTCCAAAATCAACCAGGCTACGATATCATTAGAATGTAGAATTGCAATCATAAGAAAGCATATGCTACTCAAACAGATTACCAATCACATATAGAAAATTACTGAATTTGGTAAACCCATAGTTCAGTAGAGCAGACCACGTAAATAGCTAATAGCAGATTCAGGCTATTCCAATCACCATTGTCATTCAAACATTTTCCAAATTACTTAAAAGGTACTAAGTAGCTTCATTACTCATTTTTCATAATTTCGAAAACTATTCATAATTTTACACATGGCTATATAATTTGGTCATTGAAGAGCTACAAAACATTGTGACATTCCCTAATAACACCTCTCGAGTACCAAACCATTTCAATTTTAAAAGCCAGAAAAGGAAAGAGAAAAAAGAACAAGAAAAGTTTACTGACTAAAACAGCATGTGAAATTGAAATGGAGGAAATAGAAAATGACAGGGAGGCAAATAAACCTTTGAAATATGCACTCCAAGACTCCGATGAATTCCTGAACATTGCATGCAAATAAATATTCCCAGGTTCACAGTTGCCCATCGCGGGGCTCTGAAAGAAATACATCAGAACACAAGAATCACATTAATATGCGCATCAGATTGCCACAATCAGGCTTGGAAAAAAAATCAGAAACCGGAATTGAAAAGTTTCAATAGTTGGTTTAAAAGGTCATACACTTAAAAGACCCTTCCGCATCCTATGGGAATTAATTTGGGATCAATACTTGATGATAGAAGATGGGTGAATCTGACTCAATAGATTCTCAATTTCACGATTTTGTTTTGAATATATTTGTTATGTTTACGTACACATACTTGTTTTATGAAATGGGACCTCAGAGTTAGAGATGGTGACTACTGACAAATAAAACGGACACAAACATGAACATGGTTGTGTAAGCATGAAAAAGAAAGATAATGAGCAGATATTAGTCTCCCTTACATTAAATTAGGCATCACGAAACAGTCATCATATTAAACAGATTTTAACCAAAGACCATGAAATTGAGCAAAGTATAGTACTTTTAAGACAGTAATGAAAATATGGTAGACTACATTATAAAGAAAGAAATGGGTAGTGAAATGTGTACTTGCTCCGACAATCAGCGCATTCCCTGTTTTGTGGCAGCTTAAGAAGACCTTCTAAAATCTGGACAACACAACAAAGAGAATGATAGATGAGGAATGTTAAAAACAAAAACAAAAAAGAAGATTAAAACAGAAACAAGAAAGGAGACCTTGGTGTGTTTGACGTTGAGCTCCTTGGAAACGGAGGCCTTGTTGTTCATTGTTGATTGTTTAATGTGTGTGCGCCTCCCTTCACTGCTTTGTTGGTTTGGAGGATAAGCAGCCTGAAACAACAACACAATAACACATACAAAACGGAGGCAAGGCAAGGCGTTGAGAGCGAAGGAAGGCAAGACCGGGACCAGAGACAGAGTGAGTCTCCCCTGGAATGAAGGTAGAGGCTTACCAAATTCCAAGGGTAAACGATTGGTATTCCTCAAAACAAGCCACAATATTACATAAATTTCCATTTTCCATTTCCTCCCAACTAAATAAATTCATGCTATTCTAGCCTAGTCTATTCTAATTTCTATTTGATGAGAGCATCTCACAAAAGAAGCTCATTTCTTCATCAAGTTTCATTATTTGATTCTGAGTTTCAGCACAAGACAACATACTATCAATTATAAAATTAATTATAGAATCAAGCATTTCATTTTTCAAAGAGATTGGACACCATCAACAGACCATGTAATATCAAATTCTCAATCGATCTAATAATCATAAAAAGAGTAGCGGCCAAGCCATAAGCAATTAAACATTGAAAAGAAAATATGTGATGATTCAGATTTATTCTGAAAACTGGGACTCATTTGGGGCCAATCTCTTCTGGAGTTTTGGCCACAATAGACAGCGCATGCAGACCAGACTGGAGCTCCTCCGCCAACGCATCGTACACCATGCGGTGACGTTTCACCAAGCTCTGCCCCTCGAATTTTGGGGACACCACCTTGAGGTTGAAGTGAGTTTCCCCATCCTTGTTGTTCGCGTTCGCCCTCATGGCGGCGTGCCCCGCGTGCTGATGCGAGACGTCTTCTATCTCTAAAACGCTCGCTTCCAACGCCGTTTGCAATTTTGTCCTCATTCTGGTCGCCCGAGACAGCTGCAAAACCTTGGCTCCTCTTGAACCCATTCTTCTTTGTCTTCTCTCCAACTCCAAGCACAACAGTCACAGACTCGAGTTGAGGTCGTGTATTCAAAGCCTTGTTCATGGAACAATTCTTTCTTCAAGATACCAAAAAAATTGAAAAAAAATTTTAAATCGAATTTTGCGGTGAGCGTGGATCGAACACGCGACCTTCAGATCTTCAGTCTGACGCTCTCCCAACTGAGCTATCCCCGCAATTGATGGTCTACACTAACAAGGAACCGTAATATATAACTAGACAACAAGGGAAAATCATCTGCAAAAGAATGTAACTTCAACATGTTGTCTTTCACACATTAACAGATATACAAATTCAAAGACATGTTTATTGGTTAAAGCTGGATGGAGCGAGCCAGAGAGCTCAAATTAGTGACAGCATATTACATTATTGTATTGATCGATCTAGCTTTGGCAACGTGCATGCATTATTTAGTTTCCATATATTTGTAATGTTTGACAACATATGCCCCGAATCCAAAAGCCACCACCACCGCAACGGCCACCACAATTTTGAGCGCAGCATCTTTTCCCAGTTTGAGCCTAGAAATAACGAAAGTAGTACTTGTACTACTACCTTTGCCCCTAAATTCACAGCTTGTTGGTTTAGCTACGTCTTTATCCTCGTAGTTGTTGGTTGCGGCTGCTGTTTGTTGTTGTTGTTGTTTCTCTTTCTCTTGAGGATGATGATTTGTACGATCAGTAGCAGTAGCAACAGCACTAGTATGATTCTGTTCCACGATGTTAATTTTGGAAATGAGTTTGGGATTGGGAAGCATTGTTACTCTAAGAACATATCCGACAAGCTTTGCACGAACTTCATTTGGATCACAGTTGTCTGGAAGTTTTAACTCTTTGTGGAAGCGGCTCCATGTATTTTCGTTCAGGGGACGTTCTCCATCGATTATAAGCATCCCCACATTATTGGTTCGTACCCTCAGGTGTTCCCTTCTAAAACCTGATCCATCACAACATTCATCCCTTAATTAATTAAGCGAGCGGCAGTTTAATTATGGGAAACTAAATGGTGGGTTAATAATTAAGTAGTCCATATTTATATGTATATATAGATTAAAAAATATTTACGTATGGTAGATGTTGATGATTACATACCATGAACATGAACTTCAACCACCTCCCGTCCTGCATGCCATTTGCAGAAGGGCTCAAAGTCTTCGTAAGTAGGAAGGGACTGATCAGCTCCGGCCTTGTTTTCCATGAAAAACTTCTCTTCAGTTGAGTTGGACTTGGGTTAGATCTATATATGTAGATATACACGTATATACTCTAGGTAGCTGGCGAGCAACACGAAGGTCAATTGGTGAATGGTGATTAATTATTAATGGCGATACAAGCATTTGTGTCTATGTGTCTATATATATATATATATAGTGAGTTTTTTTGGCAATGGGAATGAGGTAAACTCGTACAAATCCATGATGGAGGGCGGGTATCGTTTGTTCTCCTTTTACTTAAGAGATGGAGAATCATTCTTTTTCCATTCCCCAGGTTTCTTGATTGATTGCTTTCCGTACATACCTAGCTTAGCTAGCTTGCTTGCTCATTTAATTTCAAGAATATATATTGTAGGCACGTTCAGGAACTCAATCTTTTCGACCTTTCTTCTGACCTCTTACATCCATAACCATCAGCTTGAGTCTACGTACGTATTCATCATGTCCAAAGCTAGGTATACGTCTTCTTTCATAATACCTTTTACTTAATCGTTAGACAACTTCAACGTGCATGCGTTGAGTGTTGGGGAAGTGCTCTATATATGTGGGTCAGGTGTGGCTGAAAAGAAATTAAGAAAGGTATATATATATACACAAACAAATACGACCCTAATTGTGGTTTAATTACCAAGATTTTCTAATTAATTAAAGTCATCGATCACTAAATTCAAATGTCACTTATAGACACACCAAGGTGTGATGTGTTCCTAGCTAGCTAGCTTTTTATTTGTTTCTTTCTAAACTCATATTTTACATTATTTAATTCTACATCATCATATAAAAAAATTGATAATTACTCATAATTGTCCCAATTCCTTTTATGTATACAAAGAATTTAAGGGTCAGTTTGGTATCGTTTTGTAAAATGATTTTTCAAATATTATTTTGTAAAACGAAAACAACAAATATAGAATTTTTCATTTTTAATATTTAAGAATATTGGTTTGATAGTTTACTCATAATATATTTGTAAGAATGGAAAAAAAAAAAACTTATTTGGTACGAATATATAATAAAATATATAAACGAGTAAATACGCATTAGATAATGATTTCTAAACATAAATTTTGAGATGACGAAGGTGGGAATGGTAATAGTAGAAATAGTGGTGGTGTGATGCGGTGGAGGTGGAGGTGGTGGTTGTGGGGGGTAGCTGCGGTGGTGGTGGAGGTGGTGCTAGCGACAACGATGGTGGGGATGGTGTTGCGGTGGGGTTGGATGCGGTGGTGGAGGGTGGGATGCGGTTGTAGCTAGTGGTGAGGGGGTGGCAAGGGCGATGGTGATGGAGTGAGGGAGGCAACGATGGTAGGGTGGGGGTGGCAGCGGTGGTGGTGGTAGGGTGGTGGCAGTGGAGGGTGTGGTGGTGATGATGACTATGGTAATATTGTGGTGGGTTTTTATTTAGTATTTGTATGTATTTTGTTTATTTATTTTTTTGTGTTGTATCATAAATTTCATAAAATATTAATTTGATGCTTTATAAAACGTAAACAAATTATTGATATTTTATAAAACGTAAGCAAATTATTGTATCATGTGTTTTTCATTTGCTAGATTAATTCTTCAAAACGAGTTATCAAATGCATTTTACAACTGTTTTTGTATCTGAAAAACAAAAAAATATTCTATAAGTTTTTTTATCGGAAAAGCAATACCAAACCGGCAATAAGTTTTTTGATTGGATTTGGTTGCTAAAATTCGGTTTATTGATTGTTAAAATTCAGTGTAACAAGTTGGGTATGTATAATAAGATTGCTAAAGTCAGTCATCAACCATTTTAATTAAAATTCATTCATGGTCATGTTGAATTGTTGAGTATATATAACATAACTTGATCCAGTGGCAATTTGGGGAAGTTAGTTGCTACTAGTTGTAAATAATCGCGGGTGGGAGTGAGCGTGTCATGCTTTAAAACAGACAGATGCTCCGCCCCAACTCAGGCACTCGCACTCTTTTTGAACACACATTTACGCTTATCGTATCAAAATCCACGCACAGCTTGGCCACGGTGGAACAGGCTTGCTCCGATTTGTTGCGTACATGTGCCCAAACCTCTAACTTACCCCATGGTAGAGCAATCCATGCAAAACTCATCAAAGGCTCTCTGCCCTTTTCTCCTTTTCTGCAAAATCATGCGCTCAACATGTATGCTAAATGTGGCGATCTTGTTAATGGTCTCCAACTGTTTGATGAAATGCCTGACAAGAATGTTGTGTCCTGGTCTGCTATCATTACGGGCTTTGTCCAACAGGGCTGCCCTAAGGAAGCCTTGTCTTTGTTTGGTCGTATGCACCGGGATGGTAAGGCCAAGCCCAATGAGTTTACCTTGGTTAGCGCGCTCCACGCCTGCTCCTTGCATGGGAATCTAACTCCTGCATACCAAGTTTACGCATTCGTTGTTCGCTTAGGATTCGAGTGGAATGTTTTCCTCAGTAATGCATTCTTGACTGTTTTAGTCAGACATGGGGAATTAAAAGGGGCTTTGGAAGTGTTTGAGAATTGCCCCAATAAAGATATAGTGTCTTGGAATGCTATGATGGCTGGCTACTTGCACTACTCTTATTTGGAAATACCGGCATTGTGGTGTCGTATGAATCGTGAGGGAATTAAACCTGACAGCTACACATTTTCGAGTGTTCTTACTGGGTTGGCTGCTCTCACTGATCTTAAAATGGGAGTGCAAGTTCATGGTCTGCTTGTCAGGTGTGGTCATGGGTCTGACATTTGCGTGGGTAATTCGTTGGCTGATATGTACATCAAGAATCACAAGTTGATGGATGGATTCAAAGCCTTTGATGAGATGCCTTTAAAAGATGTGTGCTCATGGACCCAAATGGCTGCTGGGTGCCTACAATGTGGGGAACCAAGAAAAACACTTGAAGTGATTGCCCAAATGATGCAAGTGAGTATAAAGCCAAACAAATTCACACTTGCCACTGCCCTGAATGCATGTGCCAATTTGGCTTCCTTGGAGGAAGGGAAGAAATTTCATGGCTTGAGAATTAAACTTGAAACTAGTACTGATGTGGATGTGTGTGTGGATAATGCCCTGCTAGACATGTATGCAAAATGTGGATTCATGGAGGGTGCGTGGTCTGTTTTTCAGTCGATGAAGGATCGTTCTGTTGTGTCATGGACCACAATGATCATGGGATGCGCACAAAATGGTCAAGCTAGAGAAGGTCTTGAGGTTTTTGATCAAATGATGACGACGGTGGAGGAAGGGGGTGGCGTTGAGCCAAATTACATCACATTCATATGTGTGCTGTATGCCTGTGGCCAAGGTGGTTTTATTGATGAAGGTTGGAAGTATTTTGCCTCCATGAGTGAGAAGCATGGAATCTCCCCTGGAGAAGACCATTATGCGTGCATGATCAACCTTTTAGGCCGAGCTGGACGTATAAAGGAAGCTGAGGAATTAATCCTGAAGATGCCCTTCGAACCAGGTGTTCTGGTTTGGCAAACTCTTCTTGGTGCTTGTCAGCTTCATGGCGATACAGTAACTGGAAAACGCGCAGCAGAGCATGCTCTGGATATAAACAGAAAAGACCCCTCCACGTATGTATTACTGTCAAACATTTTTGCTGGGTTGAGCAATTGGGACAGCGTTGGGATGCTGAGGAAACTAATGGAGTCTAGGGATGTAAAGAAATTGCCTGGATCCAGTTGGATTGAACTGGAAAAACAAAGCCACTCACAGTCACAGTCACCACCTGTAGATTTGGCTTGAGGGTTTGTGCTTGTTTTAATCAGAATTGAGTCTAATGGTGGTGACTACTCATCGCATGCAGAAAATCGGTGGGAAATGAGGGGAGGTACTTTTCATTTGTTATGAATAAGAATGAGTTCCAATTGCCACGTTCTTGAGTATCCATATCACTGCTCTTAATCAACAAGAGCTAAAGCATAGTAGTGAGTAGCCTACAAATCATAGGAATTAGGAAGAGAATTCTTCTTAGCAGAGGATCAATATTCAAAACAATTTTGCCAAGAACATGCCACAAAATTCAAATCAAATTATAGTTTTGCTTGACGTTCAAGTCAGGTAAGCAATGATATGATTCGGATTTGCTTTTTGTTTAGAATAATTTGTGAATTTGCCTCCTGAACTTATGTTCTTTATTAATTTACCTCTCAATTTTTATCTCAGTCAAAATTTATATATAACCATGTGGGTTTCTTAAGAAATTGATACCATTTTGGTCGACATTATTATAAAAAAATTTATATAATGTACTGGATTTGGAGATAAAAATTCCAAATAATTATGATTTCTAAAAAGGAACTGATTTTCGCACTCCACTTTCTTATTTTAATGCTTTCCAATTAGTTTATGAATTAAAGAAAAGAAGTGCAGTAGTAATTTGTGGAGTATGAAAATCAACTCCTTTCTAAAACTTCAAACATTACACAATCGGAATGGATTTTTCAAAATTCAATTCCAAAATTGCTATTGATGTTTCATTCTTAAATTCTTTATTTATTGAAAACACATATTTCAAATGTGGACCTCTCATATATAGGGAAAACTTATTAGATGATTAACGCATCAAATCCAAGTATTTTATTATGAATAGATGATGGGATTCAAATTCTCTATTTTAAAAATATAATTTCAACAATATCCACCTATATTAAAACATCTCGATAGACTATGGCCAATGATGATATTTGTGAAAGGAAATACACGTGAGAAAATTAATTTTTTTAAAAGAAAAAGAAATGATATAGGATAAAACTGAAAAAAATAAGGAAGAAAAGTTTGTGTGCTGTTAGGACAGTGAGTTCGCTTCCAGTCACCCACATCTGTCGTATACTAGTTTAGCTGCGTGCACCCACGAACGCCCAAAAACCATTCATCCATTTCCATTCATTCTCTCTCTAAAAAGCACAACTCCTTCCGAACCCATCCCTTCTCTCCAGTTTCAGGTCTTCCTCGTTTCGTCCTCCATATAAATCGCCTCCAAGTCCCAACCCTCTCTGTCAAAACTCTCTATTTTTCTCAGGCGAAACGACATGTCGTCCTCGGACGGCAATTCCCGGACTGCTGGTGGCCCGATGCCTCCTCAGCTTTACTTTTGCCACCAGTGCGACCGTACCGTTTCCCTTGCCCCCTCACCTACCTCCGATCTCGTTTGCCCCATGTGCAGCGGCGGCTTCCTCGAAGAGATGGAAGCCCCTAACCCTATGCCACCGAATCCCTTCTTCTCCTTTCCCTCCACCGACGCTTCTCCCTTCGCCTCCAGCGGCTTTCCGCTCCTCTTCACCTCCTCCGGCGGCGCCGGCTCTGGACCTGGTAATTTCGGCGACGATTTCTCCACACTCCTTGGCGGCGCACCCCCACGCTCGCCGTTTCAGGACCCCGATGCCTTCAATCCCTTTGTCTTCCTCCAGAACTATTTGCAAACCCTAAGGGCCAACGGTGCCAATGTCCAGTTCGTGATCGATGGCAACCCGGGGTCTGGGGGAGACCCGGCAGGATTCCGTGTCCCCACCAATCTTAATCTCGGTGATTACTTCTTCGGCCCGGGCCTCGAGCAATTGATCCAGCAACTCGCCGAGAACGATCCAAACCGGTACGGCACGCCACCCGCTTCCAAATCTGCAGTCGAGAGCTTGCCAGTTGTGAAAATCTCAAAGGAGTTGTTGGATTCGGATTCGTCGCAGTGCGCGGTGTGTAAGGACTCGTTCGAGCTCGGTGAGGAGGCCAAGCAGATGCCCTGTAAGCACATTTACCATTCGGATTGTATTGTCCCTTGGTTGGAGTTGCACAATTCATGTCCTGTCTGTCGCCACGAGTTGCCAACTGATGATCCTGAATACGAGCAGAGGATTCGTGGGGCATCCACCAATGGCAATCAAACCACTCAATCTGCCGCGCCTGGTGGGACCAATATTTCTGCCGCTGGTGGCAGTGGCAGTGGGATTGGGATTGGTGCACCATCTCTAGGTAATCCGAGTTTGACACCCCGAACGGTGGAGCGGAGGTTTACCATCTCCTTGCCGCGTTTTCTAAGGTTTGGTGGGTCGGCTGAGACTAGTAATACTGGAAACAATGATGGGTCAGACTCAGGCAATATGGGGAGTCGTAGCTCTGGATCAGAGGAGCCTAGGCAAGAAGATCTTGATTAAGCACAGCTGGTATTGCACTTCTTACCTTACACATTCATATTCTTTGTCTTCAATTTGGTTTAGAGAAGTTAGAGTGTTGCTTATCAAAATTTATTTCCGTGACAAACAAATTTTTACCTATCTTCATGCTTGCATCGGTAGTTTAATTCATATAAATGCGCTTCCTATGCAATGGTTGACTAATACTGAAAATTATGCTTGGAAGTTTAAAGTTAATTACTCAGTTTAGGCCTTTTATGTTCCAAATTGTAGCCCTTTTGTACCTCTTTTTTGGGTCAGAACTCCATTGTACCTTAGTGACATTGTTTTGCATGCGCTATCAGTGTGGGAAGAATGACATGTGAGGGTAAGGTTAGGTGAAAGGAACCTGACACAAAATACATATATAAACAATGTCAAGGGTATAAATAATTTTCTAAATACATTTACGTCAGATGCTACCTTTAAATTGTTACTGTGGGATAAAAGTTGTTCCTACTGTCCGGTAAAAAGATATTTCCATTTAGGAATTCCATTAGAGCTCCATAAAAAGATATTTCCATATAGGAATTCCATTAGAGCTGCATTTGTATATAAGTCCCAACCAACCTCCAAATTATATATGAGCCCTTTTTGAATTAGTAAGTTACAACTATATAATGCATATAGAAGAACTCCAGAAAAATACTGAAGTGCATTTGGAGATGTATCTAATGATTCAAATCATACCATACTGTCTCAGTGATAATACACAGAAATTCCACTGCATTGATTGATACACAGAATTACTGATTCTTGTTATGTCTCCTATATGCCATCTTGCAATATGGATATGATCATCCTTATCTCATGAGACGGTTTTTGGAGTCGACTCTGATGACATCTTTAGGATATTGTATGATATCCTAGGCAATATATTTGTTTATTCCTATGAGTTAAGATTTAAAGGTGTGTAATCACTAAATGACAAAGTAGGTTTTACTGTGTCCAAAGACCTTATTGATCCTCTGCAGTGGGCTAGGTTTACTAATTCTAAACTCTTGGAATAATCTTGCTTCCTCTAGGGTTGGTCATTCTCCATATCTAGTGACTAGGAGGTGCTTTTCTTGTGTGTTGCTTAGGCGTCTATGCCCAGGATAGTCATATATTACATCTCACTCATGTTTGATATTGTATGTATTAGAACTGACTGTTGTCCCTTAATATTTGAGTATATGTGGCTCATCCTTCTTGATTTCTGTGACAAGATCAAGTTGCAGTAGCAGAGTTATGTGATAGCCATTGCTCTTAGTTTTTGACTTTCTCAAAATTCTCAAAAGTGAAGAAGAGATTAGGTTGGATGCGTAGGTAGGTTGGTTTACTACTATATTCTAAGCAGTAAGTTGCTATAAGTGTGGGGAAGTAGTTATTCTGCTTATTTTCCAATATATAATATGACAGTTGTTAGCTATGATCATTAGTTTCATCAAGTATTTTACTCATTTGATACTTCAGATTCTTGCTAAAAGCATATGGGGTACCATTTTTAGTTAATTTGTAATACTAAAAAATTCTCTTGTCGTCTCTAAATTTGCCTGAGCTTATATGTTGATGAGATTTTTGTATGGTCGAAAGAGTTGGACCACTGAATGTTGTTTTATTTTTCCATCCTAATTGAAGATTGTTAGTGAGTGCATAATGTAAGTCCACTACCTTAGAATATTTCTTTTCTCCTTCATTTTTTTGATGCCGAAAATGGATCAACTTATGGATATGTCTTCTTTTATTGACTGTGATTCTACTCCCTCAATATGACCTCTTCCATAGAAAGAAGAGGGTCAAAGGTGGCACTGTTGTGGTGACGGCCTAAGATTCTCCAACGCTAAAGTTAGTTTGTGAGTGTGAGGGTCGAGTAGTATTTCAGCAGCTTAAGCTTAAGGGTAAGTTAGTCAAGTTACTTTTCTAAGAGGGGGGATGCCCCTCATTTATAGTGAAGTGAGTGAAGTAGTCGGAGACTTTGAATATGGGATTAATGCCACCCAAAGAGCGGTTGAGATGTGTCCTGATAGACAGGTGGCCTACCAGGGTGCACATTGTTCGTCTTTTGGGTCCTGTGGGTCCATCCCAGTGTGTTTGTTTGTATTACTCTCAGGCACAACCCCGGATTGAAAGTGGGCTAATTTAAAGACAAGTTTTCTTAGTGAAAACATTTTATTGAATTTCACTAAGAATTGTTTTGATTTACGGGGTGTATTGAAATAGAATATTAAGCAATTGTAAAGAACTTTTATTTAAGGAATTGGACATCATATGAGTACTCTGAAATTTTGAAAATTTTCTTTTAAAAAATATCTTGAATTTGAATGGACTTCTATCAACAGAGTTTGGCAAATGTCTTGCTACTTCGATAAATATTTTGGAAATGTCGGAAAAAAAAGATTGAAACCCTAACCACCCCCAACCATCCCAAACCAAGTCGTCACCACCATCATCAACCAAACAGAAAAAGCTCTATCCACCACCCTCTCATCTGATCTTCATCATAAACATATCTATCTCTCTATATAATATAAGAATTCATCAAAATTCTTGGCTGATTTTCCACTTCATGATTATGTTAATCCTGAAGGTATATGTTTCGTGTTGATATAATGGAGAAGGTGGATAATGATGTTGTCATTGAATTGCAAATTGAATAACATAGAGTTACCTAGTTAAACAAAACTATGGAAGTACGAAAAAATAAAATAAAAAATAAAACACCGACCCAGCTGAAGAAAGAGGTCTCTGTGTATGCACCCATTGATAGGCAAAACCCATAAGTCAGATCTTGTATTAACCCAAAACCCTTGTAAATCCCAACAATTAGCCCCACCCATGGAGCATAAATCAGAAAAGCATCAAAGATATTTAGCAAAAAACGAGCATCAAAGATGCGTGCTAACCTGAGCATTTGATCTAGTAAGGAGATGCAGATTTTGAGATTGAATTCAAAATTATGACGATGAGGTGTAGTTGTTGCAGTGTTCATCTCCCAAAACCCAACGATGGGAGAGATTTTATACAAAAACCAATTGGATTAATGCTAATGGGAGCCAATAGTTTTTTTGTTTGGTGAACTTGAAGTTTTCCAGAAAAGCAGTTTTTGCAGCTGTCTTGATTTCCAAATGAAATCCTAGGGGGTATATGCTATTTTGAATACACCTAGATTTATGTAGAAATTTTTAAAATTGTAATTGAATACATTTGAATTTGTGAGAACTTTTTAAAAGTCCAAAAAATGTAGATTGAATACACTCGGACATTTAAAACTTTTTCAAAATGCTTAAAAATTCTAATAGAATTCACCTTGATTTTTTAAGTTCTTCACAATCCTTTAGAATTCTAACTGAATACACCCCCTTGATGTTTTTCCATATTTTGCAGCTTTTCTTGACACATCTAGTATATTTTTCATGCATAAATAAAAAGTTATATATATATATATATAATATAAAAAATATATTGGGTTTCTAAAGTGATAAGAGGCCATAAGACACAGCCCAAATATCTGGAATCTGAAATGAACAAAGAAATACTCGGAACTGCTATTAGAAAAGTGGACTGGGTGGGCTGAATTGGGACTACTATGCCTAAGATACGTGCTTGATTACTCTCTTGTGGGTCGGCTGGGATTTGTATAATGCCTGATGTCGGCAGTCTAGTAATTGTTACAAGCGCATTTTTTAACCCTGTGATGTTTGTGCTTTGTATTGGGTTGTGTGAGTGTGTCTGAATGACCAAGTTTTTTGAGCCCTATTCCTACAATCTACTTGAATGAGGTTCTTCTGGTTTTCCATATTGAAACTTAGGGAATGAATATCTAGCCATAGTTGGATAATTTTGAGAGACTGTTTTACTATATTTGTGCATCATCCATGCGGTTAATTTGTTTAACTTATCACCTGTAAGTGTTTTATTGAGTCGGTGATTCATTTTCTGGTTATGTGCTTTCAGTTCTCTCTCTCTCTCTCTCTCATGTTATAGTTTTATCAATTTTTTAACTGAAAAGGTGATTTAAATCTCTTTTTGGTAGGTACAAGTAGCAGTTTGGATCTGCAACCATTGTTGAACAAAGAAAGATCTTACACATTAACAAAACAGTTAGTTGGTTTTTAAACATTTTGTCCTGAGAATCATAGGTAAAATGTCCATGTTTATTTTGATGTTGGGAATTCTTTATAGATTCATCATTTTTATGGGAGTTTTATCGTATGTGCATTACCTATCAACCAGCATTCCGGGTCTTGTAAAAAATTTCCTTTACTACCATGGTAATTTTGGGATGTCTGTAATACATGGTCTTCTTTTTATAATGCCTTATTTTAGTTGGCGCTCTTAAGTAGTTTGATATTGTATCCATGGAGTATTTTTGCTGTTTTCATTTATCCCCTGGCCTTACTGAAATGAAAATGGACCCTCTCTGTTTGTAAAGGGGGTTTATAATGGTTGCTGTGGTGGTGAATTGATGATACTCTTCTGCTGGGTTTGGGTGGCGAGGAATGAAATGCTCTAGCTATTAAAATTAAGCTAGCTAGAAACAGGGGAGGGCCTAAATCCCAGATGGCCAAAAGTTTTGAGGTGACAGTGACAATGTGCAGTAAGTAGGATAAAACTAGGAATGATGAGAATGGAACCCAGGATTCCAAAGCTTTCATGTATATTCATTAATTCCCTTGATTATTTCTGTGATGCTAAATGCCGGGACTGTTAGGTGGTTGCTTCCTCTGCTAGTCCGCCTGCCTGCCTAAATTGGAATCAATATCAAATGATGGATGGTGAAGCCTTTTCTATTTAACCTTACGCTTTGTTCATTTCCTCTCAAGTCTCAAGTCTCAAGTCTCAAGTCTCAAGTCTCAAGAATTGTTAGCAGTCAGGATCAACTGATCAAGTCAGGGCCTTGAAAAACAAATGGTAATGCTAGCCTGGTATTTATGCCACCACATCCACATGCGACAATCCATGATTTAAGTCATTTAAAAATAAATTTCCCTGCCCTCCAGTCCAGTCCTCTTCATGTTGTTTTCAAGTTGCAGGAAATGTCTCTTCACTCAAAGTATAGAATGGCCACATTACAATAATTCACATTACACATGGGAATAAAGATTATATAAATTTTTTATAAAATTAGCACAATCCAACGGCCACCGACTGCCCAAATTATACAAACTAAGACCATGGGTTGCAGTATCTCTCTTTTTTTCTTTTTCTATTTGCGACGTTTTCTTGTATATTAGTAGTATGGAGTGTTGGGTCTTGTTAAAAAATGCATAAAATAAAATGAAAAATAAAATCATCCTTAATAATTAATGATTGAGTGCTGGTTTGATTAAAAAAAAAAAAAAAGATTGAGTGCTGGTGAGTGGTGAGAGACTCAAGATGTGTCGGTAGTCGGTAGAATTGGACTCCATCTTGAGAATTCTCTCTCTTGTCCCCGCTGTCCTCCGAGTCGTGAAGGAGGACCTCCCTCAAAAGAAGCCTCAAACTCAATTCTCCTCCACTATGATTCATTCCGCGTCAGGGGAAATACCATATTCTTATTATTATAATTCAGATATTAACAAGCAGTCTCTTTCGAGTCTCTCTCTCTCTCTCTCTCCCTCTCTCGTTTAGTCGTTTTGGTGTTGTGTTCTTTGGAGTCGACTTTTTTAGTTTGATTAATTGTCTGCTAAAAAATTAAATGCTAAATTTGCTGATGATCCTTCTCTCCTGTCCAGCTAATTAACTAATTAGCTGTAGACGAAGAAGAAGAAGCGTTTGACTTTTATGTGGACTCCATTTTTTTTAGTTTAATATTCTAATTTCTGTATGGATCTGCTCTTGTGTCTCCTTCTTTTGTAAAACTCTCAACAAACCAACCAAGCCCAAGATTGGGTTTTGATATTTGAGGCATTCACTCCGTCCGTCGTACGGCGGGCCATACGCCATAGTCACGAGATCGGAGAAGAGGCACACATTTGATGTCTCCTTCGAATACAAGGTCGGTGGAGAACGGTAATAACGGAGGAGGAGGAGGAGGAGGAGGAGGTGGTGGTGGAGGGGGCAAGAATTACATAGAGCACCAAGTCTCCAAGATGGACACACTTGCCGGCGTTGCCATCAAATACGGTGTCGAGGTTTGCAATTCGTCTCTGAAATCAATCCCGTGTTTTTTTGTTATTAATTGTAGTCTACCCAATTTTCTGGCTGACTCGTTGAACTGGCTCTGAATGTTTCCAAATGGGTTCTAATTGCGTTTAGTACTAGTAGTCTGTTACTATTATTAGATGCATCCGTAGCTTCATCGTTTCGTGCCTCTTCTTCTTGGTCTTTGTTCTTAGTTTTTTGGACTCATGACTCATGCTAGATGCTATTGCTAAATAAAATGCTAATTATTACTCTGTGAATTTGTATTGAAACAAACAGGTGGCTGACATTAAAAGGATGAATGGGTTTGCTACAGATCTTCAAATGTTTGCACTGAAAAGTTTGAAAATACCTTTGCCAGGAAGACATCCACCATCTTCCTCACTCTCCAATGTTTCTCCTCTTTCTTCACGGTAATCAAAATCTTCTCAATTCAGCTACTTCTTCCCAGCTTCTTTATTCCAATTTCAACCGTCTATAACCTGAAAATGAAAAATAATCTTCATCTGAATCCTACATTTTCACATGCTGCCTCCGCCATTATAACTATAATCTTGCTAGTGCCGTCCATACACACATCCATCAACTAGGGCAAGCATTACAGTAATCACTGATTGCAATATCCCATCACTCTTATAAGCTATGGCATGCCCTCAGCTGTTTAATTTCTACACCTGTTATGGCTCTGCTCTATATTCCTTGTCCTTATACTAATGAGTCTAATGTAAATGTAGATCTACTATTCCTGAAATTTTGAGATTGAGATTAGGGGTTTGTTCCATAAGTTTGTCTATTGTTTGTAACTTGTAACAAGGTTGAAGCATGTCTCAAACATTTGACGTTTTCTATAATACTTTGCATATCTAAAATCTCACAATTTCTGCCCCCTCGATGTTTATCATTTGTATATCTTATGCAGAGAAAGCAACACTGAAAAATGCACCCCTTGCCTTGGCCAATCTATTGCCCTAGAGCCATTCTGCTCTTTAGGTTCGAAAGCTCCCAAAGAGAAGGTTACTTCGGCCATGAGCACTTTACAAAAATACTATGGTCTAAAATCACCAGATTTGAAGGGTAAAGCGGAAGGCATGGAGATGGCAGTCTACCGAACTCGAAGTTCAGAATCCTTCGATGATGGGTTACTCTCGCCATTGTCTGACCCTCTAAGTCACCTTAGTAAGTCTCGACATTCTTCCATTGGTCTTTTTGCTGAGGATGGTGCAATGGCTGATTATATGCACATTGGAGAGACTGGTGATGGGGAGGGTGAAAAATCTGATGAAAAATCTGTCCGAAGACGTCAGAAAGCTGAAGGTGATAGTGCGAATGGCACACCAGAAAGGATTTTAAAAGGGGAAAGCAGTGGTGGGAGCAGTGGTTTCTCATCTTCAACAGGAAAGGGTTCAGCCATGAGGCATAAATCAACAAGCCGAGCAGTGCTGCAATCTGAATCAGATTCGGGATGGTTGAACTCTATTCCAGTGGGATTGGGCGATTCTATCATGACCGATGAAATGACAGTTGTTCGTAAATCATCAAGCACACCAAGCTTAAAGGAGCAGGATAGTAATAGCGCAACATCAGTTTGGCCAACTTCAAGGTGGAGCTTGAAACAAGACTTGCAAGCTCTGTCAACTGCAACGATGGCCAGACCAATCTTTGATGGCTTACCAAAGCCAATAACTGGGCGCTGGAAAGCTGCGCTTGATTAGAGAAATTCAATAACAGTTTGATATAATTGATTTGTTTCTTTACAGTAGATCGAATGGGTCAGCTGCAAATTTCGCCAGTCATACATGGATAATATAGCTGCAGTATAATTGGAGCGGGAGAAATATACCTGAGAAAGAAAACGGATAGAAGGGGAGAGTACAGTAAATAAGATTTCTTTTCAACTAGTGGGTGACATGCAGTGCAGCAATATGTTAATAACATATCAAGTCTGAAGCAGCAGCTGCAGCAGCTTGAGAAGCTGTCCTGGAGATGGTATGTGACCAAATTATTTATTGTTTTGTTCTTCTTGTGATGTGTTACTTTGTATCGACAAATAGATTGGTCATTCTATCTTGCTTGTTATATAATCGCGTCAAGTAAAGACTAAAGAGGTGTTAAAAAATGCCATGCTGTGCATTACAGCACAATTCTTGCTTATTGCTTATTGGCAATGTAAGATTGAATTCTTTGGCACAACACTGTTCCACGTAGTTTCCTTTGAGTTGTGAAATCACAGTCACTAATGGCTTTTTCCGTTACACGGATTTCAAAATCATGAAATAATGACTTGTAGTTTTCTGTAGATCCCTGCAATTGATGTTGTGATATGTTGTCGCCTGTGGATACTGAATTGGTATCATATTTTTCATTCTTCATATCATGCTTGCTTGTCGATTATTGTATTATGCTGCTATACTAGCTAGTAGCTAGGTGATGAGAATGGAAATTGGATA
Source organism: Oemleria cerasiformis (assembly GCA_037349345.1). Classification (NCBI taxonomy): domain Eukaryota; kingdom Viridiplantae; phylum Streptophyta; class Magnoliopsida; order Rosales; family Rosaceae; genus Oemleria; species Oemleria cerasiformis. Next base: position 18,245,384 of record JAZGTL010000018.1, read on the forward strand.
AATATTTTATGTTTTTGTCGAAATTTTAAAAACTGACAAACAATTGTGAATTATAGCTTGCAATTTTTGTGAAAATTCGAATTTTGAGATTTCTCGAAATATTATCATTGCATATTAACGACATAATTTTAAGTAATTTGAGATATATTTTTCCATTTTGGGTGCCCATTAACTTGTTTTTTTGATTTGTTTAAGCCAAAAAACATGAAATAATCGAAATTTCATAACGGGGTTTGGTAGTGCCTTTAGGGCTTGAAAATAATTAGAAATCTTCTATATCGGTGATGAGAATGAAAGTTAAAGTATTTTGATGTTTTTGTTGAAATTTCAAAAATCGACTAAAAATCGTGAGTTATAGTTCATAATTTGTGTGAAAAATGTGAATCTTTAGATTTCGTGAAATATTTTCACCACATACTTATGATTTCGCGAAATCATAAAATATTTTAACTGAACATTAACAATATAATTATAATCAATTTGAGACATGTCCTGTTATTTTCGGTGGCCATTAACTTGTTTTTTTGAATTGTTTTAAGCCATAAAATACGATATAACTGAAAGTTCGTAATGGGGTTCGATATTGACTTTAGGGGTCGAAAATAATTAGAAATCTTCTATGTCAGCTTCAAAACATTTTACAAGGTGATGAGGATGGAAATTGGATAAGTATTTGAATTTTTGTTTCGAAATTCTGAAAACCCCTTACGGTTTTTGTGAAAATTGCGTATGTCGGAATTTCGCGAAATATTTTAACAGCACATTAGCCAAAATATTATAAGCTATTGACACATGTCCAGCCATCCAGGGTCATTAACTATTTTTAAGCAAAAAATATGAATTTCAATGAAATTTTGGTAACGGAGTCTGGAAGTGACTCAGGGGTCCGAAAGTCATTAGAAAGCAACCCCCTCAAACTCGAAGTATCTTGCAGGGTGATGAAAATGAAAATAGAATAAGTATTTTAATGTTTTTGTCGAAATTTCAAAAATCGACTAAAAATCGTGAGTTCACAATTTTTGTGAAAAATGTGTTCATCGGGATTTCGAGAAATATTTTAACTGCACATTAGCCAAAATATTGTAAGCCATTTGAGATATGTTCTGCCATCCAGGGTGGACATTAACTATTTTTTATGCATTTTTTAAGTAAAAAAACACGATTTTCAATGAAATTTCGTAATGGGGTACATAAGTTACTCTAGGGTCCAAAGTTCATTAGAAACCGTCCTCCTCAACTTCAAAGTATCTTAAGGAGTGATGAGAATAAAAATAGAATAAGAATTTTGATATTTTTGTCGAAATTTCAAAAATCGACTAAAAATCGTGAGTTTTGCTCGTAACTTTTTGTGAAAAATGCATCAGTTAGGATTTCGTGAAATATTTTAACTGCACATTAGCCTAAGGATTATAAGCCATTTGAGACATGTCATGCCATCTAGGGTGCCCATTAACAATTTTTTATGCATTTTTAAAGAAAAAAAACCCGAATTTCAATGAAATTTTGTAATGGGGTTTGGAAGTGACTCTAGGGTCCGAAAGTCATTAGAAAACATCCCCATCAACTTCAAAGTATCTTGCGGGGTGATGATAATGGAAATACAATAAGTATCTTGATGTTTTTGTCAAAATTCAAAAACAGACTAAAAATCGTGAGTAGCTCACAGTTTTTGTGAAAAATGCATCCGTCGGGATTTCTTGAAATATTTTAACTGCACATTAGTCAAAGAATTATAAGCCATTTAAGACATGTCCTGCGATCTAGAGTGCTCATTAACTATTTTTATGCATATTTTAATAAAAAAAAAACTCGAATTTCCATGAAATTTCATAACGGGGTACGTAAGTGACTCTAGGGTCTGAAGGTCATTAAAAACCATCCCCCTTAACTTCATAGTATGTTATGGGGTGATGAGAATAGAAATAGATTAAGTATTTTGATGTTTTTGTCGAAATTTTAAAAACCGATTAAAAATCTTGAGTTATAGCTCAAAGTTTTTGTTAAAAATGCGTACGTTGGGATTTCGAGAAATATTTTAACTGCACATTAACCAAAGTATTATAAGTCATTTAAGACATGTGCTGCCATCTAAGGTACCCATTAACTATCTTTTATGCATTTTTTAAGCAAAAAAACTCGAATTTCAATGAAATTTCGTAACAGAGGCCGGAAGTGACTATAGGGTCCAAAGGTCATTGGAGACCATCCCCCTCAGCTTCAAAGTTTCATCCGGGGTGATAAGAATGGAAATAGAATAAGTATTTTGATGTTTTTACGAATTTTCAAAAGCCGACTAAAAATCGTGAGTCATAGCTCACATTTTTTTTGAAAAATGCGTCCGTCGGGATTTCTCGAAATATTTTAACTGCGCATTAACCAAAGTATTATAAGTATTTTGAGACATGTCCTGCCATCCAGGGTGCTCGTTAACTATTTTTTATGCATTTTAAAGCCAAAAAATACGAATTTCAATGAAATTTTGATTACGGAGTCCGGAAGTGACTCAAGGATCCGAATGTCATTAGCAAGCAACCCCCTCAACTTCAAAGTATCTTGCGGGGCGATGAAAATGAAAATGGAATAAGTATTTAGATGTTTATTTTCGAAATTTCGACGGGATTTTACGAAATATTTTAACTACACATTAGCCAAAGTACTATAAGTCATTTGAGCTATGTCCTACCATACATGGTGGCCATTAACTATTTTTAATGCATTTTTTAAGTACAAAAACATGAACTTCAATGAAATTTCGTAATGGGGTTCATAAGGGACTCTAGTGTCCAAAGGTCAATATAAACCGTCCCCCTCAACTTCAAAGTATCTTACGGGGTGATGAGAATAGAAATAGAATAATTATTTTGATTTGTTTGTCGAAATTTCAAAAATTGACTAAAAATCGTGTGTAGCTCACAATTTTTGTAAAAAATGCATTCCCTGGATTTCGCGAAATATTTTAATTGCACATTAGCCTAAGCATTATAAACCATTTGAGACATGCCCTGCCATCCAAGGTGCCCATTAACTATTTTTTAAGGAAAAAAACTCGAATTTCAATGAAATTTCGTAATGGGGTCTGGAAGTGATTCTAGGGTCCGAAGGTCATTAGAAACTGTCCCCCTCAACTTCAAAGAATCTTACGGGGTGATAAGAATGGAAATAGAATAAGTATTTCGATGTTTTTACGAAATTTCAAAATCGACTAAATCGTCAAACAATTTTTGTGAAAAATGCGTCCATTGGGATTTTGCGAAATATTTTAACTGTACATTAACCAAAGTATTATAAGCCATTTGAGACATGTCCTGCCATCTAGGGTGGCAATTAACTACTTTTTATTTATTTTTTAAGCAAAAAAACACGAATTTAAATGAAATTTAGGTAATGGGGTTCGGAAGTGGCTCAAGGGTATGAAGGTCATTAGAAAAAACCACCCTCAACTTCAAAGTATCTTGTGGAGTGATGACAATGGAAATAGAATAAGTATTTTGATGTTTTTGTTGAAATTTCAAAAACCGACTAAAAATCGTGAGTTATATATATAGCTCACAATTTTTATGAAAAATGCGTCCGTCGCGATTTCGCGAAATATTTTAATTGAAAATTAGCCAAGTATTATAAGCCATTAGAGACATATCCTGCCATCCAGGGTAGCCATGAACTATTTTTTATGAATTTTTTAAGTAAGAAAATTCGAATTTTAATGAAATTTCGTAACGGGGTCCGGAAGTCACTTTAGGGTCCTAAGGTTATTAAAAACCGTCCCCCTCAACTTCAAAGTATCTTACGGGGTGTTGAGAATGAAAATAGAATAATCATTTTGATGTTTTTGTCGAAATTCCAAAAATGGACTAAAATCGTGAGTTTGCTCATAGTTTTTGTGAAAAATGCGTCAGTCAGGATTTTGAGAAATATATTAATTGCACATTGGCCAAAGTATTATAAGCCTTTTGAGACATGTCTTGCCATCCAGGATGGCCATTAACTATTTTTTATGCAGTTTTTAAGTAACTAAATACGAACTTCAATGAAATTCGGTAAGGTGGTTCAGAAGTGACTCTAGGGTCGAAAGGTAATTAGAATCCGTCCCCCTCAACTTCAAAGTATCTTATAGGGTGATGAGAATAGAAATAGAATAAGTATTTTGACGTTTTTGTCGAAATTTCAAAAACCGACAAAATATTGTGAGTTATAACTCACAGGTTTTGGAAAAACTATATCCGTCGGGATTTCGCGAAATATTTTAACTGCACATTAACCTAAGAATTATAAACCATTTTCTATGCATTTATTAAGCAAAAAAACACGAATTTCAATGAAATTTAGGCAACCGGGTCCGGAAGTGACTCAAAGTTCCGAAGGTCTTTAGAAAGCAACCCCCTCAACTTCAAAGTATCTTGCGGGGTGATAAGAAGGGAAATAAAATAAGTATTTTGATGTTTTTGTTGAAATTTCAAAAATCGACTAAAAAATCGTGTAATAACTCACAGTTTTTGTGAAAATCACGTCCATCGGGATTTTGCTAAATATTTTACCAGCACATTAGCCAAAGTACTATATGCCATTTGAGACATGTCTTGCCATCCATGGTGGCCATTAACTATTTTTTATGAATTTTTTACGTAGAATAACACGAATTTCAATGAAATTTCGTAACGGGGTCTTGAAGTGACTCTAGGGTCCTAAGGTCATTAGAAATCGTCTCCTCAACTTCAAAGTATCTTACGGGGTGATGAGAATAGAAATAGACTAAGTATTTTGATGTTTTTGTCGAAATTTCAAAAACCAACTAAAAGTTGTGAATTATCGTTCACAGTTTTTGTGAAAAATGCATCCGTCCGGATTTCGCGAAATATTTTAACTGCACATTATCCTATGCATTATAAGCCATTTGCGACATGTACTGCCATCCAGGGTGCCCATTGACCGAAGAAGAAGAATCAGAGATCGAAGATCAGAATTTGAGACCGAAGAAGAAGAATCAGAGATCGAATATCAAATTCAATTGTGAGATCGAATTGAGAAATAATACAGAGTAAGATCGAAGAAGAATTTGAGAGAGTCGAAGAACAAGACCAAGAGGGAAGAACGAATTCAAGAATCTGAGATAGAATCGAAGACAGACAGAAAATCGAAGAAGAAATAATCAAGATTAAGATCGATAAAAGACTTAGCTGAGAGATTTAGGAGTCAAGATCGAAGAATCTAAGGAAGCAGAAGCAGAACGAAGAAACTAAGATAGAGAAAGAACCTGAGAAATCTGAAATTCAGAATCGAAGAAGCCAGAAATTGAGCTGAGAACACTGAGAAATCAAGCTGAGAAAACTGATGAACACGCAACAGCAGAAATTGAAGATACGAGAAGAACTTGAGAGATCCGAAAATCTGAGCTCGGATAACTGAACTCCAAGGTAGAAGAAGTCTGAGAAGTTGAAGTATCTGAGAAGGTGAAGCCATTGCAGTCGCAGAGCCAAACGAAGAGGAAGAGCATTTAAGATGAAGAAATTGAAGTAGTCTGATGAAGGCTGAAGAATCGAAATGCAGAAGATTTCAATTGCACCAATTCTAGGTCAAAAATGTACAAATTGAACGAAGATGTCTGAGAAATATGCAAGCCAAGATTCGAAGTCATCGCAGAAATTGACAAGCTCGAAGGATCGAAGCAGACTCGAAACAGAAATCGTCGTCTATGCAAGAATCTTTCGTACATGAAATCGAAGCAGTCGTTGGATGAAGAGATCGAAGTAGGCAATCGCAGACGAAATGCAAGATCAAAGATAAAGTGCAGCAGAACCAGAACATGAATCAGAAAGTTTAGGTCAAACATGTACCAATTTCAATTGAACAAAAAATTTAGGAAAATTGAAAACAAAATCAGAGTAGAAAGAACATGATCATGAGCGATGAGCTTTGAAGCTCTGATACCATGAAAGAAATCATGGATCCTTATTCAATTGAGGTTGGGTTAGTGTATCATTGGAGTTTAGGTGAGAATGTTAGTGATGAGGGAATAAGGTTCACGGGTCAAACAAGAAAAGGAAAAGAGGGAAAGTTGTGAGAGTAAATTTGGGTATTTTCATTAAGAAAATATCTCAACCATAGAGTGACTCTCACACTCACTTAATATGTATCTTAGCTATTTATATAATGCAATAAATCACAGTAGCTAAACTAACCTAACCAATCATCAACTAACAATCTATGAATTAGTTACAACAATCAGTCTAACATTCCTAATATTTTCTATGCATTTTTTAAGCAGAAAAAACTCGAATTTCAATGAAATTTTGTAACACGGTCCGGAAGTGACTTTAGGGTCTGAAGGTGATTAGAAACCGTCCCCCTCAACTTCATAGTATCTTCGGGTAATGAGAATGGAAATAGAATAAGTATTTTAATGTTTGTGTTGAAATTTCAGAAACCAACTAAAAATCGTGAGTTATAGCTCATAGTTTTTGTGACAAATGCGTCAATCGGGATCTCTCAAAATATTTTAACTGCACATTAGCCAAATTATTATAAGCCATTTGAGACATGTCCAATTTTTAAATAAAGACATTCGAATTTCAATGAAATTTTATAACGAGGTCAGGAAGTGACTCAAGGGTCTGAAGGTCATTACAAGCCAATCCCCTCAAGTTCAAAGTATCTTACGGGGTGATGAGAATGGAAATAGAATAAGTATTCTGATATTTTTTTTCAAAATTTCACAAACTGACGAAAAATCGTGAGTTATAGCTCACAATTTTTGTGAAAAATGCGTCTGTCGGGATTTCGCAAAATGTTTTAACTGCACATTAGCCAAAGTATTATAAGGCATTTGGGACATGTCCTGCCACATAGGGTGTCCATTAACTATTTTTTTATGCATTTTTAAAGCAAAAAAACTCGAATTTCAATGAAATTTCGTAACGGGGTCCGGGAGTGACTCTGGGGACCAAAGGTCATTAGAAATCATCCCCCTCAACTTCAAAGTATCTTGCGGGGAGATTGGAAATAGAATAAGTATTTTAAATTTTTGTCGAAATTTCAAAAACCGACTAAAAATTGTGAGTTATAGCTTGAAAGAATTCATGGCATCCTTTATTCAGCTGAATTTAGGTAAGTGAAACCTAGGGTTAGAGTATCAATGAAGTCTTAGGTGTGAAGGTGAGAGATGAGGTTAACGAGAAAGAGGAAAGTTAGAGAGGAAAGTGTGAGAGTCAAACTCTGTATTATCTCATTAACCAAATTGTAAAGATTAAAATAACTCCCACACACTCTTAGTACAATACATTAGCTATTTATATACTACACACTTAACAATACACCTACAAACAATACAATGACTTAATATTTCTAACAATAAAATGACACATTTGTAAAGAGAAGTCCTGAAAAGTGACACTGCCATAAGAGAAGGAACCTTAGCCATAAGCCATCCAGATACCCAAACATGCTTAGTACAACCGTGAAAAACAGCACAAGGTACAATATGCCTAACTGCAATATGCAGATCAGCAAGAAGCAGGCTCAAAACCCAGTAGGCAGAAGAGGGAGTTCCATTGCAGAAACAATATACAATCAGTGGAGTATGATCAGAGCATACTGCAGAGTTGCCACCATAAGTCTCTCACGATTTAATCTCAGTACTCCAAGAAATGTAATTGGTATCATCCAACGTTGGAGACACAAAATCATGAGCATACAGAAGCACAACAACAATATAGAGCACAACAACCAGTAGCACAAACGGAGTAGCATACACACCACCAGGTCAACACAATAACAATTAGCTCAACACCTAAATACACAAAAGCGCAACACCAAAATACATCTCAGACATGATAACTCAACACATCCCAGAATGCACCATCACAGACCAAAAATACAATCACTCAACAAGCTCAACCATTAACTCAGCTCAACAGCACAATTCACAACAGCTCAACTCAGACAGTAAAATTCAGCTCAACTCATAATGCGTGAATTACAGGATTATAGGCAAGTGAATCGCAGACAAGCAGTCACACTAGTAGCACAAAAAATACATCTCAGCTCAATTCACCAGCAATGTAGATCATCTCAGACAATATAACTCAGGATACTGAACATAATATCAACCAACATCAAAGACACAACGTCACAACCCCAACATCATACAGAAGTAGCAAATGCAGCATCATACACAAACACAACAGCAACAGCAAACTCAGTATCATCCAGTCTACTACAATTTGACAAACACTATATCTCAGGGTAGACCAAAATACACAGCACAACACACATCAGACATCTCAGCGCAGACTAAACAGAACGAAAATTCCCAGCATAGAAATAGAAGACAAATGCAATTGTGAGATCGAAGATCAAATTCAATTGTGAGATCGAATTGAGAAAGAATCAAGAGTAAGATTCAAAGAAGAATTTGAGACGGAAGAAGAAGAAGAATCAGAGATCGAAGATCAAATTCAACTGTGAGATCGAATTGAGAAAGAATCAAGAGCAAGATTCGAAGAAGAATTTGAGACCAAAGAAGAAGAATCAGAGATCGAAGATCAAATTCAATTGTGAGATCGAAGTGAGAAAGAATCAAGAGGAAGATCGAATTTAAGAAGTTGAGAAAGAATCGAAGAAGAAAGAATTAAGATCAAAGAATCCGAGGAATCAGAAGCAGAACAAAGAAATTGAGATAGAGGAATAACTTGAGACAACTTAAATTCATAATCGAAGAAGCTTGAATTTGAGCTGAGAACTCAAAGCCTTTGCAGTCGAAGAGATGAACGAAGAAGAAGAGCATAACGAAGCAATCATTGATGAGCATTTCTAATGAAGAAATTGAAGCAGTCTGATGAAGGTAGAAGAACCGAAATCCAGAAGATTTCAATAGAGGATCGAAAGAAGATTGAGGAAAAACCTGAGCTCGAGGATTGAACCTCTATACCAGACAGAAAACAGAAATTGAAGATCGTGAAGGTTGCGCAGAAGACGATTTATATTCCAGGATCACGAGCTCAAGATTTGATTTCACGAATCAAGAATCGAAGAACGAAGGATATTTGTTTAGGTCAAAATCGAAGCAATTTTCTATCGCATAAACTCGAATTAGATAATAGGCGGAAGCAAAAAAAAAAACATAGGATTTAGAGCTATGAGATTTGAAACTCTGATACCATGAAAGAATTCATGGCATCCTTTATTCAGCTGAATTTAGGTAATTGAAACCTAGGGTTAGAGTATCAATGGAGTCTTAGGTATGAAGGTGAGAGATGAGGTTAACGAGAAAGAGGAAAGTTAGAGAGGAAAGTGTGAGAGTCAAACTCTGTATTATCTCATTAACCAAATTGTAAAGATTACAATAACTCTCACACAGTCTTAGTACAGTACATTAGCTATTTATATACTACACACTTAACAATACACTTAACAAACATTACAATGACTTAATATTTCTAACATAGCTCACAGTTTTTTGTGAAAAATGCGTCCGTCAGGATTTTGTAAAATGTTTTAACTGCACATTAGCCAAAGTATTATAAGTAATTTAAGACATGTCATGCCTTCTAGGGTGCCCATTAACTATTTTTATGCATTTTTTAAGCAAAAAAACTCGAGTTTAAATGATATTTTGTAACAAGGTCTGGAAGTGACTCTACGGTCCGAAGGTCATTAGAAACCATTCCCCTCTACTTCAAAGTATCTTGCGGGGTAAAGAGATTGGAAATAGAATAAGTATTTTGATGTTTTTGTCGAAATTTCAAAAACCGACTAAAATCGTGAGTTATAACTCATAGTTTTTGTGAAAAATGCGTCCGTCGATATTTCTTGAAATATTTTAAATACGCATGAGCCTAAGCATTATAAGCCATTTGAGACATGTCCTGCCATCCAAAGTGCCCATTAACTATTTTTATGCATTTTTAAAGCAAAAAAACTCGAATTTCAATTAAATTTCGTAACGAGGTCTAGAAGTGACTCTGGGGTCCGAAGGTCATTAGAAATCATCCCCCTCAACTTCAAAGTATCTTGGGGGGTGATGAGATTGGAAACATAATAAGTATTTTATTGTTTTTGTCGAAATTTCAAAAACCGACTAAAAATTGTGAATAGCTAACAGTTTTTGTGAAAATGCGTCCGTCGAGATTTCATGAAATATTTTAACTGCACATTAGCCAAAGTATTTTAAGCAATTTAAGACATGTCATGCTTTCCAGGGTACCCATTAACTATTTTTTATGCATTTTTTTAAGCAAAAAAAAACTCGAGTTTCAATGAAATTTCGTAACAGGGTCCATAAGTGTCTCTACGGTCCGAAGGTCAATAGAAACCACCCCCTCAACTTCAAAGTATCTTACGGGGTAATGAGATTGGAAGTAGAATAAGTATTTTGATGTTTTCGTCGAAATTTCAAAAACCGACTAAAAATCGTGAGTATAGCTCACAATTTTTGTGAAAAATGCGTCCATCGAGATTTTGTGAAATATTTTAACTGCACATTAGCCAAAGTATTATAAGTTGTTTGAGACATGTCCTGCCATCCAGGGTACCTGTTTGATCCAAAAATGGTCCTAACGGGTAATAGTCTTGTTGGATGCTGGTATGCCTTCTCCTCGTCCGCCAGGAGACTTGTAGGACAACAAGAAGAATACTCGACACCGGTGAGGTGCTAGCCTAGTAGGTTCCGATGCTTAAGTTAGTAAGCTAGTGGGAGATCAGTCATGGATTAGGCACCGTAAGGGCAAGGAATAGTTACATTTTCTTGGGGAGTGTGCCCCATATTTATAGTAGCAGTGATTGTGGTGATTGGAACCCTAATAGTGTGATGCCCAACCTAACCTCAAGATGATGACACGTGTCCCGAAGATCTAGGATGTTAAACGAGTGGTGGTGATTCGTTTGTGCGTCAGGGATGTGTTGTTCCAGTGTTGGCAAGAGTGTGCCGACCAAGGGGGTAATAACTAGGAGGGTGCCGATCGTAGAGGCCTTGGTGGCAGATGTGATTTAAGATGGCTGGTCCATGTGGGTCGAACGAAATTGGGCTGGTTGGTAGGCAGGTATGTGTTCGTACTGGTGGTTGTTGGCCGATCCTTGGTGGTCGGTCGATATGGTATAAACAATGCCCATTAACTATTTTTTATGCATTTTTTAAGGAAAAAAACTCGAATTTCACTGAAATTTTGTAACGGGGTCCATAACTAACTTTGGGGTCCGAAGGCCATTAGAAAGCATCCCCCTCAACTTCAAAGTATCTTGCGTGGGGATGAGAACGGAAATATAATTAGTATTTTGATGTTTATGTCGAATTTCAAAAACTGACTAAAATCGTAAGTTATAACTCATAGTTTTTGTGAAAAATGCGTCCATCGAGATTTCTTGAAATATTTTAAATGCACATGCGCCTAAGCATTATAAGCCATTTGAGACATGTCCTTCCATCCAAAGTGCCCATTAACTATTTTTTATGCATTTTTAAAGCAAAAAAATCTTGAATTTCTATGAAATTTCATCACGGGGTCTAGAAGTGACTCTGGGGTCCGAAGGTCATTAGAAAGCATTCCCTCACCTTCAAAGTATCTTGCGGGGTGATGAGGATGAAAATAGAATAAGTATTTTGATGATTTTGTCGAAATTTTAAAAACAGAATAAAAATCGCGAGTTATATAGCTCATAATTTTTATGAAAAATGCGTTCGTCGGGATTTCTTGTAATATTTTAACTGCATATTAGCTGAAGTTTTGTAAGTCCTTTTAGACATGTTCGGCCATTCATGGTGCCCATTAACTATTTTTTATGCATTTTTAAGCAAAAAAAACTTAAATTTCAATGAAATTTCGTCACGGGGTCTGGAAGTGACTCTAGGATCCGAAGGTCATTAGAAAGCATCCCCCTCACCTTCAAAGTATCTTTCGGGGTGATAGTAATGGAAATAGAATAAGTATTTTGATATTTTTGTCAAAATTTCAAAAACCGACTAAAAATCGTGAGTATAGCATAGCTCACATTTTTTGTGAAAAATGCATCCGCCGGAATTTCGCGAAATATTTTAATTGCACATGAGCTTAAGCATTATAAGCCATTTGAGACATGTACTGTCATCCAAAGTTCCCATTAACTATTTTTTTTATGCATTTTTAAAGCAAAAAATCTCGATTTTCTATGAAATTTCGTCACGGGGTCTAAAGTGACTCCGGGGTCCGAAGGTCATTAGAAAGCATCCCCCTCACCTTCAAAGTATCTTGAGGGGTGATGAGGATGGAAATAGAATAAGAATTTTGATGATTTTGTCGAAATTTTAAAAACAGATTAAAAATCGTGAGTTATATAGCTAACAGTTTTTTGGAAAAATGCGTCCGTCGAAATTTCTTGAAATATTTTAACTGCACATTAGCCGAAGTATTATAAACCATTTGAGACATGAATGTCTTGCCATCCACGGTTCCTATTAACAATTTTTTATGCATTTTTAAGCAAAAAAAAAATACGAATTTCAATGAAATTTTGTAACGGGATACGAAAGTGATTCTAGGGTCTGAAGTTTATTAGAAACCATGTCCCTAATCTTCAAAGTATCTTATGGGGTGATGAGAATGGAAATAGAATAAGTATTTTGATGTTTTTGTCGAAATTTCAAAAACTGACTAAAAATCGTGAGTATAGCTAACCATTTTTGTGAAAAATGCATCCTTCGGGATTTCACGAAATGTTTTAACTACACATAAGCCTAAGCATTATAAGCCATTTGAGACATATCCTGCCATCCAGAGTGATGAGAATGGAAATAGAATAAGTATTTTAATATTTTTGTCGAAATTTAAAAATTCGACTAAAAATCGTGAGTCACAGTTTTTGAGAAAAATACGTCCGTTGGGATTTAGCGAAATGTTTTAACTGCACATTAGCCAAAGTATTAAAAGCTATTTGAGACATGTCCTGCTATCCAACGTGCCCATTAACTATTGTTTATGCATTTTTTATGCAAAAAAACTCGAATTTCAATGAAATTTCTTAACGGGGTCCAGAAGTAACTCTGGGCGTCTAAAGGTCATTAGAAAGCATCCCCCTCAACTTCAAAGTATCTTATGGAGTGATGAGAATGGAAATAGAATAAGTATTTTGATGTTTTTGTCAAAATTTTGAAAACCGATTAAAAATCGTGAGATTATAGCTCACAGTTTTTGAGAAAAATGCGTCCTTCGGAATTTCGCGAAATGTTTTAACTGCACATTTGCCAAAGAATTATAAGCCATTTGAGACATGTCCTGCCATCCATGGTGTCAATTAACTATTTTTTATGCATTTTTAAAGCAAAAAAACTCAAATTTTAATGTTATCTTGTAACGTGGTTTGGAAGTGACTTTGGGGTCCGAAGGTCATTAGAAAACAGCCACCTCAACTTCAAAGTATTATAATCCATTTGAGAGATGTCCTGCAAACTAGGGTGCCAATTAACTATTTTTTATGCATTTTTAAAGAAAAAAAACTCGAATTTCAATGAAATTTAGTAGCGGGGTCCGGTCCGAAGGTCATTAGAAAGCATCCCCCTCCACTTCAAAGTATCTTTCGGGGTGATGGACATTAGGTAAAGTATTATAAGTCATTTACGACATGTCCTGCCATCTAAGATGCCCATTAACTATTTTTATGCATTTTTCAAGCAAAAAATCTCGAATTTCAATAAAATTTCGTAACATAGTCCGGAATTGACTCTAGGGTTCGCAAGTCATTAGAGACCATCCTCCTCAACTCCGAATTATCTTATGGGGCGATGAGAATGGAAATAGAATAATTATAAGAAGTTTTTGTCGAAATTTCAAAAACCGACTAAAATCGTGTGTAGCTCTCAGTTTTTGCAAAAAATGCGTCCGTCGGGATTTTGAGAAATATTGTAACAGCACATGAGTCAAAGTATTAAAAGCCATTTGAGACATGTCCTGCCATTCAAGGTGCCATTAACTATTTTCTATGCATTTTTTAAGCAAAAGAACTCGAATTTCATTGAAATTTCGTAACGGGGTCCAGAAGTGACTCTATGGTCCGAAGGTCATTAGAGACCACCCCCCCTCAACTTCCAAGTATCTTATAGGATGATGAGAATGGAAATAGAATAAATATTTTGATGTTTTTGTCGAACTTTCAAAAACCGACTAAAAATCGTGAGTTATATATGCTCACAGTTTTTGTGAAAAATGCGTTCGTCAGGATTTCGAGAAATGTTTTAATTTCACATTAGCCAATGCATTATAAGCCAATTGAGACATGTCCTGCCATCCAGGGTGCCCATTAACTATTTTTTATGCATTTTAAAGCAAAAAAAACTCAAATTTCAATGAAATTTTGTAACGGGGTCCGAAAGTGACTTTGGGGTCCGAAGGTCTTTAGAAACCATCCCCCACAACTTCAAAAGTATGTGAAGGGGTGATGAGAATGGAAATAGAATAAGTATTTTGATGTTTTTGTCGAAATTTCAAAAACCGACTAAAAATTGTGAGTTAGCTCACAGTTTTTGCGAAAAATGCGTGTGTAAGGATTTTCGCGAAATATTTTAACTGCACATTAGCCGAAGTATTATAAGCCATTTGAGACATTTCTTGCCATCCAAAGTGCCCATTAACTATTTTTTTATGCATTTTTTAAGCCAAAAAACTTGAATTTCAATGAAATTTCGTAACGGGGTACGAAAGTGACCCTAGCGTCCGAAGGTCATTAGAAACCATCCCCCTCAACTACAAAGTATGATACGGGTTTATGAGAATGGAAATAGAATAAGTATTTTGATGTTTTGTCGAAATTTCAAAAATCGACTAAAAATGTTGAGTGATAGCTCAGAATTTTTGTGAAAAATGCATCTGTCGAGATTTCGAGAAATATTTTAACTGCACTTTAGCCAAAGTATTATAAGCCATTTGAGACAAGTCTTGCATCTCAAGGTGCCCATTAACTATTTTTTATGCATTTTATAAGCAAAAAAACTCGAATTTCTATGAATTTTAGTAATGGGGTCCAGAAGAGACTCTAGGGTCCGAAGGTCATTAGAAATCATCCCCCTCAACTTCAAAGTATCTTGCAGGGTAATGAGATTGGAAATAGAATAAGTATTTTAATGTTTTTGTCGAAATTTCAAAAATCGACTAAAAATCGTGAGTATAACTCACAATTTTTGTGAAAAATGCCTCCGTCAGGATTTTGCGAAATGTTTTAACTGCACATTGGCCAAAGTATTATAAGCCATTTAAGACATGCATGCTTTCTAGGGTGCCCATTAACTATTTTTTATGCATTTTCAGAGCAAGAAAACTCGAATTTCAATGAAATTGTTTAACGTAGTCCGGAAGTGACTCTAGGGTCCGAAGGTCATTAGAAACCATCCCCCAAAACTTCAAGGTATATGAAGGGGTGATGAATATGGATTTTGATGTTTTTGTCGAAATTTCAAAAAACGACTAAAAATCATGAGTTTTATCTCAAAGTTTTTGCGAAAAATGCGTGTGTCGAGATTTCGCGAAATATTTTAATTGCACATTGGTTAAAGTATTATAAGCCATTTGAGACATGTCTTACCATCTAGGGTACCCATTAACTATTTTTTTTTGCATTTTTTAAGCAAAAAGCTCGAATTTCAATGAAATTTCGTAACGGGGTACATAAGTGAATCTAGGGTCAGACGGTCATTAGAAACCATCCCCCTCAACTACAAAGTATGTTATGGGGTGATGAGAACGGAAATAGAATAAGTATTTTGTTGTTTTGTCAAATTTCGTAATGGGGTCCAGCTGGGGTCCGAAGGTCATTAGAAACCAAACCCCCCCCCCCCCCCCCCTTCAACTTCAAAGTATCTTGCGGGGTGATGAGAATGAAAATAGAATAAGAATTTTAATGTTTTTGTAAAATTTCAAAAACTGACTAAAAATCGTGAGTGATAGCTCAGGGTTTTTGTGAAAAATGCGTCCGTTGGGATTTCAAGAAATATTTTAACTGCACATTAGCCAGAGTACTATAAGCCATTTGAGACATGTCATGCCATCTAGGGTGCCCATTAACTTATTTTTATGCATTTTTTAAGCAAAAAAACTCGAATTTCAATAAAATTTCGTAGCGGGATCAGGAAGTGACTCTAGGGTCCGAAGGTCATTAAACCATCCCCCTCTACTCGAAAGTATGTTACGGGGTGATGAGAATGAAAATAGAATAACTATTTTGATGTTATCTTCGAAATTTCAAAAATCGACTAAAAATCGTGAGTTATAACTCACATTTTTTTGTGAAAAATGCGTCCGTTGGGATTTCGCGAAATATTTTAATTGCGCATTAGCCAAAATATTAGAAGCCATTTGAGATATGTTCTGCCATCCAGGGTTCCCATTAACTATTTTTTAAGCAAAAAACCTCGATTTTCAATGAAATTTTGTAGTGCATTTAGGGGTAAAAAATAATTAGAAATATTATATGTCAGCTTCAAAACATGTTACAATGTGATGAGAATGGAAATTGGATAATTATTTTGATGTTTTTGTCGAAATTCAAAAAACCGACTAAAAATTGTGAGTTATAGCTCCCATTTTTTGTGGAAAAATGTGAATTCTTGTGGTTTCACAAATTATTTTCGCTGCACATTAACAACATAATTATAAGAAATTTGAGACATGTCTTGCCATTTTCGATGCCAGTTAACTTGTTTTTTTGAATTGTCAAAAAACATTAAATATCTGAAATTTCATAACGGGTCCGATAGTGACTTAACAAGCTGAAAATAATTAGAAAATTTCTATGTCAACTTCAATCATGTTACAAGGTGATGAAAATGGAACCTGGATAAGTATTTTGATGTTTTTTTGTCAAAACTTTAAAAACGATTAAAAATCGTGGGTTATAGTTTTGTGAAAAATGCAAATTTTGAGATTTCGCAAAATATTTTGTTGCATATTAACAACATAATAATACACAATTTGAGACATATCCTGCCATTTTCGGTGCCTATTAACCTTATTTTTTGAACTATTTAAGCCAAATACTTGACATAACCAAAATTTCGTGATGGGTTCCGGCAGTGCTTTTAGGGGCCGAAATTATTATTAGAAATATTTTATGTCAACCTTCAAAACATGTTACAAGGTAATGAGAATGGAAATTGGATAAGTATTTTGAAGTTTTTGTTGA
This sequence comes from Oemleria cerasiformis, assembly GCA_037349345.1. NCBI lineage: Eukaryota > Viridiplantae > Streptophyta > Magnoliopsida > Rosales > Rosaceae > Oemleria > Oemleria cerasiformis. The sequence continues at coordinate 18,262,517 of JAZGTL010000018.1, forward strand.
AATTCAAAAGACCGACTAAAAACTGTGAGTTATAGCTCAAAGTTTATTTGAAAAATGTGAGTTTTTGTGATTTCATAATTTACTTTCACTGCATATTAACAACATAATTATAAGCAACTTGAGATATGTCCAGTTATTTTTGGTGCCCTTTAATTTTTTTTTTTGAATTGTTTAAGCCAAAAAACACAGAAGAATAGAAATTTCGTTACGGCATCCGGTGGTGACTTTACCGATCGAAAATAATTAGAAATTTTCTATGTCAGCTTCAAAACATGTTAAAAGGTGATGAGAGTGGAAATATTAAGTATTTTGATGTTTTTGTCGAGTTTTCAATAACCAACTAAAAATTGTGAATTCTCACAATTTTTGTTAAAAATTCGAAATTTGTGATTTCGCAAAAAATATTTTCACTACATATTAACAGCATAATTATACGTTATTTGAGACATGTCCTGCCATTTTTTGAATTGCCTAAAACCAAAAAACACGAAATAGCTGAAATTTTGTAACGGCGTCTAGTAGTAAATTTAGGTTGCGTTGCAATGACAAAACACAAACTTGAATCCATAAGAAGTGAAGAATCTTCAATTTGAAATGTTAGGAGTTTAGATCAGCAAGTTGCATTACTTGTTAGAATGGGACCGGTTTTGCTATGGACTAAACTATTTTATTCAATTGTGTCCTTTTATTTTTTGGTAATTTTCACCACAAAGTGTCCGAATCAACTTACGCGCACGGGAGATAAATAAAACTCGATTATTCCCCGTTCGGACCGGGAGATAAATGAAACTCTGACCACAACTGTTTCCACTGGGAATCGAACTCGAACAATGTCCAAACGATTCAACCCCATTGGAGCGCAATAACAAATTGCGCCACACCTAGTGGTTCAATTGTGTCCTATTCGTTTCAGAAGGTCCATCTGCTGTTTCTTATTGGGGTCTAACAGAACTTGGGGATAAATTGTCATGGTAGACCGACTATCGCATGGACTAACGATGCGTATAGATTATGAATTTATAGACATTCTGATAATAGCAGCAATAATTATAAGGCCCTAAATTTATCCTTGGAGTTTTAAAATAAAATTCCTTAAATGTTACATGGCGAATCTTTATCCAAGTCTCAACGATACAATGAACAAAACCGTTGTAGTTCACCGAGGCAAAAAGACGGCCATCCAATTACGGGTTCCGCATCACAGCAGTAAGAGTAAGAGCCTTGAGTGCCACAAACCAACTCTAAAAGAAAAGTAGGATTTTACTACCTCTAAAACACTATATTTGAAGATTCCAAGCTCTCAGGCTTTCATCTGTAGAAGCTTAGCTAGGGATCCAGACTTACCACCTATTATTAGGTGGTTTGACTTTGTAGATACGCACAATCCAATTGGCCGTTGTGAATGCCTCTTCCATGTATTCAAGTTTGATATCCTTATTTCCAATTTCCACCCCCCGTGCACGATCATACCTACCACAAGCCCCCCAACAACAACAAATCAGTAATTTAACATAGATATTTCAGACACACCAAATGCACTGCAAAAGCATGCAAACAAATAAAAATGCAGACATGCATCTGCAAAGGCATGCCTGCAACATGTATGAATCACATTTGTGCAAGTGCTTGTGTGGGTGTACTGCATGTGTCTACATGTATATATGTCATCCGTTTTAAATTAGATTTCAACCAGTAAAGAAATAGGTGATTTATTGGGTTATCAAATGATGCATAGTACGATACACTCAAAACAAGGTATGATAGTAAGAAAAGACTAGATACCTCAGAAACAAGACTCATCAACGGACTCTCTAGCCTCTCTTTTTCCATCTAAATTTTTTTATGTTCATTCTAGGGTAACAAGATAAGAAGTCCTTTATTTTTTTCAATCCAATCGCTCTTTTGATTTTTAAAAAAAAAGCTTTATCAATATACTGCCTTCTTTTACACATTTATCTGTACCCCATAATGGGTAATAGCTGATAATTAGAACTAAATACCAACTAGCAGCTTATCAACCACCGAACACAGACTCATGTTGGCGATGCCATGGTCAAGTAAGAGGACGTCCATTCACCTCAAAAGAAAAATCTCGCCCCTCAAGTAAACCAACCGAATTGGTGAAATGATAGAATCCATAAAAATTATTCAACAGGCCCTGGAAGGAATTCCAGGGGGGGCTTATGAGAATTTAGGAATACGAATATTGAGTTCCACTTAGGCTACGTGTTCTGTTCACGCGCTACTAAGCCGCACAAGCAGGTTTCCTCTCCTTTCAGGAACACCTTCTTAATAGTAGGGGCTAAGCCTTATGTAAATATACTGAAAACAGAAGATATCTATGGTTGATTCTACGAAGAGTGGATTCGCCTCTTATGTTATGGCTCGTCTCGCGCTTAGTCACTCGAGGGATTCGGAAGGGGTAGCAAGTCTTTTCTAAACAACTAGCCCCTAATAATATCCACAGGTAGCGAGCCAAGTGATAGAACTCGTCACCATCCTTTCAATGCTAAACTCCAACATTATGCCCCCTACTTTCTTACTATATATATATATATACACAAACTTATGTAGATACTAACTCTTGGGTTGGATCGGACAGGGACTTCTATAAAGATCTTTCCACAACATGGGCGTTCTTCTTAGCAAGAATTATTGCAGTAGGATAATGGCTAGGAGGATTTGAAAGGCATTATGGCACGAAAATAATGGAAAAATTGGATTCAATCTCAAGAACCAAAAAGACTGAGCTGAGGGAAGCCCTATGAGTCACTGAAACCAGTGCGTAAGCCACAATTATTGGTTTAACACCAATCCAATTGCTAATTACTGGTCTACTGCAGGCATTAACGCTACATATCTGCAGTTGAGTGAAATCCATGCAGGTCAGAACTTAATAATAATATCCAATCTTATTAATTTTGACACCATATGAAACATGTAAACAATAGAAGCAGCTTTAGCATGGAATACCATTTTCTCAAGGATCTATAGGGTAGTAGTACTCCAGCTCCTAGGATTTCTGTTTCTCAATTTATCTTCCAATGAATTTTGACAATTTATGGATACTGTCTCATACTGTGCACATGCTCAAGTACTCACAAAATGTTACCATTATAGCTATATTGGGTTCAGTTTCACCTTGGCTTCAAATGCTTTGCCAAAAACACATGCACACTATAGATATCAAGGCACGTGAAACTTACCCAGGTGGTTTGCCATACTCTGTCGTCAGCTCCCCAAAACGATAGTAAGACAGCTTGTACCTAATCACCAACAAAAACGAAAAAAAATCATTCCTGTACAGAACTTGACAAAGTATGGAAAACAATCAGGATAATAATTACCCAAGTGAATAATTAATTGAAGTGTCTAAGATTAATTTTGATTGTGAGCGCAGCCAGAACATTGTAAACCTTGTCCGCTCTTTGAAAAATTTCAACCAAATGTAAAGGTGTTATTTTACTTTGACCAAGCAAGGGTGTTACATTATTTCCAAAAGTTCAAGAGAAATCATTCCTAGAAGAAGAATCATACACATTGTCCGGAACAATATGCATAAGATTGCCACATTGCCTGATTTATTTTTTAACCACTTTCTTCTATCTCACCCACAACTACACAAACTGTTCTGGATAACCGAACTCCCTTGGATGCTCATGTTTTTCTTTAGATTATGTTGATGAAGTAGGGAAGGAGTAATCCCATTCAGGAAAAAGATTAAATTATTAGCACAGTTACGAAATTCCTACATGCACATACATAAAAGATAGGTTTCCACATCTTAGCTGTGTTTTGAAACTTACATCAGACAGTTCAACATCTTGGGAGCTGCACCTTTGTCAACACGATATTCGCCATTGACGAGGTAATCAGGTTCCTTAATCACAGGAAATACTCCACCCCCAATTCTCACCATCCACAGAAATCTGGCAAGGAGAAATTTGGATCACTCTATAGTAAATAGTGAAAGGAGGATACCAACATGCATGCATATTACTTTCAATTAAATTCAACAGAAGGGTTCCAAAGATTAATCAGAAATATTGATAAGAGTACATGAAACACACAGGCATATAACCGCAGTGATCCACCATCACAATCATTGAATGCTCAAGTATTATCTTGCTTGTTGAAAAGGAGATGTTTAAGAAATTTAAATGAGAAGTTTAAGAAATTTTTTCTTTTTTTGAAAAGGAGATTGTTTAAGAAATTTAAATGAATTCATATGAACTTACTTGTTGATATCATCAGAAGAATAGCCAGTAACACCACCAAATACAACTAGAACATAATCCACATCAAGCGATCTCATTATATCATATGCCTCGTCTTCATAAGATGACATTGCACGCCCAACCGTAGCAATGTGTGTATTGTTCCAGGTGTTATTGTCAACTATGACAGTTCTGTTTCCCATTGCAGTGATTTGGTACCCATAATCCCACCAAGACATAACTTTAGCATCTGGAGGAGTATTCTGGCGAAGCCAAAAGTAGGCCTCACGGTAATCATCAAAAATGACCCTGTTTCCATGGGCACCCCTCGCAGCCAAAACAATTGAGGGAGATGAGTATGCCTCCGAAGTGACCCAGGTACAGTGGGTCGCATACTTACTAAGCAAGTAAAATGCACCAAAAAGTAAGACAGTGGCACCATTTCTTTGGAAAGGCTGAGATTGATCGATTGCACCCTGTTTGTAAGACAAATGTTAGCATTGTTACTTATTATTGTAAATAAAAAGAAAAGGTACCAAAAAATGTTGGCAGGCACAAACTAAGTTAGATAACATTGGAAGGATGGTTGTGTATGCCACACCGACAGTCATGACTCACCGGTGAGCATGAAAACTCACACTAATAATACCTCAGATCAAAATCTGACAGCAGATACATTCAGAAAAGAAACTTTATTTTTTCTAGGCTTGCATATCATCCATTGGATTTGGCTCAAACATTGCCGAGCAAGGATGTATACAAACCAGTAAGCAAGAGATAACAATTTTATGTATGTATGCATATAAAAGAGTCAGCATCTCACCTTTGAAGAACTTTTGGCACCGCTGGCTCCTTTGGTGGAACCGGTCTGGGAAACCTTGTTCTTTGCCCTCACCAACTGTGTCAAATTCTTTATAGTTGCAGATACAGCAATGGCGCTAATAAGACAAACTGCAGGTGTGGCGACAAGAATTAACCGAACCATGACACCAGCGAAGTACATGCTTGTAAGACCATACATAACTATAAATATTGTGGCATCTGACAACCGCTTAAAGCAGAAGTAGAGACCGGCAGGGAAAAGGAAGAGTAAGATATGGAAATCGAACATAAAAGATGACCAAGCCGTTGGCTGATGCTCAGAGACAGATGCAATAATGGGAATGTGATCCTTGGCATAAGTTGGGTCTAGCAAGGAATAAAAACGCCCCGTCCATGGAGAGATATACCCAGATGCAGTGCCAACTCCCAAAGCAACAGCACCAACGGCAACTGCGCAGGTCACTGTGATCCTTAGAAAGGCTTGAAACTTCTTTGTGTCACTTAGTAGGTGCTTGACCCAATCTAAGAAGTAAAAAACCTGCCAACCGTGCCACCAAAGAAATATAGAAAAGTGATGTAAACAGTGAGCACCACGAATTTTTTGAGAGAAAGTAAGCACCATGAATTTTTTTGAGAGAAAGTAATCACCATGAAAAGGTTAGTATAACTCATACTTGAATATTCACTAAGTTGCAAGTCTATCTCATATAATACATTTAACTGAATGGTAAGAGGAGGTGATAACACAGTTACAGTGCTTCAACAGCCCAAAACGATTAACTGCAGTCTAATTTGCAATAAATTAAGTCACCTTAGCGACAGAGTTAAAGCAACAGATTTCATGCACATTGAGTTTAAGCATTTGTTTTTACGCATGTTCTTTTTTTTCTTCCTAAGGTGTAGAAAAATGAAAGCAAACCTGCATCAAGAAGAAGACTCCCATGGCAGCCATATGCTCCCCAGACTGGACGTGCTGAAAGCCGACAAAGCGAATTTGCATAGCGAGCAACATTCCGAGAATATACGTGCAATTATAGGCCACATACAACCTCATGGAATAGCGTCCCGTGATCAAAAGCACCAAAACGTAAAGCGGAATCAAGTTGATTATAAAGACGTAACCTCCCCAAGCGGAGACCATGTAGAAATAGCCAAAGGCGGAGCCCAAGGACCAAGCGAGGGAGCCGGTGTTGACGGCCTTGACAAACAAGTAGAACGTCAACAACAAAGCGAAAATGGCTACGCCCTCATTGTCATACGAGCCGGCCACTGATCTGGAGATGTAACCGGGGCAAATGGCGATGAGTGCGGCGGCAACAAGGCCGGCACCGGTGTCCCAAATCTCTTTTCCAAAGAAATAGGCGACAAGGGTGGTGTTGGAGGCGAAAAATGGCGCAGTCAAAACGCAGACTTCACGAATGTGAACGGCGAAGCTTAGGAATCGAAGAGTCCAGTAAATGAGGGCGGCGGTGACCATGAGGCCAGGGTAGAGGGTGCCACCGATGATCCGACCCAAGGGGTACCAGCTTTCGGAGTCGAACCAGTTCCAGAACTCGTAGAAGCCTTTCTCGGTCAAAAAGAGGGTAGTGCGGTAATTGAAATAGGGATCAAACTCATGGATCATGGACTCGTAGCGAAGGACGCTGAAGAGGCGCGTAATGAAGGCGAGAATGTAGACTAAGCAGAGGATGGAGACTCGGATCAGGAGCTCCTGTTGCTTGGTTTTGAGTTTTAGGGTTTTGAATGAGAGGTTGTTGAGGAGATCTGATTTCAGGGATGACATTGGGGACGCAGATGGGGCTACGGATTGGGCGGATTTCGTGGTGGCTGTGCCACTGAGCGGCTCTGGTTTTCCGACCATGTTTTGTTTGAGAATCAAGGGAGAAGAGGAAAATGAATTACGGACTTGGGGGTTTTTCAGGCGACTGTTTTGGGATTTTGCATCTAGAATTGAATCACTCTACTACTCCAGTCTAGTAGTAGACTATCACACACAGTAGACATCACACTCTCTGGACAGCGAAGGAAGGAAGGAGAGGGGATCTGCTCCTGCGAATTAGAATCATAGTATTTCGACAACAGGAACGAAGAAGGAACCCCAAACACCAAAGTCAAACACACAGGGCCTCTAACTCGCTCTCACTCTCAGTAGCAGGACTAATGGGCTATTATTATATGGCCCATCATTCGCCTCAAATTGGGCTTATCTATTTTCTTGGTTCTTCTAGTCATGTAACGAATCCAATTAGGAAGAATAGCCCATCATTTGCCTCAAATTGGGCTACCTATTTTCTTAGTTCTTCTAGTCATGTATCGGATCCAATTAGGCCTAATCGAGAACACGTGCACTAAATTAAAGTTCCGCAAAACCAAGCGAAGAACCCTCCCCTACCTCTGCTCCGTCCTTCTCATTCCATTTCTCTGAGCACTAGAGCTCTCTGCCGGTGATTTCTACAGCCACCGCATCTCTGGAGCAGTCAAAGTCTCTCTTGCTCTCAAATTTCTGACCCGAATTCAATTATTGAAGCCCTAATCACCAGAGGTCACGAAGAAGATGTTCTTCCATATAGTCTTGGAGAGGAACATGCAGCTTCATCCTCGCCACTTTGGCCGCAATCTCCGTGATCATCTCGTAACCAAGCTTATGAAAGATGTCGAAGGCACTTGCAGGTAGATCCTCCTCTTCTTTTAGAATATAGTAACCTTGCTCTTTGTTTTTCGTTTCTCTGCGCAAACCTTTTAGCCGAATCTTGTTATGTAGACGCAGTAATTTTAAAATACATTGGAACATTACCCGACATTACAATATTATAACTTCACAGAGCACATTCAATTTGTTGATGGTTGAGTTTGGTCTTTGTAAGCTCCCATTTATGTCTCCTCGTTGAACTCATTTATCCCCTTTATAATTGAATTTGTTAAGAACCAAATTCTGTTGCTCAAGTTTGGTGCATTTTGTTTCGAAAACCAGCTATATGGTAAACTCTCTTCACTGTTTTTCTCACGATTTGGGATTGATCAAGCAGTTGGTATATTTCATGTTTGGTGCAGTGGTCAACATGGATTTGTGGTTGCAATTACGGGAATAGAAAACATTGGGAAAGGGCTGATTCGTGATGGGACAGGGTTTGTCTCATTCCCTGTCAAGTACCAGTGTGTTGTTTTCAGACCATTCAAAGGAGAGATTTTAGAATCTGTTGTGACTATGGTGAACAAGGTATGCTTTTATCTTTTATCTATCAGCGCAATGCATACTAACTGCAGAAAATATGTAATGTCGTCTCAAATTCTTATAGATGGGATTTTTTGCGGAGGCTGGTCCTGTTCAAATCTTTGTTTCAAACCATGTAAGTATCTCCTCCCCCTTCATTATTCTGAAGTGATAAGAGTATACCATTTCTTGTTAGAAGCTTTTGTTTCTTTTGAAGTTTTTTTTTTTTTCTCAAACAAAGTTTTAGCTTTTGCAAGGACTAAGGTGGGTTGAATTGTTGCTATGGTGTTTTTTCCCTTTGCCTTCTTCTTTCACCCCCATTCCTTCAATATAACAATTGCTGTACTCAACTTTTTCAATAAAATGCCAGCCTGAAGAATCATGTACTTGCAGTTTATTCGATGGTGTATCTTTATAACGTAGTCAATATTGTGTATCTTTTGCTATGATAGTCTATGTTGTGTCCTAATTGTAAGTCAAAGTCTACTAGTCTTGTATACAAAAGGAAAACTCTATATAAGTAGTAGTTCTAATAGATTTAAACTTTTTCATCTTCTTCAAATTTTAGTTTACTGGTTTTTAGAGTTTAAAGATCTCCTATGTCTTTTACCTCGAGTAATGTGCTCAAATATCACATCATAGTGATTCTATGTACTATCTATTAACGTCTCACCTTGTGTTGTAGTTGATACCGGATGATATGGAGTTCCAATCTGGAGATATGCCAAATTATACCACATCAGATGGATCAGTATGCTTCATTTTGAACTGATTCTCTAAAGAGCAGCCGTTTCTTTTCTAACTTTGATTTATATGGTTAAATTGATCTCTTTATTTTGCAGGTTAAGATTCAGAAAGATAGCGAAGTGAGGTTAAAGATAATTGGAACCCGAGTAGATGCTACAGAAATTGTATGCCCTAACTCGCTTTGCACAGTGATATTTTTGTTTGTCATGTCCATCTGATTCAGCTTTAGTTATGTAGGAAAGGAGGCGGGGATTTAGAGGCATAGAATGTGGAATGATGTGGCAATCCTATGTTGTCATGAATCTCTTGTTTGAACCTGTTTAGCTGCCATAGTAGATTTTGACTAACTTAAGTCTCTTGGAACCGCCTGGCTGAAGCCTCTTTTGTACTGCTGGGCTAGCATAGTCTCGTCATTAATGGAAATTAGCTTCATAGCTTAATATTGGTCGACTCTGATACCAGTTTTCCCTCTGTTTTGCAGTTCTGCATTGGCACCATAAAGGATGATTTCTTGGGTGTGATAAACGACCCTACGACTGCTTAATGAAGTTGAGCATTCGCCTGTCTGCCTTGTGGCATTGTGTGGATTTTGAAGCTATTAGACATCCCTGTAATCGTAGCACACAACTCATGAGTTTTATTTGAAGTACGCTTGACATGCATGTATATAACTGGGGTTTGATTTCTTGTTAACAAACAAGAAGTTCAAGAAGTCCCGAATTCGAAGTTGAAACCCTAAATTTAAGACTCGATTTCTTTTTCAAATAAGCATGAAAATGGAAACTAATGTTGGGAAGAAAAAAATTGATTAGAAGAAAGAATTTCACAATAAAAAGTATAACAAATGATTGGAAAGAAAAACAGTCACAAAATGAGAAATCCCATCATTTCAGTTTTTTTTTCCAAGGAATTACCCTTTCTGTTTTTCTTTGGATAGAATGATACCAAAGTTTAAAGAAGCAAATTGGAAGGGGTGCCTATTTTTAATTGTTGTAGTAAGAATTATATGGGGGATTTGGGTTATTGGTGGAGGTATTGTGTTGGATTGATTGTATAATTCATTAAGTGATTTTGAATTTGAAATTAGATGTTAATGTTTTTTCATTATTAGATGACTAGACATAATGGAATTGCATTTTTTAATCTTATCATTCTAAAGAGATTGTATTGTATATGTTTTTATATTTACAATGAAAAATATAATATTTTAGTTTACGAATTTGATGAGTTATACAATTTAATAAGCAATATGATCCACTAAACGTGGCCATAATAGTCTAGCAATTGGGTATTTTTTTTTTCAAACAACAATTTTGTATTAAACCAAGTACAAATATATTTCATTTTCGTAATCTATATGAGTCAAATTTAATATATCATTTACAATGATACCACGAACCACTGCTTGTGGTAATTAGACGGTTACTATTTTGGGAACGAGTTGGGATAACATATGAGTTAGGTTGATAACCATTTAATTTTTTTTATTTTTTATTTTTCATATCTAACTGATAAGATTAAGAGCCTCCTCAATCATATTTCTTATCTTAAAGTTAAATTTGAACTAAATGTACTAAAATATTATTTTAGGAACTCCCTAAATTTTTTTTACTCCAACCACACTAATTGAAAGGGTTAAAAAAAACTATTTTTAGCCAAGCCATAAATATTAATACTATTAAATAATAATAATAAATAAAATATATGTTTAAAATAATACTAAATAGTAACTATTAAATACAAAATTCATGGCATTAAATTTTAAAGAATCTCTAGGAGCTCATCCTCCTTCTTAAGTTATTTTAGGAGCAGGTGGATAGCTAGTATGGTTAGAGTTGCTTTTTTTAGCATTCTTTAAGAGCTCATCAAAAATTATATATAGTAAAATTAAATATTAAATTTATAAATAAATAAAAAATAATATATAATGGAAGGAGTGGGTGATAAAAAAAAAGTAATAGGCCAAGGGTCTAGTATATATAAAGTGAAACCCACACCAAGTAGTTTTCATTTTATGAGAATTTCCTTCCATATTTAATATCTACATGTTCTTTTAGCAAATTAAAAACAATGTCTAGATGTAAATCAAGAGCCTGCTTTACACCTTTAATAAAAAGCCAATGGTTTCTTGTTCTACACAAAAACCCTACCATTGCATTTCCAAATTCCAGATGTAGTTTGTGAAATTTCGAGCTTCTTCTTCATCAGTAAGGTAGTAAGGGGTCACTGGCAAAGGAAAAAGAAACCATGGCTGCTTTGTCTCACACCTTGCCAAGCATTCCATGTTGCAGTTGTCTTTGTCGAAACGGTAATCCAAAGGAAGATCACAAGGTCTGCGTTTGGGGTTTTTCCACAGAAACAACTGACTCTGGAATCCGTATATCCAGGGTTTATAGGAGGAAGGATGATAATCGTACTCATCGCTGGGCTCTGAATGCACTTGACACTCACATTGTTGAGACTGCTCCACCTCGCACCACCGTTGAAATCCCTGTTACCTGCTACCAGGTCGCTTCATTTTCTATTTTAAAATTCTTATTAATCTGTAGCTCTGTCATGCTATTCGTAATATCTATACCTACTGTGATCATTTCAATGAGTCCGTAATGGGTGGGCTTGTGTTTTCTTATGGCGTGAGTATTTCTGGTTGGGAGCTGAAAAAACCTGAAGGGAAAACTGGACTAAATTTCTTACCGCCCCCCTCCATTTTACATTTTTCTCGTTCCAGATCCTGCTAGGTACTTGAATCTTTAATTACTCTACAGGCCGCAACACCTGCTATAATGCCATAAATCCATTTAATTGCCGCACATGCTCGTTAAACATTGTCCTTAAGAGCTTCAACCTTGAACATGCTCGTTTATCATAATCAAGTTATCAGACTTTGTCTAGTGCAATTTGTGCAATGTTTACGTGATTATGAAAATTGTTCCTTTCTAACATATCCGCATTTTCTGAACGTTAGTATTATTCTGCATGTAGTAACCTAATGCAAATGGAATGAACTTGCAGCTTATTGGCGTTCCTGATCAAGCTGAGAAAGACGAGGTTGTTAAATCAGTGATGGATTTGAAGATTGCTGATATTGAAGAAGGTTACACTATGGATGCCGTTCGATCTCGCCAGGTAGTTACTTGAAAGTTTTTAACTTTTATTTTTAAATTTTTTACATGGATGTATGCGCACGCATACCATACACTTTTGGGTTGCTTTATATACTATATTGCTTCTCTCTTTTGGGTTGCTTTACAGGGTCTTTTGGTGGATGTGAGAGATAAGCTTCTTTTTGAACCAGAATATGCTGGCAATATTAAGGAAAAGATCCCACCTAAATCCTCCCTACGAATCCCTTGGGCATGGTTGCCAGGTGCTCTTTGCCTCCTTCAAGAGGTACAGCTTTGTCCGTGTACAATCTACTTAGTCTGGCATAGATTGTTTTGGCTTAGTGTTTAGCCTTGAGCCCTTTGAGGCTCTTTTTGTTTTTTGTTTTTCTTTAAAGAGAATAAACATTGTTAAGCACTAACTTAAGAGGGATTGAATTATTTCCAGAAATTGATACTGTTGTGTCATGATTCACAAAACTCATTTGGCATTCTACTTTTCATTGTGGATTATTTTGTAGATACTATGTCGTCATTTTACATTTATTAAGTGCTAAATTTTTCTTGTCTTTATAATATTATATTAATATTGTTTCGAAGATGGCAATATTGATATTGGATTTCTCCATTCTAGGTTGGGGAAGTTAAGCTTGTGCAAGATATTGGCCGCGTAGCTGTTCAGCATCCAGATGCTAAGCCGTACATTCATGATCTTCTTCTTTCTATGGCACTAGCTGAGGTAAGGCATATCAACAAAAGGGTCAGGATATTGGACCATCTGTTTGGTTTCAACATTGTTATGCCTCCTTTTCTTATCCTAGGTGCTTTCTTGAAGTGTGCAACTGCAAAGATTGGTTTTGAGAAGAATAAGGTGTCCCAAGGATTTGAAGCTCTCGCTCGTGCTCAGTGTCTTCTAAGGAGTAAAAAATCTCTTGGGAAAATATTTTTGTTATCTCAGGTATTACTCTCATCTTCTATGTTCTTTTGTGTTTTAACTGGTGATGTATATAGAAATTACCACTTCAATCCACTAATAGGCATCTGGTCCTGGTCACTCTGAAATTTGACGGTTGGAATCAAATATTCTGACATTTTCGTTAGTGTTTGTGTTGCAAAGTAGAGAACAGTATGTACGTGATTAGCCAAAGTATTGTGATTCAAATGTTGAGAAGTTAAGATATTATTTCATTGCTGTACTAGCCCTAAAGTACATTTGCCTTTGGTGCCGTGTAAAGTATATGTTGGTCATGTTTTATAGATAGAAGAATCTTTGGAGGAGCTTGCACCTGCTTGCACATTGGAATTGTTAGGCATGCCTCACTCACCTGAGAATGCTGAAAGAAGACGAGGAGCAATTGCAGCCTTGCGTGAATTGGTCAGACAGGGGCTTGATGTGGAAGCATCATGCCGAGTCCGAGACTGGCCATGCTTCTTGAGCCAAGCACTTAATAGACTAATGGCTACAGAGATAGTTGATCTACTTCCATGGGATGACTTAGCTATTACAAGGAAGAATAAGAAATCACTTGAGTCACATAATCAAAGGGTTGTAATTGACTTTAATTGTTTCTACGTGGTGTTAATAGCACATGTTGCATTGGGATTTTCAAGCAAGCAAAAGGAACTGGTAAGTTCTTTCTGCTCCTGGATTACTAGGTTTGAAATTACGATTTTGAATATAAACCATAATGAAATAGTAATCTTTACATTCTTTCTCCTTTGTTTCTATACTTGGGGGGAGGAGTGAGCATTGTTGCATGTTTCATTCTGCTAATTTCAGCCCTTACAATATCATTGTGCAGATTGAAAAAGCAAAAACTATAAGCGAGTGTCTGATTGCATCAGAGGGTGCTGATCTGAAGCTCGAGGAAGCTTTTTGCTTGTTCCTTCTTGGTCTGGTAATATTTTTCAGTTTCCTCCTAGTTATTTCTCATTAAAAAACTTTTGGATAACTTGCTGAAACTATGAATTTTTTCCCCTCTTTTCTTAACAATTTATCCCTTCTGGTTCCTCAATGGGGTACTTGGTCTTATCTTGATTTCCAGGGAAATGAGGCTGCGGTTGTTGAAAAGCTTGAGAAGCTTGAATTAAACCTAAATTCTGCTGCACGAAATTCAATCTCAGGGAAGGAAGTGAAGGATACTTCTGGTGGATATCGATCATTGGTATACTTCTTATTGTGTGTTGGAATTCTCATCTTAGCTGTCATTAGGAACATGGGTATCTTTAACTTAAGATATGCGTCATGGAGAGGTCTTGAGAGACCTTTGGAGTCTTCCTCTTTATTGCCATTTTCATATATCTCGAATGTGTACTAGCTATCTACCAGTTAATTATAGTTTGAGCACAAATATTTATGCAAAAATCTTTTTACTGGTGAAATTTGATATGCAAAGTAGCTCACTCTACTTGGTTGTTGCTGTGTCCCTATTTGCTAGAGTGTATTTCCCGATCAAATGTGGTCCATTTGATTATTTGATGTTAATTAGCGGTCAGCAAAAACATACAATAGTAACGCAGTCTATCTATTCTCTCTTTTGCTTTCTCTGTTCTGTGGTTTGAGGGAAAATAAAATAGTTGTGCTAGCTTGCCACAATTGATGGTAATTGTTACCACGAAGCAATGCAAAATGTATTTTGCCACTTCACACTCTACTTATTTCACTACAAACTTTATGTTTGTTTTCAAGGTCAGTACTTTCTCATGTCGGACTGCCTGCTGAACTTGATCAGGAAATGTGGCTGAAGGATGCTGTCCTTGCTGTGTTTCCAGACTCGCGAGATTGCCCTCCATCACTGGTGAGATTTACAAGGATGGATTGATAATAGATAATAGCTATGATTTTTACCACGGGGTTTATGTATGTATTTTCTTGCAGGCCAACTTTTTTGGTGGTGAAAAGAGGGCTTCTTTGAACAAGAAAAGTAAAGTAGCTCCGCTGAATGTGCCTATTGTAAGTCAAAGGCCAATGTCCACGACTCTTGTGGCAGAACGAAGAGATTTCGATGAGTCTCTTTCGCATATGAACTCTTCTCAACATCTTGGAACAGCTGTTAAGAAGTTGGCTCCAACTGATCTGCAAAGTCCCTTGATACTGGGCAAGACAGGCAGTGGAAGCAATGCTAATGCATCATCGGATCAATTGAAAAGGAATGTTGGCTTGCACCATGGCAAAGTTTGGGATGGTTGGTTTGCAAGAGGAGTTTTGGTTGGAAGGATCACTTTTGCTGCAGTACTGGGGTGCATTGTTTTTGCTGCCTTAAAGTTAGCAGGCATGAAGGGAAATGGGATGAGAAGTGATTCTAAACGGGTTCCCATTAAGCCAAATACCCACACAAGCTCCATTGCTTGGACAACTGGTTCATCTGTCGATTTTACTCCAGTTCCTGCTTATATCAAGGGAAATGGACTGGTTGGCAGACTCAAGAAGTTTTTGGTGCCTCTGATGAAGCAGGTCAGGACCTGCTCAGATGCTGGAAATCCACAAAGTTCGTATCTGTCTTCTTCGAGAGCTGTGTTCCGGAGGCTTATGTCTATCGAAGAAGCTGAAGATCTTGTGAAGCAATGGCAAGCCATTAAAGCTGAAGCTCTGGGGCCCAGTCATGAAATTCATAGCCTCTCTGAAATCCTCGACGAGTCAATGCTTGTTCAGGTATAATTAGCGGATGTTTTTAAATTTTTTATTTTGTTGTTTAAAGAATATCATCTGAACAAATATCAGTCTATGAATACTATGATATGGAATAACGTGGATGTGCGATAAGCATTTAATGGTAATAAGACCAGTAACTTACAGCTGATTGTAAACCAGGCTACTAATTCTGGTGACTTTGATTTAGCTGTGTTGTCCTTTTTGGGGACATCCAATAGATTCGGCTGTGCTTAGTACAAAAGAAAATGTTCGTGTCCTGTGTCTCGAAGAAAAGTTATTGCAATGATAAAATTTACAGGAAACAAGCTCTTTGAGTTCCTGCAAGAATCTAATTAGGCACTGAATTGACTGGAAGGCAGTTTTGTTATATCTGTTTACAATTTTTAAACACAAACACTTGATAGGGAACCTGCTTAGAAAATTTCCTTTTTACCTGTTCTTTTCCTTGATGATCCACGCAATTTTAGTTTACTTCTTTACTCTGTGTTTGGGTGGTCACTTTTGCGTGCATGGTTCATAGTGGCAAGGTTTGGCTGATGCTGCAAAAGCGAGGTCTTGTTATTGGAGATTTGTTTTGCTACAACTGTCTGTCCTGCGAGCTGAAATTTTATCAGATGAAGTTGGAGGAGAAACGGCAGAAATCGAGGCCCTCTTAGAGGAAGCAGCTGAACTTGTTAATGAATCTGAACAAAATAACCCTAGTTATTACAGGTTAGTTGAATTTGTGTATTTAAGAGAACCTAGATTGAGTATAGATTTTGTGTAGCTTGCTTGTTTTCTCATTGCAACACTTTTTGTGTTTTTGTTTTTTTCCTGTGGGGGAGTGATGATTTCATTTCTATATTTGACTTGTTAATCTTGGGTTGATTGCAGTACCTATAAAATTTGGTATGTTCTAAGAAAGCAAGAAGATGGTTCATGGAGGTTTTGCGAAGGAGAAGTTCAAACACCATCATAACATTGAGCAGCTTGTTCTCACCAAAACGTGTCCAAAAGCAGAAGATACTACTGTAAATTTGAACCAGCCAGGCCAAATAATGCTCTGCTAACTAGGTTCCTCCCCCATCTATAGTTTTTCTTGTGGAGGTTCCAACTAATTAGATATTGGATCCAAATTTAGGAGGCTTAAGCAGAATTACAAAAATGGGTTGTGTTGATAATTCTTTAATTATTTCTCACCAAACAAAAAGATGATTCTTTAATTCCTTGTAGCTGGAATAGAATATTAGAATGCGGAGGGTTTTGTTATTGACTCCAATTGAAAATGAGTTGTTTCTATCAGAAACCTGTACAAATTTTCCAACTCATGGTTCATGATCATGCTTATGGATGATCAAATTTTAAAATGTACAGTGTCATCTGGTGGTTGTTTTGATTTACTTGATTTGTTCTGAGCCCTGAGGAATTGTTATTGTTTATATATTATTTATGTCATTTATGAAAATAGGTAATAGGGAGTCCTTGCTTCTGAAGCACACATGACATGATTTCTAAACTGAGCTTTTTTCTTTGTTTAACAGATTCTAAACTGAACTCAAGATTTCAGACTGACGATAAAAAAATAAAGAATTGCTTGCAAATTATCGTATTGCTAACTTTCTAAGGCTTCCCCAATCCCCACTCAGCCTCAAGTAAAGGGCACAACAAGGATTTAAAATTTCATCAAAAAGAAAATAATTAAGTGGAAGCCCAAGATGGAATAACTTTTAGGGCATCATGTCATCTCACAATGCAGCCCAACCAGAAAACCTATAGGAAGCCCATAAAGCAGAATCTGTAGCACTCCCTCAAGAGGCTCGAGGCTAGACGAGAGAGGGAGAGAAGCATTTTGTTCAATTCATTGAAGCACGCATCACAGTTTCAACACCAGCGAAGAGTGAATCACGGTGATGGGTCGCCAAGCCGTAACCAAGCTTATCGCTTCGATCGCATCACGCAAGCCATCTCCGTCAACGTCTATACTTCAACGCCGATATTACTCGCCGTCTCCGCCACCGCCGCCCGCAGTGTTCGTCGACAAAAACACTCGTGTCATATGCCAAGGCATCACCGGCAAGAATGGCACTTTCCACACTGAACAAGCCATAGAATATGGCACCAAAATGGTATCATTAGCAACAACCCTCTCTTCTCGTCTTTATGTACTTATATATTTGGGTTTCTTCTTCGGTTTTTCAACTCGCCCGAAAAGTGAGGACTTTAATGTTTGTGCCATAATATCAATGCTGGCGATTTACGAAATTAAATAATGCGATATACTTGCGCTATCTGTGATTGTTTTTCTGCATTAAAGTTTTGGATTTCACTGTTACTGGTATTACTGAGTTTCAATTGGTGACAATATTTGGAAATTTAGTTCTTTTTGACATGTGAAACTGAAAATATGGATTTCTGGAGCATATTCCCATTATTTAGTATTTACATACGAATAGCAATGGGTAATGCGAATGCTCACAACTAATGGATTTACTATTTACACAACATTTTAGTTGCAATCACCGTCTTTGTTCAAACAGTGATGAATTTGTCCTTTCTTCCGTCTTTCATTGTTAATACTATTGTACTGAAACAGGTGGGTGGTGTAACACCAAAGAAGGGTGGGACTGAGCATTTGGGACTTCCTGTTTTCAACTCAGTTGCAGAGGCAAAAGCTGAAACAAAGGCAAATGCCTCAGTCATTTATGTTCCCCCACCATTTGCTGCTGCTGCTATCATGGAGGCACTGGAAGCAGAGCTGGATCTTATTGTGTGCATCACCGAGGGGATTCCACAACATGATATGGTAGTATTAGTTTTACCTTTTTTTTTTAATAGGAACTAGGAAGGATAAGTTCGCCAATCCCCATTTTCATAATTGATATTTAGGATCTTGGGTTTAATATTTTCTTTTGTCTATATACTTAAATTGGCATCATAATCCTATTAGCTGATATATGAGTAGTCAAGTATTTTGGCTCTCAAAGCTTAGTTGTTGAGGTTTTACTTCTTCGACCATCATATAATTTAGAATGCAGACTCTAGCACTTGATCCTGGCTCTGATTATTATTTACTGTTCATTGCAAGCCTAGTTATTAAGCAAGTCTGGTCTTCTGTGATTCAAGTGGAAGTGCCCTGAAGCTAATATTTATGAATTTCAGGTACGGGTGAAGGCCGCACTTAACAAGCAATCTAGAACTCGACTCATTGGGCCAAACTGCCCTGGAATTATCAAGCCTGGTGAATGCAAAATTGGAATTATGCCTGGGTATATCCACAAGCCTGGTCGTGTAGGAATTGTTTCTCGATCTGGTACCTTGACCTATGAAGCGGTGAGTACCAATTTTGATCCAGGAAGAGTTTTCTGATTAGGCTGTATTATGGGAGGGGAAATCTTTGCCTCTCCAGTAGAAATTTTTCATATTAATTTGGTCCTTCGGTAGATTGGATGCTTCTGTTATGATTCTATGTTCAGCCTCTTGTTCAATATTTAGATCTTGTGCGTACCACTTCCAAGTTAATGTTATGCCAAATCCTTATAAATCTAACTAATTTTCCTTTAACCTGCAGGTTTTCCAGACAACTGCTGTTGGCCTTGGACAATCCACCTGTGTTGGTATTGGGGGGGATCCTTTTAACGGTACAAACTTTGTTGATTGCATTGAAAGATTCCTGCAGGATCCTCAGACAGAAGGTTAGTCGTTTTGTTCCCTATGATGAATTCACTGTAGATTCCTGTAGATATCTATTCGCTTATAGCTCATATTATTCCCCCTCCCAACCACCACTCTCTCTCTCTCACATTCAGTGCTTGATATTCTTTTTTATCCAGCAGCTATAGTGTTGTTGGTTGCTCCATATTTGTGAATTAATGCATCAATGCTGATTTTTTGTTATCAACGTGTGTGTTCTACCGTGTATGGGATTATTTTTAGAGTGTTGAGGTCAGTAAAAAATTTAATACAATGGACATAGTAGATATCCCTGGTTCTCATTAACCGGCCATAGTATGTCTAGTCAAATCGAAAGTGTTCTTAAGCTGTTACCCTTCTTTTTTTAAGGGCTTTATCATAAGCTTCATGTTCCTACTATTTTGAACAAATTTCAATGTGAACAATTCAAGCTACGTGGAAAGTCCTTTCGGAGCGGATATCGATGTCAAAATTTCCATGGTTCTTGATTTTAATTTCATTTAGAATTCCTCATTTCAAACAAATTTTCATTTCCACTTGCATTCAATTATGTGATTCAGCTCTGTGTGGTGTGCCTCTGCATGAGTTCTTGAATACTTACAATTCAAGTTCAGCCTTTGTATATTTTGTGTTTAATAATTGTGGATGCTTGACTGTTCTACTATTGTTGGGAAGACTGACTGTGTTAGTGTATGTTAGCTGAACTTCATTGACTGCACAAGAATTATTTGGATGTATGAAAAAGAATAAAAGGAACACAGAAATAACTCGTGTGATGTATTCTATTTTTTTACATGCCCCCTTTTAGTTTGATGAAAGTTTTCTTGCCCTTTCGTTTGTGTGGATATTAAGGTGGAATATCAAAGGATTTCATTGAAGTAGAGGACAAGTAATTTGAACTTAATTCTAGTGTGCATGTGTTTCAGGTATCATTCTTATTGGAGAGATTGGTGGGACTGCAGAAGAGGATGCTGCTGCATTGATAAAGGTGACAATAATTCATAAGTTTCTTATGGTGTTTAACCAGCATAGAAAGTTGATAAACCTTTTTAAAGTTTTCATTTGTAACATAATATCGGTAAATCTGCTATGTGAGTCAAGAATTGAGTTCTGCTTGGGCACAGCTGGACAGAAATATTTGGTTTCCCCTTACCTTTTGAAGAACTAATTGAGCCACAAATTTGTTTTTAGATGAAGAGTGTGAGATAAATTCTTGTAGATTCTCACAGTTAGCTTCATGCTTCTGTCTTTATTTGTCTACTATATATGGGGAAGACAAAACTGATTCTGAAACCGATTATACAGGAAAGTGGAACTGAGAAGCCTGTTGTTGCATTTATTGCTGGACTAACTGCTCCACCTGGTCGTCGTATGGGTCATGCTGGAGGTATATAAATTGTTACCCTCTTGCTCTCAATGTATAAGGTTTTCACTTTTCAGTATGGTTTCATATCATCTCATAACATATTATGCTTGCTGGCATCTGCTTGTGCAGCTATTGTGTCAGGGGGGAAGGGCACAGCACAAGACAAAATTAAGACCCTAAGGGAAGCTGGGGTTACAGTGGTGGAGTCTCCGGCAAAAATTGGTGTTGCCATGCTTGATGTGTTCAAACAGAGGGGGCTTGTGAATTAGGAGCTTGACAATAGCAGTTGATTTGCAATATCACCTATAATTTAGTATTTTATGGCAAGATGATAATCTCCAATTCTTGACGGATTGTAACTGGTGGAGCATTTGATTTGAATGCTCCGAATTTTCCCTTCTGTTTGCCACTAAGACGGTGGTGATCTGTTAATTTACTTTTGAGGATTGTTTTTCAAACCACATCTTGAAGTGATTTTGAAGGGTGCCCTGTTCACTCCCTCCAGAATATAAATATAAGCTCTCCCAAATTTCTCCTCTCCCCACTTGGGCCTTGTCTTGCTATAGTGAAAAGAAGTTAATCTAAATCTACAATATTATGGTAAGTATGTATGTATGCGCTGTTGCACTATTCAGAACTCAAAATGCAGTGTAGCATTCGATGTTCAATGTTGTAATAGAACCAAGTTCCACGATGAAATGGAAACAAATGAAAACACCTCACCCCAGCATCTCCAGGTCGGATGTCCGTTCTCAACCTAGCCGCCACCATCCACACCCCAGGCCTCCACCGTCAAATTATAATGACACTAATTTTGCCGGCACTCAAATCTTCGACTTTATGGAGTTTTTTCATACTTTTCGTGCTAAATGCAAACTGACGCAAACTGTAAACTTAAGCAAGGCCCTTTTTTTATGTTGTAATAAAACCAATCGCTTCCCGCCTTCATTCCGAACCCAAAAAACCCTACAACGCAGCGCATCAATAAAAGGCAATTGAATTGATCAAGTAATCAACCCACAACTCAAATGCTAGGGCTAGAGACCGTTGCAGAGCACAGACTGAGAAAGTGATTAATCAAAATGGCGCGAACCTCGTCATCGAAGAAGCGCAAAGTCGAAGACGTTCCAAACCCAGAGGTGACGCAGCGCAGGAGGCTAAAAGCCATCGCCTTTTCTAACAACCAACTCTCAGAGATCCCTGCCAAGCCCCACGCGCCTCTCACCCCTTCAAACACTGTTGTTAAGCAGCATGGCAAAGACATTCTCAAGAAATCTCAGCGTAAGAACAGGTTTCTCTTCTCCTTCCCTGGCCTTCTTGCCCCCATCGGAGGTGGTAAGATCGGCGACCTCAAGGATTTGGGTACCAAGAACCCCGTGCTGTACCTCGATTTCCCTCAGGTCAGCTCTACCTTCATCCTTTCCTTCTTTGCTCGTTTGGGTTTCGCAGGAAAGTTTTTAATTTTCAGGTTTTCACTTTGTTTTCAGGGCCGGATGAAGTTGTTTGGGACTATTGTGTTCCCCAAAAACAGGTATCTGACTATGCACTTTCCTCAGGGTGGGAAGAGTGTCATGTGCGAGGACTACTTTGATAATATGGTCAGTACCTTTCTACCAGATTGATTGTTCCCTTGTTCTTACTTTCAACTATATGTGGTCGAAAAAAAATCTGTAGCTTTCGCTATTGTGCTCATAGACTGAAGCTAAATGTAAGTACTGGCATGATTTTTCTACAGTCAATTGAATTCTTTTGTATTTTCTAATGATTTTCTTGAGGCTTATTAGGAGTTATAGTTACATGTCTGAATAAATTGGTATTGCTCTATGTAAACTGGTAACTGGTTCATTTAATACTCATAGACTAAGTATTAGTTGGTAGAGAACATGGAAAACGAACAGCAAACCTTATATTCTTGAAAACTTATAGCCAGAAAGTTGCAACTCACAAGGTGAAAGAACTACATGAGTTTCATTCTTGTATCTTTTGGTTTGATTGAAAGAGTATGTCTTCATTATGTTACACTAAATACCATTTGCATGCAACTTTTCTCTCTTTGTGTGCTGTACAAGGTTTCAGAGCTGTTTTATACATCTTCCTCCTAGAAATATTTCTTGTTCCTATTAGAATGTGTTAACGCCATCTGTTTAAGGACCATCTACCATTTCCAAAAATATTGCACACCTTTGATTTTCAGAAATTTATGCATTTCCCGTTACCTAATATTCTCATGATTTCCCATCCCCCAACAATTCTTTGCACATTTTTTTCGTCTGTTAATTGCCATGTGCTTGTTATATGAAACTGAGCTTTTCATAGCATGATTTATGCATCTCTATCAGCAGTAGCCTTTCATCTCTCAGATTGTATTCTCCGAGGCTTGGTGGATTGGGACAGAGGACGAGAACCCTGAAGAAAGCCAGCTTGATTTCCCTAAGGAACTTACTGAGGTTAGTTTCCTTTTCATGTAGGTTTTGCGTGTTGATTGAATGTATATATCATTGTTGATGATGATCCAATCTCAGGAATTTGTTGGTTTCAGGGACAACACTCAGAATATGACTTTAAAGGTGGAGCAGGTTCAACATCTGCTAACAAGCAAATTGGTCATAAAAATGAAACTACATCTGTTGAAGAACACTCCCTGAATGGTAAGGTTGAAGATACCATATCTGATGATGAAAACAAAGATTTGATGAAGGCGACCCCATTTCGACATTCAGCAAGAACTGCCAAAAAAAAATTCAAGTATTGGTCTTGCCATTTATTGCACTCACTAGATACTGTCATAAAGAGAGATCTAGCAGCTGCTGACTTTAAGTGCATGCATAATGCATAAAAATGTACAACATAGATACGTATATGCATATGCATATTTTACAGGAACATACAAATACACACACGCACCTTATAGGCTCTGAACCCATCTTTGAATGATAATGTGGAAGCAAAAAATTGTGCTTTCATTCGTGCAACATGAACTTATTTCCGTTTCAAGACCTGTCTATTACCTCTGATTTATAGTTCTTATCATACAAAAGAAAAAACGGAAGGATGAAACATGTTGCAGTTAGTTACATAGGGCACTGATGTCCAATGCCCATTCACATGTGGCTAATTGAAGACACCAGCAGATGGGTTGTTGCAGAAATGTTATGTAGCCTCTATGGATATTAAATACAAAAACTATTGGACAATTATCTCCATGATATGTTGTGGCACCTTTAGTTAGATTAGCATACGTAATTAACCATTTTCATTTGTTTCTTGTTACTGAAGAATAATACGTGCTGGTTTAACAGAAGACAAACAATTTCTTGTGATGTGTTCACATATGCTTCAATTAGCTTTTATTTTGTCATCGAATAATTTTAGATCTTATCGTGTTCATTTTCTATCTTTTCAAAAGTTCAAAGTTCCCTTTATCTCTAGCATTTTTATTGGTTCAGTTTTGGAGAAGCTTCTTCTGGAGATGATTCTGCTGAAAGCGATACTTACGTAGGTGAAGGAGAAGACAAACAAGTTGGGGAACTTGATTCATCATCCGGGATGCATGCTAGTGAAAATATCCTAA
The DNA here is from genome assembly GCA_037349345.1 of Oemleria cerasiformis. Lineage (NCBI taxonomy): Eukaryota > Viridiplantae > Streptophyta > Magnoliopsida > Rosales > Rosaceae > Oemleria > Oemleria cerasiformis. The sequence continues at coordinate 18,286,873 of JAZGTL010000018.1, forward strand.
CTTTTTCTGTCTTAATTAATTTAGTGAAGTCCAGTATTAATAGTTCACTTCTATGTATATCTGAAGACGAGCTATTTTGTAATTTGAACTTAGGTTTGGCATACTTTAACCTTCCTTCTCAGCTGGCTATACTTTGATTGATTCCCTTAACTAGTAGATACAGATTGAAAATCCTAGCTTTGCAGATGTTGACATTGATAATAAGGATTCTGTGAAAGGAGTTCAAATTCCCAAACATATTCAAGAGTCGTCTATGTCAGAAGCTAAACTAAAGAAACAATCCCATTTTGCCTCTGCAATGACCATATCTAAGGAGGATCCTTATAGTAATCATACCTCTGAAATGACTATACCTAAAATGTTTGAGAAATTGGAGAAAAAGGTAAAGTTTTATGACTTTTATTGTTAGTATTGCTACTTGTGTGAACTTGTTATTATGTAAGCTATGGTAGTTTCAGGAATATTCAGAAGCCTGTAACTGAAAAGAAAAATGAAACACCTGATCAGGGTGGGATCCATTTTCTTGGGCATGTAAAAAAGAAAATAATGCACCATTCATTTCCATTTTGCCTTCAATTCCTACTTTCTGATTATTATGCTCTGAAGTTTTTCAATGTTTTATAGAAAGTCAACTCCAGCGTGGAAAGTCACGCACAATTTCCCTCTTCTTCAGTTCATAAAACACCCAGAAATTCAAGGAAACCTGCATCTCCAAAAGGTTGCTAATTTTCCCAGTTACTTTCTTATTATGAAAATGTTGGAATTTGAATACTCAGAACATTGAGCACTGTTGATCTTTTTCAGTTTCTGGCCAGAAGCCGCACCAAACTGATTCAAAGAAGGTTAATCAGGTTACATTTAGTGTTTATGTTCCTTCTCCCTTCTCCCACCCTTTTAAACAACAACTATGGCTGATCTTTTCCTTCTGAACCATGACTGGTTTGCATTTGAGAGTTCTAAGGTACACCAGCTGAGGTAGGTTTGGTTGTTGTTGCAGGATGGACCTCGGAGAAAGGCAAAAGTTATCAAGGAAAAGGATTCAGGTATCTCTCTCTCTCTCTCTGTGGGAGGCTACATACACCATTACAAGTGTCAATTACTGTTAGCCAGTAAATATGAATGTATCTGTATACTTTAGGAGACAATTTATGTAATGAAGAGGTGAAACATGGGAAGGAGAAATAGTCCTTAAAGCAAGGAAAAAAGCGAATATAGTACTAAATCCCTAATAAGTGGTAGTGGAAGGATCAACACTTGATTGGATTGATGACAAGAAAAATGAAGGACGTTAAAGTAGAAAGAATTTTCTATCAAAGATCTACAACGTAGTATACGTAATAGCCTTATTCAGCTAAAAAAAAATCTCATTGGCATATGATAAGCACTACCAACAGACAATAAACTTCTCCTTATGTGATGTGATTTTCCTCTTATTTTTGTTGCAGCTGAGGTAGTTTCCCTCTTTTAATTCATGACCTACTTTATAAAAAAGTAAGAAAGAGAGATCTGTATCTAATTATCTGTCTTCAAGGACAAAATGAACAATTAGTTCAACAACTAGACTCAAAATATAGTAATAGTACTCATGTGCTTGCAAGTTCCCTGTTTACAAAGAAGGGTTTAGAAAACCACTATAGCATGTTTGGTAAGAGAGGTGTATAGGCTTGCAGTTTAGTCTAAGTGATCATATATTAATGAAATCAAGAATTCATGCATCAGGAACAGAGGGGACTTCTTGGCGTACCATCCAGATATGGTGCTGTTTGGGTGTCTGATGAATGGGGGGATGATCTTTGTCTGCCTTATATTCTCTTCATCATTGTTTCTCTTTAGCAATACAACATGCCAAATTGGAATAGCATCTGTATGATTTTGCTTTGAGTGGTTAATTCGTTCTGTTCATATTCAAATGTCATGAATGGTTACTTTTTTAAATTTTTTATTATCATACCTCTTCCAGAATCCAGTCACCTTTTTCCGCTTATATAATTTGTTTATTCTGAATTTTCTTTTCATAAAAGTTTCTCTTAAGCATGCATCTCAATTGGGAAATTTAGGTTATAATCTGCATCTATTTTTGTGTAGGAGGCAAAAACTTGGCGAAGAAGAAAGAAGATGAGGTATGTTTGTTCTATAGTACGCTTTTCTTTATCAGTTTCTCACATGGCAATTGATGTTATACATACACGTTTAGGTTGAAGAGGATGATATTGAAGAATTCTCAAGTACCTCAGAGGTAGTTTCTAGTTTATTTAAATATACTTCTCTTTTACTGTTTTGAAGATGGATATATAACATGTCAATGGCACAGAGGTGATTGGTAATGTTATATATGTTGTGTCGGTACTTTGAGTGCTGCTGTTCCTTAAAATATCCTTGTAAAGCCAGATGATAATTATTTGTTATTGCTATTTGCTAGACTAAGGTGTGACCCTCACATGCATGCAGTGCTCTCTTTTTTTACTGGAAGTAAACCTTACATCTGGTCATTGGTAGTCATTGATGGTGCTGGCAAAACAATAGTTTGGAAAATATTAAGTTTTTGAGTTTATGCATCGTGTAGGATACTGATGTTAGCGATGACGATTGGACTGCTTGAGATCCTGGCGACACTGGTTGTGGACTTGTGATTGCCATAGAGAATTAGAGATGCACCTGTCAAGCAAGTGTATTATTATTACTTTCCCCTCTCCAGGGGCGACGATATGATAAGAGGCTTGTTGAAGTGCTTGGTCAGGTCAGTGCTATAAGACCTCAGAAGTTGACACATTGCTGCATCCTGTAATTTTCACCTTCTTAAACATTTTTATTATTATTTTCATTTTGTAACTGATCCTTTGCCATAGATATGAAATAAGATGACAATTCCAGTTATATTTTCCTCTTCTTTATATCCTATCCTATATGAAATTAAAATAAAGTATTAAACATCTTGAAAGTATGGACAAGGTATAGCCGATAGCCAAGGCTTTTTCACAACCTTGTCATTGCATTCCATGGTCTCTGACTGTTGAGATTCTACAAGCCTTCGAGTTGAGGCTTCAGAAAATGGAATGCTGTGGATTTTTTCCCAGCATAAAGTTATTTCGTACGCTGATTGATGGTATATTTAAATAAGCTTAGCTATGAAGTATGAACGGTAGCTTTCTACCTACTGCAGAGTCATCACAAATTTATAATCCCACTGGGAGGGGTTCTAGACAACCAATCTCCATATATATAATCAGAATAATGAACTTAACTAATCACTGAGGAGAACATCTCATATCGCAGTTGAAACAAGAGGGGTTTGGCCATAATCTCTTAAAACAGCAGCTTAATTAAATGTAAGGAGAGATGAGAAAAAAGACGGAGTATAATCAAATAAATATTAAAGGTAGCACACATGTAATTAAGATAATGATTCCCCCTTCTCCAGTCGCTAGTTGAGTTTAGTAGCTGCATTAGACTAGTGAGGCCTGAGGTTGAAGCAGCTGAGACCGTTGTGGAGGTATTGAAAGGAAGCATGCAATTGTTTGAGTCCTTGCAAGTCAAGCTCCTCAACAAGAGCTTCCCACCAGCCCTGTTCCGGCTGTCCTTGCAATTGGCTGCTGCTGCTGCTGCTGCTGCTGCTGCTGCTGGTTCCAGTCTCATTTCCAGCTGCTTCTGTTGATAAGGATGATGATGCTTCTTTTGCTTTTGGTTTCATCATCAGTTGAAGCACTTTCTCGCGCTCCCTCTCAGCTTCCAGCTCACTCACCAACACGTTGTGCTGCTTAATGATCTCATCCGTTCTTAACTGCCTGTAGGCCTCCAAAATTGGATAAGTCCTATCAGTATCATCATCATCATTTTCATATTGATTTTGATTTTGATTTTGATAATGAGGTGCTGCAGGCTGCTGCTGGTCGTTTTGTAATCGGTTGGTTACCAAGTCCAAGGAGGGGTTACCATAGGAAAAGGGCTTTCCGGATGGTGAAAATACCACCACACCAACCTCAGCACCGCATAGCGTTGCTAACTCATTTGCCTTCTTATAGATGCCAGATCGCCTTTTTGAGAAAGTAACAAGACGATCATCTACATTTTCAATCTTCTTCATTTCAATATTTTGCCTGCCCTGTGTCTTCTTGCCTTCCATGGACGCTGCCAGCCTCCCTCCCACTCAACAAGTCAACAATGTATAATCACTTACAAGGTTTTACAGAACGGAGAAACTCAAGGGGGGTTGTTACCATTGCAATTTGGTTTTCTTTGCCTTGCTTGGAGATGCTTATATAGAAAAAGAAAAACCCTGCCAATTATCTAGCCTTAGGTCATTCGTAATCTATAATATAACTAGTAATTTCCATTTTCCCACTTATGCAAGAAGATCAAATATTGTTTGGTTGGCACTTCCAATTTTCTTTTAGCCATTATCAATTATTTATTGTGTTTCCTATCCTTGCCTCTGAAGAACCTTTTTTCCTCTACACTAGAGTTCATGGTGCTATCGAATGGGCGCACCTCCTTTGAAAATCCTCCACTTGATATTTGGCATCATAGTCAAGCAATTGTGTATCCTTCTTCCCCTTCGTTAATAAGGAATATTTCAGATTTTGTGATTATATATATATATATTAGTTGATCGATCATGAACTTTTAACAGTTGGTGAAACTGGTTACATTGTCACTCAACAAGATTGATCACACTGCACTACATACACTGTTCACCAACCACGATTAAGTATTGGATATTAGGGAGATATAGTTTGGTGGTTAGGAAGGAATGAAATCAAGATTGAAATGGAAAAGAATCGCAAGAAAATAAATAGTGCGCCTTACTTAAGTAAACGAGTAAGGAAGTTGAAAATTGACATGAACAACCCACAAATTTTTTATATTTATACACAATCAACTAAGCAAGAAAAAAGCAAACCTTCACGTCAAAGTACAATAAAAGTAGTCAAAATGAGTAGGTAATTTGTAAAGCCTACACTTAATTTGTGTAATCTTATTTATGACATTGTGTGGACTCTGGTATGGCTACTTGTACCTGACTATGCCTTTGTCTTCTCCAAGTCCACATGCCACAGTCCGAAGTCCACACCATAAGGGATAACTAAAAATTTGTGTATCAGCCTAAAAATTTGTCTACTCTTGCGTTTTGTGCCCTTGACAAAAACTTCATGCAAATTGGTGGCTGAACCCCGGCAAGAGCTAGTATTGAAGCTGGCAATGTCCAAATCCCATCCCCGCAGATCAAACCAGAAGCTACTGCAGGCACAAATGCATCTGCCTTGGCCTTGTTTATCCTTCCCCACAAAAACACTATCAAGCTCCCAATGCACATGTCAATGGCAAAATATGAGCCTATATAGAAAGGTATTGCCATCGCCATTGGTAGTGGAACGAAGCGTGCCCTCTTTTTACCAATGCAATCCTTGAGGATGTTTATGGCAATGGCAGCACCAAAGAAGACGGCACAAAGCAAGAGGCAGTTCTTAGGCAGAGATTTGACACCTTCTACCCCCAAAATCGCCATGTTACGGTACACAACAGCAAAGGGAGCAGGATATGCACTTTCAGGTGTGCCGAGGTCAATGAAGGCCTTGTAGAAGAGCCAAAAGACGCAAGGAGAAATTACACACCCCATTGCTGTCCCAATGACTTGGCTCACAAACATTGATCGCGGTGAAGCCAATGTTAGGTAGCCGGTCTTGAAATCTTGGGTTAGATCAGAGGCTGTAGAGACAATGTTCATCATGACTCCGCAGGCAGCGAGTCCAGCAAGAACACCCCCATGTGCGGAACCAGCCCATGCCCCGATCATGAAGATGGCCACCTTTCCATAGGTGGATGCAAGGGACCAATCAGTGAGTCCACAGCCGTATGCATTACAGAAAGCCAAGGTGGGTGCAAAGAGGTAGATGACCAATATATGGTACCATTTGAGTTGGGGAAATATGTGGGGAACGGTGGCAATGGAGACTGCAGCTATTGCAACATAGCCTCCAACAGCAAACCATGCTGGAATTTGATCTTTAAGAAAGAGTTTGGTGCGGCTCTGATCATCATAGGAGAGCTGCTCACTGCTCACAGCTGGAGGAGAGGCATGATCTGCAACTGGGAGAATGTCATTGACATCTTTGGCTGCTCGTAGTTGAGAATGCAAGGCAAAGAGGGTTCGACTTAGGACCTTGAAGAAGTTGTACAGTCCGTCACCAAGGATCATGGCAATGGCAATGAAGACCTTGTAACCTTGAAGGCCATTCATGGATTTTGGACTGAGGTCTTTGCTGTACCAATCGCCACTCCTGGTTTCTATGAGAGGCCACATTACACCCCAAGAAATAATGCCTCCAAGAAGAACTGATATGTTGACAATGTAAGGGCAAATCATCCCGACCCCAACATATGTGGCAGAGAAATCAAAGAAAAACCTGTAAATTCCAAACCCAATATTATACATATTAGTATAGAAATTAGTAGGTATGGTAACTGGTAAGAAGAAAGAAAGAAAAGCGATGGTATTTATTAGTAGCTAGCCTACTTAGTACTTACTGATTCTGATATGCTTTGAGGCCAAGTGAAGGGAAGCTTGCAAATCCACAATCATCTCCAGCAGTATAGAACCACTGAAAGAAACCCCACAAGAAACTAAAGGAGAAGAACTTTCCCAAAGCCTTTATTTGTTTCCTAATTAAGTAGTAGGTAGATATTGTTAGCGAATCAGCTTAGAAATGAACCAAATATCAATATATCTAAGTTTGAAACTGGATATACATATGTGCTCGGTGAGTCGGTGTGGGTGGCTTACTTTGCTAGCTTGGCTCCTTCAGGTGTGTGGAAGCTGTTGATAAGATGAGCAGTTGCAGTACCGCTTGGATATGTCAATTTGAAGTCAATGATCATGATCTGAAATTAACAACTACCATTGCTTAATTAACGTACCCTTCATGGAATGGAATGAAATGAAATGAAAGGGAATGCAATTAAGTTTAAGTTGCAGGCAGTGGCAGTGGCAGTGTCAGTGTGGACGGACCTTTCGGAGAGGGACGACTGAGAAGAGGCCGAGAAAGCTAACAGCAAAGAGAAAGGCAATGAACCACAGTAACCCCGGATCTTTGGTATCACCCTTGTCTTTGGATTGCAAGGCAATGCGTTCACTCATGCCAAACAGATAGCTCCCAAACCCTCCTGCATATATGTGTCATCGTCATCATCAGTTTATAATAGATACACTGATACACAACCCATATAATTTGCATATCTAAGCAAGTAACTAACTACTGCATCGATCCTCGATCCTCGATCTGACTTTTTAATCACATCAATTAAGGACATTGTTCTGCCCAAAAATATATCTCCTCTCATCTCATCACAACATGACATATGCCGGCCTAAGTTAATAAACTTGGTAATTTTGAATTAAAAGGTATTAATATAATTAAGGATTAGGGAGGAGGTACTGACCACTAAAGGCTATGCCGGAGGAAGCAACGATGCAGGTCTGGATGACAGTGTTCTCTTGCCTTGTGAAGGGCTGGTTCAAGAGGCCCCATCTCTCGAGGAACTTGGTCCAAGTCTTCACAAAGAAGAATCCCAACAGACCCGCAGAGACATTGAGAGAAGGAATAATACCAGCGGTGAGGTTGAGCTTCATGACGATGACGCTGAAAAGCACGCTTAGCACCAAGCTTATGAAGAAAGCTCTCGCTGTCAGCTGCTCCCTCCATGATGGCACCGCCACGTTTTCAAATAACCTTTCCACTGAATAATTACCTTCCTTCTCCGCCAACTCCCCCTCCCCCTTCTCGTAGTACTTATTCTTCTTCTTGGGATCATCTTCCAGTGCCTCAACCTCAACACCATCATCATGTTTTACTTCATCCCCAGCCGCTGATGAATTTCTGTATCTATTATGAATATTATTAAAATTTGCACCACTATCACCTGCTTCTTGATCAAGTTGCTGCTGCTGCTCTGAGTTCTGACCCATAATCAATTAATTATACTCTGTTCCACCTCCTCTACTAGCTACTAGTATATCTGTATTTGTATAGCGCAGGTGCTGAGAGTGAAATTGCTAACAAGGGAGGATGGGGAATCCAAGAATCTGGATGCTTTGGCTGGATGGATGGATATATATATATATATGGATATGATGGCTGGATTCTGAGTTTCTACTTTCTATGGTTGGATCATGAATCCTGAATTATATGGATCACATGTATATATAATTAGCCTTTACCTTTCCCTGCCTGTCTGGCTAATGTAAATCATTTGAGCCTGAATAAATATGAATGGCCGACTTTCTTGTCCTTTATATAGAGGCAGCGATGAGACACACTCCATCTATATACTCCCTAGCGCGTCCATATACTCCAGGATACAAGGTGTCCATTCATTAATTAATTGTTAGAAGAGTAATGCATTTTCCTAAGAAAAGTAGTACGCCAAAGACACTCCATATATCATTATCATTACAATTGAATCTGAATCCTCTTAGTTACAAATACTATTAAATATTAGTATTTTTTAATCAAAATTATAAAATGATTTATAGCTTTATGTAGAGATTGTTTTGAAGAAAATTTGGTCAACACCCATTTTGTAAAACGGCACTCCTCTTGTAAAACGGAGGTCCACATCACAGCTCCGTAATAATTAAGAGTGAGTATGTACAGTGTAGGCTAGGCTCACGACCCGATGATATCATTGAGACGCTAGCTAGCTTCCAAGTCCTTCAAGTCAACTAATATTAGATAATTAATTTGCTGTATTTAAATAGGGATTTAAACAATAAACAATATTAAATATAATAATATGTAAGCATCTGGGTACTGGACCGGATAGGAAATTAGGAATAGCCGCTTTGCTCTCTTCTGCTCTCCTCAGCCTCTCAGCCTCTCACTGTCAGTCTGTCGCTAGCTAGCTTGCGACTTGCAAGTTGTCTCCTTCATTAATTCTCATTGGAGGAGAGAAGAGATACGAATCACCCTATCTACAAATTTATTAGCGTAAATTACAATTTATTATTTTGTGGTTTGTACTAAATTACACGATTATATTTATAGTTTTAAATTATATATTTTATTACTTTGTAGTCTTTGAAACGTTATAAATTTATCCTTCCGTTAAATTTTCTGTTAAAATTTTTGTTAAGGGATGATTTGAACAAAGTAGAACCCACTTTTAGTTTAAATGAGTGCCAAATAAGAGTAATGTGGCATATAATAATAATAATAATATACTTATTAAAATAATTTTAAAAAATAGAAAAACCGCTCCCCTCCTCCTTCCCCAACATGACATCATCATATGGTGATGGCGGAACAAACCAGATGATTGAGGAAGGCATATTATTCCAAGGTAGGATGAGATTTTCCGCAATCGGTCATTTGACATGGTGTTATCATGTACCAATCGAAATCGTGGGATCTCTCTTGGATGTTGCTTTATAGCGCAAGGTGCTTGACTTTCAGACGGTAAGCAATATCCAATCATCCCACCCAATGGCGGATCTAGAAATTTATTCCGGGAGGGTCAACATGTAAGAGTTTCTAAATTTGTTTAACAAAAATAATACCTCCAAATTAAAACAAATACTATTATAATTCATGTTTCATGGAAGATATAATATTACAACCTATAATTGTCCACGACGAGTTTTTATACCTTGAAAAAGTCGCATTATAGCTTTATGAATGACATGACCCTTTCCGAATTTCGACTCGAAATCCGTGAAAGTCCATGCTCCCGTCTGACAACCTTTGATTACAGAAGTTAATACCTGAAATACCCTTATTTCCTTGGAAACATCTAATGAAATATTTACGGGGACTCCAACAGAACCTCCCATGTACTTTATTGACCTTCACCCACCTGTCAGACGAAAAACAGACCAATAGTTCACAAACTACCCCGAAGGACCTCCTCCGCAAGCAAAACAAAACAACTGACGTGTCAAACTACCCCGAAGGACCTCCTCGTGTGAACCGTCAACAACTCGTCAATCTGGGTCACCGCCCACACCACCCACTGACCCTGATAACGAAAGCACCCGTGCCACATCTCAGGCATTGGTCACACTTCGTGACCGTAATTATCATACATATACCGTAAGGTTCTTTGGCTATCATATCGTCGATTCAATTATCACTCCATAGCTATTCCCTGAATATGCTAATTTGATCAGGCTTTTGTTTCCCTAAACCATTATAGAGGTCCATACACCTCAATGACTGGATCCAATTCAATGTTCAAGACTTGGTTGCCCGAGCAGTAACTCAATATTCCGGCTCTTTCCGAGCCTCAATCCAATCCTCCCTACCATACCTCACATCTCCGCGGGTGTATGAGGGAAGCCTCCCTGACATACCCCACCGAGTGTATGAGGGAATCCTTCATGACATACCTCACATCATAACATCCCGAGAGTATGATGGAATCTTCCATTACATACCTCATATCATTCATCAGGGTCAAAACCCAAATTGACAATCCCAGTCCAAAACCCTAAAATAAATTATTAGTTGGGTCTACGGCCCAACCATCTAACCTCGAGCCAAGCTTGATATCCATATTCCCAAGTCAATATCCTTGTCCATACTATACCAAAAATCTAATAAATCACTCTTAATTCGAGAGATGCGTATTGATAAGACATTCAATAAATCCACTTAAACCTTAAGCTTTAGTTTCCGAGCCTCGAAATGATGCTAATATATTCCTAATAATTTCTCTCAATTCCCACCACTTACAATCTGTGGTATGACATAATACATAGAAATACGCATGCCTTGTAATCCCGGAAACCCAGTCCGCTCACTGTACATCCAAAGTACCAACTCAAGGAAGCCCTAGCCCCAAGGAACCCTTTAACATACCGATAACCAAGCTCCCTTGACCAATCCCCCCCCCCCCCCCCCCCCTCTCCCGAGCCAAAACCCACCCCGTGGTCATCCATTATAGTTGGGATTACTCAAACGGGGCTCTTAACGAACTCCAATGGCCTCAAAACTGCCAAAAATTTATCCGGAATGCTCCAAAACCTTAGACAAGCATCACCGTGGACCAGAAAAAGGCCCCACACCCTTGTAGAAAATCGGACCACGTGCCCCAACGCGCTGGTAGAAAACCGAACCACGTGCCCCCACGCGCGTCTGCACTGTCACGGTGGAATATTCAGTCGAACCTAACGGAATCGGAATGTTCTGTCCAAACTAACGGCGTTAGGGTTCTGTTATAACAATGTTACCTTTTGACAGAATATGCTAACGCCGTCAGCATATTCCGTCAAACCCTAACGGTGTCAGTTGACTTAACGGTTGACTAACCGCTTATTGGATCGCTTACTGTACTGCCACGTGGCTTTCAGGTGGCATGCCACGTCAGTACACAATCAGACCAGCTCACCGGAGAAGACGACCGGACCACCGCGGCCGCCGCTGCCACAGTAGCTGGATTCTGGAAATTTCTCGCCGGAAATCGTCATTTCCTACGAGTTGCTAACTCCCCCAAAACTCCACCGATTTTTATGATCCACACCTGTAAAATCATCTACTCAACGCCAGAAACTCGAAAATGAAGTCGGGAATTCGAGATCATACCTACTTTGGTCAGAAACCGATCGTGAAGTTTCGGCCAAATTCCTCTCTTCGATTCTCCGTCTCAGGCGGTGTTCATTTCTCAAAATTGACATCAATCTACTCGCAGGGACTAGGGGATGTTGTTCCTCGCCTCAGTTTGGCTCGAATAGACCCAAAAATGGGTAGATGATGAAGGCAATGGTGCTGCGATCGCACGTGGAAAGAGAAATCGAGAGATATGAGAGAGAGAGAGATAGAGAGAGAGAGAGAGAGAGAGAGAGAGAGAGAAAAAGAGAGAGTGTGTGGCTCAGCAGAGTCTCTCAAGAGAGAGAAAGATATCTCACTTATTTGGACTTTTGAGAAATTACCAAACTACCCTTGAAGCTTCTAGACCCACAACTTTCTCACCGGGTCTCCGTTTTCCGCGTGCAGCCTGTCTACGAACTCACGAGTTTGAGACCTACGCAATGACCCAAGAAAAACTTCTAAAAGTGATTTCAGACAAAATGTGACTTCCGAACCCCTCCGAAACCGAGGGTAAAATCGTCATTTCCCTAATTAAATCTTCAAATTACGTTAATTTCTAATCCGGGTCATTATAATGAAGTTATGTGGTTGTGATTGAGAGATGGTACTGGAACCCTAAGCCTCCTATTGGCCCTTGAGGAGAAACTTTGAACATGTGGGTTCCCTTTGAAGTCGGTAAAGGCATAGTGTTGTTGTGTTGGGACTTGAGTTTTAGTTTTGCTCAGAAGGCAACAACTGTCTTTTTTTTGTTAAATGAATTGACTCAAAACGACGTCGTTTGGGGTAAGATTTATTTTAAAAAAAATATGCAGAAAAATGAAAAGACGCTTGCTGCAAACAGAAGCTTCAAACTCAGAAAAAAAAAACCCAGCCCTCAGATGAATAGAGAACAAGAATTCAAGGCTTTAGGGGTTAAGATACATATCTTAAGAGAGGAATTGAGAGGTTGAGAGGGTCAATTGACCCCCCTTGCCCCTCAATAGATCCGCACTGATCCCGCCTAATAAGGTAAGCAATGGGATGGAAAGAACAATGGGCTTAGGTAGAGAATCGTTGTTAGAAGAACACTCTTCTTGGGAATTATCATTGTTTTATATCAAAACATAAGGATAGTATGATAGAAATAATGTCCATTGAATAAAATGAATAAGAATTGCTGGAAATGGAGTAGCAGCGCCTGGTAACTGGAAGTGTTGTTGGGCAGATGGGCTGACAGAAACCCTCCGGGCCGTAGCGGGACGAGGCGCCGAGACTAGGAGGAGGCATCACCTTCTGATGCGTAATGGGTATACGGTTGGGTTGAGTTGTATATGTAATTTAACCTTGTTTGCTCTAATTGTCTTATGGGTTAACTGTTGAGATGTCATGTGGGTTGGTTGGATTTAATTTTATCTAGACTGTTTAGATTGTGGTTATTTTGCATCCCACGTCTGACAAGTGGAAGACAGAGTCACCTTGTTATATGGGAGATTCTGCCGAATTTTCGGTAGAATTCTAATAAGGGCATTTCTAGAAGGATTTAAGTTTTTCCAAGGTTGTCAGACGAGGGCAGGGCTTCTCACGATTTTTGAGGGGAAATTCGGGAGGGGTCTTGTCATGTGCGGAGCAATGAGAAGGAGGAGGGGAGAGATTTTTCTATTTTTTTTAATTATTATTTTATGCCACATCGACGCTTATTTGACACTTATTTAAACTAAAAGTGGGTGTCACTTTGTCCAAATCATCACTTAACAGAAATTTTAACAGAAAATCGAACGGACGGGTAAAATGCAAGATTTGAAAGTACGAATGTAACCGTGTAATTTGCCCAATTTACAATTCATTAGTTATTAGGGTTTGATTTTGTGCTAGCTACAAACAATTGCTTCCTCCATCAAAGACTCGTTTTCGACTTTTCACCCTTCACATTCACAGTTCACAGTTTCACACACACAAGACACAACATGCACCTTGGAATCTACGGCGTTACATAGTATATACATATAAAGTAACTTTCAACTTTCCACTACACATACATATAAAGGCACGAATTCAATATTGAAATTAGAGGTGGGCTAATTTAAGAGCTAAATTTTCTTAGTAACAATTTTAATTAAAATTTGTCAAAAGTTTCTTTGGTTTTTCCATATTGTATAGAACTTGTTGATACTTCTAGTTTATATTTCATTATCAATCGTAATATGCATTATCAATCGTTATATATAACATATATTGTTCTTTAATTTAAAATGATAAGTAACACTAAGAGACAGTCCAAATATCTCAAATTTTGATTGAAACAAAAATAAATATTCAAACTTATACCCAATATATGTACACCAGAAGAATTGAATGAGAAATATTCAAACCTCTTATACCTAAATTTTTTTATTTTCTTCACATTTGAGATGGGCTGGAGCCCACTCAGCCTATAGTTGGGTCCGTGCCTGTACATACGACGGCCTATACAATACGTATGCAGATGATCATCAGCAGGAGGAAGATGTGGAGAGACCGGGGATAGCTACCTGGTATTACCAGCTGTGACTGACAATCAGCTACCTCATATTACGGGTCAGTATATATATAATATATATATATATGCTAATATGCATGTTATTATCAATAAATAATCCTTATTAGTTTACCAAAACATCCCACGTACCCGGCCCACCTATAGTTGGTTAATGGAGCGGGAGCGGCATGTTTTCACATGCATTCTTATTCCTGCAAATAAGCTAACATATAATATCCCCAAACACTTTGCACGTACCAAGTACGGTTGGAGTTTGAAAACAAAAAATCCATTTTTACATGATCATATTCAATTTATGAAAATATTAACAAATATGATCTATATTGATGTCAATGTTAGACCGTTTTAACGAGAGGTTTAACTTTTAATTAAAAATACGTATAAATAGAATTTATAAGAAGATGGACGATAAAGATCGAGGAAGAGAAAAAAAAAGGATAGATTGAGGATCCTGAACCCATCCATGCATGTTGTTGCGTTAATGTCATGTAGGTGGTTGCCATTCTTCAAGGCACGCAATTAAAATTAATTATAGAAACTGAGCTTTAATTAACTGACAAACAAAACAAGAATATATAGGGCCATTGAATTTCAAAAATATCGGCTTAACTCTACCGAATTAGTCAAATCGGGTACTTGTGGCTTTCATCATGACTTGATGAACATTTGACCTGGATCTATTCTAATTTGTATTATTGTAGATGCATTTGTGAATACTTGCTTTCAGTGTTGGAGGTGAAGGGAGCTTTCTTTAGCTCCCATTTGTTCATTTGTCAATTGTGAAGACCAATATTGTATTACTTTTCTAACAAGCGGAAGTTTCATGTACACATTTTCTCTGGAGCATATGTGAACACTTGCTTTCAGTGTCGGAGGTGAAGGGAGCTTTCTTTAGCTTTCATTTGTTCATTTGTCTATTGTGAGGACCAATATTGTATTACTTTTCTAACAAGCGGGAGTTTCATGTACACATTTTCTATGGAGCGGTATGAATGGAGTTTGGGGATCGGTCATCGGAGGGGAGGCCACTTGAAGAAACCAGATATTATGTATGCGTTGGCTACTTGGCTTTGGGTTGCCTAAATCTGTCCAAATCCTTAAATCATACCTAGGTGCTAAGTTACACTAGATTATAACATTTATAAGAATACATGCGCCGTACATTCATGATTTTTTTATTGTAACTATTTATTGGAATGCTAATAAGAATTTGATATATTTAACATTTGACGAAGGAGTTTAATTTCAGTCAAAAATTAAAAAGTAATAAAGGCTTTTTTTGTTCTTTTAAGAGTGCCGGTAATATATTTTTTAATTGCTTAATTAAAAATAAGAGTAAGTAGGGTTTTGAATAGTTTCTCAAGTTGTCAGGGTCTAATCATTTGATAGCCCAACTAAAAATGATCCACTCTTATTATTTTAAAAACGGTGGACCCTTAATCAATATTCACGGAACAAATGGAAGAAATTAGATTGTTGGAATTTTCTCCTTCAGTGACTAACATTGGAAAGAATTCTCGTTAGTCTCCAAGGTGTCTTAATCATCCTATTGGTGGAATTAATCACGATCTTTGCATCACCCTCCACCGCTACTCTCTGGCATCCAAGATCAAACGCCATCCTCGGACCTTCTAAAAGGGCAAGTCCCTATGCAACTAGGGAATTGGTTCTTCCCAGCCATTTAGCACCAGCACAAATGGGAAGGCCAAGATGATCGCACAGAATAAAACTCGCAGCAGCAATACCATATTTAACAGCAGCATCAAAGTTTAATTTTGTCCATCCCAACTCAGGGGGATGCCATATGATTATTCCAGACTGTCTGACACTTCCGGGACCGGGTGGGTTCTCCTTGAAGTAATTGTCGCCCATTATGTGCGCCATAATAGAGATCCTTGCAGCATGAGAAGTTTCATTTTTAAACATTGCATTGTTCATACCATTCCAGATGTGATAGCATTTTAATAAGGCCCTACTAAGAGTGGATGGGGACACCTTTTCTACACTGCTCAAGGAATTAAACCAACAAAGGAAATATCCATTACCATGACACCTTTCCCACCCTTCACACTTTACACATGGCAATCTCTGTTGTTATGTAATACTAGCCTCATAGTAGGTGTAGAAAGTGCATGGAAGAGGTATTGTGGCACATTACGCGCCATGTAATAACTGAATAACAAATTGGTACATGTGTGTGTGAGATATTTTCATATAACGTCACTTTAAGCGCACTTAAATTTATTGTATAAGCGCGTGTCAATCTGCATTTTTTTAATATATAAAATGTAATTACAATTTTTATTTTTATTTTTTTTAAAAATGAAAATAAAAACCGATATAAATGAATGCTGGTAGTTCCATGTTCGTGGAGTTTGGTTTGCTTTGGTAATTGGAAAAAAAAAAGTGAATGTACGTGCAAGAAAATACAATCAAAGAACGACCTTATTGAAAGAATTATGCTGTAATGGTAAAGGAAAATAAAACAAGTGAAGAAGATGATTGAAGAAGAGAGAAGTCTGGGAAGAGATGAAGTAAAAGCTTCAGAATTTTTATATTTTGATCACTCACATCTGTTCATACATACATTCAATATTTATAGTCATTATGTACAGCTAAGGAGATTGATCTTTAACTGATTTAGCCTAACAACCTAACTGAATTGGTTTGAATCCTAACAAGAAGCTAACTAACTAACTAATCAATACAGCTAGCTAACTAACAATACAGCTAGCAGCTAACCATACTAACAGCAAGCTAACTACTTTGCTCCTAGCTAGCTAACTGTTTTGTTGCTTAGCTTTGCTCTTAGCTAACTGCTTAACCATATCATTCAACATCCTCCCTCAATCTGATGCTAGAGTCCGAAGCATGAGATTGTCCCGATAAAACTCAAACCGAGGCGTGTGTAGCCCATGAGTCATGACATCGGCTAGCTGATCCTGAGAGGAAACATGCGCCAAGTGAAGAGCCTTACGTTGAACCCGCTCACGAACGAAATGGACATCAATTTCAACATGTTTAGTACGGCCATGAAAAACTGGATTATGGGCCATTTGGATAGCGGAGACACTATCGCACCAGATCAGGGGCGGACGAGCAAGAGGAAGGTGAAGTTCAGCAAATAGGTGAGTTAGCCACTGGAGTTCACAGGCAGTGTTGGCAAGAGCTCGGTACTCCGCCTCGGCAGAAGAACGAGAGACGGTGGTCTGTTTCTTGGCCCCCCATGAAATGGGATTACGACCAAGAAAGACAATATGACCAGAAGTCGAACGGCGAGTATTAGGATCACCACCCCAATCAGCGTCTGAGAAGGCGTGAAGACGAAGCGCGCCTGAGATATAACGAAGACCAAAGGCCATAGTACCTTTTAGATAGCGAAGGATACGTTTAACAGCAATCATGTGAACATCCGTGGGAGCATGCATGAATTGACACACAGTATTAACAGCAAAAACAATATCCGGGCGAGTAAACGTCAAGTATTGGAGAGCACCAACCATGCTCCGATAAAGAGTGGGATTAGGAAGCAAGAGACCATCAGTAAGGAGTAACTTAGCATCAGGAACCAAAGGAGTAGAAACAGGACTGCAATTAGACATCCCAACCTTGGTCAGAAGCTCCTGTGTATACTTACTCTGATCAACAAACAACCCATTGTTGTGAGAACGTACATGGAGACCAAGAAAATAGGACAAAGGCCCGAGATCCTTCATGTCAAACTCAGTACTTAAGGCACGAATCAAACGGGCCATCACAGCAGGGTCATTCCCAGTCACTATGATGTCATCGACATAGAGCAAAACAATAAGAAGAACTTATCCCTGATGGAAGACAAACAAGGCAGAGTCAGAGAGAGATTGAACAAATCCCAAAGTGAGCATATGACCAGTAAACCGAGCGTTCCAAGCGCGAGGAGCCTGCTTCAGGCCATAAAGGGACTTTTCCAGTTTGCACACATGAGAAGGACAGTGAGAATCAACAAAACCCGGAGGTTGGTCCATGTAAACCTCTTCATGAAGAACACCATGTAAAAAAGCATTTTTGACATCAAGCTGTCGTAAAGGCCAATTGAACTGAGCAGCCAAAGCAAGAACGAGACGCACCGTGGTATGCTTGACAACCGGACTAAACGTTTCATCATAATCAACCCCAGCCTCCTGGAGATAACCCTTAGCAACCAGTCGTGCTTTGTGTCTTGCCACCGAGCCATCTGCATGGCGTTTTAACTTGAACACCCACTTACACCCAATAACACGACGGTGAGTAGGTAATGGAACCAATCGCCAAGTGTGCTGATGCTGGAGAGCAGAAAATTCCTCGTGCATGGCGTGACACCACTCAGGAACCTGGGCAGCTTGTGTATAGGTCACAGGCTCAAGAAGAGGACCAGCCGTGGAGGTGACGTGTAAAGCAAGAAAGCCACGACGCCTAGGTCTGGAGATGCCAGATTTGGAACGAGTGACCATAGGATGGGAAGACGGTATGGCATAGAGAGCAGGAGACGAAACCGGCACAGGCATGTCAACCACCAAGTCAATAGAGGGCGCGGAGCCAGGAGAGTCAACAGTAGGAGTGGATGGAGAGGAGTCTGAAGCCGGAGAAGCTGGTGAAAGAGCAGGATGCACAGAAGTAGACCCCGATGCAGTAGGAGAGGTAACCCTGCCAAGTGGAGGACAAGCAGTATATAATGGAGTACAACTAGGATGGTTTACCAAGCCATGATCATGCACGAAGGATGTGTTGATGGATGTATGAGAAGAAGAGAAAGGGAACTGACTTTCATCAAAAACAACATGGCGAGACACAAAGGTCTTTTTGGAGGGAATATGATAACACATATATCCTTTATACTCAAGAGTGTACCCTGCAAAGACACATTGGGTGGTTCGGGGTTCAAGTTTGTGACTAGTATAGGGTCTGAGAAAAGGATAACAGGCACACCCGAAAGATTTAAAAAACCGTAAACAAGGATAGGAACCAAATAGCAGAAAATAGGGGGAGTTCATATGAAGAACAGCAGTTGGCATACGATTGATAAGAAAATTGGCAGTGGAACAAGCATGAAACCAAAAAGAATAGGGCATAGAAGCTGTTTGTAGCAAGGTAATGGTGGTTTCAATGAGATGTCGATGTTTTCTCTCAGCAAGACCGTTCTGCTGTGGTGTATAAGGACACGATTTGAAATGAAGAATGCCTTTAGACAGGAAGAACTCAGTCATGGCCTTGTTGACAAACTCACCGCCACCATCACTTTGAAAGACTTTTATAGATTTTTCAAAGAAATTAAGAACATAAGAGTAGAATTTAACAAAAGTAGGGTAAACATCTGATTTATGCTTTAAAGGATAAATCCAAGAGTAGCGAGTATAGTCATCAATGAAGAGAACATAGTATTTATGACCAAGAAGAGAAGGACAGTGACTAGGGCCCCAAACATCTGAATGAACTTTAGCAAATGGATGAGAAGTTTTATTGACAGAAGCAGAAAATGGCAGTCTAGATATTTTTCCTTGGAGACAAGGTTGACACATATGTGAAGTTGACTCAGGTGAGTAAGTGATCTGAGCTTGGGACAACATAGTAGAAAGGACAGCATGGGCAGGATGACCAAGCCGCCGGTGCCATAGTGAAGAGGATACTGTTTTGCCTACACAAGCAATAGTCGACAAGTGAGGAGACAAAGAAGAAGAAGATAAAGACTTAGGAAGAGGATATAAACCACTAACACTAGGAAGTGTGTATAGAGTCCTCCCCGAGTGGTCCTGAATACGAAGAGAGGAAGCATCAAACAGCATTTGACAACCATTATGCAAACAAAACTTTTGCACAGAAAGCAGATTATGAACAAGACGAGGTACATGATACACATCCTTCAATTGAAAAGCATGATCGATAATAGGCAAGGTAAGGGAACCAACACTAGCTATAGGAAGAACAGCTCCATTACCAACTGAAATACCTGATTTAGAAGGACAAGCGTGAGCTTGTTGTAAGTGAGAGTCATCAGAGATCATGTGATTGTTGGCACCAGTATCAGCAAGCCAGAAGTTAGGATCATTGAACTCAAACGCAGGAGTAGCTGAATAGGCCTGAGACTGAGTACCGGGTGGAGTAGACACTTCAAAATGACCCCGTTGTGAGCACTCCAGGGCCTCATGGCCAGAAATCTTACATAGTTGACACACTGGAGATGGGAGAGCTTGCCTGTACTGAGGGGAAGCCCATAAAACACCAGGATTTGTGTGACCAGGCAACTGTTGAGATTGTTGTGATGACTGTGAAGAGTAAGGATTGAAATCATAGGAGTGATTACCACCATTAGAATAGCCATGGTGTTGTTGAGCACCTTGATTATAAGCAGGAACCGAAGGATAGCCGTGATTCAAAGGACGATTATAACCTCCACGATTACCCCTATTGTTGTTGTTCCAGCTGTTATTCCAATTGTTGTTGTTCCAGCTGTTATTCCAGTTGTTATTCCATCGTCCTCGACCATTATTCCACCGACCTCGACCTTTATTGTTATTCCAATTATTAGAGCCTCTCCCTTGCCAATTTGAGTTATTCCAACCTGTACCTCCCGATTGAGACGTGGTAATTCCATTCAAGGATTCACCTTGAGAACCTTGACCTTCTTTAGTGGCCACCATTGCGGTAAACAAGGATTGGTGAGAAGCAAGTTGTGTTGCAACTTTGCTAAGGTCTGCTTCTTCAGCTAGCAAGAGAGTCCGAAGCTCAGTAAGAGTAACAGGAATTGGCCGTGCCCGAATGTGAGATTTGAAAGGATGATAATCAGATGGCAAGCCATTAAGTGTGATCAAGATTACATCTTTGTCAGACACAGGCACACCTGCACTAGCCAACCGTTGGCGAGCAGACCGAATCTTACTCATGAATGTCTCAACAGAATCAGAACCTTTTTGGATGGTCTGAAGATTGGTCTTCAGCTGCATAAGGTTAGCTTCTGACAAAGAAGAGAAACGTTCTTGTAGTGTAAGCCAAGCCTCACGTGAGAACTCACAGTTCATTATCTCAGTGAAGGCATCTTCAGATATCGTTGCAATTAGAACATTAAGTAAAGCAGCATCCATATCAATCCAGTTTTGAAACGATGCATCAGTAGACAAAGGACACAGACTAGAACCATCAAGATGTCCAAACAGATGAAAACCTTTTAGTAAGCGTTGAATCTTAATACTCCAAGACACATAGTTTGTATCATCTAGCTTTACAGATATGAAGTCCGTGACATGTTTAAGAAGATCCATACCAATAGTCAAGGCAAAAACAGAAAGCACAGGAAAGTATAACCTCAGTATTGAGTACTTGACTTAGCAAGAGATGTAAGAACCACTTATCTTGTAGAGAATCTCAACGTGGGAGATCCAGATAGTGAGCAGAAGAGAAGCAGAAGATCCAGATGGTGAGAAGAAAAAAACACGCCTGAAGAACTGGATTTAAGGAAGAAAGAAAACGATCTTCATATACTTGCACAGGGAGCACCAGAATCATATAGCTGTGAGCATTAACGCTTTGATACCATGAAAGAATTATGCTGTAATGGTAAAGGAAAATAAAACAAGTGAAGAAGATGATTGAAGAAGAGAGAAGTCTGGGAAGAGATGAAGTAAAAGCTTCAGAATTTTTATATTTTGATCACTCACATCTGTTCATACATACATTCAATATTTATAGTCATTATGTACAGCTAAGGAGATTGATCTTTAACTGATTTAGCCTAACAACCTAACTGAATTGGTTTGAATCCTAACAAGAAGCTAACTAACTAACTAATCAATACAGCTAGCTAACTAACAATACAGCTAGCAGCTAACCATACTAACAGCAAGCTAACTACTTTGCTCCTAGCTAGCTAACTGTTTTGTTGCTTAGCTTTGCTCTTAGCTAACTGCTTAACCATATCATTCAACACTTATGATTAAGAGTGAGCATAAATCCGTTCAAATTGGAAACCGATTCGATTCAAACTGTCATTGGCACTTCGATTTAAATTTGACCGAATAAAAAAAATTGTTCCATTAGTAACGGTTTAATTTTGGATTTTCATTTGAAAATCGTACCTTTGGTTTAGAGTTTAGGGATGCAATGTTAATTCTTTTTTTTTTTGGGTCAAATGTTTAATTTTTCTTTTGGGCTTAGTCTGAGTGACGGATTGTACTTTTGGTTTGGTAGTTAAAGCCCAAAAGAATTGGACTGCACCTTTGGTTAGCTAAGCCTAAGGGGATTCTACTTTTATTGCCATTCAGTTCTATTTTTATGCCAATGTCAAAACAAATGCTGCCAAGGCAAACTCATGTCCATTGGATAGTTATTGTCTTCAATCATGTTATTTTTTTAATAGCAGTTTTTCTATTTAGAATCAACAAAATTGTATTCAAATTTTAAAATCTAATCGTTTCTAACTTAAAGAAAGAAAACACTCGCAAGCCCTGGGGATATGTTGCGGTTGTGGGGCATGCACAGACACAGACACACACACATACATATACACATACACATACACATACACATATGCATGTGTTGCTAGTGGAACGGAAGGTTAATTAGTTGAACGAATTGAATATATGAGCCAAGATTAGATAGTAGATATATGGTACACCTACACGCACTAGATTGGGTTAACAAATTTCGTTAATTAGATGGCTAGCTAGTAGGAGTAAATATGACAACAGCAAGTCAGCAAGTCAGCTAGTAGTAGGTTCCTCTAACATATAAACCAATAAACAATTTGGTGCTGGTACTTTGTTCAAAATTTCTCAATATTTAATAATGTCTTATCTATCCCCATTCACAGAGTCAGAGTCAGAGTCAAAGTGGCAGCCTGAGCCAGTGGAGTGCCGCCTTTTGTTGACTTAGTTGGTTGGAACTTGGAAGGAAGGTAGGAGAGGGATACTGCTAGTGCGTTGACAACTGCCCCGCGCGCGCTATGAAACTGCCATGTAGGAGCTTGCTTGCTGCCCAGGCCCCAGGCCACAGGGACCAGGGTATTAAATTACTTGTGTTCTAGAAAGAAACGAATCGTCAGAGTATTGAATTCCCCTCCCTACTCCCTACTCCCTAGCCCTTGTGCTTCTGTGATTAACTAATTATTAAGTAGCTAGGCCCTTAGGAGGATACATGTTGGAAACTTCTTCTTCATGCATCTTCATCATCATCATCCGGTGCGCTTAATTAATTAATTGAGATCAGCAGCTTAGCTAGCTTATTAAAGGTAAAGATATATAGGCATATAGCAGTAAGTGTGTAGCATCAACCAGGAGGGAGGCAGGCAGGCATTCACAATCTCCATCTCATCTCTCCATCTGTACGTAATATGAAAGGCCAATTATTTTCAGACGATGATGATGAAACTGAAAGTGAAACAACACCAGAAAGGGAAAGCAGCCTCAGCCACCGCTACTCTTCTTTATCTCAACCTATCAGCTTATGCCACACTCCATCTTCCCAAATCAAAACTGGTATGTAAATTTGTAAATCTAATCCCCTCCTTAAACATATATATATATATATTACTGTTAGTCTGTTACTGTCTTTCTCTCTTGACTCTTGACCCATCTGTGTGTATTACTGTTTACTGTTTAGGACCTTAGCTAGGTTTGTAATTAATTAGTGATGGAATGGAATTTGGGGTATCTACTATATATATGAGTATATGTATGAATAGATTCATTTCTTCAAGTACAGATGAAGAAGGTGATACTGCTAGTGATTCATCAAGTAAAGGCCTCAACAAAAAATTAGGGAAGAAAAGTAGCAGTTTCGCATGTAGGATCCGCGAGCACGGTGAGAACCTTAACCTTTCTCTGCTGAATACTGATCATCGATTATACATTATAATTAGGGGTATCAACAGTCAACAGTCAACAGTATTAATGTATTATGTCAACTAAAATATAATAAGGCTAGCTGTCGAAATTGAATGCAGTTTCACTTGGACCCAAGCTGTCTGAAACTGTGAAGGGGAAGCTAAGTTTGGGGGCAAAGATCATTCAACGAGGTGGGAGGGGGAACATATTCAAACACATATTTGGGGTAAATGTCAATGAAGGAGAGAAGCTGTTGAAGGCCTCACAATGCTACTTATCAACTACTGCTGGTCCAATTCCTGGCCTCCTTTTTATTTCTACTCACAAGCTCGCTTTCTGCAGTGAAACATCCATCACTCTCATGCCTTCTCCGACTCCATCTCATCCACAACATGCGCACCACCTTACAACGCCTTACAAGGTACCTACCTAGTACCCTAGTACCTATCTATCTACCTACACCTACTCAATTGCTAATGCTCTACCAAATTGTAATGTTTAACTTACTTTTGCAGCTTCAGATACCAATAAGGAAGATCAAAAGAGCGCACCAAAGTGAGAATATCAACAAACCACAACAGAAGTACATAGAAATAGTCACCGAGGATAATTTCGACTTCTGGTTTATGGGATTCTTACGCTATGAGAAAGCTTTCACAAATCTTCAAAAGGCCATTTCTATGACTGCTGCTACTATTACTAACACCACCAACCAAAACCAGAAAAATTAAACCCATGCCAGTTGCCAGTTGCCACCACAAGCAGAAGCAGTGTCACTACCTACTCTTTGTTACTGGAGATCATGATAACCAAATATAAGTATATGTAAGGATCATGTCAAGTTGATCATCGGTACGCTATTTCATGTTCACGGTTGCTATGCTCTCATTCTGAAACTCTAATGCTTAAGTTAAACTTTTCAACAAACTCTGATTTCATATAACATAATTAAGTATATATATATAGCTGCTGCACATCACTTTTGTTGCATCCAAAAACTGGTACAAATCTAGGCCTAGCCTTACCCTGATTCAAGAAGCATAGGGAAACGCAACGCTGCTTCCCTCAGGCACCAAAACAACAAAAGCTTAGATTCTGTGTGATATCCATTCAATTTTTAGTTTTTAGTTTTCGTCTTTTGTACTTGATATACAAAAAAAGTAGATGGGGAAAACAAATGATGAAGTAGAATAGTGATAGGGAGGAAAAGGGATGAAGAAGAAAGATGAAAATCTAAATCTAAAAGTGAACAACTTCGAAGGGATGAAAAATAATGAAGCTAAAAATATAGTGGAAGATATGAGAACAAATGAGGAAGAAAAAATAGACAAACTGAAAAATAAAAACCATAAGCCAGTACCTATTATTTGGGGGTTTCATATTTTAGTTTTCTGTTTTTTCGTTCTTCCTTTTTATCTCTTCCTCTTGGTATCACCTCCACCACTCTTCTTCATCAATCCATTCTATCTTTCTTATACTTTCCACATGTCTCATACACAAATAGTGAAAATTGGAAACACTAAAAATAGAATAATTATCAAATGGACCCTAAAGTTTCGGTTTTTGCTTTCTAGTATTTATTTTATGCACATTCCTTGTACATTTCTTCAACATCTCTCCTATCATTTTCTCTGTTCTTCTCCATTTATTACCTAGTCTAGCAAAACCACCAATTAGAGCCATCGTAAACTATTGGCTATCCAGAAGTTCTACCAAATACAAATACACTCCTGTGAACGTCGGCAATGTTATTAATCAATTCCATAATGAGTACTATTTTATCCGTTCTAGCCTCTAAACCTATTTTTCTTCACAATGATAAATGACCTAAAAGATCTACAACTTTAATTCATGTTTACGCGCCATCACCTAAAGCTCTTTCCTTTATTAGGGACTTCCATAAAATAAAAATAGATAAAATATCAACAATTTTAATACATGTTTACGCGCCATCACCTAGAGCTCTTTCCGTTGTCAGGGACTTCCAAGAAATGAAAATAGAGGCCATCATCGTACTCAAGGAAAGTTGGTGCGGCAAGACAAACAATTGAAATAAATTTAACTATCAAATGAGCTAAGGCACAAGTAGAGGCTATTAATGTATTGTCTTTACTAGTCAACTAGTTGGTATGTTTGAATAGAAAAACAAGGCGCATAAGCAAAAATACCTAGTCTACTAAATAGTTCCTCAGAATAAACAAAATAAGACATATAACATGGACTTATGTTTATACGTTTTATTTTGCTTTTTCATCCCTAATTTTGTTCATGTTCCCTTCAACTCAAGCACACGGAATGATTATCCGGTGGTTGTTTGCCATGTGTGCATAATCCTTGCAAACACGACACCTTCAGAAATCAAATTGACACAACTGGTCTTACCTCTTTGCATTCAACTTAGGATTAGCAAAATTATCAAACTGTAAGTACCTAAACCTGGCGGAACGTCAAGAAAGTAAAAATATCAACAATTTACTTATTAGAAAACTTTTTCCATAAGTTTCTTCAGGAACTACTGTAGTCTGTTATTTAACCAAAGATGAAAACTTCTTTTTTTATTTTCTACAAAAGATGAAAGCTTTGGAATACCACAAAATAGTGTTAGGAAGACGAGCTTTTTTGGTTCAAAGACAAGCTTCTAAATTGCGGTAATTTTTTAACAATGACATATACAAAACAAATATCCATGACTGTACGAGCTGCAAATGATCTTTACAACTTTATAACCCAAAGGCTCAACCCGGCATCGTTTAACCTAGATCATCTTCATCATATTTGGATTACTAAAAATCATCCAACTTAAATCAAATGTAAACATGATAATGCCGGGCATGTAACACCTCAACAAAGCACAATCAATCAAGAATTAAGGAATAGCAAAACTAGATTATGACCAACAGATAAATTTACTACTATCCAGTGCATCACAAGGAGAATCGCATCAAACATGGTCAGACTTAAAAAAAGGTAAAAGCAAAATCAAAAACTTTCAGAACATGAAAGTATATTAAATGACACAATCCCCTTAAAACTCTCTAAGAAGCAGTTTGAATCTCCACCTTGTCATTCTCTTCTGCAGCAGCTTCAAAGGTCTCCCCCTCGACAAGATCTGGCACATCATCATCATCATCCTCTGGTGCAGTGGCTCCACCAGCACCAGGTGCTTGCTTCTGGAACTGCTCTGCCAACTTCTTCAAATTGTCCAAGTTATCTGGCCCTGAAAAATATAAAAGGGTCACAAAGAATTCCACATTTCCTTTTTTAACTCAAGAAAACAGTGCAGAACAGTATAAAGGATCACAACCAAACTTACCCAAGTGGCTGATAATACTGGGAAGAATGTCTTGCAACTCTACAAAAGTAAAGAGCATATGTCAGTTACATACCCATATGCCTAAGATATAAAAATAAATAAAAAATAAAAAAGCCAAACAAAAGGAAAAAGATAAGCAAACTTGGCCACCCAAGGCTCAATGTAATGACAGGGCACACCACAACGGCAGCTGTAAGATGTTTTATCATTTTGAAACTCAAGGCAGTGTTCTCTTACCAAATAGAGCAACATCCAAAACAAATTTCCAATCCCAAGAACATATTGACAATCTAGGTTACAAGAAAATTGATAACATATTACACTCCGGATGAACCATAGACCATAGGAGAAAAATTGCAGCTTTTTTCCTTTAGAGTACAGGATAATTAACAAAAAGTGACAAAATAACTATCACACAAGGACAAGTGCCTTAATCTAAGCATAACCACAAATGTATTGCCAATTAAAACCTCAAACTGACATCAAAAGCAGAAATCCTAATGAATAACCAAAGTCTTAAATCAATATCAAACTTTAATTGAATATAGTTGCAGAA
The DNA here is from genome assembly GCA_037349345.1 of Oemleria cerasiformis. NCBI lineage: Eukaryota > Viridiplantae > Streptophyta > Magnoliopsida > Rosales > Rosaceae > Oemleria > Oemleria cerasiformis. Next base: position 18,314,666 of record JAZGTL010000018.1, read on the forward strand.
GAATATTCAGACAAAATTCCACAACTATAAATGCAAAGTGAATTGGAACAAAAAGCAGATCTTCTCCCAAAACACCATTGTATCCTACCAATTTTTCAAAATTAATGCTAAGACACCAAATCTAACCAGAAGTTAAAAAAAAATCATTTCAAATATGAAGTATGGAGAAGAAATAGTGGCATACTCTTTGTTTGAGGAGATCCGCTAACAACCCAAGTGTTGGCAGCAATAGAAGCTTGAACTGGAATGTACAAGGAAACACCATCAACTACATAAAAAAAAAGTAAAACAAATTGAAAATTACAGGATCAGAATTCTGCCGGTTGGCATCACCTTTGGGGTTTATGAACTGAATAACCACATCATCCTTAAATATGTTCACTTCCTCAATTGCAGGAATAGCATTCACCCCTATTCTCTTAAGGGTGCTCTGAAGCCTTTTGTCGTCTGTGGTAGTTGTCTTGTGAACAGCCTTCTTCTTTCTGAAGTTAGGACCATAAATTAATAAACAAAATCAAGTAACAAACAAGAGGAATAAGCACAAAAATAAAATGTAGTCAGCTCAAAACTCTTGCAAGGACGTGTAAGGTATTGGCTGAAAACAACTGGAAGACCGACAGCCCAAAAAGCTGAAAATTTATTACAAACTTATTGCTCTTAAGAGCATTCAAATGTGCAACCCCTGATGTCCTCTTCGGCAAGAAGATATTGTATAAAGTAGCAATCCAATTTAAGGTAAACTCAACAACTGAGTTTGAACTTCATTATTTTCTAACAACGGTTTGGAAAACAATGCTCAGTAAATGATTGTATCTAAATTCTCTGTTTGCCCACCTAATGATTTCACATTAGGTTTCTTTGCTTTTTCATAGAACTGCAGTGGTTTAGAAAACATGTAGAACAGTACAAATGAAAGGTCTACGCATATAAATAAACAAGGGAATTTTTTTGTAAAGCCTGGGAAAAGCATCCAATATGGAAGAGAAGACATTGCTTATATCAAAATATACCAGAATAATAAAAAAGAAAACATGGCAATACAACATAAGACCAGAATCCACCCAATTAGACATCACAAGAACAATTTCGGATACAGAACCAATTTGCAAACTAAAATTTTGTAAAATAAAAACTTCATCAGGTGCTCAATATTCTACATGCAGAGCAGTGAACACTGATTCCACTAAGAGACATTAAACATAATGTTACATTGCATCAACTGCTATCTACAAGCGTATTTATTATTTAACATATAACCAATAGGTAGACCATAGGAGTCTCAAACTGAAAAGCTAACGCACCTCCTCACACTACCCTTTCCACCCGTGCGAACCGCACTGGCCATCTTCATAAGTTTCTCCCGATCCATCTGCATAAAAAGAGTAGAGTGGGATTTGTGATAAAGTTTCAATTGAAACAAACAACAAAAGGTTCAAGAGCCAACACATTGTATCTTGAAACTCATAATAACGATTATGAGTTTTTGTGAAGTAAAACTCCAGCTCACAAAGCTTTCTCTTTTACAGTGACTCAAAAGAATGAAAAAGTCAAAATGTATTTTCTGTTGCCTTGCTTCTTCAATCTCAGGCAACATTGAGGAAAATAAGTATGATTGAAAAAAAGCTCCATGAAGTGCAATATTGCAACTAATGAACGGATGCAGCACAGAAGATACATAATACTGGAAGGAAGACGCCTCTAAATCTAAAGAGACGGAAAGAAGCATATGTGAACAATAAGGGCACAACTGTATAAAATTTGCACTAACATCAAGTAAACAGTTAATAAATGTCTTGACTGACCAAAAGATTAATAAACCAAGTTACAAACAAGTCTAAAAATACAATCTTTGCAGCAGAATTGGTTTATGAACCAAGTTCCAGCACTCTTTTTTGCTGCCGATTGAACCTAAGTACATAAAAAAATCTAAAAATAACAAGGAAACTGAACCTTTCTTCCTTCTTCCTACAGTTAATGATCAATCGATAACCTTATCCATTCGTATTACACAGAAAACGTCCAAAAACGAAACGAAATCAAAACAAATAACGCAGAAAACGAAATAGATACTCAATCTATCAATGAATGAATAACGAGAACAAAGAAATTGAGAAAGAGGCTCACCTTTGGGGTTTTGGGCTTCCTAGGGTTTTTCTGATGGGGATAAGAAACAGAGATTAAGAAGCCAAGCCCTCACCTCAGACGGCGCTAAGGTTTAGGTTTTCTTTCTCGCTATAAAAGCCCTCTCTGACCTCTCCTCAGCATCCGACGGTCACAAAACTACCTCCCTTGCCACGTGGCATTGTTGTGATAGAGTTTGATTATCACCTCCTTTCTGTGGCAATGTAGCGTACGTGGGTGGTTTTTTTCTATTTTATTAAGTTAAATGCTGGGCCTGGGTATGATGCGATACAAATTTAGGACGAATAAAAGTTGTGCAGATTTTCCCTCTTAGTGTGCGGTGTGGACCGTGTGGTGATGCTCCTTCGGGCTTCTTTTGAGGTTGGAGCAACAAGGGGAGAAGTTAATATCGGCCCAAACCAAATCAAACCCGAACCAAAATACCACAAGATCAAAAGACAATATGGCCCGTACCCTTCATGAAGCATTAATCATGACTGGTGCTACGTGTCCGCAGTTATGGCCTTTCAGTTCAGCCTGATCTGGCCGTCCTTGAATTGTGAAATTTACGCGTCCTCTGATACGCAATCCAACGAACCAACCAACCAACCCAAGCGGCCGGCGGCCAGGCCAGGTCAAGGTCCATGAGCGACTGAGCATCTGATCATTACGTTGACAACATAAACACGTGGCACGCACATAACGGTCCAAACTTGGAACTCTTATTGGTTGCCTGGCGTGTACCTCTCAAGTCTCAATTTCTCAACTGTGTAATGTATTATTATGTAGCGGCATCCCAACGTAACGTAACGCTGCAACCTTAGCCCAAATCGGCAAATATCAAATAATAGCTACCATTGGCCACGTGTTCGTCTCCTTTCTTAAAATAAGATATGGTCCCTTCTCCGAATCAGAGTCTAGAGTTAGATTCTGACAAATCTGTGAGTGACGACATGCTTCGGTAATGCCACGTGTTCATGCACGTGGAGCACTTACAGCTCTTGGGCGGTGGGCTTTGATGTGGGTCTGTAGATGTCTGGTCTCGCTGTCACTGGTTAGCTTAGCTCCCATATGCATACTAGAAGTCTAGAAGTCCAACGCAAAACGAAAACGGATTGATCATCTCTATTATTATAAAACGATGAGAGTTAAAAGATCTTATTAAGATTTTTTTATAAAAATATTTTTAAAAATATTTAATAATTAAGGATATAATAATAAAATTAAATAATAATTTATAAATTAAAAAAAATAATGGTTAATGAAAAGAGTGGGTGGTAAAAAAAAAGGATAGTGGATTCATTTAATTACTCCTCTTATTTTTATTTTCAAAAAATTAAAAATTAATATTATTTGTTTTATTTTAATTTTTTATAACAAAAGTAAAAAATTAAATTAACACACGCGTTAGTAGGTGCCAAAAGTCTAGTATCTATTTAATCAACGAGTTACGTCAATAAGATTTGAACTGAAAATTGATTTCTTTTAAGAAACTGAAACTTCAATTCAATTTGGCTCCAGTGTGAAACTGATGGATGATTTTCTTTTAAGTTCATGGGTATCCTTAATTTCATGTCTTAGATATATACATGTTAATTTGATCCAAACAAAAAAAGATATATACTTGTTAAAAATGTTCAAAGTAATGTCGCTATTACATTTGCATGTTAAGAGCATGTTTACTTAGAGGTAAAGAAAATCAAATCAAAGACAATGATTCTTATTACGGATTACTTTTACGTTTACTTGCACAATTAGATTTTTTTAACATGTGGGTCCCACTTGAAATCCTTAAAGTCATTACCCAAAATGAGTAATCGGATTAACTAAAGGGAATGTGTTAATGATTCCCGTTATCTATTTTAATTTTTTGATGTATCAAGATTGTCCTACAACTTTTATAGTAATTATAGCATTTAGTTAAAATAAATTTACGCATGCCCTAATCTTTTTCTGAATATTCAATACTCCGACAGCTTAACCCTTCAGTTTTCCATACGCTCTTCTTGCTCCATACGCTTTTTTTGCTCCAAAGTAGGAGAGTACATTATTTTTGTTTTTCTCCTTCTACTCTCCTTCACACCTCACCATGGTTGAGTTTAATTTATTTTTGTATTTAAAATATTGTCGGTGTATTCTTTTGTGGCTGCTGGGGTTGGTGTGTGTCTATAGAATGATCAGACAAGAGAACGAGATGCTGAAAAAGCTGAGAAAAAAAATGGTATTTTAGTAATCAATTAATTTTTATTCCAATTCATAACGGTTAGTAAACAACAACAATGAAAATCAATCTCATTACTGTTTTAATTCTATAAAGTTAGTAAACAATTCAATGACAATGATTACCACATTCTCCGATTACCCTTTTTTCTAATTGCCTACTTCTTCCATTATCCATTATTCTCATTTCTGGTAAGTAAACGTACCCTAAGTTTTGTGCATAGTGCAGGAGGGAATATATAACACTTTTATTTTATTGTAGCTCGAGTGGGATATTAATGTATCTTTCACTTTGTTGTTATAATATTGATATGTGGATAGCTAGGGATGTACATGTTGTTGATATATGGTTTTTTTTTTTTTTTGAAACTGTTGTTGATATATCTTTATATACAAAGGGAGAATGCCATTTTGGTTAAATTTTCATAATCTCAAAAATATCCTTCCAAAACTAATTTATTCAAAAATAGATTATTTAAAAAGTGAGGATAAAATAGTAAAAATAAGTTAAATTTCTCATAATCCCCAAAATATCTTTACTTAACAAATTTATTCACAAATGAATAATTTAATAAGTAAGGTCATAATAGTTAAAATAAAAAAAAATTAATTAAAGAGTAAAAAAAAATATATATATATATATATATATATTTATGTATATATATAGCAAAAACTTGATTTTGGTTAAATTTGTAATAAAACTAAAAAAGTCATTGGTTGAAGAAAATATTAAACGAAAGACAATCTAATGTATTAAGGGTAAAATGGTCAAATGGATAATGAAAAGAAAAATATAAATATTTAATTATTGTAATATTTTTGGATTCTTAAAACAATCAACATTATCTGATTTTTTGTTTTTGGTTATCATAAGTAGGGGTGGACACAGTTTGGATCGATGCGAATATCATCAAATTCCAAATCCAAACCGAAAAACTTAACAGTTTAATACGGTTTGAATTTTTAAAAAATAGAATTGAAATCGTTCCAATCCAAACTGTTATCAACGGTTTGATTTGGATCAGCTTGGACAGTTTAGGCATCAAATTTCATGTAATTTGTTCACTAAAAAGACTCCTCCAAAACATTTTTTTTTCCAAAATTCCACAATTCTCATCAAGATTTCATTTAGTCGAATAAATATTTCATTCATACATATTTCATTTATTCTAATTCAACGGTTTTCAAAATGAAAAATCTAAAATCAAATCGTTACTAATGGAACGGTTTGGAAATCCAAACTGTTTGACTTTTATCCGATTAAATCTAAACCAAAGTGCTAATAACGGTTTGAATCGAATCAGTTTTCAATTTCAACGGATTTATGTCCACTCCTAATCATAAGGGCATTCTTTGATTGTATTTTCTTCCACATACCCATATTCACTTTTTATTTCAGTTACCAAAACAAATCAAACTCTACGAACATAGAACTACCAGCATCCATTTACATTGATTTTTTTTTTTTCATATGTTTTTAAAATTAAACAATAAAAATTGTAATCATTTTTTTATATATTAAAAAAATAAAAATTGACACACGCTTATACAATAAATTTAAGTACGTTTAAAGTGGTGACATGAAAATGTCTCGTGCACGCATGTGTCGATTTATTATTCAGTTGTTAAGTAACGCATAGCGCGTCAAAATGCTTCTTGGAGGAGCGGAATGCTTACAATGAGGCTAATAAAGTGTTAAATGCAATGCCTGTCTTTATAAGTTGTTAGTTTCAAATTAATTAGCGGCTAAACTCAAATTCGATCATATATATATATATATATAGGCTCAACTTTCTACTCTTGTGTACTAAATTTTTCGGTGGTGTCGTGTGCATCTTCTTTCAATGGTAGGGATGGGTTGATTTATAGATCTATCAATCATGAATCAAAGGCTTTATAATGCTAATGACAGTAGCTAGGTTAATTATATATGACAGATATAGATGAATTATGAATTGATGATAGATGCAGAGGCAGATAGAATATGAAAGAAAGATTTGGTTTGATGGTCAGATATATGGTACGTCGTCGATTAGCTGATGAGGTCCCCGCCCGCGCGCCCTACGGAAACCATAAATGAAAGGGTTTGATGTCTTGTACTTGTTAATAATCCTTGCTACGTAATTCTGACACGCATGCATGGGTGATGGGTGGGCGGGCCTAGTATGTATGTATCTTAGTCAATCAAAAGTCTAAACTAAAACCATATGGTGCATGACGTACATATATGTATTGATGTAGGAGCTACTCTATAGCTACCTTATCACCAGGTCCTGTTCACCCAATAATCACACTTATGAAAAGAAAAAGGTTTTTAAATTTTTATATATATATATATATCTCATCCAGCAATATTCGAGCAATACGTTTTGCATGTATAGTTGGGATATGATCATGATCTGGGTGGACATGGAGGCCTGTTGACCAAAAGAGGAGATGGAGTTCGGATGCATGTCATCCATCTAAATAATTATTTATTTATTATTACTTGATTTTTGTTACAGTCAGCTCGAGGACAAGATAGATGTAATTAGGAATGGTTTTTCTACCATTATTTGATTGACACTTGTCACCTATTTTGTGAAATATTAATAGCCGTCGTCATGGAGAAACCAAGTTGATCCAAGTCAAATCTAAATGAAGTGTTTATTTTCGTTCTGATGAAGGAAAAAACACAAGGGGGAAAAACAGGAAAGAAAGTGCTTTCAGCAATACGACGTGGTATGGGATTGGGATCCCCATTTGTTCATTGACATTTATAATATGTGTTGACCCAAAAAAAACATAAGACAGTCATGACATAAACTAATGAAGGAATTAAATCCATTATTCGTTGGACAAAGTTGCCGGAAATAGAAAGTAAGTAATTAATTTGGTGAAAAGGTGAACATGTGTAAGTGAAAAGTGTGTTGTGTGATCAGAGCAAAATGACAAGAATAACATACCGTTGTTGTTGAGGTAGGAAAAGACAGACCGGACTCATAATATCACATTTATAAATTATATATTAATACATGTGAATATTATTTGTGTTAGTGAGTCTTATTTATATTAGTGTGTGATTTATAAATATGTTATTCTTAACATTATATGTGATAAAATATCAAAATGAAAGTCACTTTTAGTCTTTGCGAGATTTCTTACTTTGTGCATTGCCGTTTGAATTTGATAAATTTTAATCACGTAATTTCATATATATAGCGTTAGAGAACACCTCGAAGTTTTGAGATATTATAATAAGCACATGCTTCTTATATGGAGGGGTATTATTGACATGTTTCAACTTTCACTTTATCGCCCATCTACTCCGTTATTATTGATATGAGAAACACATGCTTAGTTCACAAGTAATTTGGCGAAAATTCATACATGTTCTTAAATTGTTGTCGATATGAAACTATAAGGTTAAAATCGATCAAATTAAAACTATGAGGATGAAAGTGAAAAATTGAGCTAACTATAAGAACCAAAAGTCATTTTTGGCCTACTTAGCTTGTAACGAGACTTAAGTATTATTTTTTGGATTTTTTTTAAATTTCTAATAAAATTTGTATTTAAGAATCTCATGTTCAGCCATTTAGTGCTATGACCTAGTGATATTCCACTCCATTTGTTATGTAAGAGGTCTTGAATTTGACTCTCGTCGAGTGAGGTCGATACCTAATGCTTATATAATGTAATCCCCCTCCTATAATATCCTTGTATTAAAAAAAAACTTCGAATAAGTTATTATCTATTTTATTCTCTTTTTGAATTTGTTTTACTTATAATAAAATAACTTATTATAACTTCATATGAAAATTTTGTATTTCAAGCGTCCGACTTTTGTCTGCAAATAGGGGTGAGTAAGGCTGGAGATTAAAAAACTTATTATTATATATATATATATTATTATTGTTAACAACAACAAAGAAGAAAACAAGGAAAATAAGAAAAAGAAAATAAAAAAAGAAGATTATAAGATACGATAAAAATGGAGGAGGAGTCTAGGAGGAGGGGAAGGGAAAGAAAAAGAGAAGAAAGCGACTGAATGCCGATATATACGATACAAAGTTGCACCAATTTGTTGTAATATTCTGAACTAATTGCTGTTGTTGAGTGGAAAGCCTTGAAGGAAGTCGAACTCAACCACCCGCTTACTAAAAAAGCTTTAGCCTTTTAGCCTTTTAGCCTTTTAATAACTAGAAGAATAAGCAAGAAGCAAACTAGAAACAAAATCAATCCCCCACCCCCACCCTTTAGCCTGCCAGCCTTCCTTATTTTTTGTTCCATTTCCCATTACCTCTGTGGCTCCTTCTATCTCTCCCTCCCTCTTTTTCTTCTCTTCTCTTTTCTGTTTTAATTTCTCAATTTGGAGTCTTTGATCTTCATACTGTGAGCACCAAATAAGCTTCGTGGTGATTGTTGTGCAGTTTCTGATTTTGTTTATGAGATTATGAGACGAGACTGACTGGGTTCTAGTTTTTATAATTTGGTGATGATCCAGTGCTGTGTGTGTCTCTCTCTCCGAGGTCTGACTATCTGAGTCATCTGACCTGACTTGAAATTTGAAAGTTGCAAACTTGCAAATTTGCAACTGCCAAGGCACAAAGGAACAACAAGGAACTAAGTGCCTATATTTATGTTAGCTGGTAAGTATGAATTGAATTGAATTATTTTTGAGTTCTGCTTCTTACCCTTTTTAATTGAATTGAATTGAATGCTTTCCTCCAATTGTTGCTTGTTTGAAGACCCAGCCTTTACTCTTAATCTTCAGCTCAAGTTAACTGTTTCGTGAGGGGTTACCAAATACCAAATGCCAATCTATTCCAGTTCAATTTGAATTCCTTTACTTTCAAATCTCAACGTATTTAGTTGGTTATGGTTGCACGAGAAATGACCCTCTTTACTCCTTATATAAAGTTTGCTCTACACTTTTTCCTTTTCAACTCTTCTAGACTACAACGCCAACGCCAACGCCAACGCCAACGCCATGGCTCATCCCATTCATGTGATTCTCTTGCCTTTAAACATAACACAGCTTACACAATAATAAGTATAATGAGGATATACATTTTCTTGCTTTACCTCTAATTCTGCTATTTTTCTTTTGCTTTTGGCTGCAGACACAACCACAACGCTTGACCAATTACTCATAACACACAAGGTGGGTTTAGATCAATTTTAGCCAATTGCTATTTATTTCTTTACTCAATGTTAATGTTATCAAACTAGTTTATCTACTTTTGGAAATTATTCAGCAAACACACACCAATTGAGGAAAAAGAAAATAATATCTAAAAGGGAGTTATATTCACTAGTCAGTCAGAGGAAGCCATTTGGATTTGGACATCCCTCGTGAACAACCTACTACTTGTGCTTTGTTGGTTGAGATTTAATTATGGCTTGCTTGCTTACTGTTTATGTTCCGCCTCCTCGTGATACCTATTTTTGTTTTTGGAGAATAATATTTCAACAATCAACATTTCTACTTCACATGCTTGTGAATCTATTGCCTGCATGCTGTTTGTTTTATTTTATGTGAGACAGAGATTACATACCATAAGTTGCAAACTCATGTACATATCTATCCCTGAGCATTGCTGCTGATGCTTATTGACTAAAATTTGTTTCGGTTAGCTCTGGCAGATTTTGCAAGTCTTAGGATATGGGATGCCTGGTGTCAACACCCAAAGATACAGTAGGAAATAGGCGGAGGCCGGCAAACATTGGAGAAGTCTCTGTTTATGTTCCTGGTTTGCGAATTCCTAAACCTGTTGATTTCTCTCAGTCACTTGGTGATCACTTATCGAAGAGTTTAGTGGAACGCCTATCTGCTTTAAGGACTCGTATTGTTGTAATGGCTGGCCAAGAAGGTCCAACGATTACAAGAACAAAGAGAAAAACTGCTACCCAACATGGTTCGTCATAGAGGCAAATCTATTGGTTTTTCAAACGATATGTGCAGTCATCTGAATGAATTTTTATCTTCAGGTGGATCAACATTAGCTGATCTTCAGCAGGCTCTCGAGGATTACTTGCCTGTCCTTTTGGGGTTAATGAAAGATGGTAAAGTATCATCTTATGTCCTCTCATTAAACTGTATCCATAAGTTTAGGTAAATCTAAAGGCTTTCTTTGTTTCTAATGTGAAGGAAGCCAGCTACAACACAAGGTACAATTTGTGTGGGTGAATCAGGAGGATGATGCAGAGGTGGGAATGTGGGAACACTCTTAAGTTCATATTCCTCTGTTGTGCATATCAAATCTTTTCTTTTCTCAAGTAGGATTCTGATTCCATCAATTTGTCAAATGAAACCTGGCATGATTTGTATGAATAATTTTTCAGGAAACAGCTATATCTAATGCATGGTACGAGGTGCTATCAATTTTGCACTTAATGGCAGTGCTATCATTATCGCAAGGTAACTTGTTACTTCTTCCAAGAACATCTGCTGATGGTTACCAGCCAAAAGTAACAGAAGGTACGCATTATTGCATGAGACTGAGCCATAAGCAACTAAATCATGTATTTTTCTCATTTGATCATCTTATTTCTTTTCTCACCATTGCTTGCTATGTTAATGAAAAAGGTTGTGTCCCTGATGCTTTCTAAAATCATTGTGGAGTTTAGTGGTTATGAAGTCTTCTCTTTACTAAGGAGTTTCTAAGAAAACTTAGTGTATAACACGAAACTGTCTGCTGAATTTAAGAATCCGATGCTGTAAGCTTTTCTTCTGACTAAATTGGCGCACTTTTAAGTATACTGCCTTTGTTGGAAGATTCATATAGAAGCCATTAAGCATCAATACACTTCTATAGTATAGATTCAATACTTTTGGAATGTGTAGTTATATCCATATACTGTTTCACAAATAGTTATTTCTTATTTCATCCTGCATCTGGGGCTTCATAAAGTACAGAAGTCTGGATAAAGTTGTGGAAAAATGAGATTCATCTATTTTCCTTATCTTCCTCCACACGGTTTCATTGTGCTGATGGTGATTCAAAACCATCAAATGTATCAGTTTTGGCTGAAACCTAGTATGGACATGGGAACTGAATGACAAATAAGAAACATTGGAAAGCCAGAGACATAGAAAACTGTAAAATCATGAGATTATGTCATTACACCCTTTAAAACAGAATGCTGATATGTTAAAAAGAGAGCACTTAAACAAGTGAAAATGGATTTTCTCATCCATCTACTCAAAATTGGGATTCTTGTGTTTGATACTTTATAGTATGTTATTCTTCTACTTGAGTTACCTGTTTATGTTATGTTATTCTGTTTGAGTTACTTGCTTCACCCGTATATGCAGTAGTTGGCCATCAATCAACTTGTTGGTTTCTGTCATACTAATTTGTTCTCGACTCTCTTTTGTTTTGTTACAGAGAGCAGACGAGCTTCTATTGATGTTTTCCTGAAGGCAGCAGGACATCTTGATTGTGCTGTCCGACATGTTCTCCCACAGTTGCCTACTGAGCTCAAGTTTGTATCAGTTGATATATTGCATTGGTTTCAACTTCCTGCTTGTTAATATGTTCGTAACAATGTTATTCTAAATATTTTGACTATTTCTGGATTTCAGGAGAAACCTACCAGTCGACCTAGCAGAAGGAGTTCTTCGAGCACTTTGCCTACAAGCATTAGGACAGGTAGTAACTTTATTTGAATGGACTTTTCTGATAAAGTGTTGCACTAGTTACCTTTCAGACTTAATGCCTGCAACTGGACCATGATTATCTAAAAGGTGTCTTATGCTACTTAAACTTAATGCAGTAGCTCTGGATTTTACTCTAAAGTACATCTTTTACTATAGAACATAAGTATTGCAGTCAACTCTGAATTTGTGAACCTATCTTGCTTAATGGGTACAAAGGGTAAAAGTAAAACTAATATAAATTGGTTGCTAATATGGAACTTCATTCCTTTCTTTCTTGACAGCTCATAATGTCCAACTTATCTGAAAATGAAAAAATGTTGGAACTTTGTCTTCTGATTTATGATATTTTGCTTACTCTTTTTTTAACTCATTCTTTCCAATGTTACTGTAGGGTGTTGATATTCAACTTGGGATGGCAATCAATAGCACAAAGGCTACTCTTGCGGTGAAGCGAAGGCTTGCATGTGAAATGGTGAAGTATTGGCAGCAGGTAAGAAATATCTCATCGTTGCATTTTTATTCTTGTTGCATAAGTTCAGGGTCTGAAATAGATGTTCTAGATATTACAGTGATCCTAAAACCTTGTTTGGAAAGGAAAAAAAAACATAACTGAACTACCTCTACCAAAAATTTACAACAAATATATACCCTCTGTTTTTGTTGATCCCTTAGGAGAGCTTACCCGATTAATACTTCTTTTCTATATTTACTATTGATTCTGTTCAGTTATAGTTACTATCTCTCTATAATCAGTAGTTTTTCTATAATGTATAATAGGCTTTCAATCACGATATCATGGCTTTACATGCATATATGATATCCATATTCGAATAGTTAGAGAAACACGAACCTTATATTCTCTGAATATTCCTAACAAATGGATCTAACCATATCCAATTTTCCTTTTGTCCTTATTTAGGTATTCCACTTATTCATAGCCCAATTTTTTTGCTACGTTTATAGATTTTCTTTTAGCCTTTCCTGAAATTGAGTAATTTTGACTGTTCCCAATTCATTGTAGTTGTGAGAAGTTCCTCTGATTCCATACAAGTTGCTTGTCGTAATTTTGTCGTTATTCTAATGTTTCCATATGTTCCCCATGATTACATTTCTCATCCCAGCATATTATATGTTTGAATCACGCCATATTGGTGGTCCTGAAGCATAATTTACCTTCTTTATGACATTTGTTTACAGGCTCAAGATAATATTATGAACCTTCCATTAGTCAATGGTTGGGGTGAAAAGCATCGTCTCTTTGTGAAGTGGAAATATGTTGAGTCAAAGGTATGCTGCCCTTTCAACATGTCTTTGTTTATGCTTTTACTACTATCCTTAATTACTGACAAAAAAGTCGAACTTATATTCTTAATTCAAACCCTTTACTGCAAGGATAGGATAGTACTTCTCAGATTCTTATTGTAAGGAAATGAAAAGCATGATTTACGTGTAATTTTTCCTTTGGACGAATAGAATTGACTTCTAGTTTTCCAGTGACTCTGTATTTGAAAAGATATCAAGTTGATCACTTGTATTTTCTACTTTGGTTATTACTTGCTAATGTGGTTTGTTTTCCCTTGTATTATATTGTGTGCATGCAGAGTTGATGCTTGTGTTCTTGATTAATAATATGCTGTTTTCTTTTTGAGTTAATAACTGCTAGATGAAAACTATTTTGGAGATTACTACACCATAGACTCTGCCATCTTTCTTTAACTACATTTATAATTTTCCATCAGCATTATAAAAGCTTGATTTTTTATTTAAGACCATATATTAAGCTGGTAAGGGGTAATAACTCAACTATTCATGAAGAATATTGCATGTTACTTGAATCTTTTATGTTGATCTAGCTGATACAAAGGGGCCTTCTGACATAATTGTTCCGTGTTTGATTTCATTTGGATGATTGAAGTTTGTGTTTTGCCCATCTGACCATGGAACTTCTTTTTTCCTCCACCAGGCTGCTGCATATTATTATCATGGTTTGATCCTTGATGAGGGTAACACAGAAAAATTTCATGGGATGGCTGTAGCTGCTTTGCAAGCAGCAGATGAGTATTTTAAAGAAAGTAAGAAGGCCTGTGACGCATTTAATACTGCTCCTCCTTTGTCAAGGTAGGTAGATGCCCTATTTTCTTGTTCATATGTTCTGTTAGATGAATAATTCATCTTTGGCAACAAGTTCATCTTTGAGAGTCTGTAGACTGTAGTGGCAATACAGTAGGTCCACTAAGCATATGCTTATTCATCTCATGGCAACAAGTTCACCTTTGAGTCTGTAGACTGTAGCAGTAAAACAGGTCCACTAAGCATATGCTGTAGTTCCAATATGTTTATCCTCTCTATTGCCATGAGCTTCAAACACAAATATGTTCTTGGGGACATTAAAGCTGTAGTTGTCATTCACCCCCTCACTGTTAATACTCACTCATAGCATGCCACATCATTTTGCCTTAGGCAACGGTAGTGTGCTATTACACCTTTTTTCTTGGGTTAATTGACAATAATGAGATATTGGTTCATGAAACCTGGCAAGGCTGGCGGCATGTGCCATCACTTTTTTAACTGCTTGAAACCTGGAAAAGTCCAGTTCTTCAGCCAAGCTCTGCTCAGGTATTTTGTGAAACAATTATTTTTAGGCCTACTTTTACATGATGAGAATTTTTTGTCAAACACGAGCATGTATTGTTTATCATGATCAAAACATGTTAGAAATGTTTTTGCTAATTGTTCTCTAGCTTGGTTCAGCGAGGTGAAGTTTTACCTCATAACTATTTCCTTGGGAAAAAAAAAATGTTGACATCTCCTTGCTATCACCTTTCTTTACAGTTCTAGTCCAGTGTTTTCATCACAGGCTCCATCTCCTTCTTCCATAATTTTATTTAGAGTCTCTAGTTCAATGTCTAGATACAACTGAAGACTATTTGACAGGCCCTTCTTGAATTGTGTCCGTGTGTGCACTGAACCATGTGCGAAGATCTGTTGTTGTAGCTAGCATTAGTTGTTTCAAGATTGATTTTTCATTAGTTGGTCAGTTTCCTTATTCTTTTTTATGATTTCTTAATTAATGAGTATTTAATTAATTGATATATCATATTATGCAGAAATCCACCGCTCTGGGGAACCATGAAATATCTATCTGAGAAAATTCCAAAAGATACTTCAAGCAAAGTGCGGATAAACCGTGACCTTTACTCCCATGAAAAGTAAGTCAGTTTTGGAGAGTACTTTAACTAATAATATTTATGCCCAAATGCAATATCCTTTTCACTTTTGGCACCTAATTGTAATCTAAATGAATGTTGTTGGTTGATAGAACGAACCCTCGCAATAATTAACGTCTGGTTTTGGATATATCTTGACTACAGAATCATGGAGACAGCACCTACATTGCCTGACTTTGCTTTGGCCTTGAAACCGGATGAATACCAACTTCCTCCAGTGGACGCCTCTTGGAACATGGAGCACATGAATAAGGGACAGACTGGTTCCAACCAGCTCAGGAATGACAGTAAATAAGCAATAGTACGTGATAATTTTCTGCATTACAGAGTAACAAGGGCCGATCCAGAAGCGTGGATGGCCGTTCAAAATCAGGTGGATTATTCTTCAACTGTTGTGTACAAGGTCTATTTGAGCTGTATTTTTTTTTCCCTCACCTTTTAGTCCATTTTTCTTTTTAAGTTTCTTTAGTTCGTTCTGCCATCGGAAATTTACTTTTGATAGCGCTCTGTATAAGTTTCTGTTGTGTGTAAATTGTTAATTGGCTGCTTCGCGGGAAGAGAAGAATCATTTATTTGCAAATTACCAAGAATGGGTATTTTCCATCAAAGTTAAGCCAGTACAAATACAATTGCTCATCTCATTCTTATTGGTTGGATTGGGTGTCACTCTGCATTATGTCCCCATAGGATGCAAATTCTGTTTCTTTATTCAGTCAGCTGTGAAGGTTTTGACAAATGTAACATTCTTAAGGTGAACAAAAACTATAACAAAAGATCCCTAGGAGCTAGGAGAATAGGATCATCAAGCACAAATATTCTGATTTCTTAGCCCAATGATGTGGAGAATCAAAAAGAGCTCACAGGCAGCCAACTTTGGCTATCATCAACGCCTTTCAGTTGCATCCTTATTCCCAAGCCCACTCATAAATGAACCAAAGAAGCAATGACAATTAAAGTTTCATCTTATAGCGTCATATTTTAAGCTTCCTGCAATACTTGGAGTTTAAACCTACCGCCAACAGGTATAAATTCCTGTCATTCAGTGGCATCATTTGATGAAAATTTCAGAATTCATTCAACAAATGGAGCTGAACTCCAAGTCACAACTTGCAAACAGGTATGTAAGTCTCTAGTTAGTTCACAACGGATCGATGCTAATCTTCATAGCAGTTAGTTCACGCGTCACACCTGTGGAGTTTTCAATACTAGTCTAATCCACCATTTCTGCCATCTTCATCCAATTGTTTCTGTTTCTCTTGTTCCGCTGCCCAAAGAGAAAAAAGGAAAACCAGTCAAGTTCAATTTGAATACACCTAATCTATGGTAAAGCTTGTTAAAGCCACCATACTAAGAATTTTATTCTCAATGTCACATGATGTAGTCTTATCAAAGTGTAAAGTAAAAAATACTTGCAAGTCATACATGAAAAACATCGCAGATGTTTGGCCACACAGAGAAAACTAACAGAATATCCATTAACTTCCACGCAAAAAAATGAAAAATAAACTAGCTAGACTAACAGAACAGAATATGATTATAGAATAGAGGAACTTGAAGGCCTTTTCTCTTATGGTGGGCGTTGGTGAGGGACTTGGAGATGGGAATTGGGATTAAGTTACTTTAAAATTCCATTGCATCCGAAGTTAGTCAAAATTTAAACCTGAGACCTGGCTAGAAAACTTAACAAAAACATAACACATTCTTTCAAGTAACATATAAGTCTGTTTAGCCACAATGATAAATTCTTGCCCAACTACGTTGAGAGAGCTTCAAAGGCAAAATTGGGCCCTAACCTAGATGAAATGCAAGATGTAACCGTTAACCCATTTCTCAACCAAACCCCACACCTTATATTGTATTGTTAGTCTGTTACATTGTGGGGGCACAAGTACATCAAAGAAAAGAACGGATTTTTTAATGCAAAGGCTAAATTGAGACCCCAAAATTATGGTTCTAAAGCTATTTACCCCCAGACAATGCAATTAATCCAAGAAGAAGGAGATGAATAGATCAAATGTTTTCTTTCTGGAAAAGAAATAAAAAGTGTTGGAAACACAAAAAACTACTCAACTGTTATCTATAAAACCAATTTAAGAAAAGATGTTTCAGGATGTCCATTCTGTACGGAAAATGTTAATGAGAACATAAAAATTGCATACCCATAAGCTTAAACATTGCCTTTAGGGTTCGCTTTTCAAGCTTATCGAGCCTTTTCTGCACATCCCTCCGGAGTTCCCAGTTTGGTTTTTTAGGAGCAATATTCACAAATGGGTCCTGAACATTGAACAAGAATTAGAAAACGTAACATAAGGGGCACTTAACCATAAAATTTCAGAAGTTAGTGATTAAGAGAATGGGTATCAAATTCAAAAGTAAGAAGGACCTCTTTCTTCTCTGATGGCGGAGGTGCTGCTGCGACAGGGTCTTCAAACTTTGGTAGCACTGGTGGAACAAGCTTTCCCTCCTGAAGCTGCTTATCATGAGGAACATAATTTCGGAATTTCATGTTGGTATTACTGCACAAATTGAAAGTTAAATAACGTATAATTTGCAATACCCATAGCCTATCAACCGTAGACTATGAAGAACAGGAGAACCCTTATGTATCATTAAAATTTAACCAAAAATATCCTAACCATACCTTCAAAATAAACCTTAATAATCTCTCTCATTAAACTAAATAAATACAATCATGAGATGGCATCAAATACTAACTACAATAAGGTTTTGGGGAAAATGGAAGCAGAAGTCTCTAATGTGCATTGTATGACGATTTCGATCGGGAAACGATACACCTAGCTACCGATCGGACGCATTACTCGAGGTTACTTCCTCAGGGAAGCATGCTTCGATCGGATCAGCAAACGCTACACCTAGCTACCGATCGGACGCATTACTTGAGGTTACTTCCTCAAGGAAGCATTCCTCGATCGACAAAAGCTACACCTAGCAATCGGACGCACTACTCGAGCTTACTTCCTCATGGAAGTATGCTCTAATCGGCGAGCCCACACGAGGAGACCGATCAGACGCATCATTCGAGGTTCCCTCACTGAAGCTTTAATCGGCAAACGCTACACCTAGCTACCGATCAGACGCATTACTCGGGATTACTTCCTCAGGGAAGCACACTACGGTAGGCAAACGCTACCTTTTCGGCATCAACACAAAAAGGCCCAGGACACCACAAAACGGAACAGTCAGTCGTCCTCACTCTCGCTAGCTTCAATCGGCAAACGCTACACCTAGCTACCGATCAGACGCATTACTCGGGATTACTTCCTCGGGGAAGCACACTACGGTAGGCAAACGCTACCTTTTCGGCATCAACACAAAAAGGCCCAGGACACCACAAAACGGAACAGTCAGTCGTCCTCACTCTCGCCAACACGGCTCTCAACCCATTGACACATCGGACAGAACAACGACATAAGAATTTCCTTCGGCACCCCACCTCAACCGAGGACTTGGGGGACTGGGGATAGTGCACTGTGCGGATCAGTAGACGGAAATGAAGGAGTTGCTCGGTCAGTGCACTCTCGGTACAAGTCCTCGACCAAGGCAGTCCACCTCAGTTAAGAACTTGGGGGACTTATGTTCATACTATTACTGAACAAGCAATAGACCTAACAGAAGACTCGGAAGATCACTCGGACGAAGACCAAGCCCACCACCAAGGCCCATCAAGAAAGCCCACCATTGTGGCCCATGACCTAAACCTAGGTGTTTTACTATATAAAGGGAGCCCTCCTCCCTTATAAACCATATCTATTTTCTATCTCTCTAGACTTAGAGCTCTCACCTCTCTCTACCTTCTCATTCTTCCTCTAAGGCTCCATGCCTAATGTATTATGTAAACACTTATATTACTAATGAGAATGGTATAACACCGTGGACGTAGCCCGATTTGGGTGAACCACGTATATCGTTGTGTCTTGGTGTGAGAGTGTGTCTGCATAGTCCTATTGATCCATTTTATGGTTCAACACTACTTAACCTTCCCAAACTTAATTCAACTTCCCCTTGGAGAATATTTCAGGTTTGTTCTTGTCCTTGTGCATAAAGATCTTGTACTCCTGATGAAATTGCAAAATCCATAGATATGCTAACCCCAAAAAGAAACCATATATCACATGGATACATTTTATAAGTACATGAAGGATTCAATATGGACAAAAACCCTTTAATGACACATGAAAGGACACATGCATAGAAATACAGAGCGTGCATGGGAGGTTGACAACATCATGGGGTATATATTGTACAGGCAAATCACCACACAAACTTGTGAATTTGAAAAGAATAGGCATTGTAACACCTTCAAGGCATTCAACTGAAATCATATCATGAAGAGAAAAAAAACCTGAAAAAGGAATCATAGGAAAATGGAGGGTAGGTAAGGAATATTAACATAGAACAAGAATAGGATTTACTCACGTTTCTTCGCTAGTAGTATTGTCTTCATTAGTTTTACTGTCAACTTGGGCAGAATCCTCATCTGGGGTGTTTAACAGTTCCTGTGCGGCTTTAAGAGCTCTTAGCCTCTCTTGACGTGCTGCAACTATTTGTTCAACGGAGTCCTCTTCAGAGGCCATTGCTTCACCTATTATATACAAATGGGGAGAAACAGTTGCAGTTTAAAAGATCAGAAGTTTCATCTCCAAAAGGTAGCTTGTCTCTTCTCAATAATGTATGACAACAACACTAGCTTGCATAGCTCAAGTGGAAAAAAGGCATCGTTCTAATGCCAGAAGGCATGCTATTACATGGTCGATTTGAGTATACTGCTATAGCAGCAAATACTCAACCCTAACTCTACAATACTCCTTTATTTTATGAATATCTTCCTTAAAAGAAGTTGTGGAAAAACCAAAGACTGTCTGGAGCAATATACACAGACAAGAATAGAAATATCTATAAAAATATTACTCTTTAAGAACAAGTAGGAAGTAGCTAGTGAGACACAAATAGTTAAAGAAGATAAAAAGCAAACACATTCCGGGAAAACAAAATATCAGAAAATTGTTGGAATTTTTACTAGATTATCCAGTACGGCATGCCCTCTTTAATCAAATTGAAAGGAATAATTGCAAGTTAACGATTTTTCTGGAGAGCACATGTGAAGTTAAAATAAGTAAATTGCAATAACTTGCTAAATTCAAGCCCTATGTTTGATTGCCCAGAAAACGTAAGGAATACAAAGCAACCTATTTTTAATAAAAGTGGTTCGAATGACCCGTCTAATGCGTAATCGAGAGAAATTGAATAGGTTGTTTTGCTCTAGGGCCGAGTCGAGTCGTGTCTCGAGCGATATACTTTCATGACCATTATTAATAGTTTAAGGAACAATAAGAGTAAGGAAAAACGGATGATGCAAGCACAAATACATTACCAGAGAAGATAAGGTTCCGGAGTGCCGACTCGCGCGCTGCTGCTGTCTGGCCACTTGCAGAGGAAATAGAGAAAGTTGAGAAACGAGGAGTGGAGGACCCAAGAGAAGGTGAAAAAGAGAGTAAGATGACGGATAATGGGTTTCCAACGAGAGCCCACTTAGGAATATAGATGGACCGGTCTTTTAAAGGTTGGGCCTGTCATATACTGTAACTTTGTTTTTTGTGTGGTGTTTATGTACGGCACACATCAGTGGTAGCACCTTGCCTTGAATAAGGAAGATCCAAGAAGAATGAGGAAGGAAGTGATTGATGCAGCACAAGAACAAGCACAAGTGGAATTGGTAAAGAAGAGATGCAGAGATGTGATTAACCGAATAGAGGGATTGCCAGGTTCCACCAAAATCACAGCTTCTTGCAAACGCACTCTTCTCAAATTGGCCCAATCCGAACTGAGTTTCCTCTCCCGCTCCTCCCGCTCCTCCTCCTCCTCCTCCTCCACCTCCACCGCTACTTCAACTTCTCTCAATCTCAGGTTTGACAATTGATAACTCAATCATTCAAAGTTGTAATTGTAATGCACGCTCCACAGAACAAGTCTTAAAATCCTATTTTATTTTACTTTACTTTGCCTTACTACCTGCCTCTTTAATTTTTTCTTAGGAAGAGTGATGGAAGAATTTTTGGTAATATGCCTAAGAGAAAAGAAATAAATAAGAAGAATAGGGCTTTTCTGCTGTACTTATGTCGTTGTGAAACAAGCAGTACTCAACTGAGTTGAGAGTTCTTAATGGCTGTGCCTTGTTTGTAAATTGTAATTTTGGCAGTGTCAATATTGGGCACATAGAGGCAGTTGTTCACATTCTCCAACAGCCTTTCATCACTGGGGTTTCTCGCGTTTGCAAGCCAATTCCTTTGTCAGCATTTGCACCCCCATATGGACATGGACAGAAAACCGACCCTTGTGTACAAAATCATCTTCATGTTGATATAATTTGTACTCTCCAGAAGGACCCAGTCTGGATTATTGTATCTGATAGGAACCCAAAATACATTACTTGGAGCGGTTCTAGATCCTCTTACAATCATAAGAGTAAGGACTTAAAATCGCGTATTGAGCAACTCACTATTGCTGCCCGGTCAGCTGTGGCACTGAGACCTTCCTCGATTATTCTTTTCTTTTCAAACCGAAACGGACTTAGCAGCGTTGTTAGTGAAAAACTTAAAGAAGAATTCGGAGCCACTGAGTTTCAGTTGGATTTTCCCATTGTCAATTTTGATTTTGATCTATCCGAGGAAGCAGGTGGCTGGACTAATGTACTTGTTACCAGAAGAACGTATCAAGAGGCTTGTGCATTTCAAATAAAGGTTAATGATGCAAAGGGCACTTCTTTGAGTTCAGAATATGATGTCAAGGACTCGTGCCAGCGGGAGCCTGCTAAGATTGAGAAGAAAATGTCTGTCTCAAACGAGCACAGAGAGTTTTATGGTGCTTTCTCTTCTCTTATTTCAAGAATGCAATTCTACTCATCGGATGTAAAAGATGTGGAATTTGCTGAACTGAGGAGTCTTCTGGGTGAAAGTGAACTTATAAACTTTGATACAACTTCTTTGATTGCTCTTGTATCGAGTATTAGTAATGGTGGTACTGACAAACTTTTGGCTACTCCAGAGGATGAATTGAGGAAGCGGTTTAAGGGTAACTATGAGTTTGTGATTGGACAGGTTAGTTCGTCATTCTACTTTTGTGCTTCATTTTACTATTTGATCCATGGTCGGGAATCTTTTTCTGTCACATTATCCAAAAGTGGACAGAGTTTGTGCAAGTTTTACATGTGTATCTCTCATGTGAAGACCTTTGATAGGATTAGATTTCTCTTTTCTTGGTCATATTGGATGATTGGATCTTGATCTTGAAAATTAGTTAGTGTAGTCTATTATCTCTGTTGGCTTTTTCGTATACTTTTACTTTTTCTGTGAATACTATTATAATTTTATAACATCTGAGAAAAATCCTTTCCAGTTTCCATATAGGCTGTTTGAAGTCGCACGGGCTGCTATAGAGGTTTCAAGTTTATTGTCTTACAATGTGTAGCGGTTTTTTGAATTTTGATAAACTGAAACACAAACGGATTAGTTGGGTGGAGCATTGGCTGTTTATCAAACAGTGGATGCACAAATCTTTAGTCTAATTGCACCTTCTGATGAGGTGTGACTGTAATGTGTGTAACCAACCAACCATTAACTTAATGGTATTACTCTCTGCATTGTCAGAGAGGCTCAAGTTCGAATCTTCCCTCCCTGTTGAGGAAAAAAAAGGTTGATAGGTTGATATTATCAATTATACTTAGGCAGCATGATACTGTATTAAAGTTTTACTGGTCAAATTCGTTTTCACATACCTTTCTGCCGCCTATAAAAAAGTGAATAAATAGGTCTTATTGCTCTTTCTCCCTTATCCCTTTTTTCGATGAGAAAAATATTCAATTATTATGACTTGGCAGTCTTTTAAAATGAGAACTTTTAAGATTTTAGCCATTATTACTCAATACATTGAACTTCATTATTTTGTTGATTAAGCTATTCCTAATAATGTTTCTTTTGGTAATCCCTATTATGCTAACCATTTATTCTTCTTAAAGCAAATCTCTACCTTTCAATAGATTTAATATACAAGTCTTCACTGACATTACATGCGTGCTTAAGTAGGGTCAGGCAGAACCGTTGTTGCAATTAACATCCAGGTTAAGGTTTCCTGATCTTGTGCCAGGTGATCTCTGAAATTCAGAATCCAATTCTTGTTGAACTTGGTCGCACAGTATCTGGAAAGAGAGGCATAATCTGTGAAAGTGTTCTTTCAGAGTTCAAAGAGTTAGTATTGATGTGTGGAGGTCCCAACGAGAAGTTGAGAGCTAGCCATTTACTAAATTGTCTGACGTGAGTTTTTTTAAGAATTTTTGTTACTTTTTTTAACATTTGTTTTTATCTGCATTTATTTCGAAGGGAAATAATCACTGTCGTTATAAAAAAATAAAAACTAAGGCCAGTTTTGATAACCATTTGGGTTTTAGGTTTCAATTTTGGCGCTTGAGATTTGAGGAAAATGTATGGGGAAAGAAGGGATGAAAGAGTGGAGGACGGATAATGGAAGAGATGTAGAAGAAATTATAAGGAAAGGGGACACAAAATGAAAACTAAAAGCCGTGGTAAGCCTATTTAGATTTTGTTTCCTGAGTCTATTAAGCATATTTTGAGGTTTTTAATTATAGGAAAGGAAACTATCTAGGAGGAGGGAAACAAGCACCTTAGACATCTGTGAGAACCGACCAACCCTGATCTGTATTAAGGTTCAAATTTCAAACAAGGGCGAACCCGTTTGAAAAAAATCGATTTGCATGGGCATTTGTATGATCTATTTGACGGTTTTTGCTCCTTTATATATCTATGGAGTTCATGCCCGGTTAATAATGCCTTTGTTTTTGGTATTATCGGGAACTAATTACCTTTAGGAATGGTGCAGGGTTGTTCCTGACAGTCCCTCAGAACGCATGATGAGCCTCCCAACCACTAGAAAACTGGCTTTGAAGAATAAGGTTGCTTTTGGTACTGGTGATTACTGGTGTGCTCCAACCATAACGGCAAATATGGCATTTGTGAGAGCAATTTCACAAACGGGGATGTCATTGTTTACCATTGAGCACAGACCACGAGCTTTGACGGGTGCTTAATACTATGTTGTCTCGTATTAAGAAGTGATCTTGCTTCCATGGATGTCGATAGCAGGTAACTTTAATCTGCTTTAACAATTGAAGTTGTTGGGTCTATATCTATCTATTAGATCAAAGGTGTGTTGAAAATGATTATTAGAATATCCTCTCGAATCAAAAAGTTTGTGAGATTGATGGAATGCTATGCAACGGCTCATGAATTGTTTCCTTCAGCCTGCAAACTTATGATGTATTTAATTTCAAGCATAATTGTTGCTGCTAATCAGTAAACAGATTTTTGAGGAAATGAAAGGTAAATGCCCTGTATTATTTTGATTTTGTAAATTCTTCTTTATTAGGAAGCCAGTTTAGCATCACACATTGTGATTCTTTTTGTCTTGTGCACCCTTTACTGCTCTATGTTCACTGGGTCTTAACTGTTCAAGGGGAAGAGAAAAAATGGGAACTTTTCATGTATTTGAGGATTCTCATCTTATTACAAAAGAAAATGGAAATAAATGTTATGTTTATGGCGCATGGAAAACAGCTCTGATTAAAACACATATGGACGATATTCAATCCTTCCATCCCAAAGGGAACCAATAGGGAAAAGAGGTGACCCAAAAAAAAAGAAGGAAAAAGAAAGAAGATGAAGATGGAAATGCAAAAAAGAAAAGTAGATGAAAACTTTGTAGCAGTTAAGCTTAATCTAAATATACAGTTATTAGCTTTAATTCAAAGCTAATAACTGTAGATTAATTCAAAGCTTCAATCTACCGTTATTAGCTTTAATGCTAATCAAATTATTAGCAGTTAAGCTATCCACCACCAACAAGCATTCCCCCAAGATCCTGACCTTCCTGAGCTTCAATTTGCCTAGTTTGATTTTTACTGGTGCATCGAACTTAAGATCCAAGGGGATGCGTCCGGTTTGTTGTTGCTGTTGAAGTGCATTCATCGAAGTGTTACCGTATTGTGTTTGGCCAGTCAAGGCCACATTGAGTAGTGTTTTGTTCTGGTGACCTTGGTAAAACTTTGGTAGTGTCCCTTGACAAAGCCTTGTGTTTGTATACCAGACACTCAACCGGCCACCTTGTGCATTGTAGATTCCGATCTTCTTGTTTGGGTTGTTGGCCATTATCTTCACATCAATTTAGCGTATAGGGTCATGTCCAGATTGAGCCTTAAATCGCTTATCTTCAATCTATCTACTGAGTAATTAGGAAGTTTTGGATGGAAGATAAGATGAAGAATGCCAGCAGTGGCTCCAATTATTATCAATACAAGGAGAAGGATACCAATTATCCAACAGATGCACCTGCACCAAGTAGATGATATTGAGCTTTTCTTTCTTGGTGGCTTTGCCTGAATTACCTGATTACTGCCACTGTTACTGGTACATAGGTGTAATTGTAAAGTAGCAGAGTGAGTATTATGCTGAAGCAGCTGAATTTTCTGTCTCTGTCTGTCTCCTTCTCCTTCTGTTTTTGTTTCTCTGTTGATGAAACGTGTGCCTCTGGCAGTGGCACTGCCACCGCCACCGCCAGCGGTTTAGATACTGTTGGTGGTGGTGCATCCACATCCCCAGCAGGATGAACTCTCTGATGATCAGCCATGTTAGCTATTGTTAATTAGCTTCCAGTTTTACAACTATTACTAAAGGAGATGAGATATAGATAGATAGATGGACGGATGATGGATTGATATAAATAGATTTAGGGGAGAAAAAGGTCTGCTCGCGCGCTCAACCCTCACCTACTCACAACAACAAATACAACTCCTGCAGCCCTACCAGCTTGCCAGTCTGCCGGGTGTATTCAGCATATCATATCACATATAATGTGGATGTGTATACTGTACTGGTGGTTCAGCTAAGTTATAAAACTAATAAAATCCAAGTTATTACGTACTTGATCAATTTCAATGGGGTTTAGTTTTGTGACACTGGCAACGAGACCTGCGCCGTCCGTGCTTGCTTCCATATTCGACTGCTAGCTCCCACGAATTTCCAGCAATAAGCTAAGCACGTACTTTTCATTTTTCTCTTCTTACTTGGTGCCAAATTGCCTCATGAACTTCAATTGTGTGTTTAAAAGGGTCATCTGCTTTTAACTCAGCAGTCTCCACGAACTACAAATAGAGACAACCATAACGAATGAAGTTGAGGTTTCACTCCAAAATTAATTGGCAATGAGACTAGTGATCAAACTCTTTATAAGCCTTTGCAAAATTGTGCAACTTTTCAATATTGGACTTTTGTTCCTTTCACATTCTCACACGTCTCCCCTCATGAGCAGAGAATTTTCAAGCCTAAAGCATGTACAACTTATATTTAGTGAAGTGGAGCAGGTGTGGTGATTAAATTTACACATGGGATAATCCGTTCTGATATCATAAAAAAAGTTAAAGTTCCACTCCAAATTAATGGCAATTACTTGGAACCTCAACTTTCTTCCTGGTTTAGGAATTAGGAATGTCAATTTATTTCCACCTAGTGATCAATAATCCGCTCCAAATATCTGTCTCAAAAGAAGCAAATAGCCAACAAAACATGCATTGGCATTTATATTTTTAAAATATCTTCTCATAGTTCTTGCAAACATTGAAAACAAGCAAACTACACCAAGATCACTAAGCATCATTTCACAGAAGATCAAGATGAGGCTTTGTTCTTCTCTTCTTCCTTCATCCTCTTCTCCCACACGCGCTTCTTGTAATCGAGTAACATTTGTGGCATCTTCACCATCAATTTGGCAGTGTTTTCCCGTTTCTCCGCAGCTATCCTGTCAACTTTGTGTCCTTTCCTCTTGGTCCTCATTTCTTTCCTCGATGGATCATACGGCCAATCCTCCCCCGCAAGGAGAACTTCCCTTCGAATTTTAGCTCGATGACGAGCACTGATGCCAAGTGGCTTCCATGCCCCTAGATGCCAGTAACCCCAAACGCCCTTGGATAGCTCGTTGCTGTGTTTTGCCAACTTCTCGCGCCACGGGTACTGGTTCCCTCCTCCAATTATCTTTGCCACAGATTTTGCAGCTTGGCCTGCCATTGATTTACTCTTTCAGGTTCTCTGCCAGACCACAGAAGACCAAGAAAGCACAAATTATATGTCAGCCAAACTCTCAAGGGAAGAAAATTGAATCGAGAATACATTTAAGGACAAAGTGCCTTTGATTGGGTGTTCAATTGAAAGGATGTTATAGGTTGGTTCCTCATGTGCCTTGGAAGATTTTTTATTTTCATGCTCCTAGTGTTTTTGGGACATCTCGACCATTATATCCAGATATTTAATGTCATAGTATGATAAAATCATAGGGGTACTAACTCTCTTCACACTCTACCAGCAGAACATTAAAATGCAAACTGGATCTCTTCACAATTCTTTCGAACTGAATTATGCATATCCTAAAGCAATCAACAAAACCAAGTTGAAATATTGTGAACCATACATGAAAACCAGATAAATCCTTGTTGGACAGCTTATCCTAATAAGCTGATTGGCTTACGATTTTTGGGAGTGGCAAAAAATGCAAATGTATCATTCACTATACTACAATAGAAACTATATTTTCTTGGTAAAATGACCAAGCAAACTTTGAACCAAGACTCCTCAATAACAATATTGAAGCCGTAGTTCAACATGCGAATCTAAATTCATCAAATCAGGACACAATAAAAGCCAAACAGATATTTTTTTTCCTCCAATTAAAAAGGATACAATCATAACGCTACAAACAAATGGGGCAACGCGATTAAAATACCACTTAGGAACTATGTAAAACAACTAACGAGTCTCCAATCAGCAAATTACAGTCAAATTAGCTGCTTTTAATGGTTGCCAAACCGCAGGAAACCAGCAAGAGTGGGAGAATGATCCAAGTTTCACTTTATTATCTAAAAAATGAGTTCATTTCCAAATAGTCCGTTAAGGTTTTACTTCAAGCTTGAAAATTTTCACAATTGAAACAACAAAGAAAACGAAGTTGTTGGAATTTTTACTAGATTATCCAGTACGACAAGCCCTCTTCAATCAAATTGAAAGGAATAAGTGCAAGTTAACGATTTTTCTGGAGAGCACAAGA
The DNA here is from genome assembly GCA_037349345.1 of Oemleria cerasiformis. Lineage (NCBI taxonomy): Eukaryota > Viridiplantae > Streptophyta > Magnoliopsida > Rosales > Rosaceae > Oemleria > Oemleria cerasiformis. The sequence goes on from JAZGTL010000018.1 coordinate 18,343,058, forward strand.
GAGTTAAAATAAGTAAATTGCAATAACTTGCTAAATTCAAACCCTATGTTTGATTGCCCAGAAAACGAAAGGAACACAAAGCAACCTATGTTTAATAAAAGTGGTTCGAATGATCAGTCTAATGCGTAATTGAGAGAAATTGAATAGGTTGTTTTGCTCTAGGGCCGAGTCGAGTCGTGTCTCGAGTGATATACTTTCATGACCATTATAAATAGTTTAAGGAACAATAAGAGTAAGGAAAAACAGAAGATGCAAGCACAAATACATTACCAGAGAAGACGAGGTTCCGGAGTGCCGACTCGCGCGCTGCTGCTGTCTGGCCTCATGGAGAGGAAATAGAGAAAGTTGAGAAACGAGGAGGAGCCAACTAGCCAAGAGAAGGTGAAAAAGAAAGTAAGCAAAATCAAGAATAATGGGCTTCTAACGAGAGCCCACTTAGAAATATGGATGGACCGGTATTTTAAAGGTTGGGCCTGTCATATATTGTCGTTTTGGTTTTTGTGTGGTGTTTATGTACGGCACACATCAGTAGTAGCAACTTACCTTGAATAAGGAAGATCCAAGAAGAATGAGGAAGGAAGTGATTGGTGCGGCACAAGAACAAGCACAAGCACAAGTGGAATTGGCAAAGAAGAGATGCAGAGATGTGATTAACCGAATAGAGGGATTGCCAGGTTCCGCCAAAATAACAGCTTCTTGCAAACGCACTCTTCTCAAATTGGCCCAATCCGAACTGAGTTTCCTCTCCCGTTCCTCCCGCTCCTCCTCCTCCTCCACCTCCACCTCCACCGCTACTTCAACTTCCCTCAATCTCAGGTTTGACAATTGATAACTCAATCATTCAAAGTTGTAATTGTAATGCACGCTCCACAGAACAAGTCTTAAAATCCTATTTTATTTTACTTTACTTTGCCTTACTACCTGCCTCTTTAATTTTTTCTTAGGAAGAGTGATGGAAGAATTTTTGGTAATATGCCTAAGAGAAAAGAAATAAATAAGAAGAATAGGGCTTTTCTGCTGTACTTATGTCGTTGTGAAACAAGCAGTACTCAACTGAGTTGAGAGTTCTTAATGGCTGTGCCTTGTTTGTAAATTGTAATTTTGGCAGTGTCAATATTGGGCACATAGAGGCAGTTGTTCACATTCTCCAACAGCCTTTCATCACTGGGGTTTCTCGCGTTTGCAAGCCAATTCCTTTGTCAGCATTTGCACCCCCATATGGACATGGACAGAAAACCGACCCTTGTGTACAAAATCATCTTCATGTTGATATAATTTGTACTCTCCAGAAGGACCCAGTCTGGATTATTGTATCTGATAGGAACCCAAAATACATTACTTGGAGCGGTTCTGGATCCTCTTACAATCATAAGAGTAAGGACTTAAAATCGCGTATTGAGCAACTCATTATTGCTGCCCGGTCAGCTGTGGCACTGAGACCTTCCTCGATTATTCTTTTCTTTTCAAACCGAAACGGACTTAGCAGCGTTGTTAGTGAAAAACTTAAAGAAGAATTCGGAGCCACTGAGTTTCAGTTGGATTTTCCTATTTTCAATTTTGATTTTGATCTATCCGAGGAAGCAGGTGGCTGGACTAATGTACTTGTTACCAGAAGAACGTATCAAGAGGCTTGTGCATTTCAAATAAAGGTTAATGATGCAAAGGGCACTTCTTTGAGTTCAGAATATGATGTCAAGGACTCGTGCCAGCGGGAGCCTGCTAAGATTGAGAAGAAAATGTCTGTCTCAAACGAGCACAGAGAGTTTTATGGTGCTTTCTCTTCTCTTATTTCAAGAATGCAATTCTACTCATCGGATGTAAAAGATGTGGAATTTGCTGAACTGAGGAGTTTTCTGGGTGAAAGTGAACTTATAAACTTTGATACAACTTCTTTGATTGCTCTTGTATCGAGTATTAGTAATGGTGGTACTGACAAACTTTTGGCTACTCCAGAGGGTGAATTGAGGAAGCGGTTTAAGGGTAACTATGAGTTTGTGATTGGACAGGTTAGTTCGTCATTCTACTTTTGTGCTTCATTTTACCATTTGATCCATGGTTCCCATCTTTTTCTGTCACATTATCCAAAAGTGGACATAGTTTGTGCAAGTTTTACATGTGTATCTCTCATGTGAAGACCTTTGATAGGATTAGATTTCTCTTTTCTTGGTCATATTGGATGATTGGATCTTTATCTTGAAAATTAGTTAGTGTAGTCTATTATCTCTGTTGGCTTTTTCGTATACTTTTACTTTTTCTGTGAATACTATTATAATTTTATAACATCTGAGAAAAATCCTTTCCAGTTTCCAGATAGGCTGTTTGAAGTCGCACGGGCTGCTATAGAGGTTTCAAGTTTATTGTCTTACAATGTGTAGCGGTTTTTTGAATTTTGATAAACTGAAACACAAACGGATTAGTTGGGTGGAGCATTGGCTGTTTATCAAACAGTGGATGCACAAATCTTTAGTCTAATTGCACCTTCTGATGAGGTGTGACTGTAATGTGTGTAACCAACCAACCATTAACTTAATGGTATTACTCTCTGCATTGTCAGAGAGGCTCAAGTTCGAATCTTCCCTCCCTGTTGAGGAAAAAAAAGGTTGATATTATCAATTATATTCAGCAAGCATGAGACTCTATTCAAGTTTTAATGGTCAATTTCGTTTTCACATACCTTTCTGCCGCCTATAAAAAAGTGAATAAATAGGTCTTATTGCTCTTTCTCCCTTATCCTTTTTGTCCATGAGAAAAATATTCAAGTATTATGACTTGGCAGTCTTTTAAAATGAGAACTTTTAAGATTTTAGCCATTATTACTCAATACATTGAACTTCATTATTTTGTTGATTAAGTTATTCCTAAATATTTTAGTAGGGTCAGGCAGAACCGTTGTTGCAATTAACATCCAGGTTAAGGTTTCTTGATCTTGTGCCAGGTGATCTCTGAAATTCAGAATCCAATTCTTGATGAACTTGGTCGCACAATATCTTGAAAGAGAGGCATAATCTGTGATAGTGTTCTTTGCAGAGTTCAAAGAGTTAGTATTGATGTGTGGAGGTCCCAACGAGAAGTTGAGAGCTAGCCATTTACTAAATTGTCTGACGTGAGTTTTTTTAACAAATTTTCGTACTTTTTTGAACATTTGTTTTATCTGCTTTTATTTCGAAGGGAAATAATCACTGTCGTTATAAAAAATATAAAAAGATAAAACTATGGCCAGTTTGATAACTATTTGGGTTTTAGGTTTCAATTTTGGCGCTGAGATTTGGGGAAAATGTATTAGGAAAAGAAGGGATGAAAGAGTGGAGGACGGATAATGGAAGAGATGTAGAAGAAAATGAAAACTAAAAGCCGAGGTGTGTTAAGCCTATTAAGATTTTGTTTCCTGAGTCTATTAAGCATATTTTGAGGTTTTTAATTATAGGAAACGAAACTATATAGGAGGAGGGAAACAAGCACCTTAGACATCTGCGAGAACCAACCAACCCTGATTCTGTATTAAGGTTCAAACTTAAAACAAGGGTAAACCCGTTCAGAAAAAATCGATTTGCATGGGCAATTGTATGATCTATTTGACGGTTTTTGCTCCTTTATAGATCTATGGAGTTCATGCCCGGTTAATCATGCCTTTGTTTTTGGTATTATCGGGAACTAATTACCTTTAGGAATGGTGCTGGGTTGTTCCTGACAGTCCCTCAGAACGCAGGATGAGCCTCCCAACCACTAGAAAACTGGCTTTGAAGAATAAGGTTGCTTTTGTTACTGGTGATTACTGGTGTGCTCCAACCATAACGGCAAATATGGCATTTGTGAGAGCGATTTCACAAACGGGGATGTCATTGTTTACCATTGAGCACAGACAACGAGCTTTGACGGGTGATTAATGCTATGTTGTCTCGTATTAAGAAGCGAGCGTGCTTCCATGGATGTCGATGGCAAGTAACTTTAATCTACTTTATCAATTGAAGTGGTTGGGTCTAAAAGTTTGTGAGATTGTTGGTATGCTATGCAACGTCTCATGGATTGTTTCCTTCAGCCTGCAAACTTATGATGAATTTAATTTCAAGCATAATTGTGGCTGCTAATCGGTAAACTGATTTTTGAAGAAATGAAAGGTAAATGCCATGTATTATTTTTATTTTCAAATTCTTCTTTATTAGGAAGCCAGTTTAGCATCACACATTGTGATTCTTTTTGTCTTGTGCACGCTTTACTGCTATGTTCACTGGGTCTTAAGTTTTAACTGTCCAAGGGGAAGAGAAAAAATGGGAACTTTTCATGTATTTGAGGATTCTCATCTTATTACAAAAGAAAATGGAAAGAAATGTTATGTTTATGGCGCATGGAAAACTGCTCAGATCAAAACACATATGGACAATAATCAATCCTTCCATCCCAAAGGGAAAAAATAGGGAAAAGAGTTGACCCAAAAAAAAGGAAAGGAAAAAGAAAGAAGACGAAGATAGAAATGCAAAACAGAAAAGAAGAAAACAGCACCCATCCCCAAATTTGTAGATTAATTCAAAGCTTCAATCTGAATCTACAGTTATTAGCTTTAATGCTAATAAAATTATTAGCACTTAAGCTATCCACCACCAACAAGCATTCCCCCAAGATCCTGACCTTCCTGAGCTTCAATTTGCCTAGTTTGATTGCTACTGGTGCATCGACCTTAAGATGCAAGGGGATGCGTCCGGTTTGTTGTTGCTGTTGAAGTGCATTCATCAAATTGTTACCGTATTGTGTTTGGCCAGTCAAGGCCACATTGAGTAGTGTTTTGTTCTGGTGACCTTGGTAAAAATTTGGTAGTGTCCCTTGACAAAGCCTTGTGTTTGTATACCAGACGCTCAACCGTCCACCTTGTGCATAGTAGATTCCGATCTTCTTGTTTGGGTTATTGGCCGTTATCTTCACGTCAAATTTAGCGTATAGGGTCATGTCCAGATTGAGCCTTAAATCGCTAATCTTCAAGCTATCAACTGAGTAATTAGGAAGTTTTGGATGGAAGATAAGATAAAGAATGCCAGCAGTGGCTCCTATTATTATCAAAACAAGCAGAAGGATACCAATTAGGCAACATATGCACCTGCACCAAGTAGATGATAGTGAGCTTCTATTTCTTGGTGGCTTTGCCTGGATTACCGGATTACTGCCACTGTTACTGGTACGTAGGTGTAATTGTAAAGGAGCAGAGTGATTATTATGCTGAAGCAGCTGAATTTTCTCTTTCTCTGTCCCCTCCTTCTCCTTCAGTTTCTGTTTCTCTGTTGATGAAACGTGTGCCTCTGGCAGTGGCACTGCCACCGCCACCGCCAGAGGTTTAGATATTGTTGGTGGTGGTGCCTCCGCATCCCCAACAGGATGAACTCTCTGATGATCAGCCATGTTAGCTATTGTTAATTAGCTTCCAGTTCCACAACTATTACTAAAGGAGATGAGATATAGATAGATGGATGGATGGATGATGGATTGATATAAATAGATTTAGGGGAGAAAAAGGTCTGCTCGCTCGCTCAACCTCCTCACCTACTCACAACAACAAAAACACTCCTGCAGCCCTGCCAGCTTGCCAGCCTGCCGGGTGTATTCATCATATCATATCAGATATAATGTGGATGTGTATACTTAACTGGTGGTTCAGCTAAGTTATAAAACTAATAAAAACTAAGTTATTACGTACTTGATCAATGTCAATGGCGTTTAGTTTGGTCACACTTGCAACGAAACCTGCGCCGTCCGAGGTTGCTTCCATATTCAACTGCTAGCTCCCACGATTTTCCAGCAATAAGCTTTCATATTTCTCTTCTTACTTGGTGCCAAATTGCCTCATGAACTTCAATTGTGTGTTTAAAAGGTCATTTGCTTTTGACTCAGCAGTCTCCACGACGGAAACAGACGACCGTAGAGAATGAAGGAACTAATTTGCAACGGGGAAAATGTTCGATCTTTTATAAGCCCTTGTAAGGTTGTGTAATTTTCAAATGTGAGACTTTCGTTCTTTCACATTCTCACACGTCTCCTCACGTGTGGGGAATTTTCAATCCTAACACGTGAACAATTTATATTAGGAGACGTGAAACACGTGTGGCAGTTAAGCCTTACACGTGGAGTAACCCGCTCTGATACCATGAAGAAAGTTAAAAGTTTCACTCCAAATTAATGCTAAATTCTAGGAACCTCAACTTTCTCATTGTGTAGGAATTAGGAATGTCAATTTAATTTATGTCAATTATGAATTCCTAGTTTCTTGTAGCTTCCTAGTTTTTTTTTTGTTTTGTTTAGGTAAGTAAATATTTATAGAATAGGGAGCTGGAGACCAGCGAACAAAGGGGAGGCCACAAGCTAGCCACTCACCCACAACCAGAATGCAAACAGCAAAACCAACCTTAACCAGAGGAACATTCCATTGCCTAGCTACACAATTATTAGCGATGGTATCCTTAAATTTCAAAGTACACAGCCTACACCTAACAACAGACACAATAGATAACACAAGGGAAGCAGGACTACGAGAAGATCCAGCAAAAATACGAGCATTTCGCTTATTCCAAACAATATGAACAGCGACCACTAGAGCTATTTTACGAGTAACCATGGACAGAGACTTACCCTTCCACAGACCCGCAATGGAGCTGATGAAAGAAGGCCACGGCGGGAACAGCCAAGGGTCACCGCATCTAGCCAGAACTTGCCTCCAAACATCACCACTAAACTGACAGTCAAAGGGTTATGCCATTCAAATTAGGAATTAGGAATTAGGAATGCCATTCAAATTAATGCCAAAACTACTCTCAAGAAAAGGGTTACGTTACGTAGTAGCATAGTAACGAGTAATAACTAAAAAATACATGAAAATATTATGCTTCGTAATACATCATTTGTTATCATATCCATGTATTTTGTTTTTGCCTTCTTTAAACTCTACAATCCACTTCGGACAAAAAAAAAACTCTACAATCCACTGCTAATAGCAGTACAGTTTAATTATAGTGTCGAAGACGATTTATATTTACATTAATTAAGAAATAAATAAAAAGTCAATAATTCACTAATATTGCAGCAAGGAACAGTTTTCATTTGAGTTGAAACTTCAAAAGTTCAAACACAGCTGCTGATTCAGGACTTATTGAGCTTCCAATATACGCACGAATGATTTACTCACTGATAATCCTCCACAAATACTCACTGGATAAAAACTTTATCAGAACAATGTACAATAATTAAGACTCAAAACGAAGGCAACAAAGAAGGCGACTAATTCTGCTCTTCTATCAGTGTTACTCAAAACGAACAAGAGAAATTACTTTGCCATGTGGATGACACAACGCAAGCACTTCCCTTCTCTCATGAGATTGAAAGCTTTATTGACGTCTTCGAATTTTACATTATGAGTTATGTACTCATCAACTTGGATTTCCTGCAGGTAGATTTTGGGTATGTAAGTTAAGACTTTACTTGTATATATAGATAGATAGATAGATTGCCATAAGAGAAAAAGATAGATAGATGGAATGAAAAGAAAATTAAGCAAAGCAAATGCCAGTTTTCTTAACCAGAATAATCATGATTGGTCAATGATCAACAGGACAAGAAAGAAAGAAAGAGCTGATAAGCAAAGATAATTAATCTAAAGTTAGTACGTTACTGGCTTACTGCCCATGGGCATGAAGTAGTCTGAAACTTTAAAATTAGCATCACAACGTAGACAGAGAAAGGCTTCATTATTATTATATTTTCATTTTTCGTCAATAGATTTCCCAGCTACAAGAGACGCACTAAATTCTACAACTATGGGAGGAGAAAGGGCAGTTCATATTCGAAGGGAGACCAGATTTATTGAAGCTTTAATGAAGTTTCAGTTAGCATTACCTTTTTTGTATACATGTCAACTAATGAAGGGAGATCAGATTTAGGTTTCCATCCTCCAAATAGAGAACCCTTCAATGTTCTTCCAGTAAGAAAGTTTCCATAATGAGCTGTTATTTCGGGCTTCACTTTTGGCACACCAAGTGTAACAGTCAAACCCCATCCCTTCAAACAAACCCCAGATAAAAATGAGGAAAAGTTCAATGAGCCCAATGAATAAGACTTCATCAAATACAAAAGATTAAAATTATTATTATAAGAGAGGATGCTTAAAAAAGAAAAAGAAGCCCTGAGATATGAGAAATTTACCTCACAACATGCCTGTAAAGCAGTAGTTACCATTCCAGTGTCACCTATACATTCAAATGTGTAATCTGCCCCTCCGCCTGTCAGATGCTTAATAACCTGAAAGAGAAAGTTAGCTTACATGTAAGCTCAAACCAAATGAAATTCATGTTCATGCATTAATGTTCCTTACTCATATCCATTGCAGTACAAGATTCACTTATCTCCAAATAGATGAGAATTTAATGTAGCGGAAGCACTAAAGAGATAAATGTGATGCATGAACCAAGTTCCCTTATAAAATTCACCAGGGTGTGGACTGTATGGTTGTTTCTTTTTAGTTCAACATTACCTGTTGAATAGGCTCTTTGCTGTCATTTGGGTTGATAAATTCTGTAATTCCAAAAGCTTTTGCTGAACCAATAATAGCATCATGATTTACCAAGACATACATGCTGAATTGTACCATAAAACTATAGATAGAAGAAGAAAAGAAAGAAAAAAAAATCTGAGTACCCTTGTCGCCCTTTTCAGGATTAATGTCGACACCAATTATTTTAGATGCTCCCCTAAGTTTAGCACCCTGCGCAACCTATCATACAAGAAACCATCGTTGTGTAAATCATGCTGCTTCATCTTTGTAAACTTTAGCGGTAAAGCTGCTAACAAGTTTCAGCACTTACAGAAAGGCCTACAGTCCCAAGACCAAATATCACAACACTTGATCCATTAGATATATCAGCAACATTCCAAGCTGCACCCAAGCCTAAAAATATATCCACATAAGTTAGGCATGTCCTTCCTTGATGAATAATTGTCATCACCATTAGGGGCATGTGAGGACTATCATATCCCCTTAACCCCCCATCAGGTCCAAAACTAGAGAAGGATTTTTTATTTTCTTCCTTGCAATTTCTTGGTGAAGAAATAATGAAATATCATGAATTGGAAAATTCATTTCTCTTGTACATATCAATGAAATATAATGAAATAATGATCACATAAATGCACAGCAGATACTGTCATGCGTACATGAAACAAATTATACACCAGCAAGCAGGTTTAGTATTACAAACATCAGCGATTTAACTGTGCTTTAGCTTCTTCTTTTTTTAATCTGCATTTGTGCTCCGACTCAAATATTTATTTTATTCTCATTTCTCATTCACATTCTAGTATTTAAACTATTATTTCCAGGTCAATTAGTTTGGTCATCACAAAGGAACTTCTACGGGTGATACCAAGAATTCCTAGTTACATCTTTTTAGCATGTCTAGGTTATATATGCATATATGAATATATCGTAAGTATAAAGTATGTATGCTCGTATGTAAATACAGTGACAGAATGAGCGGTTATGATATCATGTGATTTGAATCTTTGATGGTAATATCATGATTTGAAACTACCTGCAGCTACTCCACAACTGAGAAGGCAAACTTTCTCCAGAGGCACAGCAGAGCTGATTTTGACAGCACATCCCGAGTGTACCACAGTATATTCACTGAAACTTGAAACTGCACAATAATGATAGATGGGCCCCCCATTTATGGAGAAGCGTGTCCTCTGATCACAGTGCATTACACCTCTCCTTTCCAGCCCCAGTACTTCACATATGTTGCTTTTGCCTGATGTGCATTGCCTGCATGTCCCGCATTCGCCAATGAACACTGTTAGCACATGGTCCCCTTCAGTGAATTCAGTCACTTCCCGACCAACACTCTCAACAATCCTGCAAAATTTCTTGGAAATTAGTATCACACAATACTGTAGACTGCTTAATTGATCTTCCTCTTCTACAAACATTTCAAAGCTTATCAATATCTTCTCACTCTTTTTGTATTTCTTGTATAAAGTTAAGTAAAAATGTCCTATATTTCAAACCTAATTCCTTTATTCTCAGGAGATGAATTATTGGTGCAACGAACCCACGCACAACAATGCTTGGCTCTTCACAACGAGGAGGAAGGTACCACTAATCTGTTTATTAGCTCTGCAAGTGTTATCTAGCAGATAAGAAGGCCAGTTACTTGAATGGGATTTTATGGTGGCCTGATGGTTGGAAACCGCTTCTGTTTTTATACATAGTTTCTCAATTCCATATAGCTTGTACTATAATGCAACTACTATAATAAGTTAATGACTTACCCCGTGGCTTCATGGCCAAATATCCGAGGAAATATGGCCTGCAAATAATAGAGAGAAAATGGTGAAATACCAGTATTCTCATGGATAAATTCAGCCCTTTCTCTTAATTTCTTAACAAGTAAAACTTTATTAAACTGAGAGGACTTGAGTATTCTCCTGCATGAGGGAGAAGGGAGAAGATTGTTTAAAGAGAATCCATGTTCAGTAACCACCAATCAAGGGCTATCCATAAATAATCATTTTTTGGTATAAAAATACATAGCTAACTTTTTGTAGTAAAATGAATAGCCATTTTAAAGCTCCTGGTAGATTTTCGGAAAGTTTAAACAGGATATAATTCATGGACAGTAATATCTATAAAGAGATGTGCTTGCTTATTCACTTGGAGCTTTGGCTTTTTAGCTGTTATAATTCAGGTCCATTATTTGTTTAAATAGCAACTAAATTATCTAATTTTAAAATTAAAACTCCAATTTGGTCCTTCTGTTTTGATGTGTAAATGTGCAAGTAGGTATCTCAAGGAAAAAGATCAATTCTATTGCATGGGTTTATGTTTGTTCATACACTCTCGTTGACGTTACATTTAATCAAAGGTTTACCTATCTCGAGGAAGAAAGCAAATTTGGTCTAGTATAAGGTTTTTACTTTCTTCAATAAAGAATTAAGTATGAAACAAAAGTTTGAAGAAAAAAGTAATATTTTCTTTTATTTTGGTTTAGAAAGAAAAGGGAATTAAAGCAGCAGGAAAAACAAGAGGAGTACCTGCGACTCCCAGGCAGTGAGGTCACTGCGACAGAGAGAGGTGCAGACAACTTTGATCCTTATCTCCAGTGGTTGAGGAGGACTCACATTCACTTCTTCTATCACCAAAGGCTTTCCAGCTCCCCATGCCACCGCAGCTTTAGATTTTTGATTAATTAATTTTGACGAAACAACAATAAAGACAGCGGATTTATCATAGTCAAGGACAGTGTAAGATGTGATTTTATAAGCCTTACTACATTAACAGGTTCACATAATCTATCATGACAATCAGAATAATGCTTGTATATTCAACCCTAAGGAATTTTCCATGAAAAGGTTTTCCCAAACAAGCTCTTTGTTTAACATACACCCGAGCGCTATTAGCACCAGGTTGTCTGCCTGTGTAGGAGTGATCGCCAGAAATCTGTCTTCTTCAGCAATCGCACGCTTAGCATTAAATCAAGTTGTATCAATGTATAACATACCTTTGCAGGTGATAACAGGGGCTTCTTTTATTGAAGGTAAGGACGACATTTGCTCAAAGCAGCTTTTCTTTCTTAATTTTCTGAATAAAAATTCAGAACTCAAAAGAGGGAGGCAGACAGGGTGGAGTGAAGAGTGGAGCAATTTGTTTGCTGTGAAATTGAAGAAAGCGAGGTTTTTTTGGGTCAAAACAAAGCGCCAAGCGGGGTTGGTAAAGGATTTCTCACCTAACCGTGGCATAGGCTACCAGACACCCACTCATTTTGTAACCGTTCTTCAATGTTTTTTTCTTTAATATAAAAGTGTCTTTTATCACTTACAGAATTCATCCGAAGAGTGGGCCTAAATCCCGTTCGGAAGGGAAGTTCGCTCTCTGAAACTGCTAACAATACCACACCTTGTGGCTCAATTTAAAACCTTAGATTAGACCATAGTGGTAATATTTTTCTTTCTCCAATAAAAATAGTGTTAACCATGAGCGTTTTTAAACTGGATGAGGGGTCCAGGGTTAGTGTGGGTGGAGCTTATGACTTTAGATTGGGTTATAGACAAGCCATGTATTATAGGGTTCAAGTTTAAATTATGGGAAATTGTCCAAAACATTCCATTCTCAGGATTTCTTATACCTCATTCTTTTAACCTCATTCCATTATACCCAAAAAAATATGCACCCACTTTCTTATAAAGAGTAATAAAAGAAGGGTAAATTAGTATTATCTCTCTTGTCAACCAAGTCTTTTGATTAAAACTTTTATAGCTTTGAAAAAAGAAAACAAGTCTTTTGATTAAAACTTTTAGGGAAATTGGCAACAATATCACCTTACCATATATTTAACTACACTGGATAAATATTCACTAATACCCCCTTCTATATATTTAACTACATTGGGTAAATATTTCTTAATATTTATATTTTTTATCCAACCTATATATACCTCCAAAGACTAATTTGCAATTTCCTCATTTCTCTCCCTCTCTCCTCTTTTCTCTCTGTCTTCTCCTTTCTTTTTTTCTACAAAGAAGGAAGACATGTGATGAAGATGATGAAGATCTCCAGATGAAGATGACGGGGAAGGTTGCATCCTCTTCCTCTTCGACTTCTTCCTCTACCTCTGCATTCTCTTTTTTCTTTTTTCTTTATCTTCATCTTCATGAGTTTCTAAGTTTCTAGTTATATAACTAAGTGGTCACCAACTAGTATATAAGTGGAAATTAATTGGTAACTAACTGCTAAACCCAGAAATTCATATGAAGATGAAGATGAATATCTCCGTATGAAGATGAAGATATCCATATAAAGATGAAGGGAGAGGTTTCATCCTCATCATCTGCATCCTCTTTTTTCTTCTCTTTTCATCTTCATCTAGAAAACTCAGAAATAGTTATATAACTAAGTGATTACTAATTTGTATGTAAGTGAAAACTAACCGGTAACTAAATGCGAAATCATAGAAACCCATAAATCAAGAAAACCCAGAAATCCAAAAACAGTTAGATAACTAAGTGGTTACTAATTGGTATGTAAGTGATAACTAACCGGTAACTATTTGAGAAACCATGGAACTCAATTCCTCTTCAGTTACCTTTCTTCGATTCTACCCTCTCTCCCCCCCTCCTCTCCTTCCCTCTCCATCTTCTTCTCCCAAGTTCTTTGACCCAAACTCACCCATCTTCATCATCATCATCATCATCTAAAAAAAAAAAAAAAAGACGGAGAGGAAGCAGCCTCCCCCTTCATCTCCATCTAGAGATCTTCATCTTCATCATATCTTCATCATCTTCATCACATGTCTTTCTTCTTTGTAAAAAAAAAGAAGAAAGAAGACAGAGAGAAGAGAGGAGAGAGGGAGAGAAATGAGGAAATTGCTATTTAGTCCTTGGAGGGTATATTTAGATTGAGCAAAAAATGTAAATAGCAAGAAATATTTACCCAATATAGTTGAATATAGAAGGGGGGATTTGTGATTGATTTTTATAGTAAGGTGGTATTGTTGCCAATTTCCCAAACTATTATAGCTTTGGAAAAAAGAAAAAAAAAAAGGTTACGCTGTTACACTTTCGTTGAAGGAGATTCATAGATAACGGAGAAACTTGAATATAGTTCTCAAGGTTAAGTTTGAGGCTGCAGCAGATGGTGGTGGTAATAAGTTAAGAACAATATTTATGGTAGGCAAGAAATGGTGACATCGTGCTGAAAGCGGGAGACATAAAAGCTGGCAAGGAAAGGACCTTGGGGATGTACAAAGAATACAAAAAAATGGGGAACTCTCGGGGAGAGAAATACTCACTTAACCAACAACTAAATGGCAACATCTATGAACTACCCTCAACTCCAACCATCACTTCTTAACCAGAGCATACAAAACAACACGACTGCTGCAATAATCCGGATGCCACTGTCTTTGGTCCAGACGCCCAATTACAAAATCCTTCATTGCGCATTCTAAGAAGTATTCAAGGACAGCATCTGACATAGGAAAAGAATTTGAGAACACTACAGAAAAATATAAAGAAATATATATCTTCTTAAAGGGCAACTATTACCATTTCGAAGTTCTCCAGCCAAAAAGATCGTTGTTTCACCTCCGCAGAGTTGCCGTAGTGTAGTTAACAAATCCAACACTGCTTCCTCACTATAGATTACATCAGAACCTAGCACTAGAACAACATTTCCGTAAAATTACTAACTTTGAAAAAAATTAATTCCAATATTAATATTATTGAAAGACATGAGATTGATTCTTACCTCAAAGGATTCAACTAAAAACTAAGATTGATTATGAACATAGAAGCAGTGGAGAATGCAATTCACCTTTTAGCAGACAATACAGATGATTCCATGTAAGCAAATGCAACAGAGATACCAGTTTTTTTCTCAGAGATACACAAGCTGCTCCTCCCACTTACAGTAGGAGGAATATGCTTTTCTGGTCCAAGTACTTGGAGAGAATCATAATCATTGAGGATCACTGAGGACGATCCTCAATGATTCAGCTGCCCCCTGGGTTCAGCTCTTGGGTATTCTAGGAATATGCTTCTAGAATTTAATTCGGAACAGAACACAAAGAGTTGGCCTTTCAAAAAAGTTTTGACCATCAAAATTAGTTCCATTTTCCCTCATTTTCAATTATACCAGACCGTGATTTGTGACATTTGTGATGGTAACTTAAACAGTTAACCATCCAAGATTTGATGTGCAGCACAAAGTAAAACATGTTGGTGCTCTATAAGAGAGATAGATAACAAAAATCATTACCAAAATCAGGTGGAGGTTCTATCAGTTCCAGCTCAGGAGCATCTCCCCATATGAATTCCTTCACTTCTGCTGAACCTCGAATATCTTCATGTCTCAGATTGACTTCAATGTTCTTTCTCAGTAGTCTCAGTCTGTCAGGAAGGTCAGTGAGGACAACTTGACCGCCTAGAAGAGCTGCAATGCAGCTGGAAGAAGAAAGAAAAAAAAAAGATGGCATAAAGTGAGTAGGAGAGCCATTATTTTCAGCCTGGCCTATAAATTAGAAATCTAAGTCAAAATAGATTTATGTTTCCATGGAGATAGACATATAAAGGCCAAGTATATCTTGTTAACATGGTCTATCAATCAACCCAAACTGCAAACAAGTAGATCTCTGTTGGATAAAGTGATCTAACAATACAAGCTCTAAATTCTACCCATTCAAAAGCCAGTCTAGTGAAAAAAACTGATAGATGAGTCCACTTAGATATTCTGGTTTATAAATATTATAGACAGAAAGTACTGAACAAAAACGATAGATGTAAAGAAAGAGACTGCAATTATAATTACCCAACTAATCCACAGCCAGAGCCCAATTCAACAACTTTCTTTCCTTGAAGTATTAGCAACTCCGAGTCTGAAGCATGCTCTAGAAACTTCCCCAATACAACTCCACTGTCCCACGTGACAGCACCAGTTACTCCAGGTGTGTTCTACAGTTCAATAAGTCAAATAACTCAAGAAAAAGTTGAATAAACAATGAAAATTCTAGAAGGTTAAAATTTTAATAATTTTAACAATGAGCACTCCGACATGTCTTTTACGACACAGACCAACTGAGATATAAGGATGTTGAAGATTTTAAAATTCAGTAAACCAAATTTACTTTGATGCAATCGTCTCATCGTCCGCAACAAAATAACAGCATATTATGGCAGCAGCCTTCGATTCTTTAGATTTCACAGCCAATGGACATACTACCTTCCCTTTGATGGTCAAGCAATGCTTTTTGCTGCTGACTGTCATGTAATGCTACCAACACTTAAACTCCAACTATTTACTATGACCCCAATGCTGATACTACAATTGTCCTAATGTTATCTAGTTTCTATCGCAAACGTATCCAGTTAATCTGGAAGCTCTATTGTATCTATCCCAAGATGTGCTCTTTTCATTGCATAAAAGAAAGGTACTGCCAATTACTACCACTATTTGACTGTTAAGTGGAAAAGAATCAAACTGCCACATCACCAAACCTTTACCCCCAACAAAGTACCTTCCTAGGTATTCAATTTCATCTCAAGTTCAGAACAATATTACTAGACTTTACATTCAATAGTAGATATCTTTTCTTACCTCATGTAACAATTTTCACATTTTATAGGGAACAGGACTGGGAGCATAATCAAAAGATGTACATACACTGAAATGTGGCCTGATGGGGGTAAGCATTTTATGTCTCGTAATGAAAATTGTCTACAAGTCATGAAGTTGACAGAGGAATTCATAGACGTACGTTGTGCACCCCACAGAACTTCAAAATCTATGAATTTCACAACAGGTTTTACATTCTAGTATTTAGAAATGGGAAGCAAAGAATAATGAAAAGTAATTTCATAAATGCTCTAATTTTTTATTTATTTGGAGTGGAAGTAATGAAATGTGGGAGCCATCCATTTCATAGGTTAGATTTCAACTAGATGACCAAGCAATGAAGCAGATTCACATGAACCTTCGGAGACATAGAAATTGTTTGATACTTACCAAATAGAAACATATTAATATGAAACTCAATCTGTAAACCTTAGTTACTAGACCGACATACACATCCTACTATCTCACCTCATTATTTTCATTACCAAGTGAAAATGAAGCTTTCTAAATCTAACATGGTAGGGGCTAATTGTACAGGCTTTTCACTCTCTCAGGTCATGCTTAATTATCATAAACAAAAAATTTGTTTCAACGTTTCTGACTATGAAAGGAAAACCATAATTACTCAGTGGCTCGGGAACCATCATTCATGCATTTCTCCCACCCATAATCTCCACAATGACTCTGGAATACAAATTGCTTCCAAAAGCTAGCTACAACGGTATAAGGGGTCCGAATTTCAACTAGCTGGAGTTGTTACACTTGTTTCTTTTTTTAATTTCTATGAATCTAGAATGATATTTTGTTATTCCTATTGAAAAGAAGCATGCAATACAAGAGAAACAGCGCAACAAACATTGAAATGGTATAATGGTGAACTGAAATGATTGAAGAAAAAGAACAAAAAAAAGGAAGGTTGGATATTTGATACCAAGGAAGAAGGGGACTGAACTATGGACAGTGAACGACCACAGGCATCGAGTTTGAGTGCAAGAGAAGATTGAGAGACGAATGCGTTTGGCTTGGAAAGAGTTGGCTGTTGGATTCCCCAAAGCAGCATTATCTCCTCTTCAGCTGCTGTAGCACCAAATAAGTCCTCTTCTTTTTCTTCTTCCTCTTGTTCTGCTTTCACCGTCAGCAGCCTAACCATCCCTCCGTAGGATCCCATCGTAACCATTCTCTCCTCTTCTTCTAATACTATTTCTTCGGAGGCCATGGCGGTTATGGGATTGGAACTTAAAGAGTTCGTGGTGAAAATCGAATTGGGAATGAATGATGGGATTTTAGGACAAATAGCTAACAACCCAGCCCCTACAAGCTTCGATTTGATGCGGAATTACAATTACAGAGGGAGAGAGCTCAGTGAGAAAATTCTCCAACGAAGGCAGTAGCGCCTTTTTGTGCGTGTTTCTTCTCTGTCCCTCTGCTCCAGCAACTTTATTACTCATAAACCGGTTAAGATTATAATCCTATGCTTATATTATCGGATAATATTGTTATAGTTTTTTTTTTTAATAATTAGAAAAACATACTTAATATGCATCCTAATATTTAAGTGGGAGTGAATTATGGATTCATAAAGCATCCGATAGATTGAATAATTGACCTTGCATGAGTTTATAGCTAAAATTTTAAATATTCTCATCAAATTAATTCATCTACGTTTTTGTAGACTGAACATACAAAAATAACTCAAGAGATTTCTAACACAAGACCTCGAAGTTGAGACAGTGAAGGCTTGTGCCCTTACCACAGGACCACCCTTAGTGGTTAATTGTTATAGTATGTTGTAACTTGTAACCAACAAATAAGCTTTAACTAAAACAATAAAACACAGAATGGCATGGTTCAACAATGGGCGCAACTTGATCGGGGTATTTCGGACTCAATTTTCATATGACAATTAAGTGATACATTTAGTTTACATTCATAATATTAATAGATATTTATTGATACATACCTTCAAATGGAGAATATTAACTTTATTATTTAGTCATATTTTAATATGTGAATTAGATACACTATGTGATTGTGGTAATATATCATTGAATAATTTCTCATAAAAAAATAAGCAAACTTCAACTTTATCATCCATTCATATCATAATACGAGCGTTACATGCATGACTTGAACGTAATACGGTACCATTTAATAATATCTTAAAAGACAAAGCCCTAATGAGCATTAATGTGTGGGCATGATGTGGAACCTAAAATCACCCGAAAATTGTAGAGCTGTCACGTGGCCCATAATTCATATAATGTCCGAATTACCTCTGGTAACGACATTAACGGCTCACAGACACTCACACATTAAATAATATATTTACTAGCTAAATATATTATTTAATTTGATTAATGCCTCAATAATAATAATGTTCTCCTTGAGAATTAATTATTATTAAAATTCAAATAATAAATAATATTTTTTATTAAAAGAATTATTTATTAATTACAAAAACTATCAACCAATCAGAACGCTCCGTGACTCTCAAGGCTTCATTATAAATAGAGGTCCTCACCTCACTTTTAAGGTAATTCATTCCTCGCTTCTAAAGTTCTTTATGATTTCACTCTCAAAGCTAAATTAAATATCAGAGCGTTCTTGGTTGAACAACACCCCCCCCCCCCACTCCCCGGGGCTTCAACCTTAACCCCAATTATTTCTGGTTTCCTATTTGTAAGGATCGAGAAGACTTTTTCAAGCGTGTTCAATTTCTACTTCAACAATTGGTGCTTTCATTGAGAGCCGAATTGAGAAATACTCAAAGAGTGCTCTTTAATTCTTTCATAAAATCTTCAAACTTCGTTCGTCTTTCTTGAACTTCGTTCATTGTTCATCAAATCTTGATCGTCGAACATCATCACTGTTCATCGTTCTTATCATGGTAAGAACACGAAAATCAGTTCGATCATCCAGAGCTGCTACTTCCGTCTCTACAGCTCAGGTTGAGAGTGGAACGCACGCTGATAACCAAAATGAACAACTAAGCCTTCGCCCCCACGAAGAGTCTGAGCCTTCGCCTCGCTAAGAGTCTGAGCCTTCGCCCCGCGAAACGTCATTTCCTTCGCCCAGAGAAACGTCCATGACTTCACCTCGCAAAGCGTCCATGCCTTTGTCCCGCGAAGCGTCCATGCCTTCGCCCCACGAAACGTCCATGCCTTCGCCCCGCTAAGCGTCCATGCCTTCACCCCACGAAGAGTCCATGCCTTCGTCCCGCGAAGCGTCCATGCCTTTGCCCTGCGAAGCGTCCATGCCTTCGCCTTGCGAAGCGTCCATGCTTTCTCCTTGTGAAGCGTCTAAGCCTTCACTTCGTGAAGCGTCCAAGCCTTCACCCCTCAAAACGTCCAAGCCTTCGCCACTCGAAGCATCAAAGCCTTCTCCCCACGAAGCGTCAATTCCTTCGCCCCGCGAAGCGTCAATTCCTTCGCCCCGCGAAGCGTCAATGTCTTCGCTCCGCGAAGCGTCAAAACCTTCGCCCTGTGAAGCTTCAAAGCCTTTGCCCTACGAAGCGTCAAAGCCTTCGCCCCGCAAAGAATCTAAGCCTTCGCCCCGCAAAGAATCTAAGCCTACACCCCACGAAGCATCTAAGCCTTCACCTCGCGAAGCATCTAAGCCTTCCCCTGCGAAGCGCTCCAAGCCTTCCCCTGCGAAGCGCTCCAAGCCTTCTTCTGATAAGCAAAAACCCTTCCTTGAAGGTAAAGTAAAGCCCTCATCTGAGAGGCAAGTTGAATCAAAGCTCCAATATCGAACGCCCAAGGCTACAATAGGGGCATTTGAAAAGATCAAAAGCCCTTCCTTAAAGACAATGCAAAGCCCTTCTCCAGAAGGCATATCGAAGCCCTCATCTGAGAGGCAAATGGAGTCAAAATGCTATTAGTGGATGCTCATGGCACTACATCAAGGGCATTTGAATAACCAAGAAGTCCATTTTTTCAATAAAAAATGGGCAAAACCAAAATTCCAACACTTAGAAAAAATCCCAAGGATTACTAAGTTGGAAGGAACAAGCTAGCTAAAAGATTTCAACTCAGGAGATGTCACTTCCCGATTCATTGCAATTTTCCACAAGCAACTTCCACCTCAAATCTCCCACGGAGTCTTCAAGTTTCAACACTTGTTAAAGGAGCCCAGTCATCAATTTCATGTGAAGTTTGGGGACATACAACGATAAATATGACTCAAATTTCAACTTTTCGAGTTCAACATTGACACCAATTATTTCAAGCTCCATGAACATGATCTTTCTCCCGAAACAATGGGGGCAACAACTTTAGCTCTACTCACTTTAGCATCGCTAGGCTTTCTGAAGCTAGTTTCGACATCATTCTGAACGGTGACTGCAGATTTAGCTCTCCTTGTCTTCACGCCACTCGCCTTGAGATCAAGGACCACTTCCCTTGTTTCTCGCAATGGAGATGGCGTCGATATTTTCACTGGGTGTGTTAGCTTCGCCTCCACAGATGGAACTTCCAAGTTCTCTCTCATCAACTGGTCAGCCACTATGGAAACTTTTGTAGTAACCTCCAACTTCATAAAGGTCTTTTTGGCATCTTCCGCTGAACAAACATGAAGACTTGCACTTGTTATCCTCCCTCATTGGGTTAGGACAATAAAGTGCTACGCCACAGGTTTCACACAGGGCATATATCGAGTTTCACCTTGGTACCACCCGTCTCAAGCTCAAACGGAACCTTCAAAATCAAGTCTCACGCATATCTAAAGCACAAGAGTCACACTAGCGTCAACCCTGCAATGGTGACATCAACCGAAAACTCTTCTTCACAGAGCAACGCTGGAGGAAGTTGAACCCCACACTGTGGCAAGTCTTGACAGGACCTTTTCCGAATTTCTCCTCGAAACCTAGGAAAAACCCTGCTCCCGTCTGACAACTTAATAAAATTCTCTAAATACCCTTAAGCCCTTGCAAATAATTATGAGAATTCTGCCAAAAATCTAGCAGAATCTCCCTTTAAGGACTGATTAACCGTCATCCACTTGTCAGACGAAGGATCAGATAACACACAAAATTCCAATAAAATCAACCCTCCAACGATATAACCACAATTTTACAATCGTTCCAAAAGATTTATCAGAGCATCTAGGTAGGATAAGTAAATACATAAATAAATATCCTACTCGGTAGTCTAGGTAAATGCGCAACTGAACATGTAATGCATCCGCCTCTAGATATGCCCACGTCAACTCAACAGCCTGGAGGGGATTTAAAATACGAAAAATGTGAGTGGACAAAAATAATATTTTAAAACCAGTTTCGGAGGAAAACATACATTTTCCCCCTTCACGAATAAAACAATGCATGCATGAAATTCCCTTTCAACAAAACCATAAGGATAAACCGAAAACTTACCGGAAAATCCATTTTGAATTAAAACATTTGGCGGGACACACGAAAATCTGAATAATGAAAACATCCTGTGGTCCACAACCCTGCTTTGAAAACTCTCCTCAAAGGAGTTTAAAATCATGTAAACCGACATGGACACAAAATATATCAAAACATATCCCACTGTTCCCGAAATAAATCCCAAGTCGGCTCGATACCCTCCACACACCTGATATACCTCGAGTTGTGCAGAACCATGTACTACACGTAGACAACCTCAACGACCCGGTGGAGAAAAATACCCTCGACATCAGCGTCAGAGAGCCCTCAACGATCTGACGGAGAAGAAAATCCCTCAACGCCAGTTGGAGAAAACCTTGACCCTCGGGGACAGTAAATCAGTGAAAACCAAATCCATGTTTTGAAATCTTTGTTTCTTGGCCTAAGCCAAATTCATTGAAAAACCGGGTCTATGCCCAAATCTAAGGAAATCACACATCCGAGTCTACACCCAAAACCATGGACTCAAAATCTATCAAGTCAAAATCATTTAATAACATATTCCATAAAACTAGGCTACAACCCAAAACATCATTTCCACTGTAATATTGAAAACCCGTGTCCAGTCATAATTTCTAAATTCCAGAAATTTACCAAACAATACGTAACAATATTTAATTGAAATATACTTTTATGCATGCATTATAATTTATAAACCAAAGTCCAATCACCGATAGTTCAATCCCGAGTCGTACACTCATCTGCAGTTCCCGGAGCAGCATCGCCTGTCAAAAGTAACAATCGGGATTACTAATGATAATTAAAAATCCTACATTTAGATTCCCTAAACCCCGGGAAGTCTGGTCACGTCACACTAAAAATACAGCCACTTCGGACACCCAAAATTACCCCTATACGACCTTCGATTAACCCGAAACCTGCGCCAAAAGGTCCAGAACGTCGAAACCTTGTCGACACGAGTCGCCGTGACCCCAGAACCGGTACCATGCGCCACCACGCGCCGATAGAAGACCGACGGTTCAGCCACGTGCCGACTATAGTGCCTCACGCACCTGCACAGTGCCTCACGTGCCTGCTGACTCAGCCACCAAGTGGCACCCACGTGGCTGCCAGGTGGCCTCCACGTGGCTCTAAGCTCAAGTCAACTACAAAAAATTTCCATTGACTTTTGGCTTGGAATGAAGGTTGATATTCCATTTACTTTTGGCTTAGAATAAAGAATATTAAACCTCAAGTCATGGGAATTGATTTTTGAATAAATTTCAAAATAAAAACTTCCAATCATTAATGAGGGGATTAATTACTGATGAGCCACAAACTAAATCCAATCACACAAGCTCTAAGCTTAATGCTTACTTGTATCAGTTTGATGTTACATTTCGGACTCAACGAAATATTTTCGACACAAGAACAATACAAGACATGACGGAGTCCTACTCCAAAATAGTTTACTGGAACTAACGAAAAACCTACATTCCTTAGGATCCCTTAAATTCCTTTGCGATGTGGGGGCATTTGTGAAACCCAAAATCATTCGAAAATTATGGAGCTGCCACTTGGCCCATAATTCATATAATGTCCGAATTACCCCTAGTAACGACATTAACGGCTCACAAACACTCACACATTAAATAATGTATTTATAAGCTAAATATATTATTTAATTGGATTAAGGCCTCAATAATAATAATGTTCTCCTTGAGAATTAATTATTAATAAAATTTAATTAATAAATAATATCTTTTGTTAAAAAGATTTATTTATTAATTACAAAAACTATCAATCAGAACGCTTCATGACTCTCAAGGCTTCATTATAAATAGAGGTCATCACCTCACTTTCAAGGTAATTCGTTCCTCGCTTCTAAAGTTCTTTCTAATTTCACTCTCAAAACTAACTTAAGTATCGGAGCGTTATTGGTTGAACAACCCCCGGGACTTCAACTTTAACCCCGATTGTTTCTTGTTTCTTGTTTGTAGGGATCGAGAAGACTTTTTCAAGCGTGTTCGATTTCTATTTCAACACATAATTTGGTTGGATTTAGGTGTGGTCGAATTGATTTTCTTCTGTTTTAATTGAGGTAGCATAGCATTGTGTTGTATTCAAGTAATTTGTCTCATAAGCTTGCACTTCATGACGCTTACTTTTATTTCAGAAAAAACTCCCTGTAACATCATATTCACTATCATTTTTTTTTTATTTTGTGTTCCAAAAAAGTTATATGTTGATTATTCGCTATTTATTATTTTTCCTTTACTAACATTATTTGTTAGTGGTTACATTTCATTTTTTAAATGTGACATTGTAAATACTAAATAATTAAAGGGAACTTAGTTAAACTAAAAATTCAAGAGAGGCATCAGAAATAAAATACAAGTTGACGAAGAAATCTGCAAAATAACATTCTTTTATGTAAAGATGCACGAGATTTAGAGGTTAATATTCTTTTACTCATTTACATATTTTTTCCTAGTTCAAATCAAGGTAGTATTGCCATTAAGATACCTTTTTCTGCTATGTGTTACTCATTCCATATGTACACCAATGTCTATTCATTCCTTCTGCATCTCTCCCGTTATTTTTACTATATCCTTAAACATCTCTCACCAAGATAGCCTTGTTTCATGTACTCTACCTTAAACATCCCTCACCTAGATAGCCGTCTTTTATGCAAAGATACACCAATGTCTGATGATTTTATCCCTTTCTTCGTTCACATCCCTCCCACTGTCCATCCTCCCCAGTCCCCACTTTTTCATCGCTCTTTTCTTCCATGTATTTTCCGCTATTTTCTAACACACAAAAAAATCAGCCCTAAGATTGTCAGACTGAATGTTTAATTCCTAATGTTGACCCTTCCGTACGCGTAGTCCTTACCGAATGTAACTTACAGCCCTTCAAAGTTCCAAACATAATAAGTTCAACTACAAAATCCATCAAACTAATCGAGTTTCAGGATCCAAATCTCAATCCAGACTCCAGCAACTTGCAATGCAAATTGTTTGTTTGAAGTGAACCATTAATCAACCAACTAGCTCTTTGTCTAGTTGTTTTTCTCTTACTAACCACTTGGTAAACAGTTCTTTCTGTTATCTCCTTCATAAACTGTCATCACAGGGGCTTACTGTTCAAAGTGAAACTATAAACACATAACTAAATAAGAATAGTACTTACAATGAATCCACAGGCACGCCTGTGTCATTGTGTCAAAGAAGTATTTGCCATAAGTTGCCACAGAATTCATTTCAATGGGGCATGAAAGATTACATGCTTAACCAACCGGGGAGCCTAGTGTACATATAGTAAAGATAAATTTTATTCAATCTCAATCTGTTGCGGAGCTTCTTCTTCTGGTTTTGACCTGTCAGCATCAATTTCTTCCTCCGTGATCCCAGAAGCTTCCAGAGTCCTTGAGACCCAATCCTTGAGTGGATCTTCATTCAAATCAAGTCGTAAAAGACCAGCAAACATCCCTCCCATGAAGGCAACTGGCTCCTACATGATGTTGTATTGTATACAGAGAAGAAAAAAGGATATAATATTATACCATTTGCATACAACAACACATTGGGCTCGTGTGGGGTAGGATTGGCTTGGATAGGATAAATCATAAAATTCAAGAAATTTTGAAGGTGTAAGTCAGTAAGTGAATGAATTTTCATTTTGACAGGATTAAACATGAAGCAAACTTATCAATTCCAATCCCCTCAAAATGGCAAGATTAGAAGAGTCAAGTTCTCCTCATGTCTATTCCCAAAATGAAAACTCATTCACTCATACCTTCAATTTTATGAGTCATTCAATTCAATCCAGTCCTACTCACCAAACAATCCCATTATGCATTCTCATGGGAAATCGTTTTATCTAGTCGCACATATCACAGAAAAAACAGTCCATGGAAAACAAATGCATAATGTATTATGGAATTTATCTTCATCCAACAACTCATGTCATAGTCAAATCATCAAAGAGAGTCACTTTTAGCATAGCAAGGATTGAGTCAGTAAATCAAACTTGCATTTAGATGAGAACTACCGATACAATCCAACCAGAGGCCAAGAAGATGCAATTCAGTGGTGTCCACTGTCCACCAAGCAGATAAGCACATATAATAAGACACAATTCCATAACGTAGAGGCCAGCATAGAAGAGCAATCTTAGCTGTATAGCAAAATATGAAGCAGCATCAAGGTGACTTTCACAATTTTTTCATACCTAAAAGAAAAAGAAAAGGGAGTAGCTAATCAACATAGCAAGATAAATAATTGTCTTTGGGGTCTTACGAGGTCCAAAGACAGTTTATTATTAGATGCAAGAATCAGTTGGGAACAATTTAATCTCTCAAAAACCCTAAGACTGTGTTTGGGGGAGGAATTTGAAAGTACCGAGGAATTTAGGCTATATTACTAACATGCATTAGAAGCAATTAAATACAGGGATTTGTAAGTAACTAGTTGAGCAACTACCAAGGGAGTACATGCACCACATGAGCAAAACATAAGGACTAAACAAGAGATTTCCAAGTAACAACTATTATCAACTAGTTACTCCAAATGCATTGCCTCTGGTCATTTGAAATCCCTCCATCTAATATTTTGTGGTGGATTTCTAAGTAATTTAGGCTAATGTCTTGGTACTTTGAAATTCCTGTCAAAACATAGCCTAAAAGTCCAGACTAAACATCACAAAATCATAGAATAAAACAGGAACGTGTAGACCAAGCTCAGTTTTTAACATAGCAGATGACTCAATAACATAGCAGATGACTCAATAACACAATTCTATATAACCAACCAATATCAAGACTTTTTATTTGGGGGTCAATTTCAAGGCTTTCTAATCTTTAAATCATCACCACATTTGGGGACTCAGAATTTAGTAAACAAAAAGAAATTATACATGGGTAATCTAAGAATTGACTGGCGCAAGAGTTTAAATCCTTAAATTGTGGGTGTGGTAGAAGGCTAGTAGCAGTAACAATTACCTTAAGCGCTTCTCTAAGAATGGGTTCTTCATTGGCATTGAAGAAAAACGCCTTAATCCCTCCATTACTGTTACCCAAACGCACTTTTCTGCACCCGGGACTCAGCTGCTTTGGTAGTGTCGATGGCTTTAAAACTCCAAGGTTCTTTGATTTCCACTGTCACCCCAATTTCAATTATTCATAAATATTTGAACATATCCCGGATTAATAGAAGAACAAGAATATGAAATTGAAAAGTTAGGGGTCGGATTCACTAACCAGTGCACATGAAAAAGGAAAATTCACAAGAACGACTGACATCTTCAGCTTCCTCTCTACTGCGTTATTATTATAACTTTTGTATATCAGTGAAGGCTTCGTCTCTTCTCATTATCGGTTAGTAGATTTATATACTCTGACCAAAAAAAATTATATACTCTGACCAAAAAAAACGATATACATTTTATGGCAGATATTTATTTTTTTCGGTGAGACAGATATTTCATTCATTCCTTGTGAAGGCTTCCTCTCTTCACTCAAATTTTCAAAAAATTATTAGATGATTTAATATCATGTCAAGTAAATTTACGAGCACACAAATGTAATTTGTTTTTAATAATTAGACTACTCAAAATTGAATTATTTTTCTTTTCCTCTTTTTTTCTAATAACTGATAATTAATTTAGAAGTCGAAGTAAAAGAAAGTACAAATTACACTTTATTACTTTACGATTTATATCAAATTATACGGTTATATTTATATTCTCAAATCTTGTACTTGTCATTCTATATTTTTTTTAATATTACCACCTCAATTTTCCGTTAAATTTTCTATTAAGTGATGATGTGAACAGAATATGGTTCATATTAATTTAAGTAAATGACACATAGATGCAATGTGATATAAAATAATAATAAATATATTAAAATAAATTAAAAATAAAAAAATAAAAAAAATAAAATATTTCTCCCCTTCTCTTCTCGGGCACATCGTCTTCCTCATCAAATCTGACAACCACCTAATCCGTCTTCTCTGTATACCCACACCCTCAATCCCATTTAAATTTGACATGCACAACCTTCAAATCCCACAGCCACCCAATTGATCTTCTCTACCCACCCACACCCTCAATCCCACCAAAGCCAAGGACAGGACACACCTCTTCTTAAGAACAGGTAGCGAAAACGAATTTCATAATCTGGGTTTTGATTGTTGTAATGGGTTTCATGAGCATGTGTGATTAATTGTGGGTGAGATTTGATTGAGTGGTTGATTTATGGGAGATTCGTGATGAGGGTTGAGAGAAAAATATGTGAGAACTTTCCTCCCAGTCACCCAATCAATTCCCCAACATGAAAAAACCAAAACCTCAACTTGGAATTCATGATAAGCTATTGTCGAAATGACAAGAGTTGCCAATCCTGACCAAAATGAAGAAAATTCTACAAATTATTTCTCTCTCAAATTTATGCAATTTCAAGCCATGTCAATCAACAAATTTGAAAAAAAATGGATTAGACCTTCTGGGGAAAACAGAGTAAGCTAAACAAAGTATCCATGAAAAAACCTCAACCGGATATGCATGATGTATTGTCCGCACTCTGGTGAGAATGCGGTGGCACATCCAGAGGCAATCGGGGAAGACGACGTACGCGAGAGGAGTGGATAAATCTTTTTATTTTCAGATTTTTATTTATTTTAATATATTTATTATTATTTTATGTCACATGGTGTCGATTTTATTTAAATTAATAAGTCTCATTTTTTCTACATCATCACTTAACAGAAAATTTAACAGAAAATCTAACGGAAGACTGATGTTGTAATGTTTTAAAAAATATAAGATGCTAAATGTAAAATTTGAAAAGACAAATATAATCGTGTAATTTCATATAAATCACATAGTAGTAAAGTGTAATTTTCTCTAAAAGAAATATAAATTATTCTTTTATTTTATATATACAAAAGATATTTTAGTCTTATTTTATTTTAAGAAAATTGACAATTTGGACTAATAAGTTACTTTCGTGATGGACAATGGTTATATATAAAGCATCTCCAGCAGAACCCCTAAATTTAAGATAAATTCTAGTTTAAATAGATGGAAAGTTATTTTAGCAAATTAATTTAAAAACTTTTACTACAGCAGTGTTTCCTATTTTGGCAAATTTTAAATATTTTATTATTTATTTTTAAGTGAAACATTTGAATATCATCAATTTATTATTTTACTATTTATGAAATTCATTCAATGCCCCTATTTTGTTAAATTTAAGGATCCAAAACTCCCAAAATATCAAAATTCTAAAGTAGGAAATGAGATAGGGATTCTATTGGAGCATTTTTTCTTTTAAGATTCCTAAATTAACTAAAAAATGAGTTTTAGCTAAGAAGATTGTTAAGGGAAGTATCCTCAAATAAATCGAATTTTTAACTCTATCAATTAAAATTAAGAAGCACAATTCAAAATTTCTATAAAAATATAAATTAAAAAATAATAAAACTAAGCCATATTTTTTTTATTCTAAAGATATTGGGAAGTGGGTTATACACATACACAATTGGTACCAACTTCACTCTTTACGAGTTTTGAACATGAAATCGCCTAATACACAATGCAGAAGAACACCGCTAGACAGTAGTACTAGTGGCCCTTAAACTAGTATATTTTTTTTAATCTTTTAGTTTGTTTCTCTAATTTTGGTATTTCAAAATAATATTTTGTATTGTTATTTATTAATTGGATGGATTGACAGTATTACCTTTTGATTTTAAAAGGAACTAAAATGAGGAACTAAACTGATGTGTGAAATACGAGTATAAGAATGACATGGATTGAATTAGGATCAAAATGATGAGTTAAGAATAATCCAGGGACTATTAATGATAAATTCCATAAAAGAAATCTTATATCCCAACTTAATTTAATTACCTCCAAATCTGGCTCATCAATCGGAAAATATCTTTACTCATAAGCAAAGCGGAGAGCCTAGAACTATTCTTGGCGGGTCTTTGCTGGCAGACATACTATATATATATATATATAATTCCATCTAATTGAGGACTATGCCACACTCTCCATACTATAGATTGATAAATTATGGCACAAATTTAGGACCTTGATTCTTGGAAAGGAGGCCTGAAAACTAGGATTAATTCCACTGTCTTTGCATCTTGGCACAAAGTGTTTTCTTTTCCTTTCCTCCCTAAGACGTTATGCAACACATTGATTTTGATTTGGTGTATTTGACAAATTTGTCCAATTAAAAGTTAGAAAGGATTCGTTTGGTGAGTATGATTGAATAATATAATTTATAATATTTAATGTATTTTGAAATAGGAGATTAGAGGAGAATAGAATAAAAGAAACTTATTTAATCAAATTTGCCATAAATAGTTGAATTAGAAGAGATTAATTTCTTTTTATATCTAATCATTTAAAATGCATTAAATTTTGACGAATTATTTACCAAATTGTAGTTACTCAAACAAGCCCATTATTATCCAACTTACAACTTGGGGAGAAAGTGCTCAAATGTGTTGAAGACTTAAAGTGGCAATACGATTTTTTTTATACTAATAAAATAAATAAGTATACGTAATCTATCATAAACTTATGAGGTTCTCTTCAACTTGAATTAAACGACTCACATCTGAATTCATGCTTTTGAAAGTTAGTTTAAAACTTGAAATATATGATCTCAATTGGCTTGAAAACATCCTACCTGTATAATTAACTGCAAGTAGTACGTGTATATATAATTATAGGACAATAATGCTAAGGAGAACATATGGCTTACAAATCATGCACACACTGTTCTACTTATATTAATACTGAACAGTGAAGGTGGTGGAATTAATTAATTAATAGTATTGGACAGTACTTCAAAAACATACGGTACGTATATAAGAGCGAGCAGAGATGCATCAGAACGGGTAGCGATGATATAGTCTTCCGTATATATAGGATATATATATATATTATAGTAATCGATTCGTGCTATATAGATGATGGCATTCTGATTACATGTATATATTGCTCGATCTTATTCTCAAGAATAATATATATATATATATATATAATGTAAGTTGTAACTCGACGTGGCTCTACTATCTTATTCAGTGGTTGGGTCAATGATTGATGTCTGCTAGTGCTCGATCAGCAACAAAACTATTAATTACTGTTGATTTATTTTAATGATCATGTTGGCCCAGCACTAGACACTAAGCTAGCGCGCAGCTAGTGGCCGGTCAGATGTATATAAGTATATATATATTCAAGTTACCTTGGATGATGATAATTTGATATATTTCCTGGCGCACGCAGCTGGTGTGGTTTGAGCTAATTAAATAGCTAGCTTGTGGATTTCTATCTCCGAATTAATCTATATCTCGATCAGCTGAATATTGATCTATGTAATATGATCGAAATGGGAGATGACTTTATAAATGTCCCAGTGACCTGCAGCGAGCTGCTTCTGATGATCTCCACAGTAGTACTATTTTTGTTCATTTCTTTTCTTGCAAACAAATTGGTGCTAGCACATATTATTAGGAGAAAAAACAAGGCGGTAATTAGAAAGTTGCCACCAGGGAGAAGAGGTTGGCCGATAATCGGTGACAGCTTCAATTGGTACAATGCGGTTGCAAGTTCCCATCCCCCTCACTTTGTTGAACAACAGGTCAAAAGGTAGGCATATTAAATTAAATAATGAATTGCATATATGCATATATCGATCCATCATTCTAAATTTGTGAGTCGATCATGATCGAACAAAGTAATTAATAAATTCCTTCTCGATCTGAATTCGATCTGATCTGCATTATATTATAATTAATTAATGCAGGTTTGGGAAGATATTCTCATGCAGTCTGTTTGGGAAATGGTGTGTGGTATCAGCAGACCCAACCTTTAACCGCTTTGTAATGCAAAATGAAGGGACACTGTTCCAGTCTAGTTATCCGAAATCTTTCAAAGACATGGTAGGGAAAAATGGTGTGATCACGGTCCATGGAGAGCAACAAAGGAAGTTCCATGGTATCGCCTCCAACATAATGCGTATAGAAAAACTCAAGTTTAATTTCTTGGAACATATTCAAATGGTTATGATTCAAACTTTGACCAATTTTGAAAGCAATCAAGTAATACTTCTCCAAGATGTTTGTAGAAAGGCAAGTTAGCCAGCAATTACCCACTCTCCATCTTAGTTTCCTTAATTAATTAAGTGATGAGCTAGCTAGGATTTAATTATGTATCCTCTGATATATAGTTTATATATTGGACATCCATCAATTTGCATGCGTGGCGCAGGTGTCTATAAATCTAATGGTTAATCAACTTTTGGGAGTGTCGATCGAGTCAGAGATTGATGAGATGTCTCGCTTGTTCTCCGACTTTGTTGATGGTTGTCTCTCCGTTCCAATCAACTTTCTTGGGTTTGCTTATCACAATGGGATGAAGGTATGTACGAATTATACTTATGTATATATCAAATAATTAATATATATCTCTTCTAGGCTTCCAGCTTCCTAGCTAGCAGTTGCTTCGTTGTGCAAACCAGCTAGCTCTCAATTTTACAAACTGCGAATGGATCAATGCTGTGTCATTAATTATTATTTGGATGCAGGCAAGGGGAAAAATCATAACTAAGATCAATAGGATAATGCAAAACCACCGAGAACAGCAGCAAGGTGCATTAATGGAAGTTGGTAATATTAGTGGTGTTCTTGGAAGACTTTTGGAGGAAGAAAGCTTACCTGACGAAGCTGTTGCAGACTTCATTATCAATCTTCTCTTTGCTGGGAATGAAACCAGTGCTAAAACCATGCTGTTTGCAGTTTATTTCCTTACTCAATGTCCCACAGCAATGAAACAATTAGTGGTAAGCGCGTACTCGTAGCTAATATATAGTTTCTCGTCTTAATAATTATAATTTATACATATGTATATATTCACATTATATATTCTACGTTCTCTATCTTGCTGCTAATTTGGTGAAAATTATGGCATATATTAGTTATATATATATATATATATTATTGTAATTTATGATACACGATCCACCCACAGGGCACAAATTATAAGTAATCATCCAACACAACGGACAACATGTGTATATCCATATTTTATTTCAACTTAATATCAACATGATATCTTCCTTTTTTTAATTGAAATATCAACATGCTACCAATAATTAATATAAATGATATATCACACATATTATAATATATAGGATCAATTTTATCCTCTCGATCAGAAATTAAGATCCAATACTGGATGTAGAAGTTAGTTTTTTCTATTCTTAATTACACACAAATTTCTCAACTTCATAACAGGATGAGCAAGACAGTCTCCGAAGCAAACACGTTGGAGAAGAAGTGCTTACATGGCAGGATTATAAAGGAATGTCTTTTACTCAGTGTGTAAGTATTGCCATTTGCTAGTACTAATATATAACTGATATCATGCTTTTGATTTTGGGGATGAATGCATGCACGGAAATATGAATGGAAGGGATCGATATATACAATTGTAACCAACTTTTCCCGCCATAAGTACCATACGGCCATACCAATCATTGATTCCATGAATCCATATTCTGTGATGTTTGCGTACTAGCAGATTCCTAAGTAGAATATATCTCATCGTCAATCAATAATATGTACTGCAGGTTATTGATGAGACACTTCGACTTGGGGGAATTGCAATTTGGTTAATGAGGGAGGCAAAAGAAGACGTTGAGTACCATGGTAAGAAGTTTCATAATTAATTCACCTTGCAATTTGGTAAATGATCTGCATGTACGTACATGAAATTTCATCCTCTCAATTTCTTAATAAATAAGACGTCAAATCATCTATCTTTAAATGGCTTTATACATGTATAAAGCGCAAGTTCTATTGCGTGCTAAGAGCTCAATTCTTTGTCATTAATGTCTTAATTTGGCTGGGTAGACTATGTTATTCCCAAAGGTTGCTTCGTGGTTCCGTTCCTTTCAGCAGTTCATCTGGATGAAAATGTGTACAATGAAGCTCTCACCTTCAACCCATGGAGATGGATGGACCCTGAAAATCAGGTTAGTGATCGATCCATCTCTATTTGGAATCTTTAATTCTAAGGCCTAGCTTCTCCAATGGGTCAAAATATTTGAGTATGATTAATCCTTATGCACACTGGGCTGAAACTTAAAATAAAAATACTAGCTAGAAATATTTTATTTATAAACCACATTATAAATTTCATCTCTTATACAAATAGATCCTACTTGTTTTGAGATGTAGTTTACAATGTGTGTTATACATGTGGTCTCCCTATCCCTATGCGTTACCCAACAATAAATTTAAGTTCAATATGATAAGATTGGAGTTCTATTGCTAAAGTCAAGTGTCATAGTCTCATTAATTACATTCTTATAAGATAATGAGCTCGACTTCTAGTTGAGAGAGAGAAAAATGAAACGAGTTAAAATAAAGTGAAAATCAATAGGAAATAGTTGGTTCTCGTGATTAATAGATAAAAATCACATTTATTAAACTCATCTTGTATATGGAGAAACAATGTGATAGAAATCAAGTTTAAGTAATATAATTTGAGTGATTTGTATATATGAGGAATTAAATTCATATTAACTGTCATAAAAGAATAAGCCGACCTCATGCATGTTTGGCACCTGAGTCACAATTTTGTGTACGTAGGAGAAAAGAAATTGGAGAAGTAGCCCATTTTTTGCACCCTTTGGAGGAGGAGCCAGATTCTGTCCGGGAGCTGAGTTGGGTCGCCTTCAAATTACCCTCTTCCTCCATTATTTTGTCACAACATATAGGTAGGTAATCCTCAAAATTAACGTAGCTGAATTTCAATTGTTACTACAGTAAAGTAATTACCCTATGGATTGCAATCAGATGGACCCAACTAAAGGAAGATCGAATGTCCTTCTTTCCCTCGGCTCGTTTAGTGAATGGCTTCCAGATTTGCTTAACAAGGCGACGTGATGAATAGTGCAGCGATTACAGTTACTCAAATAATTATAATGGTCAATGGCAACGTCATTATTTTCATTCATGAAGCTCAAGCGAGGCCGACCTAAGAACAAAACTCATTGCACTCTTTCATTCCCTCAGCTGCCAGCACATGAAAAACAAAACTGGCATATTTTATTTTCTTTCCTTGCCTTTATATCTAAGAGCTAAAAGTACAGTTTACACATTCTGGTGTCTGACTATAATTTGTCATCAGTATAAAACTGGCTTCCTGCACAACTATCAACATTGTTTCATAGCTTTGGGTCTTAGATCGGATCTGAATCCATCCATCTATGTATACGCCCCTTGATAAGAATATAGAAATGCCATTTATATTGAAAGATAATTATTGGCTATCAAGGCAATTAAAAGCTGCAAAATGTTGGATTCTTCCTGATAATTAAAAATAAATAAAAAATTGCTAAGTTGCAGTACATACTGATGGTAAATTGGAGACTTTTTTCACATTTAGCAAGCTAATCAATGGTATACAATAAATATCATAATCTAGCAGTATTCTTCTTTACTTGTAAGTAAGAGGTCTTATATTCGATTCAATTTACTACAATTTGAAAATAAAGGAGTACGTGCATAAGAAGAAAATGAAAATGTTAAACTTATTTTCTTTTGTTTTATATTACAATAATTTGGGAATGATAAATTCATACTAAACCATACAAAGAGTCTGGAACTTAGGGATGGGCATTATTACTCATGGGCATGGTTATCCATGTGTATTAACTATATGGGAAAAGATGTTGATGGGTAAAAAAAAGAAAACCCATCACTTGATGGGTACGACGGGGGTTATTCGCAGGTACCCCTTACTCATTAGCAATTTGTAAGTTCAATTTTAGGGCCTTGTTTTTAGAAAGAAAAAGAAGGCTAAAAGTGGGAGATATGATGATGTGAATTATATGCATTAGGTATCCATTTCACAATTTATAAGAGTCAAATTTAAGACCAATGAGAAGGAATATCACTAAACGCTAATACTAGTGGCTCTCGACATAGTCCTTTGACCCATAATCTTCAGGTTCAAAAAAGTCAATGCTCAACTACCGACTACTTGTCTAGAAAAACATTTCTGTTAAATTTATGTTGATATTGATTCAATTTAAGACAATCTTCTCCACTCTTAAGTTTTTTTTATTTTATAAAGCAAATAAAAAAAGAAGCAAAACAAATATTAAAAGCAAAAAAAAAAAAAAAATTAAAAGTAAAAGAAAAGAAAAAAATTAGAAGTTAAAAACAAATTGAAAATCAATAAAAAAAAATTGAATTGGAAAGAAAAAGTTAAAATTGTCATGGATATCCATTATTCAATAGGTAGGGTATGAGTATACCCTTAAAAATTGAAAATGAATGTAGATCGGTATAATGCCAATTATTGCCTATATTGGGTAAGGGTTTATCTATACCCTTTAAATTGAGAAATTATTTAATGGTACTGAACTATCACGTCAGCTCATGGTATTCTCATTCAAAATTTGTCATTAGACTATTCTTTTACATGTGAATTTATTTTATTTTTACATTTGAAATTAAATTTAAAAATCAAATAAAAAACTTAAAAAATAAAAAACCCATCCCCTCGCCCTTTGTCGTTCTATCTTCCGCCCCCACCCATTTCCTTATCGTTCTATCAGTGAGCCAGACAAAGAGGGCCTTGAGAGAGATTGCCATCCGTATCTACAAAGAGAGGGAAGAAGAAGAATTTTTTTCTACAAAGTAAGGGAAAGGCAACGGCAGAGGGGGAAAGAGAAGGAGAAGGGGAAAAGAGAACGACTGGGTGGGGATGAGGGGAAGAGAGAGCGACAAGGAAGGGGAGGGGGAATAAAGAACGAGGAGGGGTAGAGAGAACGACAAGGAAAGGGAGGAGGAATAAAGAACGAGAAGGGGGCGGGGGTAAGATAGAACGACAACATCATTATTCATATATGGACTACAAGGTAGTTTGGATTTCTGTGGCTGGCTATTGTATCAAAATCAGGTATGTGATAAAAAGATGTAGACAAATTGGCAGTGAGAGGGGAATGTGGGGGGAAGGGTTTTTTATCTTTTAAGTTTTTTATTTGAATTTTTTAATTTAATTTTAAAATATAAAAAGAAAATAAATTCATATGTAAAAAAATAGACACATAGTAAATTTTGAATGAGATTATCATGAACTGACGTGGTGGTCCAGTACAACCTAATAATTCTCCTTTAAATTACCTATTTGACCATCCTTACTGGAACTTTGCATCCAACCCCATGTAAATATATAGTTATATACCATCTATATATTTACAGTTGAACTTGAGACAAAGATGAATACAATTAAACGCTATTGCTATTGGCATCCATGTGGGATGTATTAGAGTCTCAATTATGGTTTTGTCAAATATGAGAATTGTAAGGGAGGAGTTCATGGAAAAAATGAAGGGTATGACAATCACTTATTTTATATTATTAAACAATATTAGAAGTGATAAATGAGTTCAGACATACAAAGAGTCAAATAACTAAGTATCGGCTCCCACAACCACTTAGTGCCAGTGGCGTAGCCATACTTTAACATTAGGGGAGCCAAATCATTTTTTTCTTTTTTCAAAATCCTCTTAATTGATGATATTTTTATTCATTAGTTATCAAAAATTTACAATCATGGTCGTACAAAATTTCAAATTTTAATTAATTTTTAAGGGCATTTTTTTGTAGGTTTCTCAACACAAAGAAATCACTATAATTTTTTTTTCTATTTATTCGTATAAATCATGTACACTTTGAGAGACATATATTCATAGTCTTAATTTTAATAAATAATAATAATTATGAAAGTTAATAAGCTTCACTATCAATGTAAACATTTCAAAAAAGATAGGGAGAGAAATAATGTTACACCTCGTCCCGGATATCCACCTTGATACCGGTAATCCCGGATTCTGGCCGACACCTGGACACTGAGTCTCGATGACGAAAGCCACTAACTAAGCTGCATTACAGCGAAGTTTAGGATTTTCTGGATGATCATAAATGAAGCCCTAGAGGCTATGGCCATTTTCGACCCTTTTTTCACCTCATCAAGCAAAATATCAGCACCATCGTTAGTTTGAACGATGGCGGTCAATGAACTGTCGCCTTCATGCGACCAAACAAAGCTCGTCTAACCGGGTCACCGTCCATACCAATCCCACTGACCACGATAATGAGTGTGGAATCACTAGTGCTTTGAATCTCGATCAAAGCCCGTGACAATTGTCGTCAACTTATATTAGCAGACATTATCCTCGACTTTCATGTCATATAAACCGATATAAGTCATCGGCTATCACTTCCCATAAGCCGGTATGAATCCTCGACTATCAAGTAGGGACTCATCCATCTCGTGGATGACTCAGATCACAATACCTGGCTCTTGTCGCCTTTATATGAACGGGATCGGTAAGCTCAATGTCGTACTTTCATCGTCACTCTACGGACATTATCGCATATCTCGACATCGCACTCGTGTGTACCGACCGAGACTCTCATCAACAGGAAAAATCCTCGGCTGGTATAACATGTAAGCCGTCATGTCACCTCGGCTATCATATCTCATCATTAGCCGGTATAACCCTCGGCTGGCATCTCATATCATCAGCAGGCACGTACCATCGATTAGCATCAATCGGCATGTATCATCGGCTGCCATCACTCGCACACAGGTATCCCAATGGCACTGTAGTCGCACAAGTCACTCGCACGAGACAAGCTGGGTGTCTACGCTCGTACCACGATCATGTGGAGGACAGTCTGTGGCCTACAGATAGGTACGACACCAACGACCACCATATGGGCATACCATAACTGGCTCATGTGCTATGATGGCATGACTCCTCGGCAATCATCGCATTTTCATATGAGTCATGTGCTATGCTGGCATGTATCATCGGCTATGATCACACTACCATGACTCATGTGCAATGCCGATATGTATCATCGAGAGAAGAATCAGGGAGGGATTTTGAGATGTCGCTGGGGGAAGAGAGGAGAGGTCGTGTCGATGTGGAGGTGGGTAAGAGTGAGGGAGGTGTTGATTGATTTGGGAATGGGTTTGAGTCAGATGGGCCCAAGGGATGTTCTTGGGCGGCGACAATTGAGAGTGGCTCAAGTTGGGGAATAGGAAGAATTGGGCTGTCCTCTTGATTTTCTGGTGCTAAATGAGAGAAAGGAAAAATTTTCTCATGAAAGATGACATCGTGAGAGGAGAAAATCTGTTGGGTGGAGAGATCAAGAACCCGATAGCCTTTTGACCAAGCGGTTAGCTAAGAAAAATACAACGACGAGCTCGGGCATCGAATTTGTGTTTGGGAAGAAGATTGATTGTATAACATAAGCAACCAAAGACTCGAAGGTGTGAATAATTTGGTTGGTGGTGATGTAAACATGCATAAGGACTTTTGTGTTTGAGTAAGGGTGTGGGAAGTCAATTGATAAGGTAACATGCGGTTTGGATACTTTCCCCCCAAAAACGGAGAGGCGCATTGGCTTGGAAACGAAGGGCACGACCCACATTCAAAAGATGGCGGTGTTTGCATTCCACTACACCATTTTTTTGTTGTGTGTATGTACAAGAGTGTTGGAAAAACGTTCCGTGATCATTAAAGAAAGTGTGAAGGGAAAGGAATTCACCACCATTATCTGCTCTTAATGATTTAATTGGTCAGTTAAATTGTGTTTTAACCCAAGAAAAGAATGAGTATATCACAGTTTGTGTTTCAGATTTGAAAGTCATGAGATGGTTCCATGTGAAACGAGTGAAATCATCGACAATGGTTAAGAAATAACGAGCCCCCATAGGTGTATGAATTTTGTGTGGTCCCCAAATGTCACAATGAATTAAATCGAAAGGTGCACTAGAAGAATTGGAAGTAGACGGAGAAAACGATAATCTAGTTTGTTTTGCTAGGGGACAAATATCACAAACATGGTCGGAATAAAAAACAATATATGAATTATGCTGAGACAAAAATTGAAGACGTGCAGACGAGGGGTGTCCCAAACGTTGATGCCAAATGTTGGATGTGTGGTGAAGGTGATGAGCAAGATGTGGATTTTGGTTTGCTTGTAGGTAGTAAAGGCCATTAAGTTGCTTGTCCAGGCCAATCGTCATCCTCGTAGTCACGTCCTGCACAATACAAAAATCATCGAAGAAAATCATCATACAATTTAATCTTCATGTCAATTTGCTTACGGACAATAGATTCACATGAAATTTCGGCACATGGAGTACTCCATCAATTTTCGTATCATTTAAAATTTCCATGGACCTAATGCTGGTAATTTCTGCTTGATTTCCATTTGGCAATCCAAAAAACTCATTTTTTGTGATACTTTTGTTGTGTGAGGGTGCAATATGTGAGATGTGATCTGTTGCCCCGCTGTCAATTATCCAATGTAGGGTGGAATGTGACGTATTGATTGAATTAGATGCAGATGTGATGATACATGTTGCATTTGCAAGTGGGGGAAGGTTTCCCGGTTTGTTGTGTAGCAAGGCGAGGAGTTGTTTATATTCCTCATTGGTGAATGTTGGGATTGCAGCTGCAGGATTGTTGGCTGGTTCCACATGGACTGAGTTGGGAAGCAATTCAACGTTGTGGGCGGTGGGTCTTTTGCCTTTGGGCTGGGCATCTTTGCCATGTAATTTATGGCCCACAGGAAACCCTTTGAGAAAGTAACACCGATCCATGGTTTGGGTGTCCCCGTCGCAATAGCTGCAATGCAAGGGTTTATGTGAATTGAAACTCGGCCCCACCCACCCCACCTTTGCTGCCGGAGCCAGAATTCGAGCCCCTTTTGGTCGCGCCGCTGGATTTGGTCGCTGAATAGCACTTGCTCTGCATCGCATGGTTGTTGGAGTGATGGTCTCGGCGGCTTGCGACGTTCATATGCCTTTCGTGTTGAAGGATGAGGCCGTGAACGCGTCTGGTGTCCGGGAGAGGCGTCATTAACATGATTGACCCTCTCACGGTGGAGAATGAGTCGTTCAATCCCATCAGGAATTGCATAACTCGTTCCTTCTCCTCTCTTGTGTCTAATTTTTTTGCTCCATCACAACTGCAGGTAATTGGTTGATTGTATGATGCTAATTCATCCCACAAAGTTAATGATATTCTTTTTCATTCCTTGTAGTTTAATTCTGATAAATACGAGATATACCCTATATTGGACTAGTGCACGGTGAAAGAAATATGTACCCTATATTAATATACCACTTCACGTATTGTTATGATTTTGTGATGAACATTGTTGTATACTCCTTTCACTATATTAATATATTAATTATAATACATGAAATGATAATCCTAAGTGATATATATATATATATATATATATATTAGATATATTTCTAGTCAAGAAGGTGCAACAAAGGTATAGCAAAGCCAGATGAAATATCAATCACACAAACACATCAGAGAGATTGAAAACAAAAGAAAACAGAAAAGAAAAGTTAAAAGCAGTTGGCTTTGGCTTGGCTTTGTCACCAACCCATAAACAAGCCCTTCACATCTGTGGCATATGAAAGGTGTTTAGGTTTCAAACCCATAATAGAAATGCTCCTCTACTGCTCTCCTGATCATCATCTACTTTTATATTTAATATCTCCTCCTCCTCTCTCTTCCTCATTTCTTCCTGCTCATTTCATCAGAAATTAAGCAAGAAGAAAATTTGAATCAGAAGAAGAGAGAAAACTTTGAGAAAATATTAATATTATGGGGAGGGGCAAGATTGAGATTAAGAGGATTGAGAACTGAAGCAACAGGCAGGTGACCTACTCCAAGAGAAGAAATGGGATCATTAAGAAGGCCAAGGAGATCACTGTTCTTTGTGATGCCAAAGTTTCTCTCATCATCTTTGCTAGCTCTGGAAAGATGGTTGAATACTGCAGCCCCTCAGTCACGTAGGAACCCTAATTAATTAAAGCTCCTTTTTTTTTCTTAAAAAAGAAAATTTAGGTTATTGGTTTGCTATTTGATTTACTGGGTTTTCTCCAAATTAAAAAATAAATAAAGGGTATTTTTGTTTATATTTTATGAGTGATGATCGAGGACGTTCTTGGTTTTTAATTTTGATTTACTGGGTTTTCTTAAAACTAAAAAAGAAATAAAGGGTATAATATTTGTTCATATTTAATGAGTCTGCTAATTGTTTCTTATTTTTGTGATAAGCTAGCAAGGTTCTTGGTTATTGATTTAGATTTACTGGGGTTTTCTTAAAAAACAAAAGGGTATTTTTTTTCTTCATATTTTATGAGCTTCATCAATTAATTTTTAGCTTCTTAATTATTTCTGTGATGAAGGGTGACTGATATCTTGGACAAATACCATGGCCAGTCTGGGAAGAAGTTGTGGGATGCCAAGCATGAGGTTTGATAACAATTCTCTCTCTGATTTTCATTATCTTTTTGGTTTTCCATGAAATCAACAGGATCTGGTGAGTAATTTGCATGTCCTAGATACACATATTTTATTTTTTGCTAAAAACATGTTAAGAAACCTGGAGTGTGATTTGTATGAACAGATCTACAAATAGGATGTACTGGTTTCTATATCCTGCTTAATTTATTGACAAATAAAAACTGAAACCTTTATGAAATGTAACATCTCATATCCATCTATATATTAACAGATCTGGTAAAAAAAATGTCATTCTCTCCCATCCTTTTCTTCGCAAAAATTTGAGCAGATGTTCGCTAGCTACAATTATTATAAGACAAGTTTAATGATATTCATAGCTATACTATAGTTTAATGATATTCTTTTTCACTCCTAGCTGTTTGCGGGTGCTTTTTTTCCCTTTTTGGGGAGGTTAATGATTTTTTTGATTATCAAAAAAATAAAATAAAATAAACCCCTTGAATGGACGATTTTGTCCTTATTTTTAACGAATTCCGTTTGTACGTAGTTTTAACGGAGGGACGAGTCTGACTATTTCGAACAAGTTTAGGGACGGTGGAATTTAAAATTCAAGTTTAAAGACGTTTGCTAAAATTAGTGTAAAGTTCAGAGACGACTGTTATAATTTTTCCTTTGCAATATTTTTAATAATTTAGCTACAAAATAATTGAACAATAACATTAAATATGGTTTCAGTGACAAATTATAAGAGTTTTACTAGAAGTTCTTTGTATTAAAATAGCCTAAGGGCAAACAAAAATGCACCCAAAATATCTTAACAGTGCACACACAAAAACTATTTAAGTTGCTCCAACTATTACATGCATCATGCTATATAATGCTTCAATAACTTGGTTTGCGACGTTGATGGATCTGAAAAATTCAATTGACGAGCTAGTCGAGCTTGAGGTCTTGGTTGAATGCTTGCCTATATATTAATCAAACAAACAAAAATAATACTAAGGATGCTTATGAAAGAAAACATATAAAAAAAATTAGTATATATATATATAGTAGTTATAAATCTTTGACAGATTGACTAAATCAACTATTATGGTAAAATTCAGGGACGGAAAAAATTAATAATAAAATTTAAAGACGATTTCTAATATTATAATAAAGTTAGTGGACTAATGCTCCAAATTTTCCAAAAATAAAATAAAGGTTAGGATAAATGCAGTTTTGGAATATTAGCAAAATTGATTTACTTAAAAAAAAATTGTGAAGGGTTGGAAAACAAAACGGGTCGATTAGTCCATCAATGCATCACTTTGTAAAAGGGAAACGGATCAAATTAAGTAGTTGAAAAGTTTAATACCCTATCTCAATCTGAGAAAAATATTTTTGTTCATTTAATTGTCAATACTATTTGCCAAAAACCAATAATAGTTTGTTGGGTTTTAAATTTTAATCATTGATGAAGATTTATTAAATTGGTAGTTTTTTTTTTTTTTAAAAGATACGAAATTGCATATTAAATTGGCAGTTTATCAAGAAGTAGAAAATCAACTTTCAAATTTAAATATTCACGTTCGAGCGTTTGAGATGCATAGCAATTAAAGTCTATCTCGTATCTCAACTTTAATAACCGATGATGTCATTTTTTCTAAGAAAATGGTATGCTAACCATTTAAATACAAAATATAGAAAGGATAAGGTATCCACCTTATCCTTTCTAAGAGAAGAAAATATACTTGTATTCTATTATGGGAAAAACCTTTTTTGTTCCATCATATTAATTTACAGAATTTTCGATTTATCTATGTATTAATCAGTAGCGTTTATTCTCTAAATCATCAGTTAAAGATCATTTTTATCAAAAAATCAATAAGATCAAAGGTTATTGAGTCATTTACAGGTATCAAACAAATCAAATGTATTTATAGCAATTAAGATCTTCATGATGAGCCGTCTACTTAATTTATATATATAAAGTGGTTCAACGATCTATAATATGATAGGTATTTTACATATATGATCTTGAAATGAAAATTTAAGATTTGACATGTTCTAATTATTGTATATATATATAAAATCAATTCGATAAATTCAAACAATGAAACAAAAATGACCCCAAAATTTAGAAGAAAGTATTGGCCATATATAAATATCCTCCAACAGCACATCAATAACCAAATTTGGTTGGTCCTCAATAACATATCTTTGCTAGTACATAGCTAAACAATATGATACTAGAAAAGATTGATCAAAAAGGAAATCTTTTAAAAGAAACAAAAAAATGTAAAATATATTTGTGAATAATGGCAAGCTTATACGTGGCTAAGTTAGATAGCAATGTGCAGCCTTTTTGTTTAGTTGCATCTTCTGCTTGCCTTTCTTTTTCTCTACGGTCCGCTACAGTTTTTTCACATTGCTCAACAAATACTTTTTCAAGAATTTGTTTATACTTTCACTTCTTTGAGTTGTAGCCACACCTGCAATTAAATAAAAAATAAAATACAATGATAATTCTAAAGCTTATCTATAAACTAATATGAGAAAAATAGGAAAAAATATATTATAAAACACAGTACAATGATAATTAAAAAGCTTATCTAATTAATATGAGAAAACATATATATATGTTAAAGCTTATCTATATACCTGCACAAAAGTGATCTCTGCCATAAACTTGTGCCCATTTT
Source organism: Oemleria cerasiformis (assembly GCA_037349345.1). Classification (NCBI taxonomy): domain Eukaryota; kingdom Viridiplantae; phylum Streptophyta; class Magnoliopsida; order Rosales; family Rosaceae; genus Oemleria; species Oemleria cerasiformis. The sequence goes on from JAZGTL010000018.1 coordinate 18,387,616, forward strand.
TCACTGAATTCATATAATCCTGCTAGCCAAGTATCTATATATATATATAAAGTCAAAAGGATTTTTTGGTTAAATTTCTTATAATGCCAAAAATGTCGTTTGTTAAATGAAAAATCAAATTTAAGGGCAAATAGGTCAAAGACATGGTTTTGCCTTTAATGTAATTTTGAGAGAGAAAAAGGGAGACGTGAGTAAATGTAATTTTTGTGTGCAAATCAGAGGGAGACAACGAATAAAAGAGGGAAAATGGATAGGGAAGGGGTTGGCACGTGAGTGGCATGTGGTGAGTGTGCACGGTTAAGGTAGTGGTTGGGCTTGGGATAGGGCAGTGGAGACATGTATTTCGGTGCATTTCGTGAGAGATCATCCTCATGAGAGATCTGGATAAATCCGGAGGGAAGGATCCGGAGAGGGTCCGCTCCCCCTATAAAAAGGCAACACAGCAGGAAGACCGCTCCAAAACCCTAAACCGCTTAAACCCATAAAAAACTCCCCGTTTTGATCCTTCAACAGCTTTTCCTTTCCTTCTTCAATGTCTGCTTCGGAGGTCCAATCCCCAATATTCGCTTATGCCTACAACATTGTTAACCAAATCGACGCCGGCGCCGGCGCTGGCGCCACCGTCTACAGTGCCATCTGCATCCCCTTGCACTCCACCGAGGTCGCAATAAAGTTGATCGATCTGGATAAATCTTGTACAGATTTCAACAACTATCATACTAAAATCAAGATCCTCGTTCTTCGCCCACCGTAATATCCTCAGCGCACATTGTTGTTTCACCTTCAAGAGCCATATGTGGGTGGTCATGCCCTTGGTGTCCGCCGGGTCCGTCCAATCCATACTCTCATATGCTTTTCCATCAGGCATGTCGGAGGTCTGCATTGTCGCGGTCCTCAAGGAGACGCTACACGCCATGTCGCATCTTCATGACCAGGGCCACTTTCACGGAGACATCAAGGACGGTAACATCTTGATCGACTTGGTCAAGATGGCCGACCACTTTGTCAAGTTCGCCAATTTCAAGTTCTCCGCTTCGGTTTACGGCCCAAATTCAAGTGGGCAGTCATCGACTCGGCTGAGCGACATCGCCGGAACACCGTACTGGATGGCGCCGGAGGCCAGATACTCCAACAAGGTAGACATATGGTCTTTTGGGATCACAGCTCTGGAGTTGGCTCATGGAGGGCCTCCCCTGTCTAAACTTCCCTATTCAAACTCTATGGTTTTAGAGATCTGGGAGCGTTTTCGATTGGGACCGGAGAGTTATCATTTAGGGATAATGCATAGTTTTTGTTTTCGATTCTCTTCATGAATGATTTAACATCATCTTTCCCCTCTGTTCATCTTATTCCGGGAGCTTGAAGTGGGAGGGGAGGTGAATGAGATGAACAGAGCTGAAACGATGATTAGGAGCCTGAGGTCGGAATCGGAGGATGAGAGGGAAAATAATTTGCGTCGGAAAGGAGAATTGCTTGCAGCTGCTAAATCATTCATGAAGAGAATCGAAAATAAAAACTGTGCATTATCCCCAAATGATAACTCTCCGGGCCCTATCGAAAATGCTCCCAGATCTCCAAAACCATAGAGTTTGAATCGGGAAGTTTAGACAAGGGAGGCTCTCCATGAGGCAACTCCAGAGCTGTGATCTAAAAAGACCATATGTCTACCTTGTCGGAGTGTCTGGCCTCCGGCGCCATCCAGTACAGTGTTTCGGCGATGTCATTCAGCCGAGTCGATGACTTCCCACTTGAATTTGGGTCGTAAATCCATTCTCTCATATGATTTTTCGTCAGGCATGTCGGAGGTCTGCATTGTCGCGCGATCCTCAAGGAGACACTGCACGCCATGTCGCATCTTCATGACCAGGGCCACTTTCACGGAGTCATCAAGGTCGGTAACATCTTGATCGACTCGGTCAAGATCACCGACCACTTTCTCAAGCTCGCCGATTTCAAGTTCCCCTTTTCGGTTTACGGCCCAAATTAAAGTGGGCAGTCGTCGACTCGGCTGAGCGACATCGCCGGAACACCGTACTGGATGGCGCCAGAGGCCAGACACTCCGACAAGGCAGACATATGGTCTTTTGGGATCACAGCTCCGGAGTCGGCTCATGGAGGGCCTCCCCTGTCTAAACTTCCCTATTCAAACTCTATGGTTTTAGAGATCTGGGAGCGTTTTCGATTGGGCCCAGAGAGTTATCATTTAGGGATAATGCATAGTTTTTGTTTTCGATTCTCTTCATGAATGCTTTAACATCATCTTTCCCCTCTGTTCATCTTATTCCGGGAGCTTGAAGTTGGAGGGGAGGTGAATGAGATGAACAGAGCTGAAGCGATGATTAGGAGCCTGAGGTCGGAATCGGAGGATGAGAGGGAAAAGAATTTGCGTCGGAAAGGAGAATTGCTTGCAGCTGCTAAATCATTCATGAAGAGAATCGAAAACAAAAACTGTGCATTATCCCCAAATGATAACTCTCCGGTCCCTATCGAAAACGCTCCCAGATCTCCAAAACCATAGAGTTTGAATCGGGAAGTTTAGACAAGGGAGGCTCTCCATGAGGCAACTCCAGAGCTGTGATCTAAAAAGACCATATGTCTACCTTGTCGGAGTGTCTGGCCTCCGGCGCCATCCAGTATAGTGTTTAGGCGATGTCATTCAGCCGAGTCGATGACTTCCCACTTGAATTTGGGTCGTAAATCCATTCTCTCATATGATTTTTCGTCAGGCATGTCGGAGGTCTGCATTGTCGTGCGATCCTCAAGGAGACAATGCACGCCATGTCGCATCTTCATGACCAGGGCCACTTTCACGGAGTCATCAAGGTCGGTAACATCTTGATCGACTCGGTCAAGATCACCGACCACTTTCTGAAGCTCGCCGATTTCAAGTTCTCCTTTTCGGTTTACGGCCCAAATTAAAGTGTGCAGTCGTCGACTCGGCTGAGCGACATCGCCGGAACACCGTACTGGATGGCGCCAGAGGCCAGACACTCCGACAAGGCAGACATATGGTCTTTTGGGATCACAGCTCCGGAGTCGGCTCATGGAGGGCCTCCCCTGTCTAAACTTCCCTATTCAAACTCTATGGTTTTAGAGATCTGGGAGCGTTTTCGATTGGGCCCGGAGAGTTATCATTTAGGGATAATGCATAGTTTTTGTTTTCGATTCTCTTCATGAATGATTTAACATCATCTTTCCCCTCTGTTCATCTTATTCCGGGAGCTTGAAGTTGGAGGGGAGGTGAATGAGATGAACAGAGCTGAAGCGATGATTAGGAGCCTGAGGTCGGAATCGGAGGATGAGAGGGAAAAGAATTTGCGTCGGAAAGGAGAATTGCTTGCAGCAGCTAAATCATTCATGAAGAGAATCGAAAACAAAAACTGTGCATTATCCCCAAATGATAACTCTCCGGGCCCTATCGAAAACGCTCCCAGATCTCCAAAACCATAGAGTTTGAATCGGGAAGTTTAGACAAGGGAGGCTCTCCATGAGCCAACTCCAGAGATGTGATCCCAAAAGACCATATGTATACCTTGTCGGAGTGTCTGGCCTCCGGCGCCATCCAGTATAGTGTTTCGGCGATGTCATTCAGCCGAGTCGACGACTTCCCACTGGAATTTGGGTCGTAAATCCATACTCTCATATGATTTTTCGTCAGGCATGTCGAAGGTCTACATTGCCGCGTGGTCCTCAAGGAGACACTGCACGCCATGTCGCATCTTCATGACCAGGGCCACTTTCACGGAGTCATCAAGGTCGGTAACATCTTGATCGACTCGGTCAAGATCACCGACCGCTTTCTCAAGCTCGCCAATTTCAAGTTCTCCTTTTCGGTTTACGGCCCAAATTAAAGTGGGCAGTCGTCTACTCGACTGAGCGACATCGCCGGAACACCGTACTGGATGGCGCCAGAGGCCAGACACTCCGACAAGGCAGACATATGGCCTTTTGGGATCAAAGCTCTGGAGTTGGCTCATGGAGGGCCTCCCATGTCTAAACTTCCCGATTCAAACTCTATGGTTTTGGAGATCTGGAGCGTTTTCGATTGGGCCCGAAGAGTTATCATTTGGGGATAATGCACAGTTTTTGTTTTCGATTCTCTTCATGAATGATTTAACATCATCTTTCCCATCTGTTCATCTTATTCCGGGAGCTTGAAGTTGGAGGGGGAGGTGAATGAGATGAACATAGCTGAAGCGATGATTAGGAGCCTGAGGTCGGGATCGGAGGATGAGAGGGAAAAGAATTTGCGTCGGAAAGGAGAATTGCTTACAGCTGCTAAATCATTCATGAAGAGAATCGAACACAAAAACTGTGCATTATCCCCAAATGATAACTCTCCGGGCCCAATCGAAAACACTCCCAGATCTCCAAAACCATAGAGTTTGAATCGGGAAGTTTAGACAGGGGAGGCCCTCCATGAGCCAACTCCAGAGCTGTGATCCCAAAAGTCCATATGTCTACCTTGTCGGAGTGTCTGGCCTCCGGTGCCATCCAGTACGGTGTTCCGGCGATGTCGTTCAGCCGAGTCGACGACTTCCCACTTGAATTTGGGCCGTAAATCCATACTCTCATATGCTTTTCCATCAGGCATGTCGGAGGTCTGCATTGCCGCGCGGTCCTCAAGGAGACGCTGCACGCCATGTCGCATCTTCATGACCAGGGCCACTTTCACGGAGACATCAAGGCCGGTAACATCTTGATCGACTCGGTCAAGATCGTCGACCACTTTCTCAAGCTCGCCGATTTCAAGTTCTCCGCTTCGGTTTACGGCCCAAATTCAAGTGGGCAGTCGTCGACTCGGCTGAGCGAAATCGCCGGAACACCGTACTGGATGGCGCCGGAGGCCAGACACTCCGACAAGGCAGACATATGGTCTTTAGGGATCACAGCTCCGGAGTCGGCTCATGGAGGGCCTCCCCTGTCTAAACTTCCCTATTCAAACTCTATGGTTTTAGAGATGTGGGAATGTTTTCGATTGGGCCCGAAGAGTTATCATTTGGGGATAATGCACAGTTTTAGTTTTCGATTCTCTTCATGAATGATTTAACATCATCTTTCCCCTCTGTTCATCGTATTTCGGGAGCTTGAAGTTGGAGGGGGAGGTGAATGAGATGAACAGAGCTGAAGCGATGATTAGGAGCCTGAGGTCGGGATCGGAGGATGAGAGGGAAAAGAATTTGCGTCAGAAAGGAGAATTGCTTGCAGCAGCTAAATCATTTATGAAGAGAATCGAACACAAAAACTGTGCATTAACCCCAAATGATAACTCTTCGGGCCCAATCGAAAACATTCCCACATCTCCAAAACCATAGAGTTTGAATCGGGAAGTTTAGACAGGGGAGGCCCTCCATGAGCCAACTCCAGAGCTGTGATCCCAAAAGTCCATATGTCTACCTTGTCGGAGTGTCTGGCCTCCGGTGCCATCCAGTACGGTGTTCCGGCGATGTCGTTCAGCCGAGTCGACGACTTCCCACTTGAATTTGGGCCGTAAATCCATACTCTCATATGCTTTTCCATCAGGCATGTCGGAGGTCTGCATTGCCGCGCGGTCCTCAAGGAGACGCTGCACGCCATGTCGCATCTTCATGACCAGGGCCACTTTCACGGAGACATCAAGGCCGGTAACATCTTGATCGACTCGGTCAAGATCGTCAACCACTTTCTCAAGCTCGCCGATTTCGTGTTCTCCGCTTCGGTTTACGGCCCAAATTCAAGTGGGCAGTCGTCGACTCGGCTGAGCGACATCGTCGGAACACCGTACTAGATGGCGCCGGAGGCCAGACACTCCGACAAGGCAGACATATTATCTTTTGGGATCACAGCTCTGGAGTCGGCTCATGGAGTGCCTCCCCTGTCTAAACTTCCCTATTCAAACTCTATGGTTTTAGAGATGTGGGAATGTTTTCGATTGGGCCCGAAGAGTTATCATTTGGGGTTAATGCACAGTTTTTGTTTTCGATTCTCTTCATGAATGATTTAACATCATCTTTCCCCTCTGTTCATCGTATTCCAGGAGCTTGAAGTTGGAGGGGGAGGTGAATGAGATGAACAGAGATGAAGTGATGATTAGGAGCCCGAGGTCGGGATCGGAGGATGAGAGGGAAAAGAATTTGCGTCAGAAAGGAGAATTGCTTACAGCTGCTAAATCATTTATGAAGAGAATCGAACACAAAAACTGTGCATTATCCCCAAATGATAACTCTCCGGGCCCAATCGTAAACGCTCCCAGATCTCCAAAACCATAGAGTTTGAATCGGGAAGTTTAGACAGGGGAGGCCCTCCATGAGCCAACTCCAGAGCTGTGATCCCAAAAGTCCATATGTCTACCTTGTCGGAGTGTCTGGCCTCCGGTGCCATCCAGTACGGTGTTCCGGCGATGTCGTTCAACCGAGTCGACGACTTCCCACTTGAATTTGGGCCGTAAATCCATACTCTCATATGCTTTTCCATCAGGCATGTCGGAGGTCTGCATTGCCGCGCGGTCCTCAAGGAGACGCTGCACGCCATGTCGCATCTTCATGACCAGGGCCACTTTCACGGAGACATCAAGGCCGGTAACATCTTGATCGACTCGGTCAAGATCGTCAACCACTTTCTCAAGCTCGCCGATTTCGTGTTCTCCGCTTCGGTTTACGGCCCAAATTCAAGTGGGCAGTCGTCGACTCGGCTGAGCGACATCGTCGGAACACCGTACTAGATGGCGCCGGAGGCCAGACACTCCGACAAGGCAGACATATTATCTTTTGGGATCACAGCTCTGGAGTCGGCTCATGGAGTGCCTCCCCTGTCTAAACTTCCCTATTCAAACTCTATGGTTTTAGAGATGTGGGAATGTTTTCGATTGGGCCCGAAGAGTTATCATTTGGGGTTAATGCACAGTTTTTGTTTTCGATTCTCTTCATGAATGATTTAACATCATCTTTCCCCTCTGTTCATCGTATTCCAGGAGCTTGAAGTTGGAGGGGGAGGTGAATGAGATGAACAGAGATGAAGTGATGATTAGGAGCCCGAGGTCGGGATCGGAGGATGAGAGGGAAAAGAATTTGCGTCAGAAAAGAGAATTGCTTACAGCTGCTAAATCATTTATGAAGAGAATCGAACACAAAAACTGTGCATTATCCCCAAATGATAACTCTCCGGGCCCAATCGAAAACGCTCCCAGATCTCCAAAACCATAGAGTTTGAATCGGGAAGTTAGACAGGGGAGGCCCTCCATGAGCCAACTCCAGAGCTGTGATCCCAAAAGACCATATGTCTACCTTGTCGGAGTGTCTGGCCTCCGGAGCCATCCAGTACGGTGTTCCGGCGATGTCGTTCAGCCGAGTCGACGACTTCCCACTTAAATTTGGGCCGTAAATCCATACTCTCATATGCTTTTCCATCAGGCATGTCGGAGGTCTGCATTGCCGCGCGGTCCTCAAGGAGACGCTGCACGCCATGTCGCATCTTCATGACCAGGGCCACTTTCACGGAGACATCAAGGCCGGTAACATCTTGATCGACTCGATCAAGATCGTCGACCACTTTCTCAAGCTCGCCGATTTCGTGTTCTCCGCTTCGATTTACGGCCCAAATTCAAGTGGGCAGTCGTCGACTCGGCTGAGCGACATCGTCGGAACACCGTACTAGATGGCGCCGGAGGCCAGACACTCCGACAAGGCAGACATATGATCTTTTGGGATCACAGCTCCGGAGTCGGCTCATGGAGGGCCTCCCCTGTCTAAACTTCCCTATTCAAACTCTATGGTTTTAGAGATGTGGGAATGTTTTCGATTGGGCCCGAAGAGTTATCATTTAGGGATAATGCACAGTTTTTGTTTTCGATTTTCTTCATGAATGATTTAACATCATCTTTCCCCTCTGTTCATCGTATTCCGGGAGCTTGAAGTTGGAGGGGGAGGTGAATGAGATGAACAGAGCTGAAGCGATGATTAGGAGCCTGAGGTCGGGATCGGAGGATGAGAGGGAAAAGAATTTGCGTCAGAAAGGAGAATTGCTTACAGCTACTAAATCATTTATGAAGAGAATCGAACACAAAAACTGTGCATTATCCCCAAATGATAACTCTCCGGGCCCAATCGAAAACACTCCCAGATCTCCAAAACCATAGAGTTTGAATCGGGAAGTTTAGACAGGGGAGGCCCTCCATGAGCCAACTCCAGAGCTGTGATCCCAAAAGACCATATGTCTACCTTGTCGGAGTGTCTGGCCTTCGGCGCCATCCAGTACGGTGTTCCGGCGATGTCGTTCAGCCGAGTCGATGACTTCCCACTTGAATTTGGGCCGTAAATCCATACTCTCATATGCTTTTTCGTCAGGCATGTCGGAGGTCTGCATTGCCGCGCGGTCCTCAAGGAGACGCTGCACGCCATGTCGCATCTTCATGACCAGGGCCACTTTCACGGAGACATCAAGGCCGGTAACATCTTGATCGACTCGGTCAAGATTGCCGACCACTTTCTCAAGCTCGCCGATTTCAAGTTCTCCACTTCGGTTTACGGCCCAAATTAAAGTGGGCAGTCGTCGACTCGGCTGAGCGAAATCGCCGGAACACCGTACTGGATGGCGCCGGAGGCCAGACACTCCGATAAGGCAGTCATATGGTCTTTTGGGATCACAGCTCCGGAGTCGGCTCATGGAGGGCCTCCCTTGTCTAAACTTCCCTATTCAAACTCTATGGTTTTAGAGATGTGGGAATGTTTTCGATTGGGCCCGAAGAGTTATCATTTAGGGATAATGCACAGTTTTTGTTTTCGATTCTCTTCATGAATGATTTAACATCATCTTTCCCCTCTGTTCATCGTATTCCGGGAGCTTGAAGTTGGAGGGGGAGGTGAATGAGATGAACAGAGCTGAAGTGATGATTAGGAGCCTGAGGTCGGGATCGGAGGATGAGAGGGAAAATAATTTGCGTCAGAAAGGAGAATTGCTTACAGCTGCTAAATCATTTATGAAGAGAATCGAACACAAAAACTGTGCATTATCCCCAAATGATAACTCTCCGGGCCCAATCGAAAATGCTCCCAGATCTCCAAAACCATAGAGTTTGAATCGGGAAGTTTAGACAGGGGAGGCCCTCCATGAGCCAACTCCAGAGCTGTGATCCCAAAAGACCATATGTCTACCTTGTCGGGTGTCTGGCCTCCGGCGCCATCCAGTATGGTGTTCCGGCGATGTCGTTCAGCTGAGTCGATGACTTCCCACTTGAATTTGGGCCGTAAATCCGTACTCTCATATGCTTTTTCGTCAGGCATGTTGGAGGTCTGCATTGCCGCGCGGTCCTCAAGGAGACGATGCACGCCATGTCGCATCTTCATGACCAGGGCCACTTTCACGGAGACATCAAGGCCAGTAACATCTTGATCGACTCGGTCAAGATCGCCGACCACTTTCTCAAGCTTGCCGATTTCAAGTTCTCTGCTTCTGTTTACGGTCCAAATTAAAGTGGGCAGTCGTCGACTCGGCTGAGCGAAATCGCCGGAACAACCTACTTGATGGCGCCGGAGGCCAGACACTCCGACAAGGCAGAGATATGGTCTTTTGGGATCACAGCTCTAGAGTCGGCTCATGGAGGGCCTCCCCTATCTAAACGTCCCTATTCAAACTCTATGGTTTTAGAGATCTGGGAGCGTTTTCGATTGGGCCCGGAGAGTTATCATTTGGGGATAATGCACAATTTTTTTTTTCGATTCTCTTCATGAATGATTTAACATCATCTTTCCCCTCTGTTCATCTTATTCCGGGAGCTTGAAGTTGGAGGGGGAGGTGAATGAGATGAACATAGCTGAAGGGATGATTAGGAGCCTGAGGTCAGAATCGGAGGATGAGAGGGAAAAGAATTTACGTCAGAAAGGGGAATTGCTTGCTGCTGCTAAATCATTCATGAAGAGAATTTAAAACAAAAACTGTGCATTATCCCCAAATGATAACTCTCCGGGCCCAATCGAAAACACTCCCAGATCTCCAAAACCATAGAGTTTGAATCGGGAAGTTTAGACAGGGGAGGCCCTCCATGAGCCAACTCCAGAGCTGTGATCCCAAAAGGCCATATGTCTACCTTGTCGGAGTGTCTGGCCATCGGCGCCATCCAGTACGGTGTTCCGGCGATGTTGTTCAGCCGAGTCGATGACTTCCCACTTGAATTTGGGCCGTAAATCTATACTCTCATATGCTTTTTCGTCAGGCATGTCGGAGGTCTGCATTGCCGCGCAGTTCTCAAGGAGACGCTGCACGCCATGTCGCATCTTCATGACCAGGGCCACTTTCATGGAGACATCAAGGCCGGTAACATCTTGATCGACTCGGTCAAGATCGCCGACCACTTTCTCAATCTCGCCGATTTCAAGTTCTCCACTTTGGTTTACGGCCCAAATTCAAGTTGGCAGTCGTTAACTCGGCTGAGCGACATCGTCGGAATACCGTACTGGATGGCGCCGGAGGCCAGACACTCCGACAAGGCAGACATATGGTCTTTTGGGATCACAGCTCCGGAGTCGGCTCATGGAGGGCCTCCCCTGTCTAAACTTCCCGATTCAAACTCTATGGTTTTGGAGATCTGGGAGCGTTTTCGATTGGGCCCGAAGAGTTATCATTTGGGGATAATGCACAGTTTTTATTTTCGATTCTCTTCATGAATGAATTAGCAGCTGCAAGCAATTCTCCTTTCCGACGCTAATTATTTTTCCTCTCATCCTTTGATGCCGACCTCAGGCTCCTAATCATTGCTTAAGCTCTGTTCATCTCATTCACCTCCCCCTCCAACTTCAAGTTCTCGGAATAAGATGAACATAGAGGAAAGATGATCAGGAGCTTGAAGTTGGAGGGGGAGGCGAATGAGATGAACAGAGCTGAAGAAATGATCAGGAGCTTGAGGTCGGAATCAGAGGATGAGAGGGAAAAGAATTTGCGTAGGAAAGGAGAATTGCTTGCAGCTGCTAAATCATTCATGAAGAGAATCGAAAACAAAAACTGTGCATTATCCCCAAATGATAACTCTCTGGGCCTAATCGAAAACGCTCCCAGATCTCCAAAACCATAGAGTTTGAATCGGGAAGTTTAGACAGGGGAGGCCCTCCATGAGCCAACTCCAAAGCTGTGATCCCAAAAGACCATATGTCTGCCTTGTAAGAGTGTCTGGCCTCCGACGTCATCCAGTACGTTGTTCCGGCGATGTCGCTCACCCGAGTCGACGACTGCCCACTTGAATTTGGGCATAAATCCATACTCTCATATGCTTTTCCGTTAGGCATGTCGGAGGTCTGCATTTCCGCAGTCCTCAAGGAGAAGCTGCACGCCATGTCGCATCTTCATGACCAGGGCCACTTTCACGGAGACATCAAGGCCGGTAACATCTTGATCGACTTGGTCAAGATCGTCGAACACTCTGTCAAGCTCGTCGATTTCAAGTTCTCTGCTTCGATTTACGGCCCAAATTCAAGTGGGCAATCGTTGACTCGTCTGAGCGACATAGCTGGAACACCGTACTAGATGGCGCCGGAGGCCAGACACTCCGACAAGGCATACATATGGTCTTTTGGGATCACAACTCTGGAGTTGGCTCATGGAGGGCCTCCCCTGTCTAAACTTCCCGATTCAAACTCTATGGTTTTGGAGATCTGGGAGCGTTTTCGATTGGGCCCGGAGAGTTAGCATTTGGGGATAATGCACATTTTTTGTTTTCGATTCTCTTCATGAGTGATTTAGCAACTGCAACCAATTCTCCTTTCCGACGCAAATTCTTTTCCCTCTCATCCTCCGATTCCGTCCTCAGGCTCCTAATCATCGCTTCATCTCTGTTCATCTAATTCACCTCCCCCTCCAACTTCAAGCTCCCAGAATAAGATGAACATAGGGGAAAGATGATTAGGAGGTTAAAGTTGGAGGGGGAGGCGAATGAGATGAATAGAGCTGAAGAGATGATCGGGAGCTTGAGGTTAGAATCAGAGGATGAGAGGGAAAAGAATTTACGTCGGAAAGGAGAATTGATTGCAGCTGCTAAATCATTCATGAAGAGAAATCGAAAAGATATTTGAGGGGTAGAGTTGGAAGTGATAATAATGCTGCTGCTCCTGGATTTGTTGAATCTTCATGATCAACCCATTTGAAGTAATTTTTGGCTAGGTTTTGGGTGTCAATTTCAAATAGTTCTAGGCCCGATTTTGAGGTATGACTTCGATATACAATGCGGTCATTACTCTTTTTTCTTTTCCCATAGTGGTCATTACTCAATCCATATTTCTCAGATATTGTATCAAAAACTGTGCATTATCCCGAGTTGTGTCCTAAATTATATGAGATATAATCAAAATTCAAATAAGTAAACACAACATAAAACAGTAATTATTAACCAAATCAAAATTGTAGGCACAAGATTGATACTAGCCTAAAACAACATATCTGTATCCAATGTGTCCATAACGACAATCCATGAAAGGGACCTGAATAAGCAAAGCTTAGAATCTCCAATGTTCAAAAACCCTAGGAACACCGAGAGAGGAGAGAGACAGCAAATGTGATTGATGCCTCGAAGCATAAAATGTGTTAAAGGTCTGTTATGTCTAATTTCCAAAATCCCGTATGATATAACATATGCCACAACCAAACACATGAAGCGATATTTAGTGATGGAAAAGGCAGTGGGACCAGGATTATTTGATGAGGTGGTTTGCTTAATTCTCGCTATATGAAATTCAGAAGACAAACTCTAAACCTTAAACCCTAATACAGAGCCCGTCTCTACCATTGAGATCACCAGAGCTTGCATAGTTCAAGTGGAAAAGGCATCATTCTGTTTTCCAGACGGCAGACTACATTACAGCTCAAATTTGAGTATACTGCTATAGCAGCAAATACTCAAGCCTAACTCTAAAGAACTCCTTATTTATGAATATATCCCGCAAAGGAAGTTGAATCTTTTCCTTAATTTGAGTAAATTGCGATAGTTTGCTAAACACAAGCCCTATGTTTGGTTTCCCAGAAAAGGTAAGGAATACAAAGCAACAGAATATAAAGGTTGGGCTATAGTTTTCTTTTTGTTGGTGTTTTGTAATTTGTAAACACAGCAGTGGTAGCATCAGGATGATAAAGGAAGAAATGAGGAAGGAAGCGATTGATGCAGCACAAGAGCACAAGCACAAGTGGAATTGGCAAAGAAGAGATGCAGCGATGTGGTAAACCGAATAGAGGGATTACCAGCTTCCACCACTGCTTCTTATAAACGCACTCTTCTCAAATTAGGCCAATCTGAACTAAATTTCCTTTCCTTCAGGAAAAAAAAAACTCAATTTCCTTTCACGCTCATCCTCCTCCCTCCACCTCAACCACCAATTCCACTTCCACGCCCCACATACTCAGGTTTGACCATTCCTAATTCATGCATTCTCAGTTCTTTTCCAAAACACAAAATGGATATCAGAAGGAACAAGAATCGGCCAATCAAACCGTTTTATTAAGTCCATACCAATAGTCCATGTTCAAACAAGAATCACTTACGCCAAAATACTGGGGGAATTCAAATCTGAAAGAAGAAACACCTTTTTTTGGTATTAAAAGAAATACCTTTTCGAGCGAAGCTAAACAAACCTCAAATTTCTTGACGAAGGAACTTCTGAACAAGGAAGTATGGCACTGCGGGAGCGGCTGATATTCCAAATGTGAAATAGAAGAGAGAAAGTTAAGAACGACGAAGAACCAAAAAACCTAAAGCTTTAATGCTCGGCTTCACTTGTGCTGCTGAGAAATACGAAAACCTCATTGAGCTGGGCCGCTGGGGTCAGGGCTAAACCGTTTGTCTTTCTTAAATAGTTTACAAGAATGTACTCATTCTCCCTATAATTGATTATTAAAAGTGTGATAATTAAACTTTCTGATTTCTTAACACATCATGGAAAAATCATTGTTGTTAAAAATAAATCGGATTGAAGATCGTTTAATAGTTAATATGTATAAAACAACCAACAATTTTACTAATAGTTAATATGCTTATAAAGAACTGTCAATTACATATGGATGACTAAACCACACCAATTTGTTTTATTTTTTGAAGACATTATCTTTATATGGTGTATTAACAAATCTATTGTTCCAAATATTACATTACATTTGAAGAAAAAATATTCAACAATCAATAATGGGAGTAACAAGCACATTCACACCCGAGAGTGAATGCAAGTATGCTCTAATGAGAGGATTTTTTTTTTTAATCAAGAATGATATCAATATATCATAAACAAAACGTACAACCATATCATCAAAATCAAGTTACGACAGCAACACTAACAAGCCAATATGACTGAAATTAAGTAAAATTACACGTCAAGCCCACAAAGCCAATATTGCTAACAAACCCACATCATTGAAATTATGTAAAACTACAAGTCAAGTCCATAAAGCCTAAAATAACCAAAACTCTAACAGCGCCTATAATCCTAAATAAACTACCTCCACTAAAAGAAACAGCCACCATAAACAAACCCATCAACATTTGGTCTTGAAGAACCTGCAGATCATAGTGGATCTGAGGAAGGCTTAATCTCTAACAATCTAATTGTGCATTAAAGCGAATGAAAAACCAAAAGTCCTAATCTAACTATTGTGACTAAAACCAACGGGAGATATTGTGGCAAACTCCTCCAAAAAGAAGAAAATTTAAAGGAAGATTTTGGGTAAGATGATAGATTGAAAAAATAGCAAAACAATAATGATGAGGAACTCAAATATGAGTATGGTTCAGACCATATAGTCACCACAATGAACTTTTATTATTAACCCAAAAGAAAAAGAGAAAAAATGTTTAGGGTAAGAGGGAGAATATCATATTCTTCCCTCCTCCCCCTTAATTTACCTTTTCTTTGGAACTGAGAGGAGTGAAAACGGAGGCTAAGAGGCTGGCTTGAGCCTTGAGTTGAGTATAATGTAATGCTTTTTTTCATTTTGCTCTAATGAGATATGGGAAGTAGTCAAATATAAACCATTATCATTATTCATGTACATTATTGTGATATCCCCTAATTAAAAAAAAAATTGCTAAGTCGCAGTACATACTAGTGGTAAATTGGAGACTGTTTTCACATTTAGGAAGCTAATCAATAGTATACAATAAATATCATAATCTAGCAGTATTCTTCTTTACTTGTAAGAAAGAGGTCTTATATTCGATTCAATTTACTACAATTTGAAAATGAAGGAGTACGTGCACAAGAAGAAAATGAAAATGTTAAACTTATTTTCTTTTGTTTTATATTACAACAATTTGGGAATGATAAATTCATACTAAACCATACAAAGAGTTTGGAACTTAGGGATGGGCATTATTACTCATGGACATGGTTATCCATGTGTATTAACTATATGGGCAAAGATGTTGATGGGTAAAAAAAAGAAAACCCATCACTTGATGGTACGGCGGGGGTTATTCGCGGGTACCCCTTACTCATTAGCAATTTGTAAGTTCAATTTTAGGGCCTTGTTTTTAGAAAGAAAAAGAAGGCTAAAAGTGGGAGATATGATGAGGTGAATTATATGCATCAGGTATTCATCTCACAATTTATAAGAGTCGAACTTAAGACCAATGAAAAGGAATATCACTAAACGTTAATACTAGTGGCTCTCGACATAGTCCTATGACCCATATTCTTCAGGTTCAAAAAAGTCAATGCACAACTACCGACTACTTGTCCAGAAAAACATTTCTATTAAATTGATGTTGATATTGATTCAATTTAAGACAATCCTCTCCACTCTTAAGTTTTTTTTTTAAAAAAGTAAATAAAAAAAAGCAAAACAAATATTAGAAGCAAAAAAAAAAAAATTAAAAGCAAAAGTAATTGAAAAGAAAAGAAAAAAATTAGAAGTTAAAAACAAATTGAAAATCAATAAAAAAAATTGAATTGGAAAGAAAAAGTTAAAATTGTCATGGATAGCCATTATTCAATGGGTAGGATATGAGTATACCCTGAAAAATTGAAAATGAGTGTAGATCGGTATAATGCCAATTACTGCCTATATTGGGTAAGAGTTTACCTATACCCTTTAAATTGAAAATTATTCAATGGTACTGAACTACCACGTAAGCTCATGATACTCTCATTCAAAATTTGTCATGTGACTATTCTTTTACATGTGAATTTATTTTATTTTTACATTTGAAATTAAATTAAAAAATCAAATAAAAAACTTAAAAAATAAAAAACCCATCCCCTCCCCCTTTGTCGTTCTATCTTCCGCACCCACCCATTTCCTTATCGTTCTATCAGTGAGCCGGGCAAAGAGGGCCTTGAGAGAGATTGCCATTCGTATCTACAAAGAGAGGGAATAAGAAGAATTTTTTTCTACAAAGTAAGGGAAAGGCAACGGCAGAGGGGGAAAAAGAAGGAGAAGGGGAAAAGAGAACGACTGGGTGGGGATGAGGGGAAGAGAGAGCGACAAGGAAGGGGAGGGGGAATAAAGAACGAGGAGGGGTAGAGAGAACGACAAGGAAGGGGAGGGGGAATAAAGAACGAGAAGGGGGCGGGGGTAAGATAGAACGACAACATCATTATTCAGATCTGGACTACAAGGTAGTTTGGATTTCTGTGGCTGGCTATTGTAGCAAAATCAGGTATGTGATAAAAAGATGTAGACAAATTGGCAGTGAGAGGGGATGTGGGGGGAAGGGTTTTTTATCTTTTAAGTTTTTTATTTGAATTTTTTAATTTAATTTTAAAATATAAAAAAGAAAATAAATTCATCTGTAAAAAAATAGACACATAGTAAATTTTGAATGAGATTATCATGAACTGACGTGGTGGTCCAGTACAACCTAATAATTCTCCTTTAAATTACCTATTTGACCATCCTTACTGGAACTTTGCATCCAACCCCATGTAAATATATAGTTATATACCATCTATATATTTACAGTTGAACTTGAGACAAAGATGAATACAATTAAACGCTATTGCTATTGGCATCCATGTGGGATGTATTAGAGTCTCAATTATGATTTTGTCAAATATGAGAATGGTAAGGGAGGAGTTCATGGAAAAATTGAAGGGTGTGACAATAAATTATTTTATATTATTAAATAATATTAGAAGTGATAAATGAGTTCAGACATACAAATAGTCAAACAACTAAGTATCGGCTCCCACAACCACTTAGTGCTAGTGGCGTAGCCATACTTTAACATTAAGGGAGCCAAATCATTTTTTTCTTTTTTCAAAATCCTCTTAATTGATGATATTTTTATTCATTAGTTATCAAAAATTTACAATCATGGTCGTACAAAATTTCAAATTTTAATTATTTTTTAAGGGCATTTTTTTGGAGGTTTCTCAACACAAAGAAATAACTTTAAATTTTTTTCTATTTATTCGTATAAATCATGTACACTTTGAGAGACATATATTCATAGTCTTAATTTTAAGAAAAAATAATAATTATGAAAGTTAATAAGCTTCACTATCAATGTAAACATTTCAAAAAAGATAGGGAGAGAAATAATGTTACACCTCGCCCCGGACATCCACCTTGATACTGGTAATCCCGAATGCTGGCCGACACCTGGACACTAAGTCTCGATGACGAAAGCCACTAACTAAGCTGCATTACAACGAAGTTTAGGATTTTCTAGATGATCATAAATGAAGCCCTAGAGGCTAAGGCCATTTTCGACCCCTTTTTCACCTCAGCAACCAAAACATCAGCACCATCTTTAGTTTGAACGATGGCGGTCAATGAACTGTCGCCTTCATGCGACCAAACAAAGCTCGTCTAACCGGGTCACCGTCCATACCAATCCCACTGACCACGGTAATGAGTGTGGAATCACTAGTGCTTTGAATCTTGATCAAAGCCCGTGACAATCGTCGTCAACTTATATTAGCAGGCACTATCCTCGACTTTCATGTCATATAAGCCGGTATAAGTCATCAGCTGTCACTTCCTATAAGCCGGTAGTAGGGACTCATCCATCTTGTGGATGACTCAGATCACTATACCTAGCTCTCGTCGTCTCTATATGAATAGGATCGGTCAGCTCAACGTCGTACTCTCATCGTCACTCTACGGACATTATCGCATATCTCGACATCGCACTCATGCGTACCGACCAAGACTCTCATCAGTCGAAAAAATCCTCGGCTGGTATAACATGTAAGCCGGCATGTCACATCGGCTATCATATCTCATCATCAGCCGGTATAACCCTCGGTTGACATCAGCCGACATAACCCTCGGCTAGCATCAGCCGATAAAGCCCTCGATTGGCTTCTCACTCATATCATCAGCAGACATGTATCATCGACTAGCATCAGTTGGCATGTATCATCGGCTGACATCACACGCACACAGTTATCCCAATGGCAATATAGCCGTATAAGTCACTCGCATGTGACAGGCTGGGTGTCTACGTTCGTACCATGATTATGTGGAGGACGATCTGTGGCCTACAGATAGGTACAACACCAGCGACCACCATATGGGCATACCATAACTGGCTCATGTGCTATGTTGGCATAATTTCTCGACACTCATCGCATCGTCATATGACTCATGTGCTATGCTGGCATGTATCATCGGTAATGATTACACTACCATGACTCATGTGCCATGTCGATATCTATCATCGGCAATCATCACACAGTCATGACTCATGTGCTATACCGACATGTATCATCGGCAATCATCGCATTGTCATGACTCATGTGCTATGCCGACATGTATCATCATCAATCATCGCACTATCATAACTCATGTGCTATGCCAGCATGTATCATCGGTAATCATCGCACTGTTACATGACTCATGACTCTGACACATGATACATGTATTAGGCCGGTATGCCTCGGTCGTAGTACCTTAACACTGACACACGTGCTAAGCCGACATGACTCCTCGGTAATAGCTTCTCGACCGACAGACGTGCTATGCCAGCATATATGACTCATTGGCATTAGCATCACGATCGTAAAACCTATCTCGAATAACGCACTCATTGTAACTATCGTACTCGTATCGATCTCTCCGTAACTTTCGATTATCGTCGTCTCACATATCTCGGAATCTACCTTCGAGATATCCTAATAGTGGTAGTTTATAATCATTCCGGAGTATTTACCTTTCGTCGATATATCTCGGAATCTATCCTCGAGATTTACCGTTATTATCTAGTTTATACTCGTTGCGGAGTATTCACTATACCTAGGATTTCCAACCCTAAAGGTTATTTTCTACAATGTCGGGCCCATCCCTACTACAGGAGTAAAATGGTCATTTCGCAACTCATTCGTTTAAATTACGACCTACCAAAACATTGGGCCTTCACAAACGATCCAAAACTCTTTTAGTTCGACCCAACTTACTGGACTTCCAAGTTAAATATTTAATTTCCTTTTCATAATCCGGGATGAGTCATATCAAATAAAAATTAAAAACCTAATTCTTTGTCAATATGAGGTAACATTTAAAAAATATTTGTAATCAGAAAAGAAAAGAAAATAAATTAACAAACCAGGTGAAGAACATGTAAAAAATTAGGAATTATAAATGTATATATGGTACATTAGTGTAGTATCGTATATCAAATAATCTTAAAAATATACATAAAAGATTTAGTGAAACGTTGCAAAAGAGAGTAAAAATGTTATGCATTATAGATGAAAAACAATCTAATATATTTATCACTCTAAGATAAATATCCAAAATATAATATAATTTATTATATATATAAAGAAAAAATGGAGTGAGGGCCAGGACCCCCCTTAGCCTCTTAGTAGCTCTGCCCATGATTAATGCTATGGTCTAGTGGTATATCTCTCAACACGTTATGTGGGAGGTCTCGGGTTTAACTCTCATAAATGGCGAGGTTGATACCCAATATTTATATTGTAATCTCCTTCTCCCATTATCATTGTATTAAAAAAAAAAAAAAAAATTGCTCCCGCAAAGTATATCATCATTGTTCATAACCCTTGAATATTATAGTAGTTGAATTTGAGATAAAAATGAATACAAGTAGATGTAATTGCTATTGGCCCCTATGTGGGATGCATTTGATTCTCAGTACAAGTAAAACATCCTTGTGAATACCTCTCTCTAAAATAAAACTCTCCATCCTCTCTCTAACAGAAACCCAGCCGGCCACAGCGATTTGGGGTGGAAGTTTCTCCGATCTCCATCTCCTGGTGATAGATTTGGAGCAAACTTCCACCTTCCTCTTCCTCTCCCACCCCTTTTCCTTTTTCCCTCCCCGGTAACCCATTCTCCTCTCCTTTATGGGCTGATGTTTCTCGCTCCTTCCCGTTCCTCCGTCGTCCTTGGCGTCGAAGTGTGGTGTCGGTGGTGATGACTGGTGCTCGGGGTGGATCTTTGGAGACGGGAAATTTTCTATCTCAACGTTCTTCACCGGTGGTTCAGTCTCCTTGCCTGTTTTTGCCTTTTTTCTTTTCAGCATTTTTCCTTTCAGCCCTTTTGATTACTCACAATCCCACTACCATCCCTTCATTCCCCTCCAAATCCCACCATCCATCCACATCGTTCCTCTCCCCCAAATTCATCGCCTACAGATCTATATTGATTACTCTCTTGGCTACTTCGTTGGGTACTGTCACTGCGATTCCCCACCTTTAGCCTTTCCCCAAATTTACGATTTGGGCAGTTGGGTTGAGTAATTTGTCGATCTTTCTTGACCTCGCTGATCACTTGAGTATGAAGATCCTTGGCGGCCCTGTGTCTCCAAACCATGCTCGATCTATTTGGCTCCATACTGGATTGTGTTCCTCTATGGTGGCTGGTGGAAATTTCTTTTGCATCTAGGGTTTAATTGGATTTGTTAATATTGTGGGCTTTATTCAAATTTTGGGCTACTTTTATTTGGGTTGTTTCTTTTACTTTGGGCTTGTTTATTTTGTAGATTGAGTCTCTTAGTGATATTTGTATTATTGGATTTTTCTATGAAATGAATATTAACTCGCTTGACAAAAAAAAAAAGATTCTCAGTACTAGTTGTGTCAAATATGCGAATGGTTTAGTACGACTCTCAAATGCTAAAATTGACGAACACAATTAGGATGTACGATTTGGATTGATTAAGTCATATAATAAGTTAGTCAAAATAATTTTGTAATTTAAAAGATAATATAGATTATTTTGTTGTGTATACAAATATTACTCTTACTATATGTATATTTTAAAAGACTAACAAATTATTAATAATATTATTTAAATGATACATACTGAATATAATTTTTTGAAATAATTGAATTCAAAATCATATATTATATAATAAAAAAAATATTACTATAACGTAGTACTCTTAGAAAGAATTAAATTCTAAATCATCTTAAAGCACGTTTAGATATGGTTAAATTTAAATTCACTTATTTGAATATAGAAGATATATTAATTTGAATCCCTCTCGTGTATCCGTGTATCCAATTTGGAGTTTCGGATTTTTTTTTTAATCAGACAATTAAGCATATCCATTAATTTGAACAAACAAATACATGATATTGAAAGTCCAACAATAAAAATAGTCTAAACAGACAAATTGGAGAACCTCCACATCTCCAGCAGCCGCCCACCAAGCCGCCACAACTACCACAACACTGCAAAACTCATCACCACCGAAAAGAAGAATAATGAAGGTGAAACTGAAGAACCATTCGGAAAATGGGTGTGAGCAAGCCACCCGCGCATATAGCGATCCCATGATCCATTCAACGAATACATCATGCACTTTAAAAGCGACCTAGAACCACAACCTACCGAAGAAGATCGGAGGCGGCCGCTGGATCGAGGGGAGAAAACTGGTGGCGGAAAATCCAAAGCAGGTCGTGGCAGAGAGCATCTGGTGAGTGGTGAGGAGAGGCTTGAGGTCATGTTGATGAAAATTGAGATGAAGGAGGGGACACAGATCCCGAGAAAACATTAGGATTCACCAACAATGGTGAAGCAAAATCCTCCACAGAGGAGGAGCCGAGATAGCCGCCGCGGAGGGCAGAGCAGCAAGCCAAGACCATGGCTGCGATGGGGAAAAAGAAAGAGGGTAGGCGGGAGGGGAAGATGCGGATGGGAGAACAGGAGAAAGCGGAGGAGAGGCGAGAAGAAGGAGGAGAGGAGTAGGAGAAAAAGGAAGGGAAACAAAAACGAAGGGGATGCCACCGACCTTTGCCAAAGCCAGGGCCGACGGCTAGGGTTTGGGGCGGATTTTTGGTTTCTCTCGTTCGCAGGAGAGAGAAGAGAGCGTTTATTTTATCCCAGTTTCAGACTTTCTATGAAGCTTGAGTTCCAGGGGTATGACAACGTTGGCAAAAAAATAAGGGCCCAACTACAAGGTAACCCATTGCCGAGCTGTAATTAGAATCTTGACAACTTAATGTTGGTGCTACTGCAATGCATTTCTTCCCACGCCCTTCGACATAATTATTCCTTTGCACCTCAGTCCTCACGAAGCTAATATTTATAATATAAAAAAAATTAAGAATTTCAACTACGTACATATAATACAGCTTATTAATTTTCTTGTTATACTGTCATGTTGAAGAGGATAATTGGATAAACCACACAACATAATTAGCTAATATTAAGTTTTAAATTCAACAAAAATATACATTATTTTTCATAATAGATAAAAATTGAACCTTAATTAAAGGTTTCTACTCTACACAGTTGGGCTACTATAATTTGAACTTGATTTCATTGCATAAGGTAATATCATAATTGATATACTGCCTCTCCGTTATTTGGGGAAGTGGGGACTGTGGACTACTTGTATTTTCTTTTATTCAAATGAATTGTTATAATTCATTTAATTTAATACTTATTATAACAAATAAACACATGTCATCAATTAAATTAAGATAAGGATAAATCTCATCCTTAATCCTCACTTAATTGGACCTAAATTGTCCATAATATATGATGCATCTAAAAGCTGTCGCATTTTTCCTAAAAACAATTCTTTGTTGTTACCGCGCGTTTTTTCTCCAAATAGTCTTAATCGATCAGGCGGATCTTTGCAACCCATGTTTAATAATGTCTAATGCCTAATGGACTCCTTGAACACTTCGTCCAACTGTCATAAGACTATTAAATTAAGGACAAGTTATGACGTGCTAAACATTCAACGAAGTTAAATTAATCCCAAAAGTTAATCACTTGTGTCTTGCAATATATTGATCATCTTTTAATTTAATCCCTCCGGGCTCCTGCCATATATAATCGTCGTAGCAAGCTGGTTGTGGTCCTCCTCTTCATCATGAATTGGCCTCAAAACGTTATTATTATTATGGTGCTGATTCTTTTGAGTCCGTTCATAATGTCAACTACCATGCCTTTAGTTACACGTGATTCAACTTCAAGTTCAGATGGAATCAATGAATACTACCCAGAAGAAAGAGATGCTCTGTTGAAGTTGAGAGATTCTGTAAGCTCAAATTCAGATTTGCACTCGAATTGGACCGGACCTCCATGCATCAACAACCGCAGTAGATGGGCTGGTATTGCTTGTTCAAATTGGCACGTTGTTCACTTTGTCCTAGAAGGAATTCAGCTAACAGGTTACCTTCCACCTGCATTTCTACACAACATAACTTTGTTGAGCAAAATTAGCCTTAGAAACAATACAGTTTCTGGTCCTCTTCCAAATCTCACAAATCTAGTCTACTTGGAATATGTGGTTTTGTCATATAACCGCTTCTGGGGTTCAATTCCTTTGGAGTATACACAATTGCAGAAGCTGAGAGTGCTAGAGTTGCAACACAATTTCTTAGATGGCCCAATTCCACCTTTTGATCAATCTACCTTGGCATCATTTAATGTTTCTTATAATCATCTTGAGGGTCCAATTCCTCAAACTGGTGTGCTACAAAAATTCCCCAAAAATTGCTACGACCATAACTCAAATCTTTGTGGGAGTCCTTTGGAAAAATCATGTCCGGAAGTTCCATCTCCATCTCCATCTCCATCTCCACCTCCTTCCCCAAATATTTTTCCACCCAAGAACAAGAACAGCCGTCAAGGATGGAGTGTTGCTTTGATTGTGGCTGCAGCAGTGCTACTTCCATTTTTCGTCATATTTTTTCTCTTATGTTATTGCAGGAATTTTTCTAAGTTGCATACAAAAGAAGCAGCACCAAAGGAGGAACATCAACAGACTGCAGGTATGAGAATGTATGACTAGCTACACTTACCAATTAAACATCAGGAATATATTATTTACTGTGCGTGAGTCATTCTGTATTGATAATTTGATTATTTGATAGATAGGGAGAGGATGGATGGATCGATCTACTTTAATTAAAGTAATAGCTAGGTAGTGTTTAATTATATTTGTCCCTAAATTAAATTAACTAAACAAACACATACGCAGGAGATGATTCAAGCCTAGCTGCCCGGTGGGTAGAAAAGAAAAGGGAAATGCCTCAGTTGGAGAGGTGTTTGAGGGATCCTGAAAAGAGAGTTGAGCTGGATTTTTTTGGCAAGGAAATGCCAGCAGCTTTTGACCTTGATGATTTACTCAGGGCATCTGCTCAAGTGTTAGGCAAGGGGAAACTAGGCACTACATACAAAGTAACACTGGAATCAGGTCCTGTTGTGGTGGTGAAGAGACTTAAAAACATGAATCAAATAAGCAAAAAGGAATTTACCCAGCAGATGCAGTTGCTAGGAAATATGAGCAGCTGCCATGAAAATCTCGTAGAAATCCTCTCTTTCTACTATTCCAAGGAGGAGAAGCTGCTCATCTCTAACTTTGTCGACTCTGGTGTCACTTTGTTTCAACTCTTACATGGTCAGTTCTCAGCTCAAGTAAAGTAATAATATATAAATATTACTAAGTTTAATTTGATCAAATCATCAAGTAATAGTATATATCTTCCTTAATTACTTTGGGTGCATGCATGCTAGAAAACAGAGGAGTTGGAAGAGTAGCTTTGGATTGGGCAACAAGATTATCAATGATCAAAGACATAGCAAAGGGTCTCACATTCCTTCACCAATCCTTGCCTTCACACAAGGTCCCTCATGCCAACCTCAAATCTTCTAATGTACTAGTCATCAACCAGCAACAAATTATAACCAACAGCAGCCAAAATATCTATCATTTGAAGCTTACGGATTTTGGATTCTTACCACTCCTTCCCTCTCGAAACTACTCTCAAGATCTAGCCATCGGTAAGTCACCGGAGTTTTCTCAAGGGAAGAAGTTGTCACAAAAAGCGGACGTCTATTGCTTTGGTATAATCCTACTGGAGGTCATTACTGGCAGGATCCCAGGTGAAATCTCACCAGGAAATGATGAAACAATTGATGATCTTTCTGATTGGGTTAGAATGGTGGTAAACAATGATTGGTCCACAGATATTTTGGATGTAGAGATACTGGCAGCCAAGGAAGACCATGATGAGATGTTGAAGCTCACCAAGGTTGCACTGGACTGTACTGACATCATACCAGAGAAGCGCCCAAAAATGGTTCAAGTATTGAAAAGAATACAAGAGATTGACTGATCATTCATTTGTAGATCAATATATTATATGTACAAGTGACCATCCAACTCAAAACCAATTAACTGGACATAAATCGATCAATAGGCTAGCAAGCTAGAATTTTTTTAAGTACCTACTGAGACAAAACTTACCTGTACATCTTAAATTCTTAATTAATTAATTGATAGTCCTGGGCAGGCCGGATACTCTCAACAGTAGTACTCTAGTCTTCACTCATTAAGATAGCCTCGTTCATGATCAAGTGATCGACTACCAAACCTGGAACTGCATGCCAAACTTCATTAATGTGAGCTATTCTATTTTTCTACGAATTTCTCATTCCTCTGGTTTAACCTGTTTTGAACACAACTAAGGTGATGCTTGGTTTGATGTAATGCAAATCGTTCCTATTTATGGGTTATTTTCATATTAATTTTCTAACTTGTATTAAAAGTTTCATACCTACACGGCTACATGTATATGTACTCCATTCATATTTCATTATAAAAATTGCAGTAGAAAACGGTTAATAGGCGCGCTCTCTAAAATTGTTATATTGTTGCTATAAATCTCATTCAATTTCTAAAATAAACATTAATGAAATTAATTTTTTTTTTGGTGGTATGAGGAATGAAACAGCGACAAGGAAAAAGAGAAGACAACCTAGCAAATAGACCTGGGGCGGCCTACACCTGCAGCATCTTCAATCAACAGCGACATAAGCTCTTCCGGAGGAGCATCCAAAATGATCAGCCCCAATTCTGATAGGATCCTATATCTATTTACTTACATATTTACTTAACCCATTAGTCGTTGGCCCATATGTTTGGCTCAACCCATTTAGTGCTAGCTCACGCTAGCAATGATGTGGACTTGAGTCTCTGATTGATTTCTAGAATACTTAGCTGTTACCGTGAGTTGCGTGATAAGTGACACCTAGCTGAGTTATATTCTGTATAAGAAAACTACCAAGAGTCATATGAACGGCATGAATGATGAATTAAGTTGAATTCCTTTATGTTTTCTCTTTTTTCTTCTCTGTTATGTCTTTTATTTCCTGTGTAAGCCTAATATCTGGTATCAGAGCTGGTACCGATGGAAAAAAAAGCGCAATCGGCGGCTGGGTCGCCCGATTCCATGGCAATACTAGAAGCAGAAGCGGACGCACAGAGGGAGCACTGGAACGCTGAGATTCAAAACGTTCACTCCACTGTGTCTTCCCTTTCTGATCGTCAAGAACATATATCTCTGAAATTTTGAAAGCGCTCACAGAGCTGGGTTCAGCCCAGAAGAAACAAACACTATTTCAACAATCGATGATGTAAGAAGTGCGGTCAGTACGTCTCCAGCATAGTGTGACAGGGGGAACGACATCCTCTGCAGTACCCACACCAACGCCCGCAATCTCGCAAGCTCCTTCGTCGGTGGCCAACCACGACGAATGCGTGGGTTCTGATCGGGTTAAGTCCGATTGTGGGAGGATCGAACCCGATCCTTGGTTATTCTGATGGTCGTCCTACCATGGACCCAGCTTTTCCGCCATTGACTAGGCCATCACCTGCTCTATTGATTCCTGGAGCGAAGACAGGCTCCATACCCAGCCCAGCGCCAACAATAACGATGGGCCCAAGACCCTCTACGTCCAGACGTCTTCCACGGTCTCCGTACAGTTTCACAACAAGATCAAATACCCACGGCGGCCATGGCTGGTTTTCCATCTCCGGTCTATAACAGCTGGGCAACGATATTGCCCTCACATACAACAATACCTATATCATACCAACGGGACCAACATTTACCCCAACAACCAGCTCTACTATGAAACCTATGAAGATTGATTTGCTGAGATTTTATGGTGAAGATCTGTACGGTTGGATAGCCATGGCAGAATGATTCCTAGACTATCACGAGGTGGAGCCTCATAAACGAGTGATGATTGCAGCTATGCATTTGGGGGGCGATGCAGCTCTGTGGATGAAATGGTATGAATCCAGGTAGACATATTCCAAGTGGGAGTTGTAGAAGAAGCCATTTACATTAATGCCATCTCAGTCCGTAAGCGCTCCAAAGGGAGAACAATGAAACTAATGGGTCAAATTGAGGGATTATCTATCCTGGTATTCGTGGATTCAGGAGCTGACTAGAGTTTTCTTAACCCAGAAATAGTACGCTGCTTGAACAAACAGGTTAATCACCAAGACGGTGAGCAAGTGATAGTAGCTACAGGTCGAACCTGCCGAACAAGTGGTACCATTTATGATGTGGAAGTAAATTTACAAGGATGCAAGTTCAAAGGGGACTACCGATTGTTGAGTGTGGCTGGATGTGATTTAGTATTGGGAGCTGAATTGTTAGAATCTCTGGGATACATTGGGTGGCATTTCAAAAACCAAGTCATGGAATTCTCTTTGGGAGGAGTTAATTATTGATTGCTGGGAGATACAACTGGTAGCCTACAACCCCAAAGTCGACCATTGTTGTCGAATACAGAAGATGAAGCAAACGGCCTTATGTCCCTCTTGCAGGAAGTGACAGAAGAGGAAGAGAACCTTGTTCCAATAGATTCTAGATCATTTCAGTGAGTTGTTCAGAGAACTATCCGACTTACTTCCTTGCCGAGATGTGGATCACTGTATAACTCTGATACATGGGTTCGGACCAGTCAATGTGCGCCCATATCGCTGTGCTCATAGTCAGAAGGCCGAAATTGAGAAACAAGTAAAAGAAATACTGGCAGCAGGGATAATCAGGCAGAGTGCTAGTCCTTATTCATCACCTGTCTTTCTTGTTAAAAAGAAAGAAGGTACATGGAGGTTTTACATCGATTATCGTGCCCTGAACTTGGTTACTGTGAAGGATAAATTTCCAATTCCAGTCATTGAGGAGCTTCTTGATGAACTACATCGTGCAGCTATATTCACTAAATTGGACTTACGGTCTAGGTATCATCAAATTTGAATGCATGAGGATGACATACACAAGACTGCTTTCCGCACCCATGACGGACATTATGAATTCCTGGTAATGCCTTTCGGTCTTACAAACACAACTTCAACCTTCCAAGCCCTAATGAATTCCATCTTCCGGCCCTTCCTGCGGAGGTTTGTACTTGTGTTTTTTGATGATATATTGATTCACAGCAAGAATTTGTCAGATCATGCCCAACATTTAACTGCTGTTTTTGAGTTATTGCAAGAACACACCTCAGATTGAAAGCTACCAAATGCTCTTTTGGTCAACCCACTGTGGATTACTTGGCTCATATAATCTCATCCCAAGGTGTGTCTGTGGATCATAAGAAGATTGAATGTATTGCTGAGTGGCCAGTACCAATTACACTAAAGGCTCTTCGTGGGTTTTTAGGACTTGCTGGATATTATAGACGCTTTGTCAAAAACTTTGGTCTGCTGGCTCAACCCCTCACCAATCTGTTGAAGAAAGACAATTTCCACTAGGATTCACAAGCAGATATAACTTTTACTAACCTCAAGGCAGCCCTGGTGTCAACACCCGTATTGGGAATGCCGGACTTCTCCAAACCATTCGTAATTGAAACTGATGCATCCAATGGTGGAATTGGGGCCATTCTCTCTCAGGACAGACACCCAATTGCTTATTTGAGCAAATCCCTGTCAGACCGGTCCAAGGCTTTATCTGTCTATGACAAGGAAATGCTTGCTGTAGTTTACGCAGTAGAGCACTGAAGACCTTACCTCCTAGGGTCCAAGTTCACAATTGTGACTGATCATCAAACCATCAAGCATTTCTTGGAGCAACACAGTACCACACCCACTCAGGAGAAATGGTTACTTAAGCTTTTGGGATATGATTATGATATTGAATACAGATCAGGTGCTCAGAATGCAGGCCTAGATGCCTTGTCCTGGCGCAATGAGGTACTTTCTTTGATGGGTCTTTCTACTCCCATATTTGATTGCTGGCCTCATATCCAATCTAATTGTCTTCAGGATGCTGAAACAACCTCTCTGATCAAATCAGTACAGGATAACACAGCCACTAATTCGAATTATACCCTCTTGAATAACTGCTTGTATTATAAAGGTGGACTCTTTGTGCCTCCATCTTCCCCATGGTGTAGTAAGATTATCGAAGAATTTCATAGCACTCCTGAAGGGCGTCATTCTGGCAGCCTGAGGACTTATAAGCGAGTATCCCGAAATTTTCATTGGACAGGATTAAAAAAGGATGTTAATTCCTTTGTTGCTCTCTGTGACACTTGCCAGCGACAGCAGTATGAGGCTATCCATCCTCCAGGCCTTCTCCAACCTTTATCCGTACCTGACTCTATTTGGCAAGACATTGCCATGGACTTTGTGGAAGGACTCCCTGCGGTACATGGCAGAAATTGTATTCTGGTGGTTGTGGACCGGTTGTCCAAGTACAGGCACTTCATTCCCATTCGGCATCCTTATACAGAAGCCCAAATTGCCGATGTTTTTATCAAGGAGGTTTTCCGTCTCCACGGCATGCCGCAAAACATTGCAAGTGACAGGGATCCAACTTTCCTCATTAATTTTTGGACAGCTTTTTTCAAAGCTCATGACACTCAACTCTGTCACAGCTCCTCCTACCACACTTAATTTGATGGGCAAACTGAGGTTTTGAACAGAAATTTATGTTGGTGATAAGCCAACTACATGGGTCTCCTGGCTCCCTTGGGCTGAATGGTGGTACAACTCTACCTGCCATTCAGCCATCAAGATGTCTCCCTATCAAGCCGTTTATGCCAACAACCACCGTCCATCTCTTTTTATACACCTGGTAACTTAGTGTGGATGTCGTGGATCTTACTTTGAGGGAGCGAGACACCCTCCTGCAGCATCTTCGCCAAAATCTTCAGACTACGCAGGAGGGAATGAAGTTCTTTGCGGATCACCACCGTATGGAGCGTGAATTTGTGGTGGGTGATTGGGTGTTCCTACGGCTGCAGCCTTACCACCAACTCACAGCTGGTAATTCTCATTATCCCAAGCTCTCTCCACGCTATTATGGACCTATCGCCTTGAGTTGCCATCCACTGCGGGATTCACAATGTGCTCCATGTTTCTTTCTTGAAAAGAAAGGTTGGAGATCACGTTCCTACATCCTCCACTCTCCCTCCATTTTTGGCTGATGGCAAGCCCCAATGGTCACCCCTGAAAATCTTAAATCGTGGCATCTTCAAGAAACATAATCAGCCAGTGACGCGTTGGGTAATTCAGTGGCAAGGCCTTCCACCAGAGGATGCTACTTGGGAGGATGCTTTTGCATTTCAGCTCCGTTTTCCCTCTTTCAAGACCTGAGGACAGGTCTCCACTCATGGGGGCAGGGATGATAGGATCCTATATATATTTACTTAATCCATTAGTCGTTGGCCCATATGTTTGGCTCAACCCATTTAGTGCTAGCTCACGGTAGCAATGCTGTGGCCTTGAGTCTCTGATTGATTTCTAGAATACTTAGCTGTTACCGTGAGTTGCGGGATGAGTGACACCTAGTTGAGTTATATTCTGTATAAGAAAACTACCAAGAGTCATATGAACGGCATGAATGATGAATTAAGTTGAATTCCTATCTGTTTTCTCTCTTTTCTTGTCTGTTATTTCTTTTATTTCCTGTGCAAGCCTAATAAATTCCAAATCAGCGTTAATTGGCGGTTGTCGAAATTTAATTAATTCGGCAGGATTGGAATTGTCTGCTCAATCATGTGTATCGTGAGCGTAATATAGTTGCATATTGGCTGGGAAGTTAATTCATTTTTATTTCATACTAAACCAAACTAAGCGAGGGAATCAGTATTATTTTATTATGCAATGTTTGGTATACTATATTTGTAAACAACAATTGTAAACTACGTATTAATATAATTATTAAAATTTTCTTATTAATATGTGATTTATAAATATAATATCGCAAATATTTTTCTTATTTTTTCCTTTCTCTTCCATTGCCATCATTACCAATTAATTACTACTAACATGCATTTTGTATTCAGAAGCCAGGTAGAAATATTCACCCAGACGACTCCAGAAATATTCCAGTAGTCTTGAAAGATTAATCTCATTGTCATTGTGACATCATGATGAGAAGTCTAAACCTAGCAGCTAGCTAGGTGTGCCAATTAAGTTTTATATTCTTCAAAGGCAAGCAAAAATCTAACAAAATGAATGAACATGGATTTAAAAGAACCAGTGAAGGTAGCTAGCAATAGATAATCAAAGGATAAGGCAAAATGTTTGTTTTTTTACCAGCTTACATATCTCAATTTCCATCTTTAATAACACAAAATATGCCACTAGTTTATTAGGGCATGCTTACTATATAGCTTACATATATTAAATTTCCACCTTTAATAACACTAGAGAGTGTATTATTCTGAGATGGTTTCGAATTTAATTTTCATAAAGGCGTGGTTAATATTTAATATGTACAATCCTGTATATCTCAGTATTCTTTTATTAAAATAAAATAAAAAATAGTGAATTCCACCTAAAAAAAAGAAGCAAAGTTAAACATGGTAGACACCTTGCCAATAATCTCTATTATTATATAATTAGAACAAAACTATTTTTCTTTTTTGGATCTTAATTTTCGATCGTATTAAGCTTTCCTTTCTTGTTGGCGTACCGACTCGTCCATTCAGCATTCAGGGCCAATATGCTCAATAATCACAAAAAATAACCTATTCTACCCCATTTCTCTCTACCCAACCTCAACTACTTTGTACTTTTTTCTATTTGCAATTTTACCCCAAATATATAAACAAAAAAAATTAAGTTAAATCTCCCTTAGTTCCCACAAGTCTCTCTGCCCAAATCTCTACATCCCTATATACATAAAAGTACCCACCCACAAAAAGTACTTGGATGAAGATGAAGAGAAAGATGAAGTTAGTTTTTAGTTTTCATAGTTGCGCAATTAGTTATCGATTATTTCTACTTATATACCAATTGATAATAAAAAATTTCACACTTAGTTACCTAACAATTTCTGCGTTTTCTCCTACATCTTAATTCATCTTGTTTGATATGTGAAATCTAGATTCATGAATTATGGTCAACAATAATACGAGCTGCAATGTACGTTGGTCAAAGTTTCATGATTACTTTATCCCATGCAAATATTTTTTCCATAGCTATTCAATACCTTTACAAAAAATTAATGACTGCAGAGCATTTCCACAGTTGAATCCATTTTGAATTTGATAAATATATTCCTTGTGAAGTATGTGTTCGTGTATATCCTATAAATTTAACTGTTATTGAAAATTGGAAAATCATATTCGCAAGAAACAGTTGCTTAATTACAGTATCTCAGAATCTGTATATTTTGTGGTAAGTGCAAATATTATCCAACAAATTGTTTCTTTCTACTATACTGTGTAATACTAGGTAGTGGCCAATATATCTTTATTAGTAACTAGTAATTAAGGATATAAGTATTGTGAGAACACAAACTATGCAAAAGGATAAATTCAAAACAGGGCAGAAGGATAGAGACCGTTCCGGATGATGTCATTCCATATTCCAAGACTTTACTTGTACGATTTACTAGCTTACACATGACCCCTACGTGTCACTATTCCTGCATAGCGACTGCCCAAGTGTCCCAGATGAATCCAAGCGCTCTTGGCTAATTTAAGACTAAAGGCCTCCACATTTCAAACATGCAAAGGCCCTCATCATCATCAAGATCGGTGCTAGTACTACACAGTTAGGCTTGCCCTTGTTTGTTTTTGCTTCTCTCGCTCTATCTTTCCCAACTCGATCTAGATTAGACTGATCTAGAGACATCTAGCTGGATCCTCTTCCTCGATCTCATCCCGATAGATCTGAGCGCCTTCATGTTAATGTAGTTGCATGCTTTCCTAATAAAGGAGTTTTATGTATCTAAGTTGTGCAGCTAGCTAGTTAGCCAAGTAGATATATATTTTTCTATTCATTCGTGCGGTAACTAGTTTTAAATCCTCTAATTAAGAAAGAGATAATCATTCTGCTTGCGTCATTTTTATACCATGCCACCTCGTAGATATGCCTTTGGGAGGGCCGACGAGGCCACCCACCCTGACTCCATCAGAGCAACTTTAGCTGAATTTGTGGCCACTTTCATCTTCGTCTTTGCTGGGGAAGGCTCTGTGCTTGCTCTTGGTACGTACATATACATGCTGCATGCGCATGATATATACATATTACATGCATATATATATATATATATATGTCATCAATCCAGCTAGCTGGCTTGTTGCATGCATATAAATTTATATCTATGCATGCAAGTTTTTGTTTCCTAGCTAATTGACATTAATTCGCGATGTTGCACATGCATGCCAGCGGTTGATAAATAATGAAATATAGGAGATGAGTTTTCCTTGAGTTTAACTTGTTTTGCAACTAATGAAATGGCAGGGAAGATTTACAAGGATAGCGGCACATCAGCATCTGAACTGATAGCCATAGCTCTTGCACATGCGCTCTCTCTCTTTTCGGCCATCTCAGCCAGCATCAACGTATCTGGTGGCCATGTCAACCCTGCTGTAACCTTCGGAGCTCTCCTAGGTGGAAGGGTCTCCGTGGTTCGGGCCCTTTACTACTGGGTTGCTCAACTCCTTGGGGCTATTGTGGCGTCCCTTTTGCTAAGGCTTTCCACAAATGGCATGGTACGTATAATTGAACTAGCTTTAAAACACATGCAATTACTTTGTTGTTGTTAATTTGGTAGTTAATGTTATCTTAATTAAATGAGTTAATTTTTTCTATTCATCAACAATACCAGTTTTGTGTGATTTTCCACTTTATATGGTTTAGTTAACTTAGTTTCTTAATTAATTACAAATATACATATATATATATATATATAGCTTAATAAATTAATTAATTTATTTGATTTATTCAGCGGACAGTGGGGTTCAACGTCGCCTCTGGTGTTGGAGATTGGCATGGGGTTATACTGGAGATTGTGATGACATTTGGGTTAGTTTACACTGTGTATGCTACTGCCATTGATCCCAAGAGGGGTAGCCTAGGAACTATCGCACCTTTGGCCATTGGATTCATTGTGGGAGCAAATATCCTGGTGGGTGGGCCGTTTGATGGGGCATGCATGAACCCGGCAAGGGCATTTGGACCTGCACTGGTAGGGTGGAGATGGAGGAACCATTGGATCTACTGGCTTGGACCATTTGTAGGAGGTGGGTTGGCAGCTCTCATATACGAGTACATGGTGATACCAACAGAGACCCCCCACCATACTCACCAGCCCTTGGCTCCCGAGGATTATTAATACTAGCTGCTTGGCCGGCTACTCAATCTACTCTACTACTTGTCTGTTACTTGTTAATCAGCCACTGCCTACTGTAATAAATACCCCCAACCCCAAAGTACGTGTACGTATGTATGGTGCGCCTTGCCATTCACACCTTCAGTCATGAGTGTTTAAATGTTCCATTTTCTGTTTTTATTTTTTAGGTTTTGGGGCTTTTGAGTTGGGAGTTGTGTCTTCCATTGTCACGTCTATCACAGGCATTATGCATGTGTGTGATTGTAAAGATAATAAAGTGCCAGTGTTGTTGGCTAATTAATTAAATGCTTGCTCCACCCCTTCTGTTTTAATGATTATTGATATTAATTTAAATTAAAGGCAAGTTTTTATTAATTTGGATTAAAATAGATTTAGTAGTTGTGATACTATCGGATAGACCAAATGAAATTGTAACCAAGGCTATTAGAGGAAGGCTCAACCATGGATAGGAGGGCAGGGTGGCCATCAGTGTGTTTTATGTAATCAAGGTTTGGAGTCTCATACTCATCTTTTCTTCTTGTGTACTTTCTCTGCTATTGTTTGGAAGCAGGTCCTCCTCAGATTGGATCCTCCCTCCCTGGCCAGCTCTTATTCCCCGGTTGGCTTCATTGTGGAAAGGGAAATCCTTAGGAATGGTTGCTAATCGCATTGCTCTTGCTGCTTCTTTCTATGGGGTTTGGATGGAAATGAATAGAAGGTTCTGTGGGCATCCTGCTAGGTCCCCTCATGCAGTGACGTAACTTGGTTAGGACTCGAATTAGTTCTTTAAAGTTCTCTTCTTCTCCTGGCAATCTTATTGCTGCTCCCTATTGGAATGTTTGTATTTAATTAATTAGTTTGGGCTAGCTTCATTTGTAACTTGGTTAGGACTAGAATTAGTTCTTTAAAGTTCTCTTCTCCTGGCAATCTTATTGCTGCTTCCAATTGGAATGTTTGTTGATTACTAATTTGCAAGTGTTTAAATGTCAATCAATAATATTTCGAAATAAAACAATTAAATAACAAATAATAATGCAAAACAAGTCGAAAGAAAGTGTATGGTGATGGATACTAGGATTTCGGATTCCCCACAATTAATTCTATTTACTAATATTTTTTCTTAATTTTTACTAATATTCCGACTAAGGTAATAATAGATGTGTTTTTTTAATTAACTTAATCCAGCAAAGACACTAGATCTACATAAAAGAACCCATTAAGATTTATGGAAAACATTGAACAAAGGTGTATGCATACACACGACTCACGTCCTATTAGCTATGTAATTTATGGCAATTTCTACAAGAAGGTATCTATTAATTAAGTATCTATGCTACGACTCAACTTAATTCTTCAAGTAAATAGTCATCAGTTACTTTATAACATAAAGCACAGTAAAGATTACTAAATCATGGAAAGGAAAACTGAAATTAATATAACAAAAAGAATCAAATATTTATAATTGGGTTACAATGGCCTAAGCCTCATTTTTATGGTGGATGGATAAGTGGCTTTTACAATGGCCTAAGCCTCATTTTTATAAAAGAAAATTAATTCTAAAATAATAAGGAGTTCACAAATGAAGTCCTAATGAAAAATGGTTTCCTTAAAGAGAAAGGAAGGCAAAACCAAGTCTAATTTGGAGAAGTTTTCATCAAAAACAAGGAAATCAGCTACTAGAAAAGGGCATTAGAGGCTTCGGTGGAGGACTGGCGAATAGAGAGACAAGGGTAGCACACGCGCGCCGAAGTGAGGTTGTTGTTCTAGGTACATGTGCGCTGAAAGGAAGAAGATCAGCTTGGTGAGCGCGCGCCGAAGAGAGGCGCCTCCTAGGCTTGACTCCTGGTGGACTCGGAAAGATGCTATCGAATTTCCTATGGATATTTGGTGGCTGATTTTGTTTTCTTCATAACTTTTTTGCTATAACTCCGATTGAGGCGATTCTTTCGCTTGAATTCTCAAAATTTAATGCTTTATTAAATTCTGCACATTTCTCACCAAACATATTATTTTCTCCTATTTAATCACAATAGTTAAGCTAAATTATAGGTTAAAAGGGTATAAAAATGTATATAAAATGTGACTTATCAAATACCCCAAAACCTAACTTTTGCTAGTCCTCGAGCAAAAATAATTATAAAAACAAAAACAAAAATAAAGACTCGATCTTACTTAGATAGAACATTTAAACCCCTATGTGTCTTTAGTAGGAGGAGTTTTGTCTCCTGAGGGTTTTACTAATTACGATACCCACAAACATTTTACTGAAAAACAAAGGAGTTAAATTCTTCACTTTATAACAAACTAATAAGAACCAATAAATGTCAATCATGCTTGCTAAGCTAAAAATATGTAATTACAAGAGTGTATCATAGTGTTAAGTGTAAATGCCAAAACTTAAAATAATCAAGTTTAAAAATTATTACACTCAAATGCCATAGAAAGATTTCGCCCTTACTCTATTTCTCACAAAGTATCTCTCAATTTTCACTCGAATCCTAGGCTTACACTCAATCAAGCACATGTCATGGATGTTATGTAAATGAAATCAAAATTAAATCACATATGAAATTTTTAATGAAAGAAAGGTGAATTTTTGGATTTTTGATCTCATTAAAGGAATTTGAAAATTAAGAACGTAGATACAATACTTTAATTCCAAGCATGACTCCCATCTAGATCCGTTAGGTCTTCAATAGGGCTGTAATGGGGCTAGGCTAAAGGTATGACAGAAAAAGAAATAGACTAAAAAGGTTGAAAAAGATACCAAGAATATGCATTTCTTCAAAACTGGCGCATTAATCTTCCAATTTTTGGCTTGCACATTCTTTGAACTTAGAATATATGAAACTACGTGCTCCTCAAATTCCTTTTCTTCAAGCTATCCCTTTGATTGATGTTTTTCTTCTTTTCTTTTTTTATTTTTATTTTCTCTTTTCTTTCTTCTTTGGCCGTAGCATTGGCTTTTTTTTTTTTTTTTCAAATGAAAGGAAATTACTTCACCATTTTTTTTTTCAATTTCTACTCCTCCGGGATCATTTTGTCCTTCATGGCGGTCTAAATTACACCATTCTCTTTAAATGCACCACATTGGTATCCCTCAAACCATAGGGTATGGCTTAATTTGAAAGTTAATTTGGATAAATTGATGTGGGTGATGAAAGAAAAAGTTTAGTGTTTGGCTTCAAATGGGCTAATGGCACACACAAAGGGTTGGATAAAGGCATAATTGAGGTTAAACACATGTGCATAGCCTACATCATCTCTCATGGAAAATCAAACTTAGAACCAACAGTACCTACATGAGAGGTTAGTTCTTAATAAACAATGCAATGAATGTTAATGAGACCAATGAATTTAAGAACAAAAATCGAAGAATGTTTAAGAGTAGAAACAATTTAATACCTTCTCAAGAACGGCAAATAGGCTCAAGAACTCACATGGGTAGTCTCCACTAATTTTCTATAGTTCAAACAAATGTAGAAATTTTGTACACTCAATTCGTCTAAGTATGGCATTGTGAAGTGCAAATATTTATTATACAAATCTTTCATGGCATAACGTTAGAAAAGAAGTGATAACGTTAGAAAAGAAGTGGTGATCAAACAAATCATAAGCATCCTTATCGGTAAGCAAAAAGTAATGAAATTAACAAAAAATTTGAGTATTTGAAAATTCCCAAGTCCCCAAAAAGTTTCCAATTGATTCTTCAAAATTTGAAGCTTTGCACCCTAAGAGTTAGTGTAAATCGAATTCAAAATTTCCTTTTATGATTTAAATAACCTTATACTTGAAATATTTGATTTTCTAATGAAAGAATCTAAGGAATTGCTCAAAATAAGGCATGATATAAAGTTAACTTAGACTGCAAGAAATTTCAAATTTAATAATGAAAAGGAGTGATCACACCTTAGAATTGATCTCTTGTATGCTTTTGGATGTTTTGGAGGCTTTTTAATCCTTCCAAGGTATTTCCCGAATTTTCTGGAATTTTTCTGAATTCTTCTTGATTTTCTGGAAAATCTGGGATTTCTATGAAGTTTTCGTCACTAAAAGCAGAAGAATCTCTTTAGTGACGATAAATCTGAAGAACACCGCGGCAAATACGACGGTTTCTGGAAAATTTCTGCACAATTATGCAGAAAAATTCTGCACTAAAATAAAGGCTTTTTGGCCACTTTTTGAACTTCTAGGCACCCCAATATCATCCCTAACCACTTTTCACCCCCAAACCTGTTCAAGAACATCATAAATGGAATTTTAAACGCGTTGGCGACCTCGGATTTACCTGAAAAACATCAAATTGGGAGATGGATCAAAGTTTTTGAAATGACCATAATGGGAATGTAATGACCCAAAATCAATTCTAAACATTCTATAATCAATCCAATGCTTAAAACAAGTCTACTTTACCCATTTAAACATGTTCCAACCATCCAACACCCGAAAAACACAACTTTTTGGAAATTTGGGTACTCAAAAGTTTTATGACTCAAAAAAAATGAAAATTAACTGAAAAACAGAAAATTAAAGGATTTTCCTACCCCAAAACCTAAAGTTAACATTTTCCTCAATGTTTAAAAAAATAAAAATTTAGGAGTTTAGAAAATCACCCAAAATAAAAATAAAATAAAAAGAAAAAGAAATATGAGAAAAGAAGTCACCGAGTTGGGTTGCCTCCCAACAAACGCTTAATTTAGAGTCCTCGGCCCGAATTTTAAAGGTTATCAACCATGCTCAATTATCAGCGGGGCAAATTTCTGTGGTGCGGGAAATATGAGCACTTTTTGATGACCAAAGAAGTGTTCCTTTGAGATAAGCTTATCATGCAATTTCTTTGTAATGAGAAGGATTAAGCTAAATAAATCCATGAGAATGCAATGACTCGTGCCTAGGGAGGCGGCAACTACTTTAGACTCTAGATGTTGATCTTCCACTTGTTGAATGAAGGGGCATTGATCATCGATCCATCTTGTTCCTATGATGGGAGAAGGATCCCTTAAAATAGTAGAGGTGTTAGGGGAGGAAACAGGCTCGGGTTCTGCTACTGCATGGCTATTTGACTGTGACTGCTGCAAGGCAATAGAGCAATGTGCAATGGTGTATTGTTGCACCTGTTGTTCTTCATTCAAATCAACCTCCATTAAGTTTTGATGACCATGCAGAACTTCAAGTGAATTTATGTGCTCTTGGTTTATCGAATGAGATTCAGATTGGCTAGGAAAAAACACCTAGCTCTCTTTCACTTAGAGCTGGAGTTTTTTGGCCTGTTTGTATCTCCAAATTCCGGAATGCTGCCTGATTGTTTAAGGTAGTTATTGTTTCAATGGAATTGTTACTGGTTGCGATGAAATCTTTAGTGGTTGCGGACATTGAATTTATTTATTAGTGATCTGGGCAACAAGGTCTTCCAATGAACTTTTCTGCTCTTGTGGTGGAAAATATGGCAGTTGATGTTGATTGTTTGTCCACGAGAAATTCGGATCGTTGAGCCATCCAGAATTGTAGGAATTGGAGTAATGATTGCTCTCCGGCCTATTGTTGAAGTTGGAGACTTGATTGACACTAATTTCCTTAGTGTTGGTGGCGAACGTATTGCCTTTGTTGCACCTAAGAGTCGAATGGCTACCTGAACACAAAAAACATCTTAATCCATTAGATTGAGTATGATTTATATCATAACTGAAATCATTAACTTGTTTGGAAATAGATGAGAGTTGCATGGATAATGCAGAAATAGTATCA
The DNA here is from genome assembly GCA_037349345.1 of Oemleria cerasiformis. NCBI lineage: Eukaryota > Viridiplantae > Streptophyta > Magnoliopsida > Rosales > Rosaceae > Oemleria > Oemleria cerasiformis. The sequence continues at coordinate 18,428,106 of JAZGTL010000018.1, forward strand.
ATTTCGTGGCTTAGATAGTGTACGTAGTTCATCTTCTCCCACAACGAGTATTTATCGGCCCTAGTTAGGCCCATATATGTACTGTAACGACCCGGACCAGAAATTAAACTATTTTGAGGATTGGACAATTTTACCCTCAGTTTTGGACGGGTTCGGGAGTCACTTTTTGACTGGCAAGACTTTTGGGAAATTTTCTAAAGTCGTTGCGTAGGTCTCGAACTCACGAGTTCGTAGACAGGCGGCACGCGGAAAATGGAGACCCGGTGAGTACGTTACGGGTCTAGAAGCTTCAGGGGCAGTTTGGTAATTTTGGAGAAGTTGGAACTATATAATAGATATTTTCTCTCTCCTCGGTAGATTGGTCAATATGGGCTCTCTCTCTCCTACCCGAAAAACCCCCCCCGTGTGAACACAAAGCTTGATCTTCATCGGACGGATTTCGATCCGAGTTGAGTGAAACCAAGGTCGGGAGGATCATCCCCGGGACCCCACGAGCATTTTGGGGTAGATATTGGAGCGGGAGCACCGCCGTAGGCGACGGACGGAGGAGGGAGGTGAACCGAAACTTCTCGGCCGTTTTCCGGCCAAACCAGGTACGATCTCAGAACTTTGACCTCATATTTGGATTCCTGGTGAAGAGTAGATAAATTTCCATGTATAGATCGTGAAAAACGGTTAAGAAATGAAGAAGTTAGAAAACTGGTAGTTTCGGCCGGAAATGGGGGATTCCGGCGAACCAGACGGCGGCGGAGGTGGCGGTCCGGTCATCTTCTCCGGCCAGCCTCCGACGACGGTGACGGCGTCCAGTCGTCTTCTCCGGCGAGTCACCGGTGACCGGTCGGGTCGAGTTGACCGGTCGGGTCGAGTTGAATCGGTCGGGTTAAGTGAACCGGTCGGGTCGAGTTGGACCGGGTCAGGTTGAGCCGGACCGGGTTGGACCGGTCCAGGCGCGTGAACACTGTAGTAGCGAGTGACCGGCGCGTGAGCGCGCGTGGGCGCGTGTGCCGACCTTCCGGCGGCGCGTGGAGGCGCGTGGGGCCGAGACTGAGGTCACGGCGACGCGTGGGAACTAGTTTTCGACGTTCCGAATCTGTTGGTACAGGTTTGAGGTTGATCAGACGTCGTTTAGAGGTGGTTTTGGGCAATCCCAGCGGTAATAGTTGACCGTATTAGCGGGTTTTGAGCTCGGGAAGTCCAGGTAGTTGGGACATTATTATGCATGTGTTGCTTGGGCTAGAGCGTCCTTGAATTAAGGGTTGGTTGATGTATATTAGTGGACTATTGTTTATAAACTGTAATGCATGCATCAATGTATCTTTGTTTACATATTGTTATGTACTGTTGCAATGATTTCCCGGAATTTAGAAATGATTACTGGATATATGTTTTCCACTATTTCGATTAAAGTGTGTTTTGGTCATATTGAGGGAGGCCAGGACTCGGGACGAGGATCCGTTATTAGCGGTGAACCGGTGAACCTCCAATATATGATATGATATGATATGATAGTCGAGATATGCCGACTGATATGATATGATAGTCGAGAGATGCCGACTGATATGATATGATAGTCGAGATATGCCGACTGATATGATATGATAGTCGAGAGATGCCGACTGATATGATATGATAGTCGAGATATGCCGACTGATATGATATGATAGTCGAGAGATGCCGACTGATATGATATGATAGTCGAGATATGCCGACTGATATGATATGATAGTCGAGAGATGCCGACTGATATGATATGATAGTCGAGAGATGCCGACTGATATGATATGATAGTCGAGATATGCCGACTGATATGATATGATAGTCGAGATATGCCGACTGATATGATATGATAGTCGAGATATGCCGACTGATATGATATGATAGTCGAGATATGCCGACTGATATGATATGATAGTCGAGAGATGCCGACTGATATGATATGATAGTCGAGAGATGCCGACTGATATGATATGATAGTCGAGATATACCGACTGATATGATATGATAGTCGAGAGATGCCGACTGATATGATATGATAGTCGAGAGATGCCGACTGATATGATATGATAGTCGAGATATGCCGACTGATATGATATGATAGTCGAGATATGCCGACTGATATGATATGATAGTCGAGAGATGCCGACTGATATGATATGATAGTCGAGATATGCCGACTGAAATGATATGATAGTCGAGAGATGCCGACTGATATGATATGATAGTCGAGATATGCCGACTGATATGATATGATAGTCGAGAGATTCCGACTGATATGATATGATAGTCGAGAGATGCCGACTGATATGATATGATAGTCGAGATATGCCGACTGATATGATATGATAGTCGAGATATGCCGACTGATATGATATGATAGTCGAGATATGCCGACTGATATGATATGATAGTCGAGAGATGCCGACTGATATGATATGATAGTCGAGAGATGCCGACTGATATGATATGATAGTCGAGAGATGCCGACTGATATGATATGATAGTCGAGATATGCCGACTGATATGATATGATAGTCGAGATATGCCGACTGATATGATATGATAGTCGAGATATGCCGACTGATATGATATGATAGTCGAGATATGCCGACTGATATGATATGATAGTCGAGATATGCCGACTGATATGATATGATAGTCGAGATATGCCGACTGATATGATATGATAGTCGAGATATGCCGACTGATATGATATGATAGTCGAGAGATGCCGACTGATATGATATGATAGTCGAGAGATGCCGACTGATATGATATGATAGTCGAGATATGCCGACTGATATGATATGATAGTCGAGATATGCCGACTGATATGATATGATAGTCGAGAGATGCCGACTGATATGATATGATAGTCGAGAGATGCCGACTGATATGATATGATAGTCGAGAGATGCCGACTGATATGATATGATAGTCGAGATATGCCGACTGATATGATATGATAGTCGAGATATGCCGACTGATATGATATGATAGTCGAGAGATGCCGACTGATATGATATGATAGTCGAGATATGCCGACTGATATGATATGATAGTCGAGAGATGCCGACTGATATGATATGATAGTCGAGATATACCGACTGATATGATATGATAGTCGAGAGATGCCGACTGATATGATATGATAGTCGAGAGATGCCGACTGATATGATATGATAGTCGAGAGATGCCGACTGATATGATATGATAGTCGAGATATGCCGACTGATATGATATGATAGTCGAGATATGCCGACTGATATGATATGATAGTCGAGATATGCCGACTGATATGATATGATAGTCGAGATATGCCGACTGATATGATATGATAGTCGAGATATACCGACTGATATGATATGATAGTCGAGAGATGCCGACTGATATGATATGATAGTCGAGATATGCCGACTGATATGATATGATAGTCGAGATATGCTGACTGATATGATATGATAGTCGAGATATGCCGACTAATATGATATGATAGTCGAGAGATGCCGACTGATATGATATGATAGTCGAGATATGCCGACTGATATGATATGATAGTCGAGAGATGCCGACTGATATGATATGATAGTCGAGAGATGCCGACTGATATGATATGATAGTCGAGATATGCCGACTGATATGATATGATAGTCGAGATATGCCGACTGATATGATATGATAGTCGAGAGATGCCGACTGATATGATATGATAGTCGAGATATGCCGACTGATATGATATGATAGTCGAGAGATGCCGACTGATATGATATGATAGTCGAGATATGCCGACTGATATGATATGATAGTCGAGATATGCCGACTGATATGATATGATATTCGAGATATGCCGACTGATATGATATGATAGTCGAGAGATGCCGACTGATATGATATGATAGTCGAGAGATGCCGACTGATATGATATGATAGTCGAGATATGCCGACTGATATGATATGATAGTCGAGATATGCCGACTGATATGATATGATAGTCGAGATATGCCGACTGATATGATATGATAGTCGAGAGATGCCGACTGATATGATATGATAGTCGAGATATGCCGACTGATATGATATGATAGTCGAGATATGCCGACTGATATGATATGATAGTCGAGAGATGCCGACTGATATGATATGATAGTCGAGATATGCCGACTGATATGATATGATAGTCGAGATATGCCGACTGATATGTTATGATAGTCGAGAGATGCCGACTGATATGATATGATAGTCGAGATATATGCCGACTGATATGATATGATACATGACTAGCACACCCCAAGGGATACCCTGGTGGCTAGGGACAGGATAGTCGAGAGATATGCCGACTGATATGTTATGGTAGTCGAAGGTTATATCGGCTGATGATACGATATGATAGCCGAGGATATATCCGGCTCTAATATGAAACAGACGACAATGGTCATGGGCTTAATCAACCTATGAAAATACTTCGTCAGCCGGGTCAGTGGGTAGGTGTGGGCGGTGACCCAGAGGGACGAATTATGGTTGGTTTACAAGTATTTGACTAGTCTGTTGTCTTGTGGTATTCCAGTAGAGAAGTCAGCAGTGTCTGACCTACTGACGTTTGGTGACATAGGGTATTCCTATTTGGACCACCACTACTCCGAGGTTTTGGTTTTGACCAGTATACTATCCTGCGTCTGACAGGTATAAGTGGTTAGTAAGTACAGAGGTTCTGTCGGGAATCCTGTAAGGCTTAATAAAAATTATTCCAGAACAAAGGGTATTTCTAGTGTTTAAATTTTGAAGTAAAGAGCTGTCAGATGGGATAAGGGTTCTTTCCGGGTTTCGAGGGAAAATTCGGGAAGGGTCCTTACAAGTGGTATCAGAGCTCTAGGTTAACTTCCTGCAGACTGCACACTTGTGTGCAAATTATTTATGGATTTCGGTTAACAAGATGCCTCCGAGACGTGAGTTTCGTCAACGGTCGGGGAATGGTGGAGATAACCATGAACCTACAGTGGAGCCTGATTTGAGGCAGACACTGGAACATCTGGTTCAAACTTTAACTTCTGTACTCCAGGATAAAACTTCTCATGAAGTCTCTGATGTCGAGAGAGCCCAGAGACTAGGGGCGACGATATTCATGGGTGACTCTAGCCCAGATGAGGCCGAGGAGTGGATTACTCGCATGGAGCGGGTGTTCTTGATTATGAGGTGTCCTCTAGAAGAGAGAGTTCTACTGGCCACATTTTTTTTACTAGGTGGTTCTGCTTACCACTGGTGGCACTCATTGGAGGTGTCAGGCTGGAATGTCCATACGCTTACTTGGCAGACTTTCCGGGAACGCTTCTTGGAGCAGTTTTACCCTCGCTCACACCGGAACGTTAAGGAGGCCGAGTTCTTGCATTTACAGCAAGGAGACATGACGGTGGCCCAGTATGAACAAAGATTCATAGCGCTGAGTCGCTTTGCACCGACGTTGGTAGCGACCGAGTCAGACAAGTGCCACAGATTTGAGAGTGGACTGCGGAGTGAAATTCGGTCAGCAGTTACGTCTATTGACCACACTTCGTTGAGGACTTTGGCTAATGCTGCTGCTCGATTAGAGTTGAGTTTGGGTTTCCCAATGCCTCAGTGCAGTTCAACAGGAGACAGGGTGGCAGATCTAGTGGCTTCAGTGTTCCGTTTGTTATTTCTGTGGGGAGACTGGTCACATCAAGAGATTCTGTCCACAACGACGTCCGGGCAGTAGTTCCTTTAGTCGTGGTGCGACTGATCCTAGCCCGAGTGCAGGACAGATGTATGATACTGCAACTGGGAGTCAGACCCATTTCAGTGGGGCTGGTAGAGCTAGTGGGACCAGCAGTGCTAGAGGCAGGTATGGGGATCGTGGTCGATCTTCGGGTATACCAGCTCGAGTTTTTGCCATGACGCAACAGGAGACTCGAGTAGCACCGGAGGTGGTCACGGATAGAGAATTGTCTCCAATTGGTTGGGACATGGGTATTAGTACTCCTACCGGAGATATGTTAGTGGCGAACCTAGTGATTCGCAGTTGTCCGGTGATGGTTGAAGGCCATGGTTTGAAGGTAGATTTAATCCCCTTAGATATCTTTGAGTTTGATGTGATTCTGGGGATGGATTGGTTGTCCATGCACCATGCCTCCATAGACTGTTACGACAAGACAGTAGTTTTTCGGAGTCCAGGATTACCTGAACTTACATTTCGGGGAGATCGTAGGGTATTACCCTATGGAGTGATATCAGCGTTAACAGCTGAGAGATTGTTGAGAAAAGGTTGTGAGGGTTACTTGGCTCATGTGTTAGATGCTCGGAATACTTCGATGAGAGTGGAGGATATTCCTGTGGTGAGTGAGTTCTCTGATGTGTTTCCAGATGATCTTCCAGGATTACCACCACACCGTGAGATTGAGTTCACAATCAAGCTTTTGCCAGGTACTCAACCTATCTCACAGGAACCGTACTGGATGGCACCGGCAGAATTGCGAGAGTTAAAGACTCAATTGCAGGACTTGGTGAATATGGGATTTATTCGCCCAAGTGTTTCACCATGGGGTGCGCCGGTATTAATTGTGACGAAAAAAAAAAAAAAGGGTTGGTGGTCTGATATTGTGTATCGACTACCGGCAGTTAACTAAAGTGACGGTGCAAATTCTGTATTTGAAGGAAAAGGTACTTGCAGAAAGACTTTTCCTCTAGTTAAAGTATTGTGGAGGAATTATAACGTGGAGCAGGCCACGTGGGAAATCGCGGAACTAATGCGGGCACAATATCGTCATTGTTTCATGGTTAGGAATGAATTTCGGGGACGAAATTTCTTAAGGAGGGTAGATTGTAACGACCCGGACCAGAAATTAAACTATTTTGAGGATTGGACAATTTTACCCTCAGTTTTGGACGGGTTCGGGAGTCACTTTTTGACTGGCAAGACTTTTGGGAAATTTTCTAAAGTCATTGCGTAGGTCTCGAACTCACGAGTTCTTAGACAGGCGGCACGCGGAAAATGGAGACCCGGTGAGTACGTTACGGGTCTAGAAGCTTCAGGGGCAGTTTGGTAATTTTGGAGAAATTGGAACTATATAATAGATATTTTCTCTCTCCTCGGCAGATTGGTCAATATGGGCTCTCTCTCTCCTACCCGAAAAACCCCCCCCCCGTGTGAACACAAAGCTTGATCTTCATCGGACGGATTTCGATCCGAGTTGAGTGAAACCAAGGTCGGGAGGATCATCCCCGGGACCCCACGAGCATTTTGGGGTAGATATTGGAGCGGGAGCACCGCCGTAGGCGACGGACGGAGGAGGGAGGTGAACCGAAACTTCTCGGCCGTTTTCCGGCCAAACCAGGTACGATCTCAGAACTTTGACCTCATATTTGGATTCCTGGTGAAGAGTAGATAAATTTCCATGTATAGATCGTGAAAAACGGTTAAGAAATGAAGAAGTTAGAAAACTGGTAGTTTCGGCCGGAAATGGGGGATTCCGGCGAACCAGACGGCGGCGGAGGTGGCGGTCCGGTCATCTTCTCCGGCCAGCCTCCGGCGACGGTGACGGCGTCCGGTCGTCTTCTCCGGCGAGTCACCGGTGACCGGTCGGGTCGAGTTGACCGGTCGGGTCGAGTTGACCGGTCGGGTCGAGTTGACCGGTCGGGTCGAGTTGAACCGGTCGGGTTGAGTGAACCGGTCGGGTCGAGTTGGACCGGGTCAGGTTGAGCCGGACCGGGTTGGACCGGTCCAGGCGCGTGAACACTGTAGTAGCGCGTGACCGGCGCGTGAGCGCGCGTGGGCGCGTGTGCCGACCTTCCGGCGGCGCGTGGAGGCGCGTGGGGCCGAGACTGAGGTCACGGCGACGCGTGGGAACTAGTTTTCGACGTTCCGAATCTGTTGGTACAGGTTTGAGGTTGATCAGAAGTCGTTTAGAGGCGGTTTTGGGCAATCCCAGCGGTAATAGTTGACCGTATTAGCGGGTTTTGAGCTCGGGAAGTCCAGGTAGTTGGGACATTATTGTGCATGTGTTGCTTGGGCTAGAGCGTCCTTGAATTAATGGTTGGTTGATGTATATTAGTGGACTATTGTTTATAAACTGTAATGCATGCATCAATGTATCTTTGTTTACATATTGTTATGTATTGTTGCAATGATTTCCCGGAATTTAGAAATGATTACTGGATATATGTTTTCCACTATTTCGATTAAAGTGTGTTTTGGTCATATTGAGGGAGGCCAGGACTCGGGACGAGGATCCGTTATTAGCGGTGAACCGGTGAACCTCTAATATATGATATGATATGATATGATAGTCGAGATATGCCGACTGATATGATATGATAGTCGAGAGATGCCGACTGATATGATATGATAGTCGAGATATGCCGACTGATATGATATGATAGTCGAGAGATGCCGACTGATATGATATGATAGTCGAGATATGCCGACTGATATGATATGATAGTCGAGAGATGCCGACTGATATGATATGATAGTCGAGATATGCCGACTGATATGATATGATAGTCGAGAGATGCCGACTGATATGATATGATAGTCGAGAGATGCCGACTGATATGATATGATAGTCGAGATATGCCGACTGATATGATATGATAGTCGAGATATGCCGACTGATATGATATGATAGTCGAGATATGCCGACTGATATGATATGATAGTCGAGATATGCCGACTGATATGATATGATAGTCGAGATATGCCGACTGATATGATATGATAGTCGAGAGATGCCGACTGATATGATATGATAGTCGAGATATGCCGACTGATATGATATGATAGTCGAGAGATACCGACTGATATGATATGATAGTCGAGAGATGCCGACTGATATGATATGATAGTCGAGATATGCCGACTGATATGATATGATAGTCGAGATATGCCGACTGATATGATATGATAGTCGAGATATGCCGACTGATATGATATGATAGTCGAGAGATGCCGACTGATATGATATGATAGTCGAGATATGCCGACTGATATGATATGATAGTCGAGAGATGCCGACTGATATGATATGATAGTCGAGAGATGCCGACTGATATGATATGATAGTCGAGATATGCCGACTGATATGATATGATAGTCGAGAGATGCCGACTGATATGATATGATAGTCGAGATATGCCGACTGATATGATATGATAGTCGAGATATGCCGACTGATATGATATGATAGTCGAGAGATGCCGACTGATATGATATGATAGTCGAGATATGCCGACTGATATGATATGATAGTCGAGATATGCCGACTGATATGATATGATAGTCGAGATATGCCGACTGATATGATATGATAGTCGAGAGATGCCGACTGATATGATATGATAGTCGAGATATGCCGACTGATATGATATGATAGTCGAGATATGCCGACTGATATGATATGATAGTCGAGATATGCCGACTGATATGATATGATAGTCGAGATATGCCGACTGATATGATATGATAGTCGAGATATGCCGACTGATATGATATGATAGTCGAGAGATGCCGACTGATATGATATGATAGTCGAGATATGCCGACTGATATGATATGATAGTCGAGATATGCCGACTGATATGATATGATAGTCGAGAGATGCCGACTGATATGTTATGATAGTCGAGAGATGCCGACTGATATGATATGATAGTCGAGATATATGCCGACTGATATGATATGATACATGACTAGCACACCCCAAGGGATACCCTGGTGGCTAGGGACAGGATAGTCGAGAGATATGCCGACTGATATGTTATGGTAGCCGAAGGTTATACCGGCTGATGATACGATATGATAGCCGAGGATATATCCGGCTCTAATATGAAACAGACAACAATGGTCATGGGCTTAATCAACCTATGAAAATACTTCGTCAGCCGTGTCAGTGGGTAGGTGTGGGCGGTGACCCAGAGGGACGAATTATGGTTGGTTTACAAGTATTTGACTAGTCTGTTGTCTTGTGGTATTCCAGTAGAGAAGTCAGCAGTGTCTGACCTACTGACGTTTGGTGACATAGGGTATTCCTATTTGGACCACCACTACTCCGAGGTTTTGGTTTTGACCAGTATACTATCCTGCGTCTGACAGGTATAAGTGGTTAGTAAGTACAGAGGTTCTGTCGGGAATCCTGTAAGGCTTAATAAAAATTATTCCAGAACAAAGGGTATTTCTGGTGTTTAAATTTTGAAGTAAAGAGCTGTCAGATGGGATAAGGGTTCTTTCCGGGTTTCGAGGGAAAATTCGGGAAGGGTCCTTACATGTACTCCCATTAGGATCATCGATCATGGATTCGTAGGGTTGCTCATAACGAGTATTTATCGATCATCGATCATGGATTCTTGTCTTGATAGTGTACGTAGTTCATCTTCTCCCACAACGAGTATTTATCGGCCCTAGTTAGGCCCATATATGTGCCCCCATTAGGATCATCGATCATGGATTCGTAGGGTTGCTCTAACCCATTATAGAAAGCTTGCACGTGCATCCACATATGTAGTTTCTTCTGCGGGAACATCTCAAAGCTCATGATCTCCTAAAAAAAAAAAAAAAAAAAAAAACTAATTAAAAAAAACAAATAAACTTAGAATTTATTAAAATAGATAAATGGTAGTAGCAAATCCGATCCCCAGCAACGGCGCCAGAAACTTGATCGCTAATTTGCAAATGTACAAATGTCAATCAATCGTATTTCGAAATAAAGAGTATCGTTCCACAGAGACCGAATTATACTATCAATTATACCAATTTAATTCCTTTATTTATTTGAATAAGAAAATCCAAGGTTGTTTGTAAATGAAATAAAACAATCAAATAACAAATAATAATGCAAAACAAGTCGAAAGAAAATGTATGGTGATAGATACTAGGATTTCGGACTCCCCATAATTAATCCTATTTAATTCCTATAAGCATACTAATTTCAATTTACCCTTCCCAAGTTGATAGTATTTTCCCTTAATTTTTACTAATATTCTGGCTAAGGCAATAATAAACGTGTTCTTTTAATTAACCTAATCCAGCAAAGGCAGTAGATCTACATAAAAGAAGCCATTAAGATTTACGGAAAACAGTGAACAAAGCTGCATAAACCATACACACCACTCACGTCCTATTGACTATGTAATTAATGAAAATCCTACAAGAAGCTATCTATTAAGTATCTCTGCTACGACTCAACTTAATTCTTCAATCAAATAGTGACTAGTTACTTGATAACATAAAACACAGTAGAAATTACTCAATCATGGAAATGAAAATTGAAATTAATAAAACAAAAAGAATTAAATATTCATAATTGGGTTACGCCCTCGTCCTAACAAAGTGATTTAGCTCATGACGAGCTTAGGAAACATGATGATTTGTAATGGATTGTGAATGGGTACTAGAAGATTATTGCAAGAATAACTCGAAGCTTCCTCTCATTATTCTCTTAAAGTTGTAGAAGTTGTGGTGTGTTGATGGGTGGATTGCAGATGGTGGATGGATGAGTGGCTTTTACAATGGCCTAAGTCTAATTTTTATAAGAGAAAATTAATCCTCAAATAATAAGAAATTCACAAATTAAGTCCTAATGAAAAATGGTTTCCTTAAAGAGAAAGGAAGGCAAAGCCAAGTCTAATTTGGATAAGTTTTCCTCAGAAACAAGGAAATCAGTTGCTGGAAAAGGGCATTAGAGGCTTCGGTGGAGGACTGCCGAACAGAGAGACAAGGGTAGCACACACTCGTCGAAGTGAGGTTGTTGTTCTTGGTATACGTGCGCTGAAAGGAAGAAGATCAGTTTGGTGAGTGCGCGCCGAAGAGAGGCGCCTCCTAGTCTTGACTCTTGGTGGACTCGGGAAGCTGCTATTAAATTTCCTACGGATATTCGATGGCTGATTTTGTTTTCTTCATAAATTTTCTGCTATAACTCCGATTGAGGCGATTCTTTCGCCTGAATTTTCGAAATTTAATGCTTTATTAAATTCTGCACATTTCTCACCAAACATATTATTTTCTCCTATTTAATCACAATTATTAAGCTACAAGGGTATAAAAATATATATAAAATGTGACTTATCATTTGTATTTGATTAGTTTGGGCTAGCTTGTACCCCTGCGTGGGCTGTTTGTGTGTTGTTGCCTCTTGGTTGAGCTTGTTCTCCTAGAGGTTTGGGTGTTCTCCTTGGTTCCTGCTTGCACCCTTGCAGGTTATATATATATTTTTATTTAACCAAAAAAAGAAATTGTAACCAAATCTACTCTAAACCCTATTACTAAACCTCTGTGCAATATAACTTCTGGGCTGACAGCAAGGTCAACAACTGAAGGAACAGAAAAAAGGTCAAAAGAACGTTGAATATGGAATTTTGGACATATATATTCAGTTCATTAACGTAACGATCGAGAAGGAATGTAGAGGTAAATATCAAGATGGGTCATTTTTGGTCATAAAATGTGGCAACCCAGGGAGCTAGTTGAGTGTTATGAGGCGTTCTTGGGTTGGTAGAGTAGTAATCAGACCAATAACACGGTGAAAGCCTATCAGATAACTTTCCGTTATGATAGATACAAAATGGCAACCAATTTTCACCCCCATTCATTCTCCTCTTCCGTTCTCTTGGGTAAGCCAATGGAGCCTGCACATACCTGCATCGTTCATCATTGGTCTAGATCAGTAACTGCTCATGATATTAATTATGAATGGGCAACTTCATCATTCAAGATGGGCAATAATAAATTCACAATATGTAATGCACATAATCCAGTATATATATGTATCACAGAAGGACAACTAGACAGGAGCGTTCACACAAGGAAAACAGATCCAGAGGAATGCAGCCTTCGTACAAAACTATAAATGCAGAAGAAATTATGCAAGTGTGAACTGAAACCACCATAATAATAAGATTAGACTACTCGCTCTTAATACTACTATATTCTTCTTTTACACAACAAACAGTGAGTAATCATATCACCCTTCTCGAGAAAAATTATTCATCTGATGCTACCTACATGCATCCATAACAAAGAAAAGACAACACAAAAATTTTCTTCATGTTTGATTCCTCCATAGATTTCTTCATTAGGATCATTAACATTGCACTTTGTACCATTTACTTTTTTCTTTCCTACAATAACTTACACTAAAATATATCTGCATAAGAGAGGTAGAGAATTGCATTAACCCATAGCACTGCACTCCCCAATAAATCAATCTATACCAAATCATTATTACAATGGTAACTGAGTTATGAATGTACCTGATACCATGAAGCACAGAATCCCAGCAGAAATGTGTATGACCAAACACATGACATGCAGATGGACTTCCTTCAACCCCGTGGATAGACCTTATACGGACCTCAAGACAATCAGAACCAATAATCTTCGGAAGGTTTGGATAGAAGAGCATCCTTTTCTCTGGACATAGCTCTTGCCTGGCGACATAGTATGCAATCAATTGTCAAGCTAACAGAACATTACGGACAGAAACTCATAAAAGCCAAATACCCTAGGGACATGTCTTCCCACGAGTTGCAGCTAGTTCCTCGCACCACAATATTGGAATCCCAACTGTTCTCGTTTAGGCTATACTGTATATGCTTAGGATTACTGAACCAAATCTCCAAAACCATTTTTCTAGCAAAGCTTTATTTCTAACCAGTAAATCACCTTAAGCTCTTTAGCTTTAGCGATTAATCTGCTCAAAACATCTGCTAGCAATTAAATAAGAGAGGTGACGAAGGCAAATGTCTCAAGCCTTTAGAGGCACCAAACTTCCCTCTAAGTCTAACAATAATGAGCATTGAAAAGTTGGCAGACCTAAGACAGGCTGAGATCCACCTTCTTCATTTAAGACTGAACCCTTTTCTGTCTAAGATACGATCAACGAAGGCATAAACCCTAAACACCAGTACCACTATTACAAGCACCACCACCTATGCTTCACTAATAACAGTGCTACTGCCACCATCACCAACACTGAGGGACATTTCTTTATAACTCGGGGTATCCAGTTCTTCGACCCATATAATCCCCAAGGGCACGTGTAGACTCTCCAATCCAAACGGCTCAACAAACAATGGGAGGAAGCCACACAGGAGTGTAGGCATCTGCGAGGAACCAAACAAAAGATCTATGCTATCGTGCGGAATACAACATCGTTGCAAGGGCAACCAGACACCAGATGTCATGGAGCATGCTAGGAAAACTAACCTTAGGGAATTGAATTCATCAGGGATTTGAGTTCATTAGAGATTTTAATTCAATTGATTTTAGGTTTCTAGCACTATGCATAACTTCAGACAGAGATGTATTACAATTTTTAGCAGTTAGTGACAGGCTGCAATTTGTAAGATACATGATCTAAGAAGCATTTAAAAAAATTTAAGTGAGAAAGCAACTAGTCAGATTTTCATTATTCTGGAAGCAATTAACCTGACCTGGGAACAAAGTGAGAAAATGTAATTATTTGGCTACATTTGTTCTGGATCTCCTTGATCACACTCTGATTCTTTTCATTCATTGCATCAAAGTAAAGAGCAAGTGAGATATCTCCATTTGAAAGTTTCCAGGGCCACTTGCATGCCTTGAAGTCCTTACATGCCTGCTTAAAAAAACTAAATATTGATTTGCTCCAAGAAAGGAGAGAAGACAAACCTTGAGCATTAAAGACAAATGCAGAGAAACAAACAAGAAAATAAATAAAGAAAGCAAAGGTCCTCCATGAATGGCATTATGACACCATTATCAACTTTTATGCTAATTAAGAACTTTTTCTGTTACACTAACTCAATAAAATTGAGGACAGTAACAAGAAAGAGAAAAGAGCAGATAGTACATTACTGAACTTATATACTTCACTACTTAGAATGTTGGGCGTATACAAACTAAATTCGAGAGGACCAATATAGAGAAAGAACATCCTTCATGTCCAGCATGGAGTAATTGGTTATAATGAATTTTTTTTTTGGTCTAATTTGGTTATAATGAATATGTAACCTCTGTTCCATGTATTTTATCCGAATATTAATTATGATATATATATGACTATTCTTAAAAATCATGACAATCATGTATTTTTAGTTAACATTAGAATGATGCC
Organism: Oemleria cerasiformis; assembly: GCA_037349345.1. NCBI lineage: Eukaryota > Viridiplantae > Streptophyta > Magnoliopsida > Rosales > Rosaceae > Oemleria > Oemleria cerasiformis. Next base: position 18,443,198 of record JAZGTL010000018.1, read on the forward strand.
TGCAACGTCAAAATGCTCTCAAGTTTACACCAAAACACATAGTAACACTGGTTAGATAAGTAGAAATGCGGCCACATGCATTACATAGCTTTAGCGAGTATTATTAAAAAGAAGAAATGTACAATCAGGTTATTAATATGATGAAACTTTTTACAAATATTACTAGGATAAAAGAAAGTGAATCACCATCTCCAAAGACGGAATGTGGATGCTGGTTATTTCCTCCTCCCTATCAAAGCTCTGCAAAATAAGCAAGTCTATTCACTTTTCTTATGCTATATTGAGCATTACTAAGATCGTCGATGGTGAGGGCTGAAAAACTATATAGGATTAAAATATATGTTAATAGACCAATCACCTCATGGTACCATGAGAACAAAGGAATGATTCCTAAGCCATCTAAAACAATTGGATTGGTCTCAACTCCAAGACCTCTACAAGCATCAAGCAGTTTCTTTAATTTCTGATGAGAATCAAGCTGAAAAAACACAACCAAAATGTTCATCTAATGATTTCACACATAGGAGGGAACCTTACAATATTATATGAAGAAAATTTAGTGAAAAACCATTGACAAGAATCACATTCTGCACCCATCATTCATTGTTAAATTAGAATTCAGGATTAAAATGGCACCAACAGAACAATAAATATTAATTCAAATTCACCATCTGATATGATGTATATTATCATTCATAAGAAACAAAAAGAAACTATCAGATAAAGAAATAGAAAGTAAAGGGGTAAATACAAACATTGTGCTTTTACCAACCAGCTTATCTACATATCCATCTTAGCTTGTCAAGATATTTTTAGTTTCATGGGTGACCATGCACTACTTGAAACTGTGAGCACAAAAAGTCCATAATTCCCAGTTCAATCTGAGAAGAAACTGAATGTGGTCTCAATGTGATTTCACATTCATTATTGAATACTTCATAACTGGAATCTCCCAACTTGCAAGTAGAAATTCGGGCAGATCTGGTCAAAGATCTCTTCTGCTTGCTTAAAGGCATTTTGCAAAAGTCAAAGGAGCTGATTTCAAGTTTGTGGAGGGCTAAATTCAGTCTTGAACACTAGGCTAGTAAAAAAGGGGCCTTATTTTGACTCTTTACTTAGCGGCTACAACGTACAGATCAAAACGAGTTCTTCAGTGCATGCTGATATATGCAGGTACGAGAAATATTATGAACGTGTTAAGATATATATAATATACACTGTAGTAATGAGATATGATGAACTATTGCAGTTGGAGATTGTAGTGCATGAACCATAAAAGCCTGACAATTAAATAAAGCTTCTCACATGAATTTCTCCCTCCTGACGGCACCAAAGGTCATGGTTTCCAGGAACATACAAGACATGTTCAAATCTATCCTTCAAGAGAGACATTGTCACGATAAAGTTGTTGTAGGCCTCAGCAACATCACCACCAACAATAAGAATATCATTTTTGTATCTGACAGTAGGTAAGGACTTGACCCATTCCATGTTCTCTGTATAGTCAGTATGCAAGTCAGAGATCACATACACGCTTAACCCAACAGCATCTCCAAGAGAAGAAGGCAAAGTCTGAGGCCTTCTAATGCAACCCCTCCTTATGTCTCTTCTAAATGTACTTAATGCTATATGTTTTGAAATGTAGTTTGAATGAAGGGCTTGTTGAGAAAAACTCAAGCAATAAGGGGCAAAGCTCAGTACCATTTGTAGAGTGAAAGGGAGGACCAATAGATTTTTGTTAGTCTACAGAGAAATTCCCTGCAACCCCGGACCAATAGCTTTTGATCTGCAATGACACAACTGAAATTTAGCCAATTCAAATAGTCCTCCGCTCTGCAAACACATAAAAACCGGGTTTTCACGCAATTAATCACCATGAACATTAAATTTAAATCATCCTCCTAATCGTTCCCTTCTGTTTCTGAAATTAAAACCTTAAAGTTGTTCTTGGTAACAATGCAAAATTGTACATTTTAAAACAATGGGTTCCTATAAAAGTCTTCTGTATTTTGATCTAAAATGCTCGATCTGTGCCTCGGAATGGATTTCATAATTCAAATATAAACCTGGTGAAACAGTTCCCACATAATCAAGAGTACTTTAAGCCTACCCGCTACCAATTAAACCATCTAAACTCTATCTGTCCAATCTCACAATTACAATTACAAGAGAAGTCAAGCTAAGCCTGTATTTAGTTAAATAGATAAATGATTAAGGATTGAGAACCTTAAGTACCTGACCTGAAACTGTGAGAATACAAACGGATTGAATGCGTACATAAAAGAGGAACTAGATTGCCCGCTTGTATCGGGTTCCGGTCAATCGGCCCTGCCCGCTGGTATCAACTTCCTTTTTGGGTTGACCAAATAGAGTGACACAACAATGGATATGGCAATTGTTTTGTAAGGAGAAAGGAGTATTCTTTTGGATTTTTGCTTTAAATACAACATCAACTCACATATAAGTTTTACTTTGCATCTTATTTTCAAAATTATCTCAAAATGTACCATGAAACACACGATTCAACATACTAAAGTGCTTTTCCATTCATTATGCCAAGTTGGTGTAAAAAAGTGGGGTATAATTGGAAAATTAGACATTCTGGCACAACTAGGATCCAGTTGATGTAGTTGACGTTGAAGAGAGCATCATCGCTGCTTTGGCTCGCTTACAACTGCACTTCCAAAAAGCCCATATTCGTCGTTTAATCTCTTCAAAATCACTTCTGAAATGACAATCTTCAGACCTCCCAAAATTTCGATTTCAAAGACATTGATGATTCCTTCTTTAAATCCAAAAAAAAAAAAAAAATACCAGCTTTCAAATTCTTCGAAAATAAAAGAGTGCTTTATTGCAAGTTCACGTACCTCGGCATTTTGGTTGAGGCTTGCGTGGGTGTGGAACCCTAATTCGTCCAAAACTTGTGGAGCTGACATGTGACACATATTTTATATAATGAATACTCTGCCTTTGGTGGAGTAATTATTGAGATATAATTACTGCGTATTGATATAAAGTTTATTATAGTTTTCCTTTGAATGGATTTCTGGTAGCTATAATTACGCCACCTTGTGGTTTTGGATTGTTGATTGAGAAATTTTGAAATTTTGGGTTCTTGAAAGCATTGTGCAATTTTCAGTTGTAGGTGAAAGTGAACGACAAAGTTTAGGGGTGCAGGGTGTAGGGTTGGGGGTTGGGGTCTGGGGTTTGGGGTTGAGGGTTAGGGGTTGAGGGGTAGGGGTTGAGGGGTAGGGGTTGAGGGTTAGGGTTGAGGGTTGAGGCTTGTGGAGTTTTGGGTTTGGGGTTTGGGATGAGGGTTAGGGGTTGAGGGTTGAGGGTTGAGGGTTGAGGGTTAAGGGGTATAGGGTATAAGGGTATAGGGGTTAGGGGTATAAGGGTATAGGGTATAGGGTATAGGTTATAGGGTATAGGGGTTAGGGGTTGGGGGTTGGGGGTTAGGGTTTGGGGTTTGGGGTTTGGGGTTTGGGGTTTGGGGTTTGGGGTTTGGGGTTTAGGGTTTAGTGTTTGGGGTTTGGGGTTTATGGTTTGGGGTTTGGGGTTTGGGGTTTGGGGTTTGGGGTTTGGGGTTTGGGGTTAGGGGTTTGGGGTTAGGGGTTTGGGGTTAGGGGTTTGGGGGTAGGGGATTGGGGTTTGGGGTTTGGGGTTAGGGGTTTGGGGTTAGGGGTTTGGGGGTAGGGGTTTGGGGGTAGGGGTTTGGGGTTTGGGGTTTGGGGTTTGGGGTTTGGGGTTTGGGGTTTGGGGTTTGGGGTTTGGGGTTTAGGGTTTGGGGTTTGGGGTTTGGGGGTAGGGGTTTGGGGGTAGGGGGTAGGGGTTTAGGGTTGAGGGTTGAGGGTTGAGGGTTGAGGGTTGAGGGTTTAGGGTTGAGGGTTTAGGGTTGAGGGTTTAGGGTTGAGGGGTTAGGGTTGAGGGGTTAGGGTTGAGGGTTTAGGGTTGAGGGTTTAGGGTTGAGGGTTTAGGGTTGAGGGTTTAGGGTTGAGGGTTTAGGGTTGAGGGTTTAGGGTTGAGGGTTTAGGGTTGAGGGTTGAGGGTTGAGGGTTGAGGGTTGAGGGTTGAGGGTTGAGGGTTGAGGGTTGAGGGTTGAGGGTTGAGGGTTGAGGGTTGAGGGTTGAGGGTTGAGGGTTGAGGGTTGAGGGTTGAGGGTTGAGGGTTGAGGGTTGAGGGTTGAGGGTTGAGGGTTGAGGGTTGAGGGTTGAGGGTTGAGGGTTGAGGGTTGAGGGTTGAGGGTTTAGGGTTGAGGGTTGAGGGTTTAGGGTTGAGGGTTTAGGGTTGAGGGTTTAGGGTT